>HG995159.1:4070553-8870553 GCA_905333025.2 Pyrochroa serraticornis | reverse complement strand
CTTTGTCACTAAATCATTTGCTTTGTCTGATTCGCGCTTTATAATTTTTTTAATTTTTGGTTTGTTTAAACCTTTTTAATGGTAGCAATAAAGAAATTTTGATGATTTGGTAATTCCATTTAAAATTTCTTAACTTAATAATAATTTTGCTTTTGTTGTTGTGTTGGCTAAAATTTTTTTGAAACTTTTGCAAAATTTTGGCGGGTTTAAAGTCTACTCACATCTCAAGACTTAAATGTTAACTAAACTTGCATGAAGAAGAAATTATTTATTTTGAAACGACGCTTTGATTCGCTTTTTCACGTTTCAAAAGCAAATCTCGTGACCTTCCAGTCTCTTTAAATTGGATGGATGCGCGTCCACGTAGTATCAGCCAATCGGAACGCGTTTTTTTTACGACTCAGAACGAGTGCGGCCGACAATGCGCGACGGACTTTTAAACCGAATGGTTTTGTCACCTTTGTCACTAAATCATTTGCTTTGTCTGATTTGCGCTTTTTAATTTTTTAAATTTTTGGTTTGTTTAAACGTTTTTAATGTTAGCAATTAAGAAATTTTGATGATTTGGTAATTGCATTTAAAATTTCTTAACTTAATAACAATTTTGCTTTTGTTGTTATATTGGTTAAAAGTTTTTTGAAACTTTTGCAAAATTTTGGCGGGTTTAAAGTCTACTCACATCTCAAGACTTAAATGTTAACCCAACTTGCATGAAGAAGAAATTATTTATTATGAAGCGACGCTTTGGTTCATCTTCTCACGTTTCAAAAACAAATCTCGTGACCTTCCAGTCTCTTTAAATTGGATGGATGCGCGTCCACGTAATATCAGCCAATCGGAATGCGTTTTTTTACGACTCAGAACGAGTGTGGCCGACAATGCGCGACGGACTTTTAAACCGGATGGTTTTGTCACCTTTGTCACTAAATCATTTGCTTTGTCTGATTCGCGCTTTATAATTTTTTTAATTTTTGGTTTGATAGGGATAAAGGGTGTCATGGGAAGTGACTAAAACGAGAAGAAAGGACGAAATTGCAGGGTGTAACATGTTAGAGGTCTAAATAGAAATAAAGTAGAGTTGGGAGCTCTTTAGGAAGGGCCTTGAGTTGAGTCCAAAAGATTAATATTGACATCAGAAAAATTGGCGCAAATGAACTAACTCGTAACCTCATTGGTAACAATGACTGTCAAACTCAGCTAGCCTTTGAGAGGGAGGGGGGAAACTGGGAGGTCATATGGTGGCATAACTTGTCATTAGGAAAAATGGAGGCTAGAAGGTTGTTTAACCAAGTGAAACAAATTACTGGATGTGAAGAAAATAGAAGAACAGACTGATAGGTAATAAAGTGAATAATAAGGAGTGGTAATAAATATACGAAACAAACACAACAAGGAAGAATGAAAAACAAAGGCAAATGTGAAAAGATGAAAGGAAGAGGATGAAAATTCAATGTAATCGAAAATCTGGCACCAGATGGAGGGAACTGCAGTGAAATCTTGAGATTTTGAAAGTAATGAAATGAACATTCGAAAATAAATTGTTAGGATTTAAAAGAAAAGAATAGAATGATAAGGAATAAAGTGAGTAAGGAAAAATAGTAGAAAAATACGTAAAGCGAAGTCAAGAGGGGAAGACCAAGGTAAAAATCACAAGATAAAAGGAAGAGAATGAAAATCTGAAGACATTAAGAAACTGGCACAAGATGAAAGAGACTGGCGAAGAATCTTGAGAAGGCAAAGGTAACAAAATAGAAACTCCAAGAATAAGTTGTTGAGATTTAGAAAATGAGAATAGGTTGACAAGGAATAAAGTGAATAAAAAAATGTAAAAAAAATATACGAAACAAAGAAAAGAGGAACACCAAGGCAAATATGGCAAGATGAAACAAGGAGGGCTAAAATTTGAAGACATCCAAGTACTGGCACAAGATGAAATCTAGAGAAGGCAAAAATAACAAAATAAAAGTTCAAGAGTAAGTTGTTAATATTAAGGAAAGGAATAGTAGGAAGGAGGAATAGTAAGAAAAGTATAAGAAGCATAAAAAAAACAGAAGAAGATCAAGGCTAACATAACAAGATAAAAAGAATAGGAATAAAACTTGAGGGCCTCGAAAGGCTTGCACAAGATGAAATAAACTGAAGACAGATCTTGAGAAGTCAAAATTAACAAAATAGAAATTTGAGAGGAAATTGTTGTGAATTAGAAATTGGGAAAAGTTCGATAAGGAATGAATTAAGGACATCGAAGAAGTGCCACAAGATGGAAGGAATTAAAGAGAAATCTTAAGAAATTGAAATTAATGAAATAGAAATTCAAGACTAAGTTATTGAGAATTTGAAAAGGCGGATAGTTTGATAAGGAAGAAAATTAATAAAAGAGAATATTAAAGAAATATACAAAACTAAGACAACAAAGAAAAGAGGAAGACCTAGAAAAATATGGCAAGATGAAACGAAGAGGCCTAAAATTTGAAGACATCGAAGAACTGGCACAAGTTGGAAGAAACTGGCGAGAAATCTTGAGAGGGTAAAAGTGACAAAAGAGAAATTCAAGAGTAAGTAGCTAATATTTAATAATGGAGAAGAGTCTGATAAGTAATAAAGTGAAGAATGAGGGATAGTAAGAAAGTTATAAGAAGCATAGACAAAAAGGAACAGAAGAAGATCGAGGCAAACATGACAAGATAAAAGGAATAGGACTAAAATTCGGAGGCCTCGAAAGACTGACACCAGATGAAAAAAACTGAAGAGAGATCTTGAGAAGTCGAAATTAACAAAATAGAAATTTGAGAGTGTTGTGAATTAGAAATTGAGAATAGTTTAATAAGGAATAAATTGAATTAAGAAAAATAGTAAAAAAAGTGTACAAAACAAAGGCAATAAGATAGAGAAGAAGGCCACACACATAAAATGAAAAGAATAGGACTAGAATTTGAAGGCCTAAAAAGAATTGTACAGAATGAAAGAAACTGAAGACAAACCTTGAGAAGTTGAAATTAATAAAATAGAAAGTTGACAGCAGGTTGTTGTGAATTAGAGAATGAAAATAGTTTGATGAGGAATAAATTGAATAAAGAAAAATAGTAAAAAAAGTATACAAATCTAAGACAATAAATAAGAGAGGAAGACCAAGGTAAGCATCACAAGATGGAAGGAACTGGAAAAAAATCTTGAGAGGTTGAAATTAATGAAATAGAAATTCAAGAGTAAGTTGCTGGGATTTAAAAAAGGAGAATAAGTTGATAAGGAATAAAGTAAATAAAGAAGAATGTAAAAAATATAAGAGGTAAAGATAAAAAGTAAGAGAGGAAGATTAAAGCAAATATTACAAAATGAAAGAAATAGAACTAAAATTCGAAGGCCTCGAAAGAGTTCCACAAGATGAAAAAAACTGAAGAGAGATCTTGAGAAGTTGTAATTAATAAAATAGAAAGTTGACAGCAGGTTGTTGTGAATTAGAGAATGAAAATAGTTTAATGAGGAATAAATTGAATAAGGAGAAATCGTAAAAAAAGTAAACAAAACCAAGACAATAAGGAAAAGAGGAAGACCAAGGTAAGCATCACAAGATGAAATTAAGAGGACGCAAATTCGAAGACATCGAAGAAATGGCACAAGATGAAAGGGACTGGACAGAAATCTTGAGAGGTTGAAATTAATGAAATAGAAATTCAAAAGTAATTTGTTGTGATTTAAAAAAGGAGAAAAGTCGATAAGGAATAAAGTAAATAAAGAAGAATGTAAAAAAATATAAGAGGTAAAGATAAAATGAAAGAGAGGAAGATAAAAGCAAATATCACAAAATGAAAGGATAGAACTGAAATTCAAAGGCCTCGAAAGAGTTGCACAAGATGAAAGAAACTGAAGAGAGATCTTGAGAAGTTGAAATTAATAAAATAGGAAGTTAAGAGCTAGTTGTTGTGAATTAGAGAATGCGAATAGTTTGATGAGGAATAAATTGAATAAAGAAAAATAGTAAGAAAAGTATACGAAACCAAGACAATAAGGAAGAGAGGAAGACCAAGGTAAGCAGCACAAGATGAAACTAAGAGGATGCAAATTTGAAGACATCGAAGAAGTGGCACAAGATGGAAGGAACTGGAAAGAAATCTTGAGAGGTTGAAATTAATGAAATAGAAATTCAAGAGTAATTTGTTGGGATTTAAAAAAATAGAATAAGTTAATAAGGAATAAAGTAAATAAAGAAGAATGTAAAAAAATATAAGAGGTATAGATAAAAAGAAAGAGAGGAAGATCAAAGCAAATATCACAAAATGAAAGGATAGAACTAAAATTCGAAGGCCTCGAAAGAGTTGCACAAGATGAAAGAAACTGAAGAGAGATCTTGAGAAGTTGAAATTAATAAAATAGGAAGTTGAGAGCTAGTTGTTGTGAATTAGAGAATGAAAATAGTTTGATGAGGAATAAATTGAATAAAGAAAAATATTAAAAAAAGTATACGAGACCAAGACAATAAGGAAGAGAGGAAGACCAAGGTAAGCATCACAAGATGAAATTAAGAGGACGCAAATTCGAAGACATCGAAGAAGTGGCACAAGATGGAAGGAACTGGAAAGAAATCTTGAGAGGTTGAAATTAATGAAATAGAAATTCAAGAGTAATTTGTTGGAATTTAAAAAAGGAGAATAAGTTAATAAGGAATAAAGTAAATAAAGAAGAATGTAAAAAAATATAAGAGGTAAAGATAAAAAGAAAGAGAGGAAGATCAAAGCAAATATCACAAAACGAAAGAAATAGAACTAAAATTCGAAGGCCTCGAAAGAATTGCACAAGATGAAAGAAACTGAAGAGAGATCTTGAGAAGTTGAAATTAATGAAATAGAAAGTTGAGAGCAAGTTGTTGTGAATTAGAGAATGCGAATAGTTTGATGAGGAATAAATTGAATAAAGAAAAATAGTAAGAAAAGTATACGAAACCAAGACAATAAGGAAGAGAGGAAGACCAAGGTAAGCAGCACAAGATGAAACTAAGAGGATGCAAATTTGAAGACATCGAAGAAGTGGCACAAGATGAAAGGGACTGGACAGAAATCTTGAGAGGTTGAAATTAATGAAATAGAAATTCAAGAGTAATTTGTTGGAATTTAAAAAAGGAGAATAAGTTAATAAGGAATAAAGTAAATAAAGAAGAATGTAAAAAAATATAAGAGGTAAAGATAAAAAGAAAGAGAGGAAGATCAAAGCAAATATCACAAAACGAAAGAAATAGAACTAAAATTCGAAGGCCTCGAAAGAATTGCACAAGATGAAAGAAACTGAAGAGAGATCTTGAGAAGTTGAAATTAATAAAATAGAAAGTTGAGAGCAAGTTGTTGTGAATTAGAGAATGAAAATAGTTTGATGAGGAATAATTTGAATAAAGGAAAATAGTAAAAAAGGTATACGAGACCAAGACAATAAGGAAGAGAGGAAGACCAAGGTAAGCATCACAAGATGAAACTAAGAGGATGCAAATTTGGAGACATCGAAGAAGTGGCACAAGATGGAAGGAACTGGAAAGAGATCTTGAGAGGTTGAAATTAATGAAATAGAAATTCAAGAGTAATTTGTTGGGATTTAAAAAAGGAGAATAAGTTAATAAGGAATAAAGTAAATAAAGAAGAATGTAAAAAAATATAAGAGGTATAAATAAAAAGAAAGAGAGGAAGATCAAAGCAAATATCACAAAATGAAAGAAATAGAACTAAAATTCGAAGGCCTCGAAAGAGTTGCACAAGATGAAAGAAACTGAAGAGAGATCTTGAGAAGTTGAAATTAATAAAATAGAAAGTTGAGAGCAAGTTGTTGTGAATTAGAGAATGAAAATAGTTTGATGAGGAATAATTTGAATAAAGAAAAATAGTAAAAAAAGTATACGAGACCAAGACAATAAGGAAGAGAGGAAGACCAAGGTAAATATCACAAGATGAAACTAAGAGGATGCAAATTTGAAGACATCGAAGAACTGGCACAAGATGGAAGGAACTGGAAAGAAATCTTGAGAGGTTGAAATTAATGAAATAGAAATTCAAGAGTAATTTGTTGGGATTTAAAAAGGAGAATAAGTTAATAAGGAATAAAGTAAATAAAGAAGATTGTAAAAAAATATAAGAAGTAAATGTAAAAAGGAAGAGAAGAATATCAAGGCAAATATGACAGAAAGAAAGAAAGGGGAAAAAAATTCGAAGATATCGAAAAAATAGTACAGGGTGAAAGGATCAGGAGAAAAATCTTGAGCAATCAAAGATAACAAAATAGAAATTTCAGAGGCAATACATCTTTGGTACCACAGCAGTTGCATGCGGCTTCTTCTCAATTTTGCATTGTAAGAATATTGCGCAGGATGATTGACGCCAGCTTGGAAACTAACTTGTCATTCTATAAATTGGGGATGTTCATTAACTTAAAAAAGAAATTGTACATATGGATAGTTTCCGACATTTCCCAACAAATGAGCGACAGCAATTTTGAAACAATTAGAAAACTTTCTAAACCAACCCAACAAGTGTAGCAACCCAAGTTACAAGTCAATTTTCTATCAACCACAACAAAAGCTTATAAATATTAAATGCACAACATAAACCGTTATCAGTTAATCATTAACAACCTCAATTCGACAACATATTCTCGTCACAAAATGAGCGAACAACTCCTCAATTTTTATCTAAATTTAGGCAAATTTTTTGCCTTCACTCCTGACCTTGCCAGGAACCCAAAAAAATTTTCAAAAGTAAAAATTTATGCAGCTACTATCATGGTTTTGATAACTGTATCAGTGATGGGATCCAACTATTTACGTTTGAATCTTTACGACGCTTTCGGCCAAATGAAACTGGTTATCGCCATACTTATCGAAATTGTACTCTACGCTTTCAATGTTCACACCATCATGAATGCGGCTTTTTGGAAAACGAAACAATGGCAAACTTTATTGGTTTGTATCAACCAAAGTAGTTCGAAGATTTCACCTGTTAGTGCAACCAAATTGCCGTATTGGGCAGAAATTGCTATACCACAATCAATTTTTGTTATTGTGGCAAGTTATCACATTTATGTATGGACTGTGGCCTATAGTAGCAGATATTGTGCAGAATTCCTCATGAGTTGGATCCAATTTTATTACAAATTTTGTTATATGATGTTAGTTTCTGTTATAGCTAAATTATTGTTAAAAAGGTTCAAGTATCTTAATTTTCTATTAAACGAACAACTCTACCAAATTCCAACAATGAAAGCGAGCGTTGCATCGACCGAAAATTTCGTTTTTGCCATAAAACGCATACAAAATTATTTTCAATTATTGAAAGACTACATAGAAATGTTCAACGAACTCTTCGGTTGGCCTATTTTATTGGTAATTTTTTTCGCTAGCATGAGACTTCTTAACGATTTAGACGACATGTTGAAAAATAGTTACAACTATGACGCCAAAAATTATTTGAATCAAATTATTATAACTAACATTTCTGTCGTCGCAACTTGTTTGGTAAGTGAATTTTTGTATTTCTTTTTTCGATTTTGAAATTTCAGGCTATTGTTGTGATTGTTATTTTGGACTGTGATGCGGTTTTGAGGGAAGTTGCCAAAACGATTTCGATCTGTTACGATGTTAGAAGAAATTTTCCCGATATGCGATGCAAAGAGAGGGAGGAAATCAATAGATTCGTCGATTTTGTTCTAAATCATTATCCAGAATTCACTGCTGCTGGGTTCATTCATGTTAACAAAACTACAATTTTTCACATTTTGGGCACCACCACCACGTACTTGATCGTGGTTATTCAGTTTAACGCCACCAACTGAAGGTTTTTGAAATATACACGTTTTGTCTTTTTTCTTTTTCTTCTACCATACTCGTGAAGATGGGTGGAGAGTTTTGCGTTAAAAAAAGAAAACACTCTTTCGTACTTTTTGGTTACAGACTTTGCTATCCATTTCTAACAAAATTTGATTATGTTGAGGGAAGGAATAAAGATCCAATAATAAATTGAAAGTATTTTCAAATAATAGTTGTAAAGCCCAAGCTTAGGAAACTTGTTCAAGTTTGTGTCCTCTTTACGCATAAATTAAAATTATTTTACACCTTATTTTTGGTTTCTTTCGCTAGACAATTTATCGCAGTTTTTATAACCGATACAAAAAATTTGGTAAGATTGATGGTTTTTGCTGTAACCAAAAACTTGTAGGGTGCTGCCACTTTTGAAAAATTTGCATTAGCGTCCATTTCCTGACAGCTTGTGATAAATGAAGCAATAAAATAGTTTTGAGCGTTCTTGTTGTATGTTGCATGATCAGATGTGGAACTTATTGAAGATGTCAGCCAATTTGATCTAAGACGACTTTTGTCTTTCTTGTCAACTTAATAATATTCAGCCTGATTCTACATTCTACAATTTTTTTTTGTTCTGTGTATTTTTTTAAGGTGAACGAAAAGTTTGCACTAAATAAGAGAACGTGTTTCCCTACTTATTGGCTATAGACTTTGCTATTTATTTCTAAGAAAATTTTATTACGTTGACGGAAAGAATAAAGATTAAAGAATGAATCGAATATATTTTCGATAAAATATTTGTCTCGGTTGTAAGATTCGAGCATTAAAAAACTGTTGAAATTGAAATTAAACTTTTTTGTGAAAATTGTATATGATTTTGGGGTCGTAAATCAATAACTATTATTAAAGAAAATTTATACGTTCTTTAACCAGCTAATTGTTGTTTATATATTGCTAACTTGTATATATTGTGGTACAATGTACAAATTGTACATCATTGTTCCGTATATCTTTTAAGGCAGGCGAAAAATTTGGCGCTAAATGGAAAAAAACACGTTTTCGTACTTTTTGGTTACAGACTTTGTTATCCATTTCTAAAAAAATCTTATTATGTTTCCTGAAAGAGTAAATATCAAAGAATAAATCGAATATATTTTGGATAAATATATTTGTCTCGGTTGTAGGGTTTGAATTTTAGAAAGTTGCATAAGTTTTTAATTTTAATTTTTTTTTCTATTATGATTACATATGTTGTTGTAGTATCTGTTCTTATTATATAAGCTATAGATTTTTAAATCGGTTGTATATGTTAATAACATTGTATACATTTTTATTTTTTACCCTATTAATTCATACAATTCTAGTTCGTTATTAGCGATGCTTAATATTTAAAAGCAAAAATGTTTTATGCAGTTTTGTAATGGTGTATGAATTTGTATTTTTCCTATTCTACAAATTGTACATCTTTAATCGGTATATTTTCTTAAAGCCGGCAAAAAGTTTGGCGCCAAAAGGAAAAAAATACTTTCTCGTACTTTTTGGTTATAGACTTTGTTATCTATGTCTAACAAAATTTGATTATGTTTCCTGAAAAAGTAAAGATCAAAGAATAAATCAAATATATTTTTGATAAATATATTTGTATCGGTTGTAAAGTTTGAGCTTTAAGAACTTGTAAAAGTTTTTAATTCTAAAACTTTACTTTTAATTATGCTTATATATGTTGCTGTAGTATGTTTTATCATTACATAAACTATTGATTTTTAAATCGGTTTTGTATATTAATATCATTGTATATATTTTCATTGTGTAACTTATTATTTCGTTTAGTTGTAGTCCGTTATTAACGAGTCTCAATATCTAAAGCGATCAATGTTTTATGTAAATTTCCAATGGTGTATGAATTTGTGTTTTCTATATTCTACAAATTTTACACTATGTATTTCCATGTATTTTTTTAAGACGGACGAAAAATTTGACACTAAAAGAAAAAACACGTTTTTGTACTTTTTGGTTACAGACTTTGTTATCCATTTTAAAGAAAATTTGATTATGTTGCCTGAAAGAATAAAGATTAAAGAATAAATTGAATACATTTTCAATAAATATATTTGTCTTTTTTCTAGGGCTCAAGCTTTCGAAAGTTGTATATGTTTTTAATTCTTAAACTTTACTTTTTATTATAATTACATATGTTGTTATAGTATGTGTTGTCATTATATAAGCTATAGATTTTTAAATTGATTGCATATATTAATATCATTGTATACATTTTAATTGTGCAACTTATTATTTTGTAGAATTTTAGTTCGTTATTAGCTAGCGTCAATGTCTAGAAGTGAAAAATGTTTTATGTAATATTGTAATGGTATATGAATTTGTATTTTTGCTGTTCTACAAATTGTACATTTTTACTCGGTATATTTTCTTAAAGCCAGCAAAAAATTTGGCGCTAAAAAATACTTTTCTCGTACTTTTTGGTTACAGACTTTGTTATCTATTTCTAAAAAAATCTCATTATGTTTCCTGAAAGAGTAAATATCAAAGAATAAATCGAATATATTTTGGATAAATATATTTGTCTCGGTTGTAGGGTTTGAATTTTAGAAAGTTACATAAGTTTTTAATTTTAATTTTTTTTTCTATTATGATTACATATCTTGTTGTAGTATCTATTGTTATTATATAAGTTATAGATTTTTAAATCGGTTGTATATGTTAATAACATTGTATAAATTTTCATTTTTTACCCTATTATTTCATACAATTCTAGTTCGTTATTAGCGATGCTTAATATTTAAAAGCAAAAATGTTTTATGCAGTTTTGTAATGGTGTATGAATTTGTATTTTTCCTATTCTACAAATTGTACATCTTTACTCGGTATATTTTCTTAAAGTCGGCAAAAAGTTTGGCGCCAAAAGGAAAAAAACACTTTCTCGTACTTTTTGGTTATAGGCTTTGTTATCCATGTCTAACAAAATTTGATTATGTTTCCTGAATAAGTAAAGATCAAAGAATAAATCAAATATATTTTTGATAAATATATTTGTATGGGTTGTAGAGTTTGAGCTTTAAGAACTTGTAAAAGTTTTTAATTCTAAAACTTTACTTTTAATTATGCTTATATATGTTGCTGTAGTATGTTTTATCATTACATAAACTATTGATTTTTAAATCGGTTTTGTATATTAATATCATTGTTTATAGATTTTTAAATCGGTTTTGTATATTAATATCATTGTATACATTTTCATTGTGTAACTTATTATTTCGGTCAGTTATAGTTCGTTATTAGCGAGTCTTAATGTCTAAAGCGATCAATGTTTTATGTAAATTTCCAATGGTTTAGGAATTTGTGTCTTTTATATTCTACAAATTATATATCTCACCTCCATGTATTTTTTTAAGACGAACGAAAAATTTCACACTAAAAGAAAAAAAACACGTTTTTGTACTTTTTGGTTACAGACTTCGTTATCCATTTTAAAGAAAATTTAATCACGTTGTATGAAAAAATAAAGATCAAAGAATAAATCAAATACATTTTCAATAAATATATTTGTCTCTTTTCTAGGGCTCAAGCTTTGGAAAGTTGTATAAGTCTTTAATTTTTAAACTTAACTTTTTATTATAATTAGATATGTTGTTATAGTATGTGTTGTCATTATATAAGCTATAGATTTTTAAATTGGTTGTATAATATTAATATCATTGTATAAATTTTCATTGTGTAACTTATTACTTTGTTCAATTGTAGTCCATTAGTAAGTGTCAATGTTTGAAAAAGTAAAATGTTTAATATAAGTTTCTGATTGTGTATTAAGTTATGCTTTCTATATTCTCCAAATTGTATATCTTAACTCGGTGTATTTTCTTAAGGCGAGCGAAAACTTTGGCGCTGAAAAGGAAAAACTTTGATTTTGTACTTTTTGGTTACAGACTTTGCTATCCAATTCTAAGAAAATCTGATAATTTTAACAGAAAGAGAAAAGATTCAAGAATTAATCGAATATATTAATTTCGATATTCTATGCTTCTATCCTTCTATATTCTATAAATTCTACACTACAATTAGACTTAACGATGGAAAAAAGTTTTACTACTGCAATAATATATACAATAATTCAACATAAAAAAAATTTACGCAGCAAATACCTACAATTTTTAAAATATACAAATTACAGCAACAGACAAATGTTTACAATTAAGGAAGATATACGATAACAACTGAATAAAAAAATTTAATCGATTTCGTGTTACTCTACATATTTGATGGTCAACTTAGATAAATTTAGTTGTTCAACAAATTCAGTTGTTTAATAATTAATTAGCAGAAATTGTAGAAAGTATCCATCAAGTAGTCCAGTTAGTAGCAATAACACGAATGGCGTCGAAACTTCTAAAACTAACTTTAAATGTGGGCAAAATTTTGGGTGTAGTTCCCTCCAGGATGAGTTACGGAATTATTTTGTTAATTTTTGAAACTACAGTTACAATTTTTTCAATAATCAAGCGATTACCAGATTATTCTAAATCAAGACAAATCAGATTTACAATGTACATTCTAGTGGATGTTCTAGGTCTAGGGTTAACTTCCAAAACAGTTTTTGACGCCACTTTCTATAATCGCCAAAATTTTTCCAATTTACTAGCGAATTTAAAAAAAACTAACTACAAAAATGAGATGAAAAAAAATAATTTTTGCTTACAGTTTTTGGTTATTCACAGTGTTTTTGGTTTTTCTATAATTGTAAGTGTTTACGATTATATTGCGAGAAAAGGTTTTTTCTATTTTTTTAAACATACTCCAATTGATTGTTGTCAATTATATTATCAATTTTATATGATGATTGTTGCTATATTAATTAACAACGCGATTTTGGACCGTTTCAAATTTCTTAACCAAAAGATTTTACAAAAATTAAGAAATCCTTTAAGTAAAAAATCAGGGTTGGTCCGCAAACTAGAAACACATTTTGACATTTTGAAAAACACTTTCGATGATTTTAACACTATTTTGGCTTGGCCCATTTTATTTTTGATTTTTTACAATTGTATAACATTTTTGTTAAATTTGGACATATTGGTCAAGGAAGAATTTCCTGGTTTTGACAGTTTTCTTCTAGCTAATCTTTTGAATATTGGGACTTCACTGGTGAGAATATTTTTGAAAATTTTTGTTATAATTCATTTCATTTCAGATCGTTTGCATCAAAATGTTGATTAGTTGTGATTCTGTGTGTTTACAAGCGAGAAAGTTTTTACACTTAAATGAAGAATTGCTAGAAAAAGAAGAGACGAATTCTGAAGATTGGATAAAACTCGAGCAATTTGTTGCTTTAATTTCAAAAGAACTTCCACAATATACAGCTGGGGGATTTTTCGATATCGATCGAAGTGCTTACTTCAACATTTTGGGTACTACTTTCTCATTCTTGATCATCTTCTTACAACTGGATTTTGATCTTGTAAGGCACTAAATGTTGCACAAAATCTATGTATTTAAACCATCTAATCATTCTTGTTAATTTGTATATACTTTAACGTATTAATATTTTTATTTAGCTTAACGTACAAAGCTATTCCCTATATAGATGTGAAATCATTTTTTCCTGTATTAAGACGTTTTTTTAAATAAACAAATTTTTTTAGTACGCCCAATTTGGTCTACCTGAAAAAAGAGGAGTATCCCAACACAATTCACAGTCGACAATAATATAATAATGTAACATTTGTGTGACAGTGACTGCAACTGTGTTACTTTCTAATGGTGTTGTTGATTGTGTGTCTAATTGGGGTATGTCCCCTTTTCCAGGTAGGTAAAATTGGGCATTTTAAAAGAACAAAATTTCAGGAAATAGTGAATTTTGGTGTCCTTTCTACATTATTGTATATTTGAGTCTTATTTAGAAGATTCTACTTTTGAAAATATATTTTTAATTTGAGATTATGATGGTTATTGATTGAGAAATTTTATTTAAATTCTAATTTGGTCACGTTAAAGTGCAATAAAAACACTTAAGATAACACAACGATAACTTGTTTGTTACATTACTTCTTATCTTATGATAAGACTTCAGTATCTTCCAACTTTACTCAAATACCAAATTTTTTTTTAATTTCTAACAGTCCTCCAAAAAATGTCAACTGATTACGTACAAAAGGCGGCTAAAATCGTCATATTACTAGTAGTAGCTTCAATCATAACTTTCGGGGTGAGTTATTGAAAATTCTGGCCCAATTTGATGAGTTCTTCCAGGTCGTCCGGTTCTACCAAAAAGAAATTCCGAGCGACTCCGACAGAGTTGATGCCCAAAAGGCTTTGAACGACTTAAAATTGTTCAAATCGCAACAATTCGAGAACCGCATTTTGGCCACTTACAACAAGACAAAAATCGAAATTTTAACAAAAATCAAAAACCAAAATCGCACTTTATCCACCGAAATTAAAACCAAAATTAATTCAACCCAAACCAAAATTCTCTTACAACAAAGCAATTCGAGAAATATTGGCATCAACATCGATAAATGCGTCACAAAAACTTTGACTGAACTCGCTAAGTTTCAGCAACAAATTCTTGAAATTTATTCGAGATGTTTTGGTGATCCGTTTGAAGAAACTGAAGAAATTCTTAACGAAATTGTGACAGAAGTGAGGAATTATTTAGAAACTGTTGTTGATTGTGCTTCGAAAAGTTTGTTTGAATGTGATATTTCGCGAGATTTTGAATGTTATCGTTATATTGTTAAGAGGATTGGTGGTATTGTTAAACAAATACCGGAAATTCTTAAGAAATATCAAACAGTTTTGATGAATTTAGGAGAAGGTTTCAATATGCCTTGTGAAAGTTTGATTGATATTAATTTGTCGTTGTATCCGAAAGTTTTGTTGGATTACGTTACTTCTTGTGCTAAGTTGAAAACTTTGGAGATGACCAATGACGTTTGCTAAAACGTAATTGCTAACTTGATATTTTATATGTTTACAATTATTTATTGATTTGTTAACTTTCTTTGGCAGCAACTTAAAGAAATTTTGTTAATGTTGATATTGAAATATTTACAAGTCATTTTAGTCACTCAGTGACTTTTTGATATTTGTAATGGGCCAGAAATACTCGCATATTTTTTGTATTTTTTATTTAATTAAAAATCAGAAATTTTAATTATTCCATCTTCACCTAACGAAGCTTTTTTATATTTTTTGTATACGGTTTTTTAGTGACTAACTTCATGATTGATCTTTACTTACTTTTGATTTCTGAATTAAAGAACAAAAATATATAAAGAAATATATGGGAAAAAATGACAAAGCACAAGTTAGAAGAGAAGAAGGAGATAATGAGGATACGAAGTTACGAATTATTTTTAATATACATCAAGGTCGAGGTAAAGAAAATATGTGAAGAGAATGCGAGATCAAGAAGTAGTCTAAAGAGGAAGATAAAAAAAATAAGAAATTTGGGAGAATTACATAAAGATAGGAAAAAGGAAAATAATGAAACTAAGAAGAAAGTGTATTAGGTGGAAGAGTTGAGGAGAGTGTAGAAAATAATTCAAAAGGGCGTTAAATAAGAGAAGAAACAAATAGAAGACTAAGAAGAAACAGTACATTGTAGAGGAAAAGAAGAAAATAAATAAAGTAAGAAATCAAAAAGAAGAGGAGAGAACAGAAAAGTGATAAAATTAATAGACCAAGAATACTTCTGGAAATATTTCAACAAAAAAGAAAGAAATTAAAAAAAAATATGAGAAGAAGACATAGTAAAAGTCAAAAAATGAGAGGAAGATAATAGAAATGAGAAGTTAAGAATATTTCTGAAAATACATCAAGGAAGAGATAGACAATGTAGGGATGCGAGATCAAGAAGAAATAGTCTAAAGAAAAAAATAAAGAAAATAAGAAGTTTGGGAAAAATATATAAAGAATATGAGACCAATAAGAAATTATTAGAAGTAGAGGTGAGGAAAGTGAAAAAAATAATTCAAAAAGATGTTATACAACGGAAGAAACATTGCAAGGTAAAAGGAGTGAAGAATGTAAATAAAGTAAGAAATCAAAGAAAGAAGAGAAAAGGTAGCAGTGATAAAAGTAATAGACCAAGCATACTTCTGGAAATATTTAAACAAAAAAAGAGAGGAATTAAAAAGAAAATTATTAGGAGAACACACAGTAAAATTTAAAAGATGAGGGGAAGATAATAGAAAGGAGAAGTTAAGAATATTTCTGCTAATGCATCAAGGAAGAGATACCAAATGTAAGAAAAAAATGTGAGATCAAGAAGAAATAGTCTAAAGAGGAAAGTAAAGAAAATAAGAAATTTGGAAGAAATATATAAGGAAAGGAAAAAAAATATGAGACCAATAAGGAACTGTTTGGAGTAGATGAGGTGAGGAATGTAAAAAAAATAATTCAAAAAGACGTTTAACAAAAGAGGAAACAAATAGAAGATCAAGAAGAAACAGTACATGGTAGAAGAAGAGAAGAAGATAAATAAAGTAAGAAATCAAAAAGAATAGAACAAAATAGAGCAGTGATAAAAGTAATGGACCTAGAATACTTCTTGAAAGATTCAAACAAAAAAAGAAAGGAATTAAAAAGAAAATTATTAGAAAAAGACACAGTAAAATTTAAAAGATGAGAGGAAGATAATAGAAAGGAGAAGTTAAAAATATTTCTGCTAATACATCAAGGAAGAGATACTAAATGTAAGGAAAAAATGTGAGATCAAGAAGAAATAGTCTAAAGAGAAAAGTAAAGAAAATAAGATATTTGGAAGAAATATATAAAGAAAGGAAAAAAATAAGAGACCAATAAGAAACTGTTCGGAGTAGAGGAGGTGAGGAAAGTAAAGAAAATAATTCAAAAGGACGTTAAACAAAAGAAGAAACAAATTGAAGACCAAGAAGAAACAGTACATGGTAGAAGAAGAGAAGAAGGTAAATAAAGTAAGAAATCAAAAAGAATAGAATAAAATAGAGCAGTAATAAAAGTAACAGACCTAAAATACTTCTGGAAATATTTAAACAAAAAAGAAAGGAATTAAAAAGAAAATTATTAGAAGAAGACACAGCAAAAGTTAAACAATGAGAGGAAGATAATAGAAAGGAGAAGTTAAGAATATTTCTGCTAATGCATCTAGGAAGAGATACCAAATGTAAGAAAAAAATGTGAGGTCAAGAGGAAATAGTATAAAGAGGAAACTAAAGAAAATAAGATATTTGAAAGAAATATATAAAGAAAGGAAAAAAATAAGAGACCAATAAGAAACTGTTCGGAGTAGAGGAGGTGAGGAAAGTAAAGAAAATAATTCAAAAGGACGTTAAACAAAAGAAGAAACAAATTGAAGACCAAGAAGAAACAGTACATGGTAGAAGAAGAGAAGAAGGTAAATAAAGTAAGAAATCAAAAAGAATAGAATAAAATAGAGCAGTAATAAAAGTAACAGACCTAAAATACTTCTGGAAATATTTAAGCAAAAAAGAAAGGAATTAAAAAGAAAATTATTAGAAGAAGACACAGCAAAAGTTAAACAATGAGAGGAAGATAATAGGAAGGAGAAGTTAAGAATATTTTTGCTTACATCAAGGAAAAGATACCAATTTTAAGAAAAAAATGTGAGATCAAGAAGAAATAGTCTAAAGAGGAAAGTAAAGAAAATAAGAAATTTGGAAGAAATATATAAAGAAAGGAAAAAAATATGAGACCAATGAGAAACTGTTTGGAGTAGAGGGAGCTGAGGAATGTGAAGAAAATAATTCAAAAAGACGTTAAACAAAAGAGGAAACAAATAGAAGACCAAGAAGAAACTGTACATGGTAGAAGAAGAGAAGAAGATAAAGAATGGAACAAAATTACAAAAGTAATAGACCTAGAATACTTCTGGAAATATTTAAGCAAAAAAAGAAAGGAATTAAAAAGAAAATTATTAGAAGAAGACACAGCAAAAGTTAAAGAATGAGAGGAAGATAATAGAAATGAGAAGTTAAGAACACTTTTGAAAATACGTCAAGAAAGAGTTATAGAAAATGTAGAAAAAAAATGTGAGATCAAGAAAAAATAGTCTAAAGAGGAAAATGAAGAGAATAGGAAATTTGAAAGAAATAAATAAAGAAAGGAAAAGAATGTGAGACCAAGAAGAAACTGTTCGGAGTAGAGGAGGTGAGGGAAGTGAAGAAAATAATTCAAAGAGACGTTAAACAAAAGAAAATGCAATTAGATGACCAAAAAGAAATAGTACAAGGTTGAAGAGGAGAAAAAGTCAAATAAAGTAATAAATGAAAAAGAGGAAGAGAAGACAGAACAGTGATAAAAGTAATAAACCAAGAATACGTCTGGCAATATTTAAACAAAAAAGAAAGAAAGTAAGAAGAAAATTGTGAGAAGAAGACACAACAAAAGTTAAAAGATGAGAAGAAAATAAGAGAAATAAGAAGTTAAGAATATTTCTGAAAATACATCAAGGAGGAGATATAGAAAATGTAAGTAAAGAATGTGAAATTATGAGGAAATAGTCTAAAGAGTAAAATGAAGAAATTAAGCAATTTCGAAGAAATATATAAAGTAAAAGCTTCTAAGTTAAACAAATGAAGAAAAAATAAGAGGCCAAGAAGAATAGTGCAAGATATATAAAGATCAGTAAAAATATTGAAACAAAGAGACAGGGAGAAAAAGATAAATTAAATGACAAGCCTATTTGACTTCTGAAGACAATTAAACAAAGGACAATAGAAAAATATAAAGAAGAATAATACATCAATTAAGTAGAAAAGGAAGGTAAAGAATAGAAAATAATAAGTTTATAACACTTCTGAAACTACATGAACGAGACACATACAGAGATACAAACAAGAAGGGAGAAGGACAAAAGAGATAAAAATTCAATAAGACTTCTGAGAATATATAAAGGAAATTGTGTAATAATGAATATGAGATTAAGAAAGCGTAAATGGTAAAAATATTGATAAAGGTAAACTAAATAAGAAGTTATGAAGACTTCTAGAAACACAAAGAAAAAAAATAAAGAAACTAACTATGTAATAAAAAAGACCAAGAGGAAACTGTGCAAACTGGAAGAGATGAAGAAATAAAAGTAATAGAAGCAATTGACCAAGAAGATTTCTGAAAATACACTAAGGAAGAGATATAGAAAATATTTAAAGAAATTGTAAGAATCAGAAGAAAAATGAACGATAAAGTAAATAAAGAATCCAAAAAATATATAAACAAAGAATAAGAAAGGCACCTATAGAAATAAAAAGACCAAGAAGAAACTCTGCAAACTAGAAGAGGAAAAATGTAGAAGTGGTAGAAGTAATTAACCAAGAATACTTCTGGAAATATTGAAACAAAAAAGAAGCAAATAAGAAGAAAATTATGATAGCAGGAAAACACACTAAAAGTTAAGAGAGGAGAGAAAGATAATAGAAGTAAGAAGTTAGGAAGATTTCTGAAAATATATTAAGGAAGAGCTATAGAAAATGTAAGAATAAGAAGAAATGCTATAAGCTAGGAGAAAATGAAAGATAAAGGAAATATGAAGACGAAAAAATAAAAAAGTATTTATATTAATAAAAAATGACCAAAAACAACTTGTGCAAACTAAAGAGGGAGGAAAGTGAAAGTAATAGAAATAAATGATCAGGAATAGTTATGAAAATATTTAAATAAAAAATAAAAGAAAACATGAAGGAAATTATAAGACAGAGAAGTAGTTGGAAAAGAAATAATTTAAAATGCTAACATTTTGTTGACTTGATTCCTTCTTTGTTAACAAATCGATGCGTCTTAACTTAATTTCTTAATAATAACTTCTACTTATGGCTAATGGAGACAAATTGCTTGAGTGTTATTGACAAAATTGAGTAAAATTCAACAAACTTAACAAAAGTTGATAGAGATGGGTTCGAAACAGTTATCCCTGTATCTTTTTTTTGGTAAATTCCTAGGCGTGGTACCAACAACCAAAATCTATGGAATTTGTACAATAATTTTTCTTTTACTAACATCCATCGTTTCTTCAACAAGTCGATTACCTAGTTTTTTTAAATTGAAACCGGTAAAAGCAGCCACTTTAACAATATGTGACTTTTTAGCATCATACTTCGTCATCGAAGTAACAATGAACGCCACTTTTTCCAAAAAAAACAATTTCGAAAAACTCTTCAAACAATTAAAACAAATTAATCAAAAAAGTAACGAAACTTTTCCAAAACTAAAATTTTGGATACGTCAAGCCAGTTTCGCTTTCGTCCTAGTCGTCACCTTTCACAACTATTGGAAAACCACTTGGGAATACATTTTCGAACAATTAATAATTGACCTACTTCGCATCTACTATCAATTTTACTTCATGGGACTCGTTAGCGTCATCGCCAACCTAATTTCGACCAAATTCAAATTCCTCAACACCCAATTAACCCAAAAACTCACCAAAACCAAAGAAATGTCAACAAACGAATTTCTCCAATTCATCGACAAATTAGAAAAACATTTAATTTCCCTCCAAAAAATTGTCCGCAATTTCAGCGCAATTTTCGGACGACCCATCATGATCGCCATTTTTTATTTTTGTGGATTAATTTTAATTTATTTAGGCACTTTAATTAGAGTGGAAAATACTGTTGTCGAAACGAGTTCTTTGCTGCGTTTTATTTTAATACCGAGTGCGATCACTGTAAGTTGAAATTTATCCCACTTCTGATTTGAGATTTTAAATTTTAGTTCGCTGCGTTACTGATGGTGGCTGCGTGCGATTCCGTTTCGAAAGAAGCCAAAAAATTAGTGGAATTGTCCAAAAAATTCCAGAAAAACTTCCGGAATTTTAACTCAAAAGAAAGGAAGAGACTGGATGAGTTTATTAAATTAGTGACGAGGGAATCGACCGGGATTTCAGCTGCGGGATTTTTTCAAGTTGACAGAACTATTTGTTTGGATTCGTTTGATATGATTATAACGATTCTAATCGTCACTATGCAAATGAATAATTTCTAAAAAAAATTTACACTAGATGGCGCTTAAATTTAGAAAAATTTAAAAATTGACACTAGAAGGCGCTTTAACACAAAAATTTAGAAAAAAATAAAATTAGTATTTAGACAATTTTGTTTATTCTTAATAAATTATCAAAATATCTGAAAAGTTCTGAAATTTCTTAGGTAGAAACCCAACAACAACCAAGTCACCAAGAAGTGACGTAACTGGGAGGGACGACACTGTGTACCTTCCCTTCCCAGAACCTCAAACCAAGTTAGACTCGTCCGAGGTCGTTTGGACGCTCCCTAAATTGTAGCGTCGGCCATTTTGTATAATTATTTCTCAATTTAATAAAAAACAATTATTTCCGCACCTGAAACTTTTAGTCAATTTAATGGCGTTCAATGGAAGAAAATTGTTATTGAACCGAAAAACTTTCCTAAAGTGACAGTTGGTTTCGTTCCGGTAATGGCGTCGCAATTCCTGCATCGCTTGCTAGATTTCGGCGAAATTTTGGCAATTTCGCCGCCTAATGGCGGCGTGATTCACAATTGTTTCCACAAATTCTACGCTTGCTGTCTAATAATTGGGGTCACTATAATTTCGTCTTTATCATTTTTCGAAATTTTTGGTAAATTCAAATTTAAATCGACTCAAATCAAAATTTTTAATTGGTTATTGGGTGAAATTGTTTCGTTAGCTTTTGTTTTGCAAGTGATAATTTTTGGAAGTTTCCTCAAAAAACGACCATTCGATAATCTAGTGGCTTGTCTTGTCAAATTTAAAAAAACAAAATAGCGGATTGACGTGCAATTTTTTTGTTTTCAAATTTTTTACGTCGCTTTCGTGATTTGGTTTGTTTATCTTTGTCGCAATTTTGTTGGTTTTAACTATATGATTGTCAAATTCGTCCATGTTTATTATCATTATTATTTTATGACGTTAATTATAACAACAAATCAAGCGATTTTGGCAAATTTTCAACGTTTGAATGTTAAGTCGCAAATTTATTTGGGAAAAATGCGGAAAAATCGAAAAAATTTTGGGAAATTTTTGAAAAAAATTGAAAACAACTACATCAATCTCAAGGACGCTATCGATAGTTTTAATCAAATTTTTGGCTGGCCTCTGTTGTTACTTATTATTTATTACAGTTCGGTTACGTTCAGCTATTTCGAAAATTTGTTAAAAAAGAAAAATCCTTTCAGCAATAAAGTGGCGTCAGTCACGTTTTTGATGCGAGCTGCTCTTAATGTAAGTTAAAACAAAAATTTTACTAACTAATTTTTTTATTCTAGATAGCTACTGTTGGTATGTTGGTATCTTGCGATTCCGTTTCGAAAGAAGTGGAGAAACTCATAAAGAATTGCCAAAAATTTCAAGATCATCTCCCAATTGTTTCAGTAGAGAGTCAAGAATTACAGGAATTTCTCCTGCTGGCAACCCACAATACTCCAAAGTATTCCGCTGCTGGATTTTTCACTATTGACAGAAACACTTTCCTTAAAATTTTAAGCGTAATCCTCACTTATTTAATTATAACAATGCAATTACAAGTCGACATTGTTAAGGCATAAATAAAATGTTTTTTAAACAAACCTTCACTTGCTTAAAACTGACCAAACTGAAGCGTAACGAAAAATGAAACGTTTCTCACCCTGCAGCGTAATTCACGAGATGGAGCAAATCGCTTTTTGACTCTTCGTTGCATTTATAGTTTATACCCGCACAATTTAGGAGAAACTGTGGCGGCTTCTCTAATAATGTTACGGGTTTAGTCACTTTTTCCCAAACATTTAATTTTTTTTACACAATTGTTTTAAAATTCAGTTTTTGCAGTTTTCTACGCTACCAAAACTTGACATCGAGAGATGGCGCCACTTACTTGCTCAGACGCGATTGTTGTCATATCGTTGTCATGGAGACGAGTTAACCGTGGTTACTTGATGAAATTCTTTCAATGTTGGCGGAAATTTCGAAAATTTCTTTGATGCGGCACCGATTCGGGAATTTGAACCTATTACGTTATGTGTGAAGAAAGTTTGTGGAATAACTAAAGTGAATGAAATTGAATTGTAGTCAAAATTGTTTGGTAGAAGTGTAAATTTTGCGCCTTCTTGGATCTTTCTCTCCTATACAGAGCGTAAAATGTGATAAATGATTTCGATACTGGGAACCGGATAATTGGGTGTGCTTTGGCGGTTTTCAGAGCGTCAATTCGACGGAAAGGTTAAGGTTTCGACGCTATTGTGTTCACTTTAGATTAATTTTGTATTTACGGCCGTGTCGAAGGCACTTTCGTGTCGCAGTTGGCGTGACCGGTATTGTTTCAATTAATAAAAAAAATGATTTAAGATTATCGGGTTGGTACTACGATTATGACGTTCAATACATAAATGTTTTAGTTTATGTAATCTTCTACTTGAAGCGACCAGTAAATGTTGGATGATTGGTACAAGTTCTTAGTAGTGATTTATTGTAAACTTCTGAAGTCAAAGTGAAAACAACAAAAATGTACAAATTTAAAAAAAATATCTTAATTTCAAAATATTCTAAAAATGTTATCTAATTATTTCTTGGAGTAAGTTTTAATTTCTCTTTTATGAAAATTAAATTTATTCGATCTATATGTAAATTAGTCAAATTTCGAAAAAAGCGAGTTTTAGCGGCCGATTTGGATTACCTGGGAAATAGGAGTGCATCCCAATACAACACAAAGTTGACAACACATACCTTTAAAATTGCAATTTATAGTAATGTTACATTCTAGTGGTGTTGTCGACTATGTTAGGATACACCCCTATTTTCCAGATAGCCTAAAACTAAAGACATCTTGATTGTTTAAACATCTTGGTTAGCATATTCTGTTTTTTTAAATGTTTTATCACTTTCTATCCCAAACCTTCTCACCATATTTCGTTTCCCATTTGTTACCTCATTCTCTCTCTTTAGTTTCTTCCTGTTCGGTATCAGTTCTTTATTTAGTCGTTTTTATTCCCCTCCCAATTTTTTAGCAAATAATTGCGCTTCTTTCATCATCTTCTTTTATCAAGGTAGAAATTATTTTTTGATTTTTCTATTAACCTGCGGTGTTCTTACAATTTTTTTTAGCTCCTCCATTTTTAGGTTCACATGGTTGTTTTCTCATTAATTTCTCGTTCAAATGCATTTTCTCTTAAATAATTTTTTTTTCTTCTCACTATGCACATTTTCTCTAATATCACGTCTAAATTTGACTGAGTTAACAATTTTGAAAATTTGGGTTTAGATGGTTGTTCTTCTATTAATTTATCGTTCATTTGCATTTTCTCTTAAATAATTTTTCTTTTCTTCTCACTATGATCATTTTCTCTAATATCACGTCCAAACTTGGCTGAGTTAACAATTTTGAAAATTCAGGCTAAGATGGTTGTTTTTCCATTAATTTATCGTTCATTTGCATTTTCTATTAAATTATTTATTTTTTTATCTCACTATCATCATTTTCTCTAATATCACGTCTGAATCTGGCTGAGTTAACAATTTTGAAAATTTGGGTTCTGATGGTAGTTTTTCCTTTATTTTCTCGTAAATAATTTCTTTTTTCTTCTCACTATGCCCATTTTCTCTAATATCACGTCTAAATTTTACTGAGTTAACAATTTTGAAAATTTGGGTTCAGATGGTTGTTTCTCCGTTAATTTATCGTTCATGTGCATTTTCTCTTAAATAATTTCTCTTTCCTTCTCAATACGTTTGTTTTCTCTAATATCACGTCTAAACTTGAATGAGTTAACAATTTCGAAAATTTTGATTTAGATGGTTGTTTTTCCATTAATTTATTGTTCATTTGCATTTTCTCTTAAATCATTTCTCTTTTCTTTTCACTATGCCCATTTTCTCTAATATCAAGTCTAAATTTGGCTGAGTTAACAATTTCAAAAATTTAGTAGTTTAGTTGCTTCTCCATTAATTTCTCGTTCATTTGCATTTTCTCGTAAATAATTTCTCTTTTCTTCTCACTTTGCCCATTTTCCCTAATATCACGTCTAAATTTGAATGAGTTAACAATTTCGAAAATTTAGTTGTTTGGTTGTTTCCTCATTAATTTCTCGTTTATGTGCATTTTGTCTTATATAATTTCTTTTTTCTTCTCAATACGTTCATTTTCTCTAATATCACGCTTAAATTTGGCAGAGTTAACAATTTTGTTTTTTTTATTAATTTAGCGCTCATTTCCATTTTCTTTCAAATAATTTCCTTTTTCTTCTCAATACGTTCGCTTTCTCTAATATCACGCCTAAATTTGATTGAGTTAACATTTTTGAAAATTTGGGTTCAGATGTTTGTTTCTCCATTAATTTCTCGTCCATTTGCATTTTTTCTTAAATAATTTCTCTTTTCCTTTCACTATGCCCATTTTCTTTAATATTACGTATAGATTTGGCCAAGTTAACATTTTTGAAAATTTGGGTTTAGATGTTTGTTTCCCTATTAATATATCGTTCATTTGAATTTTCTTTTAAATAATTTCTCTTTTCTTTCCAATACGTTCGTTTTCTCTAACATCACGCCTGAATTTGGCTGAGTTAACAATTTTGTTTTTTTATTAATTTAGCGCTCATTTCCATTTTCTTTCAAATAATTTCTTTTTTCTTCTCAATACGTTTGCTTTCTCTAATATCACGCCTAAATTTGATTGAGTTAACATTTTTGAAAATTTGGGTTCAGATGTTTGTTTCTCTATTAATTTCTCGTCCATTTGCATTCTTTCTTAAATAATTTCTCTCTTCCTTTTACTATGCCCATTTTCTTTAATATTACGTATAGATTTGGCTGAGTTAACATTTTTGAAAATTTGGGTTTAGATGTTTTATTTTCCTATTAATCTATCGTTCATTTGAATTTTCTCTTAAATAATTTCTCTTTTCTTTTCACTATGCTCATTTTCTCTAACATCACGTCTAAATTTGGCTGAGTTAACAATTTTGAAAATTTGAGTTCTGTTGGTGTTTCCCCATTAATTTCTCGTTCATTTGCATTTTTTCTTAAATTAATTTTCTTTTCTTCTTACTATGCCCATTTTCTCTAATATCAAGTATAAATTTGGCTGAATTAACAATTTAAAAAATTTAGTTGTTTAGTTGCTTCTCCATTAATTTCTCGTTCATTTGCATTTTCTCGTAAATAATTTCTCTTTTCTTCTCACTTTGCTCATTTTTCCTAATATCACGTCTAAATTTGAATGAGTTAACAATTTCGAAAATTTAGTTGTTTGGTTGTTTTCTTATTAATTTCTCGTTTATGTGCATTTTGTCTTATATAACTTATTTTTCCTTCTCAATACGTTCACTTTCGCTAATATTACGTTTGAATTTAGCTGAGTTAACAATTTCAAAAATTTGGGTTCAGATGGTTGTTTTCCCATTAATTTTTCGTTTATTTGCATTTTCTTTCAAATAATTTCTCTTTTCTTCTCAATACGTTCGTTTTATCTAATATCACGCCTAAATTAGGATGAGTTAACAATTTTGAACATTTGGTTTCTGATGGTTACTTTTCCATTAATTTATCGTTTATTTGCATTTTCTCTCAAATAATTTCCTTTTTTTTTCTCAATACGTTTGTTTTCTCTAATATCATGCCTAAATTTGGCTGAGTTAACAATTTCAAAAATTTGGGTGCAAATGATAGTTTCTCCATTAATTTATTGTTCAATTACATTTTTTCTTAAATAATTTCTATTTTCCTCTGAAGAAGCTCGTTTTCTTTAGTATCACGACTAAATTTCGCTGAGTTAACTATCTTGAAAATGTGGGTTCAGATGGCTGTTTCCTCATGAATTTATAGTTTATTTGCATTTTCTCTTACATACTTTCTCTTTTCTTTTCACGTCGTTTTTTTCTCTAATATCACGCCTATATTTGGCCGAGTTAACAATTTTGAACATTTGGGTTCAGATGTTTGTTTTCCCATTAATTTAACGTTCAATTACATTTTTCTTGAATAATTTTTATTTTCTTCTTAATACGTTTCATTTTCTCTAATATCACGTTTAAATTTCGCTAAGTTAACAATTTTGAAAATTTAGGTTCAGATGGTTGCTTTCCCATTAATTTTTTGTTCAATTCCATTTTCTATAAGTAATTTTCATTTTATTTTCAATACGTTCATTTTCAATAATATTACGCGTAAACTTGGCTGAGTTAACAATTTTGAAAATTTGGGTTCAAATGGTTGTTTCCCCATTAATTAATCATTTATTTGCATTTTCTCTTAAATAATTTCTATTTTCTTTTCAACACATTCTTTTTCTCCAATATCAAGCCTAAATTTTGCTGAGTTAACAATTTCGAAAATTTGGGTTACGATGGTTGAATTTTCCGTTCACTTCTTGTTCGGTTGAATTTTTTCTTAATTAATTTCTATTTGCTTTTCACCAAGTTTACCGTCGATAATATTACGTTTACATTTCATTGAGTTAACAATTTTGAGAATTTAGGTTCAGACGGTTGCTTTCCCATTAATTTCTTGTTCAATTCCATTTTCCATAAATAATTTCTATTTTACTCATTACGTTTGTTTTTAATAATATTACGCTTAAACTTTGCTGAGTTAACAATTTTGAAAATTTGGGTTCAGATGGTTGTTTCGTCCAAGACTTTTTTCATAGAAACAACGCCAATTTGATGAACAATTTTATTCATTAATACGTAATTAAATACAAGAATCGACCAATCAATAAATATTTAAATAACAATTTCAAAACAATAATTTCAATAAATTAAAAATGGCGGTAATCACATCGCAGTACACCGATTTTGAGTGTAGAATAGTTTGAAACCTCTTCCAGTGACGGCTTGATTAGTTCTAACAGGAATTACAATAGGTCCGGCACTGGTATCTAAAAAAAATTGACATCAAAAAGAATTTTTTCAAAATTCCATATATTGCAACAAGTACCTGTAACAGGAGCATTTCGAGTAAAATCTTCCAAAAAGGCACCATCATTGAATTTGTCTCCACACAACCGTATCCCTCCAATCACCAAATAGTCATCAGGACAATTAAAAATTTCAGCACCCGCTTGACCTGGTGGTACTATATTTTGTCCAGCTAAATTCAATTTTTTTTTCAAACTATTGGGTACTCAAAAATCAACTCACCATCATCAAGATTTTGAAACTGGAAAGGGTACTCGATACCAGCAGGCATATTGCTATAAGTCACCGAACAGTACCCCGCTTCCTTCCTTATACATATAGCATAATTGAGGTTATTCTGTGGAAAGACGAGAAATTAATCGAGTTATCAAGCTCCAACACGCTTCGTTTGCTTTCTAATTAAATAAACAAGAGAGCGCGACAACATGACCGTCCATGTGACACAATGACACATTTGGTACTACTTGTTATGTAGTTGAGGTAATTTTAACTCACAAAATAACCACCAACGCTCCTGTTGAAAGTTGCAGATTGGTCATAGTTGAATGACGAAATGGTACCAGAAACACCCGTGTAGTACTGCAAACAATTGTTGGAATTTGTACAAGATGCGCTGACTTGACAGATACGCATCCGGTAACGTTTACGTTCCCCAGTTGTCGATAGTACCGATATTTGGAGAGGTCCGGTTAATTGAGAAACATCCACGTATACTGAAAAAGCTTCTAATGTAGTACCCTGATCTAGGTCCTTAACTAATTTCTTGGTACTTTTTTGGTTTAGAGTGTTGTAATTGATTTTACGAGTAATTTTAAATTTGGTACTGCCTTGGTTTAAGATGTTGGTACTTTCAGAATTCGGTACTACTTTAGTCTAAGAAGAAGATACTTTTATGAGTTTTGGTACTACCTCAATTTCAAGTGTAGTAACCGATTTCTAGAAATACTTTCAGAATTTGGTACCACTTTCATCTAAAGTATAGTAACTGATATTTACAGGTACTTTCAATTTGACACTGTTTTGGTCTAAAGTGTGGAAAATAACTTTTACAGGTACTTTCCAAATTTGGCACTAATTCAGGTATTTTATAAAATTTGATACCATTATCATCTAAAAAGTAGCAATTAATTTGTACGTATTTTCAAAATTTGGTAATAATTTGGGCTAAGCAGCAGGTACTTTTATAGACTTTAGAACTACTTTAATCTCAACATTTTTACAGGCGCTTTTACAAAATTTGGTATTATTTTGGTCTAAAGTGCAATGATTTTTACGGGTACTTTCAGAATTTAGTACTACTTTAGACTACTAAAATGCAGTAACAAATTTTTATGGGTACTTTAAAAATTTTGTACACTTTGGTCTAAGATAATAGTACTTTTGTATAATTTGGTACTACTTTCATGTAAAGTATAGTATTACTAGAGACATTTTTAGAAAATACTTCCACAATTTGATACTATGTTGGTCTAATATGCAGGTACTTTATATATTTTAATACTACTTTAAGCTCAAGTGTAGATTTTTAAAAATACTAATGTGCAGTAACTGATTTTTATAAGTACTTTGTAAATTTAGTACTATCTTGGTCCAAAATGTAGGTAGTTTCAGAATTTGGTACTACTATGTTTTGAAGTGTATGTACTTTTTTATATTTTAGTACTACTTTAAGTTTAAGTGCAGTAACTGATTTTTAAAAGAACTACCAGAGTTTGGTATTAGTTTGATTTAAAGTTTAGTAACAGATTTTACAGGTACCATAAAAACTTGGTACTAATTCTATCTAATGTGCAGTAACTGATTTTTCTAAGTACTTTTAGAATTTGGTACTACTATGGTTGGAGGTGTATGTACTTTTTATATTTTAGTACTACTCTAAGATCAAGTGCAGTTACTGATTTTTAAAAGTACTACCAGAGGTTGGTGTTAGTTTGATTTATTTAAAGCTTAGTAACAGATTTTACAGATACCATCAAAATTTGGCACTATCTTGGTTTAAACTGTAGGTAGCTTTAGAGTTTGGTACCACTATGGTGTGAGGTGTAGATAGTTTTATATATTTTAGTACTACTTTAAGTTTGAGTGCAAAAACTGATTTTTAAAAGTACTACCAAAGTTTGGTATTAGCTTTATTTAAAGTTTACTAACAGATTTTACAGGTAACATAAAAACTTGGTACTAGTTTTATCTAATGTGCAGTAACTGATTTTTCTAAGTAATTTTAGAATTTGATACTACTATGGTTTGAGGTGTATGTACTTTTTTATATTTTAGTACCATTCTAAGATCTAGTGCAGTTACTGATTTTTAAAAGTACTACCAAGGTTTTGTATTAGTTTGATTGATTTAAAGTTTAGTAACAGATTTTACAGATACCATCAAAATTTGGTACTATCTTGGTCTAAACTGTAAGTAGCTTTAGAGTTTGGTACCACTATGGTGTGAGGTGTAGATAGTTTTATATATTTTTGTACTACTTTAAGCTTAAGTGCAGTAACTGATTTTTAATAGTACTACCAGAGTTTGGTATTAGTTTGATTTAAAGCTTAGTAATAGATTTTACAAGTACCATCAAAATTTGGTACTAATTTTATTTAAAGTGTAGATAATGATTTTTCTAAGTAGCTTCAGAATTGGGTACTAGTATGCTTGTGTAGATGTAGGTACTTTTATATATTTTAGTACTACTTTAAGATCAAGTGCAGTAACTGATTTTTAAAAGTACTACCAAAGTTTGGTATTAGCTTGATTTAAAGTTTACTAACAGATTTTACAGGTAACATAAAAACTTGGTACTAGTTTTATCTAATGTGCAGTAACTGATTTTTCTAAGTAATTTTAGAATTTGATACTACTATGGTTTGAGGTGTATGTACTTTTTTATATTTTAGTACCATTCTAAGATCTAGTGCAGTTACTGATTTTTAAAAGTACTACCAAGGTTTTGTATTAGTTTGATTGATTTAAAGTTTAGTAACAGATTTTACAGATACCATCAAAATTTGGTACTACCTTGGTCTAAACTGTAAGTAGCTTTAGAGTTTGGTACCACTATAGTGTGAGGTGTAGATAGATTTATATATTTTTGTACTACTTTAAGCTTAAGTGCAGTAACTGATTTTTAATAGTACTACCAGAGTTTGGTATTAGTTTGATTTAAAGCTTAGTAACAGATTTTACAAGTGCCATCAAAATTTGGTACTAATTTTATTTAAAGTGTAGATAATGATTTTTCTAAGTAATTTTAGAATTTGGTACTATCTTGATCTAAAATGTAGGTAGTTTCAGAATTTGGTACTAGTATGCTTGTGTAGATGTAGGTACTTTTATATATTTTAGTACTACTTTAAGATCAAGTGCAGTAACTGATTTTTAAAAGTACTAACAGAGCTTGGTATTAGTTTGGTTTAAAGTTTAGTAACAGATTTTACAGGTACCATCAAAATTTGGCACTATCTAGGTCTAAAATGTAGGTAGTTTTATATATCTTAGTACTACTTTAAGGTCAAGTGCACTAACTAATTTTTAAAAGTACTATCAGAGTGTGGTATTAGTTTGATTTAAAGTTTAGTATCAAATATTACAGGTACTATCATAATTTAGTACTATCTTGGTGTAAAATATAGGTAGCTTCAGAATTTGGTGCTACTATGGTCTGAGGTGTAGGTAGTTTTATATATTTTAGTACTACTTTAAGCTCAAGTGCAGTAACTCATTTTTAAAGTACTACCAGAGTTTGGAATTTGTTTGATTTAGTAACAATTTCATCTAAAGTATAGTAACTGATTTTTCCAAGTACTTTTAGAATTTGCTACTACTATATTTTGAGGTGTAGGTACTTTTCTAAAATTTGGTACTACGTTCAGAATTTGCCAATAGTTTGATCTAAAGTGTGGTAACTGATTTTTACAGGTACTTTTAAAATTCTGAACCACTTTGGTACCTAAAAGATATTTTAATGAAATTAAGTACTATTTTTATCTACAGTGTAGTAATTGATATTTAGAGGTACTTGTTCAAAATTTAGTACTATATTTGTATAAAGTGTAGTAACTGCTACAGGCACTTTCAGAATTTGGTACTAATTTGGTGTAAGATGCAGGTACTTTTATAAACTTTAGTACTACTTCATTTAGCTCATGTACAGTATCTGATTTTACAGATACCTTCAAGGTTTGGTACTATTTTGGTTTAAGATGTAGGCACATTTATAAAATTTGGTACTACTTACATATAAAATGTAATAACTGATTTCTATAGGCACTTTTACAAAATTTAGTATAATCTGAAGTGTAGTATTTGATTTTGCAGATACTTTGAAAATTTGGTACTACTTTGATCTACAATTTAAGTTCCTTGAGAAAATTTGATGCTACTTTAACATAAGGTGTAGTGAGAGATTTTTACAGCTACCTACAAAATTTAGTTCTACTTTAGTTTAAAGTGCAGTAACTATTTTTGCAGGTACCTTGAAAATTTGGTACTGATTTGGTCTAAGATGCAGATGGTTTTATAAATTTTAGTACCACTTTAGGTTAAATGTAGTATCTGATTCTATAAATACTTTCAAAATTTGGTATTGCTTTGGTATAATATAAAGGTATTTTTATAAAATTTGGTACTATTGTCATCAAAATGTAGTAACAAATTTTTACAGATACTCTCAGAATTTGGTAGTACTTTGGTCTAAAGTGGTACTTTAAGTAACTTTAAAGGCTCAATGATATTTTCTTACCATAAACCGTACCAGTATTGAAATTTTAAGAAATTAGTACCTACTACCACTTAAGTTATTTTTGGTACTTTAACTCTGCCGGTACTACTCACCATGTTGTCCGGTATTGTACCCGCAAAGAACTGGAATTTGGTCGTTGAGGTTCTGGCCGGAAATCACAAGTCTCTCATCTACGCAAGTACCATTAGTAGGACCTTTCAGCTAAAACAACGTAATAGCAATTTTTTTTAATTCTCACTCAATTTACCTCAAGATCAATGAAATCAATCCTCATTTGTTGAACGTTGTTGTTAACTTTGTAGATATTAAAAAAACAAGACATACTAGTGTCAGCTTGTCTCGCCCATCGAGTCCTTACTGCTTCATAATGGTACTTCAATCTAGGATCGGGAGTAGGTGAAGGATTTGCAGTTGTAGGTGAAATAGTGTTAGTATCTGGAGGAATTATGATAGTACCAGGAGGGTCGTAATTGGGATATCCTGGACTTTCAAAATAAGTGCAGTTTTGACTCGAAGTACCACCACAAGTATATTTGACTATTGAAAAAGAAATTAATTGTCAAGTAAAAAAAATAAAAAAATTCTTACAGACACAACAAACTCCGTAACCACTTGCACAATTTCCCAAAGCAGTACCGTTCATGCTATCGCATTCGGATTGGTGGTAACAAAGTCCCATGTAATCACTTGAAGCACTTGAAGCTTGACACTCGGAATTTGGAAATTGAACCACTGTGAAGAGACTTAAAAATTTGTTGGCAAAAAATTTTGTTTTATTTTTGAAATTCCATAGAGAACCATCCAAAAATTTGCTTTCTTGATCCCGATCGTCACTATAATTGTTTTCAATTACCAATTCAGGTTTCGGTTTGTTACTTTTATATTTTTGAATATACAGTTTTGTTAGATAATTTTTTAACATTTGATTGATTTTGGTTTTAGATTCGTTTTGGGGAATTTTTGGAATTTTCTGCACAAAACTCGACTTATCACTAAAATTTCGAAAATTTCCAAAATTATGTTTCTGCGTTTGAAATTTCGGCCTGCGATCACTATAAATATTATCATCAGCAACTTGATCACTTTTTTCAAAAACTCCATATTCAGATTCTAGTTCTTCTCCAAATTTTTGAAAATTATTGCGATTATACACGTAAGGAATTGTTGATAATTTGCGATCAATTCTTTTTCTTGTTACTGTATGGAAGAGATTTTCACTTGAGGTTGTGGGGTTGAAAAAACTGTTGAGGTCAAAATGGATAATGTCACCAGTTATCACTGTTTTGGTGTTGAAGAGTAACAACAGAAACACAAACATTTTCGAGGTCTTCAACGAAGGCCAAGGTTGTACTGAAGTAAGGAACGTCGAGAAGAACGTTTTAACGCGAATTTGTCGTTACCAGAGCGAGAAATGTCTCATGTATGCTCTATAAACAACTAAATGGAAGCAGAGTTGACTTTTTCGTTTAATAGCAGGAACGATTGCAGGTCAACGACAAACTAAGTAGAAAGGAAAAAGGAAGAAGCGTACCTCACTTCTATTTTGAAATTTTTTTCTCTGCTACCAAAAAGCAACTAAAGCGATTCCGTTTGTTTTACACTGAACCAAAGAACTCCAGAAAGTCTAAAAATTAGAGCCTCTGATTTGGATTCACTCCAGGTCTCTATCAAGAGATGTAGCGAGAATTACTGAAAGGAAATCGTTGCAATGTCAAAAATTTTGGCACTGAAAGAAACTCTTAGAAGAACTCAATAAAGTTTTTACCAATAGGTTTATGTGAAAAAGTAATTTTTGCTGATAGAGTACTTGATGTTGAAACTTTTTTCTATTTTTGCAAAAGTGGTGGAACTATTTGCACCAACTCCACTTGAAGTGAAAACAATTTCTTTAGACGCAGCTACCTCGTCGAGATTTTAGTGTTTCTGACCAAAATTTAGTAAATGTCGCTATCAAAAGATTTAGCGAAGATTACTAATCTTCCATGCCATAAGCAAAATGCGTAGTCGCAATGGTCAAAAATTTTGGCAATGAAAGAAACTCTTAGAAGACTTCAATAAATGTTCTACCAATAGGTTGAAGTGAAGATGTACTCTTTTGCAGATAACGTTGTTGATGTTGGAACTATTTTTTATTTTTACAGAAATCCTGTAACCATTTGCATCAACTTCACTAGAAGTGAATTCACTTTTCTTTGGACGCACCCACCTGGTCGACCTTTGAGGGTTTTTGACCAAAATTTAGTAAATATTGCTATCAAGAGACTTAGTGAAGATTACTAGTCTTCTATGCCATAAGCAAAATGCGTAGTCGCAGTGGTCAAAAATTTTGGAACCGAAGGAAACTCTTAGAAGACTTCAATAAATGTTCTATCAATAGATTAAAGTGAAGAGGTACTCTTTTGCAGATAACGTTGTTGATGTTGGAACTATTTTTTATTTTTACAGAAATTCTGTAACCATTTGCATCAACTCCACTAGAAGTGAATTCACTTTTCTTTGGACGCACTCACCTGGTCGACATTTTAGGGTTTCTGACCAAAATTTAGTAAATGTCGCTATCAAAAGACTTAGCGAAGATTACTAACCTTCCATGCCATAAGCAAAATGCGTAGTCGCAATGGTCAAAAATTTTGGCAATGAAAGAAACTCTTAGAAAACTTCAATAAATGTTCTACCAATAGGTTGAAGTGAAGATGTACTCTTTTGCAGATAACGTTGTTGATGTTGGAACTATTTTTTATTTTTACAGAAATCCTGTAACCATTTGCATCAACTTCACTAGAAGTGAATTCACTTTTCTTTGGACGCACCCACCTGGTCGACCTTTGAGGGTTTTTGACCAAAATTTAGTAAATATCGCTATCAAGAGACTTAGTGAAGATTACTAGTCTTCCATGCCATAAGCAAAATGCGTAGTCGCAATGGTCAAAAATTTTGGCACTGAAAGAAACTCTTAGAAGACTTCAATAAATGTTCTACCAATAGATTGAAGTGAAGAGGTACTCTTTTGCAGATAATGTTGTTGATGTTGGAACTATTTTCTATTTTTACAGAAATCCTGGAACCATTTGAATCAACTCCACTAGAAGTGATCTCACTTTTCTTTGGACGCAGTCACCTGGTCAAGATTTTAGGGTTTTTGACCAAAATTTAGTAAATGTCGCTATCAAAAGACTTAGCGAAGATTACTGATCTTTCATGCCATAAGCAAAATGCGTAGTCGCAATGGTCAAAAATTTTGGCACTGAAAGAAACTCTTAGAAGACTTCAATAAATGTTCTACCAATAGGTTGAAGTGAAAATGTACTCTTTTGCAGATAACGTTGTTGATGTTGGAACTATTTTCTATTTTTACAGAAATCCTGGAACCATTTGCATCAACTCCACTAGAAGTGAATTCACTTTTCTTTGGACGCACCCACCTGGTCGAGATTTTAGGGTTTCTGATCAAAATTTAGTAAATGTCGCTATCAAAAGACTTAGCGAAGATTACTGATCTTTCATGCCATAAGCAAAATGCGTAGTGGCAATGGTCAAAAATTTTGGCACTGAAAGAAACTCTTAGAAGACTTCAATAAATGTTCTACCAATAGATTGAAGTGAAGAGGTACTCTTTTGCAAATAACGTTGTTGATGTTGAAACTGTTTTCTAATTTTACAGAAATCCTGGAACCACTTGCATCAACTTCACTAGAAGTGAACTCACTTTTCTTTGAACGCAGCCACTTGGTCGAGATTTTAGGGTTTTTGATCAAAATTTAGTAAATGTCGCTATCAAAAGACTTAGCGAAAATTATTAATCTTCCATGCCATAAGCAAAATGCGTAGTCGCAATGGTCAAAAATTTTGGCACTGAAAGAAACTCTTAGAAGACTTCAATAAATGTTCTACCAAAAATGTCTGCTAAATTTTTGATAGAAAGCTCGACAAAGAGGACTAGTAAAAAATTGACATTAACATTAATAACAATAATTGAATTCTATTTTTGTTGAAACGGATTCTAATTGTTGACGAAATGGGGCAATCGATGGGTACGTGGCAATTGTCTTTTTTAAATATTTAAGGACGATTGTCGATTGTTTGATAGTCAAATAATTTAGGGTTGTAATGTGGAAATCGAATTTGAATAACGACTGTCATTATCTTTACACGACACAATTTTCGGTTCACTAATTAACTCCACCATTGAAGAACTTTTTGAATTTTTTTATAATAGAGGGGCGGAAACAACAGACAATGCGTGGGTGATGCGTTCTAGTTTAAAGTATCACACTGATCGTAGGCCCGATTTCAAAATCGATATCAATAACATTTGAAAAAGTAGGTCAAATTTTTTAATTAGAACATTTTGGAAAATTTTTCAAAATAATTTTTATTAATTATTAAATATTATTTCAAAATTTATTTCGAGTTTAGATTCTATTTTTTGTCCTTATTCTTATTGTAGTAAAAAATTCAGTCATTAACCAAAAGACTCATTGAGGGACTAATTTTTTTCTAAATTTGTCCAAATTAATTAGTTGAACGACCCCTTGACTTGCGGTTTTACCCCCTTAATCACCTCTACATTCATAGATAGTTTTAGGTGTCCGGAAGCCGGGTGGGTTAAAATTGATTTTACTTTCTGTTTATATGTCGGGTTTCTATGGTATTACTTTATTTATTATTAACCCGTCTTTTCCGATAGGATAGTCGTTAAACGTCACCAAACCTTTGATGTACAGATAAATACAACAATTGAAGATCGCAGTCCGGTATTGATATTGAGTGTAGAAAGCCTTTAGTGATTTTTTTAAATAACGAAACTATTCAAAAAAAAATGATTTTGGGGATGATAACGCAAAATTGTGAAAAGACAGGTTTTCTATGACATTGTTAAGGATTTGGAAACAATGGACAACATTAAGGATTTCAACACTGTGTTCATAGAGTCGGAGAGATATTACAAATCAGCCGGTAAGTAATTTTGAAAATGATTTGGTTGTTGCAATCAAAATTATTATAGCAACTACAAAAATATTTTTTTACTTTTGTGTAAATTATTAATTAAAATTGTTTGAGTCTGATTTAAATTAACCACGTTCTAATCATTTCACTACGTCTCCAAAACAGTTAACCTCTAGAAAATTGTCCAAACTTTTTTTGTGAAAATATTAGTCACAAAGAAAGTTTAAGAAACAATAACTTTAGGTCAAAGTTCCGTAAATTATGTTTATGGACACTTATTTCCTTTATTCTGCGACCTACACTAGAAATTGTTATAAACTAAATTAAAGCCCCATATATTGTGAAGCAAACATGTGCTATTCACTTTTGGTGTTAACTCCACCATTTTTGAGTTAAAGCTTCTTGAGTGATTTAATTCCAAAATAATGTAATACTAAACACTTTGAACTAAAACTAAACATTTTTAATGTTTAAAATGTGACTTAATTGTTTTTAATGTTGTTGACAAAAATTTCGTAAAAACTGTTTTTTGAAAATATTTTTTTTTATTTTTAAGTTGACAATAAAATGAGTTTAACAAAAAAAGTAGCTGGTTAAATTCTCTACAATAATTGTTATATCCGTTTTATGTGTCAAGTTCATCGTTAGCGAAGAATTTTATATTTTAAATTGTGCCACTTAGTTTTTTGTCAATATCTTTCTTAGAGTAACATTTACAATAAAAATTGTTATTTTCGATAATTTAGCTCATGAAATTCTGCATAAAAAATGTTATATTCATTTTCTGTGTTGAATCAGTGGATTTTGAGTTAAGGGCGTTGCCATCATAAGTGACTCTGCAAAACAATAGATTTTTTATTTTACAAACTGAAAACTATTAATGTTTAAAACATTATTTTATATTTATTTTAATGTTGTTTTTGAAAATTTTGGAAAACCAGTCTTGAGAACACTTTTCTTATCCTTAGGTTTACAACAAAAATGTTCAAACCAAAAGTATAGCTCGATAAATTTTCTACAACAATTGATATATTCATTTTATGTGTCAAGTTCATCGTTAGCGAGAAAATTGACATTTTAAATTGTGTCACTTAGTTTTTTGTGGATATCTTCCTTAGAGTCACATTTACAATAAAAACTGTTACTTTAGATATTTTAGCTTATTATATTCTGCATAAAAATGTTATATTAATTTTCTGTGCCAAATCAGTGGTTTTTGAGTTAAGGGCATTATCAATATTAAGTGACCTTCCAAAACAATTTAACAATAGATTGTTTTAATATAAAAACTTAAAACTATTAGTGTCTAGAACATTATTTTATATTTATTTTAATGTTGTTTTTCAAAATTTTTGGTAATTAGTTTTGAAAACACCTTCAATATCTTTGGATTCATAATAAAAATGTTAAAACCAATAATGTAGTCCTTAAATTGTCTATAATAATCGTCGTATTTGATTTATTTGCCAAGTGAATCGTTAGCGAAAAAATTGACATTTTGAATTGTGTCACTTAACTTTTTTTGGATAGCTTCCTTAGAGTAACATTAACAACAAAAATTAATATATTCAATATTTTAGATCATTAAATTTTGTACAAAAAATATTTTAATAATTTTCTTAATTTTACAATATATGCAAATGAGTTTATTTAAAAAATAATATTTTAACTTCTATCCATTAGTTTTGCCTAAAAAGGGTTATCGTAGTTTCTTTTGTTAAGCAATTGCTTTCTTAGTAAAATAAATTGAAAAACTTAAGTGAATAAATTTCAAGTCAATTTCTAAAATATTTATCTGTAAAAAATTCATAATAACACACTTGTAGGATAGCAATACAAATTAATATTAAATGTGTGATATGTCTATGTAGTCATTAAACAAAATCCTTGTCATTAATTTTTAATTAAGCAACTTCTAATAATTTTTAATGTAAAACTAGCGATTTTTCAGTTGAACGTATTAAAATTTTTAAGTGACTCAATCACAAAACATTTTTTTTAAGTTTTCTTAATTGATAAATTAAAATTATTAGTATTTAATAGTTAACAGTATAGTTAAAAAAAGTAAAATTAGTTTTTTGAAAATATCTCTCTTATTTTTGGGTTCACATTAAAACACTTAGAATAAAAGACGACGCTGCTTGAATTTTCTACAATAAACGTTATATTCAACTTAAGTGTCAAATGGCTCCTTAAGGAAAAAAATTTACATTTAATTTGTATTCAACTAGTTTTTTGAGAATAACTTTTTTATTTCTGAATTTACCCTAAAATGCTTGCAACCAAAAATGAAGCTGCTGAAATTTTCTACAATAAATGTTATTGTCAATTTAGGTGTCAAATGACTCTCTAAGGACGAAATTGACCTTTAAGTTGCATTTAACTAGTTTTTTGTAAATGTTTTTTGTTTTTATGAATTCACAATAAGACTGTTAAATGCAAAAATAAAGCTACTAAAGTTTTCTACAATAAACGTTATATTCGACTTAAGTGTCAAATAGATCCTTAAAGAAGAAATTTACGTTTAACTTGTATTCAACTAGTTTCTTAAAAATAACTTTTTTATTTCTGAATTCACAATAAAATTGGTAAAACCAAAAATAAAACTTTAAAAATTTTCTACCATAAACATTATATTCAACTTAAGTGTCAAATGGCTCCTTAGGGAAGAAATTTACATTTAACTTGTATTCAACTAGTTTTTTTTAGATAACTTTTTTATTTCTGAATTCTCAATAAAATTGTTAAAACCAAAAATAAAACTTTAAAGATTTTCTACAATAAACATTATATTCAACTTAAGTGTCAAATGGCTCCTTAGGGAAGAAATTTACATTTAACTTGTATTCAACTGGTTTTTTAAAAATAACTTTTTTATTTCTGAATTCACAATAAAATTGTTAAAACCAAAAATAAAACTTTAAAAATTTTCTACAATAAACATTATATTCAACTTAAGTGTCAAATGGCTCCTTAGGGAAGAAATTTACATTTAACTTGTATTCAACTGGTTTTTTAAAAATAACTTTTTTATTTCTGAATTCACAATAAAATTGTTAAAACCAAAAATAAAACTTTAAAAATTTTCTACAATAAACATTATATTCAACTTAAGTGTCAAATGGCGCCTTAGGGAAGAAATTTACATTTAACTTGTATTCAACTAGTTTTTTGAAAATAACTTTTTTATTTCTGAATTAATCCTAAAACTGTTCAATAAAAATTGAAGCTGCTGAAATTTTCTACCATAAATGTTATATACAATTTTTGTGTCAAATGGCTCCTTAAGGATATAACTAACATTTTACTTGCATTCAACTAGTTTCTTGTAAATATCTTTCTTATGGTGTGATTTACAGTAAAAATGGATATTATCAAAATTCAAGCGTATTATATTCTGCACAAAAACTGTTTAATTCATTTTTGTGTTGAATTGATTGTTTTTAAGTAAAGCGAGTTAAGATGCTTCAACGAAATAATTTTAATACAATTTCTAAACTATTTTTTACAGATTGTGAGCCACTAATGGTTAATAATAGACTTATAGGTGAAGACTAATATTTGACGTTAAATTATTCAAATATTATCACGATTTGAAGTTAACTAAAGCAATAATTTATAAATTTAATAAGTAGCTAACTGAACAAACCTTCTAATTTTGCTCTAATATCTATTACTCATTCACAGATCTAAATGTAGTTTCTATAATTACAGTGGAAAAATGCAACCCTTTGATCTATCAAGAGAAGATCGATCAGTTCCATTTTTTTAAATTTCGATTCAATTTCTTTTATTTTGCATTTGAACTTATTATAATTCAGTGACAAAACAAAAAATCGTAATAAACTTTTTCTAGAAAAATCAACAATTTTCAATTAAGATTAAAACTATTTTTATATTATTACCAAAGTTAGTCTCGTTTAAAAAAATTATCGGGTCTCAAAGCAAATATCGTGACTTACTTTTATTAAGTGGGTAAACACAACTAAGTAATAATTTATAAACTCGTCCCACTAATCCAAATTTTGGCGTTAAACATTAATTTGTGTTTTAACTCAATGACGTGACTCCAATTCCATTCAAACCCTTAATCAATTCTTAACTTATTAAAAATTGAACAATTTTCATGGCAATTCAATTTGTAATTACGTCATTACAGTATGACGTCGAAACTGTTTCGACCTTCTTCCGAACGTTGGCATTTGGTCGCTCCTTTCAACCCCTCCATGCACATACGTATATCGTAGTTTTCGGCCACGTGTCATCGCTGTTACATTTTATTTATTCACGTAATTTAATAGTACTATTTGCGTTATAAATTTGGGGGATGATCAATCGATAACTCCTGCGCTATAGGCAACCAACAATACAACCAACCAAAAACAGTAAGTGTCGGGAGTTTTTGAATAATTAACTAAAAGACTTTAGTTGTTGTGGGTGTTTGTTCTAGATAACTTTTGTGTGTGGGTTGGGTAATGGGGGTGTGGTATCACTAGTTTCTACAGTTTCTATTCCAGACTCTTCCAGGAGGGCCAGTAATGAAAGCAGTTGCAGTTTGAATGTTCCATCTTCAAATGATCGCGCTTCAACTCCTCAAGTATTTTCAAACAGTGGAAGTGGTTTTGAAACAACACGTTCCCGTTCTTTGGTTAATATTGCTAAATATCAAAGACAAACAACTGTTGAAACTACTGAAAATTTCTTGAATGGAATCGAGGAGAGTCCAAGAGATAATGTCGACAAAATGAATTATAGAAGAGGTTCGTTGCAGACTGAAAAGGTAAATACAAAAATAAAAAATACAATTCAACCAATGGAATTTGTTGTAGACAAAAATCAATAATTTTGCTACGATTAGAGACGCTTTTGGGCCCCAATTGGCAAATGATCCTTATTTGACTTTGCCAGGAACTCCTCTACCTTCGTTGGTTCAAGATTCGCCTGAGGAAGAATTTACGGATATACCCCCACCAACTCCCGCTGAGAAAGAAGAAGTTTTAGATCCTGACAGTCTTTACTTTCGGGATGGAAGAAGAAAAATTGATATGGTTTTGGTTTTTGAAGAGGAGGAGTTGGGGGTTATGACGGAAGCTGAGGCGAGGAAGAGAGATAATAGACGAATTTTCCAAGTAATTTTCGGCGTCATTGGGGATTTTGGTTAATTTTGTTAATTTTAGGAAAATTTAGTAAAAGAAGGACTAGAATTAGAGTTGGAACATAAAGACATTTCTTTCGATGGCAAAACTTGGTTTTTGAAGATACATTTGCCTTGGAAGACGAAAACGAGGTACGCTACTGTCATGGGGATGACTCTTCCCATTAAGAGATTCATCACTATTTCGGTGAAAGCTTGGGTAAGTCTTTTTCATTTCCTTCTTCCTTTTCGAGTTGTCTTCAATTCTCTTTGCTTTTTTCTTCAACTATTCCTACCATCTTTCTTTTCTATTTCCACTTGTTCTTAACTTTAGTTCTTCGTAACTACTTGTCTTGGTCACCACTGCCTTACCTTTTGGTGATTGATTTTTCCCAATTTCACTCTTGGTCTACTCTTTTTATCATAAACTTTCTATTTTTGAGTCAACTTTCAACCATTTGGACCTAAATTCTATTGGTTGGAGCTTTTCATTTCTTTCCCATCAACTTCTCATATTTCACTCATCACCTGATTTTTTTATAATTTTTACCATTTATGTTCCTTGTCACTTTGAAACATTTGGTCTCGTTTCATTTTGGTTTACACTTCATCCTCGTCATTTATTTTCGGAATCTCACCAATCACCACTTTCAATCAATTCCTTTCGTCTTCAAATATTTCTCTCTTTACTAAAACTGACTGTTGTAGGATGACGAGAAGAACCTGAACAAACAAGAAACTTTCTGGACAAAATTTCAGAATCGTTGGCGAGAGTTTACTCAATACAACACAGAACTGATAGAAGACGAACCTTCTTTTTACGAGTCAACCAAAGGTGCTGACAGAGAAGAACAGTGAGTACCATCAAAAATTTTGTTTCCTCCAGAAACTTTCCAAAATTTCACAGATTCGTCGTGAAAGACCGCGTAACAAGTTACTCGAGTGCCCAAAGAAGTTTGATAGTAATGCAAATTCTTCTTCGCGTCAAATTCGACGATACCGATAAAGTGATTTTTTTCCATCCTCAAGGACTTAATAAAAATTTGTTTTATAGGTGGGAATCAGAAGATTACTCAACGACAACACTTATTTAGCTTGTTTCCCTTTACACGAAGGTCGATGGGAAAAAGATGAAAGTGATGGCAAAATTTTGGACCGAAGAGTACCATCCACTATTTACCTTTAACTAGTATTAACAAATTTTTCCAGTTACTTTATTTGGAATGGGCAAGACCCAGCAAATGGATGAAAAAACAACCTCTTTGTTTAGTAAGAAAATATTTTGGGGACAAAATCGGACTGTATTTCTGTTGGTTGGGGTTTTACACGAAAATGTTGATAGCGCCAGCGATTGTTGGTACTCTTTGTTTCTTATACGGTCTTTTCACCATTGATGGTTCCGATAATATACCAACTAAAGAAATTTGCGACCCTTTAGGGCCTGGAAATATCACTCTTTGTCCTTTATGTGATAAAGCGTGCAAGTACCAGAAGCTAATGGATAGTTGCAAATTTGCAAGAATGAGTTACTTATTCGATAACCCTGCTACAGTGTTTTTCGCTATTTTTATGAGTCTTTGGGGTAATTTTTCAAAAATTATAATTAAAATTTTCAAAATTTCTTTGTAGCGACAGTTTTTTTGGAATTGTGGAGGCGAAAAGAAAGTGTTGTCCAATGGGAATGGGATCTGCAAGGAACTGAACAAGATGAAGAACCCAGACCTGGTAATTTCAAAAATTTGAAAATTTAATTCCAAATTTTTTTCTAGAATTTGAAACAACAGTAAAAACATTTAGAACAAATCCAGTAACTCGAGAGAAAGAACCTTATTTACCAGCTTCATCAAAAGCTGTTAGATTTTTGGTAACTGGATCAGCAGTTACCTTCATGGTAAAATTTTTTAATTTTTCGATTTTGGTTTTTAACTTTTTTTTTAGTTAGTTGTAGTTCTTTGTGCCGTCTTAGGAACGATAATCTATAGACTAGCCCTTGTTTCGGTAATATCGGCTGGTGGACCCTTCCTCAAGAAACATGCCAAAATTGTGACGTCAGCCTCTGCCGCCGTCATCAACTTGATAATAATCATGTGCCTCACAAGAGTGAGTTTACCATCAACTACAATCACGTGATTTCCCCTCAGTTTTACCATAGATTAGCAATTTATTTGACCAACTTGGAAACTCCAAGAACCCAGACTGAGTACGAAGATTCTTACACCTTCAAAATTTTCCTTTTCGAATTCATGAATTTTTACTCGTCCCTCATCTACATCGCATTTTTCAAGGTAACCCGAAACATATCTAAAAACCAATTTAAACCCCCAAAATTTCAGGGTCGTTTCTACGATTATCCCGGAGACACCATAAGTCGTTCTTCTGAATTTCTTCGCGTTAAAGGTGACGTTTGTGATCCAGCCGGTTGTCTTAGTGAACTTTGCATCCAATTGGCGATCATAATGGTTGGCAAGCAAGTTTTCAACAATTTCGTCGAATTATTCAATCCGTAAGTTCCTTCCGGTTTTTGACCATTTCAAAAACTCTTCGATTTCCAGAAAATTCTCTAATTGGTGGAGGTATCGATCTCATCGTTCTAACACTAAGGATTTAAACAGAAAACATACCAGATGGGAAGAGGATTACCATCTTCAAGATCCGGGACGTCTCTCCCTCTTCGATGAGTACCTAGAAATGGGTTCGTTGTTTAACTTTTTTTGGGTTGTATTAATAAGAATTTTTAGTTTTGCAATATGGTTTCGTTACTCTTTTCGTCGCAGCCTTTCCTCTAGCTCCTCTATGTGCCTTAATCAATAATGTTGCCGAAATTAGATTGGACGCCTACAAAATGGTGACGCAAGCTAGAAGACCATTGGCTGAAAGAAGTGAAGATATTGGTGCTTGGTATGGGATTCTACGGGTGATTACCTATACTGCAGTTGTTTCTAACGTAATTTCTTATATACAGTTTCTAACTTGTAAACTTTTGTTCTTATTTCTTAGGCTTTTGTAATTGCATATACCAGCGATTTTATCCCAAGGATGGTCTATCAGTATAAATATTCACCCACAGAAAATCTTGTTGGGTACATTGATGCTTCTTTATCGAGTAAGACTCAGCAATATACTTAGTAGCACTAACTGCTCACTTAAGGATTAGGGCAATTTGAGCCAAATTGAAATTAGCAATTGGTGGAAATAGAAGAATGCAAAAAAACTTTACTTTTAGCTTTCAACACTTCTGACTACCATGACGACACTATAGGGGATAACGAAGGAGAAGTGCCTCCTCCCACTTGCCAATATCGAGGTGAGTTTCTTTTTATTACTTACTCTACTTCTCTTTTGACTTTACTTCTCATTTTACTCTACTCCTCTTTTGTTCTACTCTTCCTTTTACTCTTCTCTTCTTTCTAATCTACTCCTTTCTTTACTCTACATCTCTTTCTACTCTACTCCCCTTCTCTTATACTATAATTCTTATTTCATTCTATGCTTCTTGCTACTTTACTTCTCTTTCTACTATAATTCTCCTTTTACTATACGGCTCTTTTTACTTTACTCCACTTCTTTCTCTACTCCTCATTCCACTCTATGCTTCTTGCTACTCTACTTCTCTTTCTACTCTACGTCTCATTTTATTTTACTCCTCTTTTCTCTCTGCTCTTTTTATACTTGCCTCTTTTTACTTTGTTCTTCTTCTCTCTCTACTCCTCATTTCATTCTATGCTTCTTGCCACTCTACTTCTCTTTTATTATACGCCTCATTTCACTTTATGCATCTTGCTACTCTACTCCTCCTTCTACTCTACGTCTTTTTTTACTTCACTCCTATTCTTTCTCTACTCCTCATTCCACTCTATGCTTCTTGCTACTCTACTTCTCTTTCTACTCTACTTCTCTCTTTACTTCACTCCTCTTCTTTCTCTACTCCTAATTTCACTCTATGCTTTTTGCTGCTCTACGTTTCATTTTATTTTACTTCTCTTTTTTCTCTGCTTTTCTTTTTATTCTTGCTTTCTTTTATTTTACTCTTTCTTTCTCTACCCCTCATTTCACTTTATGTTTCTTGCTACTCTACTTCTCTTTCAATTCTACTTATCTTTTTACTTTACTCCTCTTTTCATTCTACTTCTCTTTTATTATAGGCCTCATTTCACTTTATGCATCTTGCTACTCTACTCCTCCTTTTACTCTAAGTCTCTTTTTATTTCACTCCTCTTCTTTCTTTACTATTCATTCCACTCTATGCTTCTTGCTACTCTACTTTTCCTTCTAATCTACCTCTCTTTTTACTTCACTCCTCTTCTTTCTCTACTCCTCATTCCACTCTATGCTTCTTGCTACTCTACTTCCCTTTCTAATCTACCTCTCTTTTTACTTCACTCCTCTTCTTTCTCTACTCCTCATTCCACTTTATGCTTCTTGCTACTCTACTTCTCTTTCTACTCTACATCTCTTTTTACTTCACTCCTCTTCTTTCCCTACTCCTAATTTTACTCTATGCTTTTTGCTACTCTACTTTTCTTTCTACTCTACGTTTCATTTTATTTTACTTCTCTCTTTTTTCTGCTTTTCTTTTTATTCTTGCTTTTCTTTATTTTACTCTTTCTTTCTCTACTCCTCATTTCACTCTATGCTTCTTGCTACTCTACTTCTCTTTCAATTCTATTTATCTTTTTACTTTACTCCTCTTTTCATTCTACTTCTCTTTTATTATACGCCTCATTTCACTTTATGCATCTTGCTGCTCTACTCCTCCTTTTACTCTACGTCTATTTTTATTTCACTCCTCTTCTTTCTTTACTATTCATTCCACTCTATGCTTCTTGCTACTCTACTTTTCCTTCTAATCTACCTCTCTTTTTACTTCACTCCTCTTCTTTCTCTACTCCTCATTTCACTCTATGCTTCTTGCTACTCTACTTCCCTTTCTACTCTACATCTCTTTTTACTTCACTCCTCTTTTTTCCCTACTCCTAATTTCACTCTATGCTTTTTGCTACTCTACTTCTCTTTCTACTCTACGTTTCATTTTATTTTACTTCTCTTTTTTCTCTGCTTTTCTTTTTATTCTTGCTGTTTTTAATTTTACTCTTTCTTTCTCTACTCCTCATTTCACTCTATGCTTTTTGCTACTCTACTTCTCTTTCAATTCTACTTATCTTTTTACTTTACTCCTCTTTTCATTCTACTTCTCTTTTATTATACGCCTCATTTCACTTTATGCTTCTTGCTACTCTACTTTTCCTTCTAATCTACCTCTCTTTTTACTTCACTCCTCTTCTTTCTCTACTCCTCATTCTACTCTACTTCCCTTTCTACTCTACATCTCTTTTTACTTCACTCCTCTTTTTTCCCTACTCCTAATTTCACTCTATGCTTTTTGCTACTCTACTTCTCTTTCTACTCTACGTTTCATTTTATTTTACTTCTCTTTTTTCTCTGCTTTTCTTTTTATTCTTGCTGTTTTTAATTTTACTCTTTCTTTCTCTACTCCTCATTTCACTCTATGCTTCTTGCTACTCTACTTCTCTTTCAATTCTACTTATCTTTTTACTTTACTCCTCTTTTCATTCTACTTCTCTTTTATTATACGCCTCATTTCACTCTATGCTTCTTGCTACTCTACTTTTCTTTCTTCTTTACTCCTCTTCTTCCTCTACTCCTCATTTAACTCTATATTTCTTGCTACTTTACTTCTCTTTCTATTCTACCTTTCTTTTTACTCTACGCCTCTTTTTATTTTACTCCTCTTCGTTCTCTACTCCTAATTTCACTCTATGCTTCTTGCTACTCTACTTTTCTTTCTACTCTTTGTCTCATTTTGCTTTACTCCTCTTTTTTCCCTACTATTCATTTCACTCTAGGCTTCTTGCTACTGTACTTCTCTTTCTAATCTACGTCTCCTTACTTTACTCCTCTTCTTCCTCTACTCCTCATTTCACTTTATGCTTATTGCTACTCTACTTCTCTTTTTACTCTACTCTTCTTTTTATTTTACTTCTCTTTTACTATACTTCTTATTTTATTCTATGCTTCTTGCTGCTCTACTTCTCTTTTTATTCTACTCCTCTTTTTACCCTTCACCTCTTTCTAATCTACTTCTTCTTTTACTCTACACCTCCTTTACTCTACTCCCCATTTTATTTTATTTTTTTTAATTTACGTCTCTTTTTACTCTACTCCCAGTTTTACTATACTGCCCATTTTACTCTATTCTACTTTTTACTTTACTATCCCTTTTACTCTACTCCTGTCTTTACTCCACTTTTCTTTTTGCTCTATTCTTCTATTTACTCAACTTCCTCTTTCTACTCTCTTCATCTTTTTTACTCTACTTCTTACGCTACTCCTCTTTACTCATCTTTTTATTCTACTCCTCATTTCACTCTTCTCCTCCTTATACTCTACAACTCTATTACAGGCTATAGAAATGGACCTGACGAGGCAGATCCCTACGGCCTTAGTCCTCAATACTGGCACGTCTTTGCTGCGAGACTAGCTTTCGTTGTCATTTTCGAGGTATTTGTTTGATTTTTTGTTACATAATTTGTGACTCTATTTTTCAGCATATAGTTTTTGCGTTAACAGGGATAATGCAGTACGTCATACCCGATGTCCCGTCGGAATTAAGAACTCAAATGCAACGTGAAGCTTTACTAGCTAAAGAAGCTAAATATGAACATGGTTTGAAAAAGAACGATTACGATTATGACGATCTCTTAGGTAATATTAAAGATAACAATAACGCAACGAGAGGTGAAACCAATAGAGCTTGTAAGTTTAGTTTTTTTTTTTTTTTAGTAATTTTTGTTGTTAATAAAAATTGTAGCATTAAGAGGATCGTGGGCTAGAAGATTGAGTCGTTTATCTGACGGTCTTGATGCTCATGTTGAAGTTACTAGTAGGAAGAAAAATTCGGTTAGTTCAACAGTTTGGGAAGTGACATAACCTCATGTAGTAAATGTTATTGTAATAATAAATTTCGATATTGGAACAATAGGAGAGTTTCGTACAAAAATATATTGTTTTTGTTGTTGTTTCATTTTTGTAATAATTCGCAAAGTTTTTCGTATACAGGACCGAAGATTTTTGTATAGCCGGTATTGGTTAAGTGGAGGTAATCGTGCATCACATGATGAGATATAGTTTGGTCGTTTTGGACAATATTTTGATGTATTTCTACTATGTGGACGTTGTTGGTGTTTTCGTCGGCATTAGCTTCGTTGCTGAATTTATCGATGAGGAAAGTGTTGACGTGATCGTTACGTTCACGGTAAGGGTTAGGGTGTTGTCCTCTAGGTAGAAGAGTCTGCAATCAAACAATTTTAACTTAGTTCAATACAAAGGAAAACAAAGAAGTTAGACCAAGCAAGATTTGCTTCAAGAAGGTTGTAAAACTTGCCACCAAACCACCAAAATTAGTTCTACAAGGGTTTAGAGATTCTAACCTGGCAATGTTAAAGTTTTGACTGGTAGCGGTACGACTATTGATTTATACCAAGGAGAAAATTATATCTAGAAGAGACTAATAAAGGAAATTTGAGCTTCTGCCAAATCTGAAGTTGCAAATTAGGCTATTTCATGCTACAGTGTCTCAATAGATATAGAGATAGTGACGAAAAAATTATGGCCTTCTCCTAGTTTTAAGAGAAACCAAACAATTAGGACCAAGTAAGATTTGCTTCTAGAAGGTTGGAAAATTTGCAACCAAACCACCAAAACTTTGTTCTACAAGGTGCTGAATATTGTCACCAGACGATGTTATAGCTTGGACTGCCATCAATACGACTATTGACTTGTACCAAGAAGAAAATTCTCTCTAGAAGATACTTTTTGTAAAGCAAAATCTCTCAACTTTTATCAAATTTGGACTTGAAGTAGGAGATGAGGCAAATTTTATAGTCAAATCTCAATAGAAATAAAGATAATGACCAAACCTACATTTAGAAGAACCCAAACAACTAGTACCAAGCAAGTTCTGCTTTTAGAAAGTTGGAAATTTTGCAACCTAACCACCAAAATCTTGTTCTACAAGGTTTTAGAGGTTACCAACAAACAATGTTAAAGCTTTGATTGCTATCAAAACGACTATTGACTTGTACTAAAAAGAAAATCCTTTCTAGAAGAGACTCTTTCAAGAAAGATATTTCAGCTTTTTATCAAATTTGGATTTGAAGTAGGAAATGATGCCAATTTCATTGTAAAGTCACAATAGTAATGAAGACAGTGACCAAATCTCTATTTAGAAGAACTCAAACAATTAGCACCAAGCAAGATCTGCTTCTAGAATGTTGGAGAATTTGCTACCAAACACAAAAATTTAGCTGTACAAGGTTTTAGAGATTCTAACCTAGCAATGTTAATGTTGTGACTGGTAGCGAAACGACTATTGATTTATACCAAGAAGAAAATTATATCTAAAAGAGACTACCAAAAGAAATTTAAGCTTCTGCCAAATCTGAAGTTGCAAATTAGGCAATGTCATGCTACAGTGTCTCAATAGAAATAGAGATAGTGACGAAAAAATTATGGCCTTCTCCCAGTTTTAAGAGAAACCAAACAATTAGGACCAAGGAAGATTTGCTTCTAGAAGGTTGGAAAATTTGCAACCAAACGACCAAAACTTTGTTCTACAAGGTGTTAAAAATTGTCACCAGACGATATTAGAACTTGGATTGCCATCAAAACGACTATTGACTTGTACCAAGAAAAAAATTCTCTCTAGAAGAGACTTTCTGTCAAGAAAGATATCTCAACTTTTTATCAAATTTGGACTTGAAGTAGGAGATGAGGCAAATTTCATAGTCAAATCTCAATAAAAATAAGGACAATGACTAAACCTACATTTAGAAGAACTCAAACAATTAGCTTCAAGCAAGATCTGCTTTTAGAAGGATGGAAATTTTGCAACCTAACCACCAAAATCATGTTCTACAAGATTTTAGAGGTTACCAACAAACAATGTCAAAGCTTGGATTGCCATCGAAACGACTATTGACTTGCACCAAAAAGAAAATCCTTTCTAGAAGAGACTCTTTCAAGAAAGATATTTCAGCCTTTTATCAAATTTGGATTTGAAGTAGGAAATGATGCCAATTTCATTGTAAAGTCACAATAGTAATGAAGATAGTGACCAAATCTCTATTTAGAAGAACTCAAACAATTAGCACCAAGCAAGATCTGCTTCAAGAAGGTTGGAGAATTTGCTACCAAACCACAAAAATTTAGCTGTACAAGGTTTTAGAGATTCTAACCTAGCAATGTTAATGTTGTGACTGGTAGCGAAACGACTATTGATTTATACCAAGAAGAAAATTATATCTAAAAGAGACTACCAAAAGAAATTTAAGCTTCTGCCAAATCTGAAGTTGCAAATTAGGCAATGTCATGCTACAGTGTCTCAATAGAAATAGAGATAGTGACGAAAAAATTATGGCCTTCTCCCAGTTTTAAGAGAAACCAAACAATTAGGACCAAGGAAGATTTGCTTCTAGAAGGTTGGAAAATTTGCAACCAAACGACCAAAACTTTGTTCTACAAAGTGTTAAAAATTGTCACCAGACGATATTAAAGCTTGGATTGCCATCAAAACGACTATTGACTTGTACCAAGAAGAAAATTCTGTCTAGAAGAGACTTTCTGTCAAGAAAGATATCTCAACTTTTTATCAAATTTGGACTTGAAGTAGGAGATGAGGCAAATTTCATAGTCAAATCTCAATAAAAATAAGGACAATGACTAAACCTACATTTAGAAGAACTCAAACAATTAGCTTCAAGCAAGATCTGCTTTTAGAAGGATGGAAATTTTGCAACCTAACCACCAAAATCATGTTCTACAAGATTTTAGAGGTTACCAACAAACAATGTCAAAGCTTGGATTGCCATCGAAACGACTATTGACTTGCACCAAAAAGAAAATCCTTTCTAGAAGAGACTCTTTCAAGAAAGATATTTCAGCCTTTTATCAAATTTGGATTTGAAGTAGGAAATGATGCCAATTTCATTGTAAAGTCACAATAGTAATGAAGATAGTGACCAAATCTCTATTTAGAAGAACTCAAACAATTAGCACCAAGCAAGATCTGCTTCAAGAAGGTTGGAGAATTTGCTACCAAACCACAAAAATTTAGCTGTACAAGGTTTTAGAGATTCTAACCTAGCAATGTTAATGTTGTGACTGGTAGCGAAACGACTATTGATTTATACCAAGAAGAAAATTATATCTAAAAGAGACTACCAAAAGAAATTTAAGCTTCTGCCAAATCTGAAGTTGCAAATTAGGCAATGTCATGCTACAGTGTCTCAATAGAAATAGAGATAGTGACGAAAAAATTATGGCCTTCTCCCAGTTTTAAGAGAAACCAAACAATTAGGACCAAGGAAGATTTGCTTCTAGAAGGTTGGAAAATTTGCAACCAAACGACCAAAACTTTGTTCTACAAAGTGTTAAAAATTGTCACCAGACGATATTAAAGCTTGGATTGCCATCAAAACGACTATTGACTTGTACCAAGAAGAAAATTCTCTCTAGAAGAGACTTTCTGTCAAGATAGATATCTCAACTTTTTATCAAACTTGGACTTGAAGTAGGAGATGAGGCAAATTTCATAGTTATATCTCAATAGAAATAAAGACAATGACCAAACCTACATTTAAAAGAACCCAAACAATTAGCACCAAGCAAGATCTGCTTCTAGAAGGTTGGAAATTTTGCAACCTAACCACCAAAATCTTGTTCTACAAGGTTCTAGAGGTTACCAACAGACAATGTTAAAGCTTGGATTGCCATCGAAACGACTACTGACTTACACTAAAAATAAAATCCTTTCTAGAAGAGACTCTTTCAAGAAAGATATTTCAGCTTTTTATCAAATTTGGATCTGAAGTAGGAAATGATGCCAATTTCATTGTAAAGTCTCATTAGTAATGAAGATAGTGACCAGATCTCTATTTAGAAGAACTCAAACAATTAGCACCAAGCAAAATCTGCTTCTAGAAGGTTGAAAATTTGCAACCAAACGACCAAAACTTTGTTCTACAAGGTGTTAAAAATTGCCACCAGACGATGTTAAAGCTTAGATTGCCATCAAAACGACCATTGACTTGTACCAAGAAGAACATTCTCTCTAGAAGAGACTTTTTGTCAAGAAAGATATCTCAACTTTTTATCAAATTTGGTCTTGAAGTAGGAGATGAGGCAAATTTCATAGTCAAATCTCAATAGAAATAAAGATAATGACCAAACCTACCTTTAGAAGAACCCAAACAATTAGCACCAAGCAAGATCTGTTTCTAGAAGGTTGGAAATTTTGCAACCTAACCACCAAAATCTTGTTCTACAAGGTTCTAGAGGTTACCAACAGACAATGTTAAAGCCTGAATTGCCATCAAAACAACTATTGACTTGCACCAAAAAGAAAACCTTTTCTAGAAGAGACTCTTTCAAGAAAGAAATTTCAGCTTTTTATCAAATTTGGATTTGAAGTAGGAAATGATGCCAATTTCATTGTAAAGTCTCATTAGTAATGAAGATAGTGACCAGATCTCTATTTAGAAAAACTCAAACAATTAGTACCAAGCAAAATCTGCTTCTAGAAGGTTGAAAATTTGCAACCAAACGACCAAAACTTTGTTCTACAAGGTGTTAAAAATTGCCACCAGACGATGTTAGAGCTTGGATTGCCATCAAAACGACTATTGACTTGTACCAAGAAGAAAATTCTCTCTAGAAGAGACTTTTTGTCAAGAAAGATATCTCAACTTTTTATCAAATTTGGACTTGAAGTAGGAGATGACGCAAACTCATAGTCAAAAATCAATATAAATAAAGACAATGACCAAACCTACATTTAGAAGAACCCAAACAACTAGCACCAAGCAAGATCTGTTTCTAGAAGGTTGGAAATTTTGCAACCTAACCACCAAAATCTTGTTCTACAAGGTTTTAGAGGTTACCAACAGACAATGTTAATACTTAGATTGCCATCGGAACGACTATTGACTTGTATCAATTTATCTAGAATTTCTGAGATTTTGATCAAATTTAAAGTAAAGTAAATTCCACATTTAAGTCTTCAAATAAGTGAAGATTGTGACAAAAATTGAGGTTCAGACTTAAGAGGAACCAAACAATTGACACCAAACAAGATTTTCTTCTAGAAGCAAATTCTAGAAGATTGCGAAAAAGCTAAGAACAACCAACCGTTAAGACACTTAATACCATGACAGTTAATTTAGATCAAGTAAAGACTTTAGCAATCACCAAACGATGGTAATTTTCTCTAAACTAAGTGGCGTCTACTAGTTTCTCACTATTATCTTTCGATGAATCCAAATGGAGGAAACTTAACCTAAACGGTTACATGGTTAATTGTAGGTTTACTTACAGGTAACACTATGGTAACTTCACCCAAACTGTGTTTGATTTCTTTGATGATCTCCAGAATTCCTTCAAAAATTTCATGTGGTGTACAATCGGTGTTGTTGGTCCCGACGAACAACACGATAGCTTTGACTTTAACATTAAAATCAAGTTCGCCATTCTGAATCCTCCATAGCACGTTCTCGACCCTATTTGTAATCAAATAAATAAAAATTTCTTTGGTCATCTCGTGGTTACTCACCTGTCGCCACCTATTCCAAAATTGGCGCAATGTAACGAACTGATTTTCTCCGTCCATAATGTAGAAAATTGCAACTGTTCAATAATTGAATCACCAATGAAGAGGACTTCTGATTCTCCAGTTCTTGCAGTGTGCACAAAACGTTTGTGCTGAAAACATTTTTTTTTAAATAATTTTATTTGTGACCTTGGTAAGTATGGGGACTGGTGCATTAGATGTCAACGTTTTTCTATGATTAACTTCCGGTTTCTGCATTAAGGCAATTGGTTTAAATGGAGTAACGATAGGTTCGCAAGGGGCGAGATATACGTTGTTGATAATAGTGAAACTACAATGGTTGAAAATATGAAGATTTCAAAGCGCATAGGGCAAACGAAAGTGTTAGAAGGAACCAAAAGTGTTGGTATAAAGAAAATAAAAGAGTAAAAGTTGTTTGTAATTAATAACAATAAATTAAAAGAAAGAAAGACACAAAATTAGTTGATAAGAGAATAACTTAAGTGGAAAAAATTTAAAGCAATTTATGCAAAAATTTTGAAAAATGCACACAAAAATAAAAAAACATAGAAAAATAAATGGTATGAAGACCAAAGAAAAACTAACGAGATAAAATCCTTAAAAACTAAACTCGTGTTATAGACTGCTCGAGTCAAAGAGTGACGTCAGAACCCCTTTGATCTAGGCAACCAACAATACAATCATCAATGAAAAGCTGTAGCAGGTGTTTTAAAATTAGTAACTGCGAAGCTTTGGGTATTTCTTCTAAGTTTTGTGGCCTTTCCATAAAGGCCAGTAACGAGAGCAGTTGGAGTTTCAACTCCTCAAAAATGCTCAAACAGTGGATTCGAAACAACATACTCGCATCTTTAGTTGATGAACTCAAAAATTCAAAAAATTTTCTTCAATGGAATCGAGGAAAGTCCCAGAGATAATGTCGACTAAGAAAGAATATACGGATATACCCCCACCAACTCCCGCTGAGAAAGAAGAAGTTTTAGATCCTGACAGTCTTTACTTTCGGGATGGAAGAAGAAAAATTGATATGGTTTTGGTTTTTGAAGAGGAATAGTTGGGGGTTATGACGGAAGCTGAGGCAAGGAAGAGAGAAAATAAACAAAGTAATTTTCCACGTTATTGGGGATTTTAGTGATATTTTTCAATTTTAGGAAAATTTAGTAAAAGAAGGACTAGAATTAGAGTTGGAACATAAAGACATTTCTTTCGATGGCAAAACTTGGTTTTTGAAGATACATTTGCCTTGGAAGACGAAAACGAGGTACGCCACTGTCATGGAGATGACTCTTCCCATTAAGAGGTTCATCACGATTTCAGTGAAAGCTTGGGTAAGTCTTTCTCATTTCCTTCTTGCTTTTCGAGTTGTCTTCAATTCTCTCCGCTTTTTCTTCAACTATTCCTACCATCTTTCTTCTCTATTTCCACTTGTTCTTAACTTTAGTTCTTCGTAACTACTTGTCTTGGTCACCACTGCCTTACCTCTTGGTGATTGATTTTTCCCAATTTCACTCTTGGTCTACTCTTTCTATCATAAATTCTCTATTTTTGTGTCAACTTTCAACCATTTGGACCTTAATTCTATTGGTTGGAACTCTTTATTTCCTTCCCATCAATTTCTCATATTTCACTCATCACCTGATTCTTTTATAATTTTTACCATTTATGTTCCTCGTCACTTTGAAACATTTGGTGTCGTTTCATTTTGGTTAACACCTCATCCTCGTCATTTATTTTCGGAATCTCACCAATCACCACTTTCAATCAATTCCTTTCGTCTTCAAATATTTCTCTCTTTACTAAAACTGACTGTTGTAGGATGACGAGAAGAACCTGAACAAACAAGAAACTTTCTGGACGAAATTTCAGAATCGTTGGCGAGAGTTTACTCAATACAACACAGAACTGATAGAAGACGAACCTTCTTTTTACGAGTCAACCAAAGGTGCTGACAGAGAAGAACAGTGAGTACCATCAAAAATTTTGTTTCCTCCAGAAACTTTCCAAAAATTCACAGATTCGTCGTGAAAGACTGCACAACAAGTTACTCGAGTGCGCAAAAAGTTTGATCGTAATGCAAGTCTTCTTCGAGTCAAATTCGACGATACCGATAAAGTGATTTTTTGGCATCCTTCAAAGACTTAATAAAAATTTGTTTTATAGGTGGGAATCAGAAGATTACTCAACGACAACATTTATTTAGCTTGTTTCCCTTGACACGAAAGTCGATGGAAAAATTTTGGACCGAAGAGTACCATCAACAACTATTAAAAAAATTTTTAGTTACTCTATTTAGATGGGCAAAACCCAGCAAATGGATGAAACATCCTCTTTGTTCAATAAGAAAATATTTTAGGGAATTTCCTTAATTTTTATCAATTTTTCCCATTTTTCCAGATGAAATAGAAAGTTTGATGCGCTGCAGGATGTTCTTGGATTACCAGCAGAACTGCACCATCCGTAAAAGTTTCTGTAATTGGGAGATTGGATGAATATATTAAATCAGAATTGGTCCCAAAACAACACCTTGCGGTACTCCAACCTTAATAGGGCAAAATTTGGATGCCCATTCGATATGATTCTATGAGGGTAAATATGGAGCAGGTAAATTCTGTCTAATTTAATAAAGACGCCCATTAACACCGAGTGACATCCAAAGAGATTACTAAAAAACTTTTTGGGGCCCATAACCTCATTTAGAAGTTTAATTTGAACTTCTATCCTTTGAGTTCTTTCACTGTTTCAATTTCTAGTTTTACTTCTCATCCTTTCCATTTCTTTTTGCTCATTTGTATCATTTTGAAAAATATTAAAGGTATAGAGAAAAACTAAATATAGAAAGATAAACTAATGAAAAGAAAACGATTACCAAAATTTTAATAATTTTTAAATTTTTTAAAAATTAAGTTGAATAATTAAGACAAATGGTTCGTTTTGTCGGTAGCGAAGATTGTGGCAATTACCCAGGAAATGGAACAATTTCAAGCGGAAACGCTAACGTTCTTATAAATTGCATGTCGTTTAGTAAATTTTCACAAATTACGTTTTTGCCACATTTAAAAAAGAATTCTGTAATTGTTAGATATCATCAAAAGATCAGTGGGTGTAAAAATGTTCGCTTATACAAATCTCAAGTCTGTGTTAACGGTCGTTTTAAATAATAATCGCAAATACCTTGAAAATTCGATATTTTTAGAAAAAACTCGTAAATATTTTCATTTAATTGCTCGATATACAAAACTCTACGTTTCCTCTATACCATTGTAGCAAAAAACGAGAGGGATAACGCAAAAAAATGCAAGTTTTCAAAAAAAAAATTCAATTACTACAAATTTACAACTAAAATGAAAAAAACGATAAATTAAATTTCTTGAGTCACGCTTCTTTGTTGTTTCCGGTGCGAACACCGATAGGAATTTGTTAACATTGAAAAAAAAAGTAATTTCTACTTACCATGCTTAATTTTCGGCCGTCGCCATCGCGATCTTCAGAAAGTTTGGGAATCACACACGGGTTCATGTTTGTTGTTTTGGCAAAAACTCGTAAATAAATAAATTAATTAATTACGGATGCAGGATGTCAGGTCGTGTTGACGGGGAACTAACCTCTATCCCTCTATCATTATTTTCTGCACGGCTAGCAGGAAACGAGAGAGGCAGAAACAAGGATGGAGACCAAATATTAAAGGAAACTGTAATCGTTACGTTGCTGTGAACTTACGAGAGAGGACACGATATCTCAATTGCCGGTATTAGTTCGCACAGGAACGGCTTAAGAAAATTACGTTAAATAACTTTTTGATTCTTTTTTACTTTGTGAAAATGTTAGAGAATTTTTCTAGACATTTGTGGATATTTTTATAGAAGCAATTATTTATATAACATTGAGTAATCTACAAAACTAATAAGATTTTTAGTGATTACATTCAAGTTCATATTCCATTGTTTTTAAAAATAAACTATGAGTGCTTTAATGGAACAAAATTGAAAATAATTGTGGGTGAAAATGGAAATTAATATAAATTAGTTGCTTTCTGTTGAATAGATTTTTTTTAATTCTGCGCAATCTTGCAAGAATTTTGGTTTAATTTATCATTTCAAACGCAACAACGTATTGTGGTTGGCGACACTTGCAGTCACTTTCGTTTTGTCAATTTTAGTTGTAAAGTTGGCAATGGTTGTGTTTCAAGAACCATAATCAAAATGTCGCCTTTCAAAAGTTTCGTGAAATTTTACGGTTTCCTCGCAAATTTGTTGTTAATTTGGATTATTAACCATTTCAGATGTTTTCTGGCGTTCTGGTATAGTGAATGTGTTGACATTTTTGTGTGGCGTCCAAAATTCGTAGAAAAGTAGAAACCTAGAAAGTGAGGTTAGTAACTTTTGTTTATATTTTGATTCTCTGCGGTAACACTAAATCGAGCAACGTTTCACTCCTAATTGATTATACTTAATCATGTTCTTAACCCCAGCTGAATATTAAAAATAAAATTGCTGATTTTTGAAAAGGAAAATGTCAAAATTGTCTAAAATTGCAGCCAACATAACTAAATCTATCAAATTCTATTAGAAGGTGCAAATTTAGGTTTTCTGTAAGTAAATTTACGAAAGATCTTTGATTTCTGAACTCATCTTGTTTAAAAAACAATTTTGATTGATTTTCTCTAATTTAATCAAGAAATACTTTTGGCGGTTAAAATTACAAAGTTGGCAATTCTGATATTTTCAAGCATCGTAACTAGAATGGCGATTTCTAAACATTTCGCGAAACTTTGCAGTTTCCTCGCAAATGATTTGTTAATTTGGATTAGTAACTCGTTCGGACGAGTTCCAGTGACAATGTGGTGAAAGTATTGACATTTTTAAGTGGCGGCCAAAATTTGGAGTATGAAGTTAGAAAGTGAGGTTAGTACTTTTGTTTACATTGTTTCTTTACGGTATCAAACTGAATCGAGTAATGTTTCACCCCTAATTGATTGCATTTGATCATTTTCTTAATCCTAGTTAAGCATTAAAAAGAAAATTGCGGACTTTTTAAGAAAAAAAAGTGAAGTTTGCTTAAAATTGCTACCAACATTAAGACTAAATCCAACAAATTCTATTAGATGGTACAAATTTAGATTTTCTGTAAGTAAATTTACGAAGGATCTTTGATTTCTGAATTCCTCTTGTTCAAAAAACAATCTTGATGGATTTTTTCTAATTTAATCAAGAAAAACTTTTGGTGATTAAAATTACAAAGTTGGCAATTCTGATATTTTCAAGCATCGTAACTAGAATGGCGATTTCTAAACATTTCGCGAAACTTTGCAGTTTCCTCGCAAATGATTTGTTAATTTGGATTAGTAACTCGTTCGGACGAGTTCCAGTGACAATGTAGTGAAAGTATTGACATTTTTAAGTGGCGGCCAAAATTTGGAGTATGAAGTCAGAAAGTGAGGTTAGTACTTTTGTTTACATAGTTTTTTTACGGTATCAAACTGAATTGCGTAATGTTTCACCTCTAATTGATTGCATTTGATAATTTTTTTAACCCTTGTTGAGTATTAAAAAGAAAACTGCAAATTTCTTGAAAGAAAAAAGGGACATTTACTTAAAATTGCAGCCAACATTAAAAATAGATTTAACAAATTTTAATAGAATCTACAAATTTGGGTTTTCTTTACAAAAAGTCTTTGGCTGTCCAATTCTTTGTGTATTTTGATTGATTTTTTCTAATTTAATCAAGAAAAACTTTTGTCGATTACAATTACAAAGTTGGCAATGCTGCAATTTTCAAGTATTGTAACTAAAATGGCGATTTTCAAACATTTTGCGAAATTTTGCAGTTTCCTCGCAAATCTCTTATTAATTTGGATTATTAATCTTTTCGGACGAGTTTTAGTGACAATGTAGTGGAAGTGTTGACATTTTTAAGTGGCGCCCAAAATTTGGAGTATGAAGTTGGAAAGTGAGGTTAGAACTTTTGTTTACATTGTTTTTTTACGGTATCAAACTGAATTGAGTAATGTTTCACCCCTAATTGATTGCATTTGATAATTTTTTTAACCCTTGTGGAGTATTAAAAAGAAAACTGCAAATTTCTCGAAAGAAAAAAGTGACATTTACTTAAAATTGCAGCCAACATTAAAAATAGATCCAACAAATTTTAATAGAATCTACAAATTTAGGTTTTCTTTACAAAAGATGCTTGATTTTCCAGTTCTTTGTGTTTAAAAAGAAATTTCTATAAAAAAAATTTAATTTAATCAAGAAATCCTTTTGTCGATTACAATTGCAAAGTTGGCAATGCTGCAATTTTCAAGTTTCGTAAAATGGCGATTTTCAAACATTTTGCGAAATTTTGCAGTTTCCTCGCAAATCTCTTATTAATTTAGATTATTAACCCTTCCGGACGAGTTCCAGTGACAATGTAGTGAAAGTATTGACATTTTTAAGTGGCGCCCAAAATTTGAAGTAGGAAGTTAGAAAGTGAGGTTAGTACTTTTGTTTATATTGTTTTTCTACGGTATCAAACTGAATCGAGTAATGTTTCACCCCTAATTGATTGTACTTGATCATTTTCTTAACCCTGGTTGATTAATAAAAAGAAAACCGCGGAATTTTCGAGAAAAAGAAAGTGAAGTTTGCCTAAAATTGCTGCCAACATTAAAACTAAATCCACCACTTTTCATTATAAACTGTAAAAGCAAATTTCTATACGTAATTCTGCAAAGATTTTCTAATGTGTACATTTGCAACATAAAAAAGCAATAACTGTCATTTGTTTTCTCGAATTGAACCAATAACAAACTTTTGCTATTTTTAGTTGCAGTGGTGGCGATGCTGCTAGTTCCAAAGTTCCCGTTGAATTTTGTAATATTCTCGTCATCCAATGAATTTCTATTGTTATTGAAACTTTAAATTAGTAGCAGTAGACCCCAAGATCCTTCAATTTTTAAAATTTGATTACAGCGAAGATGGTGCCTGTTGTACCAATGTTTTCGTTCAGCTATCTGCCACTAGAGTACGGGACTATCTCCATGTGTCACAACTAATTCCCCAAGAGTTTCGATAATATTGCTGATTGAATTGTGTTGCTGGTAATAATGTCGGTGCTGCAAACAAATAATTTGAAAGTCATTAATTGTTTAAACTTGATTTCGGCTTGATTAAGGCAATTACCTGCTTTACCGATACGTCTGGTTGGAACAATCGCAACTAGGTGGCGCTAGCGCCTTTATTATTTAACTAATTTCCCTACACGTTCGATTATGTTGTTAATTGCGTTTTTGGTAATATCGGTGCTGTATACTAATAATTTTCAAGATTATTAATTATTTAAATTTAATCTCACCTAAATTGAACGAATTGCCTGCTTTACCGAAGCGATTAATTCCACCACTCCTAACTAGGTGGCGCTCGCGTCTGTTTTATTGAACACCAACACGTTATGCTGGGAGCGTTCGATGACATTTTCTTCTCATTGGACGTTGGTAGCTGGGTTAGGTATGTGGTAATAAGGTAAACCACAACCGATAATTAGGTGGTCGTTGTTCGCTTTTTGTCGCTCCTCTCAATGTTTACTTTAATGTTTAAACATCTCGTACTTTCGTTTCGTGCAGTTTTCCAACTGAAGATTATTATAATTGTCGTTTATTGACGACGATGTTCCGAGGGTGAAATTGTTATATAATTGCACACATTCTTTACGTTTATTGAATGCGACGACATTCACTTGAAATTAAATATTAAATAATAATTATTGCGTAACGTAACGCCTGCATTCCAGTAGTTGCTTTTAAAGGGCGGAGACCGGTCGGATAGGTGAAGGACTCTCCAGCCACTGGAAAAGACAAGAAAAACTATTAAAAAACTCTTTTTGAAATCATTAACAACAATTGATTAGCATTTTTGCCGAAAATTATTTTTCCACATAAGACCGATTTGAATCCCACTTCTGATTTTTATCAGGAAAATTATTTGACGGCTTAACAAAACAGTTTTTTCAGCATTTTCGTCCGAAAGTAAAATTGTTATTAAGCAAAATTTAGTTGTTTAAGCTAAAATCATGCGATTAAATTGATTTTGTAATAGGAAAATTGACGTGGATTTGCTAGAAGTTTCTGACTCGAATCCCACTTCTGAAAGGAACAATTAAATAGCAAGCAACATTTAGTTTTAGATCACATTAGTCTTATTAACTGGTTTCAGAACGCGAATGTTTATCTCAAGTATTTGATTTGAATCCCACTTCTGATTTAAATACCAGTTTTTTTTTTATAAGTTGCTCAACTGCATTGTTTTTCTTTTTACTTGTTAGAAATGGCTAATTTAAATTTCACTTTCAAAATTTCTTAGTTTCTTGTAAAAAACTAAAAGTAAGTTAAATTACTTAGGAAAACTCTGCTTCGAATCCCACTTCTGACAAAAAATATTAGTTAAAATGCCAATTATTAAGAGACATCCAGTACCGAATCACAATAATTCTGCTAAATTGGTTTTAAATTATTGAACTTTGAAATTGTGATCTTCTGGGAAGTGTTAATTTGAATCCCACTTCTGATTTTAGATAGTATATTTTAAACAAACAACTCTAGCAAGTTAACGTCATGTATTCCATACTCTTGGCCAAGTTGTTCTTCTAATTTAGCAAATATTGTTGACTGTGTTGCATCCTTAGCTACGAGTTCTGTTCCTTAATAATTTTTTCTTTTAAATCAAAGTATGTTGTTGTAAAAATCATTTAGTTCTGAATTACATCATAAGTATAATTTAAAAAAAATTTGATTAGAGATTAGTGCATATTTTCTGAAATCTCGAATCCCACTTCTGATGAAGAAAAATTGTTTTTTTCTAAGAATTGTTGAAAATCAATTCCGTATATCTCCAACTTTAATGCAGTTACTAAAACAATTTTTCCTATAGTTGTTAGTATATATTGTGAAATTAATCCCAATTCTGATCACTAAACTATATGCGATTAAAACATTTTTTACAATTTCCTTTAAATGTTTCAACAATTATGACACAACTTTTTATTTTAAATTCCAAAATAATTATCGTTGACAGAATAGAAGGAATATTAACTCACTATGGGGCTATAATTTAAATCCCACTTCTGAGTTTTTTTTTTAATATTATTTAAAGCTATACTTCTAGCTATTATAGTAAACTGAAGCACATTACACATTACAAATAATCTCAAAAGGAAATCAATAATTAAAAAAATTGATTTACAATCGAAACGTGATGAAGATTTTTAAGTGAGCCTCTGATTTGAATCCCACTTCTGATTTTGTGGTAAAATCCGAATTAAAGCAAAAAGATACATGCAGTTAATATTTTGTTGTTAGAAACTTCTGAACCAAATCCCACTTCTGAAAAAAATTATAAGTCGACTTGTACTTTTAGAATACGACATCATTAAAGAAGTTTTAGAATAGCAGTGTTAGTATGAATTTGAGGAAAGTTTTTTATTTGTATCCCACTTCTGATGGAGTAAATTATATTTCTTTAAATCTTGCGTTGAACCAAATTTCAATGGCACTAAAATACTAGCTGCTTGACCTTTGTTTTATTTAAAAATTATTTCTTCGTTGCTTTTCTCTTATTTATTGTAAAATGCTGAATTGCAACTCCATTTTTATTTTTTGTTAGTTTCTGTAAAAACTAAAAGTAAGCTAAACTAAATTGCATTTTGAATTTTGTATCATTAAACAATTTTTAGACTAGGGCAGGGCAATTTATGCGTATTTGCTGAAATTTTTTTCGAATCCCACTTCTGACAAAAAATATTATTTATAATATTCAGTTGTTACGCTATGGTAAACTCAATTTTGTGTCGTCTTAAAGTACTGAATTTTACTATATTATTTTTATAACCTTGTGGGAAGCGATACTTTCTATCCCACTTCTGATGTTATAAAGTGGTATATTATTAATCAAAGAAAAGATACATGTTTCATAATGCTAGCATGGTGAACTAAAGTGATTTTTCCAATTGTTTTAACAAAAAACTAAAAACAATATTGTTATATCTGGTGGTCCGTTTTCAAATTTTTAGATTTTTTGTCAAGAGTTCTAGTAAGTTGCTACGTTTAGTACTAAGTTTCAAAATAAGTACCATTAGAAGAATAGAGCGGTCAACATTTAGCAGTTAGAAGCTTATGAATAAAATCCCACTTCTGAAAAAAAAATTAAATCAATTATAAATCAACTGTTAGTTGTAGACTACTACATTGTTGAAATTGAGGAAGTTTAAGGAAATAGTGCTTCTGATTTTATTAAATAGTAAGACATTAATTAGAGCAAAAGTTCGGTACTTTTTGTAACTTTCACTCAAAATTATGAATCAAAACTTGTTTAAAATCAATATCGTCAATAAATTTTTAGTGAACGATTAGCGGATACTGGCTGGGAGGTGTTTGAGCTGATCCCACTTCTGACCAAAAAAAAAAAAAATCGATTTCCTTTTAAAAATTATGCAAAACCAACGACATGTGTCTTTAATGTAAAGTAAATATCTGTTGAGTGGGTAGTAAAAGCAAATTTAATTAGAATACAATTAATTAATGGTTTAATTACGACTTTTTCTTTTAACTCTTTAATATCGCGCGATGCTTGTTGACCGAAGAGAAATTTCGTTGAATATTAAAATTGTTTTGACGATTTTCCCCCTTTCACTTCGCTTCACTACGAACGAACGGGTCTGAATTGAGAAAAAAACAAGACAAACAATAATTAGCGATTCGCACGTTCGAATAGGAGGAAGTCAGTTCTTTTCGCACATAATAATTTATTTCGGTTATCTAATTGAATTCACGTCATTGACACGCCCGGATATTCGGGAGCTCCTGACTCAACAAACAAATGCACTTCGATTTTTGTTCTTCGAAAAAAAAAACGAGGTTGGTACGACTTCCACTATTTGAGACTTCAACTGTACTTGCCACTTCTTTGTTGATATTGCGTGCGTGGATTGCAACCCTTTCGTTTTCAACCACTCAAATCAAAGTAATTGAAATTTTTATTATTTCAAATTTTTAGTGAAATTCTTGAATAATTTCGGGTTTTTGTCGGTTTTGCGGAAACTTTTTTGGGGACAGTTCCGCGTTGTTCCGAGTTTCACTTTAATTTTCGACGTGGCGGCGTTTGTTTTCGAGATACGTTTCGAAAATCAAATTTTTGACAGTTCCCAATCGAAGATGGCGCCTGCCGAAATTTTGGTAAATGGCGCATCACGGGCGCCCTTGACCTTCGCCTCGTGCTGTCGATCAGACGTCGGTCCTCTTGACCGCAAATCAAGCGTTCGATTCCATTATCCGTGCGTCTCTTCGTCTTCTTCAAGACTGAATACGCGCCATCCATCTCGGGATTTTAGTTAGTGTGAAAGTTTACCTGCAGGGTTCATGAGAATTCTTTGACCTTTCATTTTTAGCGTTGTCGATAAAGCAAAAATCGACTGTAACGTCTTCGGTTAAGGTCTTATCGGGCACCGCTCTCCAACGACTTATTGTTGCATTAACGACGTGAGTTTGCGATAAAAACAATTTAACGGAGCTTAACGTGGAATGGATAGCTTAAGTCATCAGTAGCGACTGCTTCTCGTAGGTCAGGCTCAATGGTCTAGGGGTATGATTCTCGCTTTGGGTGCGAGAGGTCCCGGGTTCAAATCCCGGTTGAGCCCGCTTTTTTTGCGATTTAAAAGCGAAATCAAATCAAATTTTTTTTATTAATCGAAATAACAAGTTTATAAATAACAATTGTTTTTTATTCGACACGAAAAATAAATTTTTGCAACTTTTTACCAGTCTAATCCATCGGTCTAGGCCAAAAACTTAAATACCTCAATTTAAGTAAAATCAATTATTATTCTACTAATCTAGAAGCAGCAATAGGAATTGTTGAATTTTTGAAAAAATTGAACTAATCTATAGGAGATAAAGGTACAGTAGGTTGAAACATTTTCCAGAGATTTTCAAAATCATTAAAAGGAACGTAATTAAATTTAAGAAAACGCAATTGAAGTTGAAAAATCTTATATCAAACTACTAATTGGTGCAAAACAGATTGTTACCATAGAAACAAATGTAACAAAGAATTCAGTTGAAGATCAGAAAACTGGTAAATGTAAAAAAGTTGTTATATATGCGAGTGTAAAAAAGTAAGAGAATGTAGAAGAACTATAAAAAATTCTTGGACTCGTTTTCTTTAATGTCTAAGAAAGAGATAAAGTGATTAGTGAAATTTCTACATTTTCAGAAAAAAAGGAAATTATTCAAAATGGTGCTAACACAAAACTAATCACTAGACCAATTTGAATATGTTAAGTTCAATAATCGTTACGAATTTGAAAAGTTATTATTAAAAAACGACGATTTTATACAAATTTTTGTCCAAAAAGATTGAATTTTTGGACTATATAAAATTTTCAAAACTCTAATACTCCCAAACTGACCACGACATCAATTTAATTCTGTTGCTAAGACAAGTTGTTGTAAATTTGAAACATTATCAGTAATGGACAAAGATTTCTGAACGATTTTTGAAATATTAGAGTTGCTGTCTTAAGCCAAAAATTTTCAAAATGATACTAGGTCGAAACTGACCATGAGACCAGTTTGGATATCTTAACCGCAATAAGCATAACGAATTTGAAGTGTTTTTAGTAATTAACGACGATGTTATACCGATTTTTGTTGGAATAGATTGAATTTTTGGATTGTGTAAAATTTTCAAGACGCTACTACTCCCAAACTGACCACGACAAAAATTTGATTTTGCTAATAAGACAAGTTGTTGTAAATTTGAAGCGTTATCAGTAGTAGTCAAGGATTTCTGAACGATTTTTAAAAAACAAGAGTTGCTGTCTTAAAGAGCCAAAAATTTTCAAAATGGTATTAGCTTGAAATTGACCATGAGACCAGTTTGGATATGTTAACTGCAATAAGCGTAACGAGTTTGAAGTGTTTTTATTAATTAACGACGATTTTATACCAATTGGTGTTGAAATTGATCGAATTTTTGGATTGTGTAAAATTCTCAAAACGCTACTACTCCCAAACTGACCACGACAAAAATTTGATTTTGCTAATAAGACAAGTTGTTGTAAATTTGAAGCGTTATCAGTAGTAGTCAAGGATTTCTGAACGATTTTTAAAAAACAAGAGTTGCTGTCTTAAAGAGCCAAAAATTTTCAAAATGGTACTAGCTTGAAGTTGATCATGAGACCAGTTTGGATATGTTAACTGCAATTAGCGTAACGAGAGTGAAGTGTTTTTATTAATTAACGACGATTTTATACCAATTTTTGTTGAAATTTATTGAATTTTTGGATTGTGTAAAATTTTCAAAACGCTACTACTCCCAAACTGACCACGACAAAAATTTGATTTTGCTAATAAGACAAGTTGTTGTAAATTTGAAGCGTTATCAGTAGTAGTCAAGGATTTCTGAACGATTTTTAAAAAACAAGAGTTGCTGTCTTAAAGAGCCAAAAATTTTCAAAATGGTATTAGCTTGAAATTGACCATGAGACCAGTTTGGATATGTTAACTGCAATAAGCGTAACGAGTTTGAAGTGTTTTTATTAATTAACGACGATTTTATACCAATTGGTGTTGAAATTGATCGAATTTTTGGATTGTGTAAAATTCTCAAAACGCTACTACTCCCAAACTGACCACGACAAAAAATTGATTTTGCTAATAAGACAAGTTGTTGTAAATTTGAAGCTTTATCAGTAGTAGTCAAGGATTTCTGAACGATTTTTAAAAAACAAGAGTTGCTGTCTTAAAGAGCCAAAAATTTTCAAAATGGTATTAGCTCGAAATTGACCATGAGACCAGTTTGGATATCTTAACCGCAATAAGCATAACGAATTTGAAGTGTTTTTAGTAATTAACGACGATGTTATACCGATTTTTGTTGGAATAGATTGAATTTTTGGATTGTGTAAAATTTTCAAGACGCTACTACTCCCAAACTGACCACGACAAAAAATTGATTTTGCTAATAAGACAAGTTGTTGTAAATTTGAAGCTTTATCAGTAGTAGTCAAGGATTTCTGAACGATTTTTAAAAAACAAGAGTTGCTGTCTTAAAGAGCCAAAAATTTTCAAAATGGTATTAGCTTGAAATTGACCATGAGACCAGTTTGGATATGTTAACTGCAATAAGCGTAACGAGTTTGAAGTGTTTTTATTAATTAACGACGATTTTATACCAATTGGTGTTGAAATTGATCGAATTTTTGGATTGTGTAAAATTCTCAAAACGCTACTACTCCCAAACTGACCACGACAAAAAATTGATTTTGCTAATAAGACAAGTTGTTGTAAATTTGAAGCTTTATCAGTAGTAGTCAAGGATTTCTGAACGATTTTTAAAAAACAAGAGTTGCTGTCTTAAAGAGCCAAAAATTTTCAAAATGGTATTAGCTCGAAACTGACCATGAGACCAGTTTGGATATCTTAACCGCAATAAGCATAACGAATTTGAAGTGTTTTTAGTAATTAACGACGATGTTATACCGATTTTTGTTGGAATAGATTGAATTTTTGGATTGTGTAAAATTTTCAAGACGCTACTACTCCCAAACTGACCACGACAAAAATTTGATTTTGCTAATAAGACAAGTTGTTGTAAATTTGAAGCTTTATCAGTAGTAGTCAAGGATTTCTGAACGATTTTTAAAAAACAAGAGTTGCTGTCTTAAAGAGCCAAAAATTTTCAAAATGGTATTAGCTTGAAATTGACCATGAGACCAGTTTGGATATGTTAACTGCAACAAGCGTAACGAGTTTGAAGTGTTTTTATTAATTAACGACGATTTTATACCAATTGGTGTTGAAATTGATCGAATTTTTGGATTGTGTAAAATTCTCAAAACGCTACTACTCCCAAACTGACCACGACAAAAAATTGATTTTGCTAATAAGACAAGTTGTTGTAAATTTGAAGCTTTATCAGTAGTAGTCAAGGATTTCTGAACGATTTTTAAAAAACAAGAGTTGCTGTCCTAAAGAGCCAAAAATTTTCAAAATGGTATTAGCTTGAAATTGACCATGAGACCAGTTTGGATATGTTAACTGCAACAAGCGTAACGAGTTTGAAGTGTTTTTATTAATTAACGACGATTTTATACCAATTGGTGTTGAAATTGATCGAATTTTTGGATTGTGTAAAATTCTCTAAACGCTACTACTTCCAAACTGACCACGACAAAAATTTGATTTTGCTAATAAGACAAGTTGTTGTAAATTTGAAGCTTTATCAGTAGTAGTCAAGGATTTCTGAACGATTTTTAAAAAACAAGAGTTGCTGTCTTAAAGAGCCAAAAATTTTCAAAATGGTATTAGCTTGAAATTGACCATGAGACCAGTTTGGATATGTTAACTGCAATAAGCGTAACGAGTTTGAAGTGTTTTTATTAATTAACGACGATTTTATACCAATTGGTGTTGAAATTGATCGAATTTTTGGATTGTGTAAAATTCTCAAAACGCTACTACTCCCAAACTGACCACGACAAAAAATTGATTTTGCTAATAAGACAAGTTGTTGTAAATTTGAAGCTTTATCAGTAGTAGTCAAGGATTTCTGAACGATTTTTAAAAAACAAGAGTTGCTGTCTTAAAGAGCCAAAAATTTTTAAAATGGTATTAGCTTGAAATTGACCATGAGACCAGTTTGGATATGTTAACTGCAACAAGCGTAACGAGTTTGAAGTGTTTTTATTAATTAACGACGATTTTATACCAATTGGTGTTGAAATTGATCGAATTTTTGGATTGTGTAAAATTCCCAAAACGCTACTACTCCCAAACTGACCACGACAAAAAATTGATTTTGCTAATAAGACAAGTTGTTGTAAATTTGAAGCTTTATCAGTAGTAGTCAAGGATTTCTGAACGATTTTTAAAAAACAAGAGTTGCTGTCTTAAAGAGCCAAAAATTTTCAAAATGGTATTAGCTTGAAATTGACCATGAGACCAGTTTGGATATGTTAACTGCAATAAGCGTAACGAGTTTGAAGTGTTTTTATTAATTAACGACGATTTTATACCAATTGGTGTTGAAATTGATCGAATTTTTGGATTGTGTAAAATTCTCAAAACGCTACTACTCCCAAACTGACCACGACAAAAAATTGATTTTGCTAATAAGACAAGTTGTTGTAAATTTGAAGCTTTATCAGTAGTAGTCAAGGATTTCTGAACGATTTTTAAAAAACAAGAGTTGCTGTCTTAAAGAGCCAAAAATTTTCAAAATGGTATTAGCTTGAAATTGACCATGAGTCCAGTTTGGATATGTTAACTGCAATAAGCGTAACGAGTTTGAAGTGTTTTTATTAATTAACGACGATTTTATACCAATTGGTGTTGAAATTGATCGAATTTTTGGATTGTGTAAAATTCTCTAAACGCTACTACTTCCAAACTGACCACGACAAAAATTTGATTTTGCTAATAAGACAAGTTGTTGTAAATTTGAAGCTTTATCAGTAGTAGTCAAGGATTTCTGAACGATTTTTAAAAAACAAGAGTTGCTGTCTTAAAGAGCCAAAAATTTTCAAAATGGTATTAGCTTGAAATTGACCATGAGACCAGTTTGGATATGTTAACTGCAATAAGCGTAACGAGTTTGAAGTGTTTTTATTAATTAACGACGATTTTATACCAATTGGTGTTGAAATTGATCGAATTTTTGGATTGTGTAAAATTCTCAAAACGCTACTACTCCCAAACTGACCACGACAAAAAATTGATTTTGCTAATAAGACAAGTTGTTGTAAATTTGAAGCTTTATCAGTAGTAGTCAAGGATTTCTGAACGATTTTTAAAAAACAAGAGTTGCTGTCTTAAAGAGCCAAAAATTTTCAAAATGGTATTAGCTCGAAACTGACCATGAGACCAGTTTGGATATCTTAACCGCAATAAGCATAACGAATTTGAAGTGTTTTTAGTAATTAACGACGATGTTATACCGATTTTTGTTGGAATAGATTGAATTTTTGGATTGTGTAAAATTTTCAAGACGCTACTACTCCCAAACTGACCACGACAAAAAATTGATTTTGCTAATAAGACAAGTTGTTGTAAATTTGAAGCTTTATCAGTAGTAGTCAAGGATTTCTGAACGATTTTTAAAAAACAAGAGTTGCTGTCTTAAAGAGCCAAAAATTTTCAAAATGGTATTAGCTTGAAATTGACCATGAGACCAGTTTGGATATGTTAACTGCAATAAGCGTAACGAGTTTGAAGTGTTTTTATTAATTAACGACGATTTTATACCAATTGGTGTTGAAATTGATCGAATTTTTGGATTGTGTAAAATTCTCAAAACGCTACTACTCCCAAACTGACCACGACAAAAAATTGATTTTGCTAATAAGACAAGTTGTTGTAAATTTGAAGCTTTATCAGTAGTAGTCAAGGATTTCTGAACGATTTTTAAAAAACAAGAGTTGCTGTCCTAAAGAGCCAAAAATTTTCAAAATGGTATTAGCTTGAAATTGACCATGAGACCAGTTTGGATATGTTAACTGCAACAAGCGTAACGAGTTTGAAGTGTTTTTATTAATTAACGACGATTTTATACCAATTGGTGTTGAAATTGATCGAATTTTTGGATTGTGTAAAATTCTCTAAACGCTACTACTTCCAAACTGACCACGACAAAAATTTGATTTTGCTAATAAGACAAGTTGTTGTAAATTTGAAGCTTTATCAGTAGTAGTCAAGGATTTCTGAACGATTTTTAAAAAACAAGAGTTGCTGTCTTAAAGAGCCAAAAATTTTCAAAATGGTATTAGCTTGAAATTGACCATGAGACCAGTTTGGATATGTTAACTGCAATAAGCGTAACGAGTTTGAAGTGTTTTTATTAATTAACGACGATTTTATACCAATTGGTGTTGAAATTGATCGAATTTTTGGATTGTGTAAAATTCTCAAAACGCTACTACTCCCAAACTGACCACGACAAAAAATTGATTTTGCTAATAAGACAAGTTGTTGTAAATTTGAAGCTTTATCAGTAGTAGTCAAGGATTTCTGAACGATTTTTAAAAAACAAGAGTTGCTGTCTTAAAGAGCCAAAAATTTTTAAAATGGTATTAGCTTGAAATTGACCATGAGACCAGTTTGGATATGTTAACTGCAACAAGCGTAACGAGTTTGAAGTGTTTTTATTAATTAACGACGATTTTATACCAATTGGTGTTGAAATTGATCGAATTTTTGGATTGTGTAAAATTCCCAAAACGCTACTACTCCCAAACTGACCACGACAAAAAATTGATTTTGCTAATAAGACAAGTTGTTGTAAATTTGAAGCTTTATCAGTAGTAGTCAAGGATTTCTGAACGATTTTTAAAAAACAAGAGTTGCTGTCTTAAAGAGCCAAAAATTTTCAAAATGGTATTAGCTTGAAATTGACCATGAGACCAGTTTGGATATGTTAACTGCAATAAGCGTAACGAGTTTGAAGTGTTTTTATTAATTAACGACGATTTTATACCAATTGGTGTTGAAATTGATCGAATTTTTGGATTGTGTAAAATTCTCAAAACGCTACTACTCCCAAACTGACCACGACAAAAAATTGATTTTGCTAATAAGACAAGTTGTTGTAAATTTGAAGCTTTATCAGTAGTAGTCAAGGATTTCTGAACGATTTTTAAAAAACAAGAGTTGCTGTCTTAAAGAGCCAAAAATTTTCAAAATGGTATTAGCTTGAAATTGACCATGAGTCCAGTTTGGATATGTTAACTGCAATAAGCGTAACGAGTTTGAAGTGTTTTTATTAATTAACGACGATTTTATACCAATTGGTGTTGAAATTGATCGAATTTTTGGATTGTGTAAAATTCTCTAAACGCTACTACTTCCAAACTGACCACGACAAAAATTTGATTTTGCTAATAAGACAAGTTGTTGTAAATTTGAAGCTTTATCAGTAGTAGTCAAGGATTTCTGAACGATTTTTAAAAAACAAGAGTTGCTGTCTTAAAGAGCCAAAAATTTTCAAAATGGTATTAGCTTGAAATTGACCATGAGACCAGTTTGGATATGTTAACTGCAATAAGCGTAACGAGTTTGAAGTGTTTTTATTAATTAACGACGATTTTATACCAATTGGTGTTGAAATTGATCGAATTTTTGGATTGTGTAAAATTCTCAAAACGCTACTACTCCCAAACTGACCACGACAAAAAATTGATTTTGCTAATAAGACAAGTTGTTGTAAATTTGAAGCTTTATCAGTAGTAGTCAAGGATTTCTGAACGATTTTTAAAAAACAAGAGTTGCTGTCTTAAAGAGCCAAAAATTTTCAAAATGGTATTAGCTCGAAACTGACCATGAGACCAGTTTGGATATCTTAACCGCAATAAGCATAACGAATTTGAAGTGTTTTTAGTAATTAACGACGATGTTATACCGATTTTTGTTGGAATAGATTGAATTTTTGGATTGTGTAAAATTTTCAAGACGCTACTACTCCCAAACTGACCACGACAAAAAATTGATTTTGCTAATAAGACAAGTTGTTGTAAATTTGAAGCTTTATCAGTAGTAGTCAAGGATTTCTGAACGATTTTTAAAAAACAAGAGTTGCTGTCTTAAAGAGCCAAAAATTTTCAAAATGGTATTAGCTTGAAATTGACCATGAGACCAGTTTGGATATGTTAACTGCAATAAGCGTAACGAGTTTGAAGTGTTTTTATTAATTAACGACGATTTTATACCAATTGGTGTTGAAATTGATCGAATTTTTGGATTGTGTAAAATTCTCAAAACGCTACTACTCCCAAACTGACCACGACAAAAAATTGATTTTGCTAATAAGACAAGTTGTTGTAAATTTGAAGCTTTATCAGTAGTAGTCAAGGATTTCTGAACGATTTTTAAAAAACAAGAGTTGCTGTCCTAAAGAGCCAAAAATTTTCAAAATGGTATTAGCTTGAAATTGACCATGAGACCAGTTTGGATATGTTAACTGCAACAAGCGTAACGAGTTTGAAGTGTTTTTATTAATTAACGACGATTTTATACCAATTGGTGTTGAAATTGATCGAATTTTTGGATTGTGTAAAATTCTCTAAACGCTACTACTTCCAAACTGACCACGACAAAAATTTGATTTTGCTAATAAGACAAGTTGTTGTAAATTTGAAGCTTTATCAGTAGTAGTCAAGGATTTCTGAACGATTTTTAAAAAACAAGAGTTGCTGTCTTAAAGAGCCAAAAATTTTCAAAATGGTATTAGCTTGAAATTGACCATGAGACCAGTTTGGATATGTTAACTGCAATAAGCGTAACGAGTTTGAAGTGTTTTTATTAATTAACGACGATTTTATACCAATTGGTGTTGAAATTGATCGAATTTTTGGATTGTGTAAAATTCTCAAAACGCTACTACTCCCAAACTGACCACGACAAAAAATTGATTTTGCTAATAAGACAAGTTGTTGTAAATTTGAAGCTTTATCAGTAGTAGTCAAGGATTTCTGAACGATTTTTAAAAAACAAGAGTTGCTGTCTTAAAGAGCCAAAAATTTTTAAAATGGTATTAGCTTGAAATTGACCATGAGACCAGTTTGGATATGTTAACTGCAACAAGCGTAACGAGTTTGAAGTGTTTTTATTAATTAACGACGATTTTATACCAATTGGTGTTGAAATTGATCGAATTTTTGGATTGTGTAAAATTCCCAAAACGCTACTACTCCCAAACTGACCACGACAAAAAATTGATTTTGCTAATAAGACAAGTTGTTGTAAATTTGAAGCTTTATCAGTAGTAGTCAAGGATTTCTGAACGATTTTTAAAAAACAAGAGTTGCTGTCTTAAAGAGCCAAAAATTTTCAAAATGGTATTAGCTTGAAATTGACCATGAGACCAGTTTGGATATGTTAACTGCAATAAGCGTAACGAGTTTGAAGTGTTTTTATTAATTGACGACGATTTTATACCAATTGGTGTTGAAATTGATCGAATTTTTGGATTGTGTAAAATTCTCAAAACGCTACTACTCCCAAACTGACCACGACAAAAAATTGATTTTGCTAATAAGACAAGTTGTTGTAAATTTGAAGCTTTATCAGTAGTAGTCAAGGATTTCTGAACGATTTTTAAAAAACAAGAGTTGCTGTCTTAAAGAGCCAAAAATTTTCAAAATGGTATTAGCTTGAAATTGACCATGAGTCCAGTTTGGATATGTTAACTGCAATAAGCGTAACGAGTTTGAAGTGTTTTTATTAATTAACGACGATTTTATACCAATTGGTGTTGAAATTGATCGAATTTTTGGATTGTGTAAAATTCTCTAAACGCTACTACTTCCAAACTGACCACGACAAAAATTTGATTTTGCTAATAAGACAAGTTGTTGTAAATTTGAAGCTTTATCAGTAGTAGTCAAGGATTTCTGAACGATTTTTAAAAAACAAGAGTTGCTGTCTTAAAGAGCCAAAAATTTTCAAAATGGTATTAGCTTGAAATTGACCATGAGACCAGTTTGGATATGTTAACTGCAATAAGCGTAACGAGTTTGAAGTGTTTTTATTAATTAACGACGATTTTATACCAATTGGTGTTGAAATTGATCGAATTTTTGGATTGTGTAAAATTCTCAAAACGCTACTACTCCCAAACTGACCACGACAAAAAATTGATTTTGCTAATAAGACAAGTTGTTGTAAATTTGAAGCTTTATCAGTAGTAGTCAAGGATTTCTGAACGATTTTTAAAAAACAAGAGTTGCTGTCTTAAAGAGCCAAAAATTTTCAAAATGGTATTAGCTTGAAATTGACCATGAGTCCAGTTTGGATATGTTAACTGCAATAAGCGTAACGAGTTTGAAGTGTTTTTATTAATTAACGACGATTTTATACCAATTGGTGTTGAAATTGATCGAATTTTTGGATTGTGTAAAATTCTCTAAACGCTACTACTTCCAAACTGACCACGACAAAAATTTGATTTTGCTAATAAGACAAGTTGTTGTAAATTTGAAGCTTTATCAGTAGTAGTCAAGGATTTCTGAACGATTTTTAAAAAACAAGAGTTGCTGTCTTAAAGAGCCAAAAATTTTCAAAATGGTATTAGCTTGAAATTGACCATGAGACCAGTTTGGATATGTTAACTGCAATAAGCGTAACGAGTTTGAAGTGTTTTTATTAATTAACGACGATTTTATACCAATTGGTGTTGAAATTGATCGAATTTTTGGATTGTGTAAAATTCTCAAAACGCTACTACTCCCAAACTGACCACGACAAAAAATTGATTTTGCTAATAAGACAAGTTGTTGTAAATTTGAAGCTTTATCAGTAGTAGTCAAGGATTTCTGAACGATTTTTAAAAAACAAGAGTTGCTGTCTTAAAGAGCCAAAAATTTTCAAAATGGTATTAGCTTGAAGTTGACCATGAGTCCAGTTTGGATATGTTAACTGCAATAAGCGTAACGAGTTTGAAGTGTTTTTATTAATTAACGACGATTTTATACCAATTGGTGTTGAAATTGATCGAATTTTTGGATTGTGTAAAATTCTCTAAACGCTACTACTTCCAAACTGACCACGACAAAAATTTGATTTTGCTAATAAGACAAGTTGTTGTAAATTTGAAGCTTTATCAGTAGTAGTCAAGGATTTCTGAACGATTTTTAAAAAACAAGAGTTGCTGTCTTAAAGAGCCAAAAATTTTCAAAATGGTATTAGCTTGAAATTGACCATGAGACCAGTTTGGATATGTTAACTGCAATAAGCGTAACGAGTTTGAAGTGCTTTTATTAATTAACGACGATTTTATACCAATTGGTGTTGAAATTGATCGAATTTTTGGATTGTGTAAAATTCTCAAAACGCTACTACTCCCAAACTGACCACGACAAAAAATTGATTTTGCTAATAAGACAAGTTGTTGTAAATTTGAAGCTTTATCAGTAGTAGTCAAGGATTTCTGAACGATTTTTAAAAAACAAGAGTTGCTGTCTTTAAGAGCCAAAAATTTTCAAAATGGTATTAGCTTGAAATTGACCATGAGACCAGTTTGGATATGTTAACTGCAACAAGCGTAACGAGTTTGAAGTGTTTTTATTAATTAACGACGATTTTATACCAATTGGTGTTGAAATTGATCGAATTTTTGGATTGTGTAAAATTCTCAAAACGCTACTACTCCCAAACTGACCACGACAAAAAATTGATTTTGCTAATAAGACAAGTTGTTGTAAATTTGAAGCTTTATCAGTAGTAGTCAAGGATTTCTGAACGATTTTTAAAAAACAAGAGTTGCTGTCTTAAAGAGCCAAAAATTTTCAAAATGGTATTAGCTTGAAATTGACCATGAGTCCAGTTTGGATATGTTAACTGCAATAAGCGTAACGAGTTTGAAGTGTTTTTATTAATTAACGACGATTTTATACCAATTGGTGTTGAAATTGATCGAATTTTTGGATTGTGTAAAATTCTCTAAACGCTACTACTCCCAAACTGACCACGACAAAAATTTGATTTTGCTAATAAGACAAGTTGTTGTAAATTTGAAGCTTTATCAGTAGTAGTCAAGGATTTCTGAACGATTTTTAAAAAACAAGAGTTGCTGTCTTAAAGAGCCAAAAATTTTCAAAATGGTATTAGCTTGAAATTGACCATGAGACCAGTTTGGATATGTTAACTGCAATAAGCGTAACGAGTTTGAAGTGTTTTTATTAATTAACGACGATTTTATACCAATTGGTGTTGAAATTGATCGAATTTTTGGATTGTGTAAAATTCTCAAAACGCTACTACTCCCAAACTGACCACGACAAAAAATTGATTTTGCTAATAAGACAAGTTGTTGTAAATTTGAAGCTTTATCAGTAGTAGTCAAGGATTTCTGAACGATTTTTAAAAAACAAGAGTTGCTGTCTTAAAGAGCCAAAAATTTTCAAAATGGTATTAGCTTGAAATTGACCATGAGTCCAGTTTGGATATGTTAACTGCAATAAGCGTAACGAGTTTGAAGTGTTTTTATTAATTAACGACGATTTTATACCAATTGGTGTTGAAATTGATCGAATTTTTGGATTGTGTAAAATTCTCTAAACGCTACTACTTCCAAACTGACCACGACAAAAATTTGATTTTGCTAATAAGACAAGTTGTTGTAAATTTGAAGCTTTATCAGTAGTAGTCAAGGATTTCTGAACGATTTTTAAAAAACAAGAGTTGCTGTCTTAAAGAGCCAAAAATTTTCAAAATGGTATTAGCTTGAAATTGACCATGAGACCAGTTTGGATATGTTAACTGCAATAAGCGTAACGAGTTTGAAGTGTTTTTATTAATTAACGACGATTTTATACCAATTGGTGTTGAAATTGATCGAATTTTTGGATTGTGTGAAATTCTCAAAACGCTACTACTCCCAAACTGACCACGACAAAAAATTGATTTTGCTAATAAGACAAGTTGTTGTAAATTTGAAGCTTTATCAGTAGTAGTCAAGGATTTCTGAACGATTTTTAAAAAACAAGAGTTGCTGTCTTAAAGAGCCAAAAATTTTCAAAATGGTATTAGCTTGAAATTGACCATGAGTCCAGTTTGGATATGTTAACTGCAATAAGCGTAACGAGTTTGAAGTGTTTTTATTAATTAACGACGATTTTATACCAATTGGTGTTGAAATTGATCGAATTTTTGGATTGTGTAAAATTCTCTAAACGCTACTACTACCAAACTGACCACGACAAAAATTTGATTTTGCTAATAAGACAAGTTGTTGTAAATTTGAAGCTTTATCAGTAGTAGTCAAGGATTTCTGAACGATTTTTAAAAACAAGAGTTGCTGTCTTAAAGAGCCAAAAATTTTCAAAATGGTATTAGCTTGAAATTGACCATGAGACCAGTTTGGATATGTTAACTGCAATAAGCGTAACGAGTTTGAAGTGTTTTTTATTAATTAACGACGATTTTATACCAATTGGTGTTGAAATTGATCGAATTTTTGGATTGTGTAAAATTCTCAAAACGCTACTACTCCCAAACTGACCACGACAAAAAATTGATTTTGCTAATAAGACAAGTTGTTGTAAATTTGAAGCTTTATCAGTAGTAGTCAAGGATTTCTGAACGATTTTTAAAAAACAAGAGTTGCTGTCTTAAAGAGCCAAAAATTTTCAAAATGGTATTAGCTTGAAATTGACCATGAGTCCAGTTTGGATATGTTAACTGCAATAAGCGTAACGAGTTTGAAGTGTTTTTATTAATTAACGACGATTTTATACCAATTGGTGTTGAAATTGATCGAATTTTTGGATTGTGTAAAATTCTCTAAACGCTACTACTTCCAAACTGACCACGACAAAAATTTGATTTTGCTAATAAGACAAGTTGTTGTAAATTTGAAGCTTTATCAGTAGTAGTCAAGGATTTCTGAACGATTTTTAAAAAACAAGAGTTGCTGTCTTAAAGAGCCAAAAATTTTCAAAATGGTATTAGCTTGAAATTGACCATGAGACCAGTTTGGATATGTTAACTGCAATAAGCGTAACGAGTTTGAAGTGTTTTTATTAATTAACGACGATTTTATACCAATTGGTGTTGAAATTGATCGAATTTTTGGATTGTGTAAAATTCTCAAAACGCTACTACTCCCAAACTGACCACGACAAAAAATTGATTTTGCTAATAAGACAAGTTGTTGTAAATTTGAAGCTTTATCAGTAGTAGTCAAGGATTTCTGAACGATTTTTAAAAAACAAGAGTTGCTGTCTTAAAGAGCCAAAAATTTTCAAAATGGTATTAGCTTGAAATTGACCATGAGACCAGTTTGGATATGTTAACTGCAATAAGCGTAACGAGTTTGAAGTGTTTTTATTAATTAACGACGATTTTATACCAATTGGTGTTGAAATTGATCGAATTTTTGGATTGTGTAAAATTCTCAAAACGCTACTACTCCCAAACTGACCACGACAAAAAATTGATTTTGCTAATAAGACAAGTTGTTGTAAATTTGAAGCTTTATCAGTAGTAGTCAAGGATTTCTGAACGATTTTTAAAAAACAAGAGTTGCTGTCTTAAAGAGCCAAAAATTTTCAAAATGGTATTAGCTTGAAATTGACCATGAGTCCAGTTTGGATATGTTAACTGCAATAAGCGTAACGAGTTTGAAGTGTTTTTATTAATTAACGACGATTTTATACCAATTGGTGTTGAAATTGATCGAATTTTTGGATTGTGTAAAATTCTCTAAACGCTACTACTTCCAAACTGACCACGACAAAAATTTGATTTTGCTAATAAGACAAGTTGTTGTAAATTTGAAGCTTTATCAGTAGTAGTCAAGGATTTCTGAACGATTTTTAAAAAACAAGAGTTGCTGTCTTAAAGAGCCAAAAATTTTCAAAATGGTATTAGCTTGAAATTGACCATGAGACCAGTTTGGATATGTTAACTGCAATAAGCGTAACGAGTTTGAAGTGTTTTTATTAATTAACGACGATTTTATACCAATTGGTGTTGAAATTGATCGAATTTTTGGATTGTGTAAAATTCTCTAAACGCTACTACTTCCAAACTGACCACGACAAAAATTTGATTTTGCTAATAAGACAAGTTGTTGTAAATTTGAAGCTTTATCAGTAGTAGTCAAGGATTTCTGAACGATTTTTAAAAAACAAGAGTTGCTGTCTTAAAGAGCCAAAAATTTTCAAAATGGTATTAGCTTGAAATTGACCATGAGACCAGTTTGGATATGTTAACTGCAATAAGCGTAACGAGTGTGAAGTGTTTTTATTAGTTAACGACGATTTTATACCAATTGGTGTTGAAATTGATCGAATTTTTGGATTGTGTAAAATTCTCAAAACGCTACTACTCCCAAACTGACCACGACAAAAAATTGATTTTGCTAATAAGACAAGTTGTTGTAAATTTGAAGCTTTATCAGTAGTAGTCAAGGATTTCTGAACGATTTTTAAAAAACAAGAGTTGCTGTCTTAAAGAGCCAAAAATTTTTAAAATGGTATTAGCTTGAAATTGACCATGAGACCAGTTTGGATATGTTAACTGCAACAAGCGTAACGAGTTTGAAGTGTTTTTATTAATTAACGACGATTTTATACCAATTGGTGTTGAAATTGATCGAATTTTTGGATTGTGTAAAATTCCCAAAACGCTACTACTCCCAAACTGACCACGACAAAAAATTGATTTTGCTAATAAGACAAGTTGTTGTAAATTTGAAGCTTTATCAGTAGTAGTCAAGGATTTCTGAACGATTTTTAAAAAACAAGAGTTGCTGTCTTAAAGAGCCAAAAATTTTCAAAATGGTATTAGCTTGAAATTGACCATGAGACCAGTTTGGATATGTTAACTGCAATAAGCGTAACGAGTTTGAAGTGTTTTTATTAATTAACGACGATTTTATACCAATTGGTGTTGAAATTGATCGAATTTTTGGATTGTGTAAAATTCTCAAAACGCTACTACTCCCAAACTGACCACGACAAAAAATTGATTTTGCTAATAAGACAAGTTGTTGTAAATTTGAAGCTTTATCAGTAGTAGTCAAGGATTTCTGAACGATTTTTAAAAAACAAGAGTTGCTGTCTTAAAGAGCCAAAAATTTTCAAAATGGTATTAGCTTGAAATTGACCATGAGTCCAGTTTGGATATGTTAACTGCAATAAGCGTAACGAGTTTGAAGTGTTTTTATTAATTAACGACGATTTTATACCAATTGGTGTTGAAATTGATCGAATTTTTGGATTGTGTAAAATTCTCTAAACGCTACTACTTCCAAACTGACCACGACAAAAATTTGATTTTGCTAATAAGACAAGTTGTTGTAAATTTGAAGCTTTATCAGTAGTAGTCAAGGATTTCTGAACGATTTTTAAAAAACAAGAGTTGCTGTCTTAAAGAGCCAAAAATTTTCAAAATGGTATTAGCTTGAAATTGACCATGAGACCAGTTTGGATATGTTAACTGCAATAAGCGTAACGAGTTTGAAGTGTTTTTATTAATTAACGACGATTTTATACCAATTGGTGTTGAAATTGATCGAATTTTTGGATTGTGTAAAATTCTCAAAACGCTACTACTCCCAAACTGACCACGACAAAAAATTGATTTTGCTAATAAGACAAGTTGTTGTAAATTTGAAGCTTTATCAGTAGTAGTCAAGGATTTCTGAACGATTTTTAAAAAACAAGAGTTGCTGTCTTAAAGAGCCAAAAATTTTCAAAATGGTATTAGCTCGAAACTGACCATGAGACCAGTTTGGATATCTTAACCGCAATAAGCATAACGAATTTGAAGTGTTTTTAGTAATTAACGACGATGTTATACCGATTTTTGTTGGAATAGATTGAATTTTTGGATTGTGTAAAATTTTCAAGACGCTACTACTCCCAAACTGACCACGACAAAAAATTGATTTTGCTAATAAGACAAGTTGTTGTAAATTTGAAGCTTTATCAGTAGTAGTCAAGGATTTCTGAACGATTTTTAAAAAACAAGAGTTGCTGTCTTAAAGAGCCAAAAATTTTCAAAATGGTATTAGCTTGAAATTGACCATGAGACCAGTTTGGATATGTTAACTGCAATAAGCGTAACGAGTTTGAAGTGTTTTTATTAATTAACGACGATTTTATACCAATTGGTGTTGAAATTGATCGAATTTTTGGATTGTGTAAAATTCTCAAAACGCTACTACTCCCAAACTGACCACGACAAAAAATTGATTTTGCTAATAAGACAAGTTGTTGTAAATTTGAAGCTTTATCAGTAGTAGTCAAGGATTTCTGAACGATTTTTAAAAAACAAGAGTTGCTGTCCTAAAGAGCCAAAAATTTTCAAAATGGTATTAGCTTGAAATTGACCATGAGACCAGTTTGGATATGTTAACTGCAACAAGCGTAACGAGTTTGAAGTGTTTTTATTAATTAACGACGATTTTATACCAATTGGTGTTGAAATTGATCGAATTTTTGGATTGTGTAAAATTCTCTAAACGCTACTACTTCCAAACTGACCACGACAAAAATTTGATTTTGCTAATAAGACAAGTTGTTGTAAATTTGAAGCTTTATCAGTAGTAGTCAAGGATTTCTGAACGATTTTTAAAAAACAAGAGTTGCTGTCTTAAAGAGCCAAAAATTTTCAAAATGGTATTAGCTTGAAATTGACCATGAGACCAGTTTGGATATGTTAACTGCAATAAGCGTAACGAGTTTGAAGTGTTTTTATTAATTAACGACGATTTTATACCAATTGGTGTTGAAATTGATCGAATTTTTGGATTGTGTAAAATTCTCAAAACGCTACTACTCCCAAACTGACCACGACAAAAAATTGATTTTGCTAATAAGACAAGTTGTTGTAAATTTGAAGCTTTATCAGTAGTAGTCAAGGATTTCTGAACGATTTTTAAAAAACAAGAGTTGCTGTCTTAAAGAGCCAAAAATTTTTAAAATGGTATTAGCTTGAAATTGACCATGAGACCAGTTTGGATATGTTAACTGCAACAAGCGTAACGAGTTTGAAGTGTTTTTATTAATTAACGACGATTTTATACCAATTGGTGTTGAAATTGATCGAATTTTTGGATTGTGTAAAATTCCCAAAACGCTACTACTCCCAAACTGACCACGACAAAAAATTGATTTTGCTAATAAGACAAGTTGTTGTAAATTTGAAGCTTTATCAGTAGTAGTCAAGGATTTCTGAACGATTTTTAAAAAACAAGAGTTGCTGTCTTAAAGAGCCAAAAATTTTCAAAATGGTATTAGCTTGAAATTGACCATGAGACCAGTTTGGATATGTTAACTGCAATAAGCGTAACGAGTTTGAAGTGTTTTTATTAATTGACGACGATTTTATACCAATTGGTGTTGAAATTGATCGAATTTTTGGATTGTGTAAAATTCTCAAAACGCTACTACTCCCAAACTGACCACGACAAAAAATTGATTTTGCTAATAAGACAAGTTGTTGTAAATTTGAAGCTTTATCAGTAGTAGTCAAGGATTTCTGAACGATTTTTAAAAAACAAGAGTTGCTGTCTTAAAGAGCCAAAAATTTTCAAAATGGTATTAGCTTGAAATTGACCATGAGTCCAGTTTGGATATGTTAACTGCAATAAGCGTAACGAGTTTGAAGTGTTTTTATTAATTAACGACGATTTTATACCAATTGGTGTTGAAATTGATCGAATTTTTGGATTGTGTAAAATTCTCTAAACGCTACTACTTCCAAACTGACCACGACAAAAATTTGATTTTGCTAATAAGACAAGTTGTTGTAAATTTGAAGCTTTATCAGTAGTAGTCAAGGATTTCTGAACGATTTTTAAAAAACAAGAGTTGCTGTCTTAAAGAGCCAAAAATTTTCAAAATGGTATTAGCTTGAAATTGACCATGAGACCAGTTTGGATATGTTAACTGCAATAAGCGTAACGAGTTTGAAGTGTTTTTATTAATTAACGACGATTTTATACCAATTGGTGTTGAAATTGATCGAATTTTTGGATTGTGTAAAATTCTCAAAACGCTACTACTCCCAAACTGACCACGACAAAAAATTGATTTTGCTAATAAGACAAGTTGTTGTAAATTTGAAGCTTTATCAGTAGTAGTCAAGGATTTCTGAACGATTTTTAAAAAACAAGAGTTGCTGTCTTAAAGAGCCAAAAATTTTCAAAATGGTATTAGCTTGAAATTGACCATGAGTCCAGTTTGGATATGTTAACTGCAATAAGCGTAACGAGTTTGAAGTGTTTTTATTAATTAACGACGATTTTATACCAATTGGTGTTGAAATTGATCGAATTTTTGGATTGTGTAAAATTCTCTAAACGCTACTACTTCCAAACTGACCACGACAAAAATTTGATTTTGCTAATAAGACAAGTTGTTGTAAATTTGAAGCTTTATCAGTAGTAGTCAAGGATTTCTGAACGATTTTTAAAAAACAAGAGTTGCTGTCTTAAAGAGCCAAAAATTTTCAAAATGGTATTAGCTTGAAATTGACCATGAGACCAGTTTGGATATGTTAACTGCAATAAGCGTAACGAGTTTGAAGTGTTTTTATTAATTAACGACGATTTTATACCAATTGGTGTTGAAATTGATCGAATTTTTGGATTGTGTAAAATTCTCAAAACGCTACTACTCCCAAACTGACCACGACAAAAAATTGATTTTGCTAATAAGACAAGTTGTTGTAAATTTGAAGCTTTATCAGTAGTAGTCAAGGATTTCTGAACGATTTTTAAAAAACAAGAGTTGCTGTCTTAAAGAGCCAAAAATTTTCAAAATGGTATTAGCTTGAAGTTGACCATGAGTCCAGTTTGGATATGTTAACTGCAATAAGCGTAACGAGTTTGAAGTGTTTTTATTAATTAACGACGATTTTATACCAATTGGTGTTGAAATTGATCGAATTTTTGGATTGTGTAAAATTCTCTAAACGCTACTACTTCCAAACTGACCACGACAAAAATTTGATTTTGCTAATAAGACAAGTTGTTGTAAATTTGAAGCTTTATCAGTAGTAGTCAAGGATTTCTGAACGATTTTTAAAAAACAAGAGTTGCTGTCTTAAAGAGCCAAAAATTTTCAAAATGGTATTAGCTTGAAATTGACCATGAGACCAGTTTGGATATGTTAACTGCAATAAGCGTAACGAGTTTGAAGTGCTTTTATTAATTAACGACGATTTTATACCAATTGGTGTTGAAATTGATCGAATTTTTGGATTGTGTAAAATTCTCAAAACGCTACTACTCCCAAACTGACCACGACAAAAAATTGATTTTGCTAATAAGACAAGTTGTTGTAAATTTGAAGCTTTATCAGTAGTAGTCAAGGATTTCTGAACGATTTTTAAAAAACAAGAGTTGCTGTCTTTAAGAGCCAAAAATTTTCAAAATGGTATTAGCTTGAAATTGACCATGAGACCAGTTTGGATATGTTAACTGCAACAAGCGTAACGAGTTTGAAGTGTTTTTATTAATTAACGACGATTTTATACCAATTGGTGTTGAAATTGATCGAATTTTTGGATTGTGTAAAATTCTCAAAACGCTACTACTCCCAAACTGACCACGACAAAAAATTGATTTTGCTAATAAGACAAGTTGTTGTAAATTTGAAGCTTTATCAGTAGTAGTCAAGGATTTCTGAACGATTTTTAAAAAACAAGAGTTGCTGTCTTAAAGAGCCAAAAATTTTCAAAATGGTATTAGCTTGAAATTGACCATGAGTCCAGTTTGGATATGTTAACTGCAATAAGCGTAACGAGTTTGAAGTGTTTTTATTAATTAACGACGATTTTATACCAATTGGTGTTGAAATTGATCGAATTTTTGGATTGTGTAAAATTCTCTAAACGCTACTACTTCCAAACTGACCACGACAAAAATTTGATTTTGCTAATAAGACAAGTTGTTGTAAATTTGAAGCTTTATCAGTAGTAGTCAAGGATTTCTGAACGATTTTTAAAAAACAAGAGTTGCTGTCTTAAAGAGCCAAAAATTTTCATAATGGTATTAGCTTGAAATTGACCATGAGACCAGTTTGGATATGTTAACTGCAATAAGCGTAACGAGTTTGAAGTGTTTTTATTAATTAACGACGATTTTATACCAATTGGTGTTGAAATTGATCGAATTTTTGGATTGTGTAAAATTCTCAAAACGCTACTACTCCCAAACTGACCACGACAAAAAATTGATTTTGCTAATAAGACAAGTTGTTGTAAATTTGAAGCTTTATCAGTAGTAGTCAAGGATTTCTGAACGATTTTTAAAAAACAAGAGTTGCTGTCTTAAAGAGCCAAAAATTTTCAAAATGGTATTAGCTTGAAATTGACCATGAGTCCAGTTTGGATATGTTAACTGCAATAAGCGTAACGAGTTTGAAGTGTTTTTATTAATTAACGACGATTTTATACCAATTGGTGTTGAAATTGATCGAATTTTTGGATTGTGTAAAATTCTCTAAACGCTACTACTTCCAAACTGACCACGACAAAAATTTGATTTTGCTAATAAGACAAGTTGTTGTAAATTTGAAGCTTTATCAGTAGTAGTCAAGGATTTCTGAACGATTTTTAAAAAACAAGAGTTGCTGTCTTAAAGAGCCAAAAATTTTCAAAATGGTATTAGCTTGAAATTGACCATGAGACCAGTTTGGATATGTTAACTGCAATAAGCGTAACGAGTTTGAAGTGTTTTTATTAATTAACGACGATTTTATACCAATTGGTGTTGAAATTGATCGAATTTTTGGATTGTGTAAAATTCTCAAAACGCTACTACTCCCAAACTGACCACGACAAAAAATTGATTTTGCTAATAAGACAAGTTGTTGTAAATTTGAAGCTTTATCAGTAGTAGTCAAGGATTTCTGAACGATTTTTAAAAAACAAGAGTTGCTGTCTTAAAGAGCCAAAAATTTTCAAAATGGTATTAGCTTGAAATTGACCATGAGACCAGTTTGGATATGTTAACTGCAATAAGCGTAACGAGTTTGAAGTGTTTTTATTAATTAACGACGATTTTATACCAATTGGTGTTGAAATTGATCGAATTTTTGGATTGTGTAAAATTCTCTAAACGCTACTACTTCCAAACTGACCACGACAAAAATTTGATTTTGCTAATAAGACAAGTTGTTGTAAATTTGAAGCTTTATCAGTAGTAGTCAAGGATTTCTGAACGATTTTTAAAAAACAAGAGTTGCTGTCTTAAAGAGCCAAAAATTTTCAAAATGGTATTAGCTTGAAATTGACCATGAGACCAGTTTGGATATGTTAACTGCAATAAGCGTAACGAGTTTGAAGTGCTTTTATTAATTAACGACGATTTTATACCAATTGGTGTTGAAATTGATCGAATTTTTGGATTGTGTAAAATTCTCAAAACGCTACTACTCCCAAACTGACCACGACAAAAAATTGATTTTGCTAATAAGACAAGTTGTTGTAAATTTGAAGCTTTATCAGTAGTAGTCAAGGATTTCTGAACGATTTTTAAAAAACAAGAGTTGCTGTCTTTAAGAGCCAAAAATTTTCAAAATGGTATTAGCTTGAAATTGACCATGAGACCAGTTTGGATATGTTAACTGCAACAAGCGTAACGAGTTTGAAGTGTTTTTATTAATTAACGACGATTTTATACCAATTGGTGTTGAAATTGATCGAATTTTTGGATTGTGTAAAATTCTCAAAACGCTACTACTCCCAAACTGACCACGACAAAAAATTGATTTTGCTAATAAGACAAGTTGTTGTAAATTTGAAGCTTTATCAGTAGTAGTCAAGGATTTCTGAACGATTTTTAAAAAACAAGAGTTGCTGTCTTAAAGAGCCAAAAATTTTCAAAATGGTATTAGCTTGAAATTGACCATGAGTCCAGTTTGGATATGTTAACTGCAATAAGCGTAACGAGTTTGAAGTGTTTTTATTAATTAACGACGATTTTATACCAATTGGTGTTGAAATTGATCGAATTTTTGGATTGTGTAAAATTCTCTAAACGCTACTACTTCCAAACTGACCACGACAAAAATTTGATTTTGCTAATAAGACAAGTTGTTGTAAATTTGAAGCTTTATCAGTAGTAGTCAAGGATTTCTGAACGATTTTTAAAAAACAAGAGTTGCTGTCTTAAAGAGCCAAAAATTTTCATAATGGTATTAGCTTGAAATTGACCATGAGACCAGTTTGGATATGTTAACTGCAATAAGCGTAACGAGTTTGAAGTGTTTTTATTAATTAACGACGATTTTATACCAATTGGTGTTGAAATTGATCGAATTTTTGGATTGTGTAAAATTCTCAAAACGCTACTACTCCCAAACTGACCACGACAAAAAATTGATTTTGCTAATAAGACAAGTTGTTGTAAATTTGAAGCTTTATCAGTAGTAGTCAAGGATTTCTGAACGATTTTTAAAAAACAAGAGTTGCTGTCTTAAAGAGCCAAAAATTTTCAAAATGGTATTAGCTTGAAATTGACCATGAGTCCAGTTTGGATATGTTAACTGCAATAAGCGTAACGAGTTTGAAGTGTTTTTATTAATTAACGACGATTTTATACCAATTGGTGTTGAAATTGATCGAATTTTTGGATTGTGTAAAATTCTCTAAACGCTACTACTTCCAAACTGACCACGACAAAAATTTGATTTTGCTAATAAGACAAGTTGTTGTAAATTTGAAGCTTTATCAGTAGTAGTCAAGGATTTCTGAACGATTTTTAAAAAACAAGAGTTGCTGTCTTAAAGAGCCAAAAATTTTCAAAATGGTATTAGCTTGAAATTGACCATGAGACCAGTTTGGATATGTTAACTGCAATAAGCGTAACGAGTTTGAAGTGTTTTTATTAATTAACGACGATTTTATACCAATTGGTGTTGAAATTGATCGAATTTTTGGATTGTGTAAAATTCTCAAAACGCTACTACTCCCAAACTGACCACGACAAAAAATTGATTTTGCTAATAAGACAAGTTGTTGTAAATTTGAAGCTTTATCAGTAGTAGTCAAGGATTTCTGAACGATTTTTAAAAAACAAGAGTTGCTGTCTTAAAGAGCCAAAAATTTTCAAAATGGTATTAGCTTGAAATTGACCATGAGACCAGTTTGGATATGTTAACTGCAATAAGCGTAACGAGTTTGAAGTGTTTTTATTAATTAACGACGATTTTATACCAATTGGTGTTGAAATTGATCGAATTTTTGGATTGTGTAAAATTCTCAAAACGCTACTACTCCCAAACTGACCACGACAAAAAATTGATTTTGCTAATAAGACAAGTTGTTGTAAATTTGAAGCTTTATCAGTAGTAGTCAAGGATTTCTGAACGATTTTTAAAAAACAAGAGTTGCTGTCTTAAAGAGCCAAAAATTTTCAAAATGGTATTAGCTTGAAATTGACCATGAGTCCAGTTTGGATATGTTAACTGCAATAAGCGTAACGAGTTTGAAGTGTTTTTATTAATTAACGACGATTTTATACCAATTGGTGTTGAAATTGATCGAATTTTTGGATTGTGTAAAATTCTCTAAACGCTACTACTTCCAAACTGACCACGACAAAAATTTGATTTTGCTAATAAGACAAGTTGTTGTAAATTTGAAGCTTTATCAGTAGTAGTCAAGGATTTCTGAACGATTTTTAAAAAACAAGAGTTGCTGTCTTAAAGAGCCAAAAATTTTCAAAATGGTATTAGCTTGAAATTGACCATGAGACCAGTTTGGATATGTTAACTGCAATAAGCGTAACGAGTTTGAAGTGTTTTTATTAATTAACGACGATTTTATACCAATTGGTGTTGAAATTGATCGAATTTTTGGATTGTGTAAAATTCTCTAAACGCTACTACTTCCAAACTGACCACGACAAAAATTTGATTTTGCTAATAAGACAAGTTGTTGTAAATTTGAAGCTTTATCAGTAGTAGTCAAGGATTTCTGAACGATTTTTAAAAAACAAGAGTTGCTGTCTTAAAGAGCCAAAAATTTTCAAAATGGTATTAGCTTGAAATTGACCATGAGACCAGTTTGGATATGTTAACTGCAATAAGCGTAACGAGTGTGAAGTGTTTTTATTAGTTAACGACGATTTTATACCAATTGGTGTTGAAATTGATCGAATTTTTGGATTGTGTAAAATTCTCAAAACGCTACTACTCCCAAACTGACCACGACAAAAAATTGATTTTGCTAATAAGACAAGTTGTTGTAAATTTGAAGCTTTATCAGTAGTAGTCAAGGATTTCTGAACGATTTTTAAAAAACAAGAGTTGCTGTCTTAAAGAGCCAAAAATTTTCAAAATGGTATTAGCTTGAAATTGACCATGAGACCAGTTTGGATATGTTAACTGCAATAAGCGTAACGAGTTTGAAGTGTTTTTATTAATTAACGACGATTTTATACCAATTGGTGTTGAAATTGATCGAATTTTTGGATTGTGTAAAATTCTCAAAACGCTACTACTCCCAAACTGACCACGACAAAAAATTGATTTTGCTAATAAGACAAGTTGTTGTAAATTTGAAGCTTTATCAGTAGTAGTCAAGGATTTCTGAACGATTTTTAAAAAACAAGAGTTGCTGTCTTAAAGAGCCAAAAATTTTCAAAATGGTATTAGCTTGAAATTGACCATGAGACCAGTTTGGATATGTTAACTGCAATAAGCGTAACGAGTTTGAAGTGTTTTTATTAATTAACGACGATTTTATACCAATTGGTGTTGAAATTGATCGAATTTTTGGATTGTGTAAAATTCTCAAAACGCTACTACTCCCAAACTGACCACGACAAAAAATTGATTTTGCTAATAAGACAAGTTGTTGTAAATTTGAAGCTTTATCAGTAGTAGTCAAGGATTTCTGAACGATTTTTAAAAAACAAGAGTTGCTGTCTTAAAGAGCCAAAAATTTTCAAAATGGTATTAGCTTGAAATTGACCATGAGACCAGTTTGGATATGTTAACTGCAATAAGCGTAACGAGTTTGAAGTGTTTTTATTAATTAACGACGATTTTATTCCAATTTTTGTTCAAAAAGATTAAATTTTTGGATTATGAGAAACTTTCAAAACGGTAGTACTTTAGAAATTTTTCAAAACTAATCAAGCTTAAGTTCTAATGTGAAATTGTTATAAATATGAAAGGTGTTTAGCACTTTTACAAAAAAATGACTATTTTTCAGAATGGCACTACCTCAAAACTGATCGCGGAATCAATTTTGTTAACTTAACAGCAAAAATTGTTACGAGTTTGAATTATTTTTAGTAATAAATGTCGATTTGAATATGAAAAAAGTTTAGTTTTTTCAAAAAACCGGAAAATTTTCAAAATTGTACTACCTGACAATTGACCACAAGACTAAAGTGCTTGTATTACCAGCAACAGTTGTTACGAATTTAAACTTCTACAGATCAATTCTTGTAAGAAAAAAATGTGAGGCACATCGATTTTTTAAAATGACGTCACGTCAAATTGATAATTCTTCTCCACGATTCCCGACATGAAGAGACATCAAATTTTGTTAATAAATCAAAAAGGCCGTGGGAAGGCCACGAAATTCTCTTCTTACACAAGTAGAATTTGCATAAAATCCTAATTTAGTCCTCATGTAATAACATCGAGTCTCTTCATCTCATATAAAAATTATTAAAATGAAGAAGTAACACACCCAATCCTCCACGTTTCGCTTTCCATTCAACCGTTCGTTAAATTTATTAATTTTACAACTTCGAAACATTCACTCGACAACATTAGATCGAACGGACGACGGTGACTGTTGAAAGCCGGCCCTGCAAAACGATGCACTGCCTGCTTTCTACGCCCGGAAGATGTCTCGTCTTCAGAAGAAAGTTGATCCCAAATATTCGACGAGTAAAGACGAAAAAACGAGACTACAGACGTTCAGTGGCCTACATCTTACCAGAGGCGTGCCGAAGCTTCCCGAATTGCTCGTTCTTTTTTTACTTCACGGCAAATTACGCCGCCAATGGTGTATTTATCGACTTTCTTTTGTTGGCGGACGAACGCTAATTGTTGAAATCGGGATTGGTCCGTTGGACCGCTATCGTTGAAATGTAATTTAACTGGAATGCTTCTCGTCTCGTCGTCGTCGTCGAATGTTGATTCTAGTCGGTTGCATGTCTGTGAAAGTTATTTCCTTATATCGACCCATATCGTGTTTGGTTAGTTGGTACATTTCGATGGTTGACGAGTAATTTTGTTCAGTTGGATACGAAATGAAAGGAAATGAAGTTATTGCTGTAATAATTGAGGAAGCGACTCGGGTGACATTAGTAACGGACGTAATTCAAGAAGAAGAAAGTGCCGGCAACGTTTTTTTTGTCTGTTGGTAATTTTAGCGTTTTAATGGCACGTCTATTCATTTAGAATGTTGGAATTTCGACCAATTACAGAAGGAATTTATTTCGTAAAAATTCGTCACTAACGAAACGTTTTGCGGAGAAAAAATACGCTTCCGGCAAGTGGTAAAGAATTTGTTCATTTGGACAAAATGTGAAATAAAAAATATTTTTGTTATTGTTTGTTTTATTATTTGACAAAAACTTGACACTTTAGAAACGAAGCACAAGGTTGGTTGGGATCTAAAAAACAAATTCAAAATGTCTGAAAAAAAATTACCTCCAAAAATCTGTTCTTTCTACGATAGTCAAGAGGTAAGGATTTCTCTTCAGTAGATCTAGGAAAAGTTTTTTTTCTCCAGAAGATGATATATCTATATCAGCAGTGAAGGATCAAGGCAGATTCCCATCAAGGAGATCACTTAAGGATCGATGTGAGGGGATAAAGAAGACTAACAACTGTAAAGATGCCCAATTAATCTATACAGGGTGTCTTGTTCATGGCTCATTAGATGAATATACAGAAAGATTTGTCTTCATTCTCATTTGACCATTAAAATAGACTGAAGGGCACAGAATGGGCGGGTTTGAGTACTGCTGGTGAAGGATGCTTTGACTATTCGGAATCATCAATTGTTAAATAAATGATTCAAGAGACCAAGATAGTTAGTTTGAGCACATGGCTCAATCAGAACACGATCCTAGAGAAAGATTGATAGTTCAAGGGAGGATCAAGTGACAGATCTCTATCAGAGAGGACACTCAAGGATCAATCTTTGGGAAAAAAGGACTGACAACTATGATGGTGCACAATTAATCTATACAGAGTGGCTCTTGGTTATGGCCCATTAAACGAATGTAGAGGAAAAATTGTCAATATTCTCTTGTGGCTACGAATCCTGGACATTAAAATCGACTGAAAGGCACAGAGTTGGCAGGTTTGAGAAGAGAAGCTGGTGAAGGATGCTTTGAATATTCTGGATCGCCCATTGTTAATTAAATGGTTTAAGAGTCCAAGATAGTTAGTTTGAGCACATGGCTCAATCAGAACACGATCCTAGAGAAAGATTGATAGTTCAAGGAAGGATCAAGTGGTAGATCTCCATCAGAGAGACCACTCAAGGATCAATCTGAGGGAAAAGAAGACCGACAATTGTGAATGTGCACAGTTAATCTGTATTGAGTGTTTCTTTCTTGTTCATGGCTCATTAGAAGAATGTAGAGAAGAAATTGTCAATATTCTCATATAGCTACGAATCTTGGGCATTCAAATTGACTGAAAGATACAGAATGGACGAGTTTGAGATGTGATGATGGTGAAGGATGCTTCCTCTACTTTGGATTGCTCATTGTTAATTAAATGATTTAAGATTCCAAGTCAGTTAGCTTGGGTACATTACCCAATCAGAACACGACCCTAGAAAAAAATTGATAGTTCAAGGTTGTATTAAGAGACAGATCTCCATCAGAGAGAACACTCAAGGATCAATCTGAGAGAAAAGAGAACTGACAAGTATGATGGTGCACAATTAATCTATACAGGGTGGCTCTTGCTCATGGCCCATTAGACGAATGTAGAGAAAAAATTGTCAATATTCTCTTATGGCCACGAATCCTCGGCATTAAAATCGACTGAAAGGCACAGAATTGGCAGGTTTGAGATGTGAAGCTGGTGAAGGATGCTTTGACTATTCTGGATCGCCCATTGTTAATTAAATGGTTTAAGAGACCAAGATAGTTAGTTTGAGCACATTACCCAACCTGAACACGACCCTAGAGAAAGATTGATAGTTCAAGGGAGGATCAACAGGCAGATCCTCATCAGAGCGAACACTCAAGGACCAATTTCAGGGAAAAGACGACCGAAAACTGTAAAGGTGCACAGTTAATCTGTACCGAGTGTTTCTTATTCATGGCTCATTAGAAGAATGTAGAGAAGAAATTGTCAATTTTTTCATATAGCTACGAATCTTGGGCATTCAAATTGACTGAAAGGTACAGAATGGACGAGTTTGAGATGTGATGATGGTGAAGGGTGCTTTCTCTATTTCGGATCGCTAATTGTTAATTAAATGATTTAAGAGTTGGGCACATTATCCCATCAGAACACGACCCTAGAAAAAAATTGATAGTTCAAGGTTGTATCAAGAGACAGATCTCCATCAGAGAGAACAATCAAGGATCAATCTGAGAGAAAAGAAAACTGACAACTATGAAGGTACACAATTAATCTATACAGGGTGGCTCTTGTTCATGGCCCATTAGACGAATGTAGAGAAAAAATTGTCAATATTCTCTTATGGCTACGAATCCTGGGTATTGAAATCGACTGAAAGGCATAGAATTGGCAGGTTTGAGATGTGAAGCTGGTGAAGGATGCTTTGACTATTCTGGATCGCCCATTGTTAATTAAATGGTTTAAGAGACCAAGATAGTTAGTTTGAGCACATTACCCAACCTGAACACGACCCTGGAGAAAGATTGATAGTTCAAGGGAGGATCAAGTGGCAGATCTCCATCAGAGAGAACACTCAAGGATCAATCTGAAGGAAAAGAAGACCGACAATTGTGAATGTTCACAGTTAATCTGTATTGATTGAGTGTTTCTTGTTCATGGCTCATTAGAAAAATGTAGAGAAGAAATTGTCAATATTTTCATATAGCTACCAATCTTGGCCATTCAATTTGACTGAAAGATACAGAATGGATGATTTTGAGATGTGATGATAGTGAAGGATGTTTTGACTATTATGGATCCCTTATTGTTAATTGAATGATTTAAGAGTCCAAGATAGTTAGTTTGGGCACATTTTCCTATCAGATCACGACCCTAGAGAAAGATTGATAGTTCTATGGAGGATTAAGTTGCAGATCTCCATCAGAGAGGACACTTAAGGATCAATCTGAGGGAAAAGAAGACCGACAAATGTGAGTGTGTACAATTGATTTACACAGGGTGGTTCTTGTTCATGGCTCATTAGAGAAAATTGTTAATATTCTCATATGGCTACGAATCCTAGGCATTAAAATCGACTGAAGGGCACAGAATTGACGGGTTCGAGATGTGAAGCTGGTGAAGGATACTTTGACTATTCTGTATCGCCCATTGTTAATTGAATGGTTTAAGAGTCCAAGATAGTTAGTTTAGGCACATTACCCGATCAGAACATGACCCTAGAGAAAGATTGATAGTTCAAGGGAGGATCAAGTGGCAGATCGCTATCAAAGAGGACACTCAAGGATCAATCTTTGGGAAAAAAAGGACTGACAACTATGATGGTGCACAATTAATCTATACAGAGTGGCTCTTGTTCATGGCCCATTAAACGAATGTAGAGGAAAAATTGTCAATATTCTCTTGTGGCTACGAATCCTGGGCATTGAAATCGACTGAAAGGCATAGAATTGGCAGGTTTGAGATGTGAAGCTGGTGAAGGATGCTTTGACTATTCTGGATCGCCCATTGTTAATTAAATGGTTTAAGAGACCAAGATAGTTAGTTTGAGCACATTACCCAACCTGAACACGACCCTGGAGAAAGATTGATAGTTCAAGGGAGGATCAACAGGCAGATCCTCATCAGAGCGAACACTCAAGGACCAATTTCAGGGAAAAGACGACCGACAACTGTATAGGTGCACAGTTAATCTGTACCGAGTGTTTCTTGTTCATGGCTCATTAGAAGAATGTAGAGAAGAAATTGTCAATTTTTTCATATGGCTACGAATCTTGGGCATTCAAATGGACTGAAAGATACAGATTGGACGAGTTTGTGATGTGATGATGGTGAAGGATGCTTTCTCTATTTCGGATCGCTAACTGTTAATTAAATGATTTAAGAGTCTAAGTTAATTAGTTTGGGCACATTACCCCATCAGAACACGACCCTAGAAAAAAATTGATAGTTCAAGGTTGTATCAAGAGACAGATCTCCATCAGAGAGAACACTCAAGGATCTATTTGAGAGAAAAGAGGACTGACAACTATGATGGTGCACAGTTAATCTATACAGTGTGGCTCTTGTTCATGGCCTATTAGACGAATGTAGAGAAGAAATTGTCAATATTCTCTTATGGCTACGAATCCTGGGCATTAAAATTGACTGAAAGGCACAGAGTTGGCAGGTTTGAGAAGTGAAGCTGATGAAGGATGCTTTGAATATTCTGGATCGCCCATTGTTAATTAAATGGTTTAAGAGTCCAAGATAGTTAGTTTGAGCACATGGCCCAATCAGAACACGATCCTAGAGAAAGATTGATAGTTCGAGGGAGGATCAAGTGGCAGATCTCCATCAGAGAGAACACTCAAGGATCAATCTGATGGAAAAGAAGACCGACAATTGTGAATGTTCACAGTTAATCTGTATTGAGTGTTTCTTGTTCATGGCTCATTAGAAGAATGTAGAGAAGAAATTGTCAATATTTTCATATAGCTACGAATCTTGGGCATTCAAATTGACTGAAAGATACAGAATGGACGATTTAGAGATGTGATGATAGTGAAGGATGCTTTGACTATTATGAATCCCTTATTGTTAATTGAATGATTTAAGAGTCCAAGATAGTTAGTTTGGGCACATTTTCCTATCAGAGCACGACCCTAGAGAAAGATTGATAGTTCAAGGGAGGATCAAGTGGCAGATCTCCATCAGAGAGAACACTCAAGGATCAATCTGAGGGAAAAAAGACCAACAAATGTGAATATGTACAATTGATTTACACAGGCTGGTTCTTGTTCATGGCTCATTAGAAGAAGGTATAGAGAAAATTGATAATATTCTAATATAACTACGAGTCCTAGACATTAAAATCAACTGAAGGACACAGAATGATTCGGTTTGAGATGTGATGCTGGTGAAGGATTCCCTGACCATCCTGGATTGCTAATTATTAATTGAAAGATTTAAGAGTTTAAGATAGTTAGTTTGGGCATATTAAAGATACTAAAATTACGAAAGCATCTTCACGAAAATCCCAATGCGTTAACTCGATCTGCACAAAATGACCTGGACTCTTCTCGATCTTCTATCCATATAATTTTGAAAAATCAACGTTCTTATCTTTACAAATTTACCACAGTCCAATCTTTCCACCCTTAGGATCCTGCATGCAGAACTTGATTTCTATCAAATGCTATTGATTAAGTGTCAGGAAGATTGTGGTAAAAGAATTTTTTTGGCCAGACGAGACCAAATTTTCCAATAAAGTAATCTTCCATCGTCATTATTTTCATCATTGGGTACAAGAAAATTTTCATGTTACTCGAGGAAGAAATTTTCAAGTGAATTCAGCTTCAACATTTTCTGATTTTCTTGAACACTGATATCAGTTATCACATCTATAGCGAAAATTTGAACGGTTATCGCTATTTGGAAATGTTAAGAAACCAAGTGGAAGATTTTTTAGTGGTTTATCTTTAGTTCGTTTGGTTACCATTTGGTAGATGGCGCTCTCATACTAACAGCAAGGAGGTAGTTACCAAAATTTTCGAAGATAGGTGAATTGGACTTGGTGGTCCATGAACTTGACCTCTTAAATCTCTGGACATGGTCCCATTCTTTTTTCTTACCAACGGGTTGGTTGATTTGACTTGGGTTACTTCATTGCGAACTCGAGAAATAGAAGCAATTGAAAGTTTGAATTAGAAGGGAACAGTGGCACTGTGAGAATTTTAATGTTTTTATTTTTTTTATTTAAAAAATGAGTCATTTGATCTCTGTACAAAATTTGAAATTTTTATCTTCGTTTCACTACATTTTCCTAATGGGCCATGAACAGAACCATCCAGTTGGAGGACCAAAACTGCGAAGCCAAATATTTTTCCGTACAAAAAGTGACGAAAATTTTTATTTTGCAGAAGTTGTCTTCAATTTCTCAACAAAACCTCAATAATTTTCACACTAACAACCAATAAAAATTAGCACCTACCAAGAAACATGATTGGGTGATGTCAAGTAGTGACTCGAAATTGTCGCTAATTGAAATTAACGTGTTTATGATGAAAATCGTTGAAAATTTTAAACGAAAAACAATTCTTAAAAAAAATTTGTTGTGTTAAGTGAAAATAGTCGATGGGGAAAGTTGACGGCAGCCTCCGGCACTAAAACCGCCTACTTAATTCGAATAGCATCGGTCCTCAAACCGACCTCTGCTGTTTTCTTCACTTCCGTTCTTCCTCGTCGTCACTCGTGTGAACAAGGTCGGAAACGGAAACACATTCACCTTCTTCATCACAATCGATAACATCAATGCGAAAACTTTCTTCTTTTAGTTATATTCTTTTAATAAGATTACGTCAACTTGATTTGTTTTTGCAAATATGGCGACCGGATGCAAACACGTCTTTTCGTAGAAGATGATGGCGAGGAAAAAAAAGATGACAACATCCGCTTGTCATGATGGCACACTGCTGTACTTTATCTCGTCTGGTTTTGGTATGCGTCGTTTTTTCGAAATTCCTAATTGCAACAGAGAAACGTTGCTGCGGCCATTTATTACTGTAATCCGGACAGATGGTCTGCTCTTGCTATTTAATTTTTTTTATTTTTTTTTTCGTAAGCGCTAACGTCGCTCCGGTTCATTTGAATGTGCACGTGTATGAGAAATTTACATATTTACTAAATAATGTATAAAGATGGCTGCGATGGTAACTGTAAAGGAGTGCAGAATAACTGAAATACTTGGAGCGTCTCTGTATCGACCAGATTTTAGCACATGGAGTTTGCAGAAATTAATTAAAATTATGTTGAAGAACTCGTAAAGAGCAGTTGAGATTATAATTTTAATAACACGTCACGTAAACAATTGGCGGCCATTTTGTATCAAATCGAAAACAATACTAGATAGTTATTGAAAAGAATATTTAAGAAATAATTTAATGACAACCCAACAGTTGTTACTTTAATAACAAGTAATTGTCGACTCCATTTTGTATCTATCCTTTGTTGAAATTTTAAAATTTTCTGATTTATCAGCAATGGGATAATTTAAAATATTAAAGAAATAGTTGCATTTAGTAGAAAAACATATAACGTCAAACATTTTGTGCGACTTTATACTACGTAGCCATTTTGTATAGTCAAGAATATTAAGTATTCAAAATCCAGTCCAAACAAATTATTGTGATTGCAGTTAAAACTGCGTTAGAACATAATCGATACAATTTACATGCATTTGTGGTGGCACTATACAAAATGGCTGCCACTTCCAAATTTACATAGTCTAAATTATTTTTTTTAATATCCCCAGAAGGGTTTCTAAATCATTCTATTTTTTTGAAAATATTTTGAGTGCAACTGCAATTGCAACTGATTAATGGTACGCCATTTTGTATCGAGTAGCTGCCGCAACTCTGAATGTTTAATTAAAACTTAACAAAAAAGCTAACAAACACATGATTTAAGTAGGAGTATATTTACTAAATTTTTAAATATATTAAAGGTAATATGGACGCCATTTTGTATATTTGTCATATTAATTTTTTAACATAAACCATGTAAATAATTTCAATTATTGTGTTAAGAATGTTTTAGAAAAAAATTCCGATTAAACAAAATTTCTAAAACACTTTAATTATGAAGTGCTATACAAAATGGCTGCCGTTTTCAAATTTAAATAATTTTCTTAATATCTCCAGAAAGTCTTCTACATTATTTTATATAATAGCGGGTTGCGAAATGCTTTGACTGAAACTGCAACTGATTCATGGTGCGCCATTTTGAATCGGGTAGCGAAGGCAAAACTAAATTTTTAACTAAAACTCAACAGAGAAACTAAATCGTAACTTACGTAGGAGTATTTTCGTTACATTTTCAAAGATATTAAAAATAATACGGTTATGAGACGCCATTTTGTATCTTTGTAATGTTAAGTTTTCAACATAAACCGTGTAAATAAATTCAATTATTGTGTTTTTAAAAAAATATCAACTTTACAAAATTTCTAAAATACTTAAATTATAAATATACAAAATGGCTGCCACTTCCAAATTTAAAACAAGTATAAATAATTTTTTTCAATATCTCCAGAAACTCTTTTACATAATTTAAAGGGTTGTGAAATACTTTGCTTGGAACTACAATTGAAGAATGGTGCGCCATTTTGAATCGAGTAGCGGCGGTAAAACTAAATTTTTAACTAAAACTTAACAGAGTAACTAAAACGTAACTTACGCACGACTGTTTTTATTAAATTTTAAATATACTAAAGGTTTTGGAGCGCCATTTTGTATATTTGTCGTATTAAGTTTTCAACATAAACCGTGTAAATAATTTCAATTATTGTGTGAATAATGTTTCAAAAAAAATTCAACTGAGTAAAATTTCTGAAACAGTTTAATTTTAAAGTACTATACAAAATGGCTGCCACTTTAAAATCTTAATCTTATTTTTTAAAACAAATTTATTTCATTATCGCCAGAGAGCATTTTACGTCGATCTATTTTAAGGAATTCCGAAATATTTTGATTGAAGCGACAGTTGTATATAATAGCAACAACAAATCTGAACTTTTGACTAAAGTGTAAGTGAAAACCTACCTGTGATTTAGACAGCAGTACTATTGGTAAATTTTTAATTAATTTACAAATTAAGTTTTAAATGTAATTAACAAAATTGGTCGCCATTTTGTATAAGGTAATATCAATTCTCAAGATTTGATAGCATTAATTAAATTAACGTTTTAGATGCTTTAATAATGCCATCTCATTGCGATTTTAACTAATAATTGTTTGCCCCTCCATTTTGTATCTAAACTGAATGCAAAGCCAACATGCTTCTAGAACTATTTTCATCAATATTGAACAATATTTAAATATTAGAAGGAAATTGTAATAATAGTTCAAATTATTAGTGGTCGCCATTTTGTATATATACAACTACAAATCGTTCAAAGATCGTTGTATTTGACTATAATGCGCAAGCGCCCTAATAATTTTGTAATATATTTCTAAATTAGTAAAATATTTTGTAAAATTATACAAAATGGCCGACAGTTCAGAATCTTAATATGAACATTCAGTTGTAAGTGAAGATTATTCTAACGACATTTAGTTTTAAATGAAAATGATAACTTGAAAATGAAAAAAAATATTTTTTGATAGCAACAAACTATTCCGAAGCGCCATTTTGTATATTCTTAAAACCAAGTTTTCAACATTAAAATGTGGAAGTGATTAAATTTATTAAGAAACATTGAATTATTGTTTATGATATAACTAAAATTACTTGAAATTGAAGATTAGGTAATCAAAATGGCGAATAATTTACTGTAATTATATCAACTTTCGGGAAGCTACTACAAATTTGACAGAGTAACATAACATGTTATGGATGAATAGATTTATGTGAATTAATGTTATGATGATTACGACGACCATTTTGAATTAAATTGAAAATCAGATTGTATCCTGCTTAAAATTTCTCGGTAACTTTATTTTGATAGTATTTACTAAAACTATGTAGAGAAATAGAGAAATTACGCAGTAAAGAAGTTAGATGTTTATCTCCAGCCATTTTGTATATTTGTAATTTTAAACGATTACGAATATTGTAAATTCAACAAATTGTTGTTCGACAACCGTTATGTACAAGCAGTGATCTAGTTGTTTAATTTCGTAAATATATAGCCTCCATTTTGTATAAAAGTAATATCAAGTCAAAAACTTGTAAATGGGGATACTGCCATCGTAAAATTGACTGTTGAAGTGATATTAACTTTCTAGCTTTGGACTGAAGACAAATAGTATCGTGATACAAAATGGTTAACAACTTAAAAAAACTTTAAATGTAACTTGACTACTAATCGATTTTTTTTTTAATTTTCTTTAAATTTATTTTAATATAATGGGTTCGAAATATTTTTGCTGCCATTTTGCATCTTTGTGTTTTTCCAAATGTTTTAATGGTGCTTTTAAATCTGATACAAAATAACCGACATTTTTGGATTGTTATTGCATTCTTAAAGCAATAGCGTCGTCAAAATTTGGCTATTTAAAATGTTACGTGATACAAAATGGAGGATGAAATATGAAAACAACCGTTCTTTTGGTTATATACAACATTTATTGAAATTAAAATCAGTTTACATATTTACAACTACTGCAGTAGTTAATATACAAATTTGCGTTACGTAACAGATAATAAGTATGCATCTACTTGAACATGACTACATATCGAAAATTTAAATTTCCCGCCCGAACTCCAACGACATCTAGTTTTGGACGGTCAAACAACTTGTACCGTAGTGTACGCACTGAACGTCACTTTCTTTTCGTTCTTCTTTCTAGTCTCGTCCTTTTTTATGACACTTTTCAAATTTCCCCCACCCAATTCCCCTACACTGCTCCATCTCGCCGCTCCGCCACTTCTCGAATCGACAGTGAAATCGCGCAATTTCGGACTCAAACCGAACAATCGATTTCCCATTGGTGAATAATTTGGTGCTGTATCTATATATCGATATGCCATCGGGGTAAAGTTACGTGTCTCACTTCTACTCCTGGGTTGTTTGAATACTCTCGGTACCGAATTGGTCCAGATTTGTGGTGGATCACTTTTCGGTTTGAGGAGAGTTACCATCAAATTTTTCGATGGTTTCTTGTGTTGACTTTTCGCTATGAAATCTTCGTTTTTCACATTAACGTTAACTCGGACGTATTCACCTCTTAGTACGTCGGGGATTGATGGTGGTGGTGGTTTTGGTGGTGGTGGTGCTTTACCTTTTGGTTTTTTGCGTCGTTCCGGACGTTTCGGGGATGAATTGAGGAGGTCTTCGGCTGAATTCCAGACTTTCCTCAAAGTCGTTTCTTTGACTAGGTTTAAGTTTTCGTTTGATGAGTGAAGGAGGAAGGTACTTTCGGTTCTTTGTCTCAAATTGACGTCTTTGCGGGAAAGCGTTTTCGATTTTGGTAGTCGATCGAAAGTTTCGGGAGTGTTGAGACTGATGATGCTGCTGGGTCCTTCGGTGGGTGGTGGTGTTACGTCATTGTTTTGTTCTCTTGTTATTTCTATGTGTGTCACGCCATTATTGTCGGTTCTTTGGAGTAAGTTGAACTTAGCTCCTGGAAGTTTGTTGTACGTTTTCTGATTGGTGACGGCTTTTAACGCGGTAAAGTTCAAATAAAAGTTTCTAAGTGTGTTCAAGTTGGCAAACTTGAAAACTAACGCTTCTTGTTTAATCACGAAAACTAGAACGTCAGGAAATTTGACATCAGTGTAACAAACGCACTCGACTAGATTATAGGATTCTTTCGGGTAATTCCGTGAAGGTTCGTTGTTCGCTGTTATTTCGTTATCGGAATCGGAACTAGCCGAACCGTTAGCGCTGTCGGTTTCGGCTGTTTTCGATTCTGGTGTGAAACTGCCATCACTTGAAACCATCGATACCGTATCGATATCGGACTCGAAACCTTCATCGGATGTTTCCGGTTTCGATTTGAGGACGAGATCGAGTTGAGTCGATGTCAAGCCGAGCTCGTATTCGGGTAATGGTGGTTTCTTGTGCTGCGATCTCTCGACCAATAGAGTGAGAGAAGATGTCGATTCTTCTCGAAGCAGCAGTGTGGCCGTCGGCATTTTGACGTTGGCATTATCTGAAACAAAAATTTTTGTTATGATACGGTCCTGTGTATTGGGGAAGTAGGTAAAAAGGTGGCGATGCATTGTCTCAGCCTATTTCCTGGTCGAGCTTACCGGAGCGAGTCCGATACAGTTGGTGGTAACGCATATCAAAGTTACGACGTGTTATTAGATGACATCCAGATAACCAGTCATGTCACACGTCGCCCACAAGGTGACCCACTAGGGACAGGAAACGGAGGGAATACCGGGTTACAGTCATGCAACGTGATCCGTGCAATTCTTTTAAATTTTTACAACAAAACGTGAATTATTCGGAACTATCACTTTCTCTCAGCAAGCAGATATCACCGTTTTGCCGCCATTTTGTATATCTACTAATGAAAATAATTTCTCATAAGATGAAACGTATCATTATTTAAGCTTTCAACTTTTTTTGTACTCTACTGATATATGAAAATTATTTCTATTACACTCTAAAGAATTCTCCATTTTGTATATGATAGATATATTAAAGAAACATATGCACTCAATTTAACGGATTAGTACCTAATTTTACTTTGCCTCGAATAGTTTTGCTTTATCAAAATTTTGAAAATCTCTAAAAAAAATTCCATCATCCATTTTGTATCACTTTGGATTTACAATTAAAGGAAACTCAAAAAGTATGAATTCCAGCAATTTTGAACGTTTTGTTTTATATTTAGTTACATTAGTTTTGAAATTTACAAAATTTTGAAATTTTGTTACTTGACACAAAATGGCGGACAATTCGGCTGTTTTTTTTTATTAAAACGTAATAGATTTTTATTGGGAAAAATTAGAAAAGTTTGTTGTTAAAAAATGTTTTATTTCAGTAATTACATAGTTACGTAGTCGCCATTTTGCATCTATTTTTTTTATAGTTATTGAGATGTCGAGGTTAACGTAAATGAAGCAATGTATGCTAGTTTTTTATGTTGTAAGAGTTATTTTGAATTTAATAATATAGTGACAATGCAAAATGGCGGAAAGTTTAATTTTTTGTTATTAACTTGATTGAAACATTGAGGGCTTCTCTAATACTTAAATTGAAAAAGTAAAAAAATAGTAAATTCTACTTTACAATATACTGGAAATTTCTAACAATTTTTCTATCATCCATTTTGTATCACTAAGTGGTTTTATAATTAAAAAACGCTGTTGTAGATATCGACCAATTCTTGCAAATTTTGCCTATTTTATTCGAAATCTACAAAATATTAAAGTTTTGTAACTTCATACAAAATGGCGGACAACTCAACGCTAATTGCTGTTTTATTGTTAAAACGGTATTGCTTTATATTCAAAAAGTCACTGAAGTTAATTTGTAAAAAACTATTGTGGTAATAATGAAGAAGTTACGTAGTCGCCATTTTGCATCTAAAAAAATGTATGTCCATTGAGATGTGGAGGTTAAAGTAAATAAAACGTTTGTCAGATTTCTATGTTGTAGGAGTTATTTTCAATTTAATAATATAATGACATGATACAAAATGGCGGACAGTTTAATTTTTTTATTATTAACTCGAATGAAATCATTGAGAGCTTATCTAATACTTGAATTGAAAAAGTAAAAGAATAATAAATTTTACTTTACAATATGTTGGAAATTTCAAACAATTTTTACATCGACTATTTTATATCACTAAGTGGTTTTATAATTAAATACCGCTGTTGTAGATATCTACGCATTTATGCAAATTTTAGGTATTTTGTTTCTAATCTACAAAATATTAAAATTTTGTAGGTTTATACAAAATGGCGGACAACTTGACGCCAATTGCTTTTATTATTAAAACGTTATAGATTTATATTCAAAAAGTTATAGAAGTTAATTTGTAAAAAACTATTCAATTGTGGTAATAATGAAGTAGTTAGGTAGTCGCCATTTTGAATCTAAAACATTGATACCCATTGAGATGTCAAGGTTAACGTAAATAAAACAACGTTTGTCAGATTTCTATGTTGTAGGAGTTTGTTTGAATTCATTAATGTAGTGGCATGATACAAAATGGCGGAAGGTTTTATTTTTAATTATTATCTTCTTAACTCTTAAAGTAAAGAAGAGTAATAAAATAATAAATTTAACTTTACAATATGCCGAAAATATCTAACAATTTTTCCATAATCCATTTTGTATCATTATGATTCAAAAACGCTTTTATATCTACACATTCTTGCACGTATTGGTAATTTTGTTCTATCGTACCTATCAAAGGAGAATTTTTTATATTAATTTTTCTTCATATATTTTATAAACGTCGTCGAGCAACATATCAGCCATTTTGTATCAATTGATATAAGAATGTTACAATTTAGAATCTGGACTTAACTTACTAACATTTTTTTGTTTCCATTAACCTATCAATATTTCGATTGGATTTATATACGAAAAATATCGTCAGCCATTTTGCATGAAGCCAATAATAGTTTTTTTTACGTTTTTGCTGCCTACAAAATAAAGTTATTCTGCATAAAGTATACATGCACTTCTAGTTTGTCTCTATTTTCAATGATTGGTTTAAAAAATTGATAATAATCCAATGTCGGATTGCCCATTTTGTATCAAATTATTACAAAATTACATTCTCTTGGTTATTTGATTTATAAAATAAATAAATTTTATCTCTTGCCGTATTACATGTTTTGAAGAAGACAACCAGCGATCATTTTGCATCAAACTATATATTCACACATATAAATTCTTACTTTTTATTTAACTATAACGTTGCTTACAAATTTTCAAGGCTTATTAGAAAGAACTAGGATCCTCTAAATTGAAACCGCTACAAGCGTCCGCCATTTTGTATCAATCTAAGTGGACGTTTTTAATTGAGCGAAATTTTTCAATCATTGACTTACAAAATTGAAATCGATAATGACCCAAATTCTTCAAAATTTTGTTTTGAGAAAAAAATTAGATTGGCCATTTTGAATCAAACTATATACACATACTATTTCTTCAATGACTATTGTTTTTAAACTTTCTATGTTTCTTTGAGATAATCGGATTCAGTTATTTATTTTTAGTTGAAGAGTCAACCAATATCAGCCATTTTGTATCAAACTAAAATTATAAATTGTTACTTTTTATCTAATCAAAACTTATTTTTGACAATTTGTAGACAATTAAGGTGGGTTACTTTATCTTAATTTTTAATAAAAATTATTATCGGCCATTTTGCATCAAACCAACTAATCCTCAATTTTCCTAAACTAATTTACTTACAAAATTTAAAATTGTCGATAACGACATTGTTAATAAATTTGTGATAGTTGATGGATTTTGGGTCGGCCATTTTGTATCAAATTTTGAATAAATTGCGATGGAACGTCGAAATTGGAAATTTTAATAGTGTCGTGTCTCCTGCGACCCGAAATCCCACTTCTGTGATGTTTCACGCCCCAAAACGGTTCCACAACATAAACAAAACGTTGCTAGTAATTTTTCCAGTTATTAAGTGTACCGCAAAATCTGGTCGCTTTGTCGCTAATCAGGCCCGTTTCGTTTATCCTTTTGATATTCGTCCGGAATTTTTTTTATACAGTTAACGTTTAGTCACGTATAATGCTTTGTTCAACTGTAAAATCTGCATCGTAATCAAATTATTATAAATATTTTTATGTTACCGACCGATCTGAGTGTCGGACATTGTTGCATCTCTCGGCAAGTGTGCGTATGGAGGAGATTGTCCGTTATTTGGCGTTTCTAATGCCCCTCGAGGCAAACAACTAGTGAATGTAGGCGTTTTGACCTGTTACTGCGCAGATTTTGCCTATTTAAAACGCAATTCGCACACTTTCCACAACGTTAGAGAAAATTATTTTAAAAAATAACGAAAAGAACTCGACGTGATGAAGGAATTTCACTTTTCACACTTGCAATTTGCAATCTCAAAGGTCGATGTGGCACAAAGACAAGACGATGTATAGAATTGACGGTCTAAGATAATTATCGTTTGCGAAATCGCAATTATTCGCCTGTACGGAAGCAAACTTCCTTAATAACAGAACAATTAAAAAATTATCCTTGACCGTTTCCAAGATGTTCATCGTACGAAATCGCAAATCACCATCTCGAAAGATTTACAAAACACCGTCCCGATCGACAGATAACGAAAAGACATCTCAGCTAGAATCGAAACATCGTTGGCCGCCATCTTGTATTTTCCCCATATTGCATCAAAAACATGTACCTTAAAGAGACGGTTCCTTTTAGACTACAACTATGGCCAATAGACTCCTAAATGGAGGAAATTGGGTAAAATCACAATTTCGGCCATTTTGTATCTACCTAAAAAAAATAAAAAAATTTTTGGATAAAGTTTCCCGAAATTAGCGTTTGATTTTGAATCACGTTAGCTGAGATATAACGTTTTTTAAATAATCCGCCATTTTGTATTATAGCATGATTGATGCAAAGTTTTCACTAACGCTTTTCCGAAACAGTAGCCGACAGAATTTGATGAAATTTTACTGAAAAGTTTTGCTGTTTTAAGACGAGTAGCGCCTAACTTATGTACAACTTGATTCAAAATGGCTACAGTGTTTTCTGTAAATATTTAAAAATGTATCCAACGACTGGTAGTTTAGAAAACTCTAGCGTAAGTACCAATAAATATTTTTAAGGCTAGAACTGCGGCCAATTGACTCCTAAGTAGAGAAAATCAGGTAAAATTACAAGATCGGCCATTTTGCATCTTCCTAAAAAAATCTAAAATTTCTCACATAATGTTTCTCGAAATTAGCGTTTGATTTCGAGTCACGTTAGCTGAGATTTAACGTATTTTAAATCCTCCGCCATTTTGTATTATAGCATGATTGATGCAAGGATTTTACTAAAACTTTTCCGAAACAATAGCTGACAGAATTTGATGAAATTTTACTGAAAAGTTTTGCTGTTTTAAGACGAGTAGCGCCAAACTCATGTGCAACTTGATTCAAAATGGCTTCCTGTAATTATTTAAAAATGTATTCAACGACTAGTAGTTTAAAGAACTATAACACAACTACCAATAAATATTTTTTAGACTAGAATTGCGACCAATTGACTCGTAAGTAGAGGAAATCAAGTAAAACTACAAGATCGGCCATTTTGTATCTACTTAAAAAAAACTAAAATGTTTTGGATAAAGTTTCTTGAAATTAGCGTTTGATTTTGAATCACGTTAACTGAGATATAACGTTTTTTAAATTCTCTGCCATTTTGTATTGTAGTCTGATTGATGCAAAGTTTTTACTAACGCGTTTCCAAAACAGTAGCCAACAAAATTTAATGACATTTTTTTGAAAAGTTTTGCTGCTTTGAGATGAACTCATGTACAACTTGATTCAAAATGGCTACAGTGCTTTTTCTGTAATTATGTAAAAATTTATCCAACGACTGGTAGTTTAAACAACTATAACGCAAGTAGCGATAAGTATTTTTTAGACTAAAACTGCGGCCAATTGACTCGCTAAGTGGAGGAAATCAGGTAAAATTACAAGATCGGCCATTTTGTATCTACCGAAGAAAAATCGAAAATTTCTTAGATAAAACCGCTCGAAATTAGTGTTTGATTTCGAGTCATGTTAGCTGGGATATAACGCTTTTAAATACTCCGCCATTTTGTATTATAGCATGATTGATGCAAAGTTTTCACCAATACTTTTGCGAAATAGCAGTCAACAAAATTTGTTGAAATTTTAGTTTACTGAAATTTTTTTCTGCGTTCGGACGAGTAGCGCCTAATTTATGTGTACTTGATACAAAATGGCCAAAGTATTTTTATCTGTAATTATTTAAAAACATATCCAGGGTTTGATAATTTGAGAAACCTATAACGCAATTTCCAATAAATTTATAAAAATTAAATCATTAAAAGTCCATTGATGCAAAATGGTTGACCACGCTTAATTGCTATTAGTTTTCAGAAACAAAACTCGAGATTCTAACGTTTCAAAAATTTACACTTATTAACTGTTTCATTAAGTTGTGTTGTGAAAAATTTCGCTTAATACAAAATGGACGTTGTACCTTCCGCCAGTTTTTTTAACAAATTAAACATGTAACGTTTTAAAAACTAAGGTCAATTAACGGTATAGTTTAACAGTCTAATTGCTTTCAATTGGTAGGTTGATACAAAATGGCTTCTTTGCTCAACGTCTTTATTTATCTCAATTTTTGTCTTAAGATTGAACAAAATTTGGAAATTCTATGAAAACGATTTTCACAACATCTTGTTTTTTTATCTCAAGTGATCTTAATTGAGGAACTGCTTTTATTCAAAATGGCTACTATTTTTCTTTTGAAGTTTCTCTCTAAATTAGTTTATGAAAATGACTTCCAGTTTCAAGAAATTTCTAAATTCACACGCAATTGCTATTGACATAATATAAAACTATATCATATGACTCAAAATGGCTGACGACACTTGGTTTGTTTGAATTTCTTTTAACTTGACTTGAACATGTGAAGTTCTAAGAATTATTAAGTGAAACATTTTTACTTCTTAAGTTCATATTTTATTTTTGGTACAGTCTAACTAAACAATTTGATACAAAATGGCCGGCACCGACAAGAGTTTTTTTAAGTTATTTAATTCTCTTGGCAATATGTGGTTAGTAACTAGGACGTTATATAATGTGAAGACAAATGACACTTAATTTATATAAATAGTCTGATACAAAATGGCCACTGGACCACTTTCAAACTTTTAAAAACCAAAACATTTAGGAATTGTAATTGTCATAATAATCGAAATCTTAAACTTTATAAATATTTAATTAATGAAATTAGTTATAGGATACAAGATGGCGGATGAAGTGACCAAATAATTTCTTGTTAACAAATTGGGATAAATTGTGAAAATTTGTTAGTTTAATTGCTAAAATCGTTTTGACATTTCTGTAGCTTGCGCCACTTCCCGTGTTTTCATATAAAATTCGAATTGACATCCATTTCCCAATCGGTCACCTCACCTTAAAATCTTTGGGAGCAGCCGTTGAATATTCAGCGCCAACTTTGATGCCAATATAACATCCAGCCATTATCACCCCGGCAACGTATTTGTCCTTATTAGGTGGCGGTTTTGGCGGAAACTAATGGCAGAAAATTCAAGGTCGACGCCCACTCCGATTCGATTGCTAAACACGTATAAAGTACCAATAATGAATGCAGAAACGGCCAAATTCTACCCAACCCTGTATAACGTAGGTAATTGGCCACGTAACGTTATTTGTAACAGTGTTACAGTGGCGGACGTGACACGATTTGGACCGATCTGTCGCCTCGATCCATTCGAAATCGGATCGAAACGTGATCGAAAAATTGCAAATTGAAGTTTTCAGATTTCGAATCGAATGCTAAACAAGTCGAAAAATATTTTCTATCCTCGACATTGAGACCGAAATTTCTGGTCGGCTTCGAAAAGCATAACTATATAAATATATAAATATATTTTCGGTTTTTTCAAAATATCATAATAAGAAATTTTTAACAAGTCGAAATATATTTTCGGTCTTCAACATTGAGGTCGAAATTTTTGCAAGATTTCAAATATCATAACTAAAGATTTTCAACCAAGTCGAAATACATTTTCGATCTTTGACATTAAGAGCGAAATTTCTGGTCGGGTTCGAAAATCATAACTAAAGATTTTTAGCGAGTCGAAATATATTTTCGGTTTTTTCAAAATATCTCAATTAGAAATTTTTAAAATGTCGAAATATATTTTCGATCTTTTTCAATCCAAAAATTTTCGATCTGCTTCAAGTTTTTGTAATTAAATATTTTTAACAAGTCGAAATATATTTTCGGTCATCAACATTGAGGTCGAAATTTTTGGAAGATTTCAAAATATCATAATTAAAGATTTTCAAGCAAGTCGAAATATATTTTCGATCTTCGACATTAAGACCGAAATTTCTGATCGTGTTCGAAAGTCATAACTAAAGATTTTTAGCGAGTCGAAATATATTTTCGGTTTTTTCAAAATATCTTAACTAGAAATTTTTAAAATGTCGAAATATATTTTTGATCTTTTTCAACGCAAAAATTTTCGATCTGCTTCAAGTTTTTGTAATTAAATATTTTTAACAAGTCGAAATATATTTTCGTTCTTCAACATTGAGGTCGAAATTTTTGGAAGATTTCAAAATATTATAATTAAAGATTTTCCAGCAAGTCGAAATATATTTTTGATCTTCGACATTAAGACCGAAATTTCTGATCGGGTTCGAAAATCATTACTAAAGATTTTTAGCGAGTCGAAATATATTTTCGGTTTTTTCAAAATATCTTAATTAGAAATTTTTAAAATGTCGAAATATATTTTTGATCTTTTTCAACGCAAAAATTTTCGATCTGCTTCAAGTTTTTGTAATTAAATATTTTTAACAAGTCGAAATATATTTTTGTTCTTCAACATTGAGGTCGAAATTTTTGGAAGATTTCAAAATATTATAATTAAAGATTTTCCAGCAAGTCGAAATATATTTTTGATCTTCGACATTAAGACCGAAATTTCTGATCGGGTTCGAAAATCATTACTAAAGATTTTTAGCGAGTCGAAATATATTTTCGGTTTTTTCAAAATATCTTAATTAGAAATTTTTAAAATGTCGAAATATATTTTTGATCTTTTTCAACGCAAAAATTTTCGATCTGCTTCAAGTTTTTGTAATTAAATATTTTTAACAAGTCGAAATATATTTTTGTTCTTCAACATTGAGGTCGAAATTTTTGGAAGATTTCAAAATATTATAATTAAAAATTTTCAAGCAAGTCGAAATATCTTAATTAGAAATTTTTAAAATTTCAAAATATATTTTTGATCTTTTTCAACGCAAAAATTTTCGATCTGCTTCAAGTTTTTGTAATTAAATATTTTTAATAAGTCGAAATATATTTTCGGTCTTCAAAATTGAGGTCGAAATTTTTGGAAGATTTCAAATTATCATAATTAAAGATTTTCAAGCAAGTCGAAATATATTTTCGATCTTCGACATTAAGACCGAAATTTCTGGTCGGATTCGAAAATCATAACTAAAGATTTTTAGCGAGTCGAAATATATTTTCGGTTTTTTCAAAATATCTCAGTTAGAATTTTTGAAAATGTCGAAATATATTTTCGATCTTTTTCAAAGCAAAAATTTTCGATCTGTTTCAAGTTTTTGTAATTAAATATTTTTAACAAGTCGAAATATATTTTTGATCATTTTTAACAGACTTTAAAATATAATCAACACATTCAAAATAAAAAAAAAAAAATTATACCCTAAATCGAATGGGATTTTGATTTTTTTATTGGAGTCGAAATCAATTGATGAGTGATAAACAATCAAAAATTTTGTCGATTATAATTTTCATTATAAATCAAATAGTCGAATTTCTAGAAAATGAAAAAAGATCGAAAAACCTATTTTTGACCCGATTTTTAGCAAATAAATTTGATTTTGTTTCAATGTTTTTGAAAAAAAGATTCTTTAGGTTATCGGTATTTTCGATTCTAGTCGAAAAAATTTTAATTACGTCAATAACGCGTTAATAAGCTAGAACTGGATGATTTTCGATTTTCTAATGCGTTTTCGACCGAAAATTAGAATCGACTAGATTCGATGTGGAGATAAAACTTAAAGAGAGAGAGACCCGGTGGTGCTTATTGTGGGCCTGCCGCATCTGGCCCAGTTTTTATACTAATTACCACGGTCGTTGCACCTTATTATTAATTATTATGACTCACTTTATTTTGGGAACGCCGCTTTATTTACTTGCTGACGTACGACCTTTCGAAATTTGCCTCGCACCGACCTCTATTCATGGACAATTTAAACGAAATCTCGAATTTCTATTATCGAAAACAACTGGAATCATGTCGTTAAGAAATTATATTTAAAGTACTACTTGTAGAAGTATACAAAGTGAGTACTTTACAGTACTTTTGCATTAAACCGAAAAAGTTTTGGCTGTCAATTTTAATTTAAATAAAATTTATAATAATAAAATTTTGGAAATAGTGCAGTACCCTACATATATTTTCAAATATTTCCTAAAGCAGTACCTGCAAGTACCTTTCACTTTAACAACAATTTTTGAAGCGTAACAATTTAACTAAAACCAAAACAGTGGTACCCTAATTTTGATGTAATTCAAGTAGTACCTGTGAGTACTACCGCAAAAATTTTCGAAGCTTTTGGTAGAATCTTGAAAAATTGAATAGATTTTTATTAATGATATCACATCTATATCGAATATTTGAAACGGCAGTACTCCAGGTACTTTCCATCAGAAACTGGTTATATGTTTACGTTTTAGTTAATCTCATCGGCTCGTTTCAGACAATATTAATAGCAGTTCTACACATATCTTGATTTTCGAACGTTGTATCACATCTGTTTTGATCTAATAACAGTACCATCGACAAGCGGTCTTCAAAGTCAGTTTAAGTTTCATGTCTAATTTTTAATTCTAGTAAAGTTGAATTTGATTTTACTAAAGGTAGTCATTTTTAATAAAGTAGTACTTTTGGTACTTCCAGGCCTTAAAAAATTTGATTATATTTTTAAAATTGTAATACAGCTTCTCCCATTTCTTTAATGGTTCTTAAATATTTTCAATTTTGGTACCACAGCTGATTTAATATGCTAACAGTACTATTGACATGCGGTTGTTTTAAAATTAGTTTATGTTCCAGTGCAACTTTTAATTCTACGAGAACGTTAGTTGAGTTCAATAAATATAAAAATACCACCAACAGGCGGTACTTTAAAAAAGTCATTCTAAGTTGCATGTTCCATTTTTAATTCTGCTGCAAAGTTAAAGTTGAGTTTAATAACTTTAATTACTTTTCACTAAGGTAGTACCTCCAGGTACTTTCAGTTTTGAAAGAGGTTTAAGTTCTATTTTTAAAATTGTTATAGAACTTTTTTTACTTATCTTATTGTTTTCATTGATACCATGATTTTCAAAAAAAGATTTTATCACATTTGTTGAGATGTACTAACAGTACTACCGAAGCGGTACTTTCAAAGTTACTTTAGACTCCATGCACCATTTTTAATTCTGCGGCAAAGTTATAGTTAAGTTTTATAAATTCAATTGCTTTTCATAAAAGTAGTACCTCCAAGTACTTCCAGCCCTGAAAGAGGTTTCGGTTGTATTTTGAAAATTGTTATAGAACTTTCCATGCTTCTTTAATGGTTCTCAGTCATACTATGATTTAAAAAAAAAAATTATAAATCTGTTTAGATATACTAACAGTACCACCGAAGCGGTGTCCTCAAAGTTACTTTAAATTCTATATACCATTTTCAATTTGCGCCAAAGTCAAAGTTAAGTTAATTAAATTTAATAACTTTTCATCAAAGTAGTACCTCCAGGTACTTTCAGTTTTGAAAGAGGTTTCGGTTCTATTTGTAAAATCGCTATAGAATTTCTTACTTCTAATTGTTTTCAGTCATACCATGATTTTCAAAAAAAAGATTTTATCACATTTGTTGAGATGTACTAACAGTACTACCGACGCGGTACTTTCAAAGTTACTTTAGACTCCATGCACCATTTTTAATTCTACGGCAAAGTTATAGCTAAGTTTTATAAATTTAATTGCTTTTCATAAAAGTAGTACCTCCAAGTACTTCCAGAACTGAAAGAGGTTACGGTTGTATTTTGAAAATTGTTATAAAACTTTCCATTCTTCTTTAATGGTTCTCAGTCATACTATGATTTTCAAACAAAAAATTATAAATTTGTTTAGATATACTAACAGTACCACCGAAGCGGTGGCCTCAAAGTTACTTTAAACTTTATGCACCATTTTCAATTTTGCGTCAAAGTTAAAGTTAAGTTAATTGAATTTAATTACTTTTCATCAAGGTAGTACCTCCAGGTACTTTCAGTTCTGAAAAAGGTTTTGGTTCTATTTTTAAAATTGTTATAGAAGTTTTTTTACTTCTCTAATTGTTTTCATCCATACCATGATTTTCAAATTTTTTTATCACATTTGTTGAGATGTATTAAGAGTACCACCGAAGGGTTACTTTCAAAGTCGCTTTAAACTCCAGGTATAATTTTTAATTCTGCGGCAAAGTTTAAGTTAAGTTTTATAAATGTAATTGCTTTTCATCAAAGTAGTACTTTCAGGTATTTCCAGCTCTGAAAGAGGTTATGGTTATATTTTTAAAATTGTTATAGAGCTTTCCTTGGTTCTCTAATTGTTCTCGGTCATACCATGGTTTTCAAAAAAAATCTCTGTTTAGATATACAAACAGTACCACCGAAGCGGTGGTACTTTAAGGTCACTTTAAACTCTATGTACCATTTTCAATTCTGCGGCAAAGTTAAAGTTAAGTTTAATAAATTTAATTACTTTTCATCAAGGTAGTACCTCTAGGTACTTTCAGCCCTGAAAGAGGTTTCGGTTATATTTTTAAAATTGTTATTGAACTTTCCCTGCCTCTCTAATTGTTCTCAGTCATACTATGATTAAAAAAATATATAAATTTGTTAAGATATACTAACAGTACCACCGAAGCGGTGGTACTTCAAGATCACTTTAAACTCTATGTACCATTTTTAATTCTGCGGTAAAGTTAAAATTAAGTTTAATAAATTTAATTTCTTTTCATGAAGGTAGTGGCCTCTAGGTACTTTCAGTTCTGAAAGAGGTTTTGGTTCTATTATTAAAATCGTTATAGAACTTTTTTCACTTCTTTAATTGTTTTCATTCGTACCATGATCTTCAATTTTTTTTAATCAGATTTGTTAAGATGTACTACCAGTACTACCAAAAGGGTATCTTCAAAGTCACTTTAGACTCCATGTACCATTTTTAAATCTGCGGCAAAGTTAAAGTTGAGTTTCATAAATTTAATTGCTTTTCATCAAAGTAGTACTTCCAGGTACTTTCAGCTCTGAATGAGGTTTCAGTTCCATTTTTTAAATCTTTATAAAACTTTTTATACTTCATTAATTGCTTTCATTCATTTTATAATTTTCAAAAATAAAAACTATGACATTTGTTGAGATTTACTAACAGTACTACCAAAGCAGTCGCTTTAAAATCATTTTAGATTCCATGTAACATCTTTAATTCTACAGCAAAGTTAAAGTTGAGTCTAATAAGTTTAATTTCTTTTTATCAAAGTAGTACCTCCAGGTACTTTCAGTCCTGAAAGAGGTTTTGGTTAAATTTTTAAAATTGATTTAATAATTTTTTTTACATATATTTAGATATACTTACAATACTATCAAAAAGTAGTAAAATCAGTTTAAGTTTGCAATAACTTTTTGGGAATTAGCACCTCCAAGTACTTCCATTATTTGTTACTATTTTAATAGAAATTTTTTACTTCGTTAATTGTTCTGATACCTCATTGATTTTCCAAATTTTGTGAAGTATACCTCTGAAATCGCCTGGATTCACCCTCTTAGATTCTACTTGTTCGTCAACATGTTAGTATTTAATTTATAAGTTTTAAATGTGGTACTTGTGGTAGTACCTCAAATCTAATTTGGAGATTTTGCTCTAGGATACGTGCCCGTCTCTGGCCATCTTCGACGCAATCTCAATTAGGAAACGGACAACTACCTGTAAAACCTTGACACCCTAACACCTTGACATTTTCAAAAAATGTAATAAATTATAATCATATTTATTTAATTGCCGGATTTACGAAACGCATCTCTTAGATACTTAAATTGTTGTTAGCCAACTCTCTATTATTGCTTGAATATTTTTTTCTGGTCGGCGACCCACGATCTGTCAAAATGGCAACTACACCCGATTAATCCGTAACGCGATCCCTTTCTGGCGTTGATTGATCGCGGTAGTACCGGTCAAGTACTTCTTCCTCTTTCAACGGAGCAATTGTTCGGCTTCAAAGCCGACACGGTAACAGTTTATTGCAATTAAACATGAACAATAAATCAAATTTGATGATTTTTGAGTTACGGTACTACCTTGCGTTTTGAATAATTTTTGTTATTTAAAGTGACATCAATGTGAATGAATCACCTTTTTAGGTTTAAAAAAATATACAAGAAAAGTCACCTTGGAATTAATTTTTCTACGACTTGAGCTCATCAGTACCACTTAACCAAAGCGGAAACAATCGACTTGCATGAATTTAATTAATAACGAGACACATGCCAGTGGTTCCAGTGGTTAAGAAAAATAAATTTATCAAGGTAGTACCGATCAAATATTGTAGATAACCTCAATAATCACTAGTAACGCTTGGGTACTGCTAATTATTTCAACCCCTACTGATTTCGTTGAAAGTACCAAAAGTACCGCTTCAGAAAATTTGCTTATTTGATTAATTAACAATTTTTTTGGAGCGAAACTTTTTGGTACTTCCAAGTTTCAGAGTGATAGCTAGCGTTAGAAAGTACCACCAAGTACTCCACTGAAAAAATATGATAATACCCTAATATAGTCTTATGATTATTCAAATTGATGATCGAATTTCAGTTAAATGTTTTTAACCTCTATAACTGTTTTTAGTGACAAGGAAGTACCTCTAAGTACCGTTTCATGACTATTGAAAGATCTGATTGATTGTCTTATGATTTATTTATGGACAGTATAGTAACTTCTAGTTGCCGTTAAAGTCTCTAAACTATAATAATTTAATTCAAGTACTTTTAGGTACTACTTTATCTATTTTTTTTATTTTGTTGATCATTTTATTTTATTTTCGAAAATTAGAATTCTACTTTAATTGCAATAAAGAACTAAAATATCAAAAAATAAAATTTATTTAGCGACCTAATTTTTGGTAGTACCGACCATTTTTTATAGTAATTAAATTAATAAAAGTTTCTTCAAAAGTGGATTTAGTTGCGATAATTAAAATTGACACCTAAAACTACTAGTGGCAAAAAGTGCTTTTGAGTTATGTGAGGGAGAAATTTCTAGAATGGTGTTTGGTGTTTTAAATTACCTTGCTACTATCCGAAATTAAAGATATAATCCAAATCCATGGTACCACGTCTAATCACAATGTCATCACTCGAACAACATGGACGTAAACAACTTGCACGAAAAATGTTTACAAAAGTAACGTACCGGTTAGTACGACGATGGGCACTGTCGCGTTCTAGATGGATCGAGACACCTGTTGCTACTAAAAAGGGGGAACGAGCAAGTAGGCTGTGCACCTCCGCGAGTCAGGTGAATGGAGGTGTCCAAACGCGTACCGGCAGTACCGAAGAGATGAGAGACGAGAGAAAGCGCCAGAACGATCTATACCCGATGCTGACACGGACGATAATATTCTTAAATTATTATCCAGTAATTGTAAATACCAATTCTATAGACTTTCCGAGCGGTACCACTTTTGTTGAAATTTGTTTAATTTTATTAATTAAGTACCTAAATAGGTTGCGGAGGAAATATATTTCCAAGAGCACGAATACTACCAGTCGACCTTATGGTATTCGGTACCACTTATACAATATATTACGATTGAAATTACTATCAAAATATTTACAGCAACTACGGTATCGTTGGTGGTACCATTTATACAATATATTACAACTGAGATATTTAGACTAGCTATGATGATTTATTGTTTCTAGTACATCCTAGAAATTTTGGTGGTACTAGAGTACTACTAGTCGACGTTACGCTATTAGGTACCATTTAGACTAGATATGATATGATTTATTGTTTCTGGTATATCGTATAAATTTTGGTGATACGAGAGTACTATCAGTTAACGATATGGCATTCAATACCACTTATACAATATATTGCAATTGAAATAGTTAGAGTAGCTATGATATGATTTATTGTTCCTGATATATCCTAGAAATTTGGATAATTCTGGAACACTACTAATCGACGTTTTGCTATTAGGTACCACTTACACAATATATTACAATTGAAATAATTAGACTAGCTATGAGGTGGTTTATTGTTTCTGGCATATTCTAGAATTTTTAGTGGTATTAGAGTACTACCATTTGCGGTTAAAGTATTAGGTACCACTTATACAATATATTTTAATTTCAATTGAGATATTTAGAATAACTTCACTGATATATTGTTTCTGCTATATTCTAGAAATTTTGGTGGTACTACTTACACTATATATAGCAATTGAAATATTTAGACCAGCTATGATATGATTAATTGTTTCCGGTATATTCTAGAAATTCTGGCTGTACTAGAATACTACCAGACGACGTTACGCTATTAGGTACCACTTATAAAATATATTACAATTGAAATAGTCAGGCTAGCTATGATATGATTTATTGTTCCTGGTATATCCTAGAAATTTGAATAATTCTAGGACCCTACTAGTTGACGTTTTGCTATTAGGTACCACTTACACAATATACTACAATTGAGATACTTAGACTAGCTATGATGTGGTTTATTGTTTCTGGTGTATTTTACAACTTTTAGTGTTATTAGAGTACTACTATTTGAGGTTACAGTATTTGGTACCACTTATACAATATATTTCAATTTTAATTTTAATTGCGATATTTAGAATAACTATGCATTGATATATTGTTTCTGCTATATTCTAGAAATTTTGGTGGTACTAGGTACTACTTACACAATATATAGCAATTGAAATGTTTAGACCAGCTATGATATGATTTATAGTTTCTGGTATATTCTAGAAATTCTGGCTGTACTAGAATACTACCAGTCGACGTTACGCTATTAGGTACCACTTATACAATATATTGCAATTTAAATAGTTAGGTTAGCTATGATATGATTTTTTGTTCCTGGTATATCCTAGAAATTTGGATAATCCTAGGACCCTACTAACTGACGTTTTGCTATTAGGTACCACTTACACAATATATTACAATTGAGATATTTAGACTAGCTATGATGTGGTTTATTGTTTCTGGTGTATTTTACAACTTTTAGTGCTATTAGAGTACTACTATTTGAGGTTACAGTATTTGGTACCACTTATACAATATGTTTCAATTTTAATTTTAATTGCGATATTTAGAATAACTATGCATTGATATATTGTTTCTGCTATATTCTAGAGATTTTGGTGGTACTAGGTACTACTTACACAATATATAGCAATTGAAATGTTTAGACCAGCTATGATATGATTTATTGTTTCTGGTATATTCTAGAAATTCTGGCTGTACTAGAATACTACCAGTCGACGTTACGCTATTAGGTACCACTTATACAATATATTGCAATTTAAATAGTTAGGTTAGCTATGATATGATTTTTGGTTCCTGGTATATCCTAGAAATTTGGATAATTCTAGGACCCTACTAGTTGACGTTTTGCTATTAGGTACCACTTACACAATATACTACAATTGAGATAATTAGACTAGCTATGATGTGGTTTATTGTTTCTGGTGTATTTTACAACTTTTAGTGTTATTAGAATACTACTATTTGAGGTTACAGTATTTGGTACCACTTATACAATATATTTCAATTTTAATTTTAATTGCGATATTTAGAATAACCATGCATTGATATATTGTTTCTGCTATATTCCAGAAATTTTGGTGGTACTAGGTACTACTTACACAATATATAGCAATTGAAATGTTTAGACCAGCTATGCTATGATTTATTGTTCCTGGTATATCCTAGAAATTTGAATAATTCTACGACCCTACTAGTTGACGTTCTGCTATTAGGTACCACTTACACAATATATTAAAATTGAGATATTTAGACTAGCTATGATGTGGTTTATTGTTTCTGGTGTTTTTTACAACTTTTAGTGGTATTAGAATACTACCATTTGAGGTTACAGTATTTGGTACCACTTATACAATATATTCGAATTTTAATTTTAATTGCTATATTTAGAATAACTATGCATTGATATATTGTTTCTGCTATATTCTAGAAATTTTGGTATTACTAGAGTTCTACCAGTTATCGTTAGGCTATTAGGGATAGGTACTAGGTACCACTTACACAATATATAGTAATTGAAATGTTTAGATTAGCTATGATATGATTTATTGTTTCTGGTATATACTAGAAATTTTGGTGATTTGAGAGTACTACTTGTTAACGATATGGCATTGGTTACCAATTATACAATATTTTAAAATTGAAATATTTAGACTAGCTATTCTATGATTCATTGTTCCAGGTATACAGTAGAAGTTTTTGTGGTACTAGAGTATTACTAATTGACGTTACGCTATTAGATACCACTTATACAATATATTTCAATTGAATTAGTTAGACTAGCTATGATATGATTTATTGTTCCTGGTATATCCTAGAAGTTTGGATATTTCTAGGACCTTACAGTCGACGTTTTGCTGATAGGTACCACTTACGCAATATATTACAATTGAGATATTTAGACTAGCTATGATGTGATTTATTGTTTCTGGCAAATTCTACAACTTTTAGGGGTATTAGAGTACTACCCTTCGAGAAAACAGTATTAGGTACCACTTATACAATATATTTCAATTTTAATTTTAATTGCGATATTTAGAATAACTATGCATTGATATATTGTCTCTGCTATATTCTAGAAATTTTGGTATTAATAGAGTTCTACCAGTTACCGTTAGGCTATTAGATATAGGTACTAGGTACCACTTACACAATATATAGCAATTGAAATGTTTAGATTTGCTATGATATGATTTATTGTTTCTGGTATATCCTAGAAATTTTGTTGCTACTAGAGTACTGCCAGTTGACTTCAGGCTATTAGGTACCACTTATACAATATATTAAAATTGAGATATTTAGACTAGCTATGATCTGATTTATTGTTTCTGGTATATCCTTGAAATTTTTGTAATTTGAGAGTACTACCAGTTTACGGTATGGTTTGGGGTACCGCTTATACAATATATTAAAATTGAAATATTTAGACTAGCTATGATCTGATTTATTGTTTCTGGTATATCCTAGAAATTTTGGTGATTTGAGAGTACTACCAGTTTACGGTATGGTTTGGGGTACCACTTATACAATATATACCAATTTAAATATTTAGACTAGCTATTATATGATTTGTTTCTGCTATATTCACGAAATTTTGGTAGTACAAGAGTACTACCCGTTGACGTTACGGCATTAGTAGTTACAATTGAGATATTTAGACCAAGTGTAATATGACTTATTGATCCTGGTATATTGTAGAAATTTTGGTGGTATTCACAACAGTTATGATATAATTCCAGCAATCTTTTAAAAATCTTGATGGTACTACAGTATATATCTAGCGAAATACTTATATTTCTGGTAGTATGTACCACATCCGCCTTCGATTTTGAAAAATCTTATCGCCCGGTGCTACCATCTCATTGTTATTTGTGACACTTAAGTAATAAGTACTACTGGTACTTTCAAATTTTACTTATATATTATCATGAAATTTGTGAATCCCTGAAAGTTACAATAAATTTCGTTTTAGTACCAGTTTTGGTATGTTGGAGTACCTACTACGTAGTTGGAATATTACCGCGTAATTTATTAGCGATTTTGTGAAAAAGTCGGCAAATCTTGGGAGAAGATTACACGATATCCTTGAAATCGCATTAGTAAACGTCTATATTTTTGGATATACCAGTTTTTTTTATGAACTGATTTGCATGCGTGAATTGGTTGTTTGCTGGATGGGTGCAAGGTCAAGGTGGATATCGGAGACTACACGGGATAATTTTTTTAATATCCGGGAAGTTGACTGGTTAAAACTATTTGCATAGCAATCTACTAAGTGCTGTGAAGAAAAAAGAATTTCAGTGATAATTCTAGAAGTACCATAGAATCGATTTGCTTCAAACAATATTTACAGTAGTCCTGTTCTAAATCAGAAATTTCTAAAGTTACTTCTTTTAATGTTACCCCATTGGTTTAATCACTTTTGTTTCTACTGCACAACTGCTAGAATTTCTATAGCTGCTTTATCATTTCAGAAATCAGCAATTTCTGATTTTTCTTATGTCCCCACTTCTGTAATCTTCAGAGAAGTTTTAATTTTTCTAAGATTTGTGACAAAATTTTGACATAATTTAAGATTTATTGAGTAGTATCTTTGGTTTGACCAACATTAACAAGGCTTAACAAATTAATTTCAGACATTTCTGAATCTCATCTTTTATATTGATGCAGCTCCAGTTTGCAAACAGTTTTCTACATTCCTAGCAGAAATTTCTAAAGTTTCTCAAATTTGTTTTGGTTTCTTAGAGGAACCGCAGCAATTCTATCACATAAATCCTCTAATACTTTCTAAAATTCGATAAGAGAAATACTAAAGTTTTTTATTTTTTCTACTCTTTGAACTGTTTGATCATGCAAATTTTTTTTTAGTTTACAAAAAGGCTTTTTCTGGGATTTAAGGGTGATAACCAAAACTTGCTGTTTCACAATTTTTGCGAGAAGAGTTATCAGTATCTAGGATTCAAAAATTTCTGAAAATCTCATAGCGGAGAGATGTTTAGTTGATTTTTGGATGTTTATACTCTTTCGTTATTCAAATTTCTTGTAATGGTTAAATTTTTCAGACTCTGTTTACCTTCAAATTTTTATAATTATTCAGAAATTTCTGAAGTATTTTATTTATCTTTTTCTAAATATAGAAATATTAGCTTTAAATATATGTTTTAAAATTTCTAGTTTACAAAACATTTTCTACTTTCATAACTATCAGAAATTTTTGAGATACGGCAAGTTTTTTTAAGGGAGCAGCATTCTACCTATTATTACCCAAATGATGCAACTTTTCTGGCAATTAGCTCATTTTTATATTTTCAAATTTTTTAGAAATTTCTGAAACTATTTTAGTTCCAAACCAAAACTTTGCTCTTCACAATATCTGGAAGTGGATGTTTGTGTGATTCAGAGTTATTGCAGATGTTCAGAAATTTTTGAAATTTTGACATTTAATTTCTTTTATATCAGGTCAACATAAGAGAAAGTTGTCACATTATCAATTGCATAGAAAATCAGAAGGTTAAGAAATTTCTGAATTTTTTTTTCACCATTGAGATTTTTCCTGTTTCGAATTAGACCTAAAAACTGGGAATTGGTTGTTTCGTTTTGAAAATTTTGAAAATTTCTTAGAAATTTCTGCAATTTCCAAAAAGTTTGTTATAAGTGCAACCATGTTTTAAAAATATCAAATTTTCGAGTACATGTCTCGAATGAAGACCAGCAAAAAATCGGTGGTCACGATTGCTAATTTAATTATCGAATTCGTGGTCAATTGGGCGTAAAACCGCGACTAATTCACCCCCGCACCTTAAAACCGCATCTCTACCGCGTAATTTCTAGAGTTGTGACCGGTACCGATTTTCGAAAACGAAAAAAAAACAACAAAACCGGCTCCCTCGAGGCCCCGACTCCAGATCAAAAGCCGGCCACATTCTCTCTGCATGTCCGATAATTACAATCGTACATCCCACGTTGTTATATCTATCCAACTATTCCGATTACAACAACAAGAACGGGCCCGCATATAGAAGAGGTGGAGGACCGACACGCTGGTCGCTTCACATTATTATAAATGGACGACGGCACCGCAGAGTGAAGAATTATGAAGGGAGATCTCTACGTCGAGGAATGTTGTGGGAAAAATTCGTACATGGCGGTAAAGGAGGAAGGAAAAGAAGAAAGTGTGAAAAGGACAATTTTAAAAGTCGAAACGTGGAAATTATTCAGAAAATATGAAACTGCTGGTTATTATCGTGGGAGAAAGTGCAATAAAATCGGTAATCGTACCGCAATTACGGGACGTTTCCATTTCTGTTACTATTGTAAACTGATTGAATGAAGAAATTGTTTAGACAACATTCTTAACGTTATAACTTGAGGAACAATGTGGTAAATTGACGTTGAGTCTTCTAACGGAGAATTTCCGGAAATGGAAGTTATTTGAAGCTTCTGGTTATTGTCAATTTCGAAACCTCAACAGTTTGCAACAATTTTTTTTTATTTCAATTAATTTTTGTTGCAGGTTTTGGTTGTGCTGCATCAAAACCGGAAGCGACCCTAAATCCAATAGAACAATCTGGTAAGAAACCTGTCGACCTTTCCCATCACAAATCTCGGCACTGATGGTCCGTCACGCACGTCGTTGACGTCGTCGTTCCTAATTGTCGCAATTAAAAAAAACGTTCGTAATTAATAAAAATAAAAGAAGCCCGAGTTCCCGTGATTATGTATATACGCTATAGCAAAACCTCGTCCAATTGATGTCTGCAATCGAACAATGACAATGAGAAAACTTGGTCGCATTGTTTTCTTCTCGGGTTAAGATGATGGAGAAACCTTGGGAAACGACCAAGTTCATTCATAGTTGTGTTCGTATTCAAGTGACATGGAGACGATGAAACGAACGTTTTCAGTCACCCAATTTCGTTGGAATTTCAGCAAAAATGCGAAAACCCTGAGAACTGTATCGCGTTATAATAGCGAAACTTGCCACTTTTTGAGAATGTGGGGAAAGAGAATCAAGATGGTGGCCGAAATTCGACGTTCTCTCAATTTAAATAGAATTTACATAACAACAAAAGGCGATTTTTTCTAGTAATGATGGTCCGATTTTGTTGAAAAATGTAGGGTGTCATCTGGAGCGTTTAGGAAAGAAAATGGCGTTTTTAAAATTTCGCTGCCGCCATTTTGAACTTTTGGGGTCAAAGCCAGAATGGCGCGATTTAAACCGTTGAAACTTATTTACTAAAATCAAAATTGCTTTGCATCGTATTTGTAATGATCGTATTTGGTTTTGAAGCCAAAATTGTGCCTTAAATTCTTTTTTTCTGTGTAAATCAAGGGCGATTTAAAACTTTTGAAACTTGAGTGTTATCAATGGTGCTCACACTTTGTCAAAATTTTACTAAAGCCACTTTGACCTTTTAAGGTATTTGTAGTTAAATCTCTAAAATCTGATAATTGTGGTATTAACAATTAAACAAATGTTCTTTATTATTATTAATGGTATTAAGAGAGATTTTAGCATTTCAGCAAAAATGCAAAACCTGTGGGGAAAAAGAATTAAGATGGTGGCCGAAATTCGACGTTCTCTGAATTTAAATATAATTTACATAGCAACAATAGGCGATTTTCTCTAGTAAAGTTGGTTTGATTTTGTTGAAAAATGTAGGGTGTCATCTGGGGCATTTAGCAGAGAAAATGGAGTTTTTAAAATTTTGCTGCCGCTATTTTGAACTTTTGGGGTCAAAGTCAGAATGGCGCGATATAAACCGTCGAGACTTATTTACTAAAATCAAAATTGCTTTGCATCCTATTTTTAATGATAGTATTTAATTTGGAAGCCAAAATGGTGCTTTAAAATTTTTTTTCTGTATAAATCAAGGCCGATTCAAAATTTTTGAAGCTAGACTGTTATTAATGGTGCCTATAGAAGTTACTGATTTTGTCAAAATTTTACTAAAGACGCTTTGAACTTTTAAGATATTTGTAGTTTAACCTCTAAAATCTAATAATTGTGGAATTAACAATTAAACAATTTTTTGATTATTATCAATGGTGTTAAGAGAAATTTCAGCATTTCAGGAAAAATGCAAAACCTGTAGGGAAAGAGAATCAAGATAGTGGCCGAAATTCGACGTTCTCTGAATTTAAATAGAATTTATATAACAACAAAAGGCGATTTTTTCTAGTAAAGTTGGTCCGATTTTGTTGAAAAATGTAGGGTGTTATCTGGGGCGTTCAACAAAGAAAATGGCGTTTTTAAAATTTCGCTGCCGCCATTTTGAACTTTTGGAGTCAAAGTCAGAATGGCGAGATTTAAACCGTCGAAACTTATTTACTAAAATCAAAATTGCTTTGCATCCTATTTTTAACGATAGTATTTAATTTTGAAGCCAAGATGGTGCTTTAAATTTATTTTTTTTGTGTGTAAATCAAGGGCGATTCAAAAATTTTGAAGCTAGACTGTTATTAATGGTGCCTATAGAAGTTACTCATTTTGTCAAAATTTCACTAAAGACGCTTTGAACTTTTAAGATATTTGTAGTTTAACCTCTAAAATCTAATAATTGTGGAATTAACAATTAAACGATTTTTTGATTATTATCAATGGTGTTAAGAGAAATTTCAGCATTTCAGGAAAAATGCAAAACCTGTAGGGAAGGAGAATCAAGATGGTGGCCGAAATTCGACGTTCTCTGAATTTAAATAGAATTTACATAACAACCAAAGGCGATTTTTTCTAGTAAAGTTGGTCCGATTTTGTTGAAAAATGTAGGGTGTTATCTGGGGCGTTCAACAAAGAAAATGGCGTTTTTAAAATTTCGCTGCCGCCATTTTGAACTTTTGGAGTCAAAGTCAGAATGGCGCGATTTAAACCGTCAAAACTTATTTACTAAAATCAAAATTGCTTTGCATCCTATTTTTAATGATAGTATTTAATTTTGAAGTCAAAATGGTGCTTTAAATTTATTTTTCTGTGTAAATCAAGGCCGATTCAAAATTTTTGAAGCTAGACTTTTATTAATGGTGCCTATAGAAGTTACTGATTTTGTCAAAATTTTACTGAAGCCGTTTTAAACTTTTAAGATATTTGTAGTTAAACCTCTAAAATCTAATAATTGTGGAATTAATAATTAAATAAATTTTTTTATTATTATCAATGGTGTTAAGAGAAATTTCAGTATTTCAGAAAAAATGCAAAACCTGTGGAGAAAGAGAATCAAGATGGTGGCCGAAATTCGACGTTCTCTCAATTTAAATCGAATTTACATAGCAACAAGGGGCGATTTTCTCTAGTAAAGTTGGTTTGATTTTGTTGAAAAATGTAGGGTGTTAACGGGGGCGTTTAGGAAAGAAAATGGCGTTTTTAAAATTTTGCTACCGCCATTTTGAACTTGTGGAATGAAAGTAAGAATGACGCGATTTGAACCGTCGAAACTTAGTTACTAAAATCGAAATTGATTTGCATCCTATTTGTAATGATTATTTTTGGTTTTAAAGCCGAAACGGTGCTTTAAATTCTTTTTTTCTGTGTAAATCAAGGGCGGTCTCCAAACTTTTGAAACTAGAGTGTTATCAATGGTGCTTATAGAAGTTACTGACTTTGTCAAAATCTTACTAAACCCACTTTGAACTTTTAAGTTATTTGTAGTTAAATCTCTAAAATCTGATAATTGTGGTATCAACAATTAAACAAATGTTTTTTATTATTATCAATGGTGTTAAGAGAGATTTTAGCATTTCAGCAAAAAAGCAAAACCTGTGGGGAAAAAGAATAAAGATGGTGGCCGCAATTTGACGTTCTTTGAATTTAAATAGAATTTACACAGCAACTAAAAGCGATTTTCTCTAGTAAAATTGGTCCGATTTGTTTGAAAGATGTAGGGTGTCATCTGGGGCGTTTAGCAAAGAAACTGGTGTTTTTAAAATTTTGCTGCCGCCATTTTGAACTTTTGGGGTCAAAGTCAGAATTAAACCGTCGAAGCTTATTTACTAAAATCAAAATTGCTTTGCATTCAATTTGTAATGATCGTATTTGGTTTTGAAGCCAAAATGGTGCTCTAATTTTTTTTCTGTGTAAATCAAGGACGATTCAAGACTTTTGAGACTAAAATGTTATCAATGGTGCTTATAGAAGTTACTGACATCAAAACTTTGCTAGAACCGTTTTGACCTTTCTAAACTTTTATAGTTCAAGATCTGATAATTTTGGCCCTAACACCTAACAACATTTTTGATTATTATGAATGGTGTTAAGAAAAATTTGTAGTATTTTCAAGATTTATTAGCACAATTTAATTTTAAGGTATTTATAGTCGAGGGCCCAAGGACTGATAATTTTGTCGCCATTTTCATAGAAACTCAAAATCTTTAATATTATCAATGTTGCCAAATAAATATCTTCGAAGCTTTTTACACAAGTACTGTCTTATCCAAAGTTTCCAAGAAATCTAGGGCGTAATTAATGATACTAAGAGAGATTGCTGGCACCGTCAAAATTTTGTTAGTGCCGTTTTGAACTTTACGTCAGGTAGCGCGATTTAGGCCGCCAAATCCCAGTTGTTAACCCAAAATAATATGTTACTGTATTGAAATCGATATTGTTTGGTTTTTGTAGAAATTTGATGTAAGCCAATCTTTTTAATAAAAAATCTCAGCAATATTGTTACGAAATTTTTGGTAGGGTTGTTGACGCGAAATTACACATAATTGGTATCGCTCTCATTAGGTTCTGGGATCTCCAAAGTTTTTGAAAAATCTAGAGTGTTATCAGTGGTGTTAAGAGAGATTGTTGGCGGTGTCAAAATTTTGGTGGCGCCATTTTGAACTTTTGAGATTTTTGCGATTAAGCACCCAAAAATCAACGATTACGCCGCTAATGTCGGGTACTTCAACAAAAATCGTTTGGTAACATCAATTTTGTTTAACTTGTCCTATTTGTAGATAATTAAAATATAGTTGAAAGTCGAAATGAAACAAGAAGTCGAAAATTTCCGCTTTACCCGGCCTTTATAAATATTGAGTTAACCTCACCTTTAAGTTGAAACTGTTTACAAGCGGTGCGTACTGTGCAAGGTAAATTTTGTATGCGGATTCGACCAACTCTCGAGATAGCATCGATTTTTTCGTTACAAGGTGATGTCTTCATATAGAGCGAGCGACCTACATAAATCCGCTTTTTGCTAATTATTGACCGTATTGCCGCAGGACCGACACAAGTTCGATTAGTCTCGAAACACGCACGCCAATCAAAACTAGGTATACTTAATAGTAAGAAAAAAAAAACACTTTCAACCCTTTTTCTATTTTGCCTATTAAATTTTTTCAAAGTATATGTAGTTGGTCTAAAAAAAATTGTGTTTACAAAATCGGTGTCAACGGTGCGACACTGAAATTTATAGCAGTAGAGGCGCACCTCGTTGACCTCACGGGGTCCTCAAAGCCTGACCTCAACCTTAAAACAGTTGATAGTGTGTCTTATAGCCAGTCAGATTCGGAAGTCGCCTTGTTGAGGGTAATGTTTGTTGCCTCGGTTGGTAAGTGGATGTTGACAAAAAACTACAAATAAACACGAAGGTTCTTTTCGACGAAAACGTGGCATATGTTGAAAAATCACCACGATTTGATGAGTTTGGAATAAATTTTGATGTTATTGGGATTGTTTATTAAAAGTTTAAAAATAGTTACAAATTTTTACAAATAATACCTGCCAGTTGAAACAAAATCAATCAACCAATAACAACTGATTCGAGTTGTCATATACCTCCTTTGACTATTAATTTGAAGTTTATCTTTGAAGGTTTTTTCTTCTCTGGACACGTCAGGATTAATTCAAAATTTTTGAAACATCTAGGGTGTTATCAGTAGCATTAATAAATGTTACTAGTGGTGTTCAAATTTTGCTAGCGCCATTTTGAACTTTTAAGGCATTTACGGTTAATCACCCAAAATCCAACAGTGATGCCGCTAATTTTTCTAATAACTACAACAAATAAACGGATGGGTCTTCCAAAATTCTATACAATTTCCATAACCTCTTTTGACCATAAACTAAAAGTTTCTGTTTGAAGTTATTTTCTTCTCTGGACAAATCAGAATTAATTGAAAAATTTTGGAACATCTAGGGTGTTATCAGTAGCACCAATAGATACTACTGGTGGTGTTCAAATTTTATTAGCGCCATTTTGAATCTTTAAGGCATTTACGGATAAACACCCAAAATTCAACAGTTATACTGCTAATCCATCTAGCGATTAGAACAAATAGACGCATGGTTTTAGTTGTGATATACAATTTCCATAACTTCCTTTGATGATACATTGCATCTTTAAAGTTGTTTTCTTCTCTGGACAAATTAAGATTGTTTCTAGATTTATGAAACATCTAGGGTGTTATCAGTAGCATTAATAAATATTATTGGTAGTGTTCAAATTTTGTTAGCGCCATTTTGAACTTTTAAGGCATTTACGGTTAATCACCCAAGATCCTACAGTGATGCCGCTAATTTTCCTAATAACTAGAACAAATAAACGGATGGGTCTTCCAAAATTCTATACAATTTCCATAACCTCTTTTGACCATAAACTAAAAGTTTCTGTTTGAAGTTATTTTCTTCTCTGGACGAATCAGAATCAATTGAAAATTTTTGAAACATCTAGGGTGTTATCAGTGATACTAATAGATATTACTGGCCGTGTTCGAATTTTGTTAGCGCCATTTTGAACTTTTTAGGCATTTACGGTTAAACACCCAAAATTCAACAGTTATACTGCTAATCCATCTAGTGATTAGAACAAATAGACGCATGGTTTTAGTTGTGATATACAATTTCCATAACTTCCTTTGATGATACATTGCATCTTTAAAGTTGTTTTCTTCTCTGGACAAATTAAGATTGTTTCTAGATTTATGAAACATCTAGGGTGTTATCAGTAGCATTAATAAATATTATTGGTAGTGTTCAAATTTTGTTAGCGCCATTTTGAACTTTTAAGGCATTTACGGTTAATCACCCAAGATCCTACAGTGATGCCGCTAATTTTCCTAATAACTAGAACAAATAAACGGATGGGTCTTCCAAAATTCTATACAATTTCCATAACCTCTTTTGACCATAAACTAAAAGTTTCTGTTTGAAGTTATTTTCTTCTCTGGACGAATCAGAATCAATTGAAAATTTTTGAAACATCTAGGGTGTTATCAGTGATACTAATAGATATTACTGGCCGTGTTCGAATTTTGTTAGCGCCATTTTGAACTTTTTAGGCATTTACGGTTAAACACCCAAAATTCAACAGTTATACTGCTAATCCATCTAGTGATTAGAACAAATAGACGCATGGTTTTAGTTGTGATATACAATTTCCATAACTTCCTTTGATGATACATTGCATCTTTAAAGTTGTTTTCTTCTCTGGACAAATTAAGATTGTTTCTAGATTTATGAAACATCTAGGGTGTTATCAGTAGCATTAATAAATATTATTGGTAGTGTTCAAATTTTGTTAGCGCCATTTTGAACTTTTAAGGCATTTACGGTTAATCACCCAAGATCCTACAGTGATGCCGCTAATTTTCCTAATAACTAGAACAAATAAACGGATGGGTCTTCCAAAATTCTATACAATTTCCATAACCTCTTTTGACCATAAACTAAAAGTTTCTGTTTGAAGTTATTTTCTTCTCTGGACGAATCAGAATCAATTGAAAATTTTCGAAACATCTAGGGTGTTATCAGTGATACTAATAGATATTACTGGCCGTGTTCGAATTTTGTTAGCGCCATTTTGAACTTTTTAGGCATTTACGGTTAAACACCCAAAATTCAACAGTTATACTGCTAATCCATCTAGTGATTAGAACAAATAGACGCATGGTTTTAGTTGTGATATACAATTTCCATAACTTCCTTTGATGATACATTGCATCTTTAAAGTTGTTTTCTTCTCTGGACAAATTAAGATTGTTTCTAGATTTATGAAACATCTAGGGTGTTATCAGTAGCATTAATAAATATTATTGGTAGTGTTCAAAATTTGTTAGCGCCATTTTGAACTTTTAAGGCATTTACGGTTAATCACCCAAGATCCTACAGTGATGCCGCTAATTTTCCTAATAACTAGAACAAATAAACGGATGGGTCTTCCAAAATTCTATACAATTTCCTAACCTCTTTTGACCATAAACTAAAAGTTTCTGTTTGAAGTTATTTTCTTCTCTGGACGAATCAGAATCAATTGAAAAATTTTGAAACATCTAGGGTGTTATCAGTAGCACCAATAGATACTACTGGCGGTGTTCAAATTTTATTAACGCCATTTTGAACTTTTAAGGCATTTACGGATAAACACCCAAAATTCAACAGTTATACTGCTAATCCATCTAGCGATTAGAACAAATAGACGCATGGTTTTATTTGCGAAATTCTATACAATTTCCATAACTTCCTTTGATGATACATTGCATCTTCAAAATTGTTTTCTTCTGTGGACAAATCAAGATTGTTTCAAGATTTATGAAACATCTAGGGTGTTATCAGTAGCGTTAATAAATATTACTGGTAGTGTTCAAATTTTGTTAGCGCCATTTTGAACTTTTAAGGCATTTACGGTTAATCGACCAAAATCCAACAGTGATGCCGCTAATTTTCCTAATAACTAGAACAAATAAACGTATGGGGCTTGCAAAATTCTATACAATTTCCATAACCTCTTTTGACTATAAACTAAAAGTTTCTGTTTGAAATTATTTTCTTCTCTGGACTAATTAGAATCAATTGAAAATTTTTGAAAAATCTAGGGTGTTATCAGCGATACTAATAGATATTACTGGCGGTGTTCGAATTTTGTTAGCACCATTTTGAACTTTTAGGGTATTTACAGTTATACACCTAAAATTCAATAGTTATACCTCTAATTATTATAACAACCGGAACAAATAAACGTGACCCTAATTACAATACTTATCCGATTTAATATCCATAACCACCTTCGACTATAAATTTCATTGGTCGTATACCGGAGCGTTGTAAAAACGATTAAAGTCTAATCCGGTCCTGGCGACCGAAGCCAGTAATGTCCAAGTCGTTTCGCTTCCTCTTCCGATAGCCCATCGTTGTATGAGCATTGTTGTGAAATTTACGTCGATTTCCGCAGATTTCAAACATTCTAATGGTACACAAGAAACCATAAATTGCACAACACAATCGCATATAGCGATGGCGAAACGTGTGCATCGGACCTAACGACCGTGTAAAGACGAACAATTGAGAAATTGTCATGCGTTTTATTATCGCACCGGTAAGTTGGGCAACGAAAGTTATCTAACACGAATAAATTCCCAAATTCGGGTCTTCAACCCGGTCCGACCAATAAAACTTGTTTAAGTTACATAGTCGATTTCAATAGCTTTTTGCTAATTGACATACAGGGGGTGAAGCATTGTTGACGACCATCTTCAGCGAAAACGGGTTTGGGTCAAAAAAAATTTTGGGAGTTGCCGACTATCATCAGCGAAGACGGGCGTGGATAAAGTTACAAACAAATTCAATATGTTAACCTGATATAATAACACAATATTAGTGTTGAAATAGATTTCTAAAATTTAAGTTGTGGGCGCGAAATTTTTTGTTGCTATTTTAATGTCCACCCTCTATTTGCATAAAAAAAAACAATTGCGTTAGGTGGGGCCGTCCGCATTCCTCGGCCTTTTCGATTGATCCTATGCAAATTTATTTCGAACGATAGTTAAAACTATTGTGAATTGTTTAATTATCGGTTACGTGATCTGACCAATTTTTGTTTGCTCTCACACGAACATTTTTTTGCGCAATTGTTTAATCTAGAATTGATCAATTTTTACGATCATGTTCATTTTGGAAAATCGTCGATTACTTAGCAGAATTAATGGACATGTCAAATGTTATTACGAAAGTTTTCGTGTGTACTTAGAATCGAAATTAATTAAGTAAAACCGAAACGTTTGTTTAACATGGATGGAGATTGTGAAAGCGACGAGAAAGACTTTGCTTCGATTCAACATATCAGAGATTAAATGTCAAATTTAATTGAATATCTAATATGATCGTTTAAATACTTTTAATTATCATATTCGACACTAAATAGTTGTAATTGATAGAAATGTTTTGTTACGGTTGCAAAATAAAATCGTTTTATTGAGTCTTCAACGACCAAAAACCTTCATGTCGGTTTAATTTCGAAATTTGCCCTTTCTTATAGTTTCAATTGTTGAAATTACACTCAAAGACTACATTGAAAAAATAATTAATTTAACACTTTTTTTTAGGATAACCATTAAAGAAGTCGCCACAGTGTTTTCGTTAAACAAAACTTTTTAACCCCTTCTACAATATCGCGGGTTTCATTTGACCTCAAAATTTGAGCTCCAGCTAGAATTTGGAGCGTTTCACTTTTCGTTACGCCCTCTTTTCTATAGGGAGTTTTGACGCTATCGCGTCGAAAATAGTTTCATTGAAAAGACTTTCAGGTTTTATTAACAACAATAAAATAATTTCCCGAAATATCCCCATCAGTGGCTCGTAATTATTTAATTACGATATTAAAATTTAATTACGTAACGTTTGACCTTAACCGTTGTTAACACTTTATCGTAATAGTGTGCTAACAACAAATAGATTAGGTTAACGACGAAATTCTACAAGTTTAATTAATTGTTGTTTATTTGAATAATTTCGTTGTTTTCGTCCTATTGTTGTAACGTTCGATTCGTGATCGAGATAACTACCGACTTGTCGGCTGCAATAATGATAATAATAATAGTGTCTCGACCACTTATCCGGTTGGTGTGGCTGAGCAAAGACATCGAGTTTGTGATGGAAGAGAAAGCTGTGTGGTGATTATCGCCTGAAGAAAAGGAATGAAACGATTATTGTGCAATTCTAACGAGGATATTTGGTTTCGAATAGTGGCGTCATCTCGGTGAAAGTAGCGAAACTAAATGTTTGAGTTAAGTTTTTGATTAAAAAAATGTTTAATGAGTCGTTCAAATTGTTCAATTGCGCAAGTGTTAGTCAAGTTATTACTTAAAAAAATTATTTAAACTATGCATTCAAACCAATTTGGTTTAGAATTTGGAACTTTTACCATTAAAAATTTCCTTATGGTTTCGTTATGTAAATTTTTTTTATATAACAAAATCTACTGAATCCACTAAATTTTTATTTCTTTTTTTGTCCACTATTTCTTTTCTTAATCATCGAACTTAAACATCCATATCTACCACTAAGGAAATTAAGTTACCTCAACAATTTGTTCTTAAAATTTTAATCTGTCGAGTTTTGATTTCAGTACAAATTTTGCATTCAAACTCTTTTATCATTGGGATTTTGACTTCTCTTGTATTTATTTTTTTTCTGTAATTTACTAATTTAAAGTGAACATTCAAACCACTCGATTTTGCAATATTTACTTAGTAAAAATTAAGAAGCAGTCAAATCTGACAAATAAATTCAATTAACTATCAAACCATTTGATTTTCAAATAAGTTTTTACGCTTAATTGATATGAGGAATTCCAAAAATCTGATCTGGAGAACATTCAAACCACTTAGAATTGATTTGCAGTGGACCTAGTCACGTTTTTAGGAACTAATCTGCATTCAAACCTGTTCCTTTATATTGTAAATTAATTCAGGAATTAGCCTGAAGCCACTAATTTGGCACTCCAACTATTTCTAAGCAGATGCAGTTTGTATGCTTCATGTGCATTCAAACCACGTGATTTTTTATTTTTGTCCTTAATTTATATTGTTCTTAATTCTAACTAATTGAAAGTGAAGGTGAAACCATTGAAGCCACACGAGTCAAACATTTATTAAAATTTTAAGGATTCAAACCTTTATGTACATTGTAGGAACATTCAAGCCATTTAGAATTATCTACGTTGATTATAGAAAAATGTTATAAAATAACCTGCATTCAAACCTTTTTATAATATCAAATCAATTTAAAGTGGAGGTTTTATTTTTACACTCAAACCACTTTACTATTTGCTTTTTTCCAAAATGATTTACAGGAATCTGTATCGATAATAATCAACGTTGCAGATTTTACTTTCAAACCACTTGGTATTGTCCCAAATATTTGTATGATTGCAATTTTCAGATTTTACTGCATTCAAGCCATTTATATCTATTACGAAAATCTTCACCAAAATTCATTTTAACCACTTAAAATTACTTTGTTTTAATTCTAATTTTGTATTTCAACGACTAAAAATAAAACTTGATTTGTTTATAGAAAAATATAATACAGGAATCTGCATTTAAACCTCTTTTTTATGTCATTAATTAAGAGTGAAAGTAAAAAGACTTGCACTCAAACCATCTATCTATCTACTAGGAATATTCAAACCACTAGAGTAATCTCTGTATTAAACTAAATATTTGTTTTGTATATGGGAAAGCGTTATGAAAAAAACTGCATTCAAACCTTTTTCTCAATTTTAAATTAATGTAAAGTCGAGGTTGAAGTCTTGTTTTTAACATTCAAACCACTTTACTCTTTTGTATGATTTAATGGACTTTAATAATGTTTTTTGAACAGGCGATTAATGTTTTTCAAAATTGTTTTACAGGAATCTGCATTCAAACTTTTTTCTTTATTATGGCACATTAATCAGGAATTGAGAGTGGCGTTGAAGGTTTTGTATTCAGACCACGTGATTTTCTTACGAATATTTGTACTTAATATAATAACAATTTTTAAATTTCACTGCATTCAAACCATTACTACAAAACTCTTCTCTAAGATGCATTCCTACCACTAACGATTTAATTCGTTTTGATTCAATTTTTTTTCCAAAGATTAAATTCGATATTTGATAGTTTCTAAAAAAATGTAATACAGGAATCTGCATTTAAACCTCTTATGTCAATAATTAACACTACGTTAAAAAACTTCCATTCAAACCACACAATTACCTGAAAATTACGATAGTTCAAACATTTTCGGCATTCAAACCACTTCAGTAATCTCTGTGTGAGGAATTAAGCTAAATATTTGATTTGCTTGTGGGAAAGCGTTATAAGGAAACCTGCATTCAAACCTTTTTCTCAATTCTAAATTAATTTAAAGTAGAGGTTGACGTCTTACTTTTGACATTCAAACTACTTTACTTTTACTTTTATAACATTTTTGCGACAGACGATTGTTGTTTTTCAAAAATGTTTAACAGGAATCTGCATTCAAGCTTTTTTCTTTATTATGCTACATTAATCAGGAATTGAGAGTGGCATTGGAGGTTTGGAATTCAAACTACGTCATTTTACAAATATTTGTACTTACTATAATAGCAATTTTTGGATTTCACTGCATTCAAACCATTACCACAAAAATCTCTTCAAGATACATTACGAGCACTTACAATTTAATTCGTTTTGATTTTAATTTTTTTTAAAGCATTAAATTCAATACTTGGTTTGTCTCTCAAAATATGTAATACAAGAATCTGCATTCAAACCTTACGACTTAATATAATGTCATTAATTAAGCGTGCGTTAACAAATCTTGCATTCAAACCACACAATTGCCTAAAAAAATTTATTGAAATTTTAGGCATTCAAACCGTTTCTCAATTTTAAATTAATTTAGAGTCGATGTTGACATCTTACTTTTGACATTCAAACCACTTTACACTCCTTTGTGTGATTCGATGGACTTTAATAATATTTTAGCGACAGACAGTTGTGGTTTTTCAAAAATGTTTTATAGGAATCTACATTCAAACCAAGTCATTTTTTTACGAATATTTATACTTAATATTATTGCAATTTTCATATTATACTGCATTCAAACCATTACTACAAAAATCTTCTCCAAGATGCATTCCGACCACTTACCATTTAATTTGTTTTGGTTAAATTTTTCTTCTAAGGATTAAATTTGCTATTTGATAGTCTTCAAAAAAATGTAATGCAGAAATCTGTATTCAAACCTCTTATGTCAATTATTAAGAGTGTACAATAAAAAACTTGCATTCAAACCACACAATTGCCTGAAAATTACAATTGTTCAAAAATTTATTGGAATTTTAAGCATTCAAACCATCTATATCTCTACTAGGAACATTCAAACCACTTAAGTAATCCCTGTGTGAGGAATTAAATTAAATATTTAATTTGCTTATGGGAAAGCGTTATAAGGAAACCTGCATTCAAACTTTTTCTCAATTTTAAATTAATTTACAGTCAAGGTTGACCTCTTGATTTTAACATTCAAACCACTTTACTTCTTTGTGTGATTCGATGGACTTTAATAACATTTTTGCGACACTTAATTGTGGTTTTTCAAAAATGTTTTTCAGGAATCTCCATTCAAACCAAGTAACTTTCTTACGAATATTTGTAATTAATATAATGGTAATTTTCAGATTTCACTGCATTCAAACCATTACTACAAAAATCCTTTCCAAGATGCATTCTGACCACTTACCATTTAATTCGATTTTTGTTAAATTTTTCCTCCAAGGATTAAATTTGATATTTGATAGTTTCTAAAAAATGTAATGCAGAAATCTGCATTCAAACCTCTTATGTCAATAATTAAGACTGTACGCTAAACAAACTTGCATTCAAACCACACAATTGCCTGAAAATTACGATACTTCAAGAATTTATTGAAATTTTAGGCATTCAAACCATTTACTTTTCTACTAGGAACATTCAAACCACTTAAGTGATCCTTGTGTGAGGAATTAAATTAAATATTTGATTTGCTTATGGGAAAGCGTTATAAGGAAACCTACATTCAAACCTTTTCTCAATTTTGAATTGATTTAAAGTCAAGGTTGACCTCTTGATTTTAACATTCAAACCACTTTACTTCTTTGTGTGATTTAATGGACTTTAATAATATTTTTGCGACAGACGGTTGTTGTTTTCCAAAAATGTTTTACAGGAATCTGCATGCAAATTGTTTCTTTATTATGCCACAATAATCAGGAATTGAGGGTGGCGGTGAAGGTCCTGCATTCAAACCACATGATCTTCTTACGAATATTTGTATTTAATATAGTAGCAATTTTTAGATCTCATTACATTCAAACCTTTACTACATAAATCTCTTCAAGATACATTCCGACCACTTACGATTTAATTCGTTTTGATTCAAAAAAAATTCCAAGAATTTAATTTAGTATTTGATTAGTTTCTAAAAAACATGTTATTGCAGGAATCTGCATTCAAACCACACGATTGTCTGAAAATTACGATAGTTAAAAATTTATCGGAATTAACATTCAAATCAATAGAATAATCTCTGTGTAAGGCATTAAACTAAATATTTGATTTGATAATGGGAAAGCCTGCATTCAAACCTTTTTCTTAATTTCAATTTAATTGAAAGTCGAGGTTGATGTCTTACTTTTAGCATTCAAACCACTTTAATTCTTCTTTGTTGAATACGAGGGACTAGAATGATATTCTTGTGCCAGACGGTTGTCGTTTTTAAAAATGTTTTACAGGAATCTGCAATCAAATTTATTTGTTTATGTATCACAATTGAAGTCGACATTGAGGATTTTGCATTCAAACCACTTACAAATATTTGTACTTAATATTAAGGCAATTTTCAAATTTCTTGATAATTCCAAATTAATTTAAAGTCAAGGCTAATTGTGTTTAGCATTCAAACCACTTTACTTCCTGTTTGTAATTTGATCGACTTTGCTAATATTTTTTTCCAGATAGAAATTTACAATATTTAATTTTGTTTAACATTACTGCTTTCACTTGTTTTTTCGAAAAATTATTTATTAGTGCTTGAAATCCAGAATTCCACATTCAAACCATTTTACTGTACCGAGAGAATCTTTGTAAAATATTTGTAAATTATGCATCCAAACCACTTCATCCTTTCTTGATAATTCTCTATTAATCAATAGCACTGCATTTAAGCCACAACAAGCTTATCTAATAAAAATGCATTCAAACCATTTTTGGCATCAAAAAATTTTGAATGCAAATTTCTTGCTTCAAACTTAATAATAAAATTATGAAAAATTAAATTAAGTGCATTCAAGCCATTCATAACTAGATGTTCTACAACAAATAACTTCACTCAATCATTTTGCATATAAAAGTGTATTATTTAAATCTGCATTCAAACCACTTTTTGTATTAATTAATACTTAACTACGCTTTGTAATAAAAATTACAAGTCTTGATTCTAACATTTAAGCCACTCTGACTCCTTCGAAAGAGGTTCAAAATTATTGCTGATGTTACGTAACCTTGCCAGCCAAACAATTTTGGTAAAATTTTAATAAAATCAGTTTTATTAATATAATTTCAGTTTAAATATAATATACAAGACATAAAACCAAAAAAAAATTACATAAATTATATAAAAAGACAAATAACTGAGTAAAACCATTAATCGATTTTCGTGTTATTTAAAAAGTAAAAAAGGATCAAATAGCAAAGGCACGTAGTAGAAAAATAAATATCTCTTCTTGTCATGGTTCGAAGCTTAGCTAAAACGCGCCACCTATCAATCAGTAGCGCAACTATTTTTATATACAAATGAGCAATCAATAAGGATGGACACTTGCTATTCCTACTCTTCCGTTATTATTAGAAACGCTATTGGTCCTATGCAACATTTCCCCGTAATGTTTATTGCCTCCATTTTTCGCTTCCATCCTGAGTTTAGGTTCTGCGTAACTGTGCCGGTATCCTGCTGAATTCTTTTGATTGTTTTTCGACGTAAACTTCATTTCGCACACTTGATCCAGTTCGATGGTCGATTTGGAATAATTGTAATTGTTGTCTCTTTCCAATTCGTGTTCGTCGTTGTCCATGTACGAACGTCGTTTCAGTTCTCTCGCAATTTCGTTGGAATTTTTTCGGTGTTCCTCTTCGATCAAACTGAACATCGAACGACGTTTCGGGTCGTACTTGTCGTTGCGGTACCTTTCGAGTGGTACGTCGTTGCGTTGTTCTCTGCGATATCGGACTTCTTCGGGAAGATTTCTGGGTGCCGGTTTTGGTCGCGATTCGTACATTAAACTGTCGTGACGTTTCAGGAACGGTTTGTCTTTTGTTATTGGTGAAATTGGCGGTTCGGGACGATTTCTTCTCGTTTCCGGTCCTCTTTCTTTTTCCATTGATAGAAATTTTTCTTTTGCGTCTTTGAAACGGTCACGGGGGGAAACTTTAATGTCTTCGGGTGGTGAAGCGCTTCGTTGTCTGTATTGAGCGGAACGACGGGAAGGTTTGGGGTCGTCGAAATAGTTTTGGGGTGGACGTTCGACGGCTGATTTGGGACGGGGAGCGTCGTAATAACGGGGATCGTCGGGAATGTATTTCTTTTCTCTTTCGTTGTAGTATTTGGGGTCTTCTGAAGAGTATTTCTGACGAGTTTTGGGGACGGGGGGTTCCTGATATTTACGGGGTTGTTCCTCGAAATAATCGTCGTCATCGGGAGGGTAGCGAGGGGAACGATCGAAATCAGTTGAACGACTTCTATACCTACAAAAACAAGTTTTTATGAGAGAAATAAACAAAAGTATATGTTAAGATGATTCAAAATGGCGCTCGTATATACTCTGCATTTTTATTTTTATCTCTAATTTTCGCATCCTAAACATGTTACACCTTCAAAAACAACGTTTTGACTTAAAAAACATTTGACATTGTTGTCTAAAATTGTGGTAAAATATCTATTATTCGCCATTTTGAATCTTTCGGCTCATGATTCTAAGATATATTTGTAGTTGAGTTAAATTCGGATTTCATCTAAAAATACCTTACAGTATAATTTCATAAAACTATAACTTTGAAGATCACACCCAAATATTTCACCACCATTTTGAATATTGTAGACAAGACATTCGGGATGAATTAGCCAAAAAAATTAATTACCCTAATCAGTTCAACACCTGCACATATATTCGAGCACTTATTGAAAATGTATGCCCATAAGCAAATAAATACAAATAGTTGGCAACCATTTTGAATTCGCCATATAAATTGTTGAAAACATGTTTACTAATTAATTAAATATTTATTTAAATAAATGGATGAATTTAACGTATTGATACGTCTCTAGGCGAGAAACTTTGCATTTTAGTCGCCATTTTGAATTTGCGTTTTTTTTTTGTTTAAGATTTTAGCAAGTTTAAATTCCAATTTGTTTTTAAGAATTAACTAGTCATTACAACAAACTTATAAAAATTATGACATTTAACTTTTCGCCGCCATTTTGAATTTTCTTACTTCTATTTCAAGAAGGCTTAGAATTTTGGGTCCCATTTTAATATTTCAAATTGGAGTTTGATTGTAAAATTCAACTCAATCATAAACCTAAAAACTATAATTGTATTGCCGACGCCATTTTGAATGTGCCTAATATCATTCTGAAAATGTCTTAGTTTCAAATTAGTTGAGTCGTTGAAAATTACATTTCACTGTATAATCAAAGTTAACATAATTATAAAATTAATAAGAAAAATTAGAACAGCTTTTTTAACCGCCATTTTGAATCACTAATTCGTATTTTAGAACAATTTTAATGTATTTGAAACTTGAATTGAGAACTGCGTATTTTAAATATTAAAAATGATTACAATCTACGTATTAAAAAATTGTTGTCCCAAATTTTGATCGCCATTTTGAATATTTGATAACTTACTCTAAACGGGATCAATTTGAAACGCAAAATCTGCTTTATTAGCGAATAAGTAATTAATTTTTTATGTTAAGTATGTTGCCTAAATAATATCGAGAAAGTACTTAGGCGCCATTTTGAATCTTTTACATATTCTTCTGTAAATTGAAACCATTTTTCTCAATTCAGACTTTGAGCTATTTCATTTATTTAAATACTACTATTTTATATAAATTGTATTCGAATGATAAAATAACACTAGGCGGCCATTTTGAGTATGCCAATATTACACTGTGAATAAATTTGTTTCGATTTTTATTAAAAATTACATTTAGTTGTATAAATAAAATAATAAAACTAAAAATTAGTAATAGAAATTACAATATTATTTTCAGCCGCCATTTTGAGTCACTAATTTGTATTTTATAGCAATTTTCTTACAATTGAAACTTAAACTGACGACTAAAAATATTTTGAATACTAAAAATAATTTCAATCACCAGATGAAAAAATTGTTATCTCTAATTTTGATCGCCATTTTGAATCTTCGATTCTTTATTTTAAACAATATGGATTTCAAAAGCAAACTTTACGTCATCACTGAGTAAGTAGTTAATATTTCATTGTATCATATTTTGGGAATAAAATTATATCGAGTTCAGAATGAGGCCCAAAATTTTGGCTGCCATTTTGTATTTTTTAAATTTAATTTTTTCCATTTTTGTTTTGTTTTGAAATCCAATAAATGTATAAAAGCGATTTAACTCGATCCTAAACTTAAATAATATAATTTTATTGCGGACGCCATTTTGAATCCCCAATTCATAACTTAGAACAATTCTCCTGTGTTTAGAATTTGAGTTAAGAACTATAAATATTTTAAGTATTAAAAGTCATTTTCATCAATCTATTTTCAAAAATTCTCCCACATTTTGGCCGCCATTTTGAATTGTCAATAACTTGCTTTAAGCGATATGAATTTTAACCGTAAAATTCATTTTATCAGCGGATAAGTAGCTAATTCTTCACGGTAACAATGTTTTCTAAAATATGACGAGCAATTACTTATCCGCCATTTTGAATCTTTTGCTGGTTTTTGTTTAGTCACTTGAAACCATTTATATGGATTGTAATTTTGAGCAATAAATTACTACTTCTATAGGAATTGTATTGTAATACTAAAAATACAGAGCGGCCATTTTGAATCTACCCAAAAATACGTAGAAAAATTAATTTCTTTTGACACTAGTTAGTTGTTACTAAATATTTCTTAATAATAATTGCCATGAATTATCATGTTTACAAAAATAAAAATATTTTCTGCCGCCATTTTGAATTTCTACTTATTCTGCTTATTTCGAAATTGTTTTTTGGCAATTCGATTTTAAATCTTCTGAATATTCAAAATAATTGCATTATATTAAAAGAATGCGGTCGCCATTTTGAATCTTTCAATGTGTATTTTATAGCAATTTCCTTATATTTCAAATTTAAACTAATAACTAAAAATATTTTGAAAACTAAAAATTATTTCAATCCCCAGATTAAATAATTGTTATTCCTAATTTTGATCGCCATTTTGAATCTTCGATGACTTATTTTAAGCAATATGTATTTCAAAGGCAAGCTTAACTTCATCACCGACTAAGTAGTTAATATTTCATTCTTTCATGTTTCAGGAAAAAATTATATCGAGTTTGGAATGAGAACCCAAAATTTTGGCAGCCATTTTGTATTTTTTAAATTTTTTTTATTAAACTTTTCGTTTGTTTTGAAATCCGTTAAATTTACAAAAAGGATTTAACTCGATCATAAACATAAATATTATAATTTTATTTCTGACGCCATTTTGAATTTACTTTACATTATTTATTTTGATTTATTTCGAATTGAGTTGGGCTTTATTAAAAATTACAATTCAGTGTATTAAAGTAACATCTTAAAATTAATTGAAAAAAATTGCGTCTAAAGCGCCATTTTGAATCTTTAATCCATATTTTCGAACAATTTTCTTGCGTTTAAAACTACTTGAGTTAAAAACTACAAATATTTTAAGTATTAAAAATAATTTCCGTCAAATTATTTAGAAACATTATCCCACATTTTGGTCGCCATTTTGAATCTTCAATAACTTGCTTTAGGCGAAATGAATTTCAACCGTAAAATTCATTTTTTCAGCGGGTAAGGAGCTAATTCTTCATGTTAAAAATATTTTCTAAAATATATCAAGCAATTTTTAGCCGCCATTTTGAATAATTTACTAGTTTTTGTTTAGCCACTTGAGACCATTCATTTCGAATGTAATTTTGATCAACAAATTACTACTTCCATACAAATTGTATTGTAATGATAAAAATACAGAACGGCCATTTTGAATCTACCCAAAAATACGTGGAAAAATTAATTTCTTTTGACACTAGTTGGTTGTTACTGAATATGTCAATTGCCATAAGTTATCGTGTTTATAAAAATAAAAATATTTTTAGCCGCCATTTTGAATTTCTACTGATTCTGCGTATTTCGAAATTGTTTTTTGGCATTAAAAATCGATTTTAAATTTTCTGAATATTCAAAATAATTGCATGAAATTAAAAAAAATGCGGTCGCTATTTTGAATCTTTCAATTTGCTTTGAGTTGACCAGTGACTGTGTCAAATTTTAAATAATTTGTCCAAATGGCAAAAAAATTATAATAAAAAATCTTTAGTTATGGCGCCTGATTGTTGTGGGTGATTGTTTATTCATGAGTTCTTTGTTTCTAATACCAGAAACTTGAACCATTTATGAAATCTCCTTGGTCGCCACCTCAAGGATAATAGGAAGGCGACATACCCAACGCCACTCACCTCAAACTTTCATCGAATCCATCATCATCGAAATATTTGACCGGCTTCTCCTTCTCCAACCTCCTCTGTTCCTCTTTTGCATATTTCCTTTCTTGATGATAATTTTCCGTTTCACCATCCTCCTCATAATACCTCCCTCTACCTCTCTCCAAACTCTTTTGTCTATCCAAATATTTATTTTCGGAATATTTGGCAATGGGTTTCTCGAGATATTTGGCCATTTCACGATTAGGTCGATTCTTCTCCTGATAACGGGGATAACGTGGCGATTCCGGTGATTTCTCCCGATTAATGGGTCGTGGTAAAGTGACTTGAGGGGCGCCATGCATCAAATAAACGGTCGACTCGCCGGCATCTCCGTTCCAATCTTCGTCTGTAAAATTTTTCAATTATTAAATGAAGACGACGGATGACCTGGGTGAGAAGACATGGGCGAGGCATTCTGGTATACAGGTGAGGCCCCTCGGCTGTAGGCCGATACGAGAATGCGGAAGTCAGATCTCTCCGAGTCAAGTGTGAGGCGAAAACCAGGGGCGGATGGCCCCTGACCCCGAAAATCAATTTGTTGCAACAATTTATTACGATTTTATTTGAAAATAAAAGAGTTACGCCCGAAGGGCGAAATTGCGACCCCGATCATAGATGTGACGTTAAACTAAACTAGAACATCGAAATAATGTTGCTGGAGAAATTTGATAGAGGGCGCCTTAGGGTGAGGTTGGCTCAATGAACCGAGAAGCATTCTAGAGCGTTGAAATTAATATTTTTATTCAACCATAGATGGAAAACGGTAGGAAGTGGCGGACATAAAGTTCCGTTTAATGTCAGTGTTCTCGTTAACTAGCCGAACCATCTGTCATTTTGTTATTATTTAATTTTATCGAATCGTAAATCGGTGAGAAAGACGTTGAGCTCGATACCGAGAGAGTCGATGATGAACTTATTATGAATGGGAATGAGGTAATTAGTTGTCTGTTTGCGTAATTTTATGTTGTTAAGTTGGTAATTTGGCGCGTTGATAAATTTCGCTCTTGACGGATTTAGAGCACAAAAGTAGGATAATTCTAAATTGCTCACTTCACACTTTTCGTTTCTTTATGTTGGATTCACTGCGGATTTTGTTTTGTTATTGTAAATTTCGTTCACATGCTCCACTCACATTGTCCTACATGTTCGACTATGTTGCGTTCGAATGTCCACTAATCAGGAAAAGTTACAGAATTACGTTCTCGATACGGTCCCTGAGGGTCTTTAATTGTGAATATCAACATTTTAATTACACAATTTTGTTGCAACAATAAGTAATTTTACGTTAATTTGGGAAGAAAAAAATATTTTTAAATATTAATGGACCCTAAACCGGACCCTAACGAGGGACCCTTAATATTTAGATCTTATAAATAGCTTCAATTTGCCCAAATATTCTTTTTTAATTTGTCATATCAGTGAACAGTTACAAAATTGAATTTTCAATTATGGTCCCTTAAGGGACCGAAACTTTCGGGATGAGAAATCCGGTTCCAATAATGTTTTGCACGAATCACACTCTCATTACTTAAAGAAAATTGAAAAAATGTTAATACAAATTTAAGGTCCCTAAAGTGGACCCTAAAATATGATCTAGGGGCGCTAACTTAATTGCGATATTATTGTGTCTACATGCTCGAAGAGTTTTTACAATTCTTGCTGCATAAGCAACAAAAATTGCGAAAAATGTTGGTCAAAATTTTGGTCCCTTAAAATGGACCCTAATATGTGATTAAGAGACCTCTAACATTTTCTATTTTTATATGTTAAACGTGATTGATACTATCTGCTCGAAATATTTCCTGACTTCTTTCATTCCAAAACGGTCCCTTGGGGTCCCTAAAGGTGATTATGGGTGTCTAAGTTAAAATGTTAATTGAATATAGTCCTGCAATAATGCAATTTATTTACTATCAACTGAAAAAGGTTAAAAATTTGCGACGCCCCCTGCGAATTTTATCTAGGGACCTTCAAAAATTAACATCTATAATACAGCATTTGATATGTTGCCAAGTAATATTTTTTGAAATACTTGGTAATCAGGAGATTTGGAAAATTGCATATAATAACATTTCACTTATAGGGTCCCTACTTTATAAAGTGTTTTGGTGCCCCTAAAATAGATTCGAGGGACCTGAAAATTTATTAGTCCTATAGCACTAGACATGTCCTACTTGCTACGTGAAGTGTTTGTGAAAAGTTGTAGAATCGCTCTTTTTAAAAGGGTCCCTAAAGTTCTCTAAATGTAAAATGTAAAGTGAACCAGTTAATTGTAGCTTAGTCTTAAAACAATGCACGTCACCCACGAAAAACTGAAAAATTATAAAAATTTTGTGCCTCTGTTATGGACCCTAAAATGTGTTATTTGGGGACCAGTAAAACTTAGCATATGTTCTCTGCGTTTACCGAGAAAAAGCGGTAAAAATGTAAATTGGACCCTTAAATATATTCGAGGGACTTGTAAGATTTATTATTTCTATGGGACTAAATATCTTCTAAATGCCTGATACCGTTGATTTGAAATATATGTTGATTAGAAAAAGTTTTAAAATTGATATTTCAGGAAGGGTCCCTACAGTTCTCTAGAAATGATTAGAGATGTAAACTAGAAATGTTAATTGCCCTAGAACAATTCACGTTAGCCACGAGAAACTGGAGGAATACTAAATTTTAGTGCTTGTCGTAGGGACCCTAAAATGTATTATTTAGGGACCTGTAAAACTTAACATCCTAATTAATATTTATTATTTCTATAGCACTAAAACCTTGTACAGGCTTGATATTGTTGACTTGTGATATATGTTGATGAGAAAAAGTGTTTGAATTGATATTTCTGAAAGGGTCCCAGAGTACTCTAGAAATGATTAGAGATGTAAAATAGAAATGTTAAATGTTATACTGCCTTGTAACAATTCATGATAGCCATAAAAAACTGAAATGTTAAAAAAATTTAATTATGAACCCTAAAATATATTATCTGTAAAACTTAACATCCATAAAACATCAGCTATGCTCTACATGCTTGGCAATATGTTTTTTAAAAACTTGCTAATCAAAAACATTTGTAGTCACATTTTATAACATGTTGGCAATAGGGTCCGTAGGCTAGGGTCCCATCAAATTCCAAAAATAACAGCCCTAAAGTGACCCAAGTATCCAAAAAATTGTTCTAATTAAAATTAGTCACTATACGCAAAAACCAATTGATTTTCTGAATTTTTCGAAAGTTCCCAAAATGGTCCCTAAATATACATATCAAAGAATTATCATTATAATCAGATGAAAAATTTCACTTGATAGCGTAACTTATGATTAGACTTGAAAGTTTTGCAGTAAATCCTAAAAACTGTCCCCATATCTTTATAGGAAGTAGTTGAGGTCCCTTGTTTTTTTGGTCCCCAAAATAGTTGAAATTTTTTAAATTAGCGATTGTTAAAGATTTTATACCTTGCTTACATAACAGAATTAACTTGCAGTAGTAGAAGTTCTGAAAATCTTGAAGGGACCCTCAGGTCCCTAAAAGGGACCCCTGAAATCTAATCGAGTTATTTCCTAAATTTCAAAATTTAATAATGTTTCCGCTGACCAAATATATCGCCCCTTATGATTTGGGTATTTCAAAAAATTGACCCTAAAATACACTTTAATGGTCCCTTAAAGTCGCATCATTCAGAATTAGCGATTGCAAAAGATTTCATACCTCGCTTATATAACAGAATTAACTTGCAGTAGTAAACATTACAAGAATCTTGAAGAAACCTTTGGGTCCCTAAATGGGACCCCTAAAATCTAATCAAGTTTTTTTCTTAATTTCAAAATTTAGTAATGTTTCTGATTACAAAAAAATATCACCCCTTATAATTTGGGTGTTATAAAAAATTGACCCTAAAATACACTGTAATGGTCCCTTAAAGTCACGTTATTCAGAATTAGCGACTGCAAAAGATTTTATACCTCGCTTAGATAACAAAATTAACTTACAGCAGTAGAAGTTGTGAGAATCTTAAAGAGACCCTTGGGTCCCTAAAAGGGACCCCTAAAATCTAATCGAGTCTTATTCCAAAATTTCTAAACTTAGTAATGTTTCCAATTACAAAAACATATCGTCCCTTATGATTTGAGTATTTTAAAAAATTGCCCCTAAAATACACTTTAATGGTCCCCTTAAAATCGCATTATTCAAAATTAGCGATTGCAAAAGATTTTACAACTCGCGTACATAACAGAATAAACACACAGCAGTAGAAGTTATGAGAATCTTGAAGAGACCCTTGGGTCCCTAAAAGGGACCCCTAAAATCTTATCGAGCTTTTTTTCTAAATTTCAAAATTTAGTAATGTTTCCGATTACAAAAATATATCGCCCCTTATGATTTAAATGTTTGAAAAAAATTGACCCTAAAATACACTTAATGGTCCCTTAAAGTCACATTATTCAGAATTAGCGACTGCAAAAGATTTTATACCTCGCTTAGATAACAAAATTAACTTACAGCAGTAGAAGTTATGAGAATCTTGAAGAGACCCTTGGGTCCCTAAAAGGGACCCCTAAAAGCTTATCGAGCTTTTTTTTATAAATTTCAAAATTTAGTAATGTTTCCGATTACAAAAATATATCGCCCCTTATGATTTAAATGTTTAAAAAAAATTAACCCTAAAATACACTTTAATAGTCCCTTAAAGTCACATTATTCAGAATTAGCGACTGCAAAAGATTTTATACCTCGCTTACATAACAAAGTTAACTTACAGCAGTAGAAGAGACTCTTGGGTCCCTAAAAGGGACCCCTAAAATCTTATCGAGCTTTTTTTCTAAATTTCAAAATTTAGTAATGTTTCCGATTACAAAAATATATCGCCCCTTATGATTTGGGTGTTTCAAAAATTGCCCCTAAAATACACTTTAATGGTCCCCTTAAAATCGCATTATTCAAAATTAGCGATTGCAAAAGATTTTACAACTCGCGTACATAACAGAATAAACACACAGCAGTAGAAGTTATGAGAATCTTGAAGAGACCCTTGGGTCCCTAAAAGGGACCCCTAAAATCTTATCGAGCTTTTTTTCTAAATTTCAAAATTTAGTAATGTTTCCGATTACAAAAATATATCGCCCCTTATGATTTAAATGTTTTAAAAAAATTGACCCTAAAATACACTTTAATGGTCCCTTAAAGTCACATTATTCAGAATTAGCCACTGCAAAAGATTTTATACTTCGCTTAGATAACAAAATTAACTTACAGCAGTAGAAGTTGTGAGAATCTTGAAGAGACCCTTGGGTCCCTAAAAGGGACCCCTAAAATCTAATCGAGTTTTATTCCAAAATTTCAAAATTTAGTAATGTTTCCAATTACAAAAACATATCGCCCCTTATGATTTGAGTGTTTTAAAAAATTGACCCTAAAATACACTTTAATGGTCCCTTAAAATCGCATTATTCAGAATTAGCGATTGCAAAAAATTTTACAACTCGCGTACATAACAGAATTAACATACAGCAGTAGAAGTTATGAGAATCTTGAAGAGACCCTTGGGTCCCTAAAAGGGACCCCTAAAATCTTATCGAGCTTTTTTTCTAAATTTCAAAATTTAGTAATGTTTCCGATTACAAAAATATATCGCCCCTTATGATTTGGGTGTTTCAAAAAATTGACCCTAAAATACACTTTAATGGTCCCTTGAAGTCGCATTATTCCGAATTTTTCGCATTCTTTATATAAGGAGGCCTTACTAGTTTCAAAAATTTATTAACAACGCAATTAGTTGTTCTTGTCACTTTTCGGGGTCATGGACCCCTGGGTCCCTAAATTTGTCTTCATACCAGTTGCGTGCAAAAACCATCATAAATGTTAGCGATTCGATGCCGTTGCTCACGTTTTCCGTTTCCGGGTGTCATCGTTTGTTAGTCCTGTTATCCGGACGACCGGAAATCTCTTTCTCCCCACAATGCCGTGCCGCCAATTAAATATGAAAATCGAGCATCACCGTGTGCGATCCCGCCATTGTTTTCGCTAATTTCACCAATTAATCCAGCGCCAACATTATAAATAACCGTATTTCATCTAATTGACGCCTGCTAGACCGACATTACAACTCTACTATACATATCAAACGGAATGTGAAACATCAGAAGTGGGATGTAACCTAGAAAATCACTTACTAAAGGTCGAAAGGGGGACCAATAGAGATGTGTGTTTGGATGTTAAAGGTTATGGTGTTGTTGGTTGGATTTTTCGGGCACCTGTCCGTACAAGTATGCAAAACAAGACGAGAAAAATTTAAAGCGACCGACCGCTATGTAGGTTAGCCAGTCCGTTGTATGTGGGTCTCGTCAGTTACCAACCTGTTCGCATAAAGGAAGACGTCGCTTTCAATGTCAACGACAATCGCGAAATTTTTATTTTAATAATAATCGCAATTTATATACAGTGCGGACGATTATTGAAATGGATCTGTCGTTGCTTGTCTGTCTGGTTGGACTTGTTCGGGGTCAGGTTGAAAGATAATTGGTCGTGACGCAAAACTTAATTACGTATCGTTACGGTCTGGTATCGTTTTGTTGGTCGAATCGAATTTTTGCGGTCGCATCGTCACATGTTGCGTGGTTTGCGACTGGGCTTTTAACACCGAATATGTTATTGAACCGTATCGAAGCGAAACGATGAAGAAACCAGAAACCACTACTGACGGTTTTGTAACTCAATTCAGTTTTTGCTATACCCAGATTGGGCTACCTAGAAAAAGTGGGTGAAGGGGTGTATCCCAGTGCAATACACAATCGACAATACCATTAAAATGTGATATTTGAACTAACAATGCTACTAAAATATCACATTCTAATTGTATTGTCAAGTTTGTATTTATTGGGATACATCCCCATTTTTCAGGTAGTCCAAACTGGGCAGCAAAATTTCTCTCCATTAGGGTCAATTTTATTTAATCCTCCACAAAAAGATGTTTGTTATGCAATTTTTCAAAAAAATCAATATTTTACTTACAATTCTAATTTTAGGGACTTTTAACTTTTAGGGGCGGTTTTATAAATCGATTACCAAAGAAAGTAGATTACAAACAAAATGGGTCTAATTAAGTTTCCTATAATCGTCGACTGTCTACTTATTGGGATACATCCCCATCTTTCAGGTAGTCCAAACTGGGCGACAATATTTCTCTCTATTGGAGTAGTAGACAAATTAGGGGCGTTTACTGCTATAGTTACATCATTGGTAGGAATAATTGCAAATCAGTCTTCGTCGATCCTTAAACGACCCGTGACGTAATTGGCGTAAGTAGTCGCATAACTGAATCGGAAGTCAATAAGCGCCATATTGCAAATCACGTCTGATCACGTGACCGTAATTGTCGCCATCATTATGATCATCATCGTTCGTTCATTGGTGACGGGAAGTGGTAATTTGTTTATTACGGTAATGTCGTTTCTTTCCTTTTTTTCTTCCTGTCGGTCGCAATAATAATAATAAGTCGGCGACTACCTTGCAATTCACTTTCGCCGTTAATAATTTTAACTTGGGCGTGTACGTGTGTGCGAGTATCGAATAGCAATTGACGCGGTTGACCGTGACTTTTGTTCCGTCACGTTGCCAACAACGAAACAGGGTGAAAAATCACGTTTTCGACGACGTTCGACATAAAAATCCCACTTCTGACGTACAAGTAACATTCCACAATCAGAAGTGGGATGCAAGAAAACAAAACGAACCTTTTACGACAACTTTTTCATTGAACAATCGAAGTGGAAAGAATAAAAAAACGAAAATGGGGCAAAATTCACATAAAATCTTTTACGAATTTTGTTAAAAACGTAGGGATTGTCAACTAATGTTTGTAGAACATGATGGCGGTGCTAAATTTCGAAAAAAATTGTTTTGAACTTTTGGGATATTTTCATAGATTATCGCAAAAATACTACTTGGGTTTTATGTTTTAATTTAAATTTAGGCGCCCTAGCCCTACTTTTTCCACTTTTCACCGTTTAATTGCGTTTTCGAATGTGTCAGGAGTGGGATGGAGCTGTAGTACCGTTCAAGTGGATCCATTCAAAATAAACGCGGCAAGCTAAATTAGAATGTGCGCATTCTTTACGACTACCGGTACTGCGAGATTGTTTGTCGGTTTTTTGTTGTACGAATCGAGCAAACATTGAAGTTTTGTTAATATTAACCGGCGACAGTTGGCTGATGTTTTCGAACAGTTAGGGGATTATCGCACACAATCTTCGAGACGACACACTTTGGTTTTTGATTTGATTTTACTGACATTTTACTTGATTCCGTGTTCGGCCACGGGCAACGAAGGTTATTGCCTCCACCGAAACTTTTACTTTTATAAACGAGCCATGGAAACCTTTAGGTCGGCGTGACCGATAATCACGTTCATTTGTCATCTTTATCGGGCGGTTCGATGAAAAACTAGTCGCTTTCTCGACAGTCGTTGCGCAACATCCCGCTTCTGCCACCGCAAAGCCCAAAAAAAAATCCCACTTCTGACAAAATTGTGCCAGCTCCCACTTATTCCACTAGAAATTCCAAAAAATCCCATTTTAGCGCAATATCCCGCTTCTGCAACTGCAAAGGTAAAAAGATATCCCACTTCTGACAAAATTGCGCCAGCTCCCACTTATGCCACTAAAAATACCGAAAAGTCCAATTTTTGAGCGCAATATCCCGCTTCTGCCACTGTAATGCGCAAAAAAATCCCACTTCTGACCAAATTGCGCCAGACCCCGCTTGTGTCGCTAGAAATACTAAAAAGGCCCGCACTTTTAAGCGCAGTATCCCGCTTCTGCCAAAGTATAAAAAGAAAATTAATTTCTAAAAAAATTGAGCAGTGTCCCACTTCTGCCACTAGAAATCTTAAAAAGTTTCGGCATCGTTTAAACTCTCACAAAATAATTCGAACAAAACTGACGCCGCCACTGTAAAAATTCTAGATCCGTTAAATACGACAAATTCAGCGCGTCATTTCTTATCCCACTTCTGATATAAAAAGAGTTGCTCCTACTAGTTTTTTGCACTCACCGCTGGTGCTCTGGTTGTCGAGGGTGTTGAACCGGTTGTCAGGGGCGTCGGGTGAGTCTGGACTGGGAGGATGATCGGATCCTATTCCCGAACTGCCGCCGCTGCTTTCTATTCTTCGTCCTTTGACGTTCTGACCGACTATATTGGCATTGAGACATCTCCTCAGTTCGATGCCGGTCAAGTTGCCTTTCTGACGATGTACAGTGTCGTAGTCGCGGGGTGGTAAAAGGATGGGGACGTTGTTTTTGTTCAGTTTTTCGCGTAGTTCCGCCGCCACTGAATCGTACAAGCTCGTCACTCGGGTGTTTTCGCCTGGAAACCTTGAAACGAAACCACACAAAAAGCGGATAAGTTACAAATTATCAAAAGTTGAAAGTTACAATTTTTTTAAATGAAGCAACTTACAACTAGAAGTTACAAATTCATGGGGAGAAACGTCATTAAGTTACAAAAACTATTTGTAAAGTATCTAGTAAAGTTACAAATGCATGACTTGTAATGTATTGTTAACGTTACAAATTCAAAACGGTTATAGGTAAGTTACAAATTTGGAAAACTTTGGCATAACATACAAAGTAATGTTACAAATTTTTTATAATATTTGTAATGTTTAGGGTGAAGTTACAAATGTTTCCAGACTACTTGTTGTAACATATGGTTACAATTACAAATTCATAACGGTTAAAGGTAAGTTACAAGTTTGAAAAACCTTGACATAACATACAAAATAAAGCTACAAATGTATAGAGAGCTGCATCAAACTTATTTATAATATTTGGAAAATATTTGGTAAAGTTACAAATGCATTGCGATTATTTGCAATGTATGGACCACATTACAAATTCATGACGGCTACAGAAAAGTTACAAATTTGGGAAAACTTAGCGTAACATACAAAGTTACAAAGAACTGCGTCATTAGGTTACAAATGCGTCACACTATTTGTGTAACATTACAATTCCTAAATCATTATTGGTAAGTTACAAAATGGGGAAGTTTAACGTAACATGCAAAGTAAAGTTACAAATTTCTTCTAAAACAGTCATGTGGCATCTCAAATTAATTGTAACTTACTGTTACATTGTTACAAATTCTTGCAATACAGGTAAAGTTACAAAATTATTAATAAAATCATGGAATCGAAAAAGTTCTTTAGCATGTTAAATTTATTAAATTGTCTTATTGGTGTAACGAGAGAGTTACAAATTTGGTTACATTTCAGAATTTTTGGTTAGCTCACCTTTCTTCGCTTGATTCGCTTTCTCTGGTGCTCGTTCCGGTGTCGCTACCCAACGACGACTCCACCTTTTTCACTTCCTTGGCAGGCTTCAGTCTACTCTCAATCTCCGCAAACTTCTTCTGATTCTCCGGCCTTTCGATCAGTGTTTGCAATTGTTGCTTGAGCAAAGTGGCAGTTTCTAAACTGTCACATCTGTAGGCGTGTATGTGCAATGGACATTTCGTGACTGGATTAAACAACAACAATATACAAGCGATGACGTCATCGTGTTGATAAACGCAAGTGATCGTGTTGTGGGGGATGAAATGTTTGATCGTTTCGTTTTTCGGTTTCGAACTTTTCGCACCTTGCGAAACTATGTTTTGAACGATTTTGAGACCTTTATGGGATACTTGAAGAGTAACTTTGAACGGTTCCACGTCCTTTTCACGTTGTTCTAAATGTTTGACGACGGGAAGAATGTATTCGGAACCTCGTAAACCTTTCGATTCTTTGGCCCCCAAAAACCAAACGTAATAAGAAGATTTCTTGATGTCTTTGCGCAATTTTAGAGCCATTTTCGGTAAAGTCACTGCATTGTTTATGGCACTATTCGAACACACTGGCACACTGCGATCACAACATTTTTCAAAACGTAATCCAAATCTGTAACAAAAGAACAAATTAGAAGCGGTTTTCACAAAGAAATATTGAAACAATTTATTTGAAAAACGTAGGGTGTCATTGGGGAGGGTTGCGAAGGAAAATGGCGCGATTAGAATTTCGATGCCGCCATTTTGAACTTTTGGGGATTTTTTCCGGAAAACGCGATAACTTCGGATTTTGACGCGGAATTTTCAAAATAATCGCAAAAATCGAGTCGCCTTACTAATTAGGTCCCATTCATTAGTTAATTTTTTTTAATTTTTGAAGAAATTCGATTTTTTTATTTTTCCCGCAAAACCTTCAAACAATTTTGTTGAAAATCGTAGGGTGTCATTGGGGAGGGTTGCGAAGGAAAATGGCGCGGTTAGAATTTCGATGCCGCCATTTTGAACTTTTGGGGATATTTTCCGGAAAACGCGATAACTTCGGATTTTGACGCGGAATTTTCAAAATAATTGCAAAAATCGAGTCGCCTTACTAATTAGGTCCCATTCATTAAAATTTTTTTTTTAATTTTTGAAGAAATTCGATTTTTTTATTTTTCCCGCAAAACCTTCAAACGATTTTTTTTAAAATCGTAGGGTGTTATTGGGGGTGTTAATAGAAAAGGATGGCGTTGTCGAAATTTCGTTGCCGCCATTTTGAACTTTCGCGGAATAATCATCGGGAATCGAGTTCTGCATCGGTTTGATCGACCGCATCTGGTTTGAGTATGCAGATTGTTGTTGGGAGTATTGACCTGGTATAGGTCGACGCGTCTAATAGTTGAAAACTACCCGAGATCGTCCGGAAACTGCGTTACAAGACGAAATCGGTGCGTTTGGAAAGTTACGAAGGTCGGATTAATCTATCAAGAGTTGACCTCACTCCATATTTGACGACACACTTCAATTCGGAACTCTCGCACCGTGTTGTTTTTTTCCCAAAAACTAATTGGACGTGCGACAATGTTTCTATAGATAAATTACGTTTATTAGTTGAATGTCGCATTACTGACATTTCAAATGATATTGCGAGAGATCGTATTGTGTCAGGCTACAATGTGGCATTTTATTATACGGGCAAGACAATGATTCTGGTTTGGATTGTTCGGAAGATTGGAGGAATTCGAAAAGTCCTTGTTATTGCGTCACGAAATGGTCACACCCGAATTATCCTATCACTCTTAAATAAGTTGCAAATAAGTCGACATTGACTCTTAAATTAAATTGACTTTTAGTTGACGTTCTAAAAATCCTACTACCGTCGTTTTTCATGTACTTGTAGGGTTAAGGCGACGGTTTTGTTCAAGCTTCGAGATCTGTGAAAGTTAACAATAATTGGTCTATAGATTTATCTCACGCTGGTCCGTGAGAGAAAACTAGAACTCACACGTCAATCAACTGAATTTATGTAACGTTCTTGCCTAAATATGCAGAATGGAGCTTCAATTTGGACTTTTTATTAAAACCATATTTTAGATATCTTTTTAAGTTTCAATGAAAATAATAATTTCCCATAATTACTTATTCAACAGCTAACAATTATTTTGCCATGACATTTTTGTTAATAACGCAACGTAAGCGTCGCCTAAAATTTAGCAATTTCGCCTTCGAGGCGTTCTTGGCCCCAGGTGAAGAACCACGTCGAGAAACTTCTTCTCGCACCAAAGACCACCTGCGATTTAGCTTTGTCCAGTCGTTCTCCCGTTATCGTCCTAATCTGTAACTAATCGCCAGTCATAATCCGATTTGTACACGTTAAAGAGGTCGCGTCGCTAAATTTTAATTACGAACCAACAGCGGGACCGAAACCGTACCTTGAGGCGCACTCCCCTCAATCTAGTCGTTGGAAAAAAATCGTTAACCCATAAGCCTACTTGGATGATGATATCGAACGTGTAAAGAAAGAGAAACGCATTGTTCGCCAAGTGAGCGACTGATCGAAGAAAATAAAATCAGAAGTGGGATATTTTCAATTTGGTGTTATTTTCGAAAATTTTGCAGGTGATGGACCGGATTGGTTGCGCAATCGACGCGGGACACCGATTGAAAATTCGTTGATAATGATGCAGATGATGTAAGGTGAGTTGTTAGCGGTATGCTGCAGTGCGGTTCGTGACCCTGGCCTATTGCCGGTGTGAGAGGAGAAAGAATAGGTCATCGCGACCGATGAAGTTAAATTTTTTTTTTTTTTGATGATGCGGTCGTGGTTTTCAGACGACCGGAAGTCGTTACTAAAATCCGTCAAAACCGGGTGAAAGTATTTTCGTTATTATAACTACATGCTAAGTTGGGGAAGAATCCATCGTTTGTTTGATTATTTACTCGAGCGTTTAGCGGAAATTCCATTTTGCTTTCGCCCCTCTTTATCAACAAACAATTGAGGAACGGCGTTTCGTCAAAATCGCGCTTTAATTCCTTTAAAATTCGTAGTTATAGCTTAAAATTGAATTAATGCGGCACAAGCCGATTTGTTAAAATTCGTCCAATTTCGCTAAAACTCGATTGTGCTTGTTGCAAAATGTTGGATTGAGGAAATTGTCGATGTGCACGCGTAATGTTAGTCGAGATGTAACTAAGAGGATTGTTCCTAATTAACAATCCCGGTTATTAGATAAAACGTTGGAATTATTTAATGTAATTAGTCCAGCATCACAATGGATGGTTGCAACAAAACCGTGGGTACGCAAGGCCATTGTTGGTCGTTCCTTCAAAGGTTCTTTTAGTTATGAAACTTTCAACATACCCAACTCGATTTATAGAAACACAATGCGGTTTTCTGAGAGGAAAAAAATTGCGATTTTTTTGCTTTTAAAAAAATAAATCTTCGTCCATCAAGGTTGAAGAAAGTAAATGTTCTTGTTGCATGGTCGGCTTAACTTCGATCCCAATCAGATTAATTAAGTTCTTTCGATGATGATCATTGTCGAAGAGAGAAAGAGATGGAAAAAAGGTGTTGCGGGTACACCTAAATAGAAATCTTTTAATTATCGTCTTGTGATTTTCTCTATGAGCGTTTATCACACGTCGTGGAACAATGAGGTCTCTAGCGAATTTTATGGCCGACTTGACGTACAATAAGAAGACATAACAATAAAATTTGAATTGTGCGGGGGCTTAACAAGTTTCTTGACCACAAGAGTCTCTCGATACTAGTTCTGTTAGACTTCCATGCGGGTAACAGAAATAGATTTTTCGAATTCTTCAGTTAAGTTTTGTTGTTGTTACATAAAAGACTTAAAAAACATTATCTGATGTTATGTTGAAGTGTAGTGATTATTAACAAAAAAATTTACAATAAAATTATAAATTAACACTGTAAGTTGTTAGATTTTCAAGATTCTAAAGTAAAAACTTTGGTTTTAAGACTTATTTTGTGTCTAATTTGGCTTAAAATTGTAGGGATTACTCACAAAGTTAAGCTTCAACTACCTTAATTTTTCAAAAAATTCTACCTACATTTTGAAAAATTACAATATTAAAGATTTTGGGCTCTTCTTTCTCATTGGTGTTTCACAAAATCGAAATTTAATTCTCTTATTCAATATTTTGTTGAGGTATAGCGTTTGTTTGTAAGAAAAATTACTTAGAATTTAAGGAAAAAAAACAATATGTTGGATTTTTAAGATGTAGAAGTAAGAACTTTGGTTTGAAGACTTATTTTTGGTTTTAATTGTTTCAAAATTGTAGGGTCACTAACAAAACTAAGCTTCAACTACTTAAATGTTAAAAAAATTACTAACTTTGTTTTGAAAAGTTATACTTTTTAAGTATATGGACATTGATCTTGTTCTTGTTCCATCTAAAGACAATTTAATTTTTTAATTCAATATTGTGTTGAGGTGTAGTGTTTAATAATAAAAAAATTACAAAAAAATAATAAATTAACATTGTAAGTTGTTAGATTTTCAAGATGCTAAAGTAAAAACTTTGGTTTTAAGACTTATTTGGTGTCTAATTTGGTTCAAAATGGTAGGGATAACTCACAAGAGTAAGCTTTAACTACTTTATTTTTTTTTTAAATTCTACCTACATTTTGAAAAATTACAATATTAAAGATTTTGGGCTCTTCTTTCTCATTGGTGTTTCACAAAATCGAGATTTAATTCCCTTATTCAATATTTTGCTGAGGTATAGCGTTTGTTTATAAAAAAAATTACATAGAATTTAATGAAAAAAAAATCAACATGTTGGATTTTTAGGATGCAGAAGTAAGAACTTTGGTTTTAAGAATTATTTTTGGTTTTAATTGTTTCAAAATTGTAGGGTCTACTAACAAAACTAAGCTTTAACTACTAAAATGTTAAAAAAATTACTAACTTTGTTTTGAAAAGTTATACTTATTAAGTATATGGACATTGATCTTGTTCTTGTTCTATCTAAAGACAATTTAATTTTTCAATTCAATATTGTGCTGAGGTGTTTAATAATAAAAAATTACAAAAAAGATAATAAATTAACACTGTAAGTTGTTGGATTTTCAAGATGCTGAAGTAAAAACTTTGGTTTTAAGATTTACTTTGTGTCTAATTTGGTTCAAAATTGTAGGGATTACTCACAATGGTAAGCTTTAACTATTCTAATTTTTCAAAAAATTCTATCTACATTTTGAAAAATTACAATATTTGAGATTTTGGGCCCTCTTTTCTCATTGGTGTTTCACGAAATCGAGATTTCATTCTCTAATTCAATATTGTGAGGTATAGCGTTTATTAATAAAAAAGTTACTTACAATTTAATTAAGAAAAAAACAATATGTTGCATTTTTAGGTTGCAGAAATAAAAACTTTGGTTTTAAGACTTAATTTTGGTTTTAATCATTTTAAAATTGTAGGGTCTACACACAAAGTTAACGTCAACTACTTAAATTTTAAAAAATTACTAACTTTATTTTGAAGAATTATACTTTGAAAGTATATGGACGTTGATCTTGTTCTTGTTGCATTTAAAGACAATTTAATTTTCCAATTCAATATTGTGTTGAGGTGTAGTGTTTAATAATAAAAAAATTACAAAAGAGATAATAAATTAACACTAAGTTGTTGGATTTTCAAGATGCTAAAGTAAAAACTTTATTTTTAAGACTTATTTTGTGTTGAATTTTGTTCAAGATTGTAACGATTACTCACAAGGGTAAGCTTTAACTACTCTAATTTTTCAAAAAATTCTACCTATATTTTGAAAAATTACAATATTGAAAATTTTGGGTCCTCTTTTCTCATTGGTCTTTCATGAAAACAAGATTTTATTCTCTAACTCAATATTGTGAGGTATAGTATTTATTAATAAAAAAGTTACTTACAATTTAATGAAGAAAAAACAATATGTTGGATTTTTAGGATGCAGAAGTAAAAACTTTGGTTTTAAGACTTATTTTTGGTTTTAATTGTTTCAAAATTGTAGGGAGTACTAACAAAGCTAAGCTTTAACTACTAAAATTTTTAAAAAATTACTAACTTTGTTTTGAAAAATTATACTGATTAAGTATATCGACATTGATCTTGTTCTTGTTCCATCTAAAGACAATTTAATTTTCCAATTCAATATTGTGTTGAGGTGTAGTGTTTAATAATAAAAAAATTACAAATTTTTTTTATAAATTAACACTGTAAGTTGTTGGATTTTCAAGATGCTAAAGTAAAAACTTTGGTTTTAAGACTTATTTTGTGTCTAATTTGGTTCAAAATTGTAGGGATTACTCACAAAGGTAAGCTTCAAGTACTCTAATTTTTCAAAAAATTCTACCTACATTTTGAAAAATTACAATATTGAAAATTTTGGGCCCTTTTTCTCATTGGTTTTTCACGAAATCGAGATTTAATTCTCTAATTCAATGTTTTGTTGAGGTATAGTCTTTGATAATAAAAAAGTTACTTAGAATTTAATGAAAGAAAAACAATTTGTTGGATTTTTAGAATGCATAAGCAAGAACTTTGGTTTTAGGACTTATTTTTGGTTTTAATTGTTTCAAAATTGTAGAGTCTACTAATAAAACTAAGCTTCAACTACTTAAATGTTAAAAAAATTACTAACTTTGTTTTGAAAACTTATACTTGTTAAGTATATGTACACTGATCTTGTTCTTGTTCCATCTAAAGACAATTTAATTTTCCAATTCAATATTGTGTTGAGGTGTAGTATTTGATAATAAAAAAATTACAAAAAAAATTATAAATTAACACTGTAAGTTGTTAGATTTTCAAGATGCTAAAGTAAAAACTTTGGTTTTAAGACTTATTTTGTGTTGAATTTTGTTCAAGATTGTAACGATTACTCACAAGGGTAAGCTTTAACTACTCCAATTTTTCAAAAAATTCTACCTACATTTTGAAAAATTTTAATATTGAAAATTTTGGGCCCTTTTTTCTCATTGGTCTATCTCGAAATCGACATTTAATTCTCTAATTCAATATGGTGTTGAGGTATAGCGTTTGATAATAAAAAAGTTACTTAGAATTTAAGGAAAAGAAAAACAATTTGTTGGATTTTTAGGATGCAGAAGTAAGAACTTTGGTTTTAAGACTTATTTTTGGTTTTAATTGTTTCAAAATTGTAGGATCTACTAACAAAACTAAGCGTCAACTACTTAAATGTTAAAAAAATTACTAACTTTGTTTTGAAAAATTATACTTGTTAAGTATATGGACACTGATCTTGTTCTTGTTCCATCTAAAGACAATTTAATTTTCCAATTCAATATTGTGTTGAGGTGTAGTATTTGATAATAAAAAAATTACAAAAAAAATTATAAATTAACACTGTAAGTTGTTAGATTTTCAAGATGCTAAAGTAAAAACTTTGGTTTTAAGACTTATTTTGTGTTGAATTTTGTTCAAGATTGTAACGATTACTCACAAGGGTAAGCTTTAACTACTCTAATTTTTCAAAAAATTCTACCTACATTTTGAAAAATTTTAATATTGAAAATTTTGGGCCCTTTTTTCTCATTGGTCTATCTCGAAATCGACATTTAATTTTCTAATTCAATATGGTGTTGAGGTATAGCGTTTGATAATAAAAAAGTTACTTAGAATTTAAGGAAAAGAAAAACAATTTGTTGGATTTTTAGGATGCAGAAGTAAGAACTTTGGTTTTAAGACTTATTTTTGGTTTTAATTGTTTCAAAATTGTAGGATCTACTAACAAAACTAAGCGTCAACTACTTAAATGTTAAAAAAATTACTAACTTTGTTTTAAAAAATTATACTTGTTAAGTATATGGACATTGATCTTGTTCTTGTTCCATCTAAAGGCAATTTAATTCTTCAATTCAATATTGTGTTGAGGTGTAGTGTTTAATAATAAAAAATTACAAAAAAAAATATAAATTAACACTGTAAGTTGTTAGATTTTTAAAATGCTAAAGTAAAAACTTTGGTTTTAAGACTTATTTTGTGTCTAATTTGGTTCAAGATTGTAGGGATTACTCACAAGGGTAAGCTTCAACTACTCTAATTTTTCAAAAAATTCTACTAACATTTTGAAAATTTACTACATTGAAGATTTTGGGCCCTCTCTTTTCATTAGTCTTTCACGAAATCAAGATTTAATTCTCTAATTCAATATGGTGTTGAGCTATAGCGTTTGATAATAAAGAAGTTACTTAGAATTTAAGGAAAAGAAAAACAATTTGTTGGATTTTTAGGATGCAGAAGTAAGAACTTTGGTTTTAAGATTTATTTTTTGTTTTAATTGTTTCAAAATTGTAGGGTCTACTTACAAAACTAAGCTTCAACTACTTAAATGTTAAAAAAATTACTAACTTTATTTTGAAAAATTATACTATGAAAGTATATGGACATTGATCTTGTTTTTGATTCATCTAAAGACAATTTAATTTTCCAATTCAATATTGTGTTGAGGTGTAGTGTTTGATAATAAAAAAATTAGAAAAAAAAATATAAATTAACACTATAAGTTGTTAGATTTTCAAGATGCTAAAGTAAAAACTTTGGTTTTAAGACTTATTTTGTGTTGAATTTTGTTCAAGATTGTAACGATTACTCACAAGGGTAAGCTTTAACTACTCCAATTTTTCAAAAAATTCTACCTACATTTTGAAAAATTTTAATATTGAAAATTTTGGGCCCTTTTTTCTCATTGGTCTATCTCGAAATCGACATTTAATTCTCTAATTCAATATGGTGTTGAGGTATAGCGTTTGATAATAAAAAAGTTACTTAGAATTTAAGGAAAAGAAAAACAATTTGTTGGATTTTTAGGATGCAGAAGTAAGAACTTTGGTTTTAAGACTTATTTTTGGTTTTAATTGTTTCAAAATTGTAGGATCTACTAACAAAACTAAGCGTCAACTACTTAAATGTTAAAAAAATTACTAACTTTGTTTTGAAAAATTATACTTGTTAAGTATATGGACACTGATCTTGTTCTTGTTCCATCTAAAGACAATTTAATTTTCCAATTCAATATTGTGTTGAGGTGTAGTATTTGATAATAAAAAAATTACAAAAAAAATTATAAATTAACACTGTAAGTTGTTAGATTTTCAAGATGCTAAAGTAAAAACTTTGGTTTTAAGACTTATTTTGTGTTGAATTTTGTTCAAGATTGTAACGATTACTCACAAGGGTAAGCTTTAACTACTCTAATTTTTCAAAAAATTCTACCTACATTTTGAAAAATTTTAATATTGAAAATTTTGGGCCCTTTTTTCTCATTGGTCTATCTCGAAATCGACATTTAATTCTCTAATTCAATATGGTGTTGAGGTATAGCGTTTGATAATAAAAAAGTTACTTAGAATTTAAGGAAAAGAAAAACAATTTGTTGGATTTTTAGGATGCAGAAGTAAGAACTTTGGTTTTAAGACTTATTTTTGGTTTTAATTGTTTCAAAATTGTAGGATCTACTAACAAAACTAAGCGTCAACTACTTAAATGTTAAAAAAATTACTAACTTTGTTTTAAAAAATTATACTTGTTAAGTATATGGACATTGATCTTGTTCTTGTTCCATCTAAAGGCAATTTAATTCTTCAATTCAATATTGTGTTGAGGTGTAGTGTTTAATAATAAAAAATTACAAAAAAAAATATAAATTAACACTGTAAGTTGTTAGATTTTTAAAATGCTAAAGTAAAAACTTTGGTTTTAAGACTTATTTTGTGTCTAATTTGGTTCAAGATTGTAGGGATTACTCACAAGGGTAAGCTTCAACTACTCTAATTTTTCAAAAAATTCTACTAACATTTTGAAAATTTACTACATTGAAGATTTTGGGCCCTCTCTTTTCATTAGTCTTTCACGAAATCAAGATTTAATTCTCTAATTCAATATGGTGTTGAGCTATAGCGTTTGATAATAAAGAAGTTACTTAGAATTTAAGGAAAAGAAAAACAATTTGTTGGATTTTTAGGATGCAGAAGTAAGAACTTTGGTTTTAAGATTTATTTTTTGTTTTAATTGTTTCAAAATTGTAGGGTCTACTTACAAAACTAAGCTTCAACTACTTAAATGTTAAAAAAATTACTAACTTTATTTTGAAAAATTATACTATGAAAGTATATGGACATTGATCTTGTTTTTGATTCATCTAAAGACAATTTAATTTTCCAATTCAATATTGTGTTGAGGTGTAGTGTTTGATAATAAAAAAATTAGAAAAAAAAATATAAATTAACACTATAAGTTGTTAGATTTTCAAGATGCTAAAGTAAAAACTTTGGTTTTAAGACTTATTTTGTGTTGAATTTTGTTCAAGATTGTAACGATTACTCACAAGGGTAAGCTTTAACTACTCCAATTTTTCAAAAAATTCTACCTACATTTTGAAAAATTTTAATATTGAAAATTTTGGGCCCTTTTTTCTCATTGGTCTATCTCGAAATCGACATTTAATTCTCTAATTCAATATGGTGTTGAGGTATAGCGTTTGATAATAAAAAAGTTACTTAGAATTTAAGGAAAAGAAAAACAATTTGTTGGATTTTTAGGATGCAGAAGTAAGAACTTTGGTTTTAAGACTTATTTTTGGTTTTAATTGTTTCAAAATTGTAGGATCTACTAACAAAACTAAGCGTCAACTACTTAAATGTTAAAAAAATTACTAACTTTGTTTTGAAAAATTATACTTGTTAAGTATATGGACACTGATCTTGTTCTTGTTCCATCTAAAGACAATTTAATTTTCCAATTCAATATTGTGTTGAGGTGTAGTATTTGATAATAAAAAAATTACAAAAAAAATTATAAATTAACACTGTAAGTTGTTAGATTTTCAAGATGCTAAAGTAAAAACTTTGGTTTTAAGACTTATTTTGTGTTGAATTTTGTTCAAGATTGTAACGATTACTCACAAGGGTAAGCTTTAACTACTCTAATTTTTCAAAAAATTCTACCTACATTTTGAAAAATTTTAATATTGAAAATTTTGGGCCCTTTTTTCTCATTGGTCTATCTCGAAATCGACATTTAATTCTCTAATTCAATATGGTGTTGAGGTATAGCGTTTGATAATAAAAAAGTTACTTAGAATTTAAGGAAAAGAAAAACAATTTGTTGGATTTTTAGGATGCAGAAGTAAGAACTTTGGTTTTAAGACTTATTTTTGGTTTTAATTGTTTCAAAATTGTAGGATCTACTAACAAAACTAAGCGTCAACTACTTAAATGTTAAAAAAATTACTAACTTTGTTTTAAAAAATTATACTTGTTAAGTATATGGACATTGATCTTGTTCTTGTTCCATCTAAAGGCAATTTAATTCTTCAATTCAATATTGTGTTGAGGTGTAGTGTTTAATAATAAAAAATTACAAAAAAAATATAAATTAACACTGTAAGTTGTTAGATTTTTAAAATGCTAAAGTAAAAACTTTGGTTTTAAGACTTATTTTGTGTCTAATTTGGTTCAAGATTGTAGGGATTACTCACAAGGGTAAGCTTCAACTACTCTAATTTTTCAAAAAATTCTACTAACATTTTGAAAATTTACAACATTGAAGATTTTGGGCCCTCTCTTCTCATTAGTCTTTCACGAAATCAAGATTTAATTCTCTAATTCAATATGGTGTTGAGCTATAGCGTTTGATAATAAAGAAGTTACTTAGAATTTAAGGAAAAGAAAAACAATTTGTTGGATTTTTAGGATGCAGAAGTAAGAACTTTGGTTTTAAGATTTATTTTTTGTTTTAATTGTTTCAAAATTGTAGGGTCTACTTACAAAACTAAGCTTCAACTACTTAAATGTTAAAAAAATTACTAACTTTATTTTGAAAAATTATACTATGAAAGTATATGGACATTGATCTTGTTTTTGATTCATCTAAAGACAATTTAATTTTCCAATTCAATATTGTGTTGAGGTGTAGTGTTTGATAATAAAAAAATTAGAAAAAAAATTATAAATTAACACTGTAAGTTGTTAGATTTTCAAGATGCTAAAGTAGAAACTTTGGTTTTAAGACTTATTTTGTGTTTAATTTGGTTCAAAATTGTAGGGATTACTCACAAAGGTAAGCTTCAACTACTCTAATTTTTCAAAAAATTTTACCTACATTTTGAAAAATTATACTTTTAAAGTAAATGGACGTTGATCTTGTTCTTGTTGCTTATAAAGACAATTTAATTTATCAATTCAATACTGTGTGAAGTGCTGTGTTTAATAATAAAGAAATTACTTAGAATCAAAAAAATATTCAATATGTTGGATTTTTAGGATGCAGAAGTAAAAACTCTTGTTTTAGGACTTATTTTTAGTTTCAATTGTTTCAAAATTGTTGGGATTACTAACCAAGCTAAGTTTTAATTTAAAAAATTAAAAAGAAACTATTAGCTAAATTTTGAAAATTTACAAATTTGAGATCTATGGACCCTTATTGCTTATTGCTGTTACTACTCCTAAAGGAAATGCAATTCTCCTATTTAATGTGTAATGTTTAATAATACAAAAATTACAAAAAAATTATTAAATGAACAACGCAGTCAAAAGTCCAAAGTAAAAGATTCGTGTTTTAAAACTTATTTTTTTGGATGATTAATTTCAAAATTGTAGGAATTACTCACAAAGCTAAGCTTTAACTGCTCGTATTAAATAAAGCTTAGTAACTACATTAAAAAAAAAGTGAAACTAAGCCACATTTTAACTGTTACCATAGAAACTTTGATGCTATGTACACTTTGAAAAATGATCTCTCTTACTTACGTTTTTAATAAAGGAGGGAATTTTTTAAAATAGCACTTCATCTCATTATTAATATTTAATAAAAATTGTAATTTTGGTGATATTTTTTTTAAAGTCGTAAGGATTATTAATGAAGTCATACTTGAACTAGTTCCATTGTCACTTTTTCGCAATTTACGTTTTGAAAAAATGGCGATTCTCAAAACTACTTAAGTCATTGTTAATAGATTATTTTTTGTCACAATTGTTTTAAAATCGTAGGAATTATTTCTGAAGTTCCACCCAAACTGCTTCAATTGTTATTTTTGCAAAATTTTTGTTTTGAAAAATAACGGTAATTTTGACTCACTTTAGAAAATTTTTTTATTAAATATTTCTCAACAAATTTTTGTCGATTTTCGTAACACTAGGTGTTCATGAACGCACAAATGAATTAGTGGGTTCCCATAATATTGCGCCACCACTGTATTGTGACCCGAGTTTCATGTTTGTTATTAATTTCAAAAATTCCATAGTCCCCACGTAATTTTGATAAGATGACGCCATCAATTGTGTTTCATCTCAAGAATCTCGATTTCCTTGAACATATCCAACAACATCGGGTTGTTCGCTAAACAGTTCCTATAAATTACTTTCCCCCATCTATTAGTAGGAGTAAGCACATTGTGCTTTAGGTTTAGCCACAACATGGCGACGCTTCAACTGTAACTATGTAGATACGGTTTCTTCACGAGGCGATTAACCGGGCAATAAATAAAATTGCCGGTGTGTATGGATAAATAGTTGCAAAACTCCTTTCGCTTTTGGTTTTTTTCGATTAAAGATGTTCATGAGATCATCTTCGATTTGAGAAGATCCGCTGAAGTTGTTCGAAAATCGTGATCTCTTCTTCCTTGTATCGTCATTGATTAGTTAAGGTGATGTATGGTTTTTGAAATGAGGAAGTGATGATGATCAATTTTTTTGATTTTTTTTTTCACTTGTCGTGTGTGGCAAACAAACAAAACAATTTCGATTGTGATTCTAGCTCGCAGCATCACGTAACCGGAAGCGCAGCCATATTAAACGTGTAATTTAGAAAGGTTTGATTTTGATGTACAATGTAAAAGTTTTCTTTTTCATTACTTGGTACTTGTGTCATCGATTAATTATTGTTTTAATGTACACGATGACACGTAATAAAAGGTGAATTCGAATTTTTTAACATCGAAGAAATGATCGCAACACGGAAATGATTGTTGTTTATTTATTGCTGTACTTAGAGAAGACATTTTGTGCCAAAATCGACTTTCAAACTGAAACCTGAACGGATCCTACTTGAACGTACAAAAGAATTCTGGAAAATGTCGTGATTTTTCGAAGTAAAGCCAGTCTAAAAGTTATTGTAAGTGATTCAAAATGGCGGCAAAAATATGTTCAATCAAAAAAAAACTTTGAATAATTTATCGAACATTTTTTTTTAATTTCACATGTAAGTTTTGTAATAATTCTTAAATTATTTTTTTGTCCGCCATTTTGTATTAACGCAAAAATTTAAATCACTGTAAGTTGAAAAATAATTTTCCATTGCGGTTAAAAGTGTTTTTCTAAATAATCCATGTGTTTTAAAAATTTTGATTTACTGATTTTTGGTCTCAGACGCCATTTTGAATCAATTATAAAAAAAATTGATACACTCTACACAAAATTAGCATTATTTGTTAAGGAAAACACAATTTTGTTAAACACTTATCTCAAATATGTTTACAAAGTAATTTTTATTAACCGCCATTTTGTATTAACGCAAAAATTTAAGACACTAAGTTGCGGCTCGATTCATTGTGTTTAAAAGTGTTTTTCCTTCGAAGAACCGAATTTTTTAAAAAATTTGAATCAATTAATTTTTCATCTCAGACGCCATTTTGAATTAATTGTAACGAAAATGTTTGTGAAGTTTACACAAAATTAACAACTTTTGTTAACAGAAACACGATTTTGTCAAAGAAACTTTTCCACATATGTTCACAAATTAATTTTTATTAACCGCCATTTTGTATTAACGCTAAAATTTAAAACGCATAAATTGTATCTTAATTCATTGTGTTTAAAAGTGTTTTTTGAAGAAGCAAATATTTTGAAATTTTTGAATCAATGACTTGTCCATCTCAGACGCCATTTTGAATTATTTGCACCGAAAATGTTTGTGCAATTTGCACAAAATTAATATTTTTGTTAAAGGAAACCCAATTTCGTCAAGGAAACTTATTCCAAATATTATTACAAAGTAATTTTATTAGCCGCCATTTTGTATTTAAATGAAAAATTGTTTGGTTTAGTGTTTCTATTTAAAAATGAATTACAAAAATTTTCTCAAAGATCTAAATATTTTAAAAATTTATATAAATTACTATTTAATGTGGTTTAGGCGCCATTTTGAATTATACATGAAGAAAATATTTGCTATTTGCATAAAATTAACATTTTATATCAACGCAGGTCCAGTTTGTTTTAGAAACTGATTTCAAGCATTTTCACAAAGTTATTTTTGTTAGCCGCCATTTTGTATTAGAATTAAAAATTAAATCTAAACTTAAATAAATAAAATATTTCTTTGAACTGCATAATATTACCAAATCAGATACGATTTGCTTAAGAAAATTGATCCCAAATATGTTTACGTTATTTTTATCAGCCGCCATTTTGAATGATGATTAAAAGTTATATCCTTAGTGCAATGACTTTTATTTAAAAAGAGGAAAGAAAAGTTTCTGGGAAGTCTGAATATTTTTTAAATTTGAATAAAAACTATTTAAGATGGTCTTAGACGCCATTTTGAATTACATATAGAGAAAAGATTTGTCCACTTACATAAAATTACCTATTTTTATCAACGTAGATGCAGTTTATTTAAAAAACAATTTCAAACATGTTACAAAGTTATTTTTGTTAGCCGCCATTTTGTATTAGGATTTAAATCTGCAATTTAGAGTTCTTTTTTAGGAATTAATAAAAACACTGCTCAAAGACTTGAACATTTTAAGAATTTTGATAAATTACTGTTTCATGTGGTTTTAGACGCCATCTTGAATCAGATTCAGAGAATATATTTCTTTGATCTGCATAAAATTATCAATCTTTCTCAAAGCAAATATAATTTGTCTAAAAAAGTGATTCCAAATTTGTTTACAAATTTTTTTATTAGCCGCCATTTTGTATTAGAATTAAAAATTAAATCTAAACTTAAATAAATAAATATTTCTTTGAACTGCATTATATTACCGAATCAGATACAATATGTTAAGAAAACTGATCTCTAATATGTTTACGTTATTTTTATCAGCCACCATTTTGAATGGTGGTTAAAACTATCTTTAGTTCAATGGTTTTTATTTAAAAATAAGAAAGAAAAATTTCTGAGAAGTCTGAATATTTTTTAAATTTAAATGAAAAATTATTTAATATGGTCTTAGACGCCATTTTGAATCACACAGAGAAAATATTTGTCCATTTACATAGAATTACCAATTTTTATCAACGCGGATACAGTTTATTTAAAAAACTATTTCAAACATGTTACAAAGCTATTTTTGTTAGCCGCCATTTTGTATTAGGATTAAAAATTAAATCTGCAATTTAGTGTTCTTGTTTAAGAATAAAAAAAACATTGGTCAAAGACCTGAACATTGTAAGAATTTTCATAAATTACTATTTAATGTAGTTTTAGACGCCATTTTGAATCATATTCAGAGAATATATTTCTTTGATCTGCATAAAATTATTAATCTTTCTCAAAGCAGATTTGTTTAAAAAAGTCATTCCAAATAGGTCTACAAAGTTTTCTATTAGCCGCCATTTTGTATCGCAACTACCTATAAATAAACTTAAATGTAATTTTTTTGAGAAAATAATTAGAACACTTCATATACAGAGCCAAACACTACATACAACATAAGTTGCGTTATTTAGCTTTAGACTTCCATTTTGAATCACAAGAAAAAAACTTTTTTGCATTTAAAAAGTAATTTCTACCAAACTTTGAAAACTTTCACATGTATTCAAACAATAAAAATTTTTGCTAAAAATCAAGATATTGGTCTGCCATTTTGTATCTAACAAGAATTCCTTGTAAAGCCTTTTTCTATCAAACAATAATTCCTGGAAATATCCAATTGAATTAGTAATTGAACTTTCGAGTCTATTTTGAATCACCGAGAAGTTATTACCAAAAATTTACTTTTTCCCAAATTTTAAAATGTCATAGTAATTTCAACTATTTCTTTAAAACATCACACTCAATCGCCATTTTGTGTCAATGCCGAAAATGAAAATCTAGCTCAACTGCTATAAATTTATTCCGATTTGCAACAATTTTGAAATCTCTTGATACACTTTTTGGTCAATAATTGAATAACTGACGCCATTTTGCATCAAGGACAACAAATTCGCTTTTTATTCGAGAACCAACAAATTTTCAACTTTTTTGAAGCTTTGATTACACTAATTTGTCTTTCGGTTAAAACTGCTATTCTTATCCACCATTTTGTATCAACACCTATAAAAACATTCTTACAGAATTTCACTGTGATTATTTAAAAAGAAGCAAAATCTCCAGAGAGACCTAAATTGTATCAGTTTTGACGTGAATCAAGTAAATCGTCGTAAACCGACGCCATTTTGAATCTGAAATTAATTTTTGTTAACATTTTGAAAATGTATGTTTTAATAGTTTTAATTGTCGATACATTTTAACCACTAGCGTTTCTAATAAATTAATTGATAGAACCTCCATTTTGTATCAGTGCAAAAATAACTTGCTACTATCGCTAAAATTGAATAATTTTTTTTGCTCGCCATTTTGCGCCAATAGAAACCAATTGTTTTCTAGTTTTGCAACAAATTGTAATAACATTTTTCAATTTTTTACCATTTTGAATCAAATTTTAAAATTTTGCAACAATATTGACTTCATGTTAAATATTGTTTATCAACTTGCTAAATTCAGTCGGGAATACTTTTAGTGTCTCAAATTTTTCTTTGTTAAAACAATTTTTTTGAAAAATAGGCAGCCATTTTGAATCAAGTTATAAAATTCCGCTATATTGTCGTCGAAGGTTTATATCGGTGGCATTGACCACTTCACCTTTTGACTGTGAGCGTAACCGTCGTAAAGCCGTAACAACAAAATCACATTCTAATCGCCATCAATGCAACTGATATTTCACGGCCTCCTGCGATACTTATTTTACTTTTGTTTCCATTGAAACGTTGCCGTTTGTTATTGTTTATTTGTATTTATTTGTTTATAGAAACGAGCGATTTTTCGATATTTTATTAATTAAAAAAACAAACCCCCAAGTGTCGCATATCGTTGAAACCGTCAGAAATTTGTTTGTTGATTTCCGCCCTAATATACAGGGTGTCGCAAAATTTTCGACACTTCTTTCGCTCGATTTCTTCACGTTTCGAGATGCTGTTATTTAATCACGACGTGAAAGCGATCGGAACGGAAGCACGCATTGCCAAAATTCGTCAATTTCGAACGGAAGAAGGTTAGAAAGCGCTTTCTACGTATGAAAAAAAAATGTTGAAGGAAAGAGCAAAAAAAATCGAAGAAAGTATCCTCCCTTTCGCCGTTTCATTTCGGACTTACCGCGAACTTCAACCACTTTCGTACATTCCAAAATATGAAAATTCGTCACTTTAACCACACAATATCACAAACGAGACCGCCGTCGAAACCGCCGAAATCGACGAAACTCCACTTTTCGAACGCAGTTGGGTTCGTTCTTGGTCGCGGAGCTGGTTCACGGTACAATTACCATCACAGTCTGAGTCCGACAGGTATGTCGAGTTGGCCGAGGCAGGTGTAGTAGGGGTTGGAGGTGAGGTTAGCGGTTAGTTGTCGACTCTATGGTGATGGTGGTATGGATTTTATGGCGGTGGGAGCATGCAAAGCGAATTTGTGTTGGAAGGTCAATGTTTTATCGTCTTGTTGTTTGTTGTACGATATTTTTAACGGACGGTGAAGACGTTTCGTTGGGTACCCGAAGTGCCGTAAAAGGGACGGCACTGTAATTAACGGGTTTATGGTCACTTCAAACGAAGTCGCTGAATTTTTTACGATTTTTAAAGCGTTTTCAACAAATTTTTATGCCAAAAGTTTGATTTCGATTTTCTGCAATATTGATACAAAATGGCCGCTACAGCTGAATTACTAACTAAAATAAGCAGTAGGTAAGTGATTAAAAAAATATTAAAACAAACAGACGCAAAAGTTGGTGTTAATTAGATTTTGAAAAAACAATTTTTATTCCAATAGGTTGATTTGCGATTCAAAATGGAGTCCATTATTCAACAATTTTAACGGTACGTAAAATTTGACATTAGAAAAAGTTTTTGAACAGTTGGCATTGCAATAAAAGTTTTACATTTTAATTTAATTTTATCTTTTGATACAAAATGGTGGAAATTTATTTTTGCAAAAACGCATTAAGTGCGAGAGGAAATTGTGAAAATAGCAATAACGTGAATTAAAACAAATTATATCTATGCCAATTTTGCCAACCTTTTGTTGGAGTGATCGAGTGCTTCAAAATGGCGTCTGAATCGAATTTTTTTTTCTTTCTGTATAGAACAGAAAACAAAGTTTTCTTTTCTAGTATTTTGGCTCAAAAATATTGTAAAAGAAAGATTATTGTATTTTGATACAAGATGGAGGACAAGTAAATTATTAGAAAAACGACATATTGTAGCATTTTTATTAAAATAAAGCAAATGTTATAATTAAGACTAATTTATGAATTTGACGTAAATCGTAGATATTCAACTATAGTCATAATTTTGATTCAAAATGGCTTTTGTTTATAACAGGTAAATTTAAAATTTTATTATCAAATATTAAGCATATATATTGTTAGAATATTTCTGTAAAATTTAGTTGTTTTTTTGCTCATGATTTTCTAATTTATATTCAAAATGGCTTCTAAAACTGAATTACTAATTAAAATGAGCAGTAGGTAAGTGATAAAAAAAATATTAAAACAAATAGACGCAAAAGTTGGTTTAGAAAAACAATTTTTATCCCAATTTGTTACCTTGCGATTCAAAATGGAGTCCATTATTCAACAATTTTAACGGTGCGTACAATTCGAGACTAGAAAATGTTTTTGAACAGTTGACATTTCGATAAGTTTTATATTTTAATTTAATTAGATCTTTTGATACAAAATGGTGGAAATTTATTTTTGCAAAAACGCATCAAGTGCAAGAGGAAATTGTGAAAATAGCAATAACGTAAATTGAAAGAACTTATACTTATGCTAATTTTGCCAACCTTGTGTTGGAGTGATCGAGTGCTTCAAAATGGCGTCTGAGTCGAAATTTTTGTTTCTTTTTGTATAGAACAGAAAAGAAAGTTTTTTTGTCCAGTAGTTTGGCTCAAAAATATTGTAAAAGGAACATTTTTATATTTTGATACAAGATGGTGGACGTGTAAATTATTAGAAAAACGACATATTATAGCACTTTTATTCAAATAAAGCGAAGGTCATAATTAAGACTAATTTATGAATTTGACGTAAATCGTAGGATATTCAACTATAGTGATAATTTTGATTACAAATGGCTGTTGTTTATAACAAGTAAATTTTAAATTTAACATGAAATATTAAGCATAATATCGTTAGAATATTTCTGTAAAATTTAGTTGTTTTTTGCTCATAATTTTCTAATTTATATTCAAAATGGCGGCTAAAACTGAATTACTAACTAAAATAAGCAGTAGGTAAGTGATAGAAAAAATATTAAGACAAATAGGGGCAAAAGTTGATGTTAATTAGGGCTACAAAAACAATTTTTATCCTAATTGGTTGACTTGCGATTCAAAATGGACTCCACTGTTCAACAATTTTAATGGGACGTACAATTCAACACTAGAAAAAGTTTTTGAACAGTTGACATTTTACATTGCGATAAAAGTTTTACATTTTAATTTGATTTTATATTTTGATACAAAATGGTGGAAATTTATTTTTGCAAAAACGCATCAAGTGTATGAGGAAATTATGAAAATAACAATAACGTGAATTAAAAGAACTTATACTTATGCTAATTTTGCCAACCTTGTGTTGGAGTGATCGAGTGCTTCAAAATGGCGTCTGAATCGAAATTTTTATTTCTTTCTGTATAGAACAGAAAACAAAGTTTTCTTTTCTAGTATTTTGGCTCAAAAATATTGTAAAAGAAACATTTTTGTATTTTGATACAAGATGGCGGACGGGCAAATTATTTAGAAAAACGACATATTGTAGCATTTTTATAAAAATAAAGCAAATGTTATAATTTAGACTAATTTATTAATTTGACGTAAATCGTAAGATATTCAACTATAGTGATAATTTTGCTTCAAAATGGCTGTTGTTTAGAACAAATAAATTTAAAATTCTAACATGAAATATTAAGCATATATATCGTTGGAATATTTCTGTAAAATTTAGTTGTTTTTTCCTCAGGATTTTCTAATTTATATTCAAAATGGCGGCTAAGTATCGCGAACTTCTGATTTTGAAGAAACTATTTTCAGCGTTTTTAAGATGTTTCTAAACTGAAAATATTTTTAAAATATAACTTACCAAGACGAGTTAGAGAAACAAATTTTTGCCACCATTTTGAATCACTTTGATAACTTAAAATTATTTATTAATTATTTTAATTTCAATTACAATTTTACGTGAAATTCAGCACTTAAAAACCAGAATTTTTTTCCAGTTAATGTATTAAATTATCTCACAATACAAAATGGCCGATTTTACTAACACTAATTATTTGTGATTCAAGATGGACTTCAAAGAAAAATCCTTGTTTATTTAGCGTTACAATTAAAATTTAAAACAATTAGCTACTAAACCATTTATTTGTCCTACTAATCTTTTAATTTAGACACAAAATGGCGGACAACTTTATCAATTAACTATATTAATCAAAAATATATTAAATTACGTGATTACGAAATTACGTGATTATGCACAAAAACCTTTTAAAATTTTTGGATTAACAAAAATTTCTCAATATTGATACAAAATGGCCGTTGCCTACCTATAGTGACTGTAAAAATTTTCAACATTGTCGAAGTATCATTGTTTGAATTACCTAATTAGACTTTAGGTAGTTCTGATATTCCAAGACAATTGATTGTCGCCCGCCATTTTGTATCAAGGTAGAAAATTTAATTTATTTAATTTCTTTTAATATTGAGTGATAACTGAAGCAATTACTTGACAAGTTAAAAAATATAAAAAACATAGAATTTAGTATATACCTACGGCCATTTTGAATTCTAAGAAGACAAAAATTGGTGATATCTACCCAAAATTTTGAGGTTACACAATATTCTGTTTCTTAGTTGGAACACATCTTAACTGTTTAAAATCTTTGTAATGGTTAATACCAAATTTCTGTCTTGACTCAAAATGGCGTCTAAATCGCAAAATTCAATTGAAATCTCTCAAACTTTGACCTAAAATGGTAAAAATTTTCTTGAACTTAATATGAAAATAAAATAAAGTTTAGTTTAATTCAGTATTCAAAATGGCAGCTTTTTATTGCAATTCAAATTAATATATCTTCGTATTTTATGTTTGATAAGAAAAAATTACAAATTACTGATGATCAAAAGTACATTTTACGGAACAGATTTTCGAAAATGTTATACGCTTTATTACTATTCAAAATGGCGTCTTAAAGAGGTCGTTAATTGATTCCAGTAAGATATTTACGTTTGTAACCAAAATAGGAAGTCTCATATTACTAATGAGAATAGTATTAAATTATTTTAAATTGATGCAAAATGGCGGATTTTACTGAAAACTTGAATGGGAATCTATAACAATTTTTTTTAATTTTTCAAAAAAATTTAAAATGTTACTGGAATCATTAACAAAAATGTGACTTGGAATTTTATGATATTTCAACGAAATTAAGATTCAAATTGGTGTTGAAACCTGATTAAGCTACAATTAATTATATTTTTTAGAATTAAACTTTAGTGACGGCAATTGTTGTTATACTAGAACATTAACCTTAACATTGTCGACAACAACGATTAACTATGCGGAGACGTTAATTGCTTATCCTACATTTGTCCCAAAAATTCAGTACGCAGCCAGTTGAAAGTTGCACTGAGGCGATGAAAGCGCATTTCTCTTCCGACATTCTCTCAAACAGCAGCATCAGTGTGTAAAATCCAACAAACCCCAAGAGAAGCCCAAAACCAACGAAAAATGGTGACGTGCAAAATTGAAAACCAACCACCTCCCGTCGTTCAGGTAAAAAAAAATGATTCAAATCGTTTCTTGAACTACCTGAAAATTCTTAGAGACGCCCCTGTTGCAATTTTCGCGCGCCCTCTCGCGTCGACCTCCAACATTTCGTTGTGTCTGTTGGGTAAAAAAAATTGTTGAACCCTAAAAATGTTTTGAAACGACCCTGTTGCAAATTACGGCGACTTTTTGAAAATTCATTAAACTACCTCCCAGTCATGCGTCGTACAGGTAAAAACATCTTTACGTATTGTGTTTGTGAAAATGTTTAGAGACGACCCTGCTTGATACTGCGTTTTATTCGCGCCCTCTCGCGGCAACTGGCCCAAGTTCCTTTATGGCAGTAATTTATTATCGCCACCTGGCGGCCATTAATCGATCCGTTTCGAGCCCCAGTTTGATGTTTTGATGATGTGGAACTTTTATTTTCGCTTTTAAACCGTCCGATCTCCGAAAGTGAGTACTACCACCTTCAATCCTGAAATTGTCCGCTTGTTTTCCGCCGTTTTCCCCACCGAGATATGCCCGGAAAGCTTTAAAAGTTTTTTTTTTGAGGTTATGTCGGTCAATCCGATGACTTTTGGCATTTTTTTTTTGGTTTTTTCTTTATTAATTTTCGCAGAATCACGCCGTAGACCGCAATTTTGGCAATTTCTAAATACACATAAATGTTGGTTTACATCTTACGGAGTGGTGGAAGGTCGGTATTTGGGTTTAATTCGATGGATCTTTTTTTTTTTTGTAGTCCCGACTACTAACCGCATGATTGTTACACCGTCTGTTGGTTCAGATGGCTGGGAAAAAAATCCGTTCACGAACTTCGCAAAATTCGATTTCCGTCAGTAGTTTGAGCACGAACCGTCCAGTCGACCTTTCGATAAGCAATAACGTTGCTAAGGGTAGCGGTCGACCGGCGGCCGACGAATTACTCGGCTTGACTAAAGAACAGCTCAAGACTGAGTGCAGGAAACGCGGCCAGAAAACTACCGGCAATAAAACGGAGCTGGTATGAAGAATTTATGGGTGGACACCGTTGTTGTTGCCTGTAGTAGCTGTCTTTTTGATCGTTTCGTTTTGCTTGTAGTTGTTGTTCGCATTGTAGTCCCTCTCTAAAAACAGCTTTTTCCCGTCCTTTTACCCCTAAACGTCGACTATGTCATTTATGAAATTAGACGTAATGGCGAAATTCGCCATCTTGTGTTTTGTTGTGACATCCCTCATGTTGTGTTGGATTTTTCATGTACAGTTTTCTGTAATATCGGTCATTACCTTCGTTCTTATCAGTGAATTTTATGCATAATGCACCTGCATTAACTGCACAATTTGAGCCACTAATTGTATATTTTTTTTGTTTTTTAATATTGGTAATTATGACTTATACAAGAGAATTACCAACAATTACAGTGACCCAACTAGCCAACACAAAAAAAAATTGAATTATAAGGGGCGGTTTTAACTTGTTTAATGTTATGAAATAATTTAATGTAGTCGCCATTTTGAATCGTTGATAATATTTGGTTTTTGTCGCTTATCATCCCTTATTCTGTAAACTACCAAAATACAAAATGGAGGCGAATTCTTACATTTTGTACAAAATTGTCAATATATTTCTTTATTTGATGCTAAAAGTAAACAATTTCGCAGTTTCTCTTATATAATTATTAAACCCCGCCATTTTGTATCTTAACAAACCGAGCGCCATTATTGTTGCGAAACTAGTTGCGGTGCTGATGTTTTAACAAGTGACAATTTTCTTTAAATGCTTAAAACCTACAAACATTTAAACTTTCTATGCTGATTCAAAATGGCTGCTACTTGATTAAAAGGAACTTTAAATTTTTTATTAGCGAATGGTAGAGGTCTAGTTGAACCGCTTTAGTAGTGAGGCAAGTAAATTTACAACTTGCAAGTAAATATTATCATTTCAATTCAAAATGGCATCTATGATTTGTTGTTTGTATATTTGTTTTTAAGCAAGAAACTTTTTATCGATATCACTTACATAAATGAGTCATTGATTTCAAATTTAGGCGTCATTTTGAACCGCATTTTTTCTGAAACCCGACGTTCTTTTTTATTTTTCTAGATAATACAAAATGGAGGTGAATTCTCGCCATCTTGTACTCAAATTGTAGGTTTTCTGTACATGGAACAAGTTTCTTCAATTGAATCCAAAAATAAACAGTTTTGCGGTTTCTCTTTTGTAATTACTAAATTACGCCATTTTGTATCTTAACAAATCGAGCACCATTATTGTTGCGAAAATAGAATTGGTGCATATGTTTTAACAAGTTACAACTGTCTTCAATTACTTGAAATTTACAAACGTTTAGACAACTTTTAGTTTATTAGATACAAAATGGCGACAAATGGCTGCTTTTTTTGTATGAAATACGCGAAACTATATTTAGTCTTCACTTGACGATGCTTTTTGAGGATGTAATACTTGAGAATAGGGCAGAACTAACAATTTTTAATGCTGATACAAAATGGCGTGTATATAAAGTTACTATACTGACTCAATATGACTTGAAAATTGGTGCATTGTATTTTTTTACTTTTGCTATTAATAGTATGACAGCGCTGCTCTTTTTTTAATTTAAGACAATTTTCCATGTTGATTCAAAATGGCTGCCACTTAAAAAAAACTTTGAAATTGTATGCCAAAATGATAGAGATCTCATTAAAATGGTTTCTCGAGGGTAACGAAAGTTATTTTCCGGCTTGAAAGTAATTTTTCTGATTTCGATTCAAAATGGCGTCTATGACAAAATCATGTAATGAAACTAATGTTGATGTTTGTTTTAAACGAAAGACTTTTTTGATATCGTTTACATAAATGATTCGTGAACTTCGAATTTAGGCGCCATTTTGAATCATTTTATCTGCAAGCCGCCGCGCTCTTTTATCATTTTAGATAATACAAAATGGAGGTGAATTCCCGCCATCTTCTACTCAAATTTATATAGAAAAAATTTCTTCAATTGAAGTCAAGAATAAACAGTTTGGCGGTTTCTCCATTACAATTACCAAATTGCGCCATTTTGTATCTAAACAAATCGAACGCCATTATTGTAGCGAAACTAGACGTGGTAACTTTGTTAACAAGTTACAACTTTTTACAATTACTAGAAACTTACAAACGTTTAGAGAACTTTATTGATTCATTAGATACAAAATGGCGATGAATCGCTGCTCGTTTTATACGATATACGCGGAACTATACATTCAGTCTTCACAGCACGAAGCTTTTACGAAAGCAATAGTCGAGAATAAGGCAGAATTAATCATTTTAATTCTTATACAAAATGGCGGATACTTAAAATAAATTAGCTTTAAACGTATTCTGACGTATTTTCACTAATTACTGGTAATGTAATATTTAAAGATAATTATTCGGATTTAAGACAATTTTTTATGTTGATTCAAAATGGCTGCCATTTAAAAAAAATGTTCTTTTACGGCATGATGGAAATTCCGTTGAAAAGTTTCCGCAAAAGTAAACCAAAGTAACTTTACGGCTTACTAATTTTGTATTCTTACTTCGATTCAAAATGGCGACTATGAGAAAATCATGCGTTGAAACTAATTTTGATGGTTGTTTTTAAACGAGAATTTTTTTAACTGCGTTATTTATATAAATGGGGTGGGCTGAATTTTAATTTAGCCGCCATTTTGAATCACAAAGAAATAAATTATAATTCTTCATTTCTCATCTCAATTTTTATAAAGTTTAACAATTTTCTCAACAAGTCGATGCGTTTTTTATTTTTCTAACGGGATTGCGTAAATTTTGTCAACTTGTGGCTTTCTCTTTAAAACTTTCTAGTCCGCCATTTTGTATCTAAACAGATCAGTCGCCATATTGTAACCAAAACAGACGTTTCAACAAGTTAAACTCTATTCGATTGCTTTAAAGCTCTCAGACGTTGAACCAACTCTATACAAAATGGCGACGAAATTTGTATTTAATTTGAAGAATTTTATTTGATTTCTCCCGTTAAGTTTCTTTATGGAACAAATCCAATATGGCGTCGACATCTTCAACCGAACTATTTCCTTCCAATTTTTCAATAATCTCCGATGTCGCCTCATTAGGCATTGAACAGTCACAGGTCAAAGTATCAAAGATAAGTGCGTAAACCAAAATGGCGGACACAATCATCAACATTGAACATGTTCGTGTTATTTTGTTATCGTTCCAATTGTTTTTAACCTGCGTAAAAATACTAAACTTCTCCCCCCCCATGCTCGATTGATTGTTTTTCGCTTTTCTATAATTGTAGTGTGTTTCTGTTGCTATTTGTTGTAATAATTTTTTATTTATTTAATTTATTGACGATTTTGTTTTGTTGAACAGCTACAGAGATTGGGATACAAGATGTCGTCGGCTGTGAAAAAACGTGATGTCAACATTGCGACGACGAACGGCACTGCCGTTATTTCGAACGACATGACGGGCGCCTCTGGTGATCTTACTGATAAATCGAAAAAAGAAAAAGAGAAAGCGGAACGGGCGAGTTTGGTGTTGTGGAAGAGACCTTTGATCACTAGCGAATATGCGGCGAAAGAAGTTGTCGCATTATTGACCACCTACGGAAAAAAGTGAGTCGTAGTCGAAGATTTACAAGGAGAAACGACGCCATTTTGAATCAACAATTTAAATAAAAATTGATGTTAAAAATTATATTTTGCGCCATCTCGTATCTAAATTAATTTCAAACGTTTTTGTTGTATCCAATCATCAAAATTCACTTATTTTGGCCGCCATTTTGTATCTACTATTTTCGGAAGCGACATGTTTAAATGAGATTAATCACTCATTACGTTGTTTTTGATGCTTTTTAAGTGAAATTTTGCTCCTCAAAAGAAACATCCGCCATTTTGTATCACACCATCTTGTATATAGAAAAGTTGACGTTTATATTTAAAATTCGACAAGCGGTTGTCTTTTAAGTTTACTTGAAACAACTGAGTTTTGTTGAGAATTCCGTCCATTTTGTATCGTTAAAAAGCCATTTTGTGTCATTTACTAAAATATTTTTTCCAGGGTTTTAGAACATAAGAAAATAGTCATTCTAGCCTCGATCTCATTATTAGTCTTGTACCTGTTAGTGAATACGGCGGGTCCCCACCAGGGGGTCGTCCAAAGTGTCTACAAGCAACTATTATGGTGCTCGTATTGGATAGGATTAGGTAAAAGTATTCAAGAAAATGAAAACATAACCTCATTTTTTATTTTAAGGCATACTATCGTCGGTGGGCTTAGGAACGGGTCTCCACACATTCCTGCTGTATTTGGGGCCCCATATAGCTCAAGTAACTTTAGCGGCCTACGAATGTGAATCGTTAAATTTCCCTTCACCTCCCTATCCTGACGAGGTTATCTGTCCAGACGAACGGGATCCTCTGGCGGTTACTATTTTTAGTATTATGTCGAAAGTGAGACTGGAAGCGATGTGTTGGGGGGCAGGCACGGCTTTAGGAGAATTACCACCTTATTTTATGGCGAGAGCCGCGAGACTTTCCGGGTGAGTTTCGATTTTTTCGATTCTTCGATTATTAACTTTTCGTTGCAGCATCGACCCCGACGATGAAGACGATGAGTTGAAGGAGTTCGAAGAGTTGCAACGTCGACAAAACAACCGAAACGAATTGACGATGATCGAGAAGGGAAAGTTGTTTGTCGAGGAAATGGTGCAGAAAGTCGGGTTTTTCGGAATTTTGGCGTGCGCCAGTGTAAGTTTTTTGACGAAAATTTTATGTTTTTGAATTTTTTTTGTTGTAGATTCCGAACCCTCTGTTTGATTTGGCCGGGATAACTTGCGGGCATTTTTTGGTGCCGTTTTGGAAGTTTTTCGGTGCTACGTTGATCGGAAAAGCAATAATTAAGATGCACATTCAGAAAATGTTCGTTATTATCGCTTTCAATGAAACTTTGATCGTGACGGCTTTGCAGTGGTTAGAACATGTTCCGGTGGTTGGACGTATGCTTCAAGTGCCGTTCAAAGCGTTTCTCGATCGGGAAAAACAGAAATTGCACAAGGGAACCGGTGGTGATAAAGCGGCGGAAAAAGGAAACATTTTGGGTGCTATCTTCGAGAAGTTCGTGTTTGTCATGATTTTGTATTTCGTTTTGTCGATAGTTAATTCGTTTGCCCAAAGCTATCATAAGCGGATACACAAAAAGAAAGGTGGCAAAGTCGCCAAGGATTCTTAGGTCAATTTATTTGTTGTTGGTTAATTTGTTTTATTTAATTTAGTTGAATTTGTTTTGTTCCATGAACCATTCCTATTTGTAATTTGCAAGTCTTGATATTGTAAGTATTTTATTTACACTTATTGTAAATATTGTCGTATAAGTAATTACCACTGATTGTTAAGGTGACTGATATTCCTTTCAAGTGTGATTTGTTTTGTTCCCAATAGATGTTTGGAAATTTTTCGCTCGTTTTAAAGCATCACCCTTTATTAACATTGTAATCTTTCAGAAAAACTGATAAGAATCTTTAAATGAAACGCAATAATCAAATTGGAAACATTTTCCTAACTAACAAATCTTGTTCGAGTCTTATTATGGAAGTCAAAAAACTAAATTTCCGGAAGTCTGTCATTTACGAAAACGTGTATCAGGATTACATGAGAGCAAAGAAGACTCTGAATTATAGTTCTTTTATTTTCTGTAAAGAGCGCCACTATTGTCTTCTCTGTTCCAACGATCGGATCGCTCTTCTGTGATCCTAGTAGCAAGAGTAAAATTTATTTGCAAGATTCGAAATTTAACTGCCAAACTCTTGTCATATTTGAAACAATATGTATCAGGATCACATAAGACCGAAGAGGTCGCCGGATTACAGGAATATAGTTCGAACTTTTCCCGTCAAAGGACATTGCTCTTCTTGTAGAAAAAGAAAAATTTACTTGCGCATTTGGAACAGTCTGTATCAGGATCACATGAGAGCAAAGAGGTCGCCGGATTATAGAAATTATGGTTCGGTTATTTCCCGTCAGGGGCGCTACTAGTGTCTTTGTTGTTCCAACGACCTCATCGCTCTTCTGTGATCCTGGTAGCAAGAGTAAAATTTATTTGCAAGATTCGAATTTTAACTGTCAGACTCTTGTCATATTTGAAACAGTATGTATCAGGATCACATAAGACCGAAGAAGTCGTCGGATTACAGAAATATAGTTCGAACTTTTCCCGTCAAAGGGCATTGCTCTTCTTGTAGAAAAAGAAAAATTTACTTGCGCATTTGAAACAGTCTGTATCAGGATCACATGAGAGCAAAGAGGTCGCCGGATTATAGAAATTATAGTTCGGTTATTTCCTGTCAGGGGCGCTACTAGTGCCTTCGCTGTTCCAACGACCTCATCGCTCTTCTGTGATCTTGGTAGCAAGAGTAAAATTTATTTGCAAGATTCGAACTTTAACTGTCAAACTCTTGTCATATTTGAAACAAAATGTATCAGGATCACATAAGACCGAAGAGGTCGCCGGATTACAGAAATTATAGTTCGGTTATTTCCTGTCTGGGGCTTCTCTGTTCTAACGACCTTATCGATCTTCTGTGATCCTAGTAACAAGAGAAAAATTTACTTGCAAGATTTCTTCGACATCGGCCATATTTGTACCAAATTGTATCAGGATCACATGAGAACCACGAGATCGTAGAATTACAGGAATCTGTAAGCAGTTGTTTTTTTCCGCCTGAGGACGCTAACTAGTTTTCCTTTTACAACTCTCCCAATGTTTTCAAATGGAGTAGAAACTATTAGGAAACTCCAAATTATGGACCACAACTTGTTGGCATTCCAGATCACGATCGTACCGCTCGAAGTGAGATCAAGGTTAAGAAATAAAACCAATTTTTGAGTTTAATACATTTAATGAATCCAATTTTTTTACATTTAGAAACTTTTAGTTCGTTTAATTGTACACAAGAAAATGCTGGTGTCAATTTCTTTTCGAAAGTAGATCCTCGATTGGTCCTTGAAAAGCTGAATGAATGTGCACCCTTCACAATTTCCATCCGTACCATTTCGCTCTGAAACAATTAACATTACATTATTAGCATTAATTGATTACAAAGCACTGAATATTATTTTTTCAGATTTTGCGATTATTCTACTCACGACTCTTAACAATGTAGACATAGTAGTCAAAGTAAAAAAAAAAATTGAAGGACTACTTACTAAGTTTTATTAATGATTTTCGTGGTCCAAATGCAGAAACTTGGAAGGCTCAGAAACACATTCATGATCTACTGCAACGTCTTTCAGAATCGAGGAATTTGCAACAATCACTTGCGTTACTGTAAATCATCAACAAATATTAACAACTCTCCTCTCAAATTCTAAATTAAGAGATCTAAAAAAGGAGGAGTTGCAATACTTACCGTTGGTGCAGTCACTGTGTAAAATGTGCTCTGATGTTGAACAAACAAAAGCCACGATTCGACATGATAGATATATTGACAATAGTAATAATAGAAAAAAAAACCTAAAATTATGTAGTACAATAAATATTTTGATAAAAAATTAATAAAATTCACAACAAGTACAGTCGATTACAACCTAATATCAGACGATCCTTCCAGCTTTGGTATCTTAGAAATGCCAATAATATACATGTAAAAATAAGTCTTATTTTGTACCTTAACGATTAAGGGTGAGTTTTGCGAGATTAGCGTTAAGATGTGTATAACCTACGTAAAAAGGGGCAAATTATGGAAGTGATAACCCCTCTTCCCCTTCGCAGCTAAATAAATATAAACAACGTGATAGGCCCCCGGAACAAAGCAAATAAAACCAGCTAACAAAAACACGGACCCTTGAAGTCCCGAATTCGGTTCAGCCAACGACACCGCTCCAGTAGCCAACAATCCCATCCCAATTATCAACAAAGTCGCAGCCGCCAAAACCATCCTCCAATTCTCCCGGACTTTCGGATGCCGAAAACACGATTGATTCAAATTATCCTGACTCGAACTGTCGTAACAATCCTGAATAAGCGAATCGCTATCCCGCGACGTATCATTCGCCAGTTTATAACCCCTACAAACAAAACGTTTTAAACCGCAAAACGCGATTGAAAAAAAAGTCACAAACCTGCCGTTTTCTATCCTAACATCAACTTGAGGGGACCCCTCGGGGGGGCTACAAGGAGTCGTCGCTCCATAAACTTTAATAGCCTCATCCGTTTCTTCCTCAAACGCATCGTCTATCGAGAAACGTTTCTGATTTCGCTGATTTGACAACGAGAATTGAGTTGACATTTTGAGGTTAGTTCACTTGACAACTTGCTATTTGCATTGTGGGGGAGTAAACTCACTCGAAATTGGACGGAATCGCTTTATATTCACGCCAAAACGAAACGAGAATGCGATTATTAATCAAAAAACGTTTAACGAATGTTAATTAATGTTTTAGTTTGCGACATATTTACAAACATTACGACCAGAGGGCGTAACGCAAAGCAAACGTCAAATTACGTCCCGAAAGTTGCAGCGCGATTACGCCTCCTATTCCAATACGTTACGGTAAAAAGAGATAGTGCATCGCGCCGCTCATGGTTGAGAAACGTCAAAATGCGTTTCAAAAGTGTAATGATGTGTCGTTTCTTTGTTTAACTTCTTAATGTAAAAAAAGATGGAATTTAGGTAAAAATGATGAGCAGTGCCGTAGAGTTGAGTGGGGCAATGGACGTGATTAAATATAATAAACAATTTATTAAGTAATTACATAAATTCAATCCAAATACAAATAAAGAGTTAAACAAAATTAATATATTAATAGAAATAAAAACATTTAAAGCAACATTTTATATATTTAAGCACTTAACATGTCCGAAGCCCTACTATTGCTTTGTTCTTTCCTAAAAAATTACTCGTGAAGCTTCGAAACTTAAAAGAACATTTGGCACTATTGCACTTACAATAATTACGTTATATCATTCGATAAAGCATAGAAAAATAACTATTTGTTTCCTCTAAGGCAAGTTCTAATCACTTCTATAGTTAATCAGTTAAACGACCGATTAATGGTCGGACCTCAAGTTAGTCGTGAGTAAATAAATTAAATCGTTTGAACACAATATCGACTTAAAAACCCGACTAGTTTGCAGGAATCTAAGCGTAAGCGTACCAAGGTTGCCTCCTGACCCATCGCAATTTGCCATGAGTTTGGGCATGGATCTTAACACTAGCACTTTCGGCCGCCCTAACCGTCTCCTTGACGCTTTGCATCAAATTTTGGGCGTTACCTTCCAACATTTCAGTAGCTTCCCGGTCTTCTTCGGAACCTAAAATTTTCTTCATTTAACAAAATTGTCAGAAACAAAAACAATCAAACAGATACCTTTAACAGGTTTTCCCTTTTCTACGTTTGCAATAAAAACAGTAATAAAGCGATTTATTTACAGGCGGGAAGCTCAATCTTTTTTTAAAAGAAAAATAATTACCTTGCGCCCCTAACATTGTTGCCTTGACTGTACTTAAAATCTTCAATTGTGTCGCTATAGTGGGAATCCTTTCGCACACTTGCAACAAATTGGTGCGGATCCTCTTATCGGTGCATTCTCTGGCTAATTGTTTGGCGATTCTGGTGACGTCAGCACTGGCATCAGCAATCGCTTTAGCGGTGGCGATCAATTCACGTTTGCTACCCTTATCGTCATTGTGAACCAGTTCGGAGAGACGCGCCATCAATATCGCCATACGTTTGGCTGCCGCGATCAAATCGTTGTCTTTAGCGGACCATTGGCGCACTTCTCTGTGCAAATTGTGGGCGGCGACCTACGGATTCGATCGTTTAAACCGCCATTTTGGATCCCCAATCAATTTCAAAATGATTCCAATATGGCGGCGACTTACCATGATTGGTTGACTAGCACTGGGTGCGTGTTTGAACACGTCATCTTCGTCGTCGGTTTCTGGAGGTGGAGGACGCATTGGGGCGCCATCGTGGGGCAAAGGCGGCCTAGGAGGCGCGTGATCTAAGAAATCGCAAATTTTAGATTTTCGAAACAAAACAAAAAAATCGCAAGCAATTACAATTACCATCTTCTAGTATGTACTCCGGTATAAAACTGCAATATCCTTGAATGCGTGTAATAAACACCGAAATCCTGTTAGTAACGACAAACCGTACGGGGTTAGCTCAAGAAATTTGGCAATCAACAACGAAATCGTACAGGATGAGGCAGTTGGTTTTGTTAAGTTGGCAACGCTGTTTGAAACTTGTCAAATTTTGACAACCAATCAAAATTAAGTAAAAAAAAACCAACTAGCGAACTGTACGGTTGTACCAACTGTTACGTCTTTTTCCTTGGAAAATATTCGAAGCGACATAAACGATGGCACAACTTGTGAAAAACATTAAAAATAAATCGAGCAAGCGTTCAACTAGCGGAAAGCCGACTAAGTTACGTGCAACTTTTATGAATACGGCCTCGGTCTCTCCACAGTATTTACAATCCCTTCATGCTACCAACAGTCATGCTCGATAACAACAAAATCAAATTACCTGGTTCTTGATATGCGTTGGGGATAAGTTCTTGGCAGAGTAAATCGGAATTATCCCCTGACGCGTCGAAATAAAAAACAATTAGAGGAAAAAAACAAAACAAAAATAACTATAGAGGTACTTGAGGCTATAGGTTAGGGTTATACCTCGTGCCCACTTAGGCAAAGGACTGACACGACCGTGTTGATGCGGGGTGGGACTCAACGTTCCCGAATCCCTTCCTGGTGCCGGCGTGTTTCTTAACGGTTCGCCAACTACAAATTTTTTTTAGCCATGAAAAGCCGTTATTCTACAGCGCTTGCGCAAAATTATGTACAAAAATAAAAAAAGTTACTGACGACGCCAGGGTGAAAAAAAATATTAATAAACCCAATACCTTTGTCAATAAAGTAACTGTTGGGGGTCGGTTCTGGAATCATTAAATCATCGATAATTAAATTTAGTTAAGTTGTTAAAAAAATATAAAAAATTACCCAAATTGAGTGAATTGATGTCGGGAAGTGGGGGTAATTCGGGGTTGATTTGAACAGCCTTCCTTACTTGACCGACAGCGTTCAATAACTAAATTAAAAATAATTGTAAAAATTGTTTGGTCTTTTAATATTAAAATTACTCCTTTATTCGATTCTCTCCAGTGCGACACTGCGTTGGCGTCGGCCGGATTGACAGCGACAGATTTGGCGTCTTGGACCATGGGAGGGACGCTGTTTTGAAGTGCGTCCGATGCTCGGTTAACATCGTCGATAAAGGAGGGATCTTCGGAATTGTCGCTTTCTTGTTTCGCCACCAACAAAACGCGATTGGCAAGCCTGGCAATGGCGGAAGTGTTGTCCACCATTTTTTGGGGTTGCTTATTTTTGATGGCCTCTTCGCACAAAAACGTGTGCTTCTTCATTTGTTCCTCTGCAAAATGAAACGTGGCAAAAATGACATTTTGAATATGTGATGCAATCAACTGTCAAAACATAAACTTCCCAGCGTTATGATTGGAGAAACTTAATAAACAACATTTATAGAAAAAGTGCCGCCATTTTGAATATTTATTAGGTAACTGATTATAAAAGGAATCTGTAACGTGTAGCGCCATTTTGAGTACAAGCTACAAGTGGAGTATTTGAGTCATAATTCAATTTCATAGCAATCGGAGGACGAAGTTTTAGTCAAATTCGTGTTGACACATAAAAACTGATTTTTCTAAAACTAAGAACGCTGCAGAGGCACAACCGCGTACCAAATTTCATAGGGATCGGAAGGAACAAGTTTTTTGGTTAAGAATTCTCATAACTTTGTTTTCTTCAAATAGGGGAAGAAAATTCACTTGCACGGATTTAAAAGAATAAGCAAGGATATGCTTTCTTGGAGAATATTTAGGCGGCAATATTTAAAAATCTCTTCGAGTACATAACCTCACTTACTACAATTACATAGATTTTTCGCGTAACTGCCGCTATTGTTTAATTTTATTACTTTCCGTAGTTGCGCCATGTTAATATGAACATGAAAATACAAATTTTCCTTCTAAAATCGACGAAATAATTGAAAATTCTACATAAATGTGATTCTTGGCTTCGTGACCTTGATCGTGACGTCAACACTTGCGGAGTCAATTCTCAAATCGTTTCAAATAAGAACTCGACCTAATTTGTATAAAAAATTAACTGTCGCTAAAACAGTTTACTCCGCCATTTTGAATATTTAGTAAATTAAAATTTTGCTAATCAACTGAAAACAACCTTGGAATGTATTTAGCAAATGGAACCGTCCTGAGGATGCTACCTCAAAACTTCGTATTGAAAACAAAATGACGTAGCGCCATTTTGAATACGAAATCGGCGATACCAACCTGAAGCTTTGATAAAATCAGCGGAATCAGTGGCCTCATCACACAAATTCCTAACTTTGCTCAAAGTATCCGCATATTGTTGACGCAAATTCTCGAAATGTTCATCTGCCGCCTTCGACGTTGGATAATTCATTCGAATACTGCCAGCCGAAATCAATTGAGGTGTCAAACTATCGACTTGATTAGCGGCACTTTGTAAAGCTTCGGCAAGTTTCTTGTTACCACCGCTACCACCTGAAAACCAAAACAAATCTAAACACATCCCATTTGACAAAAATAAATAACTAACCGGCAGCTACCATTTTGGCGGTTTTAACTGCACGATCCGAAAACTGTTGCAAATGGGCGGCTTTATCGGAAAAATTTTGATCCCGATTCGGGGTACCTTCAGGTGCCAGAACCGCTTCGGTGAATTGTTTCAAAGGTGTAACGATATCGATGAAATCTTCAACGACACGATTGACGACCGCTTGATTGATGCGCTCCTTCAGTTCGTGGAGTTTCTGGGAGAGTTTTCGTGCCACTTCTTGCGCTTCGGGACTGTTGCCTTTACCTTGGGCGCAAAGATCGGCCAATTGGCGAGAGAGGGCGTCAACTTCGTCGCACAACTGAAGAATCTCCGCCTTTTGAACGCCCGGAAGACCGTCAGCCACCTGTCGACCATTTTGAATACGTCATAAAGTTTGCGTTGTCACAAAAATTGTTTCTACAAGGAATAACTTCCATTTTGGATAATTATTTGAATAGTCGGAACAGCAGGACTTTCAAGAACTTAGTTTAAAAATTAATGGATTCAATTAGGGTGACGCCATATTGTATCACTTGAATTTCTTTTATATATTTTTATATTAATATCAACAAAATTAAAAAATTCTTACAATACCAACTTTCAAAATCATAAATATGGAAGAAAAAAATTATTAACGTCCAAGTGACTCCATTTTGTATCACGTGTTCCAAAATACGTCACATCTTAATAGTAGAATCACAATACAAATATTAGTAACTCGATTTAATAATAATTCAAACACTTTGTGGTGACGCCATATTGTATCACTCTGATACATTGGAAGCAATGTAAACATTTTTTGAGTATTCATACGTACAGAAAATCGCAGAATTCTTACAACTGCAAATTCTAAAATTATAAATGAAGAAATAAAATATATTGATTAATTAATCTTGAGCTAGGTTATGTCCAAACGCCTCCATTTTGTATCACGTGTGCTCCAAAATACGTCACATCTTAACAGTTGAATATGGATCAGAACAGAACTTTCAGTAACTTGATTTAAAAATTATTCAAACAGTTTATGGTGCCGCCATATTGTATCACTGCAATCTCTTCGCTGTTATATAAACATTTTTCATATATTCACACATACAGAAAATCGCAAAATTCTTACAAGTTCAAAAATTATAAATAAAAAAGAAAAATATTTTGATTCTATTGACTCCATTTTGTATCACGTACCCGAAAATACGTCACACCTTAAAGCTTGAAGATGGATAACAAGAGAACCTTCAGTAACTTACTTTAGAAATTATTCAAATAATTCATGGAGGCGCCATATTGTATAATTCGATCACTTGGATTTAATGTAAACATTTTTTATGTATTCACATACAGATAATTGCAAAATTCCTACAATTACAATTCCGAAAATCATAAATAAAAAAGAAAAACACATGTCCACTCATTAATATGGAGCTGAGTCACTCCAAAGTGATTCCATTTGGTATGAAGTTGATGATTTCCCGTAATACAAAATGGCCGAATTCTTACATACGTAAGAAACAACACAAAATGTTTTATTGATATGCAGGAAACAAAAAATCACTACCATCAGTCGCCATTTTGAATCAAAATTACCCACCTTTCGACCTTCCTCCACTATCAAAGCAATGGCGCGTCTGCCGAGTCCTTTATCGTCATGTCCAGGATTCGACAGCCACTTCCGTGCTTGCTCCAACCTTAATGGATGCAAACAATGAAATTGACAGATATACAAAATGGCAAAATTTTACCTCCCCTGAACAGTATGGGCAGTTTGCTGTAATCCCGCCTTATCGACAGCAACAACAGCGTTCAACACAGCCTGTTGCAAATGTCCCAATTTATCTTTGATACCCCTAGCTAAAGATTCTGCTTGGGGCGTAGCCCCTTTACCGTCTTGTCTCAATTCGCACAAAGCATCCGTCATTGTTGTAAGATCGGAACAAAGTTTATTAATATTATGGGCATCTTGAGGCAAACAACGTTCAGCAACTCTCTGCGCAGCTTCAATGATTTGTCTCAATGATTTCTCCCCGACACCCCCACGCACCGCATTGGGGTCCTAAAAGTAGTTACAATTAATCTAATTTTAGACGCCATCAAAATATTTACCAGCAACCAATCGTTGGCGGCGTTAATTTTGTTTTGTATAGCGTTCTGGAGTTTTTTCAAAACAGTCAAATTATCCAAATCGGATTGTTCTTCGTCGTAACTCGTCAATTGAAGAACGCGAATGATTTCGTTGATTTCGTCGGTCATCCTGCGCGCTAAATAGTTTCGATTTTCGGCCGCTTCTTCCGCTCCTTTCCCCCCTTGCGCCACAATATGTATGTAAATTTTCATCGAACAAATAAGAATCGGTGCTAAACATTTGACTTGTTCCAAACAACGTGATAAAATTTCCGAATGTACTTGATGCGTCAATTCTTTTTCTCTCGCAGTCACTTCTCGACTGACTTTACTCAAACATGGACTTAAATCACGCAAAAATTGTACCAGCTCATCGAGAGTTTCAATCACTTCGGCCACAGCTAAATAATCGAGTACTCGATGACATTCCCGAATGATTTTGCGTACTTCTGATTCGTCAAAACACAAAAGAAGTGCGGAAGTAGCTTGGAGAATACCGCCGCTACCTTCGATTAACCGTTTTCTTGCGGGTGACGAAAAGGGGTCGTCTTTAAGCATTCCGGAGGCTTCTTCAAGAAGTTTGGAGCTACGTTCGACTCGAACCAGAGCGGCCGGCATGTCTTGACGTAAAATCGGATCATCGCTGCTATTAATTGTTTCACGTCCTACTTTAACTAAGTTGAAAACGGCATTACTGACGGATCGAACGGGTTGTTCCAAATCGGGCATAGGGACCCCATCTTCGGCTTCTTCGTGTAAAATCACCAATTTCGAAACCTAAAATAATCGAAATTTCAACAACAGGTGGTGGCGAAGGGTCGGAATAAAACGTGGGGGCGACAAAGCGAGGTTATTGAATAAATTTGTAAAAATTAAACGTAAACAAATGGCGACATAACCTTATTTGGGCAGGTAAAAGTCGAGTAGACACCCGCTCGAAATTCGGCTTTTAAACCGCGAATTAATTGAAAAATTTACAATGAAACGAAACCGAAAGACGGTTCGGGAGTAAAAAACGGGATTTTCGGGAAGAATCAAGAAACGTCAATCGAAAAACAATTGAAATTTACAATTGGAATGACAGGCAACGCCTACTTTTAATTTGCAACACTCTAAATTTAACCGGAAACTCCAACATGACCGGAAACGTCTATTAATATCGACAAAGATTTCGGGAAATTGTCCCGGGCTGCGCCCACATAATTTTCGTTGATTAGTTTCGCGATTAATTGGGCCGAAATTTCGATTACCTGTTGGGCAACTGGTTCCAAAATAGATTCGATTGTTTTCGTGTGAAACACCGGCATTTTCGCACTTTTCTTAACTTTAAAACAACCAGAAACGTTTGTTGTACCGGAATTACGACGAAAATGTTGCACGAACCACACAAATCAAACGATAAACAAAATTAACGATGTTGTTATAAATAGAACAAGACTCACCTGAGTTAGCGCCACCTGCCGGCCCGTCCGGAAGCGCCAAATTTGAAACGTTGCCAAATGGCGCGACAGGAGCGGATTAGGTGTCGCGAGAGCCCTGGGGAACCCTTTATACTTAAGTTCGACGAATTTAGACAATTCTCTTGATAAGTTTTACCTTTTTGATATAATAACAAAATTAACGAAACGAGCGTTTCAACAAATTTAAGTGTTGAATCACAGGGCCGAATTAAGCCCAAAACTCAAGAAAACCCAGAATTTTACCTGAACAACTTAAATAAATCCTTATTTGTATATAACTAGATATATGTAACAATATTGTTACATATAAGTAGAAATAGAAGTAAAGAATTGAAACTCGTTTCAAAATTGTGCAAAAAATTGAAGAAAAGTAACGGCCAAGGTGAAGCATTATCTAAGATTAGCAATTCTGGGTGCAATCGCGCAGATTCTGGAATCCGTTTCCTCTCCCTATCAACTTCCTGAGGAACTGATAGGACGGTCAAGTTCGCCAGTAGCTAAGAAGAAATGGACGTGTTGAGTTATTTGTTGGTGTTCGCGGCCATTTTCGAGGTTTCCCTCGCGGCAAGAATCCAAAGTAAGTTTTCCTATTAAAAGAAAATCGTTTAAAAAAATTACAATTACAGTCTCATGTCCTCCTATCAAACTGAAATTTGGAAGGGCGAGAAAGGGTCAAAGGGGGAGGTTTGTGACGTTTTTTTGTAATACTGGATACACGTTAGCTGGTGAGAGACATGCAGCTTGTGTCCAAGGGAAATGGGACGCGGTTCTCCCCAAATGTGTCAGTGAGTCTTTTGTTTTACCTAAATTTTAATTAAATTAATATAATAATTGTACAGGACCGACTTGCCCCATGAGATCTCCCCCTAGTAACGGGTTGATTTTTCCTTCGCACGGAGGTGGCGTTTTGAATATTTACTGTAAACCCAGCTACCAAGCGAGAGGGTCAACAATCACTTATTGCGATGGACGCAGATGGGATACCGCCCTTCCTTCTTGTTTAAGTAACTAAATTAAAATTAACAATATCGTGAATAATAATTTAAAAAATTAGAAACCAACACGACGCCACCGTTAAGTTGCGATTTCGAAACTGAAGACATCTGTGGTTGGAACCATGACGTCAATCATGATTTTGATTGGAAACGTCTCAATTTTAACACCCCAACAGGCACTATTGGAACTGGACCAAGTCACGATCATACTAAAGGCGAAAAAAGTGATGGTAATTAATTTTTCTCCCCCTTGAATTGCTTCTTAACACTAAAAAAAATTACAGGTTACTACATGTACATAGAATCTTCTTATCGCAGTGAAAACGACACAGCTCGCCTTATCTCCCCAATTTACGATAAAACTACCACTAACACTTGTTTCGAATTTTTCTACCACATGTACGGTGCCACTATCGGAACTTTAAGGGTTTATTTAAAGAAAACAAATCAAGAATGGTATTTCAATCCAGAATCTGCTATTTTTTCGAAAAGCGGCAACCAAGGTGACCGTTGGTATAGAGGTTTTTTGAATTTAGGAGTAATAAACGAAAATTATCAGGTCAGTTTTGAGCGAATCTAATTATTTCAAATTGAACACAATTAGTTTCGCAGATAATCATAGAGGGAGTGAGAGGTGCGAGTTATGTTAGCGATATGGCCATCGATGACGTAAAGATTGTTGAAAATTGCGTTTACGAAGAAGAAGCGACGACAACGTGAGTAGATGACACCATTTTGAATCAAACTAAATTACTTAAATCAAACCTATTTAGTTTGAAGGTAGAAAACTTTAGATGGCGCCACTCGGTTTCGCCATTTTGAACCAAATATTTATTTGAATATTTTATTTGTTTGAAATCGCCAACATTTTGCATATCGCGTTCCAGATGTTGCAATATTTGTTGCTCCGCCATTTTGAGTCAAACTACATTTTAAAATGTGGCAGGAATTGAGCAACTATTTTCTATATTGTAGGTACAAACTTCAGATGACGCCAAGTGGTTGCGCCATCTTGAATCGAATCTTTACTTGAATGTATTATTCAAAAGTTGCTGAAAATTACTGAAATTTCGTATCTATGTGGTTGCGCCATCTTGAATCGAATCTTTGCTTGAATGAAAGTTGCTGAAAATTACTGACATTTCGTATCTATTCGCGTTATAGAATTTTATTAAAATATTCCAAAATACCACACAACTGTTTTATATTACCGTAACAACAATAGACAAATAGATACAAAATGGCGGAATAAACTAAAACAATTTGACACATTGAAAATTTTTCAGGGACTCAAGTCTACCAACAGAACAACCTGTCACTGTTGAATCGTGTCTAAATCGATGCAACAATTCCACCCAAATCACGGACATTTTTGCAATAACTTGCGACTGCGATGAGGCATGTTACGAAAAGAACCGATGCTGTCCGGACTACTTCGAGTACTGCGTGCAAGGTAATTACGCCAATGCCATTTTGATACAAAATGGTAATTGCCATAAATTTAAAAAAATACAGACCACAAGGAACGATTTTGCGATGATACAAAATGGTGGCTTCTATATATTTAAAAATATGAACCACAAAGAACGTTCTCGCTGATGTGGAACCAAAACGCTTTGGTTTACGATTATACAAAATGGTGGTTGATATCGATTTAAAAAATGTGGACTTAAGTTTAAGATTATACAAAATGGCGATGTCATTGTTAAATGTAAAATGGTTGATTTCTAGGGTCATCAAGCGACGATTTCGTAGATGAAACATCACCAAGTGACGTTACTGTGATGGAAACTGAAACTGCAACGTTAAAGTTGGTGCCTAATAAGCCGATCGCAGCGCCACTTCCAGCTATAACGCTACGTCCTCTCTCTACTAAAAAGTTGTATCCTGTTACTTCCACAAAACTGTTAGAATCCACTACTAAAGCGTTGTATCCAACCCCTTCTCCTCCAGTAACTTTTCCAAAACTCAAAATAACAACTTCACTCCCCACAAAACCGGCAAAAATAACATTGCCGCCATTTAAACAGCCCGAATTATTAACGCCATCACCAACTGTAAGTGTATTTAAAAAAACGAAAAACCCTCTGAGAAAAATGACGGAATCCAAGATCAAGTATGTCCAACCGGAAAAAGACCAAAACGATTTATCTAACGATATAGTTGAAGTTTTCGGATCAACACTATTCGAAGTTATAACACCGAATGGTCCAATTGAAGAAACTGGACCAAACTCATACCGTACCTACACAATATCGAAACTTCAGTACAGCGAAGATCCAAATCGACAAAAAATCGTTATAGAAAACCATCAAAAAGATCATACAAGAACAGTTATTTTCGCTATAGGAGTCATTTCGGGAGTACTTCTCGGTTTGGTCGCTATGGCTTTCGTGGTTAAACGCTATCGTTTGTATGATTGGAACCGGGTTAGGGGATTGCGGAGTTCTTCGTATGGCGATAGCCAAAGTGACGTCAGATTCTTGAATGGAGAGGAAGCCATCGATTTCACTTTACCTAGAAATTATGATTCGTTGTGAAAATGAGTTGTTGGCCAGTCGGCCATTTTGTTTAAGTAACTATACAAAATGGCTGTGATTGATGGAATGGTAGGACTGATACGAGATGGCGGGCGTTTTGGTAGGACACGTCTACCAACGTTAAAACTATAAATATTATTTATTAAATCATCTGTGCTCTAATTATTTACAATGTACAATAAAATCTTCATTTTATAACTCAAATATTAAAAATGTCTTATTCCTATATTAATATTTATATAAAAATCCAAACAGGTATTTATAAACAAGCTGTACGCGACAGAAGTCCATATTTTGTAGCTTCTAAGCCAGAGCGATTGTGTTGAACGAATGCGACGAATTATTAAAATGCGGAATAGTCACAGCCGTCGAACGTTAGAAACGAATCTTGAAAATTTCTACAAATCGGTTGATTGAATTCCGGTTATCGAAATAGTAAATTAAAAAAGGATTCTAGAAAAATGAAGATAAAGCACGTCCTGTTACAAAATATGAACCGACACCGACCCGTTTACAAACACGAAAAAAACCACTTCTACTAAACTATTATAAAGCAGAGTATTATCTTAAAAGAGACAGGAGATTTTCTATTGTTTGGTGTTTTTACAGGAAAACTACAGTGAATCAGCAAAAGGCACCTCGCAGCCAATAGGCACTTTCCGATTAAACCATCAAAATTTACAAAAATATCAACTCTAACAAACCATCGAATGCCTTCAATTCAGAAAATTGCTTCACTTTAAAACCCCAACTACCTAATCGATGATCAATCTTTTTTTCCCGCAACTTGCGTCGTTACTTCATCATTTTTCGTCTCCTTTTCGCTATTACTACTACTTTTACTATTATTTTCCTGTTTACCGTTTTCACTATTTTCCTCAATTTTCGTCTCAATTTTTTTATCATTACCAACGTCATCGCTCTCGACCGTTTTCACCTCAGGTTTCTCATCTTTCTTCTCAACCGATGCAACCGCATTGATAGTTTTTTCAGTTTGTTTAACATTTGTTTCCGTTTCGTTTTTGTTTTTGATTGTTCCATTGCCAGCTGCCTCGTTCTTGATTTCTTTCACCCTGTTCTGCGTTAATTTCTCTACAGCATTCTGCAGACTCTTCTCGTTTTTACCGCTCGATTCTTTACCCGTTTTTTTCGTTGACGTTTGCGCTTTGAAGTTGGCAGAATTGAGACGGGAAGACGAACTCTGGATACCCAACTGATCCACACTAGGCAACTTCATCGGAGGCGGCTGCAAACAATTCGAATTTTAACAAAAACACTAACGCCAACCGATATGCGCATGCGCCATCTAGACAGTTTTCCACAATTATCGAAAAGTAAAAACTTTTGTTTTCATCATTTATCAATTTCGTTCATTTTCCTTATCCAATCAACAATCAAGAAAAAAGCGAAGCTTTTCTGTTCAACGCGCATGCGTAGTTTACATTGATTACGAAAAAAGAACTGGAGAAGGAAGCGTTGCCATAATCCCCCCACCCCGTTGAGGAAGAAGCAAACAGAAACAAAATCGAAAGTGTAAACAAAAACACATTTGCGATTGGTCGATTTTAGAAGAATGCGTTGCCTTGGTTCCCTCCCTTAGAAACAGAAAAAAAGTTGAAAAGCGAATGACAATAAAAATTGCTCTGTTCAACACGCATGCGTAATTGACTAAATTTGCATGTTGAGAAGTGACTTACGAAGGATCCGTCGCCATAATGTCTCGTTCTTGGAGGAGGAGCAAACAAAATGAAAGTACAAAGCGGAAATAAAAGCGCATGCGCCATTACCAAATTTTCTCTACTAAACGTAATTGGGTGAAGTCACAAGAGGGCGCTGCTCATTGGTTTCCTTCTTTGAGGGAAAGAAAAAAAGTAAGAAGCCGAGGGTGAATCGCCATGATGCCCCGGTTCTTGGGGGAGGAGCAAAAAAAAAAGAAGTGGGAAGCAAAACAATTAAAAAAATTCTGTTCAACACGCAGAAGCAATTGACTACGTGTGCCCGCTGAGAAAATCCTCTCTCCTTCCGGAGACTATGCTCGACACACATACGTAGTTTACTACGCATGCGCGTTGGGTGAGGAGGCGCGGACAAAAGAATGAGAGAAGCGCATATCCGCAACGAAAAAGTTTCAATCTTCAATACGCATGCGTAATTTACTACCTGTCTGTTTTTCTAAACAACGCGCATGCGTAGTCGCGACGAGGGTATACTTACTTGGTTGATTTGAGGTGGGTGCGCTGCCATGGTCCCTCCCAGTTTTGGACTGGTCGGTGCTGTCATCTCGAATCCTTTCCTCGAATTCATGTCGAGCGTTAGTCCTGGCGCGAACGCCATCCTTTGTCCGTACAACAAACTATGATAAGCTGCCATAACTCTGGGATCGTACGCAGGAAATCCCGGCGGTCCCGACGGATACAAGAATTGATTAGGGCTGACGGTGGGCGACGTCAAATTCGGTATGAAAGGGTTCGGCGGTGTAAAACTCAAATTCAACTTGTCCCTTTTATTAGGGGGCGAAGCTGAACTTTTCGCTTTCGGCGAATGCGGACTTTTCGGACTCTTCCTCTCGTTCTTGGGTGAATTTTGCAATTTCAACGGATTAAAAATCGACACCGAACTGGCGTTAATTTTCAAATCGCCACCGGAATTACTCAACGACGTTGTTTCGGGGGCTTTTTCCGAAATCGCTTTTAATGTTTTCGGATCGACTTTAACAATCGAATGTTTTTTGATTTCACCCTTATTACCATCTTGTTGACCTTTATCTTTTTCCGGACTCACGTGTACTTGGTACATGGGTTTCACGCCCGAAGCCGGATTACCCAGGTACCTAGGCAGGTTATTTCGTACTTTGAAGAATTTCGCCGGGCGAACATTTTTGGAATCGCTGTATTTCGAATCGGGTACTTGCTTGTTGACTTTGGCTATTTGCGAATTCCAACTTTTCGGGGGGTCGCGTAAAGTTTTATAACCAATCGGGGTGCTAGCTTTGCTTTTGATTAATTTGTTGCATTGAGTCGGACTCGTTGCTATAGCGTTGAGTGTTGGAAGTGGTTTCGGATCGTTTTTGGTAGTCGAAAGGAGTTTAATTTCGGTTTTTGGCGCCGTTTTTACTTCAATTTTTGGTGGAAATTTAACCTCACTTTTTTGCGGCGATTTAACCTCACTTTTTTGCGCCTGTTTAACCTCACTTTTTTGTGGCGATTTAACCTCACTTTTCGCTACCACATCCGGTTTAACCTCACTTTTACAACTTGTGCTAGGTTTCGGTACATTAATTACAGTTTTCGGCATATAACAAGGTTTCGACAGTGGTTTTGGAGTACCAGGTCTCGTCAATGCTAAACTCCTATTGACAGGTTTTGAAAAACCATCATCGTTCGGCTCAATTTTGTCACCCCCTTCGCCGACTTTAGCCCCGTATTTTTTCAAAGGATGATTATCGGACAATTTATGTATTCCGACTGAATGATTGAGAATTGTTTGTTTTGGTTGTTTAACAACCAGTTGATTGCTGGTGCTAGTTTCGATTTTCCTCTTAACGCCTTTCGGGTTACTATCTACAATTGGCGTTGTAACTTTAGACGCGATTTGAGCAGGAGATGCCGTAACCTTAACAACAGGTAATGGGGTAATAGCGCTATTTGTGTTTTTAATTTGAATAAGATTTGTTGAAGACGGAGTGCTAGTCACAACTTCTGTAACCTGAACCACCGCTTCCGCTTTACTATCGTTTGATGGCAAAACGCTGCATTTACTCAAGTTAATCGTACTAAAAACCGTTTTAGTACTGGTTGAACCTAACGCGACACAATTACTAATCGTGACAGTTTCATTAACTGTATGATTCGCAGCCGTAGCTGTAGCCGCAACCGCAATCGCTGCCGTATTCGTAACACTTGTAATGTTTTTGGTTATTTGCTTAAGTTCGGGTAACTCTTTTTTGTTGCTTTCGACAACAACGTCCGCCTTGTACTTATTATTGTTATTGTTGACCAATTCCAACGCCTCATCCTGAATCCCCGTTATAGACATTTCCCCATTTTCACTAATCCTCAACTGCACTTCTTTCCAATTATTATTGTTCTTCACCTCTTCAGTTTTCTCTTCGAGTTTCAATTTTTTAAAAGTGTATTCGTATATTCGATAGGTCAATTCTATAGGTGTTCGCCGTTTCCAAGAATAGATGTAAGCGACATCTGTTAATGTCAACGACGCATTAAGGCAATCCTGATTGTGCAATATATCTACATGGTGATGGTCAGAAAGGCCGTATTTTGCCCGAACTAATTTTTGTAAGTGTCCCACCGAAACTGCCGCCGGACAACGCAAGTACCTCGTCAATTCTTTGCATCCGTAATAACATAACGTTATGGATATTGACTCATCAGACGTCAAGATGTGTTGGTGATTCTCACTAAACTGTTCCAGGTGGGGCTTAACTTCGGGGTGAGCTGCATAGAAATCACGTCGTCTCTGCAACTCATCTGCAGGGAAAAAAACAACTTTAGCAACAATTGGGTCAGAAATCTCTTAACACGCACAATTTGCCCCAAATTTTAGTAATTTTAGGAAAACTGGTGTAGAAAAAAATACAAACTTTTCACTGCCACGTGACATAGTGTTTGACTAGTAAAGTTATCATTGTAGCAAAAATTTATAAAAAAAACTATTTAGGAACTGAATTCGTTTTTAAATTGTCTTGTGAAAACTTCAATAAGAAAATTTAACAAAATTACGAAACTGAGGCGCATTTAAGCCACAATTATCTCTTAAAACCGTCAAGTAAGCTGTAATTTTGGTTCACCATGGCAACGAGAGAGTTGATTGTTTTTATGAGAGAAAGTAATTGTCAATTGTCAAAACTTGACGTTTTCTTTTGATAATTTATTGGAAAAACACTCACTTTGGAAGAGTCTTGGAACCAGTTTGTAGACGATGTTTTGTAGAGTTTTGTCAGGCCTGATATTGAGAAGTGGTTTGGTTTTATGAACTTGCACATCGCAAACCGGGCAATATTTGTTGGCTTCCAAATACTTGACAATGCAGCTTCGACAAACTAAAATGGTATTGATGATAAAAAGTGCATTTACGCCGTTTAGAATGACGACTTACATGAATGCAGACACTCGATGATGGTGGTGGCATCGATAAAATAACCTCTGCACAACTTACAAGTCAAATGCTGATTTAGGTCGCTTATCGCCGATTTTTTCGCTCGGTGCATCGTCCCAAGCTATCCCATTAACATTTTTACATCACCCTACCACGATTTCGGTCCATTACATCCAAAATTTGCCCATATTGGAGACAGGTGACCTAAAAAAAAATCGTCAAAATCCCCCGATTTTGGAGAGGGGGCGAAGCGAAATTACGTTACGTTCGACGCGTAATCGCCGCTTTTCCTCTCGTTCTCATAATTTCTCGATAAATATTATTGTTTACTTCTAAAATTATTGTTTGACAGACGGACCTTGGTTTGGTTAGATTTGACAGCTTCGTGAAGATGGCGTCACTTGCTCGATTTTGGCGATTTTCAACAGTAACCGGAGTTAATTTCGTGTGGTTTTCGTCCCCAGATGGTGGAGAAATCAACTTTTTGGCGACAATCACAGAAAACTCGCAATAAAACGTTGAGAAACGGACCCGAAATCACGTTAAAAATGCCACCAAATCAAACGCATTTACTCGTTACTACCAACTGAAAAATCACTAGAATTTCCAAGTTACCAACTTAACAACTTTAAACCACCTGAAAACTTTCTAATTATTTTCGCCAAAATGTTTTTGTACAATTTTATTGTTTCCTTAAGAAAAATATTCAATAATACACCAATAATAAAATTGATAAACAAAACAAAAACGTCGGAATCACTACAATTATGAAAATAACGGAATTGTTGGAATACTATTCGAATACGGAAATTGATCTAAAATAACTTAGAGGGGCCTCAATTATTGCGGAGTTGCGTTGGGGACCTGAGCGCCGACTTGAGGGCTAATCGCCAGGTCTTTCATGTGTTTTTCAACAACTTTTTTGATGTAGACATATTCTTTGCTCTTAGTGTCTCCTCGAATGTTTTCCAGTTGATAAGGTGGGCTTATAACAACCTAAAATTCCCAATTAATTTTCGCTAACAATCAAAACCTATCGCATTACATCTTGGTTAAAAACAACAATATCGGAGTTTCTCCACCGTACTTCAGTAATTGTTTTGGCAATTGCTATAAATAAACTCTGTCCTTCGGCTGAAACATTAGCCGAAATCGCCTGCAAAATCCGGCGTTTCTTGTCAACTTGATTCCGAACTCTCGTGTTTAGCTGTAATAGTTTTTTAAAAAAACTTGATATTTTCCTTCAAAAATTACCCTTTGTAAATTAAGAGATTGTGGTATCTCCGGTACTGCAGTTACTTCCTTTTTGACTTGCAACTCGCTGACGAGGGATAAATTGACGAATTGTACGTCGTTGAGTTTGGTGTCGCCGCTTGACGAGGGACATTCTATGTTGCATTAAGGAAATTTGAGGGTTATGTAGATAATCTAAAAAAATTTATAAAAGGATACTCAGTATTAGCGTTTTGACTTGGGGATCGAACGCCATCACCTCCCCTTCGATTTCGGCATCGAAACAAGTTCGACACCAAACTGTACTACCTATTGAAAAATAGTCCGAAACGGCAGCCATTTCGCAAATGCGACCAAAAACCGAAACTGACCAAATGGGAAATTGGCGCGGCCAAGTTGGCAACAAGTGCCTAGAACACTCGATTCTACGAGGGAGCTTCAAAAGCTCCATCCCCATTCGGCTAATTAACACGTTTTGCTACTTAAAAATATTCAAAACAATGAATTTTACTCTATAACAACTACAATTTTTTGTCATAGCCACATTTAATATAATATCCTGATAATTACAACTTTTGCGCATAAACAGAGTGAGGCCTTACGAGGGAGTGTCAAAATCTTTTATATTAAAAATTAAACTAATTAGTCCACGGTTATCTACCATTTGCTTCTTGTATTATTTTTGTTGTTGAATCCAATTTCTTAGTTCAATTGTTGCTTTCGTTTGCAGCAAATTACTTCTATGTTAATGTACAAAGGTGCACAACTGAGCCTAATATAGATCCTTGCGGCGCACCAGTAGACATCACCTTTGATTATTTATCTCTAAGTGAAAAGTCAATGACATCACCCTTGTATATGGATTGTTATGGTGCATGATACAACAATATCATATTTGAGTGGTGGGTTCCAAGACTTGAGTCAAAAGCCTGAACAACATTTTGCATCAGGCGTACTGTTGAGTCATAGTCATATCTTCTATTGGTCAATTTGGTTTACCTTCATGTTCCTTTAGTTCTCTTTGATGTTGCTTGCGTAATTAATATTTTTTTTCTACATTTATTGCTTCTTCATTCATAAAGTCTCTTTTACACAGCTTTCCCACGATTGTACCAGGATTTTCTGATAGATGTCACCTTTAGTCATAAGTTCTATTGGTCGATTTTGTACATCTTCATCTCCTTTAAGCGTTCTTTTTTCTTTTCTTAATAATTGCTACATCTGTTCTATTTTTTTTATTCATAAAGTCTCTTAAATAGCTCTTCTGAAATTTTCAAACTTGTGTATTGGCTGTCGCCTTTGGTCATAACTCCTCTTGATCAATTATTTTCACCTCCATGCTCATTTAGTTCTCTTTTGTTACTTGCGTAAATAATTAATTTTCTGTCTTTTTCTACATTTATTGCTTCTTCAATCATAAAATCTCTTTTACATAGCTTTCCCACAACTGTACCAAAATTCCCTGCTAGCTGTCACCTTTGGTCGATTACGTTCCATGTTATTCTTTTTTTTTTCTTTACCAGATAATTTTACAATTCACTTCCATTGGAATATTAAGTAAAAACGCTCAATGTTTAGCATTTGGAGGGGACATCTACTGACGTCTCAATTTATGATGTGCTGGCTTTTCGTAGGTCTTGTAGCCAGGTTTTGCAAAGTCTTCTTATTTCAGGACAGTTATCGTAAAGCTGCTCAAATTCTGATAGTTTACTGTTTGACGATTGTATTTGGCTGCGACTTTCTGGATTTCGTCCCTGACGTATGGTACTCGTAGATCATTGTGGCCCGTTAGGTGACTTATTTGAGTAACTAATTGATTTTTTCTACATTTATTGCTTCTTCATTCATAAAGCTTCGCCTGTACAACCGTAACGAGAGTTTAACAAACTGTTAGCGCCTCTCTAAAAATTTTATTACATTAATTGGACGTTAGATATTTGTTGCATTCTGTAAGAAATGAACAGACATTAACTTTGCTTTTTTTTCAAATTATTAATATGCAGCTGATGACTGTAATCAAAGATCAAAATTTTGACGAGAGTTTAATCACGCTTGCAACTGGGTAAGTCTCTTTCACACAGCCTTCCCACGATTGTACCTGGATTTCCCGCTAGATGTCACTTTTAGTCATAAGTTCTATTGGTCGACTTTGTCAATCTTCATCTTCCTGAAGCGTTTTTTTTCCGTAATTACTTTTCTTCTGTTTACTCATAAAGTCTCTTTTAGATAGATTTTTTACGAATTTTTCCAACTTCTGTATTGGTTGTCGCTTTCGGTCATAACTTCAGTTTGTCGATTATTTTTACCTTCATGTTCTCTTTTATCTTATTTCTACTATTTATCGCTTCTTCATTCATAGTCCGTTTCACACAACTTTTAATCATACATTGTATCAATCAATTTACTTCCAAGAATAATCTTTCCTCTACATAAATTTTCTTCAAAAGCAGCTACTGAGGTAAAACTTTGTGGCGGCTATTTCGGAATGCAGCTAAATTTGGAGTTACGCAGAAAAGTGTGTACAGAGCTTAAACAAAATTTTGTGGCAGTTTCACGAACTAAATGCTTTGAACATGTAAATTGTAACAACCGGTGAACGGGAATAGAATTGGATTTAAGGCGAGGGGATTTAAGATCCAAACCGGTTTGTCTTAAATTAAGTTTATTATCGACATTTTTGTACATAGCCTTAGTTTATAGAGAAGTTAAATATAAAGAGATCGGAACAAATCGAAATGCCACCTGGTCGACGCTTGATTTCCAGTGGCGACCAACCAGCGGCACCGATTCAGCTATCATCAACAGCATTTTGGCTGTATTTCCATTGGTTGAAGACTCTTGTAATTCAGTGTCAACGAGATGATGTTTCGATTTTGTTGTATCTCTCTGTTAAATATTACTTAATAAATATGTCTCACTTTTCCTTAAGTTATATATAATTTCTAAAATATTGCATTTGTATTTATACATTTATATTCGGTTACGCTATTGTATGTATAACTATTAATAATGACGAGGTAGCGAGCAGGCGCCCGACAGCCTCCCGAAAAGCAACTCTACATATTTCAGTTGTTGAACACACATTTTAAGTCGGAAATGCGCGTTCCAAAACCGCAATTACAACCAATTACGGTTTTAAAAACGCATCTTTCGCCGCTATCACAAAAATTTGGCTTATCATAGCTCACTTTTTTCTTTTTTGTATGTATTTGTATTTTGTGGTTGGCACGACCTCAATCGTTCGCGCAACTGTCACTACTTCTAAAGTTAAGACTACAACTTTACGCACAACCGTATTTCAGAGCATATTTTCACTAATATTGTTTTAATTTTTTGTTATGTACAAAATAAAATTGACAAAGTTATATTGCTCTTTTTTAATTGTTTTGTGGTGTGTTGGGGGGGGGGGTCGTTGAGGGTGATTTCCCTAACTACTAAATTAATTGCTACGTTGGCCAAACATAACGAAATGGCGTTCCATAAAATTCTCAAACATTAACAAGTTTCAATTAAATTATATTTACAATTAGACAGGTACCTTTAAATGAATTTGGAACCGGGACTAATTCCACCCCTGGACCATGAGGGGCCGGTCAAAAACGAAGACGAGAAAAACGAAAAATTGTTAACAAGTTTCGGCCAAATTTTATGAACTATGACACCTAAATATCTACACTAATCAATAAATTACTATCTTAATCACTACACTTATTTTCTAGTTCTTACAATACTTCTTTGGGAACAAAATCAACAAATTCGATTAGGCTCTTTTGAAACTGTTTTTTATTAAATTTGTGTTTTCCAACTACTTAACAATTTTCAAGTTCCGACAAAATTTTGAATTTCGATTCGACTACAAATTCAACAGTCACAGCCTAAAATTGAAAATTTTCAGATAAATCAAAAAATAATAATATTAATAATAACATTATGTATATATTGTGTATATATATGTAACAAAAAACAACGCAAAAACGATTAGAGAGCCAATTCGCACTCGACTAAGAACCGATGGCAGCCTTTTTGAGCAAAAATCTCACTTTGTTTTTCAATAACAATCGCAGGACTGTTCAAAATATCGAAACTAATCTAGACGGCCCCATGAAAAATCGCAACAAACTGCGCACGCGCAGTCGGCGACGTAATTTGGTTGGTTAAGTTGCGCGGGGGCCCCGTTGTACATTTAGAGGGAAATTAAGGCAAAACGGCCCGTTTCCGGCGACCAACTGACGTTTTAACAAACGTTTCTTACCCTCGTCTAACGTACAAACAAGCAAAACGAAATTGGCGCATTCACAATCGAGTAATCGAGCTTAAAAAATAATCAAAAAGCCTACAGCTAATTTTTATACATTTTTTCTTATACATTTAAATAACAATTACTTGTTAAAAATATCCATGACTTAAACGTTATCTAAAAAAAAAATCCTACGATACTATAAGAAAATGTCCAATAACGTATGTCTCACTTTTGTATTAATAACAATAATATTGTCGATTATTTAAATAATATTGCATTTTATTTTTGCATTTTTTTGTATTTACAAGCAAACTGGTTTAATTTGTTTTTTTGTTGTTATATTTTTTTAATAAATACTCCCTTTCTTAAGTCGAACGAACCTTGTGATCACAATTTGAGACCTTCCAATCTGGGACAGACATCGGCCACGTCGGAATTGGGTAGGGAGGGAGCATCACCTGCTCCTATCTCGCCACCTCCATTACCGGGTTGATTGGGACGACGTGGCGGTCTCTTTTTTTTCTGCACGAACATGGACTGGTTGTTGGGACGTACCTGTTGTTGTGACGTCGTATTAATATTTTTTTTTTGGTCGGTGCTGTTGTCAATTTTTTTCGAATGCCGCCTACTGTTTGACGTGACGTTTTGGTAATAAGTCTTGCTGTTCCCGTTGTAACTGTTGTAATGAGATAAAACCTGGACACCCTGGGGGGGTTGTACGGAAACAGGGGGGGCGGCCACCACAACCACATTACTGTTGTTGTTGTCGGTTTTACTGTCGTTCGCGGATGAATTCGAGTTGGTTCTTGTCGAAGACAACTCGCTATTGTTGCGATTTTGACTACTGAAATTTTTCGATTTCCTCCAATTGTTAGTATAGTCTTTTTGAGTACCAGTCTTGTAATTATGAGATCTCCCGCTAGCGCCGTTATAGTCGATGTATTGTTGTTGTTGTTGTGGTGGCGGCGGCGGTGGTAATAATGATGGCGGTAACTGAGGGGGTGGCGACGTGTAAGGTGGAAATCCGAAATTGTGATGCGAAAATGAATTGTAATGGATCGGTGGTGGTGGCGCTACCATCGCCTGTTGAGGTTGTTGCGGTTTTGTCCTACGCCCCCCCTGCATCGAATTAAAATCTTTCTCTAGTTGTTGTTCCATCGACAACAGCGACACTACCGGCGTTTTCGTTTGGCGGTTATTGTCGGTGTCGTCGGATTGAAGTGGTAGTGGTGGTGGGGGTAAATGATGTTCTAAGTCTTGGATGGTGGGGTCGGCCATGGCAAAGGAGGCCTGCATACCGTCAACCCGATAGTTATAACCTGACGCCTGATCAAGATAGGGGATTCGACTAACCTCGTTATAAGCCCCGTTGGGGAGGCCGCTGTCCATGCTGTCAGCATAGACCGGACCCCCCTCGAGTGGCCCCCCGTACATTGGTAAATTGTAGAAAAGGGCGTCGTTGTAATGCAACTGCTGGGGATTGAAGCAAGGCGGAGGGCGAGGGGGGCTGTTCGAGGGAGGCATCTGGGGAAGACCCTGACCACCTCCTGATGAAGTGGGTGGCGGACCGTTCTGTCCCCCAACCATATATTGCCCTCCGTTGTTGCCGTAATAACTGTAGTCGTACTATAGAGAAAAATAAAACAAAAACAAAAATTACAACAAATTTTGACAAAAAAATAATAATTTTTCGCCACGCATGCTAAACAAAATCATAAATGAAGCGGTATAAATTGTATTCGACAACAACAAAAAGAAAAAAACAATTAAAAACAATAATATAACACAACAAGGCCTCGTGCAAAAAATACAGACAGTTAATTTATTTATTTATTCTTTGGCGTGCTATCAGAGACCTTAAGAAAGGGGCGGGAGGAGACGTGGGGAGCCCTCAGTACTGCAGGCCGTCCAGCAACACGTAGGCAGGCTGGGTGACTGGATACAGCCCTTCCGATATGTAGTTGCTGGACTGAACACACACACTATTTATACACGGACAATTAACAGTTATGATTTCATTACATAGCAGCGAAAACGAATTTTTTTTCATTATATTAAAATAACATTACCCAGCCAGTGGAAAACAAAGACAACGTCACTGGTGCTCGACAAAAAATACACAATTTTATTACACGTGGTGAGGCGATTTTCTAAACCCCCCAAAGTGCTGTATATAACTTTAAACCCCTAACATCAGTATATTTTATGACAATTTTCACTTCCTTGTTGCCTACTTGAATATAAGTCAAACCAAAATTTTTAAAAATTTTTTTCACAAGTAAACAACGAGAAAACAAAGCGTGTAACTTCCCAAAGTTAAGTAATATAGAAAATGTAACGATCTCTAATTAACTGAAAACCTAACAATAGTTCTTTGTTTTACAGTTTAATTCTGACGTCATTCAGTTAGTGTAATTTACTTATAACATTGATTTCGATATTGTCAGGTTGGTACTCACCGGCATATGCATAGGGGGGTACTGCTGGGGCATGTAGAGCGTTGGTGGAAACATCATGGACTGATAAGGGGGTGCTTGGGGTGGTCCAGTTTGGGGCTGATAGACCGGTGGGGCTGCAAAAACATTTTCAAATTACAATGTGGTCACTCAAATTATTAGCTTTCTTAAAATCGACTTTTGTTTGATAGTGCCATTTCCCAGTTTCAGTTATTCAACCAAAGATGGCGCTACCAAATTTATTTATTGATAACGTTTATATAATTTCATATATATGGAGAAATTACGACTTCAACAGGTAAGTAACTGAATTGAAGTAGTTACTAGACCTGTTCTAACTTGGTGATCTGACGTATAGAGGGCAGGACCAGTCACTGCTACAATATTAAGAATTTATCGATTGGAAATTTTTCCTTGTTGTTTCGATATATCTTCCTAATTTACGTAATTCCTGACTAAAAATAGAAATTGTAAGTGTTAATACGTTTCTCGCTCATAGAGGGCAGCTGTAAAAATAGCAAGATTAATAAAAAATTCGGAACAATACCAGTGCGAATTATTTCAACGTTTCCCCTTTTCACCTGATCTAGCTCCATCTCCATCTAATTCTATCCGAATATTGAGCAAGTTTAAACAACACCAACTAATAAGAGTAAAGCCCGCCTGACACGATGAAAAATTTTCATAAAACTTAATTTCCAAAGTTACTCTTCCAAGTTATTATTTTTAAAGTTACATGCTACAAGATTTTAGAAAAAATGTAGCAAAAGGACATGTGCATTAACTATTATTTTGGAGTTTTTAGTGCATTAGGTTGGTAGCACTTAGTGAAATAAATGGCAGATTCAACCAAACGTACACAAAGGCCTTTTGTACAGATGCCGTTTGCGCACTTTCATAAAATCACTTGCACGTAAATTTAGTTTAAAATTTTTATGTATTACGCCCGTCGTGTCAGATCGGCTTGTGTAAGGGCAAAAAATGTATCATACCGTAAATTTGACGTTACAATCATGAACAAAACAAAACCAAAAAGGAAAAAAACGACCTGGAAACGCGTCCTTTTCTATACGAAACTGCTGCAGAACCCCCGATTTTCCTTTTCACCAGCCCTAGTTTCATCAGACTTTTTTCAAATTGCCAAAATTACCTGCATACAAATTTAAGTTCTTTAATTCAAAGTTTCGACTTTTCTATATAAAATTAAATATTAAAAAATCGTCATTATGATCTATTTGTAATGGGAATCTCGTGATGACGTCAGAAGCTACTTTTCATGGGAAACATTTAATTACAGAAAACACTGATCAGGACTAATATTAAGACATTGAAAGTGAAGCGCCATCTAAGAATTTTTGGTCAAACTGCAGTTTTATGGTATCGAAAACGTACAGACAACTGTTTTATCGACAATCACATTGTTAATAAATAATAAATTTTAATGATTTAATCACATTTAAACAAACTACCGATTCAAAAAGCTTATGACGTCACCGAAATTTGGTTCCTTCTAACTATTCAAGACGAGACAATTTCTCTTCCATTAAATTTAAATTAATTAAAAAATTGAAAGCAACCGCTGAATAGAACCAGTGCAATCTTAAAAGCCTTTCCTATCTTATGACGTCAGAAGAATTATTAAGTTTTATGGCGCCACTTACGTTTTATCGACAATGATGAGGATTAATAATAACACGTTAAAATTGCTGCGCCATCTAACTTTCTTTGGTCAAACTGCAGGCTAAAAAAAAATCGATTTCTTCACCTTTCAATTGACGTAACTACCCTGAACGAAGGAATCACTCCTACATTCGAATGTAACTGGAAAATTTAAAAAAACCATCGAAAAAAATCAGTAAAGCACAAGATTTGAGTGTCGTAATGACGTATTAAGCTCTAGAAAAAACTGTTTTATCAACATTGTTGAGATAACCCCTTTGAAATGGCAGCGCCATCTAACCATATTTGATTAATACATTCAAAAAGTTTATGACGCCACCAATAACTTTGTTCGATTAGTCAATTACTCAAAACTAGAGAATCACCCCATTATCACATTTGAATGTTGATGGAAAATCCAAAGAAACCGCTGAAAAATCAAATGATGAATAGATTTGAGCATCGCAATAAGAGTTTTTTCGATATTATCGAGGTCAATCCGTTGAAATGGCAGCGTCATCTACCCATTTTTGATCCAACTATAGATTAAAAACTTTTGACGTCATCAGTAATTTGGTTTATTCACCTTTCAATTGGTGAAACTACCCAAAAACAAGCATTTTTATGACGTACGGAGCTTTCACTTACGTGAAGAAAACTGTTTTATCGACGTTGACAACTTTTAAAATTTATTTCCATTTTAATTCATAATCTGTTAATTTTCACATTAAGTAAATAATTAAGCAATTCCTAATAGACAGTGTGAGGTGGCCAGTAGTCATTTCCTTTACACTGCTCTAATGTTTAATTATAAAACCACAAAAAGTACTAATAATGACCTCACTGTTTAGAATTTTGTTAGTCATAATTTATAATTTTAATGACAGCGCTATTTAACCAAATTTGTTGAAACTATAGAATTCAAAAAAGCTTACGACGTCACCTCAATTTAATTCTTTCCTCATATTTTAATTGTATAACTAATGACAATAATAATTATCCCATTATTACATTTGATTGCAATTGGAAAATACAAGAAAGCGCTTACAAGGGTATAATGGTCAAATTACACAAAAAATCTGTTTTATCGACATTGTAAAAGGATGTCACGCTGAAATGACAGCGCCATCTCACCGTATTTAATCGAACTAGATTTTACTTTTTCATCTCTCTACTGGCATAACTTCCAAATTCCATCAAGCCACAGAAAAAAAGTAGACAAATTGTATAATTACTCGTTAGACGTCAGGTGTCATTGAAGATTGTTGAAAATATTCTGACAACAATTAGTCATACGTTTGATAAGATGAATGAAATTGATTAATCCCCGAAACAGTATTGTTTTCCTTTTTTATGCGGAATAAATAAATCTTATCACATTTACTTCTGATGACTAAGACTGTAACATGGACATGTTTTATTTCATAAACAAAGATAAGAAAATGATTAAAACAAACAAATTAACAATTTACAAGTGAAAATTGTTAATTTTTATAAACATTCAACAGAAATTGTGACTAATTTATTGATCATTAGCAGTTCTCGCTTTATAAATATGAAACGGCTTTATGTTGATACTTCAGAAAGTTTCTAATTTAAATTGAAGACTGTCCACGGAAACTCCACGTAAAATTTCTATAAGTTTAAATAATTCTACCTGGAGGAAATTTGGCACCACTGTTGAACCAAAGTGCCAAAAAATTCGAATTTTTACACAATCGCTCGAAAAACTGTCAACGTCATCAAAATTGAAGGGGGTTAGCGCCAGATTTTTTTTTAAATCGACAAAAAAAGCTCCAAATAAAATGGAAACGTTTCGAAATTTGTTTAAAAAAATTATAGAGATTAACAAAAAAATAGCAACTAATATCGGGATATAAATCTTTTTTTAGTTTCTTATTAACTAAAAATAAATAATGTAGGAAAGAGACAAAAATATAAGAAGCGTTTATGACGTTATTGAGGACAATGCACAGGTGTACATACCAAGAAGGTACTTAGGTACATAGGACAAGCTATCACAAATTATTTATGGTTCCCACGCCTATTGTTAGAACCCACATTTCTGGTAAATAACCTTCAACTGTCAAAATCGATGGATTTTTGGTTGCTAATTTCCGCCCTTTCCTGATAGACCTGGCCTCACCGGCCACCTGAAGATCGCAAAATTATCCTATTTAAAATATTTTTTTTATTCCAATAAGGATCCAAATAAAAAATCGCACTAATTCCAGAAAAAAACAACTAAAATGCATCTTTCAGGTTCAATACAAACCAAAGTTTATGGGGCGACATCTAGCGGAGCGAGTTCTAATGAATGAAATTGCGATTTTTCTTCCCAAACTGCAAACACGTGTCGGTAGTTTTAAACGGTTCTAAATTCTTTTCCTAACAATCCTAATCTTTACTCGTTTGAGTACTTTCTTGGAAAACCGTACCTGACAAAAAATTCTCAAGATCCCAGTAAAATGTTTTACAATGGAACACATTTCTTGAAGACCTCTCAAAACTCCCAGACATTCCCAGAACAAAAGCGAAGCAGTAAACTGGGAGATCGTAAAACAGGCACAGGCAATATTTCTTATCAACGCTGAAAGATACCTAAACTACATACACTCTCAAGTACTTAGAATTGTAAACATTTTGGAACTGTCAAGCCATTAAGAGAGCTGTCAAGACAACCACCAAGAATTTACTGCTTTACCAGGTGGTCGTGCAGACAACAGCAAATTCGGGTCGCTTCCTGAAGGATGAAAAGTATCTGCGACAATTTCAACAAAAATTCAACCAAATTTTAGTAACTAATTTCTAACTTTGGTTGGTTAATTAATTAGCAACAATTGAGCGATTTTGCCCGTCGGACTGGTTAATTAAAAAACTTACCTTGATAGACGGTTGGTTGAGAAGTGGGATCACTAGGGCCTCCTTGAGTAGGGGGCGCAAAATAAGTAACGCCTCCTTGAAAATACGGGACGCCTGGAGTTGGCGGGAAATAGTAGGGTGGATTACCGGGAGCGACAGCTGGCGGACTGGAAGCGTCGAACGGCCGATTGAATGGCTGTGGAAACATACTCTGCTTGCATGAGATAAATATTAATAAATTCGAATGTAATAATAATTTAAAACAATAATAACAAAAAAATCAAAAATGTTAAGTTTGGTGAAGAAATTGAAATTACTTGTTTTTTGATGGCAGGAGCAATGTTGAGTTTTCTTTCTTTCAACATGATGTTGTCCGCGTCTTTTAAGGGTCGTTTGGCGTCTTCTTCGGTTTCGAATGTGATGAAACCGTAACCTTTCGAAACGCCGGCTCTGTCTTGAATTATTTTGGCGGCCTTCACCGTACCGTAATGACTGAAGAGTTGGAGGAGCTCACCTTCGGTGGTTGTGGCAGATATGCCGCCGACGAAGATCCGGTTAGGAACGAGGGTGCCTATGTGCGAAAAAATTCCGTAAATTTCAAGGAAAAAAATGTCAGCAAATACCAAACTATTTTACAAAAACTAGAACAAAAAGGATTTTACCTACTGTTAGTTTGAGTTACCTTTTTATTGTATTTAAAAAAAACGGAACGAAAAATGAAAGAGACGATGAAATTGCAATGTCGGAAAATTCAAGAAAAGTAAGGAGGAAAAGGGGAAATAAATTGTTTCTTGCGGAATTATGAATACAAATAGTGTGACTAAAAGTGAGAAATCTTTTCGATAACATGAACGCGTAAGGTAAACGCGGAAAAAAAATTGGAAATAGAAAATATCCAAAAATGAAGAGATACTGAAAAATTCTATAATAAAATAAAGAAAGAACTTAAACAAGTATAGGAAAAATGTTGAAGATCAACAATCAAAATTTAAACAAAAAATTGGTAAAATAATAATTAAAAAAATAATAAAGAAATTCTGCAAGGTAAAAAAAAGTAAGTCATGGAATTTTTCTTAGAGGTTAGTAAAGAAAGCAAACTATGAGGGAAAGAAAATTGTACTATTTCGCTAAAAAATATTAAAGAAATGCTAAAAAAAAAAAAAACTAAGACTACAGAAAATAAAAAAAATACAATAAAACTAAAGTATACAGATAAAAAATTAGCTACTTAAAAAAAGGAAAGGAAGGAACACTACAAAAATAAAATAAATGCAATTTTGTGTTGTTACAAAAAGTATTAAAGTAAAAAATTTAATTAGAGTAAAAGAAAGACAAATTAAATAAAAAAAGCAAAAATGCATGGAATAATTTAAAAAAATTGTATAAAGAGGTAGAAGGGAGAAAAAGTACAAGTACGAAATGTATAGAAAGAAAAGAGAAAATATATAAAAGACAAAAATGCTTTAAAAAATTTAAGAATGAAAGCAAAAAAGGAAAAGTTTCACATAAAGAAAAAATAGACGAACACAACAGCAGAAAAGAAGCCAAATAGCATTAAACTGTGTTTAAAAAAAAAGATAAATTAGAAAAAAAAATGAGAAAAGTTAACATAAGAAAAGGGCATTTTTTTTAAATACACTTTAAATGAAAATTGTCATAAAAAACATATTTGCATAAAAATAAAAATAGCGAAATAGAAATTCAAAGGTAAATGATGTAATAAAATAATATTAACACAAATATGAAAAAGGGAAAAATTACGTCTAAATATTCAGGTACAACAAACTAAAATCGAAATAAAAATACAAAATTATTTTTCCTTCACAAAACTGCAATAATCTAATTCCCCAAAAAACATGCATAATTTAATTGTATTTACTTAACAGGACCGGCCCTTCTTTAAAAATGCGTTCTTCTTACCTTCGGCTCTGATGACAAACAAATTCAAATTAAAACATCAACAACCAAAACAAATGCGATTTGATTAAATTCAAATCTCCAACTAAAAAATTTATTTTAAACTCGTAAATTGTCCAATATCAAAATTTATGAACAGAGTTGTTTGGGAGATCCCAAAACAATTTACAATTTCGCAGCTGGATGTCATTAAATCTTTTGGGAGCTGGAAACCCTTTTGTAAGTTCTATTGGCGTGGATCAGGAAATTAATCAGTTGACCTGTCAACTGAAAATACTGAGAAATGGAGAAAGTCACCCTCACTCCAAACTTCTTTATGTCATCTCCTAAAAACAAGCCCCCACAAAACTGATTTAACTTAAACTAATAAAAATTAAATTAAATTTTAACATTGTTTTTTCGAACAAAAGTCCGGCCCTGCAAATTTTGCTTGACAAACATTAGGTAAGCAAAGAATTTTAGTAGAAGGGCGTAACGAAATTTTTGCGGGAAATTAAAAAAAATTAAGCAAGTTAACAGTCAGTGGCGTCCCTCGGGAATTATTGGGGGCTGTTTCCGAGATACTCACCATACTTGGGAGCGTTATTGTTGGGGAGCGGCGGGGTGCTTTGGGGGTTCCCGTTCGTTACCGGAGTGGTAGCCGGGGTGTTAACAATCGAACTGCTACAGCTTTTCTTACCGTTTATTTGAGGAGTGTTGGCAGACATTTTTTTGATTACCAATCGAACTCACTGAGAAAATGGACCTGGAAAATTCACAACGTTATTGAGGTTAGAAACAAAATTTTTTTTGAGAAAGTTACGTTCACGCAGTTTCTTTCGATTTTCGTAACCGAACCGGGTTAAGTTTGAAATTGCGATAATTAAACAAAGATTCGTGCGATTTGACAATAAAATACAAACAAAACTCGCTGGTTTAGTGGGAAAACGCGAAAAGTCCCTAGGAAATGACCTACATTATCAGTTTTACCCAATTCATCACGGGAAATTATGGGGGAACGGACGAGGGGGCTGGCGGTGGTTTTGGGGGTAGCCGGGGGAAATGGGGGGGTTTCAGGAATTGTTTTGATTTTCTCGATTTTTCAAAAACGTAAATAAATAAACGATTTTTCGTTAAATTAACCGCAATTGGGGGCAAAATCCTGATGACGTCCAAAACTCAGGGGGCTTATTAAAGGGTAAACAGAGAAAGGGAAGAAATACTGCAGTAGAACTGCAGGATTGGGGCGAATAACTGTATGAAATTAACAACAATTCCTGTTTAATAATAAACTAACACTTACTTCAGGCGACGAGACCATAGATGTATGAAGAAACATGGGTGAATTTTAGGAAATGAACACAGAAAATATTAAAAACTAAAGTCGTTCCACTATACAAAACGGTGCCATCGATAAAATGGCGTCGACCAATCGCAGTGCTCGATTTCGTGACGTAACTGCCGCCAACATAACAACCAAAAACAAACTAGTCGATCAGAAATTCCGCGTTAATATAAAAAATTTAATAATTCAAACTTACCACTTACCACAACGTTACCGGAAAAGAAACCGAAACGCTTTTGTGGTCGTAATTACAACCGATTCAACAACCGGGCGTTGTAAATTCTTCAAAGTAAAAACTAACACCAAAAAAACAATTCAACTGTCAATAAAATCAACAAATTGAACGAACGTCAACTGTCAAAAATTCAACAAGGTAGCGCGATTTTTAATTGAAAATAACGAAAAAATTTCGAAACTAACAAAAATCAAAAACGAGAACCTCACGAACCGAACTCTGAAACTGTACAAAAACTTTCTAAAAATGGAAACGGTTAATGCTTTTGGACTACCCCCTCAAACCACCCTCAAAAAGGAAGACGACATCTATGGTTTAAAATTGACACTACCAATAATTATTTTTTAGCAAATTAAAAAGGAAAACCACTGAGAAGTAACTTAAAAACTTAACAAATAGCTAATTCACCGAATTTTGTTACGTCAGATTGTGAGTAGGTAGCAAAAAGTAAAGTTTTTTGATAATAAAGAAAAATTAAGCGACATCTAGGTGCCGAAATTCTAACTTTCCATTTAATAAATTTAAGGGATCGAACCGTCTAAACTGACTTCTAAACCCAATAAATAGTTAATTCACCTGATTTTGTCGCGTTAGATTGCGAGCAAACCGCGAAACACCCGAATTTTGTGTTGTTTCAATAATAAAAAAAAAAGATGGTGCGACATCTTGCGGTTACAACTGAAACTCTTAATAATTCTTTTTTTAACGATTAAGGGCTAAAAATCCCTAAAATCGACTTTCGAGTTAAACAAATAATTTAATTGTTTTAAAATAATTAATTTATTTGATTTCGACGCGTTAATTCACTTTATTTAGACTGCGAATAGACAACGAAAAAGTGAAGTTTTTCGAGTTTGACTCACGCAATAAGATTAACCAAAATTGTTTTATTATAATATTACAATTGTTATAACATAGATTAAACATAGCTAACGCTCTAAATAGACATGGAATGACAATTAGACTAAGCACTCTTGAGTATGGCGTCGTACGCTTGGAATACGTTGGGAGCAACCTCTACCGATCTACTCTTCAAACTTAGCGTAGCATGATTAGCACCCGGTTGTAGTTTTAATTCGAGTAAAACCCAAATATTGTTGGTCAATTTCAATGATTGATACAACATATCTTGTCCTTCGACGTTCCTTTTCGCTATTGTAAAAATATTGCTGTGGGTCATTTTCGCTGAAATCGCGTCAGCTGAAGCTTTGACGTCATTCAAAGTATATTGTACTTCGTTGGATGAAGGAATATCCCTCCAAGTTGTCAAAAAAACGCGTTTGTCTAAAGTTCCGTCTTCGACGAATAGAACTTGTATCGGAATTTGACAGGCGTAATAGAAAACGTCGACGTTGTTTTTGATTGCAACTTGGAGAGTTGTTAGCGGATCCATTCGTTGGACGGGACCGTTGAAGTTGAGTACCAAGTTGTATTCGAGAGTTTGACCTGGTTGGAGAGCTCCCATGTTCATTGGTGAGGCCGGTGCTATACCGAAACTGTTTTTGTTGAATTGTATAGCGAATCCGGACATTGTCTGTTGATGGAATTAAATTTTTAATTGTCGTTTTTGATTATTTTTTTTTAATTATTACCTGCATTGCTTTGTTGGTGAAAGTGAGGTCCATGGAAGTTTGGCCGGTACGTCGTGAAAATGTGCCAAAAATTTCCATGCCTTTACCTTTGTCGGCAGGTAACCAGCACGATTTTGGAGGAGTGTACATTGTTGGGGTTGAAGATAATCCGAAGATGTCGCCGAGGAGGCCTGTCGTTGATGGAGCTACCACGCTACTAAGATCCGGACCCCCACCCAACTGCGGGGCAAAAAAAGCGATCAATTTTCATATTTTTCACAACATAACCTCACTATTTGTGTTTTATGTGATAAAATGATAATTTACAGAATGCCTGGGGCTCATAAAAAATTCGAGCTTAATTTTTTCTTACATGTCTTACATTCCTACATTTACACAAAACTTCTTTTTGTAAGTTTTTGTGCCAAAAACCTCAAAATTTGATCTGAAAAAAGTAGTGCCAGCATTTGTAATTTTTGTAAAGTTATAAAATTGGTTGTCCTGACCAAAATTCTAAGATTAAAAGGGTTTCATGCCCAAAATAATTCTATATCAATTTTTCTACTAAAAAACTGAATTGTATGCACTAAAACTAGTTTTCCTTTGCTTCCTTGACTTAATATCAATTGCCATGTTCCAAAATTCCTTCATTTACTCAATTGGTTCATATCAAACCAAGAGTAAAGAAATTTTCGATATAACTTCATTTTGAACATTTGAGGTTATGTTGATAAAAACCCTTAAAAATGCGTTAAAATTGCTAGTCTCGCCTGTGTATGTTAAAATTGTGTTATAAAAGAAATATGATAGTTCCTAGTGATAACATTTTTCGATTTTCCTGTCAAAAACTTAAAATCGGAACCGTCAACTTTTTGAATAATTTCAAAATTCGCTGGCAGAACCGATTGATGCAACGAAAGAAATCGACCTACCAAAACGTCGAGTCCGCCCCCAAGTAAATCCACGTTACTAGTCGGGGCAGTGGCAGGCGGTTGCGCCGTTCCTCCACTACCAATATCCATCGACAACAAATCACCAATCAAAGATTCTTGATTTGGTATAACTGTGGCTTCTTGAGCACTTGCCGTGGCATCATCTGCAGATCCCTGTCTTGCCGGCAACGTTTTCCTAATACCGGCACTGCGACCTTCGACAAAAGCAGTAGGAGGTTTATGATAAACACTAGCCAAAGACGATATATGACAAATCAATTCGTCCAATAGAGTCGGTTCTAACAAATCGGTTTCTTCGGAAATCAAAGGTTTATCGGCCAAAACCACTTCTTTGGCGGCAGCCGGATCGGTACTCAACAAACGCCAATAGATAAAACCGCGATCTCTCAAATCGGGATTGTCAGAATCTTGAGTGGCGAGACTCAAAACATGTTGAACGAGCGCTTGAGTGTGAGCGGGACGTTTCAGGAAAAGTTTCACGACTGCCGTTAGTAATTGCAGTTGAACTTGGGCGTTTTCATCAGCAAAACCTTCAAGGAAACTATCGAGAAGTTCGTCAGCGTTATCAATTCTTTCAGCGTACTCTCCTATTATCCAAACCATACTGGCTCTGGCTTCCGGTTCGTCTAAAGTATCAAGATTTTCGCATAAAGTACTAATGATGCTCTCGTATTTATTCGGATATTTCCGGAAAATATCTTTAATTACCACGATGGCTTCTTGGACAACATAATTGACTTTAGTTTGGATCAAATCAAGGAGGGTCGAAACGCAACGTTCTGCTGACGGTTCGACTTTAATTGCGCAACGACCGATAGCTCGAACAGCTTTCCTAACGAAATCCACATCGACTTCAGTGGCGTACTCCTTAAGTTCGCTTAAAACTTGAGCGATATTGGCTTGAGAAGCGAGGCGGATCATGATGTCGAGCTTTTCCAGTTTGACGTAGATGGGATCGTTGTATTTGACGAAGAAAACCTAATTGCAAAAAAAAAAACGTTTCAATAATTTTGCGCAATCTTCAAATTTTTTTTAACCTTCATTTCATGTTTGAGAATATCGGGTTTTTTCTGTACGATCAAATTGATGTTACGTAAAGCAACGTATTGGACTTCCGGTTCTGATGATAGCAAAGTCACCAGTGGCGGCGCTAATTTTTTACTTAAAGTACCGCAAAATTCCGTGTCGCCTGCTAGAATTTCCATCATCTTCATCAAGACTTTAACAGCTGACAACACGACCGCTGCATTGGCATGTGCTAATCTGGGAGTGATTCGTTCGCAAATACTCTGCGCCTCGCGTTCGTCTTTCGGATTGTAGTTTGATAAAGAATCCAGAATGAAGACTTGGCCCCATTCCGTGCACTCGTTTAAGGCTGTTAGCAACTTATTAATGGTGGCGGTGTTCAGTTCTGAAACAACAATAGAAATTAGAGAAATTGTCCCGTTGGATTTTCTTCAAATCATTCCAGAATTTCTATTTTATTATTTAAAATTATAAGTTGAAACTTGAGAAGTAATAAAATTTATTTATTTTTGGTTTCGCACCTTAGCCTCAATCATTGTAGACCAAAATTCTTACCTTTGATTAGTCAACCAATACCTACATAAAGGTAAAGAAATTTTTTATGTAACTACCTTTTGAACTTTTGAGACTATCTGATGAAAACCTCAAAAATGCGTTAAATTTCGAGTTTCAATTCCTCGTTAGTGTCAAGATAATGTTAGAAAAGAAACACAATTGATTATTAATAAAAGTTAATTACAATATAACCACAAGTTTTACGTTTTCTCGTTAGAATTTTGAAAAGTAGAGTGAAATAAAAAGTTAAAAAATCAATAATTTTGGCATTATAATAAAATTAATTGTTTCCATCAAAACACTTGAATTAAATATTGTTTTTCAAAAATTTTGATAGTTTGCACGCACTAAACTTTATTTCTTTTGTTTCGTAGTCATAACTCATCATTCAAAATTCTTACATTTGATTAGTGAACCAATATCTACATAAAGGTAAAAAAAATTTTTATGTAACTACCTTTTGAACTTTTGAGACTATCTGATGAAAACCTCAAAAATGCGTTAAATTTCGAGTTTCAATTCCTCGTTAGTGTCAAGATAATGTTAGAAAAGAAACACAATTGATTATTAATAAAAGTTAATTACAATATAACCACAAGTTTTACGTTTTCTCGTTAGAATTTTGAAAAGTAGAGTGAAATAAAAAGTTAAAAAATCAATAATTTTGGCATTATAATAAAATTAATTGTTTCCATCAAAACACTTGAATTAAATATTGTTTTTCAAAAATTTTGATAGTTTGCACGCACTAAAGTTTAATCCTCTCGTTTCGTAGTCACAACTCATGATTCAAAATTCTTACATTTGATTAGTGAACCAATACCTACATAAAGGTAAAGAATTTTTTTATGTAACTACCTTTTGAACTTTTGAGACTATCTGATGAAAACCTCAAAAATGCGTTAAATTTCGAGTTTCAATTCCTCGTTAGTGTCAAGATAATGTTAGAAAAGAAACACAATTGATTATTAATAAAAGTTAATTACAATATAACCACAAGTTTTACGTTTTCTCGTTAGAATCTTGAAAAGTATAGTGAAATAAAAAGTTAAAAAATCAATAATTTTGGCATTATAATAAAATTAATTGTTTCCATCAAAACACTTGAATTAAATAGTTTTTCAAAAATTTTGATAGTTTGCACGCACTAAACTTTATTTCTTTTGTTTCGTAGTCACAATTCATCATTCAAAATTCTTACATTTGATTAGTGAACCAATACCTACATAAAGGTAAAGAAATTTTTTATGTAACTACCTTTTGAACTTTTAAGACTATCTGATGAAAACCTCAAAAATGCGTTAAATTTCGACTTCAAATTGTTCTTGGGTGTTATAGAATAAATACAAATGATTGTTAATAAAAGTTGAACTATCACATAACTTCGTCTTTTACGTTTTTCCATAAAAAATTCAAATTAAAAGAGATGCGAGCCTTTTTTTATTTATATTTTATTTATTCATAAAATAAGTTTATCTGAGCAAAATCCTTGAATTGAACGATTTCTTGCCTAAAATACTTAGAAAAATTAATTTTCGGTTAAAAAATGAAAGTCTGAATGCATCAAGTTTTAATATCTTTCATTTTCTTGATATAGCCTTGATCAATATTTTCCAAAATTCTTAGATTTACTCACATAACTGTTGTCTGTGTGAAAATAAAGAAATTTTCGATAAAAAGTCGGTTTGAACTTTTGAAGTTCTTTAATAGAAACCTCAGAAATGGCGACAAATGGTAAATTTCGAGCTTTAATTCCTCTTTCGTATCAAAATAGTGTTAAAAAAGAAATGCAATTTATTATAGAAATTAAAAAAAAAAAAAATGAGTAGGGTGCTTACTCAATTTTTTTTTCTCATTAAATAACAAGCTTAGAATCCGCCATTTTGAATTTTCCGTAAAATTTATACTTTACAAAACTATCAAAAAAGATCTTTTACTCAAAATTATTTTCAAACTTTTTTTTACCCTCTTACCAACTATGAAACGTATTAATGTAAGTGGCGTAACATAAATTTGTTGGGAACTTTTTTTTTCTAGAAATCTGTAAAATATTAAACCAGTAACTCTTCATCATTCTGGAAGCTTTTGTTAAAAAAAGGGCTGAAATTGTTATTTAAACAACTTTTGATTCGTATTTTGCAATAATATTAAGGGGAAAAGAGGACCCACCAACTAAAGGTTGACCAGTGGGACTGCTCTCGTTGATTTCCGAAAGCGCCGCCACTGCGTTGGCCACCACCATTGGATTCGAATCGCTCAACAGCTCCTTCAACTGTTCCAAAAATCCTTGATCTTCTACCAATCCTGAAAAAAAAAAACAACAAATCAACAATTATTCCAAGGCAACTTTAGAAACTTTACCTGACGAAATATCGTACAATTTAGCAACGCAAACCGCTGCCGTCTTGCGCACGTACGGATCCTCATCTTTGAGACATTTTCTCAACGGTTCACATAGATATTCGGTGATTTTATCAACTCGTATACATCCCATAGTTCTAACAGCCAATGCTCTGATCAACGGATTCGGATCCTCGCAGTCCTAGCAAACAATTAAATTCCCATAACCGATTACAAAGTTAAATCGTAATTAATTCTACGTAAATTAATGAATTTACCTTGACTAGCTGACACGCAGGCAAATCCTTGCAGTAAAAATATAATTGAGAGAGTATTGCGACATGAGCAAACTCATCTTAAATGGGGGACGAAGCAACACTACTTACCTTAACGAAAGTGTTGACAGCCATAATTGCCATGTCCGGTTGTGATTTGGCGTAGTTCATCAAATATAAGTAAACGAGTTTTTTCAATTCCAAATTATCGGTTTGCATGCAGTTGACGACATCAGGAAACAACGCCGAAACATCTTTACCTACAGTCATCGAAGCGATCACCTAAAAATCGAAATTTTATCACAAAAACTCAAAAATTTAAAAAAATTACTTTTTTGACTGCCTCTTTCTTCTTTTCTTTCTTATCATTGTTCAATTCCGACTTTAACTCGAATATTTCCCCCTTTTTCGTCGTTGTAAAATACTTAGAATCCGTCATTTCAGCCACTGAAACAAATCGATAAATTATTACTCAAAAACGACAAAAAGGCAAGGACAACCCAAAATTGAAACGCCCCAACGAATTTGGAATTATTAATAAGCAATTATGCAGTTTTACCTCGAAAATTCCGGCTTTATCACTGTATTCAAGCAACCCCAAAACGCCTACTAAACTGACAGTTCAGTGACAACTGACGTTTTGTCGATTTTCTGCTACAGAAACCTGTAATCTGCAAATTATTAACCAAAATTTAACAGTAAAATCCAAGGATTTAAAGATATTGCGATAATTTAGTTATCATTAAAATTCCGCCTCGAGAATTTGAAGAAATTGTGTTATTTTTTGGAAAACTCCAATTAATTTTAGTTTATTGTAGAGGGCGCTGTAACAGAGCATTCAAACCACTGAATGAAAGCTACATAAATTTTTTCGTTTAATGAGAACGATAGGTTTGCTCGCATTACTGAAACAAGTCGAATTTTGTTGTTTAATTAACTAAATAAAATTACAACTAAAATTAATTAATAAAAAGTAGGGGTGACGAGGTTGTTACGTTTTCACTCAAAATCATTCGTGGAGTAGAATCATTGCCGTTGTATTCTTCTGGTAATAATTGAACAAAAACATCTGTTTCATCCTTCGATATCTCTTCATCGCCACTATCAGATTTTTCAATTTTGCAGATGTTTGAGGTCACTTGCGAGAAATTCTGGTTATAAAGAGAAAGTTGTTCAGAATTCAAATTTGCCATTCCTAACGCAATTAACCCTGTTTCCGCAGTTTTCAAAAACTCGTGAACTGCCTCAAGCCCATGTTGTTTTTTCGTCGCTTTTTCTGAGTTTTTTTGTAAAGTTTCCTTGACAGTTTCGGTAATTCGCACAAACTTCTCCACATTGTTTCGGCCTATAACTACAGTCGAACCCTGAGTTTCCTCTAAACGTTCTTTAACTTTATCCGCGTTTTTGGTGATTACAGCGACGTCCGCTGTGATCTTTTCTAATAATGAATTAAAATTTTCCAAAAGGTGTTGAGTAGTTTCGATTATTTTGTTGCAATTGGGCTCGGATTTGAAGCTTCTCTTTGCTAATTTTTCGCGCAATTCGCTGACTTTATCGACGCAATTGTTGAAATCTTCGCAGGTTTCCATAATTTCGAAAATTTCACGTTATTTTGAAATTTAAAAAAATAAGGTTATGTTAGTTGCGCAACTTGATAAAACTTAAGTCACTAGATTTTGATCTTTTGACAAAAATTGCTCGATTTTTTTTAATTACTTAAAATTTGGGGAGGTTTGAGACAATCGAATGGTTCATTTCTTGATTATTTGAGAATTCTGGCGAAATTGGGAGAGAATTACGAAGATTTTAAATTTCGCGCGGCGCAGATGGCGCCACTTACCACCAACACCTGTTGTTGACAGGATTTTAGCTCCTTGTGTCAGTGTGTTACTTTTTCATGTCGTTTTTATCGAATAATGTGACTAAAATCGCGTAATTCTAAATATTTGACCCATTTAGAATTTTCACGAACCATCGAACATCAATTGGGTACAATTCCGCGTATTTTTTGTAATAAAATCGGTTTTCGCAAAAATGGCGCGTTGGCTTGGGTCCTTTTAATTTATTTTCCCGACGTTATTTGATTCTTTTAAACCGTAAGTACTAATTGTTGCAATTTTAATAACTCAATTTAACAAATTTAGATGGATTCCACGTCGAATTTTGACTATACTTGTCCAGATTCTGGCTTGGATTTTGACATGTCTTCAATAAACGATTGGACCCCGACAGCCCCAAGTTCAACTCGTAAACGCAAACACGACCAATCACTATCAAAACCGCAATTCTCCAGCACTTTAAACGAATCCATGATTGAAAGTTTAAAAGAATTTCATTTAAATCCAAACACTCCCGAAAAACAACATTTAACATCGAAATTAGTCGTGGCATCCCCAATACAAGAAACTCACGATATTTTATATTCGGAACTAATTTTGGTTAAGACAAACCGAAAGAAATTGACGCCGAAAAAGTGGAAGAATTTCTATGGAATAAGGAAAAGAGAATCTCTTAAAGTCGAAGATATTCTAGCCAATTCGGTTATAATGGAAAATGTTTTTCAATATTTATCCGGAGGTGATTTATATAGAGCCACTAAAGTTTCAATTAAATTCAAATGTGCTGTTATTAACGACCGCTCCGCTTTCCATCGCTACTTAAACTTCATGGAAATCCACAAGGTTAACAAGGAGAACTACATCATTACCCCACCATCATCTCCAGAAAAGAGCGACAGTCCACCCCACACCCACAACACCAGCAATTTTGACAATTGGATGGAGGTAAAGTTTTTTTTTTAATTTGCATTCAAACCACAAATGTTAAACCAGTTTAAATTACGATTGTTAATAACAAGAGTTACTCCTTGTTATTTAAAATATTTGTTTTAATTGTAGTTTTTTTAGGAGACTCGGTACCTGAGAGGTTCTGAACAACACCTGACAAGATGCTCAATTTGCGACAAGCCTAGCTTGGTTGAATACAATATCGTCCAGTGCCGCCATTGTGGTTACATTCGTTGCACTAATTGTTCCAGTTTTTCTAGAACCGGTCCGGAAAACTTCAAAGACCGCTGCAACAGTGCGATTTTACGTTTGGAAGATTCAACTAATCTCCGTGATTTGTCTTGGTTCGCTTCAAGTCCTAAACAGGATTCGGGAATTTATAGTGGGGGTGAATCTCCTCCTAAAGTGAAAAGGGCTCTTTTTCGTGGTGAAAAGAAGATTTTCGGTTCTAATAGTAGTAATAGAATCGAAGTTGTTATGACGAAAAAGAAGGAAGAGAAAGTTTCTGGTTATGTTTCAGTTGTTCAGGTTAATCAAAAAAGGGAAATTAAAGATTGTAGTCCAAGCCCTACACAGAGTCCTCCAAGAAGTATGAATAAAGTTGCGTGGCAAAGATTTAAGAAGAGACTGACTCTTTGAATTTTATCTCTACGGCTCGTGATTCATTCCAGTTGTCCGTGTGATATTTATTTATGTAATTTTTCTATTTGTTCTTAAGTTCGTTCACCAGTTGTGCCTCAGCTGATAGTTATTGTAATTTTTGTACTATACGTAAGTGGTTAAATATATACTAAAATATCACCTTTGCGAGTCAATTAAAAAAAAACTTTGGTATGGTAACGAAAAGTGAAACGTTTCTTTTTCTGTTCACAACCCAAAATTCGAATTTGATTAGATTGCGCGAACTTCAACGGATGATTTGTTATCAGTAATCATAGATGGCGCTATATTTTTATCTACCTTAAAGTTAGAAGTGAAACGTCAATTTTTGTGTAATTTTTAAAAAGTGGAAATTAAACTGAAGTAGTGTCTGTATTGCCCTAATTTTTTTACATATTGTTATTTTTGTACTATAAGCATTGTTTATAGATATTACTAATATCTATAAACAATGCTATAAGTAAGTTATTAAATGGATACTGAAATACCATCTTTGACAATTAATTTGAAAAAAATTCTTTAGATACAATATCATAAAACATTGTAACAAAAAGTGTGCTAGAAATCAAATAAATTGAGCAAACCTGTACACGTGACTTGTTATCAATTGTCATCATAGATGGCGCTATATTTTTACCAACTCGAAATAGGCGCTGAAATGCGACGATGACGTCGTCTCTTGCATAATTTTAAAAAACTCGGAATTGAAATGCATTTTTGTGTCTGTATTGTCAATTTTTTTCACATATTGTGATTTTGTACTACCAGCAAGTGATTAATTATAAATAAATACTAAAATGTAACATTTGTTAATTAATTACAGGAAACTTCTTTAGGTGTAGTACCGTATAATCCTGCATAACTAAGAGTGAAACGTTTTCCTTTTTCTCTACATCGTAGAAATCGAATAAATGGCGCCATACTGTACACGTGACTTGATGCAATTGTCATCGTAGATGGCGCTATACTTTTAACTACCTCAAAATAGGCGCCGAAATGCGACGATGACGTCTTCTTTTGCATAATTTCTAAAAACTCGGAATTGAAATGCATTGTAGGGCTTGTATTGCTTCATATTTTCACATATTGTGCCCTTGTACTACAAGGAAGTGATTAAATATTAATAAATACTAAAATGTAACATTTGTTAATTAATTACAGAAAACTTCTTTAGGTGTGGTACTGTATAATCCTGCATAACTAAGAGTGAAACGTTTTCCTTTCTCTCTACATCGTAGAAATCGAATAAATGGCGCCATACTGTACACGTGACTTGATACAATTGCCATCATAGATGGCGCTATATTTGTAACTACCTCGAAATAGGCGCTGAAATGCGACGATGACGTCTTCTCTTGCATAATTTCTAAAAACTCGGAATTGAAATGCATTGTAGGCCTTGTATTGCCTCATATTTTCACATATTGTGCCCTTGTACTACAAGGAAGTGATTAAATATTAATAAATACTAAAATGTAACATTTGTTAATTAATTACAGAAAACTTCTTTAGGTGTGGTACTGTATAATTCTGCATAACAAAGAGTGAAACGTTTTCCTTCCTCTCTACATCGTAGAAATCGAATAAATGGCGCCATACTGTACACGTGACTTGATACAATTGCCATCATAGATGGCGCTATATTTGTAACTACCTCGAAATAGGCGCTGAAATGCGACGATGACGTCGTCACTTGCATAATTTCTAAAAACTCGTAATTGAAATGCATTGTAGGGCTTGTATCGCCTCATATTTTCACATATTGTGCCCTTGTACTACAAGGAAGTGATTAAATATTAATAAATACTAAAATGTAACATTTGTTAATTAATTACAGGAAACTTCTTTAGGTGTAGTACCGTATAATCCTGCATAACAAAGAGTGAAACGTTTTCCTTTCTCTCTACATCGTAGAAATCGAATAAATGGCGCCATACTGTACACGTGACTTGATGCAATTGTCATCGTAGATGGCGCTATACTTTTAACTACCTCAAAATAGGCGCCGAAATGCGACGATGACGTCTTCTTTTGCATAATTTCTAAAAACTCGGAATTGAAATGCATTGTAGGGCTTGTATTGCCTCATATTTTCACATATTGTGCCCTTGTACTACAAGGAAGTGATTAAATATTAATAAATACTAAAATGTAACATTTGTTAATTAATTACAGAAAACTTCTTTAGGTGTGGTACTGTATAATCCTGCATAACTAAGAGTGAAACGTTTTCCTTTCTCTCTACATCGTAGAAATCGAATAAATGGCGCCATACTGTACACGTGACTTGATACAATTGCCATCATAGATGGCGCTATATTTGTAACTACCTCGAAATAGGCGCTGAAATGCGACGATGACGTCTTCTCTTGCATAATTTCTAAAAACTCGGAATTGAAATGCATTGTAGGCCTTGTATTGCCTCATATTTTCACATATTGTGCCCTTGTACTACAAGGAAGTGATTAAATATTAATAAATACTAAAATGTAGCATTTGTTAATTAATTACAGAAAACTTCTTTAGGTGTGGTACTGTATAATTCTGCATAACAAAGAGTGAAACGTTTTCCTTCCTCTCTACATCGTAGAAATCGAATAAATGGCGCCATACTGTACACGTGACTTGATACAATTGCCATCATAGATGGCGCTATATTTGTAACTACCTCGAAATAGGCGCTGAAATGCGACGATGACGTCGTCACTTGCATAATTTCTAAAAACTCGTAATTGAAATGCATTGTAGGGCTTGTATCGCCTCATATTTTCACATATTGTGCCCTTGTACTACAAGGAAGTGATTAAATATTAATAAATACTAAAATGTAGCATTTGTTAATTAATTACAGAAAACTTCTTTAGGTGTGGTACTGTATAATTCTGCATAACAAAGAGTGAAACGTTTTCCTTCCTCTCTACATCGTAGAAATCGAATAAATGGCGCCATACTGTACACGTGACTTGATACAATTGCCATCATAGATGGCGCTATATTTGTAACTACCTCGAAATAGGCGCTGAAATGCGACGATGACGTCGTCACTTGCATAATTTCTAAAAACTCGTAATTGAAATGCATTGTAGGGCTTGTATCGCCTCATATTTTCACATATTGTGCCCTTGTACTACAAGGAAGTGATTAAATATTAATAAATACTAAAATGTAACATTTGTTAATTAATTACAGGAAACTTCTTTAGGTGTAGTACCGTATAATCCTGCATAACAAAGAGTGAAACGTTTTCCTTTCTCTCTACATCGTAGAAATCGAATAAATGGCGCCATACTGTACACGTGACTTGATGCAATTGTCATCGTAGATGGCGCTATACTTTTAACTACCTCAAAATAGGCGCCGAAATGCGACGATGACGTCTTCTTTTGCATAATTTCTAAAAACTCGGAATTGAAATGCATTGTAGGGCTTGTATTGCCTCATATTTTCACATATTGTGCCCTTGTACTACAAGGAAGTGATTAAATATTAATAAATACTAAAATGTAACATTTGTTAATTAATTACAGAAAACTTCTTTAGGTGTGGTACTGTATAATCCTGCATAACTAAGAGTGAAACGTTTTCCTTTCTCTCTACATCGTAGAAATCGAATAAATGGCGCCATACTGTACACGTGACTTGATACAATTGCCATCATAGATGGCGCTATATTTGTAACTACCTCGAAATAGGCGCTGAAATGCGACGATGACGTCTTCTCTTGCATAATTTCTAAAAACTCGGAATTGAAATGCATTGTAGGCCTTGTATTGCCTCATATTTTCACATATTGTGCCCTTGTACTACAAGGAAGTGATTAAATATTAATAAATACTAAAATGTAGCATTTGTTAATTAATTACAGAAAACTTCTTTAGGTGTGGTACTGTATAATTCTGCATAACAAAGAGTGAAACGTTTTCCTTCCTCTCTACATCGTAGAAATCGAATAAATGGCTCCATACTGTACACGTGACTTGATACAATTGCCATCATAGATGGCGCTATATTTGTAACTACCTCGAAATAGGCGCTGAAATGCGACGATGACGTCGTCACTTGCATAATTTCTAAAAACTCGTAATTGAAATGCATTGTAGGGCTTGTATTGCCTCATATTTTCACATATTGTGCCCTTGTACTACAAGGAAGTGATTAAATATTAATAAATACTAAAATGTAACATTTGTTAATTAATTACAGAAAACTTCTTTAGGTGTGGTACTGTATAATTCTGCATAACAAAGAGTGAAACGTTTTCCTTTCTCTCTACATCGTAGAAATCGAATAAATGGCGCCATACTGTACACGTGACTTGATACAATTGCCATCATAGATGGCGCTATATTTGTAACTACCTCGAAATAGGCGCTGAAATGCGACGATGACGTCTTCTCCTGCATAATTTCTAAAAACTCGGAATTGGAATGCATTGTAGGGTTTGTATTGCCTCATATTTTCATACATTGTGCCCTTGTACTACAAGGAAGTGATTAAATATTAATAAATACTAAAATGTAACATTTGTTAATTAATTACAGAAAACGTCTTTAGGTGTGGAACTGTATAATCCTGCATAACAAAGAGTGAAACGTTTTCCTTTCTCTCTACATCGTAGAAATCGAATAAATGGCGCCATACTGTACACGTGACTTGATATAATTGCCATCATAGATGGCGCTATATTTTCAACCAACTGGAAATAGGCGCTAAAATGTGACGATGACGTCTCTTGCATAATTTCTAAAAACTCGGAATTAAAATGCACTGTAGTGTTTGTATTGCCTCATATTTTCACATATTGTGACTTTGTACTACGATCAAGTGATTAAATATTAATAAATACTAAAATGTAACATTTATTAATTAATTACAGAAAACTTCTTTAGGTGTGGTACTGTATAATCCTGCATAACAAAGAGTGAAACGTTTTCCTTTCTCTCTACACCGTAAAAGTCAAATAAATGGCGCAATACTGTACACGTGACTTGATTCAATTGCCATCATAGATGGCGCTATATTTTTAACTACCTCGAAATAGGCACTGAAATGCAACGATGACGTCGTCTCTTGCATAATTTTTAGAAACTCGAAATTAAAATGTTTGATATTTAATAAACCAGCTCAACTCAAGGAAACTGATTTAATTTGGAATAAAATTTAAAAAAGTGTAATAACGAAAATATAACATATGCAGCCAGTAAAACGTTTAAATTAATAATTCAAAAATATTCCGTAGACAACATTCTAAAATTGTAACAAATTTGAGACATTTATTTAAACTAGAGATAGCCACTTTTACTCAAAATAATTAATGAAATAGAAATCAAACTGGAAAAAAGAGAAGAATCGAAAATATGAAATGCACTTTGTACTTTGTAAACATTGAAAAAAATTGCGTTAATTATTCATTGTTTTTATACTATTTACAGTGTCAATAACTTTAAGTAGAGCGAGTTATTTAAAATTAAGGAAACTAATTAATTTAAGAAAAAGGTAAATTTGGCATATGCAACCAGTAAAACGCTTAACATTAAGAAAAATAATTTCACTAATTTCTTGTTTTTACACATTTCAAAGTGTAAATATGCAAATTTGGTGACACTTATTTCAATTATTTCACACTTATTTCAACTCGAAACAACTAATTAAATTCCAAATTAAACTCAAAAGAGCTGAGAGAAATTGACACATGCAACCAGTAAAACATTTAAATTATTATCAATGGAGAAAATGTTAATTTCTCACGTTTCAAGTGTCATTTTGTAAAATTATAATTAGCTGCAGATATTCAAAGTAGAGGGAGCTACTTCAACTGGAAGAAAACATTAAAAGAAAAAAGTGGCACAAATTTGAATAATTTAATTTTTGTAGTTTCTTTATTATTTAACAATATCGACAGTCACTTCTTATCATTTGTTTTAATAACAAAACGGGTTATGTTCAACATTTTCACTTTCAGCAACTTCTATATTACCATAAATCGGATGCGAACCGTCGCCATGTTTCATTATATATTTTCGAACAAGTTCTTTTGACGGCGTTTTAAAATCGTACGCCCATCCTATTTTACCGAATCCATCGAGTAACATTGCCGTTATATTCAATTTGTAATTTCCATATTCAGCTGTTTTGTAATCCCAAGGAAAAACGTGATGATAATTATGCCACCCCTCTCCCAATGATAGGAAAGAATAAATTGGATTTTGAGCGCCACTGATTTGACTGTAGAAAAAATTTTAATTAATTAAAAAAAATTAAAAAATTCTCACCTTTCGTAAGGCTTCGAACCGAATCTATGGGCTACACTGTTGACTGCTGTAGCAATATGAAGAATTATTATAAAACGAATTGTGGCTATCATGAAGGACCAGTAGAGGGTTTCACCCCAGAAATACACCGGAACTCCGAGAGGAATAATGAAGTGGAGCACTAGAGTCAAAGGCCAATAGTGTCTGAAAAAAATGTTAACAAGAAGTTTTAATATTGCAATGTAATAACACATAGAGTGAAAAGTAGAAATGAGAAAAAATTGTAACAATAAGATCTTCCATAGAAATGAAGAGAAAGATACTAAAATTGAAGAAAAAGGAGAACAATAAAGAGTTAAAAAAATATTGAAGAACTAAGAAAGAGAAGAAAAAGATAAAAATTACTGAAAAATCTCAAGAAAAAAGATATATAACACGAAAAAAAAATTAAGTAAAATAACCGGTTCAAATGTTTTGTTAACGTTTAGGGTAAAACTATCAAATATTGGTAAAAAAAACTTGCTTTTTGAAAAACATTACTACAGGGTTGGCTTTCAAATCGCTCATATCCATGGCAGCAGCTTTCCTCAACATTTCCGGATGTCTCTTCATGAACAAAAAGCCGATTTGTCCGAAAAAGAACCCTCTTCTTGTATCAAAGGGATCAGCATTGGTATCGGTATATTTATGATGCACCCTGTGGTCTTTTGCCCAACTAAATATGCTGTACTGAAATTAACCTAAAATTGATTCAAGTTACATAAAAAAACAAAATAATTACATGACCACCGGTGGTGTAGAGAGTAGCTAGAAGAATTTGCAAAGGCAGTGTCGCTTTATAACTTTTATGACTCCAAAGTCGATGAACACCACCCAAACCTCCGAAAAGTGAAGCGACACCCAGGACATAATCTAAAAAAAATTACAAAAATTTTTGAAAATTCCAAAATAACAAATTACTCCAAAATATCGTCGCTTTTTTGTCGAAATAAGGAACGGTGAAGAGGGCTATTAGCGCAATAATGTGGTAAAGAACCACTTGAAAAGACACGAACCAACGTATGGGTTGTCCGATATTTCCCCAAAGTGTGTGAATAGTATTTTCGTATTTGCTGTAGTCTTCTGGTAAAGATTTTTCGTTTTTGGTTACTTGATGGTTCGAATGGTCACTATTTTGAATATTCGGTGGCATTGTGGATAATACACTTAGAAATGATAAAAAATAAAGTTAGTGTCTTGATGGTTCAACAAAGAATGGACTTGCCTTTATTTCATTTTACCTCTATGACATTAATTACTATTTATAGTCAATGACAATAAGATTTTGAACTGTTTGAAATTCGTCGGTTATCTGCTAATTATGACCAGGTCGAAAATGTATTGACGCGCATGGGCTAGTTGAACAACAAAAACGAATAATTTCAATAAATTTGGAGAAACAAAGAAAACTAAGAAAGACGTTGCATTAACTATTGAATAATTAATGAAATAAATTTAAAAAATCAAAAAAAGTTAAGAGACTACGCTTTAGGTTTGAAGCGGTAAAGGGCGCCAAATTATTTTTATTTTTAATATTTTGATACGTAATTCAATTTTTTCACAACAATGTTTCTATTACAAAATTCTTGGTTCCTCATTAACATTAGGGTCAATGGTTGAATAAATTGTTATAATTAGGACCTCAATAGTCGATTATTCTTCTAATTACAAATTCATGAGAAAAATTAACTACAAAATTGTTGCAGTTTTTCTGGAAATTTTTTTCTATTTTATAGTCAACTACACTTTTTCAAATGACCCAATTCTATTCTGCTATTGAAATTGTTTGCAATTCGAACAGCTCCTCAGCTTTTTAAACCTTAAAATTCACCCCAGTTTAGATTACCTGGAAAAATGGGGGTGTCGCCCAATTTAATACCCAGTCCACAAGACCATTAAAATGTGAAATTTGAAGTGACATTGTATTAGGGCACACCCCTTCTTCCAGGTAGATCAAACTGTGCCAATCTTAATTGCATTTTTTTAAATAAACGGCTTGTTGGAAGTTGTGGCAGTCAAAATTTGCGTCCGTAAATGAGTAACGTGGGAGTTGTGACTCGTTAAATTACTTAGCTGGGTGTAGAGAGTTGAGCGATATAACGAGTGAGGTGAGAGTTGCTTCCTAAATATCTGAAGTAGAAGTTGCAGAGTTGGAACTAGCAGAATTAGAAAGGTGGGAGTCGATAGTGGCGTCTTCTTAATGAGAGAGGTGGAAATTGATGACTTGTGACTTGCTAAAGAAGTAATGTAAAGGTAAAAGGTTGCACAACCTTAATGAATAAGGAGGAAGTTGCGTCCTCAATGACTGAGGTGGAAGTTGCGGAGTTGTCATTTGCTGACTTAGAAAGTTGTGTCTCCCAAATTAGTAAGGTGGGAGTTGTGACTCGCTAAATTAAATAACTAAAATAGGTGTAGAGAGTTGAACAACATAAACAAGAGGAAAAAGATCAATTTATCAACACAACAAAAAATGAGGTTTAACAAAGCTCTTGAATTAAAATTGTTAAAGACTCTTACGAAAAAACTAGCGGTGGATTTAATTCAAACTGAAGGAGCTTCTACGAACTTTCTTTGGATTTCTTTTTTGGTTTGGAGCTTTTTTAAATAGCTCGCTGCTCTCAGAATAAATCAAAATGCTGGATGCACAAACAGTGAAGGTTTATGAAAATAAATAATTCTTTGCAAGTAACACGAGGTGTTTACCGAATTGTTAGGATTTGAGCAACTGTTCTACGATGTTCAAAAAGTCTTTCTTATGGAGTAGCAGAAGAAAGAAGACCAATTCTTTGACACCACAAAAACGAGGTTAAATAAAGTTCATGAATTAAGATTATTGAAGATTCTTACGAGGACACTAGCGGTGAATTTACTTCGAACTGAAGGAGCTTCTACGAACTCTCTTCGGATTTCTTTTTTGGTTTGGAGCTTTTTTAAATGGCTCGCTGCTTTCAAAATAAATCAAAATGCTGGATGGACAAACAGTGAAGGTTTATGAAAATGAATAGTTTTTTGCAAGTAACACGAGGTGTTTACCGAATTGTTAGGATTTGAGCAACTGTTCTACCAAGAAGTTAGAAACGTCTTCCTCATGGAATCGCAGGAGAAAGAAAATCAATTCTTTGACACAACAAGAAATAAGGTTTAACAAAGTTGTTGAATTAACATTTTTAAAGATTCTTACAAGGACATTAGCAGTAGATTTAATTCGAACTAAAGGAGCTTCTACGAACTTTCTTTGGATTTCTTTTTTGGTCTGGAGCTTTTCTAAATGGCTCGCTGCTTTTAGAATGAATCAGAATGCTGGATGAACAAACAGTAAAGGTTTATAAAAATGAGTAATTTTTTGCAAGTAACACGAGGTGTTTACCGAATTGTTGGGATTTGAGCAACTGTTCTACGAAGAAGTTCAAGAGGTCTTCCTCATGGAGTAGCAGGAGAAAGAAGACCAATTCTTTGACACCACAAAAATAAGGTTTAATAAAGTTCTTGAATTAAGATTATTGAAGATTTTTACGAGGACACTAGCGGTGGATTTAATTCGAACTGAAGGAGCCTCTACGAACTTTCTTTGGATTTCTTTTTTGGTTTGGAGCTTTTTTAAGTAGCTCGCTGCTTTCAGAATGAATCAAAATGCTGGATGGACAAACAGTGAAGGTTTATGAAAATGAATAGTTTTTTGCAAGTAACACGAGGTGTTTACCGAATTGTTAGGATTTGAGCAACTGTTCTACCAAGAAGTTAGAAACGTCTTCCTCATGGAATCGCAGGAGAAAGAAAATCAATTCTTTGACACAACAAGAAATAAGGTTTAACAAAGTTGTTGAATTAACATTTTTAAAGATTCTTACAAGGACATTAGCAGTAGATTTAATTCGAACTAAAGGAGCTTCTACGAACTTTCTTTGGATTTCTTTTTTGGTCTGGAGCTTTTCTAAATGGCTCGCTGCTTTTAGAATGAATCAGAATGCTGGATGAACAAACAGTAAAGGTTTATAAAAATGAGTAATTTTTTGCAAGTAACACGAGGTGTTTACCGAATTGTTGGGATTTGAGCAACTGTTCTACGAAGAAGTTCAAGAGGTCTTCCTCATGGAGTAGCAGGAGAAAGAAGACCAATTCTTTGACACCACAAAAATAAGGTTTAATAAAGTTCTTGAATTAAGATTATTGAAGATTTTTACGAGGACACTAGCGGTGGATTTAATTCGAACTGAAGGAGCCTCTACGAACTTTCTTTGGATTTCTTTTTTGGTTTGGAGCTTTTTTAAGTAGCTCGCTGCTTTCAGAATGAATCAAAATGCTGAATGAACAAACAGTGAAGGTTTATGAAAATGAATAATTTTTTGCAAGTAACACGAGGTGTTTACCGAATTGTTAGGATTTGAACAACTGTTCTACCAAGAAGTTAGAAAGGTCTTCCTCATGGAATCGCAGGAGAAAGAAAATCAATTCTTTGACACAACAAGAAATGAGGTTTAACGAAGTTGTTGAATTACAATTTTTAAAAATTCTTACAAGGACAATAGCAGTGGATTTAATTCGAACTAAAGGAACTTCTACAAACTTTCTTTGGATTTCTTTTTTGGTTTGGAGCTTTTTTAAATAGCTCACTGCTTTCAGAATAAATCAAAATGCTGAATGGACAAACAGTGAAGGTTTATGAAAATGAATAATTCTTTGCAAGTAACACGAGATGTTTACCGAATTGTTGGGATTTGAGCAACTGTTCTACCAAGAAGTTCAAAAGGTCTTCCTCATGGAGTAGCAGGAGAAAGGAGACCAATTCTTCGAGACAACAAAAATAAGGTTTAATGAAGTTCTTCAATTAAGATTATTGAAGATTTTTACAAGGACACTAGTGGAGAATTAAATTCGAACTGGAAACTGCAAACTCTCTTTGGAAATTTTTGAAGTGAAACTTCTTAGGCGTCGATGAGATGGTCGAGAATTGAGAGTAAAATTTCAAGGCCATGTCACGTTTTGGGCATTTCCGTTCCACGAGAGAGAAAAAAGATATAACGTAGAGAGAAAGACAGAGAGCCACACCTATAACACAGAATAACAAACAATCAGAACGGCAACTCTCGGGGTCAAGTAAAGTACGCGCATCTAGGCGACGCATCGTTAACTGAGGATAGAAGTCAGAGCCTGATTCGAGTCAGGACCGTAATAGGTATTTGTAAATAAATTTCTATGCAGATTTTAACCAAAATTAAAGCGTTACACTACATTTGATTGTAGCAACGTACTTTATAATAACATTTGATTGATGTCTCCATATAAATAATTTTCTATTCCTAGTTACCGCTTTAAAGTTCCTATTTACATATTTTAAAGTATAAAATAATCTAACTCTACTGTACAATGTTTTTAAATATTTGTAAGGAAATTGTGGACAAGGATGTTTATAAATTAAAGCACTATTACTATTACGTTGTTTTTGACAACTCCAGATTCAAAATTTTGAAGTGAACCTTTTAGGCGTCGATGAGATGGTCGAGAATTGAGAGTAAAATTTCAAGGCCATGTAACGTTATGGGCATTTCCGTTCCACGAGAGAGAAAAATAATATAACGTAGAGAGAAAGAGAGAGAGAGAGCCATACCTATAATATCTAACACACAGTTTAGGCTATCCACGTCTCCCTTTTGTGCGGTCCTTCGTCTTTTCTCCCACTCCTACGCGCAGTCTCAAGTCCAAGTCGCACGGCGTTAGTAGCATTGTAAGAGCTCTCTCTCTCTTTCTCTTTCTTGGAAGTCTCACTTCTATTACGTGTATTATGCTACACGCACTTTTTTTTTAGTTTAGAGCTTTTTTAAAGAGCTCGGGCTTTTCGAAATGAATAAAAGTGCTGGATGAACAAACAGTGAAGGTTTATAAAAATAAATAATTTTTTGCAAGTAACACAAGGTGTTTACCGAATTGTTAGGATTTGAGCAACTGTTCTACCAAGAAGTTAGAAAGGCCTTCCTCATGGAATCGCAGGAGAAAGAAAATTAATTCTTTAACACAACAAGAAATGAGGTTCAATGAAGTTCTTGAATTAGGATTATTGAAGATTTTTACGAGGACACTAGCGGTGGATTTAATTCGAACTGAAGGAGCTTCTACAAACTTTCTTTGGATTTCTTTTTTGGTTTGGAGCTTTTTTAAATGGCTCACTGCTTTCAGAATGAATCAGAATGCTGGATGAACAAACAGTGAAGGTTTATGAAAATAAATAATTGTTTGCAAGTAACACGAGGTGTTTACTGAATTGTTGGGATTTCAGCAATTGTTCTACCAAGAAGTTAGAAAAGTCTTTTTTATGGAGTAGCAGGAGAAAGAAGACCAATTTTTCGACACAACAAGAATAAGGTTTAATGAAGTTCTTGAATTAAGATTATTGAAGATTTTTACGAGGACGCTAGCAAAGGATTAAATTCGAATTGAGTGAGCTTCTGCGAACTTTCTATGAATTTCTTCTTTGGTTTGGATATTTTTTTAATGACTCGCTGCTTTCAGAGTGAATCAAAATGCTGGATGGACAAACAGTAAAGCTTTATGAAAATGAATACTTTTTTGCAAGTAACACGAAGTGTTTACCGAATTGTTGAAATTTGAGCAACTGTTTGACGAAGAAGTTCAAAAGGTCTTCCTCATGGAGTAACAAGAGAAAGAAGACCAATTCTTCGACACCACAAAAATGAGGTTTAATAAAGTTTCTGAATTAATATTATTGAAGATTTTTACGAGGACGCTAAAGAAGGATTAAATTCGAACTGGAAACTACGAACTTTCTTTGGAAATTTTTTCAGTTTAGAGCTTTTTTAAAGGGCTCGGGGCTTTCGAAATTAATGAGAATGCTGAATGAACAAACAGTGAAGGTTTATGAAAATGAATAATTTTTTGCAAGTAACACGAGGTGATTACCGAATTGTTGGGATTTGAGCAATTGTTCTACCAAGAAGTTAGAAAGGTCTTCGTCATGGAGTAGCAGAAAAAAGCAGACCGATTCTTTGACACCACAAAAATGAGGTTTAATGAAGTTCTTGAATTAAGATTATTGAAGATTTTTACGAGGACACTAGCGGTGGATTTAATTCGAACTGAGGGACCTTCTACAAGCTTTCTTTGGATTTCTTTTTTGGTTTGGAGCTTTTTTAAATAGCTCGCTGCTTTCAGAATAAATCAAAATTCTGGATGGACAAACAGTGAAGGTTTATGAAAATGAATAGCTTTTTGCAAGTAACACGAGGTGTTTACCGAATTGTTGGGATTTGAGCAACTGTTCTACGAAGAAGTTCAAGAGGTCTTCCTCATGGAGTAGCAGGAGAAAGAAGACCAATTCTTTGACACCACAAAAATAAGGTTTAATAAAGTTCTTGAATTAAGATTATTGAAGATTTTTACAAGGACACTAGCGGTGGATTTAATTCGAACTGAAGGAGCTTCTACGAACTTTCTTCCGATTTCTTTTTTGGTTTGGAGTTTTTTTAAATGGCTCGCTGTTTTCAGAATGAATCAAAATGCTGGATGAACAAACAGTGAAGGTTTATGAAAATGAATAGTTTTTTGCAAGTAACACGAGGTGTTCACCGAATTGTTAGGATTTGAGCAACTGTTCTACTAAGAAGTTAGAAGGGTCTTCCTCATGGAGTAGCAGGAGAAAGAAGACCAATTCTTCGACACAACATAAATAAGGTTTAATGAAGTTCTTGAATTAAGATTATTGAAAATTTTTACGAGGACACTAGCGGTGGATTTAATTCGAACTGAAGGAGCTTCTACGAACTTTCTTTAGATTTCTTTTTTGGTTTGGAGCTTTTTTAAATGGCTCACTGCTTTCAGAATGAATCAAAATGCTGGATGAACAAACAGTGAAGGTTTATGAAAATTAATAGTTTTTTGAAAGTAACACGAGGTGTTTACCGAATTGTAGGGATTTGAGCAACTGTTCTACGATGTTCAAAAGGTCTTTCTCATGGAGTAGCAGGAGAAAGAAGACCAATTCTTTGACACCACAAAAATGAGGTTTAATGAAGTTCTTGAATTAAGATTATTGAAGATTTTTACGAGGAGACTAGCGGAGGTTTACATTCGAACTGTAAACTAGAAACTCCCTTTGGAAATTTTTCTAGTTTAGAGCTTTTCAAAGGGCTCGGGGCTTTCGAAGTGAATGAAAGTGCTGGATCGACAAACAGTGAAGGTTTATGAAAATGAATAATTTTTTGCAAGTAACACGAGGTGTTTACCGAATTATTGGGATTTAAGCAACTGTTCTACGAAGAAGTTCAAAAGGTCTTCCTCATGGAGTAGGAAAAAAAAGAAGACCAATTCTTCGACACAACAAAAACGAGGTTAAATAAAGTTCTTAAATTAAGATTATTGATGATTTTTACGAGGACACTAGCGGTGGATTTAATCCGAACTGAAGGAGCTTCTAAGAACTTTCTTTGGATTTCTTTTTTGGTTTGGAGCTTTTTTAAATAGCTCGCTGCTTTCAGAATGAATCAAAATGCTGAATGAACAAACAGTGAAGGTTTATGAAAATGAATAGTTTTTTGCAAGTAACACGAGGTGTTTACCGAATTGTTAGGATTTGAGCAACTGTTCTACCAAGAAGTTAGAAAGGTCTTCCTCATGAAGTAGCAGGAGAAAGAAGACCAATTCTTTGAGACCACGGTCAAAATTGTATTCTAATGAATAAGTAAACCGGAAGTTGTGATTAGCTAAATAACTAAGATTGGTGTAGAGAGTTGAGCGACACAAACACGTGAGGTGAGAGTTGCTTCTTAAATATCTGAAGCAGAAGTTGCGGAGTTGGAACTTGCTGAATTAGAAAAGTGGAGGTCGATAGTGGCGTCTCCTTAGCGAGTGAATTGAAAGCTACTAAGTTCTGACTTGCTAAATAAGTAAGATGAGGGTAGAGAGTTGCCTGACCTAAACGAGTGAGATGGTAATTGAGTCCTAAACCACTGAGGTGGAAGTTGTGGAGTTGGGATTAGCTGAATTAGAGAGGTGGGGGTCGATAGTGGCGTTGCCTTAGCGAGTGAAGTAAAAGTTGCTAAGTTGTGACTTGCTAAATACATAAGGTGGAGTGTAGAGAGTTGCGTCACCTAAACGATTGAGATGGTAATTGAGTCCTAAACCACTCAGGTGGAAGTTGTGGAGTTTGGACTAACTAAACTAGAAATGTGGGGGTCGATAGTGGCATTTCCTTAATAAGTAAGGTGGAAGTTGCTGAGTTGTGGCTTACTAAATAATTAAAGTGGGGGTAGATAGGTGCGTAACCTAAACGAGTAAGATTGTAATTGAGTCCTAAACAACTAAGATAGAAGTTAAAGTTGCAGTTGGGATTTGCTAAACTAGAGAGGTGATAGTCAAAAGTTGTGTCTCCTAAACTAGTAAGACGAGAGTTGTGACTCGCCAAATAAGAGTGGAAGTGGAAGCTGCGTCCTAAATAACTGAAGCAGAAGTTGAGGAGTTGGGACTGACTAAATTAGAGAAACGGGAATCGGTAGTTGGGTCTCCTAAATGAGTAAAGTGGAAGTTGTAGAATGAGCAAGGTGAAGGTACAAAGTTGCGCGACCTAAACCAGTGAGGTGGAAGTTGCGTCCTAAATAACTGAAGTGGCAGATGCGGAGTTGGAACTCTCTGAGTTAATTAGGTGGGACGTAGAGAGTTACTCCACCTAAACAACTTAGGTGGAAGTTGCGGAGTGGGGACCGGTAAATTAGTGAAAAGAAAATTGTAATTTGCTGCATAAGTGTGGCTGGAGTTGTGAAGGTCTGATTGGCTGAATTTACGAAGTGGGAGTTGTGACGTGCAGAATGAATGCGATTAATGTTATTGGTCAATTACAAGATGACGCTTCTTGAAACAAACAAGAAGCTGGTGGTTAAATAAAGCCTCATAAATTAAAAAAAAGTAAAACAACCGTCATGTAGTTATAAATAATTAATTCTAAAATATAAATAACTAAACAATTATTTTCTTAATTAAAGCGAAATTTTTATTTTTATACAGGAATATTCTACATCTACTGAAAAAAGGCATAAAAGACTCTTAATGGAGGAACTAAACCAAAATTATTGATCGCCATTGTTCTGTTGAAACAATTTATGTAATTAAACTTATGCAACAGTATTGGTTTGACCTCTGCTGAATTATTATTGTTACCGCTTTCCTTCATAAACAATCCACAACAATTGTTAAGGGACAAGTAAATTATTCAAATTACAAAAATCATAAAATTTCCAAAATATTTTGGAAACTTAGAGAGATTCAAATGTTTACTATATAACAGTTTAATTGAATTAAGGGTTGCAAACTTAACGCAAGCAGAGATGAGGAGTCATTAAGAAACTTCAACTTCCCAAATTTTTTTTGTTATTAATATTTTTTAATTTACATAAACAATTAAGATAATTTTAGCTTTATTACCTATAATAAATAAATAATCACAAACATTGCCTGGTTTAAAGTAGAATGTCCAATTTGAACCAACACCCACTAAAATTTCGGCAAAATTTTTGGCAAAACAACAAAAACTACCAACGAGCCGTGTCATGGTCAACGATTTCAGTTTCAGGTATTTCCATATCGCCATAAATCGGATGTGAACCATCACCTTTTTTAATGGTAAACTTCTTAACCAAATCAGGTGACGCAGTTTTAAAATCGTAAGCCCAACCGATTTTACCAAACAAATCCAACATCAAAGTGGTAAAATTAACGCTATAATGGCCGAATTCCGCCGCCTTATAATCCCATGGGAAAGCGTGATGGTAATTGTGCCAACCTTCACCCAAAGCAAAAATTGAATAAATCATATTTTCGACAGCTTTGTGGTTCCTGAAATTTGACGTTAAAACAAATTGATAACATCAAAATTACTAACTTGTCGTAAGGTTTCGTTCCGAACTGATGAGCAACACTATTGACGGCCGTCAAAATGTGCAAACAAACCACGAAACGTACAGCCGATATCATTATAGACCAATAAAGCGATTCGCCCCAAAAATAAACAGGAACTCCAACAGGAATAGCGAGATGCCACAGTATTTGCATCGACCAGTAGTTTCTATGTTGAAAAAATTTTTTTAATGTACGCTTTTTTGTTGCGCACCCTCTAGATTTCACGTCAACAACTCGAAGCTAATTTCGAATATAGTGACACGAAACTAGTTGAGTTTACCCAAATTATTTTAGAAATTTCAAAAAATTTCAATTGTTTTTAACGAAAATACAGGCAAAACGCATTTTTGGTAATTTTTCAAAATTGAAATTTTGCGAAATTTTCAAAATTAACTCTCACTTTTTGAAAAAGCGTATAACTGGATCACGTAACAAATCGCTATTGTCGATTCCGGATGCCTTTTTGAGTACCGCCGGGTGTCTTCGCAGGAACAAAAATCCGATTTGGGCATAGAAAAAACCACGTGAAACATTGAAAGGATCCGCTTCGGTATCGCTGTATTTATGGTGCACCCTGTGGTCTTTGACCCAACTGTATATACTGTACTGAAATTAAATTATTATTTTTGAAAATTTTCCAAAAATTAATTACGTGTCCGCTCATGCTGTAACAACTTGCTAGGATTATTTTGAGTGGTAGAATGGCTTTGAACGATTTATGGGTCCAAAGTCGGTGAACTCCCGCTGTTATCCCGAAAATCGTAGCGACTCCGATGACGTAATCTGAAAATTTTTGTTAAAAATTGCAACAAAATTTTTTGATTTTACTCCAGAGAAGTGTTCGCTTTTTTTCAAAATACGGGAACGTTAGAAGACCGATGAGGGCGAGAGTGTGGTAGGTGACGATGTGGATGAGAACGCCCCATCGCAGAGGTTGGTCGAAAGTACCCCAAAGGGTGTGGATGGTATTTTTGTATTTGCTGTAGTCGTCGAAAATTTTTTCTTCACGGGGCGGTTCCAAAGTAGTTTCGGATGATGCAGTGGTTGTCACGGTGTGGGGCGGCATTTTGGTGAATCTAAAAAAATTCGAAATGTTTAAAAAAAACAAAATAATTCTTCAGTTACAACAAAAAAATTTTTTTTGCTGTGTTTTCCTTAATCTCGCATATTAATGTTAGTGGTATTGATTATGGAATATGTTAAGAAATAGAAAAATTTGGATTGTGGAAGAACAATAAAAAAGTATAAAGAGAAGAGAAATGAAGAAGAATTGAAATATAAGTTTCTAACACTTAAAATAAAAAATAACTTTTTGATAAAAAGGAACAAAAAGATATAGAAAATGAAAAATAAATTTTAAATTGTAAAGAAAGGAAAAGTAAACAAATTTCAGAAGAAACAAGACAACTTTAGTGGAAAAAAATGTGATGAGTAGGAAAGTAAAGTAAAGCTACTCGACTTACGAGGGCAAATTAAAAAGTTCTCATTCTGAAATTCTAATTAAAATTTTATATTGAAGAAGATACAAAAACAAAGTTACTAAAGTTATAATAAGAGAGAAATATGCGACAATTATAAAGAACATTTTTTTAAGGTGGGAAAAATTTATAAAAAATAACAAAAAAAATATGGAGAAAGGAGAAAATACAATAATAAATTATTTTCAAAAAAACATTAAATAGCGAAATGATGTACAGGGTGTTCTGTTTGGATTTCGATTCTAAGTGTCTCAAAATTTGATTAAATTAAAAAAAATCATCCCAAAATTTAATAACTTTAGCTAAGAAATATTACAAATTTTGAAAAATTTCCCGTTTTACCCTAAAATTAATTTAGTATAATATCCGTTACATAAATTGCGTTTTTTTGAAAATTTGGGCAAGCAACATTTATTTTTGAACACCTTAAAACTTTGAAGATTATTTGGAAAAAAATTTCTAAATCAATGGATTGGTATAAAGTTTCGAATCAACTTCAAAAATAATTTAAAGGAGTCAAGTCCGGTGATTTCGGAAGGTCACCACCACTAATTACATTTTCTGAATCATCAAGTAAAAAATTTTTTTTGAATTTGACTGAATTTCCAAAGAACACTCTGTATATTTGTTAAACCACGCTACTTACTGTTTGATTGGCACTGTCTTAGAATATTTAGAGCGTGATCAATCAAATTTGTAGTCAAAGACAGAGTTGGAATTTTTTCGAAAAACTTTCAAAGTTATTTTGGCAAATTCCTAAATTTCGCCAATTTCTGGAGCCTCCAAATTTAAGTGACGCCAAAAATTTGTTTCTAAACCGGCAATTGTTTGTTGAAAAAATTAAAATAAATTAATTTGGATCGAAAAATTCGTTGGCAACTGACTGTTAAAATTTTCAAACAAAGACCGATTAACAATGCTAAGAAGACGAACAAAAGGTAATTAACTTAATGACATTCGATCCGAATCAATATCATGAAAAATTCATCTTAACACAAAATCTATAGTGCAGAACTTGACATGATGTCCAAGAACCAATCAACGACATTTACGGAAATTTTAAATATTCAACAACCACAACTGCAGATCGATCCCTGGGGAGAAGAGGCCGAAATTACCCACCCAACGTAACGTTAAAGCAACAATTGTGTTTAATAACCGCCACCATCCCACCCCAATTAATTAATTACCGCCACTTCGATACAAAAAATTTGCGAAATTTCCGTAAATTCCACATACAGGGATTTGACGTTCTCGATTTTTTTCCATCCAATCAAACGGTTTAAAATTGTTGAATTAATTGAAAACTTACCGGTAGTTGTCTGACGTTGGTTAAGTTGTGGGGTTTCGTGCGGCTCGTTCGATGGTTACACAACAATTTGGGCTTCCGAGCACCGCAATGGGGGATAATTACCCGTCTTTATAGAACAGTGTCCAGAATCGTAATACGCATGCGCAACTCAGTCACCAGATCGTACCGAAACTGGTCTCGTCATCACGACTTTTTCTTAACTCGTTCCCCTCCATCCCGTCATCAATTTCGTCTGTTGTACCTTCAACGACCTTTTCGATATTCGGCACGTCTTCTGCGACTGTAAACGTGAACAATTATGCGATTGCATGCAATTTTCGAAGTTGACGTGCAGAAAAAAAACTTACGTCAAAGTTATCGCTTTTAATTGAGGAAAAAGAAATTATTGAACACGTGTTTGATGCAATGAAACTTTGTAGTTTGATCATTTGAAACTGATTTTTACTTACAATTAGGTAATTTGAAGGCAACTGAACTTTATCGCGCTTCGATGAAGCGTTACGGTACGTTGGTTTACACTTTTTTTTTTAGCAGCAACAAATAAAATTTTCGTTTTATTTAATTAAACCCCCGATTCTACCTACCTGGAAAAAGGGGACGGATCCAAATACTTTACACGCTTGATATCACCAATAAAATATGACACCGTTACTTTCACTGCCACCCAAATGTCACATTCTAGTATTGTTGTCGCTTGTCATTTTTTCAGGTAGGTAGAACATGGCGTTTTAATGAAATAAAATGCAAATTTTATTTATTTAAAAATCAACGGTTTGATGTAGGAACAACTAAATTTCACACCTCTATAGAGAATAATTCTTTACGTTAGGATAAATAGAAATTGCAATTAAAAAAAAAAGTTGCAGCGCCATTTTGTAAAAAAAATTACTCCAATAAGGCCGCAATTTTGTCATTGGACAGTTATAATTTTTTCTTTAAGTTTAAGTAAGAAAAGCTTGGTTCCATACTTTGGCTAACCCTGTATACAGAGGAATATTGTCTGGTGGAAAACTTAATTGTTTTTCTTAACTTTCTTCATTCTTTTTGATACGGCCATTTTGTTAACTATTTCCCGACGTCTCCTCAGAATTTTTTATTTTAGTAGCAATTAATAAAACTTGCGTTTTATTTTATTAAACTCCCCGATTCTACCTACCTAGGAAAAAGAGGCGCATCCAAACACTGTACACATTCGATAACACCAATAGAAAATAACTCCGTTACTTTCGCTGCCACCCAAATGTCACATTTTAGTATTGTTGTAGCCTTCTATTGTCCGTCCCATTTTCCAGGTAGGTAGAATTGGGAGTTTTAATGAGATGAAACGCTAATTTTATTTATTTAAAAATCAACGGCTTGATGTAGAGAGAAATGAATTTTACAACTCTATAGAGAATAATTCTTTACGTTAGGATAAATAGAAATTGTAATTTAAAAAAAAATTGCAGCGCCATTTTGTAAAAAAAAAATAACTCCAATAAGGCCGCAATTTAGTTATTGGACAATTATATTTTTTTCTCTAGGAATGAACAAGTTGGTTTAAATACTTTGTCTACAAAGTATATATACAAAGTGTATACAAAGGAGGACTGTATACAAACTGAAAATCTAGTGGGGCGTATGACGTTTAGTTGTAATAAATAATGTAAACATATGCGTAACGCAAATTGAAACGTCCTCAATTCTATCTATGGCACAAGTTTAAAGGTAAAATAAAGTAATTGATGTAATACGACGAGTAACAAAAAGTGTAACGGTCTCAATTGTGACTATAGAACAAATTTAGAAATCTAGTGCAAGATTTGTAATCAAAGGAGAGTAATTATTTTAATTAATAACAAGCGTAACGAAAATTGAAACGTTGTTAATTGTATCTAACGAACAAAATTGAAAATCTAATGGGACGTATGTAGTTTAGGCGCAACAAAAAATGTAAACATATGCGTAACAAAAATTGAAACGTTCTCAATGCTATCTATGGCATACGTTTGGAGATAAAGTAAAGTTATTTAATGTAATAGAAGGAGTAACAAGAACTGTAACGGTCCCAAGTCTGACTATAGAACAAATTTAGAGATCCAGTGCAAGATTTTTAATCAAAGGCGAGTAATTATTTTAACTAAGTAGCATGCGTAACGAAAATTGAAACGTTGTCAATTATATCTATAGAACAAAATTAAAAATGTAATAGGACGTATGTAGTTTAGGCGCAAGAAAAAATGTGAACATATGCGTAACACAAATTGAAACGTTCTCAATCATATATATGGCACACGTTTGGAGATAAAGTAAAGCTATTTAATGTAATGGAAGGAGTAACAAGAACTGTAACGGTCCCAAGTCTGACTATAGAACAAATTTAGAGATCCATTACAAGATTATTAATCAAAGGTGAGTAATTATTTTAATTAAGTAGCATGCGTAACGAAAATTGAAACGTTGTCAATTGTATCTATAGAACAAAATTGAAAATCCAATAAAATGTATGTAGTTTAGGCGCAAGAAAAAATGTAAACATATGCGTAACAAAAGTTGAAACATTCTCAATTATATCTATGGGACACGTTTGGAGATAAAGTAAACTTATTTAATGTCATGGAAGGAGTAACAAGAAGTGTAACGGTCCCCATTCTGACTATAGAACAAAATTAGAGATCCAGTGCAAGATTTTTAATCAAAGACGAGTAATTATTTTAACTAAGTAGCATGCGTAACGAAAATTGAAACGTTGTCAATTGTATCTATAGAACAAAATTGAAAATGTAATAGAACGTATGTAGTTTAAGCGCAAGAAAAAATGTGAACATATACGTAACACAAATTGAAACGTTCTCAATTATATATATGGCTAACGTTTAGAGATAAAGTAAAGTTATTTAATGTAATGGAAGGAGTAACAAGAAGTGTAACGGTCCCAATTCTGACTATAGAACAAATTTAGAGATCCATTACAAGATTATTAATCAAAGGTGAGTCATTATTTTAATTAAGTAGCATGCGTAACGAAAATTGAAACGTTGTCAATTGTATCTATAGAACAAAATTGAAAATCTAATAGAATGTATGTAGTTTAGGCGCAAGAAAAAATGTAAACATATGCGTAACAAAAATTGAAACATTCTCAATTCTATCTATGGGACACGTTTGGAAATAAAGTAAAGTTATTTAATGTAATGGAAAGAGTAACAAGAAGTGTAACTGTCCCCATTCTGACTATAGAACAAAGTTAGAGATCCAGTGCAAGATTTTTAATCAAAGGCGAGTAATTAATTTAACTAAGTAGAATGTGTAACGAAAATTGAAACGTTGTCAATTGTATCTATACAACAAAATTGAAAATCTAATAGAATGTATGTAGTTTAAGTGCAAGAAAAAATGTGAACATATGCGTAACACAAATTGAAACGTTCTCAATTATATATATGGCACACGTTTGGAGATAAAGTAAAGTTATTTAATGTAATGGAGTAACAAGAAGTGTAACGGTCCCAATTCTGACTATAAAACAAATTTAGAGATTGAATGCAGAATTTTTAATCAAAAAGAGTTATTATTTTAAATAATAGCATGCGTAACAAAAATTGAAACGTTGTCAATTTTATCTATAGAACAAAATTGAAAATTTAATGGGACGTATGTAGTTTAGCCGCAACAAAAAATGTAAACATATGCGTAACAAAAAGTGAAACGTCCCCAATGCTATCTATGGCACAAATTTGGAGATGAAATAAAGTAACTGATGTAACAGGACAAGTAACAAAAAGTGTAACAATCTCAATTCTGACTACAGAACATTGTCAATTTTATTCATAGAACAAAACTGAAAATCTAGTAAGATGAATAAAGTGTAGTCACAATAAAAATGTTAACATATGCGTAACGAAAAGTGAAACATGCTCAATTATCTATGACACAAGCTAGGAGATAACATAAAGTTACTTAAAGTAATATAATGAGTAACAAAAAGTGTAACTGTTCCATTTCGCACTTTAATCGCAATAAAAAATGTTAACTTATGCGTAACGGAAAGTGAAACATCTTCAGTGCTATGTATGGGCCAAGCTTGTGGTTAAAGTAAAGATATTTAATGCAATACTGTAACAAAAAGTGTAACGCTCCCACTTCTGTCTTTAGTCGTAATAAAAGATGTAGAAATATGCGTAACAAAAAGTAAAACATCTTCAGGTCTATCTATGGCACAAGTTTGGAGATGAAGTAAAGTTATTTAATGTAATAATGTAACAAAAAGTGTAACGGCTCCAAGTATAGGACAAATCTACGCTAAGGCCATGACATGTTTGGTCGCGACAGATAAATTTGTTTCAATTATTTCAATCGCTCTCAATTCTGTCGCTAGCAAAAATTTGATGATCTAGAGTGCAGAACGTTGCGTCAAAAGTAGGCATTTGTTTTAAGGCAACACTGTGGCGACTTCTCACGATACAATAATTGATGCTTTGATAATAAAAGTGTTCAATCACTTTTTAGTGAGAAAAACATCGAAAGTTTTTTTCTAACTTTATACCATTGACGTTTTCAATATAAATATAGCATCGGTTCAGATTGGTCAAGTTCAATGGTTAATAGTATACAATGAACGAAATTGAAATTCGAACAATTCTTGCAAATTTCATAACACGAAAACAAAACAATAGCAACAACGCGTGTTTTCTTCTTTTGTTCAATTTTGGATCTAAGCAAATTTCCTTTCGATTCAAGTTGGGATATTTAGATGAAAGGTCAAAAGTCGCACATGCGCTTTAATCAAATATTTCAATCACACCACTTCAACCACGGCTCACACCATCGACTTATCTTACTGTCTGGTTCAGTTTCATCCCGGACACGCCATTCATTCATCTTATACATTGAACGTGTGGGTGATAACGTGATTCGTTTCTAAATCTCACGAGGCAAATTACATAATAACATTAACAATAAATTTCGCTTTTTGACCCCTCCTCCCTACCCATTGTGCCGGTACTGTATTGTTATTGGCAGTTTTGTAGATTGTTTGATTAATAGAAAATGTTTTTAAGTAAACAATTTAATTCGTCTAATTGTCTTTTATTTAAAAAAATGCCGAGTCGATTTGGGCGACTCCTGTATAGGTATCAATGCAACGAGTTGAGGGAGCTCTCGATGCTCTCTTTGTACGTTGTAATTTGACAGCCGATAACGCAGGCAACTGTTCAAGCGGACAAAATCCACCGCAGCGACACCTCTTGAAGAATAGTTAAACTTTTTCAGAATTTGCGGTTGGTCGTTAGACCCATAACTGTCATTGTTGATTGCGAAGCAACGCCCCGCCGTTATTATCAACAATTTCGACTTGCGTTTCAGCACACTTACTTCTTGACCCTTGATCTAGTGATTGGTTTCCTCAAATTGCCTCCAAATTAAGGAGAAATTTTATTATTTACGATTAATTACCCCAAAATAATTGAATCACTCAAGTATTTTTCATAGAAATTTATTACGCAAACAAACCAATAGTGTTTTGCAGAGTCAATTCAAAGAGTTGTTTTCTAAATTTGACTGTAATACTACCATGGCGTCATCTCTTGTTTACGGTGAAGTAACAACAACAAATATATTTCAAGACATGTCACCAAAAAATTGAATTCTTTGAAAATGGGTGAAAATGATGTTTTTGTGAACAAACAATAGAGCAAATAAAGAGAGAAATATTCGACTTACTTGCTAAAATAATAGAATAGAATAATAGAAACAATGATGATGGAGGAGAAAAGAAAAATGTTCTGGGAGCAAATAATAGAACAAATGAGAAGAAAAAAAAATATTTTACTAAAAAAACTGCCCAAACAAAACAAAAAAAAAGAAAGTTTTAAAAAATTACTCAAATAATTTTCCCCAAAAAAAGGAAAATGTTAAAAACAATGAGGACAAAATAATAAAAATGCTGAGATACAAGAAAAAATAATAAATATAATTTTTAAAAAATTGACAAGAAACTAAAAAATGTGGTTAGATGTAGTGTCGGAGAAAAGAGTTCGTGTAGTAACAACAAAAAATATATTTCAAGACATGACACCAAAAAATTGAATTCTTTGAAAATGGGTAAAACTGATGTTTTACAAGCAAACAATAGAACAAATGAGGAGAGAAAGAATCGACTTATTTGCTAAAAATACTGCCCAAATGAAGCAGAATAATAAAAACAATGATGATGGAGGAGAAAAGAATTTTGTTGTCTTGTAAAATAATTGTAAACAATGAAAGATACAAAATCATGTTAAGAAATATATTGACGAAATAAAATGTGAAAGTTATAGAAAAAAAAATTATGTTTAAGATAAACAATTAAAAAATAAAATTATTAAAAATGGGTCAATAGAAGAAGAAAAATATTTTCGTTTTCTAAAAAATGCTAAAATAAAATTGCAAAAAACTAAAACAGGCACCAAGAAAATTTGATGAATAAGGAGGAATAAAAATTGAAATTTCGTCTCATTAATTGAGATTTGGCACCTTTTGAGTGATCTTTTTACGTTCCTGAAGATTCGAAATTGCTACTGGAAGATCTTCATTGGTAGGATGGCCATGTCATCTGGAAAGATTCCTGTTGTGGTATAATCGGTGACTAAAAGATCAGATGTGTAGATTAGGTAAAATGTGGGTCCCAAAATTCTACACTGTGGGACGCCAAATTTGATGAGTGAAATTCAAAAGCTTCTCAATTTACTCTTATTCGAAAATGTAGTAATCCATCGTGCCAGACCTTGTCAAATGCTTGACTTACATCTAGAAAGACTGCTGAACAATATTTTCTTGTATCTATAGCTTCATTAATCGTATTTACTAAACGATGGTACTGCTAGATGATTGAGTGCTGGATAGTAAGATATGACAGAGAATGAGCAACTAGAATACTAGGAAACTAGAAAAAAACCTTAAGGTGTTTATTAATAAATTAATTAATAACGAAAAAATTGATGCTTTGATTTTTGCAAAATTGACGAAACCGTTCTAAAATGGTAGTAAAATGACCCTCGATAATCATTACCGATATCAACTTGATAAAGTTAAAAATAATAAAACTTTCTCCCATTTGCCTCGTTTCTTCATCAATTCTCTTCTATTAGAACCCTTCCAAATGTCCAAACAATCATAACACAAACGCAATTCTAAAAACTAATCAAACAATGCAATTTCGCTTCAATTCGAAACTACAACATTAAAATGGTATCTTTGTACTTTGGTATTGCCGCAAATTCCTTGACCTCTGACACCAGAATCATGACGTCTCAATGCAAATAAATGCGCGTTTCGTTAAAAAAATCTTTTCTACTAATCCAACAAAATTTCAGAAACACAATTATCTATCCCAAAACTGCTTCAATTTCCCAACTATTCGAATTGAATTCAAACAAAAAATTTTGGTAACCAACAAAATTTGCATAAATACAGAAACTGAATTGTTATAGCTGCAAATTAATTGAAACAACGCAATGAAGTACTTGGTTGTGTTTATTGCTGTTAACTTTGTTTGCGGAATAACAGTAAGTAAATTTATTTTTGATATTGTTTTGATTTTGTTCAATTGTAGGCCGTTTCTAAAGTAACTGAAGTAATTAAGGAAGAATGTAGGAAGGAAATTGAGTTGTCGAAAGTTGAAATCGATCGTTTGAATCCTGAAGGTCTCACTGAAAAACAAATGTGCTATATTAAATGTTTATTTACGAAAGGGGGGTATTTGAGTGGTAATGGGAAAGTGGAAATTGAAAAAATGAAGAACGACCAAATTGCTGATGGTAACGCAGTTAGGTTAAAAAAAGCGTTTGATTGTGTCGGGGGTTTGGATGATGTTAAGGAGTGTAAAGATGTTGTTGGATTAGTGGACTGTTTTAGAATACAATAAAATTTTTGGCATTTTTTAATAATAATTTGAGTCAAAAAAAGTAATTTCGGTTTTATCTAGATGTTAATCTTTACCAATAAAGTTAATTTGCTTCTTCTTATTTTTTCTTGCTTTTATCATTTCCTGTCTTCCTCGCTGCCTTGCTTGTTGTTATTTCTTTTCTACGTTTTCAGCAATTTACGGGCAAAAATTTTTGAGAAATTAAAAATTTACACAAAGAATTTTTGTTAGTTATTTTAATTTTAAAGTTCTAAGCTTTAAACACTTTAAACTTGAGAAGTTAAAATTTTGAAACAGGAAATTTAAAGTTATATAATTAGAAAATTTGTAGTTTTGAAGCATGTAAATTGTAACTTTTAAAAATTGAAAAAAAATTTAAAAACAGAAAATGACATTTTCAAAAAAAATATTTTTCATAAAAAATTGTTAAATTTTGAGATTTTGAGTTTTACAAAACTTCAAATTTTAAAAATAGAACAAATATAAAAAGTTAGAAATGTTTTCCTAAAATTTTCAGTTTGCAAGAAAAAGTTGAAAAATTTCAATGTCACTCTTAAGATTCGAATATTTGATATTGCAATTTATAAATTTTGAACAATAGGAGTAGGTCCTACCTAAAGCAGTTTTCTAAAGTGATATTTTGTATTTGGCAATATCAAAATAAAATTTTATTATTAAAGAATTTTACGCAATTAAAATTTTAAAAATTTAAATCTTGCTAGAAATTAAGTTTAATTCACGAGTCGCTACTGAGTCTTGCCATCGTTAAAAAAATTTAATGAATTCAATGAACCAAAAATTAAAACAGATTAAAGGTTTTCCTTAGATTAACACTAAAAGAATTTGGAAAAATCAAATTTCTGAAACTCAAAATTTATTTCTGATAAAAAATAATTTTTGAAAAACCAGTTAAATTTTGAGAAATTCGAGTTTTACTGAACTTTACACCTTAAATATATGACAACAAAGAGATTCCAATATGGGTACTTAAATTTTGGTGTTTGCAGAACATTTTGAACACTCTAAGAACGGTTTAGAAAATAATTTTGCAACTTCAAAATTTTGAAAAATGAAAGTAGGTCTACGACAGTGTTAAAAAAGCGATATTTTGTATTTGACACTATTAACTGAAAGTTTGAAAAAATAGAACTTTAGTTAGAAAATTTCAAAAAATAGAAATTTTAAAACTTGGGCATTTTGTAATTTAAATTTGTTATTAAAATAAAGTGACCCAAAAATCGAAAAGGGTAAAAGGTTTTTTGGAAGTTGATATTTTAAAGAATTTTGAAATTCAAAATTTATTTCATCTAAGAAAAGATTTTCAAGAAAACTAGAAATTTTGAGATGACTTTTAGAAAAATTCAAATTTTGAAAATAGCACAAATATACATAAAAAAGTTTGAAATGTTTTTCTAAAATTTTGAGTTTCCAGAAAAAATTTGAAAAATTTAAATGTCATTCTTAAGATTCAAATATCTGATTTTGCAGTTTATAAATTTTGAACAATAGAAGTAGGTCCTACCTAAAGCAGTTTTCAAAAAGTAATATTTTGTATTTGGCAATATTAAAACAAAATTTAATTATTAGAGAATTTTACGCAATTAAAATTTTAAAAATTTAAATCTTGCTAGAAATTAAGTTTAATTCACGAGTCGCTACTGGGTCTTGCCATCGTTAAAAAAGTTTAATGAATTCAATGAACCAAAAATTGAAACAAATTAAAGGTTTTCCATAGATTGACACTAAAAGAATTTTGAAAAATCGAATTTCTGAAACTCAAAATTTATTTATGATAAAAAGTAATTTTTAAAAAACCAGAAAAATTTTGAGAAATTTGAGTTTTACTGAACTTTACACTTTAAATATAGAACAATATATGACAACAAAGAGATTCCAATATGAATACTTAAATTTTGGAGCTTGCAAAACATTTTGAACACTCTAAGGAAGGTTTAGAAAATAATTTTGCAACTTCAAAGTTTTGAAAAATGGAAGTAGGTCTGCGACAGTTTTAAAAAAGCGATATTTTGTATTTGACACTATTGACACTATATATATGAAAACAAGAGAACAGTTAGAAGATTTCAAAAAATTGAAGCTTTTTCCCACATTTTTTTAAAACTGTCACAAAAAACTTTTATTGGCCACTTATAGTTATTGCCTATTAGTTTAATATTATAAGCTTAGTCACGCCATCTAGCGACAATTTCCCATTAAAAAGCATTAAGCGCCATTTTAAAACTGTCACAAAAAACTTTTATTAGCCTCTTATAGTTATTGCCTATTAGTTTAATATTATAAGCTTAGTCACGCCATCTAGCGACAATTTCCCATCAAAAAGCATGAAGCGCCATTTTAAAACTGTCACAAAAAACTTTGATTGGCCTCTTATAGTTATTGCCTATTAGTTTAATATTATAAGCTTAGTCACGCCATCTAGCGACAATTTCCCATTAAAAAGCATGAAGCGCCATCTAGCGAGAATGAGGTAAAGAAGTAGAAAAGATGGCGGAAGAGGAAACAAATAAAGCAGTAGTTATGTAATGTTTGAAAAATTGCAAGAACAAAATAATTCATTCAAAAAAATAAAATTATACATGGTGACCACATATTTAAAAAATTTCATATTTTTTCTAAAAAATTAAAAAAAATTCTTTTAATTCAATTAACAAACCAAAACATACAATTCCATTTTTTTCCACTTACAATCTAAGCTAAAAAAAATTAAGTGTTGATTTAGGGTTCATTTGTTCTGTCGGTGAAGCACCTCTCCAAAGGCAACAAATCGCCACAACTGTTAATTTTATTGGACGTTTCTAAACAATTGTAAATTTTCTCCTTTTGCACTTCGCTCCCTTGTACTAATCCCAAATCCCTCAAAGTATTAACAGCAACAACCCCATCTGGCGTTATCAAATTTCTTTTCGTAAAAATACATTTAACAAAACACAATAATTCTTGAGGGGGTGTATCGTGTCCAGGTTTATAGTTAAATATCACATCAATCGAAACATAGCTTTCCTTCAAACAAGTTTTCTCATCTTCCCTCATGGGACGACACTGAAAATATTTTGAAAAAATTTGTTAAGAAATCCGCAAACTTACCTCGAATTGGGGCGAAATTATAAAAGTTGTTAAAGAAATTATCAGGATGGAACTGTACATTTTTGTTGGCGTGAAGCTGGAAGTATTGTGAAAATTCTAACAAAATATTTATATAAAATCGACAAATTTTGTTGAATGTGTCACTTCCTCGCTGTAATAGTGCGAAAATTAAGCGTTTCCGGTAGTAAGGAACGGAAATGGTGTGAAAAGAAACGTAGAATAGGTTTTGAAATAACTAAATTTAAAAAAATTGACGAATTAGATTTTTTGTCATTTATTTAGACTGGAAGAGCAAAATTAAGGAACTAAAATGGTGGATTCTATGATAAGAAGCAACTTGGATGATATTATTTTAAATTCTCCCCTTTTAGATGTCAATTTTTAATCAACAAATCTTTTGGATAAATATTTTAGTCCAGAAGACTTTACAACTAAACATTTTGTTTTAGGTTACAACTCACAATGTTTTTTAGTTAATTTTTTCTTAATAATAATAAATTAGATAAATGGGGCCTGCCACTGTTTTACAATGAAAATTGGATTCCCGATTGTATTCAATGCGGAAAAGTGATGTTTATTCAAAATTTTCAATTAATTTGTATGTTCAGTTGGTACGCCACTGTCTGCTGTCAATCTGTCGAATGCGTCGTGAAAAGAAACAAACGGTAGTTAGTTTCGATCAAAATCGCGGACGGCGCAATGACGTCACCTTCAATAATTTTTGATAACTCTGTAGTTATATACAGGATGTCTAATTAATTTCTCATCGAAATTGGCATAGCCGCATCTTGTCTTCATAAAAGTACGTCCTAGCTCAATTCAACAAATGTCATCTGTCATTCCCGAAGCAATTGACATTTTGAGGTTATACTAAAATCAGAATTTTTAATTAGCTTAAAATTAATTTCAATACTTAATCGGGAATCGAATAGGATTAAAGCAATTGTTGGACGTCGTGCCCGTTCTCCTGTAGGTCTCTTCATGTTATCGAAGTTTGTTGAAATTAACTTGTTGACAATGTTGACAACTGTCATTTGTCAAATTAGTTTGTGAAGCGTCCGACTAACGCTAGGACATGACTAGTTTTTCCAAAACTCACTAGATGAGAAATTCATTAGACATACGGTACAGGTAGAAGGATTTTTCTGGAATTCAGCAGGTTCAAACTATTTTATGTGGCCAAAACCACCCGACCAAATATGGTACAAGGCAATAGAAACGCCCAAGCTAAGTCATTAAGAAAAAAATTTTAATTAAATGTGGTTCATAATTTAAATTAAATTCCTAAAAATTTTGTTGTGATACTCAAATTTTCGAAAGTTCGATTTTGTAGTAACAGCAATCTCAAAATTTTCTGTTTCTCAACCATTTTGCAAAAACTCATATATAAAAAAAATTGATTAAAACTTTTACAATTTTTTTTGCATATTTGCAAAACTGAGACACATTTTTGATTTTACGTTGTTAAAAATAGCAAAAATTTCGAAATTTTGTTTTTATTTTCCAAAATTTCGAATTATTCAATTTCAGGACTTTCCTGCTGACAAAACTGTTAAGTCAGAATTTCACTTCTAATTATAGCGTGACAATGATTTAGAAAAATGCACGTTGCCAACCTAAAACTCAAAATAACAGGAAAATAACTCATTAAGTTGTCACTTGATTGGCGGCACTTTGCAACTATTAAACCTGCATGTCCATCGTAATCAAAACCATGAGTTATCAGTTAACACCATAAACGTTTGCAATGGCCCCACTCAACTTACTCTCTATCACAATTTTATCAATTTGGTTTCTCCAGGTATGTAAAATAAAAAACATCAACCACTTTGAAAATTAAAAAGATTTCAAGTCATCGACACCATTTAGAAGAACGAATTTCGAGTTACTTCAAAGAAATTTGCTTGAAAGAGGCCAACATTAGCGAAGATATTTTGACAAAGTACAGCAGCAATAGAGTTCTGGTTGGAGGAGTCGATTGCTTCTTAAAATGTGTCATCACAAAAGGAGGTTATTTGAACAGTGATGGTTCGATTTATTTGGACGGTATGAAGATGGATGGAATTTTCAATAGTTATGGAGATGATCCCAGAAAAGTGAGGGAATGTTTTGGAGCCATCAAGAAAATCGAATCTTGTCAAGATATTGCCAAATTCACCAATTGCACAGAAATGTAGAAAAATCTTGCAGACAAATGTAAAATTTTAAAGAATTTTTATAATTTTTTTATTTTCTACCCAATGTCGTGTATGAAGATATGGAAAAAGATCAGTTAATGGAGGATCAATCAAATTTTATTTCTATTTTTTGAAAAAAAAAATTAATTTCAAAATTGGAAGTTGAAAATTTAATTTTCTTTAATTTCACAATTTCAAAGCTTTTACTTCCGAATTTTTAGGGGATGAAAATTTTACTTGAAAAATACGAATCTAACATTTTTTAGCTGACCAACTATTTTAACAACAAAATTAAAACAATTTTCAAAAAAAAAATTAAAAGCCTCTGGTTCCATGAAAAGTCTGTCCAGAACGTACAGAAACTCGGTTGGGATGACCCAATTTTCCGACCATTTAATAATTTATTGACCTACAATTGTTTCATTAACCTTTTCCACGTAAACTTTGGCAAATAATTTATTCAGTTCCCAAAAGCACACAACGCTAAATCATGATCGGGCAAAAGCCGAACTAATTTGACCTAAACCCAATCGTAGTTCGTAACTGATAGCGCCATCTAGCAGTAAATTTGGTGCCTCACAAAAGATGTGAGGCAAAACTTAGAAGTTGTTGCAATATGTTGAAAGATAGCAATTAAAGTTTCTATTCCAGGAAAATAATTGTGAATTTCCCACTTTTCCCCCAAATTGCTTCCTGAATTTTCCAATTATCTAACGCAATTACAAAATCACGCAGCGAGGCAAATTTAATAATTATATACAACGATTTTTTTACCATTGAATCTGCAGCAATAAAACTCGAATGACTGTTAGCAAACACCACAAAGTTCGAAAATGGAATCGTTAAAGTTTCTATTACTCTTCGTTACTGCAACAACATTTGCCTCAAGCGTGAGTAAATATTTTCAAAATTTCAAAAAATTAATTTAAATTTTAGGAAAGAAATTGGTTAACGCTATTAGCACCAATCATTGCGGAATGTGCAACGAAAAATTCTCTCAAAGCTGACGAGTTAGGAACGGCCATTTTCCAAGACGAATTTCCAGAAGACCAACTTTGCGGGATCAAATGTGTTTATGTTGAATTGAAACTTTTGAAGAACGATGGGACTTTTGACTATGACGAATTCGTTAAGCAAGTCAAGGAAGTGGTAGAGGAAGTGAAAGATTTGGACATAATCAAAGAATGTACGACGAAAATAGGCAAACTAATCACTTGCGAGGATATGAAGAAACTAAACGAATGTTTTAAAGAAGCTGGAAGCGAAACAAACTCTTAAAGTTAATCGGAAAAAATGTTTAGTTGGTAGCAGCGAGGAATTAAATATTATCAATTGAATATTTTTATTAATTGTGAGGCAAAGTGAGGCGCCAAAAGTTACTTGAATTTTTTAAGCAAACTACAAATTCTTGCTAGCAGTACGATAAAATATCTTTTTGGCTATTCTTAGAAGTATTGAAATTTTGTGAGGCAATGTGAGGCAATTTTTGCTAAATTGTTTAAAATTGGGCTTCAATTTGAGGTCGAAAAATTAGATTAATTTATTTTCAATTAAAAATGGCATGTCCATATATCAATTGGTAATAATAGAAACTGTTGTAAAGTGAGGCGCAAAATTTTGAGGCAAATTAAGGCAAACTTGCTAGCAACCACATTACGTTAAAAAACATTTTTGCATATATTGCTTCAAAACATTTCAATTCTTGTAAGGCAAATATATTTAAAAATTCGACACCTACTGTACAATCATAATATAATTGCCAGTTTTCAACTATTGAGGCAAAATAAGGCCAAAACAGATGCTTCGATACCGTACTAGAAACGTACTAAAGATATGTCGTGAAACAAAATTAGGCGGCGCTAGGAGAATATTAACTTTATACTAATATGAGATAGTGAGGCGCAAAATTTTTTTTAAAGAGATGATTGAGCCAAATTATTGCAAATCGAGCAACAAAATTGTTATCGATCTTTATTAGCTGCAACAATACGTTCAGAGCCATAATTTTACACTTAATGATTCAAAACATTGAGATTTTTGTGAGGCAAAACGAGGCTAAAACGGATATGTCAACCAATAGTAAACTATAGCAAATCCCACTCAAACTGTGTGCAGTAAAGTAAAGCGACTTTCTTTCCATGTTAAAAAATTGTTAACTTTATAGTAATAATATAAAGCAAGGCTTAAAAAAATTATTTGGTAGATAATTGAGGCAAATTATTATCAAATTTTGCAACAAAATTACTATCTATTCTTGTAAACTGCAACGGTACGTTTGGAACCAAAATTTCTTACAATGCTTGAAAAAATTGAAATTCCTCTGAGGCAAAGTGAGGCAATTGCTATCAAGTTATTTAAGAAAATCGATATATACCAGCTATGACTGCATTATTATAATACAATTGTGAATTATTAAGTAAACATATGGTTAGGCGAAATGAGGCTAAAACAAATGTAGGGGCAAAAGTTATACTGCACTAATGCACACTAGAGATATATAGTAAAGTAAAGTGAAACTATTTTGTTTTCACATAAAAGTGTGAACTTTGGATTGATGAGATAAAATGAGGCGCAATAAAATTATTTGGTAGATAATTGAGGCAAGTTAGATCAAATTTTGCAACAGAATTACTAACGATTCTTGTGAACTGCAACGGTACGTTCAACACCAAAATTTTCTTACAATGCTTGGAAAAATTGAAAATCTTCTGAGGCGAAATGAGGCAATTGTTATCAAGATATTTAAATATTTGCAATCGATATATACCAATCATGGCTGCAATATTATAATACAATTGTAAATTACTAAGTGAACATCTGGTGAGACGCAATGAGGCTAAAGCAGATGTGTCAACCAAAGTTATAATGCACTAAAGCACGCTAGAGCTATATAGTAAAGTAAAGTGAAACAATTTTGTTTTCACATAAAATTGTTAACTTTAGATTGATGAGATAAAATGAGGCGCAATAAAATTATTTGGTAGATAGTTGAGGCAAATTATATCAAATTTTTCAACAAGATTACTAACAATTCTTGTTAACTGCAACGGTACGTTCAAAACCAAAGTTTCCTTACAATGTTTGGAAAAATTGAAATTTTTCTGAGGCAAAGTGAGGCAATTGTTATCAAGATATTTAAATACCTGCAATCATCGATATATACCGACCATGGTTGCATTATTATGATGTATTTGTAAATTATTAAGTGAACATCTGGTGAGGCGCAATGAGGCTAAAGCAGATGTGTCAATCAAAGTTATGCTGCACTAAAGCACACTAGAGGTAAGTAGTAAAGTAAAGTGAGACAATTTTGCTTCAACATAAAATTGTTAACTTTAGATTGATGAGATAAAATGAGGCGCAATAAAATTACTTGGTAGATAATTGAGGCAAATTAGACCAAATTTTGCAACAGAATTACTAACGATTCTTGTGAACCGCAACGGTACGTTCAACACAAAAATTTTCTTACAATGCTTGAAAAAATTGAAATTCTTCTGAGGCAAAGTGAAGCAATTATTATCAAGATATTTAAATATTTGCAATCGATATATACCAATCATGGCTGCATAATTATAATACAATTGTAAATTACTAAGTGAACATCTGGTGAGGCGCAATGAGGCTAAAGCAGATGTGTCAACCGAAGTTATACTACACTAAAGCACACTAGAGATATATAGTAAAGTAAAGTGAAACGATTTTGTTTTCACATAAAATTGTTAACTTTAGATTGATGAGATGAAATGAGGCGCAATAAAATTATTTGGTAGATAGTTGAGGCAAATTATATCAAATTTTTCAACAAGATTACTAACGGTTCTTGTTAACTGCAACGGTACGTTCAAAACCAAAGTTTCCTTACAATGTTTGGAAGAATTGAAATTCTTCTGAGGCAAAGTGAGGCAATTGTTATCAAAATATTTAAATGCTTGCAATCATCGATATATACCGACCATGGCTGCATTATTATAATGTATTTGTAAATTATTAAGTGAACATCTGGTGAGGCGCAATGAGGCTAAAGCAGATGTGTCAATCAAAGTTATGCTGCACTAAATCACACTAGAGCTATGTAGTAAAGTAAAGTGAGACAATTTTGCTTCAACATAAAATTGTTAACTTTAGATTGATGAGATAAAATGAGGCGGAATAAAATTACTTGGTAGATAATTGAGGCAAATTAGACCAAATTTTGCAACAGAATTACTAACGATTCTTGTGAACTGCAACGGTACGTTCAACACCAAAATTTTCTTACAATGCTTGGAAAAATTGAAATTCTTCTGAGGCAAAGTGAGGCAATTGTTATCAAGATATTTAAATATTTGCAATCGATATATACCAATCATGGCTGCATAATTATAATACAATTATAAATTACTAAGTGAACATCTGGTGAGGCGCAATGAGGCTAAAGCAGGTGTGTCAACCAAAGTTATAATGCACTAAAGCACACTAGAGATATATAGTAAAGTAAAATGAGACAATTTTGCTTCAACATAAAATTGTTAACTTTAGATTTATGAGATAAAATGAGGCGCAATAAAATTACTTGGTAGATAATTGAGGCAAATTATATCAAATTTTTCAACAGAATCACTAACGATTCTTGTGAACTGCAACGGTACGTTCAACACCAAAATGTTCTTACAATGCTTGGAAAAATTGAAATTCTTCTGAGGCGAAGTGAGGCAATTGTTATCAAGATATTTAAATATTTGCAATCGATATATATATATATATATATATCAATCATGGCTGCATTATTATAATACAATTGTAAATTAATAAGTGAACATCTGGTGAGGCGCAATGAGGCTAAAGCAGATGTGTCAACCAAAGTTATGTTGCACTAAAGCACACTAGAGGTATGTAGTAAAGTAAAGTGAGACAACTTTGCTTCCAAATAAAAGTATTAACTTTAGATTAATGAGATAAGATGAGGCGCAATAAAATTATTTGGTAGATAGTTGAGGCAAATTATATCAAATTTTTCAACAAGATTACTAACCGTTCTTGTTAACTGCAACGGTACGTTCAAAACCAAAATTTCCCTACAATGCTTGAAAAAATTGAAATTCTTTTGAGGCAAAGTGAGGCAATTGTTATCAAGAAATTTAAAAACTTGCAATCGATATATACCAACCATGGCTGCATTATTATAATATAAATTATTAGGTAAACATCTGGTGAGGCGAAAATGAGGCTAAACAGATGTATGAACAAAAGTTATACTAAACTAAAATTCACTAAAACCATGTAGTGAAGCAAAATCGAACAGTTTTGCTTCTACCCAAAAAGCGTTAAAAAATGTGTGAGGCAAAATGATATTAACAGGATTTGAGATAGGTATAAATAAAATGAGGCAAAACTCAATTTTGTTCGATTTCGTCGTAACAAATCTTCATTGCTTCCATGTCATCGCAAGTTTCTATTTCTTCTATCGCCATCACGCATTTAATTAGTTGTTGAAATTTTTTACCGAAGATACGTCCTTTGACAAAATTTGTGAAATTATCGATATCGAACTTGTCATCGTCATCGAAAACGTGATATTTTTCCATAACGCATCTCAACAAACACAAATGTTCGGCTGGTATTTCTTCAGGTGTTGTAATTGATCTACCCACGTCCGATTGAGTCATTGCGTTTTCTTTTAAACAATTATCTCTATAGGTAACGAAATCTTCGAGAATCTTCTTTTTGTGAGGCTAAAAATAATTGATATAGTTAAGAATAAAAATTAACAATACGGAAAAACTTTTGCTGATATAGAAAAAATAATTGTTATAGTTGTTAAAATCAATTGGAAAAAATGCATGATGGTTGTTGCAGTAATTGTTGATTAGTTGTTAGTTGCGTGCCAAATTTTATAAACTTGCAAAATACAGGAAGCACCAATGGATGGATAATTGGGACTAATATGTTTCCGGAAATTTTGTGTTAGGTAAAGTTAGGCCAATTTCAACAAAAATATAAAACAAAACTGGTCTACTAAGTATATAAAAATGAGGCGACGTAAAGTAAATAATCAATAGAATAAAAATTGTTCAGTGATTTTAAAACAAGTTGCATTAATTTGTAATTTTATGAGCAACTAAAAACGAGAAAAAAATTTGTGAGGCAATTTGAGGCTAATAATATTTGCGAGGCAAATTGAGGTCAGTAATTCGTCGTGAACGAAGTAATAAAAGAGAACATAACAAGTCAAGTTTTTGAAGTCATGACAAAATATGTTCTTTGTTTTAAAATGCTGAGGCAAAATAATATAAAAGTATACATATTGCCTCAAGATTTAGAAGCATAATTCATTAATTTGTGAGGCAAAGTGAAACTCTACCGAATCACTAAAAATCCACATTATGTAATTCTTTTAATTACTTGACTAACAGGGAAAATAATCAACAAGACAACAAATTTGTTAGGCGCATTGAGGCAAATTTTGGTAAAAACACTCAAAAGCAAATAATTTTCGAATGATACGTTTCAACCCAAAGTGTTTTTCGTGTAAAGTTTTCACTTTCTAAATATTAAAAAATGAGGCAATACAAGGCCAATATCTTGCCCAGAAACTAAGCAAAAATAAAAACAAAAACTGGTCTTATAATTTTCAAAATTTCTTCAATTGATGTCAAAGTTTAAAATATTCCTAAAGTGTTGAGGCAAAACTATGAACAAAATAAAATTATTGAACAGGTTTGAAGCAGCATCTAATAATTTGTGAGGCAAAAATTAAACTTGGGCGCATTGGGGTTTATGTTATGTAAATTTAATTTTTACATTACTTGATTATCAAGTGAACTCATGAGCAAGATGTAAGCAATTTCAGTGAAAATACTAAAGCCAATTAACGCTTAAATTTGCAATAAAAACATTTCTACTAAAGCGCTGAGGCAAAATGATAAACAAAGAGAATTTCAAAATGTGATGAATTAATTAGTGAAGCAAGGTAAATCAAATCAATAGAAGTGGCAAACAAATTAAATGTTTGTCCTATTTGACTAGTGAGTAATAAGAAAAAATGCAAATTTGTGAGGCCAATTTTATAATTAGTAAGCATAAATTTGTTAAGGAAATTAAATTATAAAACAGAACTATAATAATTAAAATAATTGGTGAGGCAAGATGGGGTAAATAATTTGAAAAAAATGTGAGGCAAATTTAAGAATTTTTAACCTTAAATTTATTAAAGAAATTAAATTATAAGATATAGAACTATAATAATTAAAATAATTAGTGAGGCAAGATGGGGTAAATAATTTGAAAGAAAATGTGAGGCAAATTTAAGAATTTTTAAGCTTAAATTTATTAAGGAAATTAAATTATAAAACAGAACTATAATAATTAAAATAATTGGTGAGGCAAGATGAGGTAAATCATTTGAAAAAAAATGTGAGGCAAATTTAAGAATTTTTAACTTTAAATTTATTAAGGAAATTAAATTATAAGACATAAAACTATAACAATTAAAATAATTGGTGAGGCAAATAATTTTTAAAAAATTGTGAGGCAAATTTTAGTTAAAAAATTTATAATTCAATAATCTGAAGTAAAAGAATTGAATCAGTCATAACATTATTTATTACATCAAAATAATTGGTGAGGCAAGATGAGGTAAATAATTTGAAAAAAAATGTGAGGCAAATTTAAGAATTTTTAACCTTAAATTTATTAAGGAAATTAAATTATAAGACATAAAACTATAACAATTAAAATAATTGGTGAGGCAAATAATTTTTAAAAAATTGTGAGGCAAATTTTAGTTAAAAAATTTATAATTCAATAATCTGAAGTAAAAGAATTGAATCAGTCATAACATTATTTATTACATCAAAATAATTGGTGAGGCAAGGCAAGTTGAAAAAAAATTGTGAGGCAAATTCGAGTTAATAGAATTTATAATTCAATAATTTGCATTTAAAAAAGTAGAATTAGGTATAAAATAATTTATTAGATTGAAATAATTAGTGAAGCAAGGTGAGGTAAATAATATGAAAACAGATTGTGAGGCAAATTTAAGTTGAAAGAATTTATTATTCAATAATTTAAATTAAAAAAAATAAGTACAAAATGATTTATTAGATTGAAATAATTAGTGAGGCATTGTGAGGTGAATAATTTGAGAGAAAATTGTGAGGCAAATTTTAGTTGAAAGAATTTATAATGTAATAATATATATTAAAAAATAGAATTAGTCATAAAATGATTTATTACATCAAAATAATTGGTGAGACAAAGTGAGTTGAAAAAAAAATTGTGAGGCAAATTTGAGTTAAGAGAATTTAAAATTCAATAATTTAGATTAAAAAAATTTAATTAGGAATAATTTATTAGATCAAAATAATTGGTGAGGCAAGGTAAGGTCAATTTAAAGCAAAACAGATTTGTGAGACTGATAAGTTAATTTCAACCAATGATCAAAATAACTGATGACGTAAGTAAAGTAAGGTTACAATAAAATAAAACTCCTCACTTTTGTGAAAGAATAAAATTGTTAGTAGAACAGAATTTCGTAAAATAATTTACTAATAAAACCTTGTGAGGCAAATTACAATTTCTGAATTAATTGTGCGTTAAACAAAAAAAAATGTGAAAGTGTAAAAAATGTATTACTGGTACATCATCAATTCGCATCTGGCCACTTCTCTTGCATCTTCGCAAGTCGAAATATTATCATGTTCACCAACACATGTGATAACCTTTTCAATTATAGGTTCAGTGCCTAACAAATATTCCATACTAGCAGTATATTTGATCATATTAATTTTTCCACTTTGATCGGTAAGTCTGCTTTCTTCAAAAATGCATTTTTTACTACAAAGATAAGGTAAAGGAATATCATCGGCGTTATCAAAATGATTCTTCAAATCTTTAATTGTCAATCCATTTTTTTCGTAACAACCAGTCAGAAGACCAGTTCTATCATATTGAGGCAAAGACGATTCAATCATGGGCTAAAATTGTAATTATCAAAATTCATAAAATTAAAATCAATTACAACTACTCACCAATGAGTAACTAAACCCAAAAATTGCTACGAAAACAATAAAATTAATTTGAAGCGACATGTTTGGAATGATGATCACAACTGTTTCGTTGACGGTTTTATAGCTAAATACCTTCGTGGAAGTTATTGTGGTGTTATTTTTGTAAGGTTGAATCGAATTGAATTCAAGCGAAATTGTCATTTCCTGTTTCATAATGTTGTCAATAATGTTGAAATTTGCCTTGTCCAAATAAATCAAGGTCGATCTAGTAGACAGATTTGCCAAAAATGCGTTTAAATTTAGCAAAAAGGTAACTGTAATTTTTTTGTGACGTATCATTTCTGTCATTATATTTTCAACAATCGTTGTGAAGATGGCGCGGTTTTGACCTTGACACTGACGTTACGGTTCGAATTATTAATTAAACCATAATTTTAGTTTTTTGGTAATTTTAATAGAACTTTTTGACGTCAAACTACTTTAGCCGCAATAGCACCATTTTAACCGATTTAAAAATTTGCGTAACGAAAAATGAAACGCCCTATTTATAGCACAATTACGAAGAAAATCGCGCAATTTGTGGGAAAAATTAGAATAAGAGAGAAAACTGACGCAATAAAGAAATACAAAATAAAATTACTCGATAAACGTGACGTCAAACAACACAAAAATAGAAAAGTAAGGAAATTGAAAAAGGCAAAAACGCGAAAATTTATTATGAAAATACATTTAGACGCAACGTTAATTTTTTTTAAATGTCCAGGTAGCTTCAAGGGTTGACGTCACGATTTGTAACGCAATTAGTTTCAGTTGGAAAGCAACTTGCGTGATTTTATCGAAAGCGCCATCTACCGTTCAAAATTAAAGAACACAAAGTACGATTATTAAGGGAGTTATTAATTTTGCTTTTTTGAGAATTCTATTCAGACTTACAACTATTTAGCAATTATTCCGCGGTGCCAAAAAAGGTAATAATAATAACTGTAATTTCTTCTATGATGACGTATCCCTTCTGTCATTATATTTTTACAATCGTAATAAAGATGGCGCTGTCTTGACCTTGTCTAGATTTGGACTGACTTCACGTTTCAAATTCGTTATTTTGTGACATTTTTGGGTCATTAAACCATAATCATAGATTCTCTGTAACGTTTTTTAATAATTTTAATAAAACTTTTGACGTCAAACTACTTCAGCCGCGATAGCACCGATTTAAAAATTTGCGTAACGAAAAATGAAACGCCCCATTTACAGCACAATTACGAAGAAAATCGCGCAATTTGTGGGAGAAATTAAAATAAGAGAGAAAACTGACGCAATAAAGAAATACAAAATTAAATTATTCGACAAACGTGACGTCAAACAATACAAAAATAAAAATGTAGGGAAACTGAAAAAAGAGAAAACGCGGAAATCTATAATGAAAATACAACGTAATTTTTTTTAAGTGTGTGGGTAGTTTCAAGGGTTGACGTCACGATTTGCGTAATTTTGCGAAAGCGCCATCTACCGTTCATAATTAAAAGAACGCAAAGTGCGATCATTAAGAGTCATTAATTTTGTTTTTTGGGAATTTAATTTCAGATTGGCAACTATTAAGCGATTATTCCGCGCTGCCGAAAAGAAACTAATTTATTCGCTATTTCCGGCCATTTTTTATGAGGTATCATATAAATATAACTGATCACTTGTCATTGTTGTGGCACCATTAATGTAATATCCAGCAAAAACAATTAGTTTTCATTTTTATAATGTTGGCATTAAGTTTTGTTATGTTTGTTTTATTTTGGGGAACGGTAAGTTTGAAGTTTTCAATTTTTTTTTTATAATTTTGCCATTATTTTAGTCGATGGCTTCTGATTCGACGAAAAACAAAACGGCAATTGTTATTGAATGTTATGATAAAAATCAATTAAGTTTAGATATTGTAAGTAAGGAAATACGTAAAGTCGAGGATATACCAGAAAATGAACTTTGCGTCAAAAAGTGTATATATGAAAAATTGGATTTGTTCAACAAAGATGGTGATATTGATTTGGAAGGTTATAAAAAAGCGCTCATAGAAGTGGTCGGTAATGGGTCCAAAAACGAGAAAGTGTTCGAATGTATGAAAAAACTCAACAAGATGGCGACTTGTCAAGATATGAGATCAGTGTTGACCTGCGAGTACTTGTTAATTTAGTTATTTTTATGTTTCAATTACTTGAGTAAATTGTTTTGGTATCACTGGATATATAAATAAAGCACAAGTATCTTGACGCATGCGCACATTAATTAAGAATTATTTCTGACAATTGACGTCAACAATACCGACGCCCTTTGTTCAAGAAACGTCACTAATAACCTCACATTTTTGTTAATCTCTAAAAATTTGATTGTTAACAATTTCAACTATTTAGCATTAAAAGAGAAGGTTTTGTTCTAGTAATTGTTGCAAAATTTCGCTTTTAACTTACAAAACTAATAATTAACAACTAGAATGACAGTTATGGCGAAACTAAGCGGTAACTTGATCTAATTTCGTTCAAAATTTAGCAAAATTTTCGGCCAATTTTGTCCAAAATTTTTAATTCTTGTAACAACATAATTAGACACACGAGATTTTAGAACTTTCTTTTGATAATTAATTCTTTTGCTGGCAAATTTCCTCCAAAATGCACCCAACGAAAGGGTCTACGGTTTTAAAGATTACCACCTTAATTATTGTGTGATCACACTAATTTTTTTTCTATAGGTACATCAAAGTGGTCGTTACGGCATGGAGTTCGATTTTTACTCTTAACACTACAGGTCTTCAGTGGAGAATTGATGAAATTTATGCATTTTTATGCTAAGTTCAACAACATATAAACATTTTCCTAACAAAAATTTTAACAAAAATCGAACTCCGCGTTCTACCCACATGTCTTTTGTATGCTAAGCTCAAATTTTAGTCTTCAAAAGTTTTAAATAACTCCACAAAACGTAAAACGGTAAGCATCAAATATGCTGCAATTTTCAGCGGTAAACGCTCCTCTTAAGTTTCTTTCTGCTAAATCAATCAATTTTATAGAAAAAAATTGTCCACGACATGGCGACGATAATGCTGATTAACAGTTAATTATGTTGGCACTTCCTGTCAACTCATGTAAATTTTGGGAATTACAGCTCCAATTTAAACGAAATTTCAATTAATTAACATGATTCATTCAGGATTGTGTTGACGTTTTTTATCTTTATAACAATTTGTTTAGAACTAGCAGGAAATATTTAATTTAATATTTAATTTCACTTTTTCGGGGTCAACACTCCAAACTGTAGAATTTTTGGACAACAGCCCATCATCTAGTTTTTGATTTTATTATTTCTTATCCACTATTTAAATTTCAATTGTTAATATTGTAAGTACTTTTAGTAATATTGCAATATAACCAAAACGCTACTTTTTATTTTTAATTATAGAGAGCAATTTTCTATTATTCCAATACATGGTTTTCATAAAAGTCACGTGACGTCTGTGCCTTCTTTGCCATTATTGTCTCTATGGATGGCTCGTCTCTATGGGCGATCGCGCCCAAGCAACAGGTAAACAATAACAAAAACATAACCCAACTTTTCGAATTTTGAGGCCGCAATGGAAGAAAGTGGAATAATTCCGAAATTGGCGTTCGAAATTTTGGAAACGGCCGAAAATTCGTACTTAGAACACCAAAAATGTACAATTGAAAAATTAAATAATTTCAAATAATTCGATTTTTTTTAGTTACCGACGAAATTTTGTTACAACTCCACTCATTGTTCGGAGAAGCTTTAACTTTAGCGACAGAATTGTTGGAAAATTGTAAAATAATTAAATACCAAACAAGCGATGGTTTTCGTCAAGTTTTCAAAATTGGAACAAACAAGGAAAAATTCACAATTTATAACAACATCAATTTTTGTCAATGTCCAATATTTCGTCTTCAAGTTCTCGAAAACGGCGACTTATTAACCTGCAAACACGTTTTAGCTATAAAATTAAATCAAATTTCAAAAACTTGTAAAGTTTTTACAGAAACCGTAACCGGATCACAATTTGTTGAATTTTTAAACGAACAACTCAATTGTGTTGATGATTAAAACCAAGTAGCTGTAAGTTTATAACGTACAATATATTACAGCGGTACCACATTTGTACATAATTAAATTAAGTTAAATAAAAAAAAGTTTTTTGGAATTTCGATTGAAGTGCCCTGTTGAGCCACTTAAACTTTACTATTGTCGTTTGATTTGATTGAGTTAAAGGGCTAATACTGGTCCGGATAATTCCCAGTCTCGGTCCTGTTTTTATTAGGCGAATTCCGGATTTTTAGGCCCAATTTCTCTTCTTTTCTGATTTTTTGACAATTGATACAGCGAATTAAAATTAACTCAAAACACATTTGGAGAGTTTAAACAAAACTGTACTGGTTCTCCACTGCCCTCGCTTCCGATATCTGCTCCAGAGTCGTCTCTTGCGTCCGGACGCTACCATTGTGGGTCTGCACCTGAAAAGAAAATATTAGTAAAAGTTATTTCAAACGGTTTCATTTTCGAAGTTTTTCTACATATTGTTGCTAATAAAAAAATTCACAATTATCGGTAAGTAATTAGAATTAATATTTTGTAGAAAAACTTCACATACCTACATATTTTTTCGAATATTGAACCTCTTTTTATCGAAATTTTGGGGATTCTTGAAATTTATACATTTAAAAAAATTCCGGTATTCGCATCAAAGAAAAAAGTTAAAATGGAAAAAGCGACAAAACTATTTAGTGGCAATTCAGGAGGAAGATATCAAAAAGGGGAACGAGGATAGTTCGAGTTTGGTCGAAAGTGTTTTTTCTATGAACTATCTCCTGTCCGTTTTGTTCAAGAGAAAGCTTCATTCCGGGCTATTTTGAAATCCCACTTCTGATATTTACAAAAATGAGAGCAAGGAGAAACAGAATTTCTTTGTCTAAGCTAAAGTCACTTTTATGGATTTTCACATCCTATCTTGTTGCAATTAATTGCTATTATCAAAACTTACGAGTTACTAGGGCAGTAATTTATTGATACTTCAACCCAGGAAGTTGAGAAAATCTTTGTTGCAACTGTAGGATTCCGAAATTTAGTTGTGTTTTTCCTATGAAAGCATACAAAGGACATGAATAAAAAAATATTCTAGCAATTGACAGATTATTCTAGCAATTGACAGTCTACTGATTGACAGATTATTGTAGAATTTGGCAGATTATTCTAGCAGTTGACACTTTATTCTGACAAATGACAATTTTTGTCGGCAATCGACATTTTATTGTGGCAATTGTGAGTTTCTTGAAAAACTGGTAAAACTCAGATCACTGCGATACTTTTTCTAAAAACTCGCAATTGCCACAATAAATTGCCGATTGCCAGAAAAATCTGTCACAGAATAAAGTCTCAATTTCCAGAATAATCTGTCAATTGCCAGAATAAAGTGTCAATTGACAAAATAATTTGCTAACTAACAAAATAATTTGTCAACTGACGAAATAATCTGCCAATTGTCGGATTAATCCGTCAATTGCCAAATTATTCTGTCAATTTCCAGAATAATCTGTCAATTGTCGGATTAATCCGTCAATTGCCAAATTATTCTGTCAATTTCCAGAATAATCTGTCAATTGTCGGATTAATCCGTCAATTGCCAAATTAATCTGTCAATTGTCGGATTAATCCGTCAATTAATCTGTCAATTTCCAGAATAATCTGTCAATTGCCAGAATAAAGTGTCAATTGACAAAATAATTTGCTAACTAACAAAATAATTTGTCAACTGACGAAATAATCTGTCAATTGTCGGATTAATCCGTCAATTGCCAAATTATTCTGTCAATTTCCAGAATAATCTGTCAATTGTCGGATTAATCCGTCAATTGCCAAATTATTCTGTCAATTTCCAGAATAATCTGTCAATTGTCGGATTAATCCGTCAATTGCCAAATTAATCTGTCAATTGTCGGATTAATCCGTCAATTAATCTGTCAATTTCCAGAATAATCTGTCAATTGCCAGAATAAAGTGTCAATTGACAAAATAATTTGCTAACTAACAAAATAATTTGTCAACTGACGAAATAATCTGTCAATTGTCGGATTAATCCGTCAATTGCCAAATTATTCTGTCAATTTCCAGAATAATCTGTCAATTGTCGGATTAATCCGTCAATTGCCAAATTATTCTGTCAATTTCCAGAATAATCTGTCAATTGCCAAATTAATCTGTCAATTGTCGGATTAATCCGTCAATTAATCTGTCAATTTCCAGAATAATCTGTCAATTGCCAGAATAAAGTGTCAATTGACAAAATAATTTGTCAACTAACAAATTAATTTGTTAACAGACGAAATAATCTGTCAATTGCCGGATTAATCTGTCTTCCGAAGGGGAGCGACCGAAACAAAATCCTATCGTATTCGAACCCGGGACCAATCGACCTAGCGTTAGACGCAATAACTGTTACGTCACAGTCTTATATTTGATAGTTTTCCACTTAACACTTGGTTTTATTCCAATTTTGTGTTTTGCAACAAGAAAAATTCTTTGGTTCTCTTTTAACTGGGTCGTTTTCGAATTTCACTTTCTTCAATTATTTTAATCTTTAAAACAATTCGAGTATTTTCTTTTTGATAAATTTGAAGTTCTCAAAACTCTTGGGGAGAGACTATTTAACAATATTACAGTCATTAACATCTACACCCAAGCCTGTTTACAATATTTACATTGTCTATTAGCATTTTCTACAGACTGTAGACTGGTATTTGTTTAAGTTAACTTAAAATTTGAACATCTACATCTCGTATCTTTTTGTTAGCTTCAGTATATATCTCTTCACCCAAGAAGTGCAGAAAAGTTCTATCTGAACCTTCAAGAAAATTCCATTATGTCTAGCAATACATTAATTAATATGTAAAAATATATTTTCAACAAAAACGCTAGTTCGGACGTATATCGCAACTATTTCAACTTCTTTTGGCGGTCAAGAAATTACATTCACTCAATTTTTTCAATAAAACAAAATGTCAACGCAATTTTTAGGTTCTTTTAGGCTGAAAATCAAAAGCATAACAAAACAAAAATAAACCAAAAGAAACAGATTTATGATGCGTTCTATGTAATTTGCGCATGCGTGTTAATGTAGTGTTGGTAATAACGCTAGAAAACATGTGTTGTCGAATTTTGGAAAACAGTGCGGCCAACTAAAAAAGGTAAAAATAAAACACCCCCTGTCAAATTAATAAATTCATGTTTATTTGTACTTAGCTTACTACGAAAACGATACTCTCTAGAAAGGAAGCGAACTTAAATTAAGATCGATCTAAACTACCAAAATTCGTTTTAAATATAAATAAATACCTAAGACGACATAAAGTTCTATAAATAAAATTGCACTAATAGGAATATGTACAAAAAAAATTATTAAGTAGAGTGTTAAAAGACGGTCAATATTACTGTATGCCACTTTGAGTATTGTGATTACGTCGATTGTTCGCGAGAGTATCGAGCGCCATCTAGTTGCAATTTCAGCCATAAATTGATGGTAAAGTAAATAACTTTTTCTTTTAAAATGTTTTTTTTAGGATACGATATGGAACGAGCTATTGTACACAATGAAAGCGAAAAAGCGACAAGTATATACATTAAAAAAAAAAAAAAAACATAAGTTAATTTAAAAACTAAAAATATCACTGCAAACAGGAAGGACCAACGTTAATTAAAATATTTACACAACTATTATAGAACGATGAGTAGCCTCTGTTGGCCCCACCTGTATTCATGGAACTCAAAAAACAAACGAACAAAAAAAAGAAAGAAAAAAAAACTGAACACAACTCCAATTTCATCTCACTTGTCTGACTTCAGGTATTGGAGGCACCCTGCGTTCGTGCACTCCGTTGGAGGCTTGCGAACCAGATGAACTACCTCTTCCCATCGAACCTTGTAACTGTCCTCTAGCGTTGGGATTAACAACGAAATCGGTTAGTGTTACGTCAGAATTGCCACCGCTCTCCAATGGAATCGGTTGTTGTCTGAAATGTTCTAACATTTCGTAGATTGATTGGAACCAAAAATGTTGAACCCGACACTGACCCTGATCGTTGATCGTCATACGTAAATGTTTGGCCCGACCCTAATAATTGTTTTGTTCATTATTATAGATGGAGAGAAATAGAAAAAATTTTACTTGAAAATTAAAGGTGAGAACGAACTCGCCGGTTCTAGTTTCGCTTTGACGGACCAAAAAGAGACCGTGAGCTCGAATGCCGTCGTGGAGGACGAGATTTGTAGCTTCGGACCTACCGAGAGTGCCGTGGAACCAAAATTCTTTTTTCAAAGTTTGACCAATGTCGGTTTCCATTGCTGAAACGAAATTTCTATCATTCAAACCACCAGAAACAAAATGATTTCTGTCAAAACCATTTCTGAAAGCAAAATCTTTAGCATTCAAACCAGAGCTGGAGACAGAATTTTTATCATCCAAACCATTGCGTAGACGAGACTTTTAACATTCAAACCATTACTGAAAATAACATTTTTATATTTGAAACTGAAAGGTGTCAAACTAAATTTTTTAATATTCACACCCTTGCTAAACATAAAATTTCTATCAATCAAGCCAAAGCTGAATGCACAATGGCTAGCATTCAAATCATTGCTGGAAGAAATTAAAATTCGTATTATGCAAATCAAAACGGAAATTCAAATTTCTATCATTGAAACCAAAGCAGAAATCCAGATTTCTACCATTCAAACAAACCAAAGCCAAATATACAATTTTTAACATTCAAACCATTGGTGAAAGAAAGCTAAATTTCTATTATTCAAACCAAAGCAGAAATCCAAATTTCTACCATTCAAACCAAAGCTGAATATGTAATTTTTAACCATCAAACCATTGCTGGAAGAAAGTAAATTTCTATCATTCAGACCAAAGCAGAAAATAAAATTTTAATCATGGAAAAACCAAAGCAAAAATACAAAATTCTACCATTCAAACCAAAGCTGAACGCATAATTTTTAACATTCAAACCATTGCTTGAAGAAAGGAAATATTTCTACCATTCAAACCAAAGCTGAATATGTAATTTTTAACCATCAAACCATTGCTGGAAGAAAGTAAGTAAGTAAATTTCTATGATTCAGACCAAAGCAGGAAATAAAATTTCAATCATGGAAAACCAAAGCAGAAATCCAAATTTCTACCATTCAAACCAAAGCTGAATGCATAATTTTTAACATTCAAACCATTGCTGAAAGAAAGGAAATTTGTATTATTCGAGCCAAAGCAGAAAATAAAATTTCTATCATTCAAACCAAAGCAGAAATACAAATTTCTACCATTCAAACCAAAACCTAATGCACAATTTTTAATATTCAAACCATTGCTGAAAGAAGAAAAATTTCTATCGTTCAAACCAAAGCAGAAAATAAAATTTCTCTCATTCAAACCAAAGCTAAATGCATAATTTTTAACATTCAAACCATTGCTGGAAGAAAGGAAATTTGTATTATTCGAGCCAAAGCAGAAAATAAAATTTCTATCATTCAAGCCAGAGCAAAAATACAAATTTCTACCATTCAAACCAAAACCTAATGCACAATTTTTAATATTCAAACCATTGCTGAAAGAAGAAAAATTTCTATCGTTCAAACCAAAGCAGAAATCCAAATTTCTACCATTCAAACCAAAGCTGAATGCATAATTTTTAACATTCAAACCATTGCTGGAAGAAAGAAAATTTGTATTATTCGAGCCAAAGCAGAAAATAAAATTTCTATCATTCAAACCAAAGCAGAAATACAAATTTCTACCATTCAAACCAAAACCTAATGCACAATTTTTAATATTCAAACCATTGCTGAAAGAAGAAAAATTTCTATCGTTCAAACCAAAGCAAAAAATTAAATTTCTCTCATTCAAACCAAAGCAGAAATCCAAATTTCTGCCATTCAAACCAAAGCTAAATGCATAATTTTTAACATTCAAACCATTGCTGGAAGAAAGTAAATTTGTATTATTCGAGCCAAAGCAGAAAATAAAATTTCTATCATTCAAGCCAGAGCAAAAATACAAATTTCTACCATTCAAACCAAAACCTAATGCACAATTTTTAATATTCAAACCATTGCTGAAAGAAGAAAAATTTCTATCGTTCAAACCAAAGCAGAAAATAAAATTTCTATCATTCAAGCCAGAGCAAAAATACAAATTTCTACCATTCAAACCAAAACCTAATGCATAATTTTTAACATTCAAACCATTGCTGGAAGAAAGGAAATTTGTATTATTCGAGCCAAAGCAGAAAATAAAATTTCTATCATTCAAGCCAGAGCAAAAATACAAATTTCTACCATTCAAACCAAAACCTAATGCACAATTTTTAATATTCAAACCATTGCTGAAAGAAGAAAAATTTCTATCGTTCAAACCAAAGCAGAAAATAAAATTTCTCTCATTCAAACCAAAGCAAAATGCACAATTTTTAACATTCAAACCATTGCTGAAAGAAAGCAAAAATTTTATCATTCAAATCAAAGCAGAAAATAAAATTTCAATAATTGAAAACCAAATTTCTATCATTCAAACCATTGCTGAAAGGAAATCCGCATTATTCAAGCCAAAGCAGAAAATAAAATTTCTCTCATTCAAACCAAAGCAGAAATCCAAATTTCTGCCATTCAAACCAAAGCAAAATGCACAATTTTTAACATTCAAACCATTGCTGAAAAAAAGCAAAACTTCTACCATTCAAGCCAAAGCTGAATGCATAATTTTTAACATTCAAACCAAAGCAGAAATCTAAATTTCTATCAATCGAACCAAAGCTGAATGCACAATTTTTATCATTCAAACCATTGCTGAAAGAAAGCAAAATTTCTATCATTGAAGCCACATAAAACAAAATTTATAGCATTCAAACCAAAGCAGAACTCCAAATTTCTACCATTCAAACCAAAGCCCAATGTACAATTTTTAACATTCAAACCATTGGTGGAAGAATACAAAATTTCTATTATTCAAACCAAAGCAGAAATCCAAATTTCTACCATTCAAACTAAAGCTGAATATATAATTTTTAACCATCAAACCATTGTTGAAAGAAAGTAAGAAAGTAAATTTCTATCATTCAGACCAAAGCAGAAAATAAAATTTCAGTCATTGAAAACCAAAGCAGAAATTCAAATTTCTACCAATCAAACCAAAGATTAATGCACAGTTTTTAATATTCAAACCATTGCTGAAAGAAATCAAAATTTCTATCATTCAAACCAAAAGAGAAATCCAAATTTCTAGTATTCAAACCAAAGCTAAATGAACAATTTTTTAACATTCAAACCATTGCTAGAAGAAAGCAAAACTTCTATCAATCAAACCAACGCAGAAATCCAATTTTCTACCATTCAAACCAAAGCAGAATGCACAATTTTTAACATTCAAACCATTGCTGAAAAAAAGCAAAATCTCTATCATTGAATCCATAGAAAATAAAATTTATAGCATTCAAACCAATGCAGAAATCCAAATTTCTACCATTCAAAGTACAGCTGAATATACAATTTTTAACATTCCAACCATTGGTGGAAGAAAGCAAAATGTCTATCATTAAAGCCAAAGCAGAAATCCAAATTTCTAGCATTCAAACCAAAGCTGAATTTAAAATTTCTATCATACAAACCATTGCTGAAAGAAAACAAAATTTCTATCATTCAAGCCAAGGCTGCAAACAAAATTTGTAGCTTTCAAACCATAGCAGAAAACTAAATTATCATTCAAACCAAATTTGAATCGAAGATTTCTATCAGTCAAACCAAAGCTAAATACAAAATTACGATTATCTAAACTATTAAATACAAAATTTCTAACATTCAAACCATTGCAGAATACAAAATTTCCATCATTCAAACCATTGTATTCAACCCTCCCTTTCCAGGTTAAGAAGTTGCGATTGAATTTAAACGTTACAGAATAGAATGATAGCATAATCAAAAGAAGTAAACAATTAATTTTAATGTTTCAATGGCAAAACCTTTAACTAGACTATACTTACAAATATTGCCATCACCAGTGGACGGACACATATCAAAATTACTACTGGAAGACAACCGATCGCCGCCTCGTCCCCCACCCCCCATATGGCGAGGTGGTAATTCGGGGGCGTCAGAATGGTAATCTTTAGAATCACCCGGCCCCCCTTCCCCATAACCGGCCCCCGACCTGATGCAATATTTAATTGTAGCCAACCATGATCTAAAAACCCAAACAAATAACATCACGTTTTCACTCCTCGAAACTTTTTACCTCATATCATCAGTATCGTGAGCTTCTATGACAAATTCCATACTGTTATTGGCTTTCAAAACAAAAGTATTTTCGTGATCCGGCATTTCTAATGCAGTAGTTTCTCGAGCTTCAGTGATTAAAGCGCAAAAAACGCCGCTTCTTGGCTGTTGAAACAAAATTAATTAAATTAAAAAAACAACAAAAAATGACTAACTTTAGTGCTTTTTGGCGGCGAATAAAACTCGAGCATATAACCACCGACTGCTTTAACTAAAGCTAAACGACATCTCTCCCATTTGGGGGGACCTCCAGGTTGGTCTAAACTTTCGGGAGTTGAGTAATTAACAATTCCTTCTTTGCGACATTCCACAACGATTTTGGCCAATTTCGTTTTGTTATGTGCCAAATCCACATCATCTGAGTGTTGTTTATGGAATAAATCTTTGCCTTTTCGCAACATTTTAAAACTTAATCTATAATTTTTCAATCAATTTGAGTATTTAACAACAAATTCCACTGACCGTCTGAAGAAAGGTTTATGATGCATTTTTGGTGAACCTTCTTCATGATCAGAAGTTTCTTCTTCATGTCTTGATGCTCCATTGGATACTTTATTATTTTGTAACTTACGTTTGTTGAAATCAGTTTCGAAATATTCCGTAAAAGCTTCCAGAAACTTTTTAAGAAAGTCTTTATGAGTGACTGTGGCTTTAGCGCTTTCGGAAAGGTTAAGAGCCATGAATTGTGTGCAACTTTTTGAGAAATCTTGTGCCGCAACGTTGGCGTGTCGGTCACAAAAATCTAACCACGACTGGTCGGGAGACGGCGATTCCAGGGCTGCCGCCATTTGTGCCGCGTCAATTTTATCCCTTTATAGGTTCACTCCATGGTATTTGTTGTAATTGGATTTATTATTGTTTTGATGGGGTTCGGCGGTTGCGGTATCTAACGCCACTCTCGCTTTTTGACGTTTCGCGCACCCGTTGCCAACAGAAAAGGCGAAAAACACCAGATAAATCACCAACACAGGACCGGTCCTACCGATTTTTTTATTCACCTCTAACTGTTTACATAACAATTTACTAAAAAAAGAAAACTCATAAAAAGCAACAATGCAAATGGCTTGTTTAAAATTTCTGAACCAAATATCTCAATTTTCCCATTTAAAGCTTTGAGAATTATTAGAAATATCTGGACGGTTTCCTGTTAAAAACTGTAACTGCTAATTAGAAAAAAAGTTTGGAGCAAAAATCAGTTCCTGGAAGCGCATATAAAGAGCATTTTGATATAATTTAATAAACTTAATTAATATTAAAGACTCTAATATTGATTTTCACTTAATTTGACATATTTCCGTCAAACGTCACGTCAATGGCTGCTCGGGAACTTGACAACTGTTTGCATTCAAACCATTTTTGAAATAATTCAAAATATTTGCAGGTAATACTTTTCCCCGAAATATCCAGGTTTGCCGTATAGACCGCAAAAGGGTAAAAAGAAGTAGTGGTGAAAAGGGGTCAGTTATTTTGTGGACAAAACATGAAAGAATCAGAAAATTCAATTTTAATAAAATATGAACAGTTCTATCTGAATAACGATAACTTTTGAAACTGAGTCAAAATGGCTAGACCACCATATCATTGTTTATAGATATTAATATCTATAAACAATGACCATATGCAGCCTCTCACTGCACGGCTTTAGCGTCCCCATGTCTTTACGAACCATACATAAGAGTGGTGTCCCCAAATTCCTCAACTCAGGTAAGAAGTTTTCTATGACTTTCCTTACCTCCCAAACAATTTTGGCAAGTAAAAGATTTGCTCTAAATGTTCCAAATAAGTTTACAGACCGGTCTCAAGCGTGTTATCGAAAAAATTAGGGCAATGAGAACGTTAATTTAGAGTTAAAAAAATCCAAATAGTTCTCAAAAGCCCACAAGAACATTATTTTAAATTTGACTAGTTTTTTTTTGCTCAGGCACAACCTTTAATCTACTAAATCATTCAAAAAATTCGAGATTTTTGCAAGTAAATTATCCCAGAACTCCCAATATATTCAATTTAGTCCAATAATTACGATATTATCGCAAAATTATGACAATAAAACGTAAATAGTTGGAATGCGCACAACCTCAAATTATCAATCATTTCAGTTTTAACACAATTGAAGTCAATTGGTTATAAACTAGAAATTTTTCAAATGAAAATTGTTAAAAACCGAATCTCTTGACCCAAAACGGGTTTAGGGAAGGATCGATGGCCTAGGAAAAATTCGCAGTATTAGTAAGAATATTGGCAGAACATGAAATACACTGGAAGGAATTAGTTATTGACGGAATTTTGAAAAATGTAGCAAATGATTTAATTTTTAGTCTTTATTATAAAACAAAGGTTAACCTTAAGAGTAGTTTTGTACACATCTCTTAATCAAAGAGACCGAAACCCATATCGTCATCCTCTGATTCTGAATCGGCTTTCTTCTCCTCTTTTTTGGCTTCTGCAAATCAGGGACAAAATAAGAAATTAGTAAACAGTTCCATTTGCTAAATTCGCAGCTATTAAAAAAAATTATCAGATAAATAAATCACAATCACAGTTTTTCAGACGAAAGATGGTTATGGAAAATCATCATTTCATTTATGCAATAAATCTGGAAAAAAACAACAGAAACCCACCCTTTTTCTCTTCGGCAACAGGTGCTGCTGCGGCCGCAGCAACAGGAGCGGCAGCACCGCCACCTACCGGCATCGAAGTCAACTTCTCGCGTCCTGTAACAAAACTCAAATTAATTTTCGTACGAAAAAGCATTAAATTAAATAATTTTAATAATTGATCAGTTTTAATATTAAAATCATCGAATTTCAGTCGAAAGATGGTATGAGTTAATTCATCATTTAATTGAAACTATTAAGTTAGATTACAACAAAAATTACCTTGAGCGATCAATTCTGGAATGGATTTGCCCTTCAGATCCTCCAAAACTCTTTTCAGTTTTTCGCTATCGACTTCGATACCGACAGAACTGAGGATCTTTTCAAGATCGCCGGAGCTGGGAGCAGTTTTACCGCCGAGGACGGCCAACAAGTAAGCAGCGACGTAACGCATCTGTAAATAACAAATTTAAAAAACATAACCTCAAATATTTAAAAAGAAATATTATTAATTAAAAAACTTAAAATTTTACGCAAATTGATTGTGCATTAATGACTTAGAATCTACTTCGCATTGTGGTTTAGAGCATTAGTATTTAGCCTCAACTACAACTTAAGATATGAGCAATAATGAGCTGAAGACAACATAGCCTCAAATTTTTGCCACAAGCCGCAGATTTCAGAATTTGTAATAAAAACACTTTAAAATTAATTTCGAATATTATGATTTTTAGGCAAAGCAAGAATTAACTGAAACCCCGCAAAATTCTAGAGACATTGTTAACATATCCAACAAATTTTTGGGAAAAATTCTGTAATAACGTAAAAACTATAACAAAATTGTTATTTAAATAACTAAACAATGGTTTTTCAAAGTAATAATACTTAGTCTCGCCCATAATTTAGAAGATTTTAGCATTAATAAGACTGAAACATAACCTCAAAATTCTATTAAAGCCGCCTATTTCAGAATTTGTAATATAAACACTTCAAAATTAATTTCGAATATTATGATTTCTAGGCAAAGCAAGAATTAACTGAAACCCCGCAAAATTCTAGAGAAAACTCAAAACATTGTTAACATAATTAACAAATTTTTGGGAAAAAAATCTGTAATAACGTAAAAATAACAACAAAATTGTTATTTAAATAGCTAAACAATGGTTTTTCAGAGTAATAATACTTAGTCTCGCCCATAATTTAGAAGATTTCAGCATTAATAAGGCAGAAACATAACCTCAAAATTCTACCAAAGCCGCCTATTTCAGAATTTGCAATAAAAACACATTACAATTAACGTCGAATATTATAATTTCTAAGCAAAGCAAAAATTAGCTGAAACCCCGCAAAATTCTGAAGAAAAATCAAAACATTGTTAACATAACCAACAAACTTTTGGGAAAAAAATCTATAATAACGTAAAAACTACAATATTTACAGAAGAAAATTGTGAATTAAATAGCTAAACAATGTTTCTTCGCACAATTAACGTTAAATTTCGTAAAATTACAAGCAAGACGCAAACTACAATAAAGTTTTATTTCTGCAAAAACCTCAGCAATCCTAAAGAACTATCACAATTTTCAGCGCATATATTGTTCAGAATCAGTTTATTAACAAATTTTGAACAATATTTAAAGAAAATAAAAGAAATTTACTCACTTTAAGTCCTGTGGACAGGCAACGTGTCTGCTTCAAGAAAGAAAATTAAAATGGAAGACTGTCAACAGTGTCAACAGCAGATTAACAGTACCAACTTTTCTCTACTCCTATCAAACTACCAACATAGATCTCAAAGCGAAAGTCACTAAAAATATTGATTATTGTCACTAGAAATTATTAACGAAATTTTGTTTTATTATTATTTTGAATTACTTATTACTATTACTTTAATTTCCGCCAGTTTTTCAATAAACTTATAATAATATTGGATTAACAACAATATTTCTTTTGGTTACACAAAATTGGTAACCCTTCTTGTCAAAGTGACAGCTAACATAACCTTGAATTGTTATCATTAATTAAGGTTATTTAGGGCGTTTTCATTAAAATTCAAATTGTTTTTGTTTAAATGAGGTAACAACGGCAAAATTGGAGATTTTTTTGTTAATATAATTGTAATTTTTAGCGAAATGTACGACGAAACCCTTCTACAACAGCGTTTGGCCGCTTTCAACCCCGAACCTTTAATAAAAAACGATAACGAAAGCGACGAAATCATCGAAATTCCAATGGTTAAGGAAGACGAAAACATAATCGATTTAGCCAAAACCAACTACTTGGACGTTCTTAATAACGCCGAAATCAAACAAGTTTCTGAAGAAATAATAAGACAATACGGTGTAGGAACTTGCGGTCCACGCGCTTTTTACGGTACTAAAAATTCGACGGAATTTTTGTAATTAATTCCGAGTTTTAGGCACAACCGATGTACATTTAGAAATGGAAGAACGTCTCGCCCAATTTTTACATATGGAAGAATCGATTGTTTACTCATACGGTTTTGTGGCAATTTCCAGTTCAATCGCTGCTTATTGTAAAAAAAACGACGTGGTTTTCGTTGATGAAAACACGAATTTTCCGATTGAACAAGGTTTAATTACGGCTAAAAGTAAAATTGTTAAATTTAACCATAATGATCCTGAAAGTTTCCGTGAGGAAGTTGCGAAAATTTCGGGAAAAGCGAGAAAATTTTTGATTATCGAAGGGATTTCGTGGAAAACGGGCAAATTGTGTCCGTTGCTTGATTTTCTTGATATCGCTGAAGAGTTTAAAATTCGTGTTTTTCTTGAGGAAAGTTATTCGGTTGGAGTTTTCGGTGATACAGGACGAGGTTTGACTGAATATTTTAATGTTGATTCGAGTCGAATCGATATGATTTTTGGTACTTTAGAAGGGGCTATTGGTTCGATTGGTGGGTTTTGTGCCGGTTCCAAACTTATTATCGAACATCAAAGACTTTCAGGGACTGGTTATATTTTTTCGGCTTCACTTCCGACTTTTTTGGTTAAAGTTGTGCTGAAATCGCTCGAAATTATGGGGGAAAACCCCAAAAAGTTTGCGCAATTAGCAAAAAAATTTCACACTTTTCTCGAAAGTTGCGGGTTTGAAGTTGAGAGTCACCCTGAAGCGCCTTTTAAATTGTTCAGAGCTACCGACAATGCTCAAGTTCATACGTTTTGTAAAGAAAATGGCGTTTATTTGATCAAAAACAATGAAGGATTAATTGCCAATATTAATGTCCAATTAGCTGATGACAAGGAAAGATTGGAAAAGGCATTTTCAGTGCTGAAACAAGCGTCGCAATTAGTAACTAAATAGACTAGCCAATCCAAATTTGTATTAGAAATAGAAAATGGAAGTTAATAAATGTTTCTCGTTTTTTTTTTAATTTTCTATATTTCTACTTTTTCTTATTTTTGCTTCAACAGTTTTAACATGTAATGTGCAGTTTGAGAAACAAAATCTTTTAATTCTGGACAAAATGGGAATAACAGAAACAGTTCCTTTTCTAGTTTCTATGCATCACAAGGATCTCCTTCATATTTGCGCTTTAGCGCCTCACCAACTTGCGCATGTAGCGCCCTCTATAATGACTATTGATAACTATGGTACCGCGCTAGCGTTGTGTGATTATTTCCATATCCCCAGTGGCGCTACCGTTTAATCGTTCTCTGTCGCACCCACGAGTCTTTAGAAGCGATTCAATATCTTGAGTTGTCCAGCACTCCAAACGCATAGTAATTTATTTATTTTTGCCATCCTCAATCTTTAGGTAATAGGTAGAGAGGGAGTGTTTCACTTTTCGTTACGCAATTTATAAGTGTACTGCATCTATGAACTATTTGTCTCGCTCTAGTTAAAGTAAACGTTACCAAATTTTCATATTGACACTGTAAGATCGATCAATTGGTGAACGTCAATTTTTTTAAATGCCAGCGAACTAGAAGATTAAATGTTTTACTGGTTGCATACGTAATATTCTCAATTTTTTCAGTTTGATTTCTATTTAATTGCGAAATTTCGAGAAAAAGTGGCTCTCTCTAGTTCAAATAAATGTCTCAAATTATAATTTTGCATAGCTGACACTTTAAATTGTCGAACGCGTCAAATTATCAACTTTACGCAAAATTTCTACCAGATATTGTCGAAATCGTAATTTAAATGTTTTACTGGCTGCCTATGTCAAATTTTTGTTTTCGATTTTTTTGAGTTTAATTTCTGATTTAATTGGTTCTTTCAAGTTGAAGTGACTCCCTCTAGTTGAAGCAAATGTTACCAAATTTTGCATATTGACAGGCTAAGGTCACTAAATTTCTTCCAATTGAGGTTTGCATGTTTTACAGTCTGCAAATTTCATATTTTTGAATTTAGTTTCTAGTTTCAATAAATGTTTCTAATTTTCAATATTGACACTGTAAATTGTGTAGAAGCAGCGAATTTCATTTGCTTCTAAATAAGAATGTTTTACTGGTTGCATACATAATTTCGAGTTTTTTGAGTTAGATTTGTTGTTCTTTCAAATTGAAACACTTCAAATAGTGTAAAAGCGATCAAATATCAACACTTGAAATGTTATCAATGTAACACAATAACCAAAAGATAGTATCAATTCTATGAACATCACTTGAACAATTTCCTAACGAAACTTAAGGAGTTAAATTTTTTTTTAAATATTATCACTAAGATAGAAAAACAATGAATTTCTAAGAGTAACTCAAAACCTTTCAACTGATTACTTCACAAGTAATTTCTCCACGAGTCGAGATGATGTCCAAAATTGCCCTCATTTGTCTCGTTGTTGCTCTTTCGAAATTTTCGGTAAGTTTCCAAAATTCACAAAATTTCCCAACTATTTTCCAAAAAAGTTAGCAGATGACGTCATCGTGGAACTGCCCAATGGTAGCATCAGAGGGCGTGAAGCTGTGACTTTCAACGGCAAACAGTTTTTCGCTTTCCAAAAAATTCCGTACGCAGCGCCACCTACCGGAAATTTACGCTTCAAGGTATAGCGCTTTACAATAATAAAAAAAATTAATGGCCAGTTACTGTACTTCATTATTTATTATTAAAATTGAATTAAGTACAGTAACAAACAATCAAACTACATTGGTGTCTTACTGTACTTAATTCGTTTTTAATAAAAATAACTAATCGTGGGAGTGCGCAACGTGCCAAATCATAACGTAACGTCCTGCCACTGTTCAGTTAGACAAGTAATTGCGCTTGCGCAAATTTACTTCCTCTTCTCACCGATTTAACTGGAATTTGCTGTAGTTTGAAGCAAAATCTGATGAAGTTTTTAATTTCCAAAAATTAGGCCCCAGTACCACCGCCTAGTTGGGAAGGTATTCTCAACACTACCGAAAACAATGTCGTTTGTTTCCAAAGTAGCGGAGATTCAGACCAAGAAAGCGAGGATTGTCTCTACTTAAACGTCTACACCCCTGAGGTAACTCCCAAAAAATTTCCAAAAAAAAATAAAAAAATTACTAATTTTAGTTGCGTAATGGCGACGGTTCTATCCATCCGGTAATGTTGTTCATCTATGGCGGCGGTTTCGTGGATGGCAATTCCTTATATTCCAATAGCGGTCCAGAATTTTTAGTCGACTACAATGTAGTTGTTGTCACCATCAATTATCGCGTGGGACCTTTCGGTAAGTTTTTTTTCGGGATTCAGTTTTTTGAAAATCCAAAATTTTAGGGTTTCTATCAACTGAAGATACTGTGATTCCTGGAAATAATGGCCTAAAAGACCAACAAATGGCGATTAAATGGACGCATGATAATATTATGATGTTCGGAGGTGATAGGAATAGAATTACGATTTTTGGACAAAGCGCAGGAGCGGCTTCGGTTGGTTATCAATTGTTGTACACTAAATCTGAAGGTGAATGCGATAAAAAAAATTCAAACCTTAAAAGCAATTTTACCAACATAAATTGTTTCAGGTTTGTTCAGAGGGGCGATAATGGAAAGTGGTTCCCCCTTAAGCCCTTGGGCTTTCCAGAGACGGGCCAGGGAGTACGCGTTCAAAACTGCCGGTTTCATCAATGAAACTTTCAACGACAGCGACGATTCCCAGGCGCTCCTCGACTTTCTACTATCAGTTTCAGACAGAGAACTAGATGCAGCTTCTAATCAGCTCAGAAACACTGTAAGAACATTTCAAAAAATTAAATAGCACAGCTCGAAAATGTTTAAGTGTTGGAGAAGTCGCCACAGTGTTCCCGCGAATCAAGCGCGTTCACTCGACGTAACGCGCACTACTTAGACGGTATCGCGTGTTCATTTCATCTCATTATTTGTAATTTAGACGTAACGGGGAGCGTTTCACTTTTCGTTACGCATAGTTTTCAGCGGTATGGTAGCTAATTGAAATTTCTCGATAGGTGACTTTGGAAAATGAGGAAATGTCACAAACTTTTTTTTATGCTCCTGTCGTCAAACTTGAACACGAAGAAGCTTCTATAATTGAAAAATATATGTCAGTTTGAAAAATGGAATTTTTTTGAAAATTCCTATCGCAATTAATTCTGAAAAACAAAGCGATAACGCTTGTTTTTTTTTATTTTTTTTTTTTTGGCTTGATAATGTTTGTTGAAGTATTAAGAAGTCGCCACAGTGTTGCCGCGAATCAAACGCGTTCACTTGATGTAACGCTCAATGCTTAGACGGTATCGCGTGTCCATTTCAACTCATTATTTGTAATTTAAACGTAAGCGGGAGCGTTTCACTTTTCGTTACGCGTAGTTTTCAGCGGTATGGTAGCTAATAAAAATTTCTCGATAGGTGACTTTGGAAAATCGGGAAATGTCGCAAAGCTTTCCTTACGCTCATGTCGTCGAACCTGAACACGAAGAAGCTTTTATTACTGAAAAAATGTATGTCAGTTTGAAAAATGGAAATTTTTTGAAAATTCCTATAGCAATTAATTCCGAAAAACAAATCGATAACGCTTGGGGTATTTTTTGTTTTTTTTTGGCTTGATAATGTTCGTTTAAGTATTGAAAAGTCGCCACAGTGTTGCCGCGAATCAAACGCGTTTACTTGACGTAACGCTCTCTACTTAGACGGTATCGCGTGTCCATTTCATTTCATTATTTGTAATTTACACATAACCGACAGCGTTTCATTGTTTGTTACGCATAGTTTTCAGCGGTATGGTAGCTAATTGAAATTTCTCGATAGGTGACTTTGGAAAATCAGGAAATGTCACAAAGTTTTCTTTATGCTCCTGTCGTCAAACTTGAACACGAAGAAGCTTCTATAATTGAAAAATGTATGTCAGTTTGAAAAATGGAAATTTTTTGAAAATTCCTATCGCAATTAATTCTGAAAAACAAAGCGATAACGCTTGGGTTTTTTTTAATTGTTTTTTTTTTTGGCTTGATAATGTTCGTTGAAGTATTAAGAAGTCGCCACAGTGTTGCCGCGAATCAAACGCGTTCACTTGATGTAACGCTCAATGCTTAGATGGTATCGCGTGTCCATTTCAAATCATTATTTGTAATTTAAACGTAACCGGGAGCGTTTCACTTTTCGTTACGCGTAGTTTTCAGCGGTATGGTAGCTAATAAAAATTTCTCGATAGGTGACTTTGGAAAATCAAGAAATGTCACAAAGTTTTCTTTATGTTCCTGTCGTCGAACTTGAACACGAAGAAGCTTTTATAGTTGAAAAATATGTCAGTTTGAAAAATGGAAATTTTTTGAAAATTCCTATCGCAATTAATTCTGGAAAACAAAGCGATAACGCTTGGGTTTTTTTTAAATTATTTTTTTTGGCTTGATAATGTTCGTTGAACTATTAAGAAGTCGCCACAGTGTTGCCGCGAATCAAACGCGTTCACTTGATGTAACGCTCAATGCTTAGACGGTATCGCGTGTCCATTTCAACTCATTATTTGTAATTTAAACGTAACCGGGAGCGTTTCACTTTTCGTTACGTGTAGTTTTCAGCGGTATGGTAGCTAATAAAAATTTCTCGATAGGTGACTTTAGAAAATCGGGAAATGTCGCAAGGCTTTTTTTACGTTCATGTCGTCGAACCTGAACACGAAGAAGCTTTTATAACTGAAAAAATGTATGTCAGTTTGAAAAATGGAAATTTTTTGAAAATTCCTATAGCAATTAATTCCGAAAAACAAATCGATAACGCTTGGGGTATTTTTTGTTTTCTTTGGCTTGATAATGTTCGTTTAAGTATTGAAAAGTCGCCACAGTGTTGCCGCGAATCAAACGCGTTTTCTTGACGAAACGCTCTCTACTTAGACGGTATCGCGTGTCCATTTCATTTCATTATTTGTAATTTACACATAACCGACAGCGTTTCATTGTTCGTTACGCATAGTTTTCAGCGGTATGGTAGCTAATTGAAATTTCTCGATGGGTGACTTTGGAAAATCAGGAAATGTCACAAAGTTTTCTTTATGCTCCTGTCGTCGAACTTGAACACGAAGAAGCTTCTATAATTGAAAAATATATGTCAGTTTGAAAAATTGAAATTTTTTGAAAATTCCTATCGCAATTAATTCTGAAAAACAAAGCGATAACGCTTGGGTTTTCTTTTAATCTTTTTTTTTTTTGGCTTGATAATGTTCGTTGAAGTATTAAGAAGTCGCCACAGTGTTGCCGCGAATCAAACGCATTCACTTGATGTAACGCTCAATGCTTAGACGGTATCGCGTGTCCATTTCAACTCATTATTTGTAATTTAAACGTAACCGGGAGCGTTTCACTTTTCGTTACGCGTAGCTTTCAGCGGTATGGTAGCTAATAAAAATTTCTCGATAGGTGACTTTGGAAAATCGGGAAATGTCGCAAGGTTTTCTTTACGCTCATGTCGTCGAACCTGAACACGAAGAAGCTTTTATAACTGAAAAATTATTGTCAGTTTGAAAAATGTTTTTTTTTTTAATCCCTATCGCAATTAATTCCGAAAAACAAATCGATAACGCTTGGGGTATTTTTAAAAAAAAAATTTGACTTAATAATGTTTGTTTAAGTATTGAAAAGTCGCCACAGTGTTGCCGCGAATCAAACGCGTTTACTTGACGTAACGCTCTCTACTTAGACGGGATCGCGTGTCCATTTCATTTCATTATTTGTAATTTACACATAACCGGGAGCGTTTCATTTTCCGTTACGCATAGTTTTCAGCGGTATGGTAGCTAATTGAAATTTCTCGATAGGTGACTTTCGAAAATCAGGAAATGTCACAAAGTTTTCTTTATGTTCCTGTCGTCGAACTTGAACACCAAGAAGTTTTTATAATTGAAAAATATGTCAGTTTGAAAAATGGAAATTTTTTGAAAATTCCTATCGCAATTAATTCTGAAAAACAAAGCGATAACGCTTGGGTTTTTTTTAATTATTTTTTTTGGCTTGATAATGTTCGTTGAAGTATTAAGAAGTCGCCACAGTGTTGTCGCGAATCAAACGCGTTCACTTGATGTAACGCTCAATGCTTAGACGCTTTGGCGTGTCCATTTCAACTCATTATTTGTAATTTAAACGTAACCGGGAGCGTTTCACTTTTCGTTACGCATAGTTTTCAACGGTATGGTAGCTAATAAAAATTTCTTGATAGGTGACTTTGGAAAATCGGGAAATGTCGCAAGGTTTTCTTTACGCTCCTGTCGTCGAACCTGAACACGAAGAAGCTTTTATAACTGAAAAAATGTATGTCAGTTTGAAAAATGGAAATTTTTTGAAAGTTCCAATTTTGATCGGAATTAATTCCGAAGAACAAATCGATAACGCTTGGGGTACTTTTTCGCCATATTTTGTTTGTTTGTTAACTTTTTGTCGTAGATTTGAACGCTCTTAAGTCAACTATGACAGTTTTCGATGAAAACTTGTCATGGCTGGTACCTGATGACATGAAAATTGAAAATACTGATTCCAGAGAAGGTGAAGGATTGGCAATTAGACAATTGTATACTTCAGGACTTTTGCAAGACGATTTGGCGGCAGGAATTCGAGTAAAAAAGAAATCTACATTACCGACGTTAATTAATGAAATTTTCAGTATTTCAGCGATACTTGTTTTTCTAGATCTGTCATCAAACACGCTGAATTACACTCACAATTTGCAACTGCTTATTTCTACCAATTTTCTTATGATGGAATGATGGGAAACGTCAGCATAACTCTCGATGGTACAGTACACTTCAAATGTTTCTAAACAAAAAAAATAGTTTTTAGAGTTTTCATGAAACTTCTACCAAATAGTTTCATTATAACAATTGTCTAAAAACATTTTAATCATTCAGTACTTTACTATTTGTTTAAAAAAATATTTTTATAGGAGCTGAAAGTGTTAATCATAGCGAAGAACTTAAGTACATATTTGCTCAATATTATGGCGGTTACGACAATAGAGATGTGAGCGTTTTTCCGCAAGAAGACGTTACAACTCATCTTCGTATGTTGCAAATTTGGACGGATTTCGTGAATACTTTGTAAGTTGTTTTGGGAGAAAAATCGAAATTATTTTTTTCTTTTCCAGACATCCTACGCCATGGCCGACTGATATTATGCAAAATGTTAGTTGGTCCGAATTCACGCCTGAAAACTTCAATTACATGGATATTAGAGAAAATTTGGAAGTTGTGCAAAATCCCAAAAGCCAAACTTATTTTGGGTGGACAGAGTTGTATAATTCGTTGGGATACGACGACTTTGACACTTATTAAAAAAATTAAAACACAAATATTGTTAAATTTAAAAAAATAAAAAGCAAACGTTATCAAATCTATGGCGACACTCGCAGTTTTTATTTTTTAATTAATTAAACTCCACACAAACGTGGAGATTAATTGCTCCAATTCTTTTGTATTTAAATAAATATCTAAAATGCGTGATTCTACTATAGGTCCGCCCAGTTTGAGCTACCTGGAAGATGGGGATGTATCCCAACACAATGCAGTTGTCAACACTATTAGAAAAAAACATTTGAGGTGCCAGTCACACTTAGATATCACGTTTTAATGGTGTTGTCACTTTGTATTGTATTGGGATACACTCCCTTTCAGGTAGCCCAAACTGGACGGCAAAACTCTTTTTTTCTTTATATAAAAATAAATGACTTGATGTTTTCTCTACGCCAGACTAAACAGAAGTTTAGTACGTGGCACTGCAAGTATATTCTTGTAGTTCTTTTTGCGGATTGTAAAATGAATTCAATTTTGAGGCCCAAGTACCGCTTGCAAATGTAAATGAGCCAGTTTGCAATATAAGGACAGATTTTCGTATCTTTTGGTAATTACTGGTTTTGAGTTAGTTCCATAAATTTCCAGGCATCAGTTACAAAAATACTAAAATATTTACAATTTTTTAAACTAAATTTCTTTTAATTTGTTTCGTTATCGACAACATTATGAGTCTTCTTCATGTGTTGATTGAGGTAAGAAACATCAGTAAATTTCTTATCGCATTCAACACAAAAGAACGGTTTTTCCCCGGTATGAGTACACAAATGTCGCGTTAACTTATTCTTAGCACAAAACGATTTAGGACAAATATGACAAAAATAATTCTTGACTTTCAGTGGCACTTTAACATCTCCAATACCATGAATTTTCGCCATATGAATCCCCATAACTCCCCTATCTTTATATTCGGTTCCGCAAACACTACACGAAAACGATCTAACATTAGAATGTGATCGATAGTGTCTTTGCAAAACGCATTTATCGATAAATTTCTTTTCACACAAATGACAAGAAAAACGTCGATCGTCATTATGCCGTCTCATATGACTATCGTAATTTGATTTAATCGGAAATCTTTTACCGCAAACACTACAAACAAAATTCCATGTAGCCGGATCTGAATGTACAACAAGTTTATGCGATCTTAAATTACGACAAGTATTGAAACTTTTTAAACAAATATCGCAATTGTATTCTCGTTTATTTAAATGTATTTTTTCATGCATAATTAAATCGCTTTTAGTTATATAACTTTTACCGCAAAAAGTACAAATTTGTGTCCTATTACCGTCGTGATATTTTAAATGTTGTCTAAGATTCGAAGATCTAGCAAAAGTTTTACCACAAATTTTACAACAAAACGGTTTATTCCCTTTATGTTCTTCTTTAACGTGTAACACTAATTCCTTGACGTTAACGAAATTGTTGTTGCAATAATCACAAGAAAAGCGGGAATTATCGTCACAAGGGGGGTCGGTATCCAAAATTTCATTCGTTGAAATTTCCGATTGTAGTTTTCGAATTGTTTCTGTTTCCAAACACTTGAGACGAAAAGAGTGAATTACGTTTAAATCGGAACTACATGTGGGGCAAATGACGAAATTTTCGTCCCAATCCTGCGAATTTGTTGTTTGAGGTTATGTTATTGCAGAAACTAAAACTTACTAATTCCGGGACGCATTGGCGTAATTTTGAAAGGATTTCCGGCTTTTCGACGTTGCCTGAGGAAATTTTCGAGAAATCGACGCCGTTTTGCCAGCAAACGCAACAATTTTGAGGAAAATTCATCTCAACTCATAACCTCACTTTCAACTGTCAGAAAATTATAGCGGCAATTACAGAACTCTGTAAATTTCTGTTGGAACATTTTGACGCTATCACTAATTTTTTGATGGAATTTAATTGACAAAACTTTCTGCAAAGCAAAAGGGTTTTAGCAACAATTTTTTTGGAAATTATTTTCGAATCATAACCTCATTTTTAACTTTTACTAGCAATTACAGAGTTCTGTAGATTTTGCAATTTTCGAATTTGTAAAACAATTTTTTACCTTGGAACTAATTTTTCTACGTAATTTTGATAGACTTCCTGGTTGTTCGGCGTTAATTGCTCCAAATTTTGCAAAATTAACGTCGTTTTACAATCATTTCGTTGCCAATTCTTTTTGCATCATAACCTCACTTTTAACTGTCACTAGCAATTACAGAGCTCTGTATATTTTACAAGTTTCTGATCTGTAAAAAATATTTTTTTTTAAGGAATTCGCTTTAAAAGTAATTTTTCAACATAACTTCGGATTTTTGGAGTTGATTGTTTAAATTTTCGGAAAATGAACAATATTTAGGCAATTATTTGGTTGTAAATCAATCTCGCATCATAACCACACTTTTAGCTGTCACTAGCAATTACAGAGCTCTGTATATTTTACAACTTACTTATCTGCAAAAAATGCTTTTTTTTACTGAATTTATTTTAAAAGTAATTTTTCAACAAAATTTCGTTGATAATTTTGTTTTTTTGGGGTTAATTGATAAATTTTCGAAAAATCTACGAAGTTCTTCTAACTAATTTGTTCCAAATTAATCTTAAATCATAACCTCACTTTCAACTGTCACTAGCAATTACAGGTCTCTGTAATTTCTTTGGGCTTCTGACCTCTGAAATAATTTTAGTTACAATTCACTTTAAAAGTATTTTTTTCGACGTAACTTCGTTGCTGTTTCCGGCGCTAATTAATTAAATCTTCGAAAACTCAACGACGCTCTGGTGACTAATTTGTTCTAAATTAATTTTTTTAGCATAACCTCACTTTAGATTTTCACTAACAATTACAGATCCGGGTAATTTTTCTAGCACTCTGAACTAGGAAAAATAAATTTAGTGTCGTACTCGCTAACTTGACGTAATTTCGACGGAAATATTAAAGAATTGACGGACTATAACCTCAATTTAAAAGTTAGTGAAATTACAGAACTCTGTAATTTCGTAGATTTCTGTAATTCGTAAAAGGGGATTCACAGAGCAAAACTGAACTAACGTTTCACTTTTATTGTTAAAATTATATTTACAATATAATTGGCTGATAATAAAATGTGATTAAAATTCTTTTCGTTCGAACACTTCGTCGACATTATGCGCGCTCTTCAAATGCCGTTTTAAATAATATTTATCGGTAAATTTTTTGTCGCACAATTGGCAACCAAACGGTTTTTCCCCCGTATGCGTGCACAAATGTCTCGTTAACTTCTGTTTGTCGAAGAAAGTACTTGGACATACATGGCAAGCGAATTTTTTTGTTCTAACCGGTATTTTTGCGTCCCCTAAACCGTGAATTTTAGTTAAATGAATTTCGTACAGTTTCTTCTCTTTATAAGCTTTTTCGCAATGCTCACATTGAAACGCTCTAACTTTCGAATGAAAACCGATATGCTTTTGGAGTTCACTTCGACTGATAAAAGATTTTTCACAAATATGGCAAGAAAATCTTTTATCACCCGCATGCCGTCTGGAATGTTGTTCGTACCCGGATTTAAGAGGAAAACGTTTTTCGCACATACTACACCCGTATTTCCACAAACTTGAATCGGTATGAACCACAAGTTTGTGCGATCTCAAATTTTTGTTAGTATTAAACGCTTTGTTGCAAAACTCACATTTGTAATTGCGTCTATTAAAATGCGTGTATTCGTGAACGGTTAAATCGCTTTTAGTAATGTAAGTTTTGCCACAAAAACTACAAATATGACTACGACTACCTTCGTGGTACTTTTTATGTTGAATCAAATTGGCCGACGATGAAAATCGATTAGGACAAAGATCACAAGTGTACGGTTTAACCGATTTCGCGTCCATACCGTGAGAATCGACGCAATGTTGGACAATTAATTTAGCGTAACGCATTTCGCTATCGCAAACTTCACAAGTGAAACAGCGACTTGGGTTACGTCCACCTTTTAACGCCGGTTTTATCTCGATAATCGAACAACGTTTCTGGTGGGTTCTGAGAATTTTTTGTGTTTTATAATTTTTTTTACATAAATCACATTTAAACCCGTTTTTGCTGTTATTATCTAAAATTTTGTTAGTTGCTGATTCGGTTTTCTTCGAAGCAATTTCTAGTTTTGTTCCATGTTTCCAACGGATATGTAGAGTAAGATTTCCTTTACTACGAAAACCTTTTTCACAATGATAACAAGTGAAAGGTTGCGTCTCTATTTCAGGACATGGAGTAGCTTCTTCACTATCTGAATCTTCGAATTTTGGTGGTTCTAATTTGATTAAAATTTTTCTTCGTTTCTCGTCCAATTCGATGCATTTTTGTCGAAAATTGGTGATGCTAGTCACTAAATTTGTGCAGTTTTTGCAAATTGAATAATTATCTAACCATTCCTAAAAAAAAAATGCTAACAAACCATTCAAACCATTTGTAATGCCAAAATTTACCACTTCGGGTATAATAATTTTTAATTTTACAATCCATTGTTCGTTTGTAGGGTCGACTTCTGTGATTTTGATGGGGCTTTCCTCCAATTCCAGACAAATATCGCATTTTCCGTCCATCTCGTAAAAATTAAATTTCGAAAAACTTTGCTTCACGTATATTTGCGTCAACTGCGGCATCAATTAAACCACAAATTAGTAACTATCTTGGAAAATAACAACAAAATTACCTCTATTTCGGTTTTTCCCGAAAGTTGTTGATACTAACATAACCTCACAATCTCTGACGTTTGACATTTTCCAAAACAATCAATTTTTTTACTCAATTACAGCAATTAGTAGCGTTGCTTTACGCAAAGCCTCCTCATTTTTAAAATTTGCGATTTTGCAAGGTGAAATTGTACAATGTAAACTCTAAAACCAAATTTAAAATGGAGACGTAGATTGCGACATCTAGCGGTGTAGCTTCGAAACTTGTCGGCCTACTCTGTAAACCTTAAAAAAAAATTAATCCCACTTCTGATAGTAGTGTGCAAGTAGATAGCTTGATTGAATTCTTAGAAACACAGTGCTGCTCCTGTTGAGATAAACCAATGATACCTGTTTGGAACCTGCAAATGGCTTCACCGGTGTAACCGCCCTGCTATACAAATAAACTCCAAGCTCTCATAAGACAATGAACTCTCAGGCCTCTACCCATCATTTCTGTTAATGTTTGGTAGTTACCTTGTCCTAATTGGTTTTCTTTAAAACGCCAAATTTTTGCTTGATTCTAGCACCTCTCCTAGGAGTCTCGTTACGAGTATCTGTGGTACGCTTCCTTTTATTAGTTTGAAGACACGTAGGATTTACAGTTTTAGGTCGTTTGCCATTGCCTTCCAATGGAAAGTGACTGAAAAAAAATTTCTAGCCAATCGAACCCCGGACCGATTGTCAGTTTGTCGCAGTTGATCTCGTCTGACACTTAAAGAGTTATTTCTGACTTTATTCAACAGAACCTTTTGATACATAATTCTCAACCAAGCTGACAGGCAGTCGGGTATCTGTTTGGTTCATTTTTTTGAAAAAATAGTGTCAAAGCTCAGGCGCCCACCTTAAAGTTTCTCTACATTACCGCACCGGACTACCCTCAATAGATGGCGCTGTTTCAATTTGACGTTTCTTTGTCAATTTTGATAATTCTTCAACAATAAAAGAAATTTCCGCAAAAAAGATACGAAATTCATCGAAATCCGCAACTGTTGAATGTGTTGGAGTTTCTTGAATCTCAATAAAAACGATTTTGTTTGGTTTTCTTGTTTAACGTGCATTGTGTTCGATCGGTAACGCCATTTTGTTTGTACCGACAGGACCTCTCCTACGTATCGGTTGCGTTGCAGAATCGGTAAGTTCATTTTTACCGATTGTACAGAAAATTGAAAATTCGATTTAGCCGGGGAAATTTTCTTTTTCTAAAATGAAAACTTATTTTAGTAAAAACCGTAATGGCAGAAGAACCTATGGATTTAAACAATGGAGAAATCCACTACGTATATGGGGAACAAGAGTACGTTTTAGGAGGAGGTGAATCGCAAAACCCCGAATTAGGGGAAGTAAGTGTTTTTCTATAAATAAATACTTCAAGTAATATTTTTTTTAAATACAGATAATTTGCTCCGATGGGTCCCGGGCAATTTTGATCGACGGCCAGTATTATTTAACCGATAACAGTCAAACAATACTTTTCCAAGGAAGCGACACGGATTTAACCCCATACTACACTAACGACAATTCCGGTTAGTAGCAGCAATTACAAAAAAAAACAATTTTTCCTACAAATTTGACAAGCGTCAAGACAGTTTTTGAGGTTAGGTTTTTTATTTTTCCACAAAAATCGTAAAATTACCCCCAAATTTCATCGAATTAAAATACCAGTAACGTTTAATTTGTAGAAACTTTCGTTGTTGGCGGCGAAGAAGTTTCCGTTAATAATTTATTCGATGGTACGGAAATTGTCCAATTGGTTGAAGACGATGCCAGTAATAGCCAGCAAGTTATTTATTACACCAACGAGGACACGTCCCAAACTCATTTCGATGTTAATCAAGTGATAACGGACGATAGCGTTGTCGAAGGGATCCAAGATGAAGACGGCAATATTTATCCTTTGAAACGGATCAAGTTGGAGGGCCAAATGCTGGATTTTGACGGATTCGTCCAGCAGCAACAAGACGAAAACAATTTTATAACGCAAATTTGCGACGATAGTCAAAAGTAGGTTACGAAATCATGAAACTGCAGTTTGTCACAAAATTAAGATTTTTGCCAAATTTTGATTTAATAACTAAAGTTGCTAAGTAGACGAGTTTTTGGCTAATTTTGGCGGTTTTTGCGATTCAGTGTGCACTCTGCGAGAAAAAAAATTGCTAGAATACCGGCCAAAATGACGTCAAATAAGCAGTGGCGCGTAACTCGAGGTTGTTACTATCTCAAATTGGCAATTTTCTGGTTGCTCTCAAAAGATTCTATTGAAAACTCGAGTTCTATAAAAACAAAAAGTTGCTAAATTTTGTTGTTTTTCTTGATGCAACTTCCTTTTGTTATCACTTAAAATCGTGCTGGTTAAATTTCTTTGTTGACTACTGACTTGTTCCAGTGTGCAGTACACGATTTTGGAACCGGACATCGAAGTGACGACTTCGAACAAGCCGACCGACGACATGATTGATCTTTCAAAAATTACAGGTCGTAATTTGATTACGGGTCAAACTGTCACTTTGCACAGTTATATGGAAAAATTGAAGAAAAAATTCAATACCGACGATATAACGAGTTTTTGTCAAAAAAATGTACGGGGTAAACAGGAACCTGTAATTCAAAATTCGACACTTCAATTGGTGTCGTTGTTGGATAAGAAAATTCCGTTGGGAAAAACGAAGAGTGGCAAGAAAATCGTCGCGAAAATCATCCAAGTCGGCAGGAAAGATGCCGTTGAACCGGAAATTGGCCCTGAAGAAATTATGAATCCCGATGTTGAAGAAGATGGAGATACTTTAGTCATTAACGATGTTGTTACTGATAATAACGGCAAGTTGTGACTAAATTTTTACAGTCCACTGTCCAAATTTAGGCCTTGTTTCGAATTTTTTTTATACAATTTTTGTCAATTTTGGATATCGCATCAAATCGGTTTGAAATTGGCACCACTGATTCGGTTGAGAAAACGTGTTTTTAATAAAAATAGACTACTAGTTATTTCAAAAAATAATTTTAAAATTATTAACCGTAAAGGGAGAGCGTTTCACTTTTCGTTACGCACGCTTTTACGTTAATATCGCTCCCAAAAAATGTCACTTCAATAACTGAAACGATTCCATTTTCTAGGTTGCGAAAGCGCGGATTCCACGCCCTCCCTTCTCCCCGCAAAACCACCGATTCGTGCGGTTTTCAAAAAATGCGGACCTTCCGCCGAATGTTTAGAAGAAATCTCCAAAACTTTAGGTGGTGTTATGGATATGGAGGCGGTTCGAAAAAAATTGCAAAACAAAAATATCGTAGTCAAGTTCATTGAAAAAAAATTTATCAGCGAAACGGTGGGTATTGTAAAAACAACTTCGTACGTTTACGGTTACATGGAGAAGATAACGGAAGAAAATCTAGAAGGAGACAACATTGACCGATGGAAATTCCTACCTGACCGGGTCGCCCAAGACGCCTTACTCAACGAAAATGAAGAAGATGACGATCAACCGAAACTGTTACAAGCGAGACAAGCGTAAGGAAATCAAATTTTACTAGTAATTAAGATGGGGGTGTATCCCAAACACAGCCGATAACACCATTAAAATGTGATATTTGAGTGGCACTGTCACTTTAACGGCGTTGGGGATACACCCCCATCTTCCAGTCACGATTGGGCGAAATTTAATACTAAAAACTCAATTTTTTAAAATTAATTTAGAAAAACTCTTATAAGCGAGACAAGCAAGGAAATTAACGAAATCCGCGTTTTTACCATTAAATTTCGCCCAATCGGAGCTACCTGGGAGATGGGGGTGTACCCCAAACACAGCCGATAACACCATTAAAATGTGATATTTGAGTGGCACTGTCACTTTAACGGTGTTGGGGATACACCCCCATCTTCCAGATAGTCACGATTGGGCGAAATTTAATACTAAAAACTCAATTTTTTAAAATTAATTTAGAAAAACTCTTATAAGCGAGACAAGCAAGGAAATTAACGAAATTCGCGTTTTTACCATTAAATTTCGCCCAATCGGAGCTACCTGGGAGATGGGGGTGTACCCCAAACACAGCCGATAACACCATTAAAATGTGATATTTGAGTGGCACTGTCACTTTAACGGCGTTGGGGATACACCCCCATCTTCCAGATAGTCACGATTGGGCGAAATTTAATACTAAAAACTCAATTTTTTAAAATTAATTTAGAAAAACTCTTATAAGCGAGACAAGCAAGGAAATTAACGAAATCCGCGTTTTTACCATTAAATTTCGCCCAATCGGAGCTACCTGGGAGATGGGGGTGTACCCCAAACACAGCCGATAACACCATTAAAATGTGATATTTGAGTGGCACTGTCACTTTAACGGTGTTGGGGATACACCCCCATCTTCCAGGTAGTCATGATTGGGCGAAATTTAATACTAAAAACTCAATTTCTTAAAATTAATTTTAAAAGACTCTTATAAGCGAGACAAGCAAGTAAATTAACGAAATCAGCGTTTTTACTATTAAATTTCACCCAATCGGAGCTGCCTGGAAGATGGGGGTGTATCCCAAACACAGTCGACAACACCAGTAAAATGCGATATTTGAGTGGCACTGTCACTTTAATAGTGTTGTCGACTGGGGGATACACCCCATCTTCCAGGTAGCCCCGATTGGGCGTTTTATTTTTTTTAAATCCACGCTTCTGTGGTCATTCTCCACGTTGGGGTATTGGTATGTTTTATGTAAAAGAAATCGCTAGATAATTTTTTTGCAGGAAGTTCCCGTTAACGACGAGTCTGACGATGTCGGTGTCCTACAATAATTCGGCCAGTAAGGAGAGCAAGTCGATTCGGGTCAACCTCAATTCGCCTCGCGGCAACATTTGCACAATTTGCGGTTTATATTTCAAAAGTGGCGTCCAATTGCGCACTCACATGAGTGCAGACCATTCCGACTCCAATACGTTGTGTGAAGTGTGCAATCAAAATTTCGAAGATCCCCAACAGTTGGCTAATCATAAAACTGTTCATGTGGAAGAAGGCAAATTGTTTATTTGTTCGGTTTGCAACAAATGTTTCACGTCACAAACACGTCTCCAAAAACATTTACCGGTTCACGATCTTTATTTGAGACCTCTCGAATGTTCGGTGTGTGAATTGAGATGTGCTAGCGAATGGGCTTTAAAAAAACATTTACTCACTCATACCGGCATCAAACCTTATTCGTGTGATATTTGTCAAAAACAATTTTTGAGCCAATACGATGTTAATTTTCATAAAAAAATTCATTTTCCAGAGAAACATTACGCTTGCAATATTTGTTTGAGAACTTTTTCTAGGCATTCGAATCTTTTGAGACATGCCGAAATTCATAAAGGCTCAGGAGCGTCGTTCAAGTATGTTTTTGATTTATTTTTTTTGGGGAATTTTGGGATTTTAATTAAAAATGTTGCAGGTGTGATATTTGTTATTGCTCTTACAATTTTATTTCTTCGTTGACGAGACATATGGTCCAAAACCATATCGAAGCCAGGGATTTTACGAAAACTGTCGAAAACGTGGAGTAGATACCAAGTTACCTAAAATCTAGTTTTGGTGGATTTTTCAATTTTACACCACGAAGAGAAGGACGTGTATGCAACCAGGGCAACAGTTTGTTGAACAATGTTTAATATTCCAATATATATTTGTTGAGGAAAACTGCGACTTTATTGGCAATCACAACCGAGCTCCTTCGGCATTAATTAATTTTTTTGAATTAAAAAAAATAATCGAAATTGATATTAAATTCAATCAAAATGCGCGTTTCGTGTTATGAATGCAGAATTTGAAAACCTCCATTGCGGAACATTTTTAGTGGTTCAATTTAATGAGGAAATTAGAAATTTTTTTTTGTTATGGAATCTTTGCAAGTTGGATAATGGAACAGAAGGCGAAAACTGTAGGAAAATTGTTTTGTTAAAACAACATATGTATTCAGACTTATCTACATGAATATACAATTTTCTATTGTACATAAAAAAAAGCAATAATGATACTCAAAATACGTCATTTTACAAGACTTGCGTTGCGACGCTGTTGGTAAAATAAATCGAAGCACCCATCAAATTGATGAAAGTAGCGCCCAAAAACACAGTCATCCATTTACCGTCTGATGCGGTAACAAGTGAAGCGGTGACCGGTCCACATAATATCCCGGGAATAGTTGCGATAGTATTGCTGATAGCAAAGGTGGTACCAGCATAATTAGGTGCAACATCCACGTGGTTACTCAAATGACCAGCTGAATTACAAGCCGACAAACCCATTGAAATACTCACAAGTATTACGGCAAAAGGTAAGTGGTCAACCACGCAGAAAATTGCTAAAAATAGAGCGGGTCCAACAAGCCCGATACTAGTCATCAATCTTCTTACGTTAAGAACCGACCAATTTTTATTCAACAATAAACCATCAGCAACATGCCCGCTAATAACACCAAAAATCGAGTTGATAATGTAGGGAACTGCAGTCAAACTCAAATTATGACTGTTACCCCCCAAATACCGCGCCAAATAAGTAGGTAACCATTGCATAATTATATAAGATGACCAATTCATAGCAAAATGCGCAACATAAATCGCCCATAAAGGCTTACTTAAAATAAAATCAGCCCATCTGATACTGCGTGAAATCACTTTCGGCATATGTAACGGTATCGTCTCTTCACCGTTGAAAGCATCTTCGGGATAGAAAGCGTACCATAACAAAACCCAAGCGAAACCGAACGAACCGAACCAATAGAAACAACCTTCCCATGACAAATGTGGACAAAGTACCGAAGCAACTGTTTGTCCAACAGAACCAGATGCCAATAAATAACTAAAAGCTCTTGAACGTTCTTCAACCGGAATACTATGAGCAAACAAATGAAAAATCGTTGGTAAACCGAGACCTTCGGCGAAACCCAAAATTATCCTGCAAACCACCAATGCGGTGATGCTATGGGCGAGGAAAGGCGTCACAAATGTTGCGATACTCCACAAGAGGACGCTGCAAATCAAAACGTTTTTCGCCCCCAATTTACTCGCCCAGAAACTACCTGAAATCAATTAATTAAATTTCATTAAAATCAAGTTGATGCGCATGCGCAGAAAGTCGCAACTACAAGTTTGTGCGGTTTGTAATTTTGACGTTTTTTTTGTAACCTCATACTTTTTGAGGATTATTTCGGGGTTACTTACCGAGTATTTGACTAGTAAAATATCCGAAAGCGAAAGCTGACAGGATCCAGCCCTGTGCGTGCAATGTCCATTGGAAAATATCGGTCATTGGTACGATCGCTATGGGCATAATAACGCGATCGGCGCTATTGATAAAATTAGCAGCGCTACATAACGCTACGATTCGTGACGTTCTTGTCCACCACCGTATTCTAGCCATAGTGAAGGCCTAAAACATATTGTTGAGAATTGGTTTGGTTTTTTCGTAAAAAAATATTCACCGTTAATTGGCAGTCTGTTAAATCATCGTTTTTGGATCAATTCGAGTTTGATCTCGGAATTGCAACAATATCGAGTTAAGAGTAATTCATTATTGAGGAACAATAAAATTTTATCTTCAATAATGGAAGATGTGGAAAGTAAATGTCAACAAATAACTCGCCATTTTGAATTTGGGGATTTTAACGGGTCTTGGGTGGTAAAACGCGGCGCCAAATTCAAATCTTCGAATTAATTAACCAAATTGTCGATTAAATAGAAAAAATAATTTTTTCGCAAGTTTGAAATTATTATCTCTAGTTTTTAGAAAAATTAAAAATTACTTGGGTTAATAGAAAAATTGTACGTTAAAAAAATTTTGTTTTCCACTAAACATTGTAAAGTTGAGGAAATTGCGTAAATTAAAAAACAATCAAATTTTACCTTAAACACTGAAAAATAATTTGGAGGTTTTAAGGTTTTCGGTTGGTATCGCAATGCGTCAAATTAAAAATTATTCCTTATAAACATTTATTGTTAATTTTCAACTTCTACATCATCAACGACATCATCGATTAAATAGAGAAAACAATCATTTTCGTAAGTAGGAAAATAATATCTGCAAAAAGATTTTCGTATTAATTAATTAATTAAAAAAAAAAAAAAACTTACTCAGGTTGATTAAAAAGTTTCAGTTCAGGAGCGCGGCAATGTTTCTCTTCGTATAAATGTTGCTGTAGAGTCGAGCAAGTTTCACAAGAGAAGTCGCAAAAAACGCATTTTTTATTATGGATTTGTCTTCGAATATAATTAACTAGCTTGACTTTTAGATAAAAATCGAAATCCTTGGTGGTTTCAGAAAAATCGAAATCGTGATCAGCTTCCATGTGCAGGCAAAGAACGTTAATATCGGTCTCCCTTTTTTCACAAAATAAACAAGTGATGGGGCCGTCCGTTTCGTTCCAATCTGAATACTCTTCGTCGGCGTTCGACAATTGGTCTAAAATTTTAATTATTTTTCTAAAATTGACAAAATGACAAATTACCAATAAGATCCATGATCGATTCCCTTTTTTCTTTCACTAAATTCCTCCAAGTTTTATCGACTTCCAAATAATTAATTAAGAAATATTTATCGTACTCGTTGTTGTCTTTGTTGAGTCTTTTATGCAGTTTTTTTCGCATATGTTCCTTAAGTATAGTGCGTTCAGGGAAAGTTTTATCACAATAAATGCATTTCAAATCAACGAGTTTCTTGTCGATCTTCTCAACTAATTCTTCAATATAAACCAAGTTGTTGGGGTGCCCCAAATGCAAATTGTGGCGTGACGCCAAATGTTGGACAAAACCCACCCTTGTACCTAAACAACAATTAATTCAAAACCACAATAAAAAGAAAAATTACCATCAAAAATGGTGCGACAAAAAAGACATTCTCGACAATAATTAGGATCGGTTGTTTCTAACAAGTGAAGTTCCAAGACGGCATCAAGTTTTAATTTGTGACGCAATTCTTTATCTTCCTTAAGTAGCGTCGAGAGCAAGTAAAAATTGTTGTTTGAATCGCCGATTTTTATTGATGGAATTATCTCCTCCATGGGGAAATCCTGGAATTTAGCCCTCCAAAACTTGACGTACCTTCAAAAGGTAAAACATAACCTCACTTAAAAAACAATTCTTGTAACTCACTCGGGAAAATTCTCGATATTCTGAACTTCTTCCACGACTAAATTATGGACCTCGAAGAGGTGTTTAACAAAAATTTCGAAACCTAAAACTAAATTGAAAATATCTTCGCATAACATGCATGCAGCCTCATCAGAATTCAATGTCAAATCGGCGAAATTTAAAGGGCCGAACATTTCGACGGGAGTTTCTGCAATTTAATTTTAAACAAAAATAGTAAAATTAACGTAAAACTAACCCGCTAAATCACAATTTGCCATAATTAACAACTTTCTAGCACTTTCGGATCGATAGCTACGATTAACGAAAATTGCTTAACCACAACTTAACCTCAAAATTGCGCTAAAATTTTGGATTGCCACCGGTGTTGAGGGTTTGCGCATGCATTTTACCCCGAAATTTGTCCAAAAACTGCTGTTAAATCAATTTGTCAACTAGTAAATCGGAAAACTGACATATCGTTAGCTACGGTCATTGTTCATAGATATTAATATCTATAAACAATGCTACGTTTAACGAGAAATGACGCAACAACTTTGGGGATTTTGGTTTTATCCCCAATTTAACCTAAAAATTTCGAAAAATGTTGAGATGGCTCCGACTAAAAATAAGCCAAAATCTGGGTTACTGCCGGTGATGGGGAATTTACGCAAGTATTTCACCCCGGAATTCGTCCAAAAATTGCTGTTCGACCCCCATTATTTAACCCCAATTTGTTGTTGTCTTTTCGTTTTCGAATGCCTCCTTAATGTTGTTATCATCGAAAGAGTGGGGTACACAGAAATCGATTGGAAAGCTTACATGCAAGAAGTCGAAGGTTTCCTCAATGGCACCCTCGATTATCAAGAATTAAAAGGTAAAGTTTTTCTGGTGAAACCGTTTGTAATTTTTCGATTTCAGGCGACACCGGACCTCTCGTTTATCCAGCCGGATTCGTTTACGTTTATTCGATACTTTATTACGCAACTTCGAAAGGAACCAATATTTATTTAGCGCAATATTTTTTTTTAATTCTATATTTAATCCAAACTTTATTAACGTACCGAATTTTCCAAAAAACTTGGAAAATTCCTCCGTACGCCCTAATAATCACTACTTTAACTTCATATAGGATTCATTCAATTTTCGTTTTGAGACTATTCAACGACCCGATTGCAGTCCTCCTTTTTTACGTTAGTCTCAATTTTTTTATTTCGAAAAAATGGTTTTTTGGCACAATCTTCTTTTCGTTAGCAGTCTCAATAAAAATGAACATCCTCCTTTACGCCCCCTCCTTACTATTAGCATATCTAACAAACCTAACAATAACCGAAACTTTCATCCACTTAACAATTTGTGGTTTAATCCAATTAATTTTGGGTTTACCATTTATTTACGGTAATCCAATTTCTTATGTTAGAGGCAGTTTCGATTTTGGGCGGGTTTTCGAGCATAAATGGACCGTTAATTACCGGTTTTTACCGAGAGAAATTTTCGAAAATCGCTATTTTCATGTTGCACTTCTAGTGCTTCATGTCGGTTTGTTGTTGGTTTTTGTCCCACTTCTGAAACGTTATTTGAGTAGTTACGCGAAATTGCAAATAGTTACGGATGAAGTGCGCAAACAAATTATGGACGAAAGACGAAAACGATTTGAAATTAGAAAAAAAGAAAATGAAAAACTGACGAAAAAAGAAAGAGCGTTCGTCGAATCGTTCGAAAAACAATTGAAGAACGATCCAAACCGGTCGACTGGTATGGATGACGTTATCGAAGATCCGTCCAAGTTTGAAGACAAAATGAGTAAAGTTGCTCAATTGTTCGTTTTACCGTTTTTTGTTACTAATTTGATAGGTATAGCGTGTGCGAGGTCTTTGCACTATCAATTTTACAGTTGGTACTTCCATAGTTTGTTGTACTTAGTTTTTTCGACTGGTTTTCGAAAACCGGTCATGTTTTTGATATTGGGTGTTCTGGAGTATTGTTGGAATGTTTACCCTAGCACTGATGTTTCGAGTTGTTTGCTACATTTGTGCCATATTGCGCTGTTAGTGGGGGTTTATCGCACCATGAAAGCGTAAAATTTGTTAAATAAACAGCGTCATTGAAGAATTTGACTTGTTTTTCCCAATTCCTTCAATAAACGTAAAGAATAATTGTAAAAACATTTGCAATAATTTTTGACTTGTAGAGGAGTGTTATGGCGGCCCGCTGATACCAACATTAAAAGTTTTAAATGGCCACAAAAAACTTTTAGTATAATCGAACAATTTCCTCACTTAAAGTTTCGTAACTGAAAGGCCATTAAGTGTTGCAACCCCATCAAACTCCAATTAGTTTCCTCAACTACCCCTAAACGAAACAATTGATTGCCACAATACGTCAGTAGTTCTATCGGTCAAGATGATGCGTTTGTCGCTTTTGAAATTAATTTTCAGAATAGGAAATGTTCTTGCAATTACCCCCTCCCACCCGTTTTTTGAAAATAAAATTTCGAGTCCTCTCCAAAAAATTTACGCTGCGATTGTTTTGATTTTAATCACAATCTGCACAGTGATTTCATCAATTTACAAAAAACCTTATTATTCCGATTTTAAACAAATCAAATTAATTGTTAGCGTCTTGACAGATGTCATCGCCTATTGGTTTAGTGTTCAAACGATTTTGGGCGCGACATTTTTAAAAACGCGACAATGGCACCATCTGTTGCGACAACTCAAAACCACCGATAACGAAACGAAGAGATCTATCGAGAAATTTCAGCGGCCATTTTGGTTGGAAATTGCCATTTTACATTTGTTCTTTTTCGCCGTTATTGTTTATAACGTGATCGCTTGGTTGGACGCGATGGGGACGAATTATTTGAAACAATACACTTTGTTTCTTTTCCAGTTTTACTGTCAATTTTTCTATACGATTCTTCTTTCAGTTTTTCTTCGTCTTCTATTAGCTAGATATAAACACTTGAATCAAATGATTAACGAAGAACTTGAAGGGTTGGATGAGTTGAGAAACTTGCCGTTTTTTTTGGAAAATTTCCACGATTTTTTACGAAAAGTCGAAAATTTTAATTATTACGTCAAAGATTTAGTTGACATTTTTAACGATATTTTCGGACTTCCTATGCTTTTAATTATTTTTTATTCAGGAGCTTTATTGTTAGGTTATCTTGATACTCTCTTTAAAGGAGATTTCGGTATCGGAATCAAAAACGCTCATGATATCATCGCGTCTAATGTCGCTATTTTAGTTCTATCTTGCGTAAGTTTCTGGACTCTTTTAGTTCACTCATACAATTGTTTTTAATTCACAGATAGCTGCTATGGTGATTATTTTGTTATGTGACGCAATTTTGGACGAAGCCAAAATAACAATTGCGCTCAATATTCGTCTACAGAGATCTTTTAATGATAACAAATCACTTGAATGGAAAGATGTTGACCAACTTATTTCTTTGGCCCAAAACCATTTTCCTTCTTTCACCGCTGGCGATTACTTTATAATCGACAAAACCACCGTCGTCGATATTTTGAGTACCATTATAACTTACCTAATTGTCACTTTATCGTTCACATCAAATGTTATTTAAATAATTGACGTCACTAAATAAAACGACTTGCAAATTTGAGTTTTTTGTCGTCCCTCGTAATAGTGTTGGGTGCAATTGACTTGTGGCGTCTCCTTACAATTTCGTTTCAACCAATCGGTGAGGTCGACCAAAAACAAACGCGCACGGTTCGCGAACGAACGCAGGCACCTTGATGTTTACAATGCATAATTTCGAATTAGAAAAATGTCTGATTGTATGTTAAATTGAAACGACAATGAATATTCTGGCATTCTATTAGTGACGGTGTTGTGGCCGAAGTGCGTTCGTTTCAATTATTGGAACGGTAGCTGGTTGAACGTTTTTAGTGTTGTTTGAATTTTAGGTTATGTGACTGAAGTCGCGGGGTTAACTTGGACGTTGCAAAATTGGGAATTGGTTGGGTAAGTTTTATTATAATTTTAATAAATTTATTAAAAACGGAAATGACAGATTTAAACTTGTGAAAAGTCTCGACAATTTCCGGTAATTACCGCCCATTGGTTAAATTGTGCCAAATAATAGTGACGTCAATAGAACCCGGTTTGTTTGTTTTTCGAAAAATTTTTCATAATAATTACTCAATTTATTGAGGGTGCGCGTTAATTGGACTAATTTTAAAATAGTTGTGACGTCACAATTAGTTTTAGAAAAATTTCTTTAAATTTACTTTGACCAGTGGTTGCAAAAATTCCTAATTCTACTTGTGACGTCGCGCTATCTAATTTTTTTCTTTTGTTACAATATTTTTTTTTCCAAATTAATAACTGTCAACAAGTTTGTCGTTTTTTGGAATATTTCAGGCTATTTTGTCAGGTTAATTTGTTGTTAATGGAAAACAACTCATTAGTCCGCTTAGGTGTTTGTTGATGCAAATTATCGATTCACGTTCCTGTGGAATGTAATTTTAAGTAATGTCTAGGTGACTGTCTTTTTTTCAATAATAAGTATCGACGTTCGAAAATTGTTTTTACTAAAAACATACAAATAGTAAACTAAGCTATGGAATGTTACTTTAACTAATGTTTAAGTAACAATTTTTGTTTAATAAAAAAACATTATTAATTGTCGAAACGTCTATTTGGTAACATAAAAAACACTTCACTAGTACGGAATATAGATAAATGGTAAAGTAAGCTATGGAATGTAATTTCAGCGAATTTTTAAGCGACTGTACTTTTCTAGGAAAGGGTTTTGACAGTCGAAAATTGAATTCGCTGTTACAAAAAAAGTTTCGTCTAAAAAATCTACAAGTAGTATAGTAAGCTATCGAATGTAACTTCAACTAATGTTGCAATAACAGTTTTTGTTTAATAAAGAAACGTTTTAACTGTCGAAACGACTATTTAGTAAGAAAAAAAATTTTTACTGCTAAAAATATGCATAAATGGTAAATATCGATAAATGGTAAAGTAAGCTATGAAATGTAATTTTAGGTTATGTTTAAGTGACTGCATTTTTCAAGCAAAGTGCTTTAGCAGTCGAAAATTACATTTGGTAATACAAAAAAAATGTTTCTACTAAAATATTTACAAATAGCAAAGTAAGCTATGAATGTAATTTCAGCTAATGTTAAAGTAACAGATTTTTTTTAATGAAAATAGGTCTTAACTGTTGAAAAATCTTATTCAGTAACATAAAAAGATATTTTACTACTAGAATGTAGATAAATGCTAAAGTAAGTTATGGAATGTAATATTAGGTTATGTTTAAGTGACTGCATTTTTCAAGTAAATAGCTTTAGCAATCGAAAATCACATTTGGTAACACAAAAAAGATGTTTGTACTAAAATATCCACAAATAGCAAAGTAAGCTATGGAATGTAATTTCAGTAAATGTTAAAGTAACATATTTATTTAATGAAAATAGATTTTAACTGTCGAAACGTTCAATTTGGTAACATAAAAGAATACTCTACTACTAAGAATATCGATAAATGGTAAAGTAAGCTATGAAATGTAATTTTAGGTTATGTTTAAGTGACTGCATTTTTCAAGTAAATAGCTTTAGCAATCGAAAATCACATTTTGTAACACAAAAAAGATGTTTGTACTAAAATATCCACAAATAGCAAAGTAAGCTATGGAATGTAATTTCAGTAAATGTTAAAGTAACATATTTATTTAATGAAAATAGATTTTAACTGTCGAAACGTTCAATTTGGTAACATAAAAGAATACTCTACTACTAAGAATATCGATAAATGGTAAAGTAAGCTATGAAATGTAATTTTAGGTTATGTTTAAGTGACTGCATTTTTCAAGCAAAGTGCTTTAGCAGTCGAAAATTACATTTGGTAATACAAAAAAAATGTTTCTACCAAAATATTTACAAATAGCAAAGTAAGCTATGGAATGTAATTTCAGCTAATGTTAAAGTAACAGATTTTTGAATGAAAATAGGTCTTAACTGTCGAAACGTTTTATTTAGTAACATAAAAAGATATTTTACTACTAAGAATGTAGATAAATGCTAAAGTAAGCTACGGAATGTAATATTAGGTTATGTTTAAGTGACTGCATTTTTCAAGTAAAGAGCTTTAGCAATCGAAAATCACATTTGGTAATACAAAAAAGATGTTTGTACTAAAATATCCACAAATAGCAAAGTAAGCTATGGAATGTAATTTCAGTAAATGTTAAAGTAACAGATTTATTTAATGAAAATAGGTCTTAACTGTGAAACGTCCGATTTGGTAACATAAAAGAATACTCTACTACTAAGAATATCGATAAATGGTAAAGTAAGCTATGAAATGTAATTTTAGGTTATGTTTAAGTGACTGCATTTTTCAAGTAAAGTGCTTTAGCAGTCGAAAATTACATTTGGTAATAAAAAAAATGTTTCTACTAAAATATTTACAAATAGCAAAGTAAGCTATGAATGTAATTTCAGCTAATGTTAAAGTAACAGATTTTTTTTAATGAAAATAGGTCTTAACTGTTGAAAAATCTTATTCAGTAACATAAAAAGATATTTTACTACTAGAATGTAGATAAATGCTAAAGTAAGTTATGGAATGTAATATTAGGTTATGTTTAAGTGACTGCATTTTTCAAGTAAAGAGCTTTAGCAATCGAAAATCACATTTGGTAACACAAAAAAGATGTTTGTACTAAAATATCCACAAATAGCAAAGTAAGCTATGGAATGTAATTTCAGTAAATGTTAAAGTAACAGATTTATTTAATGAAAATAGGTCTTAACTGTGAAACGTCCGATTTGGTAACATAAAAGAATACTCTACTACTAAGAATATCGATAAATGGTAAAGTAAGCTATGAAATGTAATTTTAGGTTATGTTTAAGTGACTGCATTTTTCAAGTAAAGTGCTTTAGCAGTCGAAAATTACATTTGGTAATAAAGAAAATGTTTCTACTAAAATATTTACAAATAGCAAAGTAAGCTATGAATGTAATTTCAGCTAATGTTAAAGTAACAGATTTTTTTTAATGAAAATAGGTCTTAACTGTTGAAAAATCTTATTCAGTAACATAAAAAGATATTTTACTACTAGAATGTAGATAAATGCTAAAGTAAGTTATGGAATGTAATATTAGGTTATGTTTAAGTGACTGCATTTTTCAAGTAAAGAGCTTTAGCAATCGAAAATCACATTTGGTAACACAAAAAAGATGTTTGTACTAAAATATCCACAAATAGCAAAGTAAGCTATGGAATGTAATTTCAGTAAATGTTAAAGTAACAGATTTATTTAATGAAAATAGGTCTTAACTGTGAAACGTCCGATTTGGTAACATAAAAGAATACTCTACTACTAAGAATATCGATAAATGGTAAAGTAAGCTATGAAATGTAATTTTAGGTTATGTTTAAGTGACTGCATTTTTCAAGTAAAGTGCTTTAGCAGTCGAAAATTACATTTGGTAATAAAAAAAATGTTTCTACTAAAATATTTACAAATAGCAAAGTAAGCTATGAATGTAATTTCAGCTAATGTTAAAGTAACAGATTTTTTTTAATGAAAATAGGTCTTAACTGTTGAAAAATCTTATTCAGTAACATAAAAAGATATTTTACTACTAGAATGTAGATAAATGCTAAAGTAAGTTATGGAATGTAATATTAGGTTATGTTTAAGTGACTGCATTTTTCAAGTAAAGTGCTTTAGCAGTCGAAAATTACATTTGGTAATAAAAAAAATGTTTCTACTAAAATATTTACAAATAGCAAAGTAAGCTATGAATGTAATTTCAGCTAATGTTAAAGTAACAGATTTTTTTTAATGAAAATAGGTCTTAACTGTTGAAAAATCTTATTCAGTAACATAAAAAGATATTTTACTACTAGAATGTAGATAAATGCTAAAGTAAGTTATGGAATGTAATATTAGGTTATGTTTAAGTGACTGCATTTTTCAAGTAAAGTGCTTTAGCAGTCGAAAATTACATTTGGTAATAAAAAAAATGTTTCTACTAAAATATTTACAAATAGCAAAGTAAGCTATGAATGTAATTTCAGCTAATGTTAAAGTAACAGATTTTTTTTAATGAAAATAGGTCTTAACTGTTGAAAAATCTTATTCAGTAACATAAAAAGATATTTTACTACTAGAATGTAGATAAATGCTAAAGTAAGTTATGGAATGTAATATTAGGTTATGTTTAAGTGACTGCATTTTTCAAGTAAAGAGCTTTAGCAATCGAAAATCACATTTGGTAACACAAAAAAGATGTTTGTACTAAAATATCCACAAATAGCAAAGTAAGCTATGGAATGTAATTTCAGTAAATGTTAAAGTAACAGATTTATTTAATGAAAATAGGTCTTAACTGTGAAACGTCCGATTTGGTAACATAAAAGAATACTCTACTACTAAGAATGTAGATAAATGCTAAAGTAAGCTATGGAATGTAATATTAGGTTATGTTTAAGTGACTGCATTTTTCAAGTAAAGAGCTTTAGCAATCGAAAATCACATTTGGTAACACAAAAAAGATGTTTGTACTAAAATATCCACAAATAGCAAAGTAAGCTATGGAATGTAATTTCAGTAAATGTTAAAGTAACAGATTTATTTAATGAAAATAGGTCTTAACTGTGAAACGTCCGATTTGGTAACATAAAAGAATACTCTACTACTAAGAATATCGATAAATGGTAAAGTAAGCTATGAAATGTAATTTTAGGTTATGTTTAAGTGACTGCATTTTTCAAGTAAAGTGCTTTAGCAGTCGAAAATTACATTTGGTAATAAAAAAAATGTTTCTACTAAAATATTTACAAATAGCAAAGTAAGCTATGAATGTAATTTCAGCTAATGTTAAAGTAACAGATTTTTTTTAATGAAAATAGGTCTTAACTGTTGAAAAATCTTATTCAGTAACATAAAAAGATATTTTACTACTAGAATGTAGATAAATGCTAAAGTAAGTTATGGAATGTAATATTAGGTTATGTTTAAGTGACTGCATTTTTCAAGTAAAGTGCTTTAGCAGTCGAAAATTACATTTGGTAATAAAAAAAATGTTTCTACTAAAATATTTACAAATAGCAAAGTAAGCTATGAATGTAATTTCAGCTAATGTTAAAGTAACAGATTTTTTTTAATGAAAATAGGTCTTAACTGTTGAAAAATCTTATTCAGTAACATAAAAAGATATTTTACTACTAGAATGTAGATAAATGCTAAAGTAAGTTATGGAATGTAATATTAGGTTATGTTTAAGTGACTGCATTTTTCAAGTAAAGTGCTTTAGCAGTTGAAAATTACATTTGGTAATAAAAAAAATGTTTCTACTAAAATATTTACAAATAGCAAAGTAAGCTATGAATGTAATTTCAGCTAATGTTAAAGTAACAGATTTTTTTTAATGAAAATAGGTCTTAACTGTTGAAAAATCTTATTCAGTAACATAAAAAGATATTTTACTACTAGAATGTAGATAAATGCTAAAGTAAGTTATGGAATGTAATATTAGGTTATGTTTAAGTGACTGCATTTTTCAAGTAAAGTGCTTTAGCAGTCGAAAATTACATTTGGTAATAAAAAAAATGTTTCTACTAAAATATTTACAAATAGCAAAGTAAGCTATGAATGTAATTTCAGCTAATGTTAAAGTAACAGATTTTTTTTAATGAAAATAGGTCTTAACTGTTGAAAAATCTTATTCAGTAACATAAAAAGATATTTTACTACTAGAATGTAGATAAATGCTAAAGTAAGTTATGGAATGTAATATTAGGTTATGTTTAAGTGACTGCATTTTTCAAGTAAAGAGCTTTAGCAATCGAAAATCACATTTGGTAACACAAAAAAGATGTTTGTACTAAAATATCCACAAATAGCAAAGTAAGCTATGGAATGTAATTTCAGTAAATGTTAAAGTAACAGATTTATTTAATGAAAATAGGTCTTAACTGTGAAACGTCCGATTTGGTAACATAAAAGAATACTCTACTACTAAGAATGTAGATAAATGCTAAAGTAAGCTATGGAATGTAATATTAGGTTATGTTTAAGTGACTGCATTTTTCAAGTAAAGAGCTTTAGCAATCGAAAATCACATTTGGTAACACAAAAAAGATGTTTGTACTAAAATATCCACAAATAGCAAAGTAAGCTATGGAATGTAATTTCAGTAAATGTTAAAGTAACAGATTTATTTAATGAAAATAGGTCTTAACTGTGAAACGTCCGATTTGGTAACATAAAAGAATACTCTACTACTAAGAATATCGATAAATGGTAAAGTAAGCTATGAAATGTAATTTTAGGTTATGTTTAAGTGACTGCATTTTTCAAGTAAAGTGCTTTAGCAGTCGAAAATTACATTTGGTAATAAAAAAAATGTTTCTACTAAAATATTTACAAATAGCAAAGTAAGCTATGAATGTAATTTCAGCTAATGTTAAAGTAACAGATTTTTTTTAATGAAAATAGGTCTTAACTGTTGAAAAATCTTATTCAGTAACATAAAAAGATATTTTACTACTAGAATGTAGATAAATGCTAAAGTAAGTTATGGAATGTAATATTAGGTTATGTTTAAGTGACTGCATTTTTCAAGTAAAGTGCTTTAGCAGTCGAAAATTACATTTGGTAATAAAAAAAATGTTTCTACTAAAATATTTACAAATAGCAAAGTAAGCTATGAATGTAATTTCAGCTAATGTTAAAGTAACAGATTTTTTTTAATGAAAATAGGTCTTAACTGTTGAAAAATCTTATTCAGTAACATAAAAAGATATTTTACTACTAGAATGTAGATAAATGCTAAAGTAAGTTATGGAATGTAATATTAGGTTATGTTTAAGTGACTGCATTTTTCAAGTAAAGTGCTTTAGCAGTCGAAAATTACATTTGGTAATAAAAAAAATGTTTCTACTAAAATATTTACAAATAGCAAAGTAAGCTATGAATGTAATTTCAGCTAATGTTAAAGTAACAGATTTTTTTTAATGAAAATAGGTCTTAACTGTTGAAAAATCTTATTCAGTAACATAAAAAGATATTTTACTACTAGAATGTAGATAAATGCTAAAGTAAGTTATGGAATGTAATATTAGGTTATGTTTAAGTGACTGCATTTTTCAAGTAAAGTGCTTTAGCAGTCGAAAATTACATTTGGTAATAAAAAAAATGTTTCTACTAAAATATTTACAAATAGCAAAGTAAGCTATGAATGTAATTTCAGCTAATGTTAAAGTAACAGATTTTTTTTAATGAAAATAGGTCTTAACTGTTGAAAAATCTTATTCAGTAACATAAAAAGATATTTTACTACTAGAATGTAGATAAATGCTAAAGTAAGTTATGGAATGTAATATTAGGTTATGTTTAAGTGACTGCATTTTTCAAGTAAAGAGCTTTAGCAATCGAAAATCACATTTGGTAACACAAAAAAGATGTTTGTACTAAAATATCCACAAATAGCAAAGTAAGCTATGGAATGTAATTTCAGTAAATGTTAAAGTAACAGATTTATTTAATGAAAATAGGTCTTAACTGTGAAACGTCCGATTTGGTAACATAAAAGAATACTCTACTACTAAGAATGTAGATAAATGCTAAAGTAAGCTATGGAATGTAATATTAGGTTATGTTTAAGTGACTGCATTTTTCAAGTAAAGAGCTTTAGCAATCGAAAATCACATTTGGTAACACAAAAAAGATGTTTGTACTAAAATATCCACAAATAGCAAAGTAAGCTATGGAATGTAATTTCAGTAAATGTTAAAGTAACAGATTTATTTAATGAAAATAGGTCTTAACTGTGAAACGTCCGATTTGGTAACATAAAAGAATACTCTACTACTAAGAATATCGATAAATGGTAAAGTAAGCTATGAAATGTAATTTTAGGTTATGTTTAAGTGACTGCATTTTTCAAGTAAAGTGCTTTAGCAGTCGAAAATTACATTTGGTAATAAAAAAAATGTTTCTACTAAAATATTTACAAATAGCAAAGTAAGCTATGAATGTAATTTCAGCTAATGTTAAAGTAACAGATTTTTTTTAATGAAAATAGGTCTTAACTGTTGAAAAATCTTATTCAGTAACATAAAAAGATATTTTACTACTAGAATGTAGATAAATGCTAAAGTAAGTTATGGAATGTAATATTAGGTTATGTTTAAGTGACTGCATTTTTCAAGTAAAGTGCTTTAGCAGTCGAAAATTACATTTGGTAATAAAAAAAATGTTTCTACTAAAATATTTACAAATAGCAAAGTAAGCTATGAATGTAATTTCAGCTAATGTTAAAGTAACAGATTTTTTTTAATGAAAATAGGTCTTAACTGTTGAAAAATCTTATTCAGTAACATAAAAAGATATTTTACTACTAGAATGTAGATAAATGCTAAAGTAAGTTATGGAATGTAATATTAGGTTATGTTTAAGTGACTGCATTTTTCAAGTAAAGTGCTTTAGCAGTCGAAAATTACATTTGGTAATAAAAAAAATGTTTCTACTAAAATATTTACAAATAGCAAAGTAAGCTATGAATGTAATTTCAGCTAATGTTAAAGTAACAGATTTTTTTTAATGAAAATAGGTCTTAACTGTTGAAAAATCTTATTCAGTAACATAAAAAGATATTTTACTACTAGAATGTAGATAAATGCTAAAGTAAGTTATGGAATGTAATATTAGGTTATGTTTAAGTGACTGCATTTTTCAAGTAAAGAGCTTTAGCAATCGAAAATCACATTTGGTAACACAAAAAAGATGTTTGTACTAAAATATCCACAAATAGCAAAGTAAGCTATGGAATGTAATTTCAGTAAATGTTAAAGTAACAGATTTATTTAATGAAAATAGGTCTTAACTGTGAAACGTCCGATTTGGTAACATAAAAGAATACTCTACTACTAAGAATGTAGATAAATGCTAAAGTAAGCTATGGAATGTAATATTAGGTTATGTTTAAGTGACTGCATTTTTCAAGTAAAGAGCTTTAGCAATCGAAAATCACATTTGGTAACACAAAAAAGATGTTTGTACTAAAATATCCACAAATAGCAAAGTAAGCTATGGAATGTAATTTCAGTAAATGTTAAAGTAACAGATTTATTTAATGAAAATAGGTCTTAACTGTGAAACGTCCGATTTGGTAACATAAAAGAATACTCTACTACTAAGAATGTAGATAAATGCTAAAGTAAGCTATGGAATGTAATATTAGGTTATGTTTAAGTGACTGCATTTTTCAAGTAAAGAGCTTTAGCAATCGAAAATCACATTTGGTAACACAAAAAAGATGTTTGTACTAAAATATCCACAAATAGCAAAGTAAGCTATGGAATGTAATTTCAGTAAATGTTAAAGTAACAGATTTATTTAATGAAAATAGGTCTTAACTGTGAAACGTCCGATTTGGTAACATAAAAGAATACTCTACTACTAAGAATATCGATAAATGGTAAAGTAAGCTATGAAATGTAATTTTAGGTTATGTTTAAGTGACTGCATTTTTCAAGTAAAGTGCTTTAGCAGTCGAAAATTACATTTGGTAATAAAAAAAATGTTTCTACTAAAATATTTACAAATAGCAAAGTAAGCTATGAATGTAATTTCAGCTAATGTTAAAGTAACAGATTTTTTTTAATGAAAATAGGTCTTAACTGTTGAAAAATCTTATTCAGTAACATAAAAAGATATTTTACTACTAGAATGTAGATAAATGCTAAAGTAAGTTATGGAATGTAATATTAGGTTATGTTTAAGTGACTGCATTTTTCAAGTAAAGTGCTTTAGCAGTCGAAAATTACATTTGGTAATAAAAAAAATGTTTCTACTAAAATATTTACAAATAGCAAAGTAAGCTATGAATGTAATTTCAGCTAATGTTAAAGTAACAGATTTTTTTTAATGAAAATAGGTCTTAACTGTTGAAAAATCTTATTCAGTAACATAAAAAGATATTTTACTACTAGAATGTAGATAAATGCTAAAGTAAGTTATGGAATGTAATATTAGGTTATGTTTAAGTGACTGCATTTTTCAAGTAAAGAGCTTTAGCAATCGAAAATCACATTTGGTAACACAAAAAAGATGTTTGTACTAAAATATCCACAAATAGCAAAGTAAGCTATGGAATGTAATTTCAGTAAATGTTAAAGTAACAGATTTATTTAATGAAAATAGGTCTTAACTGTGAAACGTCCGATTTGGTAACATAAAAGAATACTCTACTACTAAGAATGTAGATAAATGCTAAAGTAAGCTATGGAATGTAATATTAGGTTATGTTTAAGTGACTGCATTTTTCAAGTAAAGAGCTTTAGCAATCGAAAATCACATTTGGTAACACAAAAAAGATGTTTGTACTAAAATATCCACAAATAGCAAAGTAAGCTATGGAATGTAATTTCAGTAAATGTTAAAGTAACAGATTTATTTAATGAAAATAGGTCTTAACTGTGAAACGTCCGATTTGGTAACATAAAAGAATACTCTACTACTAAGAATGTAGATAAATGCTAAAGTAAGCTATGGAATGTAATATTAGGTTATGTTTAAGTGACTGCATTTTTCAAGTAAAGAGCTTTAGCAATCGAAAATCACATTTGGTAACACAAAAAAGATGTTTGTACTAAAATATCCACAAATAGCAAAGTAAGCTATGGAATGTAATTTCAGTAAATGTTAAAGTAACAGATTTATTTAATGAAAATAGGTCTTAACTGTGAAACGTCCGATTTGGTAACATAAAAGAATACTCTACTACTAAGAATATCGATAAATGGTAAAGTAAGCTATGAAATGTAATTTTAGGTTATGTTTAAGTGACTGCATTTTTCAAGTAAAGTGCTTTAGCAGTCGAAAATTACATTTGGTAATAAAAAAAATGTTTCTACTAAAATATTTACAAATAGCAAAGTAAGCTATGAATGTAATTTCAGCTAATGTTAAAGTAACAGATTTTTTTTAATGAAAATAGGTCTTAACTGTTGAAAAATCTTATTCAGTAACATAAAAAGATATTTTACTACTAGAATGTAGATAAATGCTAAAGTAAGTTATGGAATGTAATATTAGGTTATGTTTAAGTGACTGCATTTTTCAAGTAAAGTGCTTTAGCAGTCGAAAATTACATTTGGTAATAAAAAAAATGTTTCTACTAAAATATTTACAAATAGCAAAGTAAGCTATGAATGTAATTTCAGCTAATGTTAAAGTAACAGATTTTTTTTAATGAAAATAGGTCTTAACTGTTGAAAAATCTTATTCAGTAACATAAAAAGATATTTTACTACTAGAATGTAGATAAATGCTAAAGTAAGTTATGGAATGTAATATTAGGTTATGTTTAAGTGACTGCATTTTTCAAGTAAAGTGCTTTAGCAGTCGAAAATTACATTTGGTAATAAAAAAAATGTTTCTACTAAAATATTTACAAATAGCAAAGTAAGCTATGAATGTAATTTCAGCTAATGTTAAAGTAACAGATTTTTTTTAATGAAAATAGGTCTTAACTGTTGAAAAATCTTATTCAGTAACATAAAAAGATATTTTACTACTAGAATGTAGATAAATGCTAAAGTAAGTTATGGAATGTAATATTAGGTTATGTTTAAGTGACTGCATTTTTCAAGTAAAGAGCTTTAGCAATCGAAAATCACATTTGGTAACACAAAAAAGATGTTTGTACTAAAATATCCACAAATAGCAAAGTAAGCTATGGAATGTAATTTCAGTAAATGTTAAAGTAACAGATTTATTTAATGAAAATAGGTCTTAACTGTGAAACGTCCGATTTGGTAACATAAAAGAATACTCTACTACTAAGAATGTAGATAAATGCTAAAGTAAGCTATGGAATGTAATATTAGGTTATGTTTAAGTGACTGCATTTTTCAAGTAAAGAGCTTTAGCAATCGAAAATCACATTTGGTAACACAAAAAAGATGTTTGTACTAAAATATCCACAAATAGCAAAGTAAGCTATGGAATGTAATTTCAGTAAATGTTAAAGTAACAGATTTATTTAATGAAAATAGGTCTTAACTGTGAAACGTCCGATTTGGTAACATAAAAGAATACTCTACTACTAAGAATGTAGATAAATGCTAAAGTAAGCTATGGAATGTAATATTAGGTTATGTTTAAGTGACTGCATTTTTCAAGTAAAGTGCTTTAGCAGTCGAAAATTACATTTGGTAATAAAAAAAATGTTTCTACTAAAATATTTACAAATAGCAAAGTAAGCTATGAATGTAATTTCAGCTAATGTTAAAGTAACAGATTTTTTTTAATGAAAATAGGTCTTAACTGTTGAAAAATCTTATTCAGTAACATAAAAAGATATTTTACTACTAGAATGTAGATAAATGCTAAAGTAAGTTATGGAATGTAATATTAGGTTATGTTTAAGTGACTGCATTTTTCAAGTAAATAGCTTTAGCAATCGAAAATCACATTTAGTAACACAAAAAAGATGTTTGTACTAAAATATCCACAAATAGCAAAGTAAGCTATGGAATGTAATTTCAGTAAATGATAAAGTAACAGATTTATTTAATGAAAATAGGTCTTAACTGTGAAACGTCCGATTTGGTAACATAAAAGAATACTCTACTACTAAGAATATCGATAAATGGTAAAGTAAGCTATGAAATGTAATTTTAGGTTATGTTTAAGTGACTGCATTTTTCAAGTAAAGTGCTTTAGCAGACGAAAATTTCATTTGGTAATGCAAAAAAAAATTTCTACTAAAATATTTACAAATAGCAAAAAAAGCTATGGAATGTAATTTCAGCTAATGTTAAAGTAACAGATTTTTTTTTAATGAAAATAGGTCTTAACTGTTGAAACGTCATATTTAGTAACATAAAAAGATATTTTACTACATACTAAGAATGTAGATAAATGCTAAAGTAAGCTATGAAATGTAATATTAGGTTGTGTTTAAGTGACTGCATTTTTCAAGTAAAGAGATTTAGCAGTCGAAAATCACATTTGGTAATACAAAAAAATGTATATACTAAATTATCAACAAATAGCAAAGTAAGCTATGGAATGTTATTTCAGCTAATGTTAAGGTAACATTTTTTTAATGAAAATAGGTCTTAACTGTGAAACGTCCGATTTGGTAACATAAAAGAATACTTGACTACTAAAAATATAGATGAATGGTAAAGTAAGCTATGGAATGTAATATTAGGTTATGTTTGAGTGACTGCATTTTTCAAGTAAAGAGCTTTAGCAGTCGAAAATCACATTTGGTAATACAAAAAATTGTTTCTATTAAAATATACACAAATAGTACAGTAAGCTATGGAATGTAATTTCAAGTGATGTTGAAGTAAGTTTTTGTTTCATAAAAAAAAATTTAACTGTCGAAACGTCTATTTAGTAACATAAAAAAGTACTTTACTACTAAGAATATGGATAAACGGTAAAGTAAGCTCTGGAGTGTAAGTTCACTTAATATTTAAGCGACTCCATTTTTCTAGTAAATTGCTTTGACAGTCGAAAATTACATTTGGTAATACAAAAAAAAAGATTCTACTAAAAATATTCAAATAGTAAAGTAAGCTATGGAATGTAACTTTAACTAATGTTTAAGTAACAATTTTTGTTTAATAAAAATCATTATTAATTGTCGAAGCGTCTATTTGGTAACATAAAAAACATTTCACCAGTAAGGAATATAGATAAATGGTCAAGTAAGCTATGGAATGTAACTTCAACTAATGTTGCAATAACAGTTGTTCTTTAATAAGAAAACGTTTTAACTGTCGAAACGTTTATTTAGTAACAAAAAAATATTTGCTGCTAAGAATATGGATAAATGGTAAATTAAGCAATGGAATGTAATTTGAAGTTATGTTTAAGTGACTGCATTTTTCAACTAAAGAGCTTTAGCAGTCGAAAATTACATTTAGTAATACAAAAAAAATGTTTTTACTAAAATATCCACAAATAGCAAAGTAAGCTATGGAATGTAATTTCAGCTAATGTTAAAGTAACAGATTTTTTTTAAGGAAAATAGGTTTTAGCTATTGAAACGTCCGATTTAATAAGATAAAAAAATACTTTATTACTAAGAATATAGATAAGTGCTAAAGTAAGCTATGGAATGTAATTCTGGGTTATGTTTAAGTCACTGCATTTTTCAAGTAAAGAGATTTAGCAGTCGAAAATTACATTTGGTAACACAAAAAAAAATTCTACTAAAAATATTTAAATAGTAAAGTAAGCTATGTAATATAATTTCAGCTAATATTAAGCTAACAAATTTTTTTTAATGAAAATAGGTCTTAACTGTCAAAGCGTCTTATTTAGTAACATAAAAAGATATTTTGCTACTAAGAATGTAGGTAAATGCTAAGGTAAGCTATGGAATGTAATTTTAGGTTATGTTTAAGTAACTGCATTTTTTAACTAAAAAGCTTTCGTAGTTGTAAATTACATTTGGAAATACCAAAAATTGCTTCTATTAAAATAGACACAAATAGTACAATAAGCTATGGAATGTAATTTCAAGTGAAGTTGAAGTAACAGATTTCGTTTCAAAAACAAAACTTTTTAACTGTTCAAATGTCTTTTTAGTAACATAAAAAATACTTTACTACTAAGAATATGGATAAACGGTAAAGTAAGCTCTGGAGTGTAAGTTCACTTAATATTTAAGCGGCTCCATTTTTCTAGTAAATTGCTTTGGCAGTCGAAAATTACATTTGGTCATACAAAAAAAAGATTCTACTAAAAATATTTAAATAGTAAGGTAAGCTATGGAAAGTAACTTTAACTAATTTAAGTAACGGGTTTTTCAGTATGAAAGTTATTTAACTGTCGAAACGTCTATTTAGGAACATAAAAAATATTTTGCTACTAAGAGTATCGATAAATGGTAAAGTAAGCTATGGAATGTAATTTCAGTTAATGTCGAAAATTACATTTAGTAAAACAAACGAAAAATGACTAACTACTAAAAACCTAGAGAACTACTAAGCTTTTCTGTTTTATTCAAAATGGCGTAATTTTTGCAAATGACGTCATTATTTTGATTAATTCCAAAATCAATTTTAATATTCAACATTGCCAGTGAGTTCTCAACTATTCAGCACTGCTGACCATCTAATGTCACTTGTCACGTTTTAAATTTGACGTAAACGTCACTTGTCTCAAATGGTCTGCAGTACCAAAACAGTTATTACTACTTTTTGGTTGAATACTTTGTTCATAATAATAACAATTGCAATAATTGGTTTAAAAGAAAGCGAAAGAGTTGTTACTTTAATTAACTATCATAAACTTTTCTATATTGTTTATAACTATAACCATTAACGTGTAATTATTGTAGTTTGTTGTTTAATAACTGCAATTTCCTATAGTTGACGCAAAAATTGTGTAACAGAATTGAAGTAATGTTGACGGTGTAGTTCAGTTGGCAAAAGTAATAAGCGCTATCAGCGCCATCTATGAATGTCATTTTAAACTGGACATTTGACGTAATTTTCTTCACTTTTACCCAATTGTCAAAGAAAAAACCTTTAATGAAGCTTTTTTGTTATTATGTTGTGCGAAAGTGACTTTAATTACACCTGACAATTGATTTATAATTTCAGCGCCATCTATGACGTCAAATTGTGACTCGATATTTGTAACCTAATTGTCATCAACTGTCAGATTGTGCCCCAGCAGCCGTTTTCTTCACATTTGACGGCAACTTGTGACGTTTCGCTCCCAGCGCCACCTGTAATTTGCCAGTTTTGGTTCTTGTCTATAATATTACTAAATTGTTGGAAATGTTAGCGTCAATTTTTTTTTTATTTTAGCAAACTTTAGTTTGAATACAAATCTAGTTCGCAAGTAGCGCCACTCATCACCAATTCCCTAAACTAAAATGACTGACGATTCGACTTACGGTCCTGGAGTCGAGTGCAATTGACTTGTACCCACAATCCCGGCAGAATAGCAATTTGGCCAAAAGCTGCAAAACGAGTTGGCCAAATTCCCTCATCTCTCTATACTTAACTATTGAATCAAGCACGGCGTTTTTTTTATTTATTATTATTTGTCTTAATTTTGCAAAATTCCAATCTAATCGTAGAGTTGTTCGATTATGGAGAACTACCATCCTATTGGTCGATTGACGTCACCAGTTTAGCGTGCTGCCACGTGATTGGTGCAATTTGAACATGCCACATGTGTAATTGACAGTGGTGCACGAGACGACTACAGGACCGGACTCAAATTCCTCAATCAAAATTCCTATAACAACAACTGAATTAATTACTTTGCAACTTTGGTTGCATAATTTGATTGTTTTTTTAATTTACTAGATAAGATCGAAAGTGCGATTGTGTTAAGTAATAAAAGTACTTTAAGTGAAGTATTTCGCATAGTTAAGCTAGGTTAGGTTTTTGTTGAATGAGCAACCACTTAAATAATTGAAGGTGAAAAAACGATACTCGTTTGTTTATTAATAAACACGAACTGTCAAATAAGTGAGGTTATGGTTTCGTTGACGTTTCTCCAACTAGAAACTTCAAATTTCGCAGCCATCTTAGATTCCACTTGTTATTGTTTAGAACTGTATAGGGGTTGTTCGAAAAGTTGTTTAACTATTAAATTGCTACTAGTTATCTTGGATTAAGACAATCGATTGTTTTTTTTTACGATTTTGTTTCACCCACGTGTCATTTCGAAACCCCCCAATCAATTTTGACGTAACCACGTGTTTTTTCCACGCATTCAAGTGTTGATAAGGTCGTAAAAAATTATAATCAGTTGTCTCCACCACTCAGTCTTCACGTTTTCATAATAAACGACGATCATTGTAGAAATATTTTATCAGGAACGGAGTCATTGAATTTTTTAACATCTTCAATGTAACAAATGTCAGAAGAAGGGTATGTCGATCAAGGTTATCGTTTTAGTTTTCACACAAACAATTTTGATCGATACGTCTCTCAATTAGTCGTGTTGGTGGTACTGTGGATGATACTACTAATCGTGGTTGTGGTGGCAATTGTTTTGGTTATTTTTTACAAAAAGAAGTTAACGAGATTTTGGACTGTTACACCTCACAGTAAGTTCCAAAAATTATTTATGATCAATTTGGTTGCGTTTTTGTTTTTTTTTTTTCGAAAAATTTAGTTACCACAGAGACCAAAAGGTGTTGCATGAAGGTCGTGTCATGCGGTCAAACCATGCCGATTTACTTTATTTACTCAACACTTATCGTTTATGATAAGTTAAATAACATTTACATGTTTCAGTTGCAATCGCAGTAAAAAGAGTACCGCAAGGACAGGTTGCTGGGCCTATCCTCTTATCTAAAATTATTCAATATAATTTATTTAATTATTTAATTTTGAGTGCATGTCTGAGAAGCCTTCGCATGCCCAGTAATAAGATTTGGTTAACAAGAAATTGCTTGTGAGTTATTGAAATTGTGGTTTTGGAGGTTTTATGATAATAATGGGGAGTACCTTGAAGTACTATGGAAGACCCTCGACTGTTTTTCAAAACTCTCAATAGTTGTCTTAGTTTTACTATTCTTCCAATTTTTTTTTTGCATTTTTTGGTGGTCTTAAATCACTATTTAAGAGTTTGCAAGGCTCCATTAGAGGACCTATATTGTTTTTCTGGCAAAAATTGTCACCAAATTGAATTTTTTGGCTTTAATTTGTTTGGTTTGAGCAACAGTAACACTCTTCCAAGTTAACACTTTCTTCTTAAATTTTTCAATTTGTTCTATTGCTATTTTCCTAGTTTCCAAATGCAGTCTACAAACCAAGAGGTGTTTGGAACATTGAAAATTTAGAGAAACTCTTAGCTCTAGCTAATTATGTTGTTTAAAGACAAAATTTAAGGTTTCCCAAGGTTCCATTAGAGGACCTATAGTGTTTCCCTACAAAAGACGCTACCAAATAGAATTTTTTGGCGCTGATTCGCTTGGTTTGAACATGAGTAACGTTCTTTAAAGTCTAAACTTTTTTCTTAAAGTTCTTCACTTCTTCTATTGCTATTTTCCCGATTTTCAAGTGAAGTCTATAAACCAAGAGGTCTGTAGAACATTGAAAATTAACAGCAATTGTTTGTTCCAACAATTTCTGTCGTATAAAAGCTAAATTTTAGGATCCGCAAGGTTTCATTAGAGGACCTATGTTGTGTTTCTGGCAAGAGATGCCACCAAATGGAATTTTTTGGTGTTACTTAGTTTGGTTAGAGCATTAGTAAGACTCTTCTACACTTTTGTTTCATTTGCTTAATTTTTTCTATTGCTATTTTCCTTGCTTTCAAAGGAAGTCCATAAACCAAGAGGTCTTTAGAGCATTAAAAACTTAGAGAATCTTTTGGCTTTAGCAATTTCTGTTCAAAGGCAAAATTTTAGGATCCGCAAGGTTCCATTAGAGGACTTATGTTGTGTTTCTAGTAAAAGACGCCACCAAATGGAATTTTTTGGCGTTAATTAGTTTGGTCGTAGCATTAGTAACACTCTTCTACACTTTTGTTTTAATTGCTTATTATTTTCTATTGCTTTTTTCTTGTTTCCAAAGGAAGTCCATAAACCAAGAGCTCTTTAGAACATTGAAAATTTAGAGAATCTTTTGGCTTCAGCAATTTCTGTTCAAAGGCAAAATTTTAGGATCCGCAAGGTTCCATTAGAGGACCTATGTTGTGTTTCTGGCAAGAGATGCCACCAAATGGAATTTTTTGGCGTTAATTAGTTTGGTTCGAGCATTAGTATCACTCTTCTACATTTTTGTTTTAATTGCTTAATATTTCCTATTACTTTTTCCTTGTTTCCAAAGAAAGTCCATAAACCAAGAGCTCTTTAGAACATTGACAATTTAGAGAATCTTTTGGCTTTAGCAATTTCTGTTCAAAGACAAAATTTTAGGATCCGCAAGGTTCCATTAGAGGACCTATATTGTGATTCTGGCAAAAGACGCGACCAAATGGAATTTTTTGGCGTTAATTACTTTGGTTAGAGCATTACTTACACTCTTCTACACTTTTGTTTCATTTGCTTAATTTTTTCTATTGCTATTTTCCTTGCTTTCAAAGGAAGTTCATAAACCAAGAGGTCTTTAGAGCATTGAAAATTTAGAGAATCTTTTGGCTTTAGCAATTTCTGTTCAAAGGCAAAATTTTAGGATCCGCAAGGTTCCATTAGAGGACCTATGTTGTGATTCTGGCAAAAGGCGCCACCAAATGGAATTTTTTGGCGTTAATTAGTTTGGTCGTAGCATTAGTAACACTCTTCTACACTTTTGTTTTAACTGCTTATTATTTTCTATTGCTTTTTCCTTGTTTCCAAAGGAAGTCCATAAACCAAGAGCTCTTTAGAACATTGACAATTTAGAGAATCTTTTGGCTTTAGCAATTTCTGTTCAAAGGCAAAATTTTAGGATCCGCAAGGTTCCATTAGAGGACCTATATTGTGATTCTGGCAAAAGGCGCCACCAAATGGAATTTTTTGGCGTTAATTAGTTTGGTTGAAGCATTAGTAACACTCTTCTACACTTTTGTTTCATTTTTTCTATTTCTATTTTCCTTGCCTCCAAAGGAAGTCCATAAACCAAGAGGTCTTTAGAGTATTGAAAGTTTACAGAATTTAATGGCTTTAGCAATTTTTGTTCAAAGCAAAATTTTAGGATCTGCAAGGTTCTATTAGAGGACCTATATTGCTTTTCTAGTAAAAGACGCCACCAAATGGAATTTTTTGGCGCTAATTAGTTTGCTTCGAACATCAGTAACGCTCCTTAAAGTCGACATTTTTTTCTTAAATTGCCTAATATTTTCTATTGCTATTTTCCTACTTTCCAAATGAAGTCTACAAACCAAGAGCTGTTTAGAACATTGAAAATTTAGAAAAACTGTTAGTTTCAGAATTTTCTGCTGCTTAAAGGCAAAATTAAAGATTCGCAAGGTTCCATTACAGTACATATATTGTTTTTTCGCAAAAGAAGTAACCAAATAGAATTTTTTGATCTTAAATAGTTTGACCATAGAATTTTACTTTGCTTAAAGTAAAAATTGAAAGGTTCCCAAGACTTTATTAGGGGACCAGTAGTGTCTTTCTATAAAAAAAAGACCAAGCAGTATTTTTTGGCAACTATCCATATTTGGTATGAGTAACTTTATTTCTGAATCATTTTGAATTGCTAATTTCAAAGTTTTTTTTACAATAATAACAGCAGTAGCGTTTGAAAGGAAAATGGTGAGGTTCGCAAGGTTGCATTAACGGACCTCAATTGTTTTTCTCAAATAGAATTTATTTAAGTCTAATTTGAGCAATTCTTCTGTTGGTTCCCCAAAGCAATCTACAAACATTTAAATCCTACATGTGTTACCTGCAGCGTTTTTGGTTGTTGTAAAGAAAAGCGATTGTTTCAAGTCAAAATAGAAATATTCAAAAATACAACCAAATGGAACTTGTTAGTTTTTACCTAAATTTGGTTTGAACAACAGGAACAAGGTTGTTTTTGATTGATTTTTCTTCTATTATAGGGTCTCTTCATCAAACGGGTCACTTCTTTTTCAAGTTGTTTGATACGTTTCGTTTCTTTTTTCCTTAAACTTTCACTTTCTTTCAAATTTTTTCTAAGAACAACATTCTGTTGGACCACTGCTGAATATCTCTTCATCAAAACTTCATACATATATGTAAGATCATCTTCTAATCGACAACTTAGAACCGTTTTATTATTAGAAGATTCAGTAACTTTAAGAGGATCATCTTCTTGCAATTCTTCACTTTCTGTCTTAATCAAAATTTCATTTTCATCTATTTTTCCAGATTCTTTCATTTTAATGTCTTCCATATCGACTAGAAAAATTTCGTTCGGACCTTCACCTACCAAAAACCACAATTTTTTTAATAACCAAATCCTTGATACGACTCACCTTGGACCAAAGGCGGTTCATTTTTAACTGAATCCCAAGTGTCCTTGAAATTCAAATGGAGAGTTGGTATAGCTAAAACAATATCGTTAACACCATTTGGTTGGGTTGTCAAAATTTTTGGAAAGTTACCATCTTGTTTCAGTTTTCGTTTAGGTTTTAGATTAAGCAATTCCGCTTGTAGGTCCCGTTTATAGTCATCAGGTCTAAAATGAACCGAACACACGTGACACGTTTTAGGATTCCATTCACCAGGACGATTACATCTTTCGATCCAGGCATTCCGGATGACTGGATCTTTAGGGAATGCGTGGTAGGTTATGTCTTTGTCGATTTTTTTCGTTTTCATTCGGTTATTGCGGCAAGAAGACACGTTGCAACGAAGACCAGTCATTTCGGCAGCAAACCTACACGTAAAGCATCATAAGACCATAGTCCGGCGAGAAAGCCAACAAAACGGGGCTAACCAGAAGTTTCTCGACTTAAGGCTACACGTTTAACATTGTTAGCGCCGCTTTTATGCTCTTATATTATCTGGAGAGTCTATTGGGCGCCATTTTGAATTTTCTAGTAATAATTTTATTCTACAAACATTTCTTTGAAACTTTCAAACTTTCAACTGTCAAACAATTTGAAATTCCAAGATAGCGTCAACATTTCAGTTACCTATAAATGCGAATACAGACGAAACTGTTGTTTTTGGAGGTTATTGGGGCACTGGTGACGTCACGTCACCCCTTTTTGTTCGATCGAATTGCGTAACGACAAAATGGCGGCGATAACACGCGCGTCTCCAACAACATGAATATTTACACGAAACAAACAATTGCGATGATTTGACGATTGACGTTTCGTATGTGAAAACTGTGGTGGTTGCACTTTGATGTAATAAACAAAAGAACGACGGTGAGAATACGAGTAGAACAGCGGGGATTATGGTGGCAAAACAGATGAATGAGCACCGGCCGATGACGCCACGCCGTACACAGTCTCTGGTTGACGTCACGCGGTTCGCCTACTGGGATCGAGACGAACACACCCGGCCTACTGCGATCTATACGGAATATTCGCGACAAGGTCACGGTCGCTATTTTGCCAATTAATGTACGACGTGGAATTTCGGGAACAAATATTTTCGTTTTTATTTGATACATAAAATCATAATTCGATAAACGTCACTATTCTAGACGATGCCCCGCCCCATTTTAATTTGATAGATATTTATTTCTATTACCATTTTTTTATTTTGAAAATTATTTTATTATCACAAAAAACAATCTCTCATTTTTGTTTTTTTTTCTATATACTTTTTTTTCTATAACTACAAAGAATCTTATTTTTGAAGCATAAATTTGATATATATTTTTGTTTTTTATGGCATTTTTTCCATTTTGCAAGCGAAAAAAATTCTTTTGGAAGGACAAATGTTCTAATAATTTTTTTTTTTTCTAGAAAAACCTCTGTCGGAATCCGACTGTGACTCGATCGAACTAGCACCACGCGGGACGAAAATGGTGGATCAACCAAAAGAGAACGGGGTGCAATGGACTTTAGGGGATGAAAGTCGAGAACAAGACGACATTTTCCCAGAAAACGGAGACGTCATCGACAGTATGCCTCCAGCATCCCCGTCCGATGGACAAGGAGGGCTCTCAGTGGCGGCCCAAAAAGCCCTAATCGAAAAACGAAAAAGACTGAAGTAATTTTTTTAATTAATAAATTCTGTGACACCTATGAGGAGCTCCCACAAATATGTAGGACGACAAAGTTTTTACTGTTACCAGGTCATCCACGATGTCAGATTACCGAAATTTTTGTTAATTATGCTAATGCGGACCTGTACTCGTAACGCTAAGTACCAAAAAGTTTTCCGCAATTCTAATAAAATTATTGCTATTAATAACGGCCTTGAACTAATGACGCGCCATCTTGCGATTTAGCGGAAAATCAACGAATTTTGGAACCACATCCATCGATGTTGCGTGGTCAACAATTCGATATCAAGGCCTTGATAACAGGACCGTAATTGGACAGTTTCGATTTTTGTCACAAATTGATTTTTTAATTTCTAACCTTCAACTTCACTAATTCACGTAACACGTAACAAATTTTTGACGCGTAATTCCTTTACAACCCTTAAATTATTTATGAAATTTTATATTTTAAACCAACATTTTGACATTTCAAATATGGGTTTGTTGCATTAAATTTTTTGCGAAGCCGGTCCTGTCGCTCCGCCACCTGTTGCACGTCCCATCCAGCGCACCTGAATCCGTCCTTCGTCCTTCTTTCACTCAGTCGTCCATTGACGTACGTCGATGTAGTCGCGTCATTACCCAAAAATCGACAATAACTCGGTTCAGTTTCGTGCCAGTGGTGCACTTTTTCAAATCACTTTGAATCAGTGGTGGCTGTTTCTGTTATTTTCACGTCACTTGTTTCACCTAACAACGAATTCATTCACGTTTCTAGGTTATGTCGCAAACCATAAACAACAATTTTCAACGATTTCCGTCCTTGTCCCCAACAAATTCTGTGAGTGTGCCACGGTTATTGCGACAGTGTTTTGTTAAGAAAAAAAAAACGATGTGTTGTTGTTAACAAGTGCAACGCGATCGTTATCGGTTCGTGTTTGATTATAAACCTACCGTATCGATTAGGTTGGAATTTCGGGTGTTCAATAACTAAAATCATTTCAAATTTGACGATTTAAAAGTAATTACGAAAATATCGTGTTTAACTACCCCCTCGAGGTATAATTAAGCAGTCAATTAAAAGGGAAGCTTTCTTAAATTAAGATTGTGACTTGATCGACGCGATGGGACTAGAATTTCGTTGGGTGGAGGACAAGATAAAAGAATTATTGTGGGAAAACCGCTCGTCTTTTTTATATTTGTTTTGTTTACGTAATTGAAAACGTTTTGTTATCAGTTGTTTTGGGTAATTTTCAAGGTGACTTGGTCGAAATTTGCAATTAACCGGTAATTATTACGATTTTGATCGCGTTTTTGTTGTAATTTTATTTTATCTCGTAATTGCTTGATTAATCATTTAAATGATGTGCAAACGTTTTCTTCGCAGGTATTTGTAGTCAAGATCGCCACGACCGGAGTGACGTCAATCGTAGTTAATTTTAATGTTTTTTTTTGTTCGAAAAAAAAGAAAATTATGATAATTACCTGGTCAAGGGTAATTCGAAACCTACATAACAAGTTTTTTCGAATTTACTGATTTTCGAACAATTTTCCGTTTATTGAGTTGGTGGAACTGTTTTTGAAGTCAAAAATTTGAAAGTTCAATAAAAATTTTAATCGAGGGCGGCTTTGAAATTGCGAACATTGACGGTTTCGTCCGAAACGTCAAAAATGCAAACATAACCTCACAACGCGCAACAAAATTTTTTATTGGTGATTTGGTCTTTTTATTTATATTTTATTGTTACAAAAAGTCAAAACTGTTACAAACTCGCCCGAAATCCCATTTGACAGTTTTCAGGAAAGAATCGTGAACCAAGTTACGACGTTTCCAAAGCCGCCCTGAATTATAAATCAGAAACAATTCAAAATCGGAAATACGTCACAAACTGCGTCAGGATTGAAAAGTGGACCAGATATATATTTTTTTTTACTTTAACGCGAGTCAGTTGAGTTACACCAAATTTAACAACAAGAAACGAAATGATAAAAAACAACTCAACTGATGAGAAGCTAAAATTTTAACGTTTTTGATGACTCATGCTTGGATATCCGGCCCTGAAACCGCAATAATCAAACTATCAAACACGAAAAAACATTTAAATAACCAATTTTATTGATGTTACTCGCAGTGGTGCCAACCTAACGAAACGGTGAAACAGTCGAAACAATCGGGATTTTTTATAATGCCAACCTAACAAAACTAAAAAAATCGCAATAATTTCGAAAGTTTTTTTCCGATAATTGGTTGACTTGTTTGACAACAACACTTCGTTCATCGGAACGGAATTCGTGTTGTTATTGAGATTTACCTAACAGGTGATTTCGATGATGGAATCGTCGCCATCTTAACACTCCATGGAATTTTTTGTTGGTAAAGTATCTGAATTTTTGGGCTACAACTGTTATCAAGAAGAAATAGAAGAACCGGAACAACAATCAGTCGAAATGTTGAAGAGACCGTTAAATAGACGTAATAGTAAACGTTTCGTCATTGGTGATGAAGATGAAACAGCAACGCCATCTATCCAAATTACGATTTCTGATTCGATTTCGGAAAATAATGACAACGAAGAACATGTTCATAGTCCCGAATGGATGATGGAATCGTCCAGGTTAAAACCGGGCAAAACTCTGACGTAAGTTGGGGAAGTTACAAGGTTTCATAATGTTCCCATAGATGTCGCCTATTTCTCCTGTCAAATTGTGGGGTTAGGTATTAATTCTGACCTAACTTTGCGAAAATTTCCCATAGATGTCGCTAAACTCTCAAGTAACTTACCGAAACTCCCTGCAAGTGTCGGTTTTCCCCCTGTCAAATTGTCAAAATTCGGACGCAACTTTAAAATTTTCTAAAGGTGTCGCTTTTTCGCATGTCAAATTGTAGTTAAATTTAAAACAACCGAAACTTTTTCCCCTCTGTCAAATTATTGGGTTAGAGTTCAAAACTCCGAAATAACTTTATGTAAACTCCCTATAGGTGTATCTTTTTCCCTGTCCAATTTTTGGGTCAGAGTTTAAAATTCTGACGTAACTTTCCGAAATTCCTCACAGATGTCGTTTTTTGCTTGTCAAGTTGTTTGGTTAAATTTCGAATGTTCGACGAAAACTTACGGAAATTCAAGTGTCTATCAAATTGTTACATTTCAAATTACGGAAACAAATTGTTAGGTACTTTTCTCGTCAAATTGATGACGAGAGTTTGCGGAAAATTCGTACAGGTGTCGCTTCGGGTTAGATACAAATTGTGGAAGCTCTCCATAGGTGTCGCTTTATCCCGTTAAATTGTTGGGTTAGTATTTTGAATTGACGTTTTTGTTTTTTGGCGGTTTTCACAGGCCCAGCATGTCACAAGGAACCGTCATGATACAGAACCGGCTGCAGGAGAAAGATTTTACCGTTGCCACCCCCGAGGAGTTTGTGAAACGCTTCAATGGGACCAAAGTTATCAACAAGGTGACGTTTCGTCCTTTTTACTTTTTTCCCTTTTTGAATATGATGGGCATCAAGAAATTGTTTTTTTGAGTTACTTTAATTATAATTTTAATTTGTTTATTGTCCTTTGAACATGGAAGCTGGGAAATAAGAAAATTGCAGCGGTTTTAACAAAACTTTTAGCTGCTCAACAGTGGAAGGGCGCAGTAGACCGAATTATAACTCTCCACAGACCAAAATTTAACATTGGCATCCACGTTTCATCAAACAAATCCTAAATGCTTCGTTATTTACGTGAACTTACCACCAACACTCATCAACTGAACTTGCGTTATTAAACGGCGAACGTTTCCCAACATACTGTTTTAATGTTTTCTTTGTTTATTTTTTTAAAATTTATTTATTACGCGTTTAGCAGCGATTTTTTATCAGCTCACTACTCCTCTCCTAGTGAAAATTTTTGTTTTATTGAATTTTTTGTATCCAAACATTTCTAAGTTTGTTAAATTTTTATAATTACAATCAAGACCCGCCTTTTCAGTTCTTAATTTGTTCTTTTTTGTGATCCCGCAGGTGCTTATAGCGAACAACGGAATAGCGGCGGTCAAGTGTATGCGTTCTGTGCGCCGTTGGTCCTACGAGATGTTCAAGAACGAAAGGTCCGTCCGTTTCGTTGTTATGGTAACACCTGAAGATCTGAAAGCTAACGCTGAATACATCAAAATGGCCGACCATTACGTCCCGGTTCCGGGCGGTACTAACAACAACAACTATGCCAACGTCGAACTCATTGTAGACATTGCAGTCAGATTACAAGTGCAGGTAAAATAATAAAAACAATATCAAAGCGATATTGAACAGAAACGACATTGAGTCATAAATCAGCTGCGATAGAATTGTTTAAATAGCAATAACTTTCCTTTTTAATTGTTTCTAGATAATAATTTGTTTTGTTTGTTCAGGCGGTGTGGGCAGGATGGGGGCACGCTTCTGAAAACCCGAAACTTCCCGAGTTGCTCAACAAGAACAGCATCGCTTTCATTGGACCCCCTGAAAAAGCCATGTGGGCTCTTGGTGATAAGATAGCGTCATCAATTGTGGCCCAAACTGCCGAAATTCCAACATTACCTTGGTCCGGTTCTGGTAAACCTTTTCTGTAATTTTAATGTTTTTTTTTAACTTTTTTTTTGTCAGAACTGAAAGCTCAATATTCCGGAAAAAAAATCAAAATATCGTCGGAACTCTTTGCCAAAGGTTGCGTCCAAACGGCGGAACAGGGTTTAGTGGCTGCTCAGAAGATTGGATATCCGGTCATGATCAAGGCTTCAGAAGGGGGTGGGGGTAAAGGGATCAGAAAGGTTGAAAACGCTGACGACTTTCCGGCAGCTTTTCGACAAGTAAGCTGCGCTTTTGGCGGCCATTTTGAATCGTCCATACCTAAAACATTTTTCTTGGTCACGCCCATTTGAAGTGATATCATCCACTTACGGCGGCCATTTTGAATCGCGATTGCCTTATTTGACAGTTTCCAATAAAATTTCTTCTTACTCGCAGCTATTTTGAGTCATATCAGTTCCGAATTACTCTTCGGTGGCGATTCCCAAAAAACTCTAATAAGTTAGTTTTGTGGAAATGTAAAAATTCTGCTACAGGGCGACCATTTTGTCTCTCAATAATTATAATTTAGAAAAGCGAAACAATAGCAACCAGCGTAGTCTTAAAATAGCTTCAAACTAAGCTTTTTGGCGATCATTTTGAATTCAATACTTCCAAGCGCCGCCATTTTGAATAATAGCAATAGTCAAAATAATTTTCTATGCCCGTAATCGAAGTAAAGGCGACTTCTATCTATCACCAATCGAGGGCGTTGTTGTCGCCATTTTGAGGGTTTTTTGGCGACCATTTTGTATCGCTGCTCTCGTTTTCAGGTACAAACCGAAATTCCTGGTTCTCCCATTTTCGTGATGAAACTCGCCAAATGCGCCCGCCATCTAGAAGTTCAACTTCTAGCCGATCAATACGGCAACGCCATCTCTCTTTTCGGCAGGGACTGTTCGATCCAGAGACGTCATCAAAAAATCATCGAAGAAGCGCCAGCTGTAATCGCTGAACAGTCCGTTTTTGAAGATATGGAAAAAGTAAATGTCTCTCTATCTCACGAAATTGAAACTAACTTTTCTATTAATTATCAAGGCAGCCGTTCGTTTAGCCAAAATGGTGGGTTACGTTTCGGCTGGTACCGTAGAATACCTCTATGACACTTCCGGTCATTATTACTTCCTCGAATTGAATCCTCGTCTTCAAGTGGAACATCCTTGTACTGAAATGGTTTCAGATGTTAATTTACCGGCCGCTCAACTACAGGTCGGTAATACAGTTAACTTTGTTTTCGTTTTAAATGACGTTATAATTACAGATTGCCATGGGTTTACCGCTGCATTATATCAAAGATATCCGATTGTTGTATGGCGAATCGCCTTGGGGTAGTTCCGAAATCGATTTCGACCAACCGCGTCATAAACCTCAACCGTGGGGTCACGTGATAGCTGCTCGAATTACGTCGGAGAATCCCGATGAAGGTTTCAAACCGAGTTCGGGAACTGTTCAGGAATTGAATTTTAGATCGTCGAAGAATGTTTGGGGTTATTTTTCGGTGGCCGCTTCCGGTGGCTTGCACGAGTTTGCCGATTCGCAGTTCGGTCATTGTTTTTCTTGGGGTGAAAATCGCGAACAGGCCAGAGAAAATTTGGTGATCGCTCTGAAAGAATTGTCGATTCGAGGCGATTTTCGGACGACTGTCGAATATTTGATTACGTTATTGGAAACGAAATCGTTTCAGGAAAACACTATCGATACGGCTTGGTTGGATATTTTGATTAGTGAGAAGGTCGAAACTGAAAAACCTAATATTATGTTGGGGGTGATTTGTGGGGCTTTGCATATTGCGGATAGAAATATCACGACTGCTTTTCGAGAGTTTCAAAATTCGTTGGAGAGAGGACAAATTCAAGGATCCAACACTCTCACTAACGTTATCGATGTTGAATTGATTAACGGGGGGTGAGTGGTGGCAATAAAAACGATTAAACGTAATAGTCGTTCGTTTTCTAGGCACAAGTACAAAGTTCAGGCCACCAAAAGCGGCCCTAACACCTATTTTTTGATGATGAACGGGACTTTTAAGGAAATCGAAGTGCACAGACTCAGTGATGGAGGTAAGTAATGTCGCACGGTCATTTGTTTTTCGTCCAGCGACGGTTTATATTTTGGCGGGGGCGTGTGCCATACCGAATGTCATCCTGCAAATTTTCAAAAACTTTTTGTTTTTAATCGGTTTTTTACTTGATATTGGTGAAAACCCGTTGAATAAGAACTTTTCTAATAAAAAACTTGTCCCCTAACGACACAATTTGTATGAGTTAGTTTCTAACCGGTCCGCCATTTTGAATCACGCACAAACTTTCAGCTTTAGATTACGTTGATGACCTAACAATAAAAATTTGGTTAAAGGAAGCTTTTTTTTATCACTTTGCATGTCGACGAATTATTAGATGCAAGATGGCTACCACTATGGATTGAAAAATTGCATTTAAAATTTCACAAAGTTGTAGCTAAATTTTGTAATATTTCTATCAACTCCTTAAAAATTCGTAGAAAACAGGAATGTATGGCTTGATTCAAAATGGTTGACTGTGGGTAATTTCTACAAAAATGCATTTGTAAGTAATAATTTTGAAGTCTTCCAACTGCTCAATGGAAAGGAGAAAAAATCCTCTTCAAATAATTGTTTTATATTTATATATCTATAGACCTTCCATATACACGAATGACTAGATGCAAAATGGCTAAGTAATAAGTGAAGGTACCTAATTTTAAACAAGTACAAAGTTGACGCGTCAATTTGTGTAATTTTTGTATCAATTCTTAAGAATTTGTAGAAAATATAAGCTAATATTAGCTTGATACAAAATGGTTGACTATGGGTGATTAACACAACGCACATATTGTAGGTAATAATTTGAAAGTATTTAAACTAGTCAATTATTGGGAAAGAAATCCATTTCAAGCGAACTTTTTTTTATTAATTATGCATACACTTTACATAGCGACGAATAATTTGATGCAAAATGGCTGCTGGTAATGGCTACAAAAGAGCGAATACAAAATAGTCGACTAGGTAATTTTAAAAACTGTAGAAGACGTTAGCAATAATTTAAAAGTGATTAAAATTTCCTATTTCAAATTACTAAATTATCTGCAATCTGTCGGCCATTTTGAATTATTTCGCAAAATTTCAAACACTAAATGCGTCCAAATTCATCAAATCATAACTTCTACCGCCAGCAAATTAATTACAGGATTATGGTAGTCAATCTAAATTTAGGTACTTGATTGGATACAAAATGGCGGATCGTAAAGGTTGACGGCTTCTTTTCAATAGCTCGAAATATTATTTTGCTGTTCTTAAAAAAATAACATTTTCAAGTTAATTCCCGGCAAATTTTACTTGGCGGCCATTTTGAATCATATTGCAAAATGTTGATACAGTTAAAATAAAATTGGTAATAAGTTACGCTAAATTCGAACGCTGACCGAAACATAGTCACGACGATTTTAGGTTTATAGCAAAACTTTTCAATACCTTTGCTTGATTGGATACAAAATGGCCGCTTTTAAGGTTGAAAATTTCTTTCTGAAAAGAATTTTAAGTTTGAGTTTTGACATTTTTGTATAATTACGACATTTTGCGAGTCAATGGTCGAGGAATTACTACGGAAATCTCTAATTTATTTGTATTTTAATACAAAATGGCTGATGATATATTAAGTACTAAACTACTAGAAATTATTTGAAAGGTCGTTAGAAATATAAATAACAATGCGATACGTTTTAAGGTTTTTCACTGTTTGAATAAGGAAAATTTTAGTGTCAACCATTTTGAATCAAATTTCAGAATTTTATTATTAAAAAAATTTAATTATAATCTCTTACGATTCTTGCAGTAACAACAGAAATTCTAATTGACTAAAATCGGTTATTATTGTGGAAATTTCTACTTAGAGGTGGATGGTTTTATCCAAAATGGCGGTCAATTAACTTCGAAAATTTCTGTAATTTTTTTTAAGCTTTAGTGTTGATATTTTGCGATTCAATAATCGAAGAACTAGTACGGAAGATTTTAATTCATTTGTAACTTAATACAAAATGGCTGCTAGTGTGCTAAACTGAACTACTTGAAATAATTGGAACTGTTTTTTGAATTATTAATAACACTGTGATGCACATTAAGAAGGTTTTTTTCACTAGGAGCAAATAAAATTCTGAAATGTCGGCCATTTTGAATCAAATCTCACAATTTTTATATTAGAAAAACGCAATTATGATCTCTTACGGTTCTTGCAGTAATAACAGAGGTTCTAATTGATGCAACTCTTGTATTATTGTGGGAAATTCTATTTAGAGATGAACGGTTTCATACAAAATGGTGGTCAGATAATTTTGAAAATTACTGTAATTTTTTTTTAGCTTTAGTGTTGATATTTTGCGATTCAATGATCGAGGAACTAGTACGGAAGACTTTAATTCATTTGTAAATTAATACAAAATGGTTGCTAGTGTGCTAAACTGAACTACTAGAAATAATTGGAACATTTTTTGAAGTATTAATAACACTGTGATGCACATTATGAAGGTTTTTCTCTACGAACAAATAAAATTCTGAAATGTCGGCCATTTTGAATCAAATCCCACAATTTTTATATTAGAAAAATTCAATTATAATCTCTTACGTTTCTTTTACCTACAACAGAATTTCTATTAATAGAACTGGTGTATTATTATGGAAATTTCTACTTAGAGATGGACGGTTTTATACAAAATGGCGGTCGGTTAATTTTGAAAATTTTTGTAATTTTTTTTTAAGCGTTAGTGATGATATTTTGCGATTCAATGATCGAGGAACTAGTACGGAAGACTATAATTCATTTGTAAATTAATACAAAATGGTTGCTAGTGTGCTAAACTGAACTACTAGAAATAATTGGAACATTTTTTGAAGTATTAATAACACTGTGATGCACATTATGAAGGTTTTTCTCTACGAGCAAATAAAATTCTGAAATGTCGGCCATTTTGAATCAAATCCCACAATTTTTATATTAGAAAAATTCAATTATAATCTCTTACGTTTCTTTTACCTACAACAGAATTTCTATTAATATAACTGGTGTATTATTATGGAAATTTCTACCTAGAGATGGACGGTTTTATACAAAATGGCGGTCGGTTAATTTTGAAAATTTTTGTAATTTTTTTTTAAGCGTTAGTGATGATATTTTGCAATTCAATGATCGAGCAACTAGTTCGGAAGACTTTAATTCATTTGTAAATTAATACAAAATGGTTGCTAGTGTGCTAAACTGAACTACTAGAAATAATTGGAACATTTTTTGAAGTATTAATAACACTGTGATGCACATTAAGAAGGTTTTTCTCTCTACGAGCAAATAAAATTCTGAAATGTCGGCCATTTTGAATCAAATCCCACAATTTTTATATTAGAAAAATTCAATTATAATCTCTTACGTTTCTTTTACCTACAACAGAATTTCTATTAATAGAACTGGTGTATTATTATGGAAATTTCTACTTAGAGATGGACGGTTTTATACAAAATGGCGGTCGGTTAGTTTTGAAAATTTTTGTAATTTTTTTTTAAGCGTTAGTTATGATATTTTGCCATTCAGTGATCGAGGAACTAGCACGAAAGACTTCAGTTCATTTGTAATTTAATACAAAATGGTTGCTAGTGTGCTAAACTGAACTACTAGAAATAATTGGAACGTTTTTTTAGGTATTAATAACACTGTGATGCGCATTAAGAAGGTTTTTCTCTCTACGAGCAAATAAAATTCTGAAATGTCGGCCATTTTGAATCGACTTTCACAATTTTTATATTAGAAAAATTCAATTATAATCTCTTAGGATTGTAAATTATTTTTTTTAAGCTTTAGTGTTGATATTTTGCGATTCAGTGATCGAGGAACTAACACGGAAGACTTCAGTTTATGTGTAATTTAATACAAAATGGCTGCTAGTGTGCTAAACTGAACTACTAGAAATAATTGGAACGTTTTTTCAAGTATTAATAACACTGTGATGCGCATTAAGAAGGTTTTTCTCTCTACGAGCAAATAAAATTCTGAAATGTCGGCCATTTTGAATCAAATTTCACGATTTTAAAATTAGAAAAATTCAATTATAACCTCCTACGTTTCTTGCAGTTACAACTGAAATTCTATTTAATAGAACTCGTACATTATTGTGGAAAATTCTACTTAGAGGTGGATGATTTTATACAAGGTGGCGGCAGTAATTCCTAAATTTAAAAAAAATTGAATCGTGTCGAATTTGCGAACCAACAACTGCCACCTTTTGTCAATTTCGTCAATAGTGAAATTGGTGGAAGTTTCATCCACAGTTTATGGGCCGGTACCGATTTTGTTACCCAACTTCTATCAAATAGTCGTCTCAACTCTCTAGATTTCTAGATTATTAACGATTTTTGTTTGTTACCAGGTATCCTGTTGTCGGTAGATGGCGCCTCTTTCACCACCTACATGAAAGAAGAAGTGGACCGTTATCGTATCGTAATAGGTAATCAAACTTGCGTTTTCGAAAAAGAAAACGACCCCACCATTTTGCGTTCTCCATCTGCCGGAAAACTGATCGGTTTTCTAGTCGAAGACGGTGATCACATCGAGAAGAATCAAGCGTACGCTGAAATCGAAGTAATGAAAATGGTGATGACGTTAACCGCCAACGAAACCGGTTCGGTTTTCTACACGAAACGTGCCGGAGCCGTCTTAGATGCCGGTTCTATAATAGCGTCACTAGAGCTCGACGATCCTTCTTTAGTTACGAAAGCGTCTCTCTATACCGGACCATTCCCAGATTTAGACGTGTCTCAACCCACCGTTTTATCAGAAAAATTACATCATATCCACATGAGTTACAAGGCGGTTTTAGAAAATACTTTAGCCGGTTATTGCTTGCCCGATCCCTACAACGCCCCCAGATTACGGGAAGTAATCGAAAAATTCATGTCGAGTCTTCGAGACCCTTCGTTGCCACTATTAGAATTACAACAAGTAATGGCGTCGATTTCCGGCAGAATTCCTCCAGCTGTTGAAAAAAAAATCCGTCGCCTCATGTCTTTGTATGAAAGAAATATCACGTCGGTACTCGCCCAATTTCCCAGTCAACAGATCGCTAGTGTTATCGACAGTCATGCAGCTTGCATGCAAAAAAGGGCGGAACGCGACGGTTTCTTTTTGGCCACCGAAGGAATCGTTCAGTTAGTTCAGAGATACAGGAACGGAATCAGGGGTCGAATGAAAGTTGCTGTCCAAGAATTATTGCGACAATATTACGATGTCGAAAGTCAATTCCAGCAAGGTTCTTACGATAAATGTGTCGCTTTGTTACGTGAAAAACACAAAGACAACATGGAAACGGTTTCGGAAACAATTTTTTCACATGCACAAGTTGCTAAAAAAAATCTTTTAATCACAATGTTGATCGATCATTTATGGTCGAACGAACCGGGATTAACCGACGAATTAGCGCCGGCTTTAACCGAATTAACTTCGCTTAATCGAAGCGAACATTCACGTGTCGCTTTGAGGGCGCGTCAAGTTTTAATTGCGGCACACCAACCTGCGTATGAATTACGCCATAATCAAATGGAAAGTATTTTCTTATCGGCTGTCGATATGTACGGGCATGAGTTTCATCCTGAAAATCTTCAAAAATTGATAGTTTCGGAAACTTCAATTTTCGATATACTTCACGATTTTTTTTATCACGCCAATCGGGCGGTTTGTAACGCGGCTCTCGAAGTTTATGTTCGAAGAGCTTACACTAGTTACGACATAACTTGTCTTCAACATTTAGAGTTGAGTGGTGAAGTTCCTGTAATTCATTTCCAATTCATGTTACCACCGACACATCCGAATCGTTTGATAAAACTCGATAATTTCGTTGACGAAAACGAAGAACAACCCTCAACTATCGATACTTTTCAAAGAACCGGTTGTATGGCAGCTTTTGAGAATTTCCAACAATTCGAACAATACGCCGATGAAATTTTGGATTTAATCGAAGATTTCGCCAGTCCCGCCACGATTAACGCTAAAGATTTAATCGCTATGGAAAGTGGTTCTGAATCGCGTAACAGTACTTCGATCAATGTTAGTTTATCGGTGGAAGTTACCGGAAGTCATCGAGAAGACGACAGATTACAGGAACCTATCCATATACTTCATGTCGGTATTAAAGATAAAGGTGACAGTGATGACGCAACGATGAGTAAAATTTTTGGAAACTTCTTTTTGCGACATAAAGAAGAATTGATCAGTCGAGGGATGAGACGGGTCACTTTAGCTGCTTTGAAACACAAACAATCGCCGAAATTCTTCACTTATAGAGCGAGAGATGATTTTAAGGAAGATAAAATTTATAGACATCTAGAACCTGCATGTGCGTTCCAATTGGAACTCAACCGGATGCGAAATTATAATTTAGAAGCGTTACCTACTTCTAACCAAAAAATGCATTTGTATTTGGGTAAAGCTAAGGTTAGAATTTTGTTAATAAACGAATTTTGTTTAAATTATTTAATTTAAGGGGATGAAAGGTAAAGAAGTTACCGATTATCGTTTCTTTATTCGAAGCATTATCCGCCATTCCGATTTGATAACGAAAGAAGCTTCGTTTGAGTATCTTCAAAATGAAGGTGAACGGGTTTTGTTGGAAGCTATGGACGAGTTGGAAATAGCTTTCAGTCATCCCCATTCCAGACGAACTGATTGCAACCATATTTTCCTCAATTTTATCCCAACTGTAATCATGGATCCTACTAAGGTTTTTTGTTTGTTAATAACAATACTAAAAATAACTCCCGAATCTTGATAGATTGAAGAAGCTGTTACTAGTATGGTGATGCGTTACGGTCCGAGATTGTGGAAATTGAGGGTTCTTCAGGCTGAATTAAAATTAATTATTCGTCTAGCCCCCAATTCTCCCACCCAAACGATACGCCTTTGTCTCGCCAACGATAGCGGTTACTATTTGGATATTAACATGTATACGGAAGTTGTGGATCCGGAAACGGGAATTGTAAGTTTTTTTTTTATTTATTTTTCTATTTTTTAATAATTTTTCTATAGATCAAGTTCCAAGCGTATGGCAAAAAACACGGTCCGATGCACGGACTTCCCATTTCCACACCTTATTTGGCCAAAGACTACTTGCAGCAGAAGAGGTTCCAAGCCCAATCAGTTGGTACGACGTACGTCTATGATTATCCAGACATGTTCCGTCAAATGGTGGATCTGCAATGGAAACAGTACAGTCAAGAGCGCATGTCAGGTAATTTTCGTTACTTTCAGTTACCGCTAGAAAATTCGACGCAGCTGTATATGGGATTTGATGCAAAATGGCTGATGGTCTACAATGAATCACAGAATTATATAAAGAATTTCGTAGGATTTTCGAAGCCACAACTGTTTTTTGTACTTGATTAATAACGGTTTTTTGTCGGCCATTTTGAATTACCTACAAAATTTTAGTATTAGAAGAACCTACTGCGTTTCTGAAATTCGGTATAAAGAAGTTTTTATATTATTTATATTCACAATATACATAAATACTTCTAATTTGGAGAAAACGTATTTGTTAGCTTGATACAAAATGGTTGACCCAGTAATTTCTAAAAGAATGTGAATGTTGAGTGTAATTATTTGAAAGTCTTCAAATTTGTTAATTATTGAAGAAAAGTGTTACTTCAGATTTTTTTATAGTATGCACTTTGCATTGAGACGAATTATATGATGCAAAATGGCCGTCATTAAGGTTGCAGTATTTTATTTCAAACGAATGAAAAGTTGACGGGTCAAATTTTGTAATTTTCTTAGAAATTGGCAGAAAACATGAGTTCATAGCTCGATACAAAATGGCTGACTATGGATAATTTCTAAAAAAATGTGGTTATTGTAAGCGATTATTAGAAGTTCTTTAAATAATTTCATGATTGGAGTAAAAATCCATTTAAAAAGATTATTTAGTTGCATACTTTGCATAGAGACGAATGATTTGATGCAAAATGGTTCCCAGTAATGTTTAAGAAAACTCATTTCAAGCGAATGAGAGGTTTTTGAGCCAAATTTTGCAATTTCTTAATATGCTAGACTTAGAAATTTGTAGAAAACACTAATTTATAGCTTGATACAAAATGGTGGACAATGGGTAACTTTTAAAAAATCGCGAAAGATGTAAGTAACTATTGGAGCTTCTTCAAATTGGTGAATGATTGGAGAAAAATACGATTTCAAAAGAATCGTTCTATAGAAACCAATGATTCGATGCAAAATGGCTGTCAATAATTTTGCAAAATCTTATTTCAAACGAATGCCAAATTGACGGGCTAAATCTTGTAATTTTTCTTACAAATTGGTAGAAAACAGGAGTTTATAGTTTGATACAAAATGGTCGGCTATGGGTAAATTCTAAAAAATTGCTGTTGTAAGAAATTATTAGAAGTTCTTCAAATAATTTAATAATTGGAGTAAAAGCCCGTTTAAAAGGTATTTACATACATACTTTGCATAGAAACCAATGATTCGATGCAAAATGGCTGTCAGAAATTTAAAAAAATCTTATTTCAAACGAATACAAAATTTGCAATTTTTGCATCAATTACTTAGAAATTCGTATAGAACAGGAGTTCATCGCTTGATACAAAATGGTTGACTAAAGATAATTTAAAAAGAAATTATTTTGTAAGTAATTACTGAACACTGTTCGAATTAGTCTATTATTAGACAAAATTTCCATTTTAAAAGAATCATACATACGCTTTGTGTGGAGATAAATTATTCGATGCAAAATGGTTGCCAGTAATGTTAAAAGACCGTTTCATTTCAAACTAATTTAAAATTGACGAGCCGAATTTTGTAATTTTTCTAGCAATTACATAGAAATTTGGACGTAATCACTAATTTATGGCTTGATACAAAATGATTGACTGAATAATTTCTAAAAAATAATGAGAGTTTTGAGTGATTATTGTAAATTCTACAAATTACTTAATGATTGGAGATCTTATTGCAGAATGTATACCCTTTGCATAGAAACTAATTATTTGATGCAAAATGGCTGCTAATAATGTTGAAAAATTCAAATTGATTCTTGCTGAGTAAAAGTTTTTAATTTTTGAACTCATCAGGTATTTTTTAAAGAAAATATTTTGTATTAAGCTACAGAAGCGTGATGCAAAATGGTTGACTTAACAACATATTAAAAATTGTGCAAGCCGTAAGTAGCAATTTAAAAGTCATTAAGATTGTTCATTTTAAGGCAGTAGATTATCTGAAAATTGTCGGCCATTTTGAATCATGCCAACAATCTACACCAAATTTTCACACCGCCTAATAAACGTTTTAACTGCAACTTTAGGTTTATTGGAGAAATTTTTAGGTAGCACTGCTTGATTTGTTACAAAATGGCTTATTTAGTGTTGGAAGTTTCTGAGGTGTCGACCATTTTGAATCGTATTATTGGAAAAATTCATTTATATGTTGTACGTTTTCTAAACCTACCATAGAAAATCTGTTTAATAAATTATTGTAGAAAATGTTATATAGATACGATACAAAATGGCCACCAGTAATCGTTGACACGTTTAATTCCAGTTATAAATTCCAATTAATTAATAACTTTAGAGGGGATAATGTTGGAAAATTTTTAACGATTTTCCTGGACATTTGTAGTGGAAAAAGGTAACTTATAGTTTGATACAAAATGGCCAACTTTTGATAATTTTTACAAATTATCTTGTTTCAAATTGTAGATGATTAATTGAAAACAAAATATATTTTTACTTTAGATGACATTAATGGTTTTAAAACTGTCAGCCATTTTGAATCAAGTTTAGAATTTCGATAATTTTAAATTAAAAATTGTACTCAGTCTGGAGATATCAGCCAAACTGCAACGCAAAACAAATTTATTCAAATTTTACGATTACTCTAGACACTTTTTAACAATGATTTGATACAATATGGCCTATCGTAAATTCAGAAGACTTCTTCCTATAACATTTGTGTGAAAATATTGCATTTTTCAACTTAAGCATTGAAAGATTTGTACGAATGACTCCAATTCGTTATAATTTGATACAAGATGGCGGATACCTGACGATCGTTGTCGTTAGAATTCTTCGAAAATTTCCAACTATAGTTTTTAGTGTTTTGATTACTAACATAATTTTCTATTGTTGTCAACAGTTGATGCAAAATGGTCGCAATGATCTATTATGACCCCATTATGTATTTAAATCGTCTCAAAATGTCTATTAGCGTTCAACAAACGAATTTGTTAATCAAAATGGCGTTTTCTCTTCCAGAAGCCATTCAAATCCCGGACAAACTCATGGATTTCGTCGAACTCGTCCTGGATCCCGAAAACGAGACACGTCTAATCGAACAAAAACGCGTTCCCGGCGAAAACAACGTCGGAATGGTCGCTTGGCGTTTAACTTTCTACACGCCCGAATATCCCGACGGTCGTGACGTCATAGTTATAGCTAACGACATCACCCATTTCATCGGTTCTTTCGGACCCAGAGAAGACAAAGTGTTCGGATTGGCGAGCGAAATTGCGCGTTCTCTTAAAATTCCCAGGGTATCAAACAACGTCGTTGTCGCCATTTCGTTTTCTTTATTCAACAAATTTCTAGGTTTATATTTCCGCCAATAGCGGCGCTAGGATCGGATTAGCTGAAGAAGTTAAAAGTATCTTCAAGATCGCTTGGGAAGACAACAACGAACCCGACAAAGGGTTCAGGTATTTGTATTTGAGTCCCGAAGATTACGCCAAAGTTGCCTCGTTGAATTCGGTCAGGGCCGTACTCATCGAAGACGAGGGCGAGTCCAGGTATAAACTCACAGATATTATAGGTGAGTTGACTCGATTGTCGCGCCCTCTAGCGGCTCGAAACCGCCCCATTTGATTTTTACGACGCAGCTTAAACAATTGTTTTGTTTTGATTTATGGAATTTATTTTTTTTTAATTCCAGGCAAAGAAGACGGTTTGGGTGTTGAAAATTTGAGATACGCCGGCATGATAGCCGGTGAAACTTCACGCGCTTACGACGAAGTAGTTACGATTTCTATGGTAACGTGCAGAGCAATCGGTATCGGTTCCTACTTGGTGCGGTTGGGACAAAGGATGATTCAAATAGAAAATTCCCACATCATTTTAACCGGTTACAGTGCCTTAAATAAAGTAAATTTGATCGATTAACCGGTCCGGTTGTAACCGCTAACGTATCGTTTGTGTTGTAGCTTCTAGGAAGAGAAGTTTACGCCTCCAACAACCAGTTGGGCGGCATCCAAATCATGTACAACAACGGAATCTCGCACAAAGTCGAACAAGGGGACCTGGACGGAATCTACACCATCCTCAAATGGTTATCGTATGTTCCTAAGGTGCGGGAACAATAATATAACTTAAAACAATATATATGTAGTATAGTGATATAGAGCAGAGCTGTCAAGCGATTTTTTTGGTTAAATTTATTGTTTTTTCGAAAAATTGTCGCTAGGGGGGAGTACTTTTGACTAAACACTATCCCTTCGACTTCTTTCACTGTTTTATGCCTTAAAGTTGTGATTTAAGTTAAGTTGCTATGGAAACCTCGCCTAACAAATAGCGCGCGCATCTTGATTTACGCGGTTTCTATGGCAACAACTTGAAATGAGGTGCGTGCGCGCCATTTGTTAGGCGAAGTTTTTAAGGATGGCGTTTAGTGGTCAGAAAACGCAAACGTTTGAGATGATTGCAAGTTGAAACCGAAAATTCGTAAAAAGTCGTTTTGTATATTACAGGACAAAATGTCGCCAGTTCCTATTATCAACCCGGTTGACCCCATCAATCGGGAGATCGTTTATACACCTACTAAAGCTCCTTACGACCCCAGATGGATGTTGGAGGGTCGACCTCATCCAAGTGAGTTGTTTAGTTTCGTTTCCGCCAGGTGTTTGATTTTGGTTGTGTTGCAGCCGATCCGAACATTTGGGAGAGCGGTTTCTTCGATAAAGATTCCTGGTGCGAAATCATGCGACCTTGGGCGCAAACCGTGGTGACGGGACGCGCTAGATTAGGCGGTATCCCAGTAGGCGTCATTGCTGTAGAAACTAGAACAGTTGAACTCACCCTTCCAGCTGACCCCGCCAATCTAGATTCAGAAGCTAAGGTACAGGGTTTTTTTCTCCCCCATAGGTACAGGATTGGTCAGTTAAATGTGGAGAAGAGGGGATAAAAACTGAGATACTTGCTAAGTTACGGTACAGCGATTTTTCCCCCCTTAGGGAAGTTACTTTTAGATCGATAGGATTGGTTAGTTAGATGTAGAGAAGAGGGGATAAAAACTGGGCTACTCTCCAAGTTAAGTTAACTGAAACTTGAAGGTAGTTACTTTAAGATTGATGTGATTGGTCAGTTAGATGTGGAGGGGGAAACAAAAATGGCTCGAAATTCGTGGCCTTGTGTGTTGCTAATTCGGACTGGGGTCGTTTTTCAGACGGTTTCCCAGGCTGGGCAGGTGTGGTTCCCGGATTCCGCCTACAAGACCGCGCAGGCCATCCAGGATTTCTCCCGGGAAGATCTTCCGTTGATAATTTTCGCGAATTGGCGCGGTTTCAGCGGCGGCATGAAAGACATGTACGAGCAAATAATGAAATTCGGCGCTTACATCGTAGACGGTTTACGTCAATACAAACAGCCGGTCATCATTTATATACCACCGAACGGCGAACTTAGAGGTGGCGCTTGGGCCGTGGTCGATCCCACGATTAATTCGCGTTACATGGAAATGTATGCCGATCCCGATTGTAGAGGTGGCGTACTCGAACCGGAAGGCATAGTAGAAATTAAATTTCGAAAAAAAGATCTGATCAAAACGATGCATCGTATCGATCCGATCCTGAAAGAATTAGACGACAAATTAAACGCTTTCAATCAAACACAACCGCCGAGAGAAAGGACGTCGAGTATCTCGCAAACGACAGAAAATCAAAAGAAACATCCCGAAGCGATCGAATTAGAAATGAAAATTGCCGAAAGAGAAAACTTTTTGTTGCCAATGTACCATCAAGTTTCGGTTCATTTCGCCGATTTACACGACACTCCAGAAAGGATGCTGGAAAAAGGAGCAATCAACGTAATAAATTTATTCAAACTGCGCAGTATTTTTTTTAATTATTAATTGTTTCAGGACATAGTGCCTTGGCGTAAATCGCGTTCGATTCTCTACTGGCGTTTGCGTCGTCTTCTCCTTCAAGATCGTGTGGTTAGAGCGCTTCAGGAGGCGCAACCGCTTTTGGGAGTTGGACAAGGCGAAGCGATGTTACGAAGATGGTTTATAGAAGATCGCGGTTCTACTGAGGGTTATAAATGGGATAATAACGAAACTGTCGTGCATTGGATGGAGGACCAATTGAAGAAACCTCAGAACCAATCTATTATTAGTTACAATATACATTGCGTTAAAAAGGACGCGGTTATTAATCAAATAAAATCTACACTTGAAGTAATTTTGTTTAATGTTGTAATTTTGGTTAATCAAGTCTGTTGCAGGATTGTCCTGATGTGGCTTTGGATGCTGTCGTGCAAATTATTCAGAAATTGAGCGATAACCAGAAGGCGGAAGTGATCCGGACGTTGTCGCATTTAGGGGCTGGCGAAAATATTGATTAGGGTTTCAGTAGTTTTGTATGTTTTAGTACATTTTTTCTAAAATTTGATGATGTATTTTTACAATGAAAAGTGTACAGGTTGATTAACAAAAAAATTAAGACTATTTTGTACATATTTACGTCGAATTGTTATATTTATTTCGTGGATGATGTTATCGTTGCATAAGTTTTATAGTAGTTATGTTGTTAACTTCTTTTCTTCGTTGCAAGCGAAGGCGCTGGCAATTTTGTTATTAAATAAAAGGACCTTTTTAAACTAAATAACTTTCAAATCCCCATACTGTTATTTTGGGGTACTGCCGTTACCAGAATTGAACGCTAGTAAAACGTAAAGTTACATCTCAAAGTCTTGTCAAAATGTTTTTAATTCAAATTATTAAACTCGAGTTACGAAGCAGGAAAAAAAATAAATAGGACCTTAAGGATTTTAATTGTAGAATTTGAGGGTTCAATTTAAGTGCAAATATTTGAAAAAAAAAATTTATTCCTGAAACTCGAATCGTTTATCGCTCATACACGAAATTGGAGATTTAAGCAAACAATTGAAAACCTCTGTAACCTCTACAAGTGTCTTTAATTTGTGTGGGTACGTGTGTTTTTGCCCCTCTACAAGTCAGACTCTTTAAATTGGGTGGGTGCGTGTGTATTTGTCCTTGGTTAACCACCAATCAGAGCACGTTTGTTGGGCGATTAGGAACGAATGCGGTCGATAATTCACGACACACCTCAACTGGGTAATTTTGGCTTCTTTCTCATTTGCTTTGTCTAAGTATCGCTCCTTTATAAGTTTTCGACTTTTTGTTTTAAGGTTAGAAAAAACATTTAATGGCTTCAAATTCAAAAGACTACTAACAATTGTTATTTGCCAGCACAAAATTTAAGGTTTAAAGTTAATCAAAAACTTTGCATTTGTTAAAAAAATCGTTTCTGTTCAAATATTATATTGAAGTTGAATTCAACAATTAATTTTTTATGTTCTATATACAAGTCTAGTTAAAAATATGGAAGCTTCTCCTAAACTATTAGACTCATCAAGTCCGTTTTATAAATGAAAACGCGCTTTTTGCACCAAATCTGGGTTACCTGGAAGATGGGGGTGTATCCCAATACGGTACGCAGTCGACAACGGTGCCACCAAATGTCACATTCTAATGATATTGCCGACTATGTGTTGGGATACATCCCCATTTTCCACGTAGCCGAGACTGGGCGATTTTGTCATCCAGGTAGTTTAACCAAAGAAACTTGGTTCCATGCAACAAAGTGCCTTTGTTGCCACATACAAATTATTTTAAATTATATTGTTTTTGTTAAATAAAATTTGAAAAATAATGGAAAATTGTTATGGTGAAAAGATATTGGAAGGTGAATGCACAATTTTGAAAAAAATTATAAAAAGTTGGTTGGGCCTGTCCGGGATTTGAACCCGGGACCTCTCGCACCCGAAGCGAGAATCATACCCCTAGACCAACAGGCCGTTGTATAAGGTAGTTGCTCAAAGAGGTAATTAAAATACTGATATTGGAATTTAACAAAAATTATAATTATTCATTACCAATTGTTATAACAAATTTTATTGCCACCAAAATTAATAACAATGTTCTATTGTTTCCGCCATTGTTAATTCGCGTAAGTAAGCAAACATTGTTTTGTGTTCTGAACTAGTTAACTAGATAAAATAACGTTATAAAACGAAAAATTGTTGAAAATTACGAAATAGAAGAAAACCAAAAAGTTTGAGATAGTTTTGTTATATTAAAAGTGAGTAATAGAGAAATCAATTCATAGAATTGTGACTTTTGAATCCTGATGATGGTAGCACTGCTTGTCACGTTATAGCAGTGGCGTCTCTTGTTATAAAAACACTAACTTGACTAGCTTTGCCGCCATTATTAAGAAACCAAAGTCACCAGATCTGGAATTTAAATAATTTCTTTAGATTCTGTAGCTCTGGAAGTGCTAAATTGAAATTTCAATTTGGAAATGTTTCTATAAATGTTATATTGAACATATAATTTTTTTTTTCTTCAAAGTTATTAATTGGACGTTTAAACGTAATTTTGTAAAAATTTGATAATTAAAAAATCTAAGTGTGAAATGAGTAGAAAAGATCTTTGCCCTCCTTTCCTGTTGTGAATTCAGTTTGCACGGTTCTCTAAAAAACTTATGATCGAGTAATCCATCTAGACCTCCGCATTGATTTTTATTGGATGGAAATTTTTAATTAGGACGCTACAAAAAATCAATTTTTAACTAGAAAAACTATATTTTAAAAATAACATTGAATTAACAATTTATAAAAACTATTTAAACATTTTCGTCCGCTTCCTCATTAACAGTTTCAAGTTCTTTCCCGTGCACTTTAATCAAATGGCTTCTTAACGTGGCCCTATTCCAGTAAGTTTTCCCACATTCCGTACACGTCGATTTCCCTATTCCTTCATGATAAATTCGAACATGTTTCTGTAACGAAATCAAATATTTGATTTTTCTCCCACAAAACTGACATTCATAATACAAATCCGAATGTCTTTGCATATGTTTTTTTAATCCTCCTTTAAAATGAAACGATTTCGAACAATCGGGACATTGAAACATTTTCCTTTCAGTATGCGTAACTAAATGAACTCTCAAAGCCGCAGAACTTTTCAGTTGTTTACCACACAAATGACATTGATAAAATTTGTAATTATTCAAATGTACAGTTTCAACATGTTTTCGTAAAGCTCGTACAATTTTGAATCTTTTCGAACAAATACTACATTTAAATTTCGGTTCTAAATGGGTGTTACGATGAGTGTAAGCGGTACGGTAACTAGGACTTAAATGGCCGCAAATTTCGCAAAAATGTGAACGGGGAGTTTTGGAACCACCCAACTTTCCTTTAGTGTGCAAAAAAATATGCTTTCTTAACGCCTTAAGATTATTGCAATACGAGCCGCAACGGTCGCACATAAATTGACGTTCATTTTGCGACTCATCGCTTTTTCTTTCAACTAAACCGCTTTCAGGCAAAACTAATTCATTCGAATCGAAATTTTTTGTAACAATTTCTTGAGAAGCTTCCGCATGGTAATTGTGGTCATCCCCGCCAAAAGTATCGACGCTAAATGCGTCTTTACTATCACTTTGAGTCGTTCCGTTGGATTCTAATACGAGATCTATTGCGGTATTTTCGTTATCTTTGAGGACGTCTCGCAAAGTTTTTTCGGTTGTTTGACTCAATTGAAATAGTTTGTGGCTGTTACGAAGCAAAGTTACACAACGGAAACAAAGAACTGTTTGTTGGTAAATTTGCAAGTCTAAGTTGGGAAGCGTTTGTTTGACTATTTCCAGAAGATCTTCCTGATCGTTGAGGTTAGTTTTGTCGTGCAGCTTTATTGAACAGTTGTCAGTGATGGACCTTAAGCATATTCGACAGACGTCCACGAGAGTGTTGCCATCTGCAAAAAAGAAAACAATATAAAGGACAATTTCATCAGTTTAAATACTAAATGATGACGTCATAAGCTTCAATAGTTGAATAAAAAATTGTTAGATGGCGCCGCTTTCATATTATTGTTTCTTTAATTTGACATTTATTTTCTCTAGTACGAACAAGTAACCAAACTATCAAAAAACGTAGTAACGTTACGTTGTTTGTTGCTATCAAATTGTTAATGTCGGTAAAACAGTTTTCTTTACGTAATTAGCACCAAAATAATGTTATGACGTCATCACAAGATCTCAAATTGTGAAAACGAAAAAAAAGTGTTAGCAAGCCCTTTTGTCCATAAATTTCTCTTCTTTCTCCCTACAAATAAATTAAACAAATAATGGAATTTAATAATTTGAACGCTTCTTTCAAATTTTGTAATAAAAAGTTATTTTAGATTTCACATAGTGAATACATCACTTCCGTACATATAAGATGACGTTATAAACTTCGATAGTTGAATCAAAGCATGTTAGATGGCGCTGTTTTAATTTCTATTGCTTTGAAATTAATTTTTATTAGTACAAATAATCAAAAAGCAAAATAACGTTGCGTTGTTTGTTACTTTTTGTCAAATTGTTAATGTCGATAAAACAGTTTCCTTTACGTAATTGGCAACGCAATAACGTTAATTTTGGTTTAAAAAACGACAATTTAGTAAACTAAAAACGGTAAAGAAAAATTCAGGTAAATGCCGACCTGGTAGCAGCCCCTTGATTGTGTTGAAGTAAGGTTTTTGTGACTCTACTCCTTCATCCCTTTGGTTAGTTTCTTCTCTCAACGAAAGCGTTGCCAATTCTGGAACATCAAAATCGCCAATTTCTTCAACTGCTTCATCACGAGACCTCTTCTTATATGGAAATCTCTGATAACTCGGTATTGGAGTGTTGTAACTTAGTAAAGGATCGTCAAATTTATCCTGCAAATATTTGATGTCGGTGAAATCTGAAAATGATTTTAATTATTTGTGGACGAAGAAAAAACAAAAATTACCTTGATCGAAATAGACGGTGACTTTTTCTCTCTCGATTTCCTCGCGTGTTGGCACTTTTAAATCGATTTCTATCTGTCCAGTCTCCTGACTTAGCTTGAATTTATCTATAATATTACTAATTAATAGTGTAATTGTTGTAGTTATCGCCGTACCTTTGTAGTATAATTTGTAAAACGAATTAGTTTCGTTAGGTTCTCCAGAAAAATCTGAAACAAATTTTGTTAATAAAAAAAAAATATTTTTGAAACTGAATTAACTAGGTAAATTTATTGTTGGTAAACTTCCTTTTCTTAAGTAAGGAAAATATGGCATTATGCTATATTTGCTAAAATGGTGGGAACAAACTCTGTAATTTCGCACAACTTGGTCTCGAGTTAATTGCATCAATTTCGGGTTGTTAATACGGTTGAGCCATATCTCAAAAATTTCCAACTAGAACAATATTTTATTAATTTAACGTTAATTTTGTTAAAAAAACTAACATTAGCTTTGTAACTGGGAAACCTGTGAACTCTCTTAACAGTGTAAGGGCAATTAGGAACGGCACATTGTGGCACCCTAGGTGTCTTTTTGGGTTTTATTTCAAAAACTTGAGACATTTTGTTGCTAATTTTCGCGATTTCACTGCGACTTTTTCAAATTATAACCATAAAACAATCGAAATTTTTTGAGGTTATGCTTTGGCTCCAATGTCTAAAAAAGGGCCTTTTACGTCAATCTTCAATTACAGTTTTCTGCAACAATTTTCTAAATATTTACATAATAACTTGTTTCAACCCCCAATTACGTTCACCCTTCCCATTTTAACCCCTAAATCACAACTCACTGGTGCTTTTAACTTTGGTTAGCAATATTTTTGTTATTATTTCCACAATTCCTGTGGCGTCATCTATCCATACTTCTCCACAACAGTTACAGTTTTCTGTGTATCCCTCCTTTCAACTATTTTTAAAATTTGGATATAATAAATTTAAGAGTTCAATTTCTAGGCAGGAAAAGATCAGTAAAAATCTTTAAATATCAACAAATTAACTTCTACGATGGTACTTTTGCAGAAAGATATGATTGATAAGCTTCATACAATCGTTGTATGATTATTACTCCCCCAAGTCATGAAAACCCTCAATGATGTCTCGTTGTCTCAAAAATTCTATCGTTTGCTTGATAGCCATTTCGTCAAACAGCAAAACGCATTTCTTCTCTGAACTGCTTAAAGTTTCAGCCTTCTGATTTAGCCTTGCCATTAAACCTTTATTAATTCCAGGTTGCGACTGGAAACTACCTATCCAATTTTTTATAGCAGAGATAGATGGCAAAATAATTCTTCTTAAAAATTTATATGCTGCTGGTGATTTGTAAAATAATGAAATTGCAATAGTTTTCTCTTGTTGTCTAAATGGTTGACGAGCTTTGTGGTATAACTGCATTGTTGTTAAAGCATTGGAAAATTGAGATAAATGTTTTAGTTCTCTAGGTGCAGAGGCGATGGCCTTCTTTTGCTCTAATGATGAAAACTTTTAATTCTCAATTTATTTTTTGTTCCTTGGAGTTCCTGTTTTAAACGCTTCTTTTGTATCACCTGCTACTAATTCAAAGATCTCTTACAACTTTTCTTGGGTGGGGTTCTTAAACTTAAAATTTCCTCACAAATATGCCGATCTTCAGTTGTGACTGAGCCGATTTTAGTTGGCGTCAAGGATTCACGAGTTTCCTTAAAGTGACAACCAACTTTTTGTTTCTTATCGGGGGTAAGATAATGAAAAGTTTCTGCGAAAATTGACTCCTTACTTGTTGAAGGCAGTTCATCTTTAGGAGCGATGCTATCTGTGAAGGATGAACGTCCATATGAATGAAGGGATGGCGCAATACTTCTTCCATCAAATTTCATTGGAACAGCATTAGAAACCAACTTCCGCATGAAGAAAGCGTTACTTTCAAAATGGTCGCCACAAACAAATTTGTTTTTTAAATCTTCTGGTGCTAAAGAAGATAACTCCTGGTAATTTCCTACGAAAAAAAAAGTAAAGTAAAGATGTTCATACAAGTAAATAAATAATATACCTGAATTTATCATCCATTGTTCACATCTAGTAGCATCCTTAATCGGGAAAGTAAATTTTCTCAATCCGGGATTTTTTCTGACAGACTTGCAGCAATTCAAATAGGAACAAGTTCTTCCGGACATATCTAAAGTAAATATTGTTAAATAAAATAATGTAACCTTGGAGTTGAGAAGAAACATACAAAAATTAACTATTTAGTAAATAAGTTTTGCAAAGTTCAAAATGTTTTTGCTGCTTTTATTTGTCTCACGTCACCACTGCAACTTATCGTGCAGTGCATCTTATTTTTAATTTTTTAAATTTATTTTTATATACAGGGTGATTCAATTTTCATTGATCAAACTTTAACGGAAGATTCTACAAGTCGTGCTGACTCCGAAAATTATATATCATATCATATCGAGATAATATGACAATTTTTTTCTTGAAATAATTGAGATGTGACCCTATTGCACACCACTGGTACCCACTCCCTAATCGAAAATATCTTTATAAAATTATCCTGGGTAAGAAAAGTATGCATGCAGAATGTTGTTCTAATCCAAGGTTTTTAATGGAAGGCATTGCAAAAATATCCCATTTTTGTGCTAAATTTTAGCACTGTGGACTAGGAGGATCTGCCGTTAAGGTTGTAATTTACGCGGGAAATCTGGCCTCGGCTATCCGCAGTTCGGGAGGTGGCGCTGTCAGCGGGCAATAGCGAAATGTTGATCGATATAACAGTTGTATGATTAGTGGGAGGCTAACTTGACCGAGCTTAATAACCCCCCTAATTTTTCTCAAAGCAATTATTATAAACTTTTTCAAAAGTTCAGTTGGGGTTTGTAAGGAACACGTATTTTCAGGACAATAATTAAAAAGATATATTTAAATATTTTTTCTTTGCTTTCTAAATTCTGTACCGTCAGAAAGGTTTTTTGACAATTATGGCATTCAAGTTTTTCGACACATTTTTTTATTAAATATTCCGTAAGATGAACGGCTGAGCATTCCTCTAGAGTCACATCTAACTGTTCGGGAGATGATGAAAGCGCTTCAGGTAAAGCACTTCCATCATCTTGGGTGCCCATAGCAACCACTTCTGCAGCATCGTCTATATTTTCAAGAAAAAACCCGTAACACTTGGACCAACGATATTTTGTTCGTTGTCGGCAACAGTCGTATTAAATTTCATTGTTTATTTTGACGCATTGCTGGTGTGTCTCCGCCGGAGTCTGCCGGTTGTTCATGAATGAAACCAAGCCGTAGTGGGGATGATAAGCAAAGTCAAAAACTGAGCGATATTGAAAGTACCGACGCCATCTATCCGCCTTGTACCGGTACTAAACCTTTTTGGACCGCCGTTGTCCTACTTATAATCCATATACAATGATATAACAGATCTCGCGGTTTGATCGAGTACGAAGCAAAATAAAGAGCGCTACACGTCAGTTGATCACCGTCGACTTTCCACATATGCGCCGCTCACCTCCCTCTGTAAGAATAATTCCACGAAATAATTTCAGACGGTCGAACTATTGTTGCATTTAATATGTGACGTATTATCCACAAGCGTCGCGCAACACTACGTAGTAGAGATGAGTCGGTCGCGAACGAGTCGGCTCACTGAACCGGTTCTTTACATTTACGTCGAAAGCCGGTTCAACGAAGCGGTAGTGGGGATGATAAGCAAAGTCAAAAACCGAGCGATCTTGAAAGTACCGACGCCATCTATCCGCCTTGTACCGGTACTAAACCTTTTTGGACCGTCGTCCTACTTATAATCCATATACAAGGATACAATTTACATTTACTGCCACAGCAGGCCTTTACAACTCCACACAAGGATGAAGGAGCTGGGTGTCGATTATCTACAAGAACGTCTACTTCGTACAGGTAATTTCCTTCTTTTTTTGATAATACACATATTTATAGAAATTTCAAAATTCCAGAATTATTGCGGCAGGCATCTATACTGAAGAAGCAAAAATACCGTAAGATACTGGTGGTAGTAGATTCTCTTTGCTTCCTATCAACATTCCATACACTGTGACTTTTATGTGTATGTACTTCTGTTACTATATACGTAATTAGCAAAGCCCTCAGTTTCTGGAAATTATTTTGGTAGTAGGATAAATATTGTCTGCTCGTAGTTACAATGTTGTATGTTGGAAATTTGTTAAGGGCAATTGTTATACACTAAGCTCTGGTTGCACAAAGCGTGATTAAACTCTCACCAAAATTGTGATTGGTAATTACTGAGCCATCTGCTGGTTGTTTAAGAATTCGAAAGAAAGCAAAGTTAACATCTGTTAAATTCTTGCAGAATGTAACAAACGCCTAATGTCCAGTTAATGTAATACATTGTTGAGAATGCCGCTTGCTAAATTCTTATCACGGTGCAACTTGGGCTGTATCTAAATAACTTCATTTTTACAGTTTCACATTTTCTTCCAAAGTTTTCTATATTTATAACATACTACATCTTGGAATTGTAAGGTGTGGATACTGTAATTAGTTAACAGATATGTGTAAGACATGCTATAATGTTATGTTGGAACTTATCTTACCACCAATAATGTTTAATTTATAAAAGTAGAATGTTAATTGGTAGAGTTAAATTTTCATTGGATATATTTTTTTAATTTTTGGATATATTATTGAAGACGTCTACCATATTAATCTTAATTAATTAATAACTACCTGCTGTATTATTAGTAGTATACTTAGCATTTTATTCCAATATATGGATAAGAATATACACACTTTGATGTAAAGTTGATTGTAATTCTTTTCAAAGCATAAAATATTGTTTCATAAGTCGCATATCCTAATATTGTGTTTTATGATACCATATCCTTTGCTTACAAGTCCTCACAATTATTATATAAAAAAATATATAATAAATATTTCAAATTTGCCGCGCTTTTAGTGGATTAGTTATAAATATCATTACAGAGATGGCGCCACTAAATCAACCGAATTAATTCCATTGAGTTGGCGTTCTAGAGAGTATTTTCTATGGATACAATCATTGCAGTACTTACATTTAAAGACTGATGTTGAAGGACTCGGGCTTGAAGACGGATCACTTGTTAAGATAAGAGAATTCCTTGTACCGCTTGTAGCTGTCAAATAATGAATTGAATATTTTGAAAAACTTTTTAGAAAAACTCACAAGCTGACGCAATTATCCTTTTTCGGACAAAATTCGAAGTATCTTTGGATGGTGCTGTCAAGGAATCGTTTTGTTGGTCTGCAATTATTGTTGTTTGCAAATTTAACTGGACATAAATAAATAAAGAAAAATGCATTACCTGGAGGTAAATTCAACGATGGTACAGCAATAGTTGATAATCGTCGACGACCAAAACCAGATGCAGTCACATAATCGCTTTCTGCAAAATGCTTTTCGCAAATGAATCCTCTTTTGTGAACAGCCCTCGGACTCAAGCCCAAATATTTCTCATTTCTGGTGGCTTTCATCCAAAGAAAAAAACGCCTCGAGTCACGTTCAGGGTTGGGAAAATGGAATACCACGGACTGTGGTCCACAACCCAAAACGGCACAGGAATGGGTTTTCTTTGTTGTCGCCATACTTGAGAAAAAAAACGACAACTTTAAATGAGATTTCTTTGTAGAAGTTTAATATTCATTAATTACGACATTGCAAGCCAGTTTTAACTATTTCAACAAATAAAATTCTATTATTATAGATAATTACACGAGAAGCTTTTATTAAACAATTTATTGAACTTCTTATGCTAAATTATGTATCACCATTGGCATTTTTTTTCGATTTTCAATCTGATTTTAGTGTTTTTTGTTGTTTCTATTTGGAAACAAATATTTGCAGCGAAATCTTTATTCACAAATTCTAAGGTTTTGGAATATTTCGAATTTCTAAGGGCCGCACATTAGCGCCCGTTTCAAAGCTTTGATCTTATGTTGATGTTAAAAATAATCGATTTTTGTTATTAGATTAAAAAAAAAAATAACGGCACGTTATAACATAAATCAATTCAAAACGTTTATAAGACATTGAAAAAAAAATTGTGGATTATAATAAATGAAAAATTTAGATAACAAATATCAATTACAGTTTTCTGTAAAATCAGGTAAATTTTCTTCTATTAGACACAATTCTGGATACTGGAGGTGCGAGTTCCACTGCAGATTGTGGTTCTACTTCTTGGTGTAGTATTCCTTACCTTTATATACAAACAAATCTACAGTTTTACACTTTGATTTACTTCAATATTTCAATGGCCAATAGAATCGAAATATTTTTAAAAAAGACACAAAGTAAACGAATTTCTTGGGACTTTCAAAACAGACACGACACGAGGTTAAATTAGATATAAACAAAACAGGCACCAGACACGCTCAGCAGTGGCGTGCAGAGATATGATTATAATTTTAAATTAAATTAACCTATAAACGAGGCATCAAATTTAAATCGAAAATTGATAATTATTTAAGTGATTCTAATAATCAAATGTAAAATTGAGTTTGAACTTGTAATTTATAATTTTGTTGCGTTTTCTATGTCATAATTTCGCCGCTACTGACTTATTCAGTTGACGGGTTGCCTGTCGGTATTAACGCGACCAGTAATAGCGGCATTAAAAGTTACGTTACGGCTGATATTTGAAGGTTAGAAAAGAATTGACGGTCTGAAGCGCCATCTATGCATTCTTCCCCGCAACAACTAAAGTTCTCTATGTGTGCTCCATTTGAACCGAGTGTGTTCTCACCAATTTAAAAAAATTAACTTTAGTAAAATTAATAGTTTTCCCTTGACAACAGGTAAGAACTGTTAAAAATCAATTTTGCAGCTGTCTTTTTGCAAAAGGGCATTGCAATCTAGGACAGCTAGAATAAACAAATGATTTTATAGTTCAAATTCGAGTTACTGAATCTGGACCATTATTGTTAACATATTCAGAATAAAATGACATAAAGACCTAAACTGATTTCAATTTTGAATCATTGTAAGACTATTTCGATTTTCTTCTCCGGTCTTGTAAAGGAAGATTTGTAATTTTGGCGCAGCCCCCTCTCGTTTCAATGAATCAAACTATTGATTAAAGGTTCTCGTTTTTTGACGTATCGTTGGCGTCCTCTAGCGATCGACAGTTTCGTTTTTGAACGGTTGTCGTCCTTGGCCGGTGTTTGACGTCACTGGATTGCGTCATCGCGCCTGCGCCCCTATGCAACCCATTTAACGAGACACGGATCGAGTGAATCAGAAATTTCGTTCAGTTAGAAGTTGGTGTTGTTCACATGGTTCAAGTTGGAAGTTAAACGCGAAAACGCCTACAACCATCCATCATGTTAATTAAAGAATAGTAAGTTATCGAAACCAACAAAATTTCTTTATATCAGAACCGGGTTCGCCCCCCCGGGCCCCAAATCAAAAATTGACGAAATTTCCTCGAAATAACGCCCAAATGTCCAAAATAACAATCAGTAATCAATTGATTGTCGTTTTTGATCGAACGTGGATTTCGTGGAGATTTTGCGAGACCTTGAACCCCATTTTTGTGTGTCATTGGGATTCTCGTTTAGAATGTGAGAAAAGAGATTTGGTTTAATTTTTTTATTGTTTCTAATTAATGTTTTTCTGTTTTAGCCGCGTTACTTTGCCCCTTACGGTAGAAGAGGTGAGTTTTTCAATAAGTTTTCCGTCAATTACTTGCCTCAAATTGCTGGTTATCAACATCCAACTTAATCACTGTATGCACGTTTACCTTGAATAGGGATAACTAACGAGACGACGAGAAATAAGAAAAATAATAAACAAAACTTCAAGAATCAAACGGAATTGTCTTAAAACAACATTCAAACCACAACGTCAATTGTAGTTTCGTAACGAACATTTTGTAACTGTTACAGATGTTTGAAGCTAATTCCTGTTATGCTAAACTATTCCAGTTGAATCTTTTTTTGCGAAATTGCGTCGATTGAGGAAAAACCGTAATTACCTAGAATAGCAACAATTACTAAAAATAACAACAATGGCACGTGTGGCATCACAAATAACTTTTTTTCCCTATTTCCAATTGACAGTTATGACAGTTCGCAAAAACAAACAAAAACGAATCGTTTTTATTTGTGGGGATGGCTGTGTGATCAAGAAAAGTTGGCGGTGGAAAGCGGAAGTGACGTTTTCGCTTGATTGTTGTTGCCGTAATTAATAGAAAATAATTATTTACGTTAATATGGACTTTAAAACCGACTTTGTTCGTGATTAATTTAATTATTTTTATTTTAATGAGAAATTTTTACTGACACGTTTTTGTATAGTTGTTGGCAATGAAAGGTAAACGAGTTTTTGGACTTTATTCCTCTGGTGACTAGTCAAAAATTGATTTGATAACGCTGACATTATGTTCAATCGCCCCAAGATTCTTGAATTAGTTAAAATATTGATTAAGAAAAATTACGTTGGCAACACTGCACCTATACTGCATCCCCCATACATGAGTAGAGAAAAGAAACGAAATTTTTTTTTTGTGAAATTGTTACCGAAACTATAATCCGTCTCGCCAGTAACGTTCACAGTCGGTAAAAGAATAGTTTTTATCTCAAAATTATTTTTTTAAACATTTGTTTTGATTGTTTTGGACAAAATCCAAAAAATGATTTTTAAATGTAAAATGACAACGCATTGGCGAGGTTTTAAAATTTAACGTCACTTTGGCAGTAGCTCCAAACCTCCATCAACATTCAAACCCGCTGCTAATCATTACGTGATTTCTCTAATCTCAAGTGAATTGATACCAGTTAACGACTGCTGATCATAAGCAGCCTATTTCTTATCTATTAAGTTAAAGATAAATTAAACTAAGTATTTAAATAGAAAACTAGGATAAGGCTAGCCTTGGAAATAGTAAATGACGTCATAGTTGTATAATAGAACTAACAATCTCAATGTAGAGGGCGCTGAAGTCGTTTGGAAACTTCTGCGATGTCACATTATGCGGTTGTGTAGATGTGACGTCAATTGTTAACGATTCAGGTCAATGTAGAGGGAGCTTAAGTCGATTGGAAACTTCTGTGACGTCACATTTTACGATTGTGTAGATGTGACGTGAATTGTTAACGATTCAGGTTAATGTAGAAGGTGCTTAAGTCGTTTGGAAACTTATGTGACGTCACATTTTGCGTTTGTATAGATGTGACGTCAATTGTTAACGATTCAGGTTAATGTAGAGGGAGCTTAAGTCGCTTGGAAACTTATGTGACGTCACATTTTGCGATTGTGTAAATATGACGTCAACTGTTGACTACGTAGGTCAATGTAGAGGGTGCCTAAGTCGTTTGGAAATTTATGTGACGTCACATTTTGCAATGGTGTAGATGTGACGTCAACTGTTGACTACATAGGTCAATGTAGAGGATGGTTAAATTGTTTGGAAATTTATGTGACGTCACATTTTGCGAGTGTGTAGATGTGACGTCAACTTTTAACGATACAGGTCAATGTAGGGGGCGTTTAAGTCGTTTGGTTACTTCTGTGACATCACATTTTACGATTGTGTAGATGTAGCGTCAATTGTTAACGATACAGATCAATGTAGAAGGCGCCTAAGTCGTTTGGAAACTTCTGTGACGTCACATTTTACGATTGTGTAGATGTAGCGTCAATTGTTAACTATACAGGTCAATGCAGAAGGTGCTTAAGTCGTTTGGAAACTTCTGTGACGTCACATTTTACGATTATGTAGATGCAGCGTCAATTGTTAACGATTCAGGTCAATGTAGAAGGTGCTTAAGTCGTTCGGAAACTTATATGACGTCACATTTTGCGTTTGTGTATATGTGACGTCAACTGTTAACGATACAGGTTAATGTAGAGGGTGCTTAAGTCGTTTGGAAACTTATGTGACGTCACATTTTGCGATTGTGTAGATATGAGGTCAACTGTTGACTACGTAGGTCAATGTAGAGGGTGGTTAAGTTGTTTGGAAATTTATGTGACGTCACATTTTGCGATTGTGTAGATGTGACGTCAACTGTTAACGATACAGGTCAATGTAGGGGGCGTTTAAGTGGTTTGGTAACTTCTGTGACGTCACATTTTACGATTGTGTAGATGTGACGTGAATTGTTAACGATACAGGTCAATGTGGAGGGTGCTCAAGTCGTTTGGAAACTTTTGTAACGCCACATTTTGAAGTTGTGTAGATGTAGCGTCAATTGTTAACGATTCAGGTCAATGTAGAAGGTGCTTAAGTCGTTTGGAAACTTATATGACGTCACATTTTGCGATTGTGTAGATATGAGGTCAACTGTTGACTACGTAGGTCAATGTAGAGGGTGGTTAAGTTGTTTGGAAATTTATATGACGTCACATTTTGCGATTGTGTAGATGTAGCGTCAATTGTTAACGATACAGGTCAATGTAGAAGGTGCCTAAGTCGTTTGGAAACTTCTGTGACGTCACATTTTACGATTGTGTAGATGTAGCGTCAATTGTTAACGATTGAGGTCAATGTAGAAGGTGCTTAAGTCGTTCGGAAACTTATATGACGTCACATTTTGCGATTGTGTAGATGTAACGTCAATTGTTAACGATACAGGTCAATGTAGAAGGTGCCTAAGTCGTTTGGAAACTTCTGTGACGTCACATTTTACGATTGTGTAGATGTAGCGTCAATTGTTAACTATACAGGTCAATGCAGAAGGTGCCTAAGTTGTTTGGAAACTTCTGTGACGTCACATTTTACGATTGTGTAGATGTAGCGTCAATTGTTAACGATTGAGGTCAATGTAGAAGGTGCTTAAGTCGTTCGGAAACTTATATGACGTCACATTTTGCGTTTGTGTATATGTGACGTCAACTGTTAACGATACAGGTTAATGTAGAGGGTGCTTAAGTCGTTTGGAAACTTATGTGACGTCACATTTTGCGATTGTGTAGATATGAGGTCAACTGTTGACTACGTAGGTCAATGTAGAGGGTGGTTAAGTTGTTTGGAAATTTATGTGACGTCACATTTTGCGATTGTGTAGATGTGACGTCAACTGTTAACGATACAGGTCAATGTAGGGGGCGTTTAAGTGGTTTGGTAACTTCTGTGACGTCACATTTTACCATTGTGTAGATGTGACGTTGAATTGTTAACGATACAGGTCAATGTGGAGGGTGCTCAAGTCGTTTGGAAACTTTTGTAACGCCACATTTTGAGGTTGTGTAGATGTAGCGTCAATTGTTAAACGATTCAGGTCAATGTAGAAGGTGCTTAAGTCGTTTGGAAACTTATATGACGTCACATTTTGCGATTGTGTAGATATGAGGTCAACTGTTGACTACGTAGGTCAATGTAGAGGGTGGTTAAGTTATTTGGAAATTTATGTGACGTCACATTTTGCGATTGTGTAAATGTGACGTAAACTGTTAACGATACAGGTCAATGTAGGGGGCGTTTAAGTGGTTTGGTAACTTCTGTGACGTCACATTTTACGATTGTGTAGATGTAGCGTCAATTGTTAACTATACAGGTCAATGCAGAAGGTGCCTAAGTTGTTTGGAAACTTCTGTGACGTCACATTTTACGATTGTGTAGATGTAGCGTCAATTGTTAACGATTCAGGTCAATGTAGAAGGTGCTTAAGTCGTTTGGAAACTTATATGACGTCACATTTTGCGTTTGTGTATATGTGACGTCAACTGTTAACGATACAGGTTAATGTAGAGGGTGCTTAAGTCGTTTGGAAACTTATGTGACGTCACATTTTGCGATTGTGTAGATATGAGATCAACTGTTGACTACGTAGGTCAATGTAGAGGGTGGTTAAGTTGTTTGGAAATTTATGTGACGTCACATTTTGCGATTGTATAGATGTGACGTCAACTGTTAACGATACAGGTCAATGTAGGGGGCGTTTAAGTGGTTTGGTAACTTCTGTGACGTCACATTTTACGATTGTGTAGATGTAACGTCAATAGTTAACGATACAGGTCAATGTGGAGGGTGCTCAAGTCGTTTGGAAACTTTTGTAACGCCACATTTTGAGGTTGTGTAGATGTCACGTCAACTGTCAACGATACAGGTGGCGTCTCTCGTTTGAAACTATTGACATAGACAATTTCTCTTTTCAAATTTGTATTTTCTGAAGCTGTAGGAGGATTTCTATATGTATTTGATAACCTTGACAAACGATTTGTGTTATATCTTATCACATAACTTCTCTTTATCGCTCAAGTTTATGTTATTACAACGGACCCTTATAAAGAATTTGAGACGGTATCGATTTTAAGTTACAATAAGCGCTAATACGTCAAATTTTGTAAGAATACTGTCTAATGATAACAATTATGAGACATGCAATAGCAGGAACAGAACTAAATTAATTTTTTTCTATTTTGGAAATTATAATTTTTATATAGCGAATGAGGCAAAACTTTTTGAAGTGAAGAGATAGAGAAGATCTATTCAAAATATTCTAAAAACATGGAAAGGCACTTCCTGTTCGTGTAACAAATAGTACAGATCGTTATTGGTTGTTTGTTGCAGTATCAAGTTGCTCAGCTGTTCAGTGTCGCCGAGGCCTCCAAGGACAACACTGGGGGCGGTGAGGGTATTGAGGTCCTAAAAAACGAGCCCTTCGCCGATTTCCCCTTATTGGGTGGAAAATACAACGAGGGCCAGTACACTTATAAAATTTATCATCTTGCCAGTAAAGTGCCGGCCTTCATCCGACTGTTAGCCCCCAAAGGCAGTCTGGAAATACACGAGGAAGCATGGAACGCCTATCCTTATTGTCGAACTGTTATCACGGTAATATTATCTTACGCCATCCATTCCGGTGATGTTCATGGTAAAAACAAACAAAAATCTTTATATTGATTGATGTCGCATTTGGTCAAATCGACGGAAATCGCGGGAAAGAACGGACATACGTGAAAAATTGGGTGGAGTTTAGTTATTTTGACCAATACGGATTCGATTTGGCGAAACTCCGCCCATTTTTTGAAAATACCGCGCTTTCAAGCCGTTTCTGATCGGTCGCAAATGACGTCACGTTCTCAATTTCGTCTGAATTTTGCAGAATCCCAATTATATGAGAGACAAATTTCGTTTAGTTATTGAGACTTTGCATGCCCCCGATAGAGGAAACCAAGATAATGTGAGTATTAATTTTGTTTTTTTCTCTTTTCCATTTTGCGGCCGTCCCTCCTTCCGTCCATGGTTGTCATTGTTGGTGGTTCGCCATTTTTTTTTTTCGGGGTTGACGCTTGCTTGTTTATCAACGTTTGAAAATGGGCGCGAAAATAAAAATTACAAAAAAAAAACTGTCTTGTGCGTTGTGTGACGTCAGAATCCCGGATATATGAAGGACAATTTCATTATTTCTATTGAAAGTTTGCACATTGCCGATACGGGGAAACAGGATAACGTAAGTGGCTGCAGTTGCTGTATGCTTCCATTTTTTTATTAATCAGCAATGCACCGCTTTTTGCTTTATTGTTTTGCTTATAACACCCCAAACTCTCCCAATTTTCGATTCTCTTTCTACCGAAACCCTTGCGACTTTCAAAAATTAACCAACTAACTCGGGTTAATCCTGTCGACCAAACATTGTTGAAAAAAACGAAATCTCGTCTTGTTTCGCGTTATTTTTTGAAAGTCCGTTACTTTGACAAAACACGCTCGTTGCTGTTTGTTTAATTCCTTAATCTGCCACTACGAGGCGCCACAATCAAGCCGAATTTGCTTTGTTTTTGCACGTTGTTCTTCTGTTATTTGTTGTTTCTAATGTTGTGATCGACAGGTGCACCAGTTGCCCTCCGATAAGCTCAAGCAAAGAGAAGTGGTCCACATCGATATCGCCAACGATCCTGTGGCCTCAGGCGATTACAAGGATGATGAGGATCCTACTAAGTTCAAGTCGCAGAAAACTGGTCGAGGACCGCTGGTCGGTCCCGACTGGAAGGAACAGATACAGCCCGTCATGACTTGCTACAAGTTGGTCACCGTTGAGTTCAAATGGTTTGGGCTACAGGTAAGAGTTTGCGTACAAACTTCAAAATCTCTTAACGCCTCATTTATTGTTAATTTTCAAATAATGGTAAGTCCAAATCCGTTGTAATTTTGTTTTTTGATGCTCAATAGCGGAGGAAGTGGAATTAGTAGACTTACAAACACATACAGTGGACTTGGCGATAGTTTAGAACTCATTAGAACACATAAAAAGTGTGTTTCGTGGTAAATTATCAGTGGTAGTTAACTGAATTTGTAATGGTTTTCGGATTTGATGCTTACAAACTTCAAAATTGGACTTCAGAGTACTACAATGGACCTATTAGTCACTTAGGAGTTCAGAAAGCAGATCTAGCCATTATTACTGATGATATTGAAATGATAGTAAGCCTGAAATTGTACCAATTTTGTTTTTTGATGCTTAATATGGGCTGACATAGACTTACAAACATATACAAAGGACTTGGTGATAGTTAAGGACTCATTTAAATAGATGAAAAGTAAATTTATTGTTCACTTTCCAGTAATAGTTGACTGAAACAGTAATATCGACCATGTTTGACCCATACAAACTTCAGAATTGGAGTTCAGAGTACTACAATGGACCTATTAGTCACTTAGGAGTTTAGAAAGCAGATCTGGCCATTGTTACTGTTGATTTTCAAATGATAGTAAGCATGAAATTGTAGCAATTTTGATTTTTGATGCTTAATATGGGCTGACATAGACTTACAAACATATACAAAGGACTTGGTGATAGTTTAGGACTCTTTAAATACATGAAAAGTAAATTTATTGATCACTTTCCGGTAATAGTTGACAGAAACAGTAATATCGTTCATGTTTGACACATACAAACTTTAGAATTGGACTTAAAGTACTGCAATAGACTCAGTAGTCATGTAACAGTTCATAAAGTGAATGGCTATAGATCTAAAACTGCGAGAACTTTGCTCGTGGCGTTTAATACCGGCGGAAGTAGACTTGCAAACACGTACAGCAGACTTGGTGATCCTTCAAGAACCTTTTGAATGCATTAAAGTTACATTTTTGGTGGTTTTCCACCGACAGTTAACTTAAATTTTTGGTGTTTGACGCTTACAAACTTCAAAATTGTACTTAAAAGTACTGACAAACGATTTAGTAGGTGTTTAAGGGTTTAGAATTTGGACAAAAAAGTACTTTTTGCTAATTTACAAACCTAACCTTAAAATTATATTGCCTTTGTTGCTTACAGCATAATAGGGGAGTAAGTAGACTTACAAACATATACAAAGGACTTGGCGATAGTTTAGAACTCATTAGAATACATAAAAAGTGTGTTTAGTGGTAAACTATCAGTGGTGGTAAACTGAAATTGTAATGGTTTTCGGATTTGATGCTTACAAACTTCAGAATTGGACTTCAGAGTACTATAATGGACCTATTAGTCACTTAGGAGTTCAAAAGGCAGATCTAGCCATTATTACTGATGATATTCAAATGATAGTAAGCCTGAAATTGTACCAATATTGTTTTTTGATGCTTAAAATGGACTGACATTGACTTACAAACATATGCAAAGGACTTGGTGATAGTTAAGGACTCATTTAAATAGATAAAAAGTAAATTTATTGATCACTTTCCAGTAACAGTTGACTGAAACAGTAATATCGACCATGTTTGACCCATACAAACTTCAGAATTAGAGTTCAGAGTACTACAATGGACCTATTAGTCACTTAGGAGTTCAGAAAGTAGATCTGGCCATTATTACTCTTGATTTTCAAATGATAGTAAGATTGAAATTGTACCAATTTTGTTTTTTGATGCTTAATATGGGCTGACATAGACTTACAAACATATACAAAGGACTTGGTGATAGTTAAGGACTCATTTAAATAGATGAAAAGTAAATTTATTGATCACTTTCCGGTAATAGTTGACTGAAACAGTAATATCGTCCATGTTTGACACATACAAACTTTAGAATTGGACTTAAAGTACTGCAATAGACTCAGTAGTCATGTAATAGTTCATAAAGTGAATAGTTATAGATCTAAAACTGCAGGAATTTTGCTCGTGACGTTTAATACCGGCTGTAGTAGACTTACAAACACATACAATAGACTTGATGATCCTGCAAGAACCTTTTGAATGCATTAGAGTTACATTGTTGGTGATTTTCCGCCGACTGTTAACTTAAAATTTTGGTGTTTGACGCTTACAAACTTCAAAATTATACTTAAAAGTACTTACAAACAATTTAGTAGGTGTTTAAGGGTTCAGAATTAGGACAAAAACGTACTTTCTGCTAATTTACAAATGCCAGTAACCTTAAAATTATATTGACTTTGTTGCTTACAGCATAATAGGGCAGTAAGTAGACTTACAAACATTACAAAGGACTTGCTGGACGTGTAGGAATTAATATAAGATGGAGTTCACCTCATTGCTAATTTTCAAATGACATTGACTGAAAAAGTAATATCGTTGATGTTTGATGCTTACAAACCTCAAAATTTCACTTAAGAGCACTTACAATCGTCGTAATACTCGTTTAGGAGTTTGTAAACTAGACCGAAACACACTTTGAAGTAGCAATCGCTTAAAACTGCAGTAATTTAGTTGTTGGACACTTAACAGAGGGCGAGGAAGACTTACAAACACTTATAAGACTTACTGGTGATTTAAAAAAAATTGGAACTACATTGGTTGCTAGCTTTACAGCGACAGTTGACTCGAAGAGTAATTTTTTAGCGTCTAGTCCTTACAAACTTTAGAACTGGACTTAAACTTATTTACAAACAACCTGCAACACACATTGTTAACTCCACAATGGCAGTAACTTTCAGATATACGCATATAGTGGACTACCAGTTACTTAAAAATCAAAGTAGACTTGAAAACTGTACAATGGACTTGGTGAGGGTTTAAGACCTAATGAACTATGCCCAAATTGACGTTCTTAATTGTTATTAAGTAACGAAAACTTTGTTGCAGACAAGAATAGAAAGCTTCATTCAAAAATCGGAGCGACGGCTGTTCACGAATTTCCATAGGTAAGTTGTGGTTATGGAAAGGTTCGTTTTGAAATAGTTTCTGTTTTCTCTCCAGACAAGTGTTCTGTTGGATCGACCGCTGGCACGGGTTGACCATGGAAGATATAAGAGCAATAGAAGACAAAACGAAATTGGAACTGGAAGCGTTACGCAAGAAGGGGGAGGTGCGAGGAATGAAGGCGGAATCGGACTAAATAAATATTGCGCGAATTCCGCTTAAATAATAGAGAAAATTTTTTAATTTAACATTCGTCAAAGCACCATTAGCGAACTGTTCCGAATCGGACGCACGGTTTTTATTGGTACTACTACATAATTTAGTATTTTTAAGCATAAGTTTTTTTTGTTTTTTTGAGATTGATAACGTATCAAGTGCATTTATTTCATGTGATCGAGAGTTACCATTTTTCGGCACAGTTCGTTTTGAAACAATAACATTTTAAATCAATTTGTAATTATTAGCAAATTGTGTTGTTAAAGAAAATAATGAAAAAAAAAACATTTTTAATTCGAGGCCGTGTACCGCAATGTATTTTTAACTCTAACAATTTATTTATTTTATTTATTTCATTATTTTGCTTTAATAAAAAACACTTTTGTTATAAAAAAGAAAAAATAGTGGTCGTCTGTAATTAATTCAAAATGTCGACGCGAACTGTTTTGATGACGAGTACGTTGCAATAAATCGGATTTTGAAAAAAAAAATAATGCCGACTGCAGTCGGAGGGGTGGTAACCGTTACAACACGATTTTGTAAATGTAACAATTTCGCAATTATAACGTGTAAATGTTAGGTAGTCGTTAAAATTATTGTTAGGATTCGGGATCATGTTGACAATATATTTAGGACTTTTATCGGGAAATTGTCTCTAGTCGAGTAGTTGCGCCGTTTGAACCGCTCTTCCTCTCTGTGTCTGTCTCTCGTTCTAGCAGTTTTTCTATGACAAACCGAGAGTTTCGAACGGTACTGTCGCAACGGTTTCCACCCCCCAATTCCCCCTTCACCTGCAAATTATCCGATAATATTAATTTAAAAATAACTAAAATATATATCCAGTAATAGCTGTTTTAAAATGAAAGTCAATTGTTACCAACTTGTAATGATAACACGGTTATCACAAATGCGGCAAATTCAAATTAGTCAATTTTTGGTTCGGATTTTGTTGCTGTACAAATATCAGTTTCGTAACAAAGGCATGTACTTTACTTAATGAATTCCTTTCGTATTTAAGCCTCCATCCCACTTTATTTCAGGCCCGACCTGCTCTAATTTTTTACAACTTTATTTTTTTAACAAGCCTGGCTGCAATTGAATGAACATTTATACTTACATGTTGTTGTATGTGTAATTAATTTCTAAGCATTCTAGTTCAGAGTATGTATGTAATAATGTGTAAAAATGAACTGTACACAGCCGTTAACAAAAATAGAAGTAATGATGTTATGACTGAAAACCTTTTCACAATCAATCTGAAATATATTCAGAGAGAATTGAGTCCAGAAACGTAAAACTGAGCGGCGACCCCTTGCGGCCGGATGCAAAAGCGCGCTAGTGTCGATCCCATCAATCATTTACATTGGGGCAAGACTAGTCTTGGAATTGTGCAAAAAAATTACAGTTCTGTATTTAAAAAAAAAATCATTCAGATATTTCTTAGGTTTATTGCTTTTAGGTGATCTCAAAATTGTTCATATTAAGGAAACCTGGTATCTAACTGCAAGCCCGGCACAGTAATTTCTTGAGAAAATAATTTCTCCACAATGTCTGGGTGCAAGTAAAAAATACCACCAGCTAAATTCCTTATAATAATAATATTAATAATAATTAATTTCAATTATGATACAATATAAACAAATCAGTATACAGCCTTCTTTCTCACTTATCCAACTATAGGAAACGCCTCACATTTTCTTGTTTTCTGTAACCAGAGATTTAGTTAACAGTCCGAAATGAATGAAAAAAACATTAAAAATTACCTTCAATTTGTTTGCGATGAAACTCTGTAACAGAACACAAGACAAATGGTCAACAATATCACGTGTTGCCATCAAATTGATAATTACCCATAAACTCCAACTGTTGCTTGCGGTGGGCCTCCATCAAAGCGTTCAGTTCAGCCTTTTGCCTGTTCAACATCTCTTCGAAAGTCTCTTGCTGCAGAACCAATCAAAGCATTAACACAAAAAAATCATTACAACGGCAATGCAGCAAAACCGCTACCTCATTGTAAGCCGTTATCCAAGCAACAGGCTGTTTATAATTAGAAACCAAAAATTTCCAGCTCAACCCCGTTATTAATTAAAAATTCCAATTTTTGAGTCGCCCTGTATAACCCGGACTCCTTTAAAAAATCAATTTCAAACGCAACATTTGTTAGCAAGAAATCGAGGTTCCATCTACAGAAAAAAGACATCAGCTTCGTAAGTGACGTCACAACTGTAGCTCGTGACGTCACGTTTTCCAAAAATAAAGCGGTTTGTTAATCAAATTGTTAGCAATCTATTAGCAGAACTACACAGAACATGGCAAAGCGGATGCACCGAAGTAGCGAGAAATTCTACGCGCGTCTACATATCTTTCAATTTATATACCGTTGTTAGAAAGTGGCGCCCTCAACCTCAATTTGCCTTACCGTTCTGACGAAATACGTTTCCAAATATTGATGGATCGGCACCACCGCCTCGCACAACTTCCGGCCGCAACAACACTTGTAAACGACCTCCGTGCTGTTTCCGGTTATAACCTCGTGAGTGTATCGTGTGTTATTGTCGTGTGTGTTCGTCGTAAAATATCGCATCGTACCGAAACCGGTATGTATGGTGTGATACGTGTCGAAAACGGAATCGTTCGATGGGACGGTACGCGTTAATAAATTGTGCATTGAAGCGGAATGTTTAACTTTCCAATTGTGTCGCAAGAGGTCGCTGGGTGTTTCTTCGTGGTGACGACGCGCGACATGTTTAACGATACAACCCGTTTTACGTTTACGTTCGGTACGTTTCGGTGTATAGATATGGGGATCGGTCAAGTCCGGACAACTGACGTTCTTGTCGCTGACGTTGTTTAACGATAAACTGGAAATGGAGGAAACTGCCGAAATTGCGTCGAATATGTCCGGAAGACTCGACGTTAGTGTTTCGTCTGGAGGAATCACCACGATTCGGGGATATTGACGGAAAGTTTTCGATAAACGACGGCCGGTCGGACGTTTTCGGGGATTGTTCTCGTCGTTGATCGGAAGGATATGTTCGATTTCTTTTTTAAGATCGGTGTAGGATAAAGATTTTTCAATTTTGTTACAAATCGTTGAACAACGCGAATAGGACACGAAACTAGCCGAATTACAGTTAGTGTCGGTTGGGTGAGTGTTAGGACGTTGTACAGTTGTGCTAATGTTGGAGGCGACTGCATGCTGCTACAATATAAAAAACACTAACTACCAACGTAAAAAAACAATAATAAAAAAATTAACTCTCCAAGTAGCGTGACTGGTTTCTAATAATTTTGGAAGAAGTTTATTGTGATAAAACAACGAAAAAATTAATTCAACAAACAAGCTCAACATCGAATTAGTATTAGTAGTAACAACGAGTAATCCCCAAAACAAAAAACTACTTACTTTAACTTGAGAAGTTTCTGGGGTAAAATCTGTAAAGAAAAAAAAATTAGTAATCAAACCATAAAATCTCAAAAAAGTGGGGGGGTAAAAAAAAATCCTCACCAGTTGTGGGCGGCATGGTGCCCACTAAGCGATTAGCTAAACCGTCGTAAAGCGTATTGATAACGGAAGCGAAATCGTCTTTGCCGCCACCCCCGGCCGCTGCCGCTACAACTTTGTTGTCGTTAGGGTTCGCTGGTGGCGTTTCCTCTTTCTTTTCGGCCACTACTAATTTGTTTCTGTCCGGTTCGGTGACGACGCTGATCTTGAACCTCGACACGCGTCTTTCCTTTTTCTCATCATCGGTTGTTAAAACTGCAGTTTCCTTTTTTGCCGCTTCCAGTTCGAACTCGGCGCGTGAATTGATGCGTTTCAGATGGGTGTTGAGTTCGGACAGTTGTTTGGCTTTTGTCGTTTCAGACGAGAACGGACTAGAACAGGATGACGTTTCCGATTCGATAACGGGCGAAAGAATTTCGGATGTGGCGGCACCGCTGCTGGGAGCGCTAGGTGGCGCCACCGCTTCCTGTTTAGAGCCGCCTTGTTCGGTGGTTTGGGGAAATTCAAGGGGAGCGGCGGTTCCTATCTGAGGACTCGAAGGTGCCTGAAAAATTACGAAATTAATGTTGAAGTTCAAAGTGAACGGGGGAAACGTAATACAGTGGTTTGAGTCCTGGCCAGAGGGATCGAAGAAAGTTTGTGTTGGAGGTTCTGCAGATGCGCGTCGTATTTCACGTCGATTTGAGGACTGGATACTTGACTACCTCGGTTGGAGCCACTGAAACGTCAGAACAAATTTGAAAAAGTTTTTTAAGAGTCGGTCATGCAGATATCTGCAGCCAAATTTTTATGCTACAGTTGCAACGCGTTCATTGCGGCAATGAAGGCGGGATGAGGAGGGATTCAAAAAGCATTTTTAAGGTTTCTAAATAATTTCATATCGATAATGGAGAAACCTGCAGCTACTTTTTGGAAATCTTGAAATTAAAAAAGATTAACAGACTGATGAAGTAGATCTTATATCGATTGTAATTTTTTTAAACATATATCGAAAGATTACTAAGAAAATGACTAAAGATTTAAAACTTTTAAGGGATTTCTTGCAAATAATATATCGGTAATACAGAGACCTGTAGCCACTTCTGGGAAATCTTGAACATAGAAAACATTAGGAGATTGCTATCCATGACACAATAGATCTTATAGCGGTAATACACGGAACTCTACTACTTCTTTGCAAATCTTGGGACTAAACTGACATTAGAAGATTAATACAACTAATAAAATTAATTTCAAATAGTTCGAAGCTTCTAAAGCATTTTTAAAGCGCTTTCTTAAAAATTTTATATCGATAATACAGAGACCCGCAACCACTTTTGAAAAATTTTGAAAATGAAAAACCTTTGAAATCTGCTATCGATCTTGTCGGTAGTACAGGGATCTCTAGCAATTTTTTGCAAATCTTGGAACTAAGCAGATATCAAACGATTAATAAGATAATGTCAAAAAATTCAAAGCTTCTAAAACATTTTGAGAACACCTTCCAAGGCACCTTATATCGATAATACAGCGACCTATATCTAATTTTTGAAAATCTCTCTGAAATAAAAATTCACTACAAATAATGTAAGTTTACAGAGCTTGATAATGCAACTGCAGGTAACTACCTGCAGTAATTTTGACACTACTCGGTAAAACAGCTATCTGCATTAATTTCTCCAACGACCCACCTTTCAGAAATCTGCTTCAAACCATCGGTCGCCGCCCTCTTAGCGGCGAACCCTTGATGTAAACTGTCCTCAACCGAAACGGAGTGTTGGAATTGTTGTTGTTGTTGCGGTTGGGTTTGTAGGGCCAAATTTTGAATAGAAACCGAAGCGGGAATCGGCTGTTGACCAGTCGGTATCCCTGAAAACATCCCTCCACCCATCTCTACCACCCCTTGGGGTTGCACATTCAACACCAACTGAGGCGGAGAAGTCACCTGTTGTTGTTGTTGTACATGTTGCTGTTGTTGCAAAACGAGATTCGGTTGTTGCGCAGGCGTCGTCAAAATCGGTTGTTGCGTCGCCGTCGCGTTAACGAACCCACCTTCGAGTTGAGCGGGTGGCGGCATGACCGGCGTTTGAGCAACGACATGAGTTGCGGCGGCAATTAAAGGAACCGATTGCGTTTGGGCAAACGTCGGTTTTTGTACAACTTCAACCGGAGGTGGCACAGCAGCAACCTTTTTCACGTCGACATTTTCGGCGGAATCTTTTTTCGGATGACTGCTGTGCTTCAAATTATCTAAACTTATTTTCAATTGTTCGAGAGTGTTGATCATTTCGGGACCGCATACGGGACCCGATTCTTCTTTGTTCGCGTTACTCACGTCTTCTTTCAACGAACAGACGCTGATTTTCTGTTCGTTAGTTGTGGGCTTTTCGGGATCGAGGGCGGGTTTGGTTAGGGATTCGACGGGGGCGGAAGTTTTTCGGACAATTTCGGGTTTGACGTCGTCTTCGGATGGCGTTTCTTTGGTTGTTGTACCGTAATCTTTGTCTTTAGGCAAATCGAGTTCGCCGGACAGTACCGGACTCACCAAAAATCTCGAGATTTTACGTTGAGGCACTTTCAGGGCCGTAGCGGTTTCGCTTTTTGTTTCGTCTCCTTTGTTTTCGGGGGTTACCTCCGGTTTTTCTGCGCTTTCAATTTTGGGGGGTTCTTCGACCGCTTCCGGTTGCAAAATGAAAACTTTCAGATCGATCTTTTGGCCCGGCACCAATTTCGCGTTAACATCAATACGTTTGAGGCTGTCATTCAATTCGTCTTTTAAAGCATCAGTGCGGTCACTGCCAACACTTTCGATTTTTAACTTATCTTCTTGTTTTTTAACCAAATTCTCCACCATTTCTACTTCTTCCGGTTTCGAAAGTGGTTTTGAGACAGCCACGCAATTCTCGTTGGTGGTATAAGAAACGGTTGTTGTGGTGGTTTGTTCAACTAATTGAGAAACGTAAGTGTTTTCGGGGGTGTAGTCGCTGGTGGTGCTGGTCTTGCGAGATACCGTTCCGCTACTGTTCAAGCTCTCTCGACAACGCAAATTTTGAGAGAACTTTTCCGACAAACTCTTGAAAGTGTCGTCGAAATTACTAATCGGACTGTCGAAGGGCGCCTTAATCAACATCTGACCGCTGCTGTCATCTCGCTAGAACGTTACAACAACTCAAATCAACGAAAAATTCGAAAATAACGGAAAAAAAAGACACAAATAAGACTCGGAATTTCTTGAACTTCAAGATTTTCTACGTTTTACAATATTCCGAACCCTTAACAGTAACTCAAACCACTACAAAAGATATATACAAATAATACTTTGCAAACAGAATCACACAGTAATAACGCTAACGAAAAAAAATTCACATAATTAACAATTACGGTTACTTACAGATCTGTGTCTTCTATGTGTTTTTTTGTGTGGGTGCCTCGTTAAAGAAGCATGCCTGACCTGGAGTAACGCAGCGTGAAAGTAATAAAATTTCTTTCAAAAAATATTTATTAACAAGTTAGACCAAAAATCCATTTTTCAATAATAATTTGGTGACTAGAAAATTCTAAACGCAACAGAGACTAACCATCACCCCAATATACTTTTCTAAATGTTTGTCTGAACGACAGTGCTGCCTCTAACCTACCAATCGGATCTACCTCATTACCTTTTGAACATACGGTTTAGGTGTTTCCGGTACTTTGTCGGGATTGATCTTCAACTGTTCGATCACGTCTTTCAAATGTTCGCTCAGATGGCTGTAAGGTCCCGGTTTCAATAGTTCCTGTTTGATCATGCCGTCGATGATGTCGAAAGGTGTCGTGTCTAACCTGTTAAACTTAAAACTGATCGCTTTCTGTTTGCAAAGCAGTCGACATTCAACCGTCCCATCCGGATATACTTTATCGACGACCAACTGATGTCGAGACGACGAAACGCGCTTCCTTTGTCTCGATTTGTCATCGCTCGCCGTTGACGTTTCTTCACTTACTTGTTCCGACGCGGAAACGTCATCGTTTTTGTTATCGTCGCCACCTGATTGGTCCTGACCTGACTGGTTGTAATCTTGCACCGAAGGTGGCTGAGAAACGGTAGATAAACGACGGTTATCGAGTGATGATTGCGACGTTTCGAACGTCGGCATCGGGGGCAAAGATGCTGTAGAAACACGATGTTGTTGTTGCTGTTGAGCCAGTTTCTGTTGCAATTCGACCAGGTTCATCGGCGGAGGTAAAGCATCACCAGACAAACGATGATTGGTCAATTGCGGCTCGACGTCACCCACCACTTGTTGTTGCAAATCAACAATAACCTATGAACAAGAAGTATGTTAGCAATACACGTAAAAAAAGGCGAAAAGTTCAAAATAGCGCCACTGAAATTCGGACACCGCCAAAATCTTTCGTTAGTATCCACGACAATACCCTGCAGTTTTTATTAAATTAGGTATAACCTTTCTGTGCTTCACTAATAACTTTGATAAACGTTACGGTGCCACTTCAAAGCAAGAACGACATTCGGACAAGTATCGAGTCACTTTAACTCCGACGCACAAAAAAAGATACTACCTTAGGGTAAAGTTCAAATCGGGACGATCAAAATTTCAACACTGCCCTCACTTTTCGTTAACATCAGTGATAACACCCTGAACTTTTCTTCAAAATAACTGTAACTCTTGTCCTGTTCCTCAAATAATTTAGGAACAAGTATGCGGACATTTTAAGCTACTGAAGATCATAAGAAAGACACTTATCAGAAATTTACACCAAAGTTCAAAATGACGTTATCAAAATTTTGATACCGCCACTGCTTCTCGGTAACATCAGAGATAACACCCTACACTTTTCATCAAACTAGCTGTACCTCTCGTCCTGCTCCCAGAATAATTTCGATAAAAGTTGCGTTTTGGCGAAATTATTTCTACTTTAAATCGACAATAACATAGGAACAAGAATACGGTTACTTTAAGCGGCTGAAGATCATAAAAAAGACACTCTTTACGCCTTATCAGAGATTTACCCAAAGTTCAAAATGACGCTACCAAAATTTTGACACCGCCATTACTTCTCGATAGCATCAAAGATAACACCTTACATTTTTCATCGAATTAGCTGCAACCCTTGTAATGTTTCTCGAATGATTTCTGTAAGCTACCTTTTTATCTTCATAGAAACAAATATCGAGTTACTTTACACGACTGAAACTCATAAAAAACGGCTTTTTTGATTCCTGATCAGAAATTTATCCCAAAGTTCAAAATGGCGCCATCAAATTTTCAATACCGCCATTACTTTACGACATTATCAAAGACAACACTCTACAATTTGAAATAAAATCGAGTGATTTTTGTTATAATTTACCTGTTGCTGGAATTGTTGTTGCTGCAAAATCTGTTGGGTGCGATCGATTGACGGTTGTGTTTGTAGAAATTGTTGCGTCACCGGTTGTTGGTCGACTTGTTGTACGTAATGTACTTGTTGAGCAGTCGATTGTTGATATACTTGATGTTCGGCGTTCGGTTGTTGAGGCATATACTGATAATTGCCTTGTTGTTGTTGTTGCTGGTAAGTGCCGCTCGGCTGTTGTTGTTGTTGATAGTTTTGAGATTGTTGCTGTTGCAAAATCGCGGTCGACTGTTGATTCGGCTGTTGTTGAACATAACCTCCGTCTTGTTGAACATTCGTTTGAGGAGCGCTTGTTTGATAGCCGGACTGCTGAACGTTCGTTTGGGGTGTGGATGATTGATAGGCGGGTTGTTGAACGTTGGTTTGAGAAGGTGCAGACGTTTGATAAGCAGATTGTTGAACGTTAGCTTGAGGAGTTGGAGGTTGGTACGCAGGTTGTTGTACATTCGATTGAGGAGCAGATGTTTGATAATTAGGTTGTTGAACGTTCGCCTGAGGATTGGCAGTTGGATAATTAGGCTGTTGAACATTTGGTTGAGGAGCAGGTGTTTGATAACCAGGTTGATTCTGATAAGGTTGTTGAGTAGGCGGTTGTTGATAATTTTGGGATTGTTGATAGACAACTTGTTGTTGCTGTTGTTGAGAAGGTTGTGTAAAGTTTTGAGATGGTTGTTGTTGTGGTGCAGGATAACTCTGAGATGGTGGCTGCTGTTGTTGCTGTTGAGGATAACTTTGAGTGCTAGGTTGTTGCGGTGCTGGTGCATAATTCTGAGTGCTAGGCTGCTGTTGCTGAGGAGGAGCATAATTTTGAGTGCTAGGTTGTTGTTGTTGAGGTGGGGGATAACTTTGAACACTAGGTTGCTGCTGCTGTTGAGGCGGAGGAAAGCTTTGAGTACTAGGTTGCTGTTGTTGAGGTGGAGGATAACTTTGAGCACTAGGTTGCTGCTGCTGCTGTTGAGGTGGTGGATAGTTTTGAGTGCTAGGTTGTTGTTGTTGAGGCGGAGGATAACTCTGACTACTAGGTTGTTGCTGAGGTGGTGGATAACTCTGAGTACTAGGTTGTTGTTGAGGAGGCGGATAATTTTGAGTACTAGGTTGTTGTTGAGGTGGTGGATAACTCTGAGTACTAGGTTGTTGTGGCTGAGACTGGGAAAAACTTTGAGAATTAGGTTGTTGTTGAGGTGGTGGATAACTCTGAGTACTAGGATTTTGTGGCTGAGATTGGGGAAAATTTTGGGAATTAGGTTGTTGTTGTGGTGGATAACTCTGAGTGCTAGGCTGTTGTGGCTGAGATTGGGAAAAATTTTGAGAACCAACTTGTGGTTGCTGTGTTGGATAATTTTGTGCAGCAGGCGGTTGTTGTTGTTGTTGCGGAGGATAATTTTGAGAACTAGGCGCTGGTTGTTGTTGTTGTGGTGGAGGATAACTTTGAGTGCTAGGTTGCTGTTGTTGTGGTGGGGGATAATTCTGAGAATTAGGTTGTTGCTGTTGTGGAAGATAATTTTGAGAAGCAGCTGATTGTTGTTGTGAAGGATAATTTTGAGTACTAGGTTGTTGTTGGGAAGGATAACTCTGCAGAGTTGGTTGTTGAGTAAACGTTTGAGAAGTTTGTTGCTGATACGTCGGCTGTTGTTGTTGTTGTTGGTACGCCTGCTCTTGAATCAAACCCTGGTTATGCATATCAAGTTGACTGTCGACACTTAAACGGTGTTCAGATTGTTGCGGTACAGCATGAAGAAGTTCAGGTTGAGAGATGCTCGAAAGTTTATGTTGCGGATTCTCCTACAAAGGCGATAATTATCAAAAAACAATCCAAAATCTTATCAATACAAAAAAAAACACAAAACATTTCACACGACGCCCCTCTCCTTTACCAAGAACAGAAAACTTCTCCCAAATATAACAAAAACTCCGTTGCCCGAAAGTTGATAACGATTTTCAGCAAACATGGCAACCGAACGGAATTGTTAAAATAAGAAAAACGCAACAAGCTGTTTCAAATTCTTTATTCGAACGAAAGGTAAGTTGACCCACCTGTTGAACTTGCAGAAACTCAGCTTGTTGTGGGTGTCCGTCGACCACGAAGTTCTGTTGAACAAACTGCTGGGGCGGGGCCTGTTTGTGGATTATAGGTTGCTGTTGTACCGGCTCCATTGACGTTTGTCGTTGCAAAACTGGCGCATTTTGATGTTGTTCCGTTGAAATCTGCTGCTGTGGCTGTTGATAAATTGGCTGCTGTTGTTGTTGTTGTGGCTGAGGTTGTATATTATCTTGTTGTTGCATAGAATATTGCACAACACCTGGATCGCTTTGTTGTTGCATATACTGAACCTGTTGCTGTTCCTGCTGCACTACTCCTTGTTGCTGCTGCTGCTGCTGTGGAGGTTGTTGATACTGTTGTTGTTCTTGAACCATACTCTGTTGTTGGTTATATTGAGGTTGCATCTGTTGTTCAGGTTGAGCGTACTGTTGTTGCTGCTGCTGCTGTTGTTGTTGAACAGCGGCATTAGCGGCGCCTTGTTGTTGTTGTTGTTGAGAAATCTGTTGTTCAACTTGTTGTTGCAAATATTGTTGATATTGCAATTGTTGAGCAGCTTGAGCTGCTTGCGCGGCCAAAACTTCTTGTTCTTTCGTCCTTTGATCGCGCTCTTTCTTAATTTGGGCAATCTGAGCCTTCAAAAGCTGAGCGACCGTCTTAGCGTCGTCTTCGAAGATGATGCCAGACTTGGCCTGGAACAAACGTCACAACATGACAGATCAATCAATTTCGCAAAACAACTTGATCCAATATCAACCAAAAAACAAAACAGTTGAAGTTCTTCAACAATTAAATCAAAACCTTAATTTCTTGGTTACCTACCATTTCCTCAGCTATAGTGTCGAACCTATCGGTAGCCATGTCAAACTCGAACTGAATAGCTTCGTTCTCCTTGTGTTTGTGAGTTCGCTTCTTAGGATCGATAACGCGCAACCTGAACACGACTTTGTTGTCGGCTTGCGACACCACTTCGACTTTAAGACCGACGTCTTCTTCGAAAAACGCATGCGTTAGTAAATCTTTCACTTTCGGTCTATCTTCCTTTCTTGGTCTAATACAACTCTCGATGACGTCTTTGACTTCGGGATTCTGGACTTTCTCGAAACTTGCCGGTTTTACTCCCTGATCAAAAAACAAATAATAAAAAAAAAACAATTTCGACTCCCAAAGCTGCCTTACGGAAATGACTTTTTTGTAGATTTGGGCAGGACCTGTACATTCCGAGTAGGGATACTCGCTGGTGGCCATCTCCAACATGCACATGCCGAAAGCGTAAACGTCGACACCCTCATCGTAGTGTTCCTCGTACATTTCCGGTGCCATAAATTCGGGCGTACCAATCACCTGATTTAAAACACATTGTAGCTAACAAAAAACAATTGTTGCGTTATCACCTACCGATTTAGCAAAACTGCGATTTTTCAACGTTGCCAAGCCTAAATCTCCGATTTTAACCGATCCGGTTGTTCCAGTTATGAAAATGTTATCGCACTTTAGATCCCTGTGGATAATAGGTGGGGATCTAGAATGCAAAAAAGCTAAACCTTTCAATATTTGTCTGCACCACGATTTCAGAACTTTCGGATTGATTTTTTTGAAACGACGCAAGTAAGTTTTTAACGTTCCACTCAACATTAGTTCAGTGACCAAAACGATGTTCTTCTTTTTGACGCCAGCGGATTCCCAATAGTTGTAGAAACGCACGATATTGGGATGTTGGAGTTTCTTCAACATTTCAGCTTCTTCGCGGAAGCGTTGTCGTTCGGCTTTGTTCAATTTTTTCTCTTGCAACTCGCACCAGGCGACCGCGACGCCGGTTTGAGTGTCCAATCCTCGATAAACGGTTTTGAACGAACCTCTGCCAATCTAAAGGATGGATCAAAATAAAATTAGTCGAATAACGTTCTTCGATTGACCCAAATAAAATTTGCTTCGTTAATTGGATGGCCGAAGAAGCGGTTGGGTCAAAAGTTCAAAATCACGTCACTAAAATTTTACCACCCTCAATAACATTTATTAGCGTCACTGACAACACCCTAGATTTTTTGTCAAATTCCCTTGTTGTTTCACGGAACAAATCGGCTTTATGCTGGTTTCAAATTGATCAATCCTTATACATTACGGATCAATATAAAACTGGAATACGTGTCTTTATAAAAATTGAAATACCTGCAGTTTTTGGAAAATTTATCACCCCTCTGCTATCTAAGAATCTATCTAATACAAGAAGTACCTAAAACTTGTATTGAAAAAAAATAATTTGATACCGCTACTAGCGTTTACTTGAAGTTACTAGCAATGTAATAAGTTTCTTCGCTACAATCGCCATTTTACAGCAAAAGTTCAAACAAGTGTTAGAAAAGTTCTGACAGCGCCATTAACTTCCACTTGTATCAGTAAGAACACCCTACAATTTCAATTAAGTTCGCTCTGTGCATTATCCAAAAAAATCGCTTGCTACTATGTTTAAACGGTTCAGCTTTCGTACCTGAAGTTTACTGTTATAAAAAGCGAAATACACGCAGTTTGTGAAAAATTTGTCAAATATGTTCCAATCATAATTTTACATGTAGCAGGAACGTCAAAATTTGATGATTCTACCAAAATTAAACAACTTAAACCTCATGGCGTGAGTCTAAGCCTATTTTGGAGTTAACTTGAATTTTTGATAATATAAATAGCATTTTTTCCGTAAAAGTTCAAACAGGTACTAGCAAAATTTGGATACCGAGATTACGTTTCGTTAGCGTCACCGATAACATCCTACAAATTTTATCACGATAGCTCATAAATAGCATTTTTCTCCCAAAGTTCAAACAGGTACTGGCAAAATTTTGATATCGCTATTACGTTTCGTTAGTGTCACCGAAAACACCCTGTATTTTTTATTCAGATAGCTCATAAAATAGCGCTTAAATATCACTTTTCCCACGAAGTTCAAACAAGTACTAGCAAAATTTTGATATCGCTATTACGATTCGTTAGTGTCACCGATAACACTCTACAATTTGTATCCAGATAGCTCATAAAATAGCTCATGAATAGAGTTTTTCAGCAAAAGTTCAAACAGATACTAGCAAAATTTTGATACCGCTATTGCGTATCGTTAGTGTCACCGATAATACCCTACAATTTTTATTCATATAGCTCATGAATAGCATTTTCTCCCCAAAGTTCAAACAGATACTAGCAAAATTTTGATACCGCTATTGCGTATCGTTAGTGTCGCCGACAACACCCTACAATTTGTATCCAGATAGCTCATAAAATAGCTCATGAATAGCATTTTTCAGCAAAAGTTCAAACAAGTACAAACAAAATTTTGATACCGCTATTACGTTTCGTTAGTGTCACCGATAACACCCTACAATTTTTATTCAGATAGCTCATGAATAGCATTTTCTCCCCAAAGTTCAAACAGATACTAGCAAAATTTTGATACCGCTATTGCGTATCATTAGTGTCACCAATAACACCCTACAATTTGTATCCAGATAGCTCATAAAATAGCTCATGAATAGCGTTTTTCAGCAAAAGTTCAAACAAGTACAAGCAAAATTTTGATACCGCTATTACGTTTCGTTAGTGTCACCGATAACACCCTACAATTTTTATTCAGATAGCTCATGAATAGCATTTTCTCCCCAAAGTTCAACAGATACTAGCAAAATTTTGATACCGCTATTGCGTATCGTTAGTGTCGCCGACAACACCCTACAATTTGTATCCAGATAGCTCATAAAATAGCTCATGAATAGCATTTTTCAGCAAAAGTTCAAACAAGTACAAACAAAATTTTGATACCGCTATTACGTTTCGTTAGTGTCACCGATAACACCCTACAATTTTTATTCAGATAGCTCATGAATAGCATTTTCTCCCCAAAGTTCAAACAGATACTAGCAAAATTTTGATACCGCTATTACGTGTCGTTAGTGTCACCGATAACACCTTACAATTTGTATCCAGATAGCTCATAAAATAGCTCATTAATAGCATTTTTCAGCAAAAGTTCAAACAGGTGTTAGCAAAATTTTGATACCGCTATTACGTTTCGTTAGTGTCTCCGATAACACCCTACAATTTTCATTGAAATACCTCGCGTTTTATCGGTCGAAACTCTTGATAAAAGTTAAAAATTCATCAATTTACCTCTTCTTCGTATTTGAAGAACCTGCCGTCGGGACTGACCGCGATCGGTCTATAAACATCATCTTCATCCTCAACCTTTCCTTCTTTCGTTAAAGTCAAATTAACAACAACCGGTTGTTCGATAATGATATCCGGATTGTTTTCGGCATTCTCGTCATTGCGGTGCAACTCGTCTATAGTTTGTTCCGTAATTTCGGTCATTTCCGTGTTAAGAAACAAGTTCTTTGGTATATTGTACATAGGTCCGAACTCGAGCAATCTCTTATCATTTTGATATTCAGGTTCATCTTCGGCGTTCGAATCAGTTTCAACAGTAACCAAACAAGTGACCCCACCATGTTTGACGAATTTCTTTTTGTTCTTGTGTTTCTCGGCGATAACGCGATCGACATTGTTGGACAGTTCGTTGATGACTTGATTGGCGGCCAGTTCCGCGTCCGGTATTTCCGAACAAGAATCATGATATTCTTCGTATTCTTCAACGAAATTTCTGGCGTCGATCAGGTTGTCGGCGGAGGGGGTTTGAGTTAACATTTTTGTTGGAGGTGTCAAAATGTCGCTTGTGTTACATCTGATGAGACTCTTGTAGTCGCCGGTTAATGTTACGATTAGGGATGGTTTTTTCTCTGATCGTAGTTTGTTTTTATCGATGATTTCCAGGGCCTTTTCGAGGATGCTGTCGATGAACCTTTCAGTAGCCAATCGGACGTCGAGTTCCTCATGCGATCCACCATCTAAACCTTAATTAGTCAATAAACAGACAGATTGAAACGCCGTTCTTGACCTGTTAGTATTTTCCGTGCTATGTCTTTTCGATTATAAAAAAACTCAAGCAAATAATTTGACTATCAGACCAAAAACGACACTTTAAAGTTATAATACATCGCAATGTGCTGCCCTCTAGATGACGCAAGTATAATCATATGACGTTCAGTTCTTTAAAATGCGAACAAACAATTTTTGAACGTTCAGGTTCAATAAAAATAATTTCCTTCACTCAACTCCTACTTCCAGATACTTCTACAATGACCAAAAAAAATCATTTAAGTACTTTAAATTGTGCACAAGCAGCACCTGGACGTTCAGAATTAATAATTTTTTTTTTAAACAAAATCTTAACCACAAAATCAGAAGCGCCATCTTAAGTTACATAATATCGCACATGTGCTGCCACCTAGGGGAAAACGTAGGGAACATAAAGTGCGCACAAGCAACTTTAGGATGATTTTTTTCTCTTCTTGAATTAACCAATACTCTACCTCTAAACTCACACATCTTCATGGCATCTCGAGATTCACTTTCGCCTCCAAACAAATGCACGTTGCAGAATCTCTTCCGGAACGGCGCCAAATTCTCAATAATATTATCATACGGTATTGAAGAACAACTGTGCGTCCTGATTTTCTCCCTCTTCTTGCCATCATCAAAACCGTCATTAATATCTTTCACAATTTTAGTGAAAGTGTACCGGTTCAAACTTGTTGTTGTCGTAACTGTTTTGACATTGTCCACATTAGTGGTGACGGTTCTCAAACTAGTCGTCGCTTCCTTTTGTGTTTTGCCATCGTCATTGTTTTGGTCGTTACTGGCAGGTTTCGTTTTGTCTTTCTTACTCTTTTTTTTATTACAACCGACCGGTTTCGGCTTAGGTTTCGGTTTGACGGGTTTGAATGCTGTCAATTTCGATTTATCATCTTCAACTGTGTGATAACCTTTATTATTGACCGCTACATCAGGAGAACTAGAAGTCTGATCAATATATTCAATACTGTCAAATTTGCCTAATTCCATAGATTTTGATGGATCCGCCGAGCAATCGGTGCGTTTCGAAGGGGCAGCAATAGCTCCATCTTGCTATAATTATTGAGATTTTAAGTTAATTTATTTAGGATAGTTTAATTGTCTTACTGGTTTCTTTTTGGGAGTCTGTATGGGTTGTGAGACTTGCACGGTAGGGGAGGAGAACCCGCAAGCTACCACTTCTTGCGTGGCCTCCTCCCCCACTTCGCATGACTTGTTTGAAGCGCTTGATGGTGTCCGTTTATGACTTGGTCTACCCGGGAACCTCAAGGGCTTCCAGCCATGGAAGCTTTTCGTGCTGCTCTTGCTGGTGGTGCTCCCCTCGCTGCCTTTACGTGGAATGGTCGGACTGTTATTGCTTGAAATTTAGCAAATTTTAAGTAATTAAATTACGAATTGACGCAACAACTTACTGTCCTTGTTCGAATTTCGGGCACGATTGCCCCGTGGTTCTATTCTTGTCCGGGTGGCAAGCCTGACAGCGACTCGCCCTTAAGGATCGTGAGGCAGCACTACTACCCAACCGACTGTCATTTCGGATATAGTTCGAGTAACGTTTATATTCCTCAAATTCCAGTCTGCCCGATAACGTTACTAGTTGCGCAAAATTGCCTTAAGTCCATAAAAAAAGGCCCCGATCAGCAACTGGTATCGAAGAAATTCTAAGCGTTTTGACTGCGATTTTTCGGTAGATTCTTGCCCGGGATCAAATCTCTTGATAGTTCTGTAACGAACAAATTTTCTTTAGAAACCATGTGTCCCCCTTGAAAAAATTTAAGCCCGCCCCTGCCCGCATATGTCAAATGTTCCTTCTAGATTTTTTGTTCTGGCCCTGAAACTGATTTCGATCGATCGACTGACTTATTCCTTTCGCGATTCCCGTCGCATCAGGAACAACGAGGAATCGTTGGAGTAATCTGACAATGAATCACTTTTTTTCGGGATAAAAATGAAACGCAGACGGCAATTTTGGTTGAAATTTGAACGTTTCGTGGGATTTAATGACGTTCAAGGATCGTTGGTAATAGGAATAAAATAATTACAAGGTCCTGGATTGGAAATTTGATTGAATTTCGATGGAAACTTACATTTTCTTTGAAATATTTGACAACACCCTCAGTAACGAAAACACTACCAAATAGCCGCAAGATGGCGCTGACGTGACGTTTTCCTACAATACTACCAATAAAATGAAACAGAAATTCCCCAGAACAATTTGATTTTTTGATTAGATAACCTCAAAATTTATCGAACGATCTTTTTAAAATTATCGCAATCATAATGAATTATTCTTGTTTTTTTCGGAAATTTCACTTCAACCACGCAGAATCCACCACCGCCTCAACATCGTGATCACAAATACTTAATAGTACCTTTAGTGACGATTATTATAATAATTTTTCTATCTATTCTGGTAAGTTTCAAAAAGAGGCTTCAAGGACATTATTTCTTATTGTTTTAAGGTATATCTAATGGCGCGTCGGAAGAGACGGTTGAGTATTCTACGTGCTCGTTTGCGGACCTTATACGAGTTCGATTCCAATGAGCTAGAATGGGAGTCTCTAAACAGCTATGACAACCCCAATTACACCCAAGAAATTTCTAGTACAGAAGTGTGAGATCTCCACTATTAAACAAGTGCTTTAAGTTCCTAAAATGTCAATAATTTTTCTTCATTAATAAGAATTTTAGAATTTTTTGCTATGCTAAATTTATACATTTTACTTAATCTATTATTAAGGAAATGACGTCATGTTCTCAGTATTTTTCCCAGTATTTTCTTACTTGCTCCATTGTTGACAATAAATTTTTTGAAATGTAACTAATATTCTTTTGTTCTAGCAACTTCAAGTCTGATTGTTTAATTCCTAAATTTATGTCAGAAATGTTCCTGTTGCTTTTGGAGTGCCGCTAGAAAGTCTAGATGCCAAATTCCTTTTTCTGGAAGTTATACTAGAATATAATTAAAACATTTTCAAAATTTAGTTGCTAAATTGCCGCAATTGACCTGCTTTGCATATTTTATTAATAATTTGTTGATGGGTGTGATATTCTAGTATTCTGTTTTGCTGGAATTTTCACGCAGGAGGCTTTGTAATTCTTGCAAGTCATGAAAATAATTGAAGTTTTGAAAGTGACATTTGTGGTAGTTTTCGCGATTTTCTTTTGCTATTTTAGAAAATTGTCCTATTTTTGCTTTTATTTAGTCATTCTTCAGGTCATAAACGTCAATTGTCGAAATTAAAAGATAATTACAATGTTTTAGTTTTTAAATTTAAATCGAGAAACAGATTCATAGTTTTTGCTTTTCCGTATTTTTAATTGTCTTATACTGGAATTGGGCAATTTTAATACATATTCCAATATTTCGGGATCTAGTTGAAATTATTAATTATTTTGTCGTTTTACGTGGTTGGTATTAATTTGGGAATAGTTGGCTATGCCGCCATTGCGCAAACGCGATTATAACAATTGCTACGTTTGAAAAATCGCAAAATGTTTGTTATTTTTCGTCGTTTTTGCGTTATTTAAAGAAAAAGTGATGATTTTGCGTGTTTTGGCCGACCAATAACGTCGAATTGACACGAAATTAAGATGTAAGTGCAAATCGCTCAGTTTCAACGAGTTTATAAACTCCATTTACGTAAAATTTTTTGAATCTGGTGCCCAATTGTCGTCAATTTTCCATCCTGTTTCTTCTCGCATCTATTCAATCGATTTTTCTTCTATAAGAGCGCCGCACTTTTCAAATTTTTTTAATAGAAATTGCGACCATAACCTCAAATTTAATAATAATAAACACTCCAAACATGGCCAGTTTTTTACTTCTAAAGCTGGCTGTCGTGTTTATGCGCATGCGTTAATAAAACAATAGCCATCTTTGAAAATTTGTGAAAAGTTTTTTGCGCGTCATTTTCTCTAATTTCTTCCATTTATTGAGAAAAGTATCGTGTTTTGCGGGTTTTGATCAATTTCCATCCACAAGTAGTTTAATATTGTGGCGAAATTAAGACGTAAGTAACATTGTCAATTTTTGTAAATTATGAGTCAATTTGTATCGAAATTGTTTAATTAAGGGCCAAATTGCGTAAAATCTTCCTAACCGGTTAATCCTAACACCCGTTCAATTGGTTTTTGATCAACGGGCACCGCAATTATCAATAATTTTGATAATAATAATAAAAAAAAAACATAACCTCAAACTCAATTAAGCGTATTAAATACGTTTTTACCACCGTTTTAATCGCATTTTGAACAATTACGACTTAACTTTGACCCTTTTTGTCTTAAATCGCATGGACGTAGGAAAAACAAGTAATGCAAGGATTTTGCACAATCTCTACAGTAGGAATCACAAAGAGTGGGGATGCTCAACAGGCAAATTTTTTTATTTTTCACATCGTTTACCTCTAAATAGTTGAATCTTTAAACAAGCTGTTAATAAAAACTTTCAGTTGTTTTATCTTTTTTTTTTCTATTTTATGTTAACTTTTTTCATTATTTAATTAATTCCAGTCTTAACAATAAGTTTTTTTATTCTTTTTTCGACATCAAGCCGTTTATTATTAAATAAATAAAAAAAAATGCGATTTTGCCGGCCAGTTTGGGTTACCTGAAAAGTGGGGGTGTATCTCAATAGACACAATATCTTCAATCGACAACACTATTAGAATGTGACATTTGACGTGACCGTGCTACACATGTCAACTACTGTGTATTGTCTTGGGATACACCCCCACCTTCCACTTAGTTTTTTTTTTTTTAAATAACCGGTTTGATGTAGAAAAAATAAATAAAAAGCAGACCAAATGGTATTATAACAATGTTTAGCATCGTTTACGTTAAAATATTTGTTTTTTAAAATAAACACAATATTTGTATTTTGCCGCCTAATTTGAGATACCTAACGATGGGGGTGTATCTCAATACAATACACAGTCGACACCACTATTAGGATGTGACATGTGAACATTTGAGACTTTAAGTGTCACATTATAAGGGTGTTGTCAACTGTGCATTGTGTGGGGATACACCTTTATCCTCTAGGTAGACCAAACTGGCGAAAATTGAATTTTCTTCATTTATTTCCAAATGAACGGTTTGATGCAGGATAGAAAAATTCCACGCTTGTTGGGGAATAATCTTCTATGTTTGACCAAATAAGAATATTTGCACCTCAAACAGACATAACCTCAAACTTAATCACAACATGTTAAATAGATTTCTTATCGTCGTTTTAACCAGATTTTTAATGATTACGATTAGACAGTAACTCTTCATATACTAAGTGCTTTGTGCTAAAAAGAAAGCGAAACAATATCAAGTAACGCCAGTAACCTGCACAACTTCAGTTATTTATATGAAGAGTAACGAAGGGTGAGGGTGCGCAACAGACCAAGTGGTATTATAACAATCTTTAGCATTGTTTATGTTAAAATAGTTTTTTTTTTAAATAAATACAATATTGGCATTTTCCGCCCGGTTTGGGATACCTGGAAGAAGGGGTGTATCCCAATACAATACACAGTCGACATCACTATTATGATGTGAAATTTGAGAGTGTCATTTCAAGTGTCACATTCTAAGAGTGTTGTCAACTGTGCATTATGTTAGGATACACCTTTATCTTCTAGGTAGACCAAACTGGGCGGCAAAATGTGAATTTTCTTCATTTATTTCAAAATAAACGGTTCTAGTAGGAAAAGAGAAATTCGACGCTTGTTGGGGAATAATTTTCTATGTAAGGCTAAATAAAAATATTTGAACTTCAAACAGACATAACCTGAAACCTAATCACAACATTTTAAATGGATTTTTGATCGTCATTCTAACTAGATTTTTAATGATTACGGTTAGATAGTAACACTTCATATACTAAAGTGTCTTGTTGTGGAAAATAAAATGAAACAAATTCAAGTAACACCAGTAATTTCAGCGATTTATATAAATAATAATAAAGCGTGGGGATGCGCAACAAACCAAGTAGTATTATTTTTAAATAAACAAAGAAAATTCGAATTTTTGCCGCCAAGTTTGGGATACCTGCAAGATGTGGATGTATCCAATGAAAAACACAGTCGACATCACTATTAGAATGTGATATTTGAGAGGCACTACCATTTCAAATGTCACGTTTTAATAGTGTTGTCAATTGTGTATAGTATTGGGATACACTCACACCTTACAGGTAGCCCAAACTGGGCGAAGCTTAATGCCAAAATACGAAATTTCTTAATTCACTTCAATATAAACGGTTTCATGTAGAAAAGGAAACGTTTTACGTGATATTATAACATTCTTAAGCATAGTTGTTGCTTTAAATAATTTAACTTTAACAATAAATTTTATTTGTTGCTACATTTGATATAATGGAAACGCGATAATTGAAACTCTTAAACGTGTCTAGTAGCTAATTAATAATTTTTGTCCACTAGGTGCTGCAAGGAGAATTGACACTTGCGGCGTCACCAAGGTTAGTAACTATATATTTTTATTATTTATTACAAAGTACTACTTAGTACTTAAAGTTGTTTTTTGTGAAGCGACTAAAAGATTTTATTACGTCTTATCAGTTGATTTGCAATTGCCTTCCGAAGGGGAGCGACAAGAAACTTGCGTGTCGCTTAACTATTAAACATAGCCAGTGATTTCCTTGATTTCTCGATCAATTAACTGGAGTTTTTACGGTTTTCGTTTACGAGATGTGCTGGCGCCAGCAGAAATTGGAGAAAACAACGACATTTACGTCTGTTTTGATGGTAGGTAGAGTTTGCTTGCATGGAATTTAGCAAGGATTCGACGTAATTTTGGCGTCCGAAAATGAAACAAGTTTTTAATTACAGTGAAATGTTTAATTTAGAAATTTTTAAAAGGAGAATGATATGATATAAATATTTACATTACAGAGAAATCATCGAATCAAAGCGAAACGTTCGATTCTACAATATAAAACGAGAGGTTGAGGAAGAAAAAAAAAACTAACGCAATAAAACAAACTTTCGCGCCGTTTTTTGTGTGTGTTGTGTTTTTTTTTTGATTATCTCAGGAGAACGCCCACTTGGAAAGTTTATTTTACCAAAAACGAAAGGAAAAAACAAACATTAAATATCGTTCTACTGCAAAAAAATCTATTACGCTATATTCTACATGCAGTTATTTAAAAATGTGCATTTTTATACATATTTTGCTAATGTCTCTCACTTATATTTTTTTTAACGTTTTTTGTTGTAAGAGCAGAACATTACGTATTCATTTCAATAACTTTTTTTACAATGTGTATACATTGAGTACAATGGAAGAATTACATAAATTTCTTGTATATTGCCAAAAATATACATTATTTCTTATTATTATTGGAAACGTTAAAATATTGCACTGAGTTATCGGTACTTTTTCCGTTCTTGTCGACGTGCTATATTTTACCGTCCTGTTCATATATTTTTAAAATTTAAATATTTTTTTTGGAAGAAAAACAAAGGAAACAGTATGGCAAACGTCATTAAATTCATCTCTATTGGGTGGATTCGTATCTTTATTTAAATACTTACAAGTAACGATATGCATTTATAACTTTTTTTCTCATATTCATTTAACCCTAGTTTATTTGGAAATTAAAGCTATGTACGAACAGACATCTCGAGCGGATTTGAGATCGGAACCGCTGCAAGGGAAAAACCAAAAAACGCGAAAAGCCCGAAAATGTTGTTGCTGTTGTTGGCGCTTTCGGTTGAAGATTGAATTGTTTACTGGCCGAATTCGAACAAACGACGCCTTGATGCCCTGCGGAAAGACTAGAGGAAAACTGAAACTCGACGGCGGATTTTTGAAAGTTTTTGAACACGATAATTTAGACCTAAACATATTTCTAAATATACACATCCGCAATACCGTGCTATGTACAAAAGAAAGTTGTCTTGATGATGACGTCAAAAGTACGAAACATTGACACTAATTTAGTTAATTTTTTTTTAGAAAATTTCGTGACATTTACAATGTTTGAGAAGAAAACGTATGTACTCACAGAATATTGCAATTTGGCCATTCGTTAAAGTTGGAAAGCACACGTTTTTTTTACTAATATAATTTAAATAATAGAACAATAAGCAAGTATCACAATGTTTAAAACATTTTGCTTTGCAAATAGCCGTTTTTCAATAATTTGGCTAATTTGATAATAATATTGGTAACAGTCTTATAATATAATAACTACATAAATACAAGTTAAAAAAAGGGAGAGAACAAAACATCGCCTCGTTGGCAAGAAAAAACTCTTAAATTTAACAAAAACTGGTAAATAGTACTTAGCAGTAATCACAATAAATAATTGGAGGGGGGGGAGGGGGTAATGATTTTCGATATTTCCGTGATTGCACTTAACATTATTATCTTACGAGAAAACCAAAACGTCTCTTTCACTCTCCGAAAGAGTCACTGGGGTTGTTCGCGAACCTCTATCACTACTCATAAAACTACTGGGAAATGTTCATAACAAAACTCAATAATCCCATCGTTCATCTTCTGTTTCCCCTTTCTCCTGTTTGTCGTCGTGTAGCGACGTTTCGTCCGCGTGTTCCTTATCTTTGTCGTCGAGTTGTCGCGTCGCTTCGTTGTCGTTACTGATCGACGACGCGTCGCTTTGATCGTCATCGAACCGATCCATGACCGGTGTCGGTTCGACTCTGACCGTCTCTTCGGAACTTCGACGTCCGTAATCTTCCGTTTGCATAACGCACACACCGTTAATGATGACTTCGTCACCGATTGGTTTGTCTTTTTCGTCTTGCCATTCGGGATTGACCCATTGGGGTGCTGCCGGTTTCCGTCGCGACGACCTGCCTTGGTTCGACGTTACCGGCGTTTCTTTCGGTTCCGATTTGATTTCACCATGCAAACTTCCCCCCGACATATTCGAATCGTCCGAACCCACATTACTTTCGACGTCGTCGTCATCGTCAAAATCCCCCGGTTCACGTTTCAATGACGTCATCGATAAATCGAGACCGCTCATTTGTTCTTTGACGGCGTTGTTGAGGGCTGACAAATCCATGTCGGCTGTCGGCAACAACCCTCGACTTATTAACGCCGCCAAATTCGTGTTCGCCGCCAAATACGGTGGATAAGGTAATGGTACCCCACTCAAACCCATGCGTTCTTTTGATAACTCTAACAATCTTTGGTTCAATAACAGTCTGAATTGCACGGGATCGAAAGGGCCTTGGTTGCCACTTTGTTCTCTTGGAGGTATATCCGAAGACATGCCGTGAGGCACTTGCTGTTTCAACCTCATCCGATGGTTGTGGAACCAATTCGTTATCGTTCGACTCGACAATCCCAGTTCGCCCGCCAAAAATTCTATCGTGGCAACATTTGGATAGGGATCGAGAGCGAAAGCCAATCGTAACGCTTCTTTTTGTTCTTCGGAAAAGAGGACTCGCTGTTTTTTCGCCGAAGTAGGACCGGGTCCGGGCGAATTGGAATGGTAGAATTCGGATGTGTCGTTCGATGAGGTGTCGGAACTGTTGTCGTGAGCACCGGGACCGCCGGACGATCGACGTCGTTTGTTGGCCTCGCGACGTTCGTTCTTGAGAGCCTGCAACCGGTCGATGTTATGGGCGTCGTTCAACCACAACTGCATCCGGATGAAGGGCTCTCGACCTTTGATGCTCAACATGTGCCACGGTTTCGGTTTCGATAGCAGCTCGCTGACGGAACCCTGAGACAAACCCAAAACGGCTTCGCCAAAAATCTGCAAAGAACCCAAAATTACAATTTTGCACCAAAAATCTCGAGTATGTTAGTAGAAGTCTCTTTATGAGAGGAGTACTTTGCCTAGTTAGTAGTATGATCGTTTCTAGGAGGGCGACACTACAAAGTGTAAAGCGCTCCCTCTAACGGATTGCAGACAAACCATCTATTTGGTAGAAGTCCTAGCTAAACTACCTGCAATCTTGTGGGTTACAAAGTAAACGTTTTGAATACACCCCATTCATTCGATAAGCAAAGCGATCGGACTATTAAGAGATTCCGGCAAAGTTTTATTCATCTTATGGTGGGTAAGAGTTTTGCGTACGATAAATACACCGCCACATTTCCGAAAAATTGCTTTTTGAAAAGTCCATTGCTAAAATCCACTCAAATAGATACACGAGCAAACGATACATAAATAATAACCTCAAAAAAATTGTTTGAATTGAATTGTTGACTGACATCTGACACGAGCTCGACCGGATTACGCATGCGCCACTTGTTAATTAGTGGGAGAAATTTGGAGTTTGGATACTTTTCCGTTGGTTACGAATTTGACACAGAAACGTCAAATAGATAGTGAATTTTAGTTTTATCAAGTTTTTATAAGGTTATGTTTGATCAGGCGATGATAGCGATCTGTCAAATACAAGAAATTTTACGAATCCATCTAGCGCCGTATTTTGAAATTTGATCGCATAGAGACCTGTATCTCGATTGTTATCGACATTTTTGACACTGAAGCATCAAATAGATAGTGGATCTTAGTTTTATCAAGTTTTATCATTGTTGGAAGTGAACTGATTTTCTTAGGTTATGTTCAACCTGACGATGATGGCGATCTGTCAAATACAAGAAATTTTACGAATCCATCTAGCGGCGTATTTTGAAATTCGATCGCATAGAGACCTGTATCTCGATTGTTATCGACATTTTTGACACTGAAGCATCAAATAGATAGTGGATCTTAGTTTTATCAAGTTTTATCATTGTTGGAAGTGAACTGATTTTCTTAGGTTATGTTCAACCTGACGATGATGGCGATCTGTCAAATACAAGAAATTTTACGAATCCATCTAGCGGCGTATTTTGAAATTCGATTGCATAAAGACCTGTATCTCGATTGTTATCGACATTTTTGAGACTAAAACGTCAAATAGATAGTGGATTTTAGTTTCATCAAGATTTATTATTGTATGAAGTGAACTGATTTTCTTAGGTTATGTTCAACCTGACGATGATGGCGATCTGTCAAATACAAGAAATTTTACGAATCCATCTAGCGGCGCATTTTGAAACTCAATTGCATAGAGACCTGTATCTCGATTGTTATCGATATTTTTGACACTGAAGCATCAAATAGATAGTGGATCTTAGTTTTATCAAGTTTTATCATTGTTGGAAGTGAACTGATTTTCTTAGGTTATGTTCAACCTGACGATGATGGCGATCTGTCAAATACAAGAAATTTTACGAATCCATCTAGCGGCGTATTTTGAAATTCGATCGCATAAAGACCTGTATCTCGATTGTTATCGACATTTTTGAGACTAAAACGTCAAATAGATAGTGGATTTTAGTTTCATCAAGATTTATTATTGTATGAAGTGAACTGATTTTCTTAGGTTATGTTCAACCTGACGATGATGGCGATCTGTCAAATACAAGAAATTTTACGAATCCATCTAGCGGCGCATTTTGAAACTCAATTGCATAGAGACCTGCATCTCGATTGTTATCGACATTTTTGAGACTAAAACGTCAAATAGATAGTGGATTTTAGTTTCATCAAGATTTATTATTGTATGAAGTGAACTGATTTTCTTAGGTTATGTTCAACCTGACGATGATGGCGATCTGTCAAATACAAGAAATTTTACGAATCCATCTAGCGGCGCATTTTGAAACTCAATTGCATAGAGACCTGTATCTCGATTGTTATCGACATTTTTGAGACTAAAAAGTCAAATAGATAGTGGATTTTAGCTTCATCAAGATTTATTATTGTATGAAATGAACTGATTTTCTTAGGTTATGTTCAACCTGACGATGATGGCGATCTGTCAAATACAAGAAATTTTACGAATCCATCTAGCGGCGCACTTTGAAACTCAATTGCATAGAGACCTGTATCTCGATTGTTATCAACATTTTTGACACTAAAACGTCAAATAGATAGTGAATTTTAGTTTTATCAAGTTTTTGTAAGGTTATGCCCGATCAGGTGATGATGATCTGTCAAATATATGAAATTTTGCCGACCCTAGCGGCGTACTTTGAAATTCGATTGCATAGAGACCTGTATCTCGGTAATTATCAACATTTTTGACACCAAAACGTCAAATAAAATAAATAGATAGTGAATTTTAGTTTTATCAAGTTATTGTGAGGTTATGTTCGACTAAGCGATGATGGCGATCTGTCAAATACAAGAAATTTTACGAATCCATCTAGCGGCGTATTTTGAAATTCGATCGCATAGAGACCTGTATCTCGACTTTTATCCACATTTTTGAGACTGAAACGTCAAATAGATAGTGGATTTTAGTTTTATCAAGTTTTATTATTGGTGGAAGTAAACTGATTTTTTAATTTTATGTTCGACCCGACCAGGCTATAGTGGCGCTCTATCAAGTACAACAAATTTTGGAAAACACCGTGAAAATTGTAACGCGTTGCTCTGGTTTCTGTTTTTCAGATCAAAATAAAATCGAATCGTGACGGGAGTGGTAAACACAGTTTTAAACCTAGCATCAACGCCATCTAGTACTAACCAACTCAAATAGATGAGTAATTAAACGAATGAAATTTCTACCTTTTGGCCTATGTTGTTGGCCAGGAGGGCCTCCTTGATTTTGGTGGTGATGACTTGCGTGTCGAGATCTTGGGTGAGTGCCGCCATCTCGTAGACGCTCGGCGACATGTGTTGGTGCATGTTTCTCAGCGACACCTGGTGCTGGGCCATGGGTGAATGGGGAATGCCGTGCGGACTGGGATTCGATTTTTTCATATGGTCCGGTGTGGGCAAGTTGATGGCGTGATGGGGTGGTACTCCCGGCGGTGTCAACAACATGGGAGGATGTTGGGGATTTTGAACGGGCGGCGGTCCCAATTGCAACGATGGCGGCAACAAATTTTGCGTTTCTTGCATTTTATTAATCAATCCGGCCGCTTCACTCAACATTTTCGACGTGGGAGGCATCGGTTTACCAATCGAACTTCCAGCTGCGAAACAAGGAAAGTCTAACAGTGATTATAAGACTTGAGACCCAAAAAAAAATTGTTTTACCTCCACCATAACCGCCGGTTCTCATCAATTTTTCGGGGGCGATCTTGTATTGGCTCGCTACTAATTTGTGGACAGCGTTGTCGTCTTCGAGGAACATTTTCATGCGGATGAAGGGTTCTCGACCTTTTTGGGTTAACATGTGCCAAGGTTTCGGTCTTGCAAGGAGGTCGCTTACGGAACCCTGCGATAATCCCAGGACCGATTCCCCGAAAAGTCTTTGACTTATCGAATATTGGCTCAGTTGTTCTTTGACTTTTTTCACGATGTCTTCGGTGTTGAGATTGTTGTACTGGTCGAATTGTTGTTGGGTGATTGGGGGTAGAACGGCTTTTAATGGTCGTTGCGAGGAGGTGTGATGGGGTTGGCTGGGTGGTTGCGAAATTAACGAATTGGTGATGGAAGCCATACGTTGGAGTGGACTGGCAACTGCCGATCCTGCGAAATCTTCATTCGGGGTCATCGCAGGTGGTAGAATGGCGTTACCCAAAGGACTGGAAGCTGTTGATCCACTGGAAGGTTGAGTTCCTGGTTCTATTTTCGGTCGAACTAAACTGAACGCGCTACCGGAATGCCTTAACGCGTCTTCGTCTTTGGTTTCTTTATCGTCGTTTCCGTTGATGATTTTTGTTTTGTCTTTGGGCAACGATAAGTCTTGGACGCCGCCATTGGCGGAAGGTACTTGATGATGGGCGAGTGCTTGCTGTTGTAAGGCGAGCAAACCTAAATTTGGCATCTGACCCGGTTGGGTTTGGTTCAGTTTTACTATTTCTCTATGATAAGCGTCGAGAGCGATCCTGATCTCTTCTTGGGTACGGTCCATTTGACCACCGCTAAACAATTGAGGGAAAAACATACTAAAATTAGTTTAATAGCGACAAGTTTCTTCAAATTAATCAATTCTCACCCAGGAAAAGCTTCTCGAGGATTTCTCATATCTTCAATTCGTCGTCCCATCAATTTCGCTAATTCTTCCTGATAGATTCTTACAACTTTTTCTGGTGGAATGTCGTCGTTTTCGTATTTTTTCAGTCTCCGGTTTTGCGAAGAGTCTTTCGAGAAGGGACTGAGACATTGACCATGGGGTGATTTAGAATCGTCATTGCTGCGACTATCTTCTTGATGTCCTTTCAATTGTTGGAACTGACTTGCTTCGCTCAGTATATGCGCTATTCGTTCTTCTGTGAGGTCATTTTCTGGCCGTCCGAACGTTGGCATTCCTGTATCTTTGCCTGAGGAAAAATTGTCTGTAAGAAGTAGGAATAGATGGTCTTAATGACTTGGTATTTTGCTAAATATTATAGCAAAAACAATTAACAAATAATTGGTAGCGAAACCATCAATCTCTCTCCTCCAATGGCAATTTTAATTATTGTTTGTGATTTGGGAGAAATTGATGGTAAATACACGAGAAATCCACAGATGAACGAAATCAACTGTAATAATAGTTGCGTGACGATCATTTTTTTTTTGCCCAATTATTACGTGATATGGCCAGAGGTAATTATAGATTCCGGATCGTACCATTAAAATTAAATATCCCAACGTCGATCCGAACGAGAGGATGCAATTTAGATTTTGTGTGATGGCAACTGAATCCGTGATGGTATCTTTCCAGTTTTCTAGTTATTAAAATAAAATTACGATTGTCTCGGAGAGCTTCTGGTAAATAAAGTGTAACGGTTCTTTATACCGTGCGACACAAGACGACAGTTTAATGGCAGTATTTACGACGTTGTACATCTGTATTTATACAATAATAAAAACTACCAGCGACTCTGCAACAAATAATAATTACTCTCTCTCCGATGCTCATTTCGTATTTTTCATGGGAATGTGAACTTTGAATATTGCGACAAAAGACACAAATACACGTCTTTGTGTGTGTCTCCATTCGAAATCACGACGACAGCGAGCAATTGCATATGTCAACGTATCAATTTTAATACAGTTACGTCTAATTGTCAGTTTCGAGATTTTCTCCTGACTCACGGAAACCATAGACGACGACCACAAAACCGGACCGATCCTAACGACATAATAATTGAACGTCGTCGATGACCGCCATTTCGAAATCCAACAACCCCCCGAACCAACCGACGAAAATTTCCCATCGCTAAGACGTCGCACGCGGCCGAAACTGTTTGCGGTACGGCACGTTTTTTTTGACGGACCAAAGGAATTGGTGACGAATCGCGGTGCGTACCGATGTAACGAAACAATATCGTCGGTTGTTACGTGTATGCATAGTTTTGTGGCTGGTTAATTGTCGCGAGTCCGTTTGTTCGATTTGGAAAAAAAATTTGATAATTGGAAGCGTGTTCGTGACAGCGCCATGTGCCAACATAAAAATGTTCCGGATGAATTGACAGACATTGAAACCGTTTTGATGGACGTTTAAAAAATGGCCCCTCTCGATCGTTGTTGTCGGTCTGCCAGGATGATGATGATGATGGGTGAAAATGAGGCGGACGCTTTTGTTGCTGTTGGACGATAAAGGGGTGAAATTGTTTAAAAATTTGCATCGTCGTGTCTGTTGTACGTGTATTACACCTTCGTATCTTTGTTGGGAAATTTATAGAGTCGAGTATAAAAGAGTAAATTAGCAATTTAGACAAGTATATTACGGGGAGATTTATTAAGCTTTTGTTCGGTAGCTGCAGACGTCGTGGCGTTGCACCCTCTTTTTTTTTTTTTTTTTTTTTGAACCGATATGGAGGTAAATTATTCCCATCGACTTCCGCGCCTTTTGTTTCAATGCGATATAAAATATCCTTGCGCGTCAGACGGACGGCAGGATTACTCCTGCAGGACGACCGACAACGAGAACGGCGAAATCGAGCCGGATTTCCACAAGATAAAACCGAACTGCTAGCGAGCGGACCGAATATAGAACGCTAGCCAAGCGAAATTTTAATAAGAAAGAAGAAAAATCAGGAAGAAGGTTTTGATGTATTTCTAAAAATAAAATTAATAACACAGAAAAATAAAAAAAAATAGAATAAACAAAAATTTTTTTCAAAATTAAATTTCGATGAAACGAATTTTTACTTTGGTATTGCAACTAAAACAGTGTTGTCAAATGGTCAGGTTGAAATTTATTAAATGTAGCAACACTTGATTTTAGATTTTCTTAATATTTTGCACTGCTGATTGAGTCTTCAGACCATTGATAAGACTTTGATAAGTCAGAAAAATGTTCGAAAATATGATTAGAAATGACGAAGATAAAAAAAATTCTTCAATGTTACAAAAAACTTCGAATAAACTGGAAACTATTGCAATTGTTGTCAGATTTGAAAATTTCGAAATGAACGAAACGGCAACGCTGCAAATGTTCGTCACGAACATTCGGTAGCGTTAAAAATTCCGCTTTATCGCGTTAGATGCGTCGCATTTGTTGGGGACGTCGAGAATCTTGGCGTCGCGTGGTCAATTTCGGTTTTCCGAACGTCCGTCCGTCCATTAGCGGCTTAGTTGACGCGGCGAAGATTTCTATCGCTCTTCTAAATTATTCAAGTTCCAGAATCTAAATCAATCTCGATGTGTACGAACATAAATATTAAAATGGCAAATAAATAATTCATTAATTAACAATTAGTCGATTCTAGGCCACGTATTTCATGTTTAAAAATAATTCCATACGAATTGGTGAATCATTTCCTGCCATTCAATAAAATAAAATTAGTATATTTCACCAATGACGGATAATTACGGCGAAAAAAAATTGAATTACACTGAATTACGGCGAGTTCGACCAATTTAGCACTTAGTCCGTTTCGTCTCTCCTCCTCCACACGATCTTTTCAGTTTCGAGATAGATAAAGCGACAAACGTTTCGTTTTTTACTTCTATCGGAATATTTCGAGCAATAACGCGATAACAATTTTATTGTTTCGTCCGAAAGAAAAGAAGAGAAAAAAACATTGTGTCACAACAATAAAATTTACATGCGATCGTGGAAATTTCGCCACTAATAACCCAAATATTTAATTACGAAACCATTTCGGATTGTTCAATTTTATCCCACGCGTTACAAAACAACCGAAAACGGCGGCCATCGTAACTCAACAACCGACCGTATAAATCTCTTCGGCCATAATCTATTTCTCTAGTTTCGCCGTGCTCTGAATGTTTTTAATTTCAATCCGGCATAAGCATAAGTTAACAATGCACAATTAAACTCGAAATTATCTCTTGGCAATCAAAAAAAGTCAAGATGTTTGATTTTCAACTTACCGTAAATATATGTTCTACTTTTACTCGAGTAATTGTTCGAGTTTATTGCGCGCATTTTTATTTAGAGACTCGTTTGCGATTGCGGAACCGCCGCGGTGGAGCGCGCGACGCAGCGCGCTACCGCAAATTTCGAAACGCGCAATTTTTTCGCGGACCTTGACGTCCGTCAATATATATCGGAATGCCGGTTCATATCTGATTAATAAATTGAGATAATAATTGCCGCGTCTGAGCGGATGTAGCTTGATGGTTGACCGCGAACAAAGAAAAAAAATCGAGTCATTTCCAAATTTAGTTTGATATTGACCGGAAAGGCCCTAGAGAGGAAGTTATGTTATTGTGGATTTAATGACAGTTCGATAAGTCGCCGTTGCGTCATTCGCTTCGAAAAAATCGTTAACAGTTCCGATTGGCCGATACCCCCTTCCTCCCCCTCCCCCTCACACCGATATAAAGTTTGTTGCTTTTTATTCCGTGGCGAGTTCGATTTCTATCACGGTTCGGAATTATAAAAAAGTTTTTACGGCGTTTTTACACATGCAACACTTTACACGCGAACGCTTTGTATCGGTTTTAATTTGAATCACGGCACCATCCGTCACTGTTCGAAGGGGGGAAACCCCCATAAGTCCGTTTCTCGACGGCGGTCGTGCGGCGGGGCGAACGGCGGCAACGCGTCGTGTGAACATTCGATATTACCGATTTTTACCTTCGTTCCCGATTCATGCCCGTTTTTTTTTGGTGCAGGTGGGGGGGTGTTTGAATTTACGTTAGGTTTCGTTTTTCTTTAAATTTTACATAAGATAAGAGTCGCGATGGTGCCGATTACGTCGGACCTTGGCCGAACCGGAAACACGCCAGATCGACTCTGACCCTACAAGCAAATTTTAACGGCGACTTTTTTAAACTAAACAACTCCAACCTGATGATCGGCTCCGATTAGGTTCGACCTCCCCCTCAACTCGATACAATTGTCGGATTACTCACCGGAAAAAAAAACAAGCGAGAAACGCGAAAGGGACGGCGTGAAACGACAAGTTACGTTTTCCTTACTGACATTGAACTAATTATTTAAATATGAGGATTAACATTCAGATAATTGATGTTACAAAAAGCGTTACGCATACGAAAAAGGCAAAAAAAAAATTGAAGGTTGTGACTTAAAAAAAACTTGAAGCTATGGATCAGCGAATGCTGAAACCAATTTAATTTTGTTGAAAAATATTGAAAACATCAGAGTTGGTAGAGAAATGAAACTTTGACTAATCACAAACAATATGGCGTCGAAAACACATTTTTTTGGCAATTTCGGAAATATTAGCATTTAGACTAAGTATTTAGGTACTTAGCTCAATGAACTACAAATTCAAACAATGTTTTTGTAATTCTACTTTCGACTAAGTACTGATTAGACTTTGCTTCGCTTCAGTAATTGTTTGATTTATAGAAACAAATTGATTTTTAAGTACTAAATTGGTACCTTTTGCACTTATAGAATAAAGTACCAGACGTATGACGTTGCAAAGATGGACCAGTTGAGTTTAAAACAATGAAGTGCGACTAATCTATTGGTTATAGAATTAAAAATGAGTAAAAATTTGAGACGCTCGAGCTGTCAGGGGTACCACTTTGGTGCAACAAAGACTTCTACTTGCTTGAAAAACAAAATCATCCTCATAGTACCTTTGTATTAATAGAAATACTAAATTAATTATCAATGAGACATTGCGTTGTTTCAGTACCGGTTGGTACTGAATCAAATCCATATAGAATTTTTTGCGGTTGATATTAAGATTGAGTACCAGAAAGACTTTGCGTTGTTTCAGTACTTGTTTGACTTATAGAAACATAAATTTAAATATTATAATTTTCACTACTAAATTGGTACCTTTTGCACTTATAGAATGAAGTAAGTACCAGATGTATGACGTTGCAAAGATCGATCGGTTAAATTTCGCGCAATAAAGTGCGACTAATCTATTGGCTGTAGAATTAAAAATGCGTAAAAATTAGAGAGGCTTGAACTGTCAGGGGTACTACTTTGGGACTTCTACTTACTTGAACAACAAAATTATCTTCAAAGTACCATACTTTTAGCATTATTAGAAATACCGAATTAATTACTAGTAAGACATTGCGTTGTTTTAGTACCGGTTGGTTCCATTGAATCGCAAATCCAGAAAGACTTTGCGTCGTTTCAGTACTAGTTTGGTTTACAGAAACAATAATTTAAATAATCGAGTTATAACTAGTAAACTGGTACCTTTCGCGCTTATTGAATGAAGTAGCATTTCTATGACGTTGTAAAAATCGACCAATTGAATTTCTTACAATAAAGAGCGACTAATCTATTGGCTGTAGATTTAAAAATTAGTAACAATCAGAGAGATTCGGACTGTCAGGGGTACCACTTTGGGGGAACAGACACTTCTATTTGTTTGAACAACAAAATCATCCTCAAAGTACCAGTTTCTTTGTATGAATAGAAATAGTAAATTAATTACCAATGAAACTTTGCGTTGTTTCAGTACCGCTTGGTTCTATAGAATCACACATTCATATAGAATTGTTTGCGGTTGATTTTAAAATTAAGTACCAGAGAGGCTTAACGCCGTTTTAGTACTTGCTAGATTTATAGTAACAAAAATTTAAATAATCGAGTTATAACTACTAAACTGGTACCTTTCGCACTTGTAGAATGAAGTACCAGATGTATGATGTTGCAAAAATTGACCGGTTGAAGTTCTCACAATAAAGAGCCACTAATCTATTGGCTGTAGATTTAAAAATGAGTAACAATCAGAGAGCCTCGGACTGTCAGGAGTACCACTTTGGCAGAACAAACACTTCTAATTGTTTGAACAATAAAATCATTCTCAAAGTACCAGTCTCTTTGTATTAATAGAAATAGTAAATTAATTACCAATGAAACTTTGCATTGTTTCAGTACCGCTTGATTCTACAGAATCACACATTGATATAGCATTGTTTGCGGTTGATTTTAAAATTAAGTACCATAGAGACTTAACGTCGTTTTAGTACTTGCTCGATTTATAGTAACAAAAATTTAAATAATCGAGTTTTAACTACTAAACTGGTACCTTTCCCACTTATAGAATGAAGTATCAGATGTATGAAGTGGCAAAAATCGACCGGTTGAATTTCTCACAATAAAGAGCGTCTAATCTATTGGCTGTAGATTTAAAAATGAGTAACAATCAGAGAGACTCGGACTGTCAGGGGTACCACTTTGGGGGAACAGAGACTTCTACTTGTTTGAACAACAAAATTATCCTCAAAGTACCAGTCTCTTTGTATTAATACAAATAATAAATTAATTACCAATAAAACTTTGCGTTGTCTCAGTACCGCTTGGTTCTATAGAACCACAAATCCATATAGAACTGTTTGCGGTTGATATTAAAATTGAGTACCAGAGAAACTTAACGTCGTTTTATTAATTGCTTGATTTATAGTAACAAAAATTTAAATAATCGAGTTTTAACTACTAAATTGGTACTTTTCGCATTTGTAGAATGAAGTACCAGATGTATGATGTTGCAAAAATCGACCGGTTGAATTTCTCACAATAAAGAGGGACTAATCTTTTGGTTGTAGAAGTAAAAATGAGTAACAATCAGAGAGGCTCGGACTGTCAGAGGTACCACTTTGGGGGAACAGAGGCTTCTACTTGTTTGAAAAACAAAATCATTCTCAAAGTACCAGCCTCTTTGTATTAATAGAAATAGTAAATTAATTACCAATGAAACTTTGCGTTGTTTCAGTACCGCTTGATTCTACAGAATCGCAAATCCATATAAAATTGTTTGCGGTTGATATTAAAATTGAGTACCAGAGAGACTTAACGTCGTTTTAGTACTTGCTTGATTTATAGTAACAAAAATTTAAATAATCGAGTTATAACTACTGAACTTTCACGCTTATAGAATGAAGTAGCATTTCTATGACGTTGTAAAAATTGACCGATTGAATTTCGCACAATGAAGTGCGACCAATCAATTGGTTGTAGAATTAAAAATGACTAAAAATTAGAGAAACTCGAACTGTGAAGGGTAACACTTTGGGGCAACAGAGACTTCTACTTGCTTGAAAAAAAAATCATCTTCAAAGTACCAGCCTTTTTGGATTAGTAGAGATACCAAATTAATTATCAATGAGACATTGCCTTGTTTCAGTACCGGTTGGTTCCGCAGAATCAAATCCATATAGAATTTTTTGCGGTTGATATTAAGATTAAGTACCAGAGAGACTTTGCGTTGTTTTAGCAATTGGTAGACTTATAGAAAGAAAAATTTACAAAATCGAGTTTTAACTACTAAACTGGTACCATTTGCACTTATAGAATGAAGTACTAGATGTATAAAGTTGCAAAGAGCGACTAATCTATTGGCTGTAAAATTACAAATGAGTGAAACTTAGAGAAGCTCAAACTGTCAGGGGTACCACTTAGGGGTAACTTCAGTACTTGAGTGTTCTATAAAAGCAGACATCCGTACAAAAGTTTTTTTTATGAAAGATGATCAAATTGAAACCAATTTGTGCTAATAGAAAAATCAGCAATTAGATTAAGTACCACGGTACTCAGAACAAGAACCGTTTGGTACGATTGTAAATTTTTCCCGTTGAATGAAGAGCGACTTGAATATTTAGTAACTAACGAAGATGTTAAGATTGAAAAAAAGCAATTGGAATTAAACGAAATTAGATTGAGCCCAAAGGACCAAAGAAAAAAAAGAGTACCACTTTGGAGTAACAACGGCCCTTATAATTTGACCACCAATTTCACTGCGGTTTAAGAAACTATGGGTGAGTGCTGAAACCGAAGTTTCAAGGGAATTTCGATGAAACTTGATGACTATTAAGGATGAAGATGACTAGGTCCGAAAATCCATAATGGTCCGTGGCTAGAAAGGTTTCGGCGTCTTCGTTGCCGTCGATTTACATATAATTCGGCCGACCTGCACGAGACAATCGTTGCCTTTCATGGATCCAATGATTTTGGTGGAACTAACAAACTTCTAATCTCCGAATCGTAAATTGCCAATGCATTAACTCTCACACAATTAGCAAAATCGTTAAACGCCACACGGAATTACCGAGAATCTTCGAAAAATCGGCCACCATTCGAAATGGTTGCATAAAAAGAAAGTGAAACGTCTCCAAGGCGCTACCCGTAAAGTTTACAAAACCGACCAGAAACAATCAGAATGAAACGAAATCTTTTGGGTTGTAAATTTCGAAATAAGACATGCTAGTATCAAAAAAAAATCTAGTTACCTTTCTTTGGTATGAGGGATTTGAGCAGCAGGATGGCCTGTTCGTCGCACGCCCACGCGTGCATCTTCCTATAGCTGTCTCTGCCTTTTTCCGTGAGTTTATCCCAAGGTTTCGGTTTCGAAAGCAATTCGGAGACGGTACCTTGCGAAAGTCCCAGGATGTACTTGGCGAAAAGTCTTTGGCCGATGTTGTGTATCGACAATAATTCGCGCACCCTCCTGGCGATGTGTAACGTGTCCAGATTTTGCGACGCGTACTTGTCCATGTTGTATCTCAGCATTTCTTGCAGTTTCGCCTCCATCGGATCACCTTTCGGTATCAGACTTTCCCCCAATCTTCCCACCATCGAGCCGGGTGCCATGCCTAATTCTTCGGCGAACCGGAACGGCGATCTGTGATGGTCCTCGAACCTGTAGGGACTCTTCAACGTTTCTTCGGTTCTCAAGAAATTATTGACGGCACACATGGTGGCCATGGGGATGTTGTTGTTGCTGACGTGATGGTTGTTGTTGTCTTCGGGACTTTTCGGATTGCCGTTCATCAACGGTTCGTGGGGGGACGGTTGCGGTTGAACCTCGCTGGGTTGGGGGGTTGTGGTTGTCGATTTTTCCGCCGGATCGGTCATGGGGGTGGTCGATTTTACCGGGGGAGCGACATCTGTAGATGGTGATCGGGAGATTATGCGGTTGTTAAGGGATTCTATGCTACGACGCCAGTTGGCGACGATCTCTTCGCCTAACACGCTACCGAATTGCTCCACGTTCTGGAAGGGATGGTTCAGGTTCGATGGGGGGGTTGGCGGTATAGAGGGGGGTGCTTCCGGTTGGCAAGGCGGCGGGTTTGTAACCCCTGGAAAAAGGAAACCAAATCAGACAACATCGATCGGGGATCGTCGGAGGAGGATGTTGGGCACATATTCAAAAAAAAAAAAAAAAACCTGGTAAGAAGCGGCAACGTCGGAGGTCGGCGACGTTGCCGGATCTTGCGTCATCGCCGATGAAACAAGGGAAAAAAGTAAATTGCGCGCATTATCAAGGCGAGTCATCAATGGGTCTTGATAAACGACTTCCTTTTTTTCATGGTTCACCGATTGTAATTTATAATCACACTGTACTAATTAAAAACACACTTAATTCAGCCGGAGTCCGGAATAATTACGGTGTGCAACTAGATTATGCTAATAGAATTTTTGGGAATTTTATGTTTTAGAACAATAAGATATTATCGAATCTTCCAGTTTGATCTTTTACGTTATTTTATGGTAATCCCTCAAAATGCTCGCGTCTATTGTTAATTACCAATTACAGTTAAACCGTGGGGGTTCTTCGGCGAACCAACGACCTCAAAATTTCTGATTTTCCATCGAGTTTCGCCGATAAACCGCCAACTGCGACCATCAGTCATTTCGTCAGCAACCAGTTCCCATCGTGACGAAACCGCGCCAAGAACAATGGGTATAATGGGTTTTATCGTCAATTTCACAAAAAAAAAAAAAATCATAATAATAAATTGTGTCACCGCAACGAAATTGGATACGTGTCATATGTATGCGTGCAAGGAGAAATCTAGTTACCTTCGACCTCTTGAGTTGGCGTTTTGACCCGGTTTTCGCCGGTTTGTTGAAGGTTTTTGGTTTTCTCTAGTAGTATTTCTATGGATTTAGTGTCGGTATTGCTGGTCAAATCCGGCCGTAGAAGGCTGCAAAAGAAGAGAAACTTCTGTTAAAAAACAAAAAAAAAATCTAAACCGTATGATGGTACGTCAACATTTCGAAATTAAGCCCGCTTCAGAGGTCGTAAATCTGTCGCGAACACGATAAAATTAAGACATTGTAATTATTGCGTTTGTGTCATCTCGGGATTTTCCTCGAGAGCAAACAATCGCTTTTTGGTGGGAAATACCGAGGTACACAAGCAACTTGGCAACGTCGAATCGAATGACACGACAATTCGTTGTTCATGAACGTTCGGGAGTTATTTTGGCAACAAGGAAAAGTTGGCGAGGGAAAAACTCACGAAAAGATTCTCATAGCGTCACGAATGAAAAGAAATAATCAACAAAACTGGTCAAGGGGAAAATTTTTATTTACTTGACTTTTCCTGGTGCTAACATTAATGATATAGTGACAAGAGAATGACAAGTGTCAAAAGGAAGTTGAAAAATGAGGATGAGAACGATTTGTGGAGGTGACATTTCAAAAAAGGAAAACAAAAAAAATTTTAAGATGGTAGAATCTACCATTTGCGTTGTGGAGGGGTCAAAAATTATTTGGGCATTGTGGCTCACGTGTAGAAATAATGGACAAAAGGTGGAGAGAAATATCAATTAATGAAGGAAATTTTTAGAACTCGAATTAGAAGATGGTGAATTGAGGTGACGGAAGAAAATACTGAAATATGTGAAGAGGAGAAAACTAACTGTAGCATAAGAAAAAAATAAATGCAGAAAATATCTAAGAAATGAAGAAAAATTAAATTGATGAAAATAATAATATGGAAAGAGTTAAAAGCAGCAAGAAGGGTCAGTAGAAGGAAATAAAGGGAATGAAAGATAGTTAAGAAGACAAAGACGTGATGAATTAAAGTTTAACAATTGTAAATTTAGAAAAGTAAAATCAGAACTTAGAAGAATTAAGCACCGAATTAAGAAGGAATTTATAGAGAAAATCAAGCGAAAAAAAGAAAAATCATAGAGGAATTAAACGGAAAAAATGGAAGAAGGTTCAAAATTTTATGAAAAATTTAAAAAGCTGAAAGTGCTAGTCAGAAAAAAACCAAATTGACACATTTAAAAAGTATATCAAGAAAATATAAGAAGATTACAAAAATTCAAAATAGTGAAAATGAGGAAAACATGCATAGAAAGAAATTAAAATATAAAAAAGGAAGTTGTGAAGAAAAGAATATCGAACTTCTTGGACGTCAGAAATGTTAATTCAAAATATTAAAAAAAAAATTAAATAAAATTTTAAATTGACATATTTAAAACAGTGTGAAAAGAAGAAAATTTTAGGGAAATTCGAAAAGGATTAGAAATATAGAAATAAAAAGGAATAGTAATGTGAATAATAAAGTTATGAAGAGGTTGAATGGGTGACGAGGTGGAAGAAGAAAGTAAAATATTGAAATATGTGAGGAGGAACTGTAGAATAAGTGAAATGCAGAAAATATTTAAGAAAAAAAAATTGATGAAAGTAATAATATGGAAAGAGTTAAAAAATAGCAAAAAGGGTCAGTAGAAGGAAGTAAAGGGAATGAAAGATAGTTAAGAAGACAAGATCGTGATGAATTAAAGTCTAACAATTGCAAATTTAGAAAAGTAAAATGAGAACTTAGAAGAATTAAGCACCAAATTAAGAAGGAATTTATAGAGAAAATTAACCAAAAAAAGAAAAATCAGAGAGGAATTAAACGAAGAAAATGGAAGAAGGTTCAAAATTTGATGAAAAATTTAAAAAGCTTAAAGTGCTAGTCAGAAAAAAAACCAAATTGACACATTTAGAAAGTATACCAAGAAAATCTAAGAAGATTACAAAAAATCAAAATAGTAAAAATGAGGAAAACATGCATAGAAAGAAATTAAAATATAAAAAAGGAAGTTGTGAAGAAAAGAATATCGAACTTCTTGGACGTCAGAAATGTTAATTCAAAATATTAAAAAAAAAATTAAATAAAATTTTAAATTGACATATTTAAAAAAGTGTGAAAAGAAGAAGATTTTAGGGAAATTCGAAAAGGATTAAAAATATTGAAACAAGAAGGAATAGTAATGTGAATAATAAAGTTATGAAGAGGTTGAATGGGTGACGAGGTGGAAGAAGAAAGTAAAATATTGAAATATGTGAGGAGGAACTGTAGATTAAGTGAAATGCAGAAAATATTTAAGAAATAAAGACAAAATAAATTGATGAAAGTAATAATATGGAAAGAGTTAAAAAATAGCCAAAAGGGTTAGTAAAAGGAAGTAATGGAAATGAATGATAATTAAGAAGACAGAAGCGTGATGAATTAAAGTTTAACAATTGTAAATTTAGAAAAGTAAAACGAGGACTTAGAAGAATTAAGCACCAAATTAGGAAGGAATTTGTAGAAAAAATCAAGCGAAAACAAAAGAAAAATCATAGAGGAATTAAAAGAAAAAAATTGAAGCAGGTTCAAAATTTTATAAAAAAATTAAAAAGTTTAAAGTGCCAGTAAAAAAAATTATCAAATTGACATATTTAAAAAGTATACCAAGAAAATCTTAGGAGAAGATTAAAAAAATTCAAAATACTAAGAAATGAGGAAATCATGAATAGAAAAAAAAATTAAATATAAAGAAGGAAGTTGTGAAGAAAGGATTATCGAGCTTCTAAGACGTCAGAAGTGTCAATTGAAAATATTAAGAACAAATAAAAAATTAAAAAAGAGAAAATAAAATTTAAAATTGACATTTAAAAAAGTATGTCAAGAAGAAAATTTTAGGGGAATTCGAAAAGGATTAAAAATATTGAAACGAGAAAGAATAGTAATGTGGATAATAAAGTTATGAAGAGGTTGAATGGGTGACGCGGTGGAAGAAGAAAGTAAAATATTTAAATATGTGAGGAGGAACTGTAGAGAAAGTGAAAGGCCAAAAATTAAATGCAGAAAATATTTAAGAAATAAAGAAAAAATACTTTGATGAAACTAATAATATGGAAGGAGTTAAAAAGTAGCAAACATGGTCAGTGAAAGAAAGTAACGGAAATGGAAGATAATTAAGAAGACAAAAGCGTGATGAATTAAAGTTTAATAATTGTAAAAAGGTAAAACGAGAACTTAGAAGAATTAAGCACCAAATTAGGAAGGAATTTGTAGAGGAAATGAAACCAAAAAAATGAAAGCAGGTTCAAAATTTTATAAAAAAAATAAAAAGTATAAAGTGTCAGTCAAAAAAAAAATGAAATTGATATATTTAAAAAGTATACCAAGAAAATCTTAAGAGAACATTAAAACAATTCAAAATACTAAGAAATGAGGAAAACATGAATAGAAAAAAAAATTAAATATAAAGAAGAAAGTTGTGAAGAAAGAATTATCGAACTTCTAGGACGTCAGAAGTGTTGATTAAAAATATTAAATCAAAATAGAAAAAGAGAAAATTTAAAATTGACATATTTTAAAAAGTATATCAAAAAAAATTGAAAGGGTGCAATGAACATTATCAAAATTTTAAATAGTGAGAAACGCTGATTGAAATATATTAAAAAATCTACGATAACGTAAAAATGAAAAGGAAAAGAAACAAAAATAAATGTAGCAAAATACAGCAAAAGTAAGACATTAGGAGGTTTCGAAAAAGATATTTTATTGCTTAAAAAAATTGAAGTAAGTAGTATTAAGAATAATCAAGAAAATAAGGAGAATAGAGAGAAAATTGGAAAACGATAAAAAAAATTACTGAACGAGATTAACTGTAAAATCGCAAAATGGAAGAGTCATTGCAAACAAAAAATCTAACTGGCGACGAAACCAAAATTATATGACAAAAGAAGGAGAGAATAAGAGAAAGAAGACACAAATCAAAATTAAAGAAGACGAACCAGTCGATGAAACTGCAGAGGGATCAAGAAATTATTTTTTTTAAACGAAAAAAAGATGGACAAGAACTTGGAAAGGAGTTGAAATTTGCCACACTTTTTTTTTAATCGACCCGAAAGTTACAGCAAACCGACAAGACGTAACGAGACAAAAAAGAACGTCATCGACGCAACCGGCGATTTACACAGTTTGATTCTAAATTTTTGTCACCTCCGTGAGTTCTAGCGTGAAGGTAGCGTCACGATTTTTGAAAAATTTCTCTAAAACCAGCTCCGCATCGCTCTTGTAATCGAGAGCAAAATTCAGCCTGGTGACACCAACCTCAGTTCTCTTTTCAAGTCTTCGTAATCCCTCTGCAAATCTAATTTGGCTTCTAACCTGACGATGTGTTGCCTCTTCTGTTCCAACTGGTCTTCCAACCTCGTGATTTGCGTGATCGAAGACTCCTTCAGCTTCGACACGGTGCTCTGTAGTCTTTGTACTTCTTCTAACAATTGATTTATCTGAAAGCAACGAAACGAAGAGATGGATCAGTTTTTTTTTTTTGTTTGGTTATTGTTTGAGATTTGTTGATTTTCGGGGGTGGTTCGGAGGGAAAGAGACGGGTGCGTTTAACGTAATTTAGGAATCAATCAATCGCTCCGTATGAAGACATTAATCTGTTCAACCCCTTTATGTTTAAGGTGATATAGATCGATTGATTAAATTTCGGGGCGAATTTCGCCCCTATCGACTGACGACCAACTATTGCGAGAAGAATTAGTCGCGAATGGGACGTACGTCGCAGCTACGATTGGAACGCGAAAGGGGGGAAAAAGTGGGGGGATAATCAGTGCGTTAGTGGATGGTATGTAAAAAGTCTCTCGAGGTATCTTTTTGAAATATCGGTCAATATTTATCATTCGTGAAGGTTTGCCTCTTTTCGTTTCCCTTTTCGGGTGGCGTTTGTCTAACTTTTTGCGACTAGAGGGGGATTAAAATCCATAAATATTCGCCGCCCCTCGATTGATCATCGCAATTAACAAAGGAAATTTTACTTACGCGATCGGCCATCGCCACGAAAAACCACAAATAACGTCAACGTTTCGTCTTTAAACAACCATAGATAACTGGATAATATGGCGCGATGTCTTTGAGGCGATAATTAACAATTCTAATTATTGTGCAATAAATAAATGAAGGTATAAATTAGATTTATTGTCGAGCAAACAAAAAATGATGAAGACGGCAAACAGAATCGCAGATAAATTATCCTTCCAGAAACTAATCTCAGGTGGAAAAATAACATCGGTAAATATTGATGTAACCTCAAATAGATACCGGAGCAAGTCTACCGAATCAAATTTTACAATTTCGAATTAATCCGTAGATAACGCTGATAACGGGGACGATAACACTTTTTTTTTTAAATGGCGTCCCACTAAAAGTCAACATTATTATTATTATTACTTCAGACAATAACGGCAATAAAAACTTGTGATCCTGATCATCGTTGTTGTTTGATTAATGAAGCGGCAAGAGATTAAGTTCGAAACGGAAAAATTACGTATGTTAGCTTGAGAACGGAAGAAGGGGGCGCCCCGTCAACAACCCAGACTTGAGTCCAATTTAACTCGCAGGTTGCTCATTTGCAATGACTGATTGTCCATGTTAGTAATGCGGTCCGTTGCACATCGCTGCCCCACCCGAAACACCCATTCGGCCTATTCTCAAAAAACAACTCCAACTCGCTTCTAATCCGAAATCAACTAAGGAATCAAAATAGTAAAATTGTAAAAAAATTGAGTGGTGATGTCAACCGCTCGGAATTGGTTGTCAAGCGAATTTTCGACCTTTTTTACATGACCGGCCTGACTTGAGACCACTTAATTCCTCGTTTGCGATGACTGATTGTCGGTTGCACATCGTTGCCCCACCCCGAAGCTCCAATTTGTTCTAACTTGAAATCAGTTGTGAGATATCAAAATCGTAACATGGTAAAAATTTTTTTTTTGAGTGATGTCAACCGCTTGGAACTGGTTGTTAAACAAATTCTCGCGTTTTGACTGATCTCGATTAGAGAATTCAATTAATTTCGCCATTAACTACCAGTTGGATTATCGAAAGAACGAGATCAAGAAACGAGGAAAACTTGAATAGGAGAAAATTAAAATAAACGAAGGAAGTTGTAAAGAAAGAATTGAAAGAAAATACTTGGAAATACCCGAGAGCAAAAAATGAGAAAATAAATTTTAAAATTGACATGTCAAGAAGTATATCAAGAAGAAAATTTTGGGGCAATACGAAAAGGGTTACAAATATTGAAATGAGAAGAAATATAAATGTAGTTAATAACGTGGTGAAGAAGTTGAAGGGGTACAATGAACGTAATAGAAATTTTGGATTGAAAGATATTAAAAAAAAATCAACGTAAAAGCAATAAAGAGAAGAAATAAAAGAATAGAAAAAAGAATTTCAGTGAATGAAGGAAAATTAAGAAAAATCAAGAAAGAAGCATTTAGAATAAACAAGAAAACATATAAAAGATTAGGGAGGAAACTGGAAAACAAAGAAAGCCGGGTAAAAATCAACAACACAATATTGAAAAAAAAAAAAAATTAGTGGTGATGTCAACCGCTTGGAACTGGTTGTTAAACAAATTCTCGCGTTTTGACTGATCTCGATTAGAGAATTCAATTAATTTCGCCATTAACTACCAGTTGGATTATCGAAAGAACGAGATCAAGAAACGAGGAAAACTTGAATAGAAGAAAATTAAAATAAACGAAGGAAGTTGTAAAGAAAGAATTAAAAGAAAATACTTGGAAATACCCGAGGGAGCAAAAAATGAGAAAATAAATTTTAAAATTGACATATGTCAAGAAGTATATCAAGAAGAAAATTTTGGGGCAATACGAAAAAGGTTACAAATATTGAAATGAGAAGAAATATAAATGTAGTTAATAACGTGGTGAAGAAGTTGAAGGGGTACAATGAACGTAATAGAAATTTTGGATTGAAAGATATTAAAAAAAACATCAACGTAAAAGCAATAAAGAGAAGAAATAAAAGAATAGAAGAAAGAATTTCAGTGAATGGAAGAAAAATTAAAAAGAATCAAGAAAGAAGCATTTAGAATAAACAAGAAAACATATAAAAGATTAGGGAGGAAACTGGAAAACAAAAAAAGCGGGTAAATATCAACAACACAATATTGAAAAAAAAAAATTAGTGGTGATGTCAACCGCTTGGAACTGGTTGTTAAAAAAATTCTCGCGTCTTGACACGACTGATCTCGATTAGATTGTACAATTGATCCCGCCATTAACTACCAGTTGGATTATCAAAAGAGCGAGATCAAGAAACAAGGAAAACTTGACTAGAAAAAAATTAAAATAAACGAAGAAAGTTGTAAAGAAAGAATTAAAAGAAAATACTTGAAAATATCCGAGGGAGCAAGAAATTAGAAAATAAAATTTAAAATTGACATATGTCAAGAAGTATATTAAGAAGAAAATTTTAGGGCAATACGAAAAGGGTTACAAATATTGAAATGAGAAGAAATATAAATAATAAATATAAATAACTAATAAAGTGGTGAAGAGGTTGAAATTTTGGGTTGAAAGATATTAAAAAAAATCAAGAAAGAAGCATTTAGAATAAACAAGAAAACATATAAAAGATTAGGGAGGAAACTGGAAAACAAAGAAAGCCGGGTAAATATCAACAACACAACATTGGAAAAAAATTTTTTTTTAGTGGTGCTGTCAACCGCTCGGAATTGGTTGTCGAGCGAATAGTCGATTTTTTGACCCGACCGATCTCGATTTGCGAGTAAATTCGAACTCGCCGGTAACCACCAGTTGGATTACCGAAACAACGAGAAGTGTCTCGACCAAAATTCGGATTGAATCGCAATTGGACAATACAAATCCAACTTGTGACGTCATCTCCGCGAAGAAACTCAAAGCGGACGGCTGGGAATCTCACCTTTTCGACCGGACGCATCACCAGATTTGGTTTCTTTAGACTTTTATTAATATCGAAATTCGCTTGGGACGCTCGAATTTTTTTTATTTTTACGATTAGGCGAATTAGACAATTTTCAATCGTTTTCTCGCATCCACAAACCGAACAGTAAAAATTGAAATTGTTTGGAAAGTTTTTAAGAACCGTCCGGTTCCGTGGCGAATTCCTCGATTTCGGCATCAGCGTTTTTGGGGGGGTCGCTTCCTTAATTAACTTCCTTACACGTAATCATCCCGGGGAACAGTAACTCCTGACGTGAAACCGTTCCCTCCGAGGAGTTATCAGACGCGCCACGTATCTAATTTAAATATTATATCTCGTATTTTATCCCAATCAGTCAGAGATCCCCAGCGAAAGGGGTGAGTTTCCATATAGCTTAATCACTCGACCCCCACACAACCCCCCTTCCTCCTCTTCGTACGTCTAAGCTCCAATAATCAATAATTATACTGAAATATAAAGAGAAAAGAGCCAGGCGATGCCGATTTGGTTGGCGCTAATGGGGGGGAGCGAGACGGATTGGGGGAGGCGAGCGAGATGGTGAACGTTGTTTCGACTTATTCTTGCTTGCTTTGCATTGTAGCCATCAGTTATGTATTTTGATCTGCATCGAAGTTTGAAAATGTATCGGGGGAATCATGCGATATTCGCGTTAATCAACGAGTTTTTTTTTTTGTTATTCTTGGTAGTTCGGGAATCGCGCGCCGATGTTCGCCCGTACGGTTTTGATTTTTGCGTTTCTTCGGCGATAATCGAAAGCTCTCGAGTTGGAAACCGACGAATATATCTGGCGTTTCAGCCACATTCTATATTTCGGTTTCGGTTCTCAATTCGGCCCCTCTACCGCCCCTACCCCCCCATCTGTTCTGACAATTAGAGTGATACCAACTAAGTCTGAGCAATATCGATTGATTATTCACCGTCTCTTTCCATCGCCTGATTGACAATTTCTCGTCTTTGTTTCACATACGCGGAGATTATTCATTTGCACATTTAGTTTACTACCTCTCCACTCCGAATATGAGGATGCTCTCGGTTTAGGAGCGTTTTCCAGACTCGAGGGCTCGTTTTATTCTTTTTTTCCCCGAAACTATTAAGCAATACACGACGTGCGGGGGGGATCGTACCGAACGGTGAAAGGTCGATTCGGCGCGAATTTGCGGCGAGATTTTTTCTTCGGGAAATTGACGCTAATCGGGAAGCGGGAAATTGGCGTTTCATGGCTTATAAGATCTGTCAATCTTTTCATTAGTTTTCTTCGAGTCGGATCGGGGAGGATGCGAAGTACGCGGGCCCGGACAGGAAGCGTCTGATGATGAGGGACGAAGGGGTAGGAGAGGAGGGAGTGAAAGACGATGAACGGGAAATCGTCAAATTGAGGATTAAGATCATTCTTAATTGGAACAATTAAAATGGCCGGGGTCGGAACGACGATCGGAGAAATTGATTTGGTTATTGGCGGCCAATCTTCGCCCTCCCTTGATCGAGAGGGCTCGAATTTAATGAATTGACGCGGTTTTTACAGACTGCGATACTCCACCGCCAGCTGAAATACGTTTCCGATATCTTGTTAGATTTATATAGCGAAATAATAATACATAAACATATAAACGTATTTCCGGTATTTCCAAAACTGAATTTACCTACAACATAACTATTGCAACAAAGTACACTCTAGAAAGTTAAAAAAAAAGAAATACAAAAAAAAATTGTTATAGCAGCTGTGTATCTCTTTTAATTGCTAAATGACTAAATTGTAGAACTCAAACATAAGTAGTAAATGGCACCGAAGCAATGAAATACGTAACAGAAATACCTTTTCAGCACATCCAATAGATTTTTGAAAACAATAGAGGAAAATACACCCAAAATGCAGGTATGGATCTTATGTTTGCAATTCTTTTATTAGAAACTTGGATATAGTTGGGAATAGTTTGTATTGCCAAAGTATTTCTTCGTAATTCTTGAACTAACACACTGATTTGCAAGGTTCATAAACTTGGACGTACTAAAGTTCTCTAATGTGCCTAGACATCTTATGTTTGACTCGTATTTCTTTGCGCATTATGTATGAAATTAGTATTGCTCGCTTTTTTGTACATTTCTCAAAACTACACGTTCTAGAAATATTCCTATCTAAGACAATTATTTTATTTGTTTTTTTCCAATGGATCTTTGAAAACAATATCGGGAAATACAACCAAAGTGCAGGTATATAACTTTGGTATGGATCTTCTATTTGTAAATTATTTAGAAAAACTTGGAAATAATTTTGTGTCCCAGTTATGGCGGTGTATATAGTTTGTATTGCCAAAGTATTTCCTCGTATTTCTTATACTAACACATTGATTGTAAGTTTCGTAAACTTGGACGTACTGAAACTCCCTAGTGAGCATCGAAATCTTGTGTAAGACTTGTATTTCTTTGCATATGATGTCTGAAATTTGTATTTCTCGTTTATTCTTGTATAGTGCTCAATACTACACGTTGAAAAAAGCTCGTATCTAAACCAATATTTTATTAACTCATTTCCAACGTATCTTTGAGAGCAGCAGCGGGAAATACATTTGAAATGTAGGTACATATCTTTCGTATGGATTCTATTGTAGTAAGCTCTTAATGAAAAATTACAAATAGTTTGGTGTCAGAGTCATATCGGTGTACACAGTTTGTATTCTTAAAGTATTTCTTGTTTTAAAATCGATTCATAATTAGATTTTTTGTATTTCTTTATTTATCTGATTCTAAAAGAGCTTCGGTGTGAAGTACGGTGGAAATACAAAAATCTACTTTTACTACCAACATATATAATCGAAAAAGAAACCAAAATCCGGGCCTTATTGCAATAAAGTCATTGTATTTCCCAAGTATTTCTTTGAATTATTCGAGAAATCTGTAACAGTAGCGTTGTAAATCGTTCTCTTTTATTATTTTGTCGTAAGAAGTATTGAGCAATACCGTAGATTCTGGCGGAAATACACAAATATTCTTTTTGTATTACCATATAAAATTCTTGAAAAGATCTTAACCCGGGCTTTATCGTAATTCAGATTTTGTATTTCCCGAGTAATTCTTTGCATTTCTCGTATAATCTACTATAATGGATTCAAATTCATTACTTTTTTTTTAATTCGTAAAAAACGGCGGAAATACACAAATCTACTTTTACTGCCAACATATAAAACATACCTTCTAAACTAAACCCGGGCTTTATTGCAATAATATTATTGTATTTCCCAAATATTCCTTTGAGATTCGAGAAATCACTAACAGTAGCTTTGTAAATTATTCTCTTTTATGATTTCGTTCTAAGGAGTATTGAGTAATACCGTAGATTATGGCGGAAACACACAAATATACTTTTCGTACTAACACATGAAAATGTTGAAATGATGTTAACCAGGGCTTTATCGTAATTCAGATTTTGTATTTCCCGAGTAATTCTTTGTATTTTCCCTAGAATCTTCTAAAATAGTTACAAATTTGTTTTATTCCTTTGTATTTCTTTATTCAACAGTTTTTTAAGTTGTCCTGAAATACGACAGAAATATATAAATTTAATTTTAGTGTTAAAATAAACAATAGTTAAAATCTTAAAATCCGGACTGCATTGCAATAGAGAAACTGTATTTCCCCAGTAATTCTTTGTATTTTTCATAGAATCTCCTAAAATAGTCTCAATTTGTTTTCATTCATTGTATTTCTTTATATACCCGATTTTAAAACAGTATTACTGTGAAGTACGGCGGAAATACACAAATAAATTTTTGGTATTATCATAGGACATTGTTATAAACTTAAAACCTGGGCTGTATTGCAATAGAGATTCTGTATTTCTCCAGTAATTCTTTGTGTTTCTTATAGAATCTCCTAAAATAGTTTCCAATTCGTCTTTATTCTTTGTATTTCTTTAAATACTTGATTTTAAAGCAGCACTCCTGTGAAATACAACGGAAATACACAAATATATTTTTGGTATTAACATAAGAAATTGCAAAAGACTAAAAACCTTGGCTGTATTGCAATAGAGAAACTGTATTTCCCTAGTAATTCTTTGTATTTCTCATATAATCTCCTAAAATAGTCCCAATTTATTTTCATTCATTGTATTTCTTTATATACCTGATTTTAAAACGGTATTACTGTGAAGTACGGCAGAAATACACAAATCAATTTTTGGTATTAACATAGGACATTGTTATAAACTTAAAACCTGGGCTGTATTGCAATAGAGATTCTGTATTTCTCCAGTAATTCTTTGTGTTTCTTATAGAATCTCCTAAAATAGTTTCCAATTCGTCTTTATTCTTCGTATTTCTTTAAATACTTGATTTTAAAGCAGCACTCCTGTAAAATACAACGGAAATACACAAATATATTTTTGGTATTAACATAAGAAATTGCAAAAACCTAAAAATCTTGGATGTATTGTAATAGAGATACTGTATTTCCCGAGTAATTCTTTTTATCACTCGAAAAATCTCCTAGAATGGTCTCGTAAATCATTCTCTCATATTTCTTTTCTCTCGTTGTAAACCAATACTGATTAATTATGTGAAATACATCGGAAATACACGAATGTATTTCCTAACTTAACATATAAAACTGTTAAAACTGTAAATCCCGACTATATCCTAATAGAGATTTTGTATTTCTAGCGCTATTTCTTTGTATCGCTTCTCGGATTTTTTCAAAAATCGCCGAATCGTTACTAATTGTGCAAATGAACCCTTCTTTCGTATCCGTTTCGAGCGGGTTGAAATGAAGAATAGGGTCCGACGTAAAACCGCGAAATCTCGAATTTATAAGTGCCAATAACTTTCGATATTCCAGACAAAGATCGAGTGATGGGGGGGTTTGGTGAGAAGGCGTCGGGGTTGAATCGTGAATCTTTGTTTTATTGAAGTGCCGGCCACCAGTCAGCGTGCCGGAGGCGGCCAAATTATAAACATCAACCGAGAAAGCAAATCACGTATTTCCAGGTGGCGGCAACAAAGGGGGCACGCGGGGAATCCCCGAAGTGACGCCTAATGCCAGATTTAAGACGGAACTTCGGATTGAGTATGCGAGATGGAGCAATTATGCGTGCAATGGCCGCCATTTTGATTCAATCTATTGGGATGACACCCGGGGGATTTGCCTATGGATTGCCCGCCAGATCTTAATTCGTTTTAATGCGCGACAGAAGAATGTTTCGACCGCGGGCGCGTCTTTTGTTTCGGATCTTTCCCTCCATGGTTTTTAGGGGACGATCCATCATCACGTTTAAACAGTTTTAATCGTTGTTGTGGGGATTATTATTAAAAAAAATTTTATTGACGCAACGCTATGCAAAAAAAAACTCAACAATATGTGGTCGGGGGCGGTGGAGGTTTGAATTTCGGATGACGCTGACGTCACTGGCTAACAACCAAAAAATTGGGCGAGAATCAAAAGACTTATATCGTGCATGGGTGTAGCGCTATTATTTATATGTAGAATTCGAGACTATTATGAAAAATCGGTAAAGCATGACTGTTGCGGCCGTCGCTAAGAAAATTACACGTAATTTGAAAAAGGAAAGCAATTAGAGTGGTAGCGAGAGGGAGCGAGATGCGACTGGCAGGAATGTGCCGCCAACCTCCTGTAACGAAGTAAGTAATAGAAATTTTTATATTGGACCATTAAATTTATAATAAAAACCGGATTTACAGGCACGTCCTCTCCTGACCTTGTGATTATAAATAATATTAAGTGATGTATGAGAAATATAAAAACTTAATGAACTATTTCCTCTCTCCAGTCAAATGTGTTCGAAAACATCAATGGGAACGAAGACAATGATTCGAAAAGAACCTCGTTCGAACACGAGAAACGCGGACAATAAAAATTAAGTCGCGCGACGCCACTGAACGCGGAACGTCTTCAATTAGCCGCGCCGCCCCCGAATCGTAAATCTCGCCCAAATCTTCCCCAATTAATTTTTTAAAGCCACCAATCACTTCACGCCACTAAAGGAAATTCTCGCCAAAAACTATTGTGGAGTACCCACGATTTCCTCACTTCAGTGGAAACTTCCGTTCAACCAATATCAAGTTTCTACTTCCATTTGTCTTTAAAACGCGATTTTTTTAATTTAATTTACATGTAGAGCAAAGAACCAAAAGAGGAATTAAAAATTCGATGTAAACCACGAATCACGCTCATTAATTTACTATTTGCGAAACGCGTCTCACTGCTCGTTCACGGGCCGCCGGAACTGCCGTTTACCGTTTCGTTTTACGCAATCGAAAAAAATCGGCAACTTGTTGTCTTGCGGTGTCATGTTTCGTTCGTGTGTCGATCGCTTGGGTGCGATAAGACGTTTCGAGTTAGTCGCGGAGAAAGGGCATCTCCCTTCCTCCTTCTACCCTCTCGTACGTTCTGGTTGCGAGTTAAAAGGACCACCCCATATCGGTCCCAATGAGATATTTGCATGCGATGTTCTATGATTGGATTTCGTATTAAGGGACTTTGCCTACGCCGGAAAAGAGAATAGCGAACGTCATTTTACTAATTACAATTCCTCCCTCATGTGTCGTTACAGCTAAACGCCTTACGATTCGATTTGTAGATTAAAAAAATAAAATCGAGTACAGTCACGTCGCAAAAGAAGAGTCGAAAAAAAAAAAAAAAAAAAAAATATACGGAGCGTGGCCGTCACTCACCCGATGACGCGTCGATACAACGACCCAACCGTCGTCGCCGGAATCGATCAACTAATAATTTTTATTTATAAATCGAAGCTGCCGAAATTGAATATCGATAACCTTTTGATTTTTTTTGCGTATACACTGTGAAGATATAAACGTCGTGTTTCTAATAACAATTTTCTAAATATATAATTTTTATCGCGCTTCAATTAGAATCGGTATCGTGTTACCGATATCAAAGGCGGCGGTGGTGATTGTTGTGATACGTGACGGTTGTTAAAATTTTGCGACGAGCCCTCGTAAATTTCGATTTTTTTTTCCCCGACGAAAATAACAGCGTAACGGGAGACGACGCAAAATGTTTTTCCTGATAATTATTATTGGCGATCGAAACCAGAAAGAGTTTTCGGTGATAGCGCCCGATTAATTTCGTTAATTATTATGCGATAAAGGTTAAAAAAATATCGAATGTTATCGCCCGGTTATTGCACAAAACTTTGGACGAGTCGATGAACTTGCAGTGCACCCGCAGAGGGCGTCCCGAAATTTCACTCAAAATTTTCATGGTAACGAAAAATTTTGGGGGTAAGTCCGAATTTTGATTCGGTAGTTTTACACGTTCTGAAAATACGGTACGCGTCCGTTGCGAGATTTTCTTTGCTTATTTTAACCTGACTGATGCGAGCATAGGGAGGAGCAATTGAAAGGGCTCTTTATTAGTAAGGTGGAATAAAAGCGGACTCATAGCCCCCAGCGCAAATTTCAATACCCCTTTGTTTTCATATGTAAGATAATATAAAACCTTTTTCGCTACTATACGTCGGATCGCATATATACACTTTAAAGCGCGCACCGCTACACCCCCCCACCCTTCAAAGTGGCGCCCGTAATAATAATTATAACGCGAGCTTTTTCCGAACTCCTCGAATTTCCCTCGTATTTAGTAAAAATTATTAATTACACGCTTCAAGGCGAGGAAAAACCCCCGTCGTCAGTTCCGCCTCTTGCGACTTTTTTTTCCTCTCGCTCCCGTCTTTTTTTCTTTTTTTTTTTTTAATGGGGTTCCCCGATGATGGATATGTGTGGATATTGAATATCGTGCCTCCGCATTGTATAATTTCGCTAATTTATTACTTGGTATTAGGTTCCCTATTCTCAACCCTTTCATCTGGCCATCCCCTTCGCGTTTTCACCCTCTCCCCGATACCTCATTCATATTACTTGGTGTTTTAAGGCCGAGAACTGGATAGGTGCACGCCGTATCGAACTGACGGTTTTGTATCGACTAACGAACTCGCGAGGGAATCCATCAGGACCGCACCGGGGGGGCACACAGGAACAGAGGCCCCAACCCGACAAACCGCCTTGGTCGAAAATTAGCGCCTACAATTTCCATCTCCCCTGTCCAACATTTTTAATTCAACAGCTACACGTCGACCGCTAAATGAGGCGTTAACTAACGATGCAGTTGTCTAATTCGAGTCAGAGTAGAGAAAAACCGAAGAGTGAAGAGTTATAAAGAAGCAAAATTTCGGTCAGTTTCGTTCAAACGTCAGTCCCTTTAAACTGGGTGGGTACGTTTGTCCGTACTTCAGTAATCAGCCAATCAGAACGCGTTCTTTCACGATTCAGAACGAATATGGTCGACAAAAGGCGACGAAGTTTTAAACTGGGAGGTTTTCCGATCCTTGACGCCGAATCATTTTCTTTTTATAAATTTTCTACTTTTTGGGAAAACTTTGCCTTCATTGTTACAAGTTCGAAAAAAAATGAGTCAACTAACTAAAGCAATACTTAGCTTAACTCGAATTGGTTTCTACAAAAATTTTATAACAATATTAAATGTTGACACATGTTTGGTCAAGTTCGTCCCAATTCTGAATTAGCTCCTCCAATTTCCATTTCTACTTTTCAACATTTTTATTTCAACAGCTACACGTCGATCGCTAATTGCGGCATTAACTAACGATGCAGTTGTCTAGTTCCAGTCAGACTAGAGAAATAGCGAACAGTAAAAAGTTATAAAGAAGCAAAATTTTGGTCGGTTCCGTCCAAACACCAGTCCTTTTAAACCGGGTGGGTGCGTTTGCTCGTACTTGAGTGATTAGCCAATCAGAACGCGTTTTTTCACGATTCGCAACGAGTATGGTCGACAATGAACGACGGACTTTTAAACTGGAAGGTTTCTCAAACCCTACTCTACCTCGAATTTTGTCTACTTTTTGGGAAGTTCCAATTAAAGTTGGTTTCGACAAAAATTTCGTTGACTCATGTTTGGTCAACTTTGCTTCGGTGTAAGGTGAAGATTTTTGAAAGAATTTGATCGATCGCAACATATGTTGACTGTTAATTGTGCACAAACCCGCTGGTTATCTGCACTAATAAACTATCCGCATAAATTATGCGATCGCGTTACGGCTGCCCTTTGCCGCGCGATTTACAGCGATCCTCAAGAATCTCGTGTATTCGTTCCGAATACTTGTCGCTCTTATCTTGTACGATCGCGATAGTGGCGACGAATACGGTGGATCTAATGAAAAACGATCCCTTAACCATCTAACTATTGTCGCATGACCGCCCTCTTGTCCCTAATAAAATAAAAACATAGTTGAAACGCGATTCAACATTTCTTCGTCGCGTGGTCGTTTTTTTTAACGTAATTATTTCAATTTTTTTTAACCGTCCCGGTTTTATTTATTTATAATTTTCGATGAGTCACGACGCAGTTTTTTCGAAGCGATCTGATTAAATTGTTTTTTCGAGACGGAAAGTGTTTTGGCATCGATACAAATGGGACTTTTCTCCCGACCGTCTCGATCTCGCTCGAATCGAAACGGAAACGTAACGGATCGAAGCGAGATGAAGATGGACTCGTGAAAAAGTCGCCAGACAAATAAGAACGAGAGAATGTCTCTGACACTATAGGTATTTACTGAGGTATTTGTTTATTTTCGTTTCCAATAAATGATCTCTGCTCCTTCGTTTTCGTGCATGCTATGCGAAATTAATATAGACGGCCGGGCGGCGGTGCGGCCTACTACATTTCGTTTTGTGTTTCGGTGCTATTTTCGCGGTGACACCGGAACGGTAATTAGTCGTTTCTTTGACCTCTCCGCGATTCCGCGCATTTCACAACCTTTTACGCGGTTTCTCGAACGAAACGGGACGAAAAGTTCAAAATGCCAACAGCCAATCGGCGATGTCACGACAACGTTACTTATCGATACCACCACAAACGTAGCGATTTTCAGCGAAAAATTTCCAAAATTACCAGAGTTATTGGGGAAAAAAAAAATTTTTGGTGGGCAAAATGTTTAGTTATATAGTTATAATAGCGAAACTTACAAGTAATAGACGATTGGGGGATAGTTGGATTTTGCGAGCGAGCGCAGGTGTTTCGGAGTTTTCCTTTTGGAAAATCGCCTGAAACCGTTTGCGTACCCCGCCCGTTAGAACAAGCAACATAATAAGAATCGCGCTCGCTTTATAAATACTGCAACTCATAATTAATAGATGAGAAATTAACAGCTGCGATGTGAGACCGGGAGGAAATAAATATTGGTAACTCTTCAAGTAAATTCAATACAGTGGGATTCAATTACGGCTTAAAACTTAACGCCCGAAGTTGAATTCATCGTTTATAGATTCTTGCTTGGTGCTTTTTTTTTCGTCATCGCCGTGAACATCTTAAGTAGGATTAGGCGGTTTTCCGGATGGTTTTTCCGGTACGTCATCGATGGACGTTTCGTTTCGATTCCAGAACTTGAGGGGGACGTTCCGGGAATCGGTCGGGAAAAACGGTGTTATAGATACACTTGTTCTCGGTATAAACCGATTACAAGACGGAGCGGGAAATAAATCACTTTAGCCGGATTTTTGGCGATTTTAAGGCCTTATCGGCGATCTTTGCCTCCGCGATTGCCTTCACACAAACAAAAGACTTTCCCGGGCGAAAACATCCCCTCGCCCTCCAGTCGCTTCTTAAGAAAACTCGCAACTACAGATGTTTTAGGTTAGATTAGTTATTGATACAGCGCAATTAAAGGTCAGAGAATCGTTTTAGTGAAAGCATAAAAATAAAAGAGAATGGTAAATTGCATGCGAACGCTTATGGCGATTCCGGTTGTAGCGAGAAATTTTGTTAATTTCACAATTTTTGGCGTTAATATAATCGTGGTACGCCACTGCATCACGAAAATGTTCGTCCCTTGCGTAGCTAGATCCCGTCGTTCCGCAAAAAATTAAAAATCACGAATCGCCGAATTAAAACGGCTTGTGGTACGGTACGGCGGTGCGGTGCGGAGTGATTATTTTTTCGTCAAAACTCGTTTTAAACCCGCCTATCATAATCGCTGCAGTATTGTGGTCGTTCCCTAAAAACGTAGAAATTGTTGTTCGCAAGATGAACGAGATATTTTCGATTAAGTCCCACAACTGACTATTGTACGCCGCATTAGTGTCTCGCGTTTGAAAACTGTTTGCACACGAGCCGGTGGTCAATTTGTAATCGGAATTTCGGCGTGATTGCCGCAAAGGGTGTTGGCGGGCGTGCACCGAAACCGCCCCCGGCTCCCTCCTTGTGATCGTTGTTCTTTTTTGTTTCTCGGAACCGAAAAAAAATTTGTAGCCAATGCCCCTCTCCGATTATCGTAATCAATAGAGTGCCAACGAACCCAGATAATCGCAATTATCGTCGATTCGTCGAAGGATCGCGGAGGAAGCGGAAACAGTGCCGTACTTATCGAAAAACCTTATCGGCCCCCTGTCATTGTTCGCGCCGGTCTGCCATGCTCTGTTCGTCGTTTGTTGTTTGTGGTGTTTTTTGACAAACGCCCCTGATCACACATGCGTGAAACAAATGAAAATTCCGCATTAACAAATGAGTTGCGAACGGATGTGTTTAATGGACTATTCTAATGGTGTTGCGCGTACAGGTATCGATGGTACCATTTACATTTTTATGGTGCACTTAAAAAAATACTCGGCTCTCATGCATATTCATGACGGTTAAAGTCGATGATGGCGGAATTTCCCTTAATACTCGCATGGTACGAGTTTTCCCAATATCGGGGGTGGTTTTCGAGCAAAATTTAAAAGTAAAAGAAAATTATCGTCGCAGTGGTAAAATTAACTGAGTCGAAATTGACTGAGTGAATTGATACGGTTGTCAGTTGATTCTTGAAAAAGAGTGCCCGCGGGATATTTATAACTGCCCCGCTCCGCCTCCCCAAACAAAAATACAAAAATAGTAACTATATACACCCAAGAGTAGATTAAGTGAAACTTTTATATTGGTGACTGGCCGCTTATTTTTAAATCGTCACCTTTTTACGAGCCCGACTCCGCGGTATCATCGACCCACCAAGAAAATACTACAACACATCAAAAAAAAAAGAATAACAATGAGGGAGTAAAAATCACGCAAACTCTTTAATTTTCGGTTTATCGCGTTAGATAACGTCCGACTGGTATAGTATCGAATTTACGTCAGACATCAGTGGAGGCCCCTTCGATACAAAGAAAACACCGTTATTAATTACCCCCCTCTTTTTTCTCTGCCTCGATTTTCAATTATTCTTTTTTCGCCACCCCTCCGCGGCTTTGATCCTCGGTTTTGTTTTGGCATGCGATTAAAAAGCAACGACTCGATTCTACGTGTATTTGGGCGATGATGATGATGATGGCATAAAATGTATTTATGAAATATCATTATCAGTTCCGGTCCGGTTGGATAAACCGCAACAATCGATGGGTTGGTTGGGACGGGGTTGAAGATAAATAAATATATTTAAAAAACACTCACTTCTTTATCTTTGGCAGCTATTTCGTTCTCGAAAGTCTGACGGTCCATATTGCTTCCTTCCTTGTTTTCACAATTATTCGTTGTATTGTTCGCAATTTGTTCCTTCAGCGTCGTCACTTCCTTTTCCGCTAACGTCGCCCTCTGTAACACAAAAAGGAAAAACGGGGGTTAAAAAATAATTTTCTTAACTTCATGTTTTTAGTGATTTTTTTCTAGTTTGATTGCTACTTTTTCCACAAATCAGAAATTTTTGAAAAAAACGTTGTCAGAAAGGATCGATTACTGCAGTAATTCTTAAAAATGACGCCGTTTTCTACTGTTTTCTAATTTCAGATTTGACTCCACATTTCTATTTCTGTTCCAACCCCTTTCCGATCTATCTACGAGTCAGAAATTTCTAAATTCGGGTTTTATTACTATCTTTTTTAACAACGACCGCTTTAATTCGTGATAACATTTCTAGCTTTTGTCAGAAACTTCTATTAAGAAAACTGTGTTGGTGATAAATTAAGAATAACTAACTCAGGTCGTGGTTTGACAATCAAAACTAATCTAATATTGGAATTTCTGCTTTTTTAGACATTGGAAATAATTTTTAAGAATAATTACATTCAGATTTTGAATTTCGGTTTTGACTCCAATTGCTTTCATTTTCCTTCTAACAATTTCAGATCTATCTACGAATCAGAAATTTCTGAATCCACATATCTTCATGTTGTTAGGTTCAGTTCTGAAATTGTCAGTGGTTTTACTTGTGGCCTCCTTTAATCCAAGATAAGCTTTCTACCTTTTAGCAGAAAGTTCTAAAACTTCTGGTAACACAAGTGTTTTGGTGATAAATTAAGAATTACTTACTCAGGTCGTGGTTTAGTAATCAAAACTATTTTAACATTGGAATTTCTTACTTTGGGGAGAGAAATTTCTGTTTTCTATAAATTAGAAATAATTCTAAATCATTATAGTAATAGTGAAAAAAGCCGTCTTGGTTAATTTTGGAGACAGAAGACGAAGAAAAAATAATTGTTTCTTTCAGAAAGCTGAAGTGTGTTAATGAAAACAATTTGATTTAGAAAGGAGAAATTTCTGTTTCCTTAGGAGTTACGAATTGTTTAATGGTTCAAATTGAAGATATTGCTTTCTTATTGTATATCAAAAATTTCTTTGCTGCATCGAACAGAAAGGGAATCTTTCTAATGTTTCTACTGAAATCTGGTAAGTTCTGTTATCCTGGAGGAAAACCTTCTGGGACACCAAATTTTGTTGAGTTATTTCTAGAATTCGGAAATTTCTTAATCCAGTAGATTTCTTAAAACTATACTTTGATATTGAAAATTTTATTTCTGCAGAACAGCAACACTTTTTACCTTCGACCAGTCATTTCTTTTCAAGTAAATAGAAAATTAAAATCTCCACCACTACCTTCAAGATCATTTGAAGCCCTCTAAGATTTTTCTACACATCAGAAATTTCTTAATTTACGAATTATCTTTATCTTATAAGTGTTAGCTATTAGCTACGTCTGGAGGATTGAAATTGTTTCAAAAGTCTAAGACAATTTCTCAAATTTTTACTATTTAGTAGAAATTTCTATTAACTTCTGTTTACAAAATTATATCACTATACGGTAATAAATTAGAAGTTTGTTAATTGAAACAACTTGCTCTAGAAACAAGAAAGTTCTGATTTTTTAGAACTATCGAATTGTTTAACGCATCAAATTAAAAATATTGTTTTCTTATTGTATATCAAAAATTTCTTTGGTGCATCGAATCAGAAGAGGAATCTTTTTAATGTTTCTACTGAAATCTGGCAAGATTATGGTCTATTGTCTAGGAAAAAAGCTTTCGGGGACCCCAAATTTTTTCCAGATATTTCTAGAACTCAGAAATTTCTTAACCCAGTAGATTTTTGGAACAATATTTTGATTGCTCAATTTTTTTTTCTTACTTTCGACCAGTTATTTCTTATCAAGTGGATACAAAATTTAAACTTCCACCACTTCTTATTTCAAGTGATTAACAAACCTATATGCTTTCTATTATCAAAAATTTCTATTTTAGTCTAGAAATTTTTGATTCAGGTATAAAACTAAGACAATATTTGGTTGTTTGCTGAAAATAACTTTTAGAACTTTAACTTTTATTTACTATCGTAGATCAACTGAAGCACCGCAACAGGTGAGTCACTTCACGGTGGGCTCTTTCGAATAACCAAACGAATTGTAATTTAGTTTAGTTTGATCTAAATTAGTGATTAGAGACTCGTATTTTCTGTGACGTCACCACAATTTGAAAGTAAACTTAGTAGATGTGGACACAAAAAAAAAAACTTAGGTTGACTTAGTGGTAATTTTTCGTTTAAATCCGGTCCTGTAGACTGTCTCGTCGTCACCGACTACCAAGAAAATTAATAACAGTAACATGTGTTGCAAGTGTGTTTTTTATTTATCGGGACCGTTCGATTTGTGTTTTTTTGGCAGCGCCACATCTGGAATAGTGTCTATAACGGCCTCCGGGCGTCGAAGACAGGAAACGCCACGTAAATCATTGATATTTCTTGTTACAGTCGTTGGAGAGATACAGATCGGTAGTATTTTTGTGGCGTTCCTTTCGTTGAATAAATTAAGGAACAATTACAATCGGCGAGGAAACAACGCGAATAATAGATGGCCGATGTCAAACGGATATCGGTAGCAGAAGAAAATCCACATCCGATTTCAAATTATCGCTAATTCGATTAGGGCGCAAAGAGCGAGATCGAGAGATAGAGTGAGAACGCGAAGGGAATCGCAAAATCTAATAATAAACTATCTCAAGTTGCAATTAATGAAGTAATACTGGGAATATTTCAATATAAATTCCACTCGATTATTTGTCACGGTTCGGAAATTATTCAAGACTTTGATTAAGCGAAATCCTTTGCCATCGACGATTCCTTTTAATTCGATTCTCAAAAACAAACACTCCAGAACGCGATGACGGGACGACGACAGGGGGACGAGATCAAAAACGGTGGAGAAAAAATTAAAAAAAAAAAAGAAACCGCGCCGACGATATCATCGGGGATAATGTCGAAATTGTCCCGATGATGAATCCGTCAATATCCCGGGACCAAGAAGGGTGGCGAGGAGAGGCAAAGGACGGCACGCAGTCACTTAGTTAATTAGAAGATGTAATTACTAATAAAGTTATCGGTTTCTTTAAGCGGATTGGCTTTCAAAAAGTTTTGCAGTAATTAAACAGTGAGAAGATACTTTGCATCGACGGAAAAATCCCGACGTCGTATATTTATTTCAACTCACTTTTTCGCCATTAAAACGGATTAGTTTGTAAACCGCCGATAGGGGACGCAACCCGATGGCTCTTTGCCTCCCCCCAACCGCAAGCAGGACCGCACTCGAACCAAGAAATTGACAGTTTCGGAAAAATTCCACCGTACAGAATTTTTTTTTAAATAAATATGATTTTTTTATTCTAAGGGTGGAAAGGGGTGGGAAACTCGAATTGTCGCAATTTTTTTAATATGGTTAATTTAAAAAAAAACTTTATTTTTTTTAATAGAGGGTATTTTTGGGGGTGCAAAAGTGGCACCCCCCAACCGCAGGTAGGACCGCACTCGAAATAAGAAATTGACAGTGTCGGAAAAATTCCACCGTACAGAAATTTTCGATTTTTTTTTTAAATAAATATGATTTCTTCATTCTAAGGGTGGAAAGGGGTAGAGAACTCGAATCGTTGCAACATTTTTTTATTTGGTTAATTAAAAAAAAACTTTTTAATTTTTTTTAAAATATTTTTGGGGGTGCAAAAATGCCACCCCCCAACCGCGGGTTGACTCTAAGGAAAGGGGTGGAAGAATCAAAACCTCGCCGCGTTTTTTTTAAATGTTTAATTTAAAAATTCGGACGCTTCGTTTTTTATTGTTTTAAATGGAGGGGTAGTTTTTGGGGGTGCAAAAGTGGCACGTTTCAAGGCTCAGAAACAAAGTTCAATTCTTACTGTAGCGAGCGGAGGGTTCGATTGAAATCAGATACCCTTATGCGCGGTCAATATGCAAAATAACCGAACGATATAAATCTACCCATATATGAGTAAGTTAGGGGTGCCGTTAGCGAAACGCACCCTTATAACAAAGACAAAACAGGCTTCTTAACGGTCGTATTGTTTGAATTTTTGATCAGAATTTATGGTTTTCACGTCACGATATAAATCCACGTTGTAATATTTTTAAATATACTCCGGGAGGGTGTGCTTTATAAAACAGGGGAGGCGCCGCCACCCCCCTTCCATCCCCCACCACACACTCGCACCTATTTGCGAAATAAAAAAATTGTTACGTTTCTACGTTGAAAAGAATTTTTTTTTCAATCGTCGATAATTATCCATCGCGTTCAACCCCTCGAGTGTGTATCAAGATGAATGTTAATGATGAAGAGCGAATTTCTCTTTCTGCGAACGCTACCCTCATCGCACAGCAGAATTTTGTCACTAGCCAAACTCTTTGATAACTAATTAGTGATACTGGGGGTCTGTCTCCCTTATTTTACTATTGCTAACCCTTTTATATCATCCTTGTCGCGCCACCCCTTTACTTCACGTTAAACTGCGTCCTTAGCGAGTTGCCGTTGCGTCGTTCTACATCGACACCGCACCGGCCCCCGGATTAATTAACAATCGACTGATGAGACACTTTCGCACAAAAATTTCGATCAATCGATTGATTGATGCAGAAGAATTTTCTTTGTATCTGCAGCGATTGGAGACAAAAAAATTTTTTTGGGAGCAAATACGTGGAAACTTCACGATTTGATGCAGAGATGGCAGCACTAGAAACAATTTTTTTGGGGAGGTTGGCTGAACTGTCGCCAGTTACTTGTCAATATTGTGGTCGGTTCTTAAGAATAATTGAAGAAAAACCAAAAGGAACTTATCGAAGCAAAAGTTTGAAAGGAAATATGTTAGAAAGGGTTAGAAAAAAGAGAACACAAAAATTTAAATCAATGGATCAACTGCTGTGGAAGAATTTTTTGTATTTGCAGCGATTTGACGAAAAAATAAAGTCTTCGGTCCAATCTGAAGAAAAACATAAAAACTTCCGCGATTTCACGCAGAAATGGCAGCACTAGAAGCGATTTTTTTTAAAGGTTGGATGAAGTGCCAGTTTCTGCAATTACTTGTCACTATTGCAACCAGTGACTGTTGTAGAGTTTTATAAGAACAACTGATGGAGTTCTAATGTAAAGTAATCACCGGATCTGGCTCCATGGGAATTCAGAAAGTTAAAATTCACTTACGATGACAGCTTTAAAAGAAATTAAGAAATTTGGGATTCCTGCTGATGTTGGGACAGAGGCTGCTGGAGTAGTGTCTTTTGGTTAAAATTCGGTCGTTAACGTTGTGACGCAACGGCAAACCGTTTCCCGCCTTTTGCGAGATATCGAAATATATTTGAAATATTCGTATTCCTTTTGAAAGGAACACTTCAGCTTTGCATTCGAGATAATCAGAGAAGTTGAAACCACCCCTTTGAATATTTCTTATTGATCTCATATATAAAATTAATGCGAAAGCCAAAATTCCGCAAAATCACTGCCATTCAAAGCCTTCGAATTATTCAAACGTAACAAATGTATATTGAATCCGGCTTTGTCTTCGGAGAGCTGTCAAATATTATTAATACGATGCACGGGGCCGCGCCGTTCATATCCTATCTCCTACTTCACCAACAGAAAACGAGAATAAGAAGAAGTCGTTTATTGATTAATTAATTACGAAATGTCAATAACTATATCGAGTTTGGGCGAACTCAAAATCGGAGCGAATCGAGACGTCGATGCGATAATATTTTCGTTTTTTTTTTTCACCCCCAACGGAACGATAATTTTAAATTAATCAAATTGTGATCGAAAGAAAATCGAATGACGTCACGAGGATCACGCGCTTATACGTCAATTGAATTATCTACTGCGGTTTCAAGATTCGTAATAACTCCAGAAACGAAATCAAACATTTCTGCTAGCAATGGTAAATGAACACTTCGAATTGCAAAAAGTGAGGTTATGGTGTTAGTTTCTTGAACGAAGACGCCACTTTTAGTGATCGATATTTCTATTACAACAACAAAAAGAGTTTCTTTTTACCGTCGATTGTAAATCAAAAGTTCAAAAAGTTAATGGAAGCGATATGATGTTCAAATTTCAAAGGTTTCTTGGACGAAGAGTGGACTAGTGCAGTTCTAACGGCGAGGAGTTCTGGTGTTTGAACCTTTAATGTTTTCTGAACATAGAAGAGTTAACTGCCACTCTTGCTGATTCTTATTTTGAGCATAATTGCGAAAAGAATTTCTAATAGAAATTTTCCACCACCAAATGTCAACCGAAGCAAGAAATGAAGTTATGGTGTTAGGATTTTTGACGCTTTCTGAACCAACAAACATCTGAAGTGACCTTTAAATTTAAATATTTTTACTACAAGGGCAGAAAGAGTTGCTTCTGTCACCAATTGTAATCGAAAAGTTGAAATAGTGGTTATGGTGTTTGCATTTGAAAGGTTTCATGAACAGAACATTACATGACACCACTTCTGATTATCAGAATTTTAAGAACAATTAAAAGAGGAACTACTGATACAGTTTTTCTAAAAGAACTGTCAACAAATGCGGGAAATGTGGTCGTGGTGTTAGCATTTTTGACGTTCTTTGAACAAAGAAGATTAACTATCACTCTTGCTGATTCTTATTTTGAACATAATTGCGGAAAGAACTTCTAATAGAGTTTTTCTACTACCAAATGTCAACCAAAGCAAGAAATGAGGTTATGGGGTTAAGATTTTTGATGTTTGCTGAACGAAGGTTTAACTGCCACCCTTGCTGATTCTTAGTTTGGACATATTTGCCAAAAGGACTTCTAATAGAGTTTTTCTACCACCAAATTTCAACCAAAGCAAGAAATTAAGTAATGGTGTTAACATTTTTGACGCTTTCTAAACCAACAAACATGTGGAGTGCCCTTTGGTTTTCAATATGTTTACTACAAGAGCAGAACTAATTTCTTTTGTCACCAACTGTAAATAAAGAGTTCAAATATCGGTTTTGGTGTTCGTATTTCTAAGGCTTCATGACCAGAACATTACTTGTCACCGCTACTGTTTATCAGAATTTTAAGAATAATTAAAAGAGGAACTACTGATACAGTTTTTCTAAACCAACTGTCAAAAAAAATGAGAAATGTGGTCATGGTGTTAGCATTTTTGATGTTTTTTGAACGAAGAAGGGTCAGCTGCCACTCTTGCTGATTCTTATCTTAAACATAATTGCAAAATGAATTTCTAATAGAGTATTTCTACCACCAAATGTCAACCAAAATAAGAAGTGAGGTTATGGTGTTAACGTTTTTGACGCTTTCTGAACTAACAATCATCTGTAGTAACGTTTGATTTTAAATATTTTTACTACAAAAGCAGAAAGAGTTCTTTCTGTCACCAACTGTAAACGAAGAGTTGAAATAGCAGTTATAGTGTTCGTATTTCTAAGGCTTCATGACCACAACATCACTTGTCACCGTTTCTGATTATCAGAATTTTAAGAATAACTAAAAGATGAACTACTGATACAGGTTTTCTAAACCAACTGTCAACAAATTTGGGAAATATGGTCGTGGTGTTAACATTTTTGACGTTCTTTGAACAAAAAAGATTAGCTATCACTCTTGCTGATCTTTATTTTAAACATAATTGCGAAAAGAACTTCTAATAGAATTTTTCTGCCACCAAATGTCAACCGAAGCAAGAAATGAGGTTATGGTGTTTGGATTTTTGACGTTTCTCGAATGAAGAGAAAATAACGACTAACTGTCAACTGTCAAACCAAGATATGAGGTTATGTTGGTTGCATATTTGACGTTTCTTGATTATGAATAATTTTCTGGTAATTAAAAAAAAACTATCAGTCGAGTTGAAGCGAGGTTTCTCGGGATGCAGCCGGCTTCGATTATAAGTGCTTTTGTCATAACTGCAGAAGAACTGGTGGTGGAGGAGAACTTTGCTTAGTATGTCGGGACGTTTCTCCGGCGGGGATTAATAAAATTAACAGACAGAATTACTCCGGTCGGATGTCGTGCGTTACTTTCGCGGGTGTCGTCCTCTTCGTCCCACCGACTAACAGAAAGAGACGGAAACGCTATAATTTCGTTTGGGCGTTAAAGGAAAGTCGTCGTAATGGAATGAACGCAGATCACTGTTGTGTAGTCGAAGTTGCTACGTGTAGTTTTGCGATGCGACGACGACTATCCAATTTTCAATCGGATTTTAACTATTAACTTTGTTATCTCGCGCGTAATGGCGGATTGAATTGGTTAATGGACGGCGGTCGCAACGAGTTAATGGGGTTAAGGGTCAAAAAGTTTTTTTTTTTTTTTTGAACAAATCTCGAAAATTCGCAACAACGGACTTTTAGTCACGCGACAGTTAGTCGATTAATTTATTTATTAAAAAAACTATTTGGAAATTCCATCGTTTTGTTTACCTATCTGGCTACCGCTCGAGCCGTCATCGGAAAACTCGACGCGAGGGGGGAAAGGGCGATAATAAGCCCCGGCGTTATTCAACTGTTACGTATTCAGCATTCCATGGCCATCTTATTATTCAAGATGTTCAATTTTTCGCGCCCCAGCCTTCTTATTACGTGAAATATGTTCATAGCCACCTTTCTATACCGCATAGAGTAATATCTCAATGTTATTATAAAAACAATAGCTTCGCTTCATCCTCTCCGGCCGCCTTTACAAGCGCAGCGGCGGGGAAGTCCCGCATTGCCATGCAACGCCAACTCGATCGAACAACCAAATTAACTGCTAATCAAATTCGCCGCCAACTTTTACAACTTCAAAAAAAAAAAACTTTAACCTGACTCCAAACGTGTTCTTAATCACCTAAAATTCTCCCTATAATTACTTTTAATTTCGATTTTTCTTTAATATTTTTTTTTGATTTTCCGAAATTTTGTAAAAAAATTGATATCAATTTTTGTGTTTTCTCTATTTTTGCTGCGATTTTCGGCTGTATCGAGGCGATTTGGCGCCGCCACTGGCACCGTACCTTATTAAACTCGGTAGGGATATATGCAAGGCAATATATTTTGATTTTTAATTCAAACTCAGACACTGTTTTATGGTATCAGAACAGCGCCGCTGATACCGGGTAATAATGATTCTTATATATGCGGCGCGAGGAAATGGAAAATCGTAATCAGTATTTTAAATTTCACGGGATGTTCGGGGGCGTCCCGAATTTATTAAGGAAAACAACTAGCGGGGATCGCGAGCAAAACGGGGGGATGACACGAGACAATAAGCAGTAAAAACTAATTTGTTATTGAATCAAGGAATTTTGGTCTCGACGAAAAATTGCACTGATGACTCCTTGTGTTTGTAATTATGTTGTTTTGTAATTCTCCCTGTTTGTTCGAGATAAGTGTCGGATGTTAATTCTACAAAACAACGTTCGGTAAATAGAATTTTGCATAAAAATATGTGAATTTCGAAATACATAAAACTATTTTAAAATCTTTACTCAAGATTGTTTTTTTTTTTGTTAATAGCGAAATAAAAATTCTTGTGACGTTTCAATTGAGTCAAAAACGTAGGGGATACTAATAAAGGCGTATTGCAACGGAATCAAAAAAAAAAAATTCTCTAACTTCATTTTGAAAAATGCCGATTTTCAACCCTATACTTAGTTAATAGCTAAATAAAATATCTTTTCGTATCTAAATTGCGCCAAAACGGTACGGATGACCAATCAAAGCATGCTGCAACAGATTTAGTGAAAATTTAGGCTCTAGGTGCATTTTGAAAAATTACGATTTTGACCCCTCCACTCGAGTATTTTAGTTAATCACCGGCTAATGATTTGTTTTTGCCGTCTTTCTTGCCAGAGAATCGTATAAATTACTTTATGGCCTACTGTAATGGTTATAACAGTAAATTTTCAGCCATTCGCATTTCAAAAACTGGTGATTGCCCATTATCCCACGATTAATTCATTTTTAATTAATTAAACTTAAAGTATTTGTTATAATTGTTTCAATTTTGCAGGGATTACTTACTGGCATATCCTTTAACGATGACCATAATAACTTTTACAAAATTTTAGTTTCGAAAAATTGCAATTTCGAACCCTCCCACTTCTATTTTAAAGTAATTTCTTCATAAAACTTCCATTTATCACCGCAGTTGTTTCAAAATTGCAGGAATTACTTACTAGGATATTGTTCAATTAATAGCGGAACTACTTTCACAAATTCTCATTTTCAAAAAATGCATTTTAGAACCCTCCCACTTCTGTTGCAAGGTGTTTTTTTGATTACGGTCCCATTTCTCGTCAAAATTGTTCCAGAATGGTAGGGGTTACTTACTGGAGCATCTTTCGACTGCGACGATATCGAGTTTTATGGCACTTTCATTTTGAAAAATGGCGGCTCTCAACCCTTCCGCTGTCGTTTTATTGTTGATCTCGTTATCCGACGTTTCCGTTACAATGACGATTACAACGAAATTGGAATTGTTTATAAAACCGCGATTTATGTCTAAAAATCGCGTTATTCTGTCGCTTAATGCGTAAGAGATGCAAACGAAACGATCAGTTGAAAATGCAACCGGACCCGATGTCTAATTCCCCCATTATCTAATCGTTCACACATCCTTTTCCGTTTCATTTAATGTCTATTAGTCCAATACAATGGAGCGTTGGTACCAAATAACAATAATAAATAATAAGAACGTCACCGTGTTAAATGGCATTGCCATCATGCAAATCAAAAAGCGACAACAACAAACGTCACGTCTCCAAAAAAAAAGTTTATTATTTGAAAGAAAAAAAAAACAAAAGAACCCTCCCACACTTATTCGCTTTCATTCATCACGATGGACCCCCCATTCAAATTGGTCCTTAACAAATCGTTGGCGTAAAAACCGGCGCGAAATCGAAACGTCCCCATAGCATTTTTGTTTGTGTGTTTCCGTAGGGCCCCACCACCTGTTCGGCGGGTGGATTTGAGGTCGCGTGACCCCTTTTCTCGATGCGACTTGTTTATCGCGATTTTCCCACATGAATAAGCTTACGTTCGATAAATTTTTTCTCGGTACGGAAAAGTTGCTACGGTCATCTTGTCGAAGTGTTTTATTATCGTGAAACGTTAGAAATTGTTTTTCGATCGTCTCCATTATCCCAGTGTCGGCGACGTGCGGAGAGGGAAAAGACGCGACGAAAATGTGGAGAGGAGGACGTATCGTTTTCCCATCGGTCGCCGTCTTATTTGTTTACCATATGGTTTCTTTCGGTGGCTTGAGAGGGTGCTTTTTTACCGATATAGACAAGGCGCGACCGGGGGCCGATAACTCCTAAAAACGCTGTCATTAGGGCTTAATTTAAATCAGTCCGATACCGAGCCATCTGGTATTTATTAAGACGGAATTGAAATGTTTATGGCTGTTTTGTCTGTGAGGGGGTGGTTTTTTCTGATTTTTTTCGTTGACGAAACGTCGATGGATTCGGTTGGTTGTTCGGTTGGCCTTTTCTATCGTTTCTAATAAATATGTCAAGGTTGTTTCCAATGCGCTTTTCTATGCGATCAGATTTCGCAGAAATTCAACGGTTCTGCATGTCGCACGCATTCTCTATAACATCGCAACTACTTGCAGAAATTGTTGCCGAGACAGAAACTAATCGCGTTTATATAATTATTGTTTTGCATTCCGGCATTATGATCCTTTTTCAAACTACCGCTTCATTTTTACACCCCGTTAACTGAGGTTATTGTTGGTACTCAGCAGTGGCGTCACCAAGAGTGAACGTGGGTGGAGCAGCAACGGCATAGACCGATTCGTCATCACCTACACAAGAACAGCAGATAAGACAGTTCATCTTTCAAACCAGTCAAATCGAGCAACCATTGCCGAGTCTCGTTCAGTATTCGGTCCGCATTTTTCTACTCTGAACAACGATCCCACGAATCAGAAAGATGATTCAAAATATAGTAATTTTTCGCAATGGAGATTAGAGATAAATAACCTTACACATAAGTGGAAGATCACCTAACAAGCAATCCCTGCAATTTTGGAACAATTATTAACTTTACTTCGGCAAGGATCCAAAATGGTAGTTTTTCGAAATCTGCTTTTAACAAAAATAACTATGTTATTACCTGCAAGTTGACTAAGTATGCAATCCCTACGATTTTGGAACAAATACAACTATTATTGACGTTCTAATCGACGATTGGTAAGAAAATGACAGTTGTAGGGTTCAAAATGGTCAATTTTCAAAATACACGTAGAGCAAAAATGATTATGAAGGCATTTTGGGGATGATGTCTTGCGTAAACCCTGCGATTCTGAACCAGTTATAGTTAGAAATGCAATTTTAATTAATGATTCACGATTAAGAAACAATAGAAAGATTTAAAATCGCCATTTTTTAAATCGACTTGTTTCATAAATAATTTTGCTTGTTATTAAGAACAATATAAACAAATTCTCTGCAATTATGAAACAAATACAATTAGAAATTAAACTGTTATTGCAAAATATCGTACTGGAGGATCTAAAATGATAATTTTTCAAAATGCAAATATGCAAAAATAACTATGGCAATATTTGCAAGTTAGCTAAGTATGCAATCCCTACGATTTCGAAACAAATACAACTATTATTGGCGTTCTAACTGACGATTAGTGAGAAAGTGATAGTTGTAGGGATCAAAATGGTCAATTTTCGAAATAAACGTAGAGCCGAAATGATCATTAAGGCATTTTAAGGATAAAGTCTAACGTATACCCTAAGATTTTGAAAGAGTTATAGTTAGAAATGGAATTTTAATTAATGATTGACGATTAGGGAACAATAGAAAGATTTAAAATCGCCATTTTTTAAATCGACTTGTTTCATAAATAATTTTGCTTGTTATTAAGAACAATATAAACAAATTCTCTGCAAATATGAAACAAATACAATTAGAAATTAAACTGTTATTGCAAAATAACGTACTGGAAGATCTAAAATGATAATTTTTCAAAATGCACATATGGCAAAAATAACTATGGCAATATTTGCAAGTTAGCTTAGTATGCAATCCCTACGATTTCGAAACAAATACAACTATTATTGGCATTCTAATTGACGATTAGTGAGAAAATGATAGTTGTAGGGTTCAAAATGGTCAATTTTTGAAATAAACGTAGAGCCGAAATGATCATTAAGGCATTTTAGGGATAAAGTCTAACGTATACCCTAAGATTTTGAAAGAGTTATACGAGTAGTTAGAAATGGAATTTTAATTAATGATTCACGATTAGGGAACAATAGAAAGATTTAAAATCGCCATTTTTTAAATCGACTTGTTTCATAAATAATTTTGCTTGTTATTAAGAACAATATAATACAAATTTTCTGCAATTATGGAACAAATACAATTAGAAATGTAATTGTTATTGCAACATAACGTATTAGAGGATCCAAAATGGTGATTTTTCGAAATGCACATATGGCAGAAATAACAATGACAATACTTCAGGTTAAATTAGTATGGAACCTCTACGATTTTGAAATAAATGCGATTATTAATGGTGGTTTAATCGACGATTTATGGTAAAATAATAGTTGTAGGTTTCAAAATGGTTAATTTTCATAATATATATAGAGCAGAAATGACCATGGAAGCTGTTTAGGGATGTTGTCTTACGTATACCCTGCGATTTTGAAAGAGTTATAGTTGGAAATAGAATTTTAATTAATGATACACGATTAAGGGACAATGGAAAGATTCAAAATCGCCATTTTTTAAATTGACTTGTTTCATAAATAATTCTGCATGTGATTAAGAACAACATAATATAAAATATCTCCAATTATGAAACAAATGTAATTTAAAATTGAACTGTTATTACAAAAATCCGCTTCGGAGGATCCAAATTGACAATTTTTCGAAATACACATATAGCAGAAATAACTATGGCAATACCTTTAAGTTAACTTACAATGGAATCCCTACGAATTTGAAACAAATGCGACTATTAGTGGCGGTTTAATCGACGGTTAATGGTAAAATGATAGTTGTAGGTTAATTTTCATAATATATATAGAGCATAAATGACCATTGAAGCTGTTTAGGGATGATATCCTACGAACACCCTGCGATTTTGAACAAGTTATAGTTGCAAATAGAATTTTAATTAACGATCAACAATTAGAGGACAATGGAAGAATTCAAAATCGCAATCTTTTAATTGACTTGTTACAAAATAATTATGCGTGTAACTAAGAGCTGACCTAATAAGTAATTCTTGCAATTTCGTTGCGATAATTTAAGTTAATTAGGTGTTGACGATAAAATTATATTGCGAAAATTTTCAAACATTGAACATTTTCCAGTCCAAAGACATTGAAGTTTTTGGTTCTTGATTTCGAAAAATCGACCGATCCCTCCCGTTTCGGCATCGACTCTTCGTCGAGTTTCCGTCCATATCTCGGTGACGTGACGAAAACGCCACTTGATGTCTCTTTCATTGTCGTCGGACCACAATGGGTTGCCCTCAACATTTTCATAACCGATTGACAGGTAGCTGTTCGTTGACGGCAACAACAACCCCCCCCCGAAATTTATGACCGTCATGATCGCGACTCTTATTGAGTGCCCTTTCGTCGGGTCATTGTCTAAAAAAAAAAAAAAAAAACTCCGATGATTTACGACCGTTCGCGTGTCCATCGACGACCATTAACAGTTACTGACCTTATGGAAATCGTTGTCGACACGATTTCGAACGAAATTTCTTTATGTACTCGACGGATTTTGTGAGTGAGGGTGGCCGAACAAGAATAGTTTCGTTGTTGAAAATCTTGGACTGGTATTGCTGTCGTGTTTTAAAAGTTTGGCCTGACGGCATCAGTGAACCTTACCACGCCTAAAACTGAATCATAACATAATTTCCATTCATAACACCTACGGACCGTCTGTATTACAACCCTCGGACGATCTGGCGTCTTTGTCTAACGTTAACAGGCCACCTTTTGGCTTACGTGCAGCCAAATCGTCTCACTTCTCCTACGCTTTATTAATAGCAGACGACAATAGGATCTTTTTGTATGGACTGATGTATTTTTTAATGTAGGCAGTTCTAAACTGCTTTGTGTTTAAATTATAATACATAATGGGACCGTACATCAGATTTTCTTCGATACACTCTCGTTTTCGTGGCGTCCGAAATTTTTTTGGAAAAAATCACCACCGCAGCTTCGCAACGTTCGACCCGACACAAACGAATTAGCTGGTGGAGGTTTGGCGGACGAATCGAAAAAAGCACGTCGATAAATCAGCATCATCTCCGTGATGCGGGTTTACTGTAAAATAACGTTTGTTAAAAATAGTAATTGATAATTATTCAACAGTAAATTATTGCTAGCAGGTATTGCAGGCGTGAAATGCAGTCGACCAAGTTGAAACGTGAACAACTGCGAACGAGACGGGTGTGAACAACAAACGTCCGGGCGTTTGGTCGCCGTTAAATGCACATATGCATTATGAATCGGTTGGAGGGCTTTTATGCATGCGATGTTTAAAGAACAATTTGGCGTGCAATCAGTCGATTAGGGGGAAAGTAACAACGGTAATCTCGACGCGGATTCTATTAACGTGGACGAAATCGACGTTTTCTAAAACGTCTTCATTCGTTCGATTCTCACGCTATTACCCCACTTCTGATCTCAGTAATTAGAGGAACTCGCCCGAAAAACCGACGAGGTCGAGAAACGAAAATCCCACTTCTGAGAAGAAACGTTTTTGACGTAGTAACTAAAATCCCACTTCTGAAACTGGGATCGGAAGGAATCTCAGAGTTCTCCGAGGGTTTCATCTTTTTGATGTTGAAACTAATCCCACTTCTGAGAGATATTATTTTTGACGCAACTAAATCCCACTTCTGAGAGAAAATACTTTTGAACTTACTCAATCCCACATCTGAGAGAAAATATTTTGACGTAACTAAATCCCACTTCTGAGAGAAAATACTTTTGACCTTACTAAATCCCACTTCTGAGACAGCTTATTTTTGATCTAACTAAAATCGCACTTCTGACGCTGGGATCGAAAAGAATTTCAAAGTACTCTGGGAGATTCATCTTTTTAGTGTTGGAAGAACTGGCACAAAAAGTACGAGTTGACATTTCTCAGAAAATCTTCTCTTAATTTCAGCGCGTTTTTCGGTTATGAAAAATCCCACTTCTGAGAGAAATTTTGATGTAACTTCTGACGCTGCGATTGGAAAGAATCTCATTGTGGCCTAAAGGTTTCATCTTTTTGTTGTTGGAATAACTCGTAGAAAAAGGCGTCGACGTCTGGCAGATTATCATTTCTTAGGTTTACAGTTTTCTTGGATGACAAAAAATCTCACTTCTGAGAAAAAAAATTTTTGGCGTAACTAAAATCCCACTTTTGACGCCGTGATCAGAAAGATTCTCATAGGGTTAGGTGAGAGTTTAATTTTTTTAATTTTCGCACGAGAAACCAAAAATAGCACTTCTGAGAGAAAATATTTTTGGCGTAACTAAAATCCCACTTCTGACGTGGCCATCGGAAGGAGTTTCATAGAGCTCTATGAGAATCGAATCTTCTTGATGTTGGAAAAATTTGTAGAAAAAGCGATCAGAAAATCACCTATTAAGTTTCCGCTATTTTCGGTAAGAAAAAATCCCACTTCTGAGAAAAAAGTTTTTAGCGTAACTAAAATCCCACTTTTGACGCTGTAATCGAAAAGAATCTCATAAAGTTTAGTGAGAACTTTATCTTTTTGATGTTCAAAGGACCCGCAGAAAAAGTGTTTTTTCGGTACCTAATGCGAAATCCCACTTCTGAGAAAAATTTTTTTGGCGTAACTAAGATCCCACTTTTGACGCCGTGATCAGAAAGAATCTCGTAGGGTTAGGTGAGAGTTTAATTTTTTTAATGTTGGAAGAATTCGCACGAAAATAAAAAAATAGCACCTCTGAGAGAAAATATTTTTGACGTAACTAAGATCCCACTTCTGACGTGGCGATCGGAATGAGTTTCATACAGCTCTCTGAGAATCGAATCTTCTTGATGTTGGAAGAACTTGTAAAAAAACGATCGAGGTTTCTCAGAAAATCACCTCTTAATTTTCCGCTATTTTCGGTAAGAAAATTCCACTTCTGAGAAAAAAGTTTTTAGCGTAACTAAAATCCAAGTTTTGACGCTGTAATCGAAAAGAATCTCGTAGAGTCCAGTGAGGATTTTATCTTTTTAATGTTGAAAGGACACTCAGAAAAAGTGTTTTTTCGGTAATGATAAATCCCACTCCTGAGAAAAAAATTTTTTGGCGTAACTAAAATCCCGCTTCTAAGGCTGTGATAGGAAGTAATCTCCTAGGCGTTTCTGAAAGTTTCAGTTACCACACTTTTGAGATTGGTCGATATTTCTCGAAATATCGACTTTTGTGGTAAATCCCTCTTCTGAGGTTGTTGGTGAAAAAATGATGAAGGATTCGAAAGATTTCGTTTGAACTTAGCTTCTGATTCTGTGATGCAAGAAATTCTAAAGCGCTTCTTTGAAAATTTATTTTTTTCTTTCTATTGCTTTTTAATATCCCACTTCTGATGTGGTATTTTTTGAAAAAATGACTGATGTTGTGATTTCTGTGTATGCTTTAAAATTTAATTAATAGCCAAAATAGAAGTTCCCCTTATTGTTCTATAATTATCATTTTTATGGCATTCCCTTCTATCAAGAAGAAAGAGATTTCAAAAATGTAACCAAGAATAGAAAACATATGTAGCGGTTTAAGGTAAATTGAATGTGGGTATGAAACCTTTTTAATATATGATCTGCTTTCGAAATTTCTGATCAGAAAGCCAAAATGGAAGAACCAAGAAATCAAGAAGAAACAAAAGTACATCTATTTCTAGATGTCTATCAAAATTGATGACGTACTAAGATTATTGATAGATATCTTAGAATTTAAGAAGAAATTTAAAAGTTTTAGATGATTCCTAGATGATATTCTTCAAGAATCACAAATTTTCAAGAATATAATTGCCAAATGCCAAAAAGAAATCAAAATGCTTTTAATATCTTCACAGAATTTCGCAACATACACTCTTCCTATATCAAAATTAAGGTGTTTTAACATTCTGAGTAACAGCAGAATCATCGAAAATTGGAAAAACCAACAAGACCAAAACTATGCGTTCTTCTGTGTTGAAGCTGAAGAGTTTTGATACCATAACAAGAAATCTATCAAATCAAAAGTTCTCCCTTACTCTCTTGTTACTTGTTATCTTCGACCAAGATACCTCCAGAGGGTTCATGCGAAGATAGAAATTAAGTTATTCGAAAACTACTAAAGCAAAATTTTCATTAATATTTCTGCGACGCATGGTAATTGATGAGTAGACAGAAGAATTCACGATAAACAGAAATTTCTGAAAATATCTTACGCTCGAGAAAAAAAAGAAAAAACGACCTCACCAGATTTAAATCCGGGAGACTTTTTATAGAAAAAGTGGAAATACGTAGATATAATTTTAGCAAAAAAAAAAGAAGTAATTGGGGGGTGGAGGGGTTAGAATAACTTTTTTTCGAATTATTTTTTACCGGATTTAATTCCGGACGACTTTTTATCAAAATTAAAGGAAATTTCCCTCGCAAATTCCTGTTTAAGGATAACGGTTAGAAAAAGTATGTCAGAATTTTTTTTGGTGACTTAATAGAGAAAAGTAGTTTGAAACTAATAAATTCAGAAACTAGCGGTCAACCACATCCAATAAATTTCGAATAATGCCACCTTGATTTTTGTTTTCTTTTCGTCATTCCAAATTAATAACTTCTGTTAGAATCCAAGACGCGGCCGGCATGTTCCCATATATCACATCGAAAAAACTCCCATAACGTTTCTCTACGATCATTTCGGAGCCCGAAATACAGTTTAACAGCACGACAACACATGTCGAGGACCGAAGGGGTACATTGCCGATATTGAAACCATGTGTCCTCACGATACATCTTCACAAAAAAAAAAAAAAAACTCCCAACTCTATAATAACCGGAGATGATCGCGTTGGCGTTGTTGCGCTGAAGCCGGGCCTGCCAACGAAAAAAAAAACAACCAAAAAGACAACAACCGGACAATGTGCGCAACTACACGACAAAACTATAATAAAATTCGATTGTGGAGTGGGGGGAGAAAAAGGGTTATCGAAGTAGGAGGCACCAATCAGAGTCCCACCTATCACTCCTCCCTCCCCATATCCGATACCAGATAGATGCACAGCCTCCTCTGACTTTTACGGCGTACCTTTTGCTATGTTGGCGTTTTTTTTTGGTTGTTTTCTGTTCTCTTGTTTGGCGCGACCGCCGATCGAAGTGCGCGTTGACTCTCCTTGTTCGACCGCTTTTGCTTTCTTCTCGACCGTCTCTCTTCTTTTACTGCGATTTATTTCGTTGTCGCTTTATACATGCGGGAATCTAAGTGGAAAGGCGACCTTGACGGGTCGATCGTCCATCCATCGGTAACCTCATCATCACCGGGGCAAATTACTCGGAACAACCGTCATTAATAACGTATTAAAAGCGGGAAATTACTCGAGAAGAAGAAAGAAAAAGTGATTGGTGAATTAAAAAAAAATTTGACTTGTTATAATTTATCACATCGGCGTTGTTTGGACTAATTAGTATTGTCTATCTGAAGTGACGGTTGCGAGGTCGTGGTTTTCAATGGGTAACAAGACACAAAGCGATTCGTTTATTGATGTCCGGTTACGTTATTATTGTTGATGTTAGTTGAAGAATGTTCTTTTGTTGATGTTGGAACGCGTAAACAAATTCAATACCTAATCATCTAATCATCTGGTAACGACGATAAATGCGCTTCTCTGAATCGCGATTAGGAAAATCGGAAATCGCGTCATCATCGAGAGTTTGCGGATTACGGTTTTGACTCATTATTGTTATGAACGCCAAGGAAAATTTCGAACAAACAATTCTAATCGACCGCGTTTGTTGAAACAACCAACAAAACTTCAGTTGGTAAGAAAAAGTTAATCGCAACAAGTTATCTACTGTAAAAAGTTTTTTTTGTCAGGTTTTTGAGAACTCTTTGACTAAAATTTTTTTAAGTAATTCAAGTAATCCTCTCTAGATTACTACTACTATAACTACTTTCTGTTGTTTTTCAGATTCTTGAAAGTATCAAAATTTGAGAGAAAAACTGGAAGTTTAACGAAACAGTCGAATATGAGGTAAGTGTTAATGGTAGGAAAAATAACGCAAAAAATTAACTGATATCGCAAAAAAATCTTGAATAGGATTTATTTTCTTATTTCCACAAGTGGTCGTGTTTCTTAGACTTTTCGTCTTATAATTTTTTGAAGGTAAAGAAGTAAAATATCGAAGTGTTGTAATGCACAAGACAAGAAATAAATTTTGTCTTCCTGGAGAGAATTTCAATTCTTGATGTTTCTTGCTTTGTGATGCAAAGATGGTAATTAGAAAGACTTCTGTTACATAAAGAATGTTGTAGAAACACCAAAAAAATTAACGAAATATTAGAATTATAGAAAAATATTATTTTAACTTGGTTTCTGTTTTGAGAAGAAATGATATCCACATATAGGAAAAGGCTATCAAAAATAAAACTTTCCTTCTTTTGGCTATAATCTTTTTGTTTCTTGTTGATGAAGATGATTTTTGAAAAGGCTTCTCACCATATAAAGAACAATATAGCAACACCAAGACAATTAACGAATGATCAGAAATAGAAGAAAATGTTGTTCTAATTTGATTTCTATTTTGTGAAGAAGTTGTATCTACATAGAGAAAAAAGGTTGCCAAAGAAAAAAAAATTAATAAGCTTTTGATCCTTTTGATTCTTGATGAAAGGATAATTATTAGAAAGACTTCTCACTATATAAAAAAGAATATTATAGAAACACCAAGAAAATCAACAAAAGATCAGAAATGGAAAAAGATGTTCTAACTTGATTTCTATTTTGAGAAGAAATTATATTTACATAGAGAAAAAAGTTACCAAAAAAAATTTTTTTTAAATATTTTTATCTTTTTGATTCTTGATGAAAGGAAAATTATTAGAAATACTTCTCACTAATTAGAAAAGAAGATTATAGAAACACCAAGAGAATAAACGAATGATCAGAAATAGTAGAAAATGTTGTTCTATTTTGATTTCTATTTTGTGAAAGAATTATATCTACACAGAGAAAAAAAGTTATCAAAGAAAAAAAATTCGAATAATATTTTGATCTTTTTTATTCTTGATGAACGGATGATTATTAGAAAGACTTCTCACTATATAAGAAGGAAGATTATAGAAACACCAAGACAATAAACGAAAGACCAGAAATAGAAGAAAATGTTGTTCTAACTTGATTTCTATTTTGTGAAGAAATTATATCTACATAGAGAAAAAAGGTTACCAAAGAAAATTTTTTTTTTAATCTTTTTATCTTTTTGATTCTTGATGAAAGGAAAATTATTAGAAATGCTTCTCACTAATATAAAAAGAAGATTATAGAAACACCAAAAGCATAAACGAATGATCAGAAATAGTAGAAAATGTTGTTCTATTTTGATTTCTATTTTGTGAAAGAATTATATCTACACAGAGAAAAAAAGTTACCAAAGAAAAAAATTCGAATAATATTTTGATCTTTTTTATTCTTGATGAACAGATGATTATTAGAAAGACTTCTCACTATATAAGAAGGAAGATTATAGAAACACCAAGACAATAAACGAAAGACCAAAAATGGAAGAAAATGTTGTTCTAACTTGATTTCTATTTTGTGAAGAAATTATATCTACATAGAGAAAAAAGGTTACCAAAGAAAATTTTTTTTTTAATCTTTTTATCTTTTTGATTCTTGATGAAAGGAAAATTATTAGAAATACTTCTCACTAATATAAAAAGAAGATTATAGAAACACCAAAAGCATAAACGAATGATCAGAAATAGTAGAAAATGTTGTTCTATTTTGATTTCTATTTTGTGAAAGAATTATATCTACACAGAGAAAAAAAGTTACCAAAGAAAAAAAATTCGAATAATATTTTGATCTTTTTTATTCTTGATGAACGGATGATTGTTAGAAAGACTTCTCACTATATAAGAAGGAAGATTATAGAAACACCAAGACAATAAACGAAAGACCAGAAATAGAAGAAAATGTTGTTCTAACTTGATTTCTATTTTGTGAAGAAATTATATCTACATAGAGAAAAAAGGTTACCAAAGAAAATTTTTTTTTTAATCTTTTTATCTTCTTGATTCTTGATGAAAGGAAAATTATTAGAAATACTTCTCACTAATTAAAAAAAAAGATTATAGAAACACCAAGAGAATAAACGAATGATCAGAAATAGTAGAAAATGTTGTTCTATTTTTATTTCTATTTTGTGAAAGAATTATATCTACACAGAGAAAAAAAGTTACCAAAGAAAAAAATTCGAATAATATTTTGATCTTTTTTATTCTTGATGAACAGATGATTATTAGAAAGACTTCTCACTATATAAGAAGGAAGATTATAGAAACACCAAGACAATAAACGAATGATCAGAAATAGAAGAAAATGTTGTGCTAATTTGATTTTAATTTTGTGAAAAAATTATATCTACACAGAGAAAAAAGGTTACCAAAGAAAAAATTTTGAATAATCTTTTCATCTTTTTTATACTTGATAAACGGATGATTATTAGAAAGACTTCTTCACTATATATGAAAATGAAAGGAAAATTCTTAGAAATACTTCTCACTATATAAAAGAGGACATTATAGAAACACCAAGACCATAAACGAATAATCAGAAATAGAAAAAAGTGTCGTTCTAACTTGATTCCTATTTTGTGAAAAAATTATATCTACACAGAGAAAGAAAGTTACCAAAGAAAAAAAATTCGAATAATATCTTGATCTTTTTTATTCTTGATGAACGGATGATTATTAGAAAGACTTCTCACTATATAAGAAGGAAGATTATAGAAACACCAAGACAATAAACGAAAGATCAGAAATAGAAAAAAATGTTGTTCTAATTTGATTTCTATTTAGTGAAAAAATTATATTTACACAGAGAAAAAAGTTTACCAAAGAAAAAAATTTTGAATAATTTTTTGATCTTTTTTATTCTTGATAAACGGATGATTATTGGAAAGACTTCTTCACTATATAAGAAGATGAAAGGAGAATTATTAAAAATACTTCTCACTATATAAAAGAAAACATTATAGAAACACCAAGACCATAAACGAATAATCAGAAATAGAAGAAAGTGTCGTTCTAACTTGATTTTTATTTTGTGAAGAAATTTTATCTACATAGAAAAAAGGGGATATCCAAAACAAAATTTTTCCTTTTTAGTAATAATCTTTTAATACTTTTGATTCTTAATGGAAGGATGATTTTTAGAAAGACTTCTCACTATATAAAAAAGAGGATTATAGAAACACCAAGCCAATTAACGCATTTATTTTTAGAAAAAATTATATCTACATATAAAAAAGGGCTATCAAAAACAAAACTCTTCTTTTTTGGGAATCATTTTTTAATTCTTTTGATTCTTGATGATTTTTGTAAATACTTCTTACTACATAAAAAGAAACACCAAGCCAAGTAACAAAAGATAGGAGATAGAAGAATCTTATTTTAACTTGGTTTCTATTTTCAGAAGAAGTTATATCTACATACAGAAAAAAGGTTAGCAAAAACAAAACTCTTCTTTTCTGATAACAACTTTTTCATAATCATTTTGATATCAATCTTTCTTCGAGTATTATAGTAGTAATCAGCGTCAGCGACCTCCAGTATCAGTCTGTATTAGTTCACATAGACATGTGATCCAAAGAGATGCTTTCTAGGCTAGATACTCGGTGGTTAGCCATTGCTTTTCGAGGGGGAGCGGTCGGAAAACAGCAGATTTAGCCGAAATCAACTTACAATTACTCCCAAAATTCTATAACATGGAGCAAACAATAATAAAAAGCATACGATAATAAAAATATTAAGTATCTAGTTTATGGAATTTTATAAAAAAATCATGTGTGTCAGCCGTTATTAAAAATATTTTTTTAAAGAATATGGGAGACATCAGCAATCTATTTCTGCGTTCATTTTTGCAAATTGTTTTTTTGAGTTTGATTTTTGAAAAAAACTCATAAACAAAGAACAAAAAAGAGACACTTAACAAAAGTAACAAATCTTTTGTCAAGATGGTTTCTAGAAGTTTTGATGCAAGAATTTTGACACGTCGCCGTCATTGACAAAAAACTATTGTGACATGATCGAACCGGTGATGTCGTAATTTTGTATTTATCCAATTTCTAAGTTTTTTGAATACGACATACAGCTAATTAATGAATCGGCATAAAAAATCGCCGAATGGCGCCAATAAATTCTTTCGGGAAGTGCTAAATTTTTCTTTAAGTGCGTTTCAAAAATTGTCGTTTCAGCTGGCGTTGGAATAAATTGTCGTTTTAAAATTCCGGCAATTGCAAATTGGTCGCTTTCGTGCTGGTAAATTCGGTCCCAAGCTCGATAATCCTTAACATAATACAAAACCACCACCGAAAACAAACATTCAATTAATCAAAACACACCACATATGCATCTGTGGTGTCGTCCAAGTAACTTTTGACGTACTTACGTTGTCGTTTTAGTTTCGACTAAACGAATGGTCGTCTGGAAGTTATAAAATAAATTTGATATTTAAAAACAGTACAAAAAAGAGTCGATTCATATGGGAGTTTAAATGTAAGGACTCCTGTCGTGTTCGACATGTACCCCATACCAAGATAAGTGCCTACAGAAAACATATTGCAATGATTCGCATAAACAAGTGTTCGTAATGGTATTTATTGTAATTTTTATGGTACCAACAACATAATTGATAAAACTCGCCACAGTCGCGTTTTTTTTTGCCAATATAAAAGACAAATTACCGAAATTACGAGCAATTAACTCGAATCGTTTCCAAAAAAAATATTTAATCGAACTCGAGTGTCTGGAGATGTTTTTTGCCACACGAGAAAATATTTCAAACGACCAGTTTCGAAAACAGATGGTTTTCTGTTGTTTCACCGGGTTTTATGGTAGGGCATTAAATTTTATTGGTTTATTACATCCGACTTTTATAAGATGACTTTCCTAATGAATCCGATAGGTTTCTTGTGTGGTTTTATATGAAATCGACCGTTACTGCTGCCAATAAAAATGAATCACGCCGACCATTTTAAACGGGTCCCATCATCATCGACGAGTGGATGGCGAAAATCAAACTTACAGTGGGCGACGATTTTACGATTCTACACTCAAATTAAAAAAAAAAAAACGAGTTTCGTAAACAACCTCTTCAGGTGCACTCTTCTTGCCCAATTAACAGTCACTCTCTTTGAGTCCAGTCGAGCGCGTGAGGTTTTCCTGGTTAACGAAGAACGAAAGTTCTCCTCAGAAACCCGAAAACCGTTAATAGAAAAAAATAAGACTCAAAAATATTTTTTAATGTAGCATTTTGGCCCAGTTCGTCGCAGCCTCGAAAACGGCCGAACCGCTTTTTTAATTTTTAGCGGCAATTGGGAGAAAATCGATGGTTCGTTCGAAGAATTAGTTAATCGACAGCTGAATCATCGAACCGGCCGCGCAGCGAAACTAATGAAAATATGCGCGATAATTGGTTTTAATAATTCAAATGTATCGATGAAGTAATGCCGTCGTTTAATTGACACATGAGTCATGGTGCCATCGGGATAGTTTTTCGATTTCGTCCTAATTAACAGGAATCAATTCGTGTTTGGAAGAGACAATCAAGAATTCTTTCACGCACAACAAATTAAGTTCGAACCGCTTCTTGGCAGTTGTTCCGTCTCCGTCCGTTTCGTTGTTGCGAACGAGACGGAAAAGGTGGCGCGTTCGCCTATAAATTCCGGTATTGCCTTTACACCGCGAACACGTACCGATCAATTAGTCCGGTTAACACATGTCGATGACGTTTTCGAGAAGACTTCATCCACCTATCTCGTTTTGTACGTCGTCAGGTAACGTGGGGGGAACGTTTCGAAAAAAGTTACGAATTTCGATTCGTTTCTCCCTCTTCGTCGTCGAGTCTGTGTTAACAATCAATTATAGAAAAGGAAACCAGTCGAGCTGAAAGGCAGCAAGTAAAGCGGAAATCAAACATTTTAATACGTAATTTTCAAAAGGGCGGGCTCTTAATTCTTTGTTCTGTATTCTTTACTAATTCAGTCATCGGCTTTTGAACGGTTGAAGAGTTTGGAACTTTGGGTTTACAGAACGATTTATCTGTTTTAATTCGTCTTATCGGCGGCATCTCAGTGCTAATATTTGTCGATGAGAGGGAGTTTGCGAAATTTTACTTGGGGCCCCCGGGCCCCGTTACATCCGCCGGATAAACCCCAAACATCGATTTCGAGTTATCGACAACTACCACCAACAATAATTCTTCCGATATTCGGTTGAAACTATCACGTCAACTTGTCGATTATTGTAGCGAGTGATGGTGAAGGTTTTTTTTTTTCACTTACCATCAGGTGGTTTTTAGAAGACGCACGGCCTCGACCAAATCGTCCTTTCCAAATCATCAAACCGCGGTAGTACCTGATCAAAAAAAATTCTTTTAATCTAAGTAGTTTCTGTTTCATAATCAGCAGCAGCGCGTTTCGAATTTTTTTTCTTATCAGAAATTGCCACTTCAACTGAATCTAATTCTATAACTAATAGTTGAACTTATTCTCAAGAATTTAGTTGGCGGAGACTATCGCCGTTTATGTACTTAATGATAACGCTAATCTTATCTTTTGAATCTTATCACACAAGAAGAGGAGGTACGAAAGATTAAAAGTGGGATAGAAATGGCAGAAATTCTCGAGAATTAGACAATTCTCTGCTTGGAATATTAAGAATCAAAATGGTTGGCAGAGAAATGAAGATTTGGAGCTGCTTCAAAAATTAGAAGAATCAGAAGAAAATATCGAAAAATAGTAATAGAAATTCTCAACGAATTAGAGAATTTTACTTGAAATAAAGAGTTGAAAGGATTTTCAGAGAAATCCAGATCTGGGTCTTATTACTAAATCAGAAGAATCAGAAGAAAATATTAAAATATGGTAATAGAAATTTTCAATGAATTAGAGAATTTTGCTTGGATATATATTAAGAGATGAAAGGGTTTTCAGAGAAATCTAGGCCTTATTACTAAGTTAGAAGAATTAGAAGAAAATATAAAAAACAGTTATGGAAATCCTCACTAAATTAGAGAAATACGTTACTTGGAATTTATTTTGAGAGTTGAAATTGTTTTCAGGGAAATCGAGATCTGGGCATTATTAAAAAAATCAGAAGAATTAGAAGTAAATATCAAAAAACCGTTATGGAGATTCTAAATAAATTAGAGAAATAGAATTTTCAAGGAAATCGAGATCTGGGCATTATTAAAAAATCAGAAGAATCAGAAGAAAACATTAAAAAGCAATTATGGAAATCCTCTATAAACTACAGAAATAAGTTACTTGGAATTTATTTTAAGAGATGAAAGGATTTTCGGGGAAATCGAGATCTGGGCATTATTAAAAAATCAGAAAAATCAGAAGAAAATATCAAAAACCAATTATGGAAATCCTCAATAAATTACAGAAATGCGTTACTTGGAATTTATTTCAAGAGTTGAAAGGATTTTCGGGGAAATCGAGATCTGGCATTATTAAAAAATCAGAAGAATCAGAAGAAAACATCAAAAAAACATTATAGAAATCCTCAATAAACTATAGAAATACGTTACTTGGAATTTATTTTATGTGTTGGAAGGATTTTCAGGGGAATCGAAATCTGGGCATTATTAAAAAATCGGAAGAATCAGAAGAAAACATCAAAAAACAATTATCAAAATCCTCAATAAATTACAGAAATGCGTTACTTGAAATACATGTCAACAGTTAGAAGAATTTCGAGAGAAAGCAAGATCTGGCCATTGTTAAAAAATCAAAAGAATCAGAAGAAAATATTAAAAAACAGTTATGGAGATCCTCAATAAACTACAGAAATACGTTACTTGGAATTTATGTTAAGAGTTGAAAGGATTTTTATGGAAATTGAGATCTGGGCATTATTAAAAAATCAGGAGAATCAGAAGAAAACATCAAAAAACCGTTATGGTGATCCTCAATAAATTAGAGAAATACGTTACTGGGAATTATTTTAGGAGTTGAAAAGATTTTCAGGAAAATCGAGATCTGGGCGTTATTAAAAAATCAGAAGAATCAGAAGAAGAAAATATAAAAAAAACATTTATGGAGATCTTCAATAAACTGCAGAAATGCGTTACTTGAAATTTATTTTAAGAGTAGAAAGGATTTTCAGGAAAATCGACATCTGGGCATTATTAAAAAATCAGAAGAATCAGAAGAAAATATCAATAATAGCTACGGAAATCCTCAATAAATTAGAGAAATACGTTACTTGAAATATATGTTAAGAGTTGAAAGGATTTTCAGAGAAATGAAGATCTGGAGGTTCTTAAAACTTCTGGAAGAATTAGAAAAAAATATCAGAAAACATATTCGATGACGAAAACTAAAATTATATATAAGTTTAGACATTTTAAGAACTGTAGCAAATTCTCTATGAGTTATGTGAAACGAAAAAATTTGGGAAGAAATTGGGCCGATGAAGATTAAAGATGATGAATTATCCAAACTATTCTACAAGAAAAAGAAAATCTTCAACAGTAATTTCAGCAAATAGTGGTTAACGTATAACGGAGACTGAAGCATGAAGAACGTAACATGGTTAAAGCTTTATCGAAGAAATTTAAGATCAAGCAACATTTTGTAAGGAGATGTCCGAAATTAAACAAGAAAAATGTGTGGTGCTTCAAATAGAAAATATCGAAGAGAAAGAAGAAAATCTTGATACTTTGAACACAACTTTACAAAATAAACGTAGTAATGAAATGGTCTACCAGAAGTTAAAATTTCTTTCTGAATAATGAGAAAAGTAAGGAAATAGTACACTGAAGATCAAGTGAATGCTACTTTACTAAGAAAGTAGACATAGATTGAAGAATAGTTGTAAACAATTAATATAGCTAGAAATATCAAAATTGGGCAATGTAGTGAAGATAATGAACTGAGTGAATTAAAAATAATTGAAGAGAATAAAAATAATTGTAGAAAGCCTAGTTAGAAAGCAGTTCAAACATACTTTCTGAAATTCAAAGAAATGCGAAACACGTTAGAAGAACGAATAGAAACAAGAAGTATCTTCAAGGGGTAAAATGAGAATAATAAGGAAGAAAAGTAACGAAAGAAGGGTAAGATCTGTTTGGAAGGAATCAGAAGAGAAACAAAAAATACTCTCAAATAGGTCTAAAGATTGCATATAACCTACAAAAAAATAAAAGAAGAAAAACTAGTGGAACTATTTGAAGCAAAGACTCGTGACAATATTAGTAGTTAATTGGTGAAACTTCTACAAATGAAAATAAATTTGAGAGATGAAGACAATTATTTTGAACTAGAAGAAGAAATATTATATTGTGTAAAAGAAGAAGAAACGTAGAAACGTATGTCAGAAATCATTGAATGTGACTTCAATCCAACGTGAGAAGGTGGCAAAATATGGAACGAAGATCCAATTGAAGAAAAATATTTAAGAAAGTAGAAAAATCCAACAACCACGAAATTGGTGGAATTTCTGTTCCGAGACGCAGTTCGTCGGAGAAAAAAAATTAAAGATGACCTTTTGGTGGCCGTTCAAAGTTCCAAGACCCGTCACCAATAATCGACGTACCCTCTCCAACAGCTTCCTGCCCTCTCGCCTCTGTCTCATTTTAACGAGCCAGACAATGGACCAAAAGCAACAATCAATTGAAACCATTACTTTGTCCCAATAAACGCATTATTCACTTCAGTCATAAATATATGATTGATGATTAGAAAATTGTGATGACGTCACGTCCGGTGCCGCGATGTGAATCGTCCTACTCCGTTCACCGATCATGTTGATGATGATGATGATGATGACGACGCCGTCGAACGAGATGAGAGACACAAGACGGTATTTTCTCATTCCTCCGACAACACACGCGAAACGTTTTTTTTTTCTGCGACGCCGCCGTCACCACCCCCCTTTAGGCGTCGCGACGTTCCGAGATCGTTAAACTAAGAACAATAAATCTGCAGTATTGTAAGATTCATCAGAGCATAAGTAAGCCGGTAATGGCTAGAAAGGGTAAAACGTTAAACATTCGGAAACGTTTAGGCGACAAGAGAAGTTAATTCAGCCGGAATTCTTACATTACGTTACTAAATTAAATTATATCCCGATGTGCAGCGCCGCCGTATTTACGAACAGATTTCGCCTTTATCATTTTAAGTTTGGCGGTGGCAAAAGACAAATTGCATCAGCGAGGTAATTGGAGGGGTGTCCTCCAATATCAAGCGTTTTTCCCGGACCGGTCCTGTCGTCCGAAATTCTTGGCCGGTCCGCTTGATTCGTTTTCAGGAACAAAACAAATTTCGCGTATTAACTTGGCGCGTTTACCTAAAGAAATGATGCCAATTCTTCAATTGGTCGAGCGTGAAGCAACAATTGTCGCCTTAATTACGTTTAATTAAATTAGAATCGCAGGTAGTTTTAATTGTAATTTGCGCAAGTTTAGAAATCGTTCTTTTACACAAAACAAGAAAGAAAGACGAATCGTATTGTCGTGATGACGTTTTGTGCATTTCCACGACGACAAAAGCCAAGTTGGTGTCCAATAAGTGACCTAAAGTGATTCAATGAGTGCTTGATTTAATAAATTGATTAAATCATCCCATCAATAGATGAAACTGTTAAGTCAATTTTCAACCTACGGAACGAAATCGGCGGACGTCAACAAATCGCGTCCTCCCTCCAATTACTTGCGATAAACAAATTCTCACGCGCCCCCGCAAAACTGGGTTAAAAGTGTTCCTCCCCTTATCCCGTGAAAGTCGAACAAAAAATTCCCGAAGAATTCCAGACGTCTCCGGGAACAAAGACGGGAAAGGTCTTTTTCTAACTCGCAGTTTAAACGGGAGCAACAGGGGAGTTTTACCCCAATTCCCGATCATTTACCGATCACTGAATGGAAGACGACGGATAAAAAACACCCCCGTAAACGTCTATATCGGTTCGTTTCACCCCACTTTATTGGAAGACACCGGATATCGTCGAGACGTGAGAGTTGAGAACTTTTTCCGATTGGGGTAGGTCGTCTCCTTTCTCTCTCTCACCACCTTTTCGGACGTGACTGAGACGGTTCTTTTTCGGGTTTCGCGACCGGACAAGAATTCAAATCGCCACCTTGCACTCGATGTATCATTTAAATAAAATTATCCCGTTACGCCGTAACGTCGACTAATGGGAGGAGGCGATCTAATCCCGGACACGTCCCGAATTAAATAATTTTAATGCGAGATTAACGAAGAAGAATGACTGCGAGTAATTAGCGTTGCGAAGTATCGATTTTCCGGGCAATTGCAACGGAAAAATTTAAATCCATCAAGAGGAGTTTTCTAAAAAATTTCCTTAAAAATTGGAGCCGGTCCTGCGTCCGGATCGACCGGACTCGATGATAATAAAAACTTCAGCGTTCGTTCTGAAGTTGGCGTTCTAAATCTCCATCTGATGCGCTCTCTCTTTCTGCGTGTATGTGTCGGGTCGGGGGCGAGGGGGTGGTTGAGTTTCGGGGGCGGCTGTCCGTCGAGTCTGGCCGGGAGCGGCGGTGCACCGGAGCGAGACGGGGCGCGCACATGGAAAAGGGTTTAACTTATTGGGGAGATTTGAATTTCTCATATATGCCGATTTAATATTTCAGATAATGTAGTCGGGGTGCGGTTGGGACGGCACGTCGGGGTGAGTCTCGTAGGGGTTGCCGTCGGGAAAAGTGTAGCGGCTCGCAGGAATCCTGTCACGGTTTCGGACTCCTGGACGACGGCTTTTTTCCAGATAACCCCACCTCTAACCCCCTCGTCACCCCCTACCCTACCGGTCCTATGACTAATTTCACCCCTTTTGAGTTTTTATTTTTTGCTTCGCGTTTTAAGGGTCGCCCGGATTTATTGAACTCGACCCGGAATTGTACGGGGCTTCGGGGCCCCCGTTCGCTAATTATAGGGGAAGGTTCGGCGCTAATTTCGATTCTTTTAGCCGCGGTTCACACCTCGCGCATGTTGAAACAAGTAGTCGCACTTAATGGTCTTTACCAAACTATAATCAAAAAAAACCAGAAAAAAATTACTTGAAAACCGGAGGAAAAAAGTTTTCACGATGATAAAAAATTAAGGCGACCTGTTGGAACTTGCTCAGTTTTCGCCAACAACTTGGCCAAAATTCCTTGTTCGATTTCGGCGCAAAAAATATTTCTAAATAACGAGAGTAACGAATTTTAAGACATTTGAAGTAACATGTGGGAACACGTTGCGGTAAATTTTGTTGTAATTTTTTACAAAAGAACTGTTACGTTAAAGCGTGTCAAGAACAAGAGAAATTGACGAAAATTTACTAAAATTATGACATTTTTGTAAAAATATAAAAACACGTTACAACCTGACCGCGTCATCATAAAGATACCCTTCTTACAATTTTTTTGTTGCAGTTAAAATGGAAACAGTGACACCTCGAGGTAAGTTTATACTTTAGTTAGTATTTTTTTTAATATTATTAAGAAAACATGTTGATTCTTGCATAGTTTTTGGTTATACTTTTGTTAGGTTAATTTATTTAAAACAATTTTTATATAAGCAATAGGAACGAAATAATGAACAAAATATCTTGAAACGCAACAAATTCAAGAAGTAATGTTGATAGAGCAAGTTAAAACATGTTTTAGGTACTCAAATTTTATCTAAAGAAATTGCGTTTCAAGTCATTTTCGGCAAAAATGCGCTACTAACATTCCAATCATATCGCAAGGTTACAAGACACAATTAATTTTGCGGGTAACACGTGGTGACATGTTCTCGTGTCCAACTAAGATCTATAGTACCTTAGAATGTGATAATGGAGTCGTTGATGTTTAATAATGAAACTATCAGTGACGAGAATACGAAACTTATGTTACAAATTTTGTCAATTATTCGTAAATATAGTATCACGTTACAACTTGATCGCCTCATGATGAAAATAAACTTCTTACAATTTATTGGTTTCAGTTGACATGAGAATTGTGATACTTTGAAACAAGTTTAGTTAGTTAAAAACTTCCTAAATATTAATGGAAAACATGTTGAGTCTTGTCTGTTTTGTTGTTATAGTTAGAACATATTAGTTAATGCAATTTTCATAAAGCCAAGTTAAAATAGGAACAGTGATGCTTCAAGGTAAGTTTAAAGTTTAACAAGTAATTTTTTTAAATATTAATAAGAAAACATGTTGACTCTTGCATATTTTTAGTTATATTTTTGCTAGGTTAATTTAGTTAAGTCAATTTTTATATAAGTAATAGGAATAAAATAATGAACACAATATGTTGAAGCTCGATAAATTTAGGAAGTAATGTTAATAGAACAAGTTGAAACATGTTTCAGGTATTCAAATTTCATTTAAAAAAATAATGTTTCAAGTCCTTTTCGGCAAAAATGCGCTACTAACATTCCAATCATATCGCAAGGTTAGAGGACACAATTAATTTTGCGGGTAACACGTGGTGACATGTTCTCGTGTCCAACTAAGATCTATAGTACTTTAGAATGTGATAATGGAATCGCTGATGTTTAATAATGAAACTATCAGTGACGAGAATACGAAACATATGTTACAAATTTTGTCAATTATTCGTAAATATAGTATCACGTTACAACTTGACCGCCTCATGATAAAAATAAACTTTTTACAATTTATTGGTTTCAGTTGACATGATAATTGTGATACTTTGAAACAAGTTTAGTTAGTTAAAAACTTCCTAAATATTAATGGAAAACATGTTGAGTCTTGTCTGTTTTGTTGTTATAGTTAGAACATATTAGTTAATGCAATTTTCATAAAGCCAAGTTAAAATAGGAACAGTGATGCTTCAAGGTAAGTTTAAAGTTTAACAAGTAATTTTTTTAAATATTAATAAGAAAACATGTTGACTCTTGCATATTTTTAGTTATATTTTTGCTAGGTTAATTTAGTTAAGTCAATTTTTATATAAACAATAGGAATAAAATAATGAACACAATATGTTAAAGCTCAATAAATTTAGGAAGTAATGTTAATAGAGCAAGTTGAAACATGTTTTAGGTATTCAAATTTCATTTAAAAAAATAATGTTTCAAGTCCTTTTCGGCAAAAATGCGCTACTAACATTCCAATCATTTCGCAAAGTTAGAGGACATAATTAATTTTGCGGGTAACACGTGGTGACATGTTTTTGTGTTCAACTAAGAACTATAGTACCTTAGAATGTGATAATGGGGTCGTTGATGTTTAATAATGAAACTATCAGTGACGAGGATACGAAACTTATGTTACAAATTTTGTCAATTATTCGTAAATATAGTATCACGTTACAACTTGATCACCTCATGATGAAAATAAATTTTTTACAATTTATTGGTTTCAATTGACATGAGAATTGTGATACTTTGAAACAAGTTTAGTTAGTAAAAAACTTGTTAAATATTAATAAGAAAACAAGTTGAGTCTTGTCTGTTTCTTTGTTATAGTTAGAACTTATTAGTTATTGCGATTTTCATAAAGACAATTGGATTCAAATAATGAAAAAGGTCAGAACGCACCAAATTGATGGAGGAATTTTGATAGAGCAAGTTGAAACATGTTTTTACGTACAAGTTTTGTTCAATAAGTTTCATAGATCAATTTTTCTTGTGGCGTCCATTTAAATCGAACAAATTTTCGTAGAAAATTCTCCCAACAAGTTGCAACATGTATTCCAGTAATTATTTCTATTCTATAAATAATTTCTCAGAATAAGTGCGTAATATAACGATGAAAAAGAGTGAAATTTTTTTTAAACTTGATAAAACTTGCTCATTTATTTTCTCAAAAAATTGAGTTCAAAGTAAATTTCCGGAGTAACACGTGATGACATATTATCGTATCCAACCGAAGAAACTGAATGTAAATCTCTAAAATTCATCAAGGAGCTAGTTGAAATTTGTTTTTCGCGACGTGTTTAAACTTAAAATTACGTGGACAGTGGTAAAGAGTGGAATTTTTTGCATCCGAAATCAACATTTTCGAAACGTTGATTGTTTTATGAACGTAATGAGGTGTTGTCACGTTGAAACTGGTCGAGTCGTCCCGCAATACGTCGTGCATCGTAGGGTGCGTTTATCGTACGGTGCTGCCGCCGCGACCCTTGCGGAAATCGCTCGTATCACGGCAGACGCGTCACGTCTTTCGTCGCGTCCACACGTTCTCGCATCTCTGCCGTCGTTATTATTATAAACAAAACGGCGTCGACGTCGCGACGTCAACCAAATTGACGCGACGATTTCCAACGTTATTTACGACCAATACCTATCGATAATGGCACAACCTAAAGCCCGGTTTTATTAACACTTAAGACGATAAATTTCGCTGTTGCGACGTTATTGACGGGTTTAAAGCGGGCTTTACACAATAACGAATTTTGATTGCCCATTGGGATTTGTCTGTCTCTCTCTCGATGCTAATTAAGACGGTGGGTTTCGATTTTTTTGGAAATTTTGTTTAATCAAGAAAATCCACTGTTCAACATCGGTAATAAATATTGAAAGAAAAGGTTAAGGAAATAATAAAAATAAATTATCGAGCGGTTGTTAAGTTATTACGTTTTTCTTTGGCGTTATTCAAATTAAATAAATAATCGCGATAAATAACGGATTGTCATAACACGGACAGTTGTTGGTGATTAACGGTTCGAAATAAATTTGCAAAAAACACGTCGAGGCCTCCGGTATTTCGGGTGGTATGCGACAAGAGAGGTAGTCGGGAGTTTGTCTGTTTTACATGCTCGTATCGTGTTTCTAGTACATACGCAGATCAACAAGGAACTTAACAGTCGAAGTTACGAACTTCCATACTATCAAACGTGGCGCGAAATTAACACGTGTTTGTGTAATTTCCAGGATTGCGGAATTCGAAAAAAATTCAAATTTCCCATAAATCCGTCGATAGTTTTACGGAAACTTTTTACGAGACGTTAAACCGCTTTTTTGAAAGAATCCGCGGTCGTCCGAAACTAACAGTAATTTAACTACGGGGGACGGTACGAAACTACCGGTCTCTACCTAAACGACACTTTTGATTTCGTTGAAAAATTTATTGTTTCGAATTTAGCCCGAAGTTGATCGATTACGTTCCAGTTCTTCCGCCAACTTTTAACGGACCCCCTCTCGTCTTTAACTTTTCTTTGTAGCTAAATGGAGATATCGAGACAGTTTAAAATTAACCGTGTCGTTAAAAGTTACAGAATAAACACTTGAACGGTTTCGAAAATAAACAGGAACGATGCGAGAGAGATATGTACGTTAAATTAATCGCGAGTTTTACTGTTATCACTTAAAAATTATTGTTTTTGGTACAAGTGAAGAATTTTTTTTCGCCACTTAAGAAATTGTGGGAAAACGCGACAATAACGGAAATCAATGTTAATTATTACGTACGTATAGTGACTTATGTTAAGTTTGACGTTGGATTCTTGTGGTGCTTGAAAAATTGTAATTGTTTCCTTCAAGAATGTTGCGAGACATTTCCGACAATCGAATATTCAGTTACGGTTGAAAACGTGGCGGAAATTTGGTTTCTTGGAAATTTCTTCTGACAATCTTGATCGAACGGCAAGTAGTGCCAAGTCGAAATTTTCTATTGCTAAAATTTCGAGTTATTCGAATATAAAAGTGATAAGTTAAAAATAACGGTGGTGGTGGTGGTAAATAAATATCGCGACACAGGTGACAAATTAAGTGCTAAAAATAGCACTTTTTCAAGTTACGACACGGCGATATAGTTACCTGTTGATGGGCCGTAAAATTCGAACATTTTCTGAAGAAGTAAATATATTTTAAGCAGCAATAAGCGTTATTCTAGGCGAAGTTAAAATTATTGTTTTTTAACTCGAGATTTTAGCTCTTTTTACTAGAAATTTCAACGAAAAATTTGCGACGGATCTAGGGAAAATTAACACTTTGAGTCATTTTTATTTCAATTTTAAATTTCAACATTTGCTGTCGCTATAATTCAACACTTCGGGATAATTCAATTTCTAATATTTTCCAATTTATGTCTTAAATTTCAATAAAAATTGTAAAATTTTCTGTGCTGCTAAAAACAGCAGTTCACTATCTGAGAAGAATCAGAATCTCATAGTAAAAGAAAATAATTTTTAATTTATTTTATAATCAAAATCTGATGATTTCGAGTACCTAATGGGCTAAAATTTTAGCACCACACTTGTAATGGGCAACCCTTGATTTTGAGAAATTCTCGTTACATTTTAACCGCAATTTAAACGAAACTCTTAACACTATTATAGCAGTTCAAACAATTTAATTTTAGCACTAAAAGTCGCTCGGTATCTGCTTAGTCGATATGTAAGGTAAGGTTCTTTTAATAAAAAGCAATTTGTAGATTCTATTACATATACGAAATCCAAGAGCAAAGATTTTAGCATCTTTGCTGAAATTTAAGAAATTTTTCTTACATTTTAGTTCGGATTTTACGAAATTTTAACACTGAAAAAGTGTTTTGAAAAAGTTAATTTTAGCACTAAATTAAACGTTTCGGTATCTGCAACTACGTAAGTTTCTCAATTGGAATCTATTTGGAGATTCTTATTATACAAAAATCAATAGCTAAGATTTTAGCATCGTTACAGTCAACACTAAAGTTCCAAAAAATTTCCTTACATTTTTAATCGACTCTTAGCAAAATTTTAACATTGAAAAAGTGTTTTGAGAAAGTTAATTTTAGCACTAAATTAAATGTTTCGGTATTTTCCAATAGTTAGTCGATTTGTGATTTCCTAGTTAATTTCTTAATCGGAATTTGTTTGGGGATTCTTATTATACAAAGATCAGGAGCTAAAATTTTAGCATCACTACACTCAACACTAAGACTTAAAAAAATTTCCTTACATTTTAATTCGACCCTTAGCGAAATTTTAAGACTAAAATAGTGTTATGGAAAAATTAATTTTAGCACTAAATTAAACGTTTCCGTATCTGGAAATAATTGTTAGTCGATACGTGAATTTCTAGTTAGTCTTTTAATCGAAATTTATTTGGGAATTCTTATTACACAAAAATTAAGGGAAAAGATTTTGGCATTTTTACAGTCGAAACTAAAATTTAAGAAAATTTCCCTACATTTTAAATCGTATTTTAACGAAATTTTAAGACTAAAAAGTGTTTTGAGAAAGTCAATTTTAGCACTAAATTAAACGTTTCGGTGTCTTCGATATTCGATTAGTCTCTTAGTTGGAATTTATTTGCGAATTCTTATTGTACAAAGATCAGAAGCTAAGATTTTAGCATCGCTACACTCAACACTAAAATTTAAGAAATTTTCCTTACATTTTAGTTCGACCCTTGGCGAATTTTAAAACTAAAATAGTGTTATGGAAAAATTAATTTTAGCACCAAATTAAACGTTTCCGTATCTGGCAACAATTGTTAGTCGATACGTGATTTCCTAGTTAGTCTTTTGATCGGAATTTATTTGGGAATTCTTATCCAGAAAAATTAAGGGAAAAGATTTTGGCATTTTTACAGTCAAAACTAAAATTTAAGAAAATTTCCTTACATTTTAAATCGAATTTTAACGAAATTTTAACACTGAAAAGTGTTTTGAGAAAATTAATTTTGACACTAAATTAAACGTTTCGGTGTCTTCGACACTCGATTTCCTTATTAGTCTCTTAGTTAGAATTTATTTATCAAGAGCTAAGATTTTAGCATCGTTACAGCTAACACCAAAATTAACGAAACTTTAATTGTCTACATTTTAACGTGAATTTTTTACACAATTTAGTGGTTTAATTTTAGCACTAAATTTCGATACCTGATTTCTGGTTTGTCCGCTAAATTGTAACAAGATTTTAGCACCAGTTAGCCGTCATCGAGAAATTAATTTTAAGTATTTTTCAAATTTAAAAAGAACTTTCAACACTTGAAACTTAGTACCAATTAGTTACAAAATCTTTTCTGGTCTTAATTTTTTTTCTTTGCTTAATGCCTGGTGAATTGTTGATAATAACACCTACGCGTATTTTATAATGAATGCAGATTTGTAAAATCGTTTGGCTTAATGATTTGAAAATAAACACGAGAGATCTTTTCTTTGAACCCTTCGATAACACTTCAAACGGTTCTCAGGTAGGTGAAGAGTTAAAAATAGCACTTCAGTTGTCGTGTCGGTATTGCGACGTTCAAATAAATTTAGCACTCAAATCGTACAAATCACCGATAAAATAACCAAAAATTCACTTGTTCGAAAATCAACTTTGATTCAGTTTTGGATTTTAACACTTAAAACTTTTCGATAATTAAATTCATTTGTTCGTAAATTTCACATTTTAACACTAACATTGAATTCTAAGGTTCTTAACTTTTTTTAGTTACAACACTTAGACAAAATTTCGAGATTCTCATTATTTGTAATATTTACGAGGGGCCTGACGAAGTTGAAGTCACTTCTTCGGGGAAATAAAAACGAGAAAAATGCGGCAATTAAATTCTGGATATTTAAAAATAGTTTTTTGCCCCGAGGAAAAATTATTGAGATAACAAAAAAAGTGTGCGATGATAGAATTTAGCACCTGTTAAGTGGCTTTAATAAAAAACAATGTTACGATGACCCGCAGTCAATGAAAGACCCTCTCGACCCGACGAAGTTCGAATCGAACTTCTATTGTTCTAACACTGTTGTTGGTTTACACAAGAACGGACCCTTAAAGCGCGATATTGTTGCAAATTTTTGGCGCCTTAAAATTTCACGGATAAATCAGCGACGGGTATTGTTGATTATTGTTAGTCGCGTCGTGATTTCTTGTATTGACCGAACGCGTCGGATTTTAATTTTTTTTGGACTGACCTGTTGCCAGAATTGCACTAGAAGATAGAACCGTTCCTTTTTGAAGAGCCAGTCCATAGATTGCACCGTTTGCAGGTCCATATCCGCATTTGGCGGTATGGAAGCCGTGGCCGAAGGCTGCATGCGGATCCTTTCCTCTAGTTCAGCCACGGCGAGGGTTTCAGCTAAATACGCCGTTTTGACGACACCAACAGTCACCTCAGGAACGACCGCAAAACTTGACAAAGCAACACCATCGCACTTTCACAAAAACACACAATTTTTCGATTTTTCTCCCGAAAACCCCAACGAACTGATACCGAAAAAGTGGTGGTGGTTACGAAATTTCCATCATTTTTTTTTTTTTTTTTTTGAAATTCAGCAACAGCACGAACTAAACCAAAGTCCTTTCTCTCTTCGATATCGAAGAGTTCGGGTTGTTAAATTTTTTTTCTTGTCGTTTCCTCAACGTCTCTCTAAGAAATTCGATTCCGACGATTGCGTGATCGAAACAAATCGAACTGTAACACGCGAACACAATTTTTGATCGAAACGTCCCTCGCACACACACACACTCTCACTGTTTCCATGTGTTTTATTATCCACGCGATAATTATCGAAACTTTTTTTTTTCTGTTATTAAAGAGTTGTCACCGGAACGGAAACGGAAGCGCACGATTTATTGGAAGTTTCGACGATCGCAATTTTCGATCGCGCCGTCGAAAACTGTCAAATCCGCCCCACGTGTGCACGTCGGGATTGTTATCCCAACACTGACTCACGGCGTAAGGCATGCATGGTGCATCGGAGTAGGCCGCGGTTCTGTCCTTCTTCCGCCGTCTTCTGTTTCTTCGCAAGCTCCGCCTATTCTGTTGATCGTTGGCGCCCTCTGGCGGACGTCGTTTGTCTCTTTCGCACTGGTTCGTTCCCGTAATTCCGTCTTCGTTCAGTGTATTGGACCTATAGTAGGACCAATGCTGGAGCCCAAGTAAAAGGCAGATATATTCTTTTTAGTTAAAAATCGAAGTATAGTCTATGTGCGCATTTCGTACCCCTTCCACGCCTGTAAGGGTTTTTCTAGTGAGTGATGTTTTAGAGGGATGACAGGAAGGGCGCATGTGCCGTTTCTCTTCTAGTTTTCTTAGGCTACTTGCGGAGTGTTTGTGCATGAACACCGGCAACAGGACACACCGGCCAAGGTCCCGCCGGCGGTTTTGGGGTTAATAACATTCACGTTTTGTTGCACCCGGTTTTTACGACGTTTCGGGGGTGAAACTCGCCGCTTATTTCAGACGAACGGATCGATCCGGTGGAAAACAAACTATAAACAAAGACGGATTTTCAACGTTTGACAGTAATCGATGTTGAAATTTGTTACAATTTTTTTTTACCGAAAAGGTAAAGCGAAAACTATTGTTCCGGAGGTTGTGGGAAAGATCTGTTCGACGGATTGTTTTTGCAATAGGTGGATTGTGACGAAATTCGCTTTGACACTAAGAAATTCTTAGCTTCAATAGACAAGAAATTGTGAAATTCTAATCCGGGTGAATGGCGATCATTTTTAATATTTTGTGACAGAAAGAGATACTAAGAAAATGCAGAACCTGTTGATGGACCTAAGGTTGAAACATCTGGTACGCGATTGGAGTCAAATTTTTTACAACAGTTGAATTATGGGTGAAAACGTAGAGCTAAAAATAAAGTTTCTACTAAAATCAAAAATTCTTCTAAGTAGTTAGGAATTAAACAAAGTTCACGTTATTAGAAGTTGAAGAAAATATTCTTTAGACGTATGTTTGCTTTATTTTACTATTTAAACATGTTATTTAGCTTTTTCAGCTACATTTGATTTAATTATTTACAATTTTTACAATTCCAAAAACTTGAAAAAAAATTCACTTGCTGATCAGATACGGGAATATTAAGAATAACACTTTTAGTGAGGTTAGAATTTTATTACTTTTGTTCAATGCGATTTTCCTGAAATGATACGTCAATTCTTAGTTTTTTTTTTCAGGAAATCAAAATATAGACAAAGGAAATTGGGATATCTAGAAATAAAAATAAATTTTAACATCTTGGGAGTCGAAATTAATTTTAATAAAATATTAGTAAGAAGTGTCTATAATTTTTAACATTTTTCTCAGCTTTGTTTAGCACCAGTAAATTTTTTCTTATTATTATTTTCCTAATTTTGTTGGTATTAATCAATATTTAAATATCTTTTCTATCACTCTTGGTTAAGGTAAGATTTTATTAGTTACGTTTTGACTTAGAATCTGTTTTGATTTTTTAAATTATTTAAACCTCTTGAACTTGAAAAAATGTAGCACGAGTTATAGCACTTTTGCTGACAATTTAATTTAATTATCTATCTTAAGTTTGTTTAGCACCATTAAATTTTTTTTTTAGTTGTAATATTTTCTAAATTTTGTTGGTTATTAAAAATATTTAAATAACTTTTCTAACACCCAAATAAACCTTTCACGTATTAAAATAACACTTTTGGTTAAGGTAAAATTTTATTAGTTACGATTTGACTCAGAATCTGTTTTCATGATTTTTGTAAATTATTTAAACCCCTTGAACTTGAAAAAATGTAGCACGAGTTATAGCACTTTTGCTCACAATTTAATTTTATTATTCATCTTAGGTTTGTCTAGCACCATTAATTTTTTTTAGTTTTTAAATTTTTAAATTTTGTTGGTTATTAAAAATGTTTAAATAAATTTTCTAACACTCACTGAATAAATGCTCCACGTGTTAAACTAACACTTTTGGTTAGGGTACAATTTGATTAGGTATAAATATTGACAGAAAATTGATTTTTATTTTTTTTAATTACCTAAACTCTTAGCTTTTAGAAAAATATGTATTAAGAGTTATAGCACTTTTGCTCACAATTTTGTTTTAATACCTATGTAGGACGATTTTTCCGCAAACCTGTGCAATTTTAATTTTAACAGAATACGATTAACATTTTAATTACAAAATTACGTGCTAACAGCATAATCTTTATAATAATTCTTATCTTAGCACTTTCTTATTTAAATTAATTCTCCAATTTGCTTAGGTACACACAAGTGGCAAATTAAAAAAAAATTAAACATTTTGTATAGTTATAGAGTTTTAAAACTTATATCTTGCAAAATTTATCTCATCCTCATCTTAACACTTTTAGCATCATGTTATAATTAAAATTTTATATTTTTATAGAAATGAGAATTCTGTAGATTTTCTAACATTTTCTAAAATTAATATTTTTGGTTAATATAAAATTTGTTAAATATTAACAATATTTTTAGCATAAATCGGGAAGAAGTAAAATTTGAAAGAAAGCGGGGTGCATATTAAATTATTTAATATGAGTGCTACAATCACATTTTAACATCTTCATAACACTTTAAGGTTGAAGTTATTTTAATAGTTTTAGAATTGTTTCTCATTCAATTTCTGAAGTAAGTTATGACCATTTTTCTATTTAGCACTTATACAAGTGCTTTAGCACTATGAACAAATTATTTTTCTGTTTATTTTAAATTAAAGGATATTGCATCGAGACTAAACTTATGGAGACTTTATATTGTCATTTTAATAAATTTTCTACTTAGTAGTGCTGTAACACTATTCTGTCCTTCGAGATACAAGTCACGATTAAAATAAAAAATTTAATATCGTTAATAATCGATACTACTTTGGACGTAACATTTTTTTAGCACTACCGCAGTAAAATCAACAGGTATTTAGCACCTCCATAACACTTTTGGTATAAAGTTATTTTAATAATATTAAAATTAATGGTTTTTAAGTTTAAAAAATAAATTATGCCAATTTTTTACTTAGCACTAGTACAAGTGCTTTAGCACCATTACCAAATTATTTTTCTGTTTACTCTAAATTAAAGGATACCTCATCAAGATAAAACTTATGATGACTTTTTTACTTAAAATTATAATTTTAATACATTTTTTCTTAGTAGTGCTTTAACACTCTTCTAGTTTTCGAGTATACGTTGCGCTTACCATCGCATTTAAATAAAATCTTGATACAATCAATCATTAATAGTCATAACTACTTTATACGTAACGTTTTCTTATCACTACCGAAGTAAAATCGATAGGTGTAGGTATATATGTTGAAAATGTCCACTTTTTAGCACCTCCATAACACTTTTGGGTTCAAATTATTTCAATTATTTTAAAATTATTGGCAATAAATTTTTAAAATAAGTTACGTCCACTTATTATTTATCACTTGCTCAAGTGCTTCAACATCATTACCCAATTATTCTTTTGTTTATCCTAAATTAAAGGATACTGCAACAAGATAAAGCTTATGGAGACTTTTACTTAAAATTATAACTTTAATACATTTTTTCTTAGTAGTGCTTAACACTATTCTGTTTTTCGAAATACAAGTTACGATTAAAATAAAAAATTTAATATCGTTAATAATCGATATTACTTTGGACGTAACATTTTTTCAGCACTACCGCAGTAAAATCAACAGGTATTTAGCACCTCCATAACACTTTTGTTATAAAGTTATTTTAATAATATTAAAATTAATGGTTTTTAAATTTAAAAAATAAATTAATGCAATTTTTTACTTAGCACTAGTACAAGTGCTTTAGCACCATTACCCAATTATTTTTCTGTTTACTCTAAATTAAAGGATACCTCATCAAGATAAAACTTATGGAGACTTTTTTACTTAAAATTATAATTTTAATACATTTTTTCTTAGTAGTGCTTTAACACTATTCTGTTTTTCGAGATACAAGTTACGATTAAAATAAAAAATTTAATATCGTTAATAATCGATACTACTTTGGACGTAACATTTTTTCAGCACTACCGCAGTAAAATCAACAGGTATTTAGCACCTCCATAACACTTTTGGTATAAAGTTATTTTAATAATATTAAAATTATTTGTTTTTAAATTTAAAAAATAAATTATGCTAATTTTTTACTTAGCACTAGTACAAGTGCTTTAGCACCATTACCCAATTATTTTTCTGTTTACTCTAAATTAAAGGATACCTCATCAAGATAAAACTTATGGAGACTTTTTTACTTAAAATTATAATTTTAATACATTTTTTCTTAGTAGTGCTTTAACACTCTTCTGGTTTTGGAGTATACGTTGCGCTTACCATCGTATTTAAATAAAATTTTGATACAATCAATGATTAATAGTCATAACTACTTTATACGTAACGTTTTCTTATCACTACCGAAGTAAAATCGATAGGTGTAGTTATAGATGTTGAAAATGTTCACTTTTTAGCACCTCCATAACACTTTTGGGTTCAAATTATTTCAATTATTTTAAAATTATTGGCAATAAATTTTTAAAATAAGTTACGTCCACTTATTATTTAGCACTCATAATAAAATTTAAAATTCTAACACCGTTATATTCTAATTTTAGCATTTCTATTTTAACACTAGTATTTTCAAAATCAAATTGTTTCAAAGAAATTCTACACTTAACTTATTTCAACAATATTTGAGCTATTGAAATATTTGCCGTGTAAATATTTGAAATTTTAGTAGCATAGAATTTAGCACCTTTACGAGAAAAATTTTTTTACACTTCCAAAGTCACAAAGCGTGCTTGAAATTTCAAACTGTAGCTCTATAACTTGGTCACGTTACTTTGTTTAGTTTACGATTTGTTGAAGTGCTGTTTTATTTTTTTTAACATTTTAGCACTATTAATTCATTTTTTTTGAAGTAAACAAAATTTCTAACGACAATGGGAGTAAAAACGATTTGTTGGCTTTTATTAATTTTTTTAGACTTAATTTTAGCACTAAATCAATATTTTGGATCTTGGCATAAAGTCAAGTTAAAATTAATTGTTGCAAATTTTAAAATTAAAAACGATTTAGGAGCAAATATTCGTAATCTTTAAATAAATTCAAAAATTTTAGCACTCCTTCTTTTACATTACGTGTCTCTAACTTAAGGTGGTTGGAGAGGGGAAATAAAATTAGATCGTATCAATTTGAAAATTTCGTGATACAATCTGAAGTTAATAATAAGAATAGAAAATTTAGTTGATTGTTAGGTCACGTGCTCCTCTTCATCTCGAGTATCGTTTTTCACCTCGGGCTAGAAGAAACGACGTCGACCATCATCAACCTAGAACACCTCTCAACAGACACACACACCGTAGTTTCGCGATCCGTAACACTTGACTTCGTTTTTCCAGTGCGACTCGTCCGTCCATCGCTATTGTTTTTAATTAACCCAGTCCGCGACCCTTCTCACCTCTCGCGTACAACCCGCCCCCAAACAAACAAGCAAGCTGCATCATCCACTATTCCGTTTGACATTTTTGCTGTTGTCCAATTAAAAATCTACTCATTAGAAACGACGTGTTTTTTCGTCCCGTTGTTGCAAGATTTCTATTTCTTTTTTTTTTTGATATTTCTCGTCTATTTGTTAGGGGTAGGTTACAACTTAGGGGAGTTGGTGAAAAGTTATTCGGGTGACGTTCTCCAGTCGGTTTCTACGGTTTGAAACAAATGAAGGGTTGAAGTAAAGATTAATAATTTAATAATAACACATAGCCAGTGGAGTGCCCGGCACGGATCGACCTGTGGTCATTGTATTTTGAGGAATTGAACAAAGCTGCCCGTTTGCTGTGTTAACACACAACTAGGAGAAGTGGATGAATGTTTGATGCTGTACGGCTCCAAGTCGGCTAATTTTAATGTTAATTAAAAGGGGACGGGGCGACGATTTTTCTAATTTTTCAAAACCAGTGGCGCACGTGGAAAGTTTTTTTTATAAAATTAATTTAACTTCAACCCGATATCGGTCGAACTTCTGCGTTTCCTTAATGTTAATTAAAGCAGTTTTTCTAATTTTTCAAAAACAGTGGCGGACAGGGGAAATTATTTTGATTTTTTTTTATAAAATTAATTTAACTTGAACCCGAAATCGGTCGAACTTCTTAAGAATTAAAGCGGGACGGACCGGCAGTTTTCCAATTTTTTTATAACCAGTGGCGCACTTTTTTTTTTATAAAATTAATTTAACTCGAAAGCGATATCCGTCGAATTTCTGCGTTTGCTGCGGCGTTTTAATGACCGTGGCGCGCGGTTTCGTCACAAAACCCGTTGCTACCATCAAGTGCCATTATTATTTCCATTTTACAAAACATCTTGTGACAGAATTCGATTGCAATTAAACACGACGGCATTTCGTAAAATGGAGGGAGAAAGAGAGAAAAAAAAAGTAGGCGATGCTCGAGATGCTCGCGTTTCAATTGTTATTATTTCCAGAGATTACCGCGATAAATACGATTATTACTTAAGCCGAAACAATTGAAATTGTTTATTGTTGGAGCGTTCCTCCGTGCGTTTATCTATTTTTAATTCGCGTTACTAAACATCCTTCTTCTGATTTTGTATGCCGCTTATTTTTGCGCAACCAATTAATTGTTGATTGTGTTAAGTCGAGGCGTTTTTCGACATGCAGAAAGAGACGTTCATTGTGTGCTCAGGAGAGATGTTCGGGGTTTCGAACTCGACGTTGCTCAATTTTTCCCACATCCGATTGCGCCAAAAACCGAACCGTCAACAATCGAGGCACGAGCCGGCCTCAATTAAAAAAAAAGTTTTTTTTTTTTAAATTTTACTTTTTTATTTCGATGAGGGTGCCCCCCAAAAAAATTAGATTAAGAAGATTTTTTTAAATCGAGATTTTTACTTTTTCTCCATCAATTTCATCGCCCAAAAAATTTTAAGATTTTTTTAAATTAAAATTTCAACTTTTGTATTTCGATGGGTGGTGTCCGCCAAAAAGAAATGGCAGAATTTTTTGACTTTTATTTTTTGATGTAAAGAAAATAATTTTTTACGACTTTAATCGAAATTTTCTTTTATTGTCGATCGATCGTGATGGGACGTTGATGGTCCGATAATTGTGATCGATGCGATAATGACGTTATTGAAAGGTAAAAAAAGAAAACGTAACACTTTGGTAGATTCCCAAAGAAAAGCGGACCTAATGGGTGCGTTTTAACGCATCATCACCATAATAAAAGAGTGAAGTCGGCCACGGACGCAGGTAGAATCCTCCCCGAGTCTGAGGGAAGTGAAAACGTTGTAGAAAAAAAAAACGGGTGCCGTGTTTACATTACAAAAGGTGAATCCGAAACGCGGTGGTAGTCCGATCGGTGTACGAGCGGGTTACGTGATGACGTTTCCGGATCTGGTACGGGGTAGGAATGTGCGTAACACGTCTTTAGGTCGCTGCTCTATATGTGATCGAACCGTATTCGAAGGGTGGAGTGGTAAGTTACAAGCCACTCGAAATGACATTTCAGCGGGGATTTTGTTTTCTCGGGCGATTATGTAAATATGGAAGGGTTGCGGTCTTGAGTACATATTTAGGGGTTATTATTGGAAAAAATTGTCGATGCAGGTTCGATGACTGTGCGACCGAATCTTCTTTTAGGGGCCGGAAAAGAGTCCAACTGTTCCAATAGAAGATTTAACTAAACGGATTTACTTATTAAATTTGTCAACGCTGTACGAGGGTTTATTAAGAATTTTTCTCTACACTTGTAAAGACGCTATAATAACAAGATTTTAATTTAGAATTTTTTTTTTAAAACTTCAACAATATCATTTTTAATTAATGAAACAAAATCCGGTAAATAGAGAGGATTGAATGTTAATACCACGTGTCCAAGCTATCGAAGAGCAACTATTTCGTCATAAGTAAATTTGTGAACTTTTTAATTTTTTGGGGGGTTAATATGAAAGCAGAGGCTGCGTCGGAGCTCTGGCGATAAATTTCTTCCTCAACACTGTCACAGATATCGAAATTTTTATCATTTAAGGAAAAGTTAGAAATGAAAGATTTCTGTTAGGGATGGAAATTAAACTGTTGGAGACCTCTGTATGCGTGTATCTAAAGTGTCTGTCGTCGGATCCGAAGGCTATCATTTGGTGGTTTGCCATTGTCTTTCGAAGGAAAGCAACAAAAAAAAAAGTTACAAATTTTACCATAAACCGAGACTAACGTTGAAGCACTCTCGCTTCTATTTTTCTACACAGGGTGGTTGAGAGTTATTTTGAGAAACGATTTTGACCAACGTCGAAGAACTCTGTGTGCGATTAGTTGAAGTGGTAGAGTAGGAGCTAAAGTCAAGTGTCAGATTCGAATGTTTGCCATTGTCTTTCGAGGGAAAGCGACAAAAAAGATTGCTGCAAATTTTACCATGAACCGAGAGTAACCCTTGAGTCACTTCTATTCTTCTATACAGGATAGTTGAAAGTTATTTCGAAAAACGATTTTGATTAGCGTCGAAGACCTCTGTGTGCGTTTAGCTAAAGTGATAGACTGCTAGGTAAAGTCTAATGTCAGATTCGAAGGTTTGCCATTGTCTTTCGAAGGGAAGCGACTGAAGAAACTGCTGCAAATTTTACCATGAATCAAGAGTAACCTTCGAGGCACTGTCCTTCTATTTTTCTATACAGGGTGGTTGAGAGTTATTTTGAGAAACGACTTTGACCAGCGTCGAAGACTTCTGTGTGCGATTAGTTGAAGTGGTAGAGTTATGGCTAAAGTTTAATGTAAGATTCGAAGGTTTGCCATTGTCTTGCGAGGGGAAGCGACTGAAAAAATTGCTGCAAATTTTACCATGAATCGAGAGTAACTCTTGAGGCACTGTCGTTTCTATTTTTTTATACAGGGTGGTTGAGAGTTATTTCGAGAAACGACCTTGGCCAACATCGAAGACCTCGATGTGCGGTTAGTTGAAGTGATAGTGTGGTAGCTAAAGTCTAATGTCAGATTCGAAGGTTTGCCATTGTCTTTCGAGGGAAAGCGACAAAAAAAATTGCTGCAAATTTTACCATGAACCGAGAGTAACCCTTGAGGCACTGTCGCTTCTATTTTTCTATACAGGGTGGTTGAGAGTTATTTCGAGAAACGACTTTGACCTGCGTCGAAGACCTCTGTGTGCGATTAGTTGAAGTGGTAGAGTGGTAGCTAAAGTTTAATGTAAGATTCGAAGGTTTGCCATTGTCTTTCGAAGGGAAGCGACTGAAGAAACTGCTGCAAATTTTACCATAAACCAAGAGTAACTTTCGAGGCACTGTCCTTCTATTTTTCTATACAGGGTGGTTGAGAGTTATTTTGAGAAACGACTTTGACCAGCGTCGAAGACTTCTGTGTGCGATTAGTTAAAGTGGTAGAGTTATGGCTAAAGTTTAATGTAAGATTCGAAGGTTTGCCATTGTCTTGCGAGGGGAAGCGACTGAAAAAATTGCTGCAAATTTTATCATGAATCGAGAGTAACTCTTAAGGCACTGTCGTTTCTATTTTTTTATACAGGGTGGTTGAGAGTTATTTCGAGAAACGACCTTGATCAACATCGAAGTCCTCGATGTGCGGTTAGTTGAAGTGATAGTGTGGTAGCTAAAGTCTAATGTCAGATTCGAAGGTTTGCCATTGTCTTTCGAGGAAAAGCGACAAAAAAAATTGCTGCAAATTTTACCATGAACCGAGAGTAACCTTCGAGGCACTGTCCTTCTATTTTTCTATACAGGGTGGTTGAGAGTTATTTTGAGAAACGACTTTGACCAGCGTCGAAGACTTCTGTGTGCGATTAGTTGAACTGGTAGAGTGGTGGCTAAAATTTAATGTAAGATTCGAAGGTTTGCCATTGTCTTTCGAAGGGAAGCGACTGAAAAAATTGCTACAAATTTTACCATGAACTGAGAGTAACCTTTGACTCGTTTTTATCATTCTATACAGGGTGGTTAAGAGTTATTTTGAGAAACGACAACACTAAAACGCCACTGTTTCTCCAAAGTTTGTTTAAAGATATTGGAAAAATTGGTTTCCTTTGATATACAGGGTGTTCAAGATTTTCGTTCTTTTGTTATAATTTTTTGACGATTTTAACTCAAGAAAGCGAGATCTTGGACACTAACAAAGTTGTTTTCTATTTTTGTGAAAGTTTTGAACTAGTAAAACGGTCCACATGCAAGGGTGGTGTTTTTGGTTATTTTTTAACTATTTAATAAAATACACTTCTGTTATCTTTTCCAATAGAAATACTTAAATGCGTTTTTTTTCAAAAATTGATAATTAAACATATATCAAAAAAATAATTTTTTTGAGATACAGGGGTTCAAGTTATTAGATTTTTTTTTGTTATAATATTCTTACCGTTTTAGCTTAAGAAAATCTAAACTTTGAACACTAGGAGCTATTTTTTTTTGTTTATGAGTATTTTTAACTGTTAGCATGCAGGGGTAGTTTTTTTGGTAATTTTTTTTACCCTGTTATAAATTATGCAAGTGTCACATTTTACAGTATAGACGATAAAGATTCAATTTTGTCTCAATAAACTTTATGTAGACATACAAATTTTTTTTATTTTCCAAATACAGGGTGTTCAAGTTGTTAACTTTTTAGAAGCTATTTTCATATAATTTTTCAACGATTTTACACAGGATGATGAGATTTTGTGCACTGAAACAATTATTTTATATATTTATACATGTTCTAATCGATAAAATTGTTTATTGTGCAAGGGTAGTTTTTTGTATTTTTTTCCCTTGGTAATAGAATTAATTTCATTTATCTTTTCAATCAGAGACACTAAAATCCAACTTCTTCCCTCCAAAAGTTTTTTTAATTTAATGGTTTATTTGAACAATACAGGGTGTTCAAGTTGTCAATTTTTCAGAAATATTTTTCTAGAAATTCTCAAATATCTTAGCTAAGAAACTGAAATTTTGTGCACTGACGCAATTATTTTTATAAGTCTAAATAATTATTCGGTTAGTACTTAAGGGTAGATTTTTGGTGGGGTGAGTTTTTGAAAATTCGTAATTTTTTTGTTGTGCAAAAATTCACTAAAATTTACAGTAGAGACACCCAAATTACAATTTTTTTTCATGAAAAAACTGTCAATTTTAGTTTTTCAAAAAAATTTTGGAACTCCCTGTATACGCGGGATTTTTGAAAAATGTTCTTAAGTGTAACAGATTAAATATTTTTTGAAAACAGTTGCTTTTGATCGTAGTCCGTTCCACTAGGTTCCGTTTCGGTTGGCGGTGGTGGCGGCGGCGACGTTTCGACGTTCGGTTCCTGCGGCGGACCGTTGATAAAAGTGAATTGTTATTTGCTCGATATTTGTTTCCCTCGGAGCGGAGAGCGGCGGGCGCGCACCGCCACCAGCGAGAGGACAGGACAATAGACAGAAGTGGCGACTTTTGAAATTTACGGTCTTAATGCAATTCTCAATTAGTGGGGTAATAGCTCGGGTGTACACTGTACTAAATGAACTATTGCCGGCTGGAATTTAGTTTTGTGACCGGAGACTCTGTCACTTGTGGATTTATCGTCGGCGGCGTCGTTTATTTACCGCCGCCTCTGTCCCTCTACGCCACCTAAAACCCCGCGCGGCCGGCGCCCGGAACGATATCATCAATTAATCGCGCCGCAACAGAACGAAACGTTTTTATTCCTTACGGAAATGACCGAAACCAGCGACCAATCAAACATCGATTAGTTCGATAATTTTATTTGTAGCTCGATAATGGCGTTATCGTTGACGTGAAAACGATAATTTTCGAAGAAATTGGGTCGCTGGTGGCTGTTCTTTTCGTTGAGAAATTCCCGGGAGTCGAAGGGCGCGTGATGCAATCATCCCGACGTTTTTCTGCAACGGGCGCGAAAAACGAGGGAAACGGTGCGTGGCCGTCGATGTTTTAATTAAGGCGCGATCAATTTGCATGCAGCCCTCATAGATAATTCGGCAGCTGTTTGAAAGAACTTACCTCTAAGAAATTTAAAGGGTTTACCATCTGTTACTTGATATTTCCCTGCCGTTCCCGGCCCGTCGAGAAGAGGGGGGTTCTTCGCTTTTAATCAAAACGTCCGGGACGCGTCGCGATCGGTCTTCAATTACAATGGACGGATTCCGGTCGGAATTAGCTATGCACGATATTTAGCGCAATTAACATAAGGCTCACGTTTACCTTTCCTAAGACTGGTTTATTTGCATACGTGCATGCATCATCCGCAAATACAATGACGAGTATTGAAGGAATTTTAATTCGGGGGGGTTGTGTGGGAATAATGTCTCGGGGAACTAACTAGATCGCTGTTACCGAAATCGTAATCGCTAATAATTATGCGGCGAAACTTATCAGGGACGTATCGATGACCTGTTCGGTGGGAAAAACGGTTGTCGAAAAACCAAGGGCCGATTTTAATTACAAACTTTAAAACCGGTTTGGTGTCACCAAAAAAAATATTTTTTGTTCTTTCGAACACTTTGCAATGTTTGCAGAAATTCAGTAATGCGATCTAAAAGCGATATCAGGGATCTATTCGAAGGGAAAAAAGTTGTCGAAGAACCAAGGGCTAATTTTAATTAAAATTTTCAAAATTTGTTTGGGTCAACAAAATTTTTTTTTCCTTTGAACACTTTGCAATGTTTGCAGAAATTTAGTAAAACAATCTGGAAGCGATATCAGAACGTATATATCACCTATGGGGCTGAAAAGCAATAGTCGAAGAACCAAGGGCTAATTCCAATTAAAATTTTCAAAATGTGTTTTGTGTCAAGTTAATTTTTTTTTTGTTTCTTCCATCACTTCGCAAAGTCTGCAGAAATTTAGTAACACGATCCAGACGGGTTCTGTGTCACTTAAAAAAAATTGTTGCTTCAAACACTTTGCAAAGTCTGCAGAAATTTAGTAAAACGTCCCGGAAGCGATTAATCCCTAATAATTATGCGGCAAAACTTATCAGGGACGTATCGATGACGTGTTCGTTGGGAAAAACGGTTGTCGAAGAACCAAGGGCCGATTTTAATTAAAAACTTTAAAACCGGTTTGGTGTCACTAAAAAAAATATTTTTTGCTCTTTCGAACACTTTGCAATGTTTGCAGAAATTCAGTAATGCAAACTAAAAGCGATATCAGGGACCTATTCGAAAGAAAAAAAGTTGTCGAAGAACCAAGGGCAAATTTTAATCAAAATTTTCAAAATTTGTTTGGGTCAGCAAAATTTTTTTTTCCTTTGAACACGTTGCAATGTTTGCAGAAATTCAGTAAAGCGATCTAAAAGCGATATCAGGGACCTATTTGAAGGGAAAAAAGTTGTCGAGGAGCCAAGGGTTAATTTTAATTGAAATTTTCAAAATTTGTTTGGGTCAGCAAAATTTTTTTTTTCCCTTGAACACTTTGCAATGTTTGCAGAAATTCAGTAAAACGATCTAAAAGCAATATCAGGGACCTATTTGAAGAGAAAAAAGTTGTCGAAGAACCAAGGGCTAATTTTAATTAAAATTTTCAAAATTTGTTTGGGTCAACAAAAATTTTTTTTCCCTTGAACACTTTGCAATGTTTGCAGAAATTCAGTAAAACGATCTAAAAGCAATATCAGGGACCTATTTGAAAAGAAAAAAGTTGTCGAAGAACCAAGGGCTAATTTTAATTAAAATTTTCAAAATTTGTTTGGGTCAACAATTTTTTTTTTTCCCTTGAACACTTTGCAATGTTTGCAGAAATTCAGTAATGCGATCTAAAAGCGATATCAGGGATCTATTCGAAGGGAAAAAAGTTGTCGAAGAACCAAGGGCTAATTTTAATTAAAATTTTCAAAATTTGTTTGGGTCAACAAAATTTTTTTTTCCTTTGAACACTTTGCAATGTCTGCAGAAATTTAGTAAAACAATCTGGAAGCGATATCAGAACGTATAGATCACCTATGGGGCTGAAAAGCAATAGTCGAAGAACCAAGGGCTAATTCCAATTAAAATTTTCAAAATGTGTTTTGTGTCAAGTTAATTTTTTTTTTTGTTTCTTCCATCACTTCGCAAAGTTTGCAGAAATTTAGTAACACGATCCAGACGGGTTCTGTGTCACTTAAAAAAAATTGTTGCTTCAAACACTTTGCAAAGTCTGCAGAAATTTAGTAAAACGTCCCGGAAGCGATTAATCCCTAATAATTATGCGGCAAAACTTATCAGGGACGTATCGATGACGTGTTCGTTGGGAAAAACGGTTGTCGAAGAACCAAGGGCCGATTTTAATTAAAAACTTTAAAACCGGTTTGGGGTCACCAAAAAAAATATTTTTTGCTCTTTCGAACACTTTGCAATGTTTGCAGAAATTCAGTAATGCGATCTAAAAGCGATATCAGGGATCTATTCGAAAGGAAAAAAGTTGTCAAAGAACCAAGGGCAAATTTTAATTAAAATTTTCAAAATTTGTTTGGGTCAGCAAAAATTTTTTTTTCCTTTGAAGACGTTACAATGTTTGCAGAAATTCAGTAAAGCGATCTAAAAGCGATATCAGGGACTTATTTGAAGGGAGAAAAGTTGTCGAGGAGCCAAGGGTTAATTTTAATTAAAATTTTCAAAATTTGTTTAGTGTCAGCTCAAAAAATTTTTTTTGTTTCTTCCATCACTTTGTAAAGTCTGCAGAAATTTAGTAAAACGATTGGGAAGCGATATTAGAAAACTATTTGAAGGGAAAAATGGTTTTCAAAGAACTAAAGGTTAATTTCAATTAAAATTTTCAAAATTTGTTTTGTGTCAGCAGGAATTTTTTTTTTCTTTGAACACTTTGCAATGTCTGCAGAAATTTAGTAAAATGATCTAGAAGCGATATTAGGGACGTATAGATAACCAGTTGGGCTGAAAAACGGTTGTCGGAGAACCAAGGGCTAATTCTAATTAAAATTTTTAAAATGTGTTTTGTGTCAAGTTAAAATTTTTTTTTTGTTTCTTCCATCACTTTGTAAAGTCTGCAGAAATTTAGTAAATCGATCGGGTAGCGATATTAGAGAACTATTTGGAGAGAAAATGGGTTGTCAAAGAACTAAGGGTTAATTTTAATTAAAATTTTCAAAATTTGTTTTGTGTCAGCAACAATTTTTTTTTTCTTTGAACACTTTGCAATGTCTGCAGAAATTTAGTAAAATGATTTAGAAGCGATATTAGGGACGTATAGATAACCAGTTGGGCTGAAAAACGGTTGTCGGAGAACCAAGGGCTAATTCTAATTAAAATTTTTAAAATGTGTTTTGTGTCAAGTTAAAATTTTTTTTTTGTTTCTTCCATCACTTTGTGAAGTCTGCAGAAATTTAGTAAATCGATCGGGTAGCGATATTAGAGAACTATTTGGAGAGAAAATGGGTTGTCAAAGAACTAAGGGTTAATTTTAATTAAAATTATCAAAATTTGTTTTGTGTCAGCTCAAAAAAATTTTTTTGTTTCTTCCATCACTTTGTAAAGTCTGCAGAAATTTAGTAAAACGATCTGGAAGCGATATTAGAGAATTATTTGAAGGGAAAAATGGTTGTCAAAGAACTAAAGGTTAATTTCAATTAAAATTTTCAAAATTTGTTTTGTGTCAGCTCAAAAAATTTTTTTTGTTTCTTCCATCACTTTGTAAAGTCTGCAGAAATTTAGTAAAACGATCGGGAAGCGATATTAGAGAACTATTTGAAGGGAAAAATGGTTGTCAAAGAACTAAAGGTTAATTTCAATTAAAATTTTCAAAATTTGTTTTGTGTCAGCTCAAAAAAATTTTTTTGTTTCTTCCATCACTTTGTAAAGTCTGCAGAAATTTAGTAAAACGATCTGGAAGCGATATTAGAGAACTATTTGGAGAGAAAAATGGTTGTCAAAGATCTAAAAGTTAATTTTAATTAAAATTTTCAAAATTTGTTTTGTGTTAACTCAGAAAACATTTTTCATTTCTTCTATCACTTTGCAAATTCTGCAAAAATTTAGTAAAGCGATCCAGAAGGGTTCTGTGTCACTTAAAAAAAAATTGTTGTTTCAAACACTTTGCAATGTTTGCTGAAATTCAGTAAAGCGATCTAAAAGCGATATCAGGGACCAATTCGAAGGCAAAAACGGTTGTCAAAGAACCAAGGGCTAATTCTAATTAAAAAAATTTAAATTTGTTCTGTGCCAACTTAAATTTTTTTTTTTGTTCCACTTTGCAAAGTTTACAGAAATTCACATAAAAAAAAACACTTTCTAAAGTTTGCAGATATTTTGAAAGCGATCTTGAAGCGATTAATCGCCAATATCAGGGACAGTGGTAAAAACGGTTGCCGAAGAATTTAATTTGAATTAAAATTTTGAAGGCCTCAAAATTTTTTTTCGCGCCTGCGAAATTTAGTAAAACGATCCGGAAGCTATTATCGCTATATCGATGCGTCTTGGCGTCCGTTGCGTTGACGGCGTCTAATTTCGCAGAGTGACAATAAATATCGCGCTTCACTTCCAGGACCATCCGCAGATATGAAATTAATCCGGTAGCAACTTTCCCTTGGTTTGGGGACGGGACGAGGAGAACTCGACAGGTTTCGCGTGAGCCAGATGAAGAGGAAAGCCCATCGTGGCGAAGTTTTCACTTAAGATCGAGCCGGGATATTTACCATAAATCTGTCAGGATGAGGTGTTATTTTTAAGGCCTGATATATAGCGCATATCGGTATAAAAATTAAATTCTACAAAAGATATTTATGTTTGTGTTGTGTGCGGCACCTTAACGGCTAAGCCGGAGCGGCGGCGGCGGTCGGTGGCGGTAGCGCGACGACTGCTGTGCCGTTTAAGCTGAGGATACACACGCAAACCGAATTTATTGTGTGTGTGCGTTTATATGTGTGATATCTATCTAAGGAAAAGTGGTTGGAGGGAGGGGAAGGAGAAAACGAGACAGGTATCCGGGAAAGAAAGGATCATCATCGGTGGTGGTGCTGCAAAGGAATTAACTAACAGCCGGCACTGCCTTGGAGAATCGAGAGGGAAGCTACCCCAATTTCTACAAATCATCCAGTTTTTTCGATGCAACCCTTCCACTCTAGTTTTAATTGTTTTAAAGCACATTGCCAATTTCTGAATTCCGAACTCCCGGCCCGGTTCACGCAGCCCAACGAAATTCTCCAACTCACCCAAAGTTTCGCTCCAATTGGCCACAAAAATTGCAAAAAAAAATAATGAACCGATGTTGTCTTAGTGGTGGCAGCAAAATTTCTGTTTTAGACTTTAGTGTCAAAAAAATAAAAAAATATCCTTGAAGAAGACCAAAAAGTACAAAATATGAAGAACAATTTAAGAATACAGGAAGGAGATGATGAGTGTCGACAAAATTATTCTGACGGTGCTTATTGTCACTGTAGGTCTTTTCAATTTTTTGAAAATACAATTAGATAAAGAACTTAATACATTAGATGGCAACAGGAAAACTAAACAAAGTTTTGAGTGTTAGGACCGATGGCAGCAAATTTGTGTTTTTCTGACAATGGCTACAAAGTGATTGTAATTCTTTCTTATTCAGTAGAAATGTGATAAAGTATAATAAAGGAGTAGAGGAAGAGACATAAGTTGACATTAGAAATGAGAACTATGTAGCTGAAGATACAATTTATTTCTTGCCCCACAAGAGTTAAAATGAAGGAAAAACATGATAGAGATGACTCAGAAAAAAAGTGACAATAATGTGAATGTCGCTTTGGCCTTTTGATGATGGTGGTGATAGTAATTCATAGAAGAAGAACAGAGATAAAGATTTAAGTTTTCATTTACAATCTTTCGTCTTACTGTTAGTGTTTACGGAAAATTTTAATAGATCAAGAAGATGATGGAAAAAACCAGCGAATACCAAAAGAAGTGTGGGGAGAATCCAAGATTTTTAGGTCTTTATGTTACTGATGGTAGTAAATGTGGATCCTTCTTGGTGACTTCAAGTTAGAATAGTTGAAGAACGTGATAGGAATGACAGCAAAGAAAGAGCAAAGGTGAAAATTTGAGTTTCAATGAGTGGTGGAAATAAATGTGAACTTTCCTTGTTTATTAGAAATTTTAATAGACAAATAAAGTGATAGAAAAAAAAGCAAAGTACCAGAGGAAGAGATGGGAAAAATCTAAGAATTTTAAGTCTTTCTGTTATTGGTGGTAGTAAATATGGAACATCTTTGGCGAACTGAAATTCGAATAGTTGTAGAACGTGATAGAAATGACAGAAAAGAAAGAGCAAAGGTGAAAATTTGAGTTTCAATGTTTTATTGAAAAATCTCCAACTTTTTTCTTAGTGGTAGAACTAAATGTGAATTCTCCTTGCTTATTTGAAATTTTAATAGACGAGGGAGGTGATAGAAAAAAAGCAAAATACCAGAAAAACTAATAGAGAGAATCCAACAATTTTAGGTCATTCGGATATTGGTGGTAGTAAATGTGGATTATTCTTAGTGAACTAAAATACGAATAATTGAAGGACGTGATAAAAATGAGAGAAGAGAACGGGTAAATGTGAAAATTCAAGTTTTAATGAAAAATCTTAAAATTCGCATTGTTGAAGAACGTAATAGGAATGACAGAAGATAAAGAGCAAAGGTGAAAATTTGAGTTTCAATTAAGAATCTCCAATTTTTCATTTAGTGGTGGAACTAAATGTGATCTCTCCTTGATTATTAGAAACTTTAGTAGACGAAGTAGGAAAAAAAAGAAAAAAAAACAATGTACCAGAGGAAGTAATGAGGATAATACAACAATTTTAGGTCGTTTTGATATTCGTGGTAGTGAATGTGAATCCTCCTTGGTGAACTGAAATTTGAATAGTTGAAGAACGTAAAAGGATAAGGAAGAAGATAAAGAACAAAGGTGAAAATTCGAGCTCCAATTCATTGGATCCAATTTTTTGCTTAGTGATAGAATTAAATGAGAACTTTCCTTATTTAGTAGAAATCTTAATAGACGAAGGAGGTGATAGAAAAAAAAAACAAAGTACCACAAGAAATAATGGAGAGAAACCAATAATTTTAGGTCTTTCTGTTATTGGTAGTAGTAAATGTGGATCATCCTTGGTGAACTAAAATTCGCATTGTTGAAGAACGTAATAGGAATGACAGAAGATAAAGAGCAAAGGTAAAAATTTGAGTATCAATGAAGAATTTCCAATTTTCCATTTAGTGGTGGAACTAAATGTGATCTCTCCTTGTTTATTAGAAATTTTAGTAGACGAAGTAGGAAAAAAAAGAAAAAAAAAGAAAAAAAAACAATGTACCAGAGGAAGTAATGGGGATAATACAACAATTTTAGGTCGCTCTGATATTCGTGGTAGTGAATGTGAATCCTCCTTGGTGAACTGAAATTCGAATAGTTGAAGAACGTAAAAGGATAAGGAAGAAGATAAAGAGCAAATGTAAAAATTCGAGCTCCAATTCATTGGATCCAATTTTTTTCTTAGTGATAGAACTAAATGAGAACTCTCCTTATTTAGTAGAAATCTTAATAAACGAAGGAGGTGATAGAAAAAAAAGCAAAGTACCACAAGAAACAATGGAGAGAAACCAAGAATTCTAGGTCTTTCTGTTATTGGTAGTAGATGTGGATCATCCTTGGTGAACTATAATTTGAATAGTTGAAGAAGGTGATAGAAATGACAAAAGATAAAGAGCAAAGGTGAAAATTCGAGTTTCAATGAAGAATCTTTCCAATTTTTCATTTAGTGGTGGAACTCTCCTTGTTTACTAGAAATTTTAGTAGAGAGAGGAAGTGATAAAAAAAGCAAAGTACCAAAAAATGTAATGGGGAGAATCCAAGAATTTTGTTTTTTCTCTTAATTGTGGTAGTGAGTGTAAATTCTTCTTGGTGACTTGAAATTCGAACACATACTAATGGCAAAAGAAACAGAGCAGAGGTCCCAAAAAATTGTGAGGTGATAACAGTGTCCATTGATTTCTGTTTTTCCTCGTATGGCAAAGAAGGAAAATTCTATATGAGTTTAGTATCGGTTTGGTTCTTCTGACTGCGTTGACAGTAATTGTAGTTCTCTTCTGTTCCATGAAAATAAAAATAGATGAAGGACGTAAAAGAATTTAAGTGTCAATGAATTTTTAATTGAGCTAGCAGTGTCAGTTAATTCTACTTTATGACGGTAACGACTTAAAATAGAAGGAAAGCGTGGTAGATGTAGAACAAAAAAACAAACACAAGATTTGAGGATTAGTTCAATTTTGTTGTTGTTCCTAATTGTTTTGTTGTTAAAGAGGAAGAGGACGTAAACGTTGAGTATGGAAAGATGAAATTTTCTTGGAGACGTCCGAAAATTGCGTCAGTGTGATAGCGGTTCGGTCTGTAGCTTCTGGCCGTATCGGTTCGGCGCAATAACAATAATCAGGGCCATATGGACTTTGCAATTATCTTCGCAATTAGATGTGCGTTATCGCCCTCTCTATTCCGCCCTTAAGAATTTACGACGGTAATTCCGTTAAAAAAGACAAATAAATTAGGACCTGCTCCTGGTCGACGTTTTCTGTTGAAATTAACCGGTAGCTATTAATACTGGGACGTGTCCCGCAGGCAGGTACACAGAATGTCTCACTGTTCGACTGGATCAAGTCGTGGAAATGTGCCAAAAGTAATAAAAATAAAGTGATAAATATTATTCCACGCGATCGTTTTCCCAGAACACAAAATTATTGATTTTTTTTCGGATGGTGGGTTCGTTCGGTGGTTGGTGCGATGGGATAAATATTCATGACCCCGACCGGTATGTTATAACAAGGCGAAAAATACGGCTAATAATTATCGGAATATAAAGCGGCGTTATCGCTACTGATATCAGTGTTAATGTACGACAGTTGTCCAATTTTTAACATTTGGAGATCTCGTGCTTAGATAATCTAACGGACATCTATAGGTTAGGGTTACTGTAAAATTAATTATGGACATCGAACGCAAAGCTCCCTTGACGCTGGTTTTTTTTTCTTTCACCCCATAATCGCGTGCGTCCCGCCGCAACAATTTTTATGAATTATTATTTTTCCATAAGGGATCGAATTTTTTCGGTTGTCGATCGAAATGTATTTTTACTGTAGGTACGGGAACGAATGTTAGAAGATATCGAGGAACACGTGCGGACGCCGTCGAGGAAGGTAACAGATGTATTTTTAAAAATGTATTAAACTGTCTTTAACCGACGACTTCTCCACCGGAAATGTCAGTACTCATCAATAGATATCGAACAGGTGCGTCGAACCGATCGTTAGGGATTACACAACAACGGACTTTTCAGACGATATAAATTATACCAGACCAAGACAATGGGTTGCCGGAAAAACCTAAACACCGTCATTAGTCGATAAATTTCTCCTTCTGGAAACTTTAAATTGTCCTCGAATTGCCACACTTAAATATCGAAAAAATATTGGACCTCGTACTCTACCAACACCTTCCTCAATACAGGTAAAGTGATTTAAGAAAGTACCAAAATCTTCAATATTGAAATTGCTCTTCCATTTAATTATTAAAAATTTTCAAACCCCAATTTGATTATTTTTTTAATTTAAGTTTTAATTGGTAGTTTAACAAGACTCGTCAGGTCTCAATTGGGATTTTTTAAAAATAGCCCTAAACCTTTTTGAAACCTTATTTTGATTTTTTAAATCTGAAAACACATTTTTTTAAACAAAGATCACATTTAAACTAGAAAGTTCTAAAGCTTTCAACTTTCGAAAAAAGTTTGGAATTTTAAGAAATTTCTGGAAAATATTTTTTTTCTCAGTGGATACACTATTTTTGCAAAACTACGTTTTTTTAAAATCGTCAGGATTTTTTTTTTGTTTGAAATTTTGATTAAAACCTGTCCAACTTGCACGGTTGTAATTTTCCTAAGTTGCCAAATTTTCTTAATTTATTATTGAAGTCAATAATTTACTGAAATTATTGTTGGCGAGCTATAGTTTTGCTAATTTTTTTTACAAAGATCACTTCCAAACCAGAAAGTTCTAAAGATTTGTAAGTTTTCAAATTTCAAAAATATTTGAAAAATTTTGAAATTTGAGGAAATTTTTCAAAAATATATCTTTCTTAGCTCACTTATTTTGACAAAACTACGTCATAATTGGTTCTTTTTAAAATTTTTAAATTCTGATAAAATCTCTACAACTTGCTCTACTATAATTTTGCCAAGTTGCCAGATTTTCGAAATTTAGCATAATTTAGCAAAATTATTGTTGGCGAGCTACAGTTTTTCAAATAATTTGAATTTTCGAAAATTTCCACAAATAGGTCAATTATTTAGCAAACTCATTTGCTTCATAGTAAATTAATATTGAAATTTTAACGAAATTTCATGGATATTAACGATGGAATTCGAAGCACCGACTCGAGTTATCACAAGATTTTTTTATAAAAAAAAAACGAAGAGTGTTCGATTATAATTTTTGAATGCTAACAATTTGATTTGAAAATGGAATTGAATCTCATTCTAACATTCTGGAGCAATTTTTATTTTTGATTATCTTTATCAATTTGTCAACGATGAAATTTTAAATTTTCTTGCAATAATAGCAAATTTTTTATTTAGCTAACAATAGTTAAGTTGAGAATTGTTAGCGGTCCCCTCTATGCTGGCGGATGCCAAATAGTTTTGATGAAAGTGGAGCAAAATTTTCGAAAAGCTATTTTCAACTTACAGAAAAGTTGCGAAGAAAGATGGCCGTCGATTTTACTTAATTACGATCTTCTACGAGATGAATTAATTTGTTTTACTAATTTTACATGTTCCTTAGTAAAAAAAAAAATTCTTGTGTGTATGGAGAACTTTTTTAACTTTATTTATTTAACTTTTTTATCTATCGGAAAATGACAATTAATTTTTTTATAGATACAAAAAAATATATTTTTTTAATTTAAGTTATTTAGGAAATCTCTGTTTGAAAAAATGTTGGTAATCAATTTAACTATTAAAGAAATTATTTTCGAAAATTACTCTTAAAACTCCACTCAGTCATTTCGAACTTTTTCTTATATTTTGACTTTCGAAGTTCTTTCTGGGAATTTTCAAATTTATCCAAACCCTAAAACTGTAACTAAAAGAATTAAGTTTCGCATTTTCCCGACTTGAGTTTCTAACAAAAACTTCCAATTTTTTTAGCTACATAGGTAAAAAAAAATCTGACTACATACTTGTGAATATTTCCAAATTTATTTAATTGAGTTATAATTGAAATTAGTTGAACGCCACGCAATTTCTATTTTAATTCACGTACCACAGGACACGGACATGGGTTTTGGAACTTCAAAAATGGGAAATAGTTAATTACCTGACGCTTTACAATCCTTTTAGTTTTAAACTAAGGGGTGAAAACGTCAGGATCGAAGGTCTCAGGTCGCAAGTGTTGAACCCCACGAATTATCCCGTCTCGTTGTCTGCGTTATTTTTTCAGTCCATTAATGGTCGGTCTATCTCGTTGTGCGTCCACTGTACCATGTCCTTATGACTGCACTAGTCATATCCGGTAACGCTTCAATGCCTTCAAGATACACTCCGGGATCATCCCTCTCCCTCTCGCCCATATCCCAACGGACAAGAACCGATGTATGGCGGCACGTCCGTTCCAGTCCCGCTTTAATTGCGATACAATTGATTCGAAGTACATGTCAGTTGTTTAAAACGTAATTAATGCGTAATTTATTAATTTATTCTGATATTGTTTCGAACCGAGCGTTAAAATTGCCGATAACGGACGAGATAATTTTATAGAATTTCTGTAATTAGTTTTATATTCTTTGTGTTTTGATGAGGATTCACATAAGTTCAATGCATTTTCAGTTGTTATAAGTGCGCACCCATCCGTGACAATAGCCGACATTTTTTTTATATATTATTGTTTTATTTAAAATAATTCTTCGTTAGTCAAGCTTTATTGCCTCGTCGGCTCCAGTTTTTCCCATCCAGTTAAAAATTAATAACGGACGGGTCGACGCGCCGATGATCGAAAACTTTCTGAAATTTCAACAATTTTTTTTGGTGCACAATTGCTACTAGTTTGGTCAGCTTGTTGCTCGAAACGTCATAAGAAACGTTCTGAAATTTCAACAAAAAATTTTGGTTCACAAACGTCACTATTCGGGTCGGACTGTTGCTCGAAACGTCATCAGCCGAAATTGGAAACATTCTAAAATTAAAAAAAAATTTTTGGTTAACAAATATTACTATTCATCATCATCATCATCAGCCGTTGAAATCAGAAAACAATCTAAAATTGAAAATAAAATTTGTTTAACAGATATAACTTTTTGGGTTAGCATGTTGCTAGAAACGTCATCTGTTGATAAAATCAGAAACGTTCTGCACTTCAAAAAAAAATTTTGATTATCAAATGTCACTATTCGGGTCAGACTGTTGTTCGAAACGTCATCAACTGAGAAACTTTTCAAGTTTTAACAAAATTTCTCCTTAACAATTGTCACTATTCGGGTCAGCCTGTTGCTCGAAGCCTCATCAGCCGATGAAACCAGAAACAAACTGAAATTTAAAAAAAAATTCTATTATCAAATATTACTATTCGGATCAGCCCGTTGCTCGAAACGTCATCAGTTGATAAAATCAGAAGCGTTCTGGAATTCAAAAAAAAAAATCTGGTTACCAAATGTCACTGTTCTGGTCACACAGTTGTTCGAATTGTCATCAACCGAAAGACGTTTTCAAGTTTTAACAAAAATTTTTGGTTAAAAATTGTTACCATTCTGGTCAGTCTCTTGCTCGAAACGTCATTAACTGAAGAAATCAGAATCGTACTAAAATTGCAAGAAAAATTTATTGGTTCACAATTGTGAGTATTTGGGTTAGCCTGTTGCTCGAAACATTATCAGCCGTTGAAATTAGAAACAACCTAAAACTGAAAAAAGTTAACAAATATCACTATTCGGGTCAGCTTGTTGCTCGAAACGTCATCAGCCGGTAAAATCAGAAATGTTCTGAAATAAAAAAAAATAATTTAATTACCATATATTACTATTTGGGTCAAACTGTTGTTCGAATCATCATCAACCGAAAAACGTTTTCAAGTTTTAGCAAGAAATGCTGCTTAACAATTGTTACCATTCTGGTTAGTATCCTGCTCGAAACGTCATTAACTGAAGAAATCAAAAACGTTGAAAAATTGCAATAAAAATTTATTGGTTTACAATTGTCACTATTCGGGTCAGCCTGGTGCTCGAAACATTATCAGTCGTTGAAATCTGAAAACAATTTAAAATTGAAAATAAAATTTGTTTAACAAATATCGTTTTCCGGGTCAGTCTGTTGCTAGAAATGTCATCTGTTGATAAAATCAGAAACGTTCTGCACTTTAAAAAATTTTTTGGTTACCAAATGTTACTATTCGGGTCAGACTGTTGTTCGAAACGTCATCAACCGAGAAACTTTTCAAGTTTTAACAAAATTTTTGATTAACAATTGTTACCATTCTGGTTGATCTCTTGCTTGAAACGTCATTAACTGAATAAATCAAAAAAGTTCTAACATTGCAACAAAAATTTTTATAGGTTAACAAATATCACTATTTGGGTTAGCCTGTTGCTCGAAACGTCATCAACCGAGAACCTTTACAAGTTTTAACAAAATTTTTGGTTAACAATTGTTACCATTCTGGTTAGTAGCTTGCTCAAAACGTCAATAACTGAAGAAATCAGAAAAGTTCTAAAATTGCAATAAAAATTTATTGATTCACAATTGTTACTATTTATGCCAGACTGTTGTTCGATGCGTCATCAATCGAAAATCGTTTACAAGTTTTAACAAAAAATTTTTATAACAATTTTAACCATTCTGTTAAGTCTCTTGCTCGAAACGTCATGAATTGAAGAAATCAGAAATGTGCTAAAATTGTAACAAAAATTAATTGGTTCACAATTGTCACCGTTTGAGTCAGCCTGTTGCTCGAAATATCATCAGCCGATAAGATCAGAAACAATCTGAAATTAAAAAAAGAATTTTTGGTTATCAAATATTACTATTCGGATCAGCCTGTTGCTAGAAACGTCATCTGTTGATAGAATCAGAAATGTTCTGTAGTTAAAAAAATTTTTGGTTACCAAATGTCACTATTCGGGTCAGAATGTTGTTCGAGTCGTCATTAACCGAAAAACTCTTAGAATTTTAACAAACATTTTTGGTTGACAATTGTTACCATTCTGGTTAATCTCTTGCTTGAAACGTCACTAACTGGGGAAATCAGAAAAGTTCTAAATTTACAACAAAAATTTATTGGTTAACAAATGTCACTATTTGGGTCACCCTGTTGCTCCAAACTTCATCACCCAAAAAACATTTACAAGTTTTAGCAAAAATTTTTGGTTAGCAATTGTTACCATTTTGGTTAGTCTCTTGCTCAAAACGTCATTAAGTGAAGAATTCAGGAAAGTTCTAAAATAGGAACAAAAATTTATTAGTTTACAATTGATACTATTTGGGTCAGCCTCTTGCTTGAAATATCATCTGCCGATGAAATGAAAACTAATCTAAAATTGAAAAAAAAAATTGGTTAACAAATATCACTATTCGCGTCAGCCTGTTGCTCAAAATGTCATAAACTGGTAAAATCAGAAACGTTCTGAAATTAAAAAAAAAAATTGGTTACTAAATGTCACTATTGTTGTGACTGTTGTTCGAATCGTTTTTAATCAAAAAGCGTTTACAAGTTTAAACAAGAATTTTTGGTTAACAATTGTTACTATTTGGGTTAGTCTTTTACTCGAAACGTCATTAACTGAAGAAATCAGAAATGTTCCGAAAATTACAACAATTTTTTTTTATTTCACATTTGTGACAATTTGGGTTAGCCTGTTGCTCAAAACATCATCAACCGAAAATCATTTTGAAATTCCAATAGAAATTTTCGGCTAACAATTATTGTTACTCTTCTCATTAGTCTTTTTTTTAAACGTCATCAACTGAAGAAATCAAAAACCTTCTAAAATTTCAACAACGAAATTAAGAAAATTTTTAACTTTAAATTTCTTAATTACCAATTTTTGCTCAACTGGTCAATTTGTGGCTCGAATTGTCAACAGAAAAGTTCAGAAACTTTCTGAAATTCTACCAAAAATTTTTGGTTAACAACTGTCACTATTCTTGTTAGCCTGTTGCTCGAAACGTCATCAACCGAAAAACGTTTTGAAATTCCAATAAAAGTTTTCAGTTAAGAATTGTTACCCTTCTGATTACTCTTTTGCTCGAAACGTCACCAACTGAAGAAATCCAAAACCTTCTAAAATAACAAAAACAAAATTAAGGAATTTTTTTATTTAACAATTTCTACTTTTCTTCTTATTCTGTGGATCGAAACGTCATCAACCGCTGAATCAGAAACGTTCCGAAGTTTCATCAAAAATTTTTGTTCAACAATTGTTGCTATTCTGGTCAGCCTGTTGCTCGTCGCGTCATCAACCGAAGAAAAGCTGTCACGTTTTCATAAAGCGACCGTCTCCCATTGACATGGTGAAGATGGGTGCCCAACGGAACTCGTGCAGCACCGACAACAGAAAATTAACCGCAAGTATAACAATCAGCACTTCACACTTTGAAAGCATCAGTTTGCGGCCACGAAATCGTTTACAAACTGCACAGCCGACTAGATGATCGCATCCGGCGTCCGGCGAACGAAGCGTCGCGACGTCCCTTCCTTTATCATTCAATATCGCCACGTTGCCGCCGAAAAGGACGGGAAACCGACGACGTAAAGACGGTTGACGTCGCAAGGAGCTACTCAAACATTCAAACGACCACAAGCAAGTGGTCTTACGCTTTAGGTAAGATGTTTGAGGGGAATCGGGGCCAGTAGGTGTCGACGTCGTTTTCGTGAATTTTTGTTAAACGCGAAAGATTTTTTTTTAAGTCGGTTACGTTGTTCCCTTTTCGATTCCCCCTGATCCCACAAGGATTAGATATTTAAAAAGTAAACGCATTAATAAATCAAGTAGTATCAATAGTTCTAAACCCTTTTCTTCGATCGTTTTCCGGTCCGTATTTGAAATGGTAAAATAAACAAATTATGGACGACGGCGCGATGCAGATGGGAAGAGGTCCCGGGTCCCACACTTTGCATACGATTTTCGCCGGCATGAGACTGACGATATTCAAATTAGGGCTTAGTTCTCAATACGTTCGATGATATATTAAACGCGACATGAATGGTTTATGTCCTTGAGGCTATATGAAAAAAGAGGATTTTGGTCGGAATTTGACCCCGTTTTCAAAGGACTCATTCAGATGGGCTCTATAATGATAGGACATCCGATAGGGTTCGGGTGGTTGTTGTGTGTGTGCACGGGGACAGGTAGACCCTTTCGATTTCGACCTACATAAATGATCCCACCGATTTTTGCATAGCCGATGTCATTAGGGGTGGTGCAAGAAAGTACCCGCCAAGAATCCGATAAAATTGAACGAGAATATTCTTAATTAACTAATTTTTGATCAAAAATTATGTGTCGGTGCTAAATTATGAAGGCGAAAGTGCTACAGGAAAAAACTTGCCACAATTAACAGGAAAATGCGAGAAGTTAGAAAGAATGAGAAATAAATAATTTTAATACTGATAGAACAAAAAAAATTTCAAGAAACAGGAATTAAAAAGAAATTGGACACATTAACAAAATAGGGAATCAAAAAGGTTCTGAAAAATAAAGAAGAAAGTGAAGCAAAAAAATTTGCCATATGTAAACTTTATGCTGGAGAAATATAGGGCGAGAAAAGTTAAAAATGATTAAAATAAAGAGACAAAAGAGTAAAATATCGAGTTATGATAATATTGACAAATGTCGTGAAGGGTAAAGGAGTTGAAGTCAGAAGTAAAGAAATTAAAATTTGAAAAAATTTATTAATAAAAGTTCTAGCTGTTAAGGTGAAGAAAAATGTAGACTAAAACCAAAAAATTATATAAGAAGAAATATGATCAAACGTAATGAAGAATTTGAGAATTTGTAAAAAAATTGTTGAAGTTTTCATCAAGGAAATTTCTATTTTTAATTAGATAGAAGGCGATACAATATTTTTAAAAACCATGGTGCAAAGAGGGCAGATTAGGGTTAGAATTGTGACAAAAATATCAGTCAAAAACATATAAAGAGAAAAGAGAAAAAAGATTTTTGGAACGCAAAGTTAGCGAACAGAAATGACAATGTAGAGAAAAGTTGAAAAAATATGAGACACGAAAGAACCCGATGCGGCGGTTCCTGTTTGTCTAGCATTCAATTCCTGATAGAATCTGAAGAATAATTTGTTCTGAGTCGCTCCCATTTGAAGGGCTCGTTAACGAGTATGAGGGTGGAAGTTAATATGAGATTTAAAAAAATGTACAAGACGAGGAGATAGTTAAGGCCGAAGAGAAATAGCATAAAATGAGATTTTTAGTTCTAAGCTAAAATATTGAAACAAAATTTTGATAGCAACCATGAGAGAATTAACTGAAAAAAAGAAAGAAAACACAAATTTTAAAGATAAAAATTAAAGAAATTAAATGAAGATGGAGAGAAAGGTTGGGGAGTTATGGAGATTCTAGCAAGAAGATTTAAAAAATTTAATGGTGAATTTGGCATCAGAATTTTGATAAGAATTGTAGGAAAAAATTAAGTAGGGATAGAGAGAAATATTGAAATGTAAGAATGTTCGAAATTTAGAGAGGAATATGTAAAAAGGACTAAAATCAAAATTATGAGAGAAGAATTAAATGGAAAAAATATGGAAAAGGGAAATCGTGGGGATGGAAATGAGAATTAAAAGAAAACTTGAAGACAGGAGTTTTAGAAAGTTGAGCATGAGTTAAAGGAAAATGTTTACAACAAAGAATCAGTTAAAATTGTTAAAAAAACTAAAAAAAATAATAAAATAGAAATAAGGAAAATTAGCGACATAGAAAGATGTTCAAAATTTAAAAAAATATGCAGAAGATTCTGATAAAAATTATGGAAGAGATTTTATGTATATAATTTACGAAATGTGGAAAATGAAGGAATGGAAATGGAAATTAAGAATGCCTAGAATGAGAAAGAGAAATTTTTAAAATTGAATCGGAAATATTCAAGTTTGGTAGAAAAATAGAAAAAGTAATTTTTGGAAATTAAAAAATTAAAAAACAAAGACGAGATAAAGAAAAAACGTGGAAAAAGAAATAACGGAAAGTACATTTTCTAAATATCTAGTAGAAATTGTTAAAAGTAGCTAACTTAAGTAATAAAATTGGTATTGAAGAAAATGTGGAAGGGAAATTTCCACGATGAAGAAGAATAGGAAATTATTAAGGTGATTGAAGAAAAATAATAGGAAAGAAATGAATATAAATTGAAAAGCAGATATTTCTAGAATTCAATGGAAAATACTAATAGAACTTGAGAAATTGATCAACAAAAATTAATATAAAGGTAAAACTTAAAAATAAATTGCAAGAAACATAACACACGTTTGATGACAAAATGTAAATATAGAAAAACTGTAGAAATTGTTAAAAAGGCCAAAGTGAAATATTATTCAAGAGATTAAGAAAAATTCTGAGATGTAAAGATTAAAATAGACTAAAGATTCCAATTAAAATTTTAAAAGAAAATTAAATGAAAAAATCAAACGTGGGAAAGAACACAATAGAATATTAAAAAAATATGAAATGTTCAAACAATCAAGAAACAGGACGTCCAAGGAAAGAAAAAAAATTGAATAGAAGGAGCAAGTAAATAAAAAGTAAAAAAGACAAAAACTTAAAGTTAACAAAAATTTATAAATAATGCAGTGCAGTCAGAATAATGTGGGCAAAGAAATAAATTAATCGCAAAGAAATTCGGGAAATAAATTCTGGAAAATGTGAAAGAAAACTGAATCGATAAAAAAGATAGAAGGACACAATTTAATTTTGGATGGTGGCAAATGACGGAATGAAAACAAAAATGTAGAAAAAAATTTAAGAGAAGAAATGAGATTTAAGGGACAATTATTTACAGTGAAAAGAAGATAAAAGTTCTTCTGGAGCTTTAGAAGATTCATTACATTAAGCAATGATATGAAGAGAAGACAGAATCAAAATAAGGAAGGAAACAAAGAAATTGTTAAAGCAAGGAAATAAGAAAATAAATAAAAATTAAAGTAATTGGAATTACTGAAGGTGTTGATGGGAGTTTAATGAAAATATTGGGAACAAAGAAACTGGAAAGATAGATATGAGAACAAAAAATAGCTGAATGAAGAAAAAGTATTGAACTTAGTTCAAATTTTTGCAAAATTATGATTGATATCGTAACTGATTCAGCAAAATTTCCAATTAAGTTTCAACATTAAAAGTGGGGAGTTAGTTAAAAAAATTGTAATTATTCAAATCAGAAGTGGGAAAAATTGTTTGAGAAAAAAGTGAATTTTTACAACAATCAAAAATTAGCTTCAATTGTTGGAAAAGTGATGTGATTAAGTTTTCGCGAGGAACTTGCCGTTGGCAACGATACCCGAGAAAAACGCACCCTCGTTGCATTTAGATGTTCCTCGATCGCCTCTTGCGATTCATAAATACGAAAAACAAGGAAACGAACATCGCCTTCCGGTTCTCTCGCCCAGCCGTAAAAACGTTTTTCCCCCCCAGTAATTAAGAAATGTATTTAAAAAATGGGCAGATACGAGAAAAGTTGCAGCCATATATATTCTTTATACTTTATAGGAAATTGCCTTATGTTTCATTTCGTTGTCGGTTTCCGTTCCGGTCATTATCACCGTCCTCGTCTCGATCGCGATTTTTCCCATCATCGGAAAAGAGAGACGAACATTTCGCACAACCACCAAACCATCCAGACCGAGTCCTTATGTTCGCTTCTCTCTGATAATCCATACTTATTACGTGTTCTTATTCTTTTCCTTGCGTTCAGCCGATGATAAACGATAATTGGTTGGAGGTAAACGATAGATGCCGCGAGCACGGAAAATTCTCCACAACCACCACCGTTTCGCAAAAAAAAAATTTTTTCGTCGAAATCCCGTTCGATTTTCGATGATGTGGTTAAAATCGGGGAGTGAAGGGAAGCAACAAATGAGGGGAAGTGAGAGAAGGTCCTGCATTTCGCAAAAAAAATTGTTGAGGACCCGTTCGATTTTCGATGATGTGGTTGAAATCGGGGAGTGAAGGGAAGAAACAAATGAGGGGATGTGAAAGAAGGTCCTGCATTTCGCAAAAAAATTTGTTGGGAACCCGTTCGATTTTCGATGATGTGGTTGAAATCGGGAAGTGAAGGGAGGAAACGAAAGAGGGGATGTGAGAGAAGGTCCTGTCGCGTGGTCCGGGGAAAAGTTCAATTATCCGTTGTTCAGATTTGTCGCGGGGTCTTCTCGATTATTTATGTGTTTAGATTGAGTTTAAGTAATGTATGATAATGGAATATTGCGACTCGAAATGAAACGACTTGAAAATATCTCGCGTACCGTTACAATTTTTGATTAAATTGCTCTAAAATTTATGGCGCAGTTTCGGCGGCGGCACTGAAAATCTGCACTGTCGTCGTTGCTCATTTTCGAACACGACAACGTCACTGTCGATGCGCCAAAGACGTAGCTCAACGCCAAAAGATCGCCGAAGAACAGGAAGCGACCACTCGAGTTAACGAGAGAAATCAAAAAGTACGAAATTTTATTTGGACAGCACCGACCTCGATGCCTACCCGAAACTGGTCAGTCGACAGCAGGTGGTGATAAGTAAACAATAATAATAAAGCAAAAACCAAAGAGTACAGAGCAACTAGTTCGACGACACTTATAAAGTTTTTAATGGTCCAAACCGCCACGGAGAAGAACACGAAGAGAAATTTAAAACGTATTTTTATTACTTTACTGTTTTGTGTTGTGTTGACGACATCAGGCTGATTAGTAACTCTTATAGTTGTTATAGAAACAAGCATCCGAATATCGTAAGTGCGAGGACGTGCTTCTCTTTAAACCTTGTTAAAGGGACTGCCGTTTCAAGGTCATAGAATTTGATTTAAAGTTTTTTAAAGTTTTTCTCAGTCTTTGAAGATTTTATAAATTTTCTACTCCTTATTGATGCCCCCAGCTCTTTATTTTGTCAAAACAATTTTTCTGTTTTGCAAGAAAAAGTTATCCGGCAAGAACCAACGAGGATGTTTAGAGATTTTTTGCCAATATAGAATGAGGATGGTTTCAATTTTAGTAGAAATGTTATTAGATAGTAAAATAGCAACTAGAAAAAATTAATGAAATTAATTAATTAATTGAAGCAAATTTTTAAAAGCGTTCAAACATAAAAAAATTTAAGCTTCAAATTAAGAAAATCTGAAAAACGAAATTAGCAGTTATCACCTATTTAGTCTTAAGATTAAGATCAATTCGTAGATTATTTGTAAGGGCAAAAACGTCGAGGACGTTTTCATAAAAATTCTAATCTTTTGCTTAATTTTCGTCCACCTTTTATGGCTATTTTTGATAAATTATTCAACGAGATTGACCAATTGAGTTTCTAGAATACGTTTCGATTCTGTTAAGAACTGAAAAACATCTCTACAGAAGCGGATGTGGGAGGGTGGCACTAAAATAACGACAGAGGTTGATAAATTTTAAGATCGTCATTCTTAATGTAATTTTAGTATATAAATTTCCCGCAAACCACTACACTGTCGCGACCTGTCTCTCTGCACCATGCAATCTTGGAAAATGCGGGACTGTACACTCACCAATCCTAAGAGTTGCGCCAAATTTAAACTAAAGACGAGTCTCGGTCTTTTGACCTTGCAGAAATTTCCAAAATGAGATAATTTGGGAAATTAATTGTCTGAAAATTCTGGGATGCCCTTTTAAAATTCTCTTTGATAGAAACTTTATGTTTGCCACTTTCATCAACAATTCCATTATTAGGAAAATAAAGGAAAAATCTGGAAATAACCAAACAACTAAATTGAAGATTGAAGAAGTTAAAATTTACAGTTAATAGATGAATTTCAACTTCTAATCAGGTATCAGGTCCATTTCTGTTTGGGTCGTGGTTGAAATTTTTTTTTTACATTTCAATTTTAACCAAACTAAAACAAAATACTAAGCAGCTGCAAAATGCAACTATCGGATGCATATTAGGTGAACTTGGATACAGTTAAAGTTTTGTTAATAATTTATTTTATCGTTAAAATCGCACTAAAAATGCTGGATACGGCCAAGACCGGGTTGGCCGTATCCCGTAACCACGATGCGATGTTAATAAAGAAAATTCCAAAAAGTAAAGAGCAACTGGTTCGACGACACTAATAAAGTTTTTAAATGTCCAACACGCCAAGTGCACAGAGAGGCACACGAAGAGAAATTTAAAACGTATCCGAATATCGTAAGCGCGAGAACGTGCTTCTCTTTAAACCCTGTTAAAGGGACTGTCGTTTCAAGGTCATAGAATTTGATTTAGAGCTCTTTAAAGTTTTTCTGAGTCTTTAAAGATTTTATAAATTTTCTACTCCTTATTGATGCCCCCAGCTCTTTATTTTGTCAAATCAATTTTTCTGTTTTGCAAGAAAAATTTATCCGGCAAGAACCAACGAGGATGTTTAGAGTTTTTTTGTTAAGATAGAAAGAGGATGGTTTCAATTTTAGTAGAAATGTTATCAGATAGTAAAATAGCAACTAGAAAAAATTAATGAAATTAATTAATTAATTGAAGCGAATTTTTTAAAAGTGTTCAAAAATAAAATTCTACAAGCTTCAAGTTAAAAAAATCTGAAAAACGAAATTAGCAGTTATCACCTATTCTGTCTTAAGACTAAGATCAATTCTAAAATTATTCGTAAGGGCAAAGTCGTCGAGAACGTTTTCATAAAAATTCTAACCTTTTGCGTAATTTTTGTCCACCTTTTATGGCAATTTTTTATAAATTATTCAATGAGATTGACCAATTGAGTTTCTAGAATACGTTTCGATTCTGTTAAGAACTGAAAAACATCTCCACAGAAGCGGATGTGGGAAGGAGGCACTAAAATAACGACAGAAGTTAATAAATTTTGAGATCGTCATCCTTAATGTAATTTTAGTAAATGAATTGCCCGCAAACCACTACACTGTCACGACCTGTCTCTCTGCACCATGCAATCTTGGAAAATGCGGGACTGTACACTCACCAATCCTAAGAGTTGCGCCAAATTTAAACTAATGACGGGTCTCGGTCTTTTGACTTTGCAGAAATTTCCAAAATGAGATAATTCGGGAAATTTATTGTCAGAAAATTCTGGGATGCCCTTTTAAAATTCTCTTTGAAAGAAACTTTATGTTTGCCACTTTCATCAACAATTCCATTATTAGGAAAATAAAGAAAAAATCTGGAAATAACCATACAACTAAATTGAAGGTTGAAGAAGTTAAAATTTACAGTTAATCGATGAATTTCAACTTCTAATCAGGTATCAGGTTCATTTCTGTTTGGGTCGTTGATGAAATTTTTTTTTGTTACACTTCAATTGTAATCAAACTAAAACAAAACGTTTGGCAGCTGCAAAATGCAACTCTCGGATGCATATTAGGTGAACTTGGATACAGTTAAAGTTTTGTTAATAATTTATTTTATCGTTAAAATCGCACTAAAAATGCTGGATACGGCCAAGACCGAGTTGGCCGTATCCCGTAACCTCCATGCGATGTCAATAAAGAAAATTCCAAAAAGTAAAGAGCAACTGGTTCGACGACACTTATAAAGTTTTTAAAGGCCCAAGACGCCAAGTGCACAGAGAAGCACACGAAGAGAAATTTAAAACGTATCCGAATATCGTAAGTGCGAGAACGTGCTTCTCTTTAAACCCTGTTAAAGGGACTGTCGTTTCAAGGTCATAGAATTTGATTTAGAGCTCTTTAAAGTTTTTCTGAGTCTTTAAAGATTTTATAAATTTTCTACTCCTTATTGATGCCCCCAGCTCTTTATTTTGTCAAATCAATTCTTCTGTTTTGCAAGAAAAATTTATCCGGCAAGAACCAACGAGGATGTTTAAAGTTTTTTTGTTAAGATAGAATGAGGATGGTTCCAATTTTAGTAGAAATGTTATCAGATAGATTAATGGTCCAAACCGCCACGGAGAAGAACACGAAGAGAAATTTAAAACGTATTTTTATTACTTTACTGTTTTGTGTTGTGTTGACGACATCAGGCTGATTAGTAACTCTTATAGTTGTTATAGAAACAAGCATCCGAATATCGTAAGTGCGAGGACGTGCTTCTCTTTAAACCTTGTTAAAGGGACTGCCGTTTCAAGGTCATAGAATTTGATTTAAAGTTTTTTAAAGTTTTTCTCAGTCTTTGAAGATTTTATAAATTTTCTACTCCTTATTGATGCCCCCAGCTCTTTATTTTGTCAAAACAATTTTTCTGTTTTGCAAGAAAAAGTTATCCGGCAAGAACCAACGAGGATGTTTAGAGATTTTTTGCCAATATAGAATGAGGATGGTTTCAATTTTAGTAGAAATGTTATTAGATAGTAAAATAGCAACTAGAAAAAATTAATGAAATTAATTAATTAATTGAAGCAAATTTTTAAAAGCGTTCAAACATAAAAAAATTTAAGCTTCAAATTAAGAAAATCTGAAAAACGAAATTAGCAGTTATCACCTATTTAGTCTTAAGATTAAGATCAATTCGTAGATTATTTGTAAGGGCAAAAACGTCGAGGACGTTTTCATAAAAATTCTAATCTTTTGCTTAATTTTCGTCCACCTTTTATGGCTATTTTTGATAAATTATTCAACGAGATTGACCAATTGAGTTTCTAGAATACGTTTCGATTCTGTTAAGAACTGAAAAACATCTCCACAGAAGCGGATGTGGGAGGGTGGCACTAAAATAACGACAGAGGTTTATAAATTTTGAGATCGTCATCCTTAATGTAATTTTAGTAAATAAGTTTCCCGCAAATTACTACACTGTCGCGACCTGTCTCTCTGCACCATGCAATCTTGGAAAATGCGGGACTGTACACTCACCAATCCTAAGAGTTGCGCCAAATTTAAACTAAAGACGGGTCTTGGTCTTTTGACTTTGCAGAAATTTCAAAAGGAGATAATTTGGGACATTTTTTGTCAGAAAATTCTGGGATGCTCTTTTAAAATTCTCTTTGATAGAAACTTTATGTTTGCCACTTTCATCAACAATTCCATTATTAGGAAAATAAAGAAAAAATCCGGAAAAAACCAAACAACTAAATTGAAAGTTGAAGAAGTTAAAATTTACAGTGAATCGATAAATTTCAACTTCTAATCAGGTATCAGGTTCATTTCTGTTTGGGTCGTTGTTGAAAGTTTTTTTTGTTACATTTCAATTTTAACCAAACTAAAACAAAATACTAAGCAGCTGCAAAATGCAACTCTCGGATGCATATTAGGTGAACTTGGATACAGTTAAAGTTTTGTTAATAATTTATTTTATTGTTAAAACCGCACTAAAAATGCTGGATACGGCCAAGACCGGGTTGGCCGTATCCCGTAACTACATGTTGCTCAAAAACACGGAACTAGAAGCCATTTTTTGATACAAAAACACGATCTTTGCATGCAGGTGTACGGCCAGGGGCTAGCTGGCCGGCATGCTCCGAGAATCAAGCGAAATATTCCGAACTTTAACGAATCGTTACCTTGCAAAGCGCGGAATTTTCAAATATTACAATTTGACAGGGGAAATTAAAAGAAATTTCGTTTTTTCCCGGTACGGCCGTGCCGTACCTGCTGCCACAGTCTGATAGTTGTTGGTCCTGGCGTCTTGACGTGGGCGCGAATAATTAGCGATGTTTTGATGCATCCAGGAATACCGTCGGGTTATTAATGCATGTGGAGGTGCAGTCTGTATGTTATTGTCTTCGATAATAGCTTAGCCGCGACGTCTGCCAAGAATGTCGCGTATCTGAAACTGCATCGGGACACAAATAAAGTGGGTGTTCGAGGATTGCACCGGTCGTGATCTACTCGTATGTCTGCGGCCTGATGGTCCACAGAAGGGTGCGAGGGGGTAGCGTTCTCTCTCCCCTTCCAGTATAAATACCTGGTGCGGGCCGTCGCGACGCCCAATCATCCGACATCTCTCTAAACGACAATGATCAATCCGTCGACTACTGGCAATATTTTCGTTTCTCGCGACGATGGTCGAGGTGAATACAAGGCAACACAGAGGCCTGAAGCGTTGCTCATTAGGACATACTTCATCTGATGATGGTGGAGCAGGGACGAGGAGAACACTCGACAATTGTCTGAGTGACGAGAGGCCTCCTCGACTACGCACTCGTCCCTCTTCCTGCTGGCCCACCACCAGGTCCTCTTTTCTTCTCTCTCTCTTTCTCGCTTTCATTCTCTACATGCCACGTTTTACCGAATTGATCAATCACGACACGCAACGACTAATTGCCATGGAAAACCGGAAGAGACAATACCGCGTTACGATGAGGAATAGGAAGACAAAGACATAGTAAGTGTATCTACAACAAATTAACCTTAGACATCTTTAGCGGGGTCACCAACCATCCGTTCAGTAACTACTCACCGATAACGCCAGCAATTAGATTGTCCTTGACACGAAATTAACTGCAAAGCTTACCTGCACCGACCTAACGATCCCCGAGATGACGCACAATACTGGCAGGTCGAGGGAGCTATTTGAACTTTTACCTTCAAACCCCACCAAACAGTTACGAGTAAATTTAAAAATCGACCGATAGTGGCGGCGTCATCCGTTTGTAATTCAGTAATTTTAACAAGTTTTTGAAAACTCGCCAAAAATGGTTTAATTTCTTCATAATTCTCGAGGATTGGTGGTAGCTCACGTCCGCGTTCTATGATCAATTGTATAGATTGGCGGTTGGTGGTGGCGTTTTTTTTTTTTTTTTTGTTGGACGTGAGCGAGTCGGATCGATTGTTCGGTCAATTGGGTCCGGGTTCATCCCCTGGACGTCCATCCGCAGCGTCAACTGGAATGGCGACAAACACACTAAGCAGTAAACAGGAACAAAAACTAATGTGCGTGGAACATTTGCGAAATTTAATTTTCCGGTCGAGTTGGTTTTATTGCAAAAATGTTTGTACTTCGGTCACTATTGCCGGGAATAAACGACAATTGGCCATGGTGTCGGTTTAGGACCGCTGATCATTATTTGAAGTTACACGAGAAAAAAAATTGTTGTGAGGTTAATTAATTAAATTGCTTCGTTAATGGCCGAATCGATGATGGCAAAGGTTGGAATTAAAGAGCAATTGCTTGTTATCGAAGTGTTTGTGGACCTGACGAATTTGGTGGATGTTTAAAGCTTTCGCTACAAAGACAAGTGATTCGTAAGAAATTAATTGGAAGATCACCGGAGACTTCTTGAGATTTTTTCTATAGTGACAACAAAGTGAAAATTTACTTCACTCTAGTGAATATTGGAAAATGCAAGAGACATCTTGCAAAGAATTTTGGGGGCTTCTGCCAATTTTGCAAAGCTACCAAGAATGAACATCTTGTTCTTGACACAGTGGTCAAGAATTAGACAGTTGAATATAACCATGACAGAGATAACATTGAAAATCATCATCGACAAGAAATTTTTATCCATAATATGGTCATGACACCTTTCAATATTTGGGAATGGAATCGAAAATATTTGGAAACGTATAAAAAAATAGAATTTTCCCAGTTCTTGACAATTGATTATCCATAGTAAGGTCATGACACTTCACTAGACTTTGTCACCGGATTCAAAATTTCTTAGCTACGTCAAAAACGACGATATATCTTTTTCAGGTCTTGAGCGTGGACTTAATGTTTCAGTTTAATCCATAATATGGTTAAGACACTTCACTAGACTTTGCGAATGGATTTAAGAATATTTAGCAACGTCAAATATAATGATATAATCTTGCCAGGTGTTGATATTTGGTTCTAATGATTTAGTTTTATCCATAATATGGTCATAACACTTTACAAGACTTTGTACACACGTTTAAAAATTCTTAGCAACGTCAAAAATGAAGATATAACCCTTTCAGGTCTTGACAGTTTATTCTAATATTTTAATTTTATCCATAATACGGTCATGACACTTTACTAGACTTTGTCACCGGATTCAAGATTTCTTAGCTACGTCAAAAATGACAATATATCTTTTTTCTAAGGTCTTGACCGTGGACTTAATGTTTTAGTTTTATCCATAATATGGTTAAGACACTTCACTAGATTTTGTGAATGCATTTAAAAATGTTTAACAACGTCAAATATGACGATATAATCTTGCCAGGTGTTGATATTTGGTTCTAATGATTTAGTTTTATCCATAATATGGTCATAACACTTTACAAGACTTTGTACACACGTTTAAAAATTCTTAGCAACGTCAAAAATGAAGATATAACCCTTTCAGGTCTTGACAGTTTATTCTAATATTTTAATTTTATCCATAATACGGTCATGACACTTTACTAGACTTTGTCACCGGATTCAAGATTTCTTAGCTACGTCAAAAATGACAATATATCTTTTTTCTAAGGTCTTGACCGTGGACTTAATGTTTTAGTTTCATCCATAATATGGTTAAGACACTTCACTAGATTTTGTGAATGCATTTAAAAATGTTTAACAACGTCAAATATGACGATATAATCTTGCCAGGTGTTGATATTTGGTTTTAATGTTTTAGATTTATCCATAATATGGTTATAACACTTTACTGGACTTTGTACAAATGTTTGAAAATTCTTAGCAACGTCAAAAATGAAGATATAACCTTTTCAGGTCTTGACAGTTTATTCTAATATTTTAATTTTATCCATAATATGGTCATGAAACTTCACTAGACTTTGTCACCGGATTGAAAACTTCTTAGCTACGTCAAAAATGACAATATATCTTTTTCAGGTCTTGACAGTGGACTTAATGTTTTAGTTTCATCCATAATATGGTTAAGACACTTCACTAGACTTTGTGAATGGATTTAAAAATGTTTAGCAACGTCAAAAATGACGATATAATCTTGCCAGGTGTCGATATTTGGTTTTAATGTTTTAGATTTACTCATGATATGGTTATAACACTTTACTAGACTTTGTACACATGTTTGAAAATTCTTAGCAACGTCAAAAATGAAGATATAACCTTTTCAGGTCTTGACAGTTTATTCTAATATTTTAATTTTATCCATAATATGGTCATAATACTTTACTAGACTTTATCACCGGATTCAAGATTTCTTAGCTACGTCAAAAATGACGATATATCTTTTTCAGGTGTTGACCGTGGACTTAATGTTTTAGTTTCATTCATAATATAGTTAAGACACTTCACTAGACTTTGTGAATGGATTTAAAAATGTTTAGCAACGTCAAATATGACGATATAATCTTGCCAGGTGTTGATATTTGGTTTTAATGTCTTTGATTTATCCATAATATGGTTATAACACTTTACTAGACTTTGTACACATGTTTGAAAATTCTTAGCAACGTCAAAAATGAAGATATAACCTTTTCAGGTCTTGACAGTTTATTCTAATATTTTAATTTTATCCATAATATGGTCATGATACTTTACTAGACTTTATCACCAGATTCAAGATTTCTTAGCTACGTCAAAAATGACGATATATTTTTTTCAGGTCTTGACAGTTGACTTAATGTTTTAGTTTTATCCATAATATGGTCAAAACACTTTACTAGACTTTGTGAATGGATTTAAAAATGTTTAGCAACGTCAAAAATGACGATATAATCTTGCCAGGTGTTGATATTCGGTTTTAATGTTTTAGTTTTATCCATAGTCACTTTACTAGACTTTGGGAATACATTCAAAAATTCTTTGCAACGTCAAAAATTAGGATATAGGATTTTCAGGTTTTGACAGTTGGTCCTAATACTTTAATTTCATCCATAATATGGTCATGACACTTTACTAGACTTTGTGAATAGATTCAAAAAAAATTTACAACGTCAAGAATGAAGATATAGCCTTTCCAGGTCTTGGCAGTTGGTCTTGATATGTATGCTTTATCCATAATATGGTCATGACACTTTACTAGACTTTGTGAATAGATTAAAAAAAAATTTACAACGTCAAGAATGAAGATATAGCCTTTCCAGGTCTTGGCAGTTGGTCTTGATATGTATGCTTTATCCATAATATGGTCATGACACTTTACTAGACTTTGTGATTGCATTTGAAATTTCTTGAACAAAGCCAAGGATTTTGAGTAATATCAAATAAGAAGACAGATACTTTCCAACTTTTTACAGTTGATTTTAATATTTTTGCTACATCCATAATATGGTCATGATACTTCACTAGACTTTGTGAACGGATTTAAAAAAATTTAACAACGTCAATAATGAAGAGATAATCTTGCTCCGTTTTGACAGTTAGTCTTGATATTTTTGTTTTATCCATAATATGGTCATGACATTTCACTAGACTTTATGAATTCAATTAGAACTTCTTGGACAATTTGAGTAACGTCAAATAATAAGACAGATCGTTTCCAGCTTTGGAGTTGATTTTAATATTTTTGCTACATCCATAATATGACAGATGACATTTCACGAAATTTTATAAACAGTAGCAAAATTTTTAGGAAAAATCGAAAGCGAAGATAGAATCTTTCCAGGTCTTGACAGTTGATCTTGACTTTTTATTTCATCCATAATATGGTCATGACACGTCACAAAATTCTGTTGACGGATTTGAAATTTTTTTGAAGCGAAGATAAAAACTTTTCAGCTCTTGACAGTTGATTTTGACGCTTTTGAGAATGGACTTGCTGACATTTGGGTCGAAGACACAATTGATGATGATTGTCTTCTTAGTAATGGAAAATTTCTTTTTCTTCGGTCGTGCAGTCGGTTGGCGGTGTCGAAGTTCGATTCGTTGATTGCCGGAAAAAATTAGTCATGCCCGTCACGAAACCCACCTGGCCGTAATAATAATTAGCCGGAAATTATGCCCGTTTTAATTGTTTTCGCAATTTAAACAGGCACGACGATTTTTTTCCTCTGAGACATTGCGGGCAATAACAAACAGTGCGGCGGGGCCGGTCGGGACCGTTGTAATTAAATAACGGGACCACCACCACCACCACCATTCTACGTAGGTGGATATACGTACACACGTATGTGGTACGAAATGAAAATATAATAACGTCTCGCCTAAATTCATTTGTAGGTAGATTTTAAAATAGGAATTATACAAACAACGAACAAGAATTCCTTTTCCTCTTCCGCGCGTCGCCGCCGCCGCCGGACGGGCACGTATGCAAATTGCTTTCCTCTGTGCTGTTGGAAACCGGCCGTGGCCGCTCATTAGATTGGACATTACTAATTGTGGAACGGAGGCGGCTGAGTATTTTACACACGGATGGCGGCGAGACTGCTTTCGTCAGCCGCCACCGCCGCCGCCATCATGACGTCTTTGCGTCAAACAAACATTCGTTACGGACGTGAGGACGCAGCCGATTGCGTTCTAAACGCAGCCAGTGACCAATCTTTCGCCTAAAAAACATCTCATTGGACAGTACCGAAATAATAGTTTGCTGAAATTCATTGAAAATTCGGTTGGTAACATTCCACTAATTCGATGCGTCGAAGTTCGACGAAAAAATCGCGAGAATTTTGGGAAATTTCGTCGTTTTTCGATTTCGTACAACATCCGCGTACCGAATTTTTAGATGCATTTTAGAACGGAATTTTTTGCTTTATATTTTACGTCGTCTCGTTAGTCACCTTCCTACAGTTCGTAGCTGTTTTTATCTTCATATTTCTATTAAAAAAAAATTAAAAAAATGTTAGGCGAAAAATTCTTGCTGAACATAATGACGCCGGTACTCAAAAATGCTTAATTGTTTTTCTATAACCGTTACATCTTTTACCATTCTAAGCCGCACTTGTTTAGTAAAATCAAGTCATTTTCAGAATTGGCGACGAGTGGACGACGTTCCTTCCGCACACTCTAAGGTAAGTGTAGTAATAGCTTTTCAGAGATTTGCATATAGAGCCCTTTAAGTGTTTATTTAAATTCGCCATCAATTAACTTTGTTTTCCAAGTCGTTACAAGATTTTTAAACAAATGGTGCTAACATATTTTTATTTGTATTTTAATTTAATTTTTAAGGGTCTAGCAACATTAAATTGTTAAAAACAAGCGGGAAAATGTTCAACTTCTACCCATCAAGTTGAATTGAAAAAGAAATTCAATCAATTATTTTGAAATTTTAATATCTTTTTGACAATTTTTGGAATATAAATGACAATTAAAAATATGTTGGAGAGTCCTCGCTTTAATGGGCGTGTTCGGTAACGGACCAATCACTTGTAACGTTGCTTCCTTCAATTGTGTAGAGCTAAATTGGTTAAATTTTTTTCAAAAAATTATTTACACCTTTACTCCAAAATTTTCTAAAGTAATAGAAATTGATCCCCATTAGTTTGACGTTTGGTATTACTTTAGACCATATCATAAGCGGTTTCAATCCTCAAACTCTAACCCACAAAAGAAGGTTGTAACTTTTGTACGTGTGGAATCGGTTGAGGCGAGGTTAGAAACCAATTTGAGTGTGACGTCATTGGCCATTGGTCGATTACGCGGTGACGCGTTTTGGTCGAACCCAATCATATCGAAGAAGGAGATTAGCGGTGGCTATTGACTAGCACGAGTCGTAATTTAATTTCGAATCGGCGCGTCTCGCCGGGACGCCGTCTTGGACGGTTTTTCCCGAAATAGTCAAATTGACGGTTTGTTGGCAAGTTAAATATTCACGCCAACTTGGCAAAAGTCGATCGGAGGTGCGCCCAATTAATATCAGACAGTCGGACGTTTGAGTGCAACGTTGGACAAAGACACCCGCACCGCCCCCGAAATAACAGCAGACGAAGATGGGCGACGTCGTCGTGGAATCGAGGTGTTTGTCATGAATCTCGAAATAACTGCCTGTGTGTGTCACGGATTTCGAGACCAAATTAGAATTTAAACTTTGCGGGATAATCATCGGAAATGTATTTCGTGTCGGTGAAGACGAAAAAGTTTTTCGATCGACCTCCCCTTCGAAACGACCGCGTTTCTTTCGCGTACCGCCAACGGTACGGATGAAGAACGCAAAAGACAGAGGTTCGTTACATTGTACATTGCGTTGGGATGTTAAAATGCTACTTGGACACATCCGTGCACCTGCCAAACAGTGTATCATCTCTGTGGCAATACATAACCCAATCTATGCCTGGTGTCGCGTCCAATCATCTCCGTTCTAATCACGGCCTGCTATATTTACGACGCAGTGCACTTCGCGAACACAGGTGACAATATTTCACTTACACTTACCAAACATCATAATAATAACATCGAGGTGATTTACTAACGCGACAAATAAATTAATTCAATTATTATTGCTACATCTCGTAATTGCCCATCTAAAATACGACTTGGCTCCATGTCTTCTGTGCCGCCTCCCAACTGAAAGAAACTCCCCCAACAAGAAACTACAATTCCAAAACGCCACTACTCCCAACTGGTTGGAAAAAAAATGTTATTGATGAAACTTTAGTTTTTTCCCACCTCTTTCACTTGGTCGAAAATCATCCCAGTACCCAAAAGTCTTTCAAATTAGTTTCCAATAATTGCCACCATCTTTGACGGTATCAACACTGTTTTTGCCGCTTGCGGCACTCGATAACGTAAAACAGTTAGAGGAGTAGTCCCATTATCGAGCCTTGCGGCGCTCCAGTTTTTGATTGAATCGTTGCGACAATTTTCCGGAAATCTCGCGATTTCTTGTCGGTCAATCGGCAATAATTTTTATTTTCGCTCCCGCGTGCCGGGACGATCGTCCTGGCAAACTTTCTGGTTCGTAAAAATGTTAGTCACGAATCCCGGGCTCGCGTCGAAGGCTCTCCGAGCACCTGTGGATCGACTGTTAGTCAAAGTACGAAATTGGCACCGTTTCGTCCTTGGATCGTCCCGAAAATCTATAAAAAAAAATTTCTTTTACAATAAATGCGAAATAAATTTGGCCGACGGTCGTTTTCGTTGTTTTATCGTTTCGTCGCTATTCTTGTACTTGGAATGGTTCGATGGTTGTCCGGGGGGATTAGTCGGTTTCAAAGCGTTGATTTCCAATAAACATGATGAAAGATAGGTCGTTTGTGACAAATTTTTGCTATAATTAGTCGAGATCGGAACGCATCTTTGTGTTTTCGGTTTCATAATGTGGTCGAAAAACGAATCGACAGCTTCCGTGTGGTACGGCCAACGGCGGAGCCGTTTGGGAAAAAATCGCTTTTGGCACGCGACTTGGCCAGGTAAAATGTTGAACAACAGCAACGACACCCGCAACTGTTTTCTGGTATTATGAACGATCTAATTTTGTGATAATGAGGAAAATCAAGCAAATCGGTGAGGAATTTCGGTTTTTCACAACAAATTTTTGATTATTGAAAATGTTAGAAAGCCCAAGTTAATGGTCGAGTAAATGTGGTTTGCAATTTATCGATTTGGTCAGTCAATATTTCTATTATTTTTGCTGCCAGATACCTGCATTAATATATTTTCACTTTACAAAAAAAATCACCCTAAGAGCTTGGGCACAAACACTTTAACTATCTTGCTTGATGGTCAAAAACGGATTTTTGTAATAGTTGCGAAAATTGCGGTATTATCGATGATGGTGGACCCGTCAGTCGTGCCAGTGGCATAAACAGAATACATCAGTGGTCCCAATACTGTCACTTGCGGCACTCCGTTTTAGTAGTAAAATGTACACGTCTCCCGTTTTTAATCAATTTGTCTAAAATGTCAGATCTAATCCGTTAATTACATCATTTTGGCAGGAAAACTTGAAGTGGGCATTCTAATTTTACCACAAACTTGCTAAATTTATATTAAAAAAAATGTTAAAGTACCAAAAAAAAGTTAATTTTTTGAAAAATGTGGGTCAAATTTGAGACACGTCACAAGTAGTCGAAGTATTCCTTTTGGGTTGATTAGTTATCCAGTTTTTTTCTAATTACTACTTCTTCTTCAAGTTTGTCGAAATAGAGTTTGCATTTTCTTAGAAGATCTTTAAAACTGATTAAAAATGTTGAAATTTTGAAAATGATGTAGTTGGATTGTGAGGCAAATTTTTACAAGAGTTCCTATGAAAGGTGAGGCAAAGATTTGAAATGCAAGGCAACATCTATAATGAGAAAAATCTGTGACTCTATTCCGCAGTTATTGATTGTGAGGCAAAGAAACGCTGAGGCAAATTTGCCTGTTTTTAAGCATTTGAAAAAAAAATATTTTTTAACTTTCAAGCGACATTGGATTTGTCTTAAAACATTAGCAAATCCTCTTCAAGTTTGAATTAGAATTTCAATAAATACATGTGAGGCAAAATTTTTCAACAAGTTCATATAGAAAATAAGAGGAGAAATTATAAATCAAAGTTAAATAAGATTTTGTGATTTTAAATAATTGTTAGCTATGACAGGACACTGGTATCCTGCCAGAAGATAACTAAAATTTATTCAAATTATAACAATAGTTGAAAATTTGTTGACCCCGTAGTTGAATTGTGAGGCAAAATTTTTCTAGAAATCTTTATTGACGACAAGGAAAAACTGGAGATATGAGAAAATTGTTTCTTTATTTATCTACTTATCAATGGCAATCGTGAGGCAAAATATCCGTGAGGCAACTTTCTTTAATTCAAATAATCTTGAGCAATAATAATTAAGAATTGTTCTTGGCACCTTTCAATAAATTGTTATTGAAGACAAGGCAAAGATTTTAAATATAAAGTAACCAGCACCTATAGTAACATTATTTCAACTTAAATAGATCTTTAATGTTACTTGTTAGGCGAAAAGACGGTTACGCGAATTTATTTGATTGCAATCATAATCTAAAGAAGTAACTTGAAATAACTCTTAACTGTCGAAATATTTCGATATTAGAAGACTTAATCAAAATGAACAAAATTAAAAATTAAAAGCGCAGATTACTTAGGTTGTGAGGCAAATTTGACTAAAATTCCTTTCTGTAGACGTATACACACTAAATAACCTCCAGAGTTAAACACTTTCTGTTTTAACCTGTCAACAAAGTTGATTGTGAGGCGAGAAAACTGTGAGGCAAATTTCTTTAATTGTAAAATATTAGAAAACCGCGAGTAACTGTCAAATTGAAAATTAGATGTCCGCGTAATTGAATTGTGAGAAAAAATAGAAAAAACATATTTCATTTGATGAGGCGAGTAATTTGTGAGGCAATTTTGGCTAATTCAAATAACTTTTAGACAAATTAATTAGCTGTCAATTGATAATGTTTAGTAATAATTAAATTTTGCAAAGCACGAAAGGAAGTATTGAAGCAAAATTGCTGTAGAATAAAATTAAAAAAAGTTTCGTAAGGCAAATTTGTAGAGGGCATTGCAAAGAAAGCGAGTCTGATTTTTAGTAATAGATAATTACTAAATTATTAACCTAATTTCTCCTTATTTACGTCCATTTTTATATCAATTGGCGTCAAAACTGAAAATTAAATGGCGAATTACTTAGATTGTAAGGCAAAATTTTACAAGAACTCCTTATTGAAGACGTATGCAAAACAACTAACCTCTACATCGAAACACTTTTTGTTTTAACTGATCATCAATGTTAATTGTGAGGCAAAAAAACGTGAGGCAAACTTTTTAATTATAAAACATTAAAAAACCGCGATTAAGTGTCAAATTAAAAATTACGAAACGATTAGAGTGACACAAGTTTTAATTAGAATGGCAAAATTGAGAATTAGATATTCACGTAATTGGATTGTGAGCCAAAATTTTACTAGAAATTTCAGTAAAAGAAGCTCCCAATACTTGAAACACGAAATTACAATATAGAAAAAATATATTTAATTTTATAAGGCGAGTAATTTGTGAGGCAATTTTGGCTAATTCTAATAACTTTTAGACAAATTAATTAGGTCAATTGATAATGTTTAGTAATAATTAAATTTTCCAAAGCACGTAATAAGGTGAAATTGTCGTAGAATAAAATTAAAAAAAAAATTGTAAGGCAAATTTGTAGAGGGCATTGCAAAGAAAGCGAGATTGATTTTTAATAAAAGATAATTACTAAATTATTAACATAATTTCTCCTTATTCACGTCCATTTTTATATCAATTGACGTCAAAGCTGAAAATTAAATGGCAAATTACTTGGATTGTGAGGAAAAATTTTACTAGAAATTTCAATAAAAGACGCTCCAAATACTTGAAACACAAAATTACAATATAGAAAAAATATATTTTATTTGTTGAGGTGAGTAATTTGTGAGGCAATTTTGGCTAATTCTAATAACTTTTAGACAAATTAATTAGGTCAATTGATAATGTTTAGTAATAATTAAATTTTGCAAAGCACGAAAGGAAGTATTGAGGCAAAATTGCTGTAAAATAAAATTAAAAAAACTTTTGTAAGGCAAATTTGTAGAGAGTATTGCAAAGAAAGCGAGCCTGATTTTTAATAAAAGATAATCACTAAATTATTGACCTAATTTCTTATTCACGTCCATTTTTATATCAATTGGCGTCAAAACTAAAAATTAAATGGCGAATTACTTAGATTGTGAGGCAAAATTTTACAAGAACTCCTTATTGAAGACGTATGCAAAACAACTAACCTCTACATCGAAACACTTTTTGTTTTAACTGATCATCAATGTTAATTGTGAGGCAAAAAAACGTGAGGCAAATTTTTTAATTATAAAACATATTAAAAACCGCGATTAAGTGTCAAATTAAAAATTACGAAACGATTAAAGTGACACAAGTTTTAATTAGAATGGGAAAATTGAGACTAGGTGACCGCAGTATTGGATTGTGAGGCAAAATTTTACCAGAACTGTCCTTTGAAGATGTATATAAAGTGACTAAGCTCTACAACAAAAAATGTTTTGTTTTAAACAGTCATCAATGTTTATTGTGAGGCAAAAACCCGTGAGGCAATTTTTCTTAAAAAAGAACATATTACAAAACCGCGACTAACTGTTAAAAATTAGGTAATGATTGACGTGATGCAAGATAAAAATTAAGAATTAGACGACCACGCAATTGAATTGTGAGGCAAAATTTTAGTAGAAGTTTCTATAAAAGGCAGCCTGAAGTATTGAAATGTGTAGAAATTACAAGAATTTATTTTTAATTTGACAAAAATCTTTTTGTGAGGCGAATAAATTGTGAGGCAAATTTGTTTCATCTAAATAATTGTTAGAAAAAGTAATTGACTGCTTATCAAAGAAACTGATGGAAAAAAATTGACAAAGAATTAAAATATAAAAAAAAATTGTAAGGCAAATTTCTAATGGAAGTTGCAGAGAATTGAGTTGTTTTCTTAATAAAAAAATTGACGAAATTAATTGATTGAATTTTTTACTCGAGTTCTCTTCCATCATTCATTGGGTTCGAAATTGTTGACGATGTGGGTGATAAATATCTAAACAAGAAGAGTGTCATGCATTTCTTATGTTAAGTGGGTTCCGCATTTCCATTCGCATATCGATAAAGACCCGTTGCGGAGCGCGCCAAGGGATAATTGGATTATCACCAGTAGCTTTTGTACAGGGCGTTACGAATTTTCGTTCGAATTGATTATGAAGAACCCGGACTGCCATCGGGGGAGAGAGAGATTTCCTAGTTCCTTATACAAAATTAATTACTGCGTCGTTGTCGCAAACAACTTCTTATCACGCCGCCACTATCATCAACAACGCAAAAACCAAGAAGAAAACCGAAGAAAAAAAAATCATCCGAAAGAATTTCGGACATGATCGAGGAGATTTTTTGCGTTTTTCCCATCTCGTGCAAGTGGCATCGCATCGACATCAGTTTAAGGACACTGGGCGTCTCCCAACCGGTCCGGTATAGACGCTACAGCGTCGGCGTCTGCAAAAATCGAACATCTATACTTGTAGTAGTGTGCGCAAGAAGTCGATCTGGGGTCGAGAGGTCACAGGTCAGGGGGTGATGGAGGGGACACGGCGGGGGTCACCTCCGATCACACGGGCGCGGGGCAGTCCGTTGATGAGGTTTTTTACGATATCCAACCCTGTTCGGTATCGAACAGTCCTCCCTCTACCTCTCCCGCCGACCCTCTTCGGACGCCGACGCCGCGACGTCGGTATATAAGCGCGACGCCACCCCCCCACCGATAACCTTCCTATATACCGATACCAATCGGAAATCGGGACTGCGGAAAAATCGAACGTCGCGACGACGCGTCGTAAACCTCGAAACGGAGGCGCCCGGAAAATTTCATCCCCCCACGAAAAAGTCGCCGCCACCCCAGTCCGTTCCGGAGGAACAGAAAACGAAAATAAAAATACACACACACTAACACACATAATTTATTTAGGTTTGCAACGGGGCGACAACGAGCGACGAATTTAAGAAAAGCTATCATCTTAAGTACGGATATATTTCATATCACGGCATTAGGGGAAGAGATCGTGCAGAAAACACGCCGCCGCCTACTACGACGGCGGTCTAAAAATATTGCGTGTCGCGCTAATACACGAATAACTCTAACAGTAATTTAGGACTTGTTAAGCTCGAACGACACCCTGTGAAATAGGATGGAAAACGCCTACAACAAATACGGGCAACGGCGGTGGTTGTACAGGAGGTGCGGAATGCCTTTTCTTCAGAGTGGAACACAAATCACGCACGAGACGAAGAGGGGTTTTTCGCGCTTTTTCCACGATTTCCCACTAGTTTTACACGAAAATGGACCGATCGCTCTTCCGCGACGTCTTTCAACTTCTAATCCTTCAAATTCTTGGGATGACCCAAAATCACCGACACGCCATTCAGTCGCTTTACAAGATTTTTCTAGTTTTATTTTTAACAAATTATTTATCTATTAAGCGTATCGAGTAAATTGAGGGATTAACTTTACGGTAAGACGGTACCGACCTAAGTGGAAATAATTTTTAAAATCTTTGACTGTCAAGTTTTTTTAGTGTTTTCCCAAAATTCTTCTTGTTATTCGGTCTTTTTCAAAATTTTATTGAATTTTTTCTATGATTTTAATTTTATTTTTTGCCTCACAATTAATTTGGTAGCGTAAATTTGTTTCTTTTTTAATTTACCTCACCATTTATTCTTATACCTGATCGATACGGCACAGTTTTATAATTTATGTAGTTTTGCATTGTCAATTTTGGAAAATTTGAAGAGATGCGAATAAAAATTTGAACTTCATTACAGAACCTCATAATTGCCTCACAATTAATTTTACATAGTAAAATTTGATTCAAAATTCTTTGTACTATCATAATCTACACGTCATAATTTTTTTAAATATATAGTTGCAAACTTTAAAAAAGTATATAGTTTGCCTCACAATTTTCCAAAAATTTACGCAAGTACTGACAACGATTGCGTACATTTTTATTTTATTTTGCCAAAATTAATTACAAAATAGTGGCTTATTAATTTTTTTTTTCACTTTGCCTCACCATTTAATTTTCGAAGAATTTTCATACCTGATCGATGCGACACAACTTTATAATTTATGTAGTTTTACGTTTGCAATTTTGGAAAACGTTCAATTCTGTCACAGAACGTCATAATTGCCTCACAATTAATTTACAAACAATTCTTAAGTGAAGTTCTTAACTTTAACTCAACTGATTAATTTTCCAAAAATTTTCAGTTAATATTGTATAATGCAAACTCACTCTTAAAAAAAATTAAAAATTAATTTGCCTCACTTTCTCTAAAGCCTCACAATAATTAGTTGGGCGAATATTACTGAACTATTAAATTATTGAATTTATAATTAAAAGTTTCTTCAACGCCTCGGTAGAAACTTCAATGTATTGTAAAGTGGTAGAAATTTTTACTTCGCCTTACAATTTGATCTATTTGATTGGCTTAAAATTATCATTAATTTTGATTCAGAATTTTATCTAAATTTTGATGTTGAAGCAAATAAAATTTATAACTCTACCACGAAACGTCATCTTGGCCTCACAATTATTTGCAAGAAATTGCTAGCAAATTCGCCCAAATTTTAAAAATTGGTTACAACTAATAATAAATTTGCCTCACAATTTTATTTAAATCTTGATTACGCTCTATAGCTAGGAGAACGACAATTGTTTAATTTTATGTATTCGTTTAGAAAAAAATTTAAACCTAAAATTTTTTTGGAAAATTAGTTTGCCTCACAATTTTTCAAAAATCAATGCAATACTGCCAACAATTACTTACATTTTTATTTAATTTTTTCAAAATTAATTACAAAATAAGGGCTTATTAATGTTTTTTCTCACGTTGCCTCACCATTCAATTTTTGTAGGAATTCTCATACCTGATCGATACGACACCGTTTTATAATTTATGAAGTTTCGCATTTTCAATTTTGGAAAAAGTTGAATTCTATCATAGAACGTCAGAATTGCCTCACAATTAATTTACAAACAATTCTTAAGTGAAGTTCTTGACTTTAACCAAACTGCTTAATTTTCAGAAATTCTTAGTTAATATTTTATAATGCAGACTAGTTTGCCTCACTCTTAAAACAAATTTAAATTAAAAATTAATTTGCCTTACTTCTTCTAAAGCCTCACAAATAGTTAGTTAGGCAAACATTAATGAGACCATTGAATTATTGAATTTATTATTAAAAGTCTTTTCAACGTCTTGGTAGAAACTTCAATGTATTGTGGCAAAGTGGTAGAAATTCTTACTTGGCCTTACAATTTGATCTATTTGATTGTCTTACAATTATCATTAATTTTGATTCAGAATTTGATATAAATCTTGATGGTGATGCAAATGAAATTTATGACTACCACGAAACCTCAACTTTGCCTCACAATTATTTACAAAAAATAGCTAGCAGATTCGTCTAACTTTTAAAAAATTGTTTTACAATTAGTAATAGATTTGCCTCACAATTTTATTTGAATTTTAATTACGCTCTACAGCTAGGAGAACGATGATTGTTTAATTTTTGTATTAATTTAGAAACATTTTAAAACCTAGAAATTTTTTGGAAAATAACTTTGCCTTACAATTTTTTTACAGCGTCAGTTTGTTTTGAATTAAGTACGTACACATCAATTCTGCTTTGAGGGTACTTAAGTATTATTATAAATCTTTTCTTATACTTTTCTGGTATTTGCCTCACTATTGAGTTATTATCGAAATTTGCAAAATTACGAACTAGGTACTTTAGGATATATGAAATTTTCAACGCGTTAAGGAAAAAAAATAAAATCTCGAAAATTATGTCATCGCCTAACAAAAGTTTGCCTTATTTTGTTAAAACGTGCAGTAAATTTCAATATTTTCAGAACCCGATTGCTTCACCTCTTGTTGGAAAGTTATTTAACAATTTTTATGTGGTTATCAGTAAAAAAAATTGTCGCCTCACTACATACTTATAGTGAAAAAAAATCGCTTTGCTACGTTTGTTATATTATCAACAAATATTTGCCTCACTTTAAAATAATTTTAGCCACTCATTGTTTTAAATTGAAAAATTGTCTTGTTTATCAGTAATTTGATGATTTATTAGGATTTTTCTAGTATTTTTCCCCCACTTTCAAGTAATTATTTGGCGTTAAATGATATGACAATTAAATTTTTATCGCTCAGACTTTAGCGAAATTAAAGAACAACCCCTCATTCTGCGACAATCAATTAACTAACAATTTTTTATTATTATTATTTTATATTTAGTTCCAGCAGTTTATTTCAAAAATCGAAATAGCAGGAAATTTTTTTTTAAGTCACTCTCGACTTATTGTTAATTAATTTGATTATTTTTAGTGTCTTAAAAAAAATTTGTCGCACCCAAATTAATTTTGGTCGTTCGTTGAAAATTTGATGCAACACGAAAACGTTGATGAAGGTGAAACGTTCTTGTTCATTTTTGCGTTTTGACACTTCGCTAATTGGACACGTGTTGAAATTTAGGTAGGTACCGGCTTGCTTAACAAGTGTCTCTCAGTTAACGCGTCAATTATTGTTTGTGGAGCAATAATAATAATTATAGATAGGTACGAATAGATGAAGAACGAACTGGTTCGGGTTCGTCCGGTTGTTTGCCGGGTAATTATTGATGAATTCGTAAATCCTTTTAGTAATATTGCAAAAATTCCCCTCTCGCTCCGTTAGAATTTTTTGTCGGATGCCGGCAAACGTCCCGGCTGTTTTACGAGACGAACGTCGATACTTAGTCCCGGTTCGTCCCGATGTAGCAGGACGTCATCTCCGGTTTCCCTTTTTATAAGAACGGGCGACCCGACCATATCGATTTTACATGTCTGCTGCGCTTTTCTAGCTTTTACCAATCCATCCCGGCAAATCATCTCGACCATGATCGACGGGGGCAGGGGCGCGTCCCTGTCCAACGTAAATTTTTTAACGTATCGCCAAAAATCGTTTCGGTAATTTCAGATGGATACTCATCGATGGGGTGTGGAGGAGTGACGCGTCCGTCCGGGTCCGGGTCATTTGATCGATAGGTGTGTGTCGATGGTACATAAGTTATGTAGCGACTGGTAAATGCTCTATATACAAGGCTGAAGGTTCCCCGTATTGGTCGAATATCGTCGATAGGTAGTCATCTATAGCAATAGAATTGCCAAGTATCGATTCTGCGCCGAAGAACGACCAATCGGATAGTAGATGGAACGAGTGGGGAATTGTGATCGGACCGATCGGTTCGAGGCCCACAACCAATGCATCTAAATTTCCAACGGTATTGGAAAAGCATTCTTAGCGCAGGAGCCGATATGGGCGACAGAACGATACGGACCTCCAACGGCACGGTTTCGGGATAAAAAATTCAAAGGAAAACGGAAAAAGGACGCGGGGAACCGGCCGCAGGAACGACAAGAAAAAACGACGCCTTACCAGTTTCTAGATGCATATACAGGGTGGTTTTTAATGTTTAATGGGTGATTCGTGGACCAAAGTAGAAAAGCTCATATTACCTAAAATATTATTTTTTGATGTAACGGGTGCTAAAGAAACGTTTTGTTTGTTATTATCAATACTTTTGCTAGATCACCTGATTTGAGCTGTTTAAATTTTTTTTGTGGGGACATTTTAAAATTTCAATTTAGGTATACTACGACAGTCTGAAACCGAATAACTGAAGGATTTGAAATTATAAATAATGCAACAAAGATTTTTGAAAAATTTCGAAGAGCAGAAGGGTTTTTAACATTTTTTGTAAACATGCTTGCTTTGGTATTAATTCTAGAAAGTAAAAGTGGCTTGTAGAACCAAAAATTAAAAAAAATAAAGAAACTTTAACACCCTGTATATCAAAAACCAAGCATTTTACGAATATAGCAATAAACAAAACACTTGGTAGCTGCAAAATAAAACTCTCGGATGCATACTAATTTTGGGTAAACTTGGATGCAGTAAAAATGCTGGATACGGCCAAGACCGGGTTGGCCGTCAACTACAGTACGCCCTACGTGCTGCTCAAAAATACGGAACTCGATCAAAGAGTTACGCGATTTCTTGATACACACGCCCGATCCTTGCATGTAGCGAGTACGGCCGACCACTAGCTGGCCGTCGTGATCCGAAAATTAAGCGGAATATTCCGAACTTTGACGAATCGTTACCTTGCGAAGCGTGGAGGTTAAAAATTTCGAATATTGCAATTTTAAAGTTTTTTTCTCTCTGAATTTTCCGACCTGCCGTCCCTGACTAGTCGCTATTGTTGTATAGATGCATTTTAGATTTTTGTTAAATTCCAATAATTCGTTATCGATGCCAATGATGGAAGACTATGGTGATTGTCGTCCTCAATCCTTTTTAATGTTTGTTTTTATGAGGTCAGGTTTTGATGCGAAACTTGCATTACGAGCTTTGTTGTATGCAAATTTTTAACAAGATTATTTATGGGCCGCGTTTGAGGGAGCGATGCTCGTAAGCCACTATAGTCGTCCGATATTTCGTTACACACTTCACTTGCAGACGGACAATATTTTGATAATTTTTCGATAAAAATCACAAAACGATTTCACTTGTGTTGCTCCAAAATCTGGAAATCCCAAATTTTGGTTTGGATATTTTTTTTTCTAATTATCCACTAGTTCAGATTTCTTTTTAAATGATATTCAGATATTCTGGTTGTTATTTGTTAAAAATTGATGTATCAAAATAAAAAAGTCGCAAGGACTCAAATCCGAATTTTACGAACGCTGACTGTTTTAGGTTACTATGGCGCGTGCTTTCTACGAGGACGTTAAATAGAGGAACACTATCAACACATTAGGCATAATTTTCACATTGGCGGTAGCTAATGTAGCCAAATTTAGTTTTTCTGAGTATCAATCATCATCTATCTCATTTTTATTTGATTTGTTGTATTAGATTCCGTCAGATGTTCTTCTTGTCATGCTAAACTCTATTCTGAAAAACTTTCAACAAACTCTTTTTATACTATGAAACTATCATTCAAATATCTTTAAAAATCAATGGAGATATCAAAGAAGAGATTCTGACAGATATTCCTCTCGTTATGTTAAACATCTACTGTGAAATATTTCAAATCAACTCTTCCTATACCATGCAATTATCTTTCAAATATCTTTAAAAATAAATGAAGATATCGAATGAGAGATTCCGACACATATTCCACATGTGATTATAAAATACTTTAAACTAACTCTTTCCATGCCATAAAACTATTTTTCAAATATCTTTAAAATCCAATGGAGATAATGAAGAAAAGATTCTGATAGATATTTAAGTTATGCTAAACATCTATTCTGAAATACTTTAAACCAACTCTTCTTATACTATGAAATTATCTTTTAAATATCTTTAAAAATAAATGAAGATATTGAAGGAGAGATTCTGACACATATTCCTCCTGTAATTGTAAAATATTTCAAATCAGCTGTTACCATACTATAAAAGTATCTTTCAAATATCTTTAAAAACCAATGGAGATATCGAAGAAGATATTTTGCCACATATTTCTTTCGTGATGTTAAACATCAAGATATTTCCTACCAACTTTTTCCATTCTATAGAATTATCTTTCAAATATCTTTAAAAATCAATGGAGATATTGAAGAAGAGATTCTGACAGATAGTCCTTCCGTAATGTTGAACAACTGTTCTAAAATACTTTAAACTAACTCTTTCCATACTATAAAAGTATCTTTCAAATATCTTTAAAAACAAATGCAGATATCGAAGAAGAGATTTTGCCAGACATTCCTTTCGTGATGTTAAACATCAATTCTAAGATATTTTTTACCAACTTTTTCCATTCTATAGAACTATCTTTCAAATATCTTTAAAAATCAATGGAGATATTGAAGAAGAGATTCTGACAGATAGTCCTTCCGTAATGTTGAACAACTGTTCTAAAATACTTTAAACTAACTCTTTCCATACTATAAAAGTATCTTTCAAATATCTTTAAAAACAAATGCAGATATCGAAGAAGAGATTTTGCCACATGCTCCTTTTGTGATGTTAAACATCTATTTCAAGATATTTCTTACCAGCTTTTTCCATTCAATAGAACTATCTTTCAAATATCTTTAAAAATCAATGGAGATATTGAGGAAGAGATTCTGACAGATAGTCTTTCCGTAATGTTGAACATCTGTTCTAAAATCCTTTAAACTAACTCTTTCCATACTATAAAAGTATCTTTCAAATACCTTTAAAAACCAATGAAGATATCGAAGAAGAGATTTTGCCAGACATTCCTTTCGTGATGTTAAACATCATTCTAAGATATTTTTTACCAACTTTTTTCATTCTATAGAACTATCTTTCAAATATCTTTAAAAATTAATGGAGATATTGAGGAAGAGATTCTGACAGATAGTCTTTCCGTAATGTTGAACATCTGTTCTAAAATATTTTAAACTAACTCTTTCCATTCTATAAAAGTATCTTTCAAATATCTTTAAAAACTAATGGAGATATCGAAGAAAAGATTTTGCCAGACATTCCTTTCGTGATGTTAAACATCAATTCTAAGATATTTTTTACCAACTTTTTCCATTCTATAGAACTATCTTTCAAATATCTTTAAAAATCAATGGAGATATTGAAGAAGAGATTCTGACAGATAGTCCTTCCGTAATGTTGAACAACTGTTCTAAAATACTTTAAACTAACTCTTTCCATACTATAAAAGTATCTTTCAAATATCTTTAAAAACAAATGCAGATATCGAAGAAGAGATTTTGCCACATGCTCCTTTCGTGATGTTAAACATCTATTTCAAGATATTTCTTACCAGCTTTTTCCATTCAATAGAACTATCTTTCAAATATCTTTAAAAATCAATGGAGATATTGAGGAAGAGATTCTGACAGATAGTCTTTCCGTAATGTTGAACATCTGTTCTAAAATCCTTTAAACTAACTCTTTCCATACTATAAAAGTATCTTTCAAATACCTTTAAAAACCAATGAAGATATCGAAGAAGAGATTTTGCCAGACATTCCTTTCGTGATGTTAAACATCATTCTAAGATATTTTTTACCAACTTTTTTCATTCTATAGAACTATCTTTCAAATATCTTTAAAAATTAATGGAGATATTGAGGAAGAGATTCTGACAGATAGTCTTTCCGTAATGTTGAACATCTGTTCTAAAATATTTTAAACTAACTCTTTCCATTCTATAAAAGTATCTTTCAAATACCTTTAAAAACCAATGAAGATATCGAAGAAGAGATTTTGCCAGACATTCCTTTCGTGATGTTAAACATCATTCTAAGATATTTTTTACCAACTTTTTTCATTCTATAGAACTATCTTTCAAATATCTTTAAAAATTAATGGAGATATTGAGGAAGAGATTCTGACAGATAGTCTTTCCGTAATGTTGAACATCTGTTCTAAAATATTTTAAACTAACTCTTTCCATTCTATAAAAGTATCTTTCAAATATCTTTAAAAACTAATGGAGATATCGAAGAAGAGATTTTGCCAGACATTCCTTTCGTGATGTTAAACATCATTCTAAGATATTTTTTAACAACTTTTTCCATTCCATAGAACTATCTTTCAAATATCTTTAAAAATCAATGGAGATATCGAGGAAGAGATTCTGACAGATAGTCCTTCCATAATGTTGAACATCTGTTCTGAAATACTTCAAGCTAACTCTTTCCATACTATAAAAGTATCTTTCAAATATCTTTAAAAATAAATGAAGATATCGAAGACGAGATCTTGCCAGATATTCCTTTCGTGATGTTAAACATATATTCTAAGATATTTCTTACCAGCTTTTTCCATTCTATAGAACTATCTTTCAAATATCTTTAAAAACTAATGGAGATATCGAAGAAGAGATTTTGCCACATATTCCTTTCGTGATGTTAAACATCTATTTTAAGATATTTCTTACCAGCTTTTTCCATTCAATAGAACTATCTTTCAAATATCTTTAAAAATCAATGGAGATATTGAGGAAGAGATTCTGACAGATAGTCTTTCCGTAATGTTGAACATCTGTTCTGAAATACTTCAAGCTAACTCTTTCCATACTATAAAAGTATCTTTCAAATATCTTTAAAAATAAATGAAGATATCGAAGACGAGATCTTGCCAGATATTCCTTTCGTGATGTTAAACATATATTCTAAGATATTTCTTACCAGCTTTTTCCATTCTATAGAACTATCTTTCAAATATCTTTAAAAACTAATGGAGATATCGAAGAAGAGATTTTGCCACATATTCCTTTCGTGATGTTAAACATCTATTTTAAGATATTTCTTACCAGCTTTTTCCATTCAATAGAACTATCTTTCAAATATCTTTAAAAATCAATGGAGATATTGATTAAGAGATTCTGACAGATAGTCTTTCCGTAATGTTGAACATCTGTTCTAAAATACTTTAAACTAACTCTTTCCACACTATAAAAGTATCTTTCAAATATCTTTAAAAACCAATGAAGATATCGAAGAAAAGATTTTGCCACATATTCTTTTCGTGACGTTAAACATCTATTCTGAGATATTTCTTACCAACTCTTTCCATTCTATAGAACTATCTTTCAAATATCTTTAAAAATCAATGGAGATATTGAAGAAGAGATTCTAACAGATAGTCGTTCCGTAATGTTGAAAATACTTCAAACTAACTCTTTCCATATTATAAAAGTATCTTTCAAATATCTTTAAAAACTAATGGCAATAATAAAGAAAAGATTCCGACAGATACTCCTTTTGTTATGTTAAACATTTTTTCTGAAATACTTTAAGTCAACTCTTTCAATATTATCCAATTATCTTTCAAATATTTTTTGAAATATTGTGTTGTTAAAGAAGAGAAAACTGTCCACCAATAGAAACCAACAACGGACACAAGAAAACTTCCATAAATCCCTGAAAAGGTTGAGGAACTTTACTAGCAGAAATTGATAATAAAGAGATTTAGGTACAATGATTCTTGACAAAAAGAGTTTTTGTTCCGCAACCATTTTCGAAAATTCTTCCTGCAGAGTTGTTCAAAACCACAAATGTTTATATTGTCAGCATGAACTTGCAGTGGAAGAATTGTGAGGAATCTCCAGGAATGGTCTGATTTTGCATTAAAATCGTTCTGCATAACTATCGCTTTGAGCTGAGAAATAAAATAGCAATGGAAAAGGAGGGTCACAAGCATGCAACAAGTTACTTTTAATGCAGCCCTTCTACTTTTTCTAGCAAACATTTTTATTAATTCACTCAATCTTCCTCTCCAAGAAAATAAATATAATTCCTACAATTACAATTGTAAATTTTGAGTGGTGATATCACTTGCTTGGGCGGTTTTTTTTTAAATTTTTTCCCGAAACTATCGAAGCTTTTTCGGTTTCCATACACTTCAATATTGTGTTTTGGAAGTTTCTCTTCGAAATTTTTCGCTTCAATCGCATAATAGATCGCAATTACGACGATTAAAATCGCAACTGGGACGACGAAGAAAAAGAACGAAACCGACAATATCAAAATTTATTTCAGACATTAGGTGATCAGTATGCGTACCTACCATGAGACTGAGATGGTAAAAAGTTGAGTGCGTTTTAATCGTTGCTGATGCCACGGTCGGAAGCGGTGCTTTACGACCTCATCGCGTGAAGTTATCCACGGGATTGACATTTCCGTATGTCACGGCCTCCTGGAGACGGCATCATCATCGACGACAACGTCTCACTCTCGCCTCCCGTCATAACGGTGAATTTTTTTTTCTTCCTCATCTCCGTGACGGTAATTAAGTGCAACAATAATAGCCGCCCTCTTCCACAAACTATTCAAGTAGGTACATAATTTTTATCGGTTAGCAATCCGGAATGGTCGAAAAAAAATTTACATATCGCAATCAACGAATCGATTCGCAAACAACGTTGGCGTTTCAGAAGTTTCTCCTTCTGAAAGTCAGAAGTGGGATAGTGGAGGTTGTCGTGGATTGAGGAAAAGTCGGGACCACCAACGTATAGCGGGATGCGGCTTCAAGCCAAATCGGTCCCTATGCGATGGTTTTGTAAGGATATCGAAAGGATAACGACGTAAATCATTGAGTGCTCGCGTCCGATGAGAGAGATAACTTCAATATTGTCGTTGCGTGTTGGAGAGAGATCTCCGACTCGATTCCTAACTGAAACGATATATCTTGCCGGTTTTTTCAAGACGTTCGGTAACCGAAACATATATAGCGGTTTGTGTTGGAACGCCTTAAGTTATGGCCTGCGCTAAGATGTTCTTGTATCGAACGCTACTGCTTCTTGTTTGTTTCTGCACTTGGACTCTCGACGTTTATTGTTCTGCGTTTCGAGCGATTTCCGGGAGAATGACGCGATTTAAGATCCGAACTTTTCCTCAACAATTAAAAAAAATTAACTAAACCGTCGATATTAACGAACCGAAATATTAAATATTCATTAACAACGTCATCAACAATAGTTTCGTCTGGCCGAAATAATCACTAATTAAGCTGCAAGATGCGGGCAAAAGTCATCAGCTTCCGATCTGTGAACTTCACGTCACTTTCTTTCCCGCAACGAAGAAAAAGACAGAAATTGCGCCGTGTCCCGACACCGCTACGAAATGGACGTTCTAATTAACAGTTTTAATAATGATATCCTAATAAAGTTCAAGTTTGTTCACACGAACGAAATGACTCACGATATTTTGAATTGTTGCAAGAGAGTAAATTGGTCGTTCGGTTGTGTACTCGGAAAAATTTTATGGTCGATACGTGATGGTTGATGTCGGTTTTTGGGTGAGATTTATCGCGTCATTTTTGTCGGACCGTCCGTGGGAATTGCGAGCGATTTATGGACGGTCAATTAATGTTTAACAACATTGTTCGATGATTACGTGGCTGATGACCGGAAGATTTGTGCCGGACGGGGCGGACACCGAACGACCAAGAAATGAGACAATTAGACGCTTAGAGAAACGCGACGGAAATCTCGACGGTAAAGTTTAAAACAACGAGAATTAATATCGTTGAAGTTTGACACGAAAATATTTTTTTCTCCCTAACGGATATGAGGAAATTGCAAAAAATTGTCGATCGACAATTGTTAAAACTTTTGGATTCGTCAAAATTAGTGGAACTAAATTTTTGTGTTTGTTTTTGCATTTTTTGAAACAAGGAGAAAGGTGGAATAATCAGTTAAGACGTGGAGGAAATAATGATAATGGTAGGGGTAGAAGCAAAAAGATAAAAATTAATTCTCAATGGGTAAAAAAGTAATTAAGAAAGAGCTTAACCACACAAAGTTTGAAGAAGAATTTAAAGTTATTAACAATTTTTTTGTTTGTGAGAAATGAGGGAAGGTTGAACAGTAATCAATTTTCTATAGCTTCACCATCAACAGCAACTTGAAATAAGATTTTTGGATTTTTAGAATTAAAAATTATCAACAAAAACTAGGGAAAAGTTGAAAAGTAATAAAATTGAAACAAATGAAAGTAGGTCAAAGTTAAACGAAGAAGTAACAAGGAAAATTATTTTCGTATGTTAGTGACGGGGTTCTTAAAAGTATGAAATTAATTGGAAATTGTTATAAATTTCGTTTAAATTTTCAAAATTAAAGAAAACGAACAAAATTTTTTTGTTTTCTTATCATATTTAACTTAGCAATAAGTAGAAAAGTGTTAAAGCTTCAAAAAAATTAATGGTAAATAAAGTTTGACCAGATGTTGAGGAAACAACTTTTTCCTTCGTGACAAAGCGGAAGAATAAGTTTTAACTAATTTTTAAATTGTTAATAACTAATGAAGATAATCTGAAATCTTCAAAACCAAAATGCAAAAAGTCGTTTTGCATATATTTTTGCCATGCTTGAGCAGTAAATGCAGAAATATAATTTTATTTGAAATATTTAAATTAAAAAAGCAGTGACTTAGAGGAAGAAATGAAGAAAATTATTGAATCTTTAAAATTAAAATGCAAAAAGTAATTTTTATTTTATTTTTGTTATATTCGAGCTGCAGAAAATGTAGAAATGACTTTTATTTATATTATTTGAGGAAATTAAATTTAAAGATGCAGTCAATTTAAAAGTGGAAACGAAGAAAATATTTAAATCTTCAAAATTAAAATGCAAAAAGTAATTTTTATTCTACTTTTGTTATATTTGAGTTGTAAAAATTGTATAAATTAATTTTATTTTAAGAATTTAAATGTAAAGAGGCGATAAATTTGCAATAAAAAATGAAGAAAACGCTTAAATGTTCAAGGTTAAGATGTAAAATCGATTTTGATTTTACTCTTGTTATATTCGAGTTGCAGAAAATATAGAAATGACTTTTATTTACTTTATTTGAAAAAATTAAATTTAAAGATGCAATAAACATAAAAGAAGAAATGAAGAAAATGTTTAAATCTTCAAAATTAAAATGCAAACAATAATTCTTATTCTATTTTTGTTGTATCCAAGCTGTAAAACGTGTAGAAATTAATTTTATTTTAAGAATTTAAAGTTTTAGAAGCAGTAAATTTACTAGAAGAAATGAAGAAAACACTTAAATGTTTATGATTAAGGTGTAAAAATCAATTTTGGTTTTATTCTTGTCATACTTGCGGTGCAGAAAATGTAGAAATTACTTTTATTTATTTTATTCAAAGAAATTAAATTTAAAGATGCAGTAAACTTAAAAGAAGAAATGAAGACAATACTTAAATCTGAAATAGCAGTAAACCTAACCAAAGAATGAAGAAAATACTTAAATCTTCAAAATTAAAATGCAAAAAATAATTTCGATTTTATTCTTGCTAAAATCGAGCTGCAGAAACTATAGAAATTAATTTTATTTAAAGAATTTTCATTTGAAAAAGCAGTAAAATTAACAGGAAGAACGAGGATAATACTTAAATCTTCAAAATTAGAATGTATAAAGTAATTTTTATTTTATTTTTGTTATATTCGAGCTCTAAAAAGAGTAGAAATTAATTTTATTTTAAGAATTTAAATTTAAAGCAGCGGTAAATTTACTAGAAGAAATGAAAAAAACACTAAAATGTTCAAGATTAAGGTGTAAAAATAAATTTTGATTTTATTATTGTTACATTCGAGCTACGGAAAATGTCAAAAGTAATTTTTATTCTATTCTTGCTATATTTGAGTTGTATAAAGTGTAGAAATTAATTTTATTTAAAGAATTTAAATTTAAAAGCAGTAAACTGAAAAGAAGAAATAAAGAAAATACTTAAATTTTCAAAATATTAATCTAAAAAGAAACTTTTATTTTATTTTTGTTATATTTAGGCTGTAAAAAACGTAAAAATTTATTTTATCTTAAGAATTTAAATTTGAAGAAGCTGTAAATTTATAAGAAGAAATGAAGAAAGCACTTAAATGTTCAAGATTAAGGTCTAAAAATTAATTCTGATTTTATTTTCGATATATTCGAACTGCAGAAAAAGAAGAAATGACTTATTTATTTTATTTAAAAAAACTAAATTTAAAGAAGCAGTAAACTTAAAAGAAGAAATGAGAAAATACTTAAATCTTCAAAATTAAAATGCAAAAAATAATTTCGATTTTATTCTTGCTTTAATCTAGCTGCAGAAACTATAGAAATCAATTTTATTTTAAGAATTTAAATTTATAGCCGCAGTAAATTTACTAGAAAAAATGAAGAAAATACTAAAATGTTCAAGATTAGGGTGTAAAAATCAATTTTGATTTTATTATTGTTACGTTCGAGCTACAGAAAATGTAAAAAGTAATTTTTATTTTATTTTGCTATATTCGAGCTGTATAAAGTGTATAAATTAATTTTATTTAAAGAATTTAAATTTAAAAGCAGTAATCTGAAAAGAAGAAATAAAGAAAATACTTAAATTTTCAAAATATTAATCTAAAAAGAAACTTTTATTTTATTTTTGTTATATTTAGGCTAAAAAAAGCGTAAAAATTCATTTTATCTTAAAAATTTAAATTTGAAGAAGCTGTAAATTTAGAAGAAGAAATGAAGAAAGCACTTAAATCTTCAAGATTAAGGCCTTAAACTCAGTTTTGATTTTATTTTCGTTAGATTCGAGCTGCAGAAAAAGAAGAAATGACTTATTTATTTTATTTTAAAAAACTAAATTTAAAGAAGCAGTAAACTTAAAAGAAGAAATGAGAAAATACTGAAATCTTCAAAATTAAAATGTAAATAGTAATTTATATTTTATTTTTGTTATACTCGAGCCGTAGAAAGTGTAGAGATTAATTTTATTTCAACAATTTAAATATAATGAAGCAGCAAATTTATTAGAAAAAATAAAGAAAACCCTTGAATCTTCAAGAGTAAGGTCCAAAAATCAGTTTTGATTTTATTCTTGTTATATTTGAGCTGCAGAAAATATAGAAATGACTTTCATTTATTTTATTTAAAGAAATTAAATTTGAAGATGCAGTAAACTTAAAAGAAAACATGAAGAAAATACTTAAATTTTTAAAATTAAACTTAAAAAAGTAATTTTGTTTTTTTCTAATTGTGTCCTAGTGATGCGAGACAAATTCATTAAAATGATTGAGGAAAAATATTTAAATTTTCAAAATTTATTTAATTTGATTTTTGACATACCCGAATCTCATACGATTTTGAAAATCAATTGGCGTAAATTTTGATTCAACGACTCGTAACGTTCAAATGAACGAATCGCGTGAGCGAATCGATTCAAGTGAATGGCATTGTTGTAATAAATTATTTGCTCTTAACTAATTGAGATTGATATTTACCATAAATTTTTTCTCTTCATTTTGAGAAATGTTAATCCCATTCATATACAGGTTTATTTAAAAAATCAGACCAAGTTTCTCCTGCTTAAGAAAAAAGGTAATAACTTTTACCAATAGACAAATTTGCTTATGGCAACTTTTTCTTTTTCTTAAATGGAAACGGGCTAATACTTCTATTCAGACTGATATTAGAGGACCATTCTTCACAAAAATTGTTTATTTTTAAATAAATTTCAGGAATTTTAGCAACCTGAAAGGTCAGTCAGTTTGGACTATTTGCAAGGATAGGGGTGTATCTCAACACAATACACACTCGACAACATAATTAAAATGTGATATTTAAGGTGATAGTACTATTAAATTGTCCCATTTGAATGGTGTTATTGGGATACAACCCCAACTATTTTTTATTTATTTTTTAAATAAAAGATTTGATGTAAGCAAAAAATTCTGGGCTTGCAATTTTGTTAATTTTAATTTTTTTCTTGCAATCACAAGTAATAAAATTGAACTTTGTTCACTTTCGAGAAAGTTCAATTACCTCAAAACTCAGGTTATTGCTAGATTTTATATTTTTCTTAATGGCGACCTTCTATCGTTCTTATGTGACATTAGAATATTATTCTTCACACAAAACATTTACTTTTACATAAATTCAGAAAATTTCACCTCCTTTGAACCTGAAAGCGCAATCAATTTGGGCTATCTGCAAGGATGGGGGTGTATCTCATTACAATACACAGTCGACAGAATCATCAGAATGTGATATTGAAAGTGACAATACTATTTAAATGTCGAATGGTGTTGTCAACTGCGTGTTTTCTTTTTTATTTATTTAAAAATAAACGGTTTGATGTAAGAAAAAATTTTTACGATTAGTTTCTGTTAATTTTAATTTTTTTCTTGCAATCACAAGTAAAGTAATTTGGCTTCGTCCATTTTTGAGAAAGTTCGATTACTTCAAAACTAAATTTTATATTTTTCTTATCACGTTTTCTGAAAAACCGAGAACTGGATTTAGTTAAAATCAGTCGGGGCCACAGTGGCGCAAGTTTAGGGCAACCAGACGCGATTAAATCCGAAGTTTTTTTTTTCTGTCGCTCCACCTTGGAAGGCAATGGCAAACCACCGAGTGGTATCTTCTCCTGGAAAGCGTTTCCATTAAATTGCAGGCTTTTGGAATCGGACTTGAAGCTATAGGTCTCTAACAATAAATGCTCAACCAAGAATCAAGAATTTTTATAAAATTCTGAAGAATTTCGTGCTTTTATTTTTATTACTACAACTTTGTAAAGTGACAGGTTTGTTCAATAAAATATTAAAATTAACAATAAAACCACAGTTCTAGTAATTGTTAATAGCACACTTGTAGATAAAAATCATGAAGCTAGAGGGAAAGTGTCAGGTAAATAAAATTTTCTTTTCGAAGACGACATCAGTTAAAATTGAACATACGACGTCCGTAACAAAATTATAACCTGACAATTCCGAATAGTAACACCAATTGACCAAATGGGCCGAAATGAGTCACACGCGCCATCACCATTAACCCATTTATCAGTCCGGTTTTGCGATGTGAATGTTTATGGCGGATTATAATAAGTGCTGGAATTACATATTTCCGCTTCCAATAACAATTACGACCAGAAATTAGTTACGTCCCACAATACGGTCCCTCAAGATTTTCGGTGGGAACAACCCGATGACGGTCGAAAGAATCTCTCTATATATTTCCCACCCATTTTTTTTCATCCTTCTTCACCTACGATAATTACTCCCCGGAATGAATCATGTACCATTAGAACGATGTGGAAACGGAAACATTTTTTTTGGGACAGAAATCTTCGGAAAGGAAGAAGTGGTCGTGTGAGAATTCAAATCAAATTGTTTGGTTGCGGCGATCGGAAATTGCGGTTTCGCTATTAATTATAGAAATTAATCGCGGTACGGTTGGCATCATTGTCCCGGTTTATTTCTGTGAAACGTCTGAAATTTCGTCGCAATTGGTGCAATAATTAGGAAATGACTTATTAGGTATTTATGAATTGAGTGCGGAGCGGTTAATAAAAAAATACTGGGGATGTATAGGGGGGTGATGGGGGGAGGACAGGCGTCAATTGTTCGAAATTCAAGCGGATTAATGATAATGAACGTGGTGCCATAATTACGAGATCAATTAATTCATGCATATTCTGTGAGTGTTAAGTGATGTCTCCACATATTTAATTGGATATATCCGGTATTTAATAACGTGTGGGTATTCGTTACTAGTTCGTTAATTTGTTTAAAATTGTATTCGTTTGTGGAGGCCGGCCGATGGACATTAATGTAAATACGGTCGTTAATGTGAGTCACTAATTTAATTTGGTAGTAAAACCGGCGGACAGCGCGAAAAACGTCAATTTCCAGTCGATCCGTCCCGAGAAGCGACAGGACCGGCTTCCAAATCGAACATTTAAATTATCTCGATTCAATCGAGTTGCTTGTGAAAGAAATAAAGCGAGACGGAAAGATATAAAAAATAGAAATTAAAAAAAAATTTGCTTCCTGGATAATTTCCAGTAAGTCCGTCCAAGCTTTAAAACTGAATACTTAAATAACCTCGATATAGTTATTTGGGAAAGAAATAAAGCAAGACGAACATCTTAGAAAAAAGCTTGGCGTTCTCGACAATTCTGAGTCGATCCCCGCAGAAAACAAAAGGGCCAATTTTTAACTCAAACACTTAAAATTAAAAAACCAAAAAAAAATTGATTTTTCGATAATTTCCAGTCGATCCCTCCTAAAAACGAAAGGACCAATTTGTAAGTCAAACACATAAAAATTTCGATTTTGATTGAGTTGTTTGAAAAATAATAAAAAGAAAGAGAGAAAGTTATAAAACCAAAAAAATAAAGTTTTTTGATAATTTTGAGTCGATCACTCCTGAAAACGGAAGGACCAACTTTTAAATTCAACACTTAAATATTTTCGTTTTCGATCCAGTAGTTTGGAAAAAAATTAAGAGAGAGAGAGGGGAAATGAACCAAAAAAATTGGCATTTTCTGTAATTCCGACTCGATCTCTTCAGAAAACGAGAGGACCAATTTTGAAATCGAACACCTAAATAATTTCGATTTTGATTCAGCTGTTAGAAAAAAAAGAGAGAGACAAAATTAAAAAACCAAAAATGTGAGATTTTTCGATAATTTTGAGTCGATCCCTCCTGAAAACAAAAGGACCAACTTTTAAATTGAAGGCCTAAATAATTTCGATTTTAATTGGATTGCTTGGAAAAAATAAAGTGAGAGGTAGAAAGAAAATGAAAAAACCAAAAAAAATTGATTTTTCGATAATTTTGAGTCGATCCCTCCTGAAAACTAAAAGACCAACTTTTAAATCGAAGGCCTAAATAATTTCGATTTTGATTGAGTTGTTTGGAAAAAATAAAGAGAGAGGGAGAAAGAAAATTAAAAAACCAGAAAAATTTGATTTTTCCATACTTTTGAGTCAATCCCTGCTGAAAACAAAAAGACCAACATTTAAATCGAAGGCCTAAATAATTTTGATTTTAATTGAGTGTTTGAAAAATAATAAAAAGATAGAGGGAATGTTATAAAACCGAAAAAGTTAAGTTTTTTAATAATTTCAAGTCGATCACTCCTGAAAACGGAAGGACCAACTTTTAAATTGAACACTTATATAGTTTCGTTTTCGATCCAGTATTTTGGAAAAAAATAAAGAGAGACAGAGGGTTAATGAGCCAACAAAAACTGGCATTTTTGGCAATTCCGACTCGATCTCTTCAGAAAACGAAAGAACCAAGTTTTAAATCGAAGGCCTAAATAATTTATATTTCGATCGAGTTGTTTGGAGATGAAATAAAGAAAAATGGATGGATAAAACAGAAAAAGAAATTGGCGTTCTCGATAATTGCGAGTCGATTCCTGCAGAAAACGAAAAGACCAATTTTCAAATTGGACACTTAAATAACTTCAGGTCTGATTGAGTTGTTTGGAGAAAAATAAAGAAAGGGAGATAGTTAAAAACTAAGAAAAATAGATTTTTCGATGATTTTGGGTCGATTCCTCCTGAAAATGAAAGGACCAATTTTCAAATCGAACACTTAAATAATTTCGATTTTGATTGGGATGGTTGGAAAAATATAAAAAGAAAGTGAGAGACATTTAAAAAAGCAAAAAAATTAGATTTTTTGATAATTTTGAGTCGATCTCTTCTGAAAACGAAAGGACCAATTTTTAAATCGAACACTTAAATAATTTCGATTTTGATCAAGTTGCTTGGAAAAAAATAAAGAGAGAGAGACGACTAAAAACCAAAAAATTTAATTTTCGACAATTTTGAGTCGATTTCTCCAGAAAACGAAGCGTCCAATTTTTAAATCGAACACTTAGATTTTGATCGAGTGCTTCGGGAAAGGAATCTAGCGAGAGGGGATGTTGAAATATAAAAAAATTGGCCATTTCGATTCGTGAAAGATAAACAAGTGCAATGACGGTCTGGCTAATAAAGTTAGGGAACAAAGTCGAGGCACAAAAGATGATACAATCAAAAATGCGCATGCCACAAAGGGTTCGGAAATTATTTTTGTTGACGCTTGAACGGATTTAAAAATATTAACAGTCGGCGGAATCGAGCGGCTATTCAAAGATGAAATTATCAGGGTTAACTCGATTCGGAACATGTCATGATGAAAATATTAACTTGCAATTAGAGAGGAGGCATTGTTCTGTTTTCGACCAGAAAGTCAATATCGTTAGGGCGGTGTTTCTCGAGCCAAAGATCTGATTTCGTAATTTTTTTATTTGTTACAAACAATTAACGTTAGTTTGATTTTGACAGATTTTAGAGACGGTCCTGGAAGGCGAGCTATCGTTATTTATAAAAACTTCTCTCCAAAATTTGTTGGAAGTACCTAAATTTATTTTTGACTACCTACCCGAAATATCGTGATAATGATCCTTCAAAATTGTTGCTTTTCCAAAAGTTTTTTTAATGTAGTAGAAAAATAAAAGTCTTGTCGAATCAGGTCTGGTGACTGTTTTGGAATTTTATTATTAGTAGTCTTGAAAATTGTTTAATTTCTGAAAAATCGAGCTAGTCGAATCTTTAATTCTCTAAATCTACGAGGGTGGATTTATTTACTTCCCCCAACACTTACAATATTTAAGAATTTTGTTTAATTATTTAAGAAACGTCATTCGTTTGGTATTACAATTTTTCTAGTTTTAGTCCTCATTAGGTATAGTGACAACGTGTTAAGGTGAACAAATTTCGTTTTCCACAAAATTTTCAAGATAAATAAAAGTCACATCAACTTAAATCTGGTGAATATTTTGTTATATCTACACATTTTTTAACTCACAACAATTATTTTTTTTTGTTATGGTTTGTTTCTCACTTTATTACTACCTAAACGTAACATCTTAGCTTCCTCTAGAAGGTTTTACAGCGTTATCAAAAATGTCCCAAATATTATTCTAAAATTAATAGAGTTTGGAAGAGGTTGCAAATCTAAAATATGCCCAAAATTGAACTCTTAGAATTCAATTTTTTTTGATTTTTTGAAATATTTGCTGTCCAACACCCGAAATTATTTAAAATTAAGTAGCCTCATGTCACATGTCTCATCATAGTTCTGTTATAACATATTGAGAAGTTTAATTGTGGCACTAAAAAACTTTGAAATTTCAAAGATAAAAGAAAATTTGCTGGAATAAGGATCGGTGAATATTTTGTCAAGCTCATTAATGTCTCGAGTCGTCATGTTTTTTATTGAAGAGTTTTGCATTTAAAGTTATTTGACTTTCGAAACTTAAAACAAAAAATCAAAATGGTAAATTCTCAAAAATTATGAGGATCCTTTGAAAATTATTGTGCCTAAAAGGTGAAATTATTAAAAATCTCGTTAATTTTTTTCAGTTTTACAACTTTTCTAGTCCCTGACCTACATTACGATGGTAATAACGTCTAAAAATTAAAAAAATTCATTCCTCAAAGTAATTACTGAATTTCAAAAATAAATAGAAATCACTAGTAAGATCAGATAAAAGTTCTATTTCTATTTCTTTTCAATAATTTTTTTGTTCATAGTTAAGGACTTTGTTTTGTAATTTATTTGTACTTAACGATGCATTTTTTAAAATATGAAATATTACGATTGGGAAATTGGAAAAAAATTCAAAAACTAAAACAAACTTGGAAACTGAACTAGTCAAATGTCCAATTTTTAGATTTTTCGAAATAACAGGGGTCATTTATAAATTTAGGTTTCTAAAACTTGAGATTATTAAGAATTATAAATTCGATTTTCACGCTCTTCCAAGATTTGTCGTCTTACTCCAGTTATAGCGTATTGAAAAGTCAAAACCCGTTGTTTTTATAACGCGTTTTCCAAATAAATAAAAATCGCATGAAGTTAGATCTGGTGAATATTTTGCTAGTAGCATAGATCTTCTAATTCGCGATAGTTTGATCCACAGAAAAATGTTTTTTTGTCTTTTTCTTATTTTTTCCTAATTTTGTTCTAATTTTGTCAAAATGTTATTACTGGTTTAACTTTTATTTCTTTTAACTCAAGGAGTTGCAGAATATTCCTCAATAATTTTTTTTTTTATGGAAGTTACCGAATTTCTCTGGATGCTCGAAATTTTGATGTTAGTAACGCCGTTCGGCTCGACGAACGTTGCCATATCTGTAAATTATCCGGATCGTCGTCGAGTAGATTTCCTCGCCCCGATTCCAATTTATTTTCGTTTTCCTCAACCGTCGTTACGTGCAATAACTTTAGTTGCATGATACAATAACGTTTTTGGCAGAAAAAGAAATTGGGGAAAATGTTATTTATTCGGGACGTATTTGCAACGGTTTCAATTATAAATATGTCGGAATGGACGTTTCAATTAGGAAAGTATTGCGTGTTCTGGATGAATCCAATCCAGGCCGTTTCTTCCGGACGGACCTGAAAATTTACCACCGGCCCCATTCACCGATAACAGCGACAACTAAAACGCTCCTAACATAACGAAACTTCAACGTCCGTCCATTCGATCACCAATCGAAAAATCGTTTTACGCGACAAAAAAATAATTTAAGGGTTGTTGATTTGTGGACGTTTCGTGATACGAAAATAAAATAAAAGGGCGCAACCGTTACTGCCAACGTCGAAATCTGAAAACGATTCGACTAAGGAATTATGCGGAGAAGAAGGTGAATTATGGGGTTGCGTTTACTGTTTTAATTCGTCAGGTTGGTATTATCGGCGAAACTCGGGCACCGATATAAATTTTAATGGGGTTAGAGGGGGGGCGGAAACTAAGCGGTTCGGTATCAGCGATCGCGGTCATAACATCGCCAGGCGAGACTTTGCGGATTTACGACCCAAAAATTCAATCGAACTTCAGTTATTCGAATTTGGCGCCAATTTTACGTTACAACAAAACTACCCTTATTTGTTCAGACAAATTTTTGCAGGTTTTTGTTGATTTCTTTGCCAGGCGGGCCCCAAAAATTGAATCAAGCGTCAGTGCTTCAGTTATTCAAATAATAACAAAACCACTCTTAAGTGTAGAATTAAATTTCTGATTTTTTTGACATTTTGAGACTTTTGGGATTTTCGACCTAAAAACTGAATTTTGTTTATTTGAATTTAGCGTAAATTTTGATTTTTGTTAATTTTTTTGATATCTCCAAGCGAGACCTTTTGGATTCAAAACCTAAAAATTGAATTTTGGTTATCGGAATTCAGCTCAAAATTTAATGTTGTCGTGACAAAACTACCCTTAGGTGTTTAACCGAATTTTTGCAGATTATTGTTGATTTTGTTGACATTTCTAGTCGAGAATTTTCGGATTCACAAGCTAAAAATTGAATTTCGGTTATTGGAATTTAGGTCCAAATCTAATATCGTCGTGACAAAACTACCCTTAGGTGTAGAATCAAATTTTTGCAGATTATTTTTAATCTTTTTTGACATCTCCACTTGCGACCTAAAAATCAAATTTTGGCTATTTAAATTTAGCTGCAAATTTAATGTTATTATATCAAAACTACCCTTAGTTGTTCAGTCAAATTTCTGCAGATTGTTGTTCACTCTTTTGACATACCTAGTCGAGACTTTTTGGATATACAAGCTAAAAATTGAATTTCGGTTATTGGAATTTAGGTCCAAATCTAATATCGTCGTGACAAAACTACCCTTAGGTGTAGAATCAAATTTTTGCAAATTATTGTTGATCTTTTTTGACATCTCCACTTGCGACCTAAAAATCGAATTTTCGCTATTCAAATTCAGCTCCAAATTTAATGTTATTATATCAAAACTACCCTTAGTTGTTTAGTCAAATTTCTGCAGATTGTTGTTCATTTTATAGACATCCCTAGTCGAGACTTTTTGGATTTACGCCCTAAAAATCGAACTTTAGTTATTAGAATTTGACGCCAATTTAACGTCACTATAACAAAACTACCCTTAGGTGTTTAATCGAATTTTTGCAGATTATTGTTGATTTTGTTGACATTTGCAGTCGAGACTTTTCGGATTCACAACCCAAAGAATTGAATTTCGGTTATTGGAATTTGGGTCCGAATCTAATGTCGTCATAACAAAACTACCCCTAAGTGTACAATCAAATTTTTGCAGATTATTGTTGATCTTTTTTGACATCTCCAATTGAGACTTTATGGATTCCTGACGTAAAAATTAAATTTTAGCTATTCAAATTTAGCTCCAAATTTAATGTTATTATATCAAAACTACCCTTAGGTGTCTAGTCAAGTTTCTGCAGATTGTTGTTAATTTTTTTGACATTCCTAGTTGAGACTTTTTGGATTCACGACCTAAAATTCGAACTTTAGTTAATAGAATTTGGCGCCAATTTAACGTCACTATAAAAAAACTACCCTTAGGTGTTTAACCAAATTTTTGCAGATTATTGTTGATTTTGTTGACATTTCTAGTCGAGACTTTTCGGATTCACAAGCTAAAAATTGAATTTCGGTTATTGGAATTTAGGTCCAAATCTCATATCGTCGTGACAAAACTACCCTTAGGTGTAGAATCAAATTTTTGCAGATTATTGTTGATTTTTTTTGACATCTTTAGTTGAAACTTGAAAATTGAATTTTGGCTATTCAAATTTAGCTTCAAATTTAATGTTATTATTTCAAAACTACCCTTAGTTGTCTAGTAAAATTTCTGCAGATTGTTGTTCATTTTTTGACATACCTAGTCGAGATTTTTTGGATTTACGACCTAAAAATCGAACTTTAGTTATTAGAATTTGGCGCCAATTTAACGTTACTATAACAAAACTACCCTTAGGTGTTTAACCGAATTTTTGCAGATTATTGTTGATTTTGTTGACATTTCTAGTCGAGAATTTTCGGATTCACAAGCTAAAAATTGAATTTCGGTTATTGGAATTTAGGTCCAAATCTAATATCGTCGTGACAAAACTACCCTTAGGTGTAGAATCAAATTTTTGCAGATTATTTTTAATCTTTTTTGACATCTCCACTTGCGACCTAAAAATCAAATTTTGGCTATTTAAATTTAGCTGCAAATTTAATGTTATTATATCAAAACTACCCTTAGTTGTTCAGTCAAATTTCTGCAGATTGTTGTTCACTTTTTTGACATACCTAGTCGAGACTTTTTGGATTTACAAGCTAAAAATTGAATTTCGGTTATTGGAATTTAGGTCCAAATCTAATATCGTCGTGACAAAACTACCCTTAGGTGTAGAATCAAATTTTTGCAGATTATGGTTAATCTTTTTTGACATCTCCACTTGCGACCTAAAAATCAAATTTTGGCTATTTAAATTTAGCTGCAAATTTAATGTTATTATATCAAAACTACCCTTAGTTGTTCAGTCAAATTTCTGCAGATTGTTGTTCACTTTTTTGACATACCTAGTCGAGACTTTTTGGATTTACAAGCTAAAAATTGAATTTCGGTTATTGGAATTTAGGTCCAAATCTAATATCGTCGTGACAAAACTACCCTTAGGTGTAGAATCAAATTTTTGCAGATTATGGTTAATCTTTTTTGACATCTCCACTTGCGACCTAAAAATCAAATTTTGGCTATTTAAATTTAGCTGCAAATTTAATGTTATTATATCAAAACTACCCTTAGTTGTTCAGTCAAATTTCTGCAGATTGTTGTTCACTTTTTTGACATACCTAGTCGAGACTTTTTGGATTTACAAGCTAAAAATTGAATTTCGGTTATTGGAATTTAGGTCCAAATCTAATATCGTCGTGACAAAACTACCCTTAGGTGTAGAATCAAATTTTTGCAGATTATGGTTAATCTTTTTTGACATCTCCACTTGCGACCTAAAAATCAAATTTTGGCTATTTAAATTTAGCTGCAAATTTAATGTTATTATATCAAAACTACCCTTAGTTGTTCAGTCAAATTTCTGCAGATTGTTGTTCACTTTTTTGACATACCTAGTCGAGACTTTTTGGATTTACAAGCTAAAAATTGAATTTCGGTTATTGGAATTTAGGTCCAAATCTAATATCGTCGTGACAAAACTACCCTTAGGTGTAGAATCAAATTTTTGCAGATTATGGTTAATCTTTTTTGACATCTCCACTTGCGACCTAAAAATCAAATTTTGGCTATTTAAATTTAGCTGCAAATTTAATGTTATTATATCAAAACTTCCCTTAGTTGTTCAGTCAAATTTCTGCAGATTGTTGTTCACTTTTTTGACATACCTAGTCGAGACTTTTTGGATTTACAAGCTAAAAATTGAATTTCGGTTATTGGAATTTAGCTCCAAATCTAATATCGTCGTGACAAAACTACCCTTAGGTGCAGAATCAAATTTTTGCAGATTATTGTTGATTTTTTTTGACATCTCTAGTTGACACTTTTTGGATTGCCGACTCAAAAATCAAATTTTGCCTATTTAAATTTAGCTCCAAATTTAATGTTATTATATCAAAACTACCCTTAGGTGTTTAGTCAGATTTCTGCAGATTGTTATTCACTTTCTTGACATCCCCAGTATAAACTTTTTGGATTTACGACCTAAAACTCAAATTTCAGGTATTCGAATTGAACGCCAATTTGACGTCACAATACCAAAGCTACCCTTAGATGTTTATCTGAATTTTCGCAGATTATTGTTGATTTTTCTCATATATTCAATCGAGTTTTTTCGGATTTACGACTTAAAAATTGAATTTCGGTCATTCAAATTTAGGTCCAAATCGAATGTCATCATAACAAAACTACCCTTAGGTGTAGAATCAAATTTTGTAAATTATTTTTGATGTTTTTTTAACATCCCAAGTCGAGACTTTTCAGATTCACGACTTAAAAATTAAATTTCGGTTATTGGAATTTAGTTCTAAATCTGCCATTATAACAAAACTACCCTTAAATGTTGAATTAAATTTTTGCGGATTATTGCTGATTTTCTTTGACATAATTACGACTATGAAAAGTTATCGGTGTCGGGGTGAAAAAATTGTTCAACCCCCGACTTCTAATGTGGTGAATATTTCGGGGAAGATTTCGCTGTTTATTTGTTTCGGAGAAATTGAACTTTTATCGTCGACTCGCCGTAATCTGCGGATCTGGGTACGGTCGGGATGTGGGGGTGTCGGTGGTCGAAATTCCGGGACACTTGGGGGGTTGATTAGCGTTCGGTCCCTCTCCGTTTTTTCCATTACCAAAAGGCGTCCGTCACTCAATTCGGTTGCTTTTATTATCCGTTCGAGATTAATTCAAATTTCATCATCGCACCATCACTTTATTTAAAAGCAACCCTTTCAGAACTCTCCGGATGCCCTAATAACAATAATTGAACCAAAAAATCACCCCCGTCGCCAAATGTATTAGAATTTACGTTCCTCCGAAGGGTGATTTCGTCGTTAATGTGTCTCTTTAAACAGGGCAGTTAAAACGAAACGAAAGGGGTGCGGCATCGCCCGCATCATCTTCGAAATATCCGAAATCGAACGAGCGAGAGAAATAGGGGATGATGACGCCAACGATGTTGTTTCTTCTTCTTCTACGTTCACGAAACAAGAGTGCCACATGTGTCGGGGAGACTGCTGCGGCCGACTACGAAAAAGGGACTAAGCGTCAATGATCGGGGGGAATTATTCCGGGAGAAGCATAAGGGAGGTGGTTATCGGCGAAGGCAGATAAAAGGGGACGAATACGATGACAAAAAAGGGTTGGATTCACAGACGCTTCCCCGACGCTAATTAACAACACGCCAATGACTTATTACGTTAAATACGGGAAAGCAAGGCGCGCAACGAAATTCAACAAGAAATTACCCCTATATGCAACACTCACCCCTAACATTTAAAAAAATTTCCCAATTTTTTTTCTTTTTTTTGTATTTTTATGGACGTTTCATTAGCACTTTCAAAACGTTGCAGTTTAATTATTTTTTTTTTTTGTAAGAAAGTCGAAACTAATTGCTGCACGTATTTTAGTATATATGACGCTTTAGTAGCGCTTTCGAAATGTTGCAATGAAATTCGACTAGAAACTATTTCTATATATTTCTGATATATACAGCGGAACGTTTTGTTTGTGGTGCCGGTACGTGGAGTGGAGGCAAATGCGAACTATACAAACACAATTCTTTATATTCCCATCCGAATCCGACTACTTGGTCACATGTGTTCGACCGCGTTTCGTTTTCGATTTCTTCCACGTCACTAACGCCGTCTTTCTTCCACTCACGTTACCGGGATGTAGTCGATTCGTTTCGAATAGTTGGCGGAATTATAAGGCAACAACTGAATGTGCAGCTCGCGAGGAATATATGCAAACCCCTTTCTTGTAATTTAGCGAAATAAACATTAACGCTACTAAAAGCAATAAAATAAATCAACCCGCCGAACGTCGCACGCTGTTAATGGGAAAATCGAGGGAGACCCCGCACCCCAAGATAAAACAATCTTTAATTTCAATTGAGACAAAAAAATTTTTTTTATTACAATTTCAATACGTTAAGTGTGACGTCAATACCTATACGGTGTTAAACGAATCGAATCGCGATGACGGGGGGAAGGTTAATTGGAAAAATCGCAACACACTCGCGATTTTCCAGTGTATTTACGTAAGCGCTCTCGTTCCGGAACTCGTGTCTCGTAAGAGGAGGGAAAGGGGTTGGCGAGATGGAGAGAGATGTGTCGTGTTGGTGGGAGCGAGATGGAATTTTGGATATTTAGCATTTTTAGGAGCATCGCAAATGGGGCGTAACTCTCTCTCTGTATCCAACTCTATAAGTCTTGATACAGTGTTCAAATGTTTTTGTCTCTAAAAGATCTATGACTCTGTTAATTTCTCAGGCAAGAAATATAACTTCGGTAGATACCCCTTTGCTTTACTTAAGGCGAGTGGCAAAAACCATTACTCCATTCAGCCCCTACTTATCGAAGAACGAATTTATTGCCCTTTTCGTCGGCATCGATTTGTCTAACTAAAGGGACGGCGGAGGAGCGGAAATTCAAAGCAATAATTGCTTAAGGTTATAAGTTCAATAGATGGACCGTTTGTTAAGACACGTTATATACGAGATGTTCGTTTTGTGAAACGTTTTCCATTAGTTGTGGGAGTTGTTTGAGGACTGCGGAAAAGTTGGACCGGTTTTACAAGGTGGAAGATGATTGCGAAATATTTTTCGTTACAAGAACATTGGCAATAAAATTTAACACCCGCAACCACAACGAATATTATTAATACACAATAACAATAACAAGAATTTTTATCGTGGAACCTGAAGGAACTCCAAGTAGAAGTGGAGGAAAGAGGATGATCAGAAAGCAATCTATTGAAAGCAACTTCTTTAGATAAAAGTTGGCAATTGACTTAGAGAAACATCCGCAAGAGTATTGCAGTTTAAAAAATAAATTTGGTACCTCTGGTTATAGTTTCTAATTTATGGAGTGGGGCAATAGTAGAATTCATTATCCACACCCATATCAGATGTTATCTGCAAACTATTGAGCCTTATATAACCCTAAGAAGAAATAGAAGAAAAATAATGATCAAGAAGTAACGATTAGGGATCAACTCCTTTAGTCAGAAATTAGCAATTAATTTAAAGCATCTTCAGGAAGGCTATTGCGACTTAAGAAAGTAAATTTAGTACCTCTGGTTATAGTTTCTAATTTACAGAGTGGGGTAGTAGTAAAATTAAATATTCACACCCATATCGAATTTTATCTATAAACTATAGAGCATCATATAGCTCTAAGAAGAAATTGAAGAAGAAGGATGATCAAGAAGTAACGATCAGGGATCAACTCCTTTAGTCAGAAATTAGCAATTAATTTAGAGCAGTTTCAGGAAGGTTATTGAGGTTTCAAAAAGTAAATTTAGCACCTTTGGTTATAGTTTCTGATTTATAGTGTGGCGTATATTGCATATTATCTATAAACTATAGAACTTCATCTAGCTCTAAGATTCTCTAAGAGCTCTAAGAATCCTAAAAGTGTATTGCAGTATTAAAAATAAATTTAGTACCTCTGCTTTTGGTTTCTGATTTATGGAGTAAGGTAGTAAAATTGAAAATTCCCACCCATTTCGGATTCTATCTGTAAACTATAGACCCTCATATAGCTCAAAGAGGAAATAGAAGAAGAAGGATAAACAAGAGGTAACGATCAGGGATCAACTCCTTTAGTCAGAAATTAGCAATTATTTTAAAGCATCTTCAGGAAGGTTATTGCGACTTAAGAAAATAAATTTAGTACCTCTGGTTATAGTTTCTAATTTATGGAGTATGGCAGTAGTAAAATTGGATATCCACACCCATATAGGATTTCATTTATAAACTATAGAGCCTTATATAGCTCTAAGAAGAAATTAAAGAAGATAGATGATCAAGAAGTAGCGATTTGTGATCAATTCCTTTAGTCAGAAATTAGCAATTAATTTAGAGCATCTTCAGGAAGGCTATTGCGACTTAAGAAAGTAAATTTAGTACCTCTGGTTATAGTTTCTGATTTATAGTGTGGGGCATATTGCATATTATCTATAAACTATAGAACTTCATCTGGCTCTAAGAGTCTCTAAGAGCTCTAAGAATCCTAAAAGTGTATTGCAGTATTAAAAATAAATTTAGTACCTCTGGTTTTGGTTTCTGATTTATGGAGTAGGGTAGTAAAATTGAAAATACCCACCCATATCGGATTCTATCTGTAAACTATAGACCCTCATATAGCTCAAAGAGGAAATAGAAGAAGAAGGATAATCAAAAAGTAACGATCAGGGATCAACTCCTTTAGTCAGAAATTTGCAATTATTTTTAAGCAACTTCAGGAAGGTTATTGCGGCTTAAGAAAATAAATTTAGTACCTCTGGTTATAGTTTCTAATTTATGGAGTATGGCAGTGGTAAATTTGAATATTCACACCCATATCGGATTTTATCTATAAACTATAGAGCCTTATATAGCTCTAAGAAGAAATTGAAGAAGAGGGATGATCAAGAGGTAGCGATTTGTGATCAATTCATTTAGTCAGAAATTAGCAATTAATTTAGAGCATCTTCAGGAAGGCTATTGCGACTTAAGAAACCAAATTTAGTACCTCTGTTTATAGTTTCTAATTTATGGCGTAGGGCAGTAGTAAAATTGAATATTCACACCCATATCGGATTTTATCTATAAACTATAGAGCCTTATATAGCTCTAAGAAGAAATTGAAGAAGAGGGATGATCAAGAAGTAGCGATTTGTGATCAATTCATTTAGTCAGAAATTAGCAATTAATTTAGAGCAGTTTCAGGAAGGTTATTGAGGTTTCAAAAAGTAAATTTAGTACCTTTGGTTATAGTTTCCGATTTATAGTGTGGGGCATATCGCATATTATCTATAAACTATAGAACTTCATCTAGCTCTAAAAGTCTCTAAGAGTTCTAAAAATCCTAAAAGTGTATTGCAGTGTTAAAAATAAATTTAGTACCTCTGGTTATGGTTTCTAATTTAAGGAGTGGGTCAGTAGTAAAATTGAAAATTCACACCCATATCGGATTTTATCTATAAACTATAGAGCCTCATATAGCTCTAAGAAGAAATTGAAGAAAAAGCATGATCAAGAAGTAACGATTTGTAACGATTCTTTTAGTCAGAAATTAGAAATTAATTTAGAGCATCTTCAGGAAAGTAAAATTCGTGCCTCTGGTTTTAGTTTCTGATTTATAGAGTGAGACACTTCGGATATTATAGAACTATAGAACCTCATCTAGCTCTAAGAGTCTCTAAGAGTTCTAAGAATCCTAAAAATTTATTGCAGTATTAAAAATGAATTAAGTACCCCCAGTTATAGTTTCTCATGTACAAAGTCTATAACAGTGAAACCGCCAAGTAGAACAAGATGTTTATTATTCTCTTTTTTTCAGAAAAACCAACAATTGACGCAAGAGTGGCAATACGGCGAATAGTCACCAGAAGACAGACGGTAAGTGTTAATCTTAAAATCAAAACCTTTCAAACGCATTTGTTAACCAGTCCAGTGGCTAAATTGGTCAAAATGTTTGTAAAACCAAATGGCATTTTCTTAAAAAGGATACGAAGTCGAAATTTAAAGCGATAAGAGTTGGAACCGCCATATGCTGGGGGTGTATTTTTCTTGATTGCGACCGGTATCGCGGGGGTCCCCACTGCCCTACATCCGTCCGCCCCATCGTTCCCATCTGTGGGTCAAGTGCAGTCCAGCGCTCGAGAAGCGAGCGCGCGCGGGGGAGGAGGCGGTGATTGGGGTGTCGGCAGCCGCCCCCGCTGCGGCGGTCTGGTCGACACCGGGACGACGACCGATGTGGTCGTGTTGTTTAGGTTTTCTCCTCCGCGAGTATTGATCGAAGAGCTACTACTGTTTGATCAGACCGGGACCGTCCATCTGATCTGCAGGCCGCCTTCCTCTTTCTCCTCCTCCGTCGTCGTCACACATACACACATATATAGACGACGCCGCCCCGCGTTCACCCCTCTTTCGAATTCTTCGACCTACTTTCCTCTTTCTCGAAAATTAATTCCAGTGGTAAACATGTTGTGTGTGCATGGCCCGCGCCCGTCTTCATTATCTAATTCTTCTAGTTGATAAAATCTGCGTTATGTCGCAAAAGGTCGCCGACTGCGGCCGGATGATGATGCCGAGATGAGAACAGAGGCGGAACAACCAGAAGATTAGTCAGGGTAGCGGAAAAAGTTTCCATTAATGTTGGTTTAATGTTAGCAGTTCGAGTTGTTGGTTACTAATTGGAGGAATGCTCGTTGGGGTACGAAAAGTCGTCTCCTAAGTATATATTAGCGATAATTTTGTGCGGCTGCGCACTAACTTATTTTGGACGTTCTGGGATAATAAGAATCGAATTTATTAAAAATCCACTGTGGAAGTGATTGAGGTTAACGAAACCAAGTAGTTGACAGTTGTTGACATATTAGGTTAATTTATGCAAAGGCATAAAATCATTCTCCACTTGTTCCCACACATAGATGAAAACATTCTTTTTTATTTTAAGAGACGGCGCATTAGAAGGAGGAGTAGAAGGAGGGTGCACAAGTAGTTTTGAACACTGTGGAGTAACAATTACGAAATTCATAAAAGAAATTTTAAATATAGATGCGCACAAACAGTTTTGGACGTTCTTGGATAATAAGAACCTAAATTATTAAAAATGTACTGTGGAGGTGGTTGAGGCTAACAAAGCCAAGTGTTCTATGGCAATAGCAGTTGACGCATGTAAATTCTTTTATTTAAGACACTTCCATTAGTAGATTTTGTTACATTTTTACTCATTTTAAGTTCAATTAAGCAAAAGAACCACATTTCTGTCTATTTGTTTCTGAACATAGCTGAAAACAAATTTCTTTTTAACTTTAAGGAACGGCGTTTTAGAAGCAGGAGATAGTAGGAGTGTGAACAAGAAGTTTTAAACATTGTGGAGTAATAATTGCAGAATTCATAGAAGAAATTTGAAATGGTAGACATGCGCACAAGCAGTTTGGGACGTTTTTGGATAATAAGAACCTAAAACATTAAATATCTACTGTGGAGGTGATTGAGGTTAACAAAGCTAAGTGTCTTATTGCAATAGTAGTTGAAGCTTGTAAATACTTCAATTTGAAAACACCTCCATTACTTCATTTTGTTAAATTTTTACTCATATTAAGTTCAATTAAGCAAGGGCAACATTTTCGTCCATTTGATTCTTCACATAGTTGAAAACAATTTTTTCTTTTTACTTTAAGGGACGGAGATTTAGAAGGAGGAGGTAGTAATAGTAAGCACAAGAAGTTTTGAACATTGTGGAGTAATAATTGCGAAATTTATAGAAGAGATTTGAAATGGTAGACATGAGAACAAGCAGTTTGGAAAATTCTTGGATAATGAGAACCTAAATTATTAAAAATCTACTGTGGAGGTGGTTGAGTTTAACGAAGCCAAGTGTTCTATGGCAATAGTAGTTAACGCATATGAATTCTTCAATTTAAGACATCTCCATTAGTAGATTTTGTTCCATTTTTATTCATACTAAGTTGAATTCAGCAAAGGAACCACATTTCTGTCTACTTGTTTCTGAACATAGCTGAACACAAATTTCTTTTTAACTTTAAGAAACGGCGATTTAGAAGCAGGAGATAGTAGGAGTGTGAACAAGAAGTTTTGAACATTGTGGAGTAATAATTGCAAAATTCATAGAAGAAATTTGAAATGGTAGACATGCGCACAAGCAGTTTGGGACGTTTTTGGATAATAAGAATCTAACTTATTATAAATCCACTGTGGAGGTGATTGAGGTTAACGAAGCTAAGTGTCTTATTGCAATAGTAGTTGAAGTTTGTAAATTCTTCAATTTGAAGACATCTCCATTACTGTATTTTGTTCAATTTTTACTCATTTTAAATTCAATTAAGTAAAGGGACAACATTTTCATCTATTTGTTCCTTCACATAGCAGAAAACAATTTTTTTTCACTTTAAGGGACGGAGTTCTAGAAGCAGGAGGTAGTAGGAGTATGCACAAGTAGTTTTGAACATTATGGGTTAATAATTGCAAAAATTTATAAAAGAAACTTGAAATGGTAGACATGCGCACAAGCAGTTTTGGACGTTCTTGGATAATAAGAACCTAAAACATTAAATATCTACTGTGGAGGCGATTGAGGTTAACAAAGCCAAGTGTCTTATTGCAATAGTAGTTGAAGCTTGTAAATACTTCAATTTGAAAACACCTCCATTACTTCATTTTGTTAAATTTTTACTCATATTAAGTTCAATCAAGCAAAGGCAACATTTTCGTCCATTTGATTCTTCACATAGTTGAAAACATTTTTTTCTTTTTACTTTAAGGGACGGAGATTTAGAAGGAGGAGGTAATAGGAGTAAGCACAAGAAGTTTTGAACTTTATGGAGTAATAATTGCGAAATTCATAGAAAAAATTTGAAATGGTAGACATGAGAACAACCAGTTTGGAATATTCTTGGATAATAAGAACCTAAATTATTAAAAATCTACTGTGGAGGTGGTTGAGTTTAACGAAGCCAAGTGTTCTATGGCAATGGTAGTTAACGCATATAAATTCTTCAATTTAAGGCAACTCCATTAATTGATTTTGATTCATTTCTATTCATACTAAGTTGAATTAAGCAAAGGAACCACATTTCTGTCTACTTGTTTCTGAACATAGCTGAACACAAATTTCCTTTTAACTTTAAGGAACTGCGTTTTAGAAGCAGGAGATTGTAGGAGTGTGAACAAGAAGTTTTAAACATTGTGGAGTAATAATTGCAAAATTCATAGAAGAAATTTGAAATGGTAGACATGCGCACAAGCAGTTTAGGATGTTTTTGGATAATAAGAATCTAAATTATTAAAAATCCACTGTGGAGTTGATTGAGGTTAACGAAGATAAGTGTTTTATTGCAATAGTAGTTCAAGTTTGTAAATTCTTAAATTTGAAGACACCTCCATTACTGTATTTTGTTCAATTTTTACTCATTTTAAATTCAATTAAGTAAAGGGACAACATTTTTGTCCATTTCTTCCTTCACATAGCTGAAAACATTTTTTTTTTCACTTTAAGGGACGGAGTTCTAGAAGAAGGAGGTAGTAGGAGAATGCAGAAGTAGTTTTGAACATTATGAACTAATAATTGCAAAAATTTATAAAAGAAACTTGAAATGGTAGACATGCGCACAAGCAGTTTTGGACGTTCTTGGATAATAAAAATCTAAAACATTAAATATCTACTGTGGAGGTGATTGAGGTTAACAAAGCTAAGTGTCTTATTGCAATAGTAGTTGAAGCTTGTAAATACTTCAATTTGAAAACACCTCCATTACTTCATTTTGTTAAATTTTTACTCATATTAAGTTCAATTAAGCAAGGGCAACATTTTCGTCCATTTGATTCTTCACATAGTTGAAAACAATTTTTTCTTTTTACTTTAAGGGACGGAGATTTAGAAGGAGGAGGTAGTAATAGTAAGCACAAGAAGTTTTGAACATTGTGGAGTAATAATTGCGAAATTTATAGAAGAGATTTGAAATGGTAGACATGAGAACAAGCAGTTTGGAAAATTCTTGGATAATGAGAACCTAAATTATTAAAAATCTACTGTGGAGGTGGTTGAGTTTAACGAAGCCAAGTGTTCTATGGCAATAGTAGTTAACGCATATGAATTCTTCAATTTAAGACATCTCCATTAGTAGATTTTGTTCCATTTTTATTCATACTAAGTTGAATTCAGCAAAGGAACCACATTTCTGTCTACTTGTTTCTGAACATAGCTGAACACAAATTTCTTTTTAACTTTAAGAAACGGCGATTTAGAAGCAGGAGATAGTAGGAGTGTGAACAAGAAGTTTTGAACATTGTGGAGTAATAATTGCAAAATTCATAGAAGAAATTTGAAATGGTAGACATGCGCACAAGCAGTTTGGGACGTTTTTGGATAATAAGAATCTAACTTATTATAAATCCACTGTGGAGGTGATTGAGGTTAACGAAGCTAAGTGTCTTATTGCAATAGTAGTTGAAGTTTGTAAATTCTTCAATTTGAAGACATCTCCATTACTGTATTTTGTTCAATTTTTACTCATTTTAAATTCAATTAAGTAAAGGGACAACATTTTCATCTATTTGTTCCTTCACATAGCAGAAAACAATTTTTTTTCACTTTAAGGGACGGAGTTCTAGAAGCAGGAGGTAGTAGGAGTATGCACAAGTAGTTTTGAACATTATGGGTTAATAATTGCAAAAATTTATAAAAGAAACTTGAAATGGTAGACATGCGCACAAGCAGTTTTGGACGTTCTTGGATAATAAGAACCTAAAACATTAAATATCTACTGTGGAGGCGATTGAGGTTAACAAAGCCAAGTGTCTTATTGCAATAGTAGTTGAAGCTTGTAAATACTTCAATTTGAAAACACCTCCATTACTTCATTTTGTTAAATTTTTACTCATATTAAGTTCAATCAAGCAAAGGCAACATTTTCGTCCATTTGATTCTTCACATAGTTGAAAACATTTTTTTCTTTTTACTTTAAGGGACGGAGATTTAGAAGGAGGAGGTAATAGGAGTAAGCACAAGAAGTTTTGAACTTTATGGAGTAATAATTGCGAAATTCATAGAAAAAATTTGAAATGGTAGACATGAGAACAACCAGTTTGGAATATTCTTGGATAATAAGAACCTAAATTATTAAAAATCTACTGTGGAGGTGGTTGAGTTTAACGAAGCCAAGTGTTCTATGGCAATGGTAGTTAACGCATATAAATTCTTCAATTTAAGGCAACTCCATTAATTGATTTTGATTCATTTCTATTCATACTAAGTTGAATTAAGCAAAGGAACCACATTTCTGTCTACTTGTTTCTGAACATAGCTGAACACAAATTTCCTTTTAACTTTAAGGAACTGCGTTTTAGAAGCAGGAGATTGTAGGAGTGTGAACAAGAAGTTTTAAACATTGTGGAGTAATAATTGCAAAATTCATAGAAGAAATTTGAAATGGTAGACATGCGCACAAGCAGTTTAGGATGTTTTTGGATAATAAGAATCTAAATTATTAAAAATCCACTGTGGAGTTGATTGAGGTTAACGAAGATAAGTGTTTTATTGCAATAGTAGTTCAAGTTTGTAAATTCTTAAATTTGAAGACACCTCCATTACTGTATTTTGTTCAATTTTTACTCATTTTAAATTCAATTAAGTAAAGGGACAACATTTTTGTCCATTTCTTCCTTCACATAGCTGAAAACATTTTTTTTTTCACTTTAAGGGACGGAGTTCTAGAAGAAGGAGGTAGTAGGAGAATGCAGAAGTAGTTTTGAACATTATGAACTAATAATTGCAAAAATTTATAAAAGAAACTTGAAATGGTAGACATGCGCACAAGCAGTTTTGGACGTTCTTGGATAATAAAAATCTAAAACATTAAATATCTACTGTGGAGGTGATTGAGGTTAACAAAGCTAAGTGTCTTATTGCAATAGTAGTTGAAGCTTGTAAATACTTCAATTTGAAAACACCTCCATTACTTCATTTTGTTAAATTTTTACTCATATTAAGTTCAATTAAGCAAGGGCAACATTTTCGTCCATTTGATTCTTCACATAGTTGAAAACAATTTTTTCTTTTTACTTTAAGGGACGGAGATTTAGAAGGAGGAGGTAGTAATAGTAAGCACAAGAAGTTTTGAACATTGTGGAGTAATAATTGCGAAATTTATAGAAGAGATTTGAAATGGTAGACATGAGAACAAGCAGTTTGGAAAATTCTTGGATAATGAGAACCTAAATTATTAAAAATCTACTGTGGAGGTGGTTGAGTTTAACGAAGCCAAGTGTTCTATGGCAATAGTAGTTAACGCATATGAATTCTTCAATTTAAGACATCTCCATTAGTAGATTTTGTTCCATTTTTATTCATACTAAGTTGAATTCAGCAAAGGAACCACATTTCTGTCTACTTGTTTCTGAACATAGCTGAACACAAATTTCCTTTTAACTTTAAGAAACGGCGATTTAGAAGCAGGAGATAGTAGGAGTGTGAACAAGAAGTTTTGAACATTGTGGAGTAATAATTGCAAAATTCATAGAAGAAATTTGAAATGGTAGACATGCGCACAAGCAGTTTGGGACGTTTTTGGATAATAAGAATCTAACTTATTATAAATCCACTGTGGAGGTGATTGAGGTTAACGAAGCTAAGTGTCTTATTGCAATAGTAGTTGAAGTTTGTAAATTCTTCAATTTGAAGACATCTCCATTACTGTATTTTGTTCAATTTTTACTCATTTTAAGTTCAATTAAGTAAAGGGACAACATTTTCATCTATTTGTTCCTTCACATAGCAGAAAACAATTTTTTTTCACTTTAAGGGACGGAGTTCTAGAAGCAGGAGGTAGTAGGAGTATGCACAAGTAGTTTTGAACATTATGGGTTAATAATTGCAAAAATTTATAAAAGAAACTTGAAATGGTAGACATGCGCACAAGCAGTTTTGGACGTTCTTGGATAATAAGAACCTAAAACATTAAATATCTACTGTGGAGGCGATTGAGGTTAACAAAGCCAAGTGTCTTATTGCAATAGTAGTTGAAGCTTGTAAATACTTCAATTTGAAAACACCTCCATTACTTCATTTTGTTAAATTTTTACTCATATTAAGTTCAATCAAGCAAAGGCAACATTTTCGTCCATTTGATTCTTCACATAGTTGAAAACATTTTTTTCTTTTTACTTTAAGGGACGGAGATTTAGAAGGAGGAGGTAATAGGAGTAAGCACAAGAAGTTTTGAACTTTATGGAGTAATAATTGCGAAATTCATAGAAGAAATTTGAAATGGTAGACATGAGAACAACCAGTTTGGAATATTCTTGGATAATAAGAACCTAAATTATTAAAAATCTACTGTGGAGGTGGTTGAGTTTAACGAAGCCAAGTGTTCTATGGCAATGGTAGTTAACGCATATAAATTCTTCAATTTAAGGCAACTCCATTAATTGATTTTGATTCATTTCTATTCATACTAAGTTGAATTAAGCAAAGGAACCACATTTCTGTCTACTTGTTTCTGAACATAGCTGAACACAAATTTCCTTTTAACTTTAAGGAACTGCGTTTTAGAAGCAGGAGATTGTAGGAGTGTGAACAAGAAGTTTTAAACATTGTGGAGTAATAATTGCAAAATTCATAGAAGAAATTTGAAATGGTAGACATGCGCACAAGCAGTTTAGGATGTTTTTGGATAATAAGAATCTAAATTATTAAAAATCCACTGTGGAGTTGATTGAGGTTAACGAAGATAAGTGTTTTATTGCAATAGTAGTTCAAGTTTGTAAATTCTTAAATTTGAAGACACCTCCATTACTGTATTTTGTTCAATTTTTACTCATTTTAAATTCAATTAAGTAAAGGGACAACATTTTTGTCCATTTCTTCCTTCACATAGCTGAAAACATTTTTTTTTTCACTTTAAGGGACGGAGTTCTAGAAGAAGGAGGTAGTAGGAGAATGCAGAAGTAGTTTTGAACATTATGAACTAATAATTGCAAAAATTTATAAAAGAAACTTGAAATGGTAGACATGCGCACAAGCAGTTTTGGACGTTCTTGGATAATAAAAATCTAAAACATTAAATATCTACTGTGGAGGTGATTGAGGTTAACAAAGCTAAGTGTCTTATTGCAATAGTAGTTGAAGCTTGTAAATACTTCAATTTGAAAACACCTCCATTACTTCATTTTGTTAAATTTTTACTCATATTAAGTTCAATTAAGCAAGGGCAACATTTTCGTCCATTTGATTCTTCACATAGTTGAAAACAATTTTTTCTTTTTACTTTAAGGGACGGAGATTTAGAAGGAGGAGGTAGTAATAGTAAGCACAAGAAGTTTTGAACATTGTGGAGTAATAATTGCGAAATTTATAGAAGAGATTTGAAATGGTAGACATGAGAACAAGCAGTTTGGAAAATTCTTGGATAATGAGAACCTAAATTATTAAAAATCTACTGTGGAGGTGGTTGAGTTTAACGAAGCCAAGTGTTCTATGGCAATAGTAGTTAACGCATATGAATTCTTCAATTTAAGACATCTCCATTAGTAGATTTTGTTCCATTTTTATTCATACTAAGTTGAATTCAGCAAAGGAACCACATTTCTGTCTACTTGTTTCTGAACATAGCTGAACACAAATTTCCTTTTAACTTTAAGGAACTGCGTTTTAGAAGCAGGAGATTGTAGGAGTGTGAACAAGAAGTTTTAAACATTGTGGAGTAATAATTGCAAAATTCATAGAAGAAATTTGAAATGGTAGACATGCGCACAAGCAGTTTGGGATGTTTTTGGATAATAAGAATGTAAATTATTAAAAATCCACTGTGGAGTTGATTGAGGTTAACGAAGATAAGTGTCTTATTGCACTAGTAGTTGAAGTTTGTAAATTCTTTAATTTGAAGACACCTGCATTACTGTATTTTGTTAAATTTTTACTCATTTTAAATTTAATTAAGTAAAGGGACAACATTTTCATCTATTTGTTCCTTCACATAGCTGAAAACAATTTTTTTTCATTTTAAGGGACGGAGTTCTAGAAGCAGGAGGTAGTAGGAGTATGCATAATTAGTTTTGAACATTATGAACTAATAATTGCAAAAGTTTATAAAAGAAACTTGAAATGGTAGACATGCGCACAAGCAGTTTTGGACGTTTTTGGATAATAAGAACCTAAAACATTAAATATCTACTGTGGAGGTGATTGAGGTTAACGAAGCCAAGTGTTCTATGGCAATAGTAATTAACGCATATGAATTTTTCAATTTAAGACATCTCCATTAGTAGATTTTGTTCCATTTTTATTCATACTAAGTTGAATTCAGCAAAGGAACCACATTTCTGTCTACTTGTTTCTGAACATAGCTGAACACAAATTTCTTTTTAATTTTAAGGAACGGCGTTTTAGAAGCAGGAGATAGTAGGAGTGTGAACAAGAAGTTTTGAACATTGTGGAGTAATAATTGCAAAATTCATAGAAGAAATTTGAAATGGTAGACATGAGCACAAACAGTTTGGGACGTCCTTGGATAATACAAACCTAAATTATTAAAAATCCACTGTGGAGGTGATTGAGGTTAACGAAGCCAAGTGTCTTATTGCAATAGTAGTTGAATTTTGTCAATACTTCAATTTGAAGACACCTCCATTACTGTATTTTGTTAAATTTTTACTCATTCTAAATTCAATTAAGTAAAGGGACAACATTTTCATCTATTTGTTCCTTCACATAGCTGAAAACAATTTTTTTTTCACTTTAAGGGACGGAGTTCTAGAAGCAAAAGGTAGTAGGAGTATGCATAAGTAGTTTTGAATATTATGAACTAATAATTGCAAAAATTTATAAAAGAAACTTGAAATGGTAGACATGCGCACAAGCAGTTTTGGACGTTCTTGGATAATAAAAATCTAAATTATTAAAAATCTACCATAGAGGTGGTTGAGGTTAACAAAGCCAAGTGTTTTATGGCAATAGAAGTTGACGCATGTAAATTCTGCAATAAAAGACACCTCCATTACTAGATTTTGTTACATTTTTAGTAATACTAAGTTGAATTAAGCAAAGGAACAACATTTCTGTCTATTTGTTTCTGCACATAGCTGAAGACAAATTTCTTTTTAACTTTAAGAAACGGCGTTTTAGAAACAAGAGATAGTGGTAGTGTGCACAAGAAGTTTCGAACGTTGTGGAGTAATAATTGCCAAAATTCATAAAAGAAAATTGAAATGGTAGACATGCGCACAAGTAGTTTTGACGTTCTGGGTAACTAAAACAAACGTCTCTTCCAAATCAAAGTCCTCATTATTTCAAAATTAATTTTATTAAGTAAATAAATTAATCCCAACATAGATTTCTGTCCCTGGACATGGGTGAAAGCTGAAATTTCGCAATTTTTTGGGGCAACGCCTCTGGTCGTTGATACCGTCGAGATGAGAGCCGTTGCCGAAATTGTCGTTTCGTAACTGGGAACGGGAAGGCCATGTAGGTTCGGATCAGACGGTCGAACGCCCTCTCTAATAGAAATACAGAACGTTACACTTGTAAATACAAATACACATGCCACATTCCGTACGTAATGGGAAAATTCTTACACTCAACTTTACTGGTGGCGGCGGCGGCTTTCCCCTTTTCCCCATATTATCGTCCGATGCGGTCGCCAAGATTTTATACGCCAAACAACGGTCCTCTCGTTTCGTATTTATCGTCCCGCCAGGATCAACAGGACGAAACCAGTGGCGTGCCAGATTTTAAAAGTTAAAAAAAAAATCGTCGTAACCGGTTTGATTGTTTCATGGGCGAGCACCTTCGATGTCATTATAATCATATTTATTATTGTTCAAGTTCGCTACGATCACGCAGGCGTGAAAACAACACCATAGAATTATAGACCGTACACCTCTCTTCACGTATGGCGCACTTGGCCGGTTTTATCGAGGAAACTATCTAAAAACTGTACGATTTTATAACGTCGAAATCGTTTTTTTCTCTACTTCTTCTCTTTCCTCGTGTTTAATGACTGTGATGTCAGAGGCATTGGGTGGATTTTTTTCCTTGTTCCGCTATCCATTCAATGTTCCGCCAGATCGTATCGGGTTTTCCGGAAAACCTCGGAAATTTCCCGTCAACCACAAAACACTTTCGAATTTTTGTTTTTATCAAAAATTATTTAGAAATCGAATTTTTTTTTTCGTTTTTTTTTTTGTTGGTAATGTTTTGAAGTTAAACCTTCAAATTTTCATAGTGGAAAAATAGTTTCGGGAATAAGTCTAATGAAGAGAGTTTCGGTGAATGTGGCTCGTGTTTATGAAGTGGTTGAGGGTCGATTTTTCCGGTTGACGTCGTGGCGATTTTTCCTCTATTTCGGGCTTTGCCCGAAACTTGAAACAAATTCCGAGTTATTTCATCAAGTATTCAGATTGGCTTTTGATCTCGAGGACCGGCCGCGGTATCGGTGCCGGTATAAAATATTTTCCCGGTTGAAATCAGCAGACCAAATAATAACTGGCCGCTTTTCCCGTTTACAATTACATTTTCATAGGGAAACGGCGATGATGATTATCAGGGCCGGAGGCGTTCGGCCGTCGTTTTGCTTGAAAAATTCTTAATAATTAAACATCGGCATCACTGGCGATTTTCGCGTCGGGACTCTGTTCAAATAGAGTTATCCGCTTTCGAATATTTTCGCGAATATCTGCGAAAAGCGAGCCCTTTGTGGCGCCGCGTCCCTCGAGTGTTTGAGGGTTGGAACGGGTTAGAAACGGAAAGGGCGTTTCTTTACCTTTGATGCACCTTTTAGCGATTTTCGCGGCGTCGTTGGAATTTTTCGAATTTTTTTTGTGATTTTTTTTTGTTACTAAGAGCGTCATTGAAACGAAAAAACGGGTTTACGTGCAACAACTGAAACCATTAAAAAGTCTGCTAGTTTTGTCGGAATTAATTCCGAAACAAGTACCCGATTCCGGGAAATTACACAAATATTAAATTCAACATTTTAACCGTCCATGATTAACGCTACCGCACGGCCATGGGAAAATATTTTTAATAACAAAACACGAACGAATTTCGTGTAATAATTAAGTTCCACAATTATTGTTCTTGTTATGCGTGAAAATAATGGTATTAATAAAATTGTTGCTCAAGTTTCGAGAAATTTTTAATTGTCTAACTTGAAACGTTACAGTTTTTATGACGCGATATGGAAATTTATCGACAAATCGCCGGTGAAATAACGACGGCCATTAATTGTCGAGATGGCCGTTGACGATTAATATACGGAAAAAGCTCGAACTGGTTCTTATCGATATCAACGATCTTAATATTTTGTTCGAAGAATCGGAATATTACTAGATTCTGATAAATACAGTGGGAATTATCACGTAGGTAGGCTTTTAATTTCTTGGACGCTTTCCTCTTGGACTGGTCGAGGTCGGGACCGGAGCGGCAATTGCGGAAGAACCGTGAGAATCGACGGGTTTCCCACCGTTATCCAAAATTTTCCTTAAAATAGTGCCAAGATTTGCAGAAAAATTTTGGGAACGAGGAAGTTTTCGTTTCCGATTGTATCAATAGGAATCTCGTTTCATTTTTTAGTTTTTTTTTCTTCAGATGCCTGTCATCCCGGATATAGCGGTCGTCCTAGCTATCGCGATGATTATGTTACTCATAGAAAACCAAGTTTTGAATTTTTTAACCCCCAAATGTTTTCCTCTTTTTGTTAAGCAGAAATAAGTTGTCTGATTTTCTAGCATTTTCCTTTTTCTATCTAAATTTCAATTCTTCTTTTACTGTTTGGTCGTTTGAGATGAAAATTTGAAAGAAATGGCATTTTAAGTGTGCGCAAGGTGTTTTCGAACATTGTGGGTTAAAATTTTTGCAATTAAGAATTTGTAATTTTTGAAGTTTAAAAAAATTTACTTGTAGGTTCCAGTTCAAGAACTTCACAATTTTACTTCATTTGTTATGGCGTAAGAATTCCATTCTAAAACCTTAATTCTAAGGTTTCTGGTAGTTTGTTGTAGTTTATTTAACCATTTGACTCTTTATTTTTTTTGTTCTTTATTTTCTTATATGTCAATATTTGTTGAAACATTTTCTTGCAGTTTTATATTGCCTTATTATCCGAACATTCATTTAATATTTTTCTGTATGAAATCGTGTCCTAATTATTGTTAAATAATTTTTCTCCTTTATCACTTTTTTTTGCCTTCTCTTTGGGAGTATAGCATTTTTGTCCAGTTTTTAAAAGTTGATGATTTCTTCAATTTTATTAGATATGTTAAATTTTGTTGTAAAGCTTACTTTTTGATTTTTTTTCTTAACATATTTCCCTTCATTTTTTCTGTGAAGATTATAGTATTTGTGTTGATCAAGTTCTTTTTTGTAAGTTTGCCACTACATCTTCCTGTTTTTTTTTTGTTCCGAATCTGATCTTGTTTGCAAAAATTGGTTGCATTTATATATCTATAAACTGTGAAACGATCAGTTTTTGTATATAATTTCTATTTTTTGCAATTTCTTTAATCGATGCTTTTCGTTAGTTCTGGCCTTTAATCTTTCTTCTGAAGATTCTGGTAGAGTAGTTGGTTAAGTTGTTTTCCATTTTTTAAGTCACTTTTACAATTTTGCTCTAATGCATTTTTAATCTTTAATTCTATAAATTGCAAAACTTTCAATTTTTGTTGTAAAACTTTCTTTTTTCTATTCGCTTAGTCGAAGCTTTCTTTCCTTTAATTGTTTCTTTCTGGAGACTATCTTATTCATGTTGGGCAAGTTTCTTTATCTTTTTTAGTTAATTCTGAAATTTGACCAGTATTCTTCTTGATGTTCTTAGTCTTCCAATGACAAGTCTTCTAATTTTTGGCATTTCTTCTAGTAAAGCGATTTTTTAATTTTTTTTTCTTTAATCTTTCATTTGGATTACAGAGTAGGATTTTTTATATCAATTTAGACAATTTTTCAATTTTGCTATTATGTTTTCTTTTTATGACTTTATCACGAATCTTATCTTTTTTTAAGAGTTCTATTCCTATAAACTGTAAATTTTACAATTTTCTTGATAAAACTTTTGTTTTTGCCATTTTTTTATTTAAAATTTTCTTTCCTTTATTTTTCTCTTTTAATCCATGATATGGAAATCTTGATATTCTTGTTGAGCAAGATTCTTTATCTACTTTATCTTGCAATAATTTGCTTATTTTTATATTCTTATTTATTTACCACGAGTAAGTTGACGTTATTCTAATCATTTTAGAAGATTGCTATTACGTCTTCTTCTTGCTTTTCTTGTCACGAGTGGTATATCGTTTGTAAAGATTTTATTGCAAAATTTCTATTTTTTGTTACTTATTTAGTCAATAATTTTACTTTTTTGTTTTCAATCTTTTTTTCTGAAGATTCTCACACACTAGTTGCTCAAGAGGTTTTTTTTAAATTCTTTCTTTTTTGTCTTCCTACAGCTTATTTCTATAAATTGGCGCTATCTTAATCTTTAGTTCCATTAATTGTAGAACGTCCATTTCTTGTTGTAAAACTTTGTTTTCTTCTATTTCGTAGTCAAAATCTTTTTTTCTTAAAATGTCTCTTTCTACAGACTATGTTGTTAGTGTTAGTCAAATTCTTTAATCTTTTTTCAGTTAATTCAAATTTTTTTTATTTTATTTCTTCTTGATCCAGAGTCTCATTTTTTTTAATAAAAATTGTTCTTATTTCTATAAACTCTAAAACTAAGAGTTCTTCCTGTAAAACTTTAATTTTTTGGTATCCTTTTTATCGAGATTTTCTTTTCTTTATATCTCCTAAAAAAGATTAAAATTTTCTTATTGGAGATTGTGATTAATTACTTCTTTGTCAAGATTATTAATTTTTTTTAGTTGGTTTCCATGTTTTATTATAAACTCTTCTTGGTCTTCTTACCACGTATCACAATTTATTTTTTAAATTGTCGCTATGATGATAGTAGATTGTGATCTACTACTTCTTGGTCAAGATTCTTTATTTTTCTTTAGTCGCTTTCCGTGTCTTGCTCTACCGCATTTTTGGATTTCTTACCATGTCTGTTCTGATCTTCTTACCTGTTCCTATAATACTTCTATTCTTTTGCTATTCTCCTTAGTCAATTTTCTTTTTATATGTTTTTGTTAATAATTCTTTTGAAGATTCTGGTATTTTTGTTGGTTATCTTTATGTTTCTATAAACTCTAAGACTGTCAGTTTTTGTTGTAAAATTTTGTTTTTTTTCATCCTTCTTAGTCGAAATCCCATAAGTTTTCTTTATTCTTTTTGAGTCTGTGATCAACTACTTTTGGATTAAGATTCTTTGTTTTTCTTGAGTCGCTTCCCGAATTTTGCTATACTGTTTTTTGGTCTTTCTACCATGTCTCGAAACATATTTCCTATTTATTTTTATAAAACTTCCATTCTTTTGTTATTTTCTTTGGTCAATTTTTTTATATTTTTCCTATAATATTTTTTCTAGAGATTCTGGTATTCTTCTTGGTAAATTATCTTTTTTTTTCTATAAACTCGAAGACTGTCAGTTTATGCTGTGAAACTTCTTTTTTTTCCTCTTCCTTAGTCGAAACTTTCTTTTCTTCATAAATTTCCTTTAATCTTCCTTTTGGAGATTGTGATCAACTACTTCTTGGTCAAGATTCTTCATTTTTCTTTAGTCGCTTTCCGTGTCTTGCTATACCGCATTTTTTGCTTTCTTACCATGTCTGTTCTTATTTTCCTACCTGTTCCTATAAAACTTCTATTCTTCTGCTATTATCCTTAGCCAATTTTTTTCTATATCTTTTTGTTAATAATTCTTTTGGAGATTCTGGTACTTTTGTTGGTCAATTATCTTTATGTTTCTATAAACTCTAAGACTGTCAGTTTTTGTTGTAAATTTTTCTCTTTTTTTAATCTTTCTTAGTTGAAACTCCATAAATTTTCTTTATTCTTTTAGAGACTACTTTTGGGTCAAGATTCTTCGTTCTCCTTTAGTCACTTTCCGAATTTTGCTATACCGATTTTTAGTCTTTCTACCACGTCTCGAAACATATTTCCTATCTGTTCTTATAAAACTTCTATTCTTTTGTTATTCTCCTTAGTCAATTTTTTTCTATATTTTTCCTTTAATATTTCTTCTGGAGATATTGATATTCCTCTTGGCTAATTATCTTAATTTTTCTATTAACTCTGAAACAACGAGTTCTTATTGTAATATTTCTGTTTTCTTACCATCGTTCTTAATCGAAACTTTATTTTCTTCATAAATTTTCTTTAATCTTACTTTTGGAGATTGCGATCAACTACTTCTTGGGCAACATTTTTCATTTTTCTTTAGTCGCTTTGCGTGTCTTGCTATACCGCAGTTTTTGTTTCCTTACCATGTCTGTTCTTATCTTCCCACCTGTTCCTATAAAACTTCTATTCTTTTGCTATTCTCCTTAGCCAATTTTTTTTCTATATCTTTTTGTTAATAATTTTTTTGTAGATTCTGGTATTCTTGTTGGTCAATTATCTTTATGTTTCTATAAACTCTGAGACTGTCAGTTTTTGTTGTATTTTTTTTTTCTTTTTTCATCTCTCTTAGTCGAAACTCCATAAATTTTCTTTATTCTTTTAGAGACTACTTTTGGGTCAAGATTCTTTGTTTTTCTTTAGTCACTTCCCGAATTTTGCTATATCGATTTCTGGTCTTTCTACCACGTCTCGAAACATATTTCCTATCTGTTCCCATAAAACTTTTACTCATTTGTTATTCTTTTTAGTCAATTTTTTTTCTATATTTTTCCTTTAATATTTTTTTTGGAGATTTTGGTATTCCTCTTGGTTAATTATCTTAATTTTTCTATTAATTCTAAAACAACGAGTCGTTATTTGTAATATTTCTATTTTTTTACCATCGTTCTTAATCGAAACTTTATTTTCTCCATAAGTTTTCTTTAATCTTACTTTTGGAGATTGTGATCAACTACTTTTTGGTCAAGATTCTTTATTTTTCTTTAGTCGCTTTCCGTGTCTTGCTATACCGCATTTTTGGGTTTCTTACCATGTCTGTTCTTATCTTCCTATCTGTTCCTATGAAACTTCTATTCTTTTGCTATTCTCCTTGGTCAATTTTTTTCTAGATCTTTTTGTTAATAATTCTTTTAAAGATTCTGGTATTCTTGTTGGTCAATTATCTTTATGTTTCTATAAACTCTAAGACTGTCAGTTTTTGTTGTAAAAATTTTTTTTTCATCTTTTTTAGTTGAAACTCCATAAATTTTCTTTATTCTATTAGAGTCTACCTTTGGGTCAAGATTCTTCGTTTTTCTACCACGTCTCGACACATATTTCCTATCTGCTTTTATAAAATTTCTATTCTTTTGTTATTCTCTTTAGTCAATGTTTTTTCTATATTTTTCCTTTAATATTTCTTCTGGAGATTTTGGTATTCTTCTTGGTTAATTATCTTCATTTTTCTATTAACTCTAAAACTACGAGTTCTTATTGTAATATTTCTATTTTTTTACCATCGATACTTTATTTTCTCCGTAAATTTTCTTTAAGCTTTCTTTTAGAGATGGTGATCAACTACTTTTTGGTTAAGATTCTTCATTTTTCTTTAAGCGTTTTCAGAATTTTGCTATACCTTTTTTTGGTCTTTTTACCATGTCCTACAACTTATTTTTTAAATTGGCACTATCCTTTTTCGTATTTTTTCCTAAAAAACTTCTATTTTTTGCTATCCTTCTTGGTCAATCTTTTTTCTATATCTTTTCTTTAATATTTCTTTCCAAAATTCTGGTACTCTTGTTGGTCAACTCTAGATTTTCTTAGTCATCTTTAGGATTTTTCTACTCCAGGATCTTCTTTTTCAATTCTTGAAACTAATCTTTTCCTTAAAGACCTGAAGAACTGGAGAAACATTTTTTTTGAACAGTTTTTCCTCCCCCTAACCCCAATTCCGAAAAAGAATCGTTTTGAGGGAGTCAATTTTCTTAATTTCCTCCTCAAGTTTTTTCTATCTACATATTCACTCTTTCTACCCAAAATTCGGGAAAATTCTCCATTTTTCGAGCAAAACAAAATTTTGGCACACATGAATTTGATTGGATTTTCTGCCAAAAAAAGTCGCAAATTACACAAACGTTCTTTCTATTGTGGTTTTGATGCGTGGTCCGTGGTTCTGCGTTCGCCCATAATGACCCATAACCGTCTTGTTTACCTGCCGGGCGACGATGAAATAGTCAAAGATATCGAACTGTTGAATACCTGAAGTGGGTATCGGAATTCAGCATATAGTTGTAAATAGTCATAAATGTCGGCTTCCCTCCGCCGTCGCGGCAATAACCCCCCTTCGGAATATCCACTAACAATAAGAAATCCTCCAGAAACCGAACGAACACACATATTACATATTTACGATTTCTTTTTTTCCAAATTTACCTCTTCTACCTGCTTATAGGTCTCGGCGCTATTGTTTATGTCATATTGCATTTCGTACGCTGTTACCGCGATAAACGTTACCGGTCGCTGTGGACGCGAACGTAGCAATTTTCCAGTGTACACCATAATGATATGATAATGAACACACCGATGGTTATTAATTCAAGAATCATGGTATTTTATGGATGTAATGTCCGTTTTTATGATTGTTTATGCGATACAGATGATTGGTTAGTATTGCTTGGGCCGGTCAAGCAACATAATCCCCATAATCGGCCGGTGCAAGGGGCGAAAAACATACCGCGAGGACGCGCTTCGGGTATAATTAAATGGCGTATTTGTGTCTGAACGGTTTGCATTATTTTCTGGATATCGTCGAAGAATCGCCGAGTTATCGCTCTCTCGACCAGATCGGATAATAACAATAATAATAACGCAATATCGTGCAACTTTTTCCCCATTTCCTCCGGGCCCGAACTTATTGTTGTAATAAATTTATTAATGCGACTCCTTCCTCCGGTTGGTTCTTTTCCCGTTGCCATCTCTCGAAATATCATTAAGATTATCGGTGATATGATGTAATGTGGAAATATTGCGATGGGTTTCCTTCCTATCGTCCCTTATACTTTCAACAGATGGGAAATAATGGGATACCTTCGGACGGGAGCGCTCTTTTTATCGGTGCTAATGATAGCGGGTCCTCCACTTTAACCGCCGATGGAAATTCTACACACAAAACGCCCGAAAAGCGAATCGGCAGCGTGTTCGATCAAGAACAACGAATTAATTCAAAAATGAAAATAAGTGGCGACGTCATCCGCTTGAAATGAGTAATTTAGAAGAATAATTCGACTTTCGACCGAAGGGTCACTATAATAAAAAATTACTTTCGATAAAAATTGTTAGTCAACAAGATAGTTAATGAAAATTTGTTAGGGTGCACATTTTCAATTGCAATTTTTTTTAACTGATATTGGATAAATTTTTGGTTAAAGAGAACTGCCGAATAAAAAGACGAAAATTGTTGGCTTCCAAGAAAATTTTACTAGTTAAGAAAAGTCTGTGGGAGTTAAGTCTGGTGAATGTTTTCAATTGGCAGTTTTTTCTAAATGATATTGGGAAAATTTTTGGTTGAAGAAAAGTGCGGAACAAAAACAAAAGAAAATTTTGCTATGTGCTCTATTTTGGAACGTGTAGAATTTATTGATGAAGAATAGAAGAACTGGATGAAATATGAAGAAATTGAACGTCTAATTGAGCTAAAGCCGATGCGAATCGACAATTTTCAGTCGTTCTGTTGGATTGGACCCATTGAAGTTGGTTACTCAACGAAAACTTCAGAAATTCTAAAATTTTAATTACTGTGAAAAATTAAGTGGTGACGTCATCCGACTGAAATAAGTGTCCTAAAATTTTTCTGGAACATGTAAAATTTATTAGTTGCGCCTCCAGGAATTGGAAGAAATTTGAAGAGAAGCTGACGCTTATTTTTGTATTAACACAGAAGAAGAATATAAAAAAAAATATTGGAAACTTTTCTTAAACCTTGAAACTTAATTTATCCAAGCTGAAGTCGAAATATTTTTGGCGATCAAATTTTTTATTTTCCTAAGTACTTTTGAAAATAAAATCTGATGGAGCTAAATTTGACAAAAACTGTAAACTCCAGGTCGTCCCGTTGAACGAGAACCACCAAAATTGCAAATAAAATAAAACTCTTTAAGCAAATTGCCCACTAAGAGAGAAAATGAAACGAAAGTAAGTGGGGACGTCATTTGTTTGAAATTAGTGGCTCAGGATAATTTGTAAGTTTGTATAATTTTGATACACGCAGAAATGATTAGCGGAATTTACATTATTTGTAAAATTTGACAAGAAGAACAATAACAATTAGTACGAATTTTAATAAAAAATGTTTGAAAAAAGTCTGATGGGCTCAAATATGGTGAATATTAGAGATTTAACAAAAATAATTTTTGTGTAAATGTTGAATAAAGAAAATTATTCAAACTGACAAAATAAGTGGCGACGTTATTCCCTTGAAATGAGTGGCTCATTAGCTCAAGTTATTTTACAAATTTGTATATTTTTGCTACACGTAAATGAGAAGGAAACCCATAGCGATTACTTCCATCTTCAATAGAGAAAAGAAAATTTGAAGAAACTTTCTAGTAATTAGTAAAAGTGTGATGGGGCTAAATGTGGTGAATATTGTGCATTCGAATTTGGCGTTTTTAACTGGGAGCAAGAGAATTTCGAAATAGATGAAACTGTTAATTGAGGAAAAATATATAAACTGCAAAAACAAGTGGTGACGTCACTGGATTGAAATAAGTGGCTTAAATCTTTTTGTAGAGATTAAAAATGTGATAAGAAATATGACGAGAAATTAGTGAGTTGCTTTATTGGAAAAAAAATTACAAAAAATTTTGAAATATTAAAAATACAATTCTGGTAGGTCGAATTGGACACTTCTAAAATTACCACAAAATCGATTTATTTTTAGAAATTATTCTACGGTCTATTCATGGACGTTAGGTAGATTTTCGAAAATAAGTGCAATTCTGAGGGGGGAAAATCCGATGAATAAAAGTTCCATTAGTGAATTAAACCATCAAAGCTGACGATTATTTCTGTTGTAACACAGAAAAAAAATATTCAAAATTTTTTTTATTGTAAACTCTTTAAAACTTAGTTCAACTAAGTTGAAGTCGAAATATTTGAACTAGATAAAATATGAAAAAAATGAAAGTCTAATGGAGCTAAAGCCGATGAAAATTGACAGTTTTCAGTCGTTTTGTTGGATTAAACCCATTGAAGTTGTTCACTCAATAAAAACTTTAGAAATTCTAAAATTTCAACTACCAGGAAAAATGAAGTGTACAAAGTGGTGACGTCATCCGACTGAAATAAGTGTCTTAAATTAAATTGGAAGAAATATGAAGAGAAGCTGACGCTTATTTTTGTATTAACACAGAAGAATATTAAAAAAAAAATATAGGAAACTTTTCTTAAACCTTCAAATTTAATTCATCCAAGTTGAAGTCGAAATATTTTTGGTCATCAAATTTCTTACATTTCTAAGTACTTTTGAAAATAAAATCTAATGGAGAGCTAAATTTGACATAAACTGTAAACTCCAAGTCGTCCCGTTGAACGAGAACCACCAACATTGCAAATAAAATGAAACTTTTTAAGCAAATTGCTCACTAAGAGAGAAAATGAAACAAAAATAAGTGGGGACGTCATTCGTTTGAAATGAGTGTCTCGAGATAATTTGTAAATTTGTAAATTTTTGATTAACGTAGAAATTATTAGCGGAGTTTACAATATTTGGAAAATTTGAGAAGAAAAACAATAACAATTAATTCGATTTTTAATAAAAAAAGTTTGGAAAAAGTCTGATGGGCGTAGATATGGTGAATATTATAAATTCAAGAAAATTATTTAAACAGGGAAAATAAGTGGCTCATTGGCTCAAGTTATTTTACAAATTTGTATATTTTTGCTACACGTAAATTTCCAATAGATAAAAGAAAGTTTAAAGAAACTTTCTAGCAATTAATAAAAATCTGATGGGGTTAAATGTTGTGAATATTGTGCATTCAAATTCGGCGTCTTTAACTGGGCGCAACAGAATTTCGAAATAGATGAGACTGTTAATTGACGAAAAACATATAAACTGCGAAAATAAGTGGTGACGTCATTCGAATGAAATAAGTGTCCTACGTTGATACGGGTAATTTTTTTTGTGAAGATTAAAAATTTGGGAAGAAATATGAAGAGGATTTAGTGAGTTACTTTAATAAAAAAAGTTTTACAAAATATTTAAAATATTAAAATAGCAATTCTGGTAGGTCAAATTGGACACCTCTAAAATTACCACAAAATCGATTAATTTTTTGAAATGATTCTACAGTTAAGTAGATTTTCGAAAATAATTGCAATTTTGAGGGGAAAAATCCGGTGAATAAATATCGCATTATTGAATTAAACCACCGAACTTGATGGAGAGTTTGAAGTTTTCTCTATCATTTCGTGGTCTTTGAGTAGTCTTACTGAAGATGTTGGAGATTTTTTGAGGCTACAACAAAACGAAAAACTCGAGTAATTATTAACAAAATTCGAAGAAGACCCTCAAAGTGGAATTTAAATTAAATCCGTAAGACCTCGATTTCGGTGTTAGTCTCGCCCGACGAAATCGCTGGGTTATAGACAGCTGCGCGACCGCGCTTTGATAGGATTGGAATTAAAATTTTTACCTTACAGTCGGACCTTCAAAATTTGACGTATAAGGGTACGGCTCCCGCGGAGCCCAGTGATATTTATAAATGCAGTTTCGAATATCTCTAGGTAGTCAGGCAAAGCAACATTCGACCAACCCAAAACCTATTGTTCTTTGACATTTTACGTCGTTTGAATTGTGATTGAAACGGAACCCCTAGAATTGATAATTGACTATAAACCTCACGAAATAATGCCCACTTCACATATGCAGGGACCCCTCGCCGACCCCGCAACACCCAAATATCCCGACGTTCCCAATCAAAAATTAATAACCGCGCTAATTAGCGAGAAATGCGGGCCCTTTTACGATAATCACAATAATTTTTTTTAATTATTTGTATTGTAGAAAAATTTTTTGAATGCGGGGGCGATACGGTCCTGGAATCTAGCGAGACTGCGCCGCCTCTTTGATAATCGTCGCCAATTTGGATTGAACGTATAAATCAGAGGCAGCGTCGTTGCGCTAAACGTCAATAACGCCAATCATACAGGTTCGCCAAATATCCAGCCATAAAAACCCTTTTGATGTCCGCCGTCTGTCGAATACTTTCGAAAATATGCAGTCGAGTTGCATAGCATCGAAAAATTTCCCACCCTTGAAATGACGCGATGCTCCAAATATCTCATCGACGACCAATTACAGGGATTTCGCGATTTTTTCAGTTTCAACTGTTAAACAAGACGAATAACAAAAAAAAAAAAAACTAGATACGTAGAAGAGATGGGAGCTTTGACGTTGTTGTTTTTGTGGCAGTCGTCGTCTTTCTGGTTCATATGTCATCCTTTGATCAGTTTCTGTTGGCGTGTCCGTTGTGCCATTGTGGCCTAATCAAAAGCAGATTTTCCTTTCGGTTTCTATAATTAAAGCCGCGAAAAGGCAAAAAGTCCCCTCCCCGTTATCGTCCTGGATCCAAATGGCCTCTTCGTTTCATTTTATTCCGGACTCTCTCGCTCTCTCCGGGATAAATCACTTATCCATTGAAAGACCACATTAAAATCAAGGCGGTCGAGCTCATCAATTGTCCAACAATAGAGCAACGACATAAACACAGGCACATGTGATGTGGAACGATTTATCAAAGACCGGTCCACTCGTCGTCGGACGATTCTTGACCCCGTAAGCTCGCGGTCTCTCTCTCCACCACTGACTACGACGATGATGATGGTGAAACAATTTATAAATTTTCGGGGACCAAGAGTGAGGATCGGGCAAAGGGGAGAATTTTCATCAACTATTCCCGATACCTGGGGGTTGTTCCCGTATGAAACCCGCACGGGCTGGCTGGTACGGGATCAAAGGACTCAAAGGAGCTTGCCGCGGCCCGAACTATGTGAAAAATTAATATTTTACCCGCGATTATTGTTATTAACTGCCGAAATTACGGATTAAACACTCCTCGGGTATGCTTTGATCCCGTTTTTGTTGCTGAGGGGATGAAGGCGGAACGGAACCGATGACGGGAATTTTCCGACTAATATCTAAAACTTTCGCCGGTTGAGAACGAACGCTTTGGGAACTTTCTAAACATTTTTGAAAATTTTTATAAGCCAAAGTTACGAAGTTTACCGGATTTAAATCCTTGCGACTTTTTAATTCGTAGTTCTCTATTGCTTTTGCTTCTAACATTTATTGTTTCAATGTTTAAGCACAAACAACTGAATGGGGGGCGGGGAAATTTTTGAAATATATTAGGTTAAGAAAACATCAAGTAGCGAATTAAATTTTTGAGACAAAAAAATTAAATCTTCTGTTCTGTGACATAATAAAATTAAATTACCTTTGTTGACTTCTACAACTTGAAGAAATTTGAAAATTTTAGGTCTCAATAAGTTAGTAACTCAAAATTTTTTTTCAGAAAATGGAAGCTGGGGGTGTATCCCAATGAAATTTTCTGTCCCGGGACATGATTAAATAAAGTTACCCTTGCTGACTTTTATAATTTTCAGAATTTTAAAAATTTTAGGTCTCAATAAGTTAGTAACTCAAAAAATTGTTCCAAGAAATGGAAGTTGGGGGTGTATCCCAATGAAATCTTCTGTCTTGTGACATAATTAACTAAAGTTACCTTTGTTGACTTCTATAACTTCCAAAATTTTTAAAATTTTCGATTTCAATAAGTTAGTTACTCTAAAAAGTGTTCCAGGAAATGAAAGTGGGGGGTGTATCTCAATGAAATCTTTGGTTTTGTGATATAATTAAAAAAAGTTACCTTTGTCAACTTTTATGACTTATAGAATTTTGAAAATTTTAGGCCTCAATAAGTTAGTAACTCAAAATATTGTTCCAGGAAATGGAAGTTGGGGGTGTATCCGAATGAAATATTCTGTCCTGTGACATAATTAAATAAAGTTACCTTTGTTGACTTCTATAACTTCCAGAATTTTGAAAATCTTAGGTCTCAATAAGTTAATAACTCAAAAAATTGTTCTAGAAAATGGAAGTTAGGGGTGTATCCTACTGAAATCTTCTGTTCTGTGACTTAATTAAATAAAGTTACCTTTGTTGACTTTTATGACTGCCTCAGTTTTCAAAATTTTAGGTCTCAATAAGTTAGTAACTCAAAATATTGTTCCAGGAAATGGAAGTTGGGGGTGCATCTCAATGAAATCTTCTGTTCTGTGACAACTAAATAAAGTTACCTTTGTTGACTTCTATAACTTCCAGAATTTTAAAAATTTTAGATTTCAATAAGTTAGTTACTCTAAAAAGTGTTTCAGGAAATGAAAGTGGGGGGTGTATCTCAATGAAATCTTCGGTTTTGTGATATAATTAAAAAAAGTTACTTTTGTCAACTTTTATGACATATAGAATTTTGAAAATTTTAGGTCTCAATAAGTTAGTAACTCATAAAATTGTTCCAGAAAATGGAAGTTGGGGGTGTATCCCAATAACATTTTCTGTTCCGAGACATAACTAAATAAAGCTACCCTTGTTGACTTCTATAACTTCCAGAATTTTGAAAATTTTAGTCCTCAATAATTTAGTAACTTAAAAAATTGTTCCAGAAAATGGAAGTTGGGGGTCTATCTCAATGAAATCTTTTGTTCTATGACACAATTAAATAAAGTTTCCTTTGTTGACTTCTATAACTTTCAGAATTTTAAAAATTTTAGATTTCAATAAGTTAGTTACTCTAAAAAGTGTTTCAGGAAATGAAAGTGGGGGGTGTATCTCAATGAAATCTTCAGTTTTGTGATATAATTAAAAAACGTTACCTTTGTCAACTTTTATGACATAGAGAATTTTGAAAATTTTAGGTCTCAATAAGTTAGTAACTCATAAAATTGTTCCAGAAAATGGAAGTTGGGAGTGTATCCCAATAACATTTTCTGTTCCGAGACATAACTAAATAAAGCTACCCTTGTTGACTTCTATAACTTCCAGAATTTTGAAAATTTTAGGCCTCAATAAGTTAGTAACTCAAAATATTGTTCCAGGAAATGGAAGTTGGGGGTGTATCCGAATGAAATGTTCTGTCCTGTGACATAGTTAAATAAAGTTACCTTTGTTGACTTCTATAACTTCCAGAATTTTAAAAATTTTAGGTCTTAATAAGTTAATAAACTCAAAAAATTGTTCCAGGAAATGGAAGTTAGGGGTGTATCCTAATGAAATCTTCTGTTTTGTGACATAATTAAATAAAGTTACCTTTGTTGACTTTGATGACTGCCTCAGTTTTCAAAATTTTAGGTCTCAATAAGTTAGTAACTCAAAAAATTGTTCCAGGAAATGGAAATTAGGGGTGTATCCTAATGAAGTGTTCTGTTTTGTAGCATAAATAAGCAAAGTTACTTCTGTTGACTTCTATAACTTTCATAATTTTAAAAATTTTAGGTCTCAATAAGTTAGTAACTCAAAAAATTGTTCCAGGAAATGGAAGTTAGGGGTGTATCCTAATGAAATTTTCTGTTCTGTGACATAATTAAATAAAGTTACTTTTGTTGACTTTTATGACTGCCTCAGTTTTCAAAATTTTAGGTCTCAATAAGTTAGTAACTCAAAAAATTGTTCCAGGAAATGGAAATTAGGGGTGTATCCTAATGAAGTGTTCTGTTCTGTGACATAATTAAATAAAGTTACCATTGTTGACTTCTAAAACTCCCATAATTTTGAAAATTTTAGGTCTCAATAAGTTAGTAACTCAAGAAATTCTTCCAGGAAATAGAAGTTGGGGGTGTATCCCAATGAAATCTTCTATTCTGTGACATAATTAAATAAAGTTACCTTTGTTGACTTCTATAACTTCCATAATTCTGAAAATTTCAGGTCTCAATAAATTAGTAACTCAAAGAATTGTTCCAGGAAATGGAAATTGGGGGTGTATCTCAATACAGTACAGAGTCGACGATACCAATATAAAGATATTTGCGTGGCAATGCGATTTCAAATGTTAAATTTTAATGTTATTGTCGACTGTTTATTGTGTTGGGATACAACCCCTTTTTTCAGGTAGCTCAGAACCAAAGTCCCGGATTTGAGAAAAGTGCAACTCGAATTTTCTTTATTTATTTAAAAGTACACGGCTTGATATATCAAAATTTAAATTCCACGCATGTGAATGTCAGGATACATAACTAAAACAATACGTTGCCATTCTAGAATTATTTTTTTTAATTCTTGAATAAAAATGAAAAAAATATCTTAAGGAATGAATTGAGATATAATTGTCTACACATTCACCAGAATTACATTCTTGTGGCTTTGTTTCTTTTATTAGGTATTTGAAATTTACTCGATTTGTTATTCCAATCCTTTGTCAAGAAGGGAGGATTTACTTTTTGCCACAATTTTTTTTTGTTATTTTTTTATTTCTAGACTCTTCGAAATTGTAGTCGACTGTTTGCGGATCACCATCTTAAAAATTGTCGCTTTAGGACATAGTAAAATGTATAATTTATCTACCTGGAAGAAGGGGGTGTACCCCAATACAATACACAATACAATACCATGAGGGATGTCATTTGAACCGGTAGTGCATATTTTAAATGTCATATTCTAACAAGGTTGTGAATTGGTAATTGCATTGGAGCACACCCCATCTCTTAGGTAGCCCAGACTAAGCGGACCTTAAGAGCAAAATTTCATCTTTAAGAGAGCTGAAACACAAATATTCTTTATTTGTTTGAAAATTGCTGTAAAGAAAATAATTCACGCTTGTAAACGTCAGGATAAAAACATATGTTACCAGAATTAAGTCCTTGCGATTTCAAAATTTTTATTTTCGTTTTTCTAATTTTATAGTTTTATTGTTCCATTTGTATATTTCAATGTGAACATATAATCAAACAAGAGTTGTTTCATTAGAATTAAATCCTTGTCACTTGCATACAAATCTCGTTAATAACCCTCACCTTAGAAGGCGCTACAAATTCTAATTCCTGCTACTATTCTCCATCTTTTTTTACATCTGCGGTCTCTCTTCCGTTATTGCACCTACAGTCAAAACCAAATTTCTTCGTATTTTCAAATTTTCTTCTACATCGATTTTTGCCACAATTGGATTTCTCCTGGTCTACTACGTGAAATTTTTCGACGTAGTGATCGACGCGATAGAAGGTGGAGGATTTGAAAAAGTAATTTGCTCGAAGTCCCGGGGCTTCTATCGAAACGAAGAAACTTGCGTTTGTTTGATACATTGTTTGTAATGAATATGGATGGGGTTCGTTGGGGGTCGGTCGGAGTCGTCGTGTAGACGCGGTGGATATTGGCAATTCCCCTGTCCGACAAGGCGGAGAGCTTTTCATTTGAAGTTATCAATCACGTCCTAACCCTTTCCTCTTTCCGGGACGTGTTCTTGCCCCCTCCGTTTTCACTCCCAGGACATTTACGTACACGGACGTCAGCGTTTCGCGATTTCCCTCGAATTTCGTCTGCTGTCCACTACGTCGATGTCTTCGCAGCAGTAGCAGCAGCAGCAGCAGCGCGACGGCGGTGATTAGTCAGGGGGCCTTATTGTAATACGGCCCTGTCAAGAGAGAACCGGGTGATATATGAATCGAATCATATATCAAACAATATTCGGCTAATTCGACCGTAGGAATTCCTATGTGTACGTTACGTCTGACGGTCCTCCGTTGCGTTCGTTTGGTTGGTATCATCAGCCCGTATAAAGGATTTGATGTGATGTTTTGCCCGTTGAATGGGCCCGGAGCGGAGAAAGTGTGGGTGGACACATCACCAGAGTCGCACAATACATTCGACCGGTGATGGATTTTCGGTTTTTGTCTTATACATGTGCGCGCCGGGATAATTTATTAAATTAGTCCTTTTATTGTGGCTCCGGAACGCCACTTAGATGACGTAGAGGAAGGCGACTCCCACCCCGATTACGACGAAAAATTTACGACGCAACACCAAAAAAATTAACCACGACTCGCCCATTCTCAAGGAACTACCGTTCAAAAATTTAACTCGAAATCTGAAAACTTTCTTCGAATTTTGATTAACTGCCGGCCAAGAATTTTCGACATTTTTGCAATTTTGAACTATTGCTTTTCAAGAATTTTACCCCAAATCTGGAGACTTTCTTGGAATTTTGATTAACTGTCGTTCAAGAATTTTTGACGTTTTTGGAATTTTGGGTAACTGCCGCACAAGAATTTTATCTTAAATCTAAAGGTTTCTTAGATTTTTTGCGAACTTTGGTTGAAGGTTTGGTCTAAAAAAATTATACGACTCGCTCATCTGCGAAGAACTACCGATCAAGAACTTTCCACATTCTTGAAATTTTGATAAATTGCCTTTCAATAATTTTACTTTAAATCTAGAGACTTTTTTGATTTTTTTTGAATTTCGGTTGAATGTTTGATTTAAATTAATTGATCCACGACTCGCTCATCCACGAAGAACTACAGATCAAGAACTTTCCACTTCTTGAAACTTTATGAACTACCGTTCAATAATTTTACTTTGAATCTAGAAACTTCTTTGATTCTCTTCGAATTTTGGTTGAAGGTTCGATCTAAAAAATTGATCCACGACTTGCTCATCTGCGAAGAACTACCGTTCAGGAATTTTTGATTTTTTGAAATTTTGGTTAACTACCATGCAATAATTTTACTTCGAATCAAGAGATTATTTTAATCTTTTTTAGGTCTGCTCCAAAAAATTGAGGTACAACTCGCTAATTCGCGGAAAATTACCGTTCTAAAATCTTCGACTTTCTTGGAATTTTGATTAGCTGCCGTACAAGAATTTTCAACGTTCTTGGAATTTTGGGTAACTGCTGCACAAGAATTTTATCTTAAATCTAAAGATTTCTTTGATTTTTTGCGAACTTTGGTTGAATGTTTGGTCTAAAAAAATGATACACGACTCGCTCATCTGTGAAGAACTACCGATTAAGAACTTTCCACATTCTTGAAATTTTGATGAACTACCGTTCAATAATTTTACTTTACATTTAGAGACCTTTTTGATTTTTTTTGAATTTCGGTTGAAGGTTTGATTTAAAATAATTGATCCACGACTCGCTCATCCGCAATGAACTACAGATCAAGAACTTTCCACTTCTTGAAATTTATGAATTGCCCTTTAATAATTTTACTTTGAATTTAGAAACTTCTTTGATTCTTTTCGAATTTTGGTTGAAGGTTCAATCTAAAAAATTGATCCACGACTTGCTCATTCGCGAAGAACTACCGTTCAGAAATTTTTGATTTTTTGAAATCATGGTTAACTACCATGCAATAATTTCACTTCCAATCAAAAGATTATTTTAATCTTTTTTAGATCTGCTCCAAAAAATTGAAGTATGACGCGGTAATTCGCGGAAAATTACCGTTCTAAAATCTTCGACTTTCTTGCAATTTTGATTAGCTGCCGTACAAGAATTTTCAACGTTTTTGGAATTTTGGGTAACTGTTGCACAAGAATCTTATTTTAAATTTAAAGATTTCTTTGATTTTTTGCGAACTTTGTTTGAAGGTTTGGTCTAAAAAAATGATACACGACTCGCTCATCTATGAAGAACTACCGATCAAGAACTTTCCACATTCTTGAAATTTTGAGGAACTACCGTTCAATAATTTTACTTTACATCTAGAGACCTTTTTGATTTTTTTCGAATTTTGGTTGAAGGTTTGATTTAAAGTAATTGATCCACGACTCGCTCATCCGCGAAGAACTACAGATCAAGAACTTTCCACTTCTTGAAACTTTATGAATTGCCGTTTAATAATTTTACTTTGAATCTAGAAACTTCCTTGATTCTTTTCGAATTTTGGTTGAAGGTTCAATCTAAAAAATTGATCCACGACTTGCTCATCTGCGAAGAACTACCGTTCAGGAATTTTTGATTTTTTGAAATTTTGGTTAACTACCATGCAATAATTTTACTTCGAATCAAGAGATTATTTTAATCTTTTTTAGGTCTGCTCCAAAAAATTGAGGTACAACTCGCTAATTCGCGGAAAATTACCGTTCTAAAATCTTCGACTTTCTTGGAATTTTGATTAGCTGCCGTACAAGAATTTTCAACGTTCTTGGAATTTTGGGTAACTGCTGCACAAGAATTTTATCTTAAATCTAAAGATTTCTTTGATTTTTTGCGAACTTTGGTTGAATGTTTGGTCTAAAAAAATGATACACGACTCGCTCATCTGTGAAGAACTACCGATTAAGAACTTTCCACATTCTTGAAATTTTGATGAACTACCGTTCAATAATTTTACTTTACATTTAGAGACCTTTTTGATTTTTTTTGAATTTCGGTTGAAGGTTTGATTTAAAATAATTGATCCACGACTCGCTCATCCGCAATGAACTACAGATCAAGAACTTTCCACTTCTTGAAATTTATGAATTGCCCTTTAATAATTTTACTTTGAATTTAGAAACTTCTTTGATTCTTTTCGAATTTTGGTTGAAGGTTCAATCTAAAAAATTGATCCACGACTTGCTCATTCGCGAAGAACTACCGTTCAGAAATTTTTGATTTTTTGAAATCATGGTTAACTACCATGCAATAATTTCACTTCCAATCAAAAGATTATTTTAATCTTTTTTAGATCTGCTCCAAAAAATTGAAGTATGACGCGGTAATTCGCGGAAAATTACCGTTCTAAAATCTTCGACTTTCTTGCAATTTTGATTAGCTGCCGTACAAGAATTTTCAACGTTTTTGGAATTTTGGGTAACTGTTGCACAAGAATCTTATTTTAAATTTAAAGATTTCTTTGATTTTTTGCGAACTTTGGTTGAAGGTTTGGTCTAAAAAAATGATACACGACTCGCTCATCTATGAAGAACTACCGATCAAGAACTTTCCACATTCTTGAAATTTTGAGGAACTACCGTTCAATAATTTTACTTTACATCTAGAGACCTTTTTGATTTTTTTCGAATTTTGGTTGAAGGTTTGATTTAAAGTAATTGATCCACGACTCGCTCATCCGCGAAGAACTACAGATCAAGAACTTTCCACTTCTTGAAACTTTATGAATTGCCGTTTAATAATTTTACTTTGAATCTAGAAACTTCCTTGATTCTTTTCGAATTTTGGTTGAAGGTTCAATCTAAAAAATTGATCCACGACTTGCTCATCTGCGAAGAACTACCGTTCAGGAATTTTTGATTTTTTGAAATTTTGGTTAACTACCATGCAATAATTTTACTTCGAATCAAGAGATCATTTTAATCTTTTTTAGGTCTGCTCCAAAAAATTGAGGTACGACTCGCTAATTCGCGGAAAATTACCGTTCTAAAATCTTCGACTTTCTTGGAATTTTGATTAGCTGCCGTACAAGAATTTTCAACGTTCTTGGAATTTTGGGTAACTGCTGCACAAGAATTTTATCTTAAATCTAAAGATTTCTTTGATTTTTTGCGAACTTTGGTTGAATGTTTGGTCTAAAAAAATGATACACGACTCGCTCATCTGTGAAGAACTACCGATTAAGAACTTTCCACATTCTTGAAATTTTGATGAACTACCGTTCAATAATTTTACTTTACATTTAGAGACCTTTTTGATTTTTTTTGAATTTCGGTTGAAGGTTTGATTTAAAATAATTGATCCACGACTCGCTCATCCGCAATGAACTACAGATCAAGAACTTTCCACTTCTTGAAATTTATGAATTGCCCTTTAATAATTTTACTTTGAATTTAGAAACTTCTTTGATTCTTTTCGAATTTTGGTTGAAGGTTCAATCTAAAAAATTGATCCACGACTTGCTCATTCGCGAAGAACTACCGTTCAGAAATTTTTGATTTTTTGAAATCATGGTTAACTACCATGCAATAATTTCACTTCCAATCAAAAGATTATTTTAATCTTTTTTAGATCTGCTCCAAAAAATTGAAGTATGACGCGGTAATTCGCGGAAAATTACCGTTCTAAAATCTTCGACTTTCTTGCAATTTTGATTAGCTGCCGTACAAGAATTTTCAACGTTTTTGGAATTTTGGGTAACTGTTGCACAAGAATCTTATTTTAAATTTAAAGATTTCTTTGATTTTTTGCGAACTTTGGTTGAAGGTTTGGTCTAAAAAAATGATACACGACTCGCTCATCTATGAAGAACTACCGATCAAGAACTTTCCACATTCTTGAAATTTTGAGGAACTACCGTTCAATAATTTTACTTTACATCTAGAGACCTTTTTGATTTTTTTCGAATTTTGGTTGAAGGTTTGATTTAAAGTAATTGATCCACGACTCGCTCATCCGCGAAGAACTACAGATCAAGAACTTTCCACTTCTTGAAACTTTATGAATTGCCGTTTAATAATTTTACTTTGAATCTAGAAACTTCCTTGATTCTTTTCGAATTTTGGTTGAAGGTTCAATCTAAAAAATTGATCCACGACTTGCTCATCTGCGAAGAACTACCGTTCAGGAATTTTTGATTTTTTGAAATTTTGGTTAACTACCATGCAATAATTTTACTTCGAATCAAGAGATCATTTTAATCTTTTTTAGGTCTGCTCCAAAAAATTGAGGTACGACTCGCTAATTCGCGGAAAATTACCGTTCTAAAATCTTCGACTTTCTTGGAATTTTGATTAGCTGCCGTACAAGAATTTTTAACGTTCTTGGAATTTTGGGTAACTGCTGCACAAGAATTTTATCTTAAATCTAAAGATTTCTTTGATTTTTTGCGAACTTTGGTTGAAGGTTTGGTCTAAAAAAATGATACACGACTCGCTCATCTATGAAGAACTACCGATCAAGAACTTTCCACATTCTTGAAATTTTGATGAACTACCGTTCAATAATTTTACTTTACATCTAGAGACCTTTTTGATTTTTTTCGAATTTCGGTTGAAGGTTTGATTTAAAATAATTGATCCACGACTCGCTCATCCGCAATGAACTACAGATCAAGAACTTTCCACTTCTTGAAATTTTATGAATTGCCCTTTAATAATTTTACTTTGAATCTAGAAACTTCTTTGATTCTTTTCGAATTTTGGTTGAAGGTTCAATCTAAAAAATTGATCCACGACTTGCTCATACGCGAAGAACTACCGTTCAAGAATCTTTGATTTTTTTGAAATTCTGGTTAACTACTATGCAATAATTTTACTTCAAATTAAAAATTTATTTTGTTTTTTTTTTAATTTTGGTTGTAGGTCTGTTCTAAAAAATTGGGGCACGATTCGCTAATTTGCGAAAAACTACCGTTCTAGAATCTTCGACTTTCTTGGAACTTTGGCTATTTGACGTTCAAGAATTTTATTTTAAATCTGAAGATTTCTTTGATTTTTTGCCAATTTTGATTGAAGGTTTGATTTAAAAAATTTATCCACGACTCGCTCATCTGAGAAGAACTACCGTTCAGAATTTTTTGATTTTTTTAGAATTATTGTTAACTGTCATTTAAGAATTTGACTTGAGATCTAGAGATCTCGAGACGCGGCCACCCTGTGATTTTCTTAGAATTTTGGTGGAAAATTTGATCTAAAAAACTGACTCACGCCTCGCTCATCAGAAGAGAACTACCGTTTCAGAAATTCTCGATATTTCCGAAACTCACGAGGTTCGGTTAAAATTCTGGTCGGTCGTGGTGGCGCCAAGGGGGTTGCATATTTGTGATTAACGGTCTTCTATCGAACAGTTTTGGGGGGTGGTGGTGGTAGTGGTGGGGTTGTTGGGGAAATGAAATGTAGACGTGGCGTTTGGGAAATTTGCGATTCGGATACGGTCAAGTTAAGACAGCAGCAGTCAGTGACAAATCTATCCCTTTCAACCCTTCCGGTGCCGGACCCCGTTCTCCCGTTGCGCCCCCTCGATCCGACCGCTGAACCGATGTTGCTGCTTGGATGTCACGATATGACAGGACGCGCACACTGAATACAAATACCCATAAATTAAAGGACATTTCCCTGGCTCACATATATAAGAACGGCGAGGACAAAACGGGAATCGAAGAGGGCGAGCTTTTGCCGGATTTCGCTCAATAATTATATATGTGGCGAGCTCAACTCTTCTCCCCTATTTCCCTATTCCCGGTTTGATTGAGGCTCCGGTACGCATTTCTAATTCATTTTCAAACAGGTAGGTTTGTTATTTGGGTCATGTAAAAATTTAGAAAAAATTAAGGGATGACGACGACTTAATTACGGTCTCCCAATAGAACGAAGGGTAAATTTTTAATTCTTAAAAGTTTGTTCTAAAATAATAAAAAAAATCTTTTTCTCATTGTCTACTTGCCTCGCAAGTTAATTAACAAAATTGATCAGTTCTAATTGCTTTTGTGCTGGTAACCGTGGCGAAGTTGGTCCTCGGTTCTATTCCCGATTAAATCACGATGATTGTTTTTTCGTCGATTTCCTCCTAGAAAGACATGAGCAAACAACTAGAAATTTTTTATCTTAAATTTTTCGTGATTTTTAATGCAGAACTGCAGGCTTTAAGTGTTTGTACTAACCAACAATTTAAAAAAAAAACTTCAAACGTTGTCTCTGAAACTATAAAGAACTAAACAATTTTAATTCTTCTCTCTCTTGTTGTCTACTTGCGGGCTAAGTTAATTTTTGAAAGTGATCAGTTTTAAATGTTTTTTGGGGGCGAGTGGAATTAAGGGATGACGACGACTTATTTACGGTCTCCCAATAAAACTGAAAGGTAAATTTTTAATTCTTAAAAGTTTGTTGCTACAATAATAAAAAGAATTCCTTTTCTCATTGTCTACTTGCCTCGCAAGTTAATTAACAAAATTGATCAGTTCTAATTGCTTTTGTGGTGGTAACCGTGGCGCAATTGATCCTCGGTGCTATTCCCGATTAAATCTCGATGATTGTTTTTTAGTCGATTTCCTCCTAGAAAGACATGAGCAAACGACTAGAAATTTTTTATCTTAAATTTTTCGTGATTTCTAATGCAGAACTGCAGGCTTTAAGTGTTTGTACTAACCAACAATTTAAAAAAAAAACATAAAACGTTGTCTCTGAAACTATAAAGAACTAAACAATTTTAATTCTTCTCTTCCTTCTTGTCTACTTGCGGCGTAATTTAATTTTTGAAAGTGATCAGTTTTAAATGTTTTATGGAAGCGAGTGGAATTAGGGGATGACGACGACTTAATTACGGTCTCCCAATAAAACTGAAAGGTAAATTTTTAATTCTTACAAGTTTGTTCCTACAATAATAAAAAAAAATCCTTTTCTCATTGTCTACTTGCCTCGCAAGTTAATTAACAAAATTGATCAGTTCTAAATGCTTTTGTGCTGGTAACCGTGGCGCAGTTGGTCCTCGGTTCTATTCCCGATTAAATCTCGATGATTGTTTTTTCGTCGATTTCCTCCTAGAAAGACATGAGCAAACGACTAGAAATTTTTTATTTTAAATTTTTCGTGATTTTTAATGCAGAACTGCAGGCTTTAAGTGTTTGTACTAACCAACAATTTAAAAAAAAAACTTAAAACGTTGTCACTGAAACTATAAACATCTAAACAATTTTAATTCTTCTCTTCCTAGTTGTCTACTTACGGCGTAAGTTAATTCCTGAAAGTGATCAGTTTTAAAAATTTTATGGAGGCGAGTGGAATTGGTTTCCGGACTTATTTTTGGTTAAGTCTGCAAGATTTTTTTTTGTTGCTCCTCCTCGGAAGGCAAGAGCAAACCACATAAAAAACTTTCCTTTAAATAATTTTTGATACAGTTCCGACGTAGAGTAAGCTTTATGTGTCTAGAAAAATAGAAAAATTCAACAATGAGAGAAACAACATTTTTAATTTTTCCTTTTCTCGTTGTCTACTTGTCGAGAAAATTAATTTTTGAAAGTGATCAGTTCCAAATGATTCATGGGAACACCGGTGCGTAGTTGGTCCTTGATTGAATTCCCGGTTAGATCTATAAGATTTTTCTTTGATAGCTTCCCCTCGGAAGACAACGGCTAACTGCAGAGTATAGAATTTTTGTAGTTAAATTTTTTTTCTCGTCTAGATCTCACTTTAAACTGTAGCTATGTTGATGCACACACCACAGACACGTGTAGAAAGGTCGCCGCCACTCGAGTGTGGCACTCAAAAAAAAGTGAAAGGAAGCAAAAAAAAATATCTATACACTTAACTACGTCGATCACTTTTATAAAATTATTTTGAGGATTTTTTCCCATGAAAGGCGATGCACTATTTTAGTTTGCTTGAGGATGAAATTAGTGGTGACCCTTTCTAGTTAAAGTTAGCATCTTGGAAATTTTGTTTTTTAAGCTTTTTTTTTGATAAAAATTAGTCTTCTTTTTGTCAATTCTTTTTTGGGTCAATTAATTTGTTCGATTTTTTCAAAATTATCAACTTGTGCCTCAACATTTTTGTTAATGGTGGTGGTGAGTTTCGTTGGATCCGGTCCTGATTTGGGGGCCTGAAATAATGCATATTCATCATCGGGCAAAAATCAAATTGAAACAAATGTAGTCGGCAATAAAACAAGCACCGCGCTAAAAACATATCAATCAAAGAACAAAACGTTACGAATAACCAATGTTTCAATCAGCCGCCCAACAAAACAAACAAATCAAACATTTCCCATTCATCCGTGTTCCATCATCCATCCATCAATCCCGCGGGGCCATCATACAGTTAGAAACGGCGGCGGCGATGGTGGTGGCGAAACTTCCATTCATCGACGTTGTTAACAAAACGAAAAAAAAATGTCGAAAAACAATCGGATCCAATAACCGTGAACAACAAAACTCCGATTAATCTGTGTAGAAACACGCGGATGAATGAACGACGACCTCCGCTTTTTTCCAACCCCGCGTTCGGAAACGGCAAATGAAGGGGGAAGTGACGCGCAACCCCTATCGACATGTTTCCGAAGAGCTCGTAAAAAGTCGGAAGCCGCTGTGAAATACCCCATTTTCCAATAAACTGATATCAATAGCTACCTGTTGAACGTCGGTTCGGGAACGAGTCGAGGGGATGAAAAATACTACCCGAAAATCACCCTGCGGTCGTCCCGTTCGCACTGCTGCGACACGGCGCGTTCCCAAATCGGGACGCTAGAGGTGGGCGCGAGCCACCGAAAATCGTTCGATTTTCGAAAATTACTCAACCGACTTAGGAGGATTACCAAAATTGCTGTCGTTGTCGTTAATTGTCTACGATGTGTGTGTGTTTGTGTTTTTCCCTCCAATTGAAATTTAATTCGTAACGAGTCCGACCTTGGGTGCCCAATTTTCGAAATCAGGTTCCAGTTGGAGCGGTTCCATTAGGAGAGTCCACACGTCGCTTGAACGGTCACGTATCTACAGGTACGTACGCGCAGTGATTCTTGCAAGCAGCCAAGTGACTTCCGGTCTAATTGTTCGACATGTCAGCGCTGCCAACCGTCACTCATTTCACGTATATTAATTATGGTCATTAGAGGTCAGCAAGTCACCTGTAACCCGAGGTCCTGGGAACCGGGCAATGATTTCGCTCGTTCACCACAATAGACCAGAAGCAGTCCTTAATTGACGTCAAAATCAACAAATTTTTTATGCTTAATTGACGATTTCTTCCAAATAACTTCATGTTAAGAAAGTATAGATGTGACTCAAAGGGGAATTTTTATTTCAAATTTAAATTTGCAAACGTAATAAAAAAATTAAGTGAATTGATAGACATCTCCACTGAGTAAAAAAGTCAATATAGCAGCAAATCTAACTAACATTTCTAATTCTCAAAATTCGTAGTTATATAATAGACAGAGTATCGGATCGAAGTCCCTGCGGGACTCCTGCTTTAATTTCTTTAAGATTGGAACAAGGGTCCTTTTGGTAAAATCCAAAGTACTGTTCTGTTAGGCAGTATCATCAGCGAAAGTAATTATAATTTTTAATTATAGCAGATCGCAGAAGCAACTGCAGGATCGGGCCTAAACCAATACCTTGCGGCACTCCGATTTATTTTTTTTAATTTACTCTGAAGTACCGAACTTTAACATAGAAATTTTTAAAGGTTTTTGACCACTCTTTTGGTGGGCGTTGTGTTATAATTGTGTGCTATGTTTTGGAAAAACTACAAAATGAATCCTTTTTCCTTCTAGTGATGTCTCAATAATATTTCTTATTTAAAAATTTGATTTATTTTAGAATGTTTCTCTCTGAACCCGGACTGATAATTTCTGATCAGATTTTTCCTTCCTAGACTTAACTTTTCTTAGAAATAACTTCTCAAAGAAATTAGAAATGGTTAGCGATATTAAACTTGGTTTCGATATTTTTACCATATTTGTGATTTTCCACAATTTGGGTACTTAAATGAAGTCTTGGTAAAATTGGTAAGCTCTAACATTGCCTTGTTGAAATTTGCTTGAACACTTCTGATATTAATATAAAATTAAGAAACTTTTTTTAGTTTTAGATTCTTGATTTCCCTCAATGTCTCTGTAGGAGAGACATATAATTTTTTCTTCTCTTTACACCATATTACCTTCGACTCTTTGATCATCCTGCATTTTAAGGGGCTGGAAGAATATTTCTAATTGTTTAACAAAACGTTCTGGATTTTGTTCACCACTTCATCAATTTCTGTTTTTATTTCTAATAGAACATACTTACGTAATGGTTCTTTTCTTAAAGTTTACACGTGATAGGTGATATCAATCTACAAGGTGCGGATGCTAACCTGATTTTGATAACATTCCTTGCAACCTTCCACAATTTAGGTGCGTATGGCAATTCAAACAAAACTTCTGGTTAGTAAGCCGTGCAATTGCTGCTTTGTAAGTTGCTTTAACATTCCTGATATTAACTCGAAATTAGGAAATTCTTTATGGTTGAGGTTAGTTGTGGTTTCAATCATAACCTCTAGAGGAGAGATATATAATTTTGTCTTTTCTTTACACAACATTACCATTGTCTGTGCTATCATTCTTCATATCAAAGAGTTGAAATAATATATCTGGGTGTTCAAAAAGTGTTTTGGTTTAAGCGTACCCTTTGCTGGTAAGCTTTACAATTGCTGTTTTGAAAGTTTCTTTAACACTTCTGATATTAACTAAAAGTCAGAAGATTCCTTTAGGTTGTGATGAGTTTTAATTTACTCATAACCTCTAGAAGAGTGAAATATAGTTCTTTCTTCTCTTTACACAAATTTACCAGCGACTTCTTGAAAGTCCAATATATCAGAGGGTTGAAAGAATATTCCTAAATGTTCATCAAAGCGTTCTGGTTTTAGTTCATCACTTAATGAGTTTTTGCTTTTATTTATAATTGGAGATACATGCGCAATGGGTCTTTTCCTATAGTTTAGACGTAATAAGTGTTATCAATCAACAAGATGCGAATACTTACTTGGTTTTGTTGTCATTCTTTGCGACCTTCCACAATTTAGGGGCGCAGGGTAATTTAAAAGAAGCTTTAGGTTGGTAAGCCATGCAATTGCTATTCTGAAAGTAACGTTAACACTTTTGATATTAACTCCAAGTTAGGAGATTCCTTTTGGTTGAGGTTAGTTGTGGCTTCAATCATAACCTCTAGAGGAGAGATATATAATTTTGCATTTTCTTTACACAACATTACCATTGTCTGTTCTATCATTCTGAAAATCACAGAGTTGAAATAATATTTCTGGGTGTTCAAAAAGTGTTCTGGTTTAAGCTTACCCTTTGCTGGTAAGCTTTGCAATTGCTGTTTTGAAAGTTTCTTTAACACTTCTGATATTAACTAAAAGTCAGAAGATTTCTTTAGGTTGTGGTGAGTTTTAATTTACTCATAACCTCTAGAAGAGAAATATATAATTCCTTTCTCCCTATCATAACATTACCAGCGACTTCTTAAGAGTCCAATATATCAAAGGGTTAGAAGAATATTCCTAAATGTTTATCGAAGCGTTCTGGTTTTAGTTCATCACTTTATCAGTTTCTGCTTTTATTTATAATTGGAGATACATGCGCAATGGGTCTTTTTTTATAGTTTAGACGTAATAAGTAATATCAATCAACAAGATGCAAATACTTACTTGGTTTTGATGTCATTCTTTGTGACCTTCCACAATTTAGGTGCGCATGGTAATTTAAAAGCAGCTTTTGATTGATAAGCCATGCAATTGCTATTCTGAAAGTAACATTAACACTTTTGATATTAACTCCAAGTTAGGAGATTCCTTTTGGTTGAGGTTAGTTGTGGCTTCAATCATAACCTCTAGAGGAGAGATATATAATTTTGCATTTTCTTTACACAACATTACCATTGTCTGTTCTATCATTCTGAAAATCACAGAGTTGAAATAATATTTCTATGTGTTCAAAAAGTGTTCTGGTTTAAGCTTATCCTTTGCTGGTAAGCTCTACAATTGCTGTTTTGAAAGTTTCTTAAACACTTCTGATATTAACTAAAAGTAAGAAGATTCCTTTAGGTTGTGATGAGTTTTAATTTACTCATAACTTCTAGAAGAGAGATATATAATTCCTTCTTCTCTTTACACAAATTTACCAGCGAATTCTTGAGAGTCCAATATATCAGAGGGTTGAAAGAATATTCCTAAATGTTCATCAAAGCGTTCTGGTTTTAGTTCATCACTTAATGAGTTTTTGCTTTTATTTATAATTGGAGATACATGCGCAATGGGTCTTTTCCTATAGCTTAGACGTAATAAGTGTTATCAATCAACAAGATGCGAATACTTACTTGGTTTTGATGTCATTCTTTGCGACCTTCCACAATTTAGGTGCACATGGTAATTTAAGCGAAGCTTTTGGTTGGTAAACCATGCAGTTGCTATTCTGAAAGTTACGTTAACACTTTTGATATTAACTCCAAGTTAGGAGATTCCTTTTGGTTGAGGTTAGTTGTGGTTTCAATCATAACCTCTAGAGGAAAGATATATAATTTTGCATTATTTTTACACATTACCATTGTATGTTCTATCATTCTGCAAATCAAAGAGTTGAAATAATATTTCTGGGTGTTCAAAAAGTGTTCTGGTTTAAGCTTATCCTTTGCTGGTAAGCTTTACAATTGCTGTTTTGAAAGTTTCTTTAACACTTCTGATATTAACTAAAAGTCAGAAGATTTCTTTAGGTTGTGGTGAGTTTTGATATTACTCATAACCTTTAGAAGAGAGATATATAATTCCTTCCTCTCTTTACACAACATTACCAGCGACCTCTTGAAAGTCAATATATCATAGAGTTGAAAGAATATTCTCAAATGTTCATCAAAGCGTTCTGGTTTTAGTTCATTACTTTATCAATTTCTGCTTTTATTTCTAATTGGAAATACATGCGCAATGGGTCCTTGCTTTTGGTTTAGACGTAATAAGTGATATCAATCAACAAGATGCGAATACTTACTTGGTTTTGATGTCATTCTTTGCGACCTTCCACGATTTAGGGGCGCATGGTAATTTAAAAGAAGCTTTAGGTTGGTAAGCCATGCAATTGCTATTCTGAAAGTAACGTTAACACTTTTGATATTAGCTCCAAGTTAGGAGATTCCTTTTGGTTGAGGTTAGTTGTGGTTTCAATCATAACCTCTAGAGGAAAGATATATAATTTTGCATTTTTTTTACACAATATTACCATTGTCTGTTCTATCATTCTGCAAATCACAGAGTTGAAATAATATTTCTGGCTGTTCAAAAAATGTTCTGGTTTAAGCTTACCCTTTGCTGGTACGCTTTACAATTGCTGTTTTGAAAGTGTCTTTAACACTTCTGATATTAACTAAAAGTCATAAGATCTCTTTAGGTTGTGGTAAGTTTTGATTTTACTCATAACCTCTAGAAAAGAGATATATAATTCATGGTAAGCCATGCAATTGCTATTCTGAAAGTTACGTTAACACTTTTGATATTAACTCCAAGTTAGAAGATTCTTTTTGGTTTAGGATAGTTGTGATTTCAATCATAACCTCTAGAGGAGAGATATATAATTTTGTCCTTTCTTTACACAACATTACCATTGCATGTTCTATCATTCTGCATATCAAAGAATTGAAATAATATTACTAAATGTTCAAAAAGTATTGTGGTTTAAGTTTTTCCTTTGTCGATAAGCTCTACAGCTACTATTTTAAAAGTTTTTTTAACACTTTTGATATTAACTGAAAGTCATAAGGTTTTTTTAGGTTGTGGTTAGTAATGATTCATAACCTTTAGAGGAGAAATATGTAATTCTTTTTTTTCTTAGCACAACATTACCATTAATTCATTAAAAGTCTAAGATATCAAAGGATTGAAAGAATATTTCTAAATGCTCATCAAAGCGTTTTGGTTTAAGTTCAACGCTTCTTCAGCTTATGTTTTTATTTCTGATCGCAGGAATCTGCGTAATGGTTTTTTTTTCAGAATTGGTAACCTTTACCATTGCTTTTTTAAAAGTTGCTTCAAGGCTTCAATTGACACAAATTTAAATCAGGGTCACTTTTTAGGTGCAGGCTTCATTTGATTTCCCCTTTAGCTTATGCAGGACAAATTTTAATTTTTCGTTTTCTTACATAATATCAACATCAAAAATTTGATACCTTACATATCGTGAGATTGAAAAATTATTTTTAAATCTTTAGCAAAGATTTTTGTTTTTAGTTCTTCACTTTGTTACCTCCCATTTCTTATCAAAAGTATCTGTCACAGGTCATTTCTTCGAATTGCCTTCCAAAGTAAATCATTTGTGGTGTTAGTTCTTTTAAATACGCGCTTATTGACTCATATTTTATTTTTTTCAATGTTATCGGGATCAGTCGTGAACATTCGGGTAAATCACGTGATAATTCGACGCGACTCACTACATCAGCGCGGTAGCCAATGTAGTCAGGTCGGGTTTGAATTTTTGGTTACCGAGCTATACTCGGCTATCTTGTGATGCAGGGTGATAAAATTAAAAAAAAAAAAAATGAGAACCCCACGTTATCCACGGCTGCTGGCGAGTGACCTTAGAACAATTTACTAACATTGTCTACAACTACTGTTAACTATTGTTGCTGCGACAGTAATTGTTTAACAATTGTTGAAACGGCAAAATCGTTCCTTTCGTCGTTCCCGATGGATTTTTCATGCTCACTTATTGTATCGGTAGATAACAAGAATATAAAATGTGTATCAGACAATGATCTGTTTCCGGCGGATGCAATAAGCCATACTGTGTCATTACCAACGAACTCGTCTTCCGATGTTCCTCCGTTCAACCCCGTCAACTCGGACATTTATTATTATATCCGAATCGCCAAGGGCATTAATAAAAATGTCGCCCCAACAACAATTAAAAAAAAGAAGAAAAAAATTACACACACACAAACACTATCTCTTTCTTTTCTTCGTTCCTTTAATGGCAATCTCGAATTCGTATCTTTCCAATGGCCGGATCCGATCTGAAATTCCACGCGCTCATGCCCTCGGTAATTTCCCATCGTACGACATCTTACCATCGTAACACACACACAATTATTGTGACGTCATGGAGCTATGAACTCATCACGACGACCATTCTTCTAATTACCATCGGCATAGGTGCGCGAGCTTTTTTCAGGTTTGTCGAGAATAACGTCGTCGACGTCAGTTTTTTTTTCTTGACAATACTTCTTCGGATCCGTTGTGTTCATCGCCTAAGAGGTCGTTATTATTGTATATTAAAAAGTCTCGCTATCTTTACGTATCGCGAAACGTCGCCCGACCGAAACAAATTACACTTATTCTTGCTGTTGTTAGATGGGTTGTGTGTGTTCGGAGATTATTGCCGGCGCAGAGGGAGAAGCCGAATTAATTGATCAGAACTGGTGTAAAGAAAAAAATACGTTGGCAGCAATTGCATCGATAAATTTTTGGAAAAGTATTTTTTTTGGGTAAATAAAGAGCGTCAAAAATCGATCGTGTGTTCGTAGATAATTGCCGGTGTAGGAGACACTAAATTAATTGAATTTACTAGAACTGGTCAATAATTTTATTCTTAATGTAAACAGAACGTAAAATTTTTGGAAAATGAAATTTTCTTGCCATTTTTTAAGAATATGTAAAGCGTGGCGAAAATTGGTCGTGAGTTCGTAGATTATTGCCGGTGTAGAAGGAGACACTAAATTAATTGACGTTCTAGCACTGGTCGAAGGAAATTTGTTTTAATATTATCAGCAATTGTAACGTAACATTTTTGAAAAATTAATTTTTTTTTGTATTTTTTAAGGGTAAATATAGCGTGTCAAAACTCGATCGTATGTTCGCAAATTATTCCCGGTGTAGAGGGAGACACTAAATTAATTGATTTCATCAGAACTGGTCAAAGAAATTTTTTTTAATATTATCAGCAATTGCAACGTAAAATTTTTGAAAAGTTTATTTTTTTGCAATTTTTTAAGAGTAAATGAGGCGTGTCAAGAATCGATCGTATCTTCGCAGATTATTGCCAGTGTAGAGGGAGATTTTAAATTAATTGATTTCATCAGAACTAGTCAAAAAAAGAATTTGTAATATTATCAGCAATTGCAACGTAAAATTTCTGAAAAATTAAATTTTTTTTGCAATTTTTTAAGGGTAAATAAGGCGTGTCAAAAATCGATCGTTTGTTCGCAGATTATTACCGGTGTAGAGAGAGAGATTTTAAATTAATTGATTTTATCAGAACTGGTCAGAAATTTTTTTTTCAATATTATCAGCAATTGCAACGTAAAATTTTTGAAAAATTAAATTTTTTTGCAATTTTTTAAGAGTAAATAAGGCGTGTCAAAAATCGATCGTTTGTTCGCAAATTATTCCCGGTGTAGAGGGAGACTAAATTAATTGATATCATCAGAACTGGTCAAAGAAATTTTTTTTAATATTATCAGCAATTGCAACGTAAAATTTTTGAAAAGTTTATTTTTTTTTGAAATTTTTTAAGGGTAAATAAGGCGTGTCAAAAATCGATTGTATGTTCGCAGATTATTAGGGGTGTAGAGAGAGATTTTAAATTAATTGATTTTATCAGAACTGGTCCAAGAAATTTTTTTAATATTATCAGCAATTGCAACGTAAGATTTTTGAAAAATTATTTTTTTTTGAAATTTTTTAAGGGTAAATAAGGCGTGTCAAAAATCGATCGTATGTTCGCAGATTATTACCGATGTAGAGAGAGAGATTTTAAATTAATTGATTTTATCAGAATTGGTCAAAGAAATTTTTTTTAATATTATCAGCAATTGCAACGTAAGATTTTTGAAAAATTATTTTTTTTTGAAATTTTTTAAGGGTAAATAAGGCGTGTCAAAAATCGATTGTATGTTCGCAGATTATTACGGGTGTAGAGAGAGATTTTAAATTAATTGATTTTATCAGAACTGGTCAAAGAAATTTTTTTAATATTATCAGCAATTGCAACGTAAGATTTTTGAAAAATAGTTTTTTTTTGCAATTTTTTAAGGGTAAATAAGGCGTGTCAAAGATCGATCGTATGCTCGCAGATTATTGCCGGTGTAAAGAGAGATTTTAAATTAATTGATTTTATCAGAACTGGTCAAAGAATTTTTTTTTAATATTATCAGCAATTGCAACGTAAAATTTTTGGAATATTAAATTTTTTTGCAATCTCTTAAGGGTAAATAAGGCGTGTCAAAAATTGATCGTATGTTCCCCGATTATTGCCGGTGTAAAAAGAGATTTTAAATTAATTGATTTCATCAGAACTGGTCAAACAAATTTTTTTTTAATATTATCAGCAATTGCAACGTAAAATTTTTGGAAAATTATTTTTTTTTGCAATTTTTTAAGGGTAAATATAGCGTGTCAAAAATCGATCGTATGTTCGCAGATTATTGCCGGTGTAATGAGAGATTTTAAATTAATTGATTTTATCAGAACGGGTCAAACAATTTTTTTAATATTATCAGCAACTACAACGTAAAATTTTTGAAAAATTAAATTTTTTTGCAATTTTTGAAGGGTAAATAAGGCGTGTCAAAAATCGATCGTATGTTCGCAGATTATTACCGGTGTAGAGAGGGAGATTTTAAATTAATTGATTTTATCAGAACTAGTAAAAAAAATTTTTTTCAATATTATCAGCAATTGCAACGTAAAATTTTTAAAAAATTAAATTTTTTTGCAATTTTTTAAGGGTAAATAAGGCGTGTCAAAAATCGATCGTATGTTCGCAGATTATTGCCGGTGTAGAGAAAGATTTTAAATTAATTGATTTTTTATCAGAACTGATCAAACAAATTTTTTTAAATATTATCAGCAATTGCAACGTAAAATTCTTAAAAAAAAAGTTTTTTTTCATTTTTTAAGGGTAAATAAAGCGCCTCAAAAATCGGTCATGTGTTCGCAGATTATTGCCGGTGTAGAGGGAGACATTGAATTAAATAATACCAAAACTGGTAGAAATTTTTTTTAATACTATCGGCAATTGTAATGTAAGATTTTTGAAAAATTAAATTATTTTGGAATTTTCTAAGTGTAAATGAAGCGTGTCAAAAATCGATCGTATGTTTGCAGATTATTGCTGGTGTAGAGGGAAATCCTGAATTAATTAACTTTACCAGAACTGTTAAAAAAAAAATTTCTAACGATTGCAGCAATTGTAACCTAAAATTTTTCAAAAATTGAATTTTCTTGCGTTTTCTTTTTGGGTAAATAAAGCGTGTCAAAAATCGGTTGCGTATTCGCAGACTATTGCCGGTGCAGAGGCAGACACGGAACTATTTGATTTCACCATAACTCGAAAAAAAAAAAATCACGCTGGCCGCAACGGTAACATAAAATTTTTGAAAAAAAATTTCTTGCAATTTTTTCCGGCTAATTAAAGTGTGTCAAAAATTGGTCGCCGATAGCGAGTTAGTAACCGAGGCGTTGTCGGGTTAAATGGAGATTTGGGGCCGCTCCCATCTCTATCGTCGAAGTTGAATTGTGGACAAATTTGCCCTTTTTACGCCGTTTAACCTTTTATCGGATGATTTTTATGTGGGGCGCGCTCGATTCGACCCCGCAAAACCGCCCGAGGGATGTTTTTACCGTCCGCAGGGCACTTGGGGGTATGTTCCGGGGATATTGTTACTTTATCCCGGACTACGGCGCTGTTCAATGACCAATAACGGGGGCAGTTTTATCGTGATTTTATACCGAACGGGAGGCAGTAAAAGGCGAACGGATCAATCCGCGGACCCCGGGGGCGAATTTTTATTCGGTTTTATGTTTTTTTCATTCCTTGTTATCCCCACATATACACACAGACACGCAGACAATCCGACACCAATTGATTTCGACACCGATTCTGGAAACATGAAATTTATTCAACGTCGTTCTCGTTTTAAAACAAAAAATGGGGGAGATTAATTGATAAATACTCGCGTCTCTGTGGCGTTGTAATAAAATGAAGAGACTCCCAAACAAATTTGTTATTGACCATCAGACTGGGAATGAGGTGCATTAAGAGAAGAGTAATAGATTGATTGGTACCGGAGAGCCGACAAAAAAAACCAGCCGGTTTGATTGCCAAAATGACCCTTTGTCGGCATCGTCTAATGAGACCGGGAACATATGTCTTCGATGTCTACGTTTCAAGAATCCGACCAGTAGGTAGAATATCGAAACGGCGGTAATTAATGACGCGTTTCGGTTATCTTTATAATTAGAATAAGTTGGCTTTTAATACGACTCCGCGAACAGGACAGGACCTCAAGATTTTTCATCAAATCCCAACATTTCTAACGTTCACACAATTTTTTGCCCCTTTCCCATCTTTTTTCGTTTAATTTTTTATCTCTCACAAACTATTACGCATCGTCACGACCGTCAACGACCTCTACTCGAGTTTTTATTAAATCACGGACACTTGGCGAGAAAATTACGGTACTACTCCCCAGTTAGCCGTTGTCTTCCGAGGGGCAGCCGTTGCGTTACGGACACTCCAAAAGAAATTTAATTTCGAAATTTCGTTCAGTTTCTGTAATTCAAGATCAATTAAGTGGTTTGAAAAAAATTAGACAACTATTTTGTGAAATTTCCATTTCTGGTTTGTCGGAAATGGAGAACGAGCCCTAACGAGTGTTTGTTAAGGGTTGTTTTTTCTGGAAACTTGCAGCATGCACAACGGTAATAAAGCATGGCAGGGTTGCTCATTTGTGTGTTGCGTCGCAGTGCACGAGCAATGTTCAATCGAAAACCGCAGTTCACTAATTAACTCTTCTAAATTAATTGAATCTGTGTTACCTTAGATACAGCTTGCGGATGCACCTTTCCGATGCACGCCTTCGTAAAAAGAGAATGACCGATGCACGATTGTTAAGGTTAAAGTGAGACGGCAACATTCCATATAGGAAAAACAACGACCGAACGATGTCCAAAGTTATACACAGGCGAGCCTCGACGGCGGTACGGGAATAAATTTCGTTTGTAACCTACAGCAAATATTTATTTAATAATTTATTATGAAATGAAAATAGTTTGTCGCGGACCGAGCATAAGTTATTCGAAATAACATGTCCATGTTTATCTAGGTTTGTTGGAAATTTTAATTAAAATATCGTTAATTGGAATGGTCTAGAGAGTCTAGATGGACGAAATAATAACGCACACATACATATACGGACATGTAGTGTCCGAAAAACCATTAAGGGAGCAGCCTCCCGTCCGGAAATCTACCACTAAAACTTCCGGTTTCCGTTACGACGTTGTGTCGTCTTTCTAGTTTTGGTGAGTGGATTTTTTGTTTGGCTCGTCCAGTCCGAGTTGTTGGTGGAAAAACGTATTTATCATCGATAACAGATCGAAAGGCGTCGCGGCGCACTAATGACGTCTGCGGCCATTAACGGTGTCGTTTCGTTGACCGCGCCAACAACGGACGAATTTCGCGGCTAATGCCTTCGAATGTTGGACAAAAAATTGCAGACGAGAATAGTGGAGGATGGCGTTCTTGGTGACATCAAAGATTGACGTCGTTTCCGGAATTTTAGAGAAAACTTGCTTGATTTTTGGGAAATATAATATTTAGAAAATGAAGGCGATTTCGTTTGACCCGTATTTTGCAATTTTTTTCTAGAGTTAAAATTACGCCCAGAATTAATTTTTTAATTTTTGAAGTGAGGGATTTGTGACGTACGTGTCCCGCATGCGGTGTAGTTCTAAAAGAAACCGTATGATGGCGCCACTCAAAAACTTCAAATAGGCAACGGCGACCACGGACAGTTGCGATCAGACAGGGCAGTTTACTTACAGTCTTTATCTTACACACTCAGAGCACACGACAGCCTTCCATCTATTTACAAATTGAACTCCGTTACGGTTTACACATGCGCCCTCTATTGGCAGTGTATCATAGTAACTAAAGCGAGAATCCATTCCATATATGTGTGAGTCTGGGATATGAGACTACGTACGTCATCAATTTCAACTTTTGCCAATATTTACGAAAATACGAAATAGAAAAATGAGAAAAAACATATGTAAGGTTCTTTCGGGTTTTTGCATACATCTAAACATCAAAAATAGCAATATCTTTAGAGACAATTACCCCATTGGATGAGTGGATTTAATTGATTTTGTGACAGGTTGAAAAATTTGCAGGAAAATGTTTGTCAAAATATTAATTTTCGAAATTTTCAAAGTAGATGCAAGCATAATTTTTTTAATTAAAAGTAGAAGTTGGTTATAAAAAAATTAATAAACTTAGACATATTTTTTAAAATTTTTGTGATATTTTCCATTATCTCTCTTTAGGTTTTTTATTTATGTCATTTTTATTGACTCCAATATTCACTTTTATACATTGACTACAGTGACGCGAAGACTTGTTGAAACATCCAAAAAATTTACGTTACGTGCCATTATAATATTTTAACCTTAACCCTCAGTGCTATAATTTCTTTAATTATCAGTTTCTCCTTAAATCTCCCTCAACATTGTTTTAATCTTCCATCTCCTTATAATTTTTTTAATTAAAAGTAGAATTTGGTTATAAAAAAATTAATAGACTTAGACATATTTTTTAAAATTTTTGTGATATTTTCTATTATCTCTCTTTAGGTTTTTTATTTATGTCATTTTTATTGACTCCAATATTCACTTTTATACATTGACTACAGTGACGCGAAGACTTGTTGAAACATCCAAAAAATTTACGTTACGTGCCATTATAATATTTTAACCTTAACCTTCAGTACTATAATTTCTTTAATTATCAGTTTTTTCTTCTCTCTCCCTCAACATTGTTTTAAACTTCCATCTCGTTATAATTTTTTTAATTAAAAGTAGAAGTTGGTTATAAAAAAATTAATAGACTTAGACATAGTTTTTAAAATTTTTGTCATATTTTTCATTATCTCTCTTTAGCTTTCTTATTTTGGTCATTTTTATTGACTCCAATATTCACTTTTATACATTGACTACAGTGACGCGAAGACTTGTTAAAACATTCAAAAAAATTTACGTTACTTGCCATTATAATATTTTAACCTTAACCCTCAGTACTATAATTTTTTTAACTATCAGCTTTTCCTTATTTCTCCCTCAACATTGTTTTAATCTTCCATCTCGTTATAATTTTTTTAATTAAAAGTAGAAGTTAGTTATAAAAAAATTAATAGACTTAGACATATTTTTTAAAATTTTTGTAATATTTTCTATTATCTCTCTTTAGCTCTTTTATTTCTGTCATTTTTATTGACTCCAATATTCACTTTTATACATTGACTACAGTGACGCGAAGACTTGAAACATCCAAAAAATTTACGTTACGTGCCATTATATTATTTTACCTTAATCTTTAGTACTATAACTTATTTAACTATTAGTTTTTCCTTATCACTCTCTCAACATTGTTTTAATCTTCCATCTCGTTATAATTTTTTTAATTAAAAGTAGAAGTTGGTTATAAAAAAATTAATAGATTTAGACATATTTTTTAAAATTTTGGTCATATTTTCCATTATCTCACTTTAGCTTTTTTATTTCTGTCATTTTTATTGACTCTAATATTCACTTTTATACATTGACTACAGTGACGCGAAGACTTGTTAAAACATCCAAAAAATTTTCGTTACGTGCCATTATAACATTTTAACTTTAACCTTCAGTACTATAATTTCTTTAACTATCAGTTTTACCTTATCTCTCCCTCAACATTGTTTTAGTCTTCCATCTCGTTATAATTTTTTTAATTAAAAGTAGAAGTTGGTTATAAAAAAATTAATAGGCTTAGACATATTTTTTAAAATTTTTGTCATATTTTCCATTATCTCTCTTTAGCTCTTTTATTTCTGTCATTTTTATTGACTCTAATATTCACTTTTATACATTGACTACAGTGACTTGAAGACTTGTTGAAATATCCAAAAAATTTACGTTACGTGCCATTATAATATTTTAACCTTAACCCTCAGTGCTATAATTTCTTTAACTATCAGTTTTTTCTTATTTCTCCCTCAACATTGTTTTAATCTTCCATCTCGTTATAATTTTTTTAATTAAAAGTAGAAGTTGGTTATAAAAAAATTAATAGGCTTAGACATATTTTTTTAAATTTTTGTCATATTTTTCATTATCTCTCTTTAGCTCTTTTATTTCTGTCATTTTTATTGACTCTAATATTCACTTTTATACATTGACTACAGTGACTTGAAGACTTGTTGAAACATCCAAAAAATTTACGTTACGTGCCATTATATTATTTTACCTTAATCTTTAGTACTATAACTTATTTAACTATCAGTTTTTCCTTATCACTCTCTCAACATTGTTTTAATCTTCCATCTCGTTATAATTTTTTTAATTAAAAGTAGAAGTTGATTATAAGAAAATTAATAGACTTAGACATATTTTTCAAAATTTTTGTCATCTTTTCCATTATCTCCCTTTAGCTTTTTTATTTCTGTCATTTTTATTGACTCCAAGGTTCAATTTTATACATTGACCACAGTGACGCGAAGACTTGTTGAAACTTCCTAAAAATTTACGTTACGTGCCATTATATTATTTTACCTTAATCTTTAGTACTATAACTTATTTAACTATCAGTTTTTCCTTATCACTCTCTCAACATTATTTTAATCTTCCATCTCGTTATAATTTTTTTAATTAAAAGTAGAATTTGGTTATAAAAAAATTAATAGATTTAGACATATTTTTCAAAATTTTTGTCATATTTTCTATTATCTCTCTTTAGATTTTTTGTTTCTGTCATTTTTATCGACTCCAATATTCAATTTTATACATTGACTACAGTGACGCAAAGACTTGTTGAAACTTCCAAAAAATTTACATTACGTGCCATTATAATATTTTAACCTTAATCTTCAGTACTATAATTTCTTTAACTATCAGTTTTTCCTTATCTCTCCCTCAACATTATTTTAATCTTCCATCTCGTTATTTTTTTTTTTCGTTAATTTCCTCATATTTGTCTTCGTTTCTGGCTGCAGACACGATATCGGCAATTCAGTCTCACTGCGGGATTTGTGACGATCACAACCCACGTCCAATTTCCCTCCTTATTATCCAAGTCCGACGTCGATATCCTCTGGATCTCTATAAATTATCTCTTCGGGAGATCATGATCCGCAACAACTCAATATCGCAGTTGAATGGGGCGAACAGGAGGCGCAGAGACGAAAGTCGTTACCGTTAATGTCTCATGATCAATCAATGGCCCGATACGTCCATGCCTCATGATTTAGACATAACGGCATAGAGGACATCGAAAGTCATCCACCACCGAAATAGAAACGCAGGTATTTCTATTGGCGCGTCATAAAGCGACCGTCACGTTGATTCATTGATGCAATCAAAAATTTGACGTCACAACCAAAGAAGAAAATAATCAAACGACTAACTCTATGAAAAATTGTAATATTAGTATGTAAAAATTTATTACGCTATACCCCTTTTTAATTTAGGGGTGTCCCTTCTTATCGCGAACCCTACTGCGAAAAAACCACTTCATTTGTGATTTATACACTTTTTTTACCCCGACGCGTAACTTTTCTTCCAAAAGAGGGGCAGGGGCGTCAAAGAACTCCCTCAACCCTTTGTTTAAGTTTGAAATTACAGCAATAACTCAATTCGTATTCGATCTTATATTTTTTAATTACTCGTTTCAACACTTTTAAAGTTCTTAAAGAGAAAAGGGGTGGATTTCTGATAATTTGATTTGTAACTTGGAGGGTTTCGGGTAATTGGACGGAAACTGGCTTATCTGCGGATTTTTTTTATTAATCACCCCTTTTACCGACGATTCGCGATACGTTGATTGGTACGTAAATGTGGTGCGGTACGGTACTGGAGTGTTGTGCGCGCTCGATTTGCTGTCCGAAATCGTATTTATGACGTAAAGTGATGTAAACGTCGGAGAATATCAAAACGGCAGGGTAAATTGGGAAGTAAGTGTGAGATCGTGTTATAGCTAATAGTCGGAGTGTTATACATCCAGGCCGAATCTGTTATTTAACACTTCTCTCTGTTGTCAAATGGACCAGATGACACGTTGTTCTAAATCGTCGCATTTCCTCAGTAACGTTGCGTCGTCCCATGAACGAGAACGACGATGATCACTTCGGATTCTTAACCATCTACACCGCGTTTTAATTATCAGTTTAATGCGCTGAAGTGGTCGTTTCCTCAAAAAATAAATGAAAAATTATATTAAGTAACCCACGTCGACTTTTTCCAGCCGTTTCGACTAATTTATAACAAATTGCAGGTCCCACGTGCGAAGATTTCCAGTCCAGATGCCCAAAAGTGAGTGACAATTTCTGATTTTTAATAGTTTCGCTTTTTCACATCAATTTTGACTCTAATCAAAATTTTCAAAATGCGTTGGAACTTTTGGTAATCGCCCACTTTTTGATTTTGACTGCAAATTATTGAAAAGAAAAAAATGCGGTCAAAATTTTGGGAATTGTACCGAAAATTTTCTTCAATAGTTAGAAACTGAAATTATTTTCGTGATTACTGGAATAGAAACAAAAAGTGGTCAACAACTAAGAAAAACGCTAAAGATAACGGTCACAGAAAGTTGGCGCTGCAAATTATGTAACACGAGTCGAGTAGGTGCTAAACCAAAGATTTTTTGTTCTTTCTATAAACAGAGGTTCTCAAATGTTCATATTTTGCGCCTCCATTTTTTTTTATACACAAGAACTTAATTAGTTTAGAGGCTAAAACTTATATTCGCTTGTTATCGGAAGTTCTAATTACGGCTGGTTCGACTAGCTTGCCATTTTGAGGATGTTTTTTTAAATAAATTTAGCGCAGAACCAAAAAACAAAAAATTTTCAAAACAAATTTGATACATGTTCAGGTTCTTATTGCCTATTTACGGCGTACGTCTCTTATTGAAAGTGGTAAATTTTAACTATTCAGAAAGTGTCCAGCTAGAAGTCGTTTTGTTCCTGAAGGGTAATAAATTGTCACAATCAGAAGACAAGGAACGCCATCTTCAAAATATTTATGGAACTACAAAAATCAGTTAACTAATGAATAAAAGACGGTTAAATTTAAAGAATATTTTTTTGGTCGCTTCTCCTTGGAAGACAACGGCAAACCACCGATTGGTTCTCCGTCAAGAAAATTCTTTAGACTTAAATAATTGTTCCAATCCACCAATTGACTGCAGGTGTGTTTATGCGAATTAATAAAGGCGGATACTACCGACACGTTTAAGTTGAGTTTGACACTCAAAAAAGAGTTTTGAAAAATTCGAATTTTTTATTTTTTAGTTAAAAATCTTAAAATTGTCTCAGCAAAATTCTCCTTGTGGTCTTCAATGGCTTAAGATTTATTAGAACTTCATACAATGTGATGGTGTAATAAAAAAAAGCCAATAAAAATTTTAGGGGTACACCAAAATTCGGGGTTTCTAAACTTTTTTTATTTTGATAGTTTCGCCCTGAATACTGTCTAACTACATTGGCTTCCACTGCTAATGTGGTGGAGTGGTGCCGCATTACTCGATACGTTTCAATGTTCTCGGATTAAAATTACGCGACATTAAAGAAAAGCGTCATTTGCTGGTTTTTGTACCTAAACAATTGGTCTAAGGGTTTGTGTCTACTTGTAATTAGATGCCACAAGTCGGGGGGTTTAGATTTCCGGCTTTTGCGACTAGCTTGCCATTTCGAGGATGGTTATTTTTTTTAAATAAATTGAGCGCAGCCCCAAAGATCTAAAAATCTTCAAAAATAAATTTGATACTTGTTCAAGTTCTCATTGCCTATTTGCGACGTACGTGACTTATTGAAAGAGGTCAATTTTAAATATTCAGAAAGCGTCTAGCTAGAAGTCGTTTTGTTCTTGAAGGGTAATAAATTGTCACAATTGGGGTGTGAATTAAATTTACTGTAAATTTTAACAATCAACGGACAAGGAATGTCATCTTCAAAATAATTATAGAACTACAAAAATTAGATAACTAATGGGTAAAAGACGGTTAAATTTAAAGAATATTTTTTTGGTCGCTTCTCCTTGGAAGACAACGGCAAACCACTGATTGGTTCTCCGTCAAAAAAATTCTTTAGATTTAAATGATTGTTCCAATCCACCATTTAACTGCAGGTGTGTTAATGCGAATTAATAAAGACGGATACCACCGACACGTTTACGTTGTCAACGAGTATGACACTCAAAGAAAAGTTTTGAAAAATTGAATTTTTTTTTTATTTTTTATTTAAAAATCTTAAAATTGTCTCAACAAAATTGTCTTTGTGGTCTTCAATGGCTTAAGATTTATTAGAACTTCATAAAATGTGATGGTGTAATAAAAAAAAGCCAATAGAAATTTTAGGGGTCCCCCAAAATTTGGGGTTTCTAAACTTTTTTATTTTGATAGTTTCGCCCTGAATAGTGTCTAACTTAAAATAAAGGAGAATAATTCAGTACGATCAAATTTGGCGCGGCTACATTGGCTGCCACTGCTAATGTGGTGGAGTTGTGCCGCATTACTCGATACGTTTCAATGTTTTCGGATTAAAATTACGCGACATTAAAGAAAAACGTCATTTGTTAGTTTTTGTACCTAAACAATTGGTCTAAGGGTTTGTGTCTACTTGTAATTAGATGCCACAAGTCGGGGGGTTTAGATTTCCGGCTGGTGCAACTAGCTTGCCATTTCGAGGATGTTTATTTTTTTTTAAATAAATTAAGCGCAGCCCCAAAGAACTAAAAATCTTCAAAAATAAATTTGATACTTGTTCAAGTTCTCATTGCCTATTTACGACGTACGTTACTTATTGAAAGAGGTCAATTTTAAATATTCAGAAAGCATCCAGCTAGAAGTCGTTTTGTTCTTGAAGGGTAATAAATTGTCACAATCGGGGTGTGAATCAAATTTACTGTAAATTTTAACAATCAAAGGACAAGGAATGTTATCTTCAAAATAATTATAGAACTACAAAAATCAGATAACTAATGGGTAAAAAACGGTTAAATTTAAAGAATATTTTTTTCGGTTGCTTCTCCTTGGAAGACAACGGCAAACCACCGATTGGTTCTCCGTCTAGAAAATTCTTTTGACTTAAATAATTGCTTCAATCCACCATTTAACTGCAGGTGTGTTTATGCGAATTAATAAAGGCGGATACTACCGACACGTTTAAGTTGTCCACGAGTATGACCCTCAAAGAAGAGTTTTGAAAAATTAGAATTTTTTTAATTTTTAGTTAAATATCTTAAAATTGTCTCCGGAAAATTCTCTTTGTGGTCTTCACTGGCTTAAGATTTATTAGAACTTTCTACAAAGTGATGGTGTAATAAAAAAAAGCCAATACAAATTTTAGGGGTCCACCAAAATTTGGGGTTTCTAAACTTTTTTTATTTTGATAGTTTCGTCCTGAATAGTGTCTAACTTAGAAGAAAAGAGAATAATTCACTACGCTCAAATTTGACGCGGCTACATTGGCTACCACTGCTAGTGTGGTGGAGTTGTGCCGCATTACTCGATACGTTTCAATGTTTTCGGATTAAAATTACGCGACATTAAAGAAAAACGTCATTTGTTAGTTTTTGTACTTAAACAATTGGTCTAAGGGTTTGTGTCTACTTGTAATTAGATGCCACAAGTCGGGGGGTTTAGATTTCCGGCTGGTGCGACTAGCTTACCATTTTGAGGATGTTTATTTTTTTTAAATAAATTGAGCGCAGCCCCAAAGAACTAAAAATCTTCAAAAACAAATTTGATACTTGTTCAAGTTCTCATTGCCTATTTACGGCGTACCTCACTTATTGAAAGAGGTCAATTTTAAATATTCAGAAAGCGTCCAGCTAGAAGTCGTTTTGTTCTTGAAGGGTAATAAATTGTCACAATCGGGGTGTGAATCAAATTTACTGTAAATTTTAACAATCAAAGGACAATGAATGCCATCTTCAAAATAATCATAGAACTACAAAAATTAGATAACTAATGGGTAAAAGACGGTTAAATTTAAGCAACATTTTTTTGGTCGCTTCTCCTTGGAAGACAACGGCAAACCACCGATTAGTTCTCCGTCAAGAAAATTCTTTTGACTTAAATAATTGCTTCAATCCACCATTTAACTGCAGGTGTGTTTATGCGAATTAATAAAGGCGGATACTACCGACACGTTTAAGTTGTCCACGAGTATGACACTCAAAGAAGAGTTTTGAAAAATTAGATTTTTTTTAATTTTTAGTTAAATTTCTTAAAATTGTCTCAGCAAAATTCTCTTTGTGGTCTTCAATGGCTTAAGATTTATTAGAACTTCATACAAAGTGATGGTGTAATAAGAAAAGATAATACAAATTTTAGGGGTCCACCAAAATTCGGGGTTTCTAAACTTTTTTTATTTTGATAGTTTTGCCCTGAATACTGTCTAACTTAGAAGAAAAGAGAATAATTCAGTACGCTTAAATTTGGCTAGGCTACATTGGCTTCCACTGCTAATGTGGTGGAGTTGTGCCGCATTACTCGATACGTTTCAATGTTCTCGGATTAAAATTACGCGACATTAAAGAAAAGCGTCATTTGTTGGTTTTTGTACCTAAACAATTGGTCTAAGGGTTTGTGTCTACTTGTAATTAGATGCCACAAGTCGGGGGGTTTAGATTTCCGGCTTTTGCGACTAGCTTGCCATTTCGAGGATGGTTATTTTTTTTAAATAAATTGAGCGCAGCCCCAAAGATCTAAAAATCTTCAAAAATAAATTTGATACTTGTTCAAGTTCTCATTGCCTATTTACGACGTACGTGACTTATTGAAAGAGGTCAATTTTAAATATTCAGAAAGCGTCTAGCTAGAAGTCGTTTTGTTCTTGAAGGGTAATAAATTGTCACAATTGGGGTGTGAATTAAATTTACTGTAAATTTTAACAATCAACGGACAAGGAATGTCATCTTCAAAATAATTATAGAACTACAAAAATTAGATAACTAATGGGTAAAAAACGGTTAAATTTAAAGAATATTTTTTTGGTCGCTTCTCCTTGGAAGACAACGGCAAACCACCGATTGGTTCTCCGTCAAGAAAATTCTTTAGACTTAAATAATGGTTCCAATCCACCAATTGACTGCAGGTGTGTTTATGCGTATTAATAAAGGCGGATACTACCGACACGTTTAAGTTGTCAACGAGTATGACACTCAAAAAAGAGTTTTGAAAAATTAGATTTTTTTTATTTTTTAGTTAAAAATCTTAAAATTGTCTCAACAAAATTGTCTTTGTGGTCTTCAATGGCTTAAGATTTATTAGAACTTCATAAAATGTGATGGTGTAATAAAAAAAAGCCAATACAAATTTTAGGGGTCCCCCAAAATTTGGGGTTTCTAAACTTTTTTATTTTGATAGTTTCGCCCTGAATAGTGTCTAACTTAAAATAAAGGAGAATAATTCAGTACGCTCAAATTTGGCGCGTCTACATTGGCTGCCACTGCTAATGTGGTGGAGTTGTGCCGCATTACTCGTTACGTTTCAATGTTTTCGGATTAAAATTACGCGACATTAAAGAAAAACGTCATTTGTTAGTTTTTTTGTACCTAAACAATTGGTCTAAGGGCTTGTGTCTACTTGTAATTAGATGCCACAAGTCGGGGGGGTTTAGATTTCCGGCTGGTGCAACTAGCTTGCCATTTCGAGGATGTTTATTTTTTTTTTAAATAAATGGAGCGCAGCCCCAAAGAACTAAAAATCTTCAAAAATAAATTTGATACTTGTTCAAGTTCTCATTGCCTATTTACGACGTACGTCACTTATTGAAAGAGGTCAATTTTAAATATTCAGAAAGCGTCCAGCTAGAAGTCGTTTTGTTCTTGAAGGGTAATAAATTGTCACAATCGGGGTGTGAATCAAATTTACTGTAAATTTTAACAATCAAAGGACAATGAATGCCATCTTCAAAATAATTATAGAACTACAAAAATTAGATAACTAATGGGTAAAAAACGGTTAAATTTAAAGAATATTTTTTTGGTCGCTTCTCCTTGGAAGACAACGGCAAACCACCGATTGGTTCTCCGTCAAGAAAATTCTTTAGACTTAAATAATTGTTCCAATCCACCAATTGACTGCAGGTGTGTTTATGCGAATTAATAAAGGCGGATACTACCGACACGTTTAAGTTGTCAACGAGTATGACACTCAAAAAAGAGTTTTGAAAAATCAGAATTTTTTTTTATTTTTTATTTAAAAATCTTAAAATTGTCTCAGCAAGATTCTCTTTGTGGCCATCAATGGCTTAAGATTTATTAGAACTTCATAAAATGTGATGGTGTAATAAAAAATATGCCAATACAAATTTTAGGGGTCCACCAAAATTGGGGGTTTCTAAACTTTTTTTGTTATGTCGTCCCGACAATAATATCAAACACGTTTGTGATTTGGTTGTCGCGTTAAGCCGTTGGTCGCAATGGATTACGGTTCGTCAAACTGAAAATGTACCAGTGATCAAGTTTTCTCTCTTCACTTATATATAAAATGTGGTTCGTGGGGCAAATAATGGCTTAGAAACGTCCAATTGATATATGTTCAATGGAAGGTGAAAACGTCGAAAAGCAAGAAAATAGCAACAATTGAAGAGACCAAAAGTGAGCAAGGACCAGATAGAATTGATCATCAAGCAAAGAGAAATATTGGAATTGCAGTATATCAGAGGAAGGAGAAATGTTAATTAAGTACAAAATTAGAAGGGGACAGATACTCTAATTTATGACCTTTCTACAAGAAATAAGAATTATTTCAGTACAATAAAAAGACTGCTAAAACTAGAAGAATAAAATAGAGAATTGGTAAAGCAGAGAATAAATGGTAAAGAAATGCGAAATATATGGTGCCAACATTATAAAAAAACAAGAAATCGACTGCTCCGAAAAAGAACAAATAGAAATTAAAAAAATGATGAAAAAGTCTAAATCCAGAAGGTGGTGATATAGAGACAGATCTATTAAAATATGAATGACAAGAATGGCATATACCAAAACTCTATTTAATTTGTAAATATAGAGCCAAAACAAGATGCTAAAAGAAGAGAATATTAGTAGAATCGTATAATTTGCAAAAGGACATCTTCATTCTTCATAGAAAAGTATTTTTTTAATCAAAGCGTTTATTTTAAATAAATGAAGAAAATTTGCCTTTAAGTTCTTATAACTTTGGAATTTGCTATAACGATGCCCCATTTAGGGTCGGGGGACTATTCCAACACAATAGACAGTCGACAATACCATTAGAATGTGGCATTTGCAGTCCTCACTTCTATCAAATATTACATTCTAATCGTGTTGTCGACTGTGTATGGTGTTGGGATCACATCCCGACCCTAAACTGGGTGGGGGAATTTTTCACAATTTTTTTTGAGAAACACACGTCAAAGAAAAAACTCAGACTGTCTATCTCAAGTATAAAATGAAATCTAGACAGGGTGTTATCAAAGTTTTTCCTCATCATTGCTTTAGTTGGAATCGCTTTGATCTTATTTGGGTCAGATTTTGTTCTGATAACGTTTAAATAACGAAGAACAATTATTCATGCAGACGGAATCCCGCAGGCTTCAGTATTGGGACCGATACTCTCTTCGAAACATCGACGGTTTTCCAAACGATTTTTGCGCCCCACATTTTTAGAATTGCCGCCATAAAATAGACTGTCGGATCAATCGTCGATATACTTGACTTTCGGGGGCCGAAAGAGACAAGGTAAAGTTGCGATAATGGGGTAACCTTCGGACTTTGGCCCTTCGACGCTTCGTCTTATCATCCCATTGATTGATTATCGGTCGTTACCGTAACGACTTTCACTCGACTCTCTTCTCTCCTATTCCTCTATCACAACATATCGAGTTGTGGAGTGGCTCACGATGATCACTTGGAAACGCCAAAATTTACGACCTCGTCCTTCGAGACGATGCAAAAATTTAATAAATTACCACCAATAAAGCGCGCGTCGCCTCTTCTCGGATTCTTCTTGCGTTTTATATGTTGTACAGGTTAATGTTAGTGTGTGTGTGTGTGTATTATCGTCCATCTGGAATCCTTGACTTGGCTAATTAATTTTATGGGTGTACGTATATAGGAGCCCGCGCTTGCTACTGTCTTTATCCTCTCCTATAATATAATATTTCTAATGGAGAAGCTGGATGGACTGTAAAGGTACGAGTCGCGCGGTCTTCTTGTAAAAACAAAGAAGCAACAATCATAACCGTATAACGTAACACCGTCAACAGACGATAAACCAAATCAAATCGTGCCACTTCATCTCCATAGTTGCACGTAAAGCCGAGATCGCCGTATTTATTTTACAAATTTATGAGTGAAGATTTCGATCTCGGGTTCTGCAATTATGGCCGTGATGTATAGGCCGGTCGGTGACGCTGCCAGAATGCTACCTGAATATGTTATTATGTTGGTGTACCTGGTGACCGGTTCACGGGCCCGCCGCCGAACGACACACTCGCGAATCTTCACGAGCGGATCTTCATTGAAGATACCAACATAACTTTCACCTGTCATGAAGGATCGACGACGGTTCTCACGATGAAAATGTTTGAAATTAATTTTTGTCGCAAAAAAAGTCGGAAGAGAGCAAATGCGGACCACAGGGGATGGTCATATGAAGGCATAAAGATATTGAATGAAGATATCGATATGGCTTTCACCTGTTATTTAGAATCTTTTTTTTTTGTTAAAAATGCACAAAATTTTCTATTTATTGATTACCAATTTGGAAACGAAAAAAAATCGCAAGGAACCAAATCGGGAGTACATGGAAATGTTTTAGTTTAAAAATTACATGAAATTTCTTACATCAAAATCAAACGAGTTGTAATGCTGAAAATGTCTGCAATTACTTTTTTTTCAATTCTTCCCAAAAAAAGTCGGAAGGGACCAAGTCCGGACCAATCTCCAGTCACATGAAGACATAAAGATTTTTAGTGAAGATACCACTTTTACCTGTTATCTATAATCGAATTTTTGTCCAAAATGCACGAAATTTTCTATTTATTGACTACCAACTTGGAAAGGAAAAAAAATCGCAAGGAACTAAATCGGGAGTATAAGGGATTGTTTGAGTTTAAAATTTGCATAAAATTTCTTACATCAAAATCAAACGAGTTGTCACGCTAAAAATGTTTGAAATTAATTTTTTTCTTGGTTCTTCCGAAAAAAAGTCGGAAGGGACCAAGCCCGGACCAATCTCCAGTCACATGAAGACATAAAAATCTTCAGTGATGATACCAATATAATTTTCACCTGTTATCTAGCATTGTTTCTTTGTTCAAAATGCACGAAATTTTTTATTTATTGACTGCCAATTTGAAAACAAAAAAAAAACGCAAGGAACCAAATCGGTAGTATAGAGAAATGTTTTAGTTTAAAAATTATATGAAATTTCTTACATCAAAATCAAACGAGTTGTAATGCTGAAAATGTTTGAAATTTTTTTTTTATTCTTCCCAAAAAAAGTCAGAAGGGACCAAGTCCGGACCAATCTCCAGTCACATGAAGACATAAAGATTTTTAGTGAAGATAGCACTTTTACCTGTTATCTAAAATCGAATTTTTGTTCAAAATGCACGAAATTTTCTATTTATTGACTACCAACTTGGAAAGGAAAAAAATCGTAGGGAGCTAAATCGGGAGTATATGGGATTGTTTGAGTTTAAAATTTGCATAAAATTTCTTACATCAAAATCAAACGAGTTGTCACGCTGAAAATGTGTGAAATTAATTTTTTTCTCGATTCTTTCGAAAGAAAGTCGGAAGAGACCAAGTCCGGACCAACCTCCAGTCTCATGAAGACATAAAGATCTTCAGTGATGATACCAATATAACTTTCACCTGTTATCTAGCATTGCTTTTTGTTCAAAATGCACGAAATTTTTTATTTATTGACTACCAATTTGAAAACGAAAAAAAATCGCAAGGAACCAAATCGGGAGTATAGGGAAATGTTTTAGTTTAAAAATTACATGAAATTTCTACCATTAAAATCAAGCGAGTTGTAATGCTGAAAATGTTTGAAATTATTTTTTTTCTCGCTTCTTCCCAAAAAAAGTCGGGAGGGACCAAATCCGGACCAATCTCCAGTCACATGAAGACATAAAGATTTTCAGTGAAGATAACACTTCTACCTGTTATTTAGAATCGAATTTTTGTTCAAAATGCACGAAATTTTCTATTTATTGACTACCAATTTGAAAACGAAAAAAAATCGCAAGGAACCAAATCGGGAGTATAGGGAAATGTTTTAGTTTAAAAATTACATGAAATTTCTACCATTAAAATCAAGCGAGTTGTAATGCTGAAAATGTTTGAAATTATTTTTTTTCTCGCTTCTTCCCAAAAAAAGTCGGGAGGGACCAAATCCGGACCAATCTCCAGTCACATGAAGACATAAAGATTTTCAGTGAAGATAACACTTCTACCTGTTATTTAGAATCGAATTTTTGTTCAAAATGCACGAAATTTTCTATTTATTGACTACCAACTTGGAAAGGAAAAAAAATCGCAAGGAACTGAATCGGGAGTATAAGGGATTGTTTGAGTTTAAAATTTGCATAAAATTTCTTACATCAAAATCAAACGAGTTGTCACGCTAAAAATGTTTGAAATTAATTTTTTTCTTGGTTCTTCCGAAAAAAAGTCGGAAGGGACCAAGTCCGGACCAATCTCCAGTCACATGAAGACATAAAAATCTTCAGTGATGATACCAATATAATTTTCACCTGTTATCTAGCATTGTTTTTTTGTTCAAAATGCACGAAATTTTTTATTTATTGACTGCCAATTTGAAAACAAAAAAAAAACGCAAGGAACCAAATCGGTAGTATAGAGAAATGTTTTAGTTTAAAAATTATATGAAATTTCTTACATCAAAATCAAACGAGTTGTAATGCTGAAAATGTTTGAAATTTTTTTTTTGATTCTTCCCAAAAAAAGTCAGAAGGGACCAAGTCCGGACCAATCTCCAGTCACATGAAGACATAGAGATTTTTAGTGAAGATAGCACTTTTACCTGTTATCTAAAATCGAATTTTTGTTCAAAATGCACGAAATTTTCTATTTATTGACTACCAACTTGGAAAGGAAAAAAATCGCAAGGAGCTAAATCGGGAGTATAAGGGATTGTTTGAGTTTAAAATTTGCATAAAATTACTTACATCAAAATTAAACGAGTTATCATGCTGAAAATGTTTGAAATTATTTTTTCTTTATTCTTTCCAATAAAAGTCGAAAGGGACCAAATCCGGATCAATCTCCAGTCATATAAAGACATAAAGATCTTCAGTGATGATACCAATATAACTTTCACCCGTTATCTAGCATTGTTTTTTTGTTCAAAATGCACGAAATTTTTTATTTATTGACTACTAATTTGAAAACAGAAAAAAATCGCAAGGAACCAAATCGAGAGTATAGAGAAATGTTTTAGTTTAAAAATCAGATGACATTTCTTACATCAAGATCAGACGGGTTATCAAGCTGAAAATGTTTGAAATTGATTTTTTTCCTAAAAAAGGTCGAAAGAAACCAAATCCGGACCAATCTTTAGGCACATGAAGACATAAAGAACTTGAGTGAAGATACCAAGATAAGTTTTACCTGTTATCTATGATAGAGTTTTTGTTAAACTTGCATAAAATTTTCTATTTATTGACTACCAACTTGGAAACATAAAAAAATCGCAAAAATCTAAATCTGAAGTATAGGGCAATATTTGAGTTTAAAAATTACATAAAAGTTTTTATATCAAAATAGGATGAGTTCAGACTGAAAATGTTTGAAATTAATTTTTCTCCTCGATCGGCCCCAAAAAGGGAGAAATTGGAAACGATCAAATCCGGACACCAATATCCAGTCACATGAAGACATAAAGATCTTCAGTGATGGATATAACCTTCACCTGTTACCTAGGATTGATTTTTTGTTAAAAATGGACGAAAGTTTCTATTTATTGACTACCAACTTGGAAACGAGAAAAAATCGCAAGGAACCAAATCGGTACAATAGTGGAATGTTTGAGTTTAAACCTTACGTAACATTTCTTACATCAAAATAAGACGACGTTGTTTAGAGGAGGGCACTGGAAGCACGATTTTTGTGAGGTTAGATCAACCCTCTTAACATGCAAACAAGTGCATTATCGAATTATTTTTAATTACAATTACAATCTTATAGAGAATGATTGCTATGGCTGAGATTATAAATTGATTTTAGGTTCTTTAGTTCAACCAAAAAAAGTTACGGTCAATTTGTTGGCGCTCTTTGTCGCACGCATGGGTCACAATACATTCTATCGTTGTATATATACCTCTAAACTACAGCAAATTTTTGAGCTTTTTTGTTATAGATAAAAGACATTGATGATGTGTCGGTCCTAAAGTCATTTCTATAACGATTTCGTATGCGGCGGAATAAAAAAATAGAGATAAAATTTTCGCAAAAATTTAATAGATTTTAATTTTAAAAGTTTCTAGCCCATCAATCCTAAATTGGTTTCAAGAACTTAGCTGATGTGTTTACATTTTTAGGAAAGAAAAATAAAAACTTGCTGCAGTTTTTGAGTCCCGTATAACAAAAAATCGTCGTTTTGTAGCGCGTGTCGCTCGTCGTACGATACTCTAAAATTAAGGGGAATCTTCGGGGTTTTTCTCATACAAATGCGAAACAACTATAATGCCTCGGACCCAACATATTTTTTTAACGATTTTGTCCGCGACTGAATCAGAAAAACAAATTTTCCACAAAATTTAATTGATAAATTTTCAACAAAATTCAGCCGACTGTATTTTGAAAAGTAATCGACCGATTGACTTCAAATTTGTTTTAGGTCCTCAATTGATGTGCTTAGATTGATAAAATTAAAAAATAACAAAAAAATTTTTGGTGGTTTTTAAGTTTACTACAACGAAAAATCTTGAATCGCCGTTTCTTCTCGCGTGTCCGTTGGGAGAGATTTTAGGTAAATAAGCCGGTGCGAATTAAACATTTACACCGGAAATAATGCAAAATAATTAAAAGCGGAAGACCCGAAAGCGGTGTTGCACACACACACACACATGTTGCCGGAAAACCTTCGTTCGACATGGAGGTATTTCCAAACACACGCGCCGAACCCGGAGAGCTTTTCGTCCAAATCAAGTTAGTAGGTAAATTCGCAAATCTAATATAAATTTTACGAAACGTACGCCCACCCCCCCAGAATGCAGAAGGCAGGCGGCGTGTAACGAGAGCGCCGAGAGCGCCCTCTAGTAATAATTCATAAATTGAATGTTTCACAATTGCTAATTCAACATCATTCGCACAGTAGGCTTGTTCTTAACTGGCAAACGTATGTAATTAAGTTTGTTTTCTATTATGTTCCGTATAGGTACCGGTTGACCAAAAGCATAAATAATTTAATTGTTCAAACAGCGGACCAGACGGAGCGACGCCGTCCCACCGCCGCGTATCGCCGTCCGTTGTTTGATAGGGCCGACGTCGGGGGTTAGTTAAATTAAGTTTTGCTTTAGAGAGTGGCGTATTGCGGCTATGCTTTGGCTACTACAATGTATAATTCCTCTAGGGCAACTAAAAGTCACTCAAAATGTGTGTTTGACGGTGGTGGTGGTGGTGGCGGCGGCAAACGGCGGCGGTAGCGGTGGTGGCGGCGGGCCCTATCGTACCGTTATCCCCTTTCGCCTTCCCGAAACGTCGCCCACTTTGATGTCGGCACGTGGAACAATTGGGATTACGCGTGTTAACCACGGGTTATTCTTCGGATAGGTAACCCCGCGCTGCCGCCAAAACCAAGATTTCTGGAGTAATTATCCACTAATTCACTGGCTCGGTTTTCAATTTCGCTACCGAAGGAAAACGACGGCGTGCTTAACGCAGCACTTAACAAGGCTCGGCGACGGTTAACTACACAGTGGACTAAACAACATTGCAATTACTTTTAAGCCGCAGGACTCACTCCGGATATGTTCGTCTAATTTTCGTGGCAGAGATCAAAATTTTCAGCACAACTGTAAACAGTTGAAGGGTTATTGACGAAGTCTGTTTCAAAAGCAAGCGTGTATTGAATCAAAGTTTTCAATTAATTTTTCTTTCAATTAAAAAAATCTGACTGGACCAAATCTGGGGAGCATGGTGAAGAGATTTCTTTATTAGAATGCTTGAAAAGCGTTTCATTAAAATTTCAAAACAATTTTTTTTCGACTCTAGGACCTACAATTCTGTTTGTATTTTTTTAACTTGAAAAAAGTCTGGAGATGCCAAATCTGGAGCACAAAAGAAATTAATATATTTATTTACTAATTGTGGCAATATTATTTCAAATGTTAAATTTGTTGCATTTATTTCAGAATTATTTTATTTTTAACTTATTAAAGTCTGTTGGGGTCAAGTCTGGCGATTTATAGTGGAAAGGATTTATTCTGAAAAGTGTTTCCAAAATTACTCTCGAACAAGAAATGTTTTAATATTACAAAAACTCAATCTCTATTTAGCTCCTGTTCATCTATTTTTTTTACTTGTAAAAAGTCTTTGGAAGGTAAATTTGGAGAGTATATGGAGAAGATATTTTCTATAAACAAAGTTTTGCAATGTTTTTGTCCAGAATTTCAAAACAATTTTTTTAATATTCTGGAAACTACATGTCTATTCAGTGCTTGATGAACTAAATTCTTTAACTAATAAAAAGTTTATGAAAGCCAAAATTATTTTTTTTTCAATTAAAAAAATCTGACTCGACCAAATCTGGAGATCATGGTGAAGAGATTTTTTTATTAAAATGCTTGAAAAGCGTTTCATTAAAATTTCAAAATAATTTTTTTTCGATTCCAGGACCTACAATTCTGTTTGTATTTTTTTAAATTGAAAAAAAGTCTGGAGATGCCAAATCTGGAGCACTAAAGAAATTAATATGTTTATTTACTAATTGTGGCTATATTATCCCAAATGTTAAATTTGTTGCATTCATTTCAGAATTATTTTATTTTTAACTTATTAAAGTCTGTTGAGGTCAAGTCTGGAGATTTATAGTAGAGAGGATTTATTGTGAAAAGTGTTTCCAAAATTACTCTTGAACAAGAAAATGTTTTAATATTGCAAAAACTCAATCTCTATTTAGCTCCTGTTCATCTATTTTTTTCACTTGTAGAAAGTCTTTGGAAGGTAAATTTGGAGAGTATATGGAGAAGATATTTTCTATAAACAAAGTTTTGCAATGTTTTTGTCCAGAATTTCAAAACAAATTTATTAATATTCTGGAAACTACATGTCTATTCAGTGCTTGATGAACTAAATTCTTTAACTAATAAAAAGTTTATGAAAGCCAAAATTATTTTTTTTTCAATTAAAAAAATCTGACTCGACCAAATCTGGAGATCATGGTGAAGAGATTTTTTTATTAAAATGCTTGAGAAGCGTTTCATTAAATTTCAAAACAATTTTTTTTCGATTCCAGGACCTACAATTCTGTTTGTATTTTTTTAACTTGAAAAAAGTCTGGAGATGCCAAATCTGGAGCACAAGAAAATTAACATGTTTATTTACTAATTGTGGCAATATTATTTCAAATGTTAAATTTGTTGCATTCATTTCAGAATTATTTTATTTTTAACTTATAAAAGTCTGTTGGGGTCAAGTCTGGAGTTTTATAGTAGAGAGGATTGATTCTGAAAAGTGTTTCCAAAGTTAATCTCGAACAAGAAAATGTTTTAATATTGCAAAAACTCTATCTCTATTTAGTTCATCTATTTTTTTTACTTGTAAAAAGTCTTTGGAAGGTAAATTTGGAGAGTATATGGAGAAGATATTTTCTATAAACAAAGTTTTGCAATGTTTATGTCCAGAATTTCAAAACAAATTTCTTAATATTCTGGAAACTACATGTCTATTCAGTGCTTAATGAACTAAATTCTTTAACTAATAAAAAGTTTATGAAAGGCAAATCTGGTGGGTAGGGTGGAGAGATCTATTACAAACATTCTTTAAACTGTATTTTTGCAATTTTTGAACAAATTTTCTAATACTTAGGAAACTACACTCCACATGGTACTTATTGATCTAAAATTTTCTCAACGCGTGAAAAAGTCTATGGAAGTTAGATCTGGAGATTATGGTAGAGGGGATATATTCTAAATAATATTTGCAAATTATTTCTTTAGCAAATATTTTTTTTTATTCTAGAGATTATATCTTCACATAACATTTATTGGTCGAATCCCTTTAAAATTTATGATAGTTTAGGAAGACCAAATCTGGGGAATATGGTGGAGAGGATTTATTCTAAAAAGTGTTTGCAAAATTATGCTCAAACAAAAAATTTCTTAATATTCTAGAGTCTTCATCTCTATTCACCTCTTGTTGTCTAATTGTTACTTGTAAAAGTCTATAGAAACTAAATCAGGAGAGTTTGGTGGAGGAGATATTTTCTATAAACAAAGTTTGCAAAGTTTTGCCTAGAGTTGTCAAACAAATATCTTAATATTTTAAAAACTAAATTTTTATTCAGTGTTTGTTGACCTAAATTTTTTTAACTCATAAAAAGTCTATAGAAACCAAATTTGGAAGCTATGGTAGAGAGGATCTGTTATAAACAGTCTTTGAACTGTATTTTTGGAACTGTTGAACAAGTTTTCTGACATTTAAGAAACTACACTCCACATTTTGCTTATTGGTCAAAATTTTTCTCAATGTTTGAAAAAGTCTATGGAAGTCAAATGTGGAGATTATGGTAGAAGAGATACATTCTGAATAATCTTTACAAAGTATTTCTTTAGCAAATATTTATTTTAATCTAAAGACTATTTCCTTATAGGGTATTTATTGATTAAATCCCTTTATAATTTATGAAAGTCTAAGGATGCTAAATCTGGAGAGTTTGATAGAGAGGATTTATTCTAAAAAGCGCTTGCAAAATTATTCTCAAACAAAAAATTTCTTAATATTCTAGAAACTCCATCTCTATCTCGTATTGTCTAATTTTTTTACTTTTAAAAAGTCTATGGAAACTAAATCTGGAGAGGTTGGTGGAGAAGATATTTTCAATAAACAAAGATTGCAAAGTTCTATCTAGAATTTCCAAACAAATTTCTTAGTATTCTAGAAACTCAAACTCTATTGAGTGTTTGTTGACCTAAATTTTTTAACTCATAAAAAGTCTATGAAAGCCAAATCTGGAGGGCAAAGTGAAGAGGATCTCTTATAAACAATCTTTGAACTGTATTTTTGAAACTGTCCAACAAATTTTCTGGTACTTAAGATACTACACTTTCACATGGTACTTATTGATCTAAATTTTTCTAAGCATGTGAAAAAGTCTTTGGAGGTCAAATCTGGAGATTTTGGTAGAATGGATACATTCCAAATTACATTTGAAAAGTGTTTCTTTAGCAAATATTTTTTTCTATTCTAGAGACTATATCATCACAGGGCATTTGTTAATCGAATCCCTATATAATTCATGAAAGTCTAGGGAGACCAAATCTGAAGAGTATGGTGGAGAGGATTTTGTCTAAAAAGTGTTTGCAATATTATGCTTAAGCAAAAAATTTCTTAATATTCTAGATACTCCATCTCAATTCACCTCCTGTTGTTTATCTTTTTTACTTGTAAAAAGTCTATGGAAGCTAAATCAGAACAGTTTGGCGGAGAAGATAATTTCTATAAACAACGTTTGCAAAGTTTTGTCTAGAATTTTGAAACAAATTTCTTAATATTCTAGAAGCTACATCTCTATTCAGTATTTGTTGACCTAATTTTTAACACATAAAAAGTCTATGAGAGCCAAATCTGGAGGATAAGGTGGAGAGGATCTCTTATATACAATCTTTGAACTGTATTTTTGGAATTGTTGAACAAATTTTCTAATATTTAGGAAACTACACTCCACTTGACACTTATTGATCTAATTTTTCTCAACGTGTGGAAAAGTCTATGGAGGTCAAATCTAGGTATTATGGTGGAAGGGATGTATTCTAAACAATATTTGCAAAGTATTTCTTCAGCAAATATTTTTTCTATTCTAGTGACTGTATCACCACACAGCGCTTATAGATCCAATCTTTTTTAACTTATAAAAATCAGTGGGGGCAAAGTCTGGAGAGTATGGTGGAGCAGATATTTTCTATACCCAGAGTTTATAACGTTTTTGTCTAGAATTTCCAATCAAATTTTTTAATATTCTGAAATCCACATCTCTATTCAGCTTTTATTCATCTAATTTTTCTTAACTTGTGAAAAAGTCTATGGAGGTCAACTCTGGAGAGTATAGTGGAGAGGATATTAACTAAACAAATTTCTTAACATTCTAGAGACGACATCTCTATTCACTGCTTGCTTATCTATATTTTTTAGATCATAAAAAGTCTATTGAAGCCAAATCTGGTGGGTAAAGTGTATAGGATCATATTATAAACAGTCTTTGAACTTTATCTTTGTAATTTTTAATGAAGTTTCTTAATATTTGAGGAACATCTTCGCACGATGCTTATTGATGTAATTCTTCTAACTTGTGAGAAAGTCTGTTTAGATCAAATCTGGAGATTATGATGGAAAAGATATAATCCAAACAATATTTGCAAAGTATTTCTTCAGCAGATATTTTTATTATTCTGGTGACTATATCGCCACACAGCGCCTATAGATCCAATTTTTGTTTAACTTGTAAAAGTCAATAAGGGCAAAGTCTGGAGAGTATGGTGGAGACGATATTTTCTTTACGCAGAGTTTGCAACGTATTTGTCTCGAATTTTCAAGCAAATTTCTTAACATTCTAGAAACGACATTTCTATTCAGTCTTTACTTATTTATGTTTTTAGCTCATAAAAAGTCTACTGAAACCAAATCTGGTGGTTACAGTGTATAGGATTTTCTATATACAATTTTTGAACTGTATTTTTGGAATTTCTAAACATATTTCCTAATATTTAAGAAACATTTCCAGACGCTGCTTGATATAATTTTTATAACTTGTGAAAAAGTTTGTTGAAGTCAAATCTGGAAATTATGGTGGAAAGGATATAATCCAAACAATATTTGCAAAGTATTTCTTCAGCAAATATTTTTTTATTCTAGTTACTACACAGCGCTTATTGATCAAATTTTTTTCTAACTTAAAAAAGTCAGTGGGGGCAAAATCTGTTGAGTATGGTGGAAAAGATATTTTCTATACGCAGAGTTTGCAACGTTTTTGTCTAGAATTTTCAATTAAATTTTTTAATATTCTGGAAGCCACATCTCCATCAGCTCTTATTGATCTAATTTTTCTTGACTTTTAAAAAAATCTGTGAAGGTCAAATCCGGAGATTATGGCGGAAGAAAAATATTCTAAAGGATATTTACAAAATATTTTTTTGGAATTATTTGTTTTTCTAATTTAAAGACTATATCGCCACATTGATCTGATTTTCTTTTAAGTTATAAAAATCTGTTAAAGCTAAGTCTGTAGAATATGGTGGAGAAGATAAGTTGTTGACATTCTTTGCAAAATTTTTGTTTATTATTTTCAAACAATTTTTTTATATTTGAATTAATTGATTATTTGTTTTATATAAAAAAATCTGCGGAGGCCAAATCTGGAGAGTATGTTGGAGAGTTTGCAAAGTTTTTGCCTATAACTTCCAAAACAGTTTCTTTCTATTCTTGAAATTAGCTCTCTACTCCGCGTTTATTAACTTAATTTTTTTAACTCATAAAAAAGTCGTTGGAAACAAAATCTGAACAGTAAAGTGTTTAGTGATCCATTTGTTTTAACTTTATTATTTATTATTATTCAACTTATTTTTTTATGGATGTTTGAAGAATAACTGCAGCGAAGAGTCTAAAGTTTCCAGATCTAGATAATACGGTGGATGGTCAAATATTTAAAAAAAAGTTATTTGCTTGAATTATTTTAAAATCGCGTCAAAAAACGCTTCGAGGGGCCAAATCAGGCGAATAAATTTTATGTACAAAAATTCAAAGCCCGATTCAAGAATTCTTGCGTAACGACTCGTGACTTGTGATAACTTCAACACGAGAAACTTTTTTAAGTTGTTTCCAATTTCTCTGTTTCGTCAATTTCGTTCTAACACTAACTTTGGGGGCTTATCGAGTTTTTTTTGCATAAGTCGTCTAATTGTTGAAAAGTTGTTACTTAATTGTCGTTTTGACACGTTTCAGGAAACGTTCGTTCTTTTCGACGGTTCGCAAATCGATCATGAAGCACTAAATCGGGTGGTTACATGAAATTTACGTGAACAGCCAATGATCCGTGTCAAAGCAAACACCTCGAAGCGGCGGTTCGAACCCGATCCGAATAAAAAATTCATTAATTTATCAAAAGAACCGCCGTTCATGAACGAAAACAAATCAACAATATTAAAATTTTAATCAAATTCATTGAATCACAATAAGCGCGCTTTCCAATTCCCCGACAAATTATAAAACAAAACTCCGCCAATTCGAGATTTAATTAATTTTTCAGGAAGACGGAAAAATTCTCGCACTCGCCCCACCGCCAACCCTCCTCGATGTTCCGACCCCGAAAAAAATTAAAAATATATTTATATGGTGCGGCGGCGTCGCGACGCGCCATTAATCACGATATTTAATTATTGAGGGTCGTTCGCGCCTCAACTCTTTCCGTGCAGAAATCCTCCGACGGTGCCGGCCCACACGGGAACTGATCAATAGCCCATCCCGGTTTGATTTACAATGTGTTTACGACGATAAAATATTCTCAACGGTGAGATTTATTGGATGCATTCGATCCTGAACAGAGAAACCCGAGATAGCCGCTTCTCGACCAGATATTGTCCTTCCGATGTCCTGCCTCCCTCTTTGTCGTTTATAAGCGACCGACCGCCATTTATTTCACTTCAATACGAGTAAATCAAGCAAATACCGAAGCGCATTTTTTTTCCCAACCCGGTAATTTACTGGTCGTGTTCAAAGTCTGGCGTGAATCAATACTCGTTCCGTTTGTCGCGAATGTTGGCGAAGATAAAGATGCGTTCGGCTGTGGGAGGCGACGTCCACTATTGTCCGAATGAGTTATGGACGCACCTTTCTTGTTGCTATTTGTTTTCGTCATTCCACCACCTGCAACACCGCCTCCCGAACAACTTCAAGGATTAAACAACGAACTTCTAAACTTGAAGTTGTAGCTTCTGGTGACCAGAAGTTTTACGTCTCTCGGTAAAGAGTTGGACGTATTTGGATAGCCTCAATTTTACTCCACAAAAATCGTGAAATACCGAAATCAAAATGCGGCACGAGCCGATGATGTAGCTAATTTTTGAAAACTCGGGGTCGACGCGAATTTTGTTTCTTAAAAATGGTTTTCGTAGTTTTGACAACGCATCTCCGATTATTTTTCAAAGATTAAAATTTTAAATTTTGGGTGTAAAGTTGTAGCTTCTGGTGACGACAAATTTTATCTCTCGGTCCAAAAAGTTTCACGTATTTCGATAGTCCCAATGCCACTTGACAAAAATAGTGAAAAACCGGAAAAGTATCGCGGAATCAAAATGCGGCACGAGCCGATCATGTAGCTAATTTTTGAAAACTCTTAAAATTTCAGTACTTTCTAAATCAAAGTCGACGCGAATTTTATTTTTTAAAAATGGTTAAGACCATTTGGTTTCGTCGTTTCGATAACGCGTCTCCGATTAATTTTTAAAAATTGAAAATTTAAATTTTGGGTGAAAGTTGTAGCTTCTGGTGACGACAAATTTTACCTCCCGGTCCAAAGAGATACGCGTTTTTCGATAGCCCCAATGTTACTTGACAAAAATAGTGAAATACCGGAAAAGTGTCGCAAAATCGAAATGCGGCACGAGCCGATCATGTAGCTAATTTTTGAAAACTCTTAAAGTTTTATTATTTTCTGAATCGAGGTTGATTCGAATTTTGTTTGTTAAAAATGGTTAAGATCATTTGGCGTTTTGACAACGCGTCTGCGATTGATTTTTAAAAATGAAAATTTTTAATTTTGGGTGTAAAGTTGTGGCTTCTGGTGACGACAAATTTTACCTCCCGGTCCAAAGAGTTACGCGTTTTTTGATAGCCCCAATGTTACTTGACAAAAATAGTGAAAAACCGGAAAAGTATCGCGGAATCAAAATGCGGCACGAGCCGATCATGTAGCTAATTTTTGAAAACTCTTAAAGTTTAATTTTTTTCTGAATCGAGGTTGACTCGAATTTTGTTTGTTAAAATTGGATAAGATCATTTGGCGCTTTGACAACGCGTCTGTAATTAATTTTTAAAAATGAAAGTTTTAAGTTTTGGGTGTATTGTTGTAGCTTCTGGTGACGACAAATTTTACCTCCCAGTCCAAAGAGTTACGCGTTTCTCGATAGCCCCAATGTCACTTGACAAAAATAGTGAAATACCGGAAAAGTGTCGCAAAATCGAAATGCGGCACGAGCCGATCATGTAGCTAATTTTTGAAAACTCTTAAAGTTTAATTTTTTTCTGAATCGAGGTTGACTCGAATTTTGTTTGTTAAAATTGGATAAGATCATTTGGCGCTTTGACAACGCGTCTGTAATTGATTTTTAAAAATGAGAATTTTAAGTTTTGGGTGTATTGTTGTAGCTTCTGGTGACGACAAATTTTACCTCCCAGTCCAAAGAGTTACGCGTTTCTCGATAGCCCCAATGTCACTTGACAAAAATAGTGAAATACCGGAAAAGTGTCGCAAAATCGAAATGCGGCACGAGCCGATCATGTAGCTAATTTTTGAAAACTCTTAAAGTTTAATTTTTTTCTGAATCGAGGTTGACTCGAATTTTGTTTGTTAAAATTGGATAAGATCATTTGGCGCTTTGACAACGCGTCTGTAATTGATTTTTAAAAATGAGAATTTTAAGTTTTGGGTGTATTGTTGTAGCTTCTGGTGACGACAAATTTTACCTCCCAGTCCAAAGAGTTACGCGTTTCTCGATAGCCCCAATGTCACTTGACAAAAATAGTGAAATACCGGAAAAGTGTCGCAAAATCGAAATGCGGCACAAGCCGATCATGTAGCTAATTTTTGAAAACTCTTAAAGTTTAATTTTTTTCTGAATCGAGGTTGACTCGAATTTTGTTTGTTAAAATTGGATAAGATCATTTGGCGCTTTGACAACGCGTCTGTAATTGATTTTTAAAAATGAGAATTTTAAGTTTTGGGTGTATTGTTGTAGCTTCTGGTGACGACAAATTTTACCTCCCAGTCCAAAGAGTTACGCGTTTCTCGATAGCCCCAATGTCACTTGACAAAAATAGTGAAATACCGGAAAAGTGTCGCAAAATCGAAATGCGGCACGAGCCGATCATGTAGCTAATTTTTGAAAACTCTTAAAGTTTAATTTTTTTCTGAATCGAGGTTGACTCGAATTTTGTTTGTTAAAATTGGATAAGATCATTTGGCGCTTTGACAACGCGTCTGTAATTGATTTTTAAAAAAGAAAGTTTTAAGTTTTGGGTGTATTGTTGTAGCTTCTGGTGACGACAAATTTTACCTCCCAGTCCAAAGAGTTACGCGTTTCTCGATAGCCCCAATGTCACTTGACAAAAATAGTGAAATACCGGAAAAGTGTCGCAAAATCGAAATGCGGCACGAGCCGATCATGTAGCTAATTTTTGAAAACTCTTAAAGTTTAATTTTTTTCTGAATCGAGGTTGACTCGAATTTTGTTTGTTAAAATTGGATAAGATCATTTGGCGCTTTGACAACGCGTCTGTAATTGATTTTTAAAAATGAGAATTTTAAGTTTTGGGTGTATTGTTGTAGCTTCTGGTGACGACAAATTTTACCTCCCAGTCCAAAGAGTTACGCGTTTCTCGATAGCCCCAATGTCACTTGACAAAAATAGTGAAATACCGGAAAAGTGTCGCAAAATCGAAATGCGGCACGAGCCGATCATGTAGCTAATTTTTGAAAACTCTTAAAGTTTAATTTTTTTCTGAATCGAGGTTGACTCGAATTTTGTTTGTTAAAATTGGATAAGATCATTTGGCGCTTTGACAACGCGTCTGTAATTGATTTTTAAAAAAGAAAGTTTTAAGTTTTGGGTGTATTGTTGTAGCTTCTGGTGACGACAAATTTTACCTCCCAGTCCAAAGAGTTACGCGTTTCTCGATAGCCCCAATGTCACTTGACAAAAATAGTGAAATACCGGAAAAGTGTCGCAAAATCGAAATGCGGCACGAGCCGATCATGTAGCTAATTTTTGAAAACTCTTAAAGTTTAATTTTTTTCTGAATCGAGGTTGACTCGAATTTTGTTTGTTAAAATTGGATAAGATCATTTGGCGCTTTGACAACGCGTCTGTAATTGATTTTTAAAAATGAGAATTTTAAGTTTTGGGTGTATTGTTGTAGCTTCTGGTGACGACAAATTTTACCTCCCAGTCCAAAGAGTTACGCGTTTCTCGATAGCCCCAATGTCACTTGACAAAAATAGTGAAATACCGGAAAAGTGTCGCAAAATCGAAATGCGGCACGAGCCGATCATGTAGCTAATTTTTGAAAACTCTTAAAGTTTAATTTTTTTCTGAATCGAGGTTGACTCCAATTTTGTTTGTTAAAAATGGTTAAGATCATTTGGCGTTTTGACAACGTGTCTGCGATTCATTTTTAAAAATGAAAATTTTAAATTTCGGGTGTAAAGTTGTGGCTTCTGGTGACGACAAATTTTACCTCCCGGTCCAAAGAGTTACGCGTTTTTCGATAGCCCCAATGTCACTTGACAAAAATAGTGAAAAACCGGAAAAGTATCGCGGAATCAAAATGCGGCACGAGCCGATCATGTAGCTAATTTTTGAAAACTCTTAAAGTTTAATTTTTTTCTGAATCGAGGTTGACTCGAATTTTGTTTGTTAAAATTGGATAAGATCATTTGGCGCTTTGACAACGCGTCTGTAATTGATTTTTAAAAATGAAAATTTTAAGTTTTGGGTGTATTGTTGTAGCTTCTGGTGACGACAAATTTTACCTCCCAGTCCAAAGAGTTACGCGTTTTTTGATAGCCCCAATGTTACTTGACAAAAATAGTGAAAAACCGGAAAAGTATCGCGGAATCAAAATGCGGCACGAGCCGATCATGTAGCTAATTTTTGAAAACTCTTAAAGTTTAATTTTTTTCTGAATCGAGGTTGACTCGAATTTTGTTTGTTAAAATTGGATAAGATCATTTGGCGCTTTGACAACGCGTCTGTAATTGATTTTTAAAAATGAGAATTTTAAATTTTTGGTGTAAAGTTATAGCTTTTAGTGACGACAAATTTTACCTCCTAGTCCAAAGAGTTGCACGTATTTCGATAGCCCCAAAGTTACTTGACAAAAATCGTGAAATACCGGCAAAATATTGCAAAAACGAAATGCGGCACAAGCCGAATATGTAGCGAATTTTCAAAAATAAAAATATTAAATTTTATTAATAAAGTTGTAGCTTCTGGTGACGAGAAATTTTACCTTTTATATAATATGGCTCGACAAAAAACGGCGATCATGTAGCTAATTTTTAAAAATTTTTAGACTTCTGCTAATTTCTTGTTGTACGTCTATGGAAAAGTATTTTGTTAAAGATGAGTTAAGATCATTTGTTTTTGTCGTTTCCTAAACAGCGGATTAAATTTCAAAAATTAAAATTTTATATTTTAAGAATAAAGTTGTAGCTTCTGGTGACAAAAAATTTTACCTCACACCATAAAGAGTTACACCTATTTCGATTGCGTCAATGTTACTTTACAAAAATCTTGCAAAACCGGCAAAGTTTTGTAGAAACGTAATGCGGCTCGAGTGTCATGTAAATTTTTGAAAAATCTTAGAATTTTGCCACTTTCTAAATCAAAGTCGATGCAAATCTTGTTTATTAAAAATCGTTAAAATACTTGCAAAATATCGCAAAAATGCGACACGAGCCGATCGTGTAGCTAATTTTTGAAAAATTTAAGAATCTTGCTACATTTTCGATATAAGTCTCCGGAAATGTAGTTTCTTAAAAATAAATTAAGATCATTTGTTTTTGTCGTTTCGACAACCGCGCCTCCGATCAAACTTCAAAAATTATTTTTTTTATTTTTGAAATAAAGTTGTAGCTTCTGGTGACAAAAAATTTTACCTCCCACCATAATGAATTACACCTATTTCGATTGTCCCAATGTTAGTCTACAAAAATCCCAAAAGACCGGCATAGTTTTGTAAAAACGTAATGCGACACGAGCCGCTAAAGTAGCTTCGCAACTTTTTCAAAAAATTGTTTGATTTAAAATAAATCAAGAAATTTCAAGAAAATGTCACGTAACCAATTCGTAGTCTCTCGACCCTTTTTCGGCGGCCATTCGTTTCGAAAACGTTTAATTTCGGTTGGATTTTTGGTTAGAAAAGGGGGAGGGGGCGGCTCTGGATTTGGCCTGAATCCCGTCTTTGTGCCCGCGTATCGCCCGGGAACACGCGAATATTCGGTCGTTTCTATCATGTAATTGCTTTCGCCGCCTCATATGTCAACAATCGAATCTCGTATAGGAATCCACAATTAATATTGTCTCGAATATGGGCGTTTATACGTGAGTGTATGTGTGTGTGTGCTATATATAGACAGAGACGACGGGGCTGCTTTGCAGAATTCAGACAATATTCATCAATAAATACGACGGAATGAATAGAGTTAACCGACAGTTTGCCTCATGCTGCCGTTGTTGTGTTTACCTTACAAGCGCACTACTCCTACGCCACTGGCACACAAGGTTTGCATGGTGTTTCGAGATGCGCGTTCACAGAAAAGTGACGAAATTTGAAATTTTCTAATATTACCCTACAATGTTCAATTAAAGGGTTTTAGGGTCTAATAACACGGGAAGAATTTTTTATTAAATTTTATTTTGGAAAATTATCCCCTCCCGGTGATTTCAGAGGTAAAAAGTAAGTCTACTGGAATCAAATCCGGTGATCGGTAATTTTATAAAAATTCTAACGGTTTGCAAAATTTCCAGAAATTGAAGTTTCTTATATCGAAATATTACCCTTGAGACACATGGAAAGATTAGAGGTTGAAAGTGAAGTAAAATTACTCAAAAACTTCAAATGAAACAAAAAATATCAAAGAGACGCGTTTTTTATTGTCTTAAGTTTTACTAACAGTTTCGCGATCTTTCAACACACGAAGAATTTTGAAGTTAATTTTGTTTATTAAAAATTCTCGGACAAAATTTTTTTTTCCCGGTGATTTTAGAGCTGGAAAAAGTCTCCTGGAGTCAAATCCGGTTATTGTTGAAAATCCGAATCCGCTATGAGCCATAATAATAAATTTACGGTGCGTTAGATATTTTAGAAAAATTCTAAAATAATTTTAGAAAAATCTAAAAAAATTAAAAAATTAAATTGAAGTCCTTCAACACTCCACTTGCCAACCAAGTATTGGTATTTAGGTTTCGATGTAAACCTGAGCGATTTTTTCGATAACATCACCAATGAAATATTTTTTTTACGATAACGGCCCAATTCCGACACCCACGAACACATCACCATCGTCCATATCTCATTCACAACATCGACCAGCACACGCCAACCGACTGATGTTATTCTCAAACAACGAGGACGGCGGTGGCGTCGTTCGAAATTTATCGTTTCCATTAAGTGATGCAAAAAGTTTCACGATCACAGTCGTTACCGATAAACAGCAAATTGTCGTCGATTTAAAAAATAAAAATAATCGTCAATAAAGGTACGGGACGCTCACGATGGCATGCCGTAATTTTAAGTAGCAGGTGTTTGTCAGGAAATTATAAGAAACGTCGTAATCGACGAAGATAAAGTTATTTTGCCACCTGTTTCCTGCCAAAATCATTAATACCCGATAATGGTGGAATAATTGCCGCGTTTGATCGACTTTAATTCGATTAGGGAGTCGTCGGAGTCGGTCGCTTCGATGCTTCACAGTCAATAACCATTTCGGTTCGACAGTTACGAAGTTGAACGCAAATCCGGCTATTAATGGAATTAAAGCGATTTTGTTGGTGAGGTTTTTACGATTTTTGGTCGAGGACACAAGAATTACACCGAAATTTTTGAATTTATTATTTATACAGGGTGATTCTTGTTTTTGAAAAAAATATAGAAAATAAAGAATCTGAAAATTTGTGGAGATCAAAAAATTATTTTCAATCGAAGGAAAAATTATTTTAAACGAAACATCTTCAATTTTTTCTAATTAAATTTTTTTGGAATAAACCGAGAGATCCAGACAATTAGATGCAAAATTCCCTTTTCGTCCGCAAAAATTTCGAAAATATTTTTTCAAATTTCGTGACGCCAGTTTCGATGAAATAATTAACGCAAGAATTTCGACTTGAAACCGGGAAAATCTCGGCGGTAGTGTGAAAATTCTCACCGTTCCTTATCGCAGCAATAAATAACGATAAAAAAAGAAAGGATCACCTGTTGTGGCCGGGAATGGACGGAAATATGCACGACAGCGACTTCCCTAAACCGACCGGTCCCAACAAACAATTCCCGACAATGGCGGTTTTTGTATACACATCGAATAATATGATTGTAAACCTACAGGTGTAAAATCGGAAAGGCTAAATTATCTCGCCTCTTTGTCGGAATCAAATGCCAATATTAGTAGATCTAGGCGTGTTTGTGTCGGCTGCCAGATCAAAGGCGGCCGATTTCCCATTCATACCTGACTACTTGATCGGTTTTCGAACCCGATGATGGCGTGATCATTGACACCACGACGACGTATTTTTTCCTATTTTCTCGGTTAATTGTTGATGACGGGACGGATGCGTGATTCGGGATTTGAGTCTCGTCAAATCTCACGGTCTAGAATTAAAAACAATTTATGCCGCGACTCGTTAAGGTCGGGTACAGTTAGATACAATTTTAATAATAACACGAATTTGGACTATCTGATCCGAGAGCGACACAAAGATATCCATTTAATACGAAATTAATTACACGGCTAATTCGAGACGACGAAAAATTACGTCGAATTCACGGAGTCATCATCGCAGTTGGATAATTTAATTAATTGAGAGAGGTCCGGACAATAAGGGCGTTTTTTTCTTTTTTTTTTTGATCACAAGTCGAAACTCTTCACGTTCTTTACAATAGAAATTTTGAAGAACCGAAATCGGTAACAAAGGGTGGTCGAAGCGTATCAGTTGCAGTAAAAAAAAATTCCAAATTTTACAAACAAACAAAATATTTGTTGATGAAATAATTTACGTGGATAATTAAAAATTATTAATAAATCTGCAGGTTAAACTCAAATATTATAAAAATGTTGTAGGGTAACATCACTTTTTTTTAGAAAGTAATTAGAATTTTTGGTCAAATCCGAAAAACTTTGCTTCCACCACTCCTCCTCGGAAGGCAAGAGCAAATCACAGGAAAGCTTCTTTTCTAAACGTTTGGTGGTTTGGTTCTGACAAAAAACCTTGGGTCTCAGGTGTCAGAAAAATTCAACAATATCCCCAGCACTTGGCCTCTAAAATGACAAGAATATTAATTTTTAAAAAAATTCTATTAACTCGAATAATAAAAAAATTTTTTTAAAGTTTAATTAGAAATTTTGGTTAAATCTGAAAAACTTTTCTTCGGTCGCTCCTCCTTAGAAGGCGATAACAAATCACAGGAAAGCTTATTTTCTAAATGTTTGATGGTTTGGTTCTGACAAAAAACTGTGGGTCTCAGGTGTTAGAAAATTTCAACAATATCCCCAATACTTGGTCTCAGAACCAATAAAAACTTTAACATTTCTAAGTTTTCTCTTAACTCGAATAATATAAAAGAAAACTTTTTAGGGACTAATTAGAGTTTTATGAGGTGAAGTTAGTCTTCGGTTTAATTTTTGTTCAAATCCGGAAAACTTTTCTTTTGTCGCTCGTCTTTAGAAGGCAAGAGCAAACCACAGAAAAGCTTTTTTGTTAAATATTTCATGATTTGGTTCTGACGAAAAAATTTGGGTCTCCAGTGTTAGAAAAATTCAACAATATCCCGATCAATTAGTCCCTGAAATAATAAGAAATTTGACATTTCTAAATTTTTCTCTTAACTCCAATAATATAAAAAAAAATTTAGAGGTAAATTAGAGTTTTATTAGTCTTTGGTTTAATTTTTTGTCAAATCTAAAAATCTTTTCTTTTGTCGCTACTCCTCGGGAGGCAAGAGCAAACCACAGGAAAGTTTCTTCTAATACTCGGTGATTTAGTTCTGACGAAAAAATTTGGATCTCAGGTGTTAGAAAAATTCGACAATATACCTAACACTTGGTGCCTGAAACAATAAGAACTTTGACATTTCTAAATTTTCTCTTAACTCCAATAATATAAAAATTCTTTTAGAGGATAATTAGAGTTTTATAAGAGGTAGTTAGTCTTTGCTTTAATTTTTGGTCAAATCCAGAAGACTTTCCTTCCATCGCTCCTCCTCGGAAGGTAAGAGCAAACCACAGAAAAGATTCTGTTATAAAAATTTAGCGATTTGGCTCTCACCAAAAATTTTGGTTCTCAAGTGTTAGAAAAACTTAACAATATACCTAACACTTGGACCCTGAAACAATAAGAACTTTGACATTTCTAAGTTTTCTCGTAACTCCAATAATATAAAAAGCTTTTTAGAGGTTAATTAGAGTTTTATTATGGGTAGTTAGTCTTTGGTTTAATTTTTGGTCAAATTCTGAAAACTTTTCTTCAGTCGCTCTTCCTCGGAAGGCAAGAGCAAATCACAGGAAAGCTTCCAATCTAAACATTTGGTGATTTGGTGCTGACGAAAAACTTTGGGTCTCAGGTTTTAGAAAGATTCAACAATATCCTCAACACTGGGTCTCTGAAACAGTAAAAACTTTTACATTTCTAAATTTTTTCTTAACTCGAATAATATAAAAAACTTTTTAGAGGTTAATTAGAGTGTTATTAGGGGTAGTTAGTCTTTCGTTTATTTTTTGGTCAAATCCAGAAAACTTTTCTTCTGTCGCTTCTCCTCAAAAGGCAAAAGCAAACCACCGGGAAGCTTCTTTCCTAAACATTTTGTGGTTTGGTTGCGACGAAGAACTTTGCGTTTTAAGTGTTAGAAAAGTTCAACAATATCCCCAACAATCGGTCTCTCAAACATTAGAAAAATTAACATTTCTAATTTTCCTCCGTCTCGTTATCTACTTGTAGCGTAAGTTGATTCTTGAAAGTGGTCGATTTTAAGCGTTTGATGAATATTACTGAAAATATTGTTAAAACGCCACTGTCGGTGTTTTTGTTTTTTGATGAGTGGAAAATTATTATCACGTTGCTAAAAATAAAGAAACAACAAGCAACAGCAAACAAAGAAATCAAAAGAATAATTTTCTTAAAAAGTTCTTCATTTTTTCATTGTCTACTTGTGTAGATATTTTTGTATAAAATTTTTATCAATTTCTTGATTAAAAAAAAGTTTTTGTCGTGGTGTGGATAAAATTTAGCGCAGAGTCCATAGAACTAGGAGATCTTTAAAATTTGTTTTTGTATCTGTTCAGTTTCTCATTGCTTACTGACAACACATCTAAGTTATTGAAAGTAGTCAATTCTCAATATTTATTGAGTGTCCAGCTTCTACCAGAAACCACCGTCAACGCTGTCGCTTCTAAATGTTAAAAAATGTTTCAGTTGGATTTAATCAAATTTATTCCAAAAATCAGAAAAACGTCATCCTCAAAATATCTACAAAGTGAGTCAAAAATATGGAAAATGTTTGTTAAGTAATTAATTTGACTCCACATTAAAGCATACTTTTTTACAAAATGGCATTGGACGATTTTACTTGCGCAACTTTTTTTCTTGTAACGGCAACTTACCAATATTTCAGTTTGGCCTAACATAGAGACTTGCGGTAGCTTCTTCTTTTTGCATCAAGATGTTAATTTCTAAATAAAAAAATTAATTTGGCGCTTTAGCACTTTGAAATGCCGCATTTTACCTGCCTGGACAAAGGGGACGGACCCCAACACAATGCACAGTTGACAACACTTATAGAATGCAACACAATTATTATCACTGTCACCCAAATGTCACATTTTCATATTTTTGTCGGATGTGAATTGCGTTAGGATACCTCCTCTTTTTCCAGGTATGCCAATGTGGGCGTTTTAGTGAGATGAAAGGCAAATTCTATTTATTTATTCAAAAATTTGTTGGCTGTGAGTTGTGTTAGCATACGTCCTCTTTGTTCAGGTAGGCCAAAGTGGGTGTTATAATAAGACAAAGCTTGCATTTTATTTATTTAAAAATGAGCGACTTAATGGAGAAAAAAGTTATTTGATGTTTCTATTAAAAAAAATTCTTCATTTTTGGATGAATAAAAATGTTAATACGTCACTATGTAATAAATCTTTGCTTCACAAATTATTGCAAATAAATTTGCTCAAATATGTTCCCAAATTAGATATTTGACGAACAATTAATTTTTTAAGATTAATAGTTTAAAGAGAAACTTGGTGTCATACTTCTTTCGAATCCTGAGGTAGAAGATAAAATTTAAAATTAAGAAAATAACTCGAACAGGAAGAAGGTGAGAACTATTTGGAAGAAGACGAAATCTCTCCTCTTCTTGGAGGATAAATTAGTGACATGGAGGTAAAATAGATTTACGTTTCAGAAGATGTCGAGTAGCTATACTCGTAAAGGTTCTGCAAAATCAAGAAGATGCTGGAATTAAAATCAATTGTATTGAGGTCTGAAAGAAGTCAACTCAAGTTTTAGTGATTGAAGCAGTCAAAAAATTGATATTCTCAAATCTATCAAAAAATGTAGAATGAAAACTAGTAACTCGAGGAAACTTGACAGACTGTACTCAAATTTAAAAATTGCTCCAAAGATGTGGTTTTTCATTTACAAGACAGGAAAATTAAATTCGGATTATTGCTTTTTGGGGAAAGCAAACAAATTGTTGGGACTTCATGCCTTCGAAGGAGACGTAACATTGCATTGCAAATGATTGAGAACTATTTTATTGCCCACGCCACAGCTTGGCAAGATTTTGATGGATAATTCTCTAGATAACTTCAATTGTGATCAAATGGGTTGAACACTAAATTTGTTAAAGTTTTTGCTCAGAAAGGATCTAAAACTGTGCTTGGTATCACTCTTGGAGAACAAGAAATAAGTGTCTTGACATGTTTCAATATTGAGACTGGATATTTACTTCCATTGTGAATTTTAAGAGAAAATCAAAGAATAAGAATGCTTCAGGGTCGCGGAGAAGAAGGTTCGAAAAATCTGGTTGACTAATTCTTGAGAAAAATCTTCTGGAATTATCTTGTTGATACTTCAAATCTCAAAACAGTACAATGGAATTTTTTTTTACACTTTTTACAACCCTTGGATTCATTAAAGAGTTGCAATGCCTTTGGATAAAAATTAGTTAAAGGGGAAGTTAAGTAGAGTTAACTTTGCAAAACGGTGAGGAGATGCCTGGAGCAAATCTGTGAATGTTCAAAATTCTTTAGATCTGTCGGAATAACGCCCTTTAATCTCTTGATGGAAGTTTCGAACCAAGCCGCCGGACCAGCAAACATTATACAATAACTTGAACCTGAACCAAATTTATCTGGGATTGAACCTGTCCAGAACAGAACTCCTCAAAAACTCTTCTTACACTTGAGCAAACTATAAAAAGTTAGTTAAATTTTTAGCGCATTTCTTCAGAAAATCTCAATGATAAATAAAAAAACTACCAAAAATTTGAGGATTGTCGAAAAACACCACCAAGACCTCTTCTTCGTCGAATCTGGAGCAGTTCTGGGTGATTACGAAGACAAAAATGTTGAGCAACTACCAGAAGCAAAATTCTAGTTGATTGGTCTCTCCAGCGATGACAAAATTAGAAGTTTTCAATTCTAAAGTTTTTCTAAATAAGTAAATAAATAATTTCGAAATTTCTACTAACTTCTTTTTTACTTATAGGAAGTTGAAGTGACCGTTAGGTGCGAGTACGGTTCTGGAATCGGGGGCGCTGTCGCTCCTTCGACCTCCTAATTTTATCAGATGTCGTCGAACACCTGTACGGTGGCTCTTCTTCTGATTTACTCCGACCACGAAAAAATGTGTCACCGTTCTCGGAAGGTATTCACTTTACATTTTACGGGAATCCATAGAGAATATTGATGAGACCGAAGAGGTCTTAATGGGAACCCCGACAAGATGACACACGGTTATTTTCTTCTGAATTTTCCCCTCACTACCTCTCGTTAAAAGAAAAACGTTTTGATTGTTTATTAACAACTCGCACAGACGAGAGGAACTGGCGTCGTCCAAAGAGGTCTGCCGCTGTTACGTTAACGTTAGTTGTTTCGGTGTGTGCATCTTCAATACGTAATCAAAGGAATTTAGTAAATTCAGACAGAGAGATGAAGCGGACCAGTAAATGAATACGCCTAGGGCCGTCGAGCGAACGCACCAGAGTCCGACCTTTGACCCTCCTGTCAAATTTCCTGGCCTTTGCTGGACCAGTGTGTTTCCTTTGTAGTCCAATTCACTTCACCCCGTCGGCAGATTAGCGCCTTCTGATTGTATGTAATTATCGCCGATGCCGCCGCCACCCCCACAACTCCGCACACACGAGGAATCCACCCAAGAAGCGAAATTTAGTTTTTCACTTCTGGTTTAAAAAAATATTTTGGGGGCGTTAGTAATTTTTGGATGAATTTTTTGGGTTTTTGGGGCATCGTCGAGGAGCTTCCGTCTGCTGGTAGAGGAATTTTATTACACGCGATCGTACAAGGTAGACAAGGAGAAAACCGTCAAAAAACAAAATACAATGTATTAAACATCCACAAATCTTCCACGGCCCATCCGCCGGTCACATTCAACAACCAATAAAATATGTCGGCCGTCATTTCGTAAAATATCGCCGTTTTATAGAACATTAATTATTAATTTCGACCTGCGGTCCCGAATCCGGCCACCTTTTGTGATGCAGGGAATTTTTTTGATTTTTTTGTCGCGGCTCTTTTGTTTCGAGGAGCGTCGCGACGCCGGACCTGCCCGTAACATATCTCCGTAATATCCTCCGACAGGATTACCAATTTGTTGAGTCAAACCTGGCGTGTTCTTGATTCAAACATGCTTCTGTAATATAAGGGAATAACGTCGGGAAATGTGTGTAATCCAATTTAACTGACAACGACATTTTCTCCTGGTATAGTGCAGGACGTTATTTCTGCTCGGACGTTGTGTATGTTGGGTTTTGGCGGACCGAATCGTGATTCGTTGTGAAAGCGCCGAATCGATCGATATTAGTCGATTATTAGCGGCGACCGAAAATAATCGCTAATTTACGGTCAGGAGAGGAACGGAATACCGGCCGAATTGGCTCTTATCGTCGGGATTCGTACAGCTTAAAAGGTGGTTTCGTGGTTGAGGAGCGACGTAGGTGGCGTAATTATTGGTCGGAAATCGATTTTACCATGTAATAGGTGTTTGCTGATCGATCTCGTGGTTGGCGGTGCCGACAAAACTCCGTTATTATTTCTTCTCAATTACATAACAGAAAACGCGAGGAATGTTGAGGGAAAGTTACTCGATTTTTTGAGTTATAAAAATTGCAAAGCTCCCCAAAATAGCGAAGTGTTAAAAGGTTTTCTAAAATTTTTTTGTAGCTTTAGAAGTTTTTATATCTTTTCGAGTCACTTCGAGTTCAACTTTTGCGTCACGTAAAAGTTAATCTTTGTAACAGTTTAGAAGAAGCTTTTAAAGACAGTCCCATATTGAATTTTCCTTCTTATTGTTAGTGATTACTGTGCATTCTAAGGATTTTATTATGTTTTTCAATTTTCAGAGATTTTGAGACCACAAAAGAAGTTAGTGGTAACAAGACACAGAAATACTCAACCAAGATCCAAGAGTTCGAGACCAAAAGATCACCAAGCTAAAGTGAAGCTTCCCAGATGAAGACTATTTGTTTGTTAAAATATATTTGTATGTTCTTAGTTCCAATATTTATTGTAATATCAAAGAACTAAGAGACGATTTGTTGAAAGAATTGGAGTTGTAATTTTTAATCATTAAATCCCAAAAAAACATGATGTTACACATTTAAACACAGTGCTGCTCTTACTGGAATCATTGTGCAGGTGGCAGATGGATGAAGAAGAGGCTATCCGGCGCTTCAACGACCTCCCCGTTCTCTTATGATCCTGGTAGCAGCAGCAAAGATTACCTTTCGAAATGTTTTGAACAATTCACAAAACTACATCTATTTGTGGCGATCTGTACTCCTGATAACAGGTACCTATTAGAAAAGTACCGCTTTTTACCGCCAGGTGGAGCAAAAGTTTTTCCCGCGCTCCAACGACCTCCTCGCTCTCCTATGATCCTGGTAGCAGGAGTAAAAATTATTTTGCAAGATTTTTGGACAATTTTCAAAATTGGCCTTTCTTATTGCGAGTTGCTATGAAGTACAGGTACCTACTGGAAAAGTACCACTTATTACCGCCAGATGGAGCAAGAGTTTTTCCCGCCCTCCAACGACCTCCTCGCTCCTCTATGTTCCTGGTAGCAGGAGTAAAAATTACTTTACGAGATTTTTGAACAATTTGCGAGATTTGCCCGCCTTATTGCGAGTTGCTCTGAAGGACAGGTACCTATTAGAAAGGTACCACTTTTTACCACCAGGGGGAGCAAGAGTTTTTCCCACACTCCAACGACCTTCTCGCTCTCCTATGATCCTGGTAGCAGAAGTTCAAATTACTTTGCGAGATATTTGATCAATTAGCGAAATTGGCCCTTCTTATTGCTAGTTGCTTTGAAGTAAAGGTACCTATTAGAAAGGTACCATTTTTTACCGCAAGGTGGAACAAGAGTTTTTTCCGCCCTTCAACCACCTCCTCGCTCTTCTATGATCCTGGTAGCTGGACTAAAAATTACTTTGCGATATATTTGAACAATTTTACTAAATATTCCCTCGTTATTGAGAGTTGCTTTGAAGTGCAGGTACCTATCAGAAAAGTACCACTTTTTACCGCCAGGTGGAGCAAGAGTTTTTCCCGCGCTCCAACGACCTCTTCGCTCTTCTATGATCTTGGTAGCAGGAGTAAAAATTACTTAACGAGCCTTTTGAACAATTTGCGAAATTGGCCCGTCTAATTGCGAGTTGCTCTTCAGAGCAACTCGCCTGTCCTTCAGGACAGATACCTATCAGAAAAGTACCACTTTTTACCGCCAGGTGGAGAAAGAGTTTTTCCCGCGCTCCAACGACCTCCTCGCTCTTCTATGATCCTGGTAGCAGCAGTAAAAATTACTTTACGACATTTTTGAACAATTTGCGAAATTGGCGAGTCTTATTGCAAGTTGCTCTGAAGGACAGATACCTATCAGAAAAGTACCACTCTTTACGGCCAGGTGGAGCAAGAGTTTTTCCCGCGCTCCAACGACCTCCTCGCTCTTCTATGATCCTGGTAGCAGGAGTAAAAATTATTTTGCAAGATTTTTGAACAATTTTCAAAATTGGCCTTTCTTATTGCGAGTTGCTATGAAGTACAGGTACCTACTAGAAAAGTACCACTTTTTACCGCCAGGTGGAGCAAGAGTTTTTCCCGCGCTCCAACGACCTCCTCGCTCTTCTATGATCCTGGTAGCAGCAGTAAAAATTACTTTACGAGATTTTTGAACAATTTGCGAAATTGGCGAGTCTTATTGCGAGTTGCTCTGAAAGACAGATACCTATCAGAAAAGTACCACTCTTTACGGCCAGGTGGAGCAAGAGTTTTTCCCGCGCTCCAACGACCTTCTCGCTCTCCTATGATCCTGGTAGCAGGAGTTCAAATTACTTTGCAAGATATTTGAACAATTTGCGAAATTGGCCCTTCTTATTGCTAGTTGCTTTGAAGTACAGGTACCTATTAGAAAGGTACCACTTTTTACCACCAGGGGAAGCAAGAGTTTTTCCGGCGGTCCAACAACCTCCTCGCTCTTCTATGATCCTGGTAGCAGGAGTAAAAATTACTTTGCAAGATATTTGAACAATTTGCAAAATTGGCTCTCCTTATTGCGAGTTGCTCTGAAGTATAGCGCTTTTACCGCCAGGTGGAGCAAAAGTTTTCTCCGCCCTCCAACGACCTCCTCGCTCTTCTAAATTACTTTGGCTAGATTTTTGAATAATTTGCGAAATTGGCTCTCCTAATTGGGAGTTGCTCTGAAGTGCAGGTACCTATTAGAAAAGTATCACTTTTTACCGCCAGGTGGAGCAAGAGTTTTTCCTGCCCTCCAACGATCTCCTCGCTCTTCTATGATCCTGGTAGCAGGAGTAAAAATTACTTTGCGAGATATTTGAACTATTTGCGAAATTGGCCCTCCTTATTGCGAGTTGCTTTGAAGTGCAGGTACCTATTAGAAAAGTACCGCTTTTTACCGCCAGGGGGGCAAGAGTTTTTCCCGCGCTCCAACGACCTCCTCGCTCTTCTATGATCCTGGTAGCAGGAGTAAAAATTACTTTGGCTAGATTTTTGAACAATTTTAGAAATTGGCCCGTCTTAGTGCGAGTTGCTCTAAAGTACAGATACGTATTAGAAAAGTACCACTTTTTACCGCCACGTAGAGCAAGAGTTTTTCCCACTCTCCTGCGACCTTTTCGCTCTTCCATGATCCTGGTAGCAGGAGTAAGAATTACTTCACGAGATTTTTGAACAGTTTACGAAATTGGCCCGTCTTATTGCGAGTTGCTGTGAACTGCAGGTACCTATTAGAAGAGTACCACTTTTACCCGCCAAGTGGAGCAAAAGTTTTTCCCACGCTCCAACGACCTCCTCGCTCTTCTATGATCCTGGTAGCAGGAGTAAAATTTGCTTGAAATATATTTTCAGCAAATTAAAATCTGGACCCTTCTTGTGACGACTTGTATTAAACCCTTTAAATTTACAGTTACCTATTATCGTGAGGTACCACTTTTACCGCCAGATGGAGCAAGAGTTTTTCCCGCGCTTCAACGACCTCCTCGCTTTCCTATGATCCTAGTAGCAGGAGTAAAATTGGCTAACGAGGTTCTCTGAATGTACAATAAAATTCGAAGCTTTGAACGCAAGCTACCTAATATGAAGAACTAGTTTTGCCTAACAGATTGCCCCATATGTTTTTTGGTCTTAAATGATTTCCCCGCTCTCCAATGAGCCTGGTAGTTGAAGAGAATAGACAAAAGAAATTTGTCATCGTTGTGGTTTTGGACCAAAATCTCTTGATTAAGTAAGTACATATAGTACCAATTTTTGACGATAGATGGGTTAGAAAGTTTTCCGTAATTATACGACCTTTCGTTGTCTTGTAACTTTTTAGAATAAGGTCAGGATTTAATTATTATAATCACTAAATAAGATTAGCAAATAATTTCAATATCAAAGTATAATTAGTCCAAGAAATTACAATATTTACAATATTTTATGTTAAATGTATATAACAAAAATTGTAATATTAGTATAATTCTACTTAATACTCGTTAAAAACTTCCAAATAGATAAAAATAATTAAAAGTAAATAAATAAACAAATTACACAGTGAATTTAGTGATATAGGCGCAGCTAATATCAAAACTTAAGTATTAAATTATAACAAAGTGTTACAATTGAAATAGTATCAATTTCGGACGATGCTCTAGTTGCTCGATATTGACCCGATCGCGGTTGCTCTCAAGGACCCCAGGACCCAAGGCTATAGACAAAAATGATTAATTAGTTATGAGGAAGAAAAGATGTGATACGAACATAATGAAAGGAACAAAATACAAAATAAAATATTTCTCAGACCATTAAATAATTACCTCCAGAATTTTCAGCTGTTCCAGTATTCTCGTAGATCAAGGGACCCAGAAGATTTGCAAAATCGGAATCTCGCTAATTTCACGTGACGACGTGACTCAAATGACGACAACTGCAACAATATAAAAGTGTAGAAGATGAAACAAATGGAAAATAAAACACACTTGCCTGCCGATTTTCACAGGAATCAAAAGAATTTTTTTTTTTGGTTAAAATGGACAAAACTTTCTGTTCCTTTTGAAAATTGCAAAAAAGTTTACCTGCTTCGATTCCAATGAAATTCGACATTCAGGTGTAGAATCTTATGAGGAATCGAAAACCAAAGTCGATTGTCAAAAATTTCGGTTGGTTTAGAAGCGATTGACGGTCTTTCTGAAATATTAAGGTGCGTCGCGTTTATACTTCTTGAAGGCCGATTCTTTAAAAACTAAAAACGTCACAGAGAAAAGCATTTCATTAAAAAGTTTGTATGGAGATAATACACCTGCGTGCCGAGTTTTATGGCAATCAAAAGAAATACTTTTGTGATTAAAATAGGCACAACTTTCTGTTCCTTTTGAAAATTGCAAAAAAGTTCACCTGCTTCGATTCCAATGAAACTCGACATTCAGATGCAGAATCTTATGAGGAATCAAAAAGTGAAGTCAATTGTAAAAAAATTCGGTTGGTTTAGAGCGATTGACAATCTTAATGGAATATTAAGGTGCGTCGCGTTTATACTTTTTGAAGGCCGATTCTTCAAAAACTAAGAACGTCACAGAGAAAAACGTTTCATTAAAGGGTTCGTATGGAGATAATACACCTGCGTGCCGAGTTTCATGGTAATCGGAAGAAATACTTTTTTTGGATAAAAATGTGCAAAACTTTCTGTTCCTTTTGAAAATTGCAAAAAAGTTCACCTGCTTTGATTCCAATGAAACTCGACATTCAGGTGTAGAATCTTAGGAAGAATCGAAAAACGTAGTCAATTGTAAAAAAAATTTAGTTGGTTTAGAAGCAATTGACGGAATTATTGAAATATTAAGGTGCGTCGTATTATTACTTCTTAAAGGTCGATTTTTCTAAAACTTAGAACGCTACAAGAAAACATTTTTTGTTAAAGAGTCCTAATGGAGATAACACACTTGCGTGTCGAAAATTATAGTAATCGGAAAAAATATGTTTTTTGATCAAAGATTTGGGTAACTTTCAGTCTTTGTCGAAAATTGCAAAAAGTCACCTGTTCGGATTTTAATGAAACTCGTCACTTTGTTGTAAAATTTCATGATAAATCGAACAACAAAGTCGGTTTTCAAAAATTTCTGCTGGTTTGAAAAATATTGACCATCTTATTGGAATCTTGAACCACATCACGCTGACACATGAAGGCCGATTTTTCAAAAACTAAGACCGCTATAGAGAAGCACGCTTTCTAGATGAGTCAGTATAGAGATAACTCACCTGCGTGCCAAATTTCATAGAAATCGGAGGAAACATATTTTTTTTGTCCAAAATTTGGTTAATTTTCTGTACAGAGACTTCGTTAAGAAAGAGTAGAAAATTTGCAAAAAATCGAATTACTTCAAAAATATTTTTATAATATTCTTTGAAACAACAAGTAGGTGCCGTTTTACCAAATTATTTAAAAAAAAATCTTTTTGAAAATTTTCAATTAAAATGCAAACTTGCTAGAAAGTTTTTTAACTGAGCAAAAGTCGATTTTAAAACCAAATTTTCTCTCTACAATTGCTTTCTGTTATCGCTTTAGTTACAGTTGATCACATAACAAATAATTTCATCACAATTTTCCAGTATAAAATTAAACAAAATAATTTTGTTACCGACCATTCTTTCGTTTTCGAAATTCTGTGGCAAACAAGGAAACCGTAAAGTAGCTAATGCAGCTTCAATAAATTACCGTAAATTTAGTGCAAAGTCAAAGACATTACTCGTTGTGTTAAAACTGTATCAATTTATAACCTCAAATTGGTGCCAAATCGCCGATGCAACGCCACCTATAACACATATCGTTGTGACGTCTCTTGCCGGTATACAGTAGGTAGAAGTATATGTGTGTGTTTGCGCGTTTGTCGTTTTTTATTTCGTGCCTAACGGCACACGGTCATAAATATGGACGTTTAATGAATCTTTCGACGTGTGTATAGCGACAATTTTGCTCGGATTTATCGGAACGACGACGCTTTTACTGGCGGTGAACGATTCATTTTATTGGAAAATCGCAGGAACGAATCGGCCTGTCGGACGTGGGAATTCTCAACTAAAATAGGAATCTATGTTATCGACCTCTTCTCGACAAACTTTATATAACAAGAAACATTATTAATAACCAGTCACGACAGAATTTCGAATTCAGGCGGCGTAGCACTTAATGTAGCTAAAGCTACAAGATTTCTGCCCGGGTACTCCCCCTCGGAAGTTAAGGCCAAATCACTACAGATACTTACAGAGAGTTCGCTAACACCTGTAACAAGCGTAATAACTGGAGCAAAAGACAAAAAACTTTTTCCTATACCTTGACGGTAGTTGTTTCAAGTAAAGAAACAATTGTGCTTGCTCCCCCTCGGAAGACAACCCCAAATCATTACAAATACCTATAGAGAGGTTGCTAAAACCTTCTTTGTATGCCTTCGAGGTAGTTGTCCCAACTAGAGAAACATTTGTGGGGTTGGCAGCGGAGCTGGTTGAGTGGACTGTAATTGCTGTTGTAAAATTGGCAATGTTGCGGGTCCGGTCCTGGCAACGGAGGCGCTATTGGTAGCACAGCACACTCGATTGTTCGGCATTGCTCTGTAATCTGGCGCGTTCTAATGGCATCATTACTGGGTACCTGACCACGTTGGTGGCCGTCGTCCACGTACAATCCGTGTCCACCTCCATGTAATGTACCTCACACACCCTCCGATCCCACCTACCTCTCTACGAATCGATACGTTATTATTCATCTTCGGATTAATGACGAACGTCACGATCGTACCGAAGACACTCAAATTAATTCAGGCATGTAGATAGAATGACAAATCACCGACGACGGCCGCTACGGCCAAATTAAATTCCTCGAATTGTTAATTAATTAACTAATCGAAATTAATGGGGAAAAATCGGAGGGATATGATAAATCAACGGATCTAACGAAATCGAGGAACGAGCCGATCAAGAGTTTTTGTTGGTTTGATTTCATTTTTTTTTCGAAACTAAGTAAAAATTTGACTGAAAATATTGAAAACTATTACAAAATCTAACATGCAATTAGAAACCGAAGTTTAAAATGATTACGAAGAGTCAAATTTGAAGATAATAAATAATACGAGAAAAATTAACAAAACAGAAGTTAATTTCCACTTTGTATATAAACAACTAACACAAAGGGGAAGATAAGACGAAACCAAATGAAGATAAATATATTTTAGCTGGCTTTTTTTGCGAAGGCTAAGGACGCATTTTTTGTATCGTGAAGAATACTTTCACAAGAAGCAAGTTAATGAAGATAAGAAATAAAAAGATAGCGAAAATGGAACTAAAGGTAACTAAAATATTATTTAGATGAAGAATGAAAATTATTAAGATAAAAATATAGATGCGAAAGTGATCATAAAAAAGGAAGAAAGGCGACATGGTAAAATAACGTGGTCAACTCAACATTAATATAATGAAAATTAACTGAGATTTTGTTGATGGAAGAAGAAATGAAGATAAGCAACTTGTATAGTTTTCCGAAGAATTTAGATGCACATTTGTTGGCAATGAAGAATTAAATTAAAGAAGAATGGTTGTGGAAAAGAAAAACTGGAAGAAGAACTGATAATGATGCAAAAAGAGATAAATAACGTTTATTGATATATTTCATCTAAGTATCTTGGTGAAGTAATTGAAGAAAAGGGCAAAAATTCTGCAAGTTAACGAAGAAATGAAGACAGCAGAAAGTCTTATTTCAAATTATTTTCGAAGGAGTAGATACTTTGATGGTAACAATTTAGGGCGAAAAACATTAATTTGAACAAGATAAAAAACAATGAAGAAAAATTGAAGAAACCAGCTAATAAAGTTAAATTTTCGATAAGAAATTAAGACCGTAGTAGAAATTAAATTAACAAAAATAAATTTGGTTATAAATATTTAAATTGCGTTCAATATCATGAAGAAATAAATAAAGAAAAAAAAAATTCTAAGAAATGGACAAAAAATAAGAAAACGAATATCGTATATTGAATTCTGTTTGTGAAAAAAGTAGATATATTCGTGACGTTAGTTTACAGCGAAAAATACTAATTTGGATAAATTGAAGAAAATGAGAAGTTAAAATTTTTAACAATAAGTGAAGACCATGGTGAAATAGATTTGTCCTAAACAGCTATACTGCTAAATATTTTAATCGTTTTCAGTAAACCTAAAGAAAATTTCATAAATAATCATGTATCTAGATGAAGAGAAAGAAGAACAACAATATGGTAAATGAAAGATGAAAACAGAGATATCGAAAACTTTAATTAGGATGTTGTAGTTTGATATTTTACCAAAAAATTAATAAAAAAGAAGAAAGTGCAAATTCTAAAGAAATGAAGATCAAGAATATCGCGTTTTGCATTCTGTTTATAATGGAGATATATTGATAACATCACTTTAGAGCAAATGACACTAATTTGAATAAATTGAAGAAAACGAAGAAAAATCGAAGAAAAGCTAATAAAGTTAAAATTTCCGACAAGAAATAAAGACCATGATGGAAACAAAATAAACTTAAACATTTATGGTGCTAAATATTTAAATCGTGATCAACAAGTTAAAGAAAATGCTTACAAATATTATTTATACGGGGGTTAGCTAGATAAAGATAAAGAAGAACCACGATATGGTAAATGAAACATGACGAAAAGTGGGATGATAACATTAATTAGTGTGTAGACATTAAGTATCTCGCTAAAAAAGTAAATGAAGAAGAAATGGAAATGGAAGAAGAAATGAAGATAAGAAATTTCGCATTTTGAATTCTCTTTGTAAAAAGAGGTAGATATATGTGTTGCGTCAATATAGATTAAAGAACATTAATTTGAACATATTGAAAAAAATGAAGAAGTAGAAATCGAATAAGGAAGCTAATACAGTGAGAATTTTTGTAAGAAATAAAAATTATTTTGTTAAATATTCAAATCGTATTAAGCAAGCTAAAAAGCACTGAAAGAAATAATCATATATGTGAAGATTAGAAAGATAAAAATAAGGAAGAACTGAAATATGATAAATGACAGACGACGAAAAGAGGGAAAGATAAAGTTAGTTGAGATGTTGTAGTTAAGGATTTTGCTAAAAATATAATTGAAGAAAAAGGAAGAAAAATCAAAGAAAGGCTAATAAAATTAAAATTTCCAACAAGAAATGAAGACTATGATGAAAACGAAATTGACTTAAACAATCATGGTGCTAAATATTCAAATCGTAATCAACAAGTTAAAGAAAATGCTTACAAATATTATTTATACGGGGGTTAGCTAGATAAAGATAAAGAAGAACCACGATATGGTAAATGAAACATGACGAAAAGTGGGATGATAACATTAATTAGGGTGTAGACATTAAGTATCTCGCTAAAAAAGTAAATGAAGAAGAAATGGAAATGGAAGAAGAAATGAAGATAAGAAATTTCGCATTTTGAATTCTCTTTGTAAAAAGAGGTAGATATATGTGTTGCGTCAATATAGATTAAAGAACATTAATTTGAACATATTGAAAAAAATGAAGAAGTAGAAATCGAATAAGGAAGCTAATACAGTGAGAATTTTTGTAAGAAATAAAAATTATTTTGTTAAATATTCAAATCGTATTAAGCAAGCTAAAAAGCACTGAAAGAAATAATCATATATGTGAAGATTAGAAAGATAAAAATAAGGAAGAACTGAAATATGATAAATGACAGACGACGAAAAGAGGGAAAGATAAAGTTAGTTGAGATGTTGTAGTTAAGGATTTTGCTAAAAATATAATTGAAGAAAAAGGAAGAAAAATCAAAGAAAGGCTAATAAAATTAAAATTTCCAACAAGAAATGAAGACTATGATGAAAACGAAATTGACTTAAACAATCATGGTGCTAAATATTCAAATCGTAATCAACAAGTTAAAGAAAATGCTTACAAATATTATTTATACGGGGGTTAGCTAGATAAAGATAAAGAAGAACCACGATATGGTAAATGAAACATGACGAAAAGTGGGATGATAACATTAATTAGGGTGTAGACATTAAGTATCTCGCTAAAAAAGTAAATGAAGAAGAAATGGAAATGGAAGAAGAAATGAAGATAAGAAATTTCGCATTTTGAATTCTCTTTGTAAAAAGAGGTAGATATATGTGTTGCGTCAATATAGATTAAAGAACATTAATTTGAACATATTGAAAAAAATGAAGAAGTAGAAATCGAATAAGGAAGCTAATAAAGTGAGAATTTTTGTAAGAAATAAAAATTATTTTGTTAAATATTCAAATCGTATTAAGCAAGCTAAAAAGCACTGAAAGAAATAATCATATATGTGAAGATTAGAAAGATAAAAATAAGGAAGAACTGAAATATGATAAATGACAGACGACGAAAAGAGGGAAAGATAAAGTTAGTTGAGATGTTGTAGTTAAGTATTTTGCTAAAAATATAATTGAAGAAAAAAGAAGAAAATGCAAATAAGCAAAAAATGAAGATAACGAATATTGTATATTGAATTCATTATAAGTAGATATATTGATGGCGTTATTCTAGAGATAAGAACATTAATTTGAACAAGCTGAAAAGGAAGAAAAGAAAATCGAAGAAGCAAGCTAATAAAGTTACAATTTTCCACCACAAATATAATCCATGGTGCCAAATACTCAAGTCGGATCTAACAATTTGAAGAAGACAGTTACAGAAGTAAGGAAAATTAATTAGATGAAGATAAAGAAGAATCACGCTAAGGTAGGCAAAAGAGGGTGAAATCAAGAACAAATACCGTTAGTTGGATGGTTGTAGTTAAGTATCTTTCTAAAAAATAAATTAAAAGAAGAAAGAAGATGCAAATGGACAAAGAAATGGAAATAACGAACATGTCGCTGAAAAATAAAAATTATATTAGTCGTGACCGATTTGAAGATTAGATGAATGAAGATAAAGAAGAAAGGCTATATGGTAAATAGAGGATAATAACACAAGAACAGTTTATTTCTTTTCTGCCAATAAGTATCTAAGTAAATAAGTTTCAAAAAGATGTTTTGAAAGAAAAATGAAGACATTCTAGTTGAAATTATGTTTGCAAAGAATGGGGAAATAGGAATAATAGTGACATTGTTGTGGTATAAAGTTAAAGGCGGTGCAAATGAAGAAACAAAAAATAGCTGAAGAAAATATTGAGAAAATAAACAGAAAACTAGAGAGAAAATTCAATCAACTATGAAGATAATTAATATGCCAATGCTGTTAGAAGTCTGATAATATTAAGTTGAGGATGATGACGAATAAAAATGATAAAGAGCGTTAATTTGCTAATGAAAACACGAAGGTGAAAACTAAAAGGGATAAGGTAATCTTGAAGATCATTGCGATGAGAAATGATGATAAAAAAAATGAAGCACTAAACATATATGAAAGAAAATAAAAAACAAAATGATGAAAACTGAAGATGATTGAAAGCAAAAGTAAATTTAGAAGAAAAAAATATTTAAATATATAAAAAAAATTCTGCACTTGAAGATTAGAGATTAAACTTAATAGAAAAATTGAACAAGCGAATCACTTTAAACCAAATTAATTTCTGTTAAAGAGGTTGCTATTTCGGAATTTTATATAAAATGTGCTGCGACGCCGGTCCTGATTTGGTGAAATTTTCTTCGCAAGGTGAAGCGCAAGACAAAGGCCAATAAAAGATCGTCTGCATCCTATAATAATCTGATTTTATTGATCAATAATTGGCCGATAATGATCTTTACGATGCCGTCACGTTTTATAACTACAAATTCAACGGTCGTAAAAATCGGCGCCTATTTTTATTCTAACCCTCCTTTTACAATCATCCATCGTTTTATTATCCTTCGAAACAACAGCACTTATCAAAAATCAGGTAGTTGGACGAAATTTAAAAAAAAAACACCCTCCACTTCCCCTGACTCTCGCACACAAAGAGACTTGTTTGTTATTATTACCCGTAACATGTTCGTTCGTGCGAGCGGAAACCCTAATAACTAATTAACGCCATCGAATAAGCCCGAAAATGATGTAAGAAAATATATTTTCCATAATCGCAAATTTGTTATTCACTGCATGACTAAACTTGGGAAGTATTAAGGCTAAACAAAACTTACCAACAAAATGTGGAACGAGGAAATTCGCTATCGTGGGGTGTTGTTTTCGTCTTTGTTCAACAACGGTTTGGAGCGACCGAAACGACAAAGAGGGAAATATCGAAAAGATGCCAGACACTCTTAGATATGGCCGCAAAACATGTAGATTTTAGACATGAATCAGAAACAAACTTCCTATAACTAATTACAATCAATCAAAATAACCCAATCTCGTGTATCAAGAGGGCTTGATGATGGATTTATACTTAACTTGTTATTTTGATTTATCGCAGCTTCCATTTTCGTCCCGATTTTTTTATTTTACCCACAAGGTTCGATTCGCTAATTAAGCAACGATCAATTCCCGAAACATTCCCCTACTAGAAATTTTGGGATCGCGTTACCTCTTTGTTACGGTTGCAACATCACGGTCTTTTCGCTCTACACCTCTGATTGTTAATTGTAAACTGAGCATCTTTGACATTTTAATTATAACTTGGAGACTAAAGGTCAGAAATTTATTATTTAAATTTCCAAATAATTTAAGGCATATCACTTTACGATTCTTTGCGTTCTCTCTCACACGCATGGGGCGTCATAGGCACGACAATTTTTTCTGTCGTTGTTAGATAATCTAAAAGCATAGTCAATATTTGGCATTTTTTAATTTACGTGAAACCAAAGAGGTAAAATTTTGAAAATAAATTTCAGGAGACATCGACTCCATTTTTAAAAGTGACAAACCCATCGACTTATAATTAGTTTGAATCAATTGACTGACGTATTCAAATTGTTAGTGTAAAAAAAATGTTCAAGTTTTGGTACAACGACCGAATACATTGCCGTTTTTACACGTGCGTGCGACAGAGACAGCAACATTGGATTTAGACAATAAGTCGCCCTCTTCAAGGTAATTAAGTTTTTGCAAAATCGATAAAATGGCCCTCCAACTCAACATAATTTAAAGTGTAACGGAAAAATTATGCTGGAAAGTCGGACCTCAAATATAAATTTTTAGTTGTCAAAAATTGTAAAATGTTTTAAATCTTTTGGTGTATTCTAGAAAATAGCCACAAGAAACTTAATTAAACCAAAAAATGTAAAAATTCCATAACTAAAGATGTATTGTTGTGTAAGAATCTCAAGAGATTTTAAATTTTTTGTTAAGTCGTAGCGAGGAAAAGACGTTAAAGTCTCATTCAATTAAAATAATTTTGGGCAGACAGTAAAAGGACCATATTTTAATAAAAAATTTCAGTCACTTAAATAGGTTTGCTATTTATTAACTGAATCTGCCATCTAAAATTTTAACGTGACTCTAAATTTTTTAATTACTCCCAGTGAGAAAAAGGGACGCTAAGAATTTTTATAACTCAAAAATTGTGAGACCAAAACTGAAATTAGCCACAATTTTACAAACTACGTAAAGTGGTTCAGTTAGTTGAGTTTTTATAAAATTTGCTGCCGCTTAAAAAGTTTAGCAAGTTCTGAGATTATTTACCTAAAAGTTTGCTGTTTTCTATAAGCGTCAAGTGATTCTAAATTTTTGTATACGCTCTAGAAAGGAAAGGGACGCCAAGAGTTTGATAAAATTTGAAAATTTGTGGCCAACATTTTTTTAACTACACATAGTGATCTTCCAGATAGTTGAGTTCTAATGAAACTTTAAACCACCTAAGAAAGTCCAATAAACTCTGAGATTTGGTGGTTACCTACTTTTTGATATCTTGTAGCGAGGAAAACGATGCCAAAAATTTTATACGATTCAAAAATTTCCGGACCGAAACCAAAACGGACCACATTCTTTTAAACAACATAAAGTGTTGCAAATGCAATAAAATTTGCTGTCACTTAAAAATGCTCAAAAACTTCTACAATTTATTCAGGGAAATTTTGTTGCTATATAAAATTTTGTTTCTCAATGTTGCTTCTCTTGTTCAAAAAAAAGGCGTTAACTATTTTTTATAACACAAAAATTATGAGACCAAAATCAAATTTGCCACCTTTTCAGAAACTTCTTATATTGTTTTCTAGATAGTTGAATTTTTTGAAAATTTGTTAATACTTTAGAAAGTTTAGCAAATTCTCAGAATTTGGAACTAAATTGTTGTTGCTCTCTAAAATGTCAATTGATTTTAAATTTCTTGATATGTTCTAACGAGAATGAGAACATCAAGGATTTGATCCCAACTAAAAATGTCTGGACCTAAACTCAAACGCACCACAATTTTTTAAACTACACGTGATCCTCCAGATAATTTAAATCTAGTAACACTTTAGACCACTTAAGAAAGTCCAAGAAATTTTATAATTTAGTTGCTCCCTACAAACATCAATAGACTGTAAATTTTTTGAAATGATCTAGTGACAGAAAGGACGACAAAAAAATTTTGAAATTTTTGAATTAAAAGTTTGGGTTGATGCCTAAAAACATTCAGTGATTTTGAACTTTCTGTTATGTTCTAGCGAGGAAAAAGATGCTAAACATTTTATATAGTTCTAAGATTTCTGGATTGAGATTAAAACGGACCACACACTTTTTTAAACTATATAAATTGTTACTCCAACTTGTTGAGATTTAGGAAAATTTTCTGCCACTGAAATTGCTTAAAAAATTCTGAAATTTATTAATTGAAATTCTGTTGCTATCTAAAATTTCGATTCTCAACGTTTTAAGATGTCTTGTTGGAGAAAAGAGACGCTAAATATTTTTTATGACTCAAAAATTAGAAGAACCAAATTAAGTTAACCACTTTTTCAAAAATTACATATACTGTTTTCTAGATAGTTGAGTTTTTTCAAAATTTTTTGATACTTAAGAAAGTTTTTCAAATTCTCAGGTTTTGTAACTAAATTTTGATATGCTCTAGCGAGAAAGAGAACACAAGAAACTTAATCTGAATACAAAATATCTGGACCTAAACTGAAATGGACTAGATTTTTTTAAACTACATATTGTGATCCTCTAGATAGTAGAGTTTTAGTAAAATTTTAAACCACACTAAACCATATGAATTTAAACTACTTAAAGCGTGACTCCAGCTGGTTGAGATTTTAAAAAAATTTCTGCCACTTAAAAATGTTTAGAAAATTCTGAAATTTATTAATTGAAAGTCTGTTGCTATCTAAAATTTTGATTCTCAACGTTTTAAAATTTCTTGTTAATGAAAAGAGGCGCTAAGTATTTTTTATAACTCAAAAATTATGAGACCAAAATTAAATTGACCACCTGTTCAGAAACTACTTATACGGTTCTCTAAATAGTTAGATTTTTTCAAAATTTGTTGATCATTAAGAAAATTTAGCAATTTCTCGAATTTTGCAACTAAATTTTTGTTGCTGTCTAAAATGTCAATTGATTCTAAATTTTTTGGTTTGCTCTAGCGAGGAAAAGGACCCCAAAGACTTGCCTAAATACAAAATGTGTGGACCTAAACTGAAACGGACAATATTTTTTTAAACTACTCATAGTGATCCTCCAGATAGTTGACATCTAGTAAAACTTTAAACCACACTAAACCACATGAATTTAAACTACATAAAGTGTTACTTCAGCTGGTTGAGATTTTAAAAAATTTGCTGCTACTTAAAAATGTTTAGAAAATTCTGAAATTTATTAATTGAAAATCTGTTGCTATCAAAATTTTTCATTCTCGACGTTTTAAGATTTCTTGTGGATGAAAAGAGGCGCTAAGTATTTTTTATATCTCAAAAATTATGAGACCAAAATTAAATTTACTACCTGTTCAGAAACTACTTATACTGTTCTCTAGATAGTTAAATTTTTTCAAAATTTGTTGATCATTAAGAAAATTTAGCAATTTCTCGAATTTTGCAACTAAATTTTTGTTGCTGTCTAAAATGTCAATTGATTCTAAATTTTTTGGTTTGCTCTAGCGAGGAAAAGGACCCCAAAGACTTGCCTAAATACAAAATGTGTGGACCTAAACTGAAACGGACAATATTTTTTTAAACTACTCATAGTGATCCTCCAGATAGTTGAGATCTAGTAAAACTTTAAACCATACTAAACCACATTAATTTAAACTACATAATGTGTTACTCCAGCTGGTTGAGATTTTAAAAAATTTGCTGCTATTTAAAAATGTTTAGAAAATTCTGAAATTTATTAATTGAAAGTCTGTTGCTATCTAAAATTTTGATTCTCAAGGTTTTAAAATTTCTTGTTAATGAAAAGAGGCGCTAAGTATTTTTTATAACTCAAAAATTATGAGACCAAAATTAAATTGACCACCTGTTCAGAAACTACTTATACGGTTCTCTAAATAGTTAGATTTTTTCAAAATTTGTTGATCATTAAGAAAATTTAGCAATTTCTCGAATTTTGCAACTAAATTTTTGTTGACGTCTAAAATGTCCAATTGATTCTAAATTTTTTGGTATGCTCTAGCGAGGAAAAGGACCCCAAAGACTTGCCTAAATACAAAATGTGTGGACCTAAACTGAAACGGACAATATTTTTTTAAACTACTCATAGTGATCCTCCAGATAGTTGACATCTAGTAAAACTTTAAACCACACTAAACCACATGAATTTAAACTACATAAAGTGTTACTTCAGCTGGTTGAGATTTTAAAAAATTTGCTGCTACTTAAAAAGTTTAGAAAATTCTGAAATTTATTAATTGAAAGTTTGTTGCTATCTAAAATTTTGATTCTCAAGGTTTTAAAATTTCTTGTTGATGAAAAGAGGTGCTAAGTATTTTTTATAACTCAAAAATTATGAGACCAAAATTAAATTGACCACCTGTTCAGAAACTACTTATACGGTTCTCTAAATAGTTAGATTTTTTCAAAATTTGTTGATCATTAAGAAAATTTAGCAATTTCTCGAATTTTGCAACTAAATTTTTGTTGAAGTCTAAAATGTCCAATTGATTCTAAATTTTTTGGTATGCTCTAGCGAGAAAAAGGACCCCAAAGACTTGCCTAAATACAAAATGTGTGGACCTAAACTGAAACGGACAATATTTTTTTAAACTACTCATAGTGATCCTCCAGATAGTTGACATCTAGTAAAACTTTAAACCACATGAAGTTAAACTACATAAAGTGTTACTTCAGCTGGTTGAGATTTTAAAAAATTTGCTGCCACTTAAAAATGTTTAGAAAATTCTGAAATTTATTAATTGAAAATCTGTTGCTATCAAAATTTTTGATTCTCGACGTTTTAAGATTTCTTGTTGATGAAAGGAGGCGCTAAGTATTTTTTATAACTCAAAAATTATGAGACCAAAATTAAAGTGACCACCTGTTCAGAAACTACTTATACTGTTCTCTAGATAGTTAAATTTTTTCAAAATTTGTTGATCATTAAGAAAATTTAGCAATTTCTCGAATTTTGCAACTAAATTTTTGTTGCTGTCTAAAATGTCAATTGATTCTAAATTTTTTGATATGCTCTATCGAGGAAAAGGACCCCAAAGACTTGCCTAAATACAAAATGTGTGGACCTAAACTGAAACGGACAATATTTTTTTAAACTACTCATAGTGATCCTTCAGATAGTTGACATCTAGTAAAACTTTAAACCACACTAAACCACATGAAGTTAAACTACATAAAGTGTTACTTCAGCTGGTTGAGATTTTAAAAAATTTGCTGCCACTTAAAAATGTTTAGAAAATTCTGAAATTTATTAATTGAAAATCTGTTGCTATCAAAATTTTTGATTCTCGACGTTTTAAGATTTCTTGTTGATGAAAGGAGGCGCTAAGTATTTTTTATAACTCAAAAATTATGAGACCAAAATTAAATTGACCACCTGTTCAGAAACTACTTATACTGTTCTCTAGATAGTTAAATTTTTTCAAAATTTGTTGATCATTAAGAAAATTTAGCAATTTCTCGCAGTTTGCAACTAAATTTTTGTTGCTGTCTAAAATGTCAATTAATTCTAATTTTTTGGTATGCACTGGCGCGGAAAATGACCTCAAAGACTTGATCTAAATACAAAATGTGTGGACGTAAACTGAAACGGACAATATTTTTTTAAACTACATATAGTGATCCTCCAGATAGGTGAGATCTAGTAATACTTTAGACCACTTAAGAAAGTCCAAGTAATTTTGTAATTTGGTTGCTCTCTAGAAACCTCAATTGATCGTAAAATTTTTGATATGCTCTAATGACAATACAATTTGAAAATGTTTGAGTCGGATGTAAAACGGACCACATTCTATTAAACTGCACGTAGTGTTCCTTTAAACGCTTGAGTTATAGTAAAAATTTTATCCACTTAAGGTAGGCTAAGTAATTTTGAGATTTTGAACTAAAAGTTTGGTTACTGTCTAAAAACGTCGAGAGATTTTGAAGGAAAAGGACGCCAAAAATTTGATACAATTTAAAATTTCTTAGAGCAAAACTAAAATGGTCCACGTTCTTTTAAATTACACCTAATGTTGGTCTAAATAGTCAAGTTACAGTAAAAGTTTTAATCACTAAGGAAGTAAAAGAAATTTTGAAAATTTTTAGGTTGCTGCTTAAAACAAAAAAGTGATTCGAAATTTTTTGATCCGTTCTATCACAGAAAAATGATACAAAATATTTGATGTAACTCAAAAATTGTTAGGCCAAAACCAAAAATGGATTAATTTTTTCCATCCTTTTTCCAGATAGTTCAAAAACTCTTCAATGTGGAGCAAAACTTTGGTTATATTGTTATCGTGACCAAGAATTATAACTTTATTAAATGAAATTAAAGTTAATACAAAAACAACTTAGAAGAAGAAATCTAAAAAATGTTCAAATCTTCAAAATCAAAATTTAAAAATTATTGATATTTTCATTGTTGTCCAGCGATTCCAGTGGTAGAAAACTTGAAATTAACTCAAAATAATATTAAAAGGCTAATTCAAATATTTCTACACTCAACAAAAATCTTCCTATTTTATGAAAATGAACGCGTTCATAGAGTCGTTCATTCAAAAGATCCGTCAAATTTTCGTTTTTTTTTTTTGCATTTTTTGGTTTGAACGTCACTATCACTAAAAGTTTATTTGTTTGACAAAAACAGTTAATTTTGCAATAGACAAAAAAAATTCTAATGCCAAAATAATCCCGAACGAATCGCTTCGTTCATTTCGCACGAACCGCAAGTTGGTTGCGTTTCAACATTTTCGCATCGTAGTTCGACGTGCCATCGAGAGTTGTTAGCCGACCAAAAAGGTAGAGAACGGCTGTCGATTAATAATTCAGAAATCCGAGCCGATGAAGCACCTTCTTCCATTCCTTCTTTTTTAAAATTTATTAAGTATTGTGGGTGTCCAAATTTGATACATACGCTACAGGATAACCGGGTGACATCCACGAAAATTATAGACCGTGATCTTAACAAGTTATAAATCTGAAAACATTCATTTAATTTTTTTCACTAGGTGGCGCATTTGTTCGTTTGATTTGTGGTCTCGCAATGGACATCTGTTGGATTTATGTCGCCCTTTCTCCCGCCACCACCAACCACCAACTCGACCATCGTTATCTTAAAAAGAAAATAAATTCGAGTCGAATTCTTTTCGCAGTTGGTACCGCCGGAAATTAGCGTGGGTGTTGTTTAGTAGCGGAGGTAGGGCGGTAATAAATCAGATCGTTCCTATAAGGCCATGTGTCTCTATCAAAACTCGCACTATCGGAGGTTGTCAGATAACAGATCTTCGATTAGAGTTGGCTCGGCATGGGCTCGCTGCGGGGAACAGCTGACGATCGGTCATGGCCCACTCGAACATCGCCGCCTTATTGACTCATACGTCATTGTCGAGCGCGAACGGTACGGCCTCCCCGATTTATTAGGTGTTTTTGCCTCGGATACGCACAGGACCGGACAACAAACCCCCCATCACCCGGAATCACACCGAAAAGAATGTTTTTGGCCCTTTGAGGAAATTTTTGAAATTATTGTAACTCTCAAAAAATTTGTTTTTTTCTAGTTTTTTCGTTATTTCACTCCAAAAAATTTAATATTTTCACCACTAGATTTTTGTTTCCAAAAATCCAAAAATCTCTGGTTTCAATGACTCGAAAATAATTTTCGTTGTCGAGGTCGTTTCCGCAATAGTTTCGCAGGTCCTCGTTGGTAATGGTGTCGTTTCATAGACACATGCTGTCACTTCGTGAAGTCCTGTTGGAATCCCATCCTGTCTATAATAATCCCGGACTTACGTCCTCAATGTCATTTCTTGATTTAGTTGTTACAGACCGGCTTAGACGACGTCGAGCCGGTGATCTGCACATTAATTTGCCATTTAACTCTTCCGAAAAAAAAAATTACACACCTCCTCCATAATCGCATGGGTTTTAACGGCCATTTCACAATGGGCAAATCGTTGAAATTCGATACGGTTCAGGTGATACGTCAACGGTTTTATTGGTCAACCGGGTCGTATTTTCCAAGATATTGACACCGTTGTGAAGATGGAAGTTTTTCTCGACGAAAACCAGCTATCGGAATGCAATAAAATCGTTAATTGCCCAGAACCATCGTAAATTTGTCCGCGATTCTCAGTTAGAAATTCAAATTTTTCAGTAACTTCGTCTCCATACTACCGCATTTTTGTGAATTAACTAATTAATTGATTAATAACAAATTTTCGTGAAGAAGATGGTGGGGTTGTGGCCGAGGAACGATTTTATCGTTGTTGATCGACCAGCTACGTAAAGAACTCGAAAGTCATGAATTTTTATTGAGGTAAAACAACCGGAATGACCTTTTTCGATGATGGTTTTTTCTGTTCGTTTTTTTCTCTTCGTTGCTGCTATCCCAAATTACAAGACAGAAAAACGCATCAACGCCTCGAAGAGGCCACCATTAGTTGTCGATACAATTCGAGATACGATTGTTTTATCGGATACCGGGGCAATAATCATTAGCGTGGACGTAACCTCGACCAGTGGCGTGCGATAATTCTATCTCTACCAAGAAATCGATCTCCAGGTACAAATAGACAATAAATGGAGAGTGGTCAAATTTTTGCTACTGCTGCCTAAAATGACAATTTATTGTCCAAGGAGAAACCAATTGATGTGTCAATTAGTAGAAAAAATTCAATCGATTAAAAATAAAATTTGGACCAAATAGTTGGAACAAAAGTGACAGAAATGGTCTCATGACGCCTCCCTGTGGTATTTTTGATTTTAAATAATAAATAATTCCGACATCTTTATTTACACTTGATCGCAATTTTTTCTCAAAAACATTGTGCCAAATTTTCTTCTACATCACATTTTACTCCATCCACGAAATCATCGATTTGATTTTTTGAAGATCGTCCTGAATTAAAAATATTTTTCAAGACTAATCAATCAAACTATTAAATCCATTTATGTTAGTAGGGTACTCCTGTAATGAGAAATGACGTACGTTTAACAATTTTCAGGTGCAACGTATAGAGACAGAAATGGTCCAATGACGCCACCTTGTGGTATTCCTGATGTGAAATAGCAAATAACTCGGAAACATATTTATTTACTCTTAATTGCAACTTTTTCTCAAAAATATTGGGGCAAGATTTTTTCCTACATCACTTTCTGGTCATTGTTTTACAAAATCTTTGATTTGCTTCCTGGCAAAAGGTCCTGAGCTCAAAATCTCTTTAAAGAACTAATTAACATTTCTTTCAAACTTTCACATCTATTTATGGTAGTCAGGTACTCTTGTGATAAAAAGTAACGTACGCTTAATAGTATTCAGGTGCTACGTACAAAAACAGAAATGGTCACATGACGCCATCCTGCGGTACTCCTAATGATAAATAGTAAACAACTCCGCCACATTTCAATTTGCTCTCAATTGCAATTTTTTCTCAAAAATATTGGCCCAAGATTTTTTCTACATCACTTCCTGTCATTGATCTGCAAAATCTTTGATTTCCTTCCCTGTAGAAGGTCCTGAGCTTAAAATCTCTTTAAAAAACTAATCAGCATCTTATTCAAACTATCAAATCTATTTCTGTTAGCCAGGTACTCTTCTTATAAAAAGTAATGTACATTTAATGTTATTTAGGTGCTACGTAAAGAAACAGAAATGGTCCCATGACGCCACCCTGTGGTACTCTTAAAGTTAAATAGTAAATAATTCCGCAATATCTTTATTTACTTCTAATTGCAATTTTCTTTCTAAAATTTTGTGCCAAGATTTTTTTCTACATCACTTCCTAGTCATTGATCTACAAATTCTTTTATTTGCTTTCTTGCAAAAGGTCCTGAGCTCAAAATCTCTTTAAAGAACTAATTAGCATGTCATTCAAACTATTAAATCTATTTATGTTATTCAGGTACTCTTGTTATAAGAAGTAACGTACGTTTAATAGTATTCAGGTGCTAAGTACAGAAACAGAAGTGGTCCTATGTCGGTACTCTGCGGTACTCTTGAAGTTAAATAGTAAATAATTCCGCCACATCTTTATTAACTCTTAATTGCAATTTTCTCTCAAAAATATTGGGGCAAGATTTTTTCCTACATCACGTCCTGGTCATTGATCTGCAAAATTTTTGATTTGCTTCCTTGCAGAAGGTCCTGAACTTAAAATCTTTTTAAAGAACTAATCAGCATCTCATTCAAACTATCAAATCCATGTATGTTAGTCAGGTACTTTTGTAATGAAAAGTAACGTACGTTTAACAGTATTCAGGTGCTACGTACTGACACAGAAATGGTCCCATGACGCCACCCTGCCGTACTCCTGGTGTTAAAGAGTAAATAATTTTGCCACATCTTTATTTACTCCTAATTGCAATTTTTTCTCGAAAATATTGGGGCAAAATTTTTTCCTACGTCACTTCCTGGTCATTGATCTGCAAAATCTTTGATTTGCTTCCTTGCAAAAGGTCCTGAGCTTAAAATCTTTTTAAAGAACTAATCAGCATCTCATTCAAACTATCAAATCCATGTATGTTAGTCAGGTACTTTTGTAATAAAAAGTAACGTACGTTTAACAGTATTCAGGTGCTACGTACTGACACAGAAATGGTCCCATGACGCCACCCTGCCGTACTCCTGGTGTTAAAGAGTAAATAATTTTGCCACATCTTTATTTACTCCTAATTGCAATTTTTCTCGAAAATATTGGGCCAAGATTTTTTCCTACGTCACTTCCTGGTCATTGATCTGCAAAATCTTTGATTTGCTTCTTTGCAGAAGGTCCTGAGCTTAAAATCTTTTTAAAGAACTAATCAGCATCTCATTCAAACTATCAAATCCATTTATGTTAGTCAGGTACTTTTGTAATGAAAAGTAACGTACGTTTAACAGTATTCAGGTGCTACGTACTGACACAGAAATGGTCCCATGACGCCACCCTGCCGTACTCCTGGTGTTAAAGAGTAAATAATTTTGCCACATCTTTATTTACTCCTAATTGCAATTTTTTCTCGAAAATATTGTGCCAAGATTTTTTCCTACGTCACTTCCTGGTCATTGATCTGCAAAATTTTTGATTTGCTTCCTTGCAGAAGGTCCTGAGCTTAAAATCTTTTTAAAGAACTAATCAGCATCTCATTCAAACTATCAAATCCATTTATGTTAGTCAGGTACTTTTGTAATGAAAAGTAACGTACGTTTAACAGTATTCAGGTGCTACGTACTCACACAGAAATGGTCCCATGACGCCACCCTGCCGTACTCCTGGTGTTAAAGAGTAAATAATTTTGCCACATCTTTATTTACTCCTAATTGCAATTTTTCTCGAAAATATTGGGCCAAGATTTTTTCCTACGTCACTTCCTGGTCATTGATCTGCAAAATCTTTGATTTGCTTCTTTGCAGAAGGTCCTGAGCTTAAAATCTTTTTAAACAACTAATCAGCATCTCATTCAAGCTACAAAATCCATTTATGTTAATCAGGTACTCTTATTATAAGAAGTAACGTACGTTTAATAGTATTCAGGTGCTACGTACAGAAACAGAAGTGGTCCTATGTCGGTACTCTGCGGTACTCTTGAAGTTAAATAGTAAATAATTCCGCCACATCTTTATTAACTCTTAATTGCAATTTTCTCTCAAAAATATTGGGGCAAGATTTTTTCCTACATCACGTCCTGGTCATTGATCTGCAAAATTTTTGATTTGCTTCCTTGCAGAAGGTCCTGAACTTAAAATCTTTTTAAAGAACTAATCAGCATCTCATTCAAACTATCAAATCCATGTATGTTAGTCAGGTACTTTTGTAATGAAAAGTAACGTACGTTTAACAGTATTCAGGTGCTACGTACTGACACAGAAATGGTCCCATGACGCCACCCTGCCGTACTCCTGGTGTTAAAGAGTAAATAATTTTGCCACATCTTTATTTACTCCTAATTGCAATTTTTTCTCGAAAATATTGGGGCAAAATTTTTTCCTACGTCACTTCCTGGTCATTGATCTGCAAAATCTTTGATTTGCTTCCTTGCAAAAGGTCCTGAGCTTAAAATCTTTTTAAAGAACTAATCAGCATCTCATTCAAACTATCAAATCCATGTATGTTAGTCAGGTACTTTTGTAATAAAAAGTAACGTACGTTTAACAGTATTCAGGTGCTACGTACTGACACAGAAATGGTCCCATGACGCCACCCTGCCGTACTCCTGGTGTTAAAGAGTAAATAATTTTGCCACATCTTTATTTACTCCTAATTGCAATTTTTCTCGAAAATATTGGGCCAAGATTTTTTCCTACGTCACTTCCTGGTCATTGATCTGCAAAATCTTTGATTTGCTTCTTTGCAGAAGGTCCTGAGCTTAAAATCTTTTTAAAGAACTAATCAGCATCTCATTCAAACTATCAAATCCATTTATGTTAGTCAGGTACTTTTGTAATGAAAAGTAACGTACGTTTAACAGTATTCAGGTGCTACGTACTGACACAGAAATGGTCCCATGACGCCACCCTGCCGTACTCCTGGTGTTAAAGAGTAAATAATTTTGCCACATCTTTATTTACTCCTAATTGCAATTTTTTCTCGAAAATATTGTGCCAAGATTTTTTCCTACGTCACTTCCTGGTCATTGATCTGCAAAATTTTTGATTTGCTTCCTTGCAGAAGGTCCTGAGCTTAAAATCTTTTTAAAGAACTAATCAGCATCTCATTCAAACTATCAAATCCATTTATGTTAGTCAGGTACTTTTGTAATGAAAAGTAACGTACGTTTAACAGTATTCAGGTGCTACGTACTCACACAGAAATGGTCCCATGACGCCACCCTGCCGTACTCCTGGTGTTAAAGAGTAAATAATTTTGCCACATCTTTATTTACTCCTAATTGCAATTTTTCTCGAAAATATTGGGCCAAGATTTTTTCCTACGTCACTTCCTGGTCATTGATCTGCAAAATCTTTGATTTGCTTCTTTGCAGAAGGTCCTGAGCTTAAAATCTTTTTAAACAACTAATCAGCATCTCATTCAAGCTACAAAATCCATTTATGTTAATCAGGTACTCTTATTATAAGAAGTAACGTACGTTTAATAGTATTCAGGTGCTACGTACAGAAACAGAAGTGGTCCTATGTCGGTACTCTGCGGTACTCTTGAAGTTAAATAGTATATAATTCCGCCACATCTTTATTAACTCTTAATTGCAATTTTCTCTCAAAAATATTGGGGCAAGATTTTTTCCTACATCACGTCCTGGTCATTGATCTGCAAAATTTTTGATTTGCTTCCTTGCAGAAGGTCCTGAGCTTAAAATCTTTTTAAAGAACTAATCAGCATCTCATTCAAACTATCAAATCCATTTATGTTAGTCAGGTACTTTTGTAATGAAAAGTAACGTACGTTTAACAGTATTCAGGTGCTACGTACTGACACAGAAATGGTCCCATGACGCCACCCTGCCGTATTCCTGGTGTTAAAGAGTAAATAATTTTGCCACATCTTTATTTACTCCTAATTGCAATTTTTTCTCGAAAATATTGTGCCAAGATTTTTTCCTACGTCACTTCCTGGTCATTGATCTGCAAAACCTTTGATTTGCTTTTTTGCAGAAGGTCCTGAGCTTAAAATCTTTTTAAACAACTAATCAGCATCTCATTCAAGCTAAAAAATCCATTTATGTTAATCAGGTACTCTTATTATAAGAAATAACGTACGTTTAATAGTATTCAGGTGCTACGTACAGAAATAGAAGTGGTCCTATGACGCTACTCTGCGGTACTCTTGAAGTTAAATAGTAAATAATTCCGCCACATCTTTATTTACTCTTAATTGCAATTTTCTCTCAAAAATATTAGGCCAAGATTTTTTCTACATCACTTTCTGGTTATTGATCTTCAAAATATTTGATTTGCTTCCTTGCAAAAGGTCCTGAGCTCAAAATCTTTTTAAAGAACTAATCAGTATCTCATTCAAACTATCAAATCCATTTATGTTAGTCAGGTACTTTTGTTATAAGAAGTAACGTACGTTTAATAGTATTCAGGTGCTACGTACAGAAACAGAAGTGGTCCCATGATTCCACCCTGCAGTACTCCTGATGTTAAATAGTAAATAATTCCGCCACATCTTTATTTGCTCTTAATTTCAATTTTTTCTTAAAAATATTGGGCCAAGATTTTTTCCTTCCTGGTCATTGATCTGCAAAATTTTTGATTTGCTTCCTTGCAGAAGGTCCTGAACTTAAAATCTCTTTAAAGAACTAATCAGCATCGCATTCAAACTATCAAACCCATTTATGTTAGTCAGGTACTCTTGTTGTAAGAAGTGACGTACGTTTAATAGTATTCAGGAGCTAAGCATAGAAACAGAAATGGTCCCATGACGCCACCCTGCGGTACTCTTAAAGTTAAATAGTAAATAATTCCGCCTCATCTTTATTTACTCCTAATTGCAATTTTTTCTCAAAAATATTTGGCCAAGATTTTTTCCTACGTCACTTCCTGGTCATTGATCTGCGAAATCTTTGATTTGTTTCCTTGCAAAAGGTCCTGAGCTTAAAATCTCTTTAAAGAACTAATCAGCATCTCATTCAAACCATCAAATCCATTTATGTTAGGCAGGTACTCTTGTTATAAGAAGTGACGTACGTTTAATAGTATTCAGATGCTACGTACTAAAACAGAAGTGGTCCCATGACGCCACCCTGCAGTACTCTTGAAGTTAAATAGCAAAAATTCCGGCACATCTTTATTTACTCCTAATCGCAGTTTTTTCTCAAAAATATTGTGGCAAGATATTTTTTCTATAACTCTTCCTAGTTACTGATCCAGGAAATCTTCGATTTAATTTCTTGTAGAACTTAATTTCGTTGAAGCCGCAATAAGCTTCTGTTAATGAGGTCCTCTGGCAATGAAAATTCACGTATTTAGTTCTAACTTATGTAGAAATAGCGCAATCATGTGTTATTCCTACCTAATTTTCACATACAGTTCTTCGTCAAAAAATTTTCCTGCCGGATCTTCAACAATTCTCTTCATCTAAATATAATCAATCGAAATTTTCGTAGCGTGCACCGTTGTGGCAATAAAAAAATTCCATAATTCAATGACATCTTTTTATCTCCCCAAGAAACTTTGACTAATGTTCGTTTCATGGATGGACCATTGTTGATGCAACAGTTACACTTCGTGACAATCGTCGAAATTACTTGCAAAATCGCTCCCGTCGCTACCAATTTCTCTTCGACAATGACCAGTTCGAGGAGGCACACCTGTATAAATTTCAGTTTCGATTCCGATTGTCCTGGCACGCTGACGTCACGTCACCTTTAATTCTGACGATTTCGATTTATCACGGCCAAAATCGACTAATAACTCCGATCTATGGTCATCGCATCCTTTAATGTCGTTTGAGTTAAGCCGCCGAGGAAGTGACCTGCTGCGATTCCTTTTTTACCGGGTGTTCGATATAGAAAAAAAAAAACCTTCCATACCTCTCTATCCATGATGGCGATCGAAGAAGCAAGCTGTGTTTTCTGATAAGTTTCTGGTTTGATGATCGTTGATGTTGGAAGCGATGCGAAATCGATTGTTTTTGATGTTGTGGTTATTGAGGTGATGGTAGATGTGTGAGTGAGAGGTTGAAAGTTATTTTTGGTACGAGTTGCATTGCGAGAATTTCGAAAATAAACGCATAAATGCGAATGAGCGAGTCATTAGACGTGAATTATTTTACACGGCTCTTCGATTTAATTTAGAAATGTGTGCTATAATTTAGAGTATCCGATCTAATAAGAATATAATAAATCTATCTGAGTGGGGCGAATTTAGACAGATAATTTATGGATAGTCAACGACGTTACTACAGAACTTGCAAGAACTAGAGCGACCACCTTTAGTTACCGACTAATTGCGGAATTTCAAACTTTCAGTTCTGAGAATAACGCTTAAAACTAAAAAAAAAAGTGGTAGCAGCCCTTTTTCTATCTCAGAAATGTTCCTCCATTTTGAAAAGGACAATAGTGAAGAAACCAGTTGCACTTCTTTTCTGTGATGTTAAATAGAAATTTGGATAATTTACTTGAAAATCTTTTAAAAATATTTAACGTCAACATTTTCACAATGTGAAGCTTTTCCAAAGTTATTTGACGTCTAATTTATTATTTTTAAGTAAAAAAAATTGTGAAACGAATTTTAGGAAAGTTTGACCAATACCACTGAAAGAATTAATTGCCAAAATTAATATTTGCATTTGCCACTACTAAAAAAATTTAGAAATAATTTTAAAACTTTTAATGAAAACTTTATGGAAAAAAATAATTTTTAAAGCTGATAACTTTCAAGTAAAGGCAGTTGAATGTAATCAAAAATAATACAGGAATAGTGGTAAAAATTATTATTTAAAATTGAAAGTATTTCAGCACCGGTTACGGGTAAAATTTTTTTTTTCAGGAAAACAAGACTTAGTGAAAAAAATTGGAGAAGCTTAGAAAATTTTACTGAAAACTTTCGCAATTATTCCAAAATTAATTTTTCAAATTTGTAAGACTTCTCAGGTTAAATTAATTAATTTTATGTTAAAAAAACTGCTAAAAGAATTCTGAAAACTTTTAATAAAAATTTGTAAATTTCATAAACTTCATAAAGTTTTCAGGAATAATTTTTAAACTTTGAGATGTTTTAATCGTCAAACGAGAATTGCAATTATTGGCAAAATTAATTTTGCAAATTTGGGACATTAGAGGACGTTTCAGACTAAATTCGTAATTTTTCAGCAGTAAAGACAATTAGAAAAGTTTATTTAAATAAATTGGCAACGTTTCCAAATTTTTTTAGTCCAAACTAACGTTCTTAGTTAGAACTTAAAAAATCTGCCAAAATTACGAGTCAAATTTGGGACCTTTTTAAGATAAAGGAACTAATTTTATGTTGTAAGAATTGCTGAAAAAATTCTGAAAATTTTAATAAAAATGTATTGAAATAAAATTAATCTCATGAATGTTTGTTAAATTTTAATAAAAATTTTCAGCAATAATTTTCAAAGTTGGAGATGTTTCAGACGTCTTTCACTTCAAACTTACAATTTTTAAGATAAGCAAAAATTGACACTAATTCAAAATGGTACAGAAATAACGGTAAAATTTAATATTTAAAACTGAACATATTTCAGCACCTTTTAAGGGTTAAATTTATTATTTTCAGGAAAATTGAATTTTGTAAAAAATTTGGGGATTCTTAGTGAATTTTACTGATACCATTAGCAATTATTGCTAAAGTTAATTTTACAAATTTGGGACACTTGAAGACGTTTTAGACTAAGTTGGTAATTTGTCAGCAGTAAAAATGATTAAGAAATTTATTTAAATAAATCAAAAAACAACTTAATTGGCAACGTTTCAAATTTTTTTCTAGTCCAAAGTAACGTTCTTTAGTTAGAACTTAAAAAGTTTGTCAAAATTAGGAGTCAAATTTGGAGACTTTTTAGGTTAAATAAAGTTATTTTATGTTGTAAAATCTGCTAAAAAAGTCTGAAAAGTTTTAATAAAAATTTATAAATTTTGAAATGAAATGATTCTCGTAATTTTTTGCTAAAGTTTGGTAAAAGTTTTAAGGAATAATTTTCAAAGTTAGAGATGTTTCAGACCTCTTTCAGGTCAAGAAACAAAAATTGATACTAATTTAATATGATACAAGAAAAACTGTAAAATTAAATCTTTAAATTTGAATATATTTCAGCATTTGTTACGGGTTAAATTAATTATTTTCAGGAAAATTGAATTTAGTGAAAGAAAATGGAGAAGCTTACAGAAATTTACTGATAACGTTAGTAATTATTACCAAAATTTGTAATTAAAATTTGGGACATTTAAGGTGTTTTATACTAAGTTCTTGATTCTTCAGCAGTAAAAACTCCTAAAAAGATTTATTGAAATAAATTGGCAACGTTTCAAAATTTTTCCTAGTCCAAGGTAAAGTTCTTTAGTTAGAACTTAAAAAATCTGCCAAAATTAGTTGTGAATTTTCGGGAATTTTTGAGAAAAAATGAACTAACCTTATGTTGTAAAAACTGCTGAAAAAATTCTGAAAACTTTTAATAAAAATGTATTAATAAATAATTAATAAATATTAATTGAATGTTAAATTTTAATAAAAAATTTTATAAATAATTTTCAAAGAAAGGTTTCTGGAAAGGTTTCAGACGTCTATCACTTCAAACTCATAACTTTCAAGCCAAAAAAAATTGATACTAATTGAAAATGCTTCAAGAAGAACTAAAATTTGATAATTAAAACTAAAGATACTTTAGCACCTGTTAGGAGTTACATCTCTTATTTCAGGCAAACAAAACTTTGTGAAAAGAAAATAGAAAAACTAAAATTTTCTGAAAACGTTATTAAGTAATGTCAATTTGCGACATTTCAGGAGGTTTGAGGCTAAATTCAAAGACAAAATTATTTATTTCAGTTTAGAAAATTAGTTGAGAAAAATTTAAAAAAATTTATAGACAAAATTACAGCAAGTTAGATGTAATTGGAGACGTTTCAGGATTTAAAAACTTTATTTTTAGTTAAAGTGAAATAATTGGAAAAAATTTAAGAAATTCTGTCAAAAATCAACTGAAAATATTGAGAATTAATTGAAAACTTAATATTTAAAATTTGTGATATTTTGGACCATGCTTCAGGAAAAAATTTACTTTTTATGCAAAATTCTTTGAACCTTTGGTATTCATGTTGCAAACAATTAGAGAAATATTAATGCTCTTGCAACAATCTTTTTTTTTAATAGTGCCTGTTGCAGGTCAAACCTGTGACGTAGTAACTGTGAGTGAGAACAAAATTCAGATCTCTTCTATACAGATTTACTGAATTTGTTCAAAAACAGAAAATTTCAGGAAAATATTTTATTTTAAAAATGCGATTGGTTCTATCAAATTTTTTAGTAAAAATTTACAGGATTAGCAGCCAAAATTTATGTAAAAACTGAAACAATTTCAAGACTTATTTCAGGTAAAATCCGTCATCTTCAGGCAAAGAAAAAATGTAATTAACTTTTGCAAACCTTCTATAAAATTGTCTGAAAATTCGATTTTTGAGAGCATTTTAGGCCGAAATTATCATTTTTAGACAAGAAAAAAATCACACAGAAAACCTGCTGAATATAAAAAATTATACCGTTGCAGGAACTGTTTCGAGTTAAAAGAATTTTTTTTGCAAGCTAACAATGTTCCCAAAACTGCCCTATTTAGTCAATTAGCAACTTATTGTTGAAAATTAATAAATTGGGCTAATTTAAAATTTTAAAGAAAAAATTCCAGACAAAAATTTCAGACTTTTCAGGACACCTTTGGTCGACTCGAAATTTTCATGCTACATTAATTACTTCAGAAGTATTAACATTCTGCTAGATCATCTTCCGAAAACCGCAGAAAATTAAATTTAAATAATTAATTAATTTAAACTTAACCCCATTTTAGGGGCTGCAACCAGCTTCCTCCTTGTATACATTTTGACACACATTGACGATTAAGGCACAATTTTTTTAGGCTTTTAACCAAAAATTTTGCAAAACAAAATTGGCTAGTTTTAAAAAAAAATTTGGATAACATAAAAATGAAATTATTTCGAGCTACACTTCTTTAGGAAATTAAAAAAACTATTCTTCAAATAATTTTTTTGTCATAAGCCTAGAAAAAAAAATGGGAAAAACCTCTGATACATCTTTAGGTGGATTTAAAAAACTATACCTTCCCCTCTTTAGTCAAGATTTGACCACACTTTAAAAAAAAAATTTTTTTAATGAGTAGAACAATAATTTCCACTTAAAAAAATTTGTGTAAGGTTTTAAGTAATGTTAAATAGTGCCAATATTATAAAAAGGTGGACAATTTTTTGTAACGTTCCAAAATTATGCAGCAAGTGTGAAAATATTAAAAGAAATTTTAATTGTTCCTTTCTTAACGTTATTATTAAAATTATCTGACGTTGCAATATCATAGCCAATCTTATTCTGAAACATTCCAATATAAGGGAGGCAAATTTTAGAAAATGTGTCGACGATATTGTTGATAATTTGGAAATGCATGTAAGAATTCTAATTACAACCAAGAAGCATCAATCTGTGTTTTTTATTTTTCTTTTCACCCCACCCACCTTTGATTTCGCCATTTCGCCCCGAAAACACAATGTCGCGTCATCCTGAGTGTAATTAATCGGGAGAGTTGCCCCGAGCAGCGTCTTGTTGCATATTCATAACATGTTTATCAAACTTATATTATCTTTAACTTTAGCTAGTCTACCGTATGGATCACGGTAACATTCTACGACGTTACGACGTCGATCCAAACCGAAACGACGTCCCATCTTCCTCAACCTATCTTACGACGGCAAAGGATAGACGCCAATGACGTTTTCGTTCAACTTTAAACCGTCATCAGGACTGATGCAAAACCGCGGAAATATTAATATATGCAAAATACGAATATCTGCTTTTGAAGATCTGCAATGCCGCAGGCCATCCTCGCGAGAACGACGGGCGCAAATGAGAAAGTAATTCTTCGGTTTGTTGTCTTTGCTTGTATTATGCTTGTTTAATATTTTCTTTTATTCTTTTTTGTTTTTTACCAAAAAGTCCGTGGATAAAGAAACAACGCATTGTGGAATTGATGGTAACGATTCTTTTTTTGTTAATTGAAACAGTCGAAGACGAAATTGCAATTAAACACGACATTTGCAGAAATTGCAGGGAATTAACTTCGGAGGGACACACCTCCAGGTCCGAGCTCGACCGCCGGAGACGCACAGGGCCGAACTCGAACAGATAGAAGGACCAGCACTTACCTTACCAGAGCCAACAGTCACTGCAACCCTAAAAAAATTGTAACGTTAGTAACGATAATCGTAAAATTTGGAATAATATTGGCGATAATATCGGTAGTGGCAAAAAATTGAACTAAATCACAATGACAAAGATAACTGTACCGTTAATTTAAATTGGCTGTTTGGTTGAAATATTGGCCATAATTTTTAAAAATTGGTGTCATAGAAAAATTGTTGTAAATAAAAATTTTTGTAAGAATTCCCTATATTATTGCCAATATTACTCAACAGAACAGCAAATATAATTAAAAAAGAATATTGGTTGATAATATCGGCTGTGGCTCTAAAGATATTTTAAATTAAAAAAGCAAGAAGAAGAATTGTGTAGCAAGCTTAAATTAGTCATATTGGGAGTTATTGCATTAGCAATAATATTGATAATATTGGCAACAACTTTTGTCAGTCATAAAAAATTAAAATAGTGTCGCCAAGAAACATTTTCATGTGAACCAAATTTATTGAAATTTGAAAACTTTTAATTTTACTCTAACGTCCAATATTATGCAGTAAAGTAGCCAATATAATTAAAACAAATTTCACAGAATCTTTTGCACAAATCTGTCGTAAGTTAGAGGGGTTCAAAAATAAAAAATTTCCAAATTGTAATTGAAGAAATAATATTGGCGATAATATCGGTACTCATACAAAATCAAAATATTGAACTGAACTGTATCGTCAATTCAATTTAGTCTTCTTGCTGGTTGTAATATTGATCATAGCTGCTATAATATTGGCAAATGGGTGTAGACGAATTAAAATTATATTTTCTACAGAAATGGTTCTGAATAAAATAATTTCCAATTTTGTACAAACTTTCCAATATTATTGCCAATTTTATTCAATGAAACGGCAAATATAATTAAATTTAAAAAATATTTTAATAACTCAGAGACTCATTTAATTATACATTGAGTAACTGTGTGCCCAAGGAAGAATATTGACGCATAATATTGTCTGTGACTATGAAGAAATAAAGCAGGATAACAAAAATAGATTGTAAAAAATTTAGTGTCGCCAAATGAACCAAATTTATTTAATTTCGAAAACCGCCAATTTTACCCAAACTTTCAATATTACTCAAAAGAGCAGCCAATATAATTTGTGCAAAATTTACAGAATCTGTCACACAAATTTCTATTAAGTTATAGAGGCTCGTAAATATAAGTTTCTCAAGTTGTAATTCCAAAAATAATATTGGCTATAATATCGGCACTGACACAAAATTAAAATAATGAAGGAAACTGTATCGCCAATTAGATTTAGTCTCCTTACTGATGACAATATTGATCATAGTTGTTACAATATTGGCAACTAGGTGTAGAAAAGTAAAAATTATATTGTCGTAGAGAAATGGTTTTAAATATAATTTCGAATTTTTTACAAACTTTTCAATATTTTTGAAAACTTTGTCCATTGATGAAGCAAATATAACTAAATGAAAATATATTTTTTAATGACCTAGAGGCTCATTTAATTGTAAATTGCCTAATTGTGTTCCCTTGAAAAATATTGGCGCATAGTATTGGCTGTGACTATGAAAATATTTCAAATGTAAACAAAGAAAGACAACCAAAATAATTCGATCGTTCGATTAGTTATATTGTCAGTTAATATGTCAGCAATGAAGTCGATAATATTGGCAACAAATTTTGGTCGATTGTAAAAAATTAAAATAGTGTTGCCAATAAACAATTTTATGCGAACCAAATTTATTCAATTTTGAAAACTTTCAATATTATTCAATAAAGTAGCCAATATAATTAAAACAAATTTTACAGAATGTGTCGCAGAGAACTATAGTAAGTTAGAGGTGCTCAAAAATATAAATTTCGCTAATTGTAATTGAAAAAATAATATTGGCGATAATATCGGTACTGATTCAAAATCAAAATAATGAAGGAAACAGTGACGCCAATTGGATTTAGTCTCTCTGCTGACTATATTATTAATCATGGTTGCTATAATATTGGCAACTGGGTGTAGATAAGTTAAAATTATATTGTCGTAGAGAAATGATTCCAAATTAAGTAATTTCGAATTTTGTACAAACTTTCCAGCATTATTAAAAATTTTGTTCAATAGAAAAGCAAATATGATTAAATATAAATAAATTTTTTAATGACCTAGAAGCTCATTATATATAAACTGCCTAATTGTGTATCCTAGAAAAAATATTGGCGAATAGTATCGGCTGACTATGAAGATAAATTAAATAAAAACAAAATAGGACAACAAAAATAATTCTGGCCTCAACTTAAATTAGTGATATTGGCAGTTATTAATAACGTCGATAATATTGGCAACAAATTTTGGTCGATTGTAAAAAATTAAAATAGTGTCGCCAAGCGAACCAAATTTATTTAATTTCAAAAACTACCAATTTTACCCAAACCTCCAATAATACCCAACAAAGCAGCCAATATAATTAGGGCAAAATTTACAGAATCTGTCACACAAATCTTTAGTAAGTTGCAGAGGCTCCTAAATGTAAGTTTCTCAAATTATAATTGCAAAAATAATATTGGCAGCTCCTGAGTCGCGAATGAAGTGATTAAAGACATTGGCTTGAATACAGTTTAGATGTTAAATTGCCAATATTTACTAAATTCCTCTTTTAGCCATTAACCACGTATAGTTGCGATACGAATGTATATTGAAACGGTCTGTATATTGAATGCATGCATGCGGTCAAGCAGTGCTGCCGTGGCCGCTGACTATTTATAAGCTGTTAGACACTTGACTGGATCGACACGGGGAGTCCATAAGGACACCAATTTATTATCGACCCCACACTTTGTTTACAGTGCATCGTTACCGATTTATCGACTCTATCCAGTAATAATTCATCCAATATAAATAAACCCGCCAATATAACCAACGACAAACAATAAATCATTGGTTGTCCGTAACCGTCAACGGTAGCGCTCCAAGTCGGACACCTCAGTGATGTCCGACAGAGATGAACCATCATTAGTCATAGCAACCAATGGTATCTACCAGCAAGGCCTCCCGTGACTGACAAGATGCTACCGCGCCGCCACCACACCACCAAAGACCATCATCATCATCGTAATATAAAAAAAAGTTTTGATAAATGATTGTTGTCGGTATTATTGGCGGTAGTTTAGATTTCTTTTCTTTGTTTTGGTGTATGTGTTGTTTTCTTTAATTGCGTCTATCGGTGTCCTACCACGACCTATGGCCTCTTCTTCACGGTTGACCGTGAGTTTATTTCTCAGAAAAACAACACGAAGACTGGATGTCGTCAGATCTTCACGTGTGATATTTACTTGATTCGGACGAAATCATAAATTTTATTTATACCGCTTCATATTCTTGTTAATCGTGTACGAAAGAGATTTATTGGCGCTAGATGGACGGGACAAGTCAAGTGTCGGGTTGTTGGTCGGACGGTAATTGGGAACCGTTCTGATTGGTGCAACCTTGGGTCGTGGAAAACAAAGACATCAACTTGGTCGCTACAATTACGGAAATAATCAACGCGTAATTGTTGTATATGGAAAATCTTGAAGGATAATGACAATAGTACGTCGCCAACATGAAATGCGAGGATTTTCTACGTAATTTAGCAATTTTACGGGAATTACAGAAACTACAGAAATTGGCGCACCTACCAACAATTGCTAACCAATATTATAAATATTGCCAATATTACCAATATTGCCAATATAATACCTGAAAACGGCAATTATTATATTTACGAATAGTATTACACAAATATAAGCCAATATAATTGAAATAACTACATACTGACAGTTGCCAATATTATTAATTTCTTTCTAAAATTGAAAATGGTTGCTCTTTGAATATATAACACAAACACCTGTTTGATGATACAGCCAATAATTTTCCTCTATTATTGGTGCCAATATCATTCTTCATATCTATTACGTTAAAAATTATTGGGAGTCAGTGATCAATATTAATAATACAAGTCAATACAGCCAATTTTACTAAATTGTAGGCCAATAGACACCTCTAACTCAATTTGACCAATATTATTGTTCAGTAATTGAGTAAATATTAAAAAGTGTCGACAATATGAAAACTTACTGGAGTCATAGCCAATATTTTTGTTATATCAATATTGAAAATTATTCAAACAAATGTATTGCGAATTATTATTTTTTGACGTGATTACCGCCAATGTTACATCACTGTGGAGTCAATAACCAATATTAGATCATCATTTTTATAAAGATTTCACCAATATTTTGGCGATTTGAAGCGCTTGAGTTTCACCCTATTACATTAACCAATAATTATTACACAACTCGATGCCAATATTCGGACAATTTAATTTTTTATATTAAACTAATCTGTGTTAAGCTTACTATTATCATTGTTCAGAAACGTAGACGATATTGCTAATATTAGCCAATATTTGTGATGATTTTTGAAAACAACAACAAATTCTACTATATTGAGATAGCCAATATTGGGTCATTACCCCTCAAATTGTTGATATTGTTAAATTTACTTCAAACACTAAAAAATTTAATATATCCAAATTACTTCTTTTCAAATATAAAAAATATTGGCTTTCAAAATAAAAGTATAATTACAACTTATCTTCTAATTATGTTTGATTTGAAAAAGTGATAAAGTCACAGCCAATATTTTCGCCAATATTGGATATCCAACATATGAGAAACTATAACATTGCTAGTGGTGCAAAGTACTAAAAGACGGTAATTATAAAAAATGCGAGCAAAATTATTGATATACCGAAATTTAACCGAAGTTTAAAATTAATTGCTCTTAGCCAATATTATTTTGTTTCATGCTACAAGTTTTCCCTAATTTTTAGTGCACTTCGACAACTAATACGACTCTATTCTCGTCAAATAACACAAATTTTGAAACAGCCAATAATTGCCAAACCGCCAATATTACTGAAATACTCTGATATAACAAATATTTTTTACTGCTGTTAAATTGTGAACTGATTTTGTCAAAATTATTGAAAACAAACAAATGTATTGCCAATTATGATTTTTTGACGTCTTCACCGCCAATGTTATATCATTGTGTAGCCAATAGCCAATATTAGGTAATCGCTTTAATGAAGATTTCACCAATATTTGGGCATTTTGAAGCGCTTGAGTTTCACTCTATTTAACATTAACCAATAATTAATACACAACTCGATGCCAATATTCGGACAATTTTATTTCTTATATTAAACTAATCTGTGTTAAGCTTATTATTATCATCGCTCACAAACAAAGACGACATTGTTAATATTAGCCAATATTTGTGATGATTTTAGACAACTTTAACAAATTTTACTATATTGAGATAGCCAATATTGGGTCGTTATTGCTCAAATTGTTGTTATTGTTAGATTTATTTAATGTTTTGGTGGTATTAAATACCAATAAAATTTAATATATCGAATTACTTCTTTTTTTAAATATAAAAAATATTGGCTTCTAACTGAAAGTTATATAATTACAACTTATCTCCTAAATATGTTTGATGTGAAAAAGAAATAAAATCTTAGCCAATATTAGATTGCCAATATATTGGAAACTATAGCATTGCTAGTGGGACAAAGTACTGAGAGGCGGTATATATTAAAAATACGACCAATATTACAGATATATCGAAATGTAACCAAAATTTGAAATTGATTTCTCTTAGCCAATATTATTTTGTTAGATGTAACAATTTTTCCCTAATTTTAAGTGCATTTCGACAAGACGCTATTTTCGTCAAATAACATAAATTTTGAAACAGCCAATTATTGCGGAAACCGCCAATATTACTGATACACTCTGATATAACAAATAGTTTTTACTGTATTTAAATTGTAAAATGATTTTGTTAAAATTATTGAAAATTTTTCAAGCAAGTGTATTGCCAATTATTGTTTGACGTTTTTACCGCCAAAACATTATTGTGGAGCCAATAGCCAATATTGGGTAATCGTTTTAATGAAGATTTCACCAATATTTTGACATTTTGAAGCGCTTGAGTTTCACCCTATTTAATATTAACGAATAATTAATACACAACTCGATGCCAATATTCTAACAATTTTATTTTTTATATTAGACTAATCTGTGTTAAGTCTTATTATTATCATGGTTCAGAAACCTACACGATATTGCTAATATTAGTCAATATTTGTGATAATTTTTGAAAACATCAACAAATTTTACTATATTGAGGTAGCCAATATTGGGTTATTATTGCTCAAATTGTTGCTATTGTTAGATTTATTTTATGTTTTGGAGGTAATAAGTGCTAATAAAATTTAATATGACGAATTATTTCTTTTTCCAAATATAAAAAAATATTGGCTTCTAAAATAAAAGTAGTATATAAGATGTCCAAAATATTAAAAATTATAGGATTGCTAGTGGTGCAAGGTACTGAAAGGCCGTAAAAATGCAACCAATATTTCTAACATATCAGAATTTAACGAAAATTTAAAATTGGTTTGATGTAGCCAATATTATTTTGTTACATGTTACGATTTTTCCCTACTTTTAGAGCACTTTGACAACTAATACGACTCGATTTTTGTCAAATTACACGAATTTTAAAACAGCCAATTATTCCGAAAACCGCCAATATTACTGATATAACAATTTTTTTTACTGCCGTTAAATTGTGAATTGTATTTAATAAATCTATTGAAAATAATTTTAAATATGACCTTATTTGAAATTTAACCAATTTAGCCAATATTCTCGTTTTACATCGAAAAGCCAATATTAGAAATTTTTATCAGGATTGTAGTTTAATTTAAGTATAACCAATCGATAGCAACATTGACTAGGAAACGCAGCCAATATTAAAGTTACGCCACCATTGCCAATATTAAACTAATTTTGGCAAAATGAAAAATAACATTTTTCAATTTTTTTTTAACACTAATATCTCGATTTTGTTTAAATTTCATTAATTAAAAAAAAATAAAAAATTTGCATCAAAAATCTCTAGCAATTTTTTTAAGTTATACGATTATTGCCCCAAATTGGGGTAAAATTTTTCTGATCGGTGTGATTTATGCACCGCCGTAATTATGCGATGTTGTTTTCGTATAAATATTATAAATTGTTGATCTATCCGTTAGAACTTCCCACCATCATCAGTGTGAAGCTCGCATTAGCCGGACATAATTTAATTTGAGCGTCTTGTATTAAACGAAAGTCTGATGATGCTAGCAGGATTATTAATAAACATAATAATAAAGAACATAACAGGGACGTTAGGGCTTTAGACACGAACATCGTCTTTACAAATCATTAGTTATCCTTTAGGCAAGCTACTGGTCCACCCTTGCCTAGCCCCTCGTCCTTCTCGCCCACCGATATTAATTAATCATCCACAATGCATCACGTATAGGTTGATATTGTAAGCTCAAATTCGGTACTGTTGCGACGAGAATTATCACGAACGTAAGCCCTTGACGTCACCGAGAGACGTCGGCTTGAGGGATAACCGGGAACAATACAAGCACTTGTTCAAGAAAAAAAAAAAAATTGGGTGTGTTTATGTTTACGTTCCAATTTGGTTGTAGATTCAGATAATGACTTAATCTGTGGCGCAGGTAGGTAAATAAGTGTGCGAGGGTTTCCTCAATCTCTGATAACCGGATTTCTGTTTTTAAAAATAAATTTCTCATGAAAATAATTTTTTTATCAAGAAATAAATATTAGGTCGACTTTATTAATTTACAACGCCACCAGATAAGGAGGTTGTGAGTTGGGGGGAAAGGGTTCTGGTTGGAAGACGTAAATTAAAGTTTATATTTAAAAGTATAATTAACCCAACTGTATCAGTAGAAAAATCGAGCATTATTATTATAGAAATTTACGACCCTTCACTACCGCGCTTTCGCCCATAATAACAACTCTCGATCATGCGAACGTTGTCGTTCAACGTGTTTGCATATTATTATAATTAAAAAAAATAAATTAAGTCGTACGTGCCGTAACAAACACATGTTGTTTAATCGAGACCCTATAAATGGACGAAGAAAAATCGGCCGGTTACACCACTCATGCAAATCGTTAGTTTCTCACATGCACGCATCGAATCAAAGGTGGTCGTTCGGCTGGGCATCTATAGAAAAAAAAAAAAAATAGAAGAAGAACCAGTCGAACCGTCGACGACACCTGGACGAAATCGATGGTTTCAATCCTCGACGTCCCTTTAATTTTTTTTTGATATGTAATAGAAAGAGATGTCGAATGGTTGTGTTGTCGGTTTGGTGGTGGCGACCGCAAAACGCTGATTTGAATGAATGAATAGGATGAAATAATAGTTGAATGGTGATTTATGTCGATGGAAAAAAATTGAACGTCATCTGCGAACAGGATTACTAGATCGAAACTTGAATAGGTGTGTGTGTTGTTTTTTTTGGTACCAAACCAGTTTTGGTTGTTCTTATCTGGATGATTGGAAGAAATTACAGGCTACTGTTTGATCGTGATTGCGCGGTAGCGCGGCATCTTTGATGGTCTTCAACGATTGATTGTTATTATTGAAGGATTTTTTGGAAAAGTTACGATGATTTGCGAAACAAAAAAAAGGTTAATTAGGCCATTTTGGGTTAATTAATTAAAAGAGACTTAAACATTTTTTGTGATTTTGCTGTCTTATTCTCAACAGTTAAGATATCTTTAGCTTATTTGTAGATTATTTCAATATTTTACTATTTTTTGAATAATAACTACAAAGAAAAAGCGATAAAGCAGGATCTCAAAAAAATCATATTTTTTTTGTGCTTTTGAATTATTTTCAGCAGTGAAGATATCTTCTGCTTATTTGGAGACGTTTTTGTTATAGAGAATATTTTACTATTTTTTCAATAAAAACTGCAAAGGAAAAGTAAGGAAGCAGAATTTCCAAAAAAAAAACAAAAAAAAAGTTTAAGAATTTTTTTGTGTCTTTGTATTTTATTTTCAACAGTGAAGATATCTTTTGCTAATTTGTAGATTTATTTGCTGTACACGATATTTTACTATTTTTTGAAAAATAGCTACAAAGACAGAAAGTGAGAAAGAAGGTTTTCCAAAAGATCCATAAAGCTTTTAAGGTTAAAGTTTAGTCTGTTGTAGATTTTTTTGTTATACTAAATATTTTACTATTTTTGCATAATAACTAGAAAGAAAAAGCGCCAAAGCATGAGATCTCAAAAAAATAAAATAGTTTTTTGTGCTTTTATATTATTTTCAGCAGTAAAGATATCTTCTGCTTATTTGAAGACTTTTTTATTACAGAAAATATTTTACTACTTTCTCAATAAAAACTGCAAAGAAAAAGTAAGGAAGCAGAATCTCCAAAAAAAAACAAAAAAAAAGTTTAAGAATTCTTTTTGTGCTTTTGTAGTTTCATTTTCAACAGTGAAGATATCTTTTGCTAATTTGTAGATTTATTTGCTCTACACAATATTTTACTGTTTTTTGAAAAATAGCTACAAAGACAGAAAGTGAGAAAGAAGGTTTTCCAAAAGATCCAAACAGATTTTAAGGTTAAAGTTTAGTCTGTTGAAGATTTTTTTTATACTAAATATTTTACTAATTTTGAATAATAACTACAAAGAAAAAGCGACGCAGCAGAATCTAAAAAAAAATTTTTTTTGTGATTTTGTATCATATTCAGCAGTAAAGATATCTTTTGCTTATTTGAAGACTTTTTTGTTACAGAGAATATTTTACTATTTTTTCAATAAAAACTGCAAAGAAAAAGTAAGAAAGCAGAATTTCCAAAAAAAACAAAAAAAAGTTAAAGAATTTTTTTTGTACTTTTGTAGTTTTATTTTCAGCAGTAAAGATATCTTTTGCTAATTTGTAGATTTATTTGCTGTACACGATATTTTACTATTTTTTGAAAAATAGCTACAAAGACAGACAGTGAGAAAGAAGGTTTTCCAAAACATCCAAAAAGCTTTTAAGGTTAAAGTTTAGCCTGTTGTAGATTTTTCTGTTATACTAAATATTTTACTATTTTTTCAATAAAAACTGCAAAGGAAAAGTAAGGAAACAGAATTTCCAAAAAAAAACCAAAAAAAAAGTTTAAGAATTTTTTTTGTGCTTTTGTAGTTTTATTTTCAGCAGTGACGATATCTTTTGCTAATTTGTAGATTTATTTGCTGTACATGATATTTTACTATTTTTTTAAAAATAACTACAAAGACAGAAAGTTAGAAAGAAGGTTTTCCAAAAGATCCAAAAAGCTTTTAAGGTTAAAGTTTATTCTGTTGTACATTTTTTTGTTATACTAAATATTTTACTATTTTTGAATAATAACTACAAAGAAAAGCGACGCAGCAGAATGTAAAAAAAATTTTTTTTTGTGCTTTTTTATCATTTTTAGCAGTGAGGATATCTTTGCTTATTTAACGACTTTTTTCGTTATACTAAATATTTTACTATTTTTGCATAATAACTACAAAGAGAAAGCGCCAAAGCAGGATCTCAAAAAAAATATTTTTTGTGCTTCTCTATCATTTTCAGAAGTGAAGATATCCTCAGCTTATTTGAAGATTTTTTTGTTATGGCAAATATTTTACTATTTTTTCAATAATAGCTAGAAAGGAAAAGTAAGAAACAATTTCAAAAAAAATAAATCAAAAAAAAGTTTAAGAATTTTTTTGTGCTTTTGTAGTTTCATTTTAAGCAGTGAAGATATCTTCTGCTTATTTGTAGATTCTTTTGCTGTACACAATATTTTAATTTTTTTTTAATAATAGCTACAAAGAGAAAGCGAAGAGGCAGAATTTTCAAGAAGAAAGAAATGTTTAAGAATTTCTTTTTGTGCTTTTGTAATTTTATTCTCAGCAGTGAAGATATATTCTGCTTATTTGAAGACTTTTTATATTTTACTATTTTTCTAATAATAGCTTAAAGGAAAAGTAAGTAAGCAACATTTCCAAAGAGAAAACAAAAGAAAAGTTAAAGAATTTTTTTTTGTACTTTTGTAGTTTTATTTTCAGCAGTGAAGATATCTTTTGCTAATTTGTAGATTTATTTGCTGTACACAATATTTTACTATTTTTTTAAAAATAGCTACAAAGACACAAGAAGGTTTTCCAAAAAAATTCAAAAGCTTTTAAGGTTAAAATTTATTCTGTTGTACATTTTTCTGTTATACTAAATATTTTACTATTTTTGAATAATAACTACAAAGAAAAAGCAACGCAGCAGAATCTCAAAAAAATAAATTTTTTTTGTGCTTTTGTATCATTTTCAGCAGTGAAGATATCTTCGCTTATTTAACAAAGAAAAAGCGCCAAAGCAGGATCTCAAAAAAAGAAATTTTTTTTTGTGCTTCTGTATCATTTTCAGCAGTGAAGATATCCTGAGCTTATTTGAAGATTTTTTTGTTATGGCAAATGTTTTACTATTTTTTCAATAATACCTAGAAAGGAAAAGTAAGAAACAGAATTTCAAAAAAAATAAATCAAAAAAAAGTTTAAGAATTTTTTTGTGTTTTTGTAGTTTCATTTTAAACAGTGAAGATATCTTCTGCTTATTTGTAGATTCTTTTGCTGTACACAATATTTTACATTTTTTTTTAATAATAGTTACAAAGAGAAAGCGAGGAAGCAAAATTTTCAAGAAGAAAGAAATGTTTAAGAATTTCTTTTTGTGCTTTTGTAGTTTTATTGTCAGCAGTGAAAACGTTTTATATTTTACTATTTTTCTAATAATAGCTACAAAGGAAAAGTAAGTAAGCAACATTTCCAAAGAGAAAACAAAAAATAAGTTCAAGAATTTTTCTCTGCATTTGTAGTTTTATTTTCAGCAGTGAAAATATCTTCTGCTTATTTGTAGATTTTTTTGCCGTACACAATATTTTACTATTTTTTAATAATAGCTACAAGGAAAAAGCGAGGAGGCAAAATTTTCTTGAAGAAAAAAAATTAAAATTTTTTTTTGCTGCTTTTGTTGTTTTATTCGGGGGTAGTGAAGATGTTTTCTGCTTATTTGTAGATTTTTTTATACTAGATATTTTACTATTTTTTTAAAAATAGCTACAAATAAAGAAAGTGAGGAAGGTTTTTTAAAAAATCCAAAAAGCTCTTAAAGTTAAAGTTTAGTCTGCTTTATTGTCGTTACACAATATTTAAACAATTAGAGAATTTTCAGGATTATTTTCTTGTATATGCACCGCTCTAGTGTTGGAGTGGTATACGGAGAGTACATTGTGTTGCCTATAACGTTCTGTGTGTATGACAGAGAAAGCAATGACAACTAAACTGTATGCAGGGTTTCACAATCACATTTTCCATTTTGTGGCCTTATTTTTAAGGATACAAATATTTAATTTTTATAGAAACATACAAAAATAATTGCTACAGCTTTTAGTTTTTCCAAATTTGCATTAAGGTCTTAATAGAAAAAAATCTTAGAAATTAAATAAGCCGAGACCAGTACTCAACGGAAAAATTTCTGCAAAATTATTAAGAGAAAGACAATTTTTTAAATTTTTTATAAATAAAGCTTGAAAATAGGAAATAAGTTTCAAAAAATTGTTTGGCCAAAGTTCAAAAAAAGTTAGAAATTCCTACAAATGAGAGTTGAGGCATTAAATAATTTTTGGCACCGTCCTGGATCTCAATTTTTTTGAATATCACACTAAACAGGAATTAAAAATAATCTCTCTGCTTTGTGAGATTTGTAATAATAATTAGCAACTAAATGTAAAGTTCCAAAAGCACCTAAAAAACTTTTAGTACCGTTCTTGATCTCAATTTTTTTTAATATCAAAATAAATTGGAATTAAAAATATTCTCTCTGGCTCCTGAAATTTTTAATAATATTTAACAACAAAATTTAAAGTTCCAAAAACTACTAAACATTTTTTAGGGTTCCTTACACCGCAATTTCGTTTCGATGAAACGCTGAAATTTTTTCTGGAACATTAAAGTCTTGTAGAGGCGGATAATTTTAGAAAATATTCTCTTTACTTATTGAAATCCAAAATTGCAAACTTAAAGCGACATTTCGAAAAATATGTTAAAGTAATTTCAGTGCACTGTTTGATTTCTTTTCTCTTTTTAGTAAAAATTTGTTACAAGTACAATTTTGTCGAGGTTCAAAAGAGTTTAGAAATGCCAACAACTTTTCTTTTTATGCTTCACTTTCTGAAACAAAAATTTTGGTCCAAATGAAAGTTGAGACATTAAATATTTTTTTATTGCCGCCCTTGGTCTAATTTTTTTAATATCAAACAAAGTAGGAATTAAAAATAATTTCTCCGCATCCTGAGACTTTTTATAAAAATTAGCAACTAAATTTAAAGTTCCTAAAATTACTAAAAAATTTTTCAGGGTTCCCTTGGATCTTAATTTTATTTGGACGAAGCGCCGAATTTTTTTTATGGACCATTACAAGTCTTGTAGAGGCGGATAATTTTAGAAAATATTCTCTGAAGTTATTGACATCCAAAATTCAAATCCAACTTGAAGCAACACTTCGAAAAATATGTCAAAGTGGTTTCAGTGTCGTGTTTGATTTATTTTCACTTTTTAATTGAAATTAGTTAATACAGTTCAAAAGAAGTTAGAAATTTTTACAAATGTTTCTTTTGTGTCTCACTTTCTGAAACACAACTTTTAGTCTAAATGAAAGTTGAAGCATTAAATAATTTTTAGCACCGCCCTTGATCTCAATTGTTTTGACTATCACACTAAATAGGAATTAAAAATAGTCTCTCGGCATCGTGAGTTTTTTAATAATAATTACAACTGAATTTAAAGTTCCAGTAACTACTGAAAATTTTTTCAAGGTTCCTTTTTACCTTAATTCTGTTTGGATGAAGTGCTGAAATTTTTTATGGACCAGTAAAAGTCTTGTAGAGGTGGACAATTTTAGAAAATATTCCTTTTACTCAATGAAATCCAAAATTGCAAATTTTAAGCGACATTTTGAAAAATATTTCAAAAGAGTTTCAGTGCCGTATTTGATTTTTTTTTCTCTTTTCAATAAAACTGGTTACTAGTGCAATTTGGCCAAAGTTCAAAAAAGGTTAAAAATTTCTACAAATGTTCCTTTTGCGCCTCATTTTCTGAAACACAACTTTTAATCTAAACGAAAGTTGAGGCATTAAATAATTTTTAGCACCGCTCTTGATCTCAATTTTTTTGAATATCAAACTGAATAGAAATTTAAAATAATCTCTCAGCATCGTGAGATTTTTAATAATTATTGACAACTAATGTTGAGGTTCCAAAAACGCAGAAAAAAATTTCAAGACTCCTTTTGACCTCAACTTAGTTTGAACTAGATACTGAAAAAAATTTGATGGACCATTAACAATTTTATGAAGGTTAACAATTGCAATAAATGTTCTCTTTGTAATCCAAAATGGAAACGCACAATTAAAATGGCAATTTCAAAAACGAGTTAAATTATTTCCAGCACCACACTTGATGTAATTTTTTTTGAATAAAAATTGCTTCCTACAACAAATTGGTCAACGTACCAAAGAGTTATAAATGGTAACAAATGTTTTCTCTGCGTTACAAATTTTAAACCACAAACTTCAAGTCCAAGTGACAGTGGCGTCTCATTTTTGCATTCAAATTCAAAGTAAGGTTGAAAAACAAACAAAATTATTTTTATTGTTCTCCTATCTTGTTAGCAAACAATTGTTGAAAATGTTTTCTTTATTTATTAAAATCCAAAATAGGAACGCAAAATTACTTGAAAATATTTTCAAAAAACTAGTTAATTATTTCTAACGTCGTGCTTGTTCTCAATTTTTTTGGGCAAAATTCAGTCACTAAAAAAATTGGTTTAGGCACAGAAAGGTAACAGAAATTGTTACAAATGTTTCCTTTGCGTTTTTACTTCTATTAAAATTGACAGTTGTTGCAATAATTTTTTTCAAGTAACAAGACAACTTTTTACTATTAACTAAAAGTTTCCAAATTTGATTCTTTATAGATAAAAATTTGGGAACAGTTGAGGTGTGAAAGTGACGCCGCCGGTGCGGTCCCCGTCAGGATGTCCACACGTGCTGTTCGACACCATTTCCAATTAATCGGTTGGGAAAATAAACACGAAACGGATTAGAGAACGAACAGAGAGAGTGAAAAAAAAAACGAGCAATAATGGAGCCACCTGTGAATTGGCTGTCGAAGTCCAAAGAGTAATTGGATTAAAAACAAAACGGGAATGAATTTGTTGGGATGAATAAGCACAAATCGTCGAACAGTTTGTCAACGATTACAGTGACATCTATGAACGTGGCTATTATACACTTTACGCGTTCCCATTGTGTTCGCATTCACTTGCTCATTCGACGACTGGAAAATAGTGGCAGGCGTGTACAATTATCCCCAATCAATTTACAATTTTGCCAACAATTCAAGAATTTTAGAAAAACAAAAATTAAATTAAAAAAAAAAAGAAAAAATCACAAAGAAATTTGGGAAAATTCGGCGGTTATTTAAGGGATTTTTCGTGAAATCGTTGGAGGAAATAGAATTTTGGTCAGCCCTGGGAACGGCAACAATCCTGAACCGTCATCCTGTTTGATTGAGACGTGTTTTAAAGATCACTAAATCCAGATAGCGTTGATTTGCTCAATTTTCCACTCGTATTAGTTCTGAAGCATAGTGCACGCTAGTTTGGTGGTCCATTAAGAGTTTTAATGGCCGTCATTACGGCACCGTATCGAAAAATAATCACGAATCGTTTCAAAAATCGCCTTCGAGTAAACCGTAAAAAAATTTTTACTAAAAAATAAATTTTTGCCATGCCCCCAAATAATGGAGCGACCACTACACGATTTAGTGACGTCACATCGATTTCGAAGCCTCCTTGATAATGGTCGTTTCGTTGCTTGTTTTTCGGTTCTTTCGCATCGGGAATTAAATTTAAATTAAATATCGCGTAATATAAAAGTTGTTTCCAATTATTGCGGCGTCAATGCCAGTGACATTCGAGTAATTGTCCGACTGGCATTAGACTGACGACTAACGAGATATCTCCTGTCTTAAACAGATACAAAACTTCCCGGGCGGCTGTCTAAGATTATTGCCGAACAATACGATTACTTTCGGCTTTGTCGTCGCGATAGCAAAGATTTTAAATTAATCAGCATCAACCCTGAGTGACGTTTTTTTTTCCTTTTTTTCGGATGCACCACCACCTATAACCAGACTAATAAAGACCCTCCTACACCCGATCATTAAGAGGAGAATAAAAGAGTTTTGCGCCGCGACAGAGGGCGCGACCGTCGCCCATCCAAACCCATAACAATCCATCAAGGCGCTTTTAATGGCAGCACATATAAAACCATAATATCTGGGTCTCTTAACGATTAACGTATTGATAACCCTGTGGCAACGCTCCTTAAACGCATAATAAAGACGGGTACGTACCGGACACGCAACCCGTTACTTGAATCGCCGCCACCCTTCGGGGTACCCTCTTCGGCGGTACAGGTGTGCGAATCGTCCGTTGGGAACAAGTTAAAAAAAATTTTTTCGAACCCCAAACGATTTTGTACGAAGGATCGTAATTAAAATTATTAAATTTGATATTGGTTAAAAAAAAATTGCATGTTAGATCCATTATATAATAAGGGCCATAAAACTTAATGGATTTTTTATGCTACCATGATTATGCATATTAATGTCATTTAAAAATATCAACCGTACGCGGGGACGTGGTGCGAGTCAACTATAAATAATGGGAAAAAATGGGAAATTGCGGCCGGAACAAACCGCCCCTGATTTCACGATTCCGGCCCTTGCGCCCTACTAAAACCAAACCAACTTACTTATTACAATTCGATTTCGAAAGTTGTCGCTGCAAAATCGGCCAATGTATCGATCAACAGAACGGCACTAAATAAATAAAAATAAAACGAGTTGTGGCTACTTAGAGGGTTGGGGTGTATTCCAACACAATCGACAAAGCTGTTCAAATGTGGCTATTTTACTCAAATGTTGTTTTTCAACAGTATTGTACTGGGATACACCCTCAATTTGCAGGTAGCCTAAATTTTCAATAATTTTAAATAATATTGGCTATGTTGATAACTAAAAATTTGGATGCGTGGTCCGACAACAATTGCTAATACGTATTTCGGTCTCCATATCTTAATGTGGACAATATTTCAAATATTGGCATAACCATAATATTGGCTGCATGGTCAGTAATATTTCAAAAATGTGATGTTGGTTAATAGGAAAAAATTATAAATATTGATCAAATTAGAGTTTATTGCTGATATTAGTTGCACCTTATATTTTGTATAGTATAATATTGGCAATGTTGACATAACTTGAATATTAGATATGCATCTCGATTACTGTTAATAGTAAAAAGTTTTAAACATATAAAAATATTTTTTAAATATTGGCTACTTCATTATATACTACTAGTAATATTGGCTAGTTTAAAATGCTAGTGATTCCAGGTGCCTGTTTCACTAACTTAATTGTAAATTTCATAAAGCAAGATAATTATATTGAAACCATAGTTGCGATTATATTGGCTATCGAGACTATTATTCACGAATATTTCTTAAACTAACATAAAATTAGTATAGTTTTGCATAATTACAATTATCAGTATAATTACACCAAATATACTTCCAACTTATAATATTGGCTAATTTGACGTAGAATGGTAATATTGGCAAAGGTTAAATTATAGAAAATGTCAATACACTCTCAAACATAGAGAATTTCAAAGACGTTGGCAATAATTCTGACAAAAATATCTGCATATTAACTATAAATAATATTGGTAGTTTCGATATATTATTAATATTGGTTGCGTCTCTTAATTGATACTAGTTGTCAGTTGACTACAATTAAATAAAATTTCAATCCTGACAATAACTTTCTAATAATGGCTGTTTTGATGTGGTTAAGTTATAATATTGGCTTATGTTTATGTTAGATTTTACAAATTGGCACTACATACTCAAACACAAATAATTCGAAAAACATTGGCAATGAATTAATCGCAATAATATTAAATTGATTCTACTAGGATAATTCCGTAATATTGATGGTTTTCGTATAAATTGGCTGTTTCAAAATTTGCGGTATTTGGCGACAGTTTAGTATAATATTGGCAATATTGACATAAGATTACTGACTAACACGTCTTCAAAGTATTGATTATCTTTAATAAATTGGCTAAAATGTATTTATAGCTAAGTGTTTATCTTGACCTCAAGTCTATAATATTGGCTATAAAACTGTGAAATAGTTTCACATTATCTATTTGTATTAAAGCTGTCGAAGTAGCATCAAAAGTAAGGAGAAATTAGGCGCTCATATATCTATATAACAAAATAATATTGGCTAGTAGATACAAACTTTAAACATTGACTAAATTATGGTATATCAGTAATATTAAATACATTTTTAGTAATTACCTCTCTCCAGTGTTTTACGATTTTCAATGCATTTTTGTAAATATATCATAATATTGGCTAGTATTGCCAATATTATAACTTTAACTTTGGCTATATAGAGCAATGTTAATGATACCAAAGCATAAATAGTAGGATATTTTATTTAGACACTAAATTTTTAGATTTTATGATACATCAATTAATAATATTGTCTATTGATAGCGGAATTTACTAGTTTTATTTAAGCTAACGTATACCATAAAAATTGATCGAATTTAGCAAAGTTAAAATTTTGAACATATTTATTCCAAATATTAGTACTTATAATATTGGCAATTTTAACGTATTTTTAATATTGGCTGCACCTCGTAATAGATATTGTTAGAAGCCGGTGCAATTAAGTAAAACTACAAACCTGACAATGAGTTTCTAATTTCAGCTGTTTTGATGTGAGGCGATAATATTGGCTAATGCTATATTTCACAAATATTGGCAATGATTTAATTGCAATAAAATTAAATTGATTCTACTAGGATAATTCCGTAACATTGGTCGTTTTCATATAAATTGGCGGTTACAAAATTTTGGTTATTTGACGACAATTTAGTATAATATTGGCAATATTGACATAATAAGATTACTGACTTACCCATCTGCAAAATAATAATTATTTTTAATAAATTGGCCAAAATATATTTATAGCTAAAGGCCCATCTTGACCTTAAATTTATAATATTGGTTATAAATCTGTGAAATTGTTTTACATTTTTCAGTTGTATTCAAGTTGTCAAAACACTCTGAAAAGCAGAGTAAAATTAATCGTTAATATCTATACACCACAATCATATTGGCTATAATTTCAACTTTGGCTGTGTGGGACAATATCTATTAGTGAAAATAGACCATAAATAAAAAGAAATTCCATATAGACGCAAAATCTTTAAAATTTGATATATATATCAATATATAGTGATAATATTGGCTATTAAGAGTAGAATTTAGTAATATTACTTAAACTAACGTATATCATCAAGAAAGGTTAAATTTAGTAGATTTGAAATTTTCAACATATTTATTCCAAATATTAGTATTTATAATATTGGCAATTTTGACATATATTTAATATTGGCTGCCTCTCGTAATAAATATTGTTAAGACCTAGTGCAATTAAGTAAATCTACAAGCTTGACAATAAATTTTTAATTTCGGCTGTTTTGACGTGGAGCGATAATATTGGCTAATGTTATATTTTACAAATTTGCAAACAAAATTCAAACAAAGACAATTTGAAAAACATTGGCAAAGATTTCATCGCGATACAATTATATTGGTTGTATTAGGATAATTTCGTAACATCGGTCGTTCTTGTATAAATTGTCTCTTTCAAAATTCGCGCTAATTGCCGGCAATTTAGTATAATATTAGAGTTCATAGAATTTTTTGAACTTGAAGGATTTTGATTTCAGTGGTTGAAGGGTCGTTTGAGTTCGTTTAGCAACATTGACATAATAAGATTACTGACTGTAAGTTACAGAAATAGGTCGACAAAATATTGATTATTTTCAAAAAATTGGCTAAAACGTATTTATAGCTAAATGTTTATCTTTACTTCAAATTTATAATATTGGCCATGAAACTGTGAAATAGTTTTTCATTTTAACCAATCGTATCAAAGTCTTTGAAGCACACTTAATAGTAAGGAGAAATTATTTGCTCATATCTATATAACAAAATAATATTGGCTAATAGAAACAAACTTATATATTGGATAAATTATGGTATAATATTAGTCACATCTTTAATAATTATTGCCCTCCAGCGTTTTACTAGTTTTAATGCATTTTTGTAAATATATTATATTATTGGCTAGCTTTGCCAATATTATAACTTGAACTTTGGCTATGTTGAACAATATTTATTGGAGATAATAGATTATAAATAAAAAGAAATTTTATTTAGACATCAAATTTTTAGAATTCGGAATATATCAATATATAGTAATAATATTGGCTATTGATAGAATTTACTTAAACTAACGTATATAATCAAGAAGAGTCGAATTTAGCAAAGTTGGCCATTTCAACATATTTATTCCAAATATTAGTACTAATAATATTGGCAATTTTGAGCTATATGTAATATTGGCTGCGCCTCGTAATAAATTTTGTTAAGGGCTGGTGCAATTAAGTAAAACTACAAGCTTGACAATGAATTTTTGATATTGGCTATTTTGATGTAGGGCGATAATATTGGCTCATGCTAAATTTAGCAAATTGCTCAAACACAGGCAATTTAAAAGATGTTGAATGACAATATTGGCAATTTTTAATAAAAATAATTTTACTTAAAAAGTTTTCTCTTCAACAATATGTTCCTTATAAATTTGGCGCCAATATTCCTCCAATACTTATTTTTAAATGAGAAGAAGCCGCAAAATTCCTTCTTCACTCACTTTCCTTTTTGACGTGAAACCTGTGATTACTGCGATAGAGACAAAAAAAAATTTCATTAAATCAGTGTCGCCAACTGCTGATAAGTAACAAAAATTCCCGCGAACAAAACAATAAACGTTATAGCCAATAATTAAATTGATTAAAATTTTCTAATTATATGTCTTTACCTAGAAGAAACCCCGAAATTCCTTCTTTGAAAACTTCTTCCGTTTTACCCATTTCGACGTATGCGTGGCTTCGCTAAAAAAACAAACTAAAAAAAAGAGTAAAAACTTTGATTGCGTCAGTGCTGCCAACTGCAGACAACCAACAATTGCACCCGCAAACGAAGCTAAATTAGTCCCATTGTGCATAATTGCAACAGGCAAATTTCAATATGACGCTTGGGCGTCGCGACGCCACCACCACCACCGCTAAAAATCCAATATCTAAAAGTAATTAGCGTTCTATTTCTATGCGTTTTCTACTGACGACAAAATTAAAAGTCGAGAAACGTCAAAAGAAACGTCAGTTACGTTATTGCCATAACCGTATGAAAAGAGTTGGTAATAGGAAAATTTTTATATTAAAAACCGACTGATGTGGTAAAAAGATTCCGGGAAACCGCTCCTGTTGGACTTAGTTCCGAACTATTTATTTCAGTGCAAGCAAGAGATGCATCCCATAACGGATTGCACGTTACGAATTTAAATGGCGCCGCATCAGAACGTTGATAGGTAAAACGGAACGGATGGGAGACTAATCACAGTCTCAACGTCGTTTCTGGATACGAACGAGTATTTCTTCTTTTCTTGTGTGTGTGGTCTTTCGATACACCTAATCGATTAATGACAGCCCGATGATTTCGCTGGGTCGGTTATTAAACGTGTGCCGTCCATTTCGACGTCACGACCCATTTGTATTTGTTGGTCTCACACCCATTAATTGTGGAGATTTTCGAAATAGCGTGACCGTAGCAGAAGAGAAACTGCTTCGAAACGTAGCGACAATAAAAACTTATAAATAAACAATTAATAAATTTCTTGGCGGCGACTAAATAAATTGTGATAAGTCTTGTTGGGTACGCGGTTAATAAACCCCATCTACCTGCCATAAACTTTTCTTATCAAGCGGTTAAAGCTGTAAATAGGGAATAATGTCGGCCGCACGTCATTAAAATAGTTTTATTAATAAATAGTGGCCGCAATAATTTATGGCGGACGCTAATGCGATAGGGTGTGTCGTTTGTTAGGAACATTTTGATTCGTCTTCGGCGAGACACTTTTTCGAAACGAGAACCAAGGGCCTTACGTATAAAACTGTTTATTGCCCGGATTTATATCTCCTGAATACGGCGTGACGCTGTAAAAATCTGGAACGGAATTTTATTGAATAAAATAAATGCGAAAACTTAGTGTTTAAATTCGAAATTTATGATAAACTATGCAGTTTTTGCCGTTACGTTTCCGCAATTTTAAAACGAAGAACAAGGACGACAAGAAAATACCACCAAGTAAACAGCAGGTACCTCCAAATAAATACTAACGTGCAATTCGACTAAAAAAAAATAACAACGATTAAAGTGGTAAAACACAACCTAAAACTTGTATAACAAAAACAATCATCACTATTGGGGGAGTCTTGTAGCGGCGCATTCTAACTTTTATTTATTTTCACTTTACAAGTTTAAATACAGGAACTAAAATTTTGTAGCGAAAAAAATTATTATTGTTAGAGGAGTATTGTGGCGACATATCATTAAAATGACACAACAGTTAAGTGTAAACACAACCTGAAACTTGAATAACCAAAACAATTATTACTGTCGGGGGGGTACTGTGACGGCGTATTTCAATTTTTATTAAATTTCGAATCGCAACTTTAAAAACGGACACTAAAATTTATTTTAACCAAAAAATTATTACTGTTGGGGGAGTATTGTGGCGACGCAATATTAAAATTACACAACAGTTAAATGGTAAAACAACCTCAAGCTTGTATAACAAAAACAATCATCATTGATGGGGGAGTCTTGTGGCGGCGCATTTCAGCTTTCATTAAATTTCGTAACAAAACTTTAAAAAGAGTCACTAAAACTTGCTTTAAGCAAGAAATTATCACTATTAGAGAAGTATTGTGGCGACGCAACATTAAAATCACACTACAGTAAAGTGGTAAAACAACCTCAAGCTTATATAACAAAAACAATCATCACTGTTGGGGGACTCTCTGGCGGCGCATTTTAACGTTAAAATCAAGCACTAAAATTTGTTTTAAGAAAGAAATTATCACTGTTAGAAGAGTATTGTGGCGACGCAACCTTAAAATTATACAACAGTTAAGTGTAAAATACAACCTCAAGCTTAAAAAAAAAAATTATCACTGCCGGGGGAGTCTTGAGGCGGCGCATTTCAGCTGTCATTAAATTTTCTATCGCAACTTTAAAATCAGCCACTAAAATTTGTTTTACGTTAGAAATTGTCACTGTTAGGGAAATATTGTGGCGGCGCAACATAACAATCAAATTTAAAGCGAGAGAGATGTTATAAAGAAAACGTAGCGAAAACTTTTGATTTGACCGTCGTCACTGGGTGAGGGGTCATTTGCCAATCTCGATATTTTAATTATAGTCATAGAGAATTAGCACTTTAATGAGCCAAAAAATTGTCTCTATTGGGAGAGTCTTGTGCCGGGCCAATCTTAAGAAATCACACGATAAAACTTTCATAAAAAAGAGTTAAATGACAACAATTGATAGGATTGCATTCACTGAAAGGGGGGTTATGCGCCAATCTCTATATCATAATTTTAGTTAACTTTGAAAGTGAGCACTACCAATTTGTCACTGTTGGGGGAGAATTGCGTCGACGTAACACACAAATCACACTTTAAACGATAGAAACAAAATAAAAAAAACAAAAAAATTTAATTTGACAATCGTCACTGGATGAGGGGTTATGCGCCAATAGGTATTTCCTAGCTGTAGTCACAAAAAAGCAGTTAAAGTAATAAATATCTCACTGTTGGGAGAATTTTGTGGCGGTGCGATACTGAAATCACACTTAAATAGAAAGTTTTTTTCAAAACGAAAGGAACTGAAAGTTTTGATTTGATAATCGTCACTGGATGAGGGGTCATGTTACAATTTTTTTATCATAACTCTACTTGTAAAAAATTAGCAGTTCAGGTAATGAGCTTGTCACTGTTGGGAGAATTATGTGTCGGCACAATACCGAAATGAGACTTAAAAAGAAAGTTTCTACAAAACGACAGAAACTGAAAGGTTTGATTTGGTAATTGTCACTGGATGAGGGGTCACGCGCAAATTTAGTTAATCGAGCTCTAGTTATAGAAAATAAAGAATCTAAATAATAAATTTATCACTGTTGGGAGAATCTTGTGTCAGCACAATACTGAAATTACACATTAAAAAAAGTTTCTACTAAACGATAGAAACTGAATACTTTGATTTGATAATCGTCGCTATCTGAGGGGTCATGTGCCGATCTCCTTATTATAACTTTATTTATAGAAAATTTGCAATTAATCTAATAAGCTTGTCACTGTAGGGGGAATCTTGTGTCGCCACAATACTGAAATTGCACTTAAAATGAAAGCTTCCACAAAACGAAAGAAACTGAAGACTTTGATTTAATAATCGTCACTATCTGAGGGGTCATGTGGCATTCTCCTTATTATAACTTTACTTATAGAAAATTCGTAATTCAGTTAATTAGTTTGTCACTGTGGGGAGAGTCTTGTGTCGCCACAATACTGAAATCGCACTTAAATAGAAAGTTTCCACAAAACGCGAGAAGTTGATAGTTTCGATTAGACAACTGTCACTGGATGAGGGGTCACGTGAAAATTTCTAATGAAAAATTAGCAGTTAAAGTAATAAACTTTATCACTGTTTGGAGAATTTTGTGACAGCTCAATACTGAAATTACACTCTAAAGAAAGTTTCTACTAACGAAAGAAACTGAAAGCTTTGATTTGATAATCGTCGCTATCTGATTATAACTTTACTTATAGAAAATTTGCAATTAAACTAATAAGTTTGTCACTGTGGGAGGAATCTTGTGTCGACACAATACTGAAATTGCACTTAAAATGAAAGTTTCCACAAAACTAAAGAAACTGAAGACTTTGATTTAATAATCGTCACTATCTGAGGGGTCATGTGCCAATCTCCTTATTATAACTTTACTTATAGAAAATTCGTAATTCAGCTAATAAGTTTGTCACTGTGGGGAGTTTTGTGTCGCCACAATACTGAAAATACACTCTAAAAAAAGTTTCTACTAACGAAAGAAACTGAAAGCTTTGATTTGATAATCGTCGCTATCTGAGGGGTCATGTGCCGATCTCCTTATTATAACTTTACTTATAGAAAATTTGCAATTAAACTAATAAGCTTGTCACTGTGGGGGGAATCTTGTGTCGCTACAATACTGAAATTGCATTTAAAATTAAAGTTTCCACAAATCGAAAGAGACTGAAGACTTTGATTTAATAATCGTCACTATCTGAGGGGTCATGTGGCAATCTCCTTATTATAACTTTACTTATAGAAAATTCGTAATTCAGCTAATAAGTTTGTCACTGTGGGGAGTTTTGTGTCGCCACAATACTGAAAATACACTCTAAAAAAAGTTTTTACTAACGAAAGAAACTGAAAGCTTTGATTTGATAATCGTCGCTATCTAAGGGGTCATGTGCCGATCTCCTTATTATAACTTTATTTATAGAAAATTTGCAATTAATCTAATAAGCTTGTCACTGTGGGGGGAATCTTGTGTCGCCACAATACTGAAATTGCACTTAAAATGAAAGCTTTCACAAAACGAAAGAAACTGAAGACTTTGATTTAATAATCGTCACTATCTGAGGGGTCATGTGGCAATCTCCTTATTATAACTTTACTTATAGAAAATTCATAATTCAGCTAATTAGTTTGTCACTGTGGGGAGAGTCTTGTGTCGCCACAATACTGAAATCGCACTTAAATAGAAAGTTTCCGAAAAACGAAAGAAGTTGAAAGTTTCCATTAGATAACTGTCACTAGATGAGGGGTCACGTGAAAATTTCTAACGAGAAATTGGCAGTTAAAGTAATAAACTTTATCACTGTTGGGAGAATTTTGTGACAGCACAATACTGAAATTACACTCTAAAAAAAGTTTCTACTAACGAAAGAAACTGAAAGTTTTGATTAGATAATCGTCGCTATCTGAGGGGTCATGTGCCGATCTCCTTATTATAACTTTACTTATAGAAAATTTGCAATTAAACTAATAAGCTTGTCACTGTGGGGGGAATCTTGTGTCGCCACAATACTGAAATCGCATTAAAAAGAAAGTTTAGACAAAAGAAAATAAGCTGAAAGCTTTGATTTGACAACTGTCATTGGATGAGGGGTCATGTGCCAATTTCTAATAAAAAATTAGCAGTTAAAGTAATAAATTTGTCACTGTTGGGAGAATCTTGTGTTGACCCAATTTTGAAATTGCTTTTGAAACGATAGAATTTTTGGAGGAAAAATATCAAGACTTACCTGACAAGTAACCTGTCACTGAGAGTAGGGTTATGGACCAACAACAACAAGATGCAAACGTATTGGAGAGCAGCTAATAGAGATATTAAGTTTCTGGAAGAAGGAATTGTTCCTGTTCCAGAGATAAAATTGTGAGACTTAAAAAACTTGAACAATAAAAATTAAAATATTTGAAGATAGAGAAGAAAGTTCATAGAAGGTAACTAATTAACAAAATATTTTTAGAAGAAAGTGAGATGATAAGAAGGAAAAGTGTAAAGTTTATGTTGAAAAAATAAACTTCCATACAGCTACAATTCTGAAAATTATGAAAAGTATATAAAAGACAACAAAGAAGAGATGAAGATAAATTACAAAAATTTACTTAAATAATAAGAAAAGAAATAGAAACAATATATTCTAAGTAATTAAAGATACCTAAACAGAGAAAGAAGGGGCGAAAGAGTAAAATAAGTTTTGAATAAAAAGACAAGGAAAATTATTATCAGTAGCAACTTTGAAAACAAAGCTGCAACCTGGTTAACACTTTACTTGATCTACAGGAATTTTTTTCGAAGTAGCAAATTTTCTTTTCTCTTACCGAAAACTGGCAACATATCAATATAAAAACAGATTGCTGTTGTTTATTGTTCATATTAAATATCAGAGCGACATATAAAAATTTAACTACACGAAAACAAAACGAGAACCGGTCCCTTAACCGACCCATGTGGCGCACTCACCGTCCCAACTCCTATATTGTCATTTTAAAAATCAGCGTCGCCTCCTCCGACGATTCCCTCGATAATTCACCATCAGTTCCGGCTCGAACCGATACTAATCTCCCATAGATCATGACCGCTCACACACACACACACACAAAACACATTTAATATGTAGAAATCGTCCACCTGTAGAGCACCGAGTTTCAGATCCACGTCATCAGCGGGTGGTATCCGTGCACTGACCGGTATAAATAACACTTTGACGCATCTATAATTGCGAGCACAACTTTAATACGATCGGTAGTTTTGATTTATACGTGACCCCCTATGACGCGCGCCCCTGCGGGCGGTCACCCGTCACGTTACGCCACTGTACCGTCCTTAAGGTGAACGAGCGAAAAAGAGACGGCGAACGATACACTAATTTGTATTGAAAATCGAACGTTTGGCGGCGATTATACACGGTGGTTGTGAAAAAGAAAACAGGGACGGTACGTTGCGGGAGGGGCTACGGTAAAAATTTTTAATCGGTGATGGTAAATTGGGCGATTTGTTTTTCATTAGTGCTCGCTGTGAATGTAATTTGAACAAGCAACGAGATGCGCTTCGGGTTTGTTTAAGCAACTCAAATGGTAGTTAAGTGGGTAAAAGAACCAAAAATTTTTTGAAAATTTTTAATTGTTTCAATAAAAAAAATTTTTTTTCGGTAAATTTAGTTTAGAAAAAATTTCGAACAATTTTTTTTGAAAAATGTTAAAACTTCTTCGTTTCGCTTATTATCCTAAAATGTCACTGGACCGTAATTGTTGCTTGTAAACCGGTAATTAGACAAAAAAACGTTGGTATCGAAATTGGGTCCTCGAGTTTTGTTTGAAAAACGCGATAATCCGCCGATGATTCAATCATCGACAAACCCAATTAATGGTCTAATCAACGCTCGAAATTTGTGTGTGTATCGTCCTCCGCCGATACGGGTTGTTAATAAAATATCAATTAGCGTATCGGGCAATCTATAATTACAGTAATTGGTATTGATGAGAGTTCAATTAGTGGCGGATTATCCTCCGGGGTCCGGCTTCGTCCTGCGAGATGAAGCGAGACCGCGGTAGTCGGGTAGGAATTTCGTGTTTTTGCCTGGCGGCTTTCCGATCCAACTCACCAACTCGATAATTTATATCAACAATTGGTCATATAGTTAATAAACGTTTCGGTTGAATTAATTTTTACGTTTTTCCATCTTTCTGACCGATGCCGATGATGGTAATTTGTCCGGACTCGATTCCCGGAATGTCCGCCAATAAATATGGTCGTTAAATCGTTGGCGGGTCAGGCCAACAACACAATATCAATGGAATTTATCGGCTCAAGACTGATAATTAATCGAGTTCGTTAAGGTGAGGCCGTTCCGTTAAATTGCTACTTTTTTGGCTCACCTTTTATCGTGACCAAAAATTGTTAAGGAAGAACGCGATTCCGATCGCCAAAAACTGGATTCGAGAATTTTCAAGTTTCATAAAAAAAACAATTTCGATATCAGAAGAGATACAATCGTAAAAAGAAACGATGCAAAAGTTGCGAAATAATTTCTTGTGCTTGGCGCACTACTCCTCTTCCAGTAATGTCACTATACGCCTTAAAGATATTTACAATAATTAAAGAAACTTACCTATGATCTTGTTAGAAGATGAAATTTTTTTATTAAAAATTCCAGCAATCGAAACTTGCACACTATCGACTGTTCATAATGTTCACCAATAGACACTTAGTGAAGTCAAATTTTGCTGTAACAAAAAACTTAGTTAGTAATCCGCAATAATTTCTCTAAATTAATCAAATTTCTATTATTTTAATTATATTTAATAGATAAAACAAATTTGGACACTGAATTGATGTAAAAATTTCTTTTTATTGTTCGATGAACACTTAATAAGAAGAGAAATTCAGAAGGAGTACTACGCAAATTAGAAATGTTGTTATAGAATTTTTTTTGTAAAAAAATATTTTAGATAGTTGTCCGAAATTTTTGTCCATTGGACAATTTTATGAACTAGAGCAATTACCTCTTTACAATTACTAAATAATTTAGCAATGAGTATTGATAAAATTTTACATGTTTGTTAAAATTTATTGTTTAATTGACACAATATTTGCCTTCATTTTAATAAACTTTAGTGTGTATTGTCCCCAATGGACACTTAGATAAACTACATAGGCTATTGGTTCAATGAGGTACACTTTATTGAATATTGCAAAATCTAACGAATTTTGAACGATTAAAAAAATTGTTCATTGAACACTTAATGTTTCATTTAAAAATTGTTGTCCAGTGGACACTTAATTTCATCCAAAAGGAATTTGGTTTCAATGAGTATTGCTAAAATTTTACATGTTTGTTAAAATTTATTGTTCAGTAGACACGACATTTATTATTATTTTAGAAAAAGAAATTTTACTGTGTATTGTCCATTGGACACTTTATATAAACTACACAGGTTTTTGGCTTAGTGAGGTGCATTTTATTAAATATTGCCAAATCTAACTAATTCTGAACGATATAAAGAAATTGTTCATTGAACACTTAATGTGAACTAGAGCAATTACCTTTTTACAATTACTAATTTTATTGCGCATTATAAATATTAATTTAGTTTTTAATTAAAATTAAGGTCCAATAGACACTTAATTTCAAGCAAATAGAATTTGGTTTCAATGAGTATTGCTAAAATTTTACATGTTTGTTAAAATTTATTGTTTAATTGACACAATATTTGCCTTCATTTTAAAAAACTTTAGTGTGTATTGTCTAATAGACACTTAGATAAACTACATAGGCTATTGGTTCAATGAGGTACAGTTTATTGAATATTGCAAAATCTAACGAATTTTGAACGATTAAAAAAATTGTTCATTGAACACTTAATGTTTCATTTAAAAATTGTTGTCCAATGGACACTTAATTTCATCCAAAAAGAATTTGGTTTTAATGAGTATTGCTAGAATTTTACATGTTTGTTAAAATTTATTGTTCAGTAGACACGACATTTACTATCATTTTAGAAAAAGAAACTTTATTGTGTATTGTCCATTGGACAATTTATATTAACAACACAGGATTTTGGTTTAGTGAGGTGCATTTTATTAAATATTGTTAAATCCAATAATTTTGCATGATATAAAAAAATTGTTCATTGAACACTTAATGTGAACTAGAGAAATTACCTTTTCAAAGCGACTCATTTTATTGCGTATTATACCCATTAATTTACTTTTAATTCTTATTAATAAATTAACGTCTAATGAAAACTTAATATCAACTACATTGACTTTACTGACTTTCAAAAGTACTAAAAAAGTTGTTCAATAGACACTTAGTGTAAATAACTTTTACTTTCATTTCAATGAGATAAATTTTACGGCGCTTTATCAACAATTTAATTCCTATAATAAAAAAGATTGCTCAATGAACACTTTTGATCAAACATTATTGTTCAATTGACACTTGACATAAACTACATTGACTGTTTCTTTAATGCTATTTTATTCCGTGATACTGTTCTATTTTATATTTTATTAAAAAATATTGTCCAATGATCATTTAGAGTAAACCATAATCACTCCCCATTTCTTATGTGCTAGTTAACTTTGCATGGTTGTTAACAAATTTTGTATTCAATGGACACTTATTGTAAAGTATTGTCCTTATGCTCTATTGACAAATATTTTGTTATACTACTAATGAACATTAATTAGATTCCTTGCTTAGCAACATTCTAAAAAATATTCTACAACGGACACTTATCGATTTATTTCAAGGAGATCTATTTTACTATATATCGTTAATTAATGTGCTTTGCAAGTGATTAAAAAAATTTTGTCCAATGGACACTTAATGCAAATAATTAAATTTGACTTTAAAGATGCACTTTCTCTATATTTACTAATTGATATTAATTTACTACGTATTTTTATTACAAGTGTATTGTTCAATGGACACTTTATGTGAACAACATTAATTATTTATTCAGCGAGGCCTATTGTATTACAAATTAGTGATACTAATTAATCTAAATTCTATTAAAAGAATATTGTCCAATGGACACTTAATTCAATAAATTTTACTTCTTATTACGTACAACGGACACTTATTATTAAATTTGGCTGAAATTTCACTGAATATATACTAATTGAGATTTATTTACTACGTATTTTTATTACAAGTGTATTGTTCAATGGACACTTTATGTGAACAACATTCATTATTTATTCAGTGAGACCTATTGTGTTACAAATTAGTGATACTAATTAATCTAAATTCTATTAAAAGAATTATGTCCAATGTACACTTAATTTGATAAATTTTACTTCTTATTACGTACAACGGACACTTATTATTAAATTTGGCTGAAATTTCACTGAATATATACTAATTGAGATTTATTTACTACGTATTTTAATTACAAGTGTATTGTTCAATGGACACTTTATGTGAACAACATTCATTATTTATTCAGTGAAACCTATTGTATTACAAATTAGTGATACTAATTAATCTCAATTCTATTAAAAAAATATTGTTCAATGAACATTGAACTGAATAATATTGATACATGTTATTTATCACAAAATTCTAAACCTTTCTAAATTAAAAAAATAAGAAAAGATTGAAGATCTAATAATTATTGCAGTATTGATTTGAACACAAAGTATCTTTTGTCAAATAAAAAAATTGTTCATTGAACACTTAGAAAATTAGACTAACAATGTTGCAGAGTATATTGTTAAGTGTTTGATAATTAATGCCCTTATTCATTACGAAATTATAAATTTCATATAAAATGTTCAAAAGCAGAGAATCTGAACACTCGAACTTTTTAAAATATTTCTTTTAAATATAGTTTCCGTTCAGTAAATAATGTTTAAACCACTTATTGGAATTTCCAGCATTGTTCAAAAATAGATTGTCCAATGAACACTTAACGTTAATTACGGAACTTAATTAAATCATAATAATTATTTATTAGAATAAGTAATAAAGCTTTTAAGTATTATAAAATATTAATCAACATGTTGTTCAATGGACATTAAGGACTCAAAAATATAAAACAACTTAATTAAATTCAATATTTACTGCATGCAGTAGTTTATTAAAAGTATTTTGTTAATTATGTAATAAAAATCACTAAGGTTGGACACTAGTAACGACTGAACAACTAGATTTTGGTTGGACAATAACCGTTTCTTAGAATTGTGTAGTATCTTGTAACTTTTCATAAAGATTTAACTTATTATATGACCCCATAGAAGCACTTTTTGTTTAAATAAAAAAATTGTTCAACGGACACTTAACGGAATGAGGCTCTAAAACCGTCAAAATTACTGAATAATTTGCATTTTTTTTAATAATTATCCGGAATTTTTTTACTACATTATCAAACTAGACATGAGCACATTTTAAAATGTCTTGGTCGTCACAAGCCTCCCCTTTTAGTGACATTTATTTAACTTGAATTAATTATTTTTTTAACATAGACAGTTTGAATTAACAAAATTTGTTCTAAGGATTATACTTCAACAATTATGTTAGGAATATTTATATTAAAAAAACTGAATAAACTCGATAGGACAAAGAAAATGGTAAGAATATTGAGATTTTTTAAAAACGAAACTTCAAATTAAAGAATCGTGGAGAAGATTTGAAGTTACTGTTGCCACATAACCTTCTCTTTAATTGTTAAAAAAAATACTGTTCAATGGACACTATTGACTCAAATGACAGAAGACACTATTAAGGTCCTGAACACAACAATATCGACGGAATAAAATTGTATAACTCAATATGACTCCCATAGGAAAAGTTTTTGTTTAAAGAAATTTATTGTTCAATGGACACTCAACGAGTTGAGGCTTCAAGAGCTAGAAATTTACTGAATAATTTTAAAAAAATTCAACAATTTTTCAGAAATTTCTTACAAATTATCAAACGTAACTGAATATATGTTTTGGTCGCCACAAAACTTCCCATTTAGTGACGTTCAATTTACTCCAATTAATCAAATCTTAAACATAGGTAATGGTCATTAACAGGATTTGAAAAATTAAAAGAAATTAGCAAAATTTAAAAACAAAATGCTGAAAAAGTTTTAAAACAGAGACTTAAGGGTGAAAAATTTCGGTCGCCATAGAACCCTCTTCCAGTGAGTTTTTTCTAAAATTTTTGTTTTATCCCCAAAAATTTGCAATATTAACCGGCGTAATAAATCGAGAATTTCGTCCTCGTTTGCAAAACCGACAACGTATTTATCGAACTAATTAAATAAAACGTTGCAATTCCAGCGGCTATCGGTCCAACACGCATTTACCAGTCAAATAACAAATCGAGTTGATACGGAACGCGCGATCAGTCGAGTCCGCAACAAGCAAACAGTGCGAATCTTTGCAACCAATCCATCGCAAACCAAGAAATTTTTTACATCAAAACGTTTAACATCGAAACCGAGTTTCTTAAGTTTAAAACCGTGTTCAAACGAACCAACTATCCGTCAAGACAGATATTGCTTTTAATGTTTCATGCCGCTTATGTCGACGTCTATTAATTCAACAACCATAATCGGTCAATGGTGGTTGAAACAAAAAGAAAAAAAATTGAGGAATTGCAATAAGGAAAAGGAAATTGAAGAAAATTTTATCTCGTAAAAATTTTTTTTTACCGGATTTGGAGTTTTGATTATAACAAATTTTGTCAAAAATTTTTTTTTCAATTTTGTAATTTCGTTGATGTCGATGGGTGAAATTTTGGACTTGTTGCTTCTCTTTGTTGTGATCAATGTTTCATCCTTTTATTGTTTCGGTCATTACCGGCGCCGAAAAAAGCTCCATCGTTCCGTTTTTAATTAGTGTTAAGCCGCTCCAGATGAATATCCGAAGTAATTTGGTTGGTTTTTGGTGTTCGGGAGGGTCCGCAATCAATATTGTGAGAGTGTTCGACCGTTGCCAAAGCCTAATATGATTATAATGATAAGTTATGTCAGCGGTTATTGATAACTGCCGTGATCAGACGAGTCTCGACGTCCATAATCAATCAACTGAACCTTCGTTTCATGAACTTTCTCGATTTTTCAACAGTTACTCGATTATTTCCATATTAACCTCTCCTCCTGTTTCCTTTCTCCCTTCAGTAATTTTTTTTTTTTTTTGTCACGACCAACAACGACAATTCCCATGGGTTTTCACACGTTTATTGTCGTATCAGAAAAAGGCGGGCGTTAAAAACAAATCAAGGAGTCGTTGAAAAAAAAAATAATAAAAATCGACTTCCATCAAGAGCTCGGTCCGATCAAATCCACGGTTCTTATGTGGTGCATTAAGGCGAGTGCTTTGTCAATTTGTATCTCGCATGGCCTTCGGGGCATCATCAGCGTATGGAGGATTTTTGATTTTTGTGGGCGGTGCGACTTCAATCTGACTTATCAGCCTTTGTAATTATAATCACATTACCGAGGAAGAAAGTATCGAGTGGCATTTATCGATGGTGATGTTGAAAATTTCGGTCAATCTTTCCCGGTTAATGTTGAAGGGTTTCGCTTCGAAACTGTTTTCCGTCATCTTTGGATCATCAATTTGTAATACCCGGCCCGGAGGCTTTGTTTTTGTTAATGACATAACCACTGATTGATATTAGGGAGGAGTACAAAATTTCAAATAATAAATTGATGGAAACAAGTTTTGACTAGACATCGTCTGAAGAGACTTTGGCGGCGAACACCTAAAACCATTATTAGATTATAAAATTAATTACCACCCTTCGATGTTGATTAGCTTTTCTATAATGGGGATTTTTGTGGATAATATCGAGGGGGAAAACACAAACTTTTCACCCGTCCGCAACAAAACTAGACCACTAGATGGCGCGTTTTTTGGGCTGTTATCTGTTTTTCAAAACAAATACAAATTATACAATAATTTTTCTTCATTTGTTGCTATTTCATATTTGCAAAAAATGCCTTTTTCACTACTCAAAAATTCTTCAAATGTTTTGTTTTTTCGGTTTTTTATCCGCTTCCTTAAAATCACTTTCCAACTTTTTTTCAGGGTTTTTTGGCGTCTGAATGTTTTTTTTTAGTTTACCCACTTCAATTTTTTGTAGATATGATGCTCTTATTTTTTTATACATCCTTATAGATTATCAACATTTTGTATATTGCTTTCTTCATTAATAAATATTTTTGGTAAGCTTCTTGTATCTTCTCTCTACCAGTCGTATTATTTTTATTTATTTTGTTTTAATTTACCATTGTTAGGAGTCAAGTGTAAAGAAACCCCGGAAGAAAGATTATTTCCAGATATATTAAAAATAATTCTTCAATTTGCTACTTTCAGAATATTCTTTATGGTCCCAAATGCTTTCGATCGTAATTTCTAAACCAAAGAGTTCTTCTAACGGTTAATAAATTCTTCTGTAGGAATTTTCTGCTAATGAAAAACTTTTCTTAGTTTGCTTAAACTCTCTTCTGATTGGAAGCTCCTTATTTGGTTATGTTTTCCATTCATTTTGTGATTTCAACATTTTGTACATTGCTTTCTTCTCCATTAAATACTTTTTGGTAAGTTTTGCGTATCTTTTGTTTACCATTCGCTTTATTTGCTATTTATTTTGCTTTTACCAAGTACTTCTCGGAGTCATGTGTGAAGAAATGGAAGAAGAAAAATAATTTTTGTTGTTCTCGATATTAATTTTTAAACCGAAGAGTTCTTCTAATAATTAGTAAATTTTCTTTAGAGCTTTTCCGCTTCTGAAAATTTTTTTTTAGTTTGCTTTGACTTTCCTTTGATTGGATACTCCTGATATAGTTATACTTTCTATTCATTTTCTAATTTCAGCATTCTGTATATTGCTTTCTTCGATATTAAATACTTTTTGATAAGTTTTGCGTGCTGTCTGTTTATTGCTCGCTTTATTTGTTGTTTTTTATCTTTATCTAGCACCTTTAGGAGTCAAGTGTGAAGAAATGCTGGAAGAAAAATTATTCCTAGATATATAAAATATTCCATTTGTTTATTCTTTTTAAATTTGCTACTGCCAGGCTATTTCAAAAATATTCTTTAGGAATTTAATTGATTTTGATAGAAATTTCTAAACCAAGAAATTCCTTTAATAGGTAATAAATTTTTCTTCAAGGCTTTTCTGCTTCGGAAACTTTTTTCTTAGTTGGCTTTAACTTCTCTCTGATTGGGCATTTCTGATTTGGTTATACTTTCCATTAATTTTATGATTTCAACATTTTGTATATTGCTTTATTCTTCATTAAATGCTTCTTGATAAGTTTTGGGTGTCTATTGTTTACCACTAAATTTAGTTATTGTTTTCTGTCTCTATATAGCACTTTTAGGAGTGAAGTGTGAATACAGGAAGAAAAATTATTTCTAGATATATCAAAAAGAATTCTTTAATTTGTATATTCTTTATTAAATTTGTTACTGCCAGGCACTTCTCAAAGTATTTTTTATGGTAGTAACTGCTCCTGATAGTAATTTCTAAACTCAAGAGTTTTTCTAATGATTAATTTTTTTCAGGGCCTTTCTGCTTCTGAAACTTTTTTCTTAGTTTGCTTTAACATTCTTCTGATTGAAAACTTTTTATTTGGTTATGTTTTCCATTCATTTTGCGATTTCAACATTTTGTATATTGCTTTCTTCTCCATTAAATACTTTTTGGTAAGTTTAGCATATCTTCTGTTTACCACTCGCTTTATTTGCTATTTATTTTGCCTTTACCAAGTACTTTTCGGAGTCAAGTGTGAAGAAACGAAAGAAGAAAAATAATTTTTATTGCTCTCGATATTAATTTTTAAACCGAAGAGTTCTTCTAATAATTAGTAAATTTTTTTTAGAGCTTTTCCTCTTCTGAAAAATTTTTCTTACTTTGCTTCGATTTTTCTTTGATTGGATACTCCTGATTTAGGTATACTTTCCATTCATTTTCTGATTTCAACATTCTGTATATTGCTTTCTTCGATATTAAATACTTTTCGATAAGTTTTGAGTGTTGTCTGTTTATTACTCGCTTTATTTGTTGTTCTTTATCTTTATCTAACACATTTAGGAGTCAAGTGTGAAGAAATGCTGGAAAAAAAAAATTCTAAAAATGTAAAATATTCTTCCATTTGTTTATTCTTTTTAAATTTGCTACTGCCAGGCTATTTCAAAAGTGTTCTTCAGGAATTTAATTGATTTTGATAGTAATTTCTAAACCAAAAAGTTCCTCTAATAGGTAATAAATTTTTCTTCAAGGCTTTTCTGCTTCGGAAACTTTTTTCTTAGTTGGCTTTAACTTGCCTTTGATTGGACACTTCTGATTTGGTTATACTTTCCATTAATTTTATGATTTCAACATTTTGTGTATTGTCTTTTTCGTTATTAAATACTTTTTGATAAGTTTTGGGTGTCTTCTGTTTACCACTCAATTTATTTATTGTTTTTAGTCTTTATATAGCACTTTTAAGAGTCAAATGTGAAAAAATGCAAGAAGAAAAATTATTTCTAGATATACCAAAAAATCTTTAATTTGTATATTCTTTATTAAATTTGTTACTGCCAGGCACTCCCCAAAGTATTTTTTATACTAGTAACAGCTCCCGATAATAATTTCTAAACCCAAGAGTTTCTCTAATGATTAATAATTTTTTTTCGGGGTCTTTCTGCTTCTGAAACATTTTTCCTAGTTTGCTTCAACTTTCTTCTGATTGGTAAAGCTTTTCATTCATTTTGTGATTTCAACATTTTGTATATTGCTTTCTTTTTCATTAAATACTTTTCGGTAAGTTTTGCGTATCTTCTGTTTACCACTCGTTTTATTTGATATTTATTTTGTTTTTATCTAGCACTTTTAGGAGTCAAGCGTAAAGAAATGCGGCAAAAAAAATATTTCTAAATATACCCAAAAAAATTCTTCAATCTGTATATTTTTCTTAAATTTACTTCTGTCAGGCTCTTCCAAAAATATTTTTTATGTTCCTAATTGCTCTCGATGGTAATTTCTAAACTCAAGAGTTCTTCTAATAATTAATAAATTTTTCTTAAGGGCATTTCTGCTTCTGAAATTTTGTTCTTAGTTTGCTTAGACTTTTCCTTGATTGGACACTTCTGATTTGGTTATATTTTCCACCCATTCTATGATTTAAACATTTTGTATATTGCTTTCTTCGAAATTAAATACGTCTTCATATATTTTGCGTGTCTTCTGTTTACCATTCATTTTATTTGTTGTCTTTTGTCTTTATCTAGCACCTTTAGGAGTCAATTGTGAAGAATTGCGGGAAGAAATATTAATTTTAGTTATATCAAAAAAACTTCTTTAATTTGTTCATTCTTTTTAAATTTTTTACTGCCAAGCTCTTTCAAAAATGTTTTTTATAGTCTAAATTGCTCTTGGTAGTAATTTCTAAACCAAGAAATTTTTCTTTAGGGTTTTTCGCCTTTGAAAGTTTTTTCATAGTTTGCTTCAACTTTCTTCTGATTGAACACTACTTATTTGAATATACTTTGCATTAATTTTCTGATCTCAACATTTTGTGTATTGCTTTCTTTGTTATTAAATATTTTTTGGTAAGTTTTGCGTATCTGCTGTTTACCACTCGCTTTATTTGCTATTTATTTTGCCTTTACCAAATACTTTCCTGACTCAAGTGTGAATAATTGAAAAAAGAAAAATTATTTTTATTGCTTTCGATAGTAATTTCTAAACCAAGAGTTCTTCTAGTGATTAGTAAATTTTTCTTTAGAGCTTTGTTGTTTTTGAAGACATTTTCATAGTTTGTTAGACTTTTTTTTATTGGACACTTTTTATTCGGTTATACTTTTTATTTGTGCTGTATTTTTAGCATTTTGTATATTGTTCTCTTCATTATTGAATACTTTTTGGTAAGCTTCCTGCATCTTCTCCCTGACACTTGTTTTATTTTCTATTTATCTTGTCATTATCTTCCAATTTGTCAAAAATCAGAAAAATCGCCAAAAAAATCATTATCTCAAAATACTTTCAAAAATCTTCCTTTTGCTACCATTGGTCTCAATAGTAATTTCTAAACTAAAAACATCTTTTAGTCATTAACGTACTTTTCTTCAATATTTTCTTGCTTCTGATATGCTTCTATTGGTTTGCTTGGACGTTATTTTGATTGGATACTCCTGATTTGATCTACTTTCCATTTATTTTGTGGTATATTGTTTTCTTCATTACTGAATACGCTTTGGTAAGTTTTGTACATCTTCTCTCTGTCACTCATTTAATTTGTTATTTATCTTGCCTCTATCTACCACTTTTAGAAAGCAAATGTGAAGAAACGACAGAAGAAAAATTATCTCCAAATTCTTCCAAAAATGTTCCTTATATTTCTATTGGTCTTGATAGTAATTTATAAACTAAAAATATCTTCAAGTCATTAACGTATTTTTCTTCAATATTTTCTTGCTTCTGATATGCTTTTCTTGGTTCTCGTCAACTTTATTTTCATTAAGCAGTCCCGATTTTGATGTACTTTCTATTTATTTTCATTCATTACTGAATACGCTTTGGTAAGTTTTGTGCATCTTCTCTCTGTCACTCGTTTAATTTGTCATTTATCTTGCCTCTATCTACCACTTTTAGAAAGCAAATGTGAAGAAACGACAGAAGAAAAATTATCTCCAAATTCTTCCAAAAATGTTCCTCATATTTCCATTGGTCTTGATAGTAATTTCTAAACTAAAAACATCTTCTAGTCATCAACGTATTTTTTTTTCAATATTTTCTTGCTTCTGATATGCTTTTCTTGGTTCCCGTCAACTTTATTTTAATTGGGCAGTCCTAATTTTGATGTACTTTCCATTTATTTTCATTCATTACTGAATACGCTTTGGTAAGTTTTGTGCATCTTCTCTCTGTCACTCGTTTAATTTGTCATTTATCTTGCCTCTATCTATCACTTTTAGAAAGCAAATGTAAAGAAACGACCGAAGAAAAATGATCTCCAAATTCTTCCAAAAATGTTCCTCATATTTCCATTGGTCTTGATAGTAATTTCTAAACTAAAAAGTCTTTTAGTCATTAACGTACTTTTCTTCAACATTTTCTTGCTTCTGATATGCTTCTATTGGTTTGCTTGGACTTTATTTTAATTGGATTCTCCTGATTTGATTTACTTTCCATTTATTTTGTGGTATATTGTTTTTTTCATTACTGAATACGTTTTGGTAAGTTTTGTGCATCTTCTCTCTGTCCCTCGTTTAATTTGTCATTTATCTTGACTCTATCTACCACTTTTAGAAAACAAATGTGAGGAAACGACAGAAAAAAAAATATTTTTAGATTCTTTTAAAAGTGTTCCACATGCTTTCAATTGATCTCGATAGTAATTTCTAAACTAAAAACATCTTCTAGTAATTATCGTATTTTTCTTCAATATTTTCTTGCTTCTGATATGCTTTTCTTGGTTCCCCTCTACTTTATTTTAATTGGGCAGTCCTGATTTTGATGTACTTTCTATTTATTTTGTGTTTCCAACATTTGATATATTGCTTTCTTCATTAATGAAGACGCTTTAGCCAGTGTTGTGCATCTTCTCTTTATCACTTGTTTTATTCGTCATTTATCTGGTCTTTATCTACCACTTTTAGAAAGCAAATGTTAAGAAGCGACAAAAGAAAAATTATCTTCATATTCTTCTAAAGATTTTCATTATGGTTCCAATTGATCTTGATAGTAATTTCTAAACTAAAGACATGTTCTAGTGATCAATGTGACTTTCTTCAGTATTTGTATGCTTCTCTTGGTTTGTTTCGACTTTATTTTGATTGGACGTTTCTGATTTTGTTATACTTTCTATTATTTTGCGTTTCCATCATTTTGTATGTAGGTTTCTTCACTTTTGAATATCTTTTTGGAGACATATTTTGTAATTAATTTAATCTCCCTCAACAATTTTTAAAAAGTCAAATATACGATAACAATAGAAAAAAAATATATTTTCAATTTATTTCTTCTTTTTCAAACTTGTTGTCAAATTCTTTAAAACTTGCTTCTTTGCTTTCAATTGATCTCTAAACTTTTTGCGTCATTACTATATGTTCCATGTTCATATCATGCATTTTTTCTTTGTAACTGAAAGTTGATACCAATTGTGTTCAATATTGTTTCTTGCATCCATTTTTTGGATAATTCTATTTCAAGTTGTCACAGTTTCTGAAACGGCAATTCCTTCCATTTTTAATTTTAGTTTAATTTTTTTAATATATTTCATCTTAACCCATTACACCACTCAGAAAATTACCAAACCTTCAAAACTTAACAAAAAAACTTTTTGTTGAACATAGCGCCCACTAAAAATATCCACAACCATAATTTTTATCGCATATTTAAAACTTAAGTAAACGCAAAATTTTTCTCAGAACCTCAACACGTATTGAGGAAATTTCGTAATTACTCAACATTCCGCCCACCAAGAAAAAATTTTTTTTGACAACTCGCCTATTATAATTTAACTAATCAATAAAAGTCGCAAAACGCCAAATCCGCCGAATTTATCGTCGTTACAAAAACGATTTATTAAATTTCGCATACCTACTGACGTTTTCGGTATTTATTGTTGTGATTAAAATTTTTTCGATGCCCCTTTGGCGTTGACCCCGTCCAATAATCCGTGCACGAAATCCGTAAGACGTATGGCAGGAGGAGGGGAGTATTTTTTGACACTCGGTGGGTCGGTAAGCTGTCAGTCAGTCATTTCGATCCCACATCAAACGTCTACCGCTTTTTCGCTTCATTTCATCCGTACAATATTTTTTTTTCTTTTTTAATTTTTTATCCCCGTCATACATCCAACCGCAACGTTTACCCATCAACTGCACCGTTTCTACGAGACGCCCAAGAAGAAACATATCGTGGTATTTATAATAACCAACACAACAGCGTCGTCGACGTATCAATATAACTTTGACTGACACTTCTTATATTGGGAAACGGGGAAGAAACATAAAACGTATTATTAGCCGTCGAGAATTAATATTTTAATACATATTTATTAGGTGGGACCCGATTTGAATACCATTACCCACTACTGTCAATTGTGGCATGTGTTTGATTAAATTTTAATAATTGCCCCAGCGATTCTTGTTGGGTTTCGTGTTGTTGGAGCTTTTGGGATTTATCGAAGCGAATGGTGGAAGTGAAAAAAAATTGTTAAACACGCTCGGATGTGTCCTGTTAAAAATCGTGATTATCGATTTTAGTTTAGATATCGGCAGATGCTATAAGAATAAAAAAATCGACAACATTAACCGAAAGCGGTGTTGGGGAAAATTAAAATTTCCAACACGACAATCAAAATTCGATAAGTCATTAAACGTCAATGTTGGCGTCGGACGGGATTCGTCGCCAACTCCGTTAAATTAATTCGAAATTTCGTCGCGAAATTGAAATAAATTATCATGAAATTTTCGCATCGGAAAAGTTAGTCTTCGTCGGTATTTGCATTAATTTCGGTGGTCGATCGAAAAATCTTCAACAAACATTCTCTCTCCTCCTGTTCGTTTTCTTTCATTCATTCGTTTCGTCCGTTTGATATCCGGGAGCTTTCGTGAAATAAAACCGAAATAAATAAATAAGTTCGTCGGTTCGGTCCCCCCATAGAAAACTTTTTTCCCCATTTATCTTCGATCTATAGCGACCGAGCATACGCAGCTTCTATTATTTCAAAGGCTTATCTGAGCATTCAAATATTCAAATCAAAGACTCTCAATTGAAACCCAAACTTTGCATCTGAATATGAATAACTCCAAACCTTATTGATGATTAACGCAGGTGTACGTCTCGGAAAAACAGTTTTGATCAAAACGTCGACGAAAACGAATCAATGATGATTGTTGTAATTATTATGGTAACAACGTTGAAGAAAATCGAAAGTTTTTCTTATTTACTTGTTTATTCTTAGGTAGAGGTACCCGCACCACATACGAAACACGCAAGAGAGAGAGAAGGCCAAGAGACGGCTCACCAGTTATTAAACTGTCATTACGTGTCAAGTTGGTAGCCGTGGGCGATGCTGTGTTGATGCCACTCGTAAACGAACCACTCGACTTTTTGTTGTTTCGATAATTTTAATTAGGAATCGTTTTGGAGTTTAATAGCCGACGATATAATGCTCGGACATAATATCGGCCGGCTTCACGGAGAGATTCTGATTTGATTAGGTGAAGAAACTTTTGAGGCAGATATTGCACACTAACTTTGTTTCCACTAATCACTTCAATTAGCCATTACGAGGAGCAGGAAATTAAAGAGAGATTTAAAACGCATTTGATTTTGTCGCGCCAAAACGATACGTGACGTCACTACCTATAATGTTCAATCTATTCCAATAGTGAGTCCAAGAAATTGAAAGATTAAAAATTGATTGATAATAATTATCTGAAATTTTGCAAAAAGCGTTTCTAAATATATTTAAATTCGATTTAATTGTGTTATAAGTGGTACGTGACGTCACTACCTATATTATTCTTCGTACAACTAAATCTTTAATTGTTGGAAATTTGGCGAGAATTAATTTTGAAAATTTTATGAAAAATATTGTCTAATTGTGGTTTAATATTATTTAAAACACACTGCGTGACGTCACTTCCTATAACGTTGCATTTTCCTTGAAACGGAGCTGAAGAAAACAGAAGATTTGGCAAAAACATTTTGATTAAATCCACTTTTAGAATTTTTGCTCTAAACATATTTAAATTCAATTTAGACTTGCCATTAGCGCTACATGACGTCACTACCTATAATTTTGTATCAGCTACCACTGAGTTTGTAATATTGTGGGAAATTTGGCCAGAACTTTTTGATTAAAAACTATCTTCGGAAACTTTACAGAAATTATAGCCTTAAGTGTATTTAACTTTGATTTGGTAATATCAAAAGCGTGCTATGTGACGTTGCTTTCAATATGGTCGCATTTTCCTTGCAACGGAAATTAAATTGAAGATTTGCAAAAACATTTTGACTAAAACTATTTTTGAAAATTTTGCAGAAAATATTGCTCTAAATAATTTTGAATTTTAATTTAGTCGAGCCAGTAATGATACGTGACGTCACTACCCATAATATTGTGTTTTTTTACAACTGACTCTAAAATATTTTGGGAATAAAGCAAAAAATTTTTTATTGAAAACTATTTTCCAAAATTACATGACAATTATTACTTTAAGTGTATTTAGCTTTGATTTAGTAATATCTAAAGCAAACTGAATGACGTCACCTCCTATAACGCTGTATTTCCCTTGAATCGGAGTTACAAAAAATAGATTTGGCAAAAACAGTTTGATTAAAACAATTTTTGGAAATCTTGCAGGGAATATTGCTCTAAGTATTATTAAATTTGATCTAGTCCTGCTATTAGAGGTACATGACGTCACTACCTATAATATCGTATCAGCCACAACTGAGTCTATAATATTGTGGAAGATTTGTCGAGAACTTTTTGCTTTCCAAAACTTAACATAAATTATTGTCTTAAGTGTATTTAACTCTGATTTGGAGGTATCAGAAACGTGCTATGTGACGTCATTTCCTATATGGTGGCAATCTTCTTGCAACAAAAATTTAAAAAATGGAAAATGTGGCCAAACCATTTTGATTATAAACTATTTTTGAAAACTTTGCAGAAAATATTGCTCTAAACATGTTTAAATTTGATTTAGTCCTGCTATTAGCGCTACATGACGTCACTATCTATAATTTCGTATCAGCTACCACTGAATTTGTAATATTGTGGGAAATTTGGTCAGAACTTTTTGATTAAAAACTATTTTTGGAAACTTTAGAGAAATTATAAGCTTAAGTGTATTTAACTTTGATTTGGTAATATCAGAAGCGTGTTATGTGACGTCACTTTTTATATGGTTGCATTTTCCTTGCAACGAAAATTAAAAAATTGAAGATTTGCAAAAACATTTTGACTGAAACTATTTTTGAAAAACTTGCAGAAAATATTGCTCTAAACAATTTTGAATTTTAATTTAGTCGAGCCAGTAATGATACGTGACGTCACTACCTATAATATTGTGTTTTTTCACAACTGACTCTGAAATATTTTGAAAGAAATAGCAAAAATTTCTTGATTGAAAACTATTTTTCAAAATTACATGACAATTATTACTTTAAGTGTATTTAGCTTTGATTTAGTAATATCTAAAGCAAACTGAATGACGTCACCTCCTATAACGCTGTATTTCCCTTGAAACGGAGTTAAAAAAAGTAGATTTGGCAAAAACATTTTGATTAAAACAATTTTTGGAAATTTTGCAGAAAATATAGCTCTAACTATATTTAAATTTGATCTAGTCCTGTTATTAACGGTACATGACGTCACTACCTATAATATCGTATTAGCCACAACTGAGTCTATAATATTGTGGAAGATTTGTCGAGAACTTTTTGCTTTCCAAAACTTAACATAAATTATTGTCTTAAGTGTATTTAACTCTGATTTGGAGGTATCAGAAACGTGCTATGTGACGTCATTTCCTATATGGTGGCAATCTTCTTGCAACGAAAAATTAATAAATGGAAAATGTGGCCAAACCATTTTGATTATAAACTATTTTTGAAAACTTTGCAGAAAATATTGCTCTAAACATGTTTAAATTTGATTTAGTCCTGCTATTAGCGGTACATGGTAAAATAAAAAAAATTTGAAGATTTGCAAAAACATTTTGACATTTTTGAAAATTTTGCATAAAACATCGCTCTAAACAACTCTAAATTTTATTTAGTCGAGCCAATAATGATACGTGGCGTCACTACCTATAAAATCTCTTCACTACCCAATTTCTAATTGTGAGACATTTGGACGGAAGTTTTTTGACTAAAAACAATTTTTTCAAATTTTAGAGAAACATCGCTCTGAACTCATATAAATTGGATTTAGTCGGCCAGTTGACGATACGTGACGTCACTACCTATAATTTTACATCATCTTCACTACTGAATCCAGAATTGTAGGAGATTTGGCGAAACATTTTTGATTAAAAACATTTTACCCGAATTTTAGTCTCCAAATATTTTTAGCTTTAATTTAGTGTTACCAGAAGCTCTGTGTGACGCCACTTCCTATAAGGTCGCATCTTCGTTGCTACTGATTTCAGGCAAATGAATTTTTGTTGCAATTTACTTTAATTACGATTCAACAATCTAAAAAAATATTTTAAGGGTTTTGGGATTATTTATGTTCTTTTTTTGCAATGGTATCGCTTCACATGGGAATAAATTTGGTATTTCAGTTATAAAAGCTTTTTTCAAATCCTCTTTAGTAAAATTCTTGCTTTAAATCAGTAGTACCACCTGAACTGAGTTGAAGAGTTCCAACACTTTTTCAATTAAATCTGTTAATAATTGTGTAAAATACTCAAAAAAAATTTTTTTTATATTTTTTCTATATTTGGTTTTGCTCCACACTGTTGACGTAATCCAATGTTGCCACCCAAATAAAAACTGAGCGATTCTACGCTACGATTAACAATCTTGTCAGTAATTAAATTTATATTCGAAAAGCTACAACACATTTTTAGGGTTTTTTGTGTCTCTGTATTAGTTGTTGGTATTTCTAAAAAACAAATTCTTCCTCTATCAGTTTGTTTTTACTCACATATTGTTTTGTCATAAAGCAGTAGTTCCACTCGAATCAAATTGATGGATTTTACGCTATTATTAGCCACTCTATTAGTAATTAAATTTATTATAATATTCTTCTACATTATCATTTATTATTTGCATTTTTCAAAAACTAAATTTGCCCTCTTGGCTCATTTTTAATCCAAAATATTGGCAGAAATCAAAAATACCAACTAGACCAAGTTGAAAAATTTCATACTCTGTTTAGAAATTTTATAAATAATTAAGTCTATATGCAAAGTCACATGAGATTTTTAGGATTTTTCTGAAACTTCACCATTTACTATTGGTACTCCTGTAAAGCCAATTTTATCACGCCATTCGTATGATTTTTACGAATTTAAAACTTGACGTAACGCAGTTATGCCACCCTAAAAGAATCACTACAACCTTAGAGATTCTTTAGAATTTGGGAACTTTTTGTCTCTTTTAGTTACTGTTGGTATTTCTGTGAATATTTAATTACTTCTTTCACCAGGAGATGTCGTGGTTCCAATAAATTTGGTGTTTCAGTTATAAAAGCTTTTTTCAAATCCTCTTTAGTAAAATTCTTGCTAAATCAGTAGTACCACCTGAACTGAGTTAAAGAGTACCAACACTTTTTCAATTAAATCTGTTAATAATTGTGTAAAATACTCAAAAAAAATTTTTTTTATATTTTTTCTATATTTGGATTTTCTCCACACTGTTGACGTAATCCAATGTTGCCACCCAAATAAAAACTGAGCGATTCTACGCTACGATTAACAATCTTGTCAGTAATTAAATTTATATTCGAAAAGCTACAACACATTTTTAGGGTTTTTTGTGTCTCTGTATTAGTTGTTGGTATTTCTAAAAAACAAATTCTTCCTCTATCAGTTTGTTTTTACTCACATATTGTTTTGTCATAAAACAGTAGTTCCACTCGAATCAAATTGATGGACTTTACGCTATTATTAGCCACTCTATTAGTAATTAAATTTATTATAATATTCTTCTACATTATCATTTATTATTTGCATTTTTCAAAAACTAAATTTGCCCTTTTGGCTCATTTTTAATCCAAAATATTGGCAGAAATCAAAAATACCAACTAGACCAAGTTGAAAGATTTCATACTCTGTTTAGAAATTGTATAAATAATTAAGTCTATATGCAAAGTCACATGAGATTTTTAGGATTTTTTTGAAGCTTCACCATTTACTATTGGTACTCCTGTAAAGCCAATTTTATCACGCCATTCGTATGATTTTTACCAATTTAAAACTTGACGTAACGCAGTTATGCCACCCTAAAAGAATCACTACAACCTTAGAGATTCTTTAGAATTTGGGAACTTTTTGTCTCTTTTAGTTACTGTTGGTATTTCTGTGAATATTTAATTACTTCTTTCACCAAGAGATGTCGTGGTTATAATAAATTTGGTATTTCAGTTATAAGAGCTTTTTTCAAATCCTCTTAAGTAAAATTCTTGCTTTAAATCAGTAGTACCACCTGAACTGAGTTAAAGAGTTCCAACACTTTTTCAATTAAATCTGTTAATAATTGTGTAAAATACAGAAAAAAAATTTTTAAATATTTTTTCTATATTTGGTCTTGCTCCTAACTGTTGACGTAATCCAATGTTGCCACCCGAATGAAAACTGAGCGATTCTACGCTACGATTAAGAATCTTGTCAGTAATTAAATTTATATTCGAAAGGCTACAACACATTTTTAGGGTTTTTTGTGTCTCTGTATTTCTGAAAAACAAATTCTTCCTCTATCAGTTTGTTTTTACTCACATGTTGTTTTGTCATAAAACAGTAGTTCCACTCGAATCAAATTGATGGTTTTTACGCTACTATTAGCCAATCTATTAGTAATTAAATTTATGCAAAATTCCTGAGAAATTTTTAAAATATTCTTCTACATTATCATTTATTATTTGCATTTTTCAAAAACTAAATTCGCCCTTTTGGCTCATTTTTAATCCAAAATATTGGCAGAAATCAAAAATACCAACTAGACCAAGTTGAAAGATTTCATACTCTGTTTAGAAATTGTATAAATAATTAAGTCTAAATGCAAAGTCACATGAGATTTTTAGGATTTTTCTGAAGCTTTACCATTTACTATTGGTACTCCTCTAAAGCCAATTTTGTCTCGCCAATCGTATCATTTTTACCAATTTAAGACTTGACGTAACGCAGTGATGCCACCCTAAAAGAATCACTACAACCTTAAAGATTCTTTAAAATTTGGGAACTTTTTGTTTCTTTAAGTTACTGTTGGTATTTCTGAGGATATTTAATTACTTTTTCCACCGAGAGATGTCGTGGTAATAATAAAATTAATATTTCGGATATTAAAAAAATTTCAAAACCTTCTTAGAAAAATTCTTGCTTTAAATCGGTAGTACCACCTGAACCGAGTTGAAGAATTCCAACACTTTTTCAATTAAATTGGTAAATAATGCTTTGGTAAAATTTTTTGTAAAATTCTCAAAAATATTTTTTTCTATATTTCGTTTCGTTCCAAACTGTTGACGTAATCCAGTGTTGCCATCCGAACGAAAACTGAGCGATTCCACGCAATGTTTAGCAATAGTATAAGTAATCAAATCTAAACAATGCGATACCTTTGAAGCCACCAGTGTTTGTACAAGCAACTAAGATAATTCCAGAGACCTCTCCCTCCTTGCGTTTTAGATAGAACATTTGCATACGTTAAGGTGCTCCCTCAAACGGAATTCTATTTTCCCGATGCACAGTTCAATTGTACAAATTCATTCCTCAATATTTACCCAAAACAAACTAAACTGCCGTTTAATTTATACCGTAACGACGTCGCGACGACGTTCGAATCAATTTTAAATCGCGACCGTTTCGTGAGAGAACACCAGCTTTGATGGGTTAAACAAAAACACATCCACCCTCTTCCCGAACACCATCCCCAAAATCGAGTTAAAGACCGCACCATCCATAATTCCACGTCGCTCCTTGCCTGCGACATCGGCGAGATCTAGTGATCTTTGATTTGATATATCGGATTAAGGAGGACGCCGTCTCGAGCTCTCAAGAGATAATGCGGTTTTCTTTTGTTTTTTTTGCGTCAGGGCCGTATTTTCTGATTTTTCGCGGGGTGTTTTCGAAATTTATGAAACGCTACTGTTGAGTCCGTTCCTGTACTGGATTGACCGGACAGTAGTGTACTTGTTGATCTCCGGTGTTTCTCGCCAGGGGGCGTCCTATGATATAGGTAAACCGGCCGACCTACCGTTTCGCCTAAACACGAAACCAAATGAGGACGTCCCGCTGTTTCGACGTCCGTCTCGACGCATTCTTGTGACCGATTCGATATCTTTTTTTTTTTTGTTATGTAGGTAGGTTTAGATTTTTTTTAAATTTTTTTGCGTTTGACCGTGCGTGGCGTTTGGTAGCGCCGCTGGTCTGGATGTTGGCGTCGCGGTGTCAATTCCGGCATTCCGTTCGGGGCATAACACTGGTTTATGGGGGTCAAATATTCCAATTTACCGACTCTGTGCGAATTTATTGTCTTATTTCCAGCACTAAATATTCAGTCGATATGAACTTCCAGCTCGATTAACTTTTCTGTATAATTTTATTGCCAATTTTTAGGTTATTCATGTCTCCCTCGTGTCTCTATATTGCTGGCGCAATATATATTCGCCCTTTTTGCACTTTATTAAAACACGCACTCTTCAATTCGGGCCGATGGAACGCCGTCAGGACGGTTTTCGTCGTTACGTTTTAACGTTACTTAAAAAAAAAAATTGGGAGTGGGGCGAAAAACGAGAGCGGAATTTTCATGTCGAAAAATCGACGAATTAATCACAGACGTGTCGAAATTATCAATAAAGCCGACGGTTTTTGCTTTGATCTCGAACACTCTGTATGCCGGACGTGTCATGGACGATTTCAGAATGTTTACTCGATTCGATCCGGCAAATGTTTACTAGTCATCATGTGCGAAAGCTAACTAACTACCAAGAATTTCGATTTTTTCGACATATAGAAAATTTTCTTATATATGAAAATTAAAAAAAATATTTACAAGTTATTCCGGCTTTTCTCTTTTTGACATAAAGTCAACATATTGACTAACATATTATAAGAAAAAAAATCCAACCACGACATCTCTCGGTGGAAGAAGTAATTAAATATCCACAGAAATACCAACAGTAACTAAAAAGAAAAAAGTTCCCAAATTTTAAAGAATCTTTAAGGTTGTAGTGATTCTTTTAGGGTGGCATCACTGCGTTACGTCAAGTTTTAAATTGATAAAAATTATGCGAATGACGCGATTTAATTGGCTTTACAGGAGTGCCAATAGTAAATGGTGAAGCTTCAGAAAAATCCCAAAAGTCTGATGTGACTTTGCATATAGATTTCATTACTTAATCAATTTCTAAACAGATTATGAAATTTTTCAACTTGGTCCAGTTGGTGCTTCTGATATCTGCCAATATTTTGAACTAAAAATGAGCCTAAAGGGCAAATTTAGTTTTACAAAATGCAAATGCTCGTGGCGCTACTGGACGGCACTTATTGTTACTTGGAGAGTCGTGGGGTTAATAAATGATAAGATAGTAAAAATTTCTTAGGAATTTTGCATAAATTTTATTACTAATAATGTGGCTAATAATAGCGTAAAATCCATCAATTCGATTCGGGTGGCACTACTGTTTTATGTCAAAACAATGTATAAGAAAAGTTGAACTAAAGGGGAATTTGTTTTTCAGAAATACCAACAACTAATACAGAGACACAAAAAACCCTAAAAATGTGTTGTAGATTTTCGTATATAAATTTAATTACTGACAAAAATGTTAATCGTAGCGTGAAATCCTTCAAATCGATTCATGTGGCATTACTGCTCTTTGTATGTCCTCGCTGATACAATTTTTTGCAGGAATGCCAATAATAAAAATTATAACATCAAGCAAAGTCTAAAATTTATTTTTGTATATAAGTTTAAGTACTTCAAAAGTTGCTAAACATAGCGTAAAATCCTGCAATTAGATTCGAGTGGCACTACTGATTTTTGTCAATATTTTGGATGAGTGGAAGAGAACAAGACTGATTTTAGAAGAAAAAACTAGAAAATTGTCTACATGGATTTAATTACTAATAAAATTGTTAACTGTAGCGTCAAATCCATCAATTTAATTCAAGTAGTGCCATTTATTATGTCAACCCATTGAGTTATTAAAAATCAGCTGAAATGAATTAAATAATTTTCAGAGGAGTGCCAATAGAAAATGGTAACACAAGAAAATTTCTGAAAATTAGGCGAGCATCTGTTTTGATTGTGTTGTTTATGCTAAACATCGCGTGCAATCCCTTAACTCGATTCCAGCGACACCACTGGCTTATGTTAACACTTTGGGTGAGTAATGATGAACTCAACAGAATTGGTTATGCAGAAGTGCCAATAACAGACAATAAAACACGCAAAAATTGGCAGAATTTTAGAGAAGTACCAACAGTAATTACGAAAACAACAGTTCAGAATGCGGCAGGGACTCCCCGACAATCTTCCAGAAGCACCAACAGAACTCAATAAGTAAAAATCTTCAAATTGAATTGACAATACTTTAAATAGATTGGTAACATAACCAAAATTTCACAGAAAATTCGACAGATTCGCCAACAGAAATTGCATGTCGAGAAAAAATCCCTAAAATTTTACGGAAGTGCCAACTTCAAAAAAATTATTTAGAGTACTTTAATAAAAATATTTAATTTAACGATAAATTCAATCAAACCATTTCGTTATAAGTAACCGAACGCATCTAACCCCGCAGTCATGACCTTGACATCCCGTTGGCCTATTACCAAAACTCGCAACTACCATCATCACCACAATTTCGCAGTCGACATTGCTATAACGCCTCCGACAAACGGTCACGTGATCAGTTTTAAAAATCGCCATTTCCATCCGCCATTGATTCAAACTCCCCGCTATAGTGGAGCAACAACAAAGAGAACGTGCGCTAACCCGACAGGTGGTCTACCGTCTTCTTTTTCTTCTTTCGTCAAAGGCAATAAGAAAAAATCACCATCTCGCTCCGATGGTCACTTGTCTATCCGCCTGTCAAACTCCGGGCGAGCCTTTGATCGCGGTTGGCCAGTAATTACACGGCCTACTCCGATACACTTAATTATAAATGGAGATCGAGCCTGGTTAAACGGTTTTTAATTGGTTGTCAACTTGTTATCCCGATACGATTCCAACGCCCGCCGCGTTCTTTATTTTTAAATTTATTTGTAAATTTTTTTTTATATTAATTTTCGTTTTCATTGTTCTTTCGCTTTTGTTTGGCGTTGTTGTTGTTGTTATTGTGGCAATTTGGTCTTTTCGCTGCGACCGTTCGCTTGATTCTTCAACGCCTACCACGTGAATTAGTGATAATATAGTAAACACGACAAGCGCGACAAATGAAGCATAATGAGGGACGTAAGTAACTAGATAATGCGCCGATACTGATGTACATGTGTGTGCCGGCGCTCGGTTGGGCGTCAATAAGCCCCGATCATTGACAGGATGTGACGTCATCATTGACAGCTGCCGTCTACGGAACGGTCAAACGGCTAATCAGTTGTAATTGTTGCCCCCGTTGCACTGAGATGCAATGACACTGGTCAATGCCAAAGTGTTAAATGTTAAGTGAAACGGCAGGATTCGGTTATAGGTTTCGATCTGATTTTGAAAATTTTTTGAAAATTCGAAATCAAAAAATTACTTACCAAAAATTGGCGATAATCAAGTCTTGAAACCGTAAAGAAGTTTAAAAAAATTAATTTTGAAATTTTTGGAATTTTTTTGAGGTCTCGATCTAATTTTGAAAACTTTTTCAAAATTTGAAATCAAAAAATTACCCACCAAAATTTGTCGACAATCAAGTCTTAAAACTATAAAAAAGTTTTAAAAAATTAAATTTTGAATTTTTTTTTGTTTTTTTTTCCTGATATAACATCAAATTTTGAGTGACGTAGATATTCGATAAAATATGTTTGAATGATAGGCGACAATAAAATTCAGCTAAATCGGTTTCGATCTGAATTTGGAAATTTTCGAAAAACAAAAAATCAAAAAGTGACTTACCAAAAGTTGTCAACAATCAATTTTTAACACTGGGTAGTTGTTGGCTCCTGAAACAAAATTTTTTTAGAAAACACCACAATTTTGGCTTTTCCTGAAAATTTTTGGAATAATTTCTTTCTATAATTTTCGATACAATAATTTTGAGCGACGTCAAAATTCGATCCGACAATTGTCTTTACTTAGCCAAAATTAGTCAATAAAAATATTTTTGTGATTAATTCAAAAATTTTTTAAAAAATTAATCAAAATTTCCTCAAGTAACTTTGATTGGATGGTATCAGAAGCGTGCTATGTCACGTAACTTTCTATATGGTCGCATTTTTCTTGCAAAGGTAATTTAAAAAATTAAATATTTGCAAAAACATTTTGAATAAAACTATTTTTGAAAATTTTGCAGAAAATATTGCTCTAAGCATATTTAAATTTTATTTATTCAAGCCATTAATGATACGTGACGTCACAACCTATAATAAATTATTAAAAAATTAAATCGAAATTTCCTCTAGTAACTTTCTGCCGACAGCTGAACTAACTCCGTCACTTAAGAATTTCTCAATTTACCGTTTATAGAAGTGGATTCCAGAGGCTCGAAAAGGGATAATTTCAAGGGTTTCGCAACTCAAAAACGCAGTTTCAATTAATGAGATTAAGTATTGAAAGACTTTTTATTCAAAGATTTGCGACTATTACTCAACCGATACGGTGTAAGAAAAAACGGGATTTTCAATAAAAACCACCCCCTATTGAGTCTGACGTTTCTAAGGGGATAATCACAAAAATTTTTGTAGAAAATATTACTCTAAACATCTTTAAATTCGATTTAGTCTGACTATTAGCGGTACAAAACGTCACTACCTATAATTTCCTATTAACCACAACTGAATTTGTAATATTGTGTGAGATTTGGCAAGAAATTTTTGATTAAAAACTATTTTCGAAAACTTTACAGAAATTATTGCCTTATGTGTATTTAACTTTGTTTTGGTGGTATCAGAAGCGTGCTATGAGACGTAACTTTCTACATTGTCGCATTTTTCTTGCAACGGAAATTTAAAAAATGAAAGATTTACAAAAACATTTTGACTAAAACTATTTTTGAAAATATTGCTCTAACCATATTTAAATTTTATTTAGTCGAGTCATTAATGATACGTGACGTCACTACCTATAATAAATTATTAAAAAATTAAATCGAAATCTCCTCAAGTAATTTTCTGCCGACAGCTGAACTAACCCCGGTCATTAAAAAAATTCTCAATTTACCGTTGATAGAAGTGGATTCCAGGGGTTCGAAAAGGGATAATTTCAAGGGTTTCGCAACTCAAAAACGCAGCTTCAATTAATGAGATTAAGTATTGAAAGACTTTTTGTTGAAAGATTTGCGCCTATTACTCAACCGATACGGTGTTAGAAAGGACGGGATTTCCAACAAAAACCACCCCCTATTGAGTCTGACGTTTCGAAGGGGATAATCACAAAAAAGCGACCAGGTGTCCCGCAATCGATTGATCTGGATGAAATGTCACCAGAAAACGAGAGTGGGCGATTCCAATTTTGGCTTAAGAAAAAATCGAAAAAACACAATAACCGAACGCAGCGTGAAACACCAAAATGTTATTCAAAGAAAAGAAAAAAATTGACACAATAAATTCGAGTTGCATAATTATTTGTTTGTCGATCGTTAGGGATTGCGGTAGTTTTTTTTTGTTCGCCCCGTATATTAAAACTAATTATGTTATTTGTTATTCGAAGCGAATCGCTTTGTACACAAAGATAATTCAAGTTGAAAATGAGTATACAAGAAGAGTGAATTCAATGAATATTCAATAGTGCTAACACAAGAGACTAAACGAACATTGGAAAATAGTTTCGAGTCGAACTAGAGCTTCTGGCTCGCAATCTCGAGTTTCGTTTGGAAAATAGCGATTCTGGCCTGAATTTTCGTCGAGTTTCTGGTAATTTTTTTGATCGTTTAGCAAATTCGGTTGGTTTTCCTCCTGTTTATCAAAATTAATTTTCGTTGAAACTTTCCTATTGAAGACGCGCTCAATATTTGCGTTTTCAATTAATTAGTATTTCTTGTTTTCAATTTCAATTCTCGTTTGTCTGATATAATTGATTCTATTATTATTCCAATTGTGTTCTGAGAAAATATTCATCGGAATCCTAATTATTAATTCTGAACATTCCGGATCGGGAGCGGGACACGAGATCGAAACACAATATAAATTAACAAGTTTTCGCCTCTCCTCCCCTTTTCTCTACAGAACCGTCGAGAAGAAAAATGCCGAAGTGGAGACAACGGACGATAATAAATTTCGGGGATTTTACTTCTCAAGTTGGTATTATATCATGTTGGTATTGCTGTGACAGTGTTTTTCATTCGGCTTGCTGCCAAAGAAGGCCGATACGTCTTTGTCACCTATCTACTTCAAACTCTCTTTTGGCTGTCATATGAAAGTTACGACTGCGGATGACGACAGGCATTTCCTATCGCGGGAGTTTCCCCACTACAGGACCGTAACAGTCGATTTTCTGCAAAAAAACACTCGAAATGTGGCAATTTCAGAACCAACTTTTTTTTCCAAATTGTTACACACTGAAAATAGTTTATTTGAACTAATAAAAAGTTTTTTTTTTAATTTCCAAAATTATTAAGTGTTAATGAGTTCAACTTACAATTTAAAATTAGAAAATATTTTCTTTTTGTATTTAACCAAAATTTGAACGAAATTTTAAAACCTAAAACTTTTATTCAAAAATTGCTTTAGAAGCAACGTTAAACTTTGAAAGAATCCTTAAACTTATATTTTGAATAAAAAATTAAATAATTTCCATCAGTTGACAGACAATTCTCGAAATTGGCACATTAATCTGCCAATTGACAATTTATTTTGGCAATTGCACGATTTTAGAAGAAATGTCGCAGTTGTTTGAGGTTTACCAGTTTCTACAAAGCTCCCAAGTGTTACAATAAGTTGTCGATTGCCAGAAAAGTCTGTCATTTCTTAAAATAAAGTGTCAATTGCTAGAATAATCTGTCAATTCCCAGAAGAAAGTACTAATTGCCAAAATATTGTGTCAATTTCCAGCCTAATAGATTGTCAGAGCAAAGTTTCAGTTACCAGAATAATTTGTCAATTCTCAGAATATAGCACCAATTGTCAGAATAATCTGTCAATTCAGAGACTAAAGTATCAGTTACTAGTATAAGATGTCAATTTTCTGAATAATTTGTGAACTAAAACACTAATGTCAGAATAATGTGTCAATTTTCACAATCAAGTGTCAATTGCCAGTATAATGTGTTAGTAACAAGATGAAAGTGTTAATTGCCAGAATAAATTGTAAATTGATAGAATAAAGTGTCAATTGCTAGACTAATCTGTCAATTCCCAGAAGAAAGTACCAATTGCCAAAATATTGTGTCAATTTCCACCATAGATTGTCAGAACAAAGTTTCATTTACCAGAATAATCTGTCAATTCTCAGAATATAGCACCAATTGCTAGACTAATTAATCTGTGAATTGAGAGACTAAAGTGTCAGTTACCAGTATAAGATGTTAATATCCAGAATAATGGTCCAGTAGCAAGATAAAAGTGTCAATTGCCAGATTAAATTGTAAATTAAAAAAATAAAGCGTCAGTTGCTAGAATAATCTGTTAATTGCCAAAAAAACGTCAGTTGCCAGAGAAAAGCGTATATTTGTCAAATCCCAGAATAAAGTACGCATTGGCAGAATAATCTGTCAATTTCCACAATAAAGTGTCAATTGATAAAATAATCTGTCAATTGCCAGAACAAAGTATCAGTTGATTGTATAATGTGTCAACACACTGCCAGAATAAAGCGTCAGTTACCTAAATAATGCATCAATTGCAAGAATAAAGTGCCAGTTGCCAAAATAATCTGTCAATTCTCACATTAGAGTGTCTATCAAGTACCAGAATAAGGCAGCAATTGCCAGAATAAAATGCCAAGAGCCAAAATAATCTGTAAATTGAAATAGTAATGTGTCATTTCCCAAAATATAGCGTCATTTGGACGAAGAAAGTGTGAATTTCCAGAATACAGTAACAATCATGGGAATTACCAGAACAAAGAGTTAATTGCCAGAATAAAATGTCAATTGTCAGAATAAAATGTCAATTGCCAGAATAAAATGCCAATTGCCAAAATAATCTGCAAACTAAAATAATACTCTGTCATTCCTCAGAATATGGCGTCAGTTTCAGGAAGAAAATGTCAATTCTCAGAATAAAATGTCATTTCCAGAAGAAAGTGTCAGTTGTCAGAATAAGGCGTTATCTACCAAAGTAATCTGTGAATTGAAATAATAATCTGTCACTTGCCAGAATATAGCGTCAACTGCAAGGGGAAAGATCAATTTTCAGAATAAGGTATCAGTTGCAAGAACAAAGTGTCAATTGTTAGAATAATGCATCAACTGTCAAAAGAATTTGCAAATTGAAATAATAATCTGTCATTTGCCAAAATGTAGAGTCAGTTTCAAGAAGAAAGTGTCAATTCCCAGAATATTGTGTCAGTTGCTAACATGACGTCAACTGCCAAGATAAGCTGTAGATTCAAATAATGATCTGTCACTTGCCAGAATATAGCGTCAGTTGCAAGAAGAAAGTGTCAACTCTCAGAATAAAGTATTAGTTGCTAGAATAATTTGTCAATTTTCACATTAAAGTGTCTATCAATTACCAGAATAAAGCGTCAATATCCAGAATAAAGCCTCAACTACCAGAACAAAGTGTCAATTGCCAAAACAAAATGTTATTTGCCAGAATAATCGGTAAATTGAGAGTCAGTTGCTAGAATAATGTCAATTTTCTAATTAGAGTGTCTATCAATTAGCAGAAAAAAGTGTCGATTGCCAGAACAAAGTGTCAAATACCAGAATAAGGCATCAACTGCCAAAATAATCTGTAAATTGTCAGAATTTAGCGTAACTTGCAAGAAGAAAGTGTCAATTCTCAGAATGAAGTGTCAATTGCCAGAATAAAGTGTCAATTGCCAGAACAAAGTGTCAATCGCCAGAATGTCAGTTGCCAAAGTAATGTGTCATGTCTCAGAATTTGGCATCAGTTGCAAGAAGAAAGTGTTAATTCTTAGAATAAAGCGGCAATTCCAAGAATAAAGTATCAGTTTCCAGAATAATGTGTCAATTTTTACATTAGGATGTCTATCAATTCCCAGAATCAAGTGTCAGTTAACAGAATAATCTCGTCAATTTTTGCATTAGAGTGTCTATCAATTATCAAGATAAAGCGTCAATTACCAGAACAAAGTGTCAATTGCCAGAATAAAGTTTCAATTACCGTAATAACATGTCAGTTTTCACAATGAAGTCTCAGTTGCCAGAATTAGGTGTAAGCTGCCAAAATAAAACGTCATTTGCCAAAAAAATGTGTCAATTGTCAAAATAACATTTCAGTTGCCACAATAATCTGTAAATTAAGAGTCAGTTGCTAGAATAATATGTCAATTTTCACATTAGAGTGTCTATCAATTACTAGAATAAAGTGTCAATTGCTAGAACAAAGTGTCAATTACCAGAATAAGGCGTCAGCTGCCAAAATAATCTGTAAATAGAAATAATAATCTGTCATTCATCAGAATATATCGTCAGTTGCAAGAAAAGAGGGTCAATTCTCAAAAAAAGTATTAATTGCCAAAATAAGGCATCAGCTGCCAAAATAATGAGACAATTCATTTGCCAAAATATAGGGTCAGCTTCAAGAAGAAAGTGTCAATTTCAAGAATAAAGTATCAGTTGCCAGAATAATGTGTCATGTTTTACATTAGAGTGTCTATCAATTATCAAGATTAAGCGTCAATTACCAGAAAAAGGTGTCAATTGCCAGAACAAAGTTTTAGTTACCATAATAATCTGCCAGTTCTCACAATATGATCTCAGTTGCCTGAATAAAGTGTCAACTGCCAAAATAAAAAGTTAGTTGCAAAAATAAAGTGTCATTTGCCAGAATAAAGTATCAGTTGCTAGAATAATTTGTCAATTTTCACATTATAGTGTCTATCAATTACCAGAATAAAGCGTCAATATCCAGAATAAAGCATCACTTACCAGAACAAAGTATCAATTGCCAAAACAAAGTGCCAGTTGCCAAAATAAGGCATCAACTGCCAAATAATCCGTAAATTGAAATAATAAGCTGTCATTTGCCAGAATATAGCGTGAGTTTTAAGAGGAAATTCTCAATTCCCAGAAACAGTGTTATTGGCTAAGGCAAAGTGTCAATTGCCAGAATCAGGCGTCAATTGCCAAAGTAATCTGTCATATGTCAGAATTTAGTATCAGTTGCAAGAAAAAAGTGTTAATTCTCAGAATAATGTGTCAATTCCAAGAATAAAGTATCAGTTGCCAGAATAATGTGTCAATTTTTACATTAGAGTGTCTATCAATTCCCAGAATCAAGTGTAGTTGCCAGAATAAGGTGTAAACTGCCAAAATAAAGCATCAATTGCCAAGAAAAGTGTCAATTGTAAAAATAAAGTTTCAATTGCTAGAATAATCTGTAAATTAAGAGTCAGTTGCTAAAATAATATGTCAGTTTTCTCATTAGAGTATCTATCAATTACCAGAAAGAAGTGTCAATTACCAGAATAAGGCGTCAACTGCCAAAATAATCTGTAAATAGAAACAATAACCTGTTATTTGCCAGAATATATCATCAGTTGCAAGAAGTAAGGGTCAATTCTCAAAATTAAGTATTAGTTGCTAAAATAAGGCATCAGCTGTCAAAATAATGGGTCAATTGAAATAAAAATCTGTAATTTGCCAAAATATAGGATCAGCTGCAAGAGGAAAGTGTCAATTTCAAGAATAAAGTATCATTTGCCAAAATAATGTGTCAAGTCTTAAATTAGAGTGTCTATCAATTATCAGGATAAAGCGTCAATTACCAGAAAAAGGTGTCAATTGCCAGAACAAAGTTTTAGTTACCATAATAATCTGCCAGTTCTCACAATATGATCTCAGTTGCCTGAATAAAGTGTCAACTGCCAAAATAAAAAGTTAGTTGCAAAAATAAAGTGTCATTTGCCAGAATAAAGTATCAGTTGCTAGAATAATTTGTCAATTTTCACATTATAGTGTCTATCAATTACCAGAATAAAGCGTCAATATCCAGAATAAAGCATCACTTACCAGAACAAAGTATCAATTGCCAAAACAAAGTGCCAGTTGCCAAAATAAGGCATCAACTGCCAAATAATCCGTAAATTGAAATAATAAGCTGTCATTTGCCAGAATATAGCGTGAGTTTTAAGAGGAAATTCTCAATTCCCAGAAACAGTGTTATTGGCTAAGGCAAAGTGTCAATTGCCAGAATCAGGCGTCAATTGCCAAAGTAATCTGTCATATGTCAGAATTTAGTATCAGTTGCAAGAAAAAAGTGTTAATTCTCAGAATAATGTGTCAATTCCAAGAATAAAGTATCAGTTGCCAGAATAATGTGTCAATTTTTACATTAGAGTGTCTATCAATTCCCAGAATCAAGTGTAGTTGCCAGAATAAGGTGTAAACTGCCAAAATAAAGCATCAATTGCCAAGAAAAGTGTCAATTGTAAAAATAAAGTTTCAATTGCTAGAATAATCTGTAAATTAAGAGTCAGTTGCTAAAATAATATGTCAGTTTTCTCATTAGAGTATCTATCAATTACCAGAAAGAAGTGTCAATTACCAGAATAAGGCGTCAACTGCCAAAATAATCTGTAAATAGAAACAATAACCTGTTATTTGCCAGAATATATCATCAGTTGCAAGAAGTAAGGGTCAATTCTCAAAATTAAGTATTAGTTGCTAAAATAAGGCATCAGCTGTCAAAATAATGGGTCAATTGAAATAAAAATCTGTAATTTGCCAAAATATAGGATCAGCTGCAAGAGGAAAGTGTCAATTTCAAGAATAAAGTATCATTTGCCAAAATAATGTGTCAAGTCTTAAATTAGAGTGTCTATCAATTATCAGGATAAAGCGTCAATTACCAGAAAAAGGTGTCAATTGCCAGAACAAAGTTTCAATTACCATAATAATCGGCCAGTTCTCACAACATAATCTCAGTTGCCTGAATAAGGTGTCAGCTGCCAAAATAAAAAGTTAGTTGCAAAAATAAAGTGTAATTTGCCAGAATAACGTATCAGTTGCTAAAATAATTTGTCAATTTTCACATTAAAGTGTCTATCAATTACCAAAATAAAGCGTCAATATCCAGAATAAAGCGTCAACTACCAGAGCAAAGTATCAATTGCCAAAACAAAGTGTCAGTTGCCAAAATAAGGCATCAACTGCTAAATAATCCGTAAATTGAAATAATAAGTCATTTGCCAGAATATAGCGTGAGTTTTAAGAGGAAAGTCTCAATTCCCGGAAAAAAGTGTTATTGGCTAAGGCGAAGTGTCAATTGCCAGAATCAGGCGTCAATTGCCAAAGTGATCCAATTCCAAGAATAATGTATCAGTTGCCAGAATAATGTGTCAATTCTTACATTAGAGTGTCTATCAGTTACCAGAATCAAGTGTAGTTGCCAGAATAAGGTGTAAACTGCCAAAATAAAGCATCAATTGCCAAAAAAAGTGTCCATTGTAAAAATAAAGTTTCAATTGCTAGAATAATATGTCAATTTTCTCATTAGAGTATCTATCAATTACCAGAATAAGGCGTCAACTGCCAAGATAATCTGTAAATAGAAATAATAATCTGTCATTTGCCAGAATATATCATCAGTTGCAAGAAGTAAGGGTCAATTCTCAAAATTAAGTATTAGTTGCTAAAATAAGGCATCAGCTGTCAAAATAATGGGTCAATTGAAATAATAATCTGTCATTTGCCAAAATATAGGATCAGCTACAAGAACAAAGTGTCAATTTCAAGAATAAAGAATCATTTGCCAGAATAATGTGTCAAGTCTTAAATTAGAGTGTCTATCAATTATCAAGATAAAGCGTCAATTACCAGAAAAATATGTCAATTGCCCGAAAAAAGTTTCAATTACCATAATAATTTGCCAGCTTTCACAATATAGTCTCAGGTGCCAGAATAAGGTGTCAACTGCCAAAATAAAGCATCAATTGCCAAAAGATAGTGTCATTTGCCAGAATAAAGTTTTAATTGCCAGAATAATCTGTAAATTGAGAGTCAGTTGCTAGAATAATATGTCAATTTTTTCATTAGAGTATCTATCAATTAGCAGAAAGAAGTGTCAATTGCCAGAACAAAGTGTCAATTACCAGAATATTGCGTCGACTGCTAGAATAATCTGTAAATTAAAATAATAATCTGTCATTTGCCAACATATAGAGTCAGTTGCAAGAAGGGAGTGTCAATTCCCAGAATAAAATATCAGTTTTCAGAATAATTTATCAATTTGTACGTTAGTGTCCATGAATTATCAAGATAAAGCGTCAATTACCATAACAAAGTGTCAGTTGCCAGAATTATTCGATCATTGCCATTACAATGCAAAAAACAATTTTTGTGTCAAAGTTTTAATTTGAAATTTTGACCAAAATTTCAAAGTCGCTATTGCCAAAATAATCAATAAATTGCTAGAATAAAGTATCGGTTGCTCGAACATAGTGTCAGTTGGAAGAAAATTTGTCAATTTCTAGAATACAGTGACAATCGTCGGAATAAAGTGTCAATTACCAGAATAAGGTATCAGTTGCCCGAATATTTTGTCAATTTTTACGTTACTGTCTATGAATTATTAAGATAAAGCGTCAATTGCCAGAACAAAGTTTTGATTATCATAATAATCTGTCAGTTTTCACAATATAGTCTCAGTTGTCAGAATAAGGTGTCAACTGCCAAAATAAAACATCAATTGCCAAAAGAAAGTTTCAGTTGCCAGAATAATTTGTCAATTTTCGCAATAAAGTATTAATGATCGAAATAATTTGTTAAGTACCAGAATAAAGCGTCAATTGCGAGAAAAAAATGTAAATTTTCAAAACAATCTGTCAATTGCCAGAACAAAGTGTCAGTTGGTAGAATGAAATGTCGATTGCTAGAAAATTATTTTCCTCATGTCTCTTTAGCGCTACGAAACCTCTGTTGGACGTACTTGTATCGTGATCGATGTTGGTTTGTTTGAATTTGCGGGTGTTATTATCTTAGACCGACTTCCAGTTTTGGGCAAACATTGCGTCGAGCAGACGATGGTGCATTGGCAAAATCAACAAGTACGGCCCGTGCGAAGGTTAATTATGGCCGGTTAATTACAGACAGGTGTTCTATAAATTAGCCCCTACGGTTATTATTGTTAATCAGGGTGATATTAGCGTCCGGAACGAGCGCAATGCTTCTAAACCGAAAGTCTCCCTTCGAGTCTGCAAAAAGTGTCCCTTCGTTCCTATCCAATTTAAGTTGGCCGTACACGTTACTGTCACGTGTCAATCAAGGCAGCCCGCTTCGATGTGTCTCTTCTCGTTTCACAGTCTTGTGACGGCTATCCGATTCAATTACACCACTAATCGGAATCAATGTTCCGATAGAAAAATCTTTTTTTGGAAAACGATTTTTTTTTCGTTAACATTCCTTTAATTAAATTAGGCGAGAGAGAGAAAGAGAACAATCGTGGGTGTGGCGCGATAAGGAAATCTGGCGAACAATTGGATTGTCAACTTCAAAGCTATACTTGATGCAAGTTTAGATTTAGAGCCCCATACCGTATTGAATAGTGTATAATACATGTCTATTCCATGTGTATGATTCCTGAATCCGGGTCCATTGTTCCCGACATCCTTCGTCTAATCATTGAGCTTCCGCGCAATTTACGGGATTTCGTTTTTCTCTCACGTAATTTCGCATGGGTTGGCGTGTTGTTGCGTTATCGTTTGCAGAAGTGCAGTTGTCGATGGAAAGTGGAATTCCATGAAAAAATATCGCTTGCTTATGGGATATTTCTAACGGTTTGCTTCTTATCGAAGAGGGCTTCGCGGAATGCTTGCTGAAGATTTCTAGGTCGAGGGGTAGCCAAAGAATCCAACTACATATATGCAAAATTTAATTAAAAAAATATATTTTTTTCAACAATTTAAAAAAAAAGTTTGACTAATTTAGACATTTTGACGTTTCCTGCAAATTTTGTTTAAATAGCTTTTCAAAAAATTTTAAATGTTCAAAATGTGTATATCCACACTTTTTAATTTTTTCATCAAAATTTTGCTCACAATCGATTATTCTGCAATTTGAAATAGAAATTTTTATTCTGCAACTTGCTCTATTTATCTTCCAAAGAGTTCTAATTAAAAGTTTTGTTGAGCTTTTCAACACCAAATTTTCTAACGACTATTGCAAAGCGTCAAGAAATATGTTTTTTAAATGTTCAAACGCTTTTCGATGTTGAATTTTATACTTTTTAAATATCTTTTGCATAAATTGTTCTATCATAATCATCACAATGCAAAAAATAATTTTTGGGTCAGTTTTAATTTGAAATTTTGAAAATTTTGAATAAAATTTCAAAGTGTCTATTGCCAAAATAACCTGTCAATTGCTAGAATAAAGTGACAGGGGTCGGAATAAAGTGTCAATTGCCAGAATAATGTGTCAATTGGAAGGAAATTTGTCAATTTCTAGAATAAATAGACAATCGTCAAAATAAAGTGTCAATTGCCAGAATAAAGTGTTAATTAGGAGAAAATCTATGAATTGCTAGAATAAAGTGACAATCGTCAACAAAGTGTTAATTGCAAATTGGAAGAAAATCTATTAATTGCTAGAATAAAACGATAATCGTCTGAGTAAAGTGTTACCAGCAAGAATAATGTGTGAATTAGAAGAAAATCTATAAATTGCTAGAATAAAGTGACAATCATTAGCATAAAGTGTCACTTGCCAGAATATTGTGTCAACTGGAAGAGAATCTATTAGTTGCTCGCATAAAATGATAATCGTCGGAGTAAATTGTCAATTGCCAGAATAACATGTCATTGAAAGAAAATCTATTAATTGTATGAATAAAGTGACAGTCGTCGGCATAAAGCGTTACCTACCAGAATAATGTGTCAATTGGAACAAAATCTATTAATTGTTAGAATAAAGTGGCAATCGCCGGAGTAAAGCGTCAGTTGTCTGAATAATGTGTCAATAAGAAGAAAATCTATGAATTGCTAGAATAAAGTGACAATCGTCGGCATAAAGTGTCGCTTGCGAGCATATTATGTCAATTGGAAGAAAATCTATTAATTGCTAACATAAAATGATAATCGTCGGAATAAAGTGCGAATTGCCAGAATAACATGTCAATTGGAAAAAAATCTATCAATTGTTAGAATAAAGTGACAGGGGCCGGAATAAAATGTCAATTGCCAGAATAAAGTGTCAATTAGGAGAAAATCTATGAATTGCTAGAATAAAGTGACAATCGTCAACATAAAGTGTTAATTGCAAATTGGAAGAAAATCTATTAATTGCTAGAATAAAACGATAATCGTCTGAGTAAAGTGTTACCAGCAAGAATAATGTGTGAATTAGAAGAAAATCTATAAATTGCTAGAATAAAGTGACAATCATTAGCATAATGTGTCACTTGCCAGAATATTGTGTCAATTGGAAGAAAATCTATTAGTTGCTAGCATAAAATGATAATCGTCTAAGTAAATTGTCAATTGCCAGAATAACATGTCATTGAAAGAAAATTTATTAATTGTATGAATAAAGTGACAGTCGTCGGCATAAAGCGTTACCTACCAGAATAATGTGTCAATTGGAGCAAAATCTATTAATTGTTAGAATAAAGTGGCAATCGCCGGAGTAAAGCGTCAGTTGTCTGAATAATGTGTCAATAAGAAGAAAATCTATGAATTGCTAGAATAAAGTGACAATCGTCGGCATAAAGTGTCGCTTGCGAGAATATTATGTCAATTGGAAGAAAATCTATTAATTGCTAACATAAAATGATAATCGTCGGAATAAAGCGCGAATTGCCAGAATAACATGCCAATTGGAAAAAAATCTATCAATTGTTAGAATAAAGTGACAGGGGCCGGAATAAAATGTCAATTGCCAGAATAAAGTGTCAATTGGAAAAAAATCTATCAATTGTTAGAATAAAGTGACAATCGTCGAAGTAAAGTGTCAATTGCTAGTACACTCGAAAGAAAATCTGTCAGTTGTTAGAATATAGAGACAATCGTCGGAATGGAGTGTCAGTTGCCAGGTTAAACTGTCAATTGCAAGAAAATGTATCAACTTTTAGAGAATTATGTCAATTGCCAGAACAAGATGTCAATTTCCAGAATAATGCGTCAATTGCAAGAAAATTTATTAATTGCTAGAATAAAATGTCAGTCGTCGGAATAAACTGTCAATTGCCAGAATAACATGTCAATTGGAAAAAAATCTATCAATTGTTAGTATAAAGTGACAGGGGCCGGAATAAAGGGTCAATTGCCAGAATAATGTGTCAATTGGAAGAAAATCTATCAATTGTTAGAAGAAAGTGACAATCGTCGAAGTAAAGTGTCAATTGCTAGTACACTCGAAAGAAAATCTGTCAGTTGTTAGAATATAGAGACAATCGTCGGAATGGAGTGTCAGTTGCCAGGTTAAACTGTCAATTGCAAGAAAATGTATCAACTTTTAGAGAATTATGTCAATTGCCAGAACAAGATGTCAATTTCTAGAATAATGCGTCAATTGCAAGAAAATTTATTAATTGCTAGAATAAAATGTCACTCGTCGGAATAAACTGTCAATTGCCAGAATAACATGTCAATTGGAAAAAAATCTATCAATTGTTAGTATAAAGTGACAGGGGCCGGAATAAAGGGTCAATTGCCAGAATAATGTGTCAATTGGAAGAAAATCTATCAATTGTTAGAATAAAGTGGTAATCGCCGGAGTAAAGCGTCAGTTGCCAGAATAATGTGACAATAAGAAAAAGATCTATAAATTGCTAGAATAAAGTGACAATCGTCGGCATAAAGTGTCACTTGCCACAATATTGTGTCAATTGGAAGAAAATCTATTAATTGCTAGAATAAAATAATAGTTGTCGGAGTAAAGTGTCAATTGCTAGAATAATATCTCCATTCAACGAAAATCTATCAATTGCCAGAAAATCTATCAATTGCTAGAATAAAGTGACAATCGTTGAAGTAAAGTGTCAATTGCTAGTACAATTGAAAGAAAATCTGTCAGTTGTTAGAATATAGAGACAATCGTCGGAATGGAGTGTCAGTTACCAGATTAAACTGTCAATTGCAAGAAAATGTATCAATTTTTAGAAAATTATGTCAATTGCCAGAACACGAAGTCAATTGCCAGAATAATGCGTCAATTGCAAGAAAATTTATTAATTGCTAGAACAAAATGTCAGTCGTCGGAATAAACTGTCAATTGCCAGAATAACGTGTCAACTAAAAGAAATTTTATCGATTGCTATAATAAAGTGACAATCGTCGGAATAAAGTGTCAGTTGCCAGAATAATGTGTCTGTGGGACAAAAATCTATCAATGGCTAAAATAAAGTGTCAATGGTTGGAATAAAATGTCAATTGTAAGCATAATGTGGCAATTGCAAGAAAATCTATTAGTTATTACAATAAAGTAACAATCGTCGGAATAAAGTGTCAATTGTCAAAATAATCTGTCAACTGTAAGAAAGTCTATAAATTGCTAGAGTAAAGTGACAATCGTCGGAGTAAATTGTCAATTGCTTGTAAAGTTGGAAGAAAATTTGTCAGTTGTTAGAATATTGTTACAACCATCGGAATAGAGTGTCAATTGCAAGAAAATGTATCAATTTTTCGAAAAATATGCTAATTGTCGGAATAAAATGTTAATTGCTAGAATAATGTATCAATTAGAGGAATATCTATCAATTGCTAGAATAAAGTGTCAATGGTTAAAATAAAATGTCAATTGTAAGCATAATGAGTCAATTGCAAAAAAATCTATTAATTGTTACAATAAAGTGACAATCGTCGGAATAAAGTGTCAATTGTCAAAATAATCTGTCAATTGGAAAAAAGTCTATCAATTGCTAAAATAAAGTGAGAATCGTATTAGTAAAGTGTCAATTGGTAGTACAATTAGAAGAAAATCTGTCAGATATTAGAATATAGAGACGATCGTCGGAATAGAGTGTCAAATGCAAGAAAATTTATCAATTTTTAGAAAAATATGTTACTTGCTTGAACAATATATGTAGGTCAAAAATCTATCAATTGCTAAAATAAAGTGTTAATGGTTAAAATAAAATGTCAATTGAAAGAATAATGTGACAATTGCAAGAAAATCTATCAATTGTTATAATAAAGTAACAATCTTCGGAATAAAGTGTCAATTGCCAGAATAATATGTCCATTCGACAAAAATCTATCAATTGCTAGAATAAAGTGTCAATCGTTAGAATAAAATGTCAACTGTAAGAATAATGTGTCAATTGCAAGAAAATCTATCAATTGCTATAATAAAGTAACAATTGTCGGAATAAAGTGTCAATTGCTAGAATAAAGTGTCAATCTTTGGAATAAAATGTCAATTGTAAGAATAGTGTGTCAATTGCAAGAAAATCTATCAATTGCTATACTAAAGTAACAATCGTCGGAATAAAGTGTCAATTGCCAGAATAATGTGTCCATTAGGCGAAAATCTATGAATTGCTAGAATGAAGTGTCAATCGTTGGAATAAAATGTCAATTGTAAGAATAATGTGTCAATTGCAAGAAAATCTACCAATTGCTATAATAAAGTAACAATCGTCGGAATAAAGTGTCAATTGCCAGAATAATGTGTCCATTCGACAAGAATTTATCAATTGCTAGAATAAAGTGTCAATCGTTGGAATAAAATGTCAATTGTAAGAAAATCTATTAATTGTTACAATAAAGTGTCAATTGCAAGAAAATCTATTAATTGTTACAATAAAATGTCAATTGCAAGAAAATCAATCAATTGTTACAATAAAGTGACAATCGGCGGAACAAAGTGTCAATTGCCAGAATAATATGTCAATTGGAAGAAAATTTATCAATTGCTAAAATAAAGTGACATTCGTCTGAATAAAGTGTCAATTGTCAGAATAATCTGTAAATTGATAGATTAAACTGTCAATTGCTAATTTTTTTTTAATTGCGTTCCTTCTACGTTTTTTAGTTTCAAAAGATCTTCAAACATTTGAGATTTTTTATTTTATATTGTCCCCAATCCGGGACGGATTTGTAATAATTTTTGCAAATTTGGCACGCACTCTTCGCTAATTAAACCAGTCAAGATTGGATGAAGCGAGAGTCGTAAAGACGCAGCGGGCCATAGAACCGATACAATGAATAACAGATGAGTGTCGAAATGAAGACAAAGTCTCGCTAACTATTCACCCGAACCCGGGGATTTCACGATCCATTTAACGCCATCTATTTCGGAGGTGTCGCATCGATAACTGGATTTGGCGGGTGGATGTTCGAGAGGGTGGTGGTGGTGGTAGTGATAATCGATTTGGAGAGATTTCTAACAGTAGGCCATATCGTGTTATGTATGTGGGTCATGAGTGTGTTGATTTTTTTTTTCTATTTTCAATCTGTGTGGTTGATGACGTATGTGTTAGTATCGATTGGTTTAGTTGTTGGTGATCGGCTGATGGCATGTGGAGGGTGAGGGTGGGCGTTATTGAGACGACGTTTTGCGGGAGAGAACGGTTTTAAAAGAACATTGTAGGGTGGTCTTTAATCGATTCCCTTTTTTCCTTTGTGGCTGATCTGTTACAGATGTCGATTTTATGGCGACGGGAAACGTTCCTCGACGATTTCCCTTAATGTTCCTGGTAACAACGGCAAACCCTTACTTTATTTCCAAAGGGTGGTCGGAATTGCGGATAAACAAATCCGCAACGATGCGATTTAAAACGTCTGTTGTAGCTGAAGGAAATTCATTTTTGCAATCGCTTGGTAAGGCCAAATTTTGAGTTTCAAACTTGGATTTTGGAATTTCCATTCAAAAAATTGTTCGTAACTTTATACCATCAGGTTAAAATCTATCAAAAAAAGCTTCAAAAAATTTACTTTATCACAATTTATCTTAATTGACTGTCAGTCAATTTTGAAAATTTGCAAAATTTCAAAACGAGAATTTTAAAATTTCTCAAGTACTTGGAATTCAAAAGCAAAAAAACAATTAGATAGTTAAATAGCAGGAACCTCAAATTTTGGACTGAAAAATTAATTTTTCCAATTTTGAAAAAAATTTGGTTAAGAATTTTTTTTAAATTTTAAGAATTAAATTTTATTAAAATTTTTTTCTTTACTAGGAAGGTACAAAAATATTTAAAAATTCATAAAATTGTAAAAAATTACAAAATTTGGTCAAAATCCGACTTCAAAAGCGACTTCGACAATTAACACCAAACGCAGAAAATTTAATAAAAATTGCTCAATCAGTAACTTGTAGTGGAAAGTAAAAAAATTTGCAGCATCTTTCAGTGGAGCATTCTAGAACTAAAATTTGCGATGTAAATGATGTTAAAGCAGAGATTAGTGTCATCGTCATTCGAAAAACCAAAAATTTACTCGACTCTTAACTTAAATCCGAAAGAATTCGACAAAAATTACTCAACTGGTCGAGTGTCGTTTTGTGTCTTTTTTGTCTCAATTAAATCAAACATAAAACGATGGTAAAAAATTCTTTTCGTGCCACCGGTAGCATCGTTGATCATCTATCGGTGTTGGTGTCTCCCGAAAGTTTTGACACGAGCCGACCACCCGGTCGCCAAGTCTTTAACGCTCTCACAACAACGACAAGACAACACAGAACGACACGCCATACCAGATTTACCACTCTAGATATGACAAACTGATCATCAATTAGACAAGTCCGGGTCATTTGTCTCGCGTCATTGGCGAATTCTGATAGTCAGTCGAGCCACCAACCCTTCCGCCACGGATCCTTCCAAACGTCCATTACGTTAACAACACGAAAATTTCCAAAATCAAACCGACTATTCCTCAGACTTATTGGAATCGTCGCTGGTAATTAATGAGAAGCAATAAACACTCTGCAGTTGTTGTAGGAAGGAACATGCCGAAGAATAAGTTTTTGAAAAAATCGATTCAAGTCAACCCACAGATTTTTTTTTTTTTTCATCGAACTGAGATGATTCATCCACCACCAACCCTTTTGGGTTAGATGATTGAGATTTATTTGTTGTTGTTGTTTTTTTTTTTTTTGTATGGTGACAATGGTTGTTGCACCCTTTTCATTGTGTTTTTGGTTCCGTGGGATGGCGGTAATGTGTGTCGTCTTCTGTTGGAACGGTCGTGGTTATTATTTTAATGTGGCTCGACAAAACAGCGATATTCAACGAAAGGAAACAACGATAAATATGTAACTACGTCCGGTTTTCAAGAAAGACCAATTTCGGAGAGGCTTTGTGTGGGGACTCCCACACGCGGTCGCCGATCTCAATTGTTCATCGACTTTAATTGATTTCGAGAAAAAAAAATTTCAACAACACCCACGATTCGATTAGAAAAATCGCTCCAACCAATCGATCAAATCTGCAAAAGGTCGCCAAACTATCAAGTGATCCGGTCAAAACGTAATTTTTTCTTTATCAAGTAACCCAGAAACAATCGACGAAATCCCCGAAGACTTGACCGATGAAGTGCTTCGATTCAGGGAAGCACCAGCGTGACTTTCAATAATAACATTTGATGTTGGCGTTGCCACAAAAGACAGGATGTTTATTATACTCCCTCAGCTACCTGATTTTACGACGCTCAGGATCATTTATTAAGATTAGTATTTTGTTATTATAACGCGGCCAGCTATTCGAAAGCATTAGCGTTCGATAAAAAAAAAAAAATTATAAGTTGCCTCCAAAACGAGTCAGACTACCGATGCACTTATAGATTAACAGTTAATATAATTATTTATGATGTTGGTAAGTAGCTTTGGGATCAATCGTAAATTTTTACGGGAACAACGTTCGTTATGATGATGATGAGACCGTATTAAATCTGTACGAACAGTTGCCTGTATTATCGACATGTTCGAGGCGAGAGGCACAGCTGGTAATATACAAATCCGGCAGTGATGCGTTCGATCGTGCCACAATGGGATATTGCGAATCGACATCAGATCAAATCTCACGGACCAATTGGGTTAATGAACTTACCATCTGTGAAATTACGCGTCGCTTAATCAAGCCGGCTGATCGCGGTTTTCCGCTGAAAAAAATCATTTTTTTACGATTACAATAACGTCAGTTGTTAACAAGTTCATTTTTAACCTTGAACTTAAAAAGTTAGAACTATAACTTGAAGGTTTAACAAAAAAATGACAGGAATTGTAACACAATTAGTTTTTATGATACTCGATGAATTATCAAATATTTTAATTAATGCCAAAAAATTATGGTAATCAGTGGAGTTGTTACTAAAACGTAACAACACCAGTCGCGCCATCCAGTAGCGTCTCCAGTAACTACTAAGTCAGTCGAAGCGTTTCATTTTTCGTTACGCATACTTTTTTAAGCTGAAAACTTTCAACTCCCGTGAGAAACAATAAAAAGCGCTTCTTTAATAAATTACTCATATGTTATATAGAGCGTTTCAGTTTTCGTTACGCATTTTACAAAAAAACAGTAAACTGATTGTGTTTTACATATACAGTACGGAGCGTTTCTGTTTTCGTTACGTATTGTAAAAAAAATAATTTACAAGCTCAATGTTTAATAGGTGAAAAACATAACGTTTCAATTTTTGTTACGCCTTTTATAGAATTTAAAAAATTATTTAATTGTTTTACATGTACAGTACGAAGTATTTCAACTTTGATTATGCGTTGTTTCCAATACTAGGAAATTTTAACTATTTGTATGTTTCGCAAAAACACTAAGAAGCGTTTCTGTTTTTGTTACGCATTGCAAACAAAATTAGTCAATTATTTATGTGTTTTATAGTTACAGTAAAGGACGCTTCAATTCTTATTACCCATTCTTTTCATTGCTAAAGAATTTTAACTGGATATATGTTTCACAGATACACTTTAAATCGTTTCTGTTTTCGTTACGTTTTACATGAAGAATTATCAACTTGTTATGTGTTCTATATGTATAAGGCATAGCGTTTTAATATTTATTACGCATTCTTCTCACTTTCAAGAAATTTTTACTACTTATATGATTCACAGGTGAATTAGAAGGCGTTTCTGTTTTCGTTACGCATTGAAAATGAAATTAGTCAACTGTTTATGTGTTCCACAGATACAGTAAAGGGCGTTTCAATTTTTATTACCCATTCTTTTCACTGCTAAAGAATTTTAACTAGTTATATGTTTCACAGATACACTTTAAAACGTTTCTGTTTTTGTTACGCTTTATGAAAAAATAATATCAACTTATTATATGTTCTGTACATACAGGACATAACACTTTAATATTGATTATGCATTATTCTCACTTCCAAGGAATTTTAACTACTCATATGGTTCACAGTTACACTAGAAGGCGTTTCTGTTTTCGTTACGCATTGAAAATAAAATTAGTCAACTGTTTATGTGTTCTACTAATACAGTAAAGGGTGTTTCAGTTCTCATTTCCTATTCTTTTTACTGCTGAATGATTTTAGCTACTTATATGTTCACACATACACTAGAAAACGTTTCTTTTTCCGTTACGCATTGTAAATGAAATTAGTCAACTGCTTATGTGTTTAGCAAATACTGTACAAGGTGTTTGAATTTTTAATAGCTACTTTTCTCTCAGTTCGAGAACTTTTAGTTACTTATATGTTTCACAGATACACTTTAAAACGTTTCTGTTTTTGTTACGCTTTATAGAAAAATAATATCAACTTGTTACGTGTTCTGTACATACAGGATATAACGTTTCAATATTTATTACGCATTCTTCTCACTTCCAAGGAATTTTAACTACTTATCTGGTTCACAGTTACACTAGAAGGGGTTTCTGTTTTCGTTACGCATTGAAAATAAAATTAGTCAACTGTTTATGTGTACTACTAATACAGTAAAGGGTGTTTCAATTTTGATTTCCTATTCTTTTTACTGCTGAATGATTTTAGCTACTTATATGTTCACACATACACTAGAAAACGTTTCTTTTTCCGTTACGCATTGTAAATGAAATTAGTCAACTGCTTATATGTTTAGCAAATACTATACAAGGTGTTTGAATTTTTAATAGCTACTCTTCTCTCAGTTCGAGAACTTTTAGTTACTTATATGTTTCACAGATACACTTTAAAACGTTTCTGTTTTTGTTACGCTTTATAGAAAAATAATATCAACTTGTTACGTGTTCTGTACATACAGGATATAACGTTTTATTATTTATTACGCATTCTTCTCACTTCCAAGGAATTTTAACTACTTATATGGTTCACAGTTACATTAGAAGGCGTTTCTGTTTTCGTTACGCATTGAAAATAAAATTAGTCAACTGTTTATGTGTTCTACTAATACAGTAAATGGTGTTTCAGTTTTCATTTCCTATTCTTTTTACTGCTGAATGATTTTAGCTACTTACATGTTCACACATACATTAGAAAACGTTTCCTTTTCCGTTACGCATTGTAAATGAAATTAGTCAACTGCTTATATGTTTAGCAAATACTGTACAAGGTGTTTGAATTTTTAATAGCTACTCTTCTCTCAGTTCGAAAACTTTTAGTTACTTATATGTTTCACAGATACACTTTAAAACGTTTCTGTTTTTGTTACGCTTTATAGAAAAATAATATCAACTTGTTACGTGTTCTGTACATACAGGATATAACGTTTTATTATTTATTACGCATTCTTCTCACTTCCAAGGAATTTTAACTACTTATATGGTTCACAGTTACATTAGAAGGCGTTTCTGTTTTCGTTACGCATTGAAAATAAAATTAGTCAACTGTTTATGTGTTCTACTAATACAGTAAATGGTGTTTCAGTTTTCATTTCCTATTCTTTTTACTGCTGAATGATTTTAGCTACTTACATGTTCACACATACATTAGAAAACGTTTCCTTTTCCGTTACGCATTGTAAATGAAATTGGTCAACTGCTTATATGTTTAGCAAATACTGTACAAGGTGTTTGAATTTTTAATAGCTACTCTTCTCTCAGTTCGAGAACTTTTAGTTACTTATATGTTTCACAGAAACACTTTAAAACGTTTCTGTTTTTGTTACGCTTTATAGAAAAATAATATCAACTTGTTACGTGTTCTGTACATACAGGATATAACGTTTTATTATTTATTACGCATTCTTCTCACTTCCAAGGAATTTTAACTACTTATATGGTTCACAGTTACATTAGAAGGCGTTTCTGTTTTCGTTACGCATTGAAAATAAAATTAGTCAACTGTTTATGTGTTCTACTAATACAGTAAATGGTGTTTCAGTTTTCATTTCCTATTCTTTTTACTGCTGAATGATTTTAGCTACTTACATGTTCACACATACATTAGAAAACGTTTCCTTTTCCGTTACGCATTGTAAATGAAATTGGTCAACTGCTTATATGTTTAGCAAATACTGTACAAGGTGTTTGAATTTTTAATAGCTACTCTTCTCTCAGTTCGAGAACTTTTAGTTACTTATGTGTTTCACAGATACACTTTAAAACGTTTCTGTTTTTGTTACGCTTTATAGAAAAATAATATCAACTTGTTACGTGTTCTGTACATACAGGATATAACGTTTTAATATTTATTACGCATTCTTCTCACTTCCAAGGAATTTTAACTACTTATATGGTTCACAGTTACACTAGAAGGCGTTTCTGTTTTCGTTACGCATTGAAAATAAAATTAGTCAACTGTTTATGTGTACTACTAATACAGTAAAGGGTGTTTTAATTTTGATTTCCTATTCTTTTTACTGCTGAATGATTTTAGCTACTTATATGTTCACACATACACTAGAAAACGTTTCTTTTTCCGTTACGCATTGTAAATGAAATTAGTCAACTGTTTATATGTTTTACTGATACAGTAAAGGGCGTTTCAATTTTGATTTCCCATTCTTTGTACTGATAAATGATTTTAACTACTTATATGTTCACACATTTATTAGAAAACGTTTCTCTTTTCGTTACGCATTGTAAATAAAATTAATCAACTGCTTATGTGTTTAGCAGATACCGTACAAAGTGTTTAAATTTTTAACAGCCACTCCCCTCTCAGCTCAATAACTTATAGCTACTTATATGTTTCACAAATACACTTTGAAGCGTTTCGGTTTCCGTTACGCTTTATAAAAAAAATGCTCAACTGGTTATATGTTCTATACGCACAGTACATGGCGTTTAAATTTCTATTGCGCGTTTTTCTCACTTCCAAGAAATGTTATCTACTTATATGGTTCACAGGTACACTAGAAAGTGTTTCTATTTTTGTTACGCATTGCAAATAAAATTAGTTAACTGCTTATGTGTTCTATAGATACAGTAAAGAGCGTTTCAATTTTTATTGCGCATTCTTCACACAGTTAAGATTTTTGACTACTGATATGTTTCACACATACACTAGTAAGCGTTTCTATGTTCGTTACGAATTGTGAAAAATTGCTTAACTGCTCATATGTTCTTTATCTGCAGTACAAATCGTTACAATTTTTATTATGCAATTAGATAAAAATTATAAAAATATTCATGTAAAATTTGTGCAAACACAAAGCAATGCCAAAATCAAATAATAAAATAAGGGCTGAACTAGTGAACTACCCTTAATTGTATAGTAAGGAGCTGCAGCTGTTTATTGAAAAATGGAATTTTCAATTTGATGATTCTGGGTCGAAGTAAGAATTAAATTATTAGCGAAAAAATAGGGAAAAATGGAATTCTTGGAATTAAAATTAGTAACATACTTGAAATTAACTAACCTGTAGGGTATGTTCATTTTTTTAAGGGTTTTACACAGAAAATAACGCAAATAACTGCTTCAGGAACTAAACAACTTGTGGCGAACTCTTACGAAAGCAAAAACTTTTTGTTGATGTTTTTTATGACTCGAAGAACCGATCAAAACAATTCAGTACACTCAGTGGTGCAATTTCAAATTCGAATATTACAACAAAACTGAACTTTTAACCTTTCAATATTTTTAAAGAAAAAACCAACAGTGAAATTACCGAACAATGTTTTTGTTAATTCTATGCTTACAAGAGTAAAAAAAATGTTGTTACAAATTATGAGTTGTAAATAAAAAATTGAATTTTATTATTATTGGAAATCGTTGTTTAAATCAGGCAAAAAAAGTTAAAAAAACTGGCTGAAACTAAAAAATTGGCAGATTTCCAAAAACAGTGGACAAAATAGCTATTTCTGACAAAAACGAAACCAATTTTTGTAAATTCACAAAATTAAAGGAGAGATATAAGTAATTTGCTTAAAAATAAAATTTTAACTATTTGAACTGCCCTTAATGTTTTCAATTTTTTTCCAAAATGATTTTAAATTGGCGGTGACCATAATTTAGATATTTCATAATTTCCTAATGCATAAAGTAAATGGAAAAAATTTAAATTTGCCGAAAGTAGAGAAAATGTAACAGCAACTCAAAATCGCAATTTCTATTTTACAAAAATTTTTTTTTAATACACAAAGTAGAAGGAAAAAAATGTAAATTGAACTACTTGAAGTTATTTCTAGTGCTCTTAATTTTTTTTTGTTATTTTCAAAATTACTGCAAAATGCTGGAGGCGCTAGTTTAAAATTTTTTGGATTACAATAATTTTGTTGTAACTTGAAATTACAATTTCCATCAAGTAAATAAATGTAAGAAAATTCTAATCGGTTGAAATAACAAAAATATCGCAGTTGTCTAGAGCAGCAATTTAAAATACCCAAAATTGAACTGGAAATAGAAGAATATATAAAAATCATAAAGTTCAAGACCTTTAGTTTATTTAAATTTTATTAGCCTTCAAAATAATTGTAAAATGGTAGAGGCGCTTTATTAGTTTATCTGCAATTAGCTCTCTTGTGACTGTAATTTATTTTGATTACTTGAAGTTGCTTTTAAATTATTTTTTCTGTTTCCAAAATAATTTTAAATAGTGGAGGTGCTTGCAATGCTTATCCAACAATTATCCTTCTAGTGACTGTAATTTAAAATTTTCTATACTTCACTTAAACAACTAAAATTAGAGAATTGAAAAAAGTGTTACCAGTTTCCAAAACTATAAAAAAAGGATTTTCACTTAAATAAAAATATCAAATAATAAAATTTTTCAAAATTAATAATTAAAAACCTTTACTAGAGATTTTTAAATTTTATTTCAAAATTTCAGCAGCTTTTTCCAAAATTATATTTCGATGTTTTCCAAAATTTTTGCTAATAATTGTAGACTGAATGATTGTAGTAATTTGAATCAAATTTCCTAAAAATCTCAATTTTTAGGGCATGAAAAAAAAATTCAAATACTGGTTGGAACCTCAAAATTTCTTTAAAAATTTATTTGTCTGCGACTAGCACATGCATGTTTTGAAATTATGACCTTAAAGAATATTTGAAAAATCTAAAATTATTTGATAGTTTGAATTTTCTAGTGCCACATCTACAAAAGTTATTTTCATTATTAAAATGAGGCGCCCCGTTTCCGTTTCTCAAAAAAATATCATCAATAACACCAAAATACGTTAAAATAATTTTTTAAATTCAACTCGATTAACGAAGAAAATCCAAGAAATCTCTTTATTAAAACATGAGAAACGACATCAGTCTGAAACAGTTGTTTTCGCCCCAATCACTCGATGATCTGTAGCGTAGCCCCTTTCTTAAAGCGGGGGGTTTGTTGGCGATTATTTAAAATTTACATTCGAAACTTGTCCAATATTGAAGGCGCAACATTAATTTTAACATATTTCCCCCGAAATGGAGGCGACCAAATGGAGAGAAACTAACTCGAAGCAATCTTAATTTACAGATTCTGGTGCGTTTCGTAACGTTTTCCGAGTCATTGATCACAATTTTCTTAGTAATTTGTTTCGGGCGCGCCCCTCTTATTCCGCGAATTAATTTATACCGAGTTTTCCTCTCCTTCCCCATCCCCCAAAACAAAGTCAAAAAATTTTTTTGGTTACCTAAAAATGTTTTTTTCATTTATTTATTTGAGGAACGATTGTGAAGAATGCGGACGTCTCGGGGGCAGTTTTCGGGGATCGCCGGTGGTATTTTATTGCGTTGACCGTTGTCCGAAGCATTCCTCGACTTCGTTTTTAAACTTATTGGAATTCCACATTGACAGAAACCTATCCGTTGTTTTATTATACGACCCACGAATATTCCACATTTTCTCCTGTCTATCTATCCGGTTGTTGCGCGAGATATTTGCATATTTTTGAAATCTCTCCACGTCTCCCCCGGAAAATTCCCTTAATTAATAGCGGTTCGGGATTTCGCGTCTATATCCACAGAATAAAAAGAACAACTTCCGTAATTATGTCTGTAGTTGATTTTTTTTTTTTTTTTGAATAGATCTTCGTCAATTAATAAGAGCACACCTCTGGTACGTGTACAGATGTAGGAAATTTGCCCGGTTTTTAATTGGAGGATACGCGTCAAGCTATAATGCGATGTCGTTAAATTAATTTTTTTTTTAAATGAAACTTCGTTTCAATTAATTAACGCCATAAATGCAAACGCATTCCTTTTAATTAAACGTATTTGTGCTTGACGAGATCAATGCAACATTTCCATAGTTCGCCAACAAAGAATCTGCGCCATAAAGTTGCGAATGTTTTTCACAAGACGTTCCGAGACCGTGTTTGATTATCTGATTGCGGGAATCGTTGTGGAAACGGACCTTCTGACTGAATTGATGAAATTTTTCAGCTTTTACTCGAAAATTACAGATAATGGCAGCAACAACTGAAACCAGGTCCATGTACCCCTAAAAGTCTGCACATTACCTGAAACTAACAGGACGTGATCGCAAGAAAAATCTTATTAAGCAACAATTTCGAAATATCTTCTTGGTATTTTCAAAAATTTAAAATTAACCCGCAGAATCCACAAAAGAATTTTGAGTAAATGATGTTCAGACTGAAAATTTTTGGAGGTTAAGAAGTTTTTGTTTATCTTGTAGCATAGAGTTTTGAATTCTATTAAAAGAGAATCAGAAATTTATTTTTTAATAATATTTCTATTTTTGCTGTTTAAGACAATTTCGAAATATTTAAAAAATTTGAAATTATTTATTCTCCCAAAACATTTTGCAATAATTCTAAAATCAAAAAGTGTTGGTAAAGAGCGATTAACATTAGTAAATCCAGGACAAAAGGCTCAAAGCTTACCAAAAATTTTGGACTCTTATAAGCTTTCAATAAGTTTTGTACTTTTATCAAATTATTTTCAGCTTCAGAATAAAATTTTTATAAAACGTGTAAGTTTTAGTTATTCTTATCGAATCTTAAGGATCTCGGTTTCTTTGTACTTTCTTGAGTAAAATGTTGAATTTCTAATTAACTGGTTAGTATGTAAAAAGTTGTAAATCGTTTGTAGCTTTCAGGTTTCTGGGACAATTCTTACTTATAAAATTTTTAAAAAGTTTGAAATTATTTATTCTCCCAAAACATTTTGCAATAATTTTTAAAATCAAAAAATTTTGGTAAAGAGCAATCAATATTAGTAGATCCAAAACAAAAGGCTTAAAGCTTATCAAAAATTTTGGACTCTCATAAGTTTTCAATAAGTTTTGTACTTTCATCAAATAATTTTCAGCTTCTTAATAAAATTTCTATAAAAGGTTTAAATTTCAGTTTTTTATCGAATCTTAAGGATCTCGGTTTCCTTTAACTTTCGTGAGTAAAATGTTGAATTTCTAATTGACTGGTTAGTATGTAAAGAGTGGTAAATCTTTTGAAGCTTTCAGGTTTCTGGGACAATTCTTACTTCTAAAATATTTAAAAAATTTGAAATTATTTATTCTCCCAAAACATTTTGCAATAACTTTTAAAATCAAAAAATGTTGGTAAGGAGCAATTAACATTAGTAGATCCAGGACAAAAGGCTCAAAGCTTACCAAAAATTTTGGACTCTCATAAGTTTTTAATAAGTTTTGTACTTTTATTAAATTACTTTTAGCTTCAAAATAAAATTTCTATAAAACAATTAAGTTTCAGTTTTTTTATCGAATCTTAAGGATCTCGGTTTCTTTGTCCTTTCTTTAGTAAAATGTTGAATTTCTAATTAACTGGTTAGTATGTAAAAAGTGGTAAATCTTTTGTAGCTATCAGGTTTCTGGGACAATTCTTACTTATAAAATTTTTAAAAAGTTTGAAATTATTTATTCTCCCAGAACATTTTGCAATAACTTTTAAAATAAAAAAATATTGGTAAGGAGCAATTATCATTAGTAGATCCAGGACAAAAGGCTAAAAGCTTACCAAAAATTTTGGATTCTCATAAGTTTTCAATAAGTTTTGTATTTTCATGAAATATTTTCAGCTTCAGAATAAAATTTCTATAAAACATTTAAGTTTCAGTTTTTTTTTGTCGAATTTCAAGGATCTCGATTATTTTGTACTTTCGTAAGTAAAATATTGAATTTCTAATGGACTGGTTAGTATGTAAAAAGTTGTAAATCTTTTATAGCTTTCAGGTTTCTGGGAAAATTCTGACCTCTAAAATATTTAAAAAATTTGAAATTATTTATTCTCCCAAAACATTTTGCAATAAGTTTTAAAATCAAAAAATGTTGGTAAGGAGCAATTAACATTAGTAGATCCAGGACAAAAGGCTCAAAGCTTACCAAAAATTTTGGACTCTCATAAGTTTTTAATAAGTTTTGTACTTTTATTAAATTACTTTTAGCTTCAAAATAAAATTTCTATAAAACAATTAAGTTTCAGTTTTTTTATCGAATCTTAAGGATCTCGGTTTCTTTGTCCTTTCTTTAGTAAAATGTTGAATTTCTAATTAACTGGTTAGTATGTAAAAAGTGGTAAATCTTTTGTAGCTATCAGGTTTCTGGGACAATTCTTACTTATAAAATTTTTAAAAAGTTTGAAATTATTTATTCTCCCAGAACATTTTGCAATAACTTTTAAAATAAAAAAATATTGGTAAGGAGCAATTATCATTAGTAGATCCAGGACAAAAGGCTAAAAGCTTACCAAAAATTTTGGATTCTCATAAGTTTTCAATAAGTTTTGTATTTTCATGAAATATTTTCAGCTTCAGAATAAAATTTCTATAAAACATTTAAGTTTCAGTTTTTTTTTGTCGAATTTCAAGGATCTCGATTATTTTGTACTTTCGTAAGTAAAATATTGAATTTCTAATGGACTGGTTAGTATGTAAAAAGTTGTAAATCTTTTATAGCTTTCAGGTTTCTGGGAAAATTCTGACCTCTAAAATATTTAAAAAATTTGAAATTATTTATTCTCCCAAAACATTTTGCAATAAGTTTTAAAATCAAAAAATGTTGGTAAGGAGCAATTAACATTAGTAGATCCAGGACAAAAGGCTCAAAGCTTACCAAAAATTTTGGACTCTCATAAGTTTTCAATAAGTTTTGTACTTTCATCAAATAATTTTCAGCTTCTTAATAAAATTTCTATAAAAGGTTTAAATTTCAGTTTTTTATCGAATCTTAAGGATCTCGGTTTCCTTTAACTTTCGTGAGTAAAATGTTGAATTTCTAATTGACTGGTTAGTATGTAAAGAGTGGTAAATCTTTTGAAGCTTTCAGGTTTCTGGGACAATTCTTACTTCTAAAATATTTAAAAAATTTGAAATTATTTATTCTCCCAAAACATTTTGCAATAACTTTTAAAATCAAAAAATGTTGGTAAGGAGCAATTAACATTAGTAGATCCAGGACAAAAGGCTCAAAGCTTACCAAAAATTTTGGACTCTCATAAGTTTTTAATAAGTTTTGTACTTTTATTAAATTACTTTTAGCTTCAAAATAAAATTTCTATAAAACAATTAAGTTTCAGTTTTTTTATCGAATCTTAAGGATCTCGGTTTCTTTGTCCTTTCTTTAGTAAAATGTTGAATTTCTAATTAACTGGTTAGTATGTAAAAAGTGGTAAATCTTTTGTAGCTATCAGGTTTCTGGGACAATTCTTACTTATAAAATTTTTAAAAAGTTTGAAATTATTTATTCTCCCAGAACATTTTGCAATAACTTTTAAAATAAAAAAATATTGGTAAGGAGCAATTATCATTAGTAGATCCAGGACAAAAGGCTAAAAGCTTACCAAAAATTTTGGATTTTCATAAGTTTTCAATAAGTTTTGTATTTTCATGAAATATTTTCAGCTTCAGAATAAAATTTCTATAAAACATTTAAGTTTCAGTTTTTTTTTGTCGAATTTCAAGGATCTCGATTATTTTGTACTTTCGTAAGTAAAATATTGAATTTCTAATGGACTGGTTAGTATGTAAAAAGTTGTAAATCTTTTATAGCTTTCAGGTTTCTGGGAAAATTCTGACCTCTAAAATATTTAAAAAATTTGAAATTATTTATTCTCCCAAAACATTTTGCAATAAGTTTTAAAATCAAAAAATGTTGGTAAGGAGCAATTAACATTAGTAGATCCAGGACAAAAGGCTCAAAGCTTACCAAAAATTTTGGACTCTCATAAGTTTTTAATAAGTTTTGTACTTTTATTAAATTATTTTTAGTTTCAGAATAAAATTTCTATAAAACATTTAAGTTTAAGTTTTTTTTGTCGAATTTTAAGGATCTCGATTCCTTTGTACTTTCTTAAGTAAAATATTGAATTTCTAATTGACTGGTTAGTATGTAAAAAGTTGTAAATCTTTTGTAGCTTTCAGGTTTCTGGGAAAATTCTTACTTCTAAAGTATTTAAAAAATTTGAAATTATTTATTTTGGAAAAGCATCTTGCAATAACTTTTAAAATCAAAAAATGTTGGTAAAGAGCAATTAACATTAGTAGATCCAAGACAAAAGGCTCAAAGCTTACCAAAAATTTTGGACTCTCATAAGTTTTCAATAACTTTTGTACTTTTATCAAATTATTTTCAGCTTCAGAATAAAATTTCTATGAAACGTTCAAGTTTCAGTTTTTTTATCGAATCTTAAGCATCTCGGTTTCTTTGTACTTTCTTGAGTAAAATATTGAATTTCTAATTGACTGGTTAGTATGTAAAAAGTTGTAAATCTTTTGTAGCTTTCAGGTTTCTGGGAAAATTCTTACTTCTAAAGTATTTAAAAAATTTGAAATTATTTATTTTGGAAAAGCATCTTGCAATAACTTTTAAAATCAAAAAATGTTGGTAAAGAGCAATTAACATTAGTAGATCCAAGACAAAAGGCTCAAAGCTTACCAAAAATTTTGGACTCTCATAAGTTTTCAATAACTTTTGTACTTTTATCAAATTATTTTCAGCTTCAGAATAAAATTTCTATGAAACGTTCAAGTTTCAGTTTTTTTATCGAATCTTAAGGATCTCGGTTTCTTTGTACTTTCTTGAGTAAAATATTGAATTTCTAATTGACTGGTTAGTATGTAAAAAGTTGTAAATCTTTTGTAGCTTTCAGGTTTCTGGGAAAATTCTTACTTCTAAAGTATTTAAAAAATTTGAAATTATTTATTTTCCAAAAGCATCTTGCAATAACTTTTAAAATCAAAAAATGTTGGTAAAGAGCAATTAACATTAGTAGATCCAGGACAAAAGGCTGAAAGTTTACGGAAAATTTTGGAGTCCAATAAGTTTTCAATAACTTTTGTACCTTTATCAAATTATTTTCAGCTTCGGAAAAAAATTTCTATGAAACGTTTAAGTTTCAGTTTTCTTATCGAATCTTAAGGATCTCGGTTTCTTTGTACTTTCTTGAGTAAAATGTTAAATTTCTAATTGACTGGTTAGTATGTAAAAAGTGGTAAATCTTTAGTAGCTTTCAGGTTTCTGGGACAATTCTTACTTGTGAAATATTAAAAAAATTTGAAACCATTTATTCGCCCAAGACATTTTGTAATAATTTCTAAAATCAAAAAATGTTGGTAAAGAGCAATTAACATTAGTAGATCCAGGACAAAAGGCTGAAAGTTTACCAAAAATTTTGGACTCTCATAAGTTTTCAATAACTTTTGTACTTTTATCAAATTATTTTCAGCTTCAGAATAAAATTTCTATGAAACGTTTAAGTTTCAGTTTTTTTATCGAATCTCAAGGATTATGGTTTCTTTGTACTTTCTTGAGTAAAATGTTGAATTTCTAATTAACTGGTTAGTATGTAAAAAGTTGTAAATCGTTTGTAGCTTTCAGGTTTCTGGGACAATTCTTACTTATAAAATTTTTAAAAAGTTTGAAATTATTTATTCTCCCAAAACATTTTGCAATAATTTTTAAAATCAAAAAATTTTGGTAAAGAGCAATCAATATTAGTAGATCCAAAACAAAAGGCTTAAAGCTTATCAAAAATTTTGGACTCTCATAAGTTTTCAATAAGTTTTGTACTTTCATCAAATAATTTTCAGCTTCTTAATAAAATTTCTATAAAAGGTTTAAATTTCAGTTTTTTATCGAATCTTAAGGATCTCGGTTTCCTTTAACTTTCGTGAGTAAAATGTTGAATTTCTAATTGACTGGTTAGTATGTAAAGAGTGGTAAATCTTTTGAAGCTTTCAGGTTTCTGGGACAATTCTTACTTCTAAAATATTTAAAAAATTTGAAATTATTTATTCTCCCAAAACATTTTGCAATAACTTTTAAAATCAAAAAATGTTGGTAAGGAGCAATTAACATTAGTAGATCCAGGACAAAAGGCTCAAAGCTTACCAAAAATTTTGGACTCTCATAAGTTTTTAATAAGTTTTGTACTTTTATTAAATTACTTTTAGCTTCAAAATAAAATTTCTATAAAACAATTAAGTTTCAGTTTTTTTATCGAATCTTAAGGATCTCGGTTTCTTTGTCCTTTCTTTAGTAAAATGTTGAATTTCTAATTAACTGGTTAGTATGTAAAAAGTGGTAAATCTTTTGTAGCTATCAGGTTTCTGGGACAATTCTTACTTATAAAATTTTTAAAAAGTTTGAAATTATTTATTCTCCCAGAACATTTTGCAATAACTTTTAAAATAAAAAAATATTGGTAAGGAGCAATTATCATTAGTAGATCCAGGACAAAAGGCTAAAAGCTTACCAAAAATTTTGGATTCTCATAAGTTTTCAATAAGTTTTGTATTTTCATGAAATATTTTCAGCTTCAGAATAAAATTTCTATAAAACATTTAAGTTTCAGTTTTTTTTTGTCGAATTTCAAGGATCTCGATTATTTTGTACTTTCGTAAGTAAAATATTGAATTTCTAATGGACTGGTTAGTATGTAAAAAGTTGTAAATCTTTTATAGCTTTCAGGTTTCTGGGAAAATTCTGACCTCTAAAATATTTAAAAAATTTGAAATTATTTATTCTCCCAAAACATTTTGCAATAAGTTTTAAAATCAAAAAATGTTGGTAAGGAGCAATTAACATTAGTAGATCCAGGACAAAAGGCTCAAAGCTTACCAAAAATTTTGGACTCTCATAAGTTTTTAATAAGTTTTGTACTTTTATTAAATTATTTTTAGTTTCAGAATAAAATTTCTATAAAACATTTAAGTTTAAGTTTTTTTTGTCGAATTTTAAGGATCTCGATTCCTTTGTACTTTCTTAAGTAAAATATTGAATTTCTAATTGACTGGTTAGTATGTAAAAAATTGTAAATCTTTTGTAGCTTTCAGGTTTCTGGGAAAATTCTTACTTCTAAAGTATTTAAAAAATTTGAAATTATTTATTTTCCAAAAGCATCTTGCAATAACTTTTAAAATCAAAAAATGTTGATAAGGAGCAATTAACATTAGTAGATCCAGGACAAAAGGCTGAAAGTTTACCAAAAATTTTGGAGTCTCATAAGTTTTCAATAACTTTTGTACCTTCATCAAATTATTTTCAGCTTCAGAAAAAAATTTCTATGAAACGATTAAGTTTCAGTTTTTTTATCGAATCTTAAGGATCTCGGTTTCTTTGTACTTTCTTGAGTAAAATGTTAAATTTCTAATTGACTGGTTAGTATGTTAAAAGTGGTAAATCTTTAGTAGCTTTCAGGTTTCTGGGACAATTCTTACTTGTGAAATATTAAAAAAATTTGAAACTATTTATTCGCCCAAGACATTTTGCAATAATTTCTAAAATCAAAAAATGTTGGTAAAGAGCAATTAACATTAGTAGATCCAGGACAAAAGGCTGAAAGTTTACCAAAAATTTTGGACTCTCATAAGTTTTCAATAACTTTTGTACTTTTATCAAATTATTTTCAGCTTCAGAATAAAATTTCTATGAAACGTTTAAGATTCAGTTTTTTTATCGAATCTCAAGGATCATGGTTTCTTTGTACTTTCTTGAGTAAAATGTTGAATTTCTAATTGACTGGTTAGTATGTAAAAAGTGGTAAATCTTTTGTAGCTTTCAGGTTTCTTTGACAATTCTTACTTCTAAAATATTTAAAAAATTTGAAATTATTTAATCTCCCTAAACATTTTGCAATAACTTTTAAAATAAAAAAATTTTGGTAAAGAGCAATTGACATTAGTAGATCCAGGACAAAAGGCATAAACCTTACCAAAAATTTTGGACTCTCATAAGTTTTCAATAAGTTTCGTACTTTCATGAAATATTTTCAGCTTCAGAATAAAATTTCTATAAAACATTTAAGTTTCAGTTTTTTTTTGTCGAATTTTAAGGATCTCGATTCCTTTGTACTTTCTTAAGTAAAATATTGAATTTCTAATTGACTGGTTAGTATGTAAAAAGTTGTAAATTTTTTGTAGCTTTCAGGTTTCTGGGAAAATTCTAACTTCTAAAATATTTAAAAAATTTGAAATTATTTTTTCTCTCAAAACATTTTGCAATAACTTTTAAAATCAAAAAATGTTGGTAAAGAGCAATTAACATTAGTAGATCCAGGACAAAAGGCTCAAAGCTTACCAAAAATTTTGGACTCTCATAAGTTTTTAATAAGTTTTGTACTTTTATCAAATTATTTTTAGCTTCAAAATAAAATTTCTATAAAACGATTAAGTTTCAGTTTTTTTATCGAATCTTAGTGATCTCAGTTTCTTTGTATTTTCTTGAGTAAAATGTTGAATTTCTAATTGACTGGTTAGTATGTAAAAAATGATAAATTTTTTGCAGTTTTCAGGTTTCTGGGACAATTCTTACTACTAAAATATTAAAAAAATTTGAAATTATTTATTCTCCCAAAACATTTTGCAATAATTTTTAAAATCAAAAAATGTTGGTAAAGAGCAATTAACATTAGTAGATCCAGCACAAAAGGCTCAAAGCTTGCCAAAAATTTTGGACTCTCATAAGTTTTCAATAAGTTCTGTACTCTCATCAAATTATTTTCAGCTTCAGAATAAAATTTCTATAAAATGTTTAAGTTTCAGCTTTTTTTATCGAATCTAAAATATTTTAAAAATTTTCTCTTTTATCAAAAAAAAGTTACAGCTCACAATATTGTTTATCATTTTAATTAAAAAAAAAAAACAAATTTTATTGTTTTAAATTAAAAAATGATCAAAAGCGATTTGAGTAATTTGTTTAAATTTGCGAAATTCTGAATTTTTATTCCTTAACATAAGGGAAGCTTCAAAACAGTTTTGTCATAAAAATTAACCTCCCACTAGCATTTTGAAAAAAGTCTTAAGGGTCGCTTTAAAAAGTTAAAAATGGAAGCCCCGGCCAAAACTTGGCTGCTAAATTTTAAAATCAACTTTGCTGTTGTGGCAAAATAATTCAAAATTTTTGAGAAACCTGAAACCGATTTTGGTTCTAGAGCATGACCCTAGACCCAAAATTCTGAAACAATTTTTTTTGCCGTAATTCAGCGGTAGAAATTCCGGTTTACAATTAAATTTGGCTGTTTGGAAGTGTAACGCAACCGACCCTAAGCTCTTGTGTAATTCTTGTATTACTTTCGGGGCGTTAGCGTGGAGTTTTCGTCATCAGTTTCAGTAGAATCGTAACTTCCATCCGAAATATTCGAAACGAGACAAGATGGATATTCATAAGAGACATAGTGAGACAATTGCTTAAGGGTGGGGGAGGGATAACAAATATCAAATAATATACAAGTTTCGAGATATGGATTTCATCCTACCAAGTAGTTCGTTACATTCATAACTTGCCAGATACAAACTTTATATTAACGGCGTCTCCGTCGAACTTCAAAAGAGAAACGCGACGCACATAAACGTTCTTCCGGCAAATATCTCCCATCTTCCTCCCCGAAATAAGCGACCCCCGCAACAACAAAAAAAAAATCACGTTAAATAATTGAAATTCCCTCCTTGATAATTATAAAAATCCGCGCTCATTTAAAGGAGGACAAAAGGAAAGAGCAATCCTTTGAAGTGAAAATCCAAACAGAAAAAGCGGCAACTGATAAATACACGTCGTTTGCTGCTGCGAGGTTTTTCCGCGAGTCCCGACGGCGTTTCTTTAATTAAAAAACGGTGAAAAATCAATTCGCGAAAGGTATTGAGGCCATCTGATTCGGAAGAAATTAATTGCTGGCGGCGGCGGCGGTTATAGAAACTTTTCCACCATCGAAACCATTTGATGTTTGACAGACGTTTTTCCGAACTTGCAGGTGGATCGGGCATGAAATCGTCCATCAAACGGAAAATTATGCCGTTACTGTAAAGGAGACGTCTTCACGTCTTTTCGTTTTCGTGTAACGTCGTCGTGACGAAGACAGTGGTAACGGTGACGTGAACGACGCTAAAGGCGACGACGACGACATGAAATGATACGCCTTTCGCGTAAAATTCTCAATATTCGAAATGAATTTCACTGCAACTTGTCAAACTTTATATTGTGTACATATTAAAAGCAATAAAGTGGAGAAAACGATATTGATATTCTCATAGCAAGGATTCACTCCAACCAGAGGAAGGTATTATAGAGTAGCGAAATGCAGCCACTACGATTCTTGATGAACCACCAAAATTATTAAACATTTTTAGTCGAAATTCAAGAAGTTAAGAACCGCAATTGAGGGTACGGCAGGAATTAAGGAAATTTATGACTAAAAGAGAAGCTAATTATCCTTTAATTTTGCTAACAAAACTTTTTTTGCAGCTCTAGCGCAAAATTGGCATGGCGTAACGAAAAGTGAAACGCTCTGTTTACAGCCTCAAAACAGTAGTTTCGGTTTCGCGTCCGGTTTCTTATTAGATAACTCTTAAAGTAGTTTAGATCTACTGTTTAAGCAATTTTTTTTTTTTTTTAAAGCAAATCACAACTTTATTCCAAATTTCTTGTTTCGGGTCATCCGAAAATAATTAATCTCATAAATATAAAATTTTCAAAATATTTTAACACTATCGAAAAAATTGACCTGAAATTAATTTCTAACTTTAAACTAAATTTTTTCGCAACTCTATGCGTAACGAAAAGTGAAACGCTGCATTTCTGGCATCAAAGCGCATCGTTTAATTTTTTTTAAGGAATCTTTTGCACTTAAAATTCTTTGAACTTTAACTAAAACTTTTTCGCAACTTAATGCGTAACGAAAAGTGAAACGCTGCGTTAACTGTATGAAATAAAATCGATCAATTTTTCTTTTAATTATTTTTTTGTTTCTTGTACGTTGTACACTTGACGTGTTAGTCGACGGTAACTCGACTTGACGATCAATTAGGTTAAATTCGTGGCGGTTGCTGTTCAAGTGGCGAATTGCCGAGTCCCTTTGCTGCGTCTTTTGCTTTGGAATTTTTCCAGTGAACCGCCACCTTTTCTCCCGTCCGTCTCATTATATTTCGTTCGGTTCTTTTCCAGTTTCGGAATTTGCGAAATCCGATCTGCCGGTGGATCGGCTACAAAACCGCATTTATATTGTACAAATTTCAAGAACACTTGTCTGTAGCATCACGTCTACTTTCGACCGAACCTCGGAGTTATTGAAATACCTCCATATCCAATCTGATTTATTTTCTTTTCAATAAAAATGCACTCCAGAAAATTTCAAATGGCAGGTATCTGCTTTTCTCCCCTATATTTAGATATACATTTCTCTGCCTTTTAACGTGAATCGAAACGTTGCCTCTTCTAGTTGTTTTCTTGTTGTTGGTATATCCATCAACGAAGATGATGAGAGGGAGATGGTACTCGATAAGAATCGGACGTGGTTGAATGGGAAAATATGACGGGATTGCATCGAGTTTTTTGCCACTTACTTTGAATTGAAACAACTTTTTGATCGAAATCAAGGAAAGTACAAAAAATTAAAAAAAAATGTTACACTTAACATTTTAGAATTTAAAATTTAGAGCATGGAATTTCCACAAAATAAGGCAAATTTATTCCCCAATACAAAATAAGTTAAAAACACTTTAAATCCTAGATGGAAGTCCAAAGTTTTATTTTTATTAATAAAATTTCGATTACTTTTTGATTCAGTTAAAAACAGAACTCTAAAATTGTATTTCTATTAACAAATAATTTTATTACCTTCTAATAACATGATTGAAGTCCAAAACTTTAAATTTATTAACGCGTCCATTTATTTTCTATTTAATACTAAATGAAAGCCCAAAATTCTATTCCTACTAATGATAATTTTTTTTTACTTATTTCAGCACAAAGTGAAGTTTAAAACTTAATATTTATCATAAAAAAAAAATTGTTTACTTAAATTTTATTACAGATGGAAGTTAAGATTTGATTTTTACAAAAGAAAATTTTTTTCTACGTAATTCAGAGTAAGTTGCAAGTCCAAATTTAATTTTTTTTAATAAAATTATACTTTTTTTAATTTAGTAAAGATATAAGACCACAAGTCAATACTTGTAAATAAAAAAACAACTTTCTTGGGAATTTTGTACTAACTGGAAGTCCAAAAATATTTTTATGCTATCAAAAATTCTGTTTTTCCTAATTCAGTACTAGACAAAATCCATTTTTTAATATTAACATAAACAACATTCTTTCCCCTAAATCAATATAAGATTTTTTATTACAGAAACTTTAATGTTTTTCTTAACTCAATACAAAGTGGAAGTCCAAAACTTAATTTTTATTAAAAAATTTTTTGACTATTTTAAATTTAGTACTAGTTAGAAGTTTGAAACTTGATTCTTAGTAAAATAAATTTTATTTTTTAAAATTTAATGTAAGAAGGAAGTCCAAATTTTTCTTTTATAACTACAAAGGTTTTCATTAAATACAAATTGAGTATCAAAGTTAATGCGTGATAACCAATGTTGATTTTTTAGGTTTTCAATTACAAAAACTTTAAATTTTTTCTTAATTCAGTACAAAGTGGAAGTCCAAAACTTAATTTTCATTAAAAAAATTCCAACAATTTTAAATTTAGTACTAGATAGGATCCCCAAACTTAATTCTTAGTAACAGAAATTTAATTTTTTTCTGATCTAATGTAAGAGGGAAGTCCAAAATTTTATTACCCTTAATCAAAACTACAAATGTTTTCATTGAATACAAATTGACTACCAAAGTTGATACGTAGTAACAAAAGCTTTAATTTTTACAAGTTTTTTATTACTAAAGCTTTAATTTTCTTTAATTCAGCAGAAAGAAGTCCAAAACTTGATTTTTATTAAGAAAAATTCCGACTATTCTAAATTTAGTAATACATAGAAGTTTGAAAGGTAATTCTTAGTGACAGAAAAATTGTTTTCTTATAATTTAATGTAAAAAGGTAGTCCAAAATGTTACTTTTCAAAATTAGAACCACAAAGGTTTTTATGGAATAAAAATTAACTACAAAGTTTGATAAATTGGAACAAAAGCTTTAATTTTTGCAAATTTTCTATTACAAAAGCTTCGAATTTTTTCTTAATTCAGTAGCCTGAGGTAAGCTGGGAGTCCAAAGTTTCCGATATATATGAGAAAATTATTTCCAAATCATAAATAAAACTTCTTGCAAATGAGAGTAGTGAAATTAATGTACTCTTTTACCTACTTCACATAAAAGTCCAACATTTTAGGTAGACAACAATTGGACTTCTAATTTTATTAGAGCAGATAAATACACAATTTCGTATAGTGTTATATTTTTTTTGGATTAATATTACCACCTTAACACAATTTAACAAAAATTCTACTTTGTGTCAACAAGAGAGTGGAAGTCCTAAATTTCTTTTATGTATGTTATGATTTAAAATGACAATTATAGTCTAGCCATCTAGTAAATATAATAAAATTTAAAGTGTTTCGGTAAGAACTGAAGGTCCAAATATTTACTTGTACTCTATCTACTCATTATCATTAATAGAATAGAAGTCCAAAACTTAATTTATATAAACAAATTTGACGATTTTAGATTGAGTACTAGATGAAAGTCTGAAACCTAATTCTTAGTCACTGAAACTTATTTTTTTCTAAATTAATGTAAATAGGAAGTCCTAAATTTTATTTTTCTTAATTAAAACTACAAATGCTTTTATAGAATTAACTACCAAAGTTAATAAATAGTAAGAAAACCTCTGATTTTTACAAAATTTTCTATCACAAAAACTTTGAATCTTTTCTTAATTTAGTAGTTTGGCGTAAGTTGGAAGTCCAAAATTTCTGATATACATGAAATAATTATTTAAAGTCATAAATAAAAACTTGCTGCAGTTGAAGTAGAGATTAGTAAAAATAGTGTACTTTTTCACCTAGTTCATATAAAAGTCAAAATTTTAGGTAAATACTAATTGGACTTCCAACTTTATTTGGGCAGATAAATACACAATTTCGTATACTGTTATAATGCTTTGGACTTAATATTACAACTTTAACACAATTTAAAAAAATATGTTTTCCTGTCATCAAGAGAGTGGAAGTCCTAAATTCTTTTATAAACGTAATGATTTAAAATAGGATATATATTCTAGCCATCTAGTAACTATAATAAAATTTAAAGTAATTTGGTAAGAAATGAAAGTCCAAATTTTTCTTATATGCATTATGGTTTAAAGTATTAATATTCCAATATCAATACAATTTAAAAAAGTCTACATCCTGTCATCAAAAGAGTAGAAGTCCTAATTTTTTCTATCTCCGTCATGATTTAAAATGACATATATAGTCTAGCCATGTAGTAACTATAATAAAATTTAAAGTATTTTGGTAAGAAATGGAAGTCCAAGTCTTTACTTGTACTCTATCTACTCATTGACATCAATAGAATAAAAGTCCAAATTTTTCCTATATGCATTATGGTTTAAAGTATTAATATTCCAATATCAATACAATTTAAAAAAGTCTACATCCTGTCATCAAAAGAGTAGAAGTCCTAATTTTTTCTATCTCCGTCACGATTTAAAATGATATATATAGTCTAGCCATGTAGTAACTATAATAAAATTTAAAGTATTTTGGTAAAAATTGGAAGTCCAAATCTTTACTTGTACTCTATCTACTAATTGTCATCAATAGAATGAAAGTCCAATTTTTTTTATATAGGTCATGATTTAAAATAACAATAATAGTCTATCCATCTAGTAACTATAATAAAATTTAAAGTATTTCTGTAAGAAATGGAAGTCCAAATCATTACTTATATTCTGTCTACTCATTGTCAACAATAGAATGCAAGTCCAAATTTCTTTTATGTACGTCATGACTTCAAGTGATAATATTCATTTATTATTATTTTAAATCATGACCTAAATAAAAAAAATTGGACTTTCATTCTATTAATGACAATGAGTAGATAGAGTACAAGTAAAGATTTGGACTTCCAATTCTTACCAAAATACTTTAAGCATCAGCATCAACACAATTTAAAAAAGTCTACTTCCTGTCATCAAGAGAGTAGAAATCCAAATTTTTACTTGTACTTTATCATTGTCAGCAATAGAATGTCCAAATTTTTTTTATATACGTTCTGATTTTAAGTGAGAATTACAGTCTCGCCATCTAGAAACTGTAATAATTTTTTTTTTTCAATATCGAGATAGAAGTCCTAATAACTTGTGTTCTACTACAGCGTGTACAACTGATATGTGAAAAATAAAAGAAAAAAGCTGTAAGTGTTGAATATTGAACTGAAAAAAATTGTACGTTAGCCCCCAAGTTATCGTGTGTTGCCCTCGCCGACTTCCCAGACAGGGTGTAATGGCGTCGTCGCGGGCATCCCGCCGCCATCCCAAACAAATCTAATTAACCGTTTGACTTGATTTTTCTTCCAACTCTACCCGAATAATGAGCGACGATGATTGTTTTGAATTTATCTGCACAGTCCTTCGGTCCTTGTCGCTAGCGGACAAGAAAAGGGCCCCCGGTGTCGACTGGAGCGACGAGAAGAGAAACGAAGTCGTCGGCGTGTGCCGGGAGCGGACCGGGTGAGTACGTACAAACCCCCTCGCATCTCGATTGAAATTCTTTTAATTTAGCTTTTGCGCTTGTGTTTAAAGAAACCCCTTTTCTCTCTTTTTTATTTAATTTGTCATTTTATTGTTCAGCCATTCAGTCCAGACGTGCTTAGATATCGCGAAATTTTTAATTGCCTTCGTAGAGATAACAAAATCAAAATGTTAATTAACAATCCGAGTGTGTTCTCTCTAGTTAAAATTAAAGAAAAATACTCCCTGAATATTTCATTATTTCGCTGAACATCATTTTGTTTTATTTGTTTTGCATACAAACGACTTTTTCATCGGAGATGGCCGCGCCCAAAACCAAGATTCTTCGCAATTAGTTGCGGACACTTGAATCTACCAGAAAAATACAGGACCGCATCCACACATCAACCAAATCACTCCGAACACGTCGAAATGATTATCACGAAACAAAGAGATCAATACCAATAGCAACAATTTTCAAAAATTATCCCAAAAAAGTTGCAAGTTGGTAGTGGGAGTTGACGCGCTTTTCGATTTTCGAAAACACCAGGACCGGCTTCAACTATTTCAGGCCCTGGACCAAATTTATTCAAGACGCAATTCGTAATCGATTGGCCCAAAAGTGTCAAAATAATTTCGGAAAAATCCAGGACAGGTCCAAAAAAATTTGGGCCCCGTCGAATTTCTTTGATGCAAAGCTTTCTAGAATTTGTGATTTGAAATTTCGGGAATCTGCGGCCGGTCCTGCCGGATCTTGTTGAATTATTAAGGTCCCGTCATATTATTCCCTTCGATATAGTGGCGGTTCCATTTTGGCGGTTTAAATATTCCGACATTTCCCTATACGTGACTCCATATCCTTAAAAGTATTGAATAATTCTAAAGCATATACCGCCTCCGACGCTTAAAATCGTTTTGTTTTATTCATACGCAGTCGATTTTTCTTGTAGCTGCCATAAACTCGAAGATAAATTCACTTTAACCGCCGCATTTGAATTCTGCCACCGGTAAATGGGCTACGTTTTACTGTAACAGTTTTTTACGTATTCCGTCCTTTATTCCACCTGCATTAACTTATTGTTATCTGGGTCGGAAACGGTCCGATCCTGGACGGGCCATTTAATTGCGATGATTTTGTTACAATTTTTTTTTTGTGGGAAAACGCATCGATATTGAAATGGCTGAAATGGGGACTTTCAGGATAATAGATGCGACACTTCAGGACCGATATCGTTGGTGGAGTGGCAGCTAAAGTCGCGAGCATTGTCAGGTGATTGCATCTTTAAAGAGAATTGGATCGAAACACTAAGTGATTCTGAAAAAACTGCCTCTACTTTCCCGTGATTACCCCAAGAATTGAGAAAATGTCTTGAGATAAGATCTAATTTAACATCAAATTCTTGTTTTACTGCAGTCTCTAATTAATTTTTTTTAAAACCAAATTTCTTGTTAAAAATTTTAATTGTTGAACAAAATTATTTAAACATTTTTAAATTTCAAAAACCTTCTGCTCATTATAAATTTAAAAAATATTCAACGTTGAATCTTCAATTCAAATGATGTGATATCACAAATTTTGAATTTTCTACAACCAAACTAATCTTCTTTCTCCTGATCTTTTCAAAATGGAGTTATTTTTTATATAACTCCAAAAAAAATTTTTGAAGCGTTTCCAAAAATTTTAAAAATTTAGGGTACTGAAAAAAGAAATTCTTCATCAAAATGTTTCAGAGTTACAAACATTGTTGTACAGAGAAGAAAGGTAAATTATTTTTCTTACACCACATCACATTTCTGAAATTGAGCACCATAAAAGCTAAACAACATTTTTAATTTAAAGACCCAGAAGAAAAAGAAAACTCGACAATAATTTTGGACTTAAAATTAAAAATTTTACTTGCTAATGGACTTTTAAAGCAGCGGCAGTATTTTCGTAAAACCACTCGCAAAACTTAGCATCATAGTAAAGCTTTTCTTAAAATATAAAAACAGTAAGGGGCGTTTCACTTTTCGTTACACGCAGTTTAACAAAACCGAACTTCTTGTAAAGAATTTGGATTGTTGAACAAATTCGATCTTTTTCAAATATTTTCGAATTTTAAAAACCTTCTGCTTATTATAAATTTAAAAAATATTCAACGTTGAAACTTCAATTCAAGTGATGTGCTATCACAAATTTAGAATTTTTTACAACCAAGCTAAACTTCTTTCTCCTGCTCTTTTCAAACTCGAGTTATTTTCATATAACTCCAAGAAAATTTTCTGACACGTTTTCAAAAATTCAAAAAATTTATGATGCTGAAGAAAGAAATTCTTCCTCAAAATGTTTCAGAGTTACAAACGTTTTTGTACAGAGAAGAAAGGCAAATTATTTTTCTTATACCACATTACATTTCTGAAATTGAGCACCATAATAGCTGAACGAAATTTTCAATTAAATGGCCCAGAAAAAACAGAAAACTTGACAATAATTTTGGACTTAAAATTAAAATTTTTTCTTGCTAATGGACTTTTAAAGCAGCGGCAGTATTTTCGTAAACCAATCGCAATACTTAGCATCATAGTGAAGCTTTCCTTAAAATATAAAGAGAGTGGAGGGCGTTTCAATTTTTGTTACGCACACTTTAACAAAACCGAACTTCTTGAAAATGATTTGGATTGTTGAACAAATTCATTTTTTTTTCAAAAATTTTTAAATTTCCAAAAACTTCTGCTTATTATAAATTTAAAAAATATTCAACGTTGAAACTTCAATTCAAGTGATGTGCTATCACAAATTTAGAATTTTTTACAACCAAACTATTCTTTTTTCTCCTGATCTTTTCAAAATGGAGTAATTTTTTTATATAACTCCAAAAAAAATTTTTGACGCGTTTCCAAAAATTTCAAAAATTTAGGATACTGAAAAAAGAAATTCTTCCTCAAAATATTTCAGAGTTACAAACATTTTTGTACAGAGAAGAAAAGCAAATTATTTTTCTTATACCACATCACATTTCTGAAATTGAGCACCATAACAGCTGAACGACACTTTTAATTGAATGACCCAGAACAAACAGAAAACTTGACAATAATTTTGGACTTAAAATTAGAAATTTTACTTGCTAATGGACTTTTAAAGCAGCGGCAGTATTTTCGTAAACCAATCGCAATACTTAGCATCATAGTGAAGCTTTCCTTAAAATATAAAGAGAGTGGAGGGCGTTTCAATTTTTGTTACGCACACTTTAACAAAACCGAACTTCTTGAAAATGATTTGGATTGTTGAACAAATTCATTTTTTTTTCAAAAATTTTTAAATTTCCAAAAACTTCTGCTTATTATAAATTTAAAAAATATTCAACGTTGAAACTGCAATTCAAGTGATGTGCTATCACAAATTTAAAATTTTTTACAACCAAGCTAAACTTCTTTCTCCTGCTCTTTTCAAACTCGAGTTATTTTCATATAACTCCAAGAAAATTTTCTGACACGTTTTCAAAAATTCAAAAAATTTATGATGCTGAAGAAAGAAATTCTTCCTCAAAATGTTTCAGAGTTACAAACATTTTTGTACAGAAAAGAGAGGCAAATTATTTTTCTTATACCACATCACATTTCTGAAATTGAGCACCATAATAGCTGAACGAAATTTTCAATTAAATGACCCAGAAAAAACAGAAAACTTGACAATAATTTTGGACTTAAAATTAAAAATTTTTCTTGCTAATGGACTTTTAAAGCAGCGGCAGTATTTTCGTAAAACCACTCGCAATACTTAGCATCATAGTAAAGCTTTTCTTAAAATATAAAAAGAGTAAGGGGCGTTTCACTTTTCGTTACACGCACTTTAACAAACCCGAACTTCTTGTAAAGAATTTGGATTGTTGAATAAATCCGATTTTTTTCAAATATTTTCAAATTTCAAAAACCTTCTGCTTATTATGAGTTTGAAAAATATTCAACGTTGAATCTTTATTCAAATGATGTGCCATCACAGATTTTGAATTTTTTACAACCAAACTAAACTTCTTTCTTCTGCTGTTTTCAAAATCGAGTTATTTGTTCATATAACTCCAAAACATTTTTTGACGCTTTTTCAAAAATTCTAAAAATTTAGCATGCTGAAAAAAGAAATTCTTCCTCAAAATGTTTCAGAGTTACAAACATTTTTGTACAGAGAAGAAAGGCAAATTATTTTTCTTATACCACATCACATTTCTGAAATTGAGCATCATAAAAGTTGAAGGATATTTTTAATTAAATGACCCAGAAAAAACAGAAAACTCGACAACAATTTTGGACTTAAAATCAAAAATTTTCCTTGCTAATAGACTTCTAAAGCAGCGACAGTATTTTTGTAAACCACTCGTAATAGTTAGCATCATAGCGAAGCTTTCCTTAAAGTATAAGAAGAGTGGGGGGCGTTTCACTTTTCGTTACGCGCAGTTTAACATTGGTCAATTGTGGGAAACTTAAAATTTTAAACTGCGTCGTGTTAGTGACAGCAAGATTTTAAGATTTGTTTAGTTATTGTAATAATTTTCTTTGTCTTCAATTCAGTATTTGTTGGGTGATTGTTAATTTATTTTTAAATCGACGAGTAGTCGTAGAAAATCCATCAAATTCCTTCTGGTAATCGCTTATTTCCCTCTTGTGCTCGAAAATCAGTTTTCGTCATATTTCTGGCATGCAACGCACCCGTCAAGATTTCGGAAGCATTAAAATTACATAAAGCCGAACGACATCTGGAACGTCGACGGCAGGGGAGACGATTACAGATATTTTTGAACGCCATCGAAACATTGATTTTACAATTTGTAACGAAATTGTGCAAAGAATCAGAATAGGGCGATGATAAAAACGTCAGAAATTGAATCGGATCGAGAAAAAATTGCACAGTCGAATTAAAATTGATAGACTTCTGACATGAGACGATGGCGAAGGGGCGAATTTTTTTTCCTACCACCACCCCTCGAGTTTCCCTTTTACAGAAACGTAAAAGAGACGAATAAATAATAGAAACGTAAGAGAACCAATTTATGAAGACATCCTTTAATTGGAGCATCTACAAATTAAGAAAAAAACTCCCCGAGCGTGGCGACCGAACGTCACTACAAGAAAAAAGTAATTAACTCCGGTGAATAATTAAGGGAAAGAAAAGGAATATTTATTTGCCGGCCGCTTTCCCGACTGACATCTTGTTATTAGGAAAATCGAGAATGGCGAGATATAGGTGGAAAAGTGAGCGGCTTAATTAAAATATTGGCCGCTTGATCTCGACAACCCCTTGTTGACTCGTCACTTTCTGAGGCGACTTGATCGTTTTGAATTTTTCAATTAATTGCCACCGACTATGACGAAGACATCTTCACTATCTCACTTTCGCACTAATTATCTCGCTCTTTTTCGACGATTCGATTGTCCAATTAAGATTCGCAAGTAAATCATCGGCGGAACGTATCGCACGTATACATGTTGGTTAGGACCTTATCGGTTCGCGTGAGATGTGGCAGTTATAACATCAACTGCACCAGTTATCTATAGTATATCGCTCTTAAACTGCAATGTATATTAGTTATTGCTAGATGGAATCGTTTAACCATCAGTTTCTGCCGTTATCTCACTCATACAACACAGTGACAGCGACGCCATCTAGTTTATGGCTTTTCAACAATTTTGTTATCTAACGAAATAGTAGACAAAATGTGACGTGCAACGACCGATAACTAAAAATCTGACTATTGAAGCTGACACCAAAATTTGTTACGAGTTTTTGAACAACTAAACATAAGTGGCAAGTTAGGTCGGTGCCGGACTTTTCGGTGTAACGAAAATTTAGTGTAGTGAAAATAAGTTTTGCTTTAATAGTTAAATTGTTGCTTAAATTGAAATGGAGAAACAAAAAAGGTGAACTGTATGTCAGCTTAAGTTCAAAATTTCCGTAGCGCAAGTGGAACTCGAAAGAATCGAAGGGACGTCAAAAAATTTCAACACATAATTTTGGGTTCTAGAGCTTAATCGATTTAAAGTGGAATTTTTTTAACATCTTTGAATATTTTAAGGAATTCTACTAGAATTTCCAAAAGTCAGCTTAATTTGCAGGGTCGCTAGTTTAATATTTTCAAAAAAAACTTTTTTTTTTAATTTCAATTGATTTAAAGCTAGTAATTAACTCAAAAATTATTTCGAAAAAATTATGAAATTTGGAATTTTTTAACTCCTCAATACCTTCGTCAGAATTTAAAAAAAATTCAAGCTTCCAAGCGGGACACATTTATTGCAAAAAATTATTAATTTGAATTTTTATACAAGTTGTCAGTTTGGGTAATAACAATATTTTTTTTGTCTAATTTTTTCTACTATTAAGAATTTTTTAAAACTATGAAAACACGAAAATATTGTCCATTGGACCACCAAAAAATATCCTCCTATAATAATAAAAAAATTGAATAAAAAAGTTCAATTCACCTTTTCTTGTTTGCCCTAATGTTTTCAATTAATGACGTTCCATAATTAAAAATCGCCCGGGTTCAAATTTGTGAAATTTTGAAAAAATCGAAACAACAAAAAATTTTGTTAGTGGCACTTGACTGATAAAATTAAAATAAGAGTGAAATCATCCAAAAACGAATTGTCAGTTTGGGCAATATCGAAAAATTTTTTGTTTAATTTTTTCTACCATTAAGAATATTCTTAAATTATAAAGACATGAAAATATTGTCTATTGGACCACCAAGAAATATCCTCATCTAATAATAAAAAAATGGAACTAAAAAAGTTCAATTTACTTTTATTTGTTTGCCCTAATTTTTTCAGTTAATGACGTTTCATAGATAAGAATCGCCCTGATTCAAATCTGTTAAATTTTGAAAAATCGAAACACCAAAAAATTCTGATAGTGGCACTTGAATGATAAATTTAAAGTAAAAGTGGATACATTAAAAAATAAATTGTCAGTTTGGGCAATATCAAATTTTTTTTGGTTTAATTTGTTCTACCATTAAAAAATTTTTCAAATTATGAAGACACGAAAATATTGTCTATTGGATCACCAAAACATCCTCATCTAATAATAAAAAAATTAACTAAAAAAATTCAATTTACTTTTCATTATTTGATCTAATTCTTTCAGTTATTGACATTTTATAAATAAAAATCGCCCGGGTTCAAATCTGTCAAATTTAAAAAAATCGAAACACCAAAAAATCTGTTAGTGGCATTTGAATAATAAAGTAAAAATAAATGTGGAAACATCCAAAAGCAAATTGTTAGTTGGGGAAATAATGAAAAAATTTTTGTTACATCTTTTTCTACCATTAAGAATTTTTTTAAATTATGAAGACACGAAAATATTGTCCATCGTACCACCAAGAAATATCCTCATATAATAGTAGAAAAAATTGAACTAAAAAAGTTCAATTAATCTTTCCTTGTTTTCCCTAATGTTTTCAGTTAATGACGTTTCATAAATAAAAGTCGTCCGGGTTTAAATTTATCACACATCAAAAAATCGAAACAACAAAAAATTATGTTAGTGACATTTAAATGATAACATAAAAATAAAAATGGAAACATCCAAAAACAAATTGTCAGTTTGGGCAATAGCAAATTTCTTTTGCTTAATTTTTTCTACCATTAAGAAATTTTACATTATGAAGACCCAAAAATATTGTCTATTTGACCACCAAGAAATATCCTCATATAATAATAAAAAAAATTGAACTAATAAAGTTCAATTTACTTCTTCTTGTTTGCCATAATTTTTTCAGTTAATGACGTTTCATAAATAAAAATCGCCCGTATTCAAATCTGTCAAATTTTGAAAAATCGAAACCCCAAAAAATTCTGTTATTGGCACTTGAATGATAAAAAAAATGGAAACATCCAAAAGCGAATTGTCAGTTTGGGCAATATCAAAAATTTTCTTGTTTAATTTTTGCTGCCATTAAGAATATTTTTCAATTATGAAGACACGAAAATATTGTCTATTGGACCACCACGAAATATCCTCCTCTAATAATAAAAAATTGAACTAAAAAAGTTCAACTTACTTTTATTTATTTGCCCTAATTTTTTCAGTTAATGACGTTTAATAAATAAAAATCGCCCGGGTTTAAATCTGTCAAATTTGGAAAAATTGAAACAGCAAAAAATTCTTAGTGGCACTTGAATGATAAAAAAAATTAAAATGGAAACATCCAAAAGCTAATTGTCAGTTTGGGCAATATCAAAAATTTTTTTGTTTAATTTTTTTCTACCATTAAGAATTTTTTTAAATTATGAAGACACGAAAATATTGTCCATCGTACCTCCAAGAAATATCCTCATATAATAGTAGAAAAAATTGAACTAAAAAGTTCAATTCATCTTTCCTTGTTTTCCCTAATGTTTTCAGTTAATGACGCTTCATAAATAAAAGTCGGACGGGTTTAAATTTATCACACATCAAAAAATCGAAACAACAGAAAATTATGTTAGTGACATTTAAATGATAACATAAAAATAAAAATGGAAACATCCAAAAACAAATTGTCAGTTTGGGCAATATCAAAATTTCTTTGTTTAATTTTTTCTACTATTAAGAATTTTTTTAGATTATAAAGACACAAAAATATTGTCCATTTGATGACTAAGAATTATCCTCATATAATAATAATAAAAATTGAACTAAAAAAGTTCAATTTACTTCTTCTTATTTGCCCTAATTTTTTTAGTTAATGACGTTTCATAAATAAAAATTGCCCGGGTTTAAATCTGTCGAATTTTGAAAAATCGAAACATCAAAATTTTTTGTTAGTGGCACTTGAATGATAAAATAAAAATAAAAGTGGAGACATCCAAAAGCGAATTGTCAGTTTGGCAATATGAAAGATTTTTTTGTTTAATTTTTTCTAACACTAACAATTTTTTTAAATTATGAAGACACGAAAATATTGTTCATTGGACCACCAAGAAATATCTTCATCTAATAGTAAAAAAATTGAACTAAAAAAGTTTAATTCACTTTTTCTTGTTTGCCCTAATTTTTTCAGTTAATGACGTTTAATAAATAAAAATCGCCCGGGTTCAAATCTGCCAAATTTTGGAAAATCGAATCCCCAAAAATTTCTGTTATTGGCACTTAAATGATAAATTAAAATTAAAAATGGAAACATCCAAAAACAAATAGTCAGTTTGGGCAATATCAAAATTTTTTTGTTTAATTTTTTTTACCATTAACAATTTTTTTAAATTATGAAGACAACAAAATATTGTCCATCGGACTATTAAGAAATATCCTCATCTAATAATAAAAAAATTTAAATAAAAAAGTTTAATTCGTTTTTTCTTGTTTTCTTGTTTGCCCTAATTTTTTCAGTTAATGACGTTTCATAAATAAAAATCGCCCGGGTTCAAATCTGACAAATTTTGAAATATTCGAAACAACAAAAAATTTTGTTAGTGGCACTTGAATGATAAAATGAAAATGAAAGTGGAAACATCCGAAAGCGAATTGTCAGTTTTGCAATATGAAAAATTTTTTTGTTTAATTTTTTCTACTATTAAGAATTTTTTTAAATTATGAAAACACGAAATTATTGTCCATTTGACAACCAAGAAATAACCTTATCTAATAATAAAAAAATTGAACTAAAAAAGTTCAATTCACTTTTCGTTGTTCGTCTTAATTTTTTCTGTCAATGTCGTTTCGTAAAGAAAAATCGCCCGGGTTCAAATCTGACAAATTTTGAAATATTCAAAACAACAAAAAAATCTGTTAGTGGTAATTGAATGATGAAATTAAAATGAAATTGGACACATCAAAAAACGAATTGTCAGTTTGGGCAATATCGAATTCTTTTTTCATAATTTTTTCTACCATTAACAATTTTTTTAAATTATGAAGGTACGAAAATATTCTCCATTGAACCAACAAGAAATATAATCATAAATAAAAAAAAAAATTAACCAACAAAGTTCAATTCACCTTTCCTTGTTTGCCCTAATTTTTTCAGTTAATGACGTTTCATAAATAAAAATCGCTCGGGTTCAAATCTGGCAAATTTTGACAAAATCGCAACACAAGTAACACTTGAGTGATAAAATTAAAATAAAAGTGGAAACATCCAAAAACGAATTTCGTTCGAAAAAGGGTTATTTCCGGTTACCCGTCACCATTAATGCGTCTTCATTGTCGACGTGGCCAATTAAATCGCGATTCCTATTCCGATGCCGTCCTATATATTCTTTAATGTTTTCGTGGAGTCGTTTTGAAGCGTGTGCTGATTCGGTCGGTAAACCAGAACAGATCGCGGTGAACATTCAAGCCATTCTAGATCGGCTGCTGTTTAATGCCGTTCCGAGCCATTTGTAAGTTTGTTGCTTCATTTCCTGCGGGCACCCCCGCAGTTTTCCACCCCTTCTCATCCCGTTTTCCATCGCTATTCGTGTTCAATAGCTAACAACTTAATCGTCGTTACTATTATTATTGACAACAAATTTTTTTGGAAAAAGTCACAAATTAATTGTCACGCGAATACGGTTCTGATCGATGGACTACTAGGGGGTGAACTAGTTGTGTGTAGCGCCAGGACGAATGACTTATGTTTTAGTAATTATCTGGGAATTGTATCGTGGCAATATTACCGAAGTTCATCCCCAATTATGGCTAATTTACGACCCAGAACTGACACTAACTATTTTATTTAGTCAATTTACAAGTTGTAAATATCGGTAGGCACGAATATTTCGACGTTTTACCCTTGGATGGTTTATGTATGGAAGCGGGCTGACGAATACTCAATCAAACTTTGCACGCGGATCTATAATGCAGACATTTTGAGGTGGTGGAAGGAGAAAGCGAAAGATTTGTTCCATATAATGGATCGAAACTGCATTGCGGAAATCCGACATCGAATCCAATTTATACAAATGTTAAATGGTAACTTGAAGAGTTAACGCAATTTTTTTTTCGGAATTTGAAAACCTAAAAAAATTGGCTAAGAAACAATGAAATTTTCCATAATTTTTCAGTAAAAAAATAATTGGAAGTAGAAACAGGAAACACAATTTTAAGAAGAAACTGATCGTTTTGGGTCTGACTAGATATTTTTCAGATTTTGCGGGAACCCCACAATTATCCTTCAGAAATTTCTAGAGATTCTTAACTTAAAGTAAATTTTTGCTTGCTAAAAAATCGACAAGTAATCCAAGAAAATTGGTGGTCCTATGAAAATGGTTTCGTCCTATTTCTGTTGAGCAGGTGGAAAAAGAAACAAAAAGTTTGGCTCCTTAAAGTGGATCAAAATTGCGTTGCAGAAATCCGCCATCAAACCCAATTTCTTTAAAGGTGTCAAATAATCAAAAAAATTGAGGAATTTGAAAGAGAAATTTTGTTATAAAAAATTAACCAAAAAGAATGAGATTTTCCAAAAGTTTTCAATTTTTAGAAAATTAAAAGTAGTAGCAGAAATCACAATTTTAAGAAGAAACTGATCGTCTCGGATGTGTCTAGATATTTTTCAGATTTTGTGGAAACCCCACAATTATCCTCCAGAAATTTCTAGAGACTCTTAACTTAAAATAAATTTTTGCTAGCTAAAAAATCGACAAGTAATCCAAGAAAATTGGTGGTCCTATGAAAATGGTTTCGTCCTATTTCTGTTGAGCAGGTGAAAAAAGAAACCAAAAGTTTCGCTCTTTAAAGTGGATCAAAATTGCGTTGCAGAAATCCGCCATCAAACCCAATTTCTTTGAAGGTGTCAAATAGTCAAAAAAATTGAGGAATTTAAAAGGAAAATTTTGTTCTAAAAAATTAACCAAGAAAGAATGAGATTTTCCAAAAGTTTTCAATTTTTAGAAAATTAAGAGTAGTAGCAGGAATCACAATTTTAATAAGAAACTAATCGTTTTGGGTCTGACTAGATATTTTTCAGATTTTGCGGGAACCCCACAATTATCCTCAAGAAAGTTCTAGAGACTCTTAACTTAAAGTAAATTTTTGCTAGCTAAAAAATCGACAAGTAATCCAAGAAAATTGGTGGTCCTATGAAAATGGTTTCGTCCTATTTCTGTTGAGCAGGTGGAAAATGAAACCAAAAGTTTCGCTCCTTAAAGTAAATCAATATTGTGTTGCAGAAATTCGACATCAAATCCAATTTTTTTAAAGGTGTCAAGTAGTCAAAAAAATTGAGGAATTTGAAAGGGAAATTTCGTTCTAAAAAATTAACCAAAGAAAAATGAGATTTTCCAAAAGTTTTTAATTTAAAAAAATTAAAAGTAGTAGCAAGAATCACAATTTTTAGAAGAAACTGATCGTTTTGGGTCTGACTAGATATTTCTCAGATTTTGTGGGAACCCCACAATTATCCTCCAGAAAGTTCTAGACACTCGTAACTTAAAGTAAATTTTTGCTAGCTAAAAAATCGACTAGTAATCCAAGAAAATTGGAGGTGCTATGAAAATGGTTTCGTCCTGTTTCTGTTGAGCAGGTGGAAGAAGAAACCAAAAGTTTCGCTCCTTAAAGTGGATCAGAATTGCGTTGCAGAAATCCGCCATCAAACCCAATTTCTTTAAAGGTGTCAAATAGTCAAAAAAATTGAGGAATTTGAAAGGGAAATTTTGTTATAAAAAATTAACCAAGAAAGAATGAGATTTTCCAAAAGTTTTCAATTTTTAGAAAATTAAAAGTAGTAGCAGAAATCACAATTTTAAGAAGAAACTGATCGTCTCGGATGTGTCTAGATATTTTTCAGATTTTGTGGGAACCCCACAATTATCCTCCAGAAAGTTCTAGAGATTCTTAACTTAAAGTAAATTTTTGCTGGCTAAAAAATCGACAAGTAATCCAAGAAAATTGGTGGTCCTATGAAAATGGTTTCGTCCTATTTCTGTTGAGCAGGTGGAAAATGAAACCAAAAGTTTCGCTCCTTAAAGTAAATCAATATTGTGTTGCAGAAATTCGACATCAAATCCAATTTTTTTAAAGGTGTCAAGTAGTCAAAAAAATTGAGGAATTTGAAAGGGAAATTTTGTTATAAAAAATTAACCAAGAAAGAATGAGATTTTCCAAAAGTTTTCAATTTTTAGAAAATTAAAAGTAGTAGCAGAAATCACAATTTTAAGAAGAAACTGATCGTCTCGGATGTGTCTAGATATTTTTCAGATTTTGTGGGAACCCCACAATTATCCTCCAGAAAGTTCTAGAGATTCTTAACTTAAAGTAAATTTTTGCTAGCTAAAAAATCGACAAGTAATCCAAGAAAATTGATGGTCCTATGAAAATGCTTTCGTCCTATTTCTGTTGAGCAGGTGGTAAAAGAAACCAAAAGTTTCGCTCCTTAAAGTGGATCAGAATTGCGTTGCAGAAATTCGCCATCAAACCCAATTTCTTTAAAGGTGTCAAATAGTCAAAAAAATTGAGGAATTTGAAAGGGAAATTTTGTTATAAAAAATTAACCAAGAAAGAATGAGATTTTCCAAAAGTTTTCAATTTTTAGAAAATTAAAAGTAGTAGCAGAAATCACAATTTTAAGAAGAAACTGATCGTCTCGGATGTGTCTAGATATTTTTCAGATTTTGTGGGAACCCCACAATTATCCTCCAGAAAGTTCTAGAAATTCTTAACTTAAAGTAAATTTTTGCTAGCTAAAAAATCAACAAGTAATCCAAGAAAATTGATGGTCCTATGAAAATGGTTTCGTCCTATTTCTGTTGAGCAGGTGGTAGAAGAAACCAAAAGTTTCGCTCCTTAAAGTGGATCAAAACTGCGTTGCAGAAATCCGCCATCAAACCCAATTTCTTTAAAGGTGTCAAATAGTCAAAAAAATTGAGGAATTTGAAAGGGAAATTTTGTTATAAAAAATTAACCAAGAAAGAATGAGATTTTCCAAAAGTTTTCAATTTTTAGAAAATTAAAAGTAGTAGCAGAAATCACAATTTTAAGAAGAAACTGATCGTCTCGGATGTGTCTAGATATTTTTCAGATTTTGTGGGAACCCCACAATTATCCTCCAGAAAGTTCTAGAGATTCTTAACTTAAAGTAAATTTTTGCTAGCTAAAAAATCGACAAGTAATCCAAGAAAATTGATGGTCCTATGAAAATGCTTTCGTCCTATTTCTGTTGAGCAGGTGGTAGAAGAAACCAAAAGTTTCGCTCCTTAAAGTGGATCAAAATTGCGTTGCAGAAATCCGCCATCAAACCCCATTTCTTTAAAGGTGTCAAATAGTAACTTGAATAGTTATTGCAGAAGAATTGAGGAATTTGAAAGGGAAATTGAGTTCTAAAAAATTAACCAAGAAAGAATGAAATTCTCCAAAAGTTTACAATTTTTAGAAAATTAGAATTAGTAGCAGGAATCACAATTTTAAGAAGAAATGGATCGTTTTCAGTCTGACTAGATATTTTGTGGGAACTCCACAATTATCCTCCAGAAAGTTCTAGGGACTCTTAACTTAAAGTAATTTTTTGCTAGCAGAACAGTCGACAAGAAGTCCTATGAAGACGATTTTATTCTATTTTTGTTGAAGAGATGGAGAGAGAAAGCAAAAGTTTCGCTCCTTATAATGGATCAAAACTATGTTGCAGAAATCCGACATCAGACGTAATTTCTGCAAACGTGTCAAATGGTAACTTAAAGAGTTAGCACAAAAAATTGAGGAATTCGAAAGAAGAACTTTGCCAAAAAAAATTTACCAAAAAAGAAAGAGATTTTCCAAAATTCTTCAATTTTTATAAAATTAAAAGTAGTAGCAGGAATCACAATTTTAAAAGAAACTTTGGGTCAAGCTAGTTATTTGTCAGATTTTTTGCAACCCTACGACCATCCTCCCGAAGATTTTAAAACTCTTAAATTAAAATTAATTTCTGCTAGCAGGGAAATTGACAAGTGATCGAAGAGAATTAGGTTTTCAACAAAAACGGCTCGTCTTGTTTCCGTTAAAATGGTGGAAGAAGAAAGCGAGATTTGCTCCATATAACGGATCAAAACTACCTTACAGAAATCTGCCATTAAAAGTAATTTCTGCAAAAGCGTCAAATAGTAACTTGAGGAGTTAACGCAAGAAAATTGAGAAATTTGAAAAAAAAATTTCGCTAAAAAAAATTAACCAAGAAGCAACAAGATTGATTGAATGAGTTTGATTGAAAGTAGTAGCAGAAATCACAAATTTAAGTAGAAACTGAGTGTTTTGGATTCAGATTTTTTTGGAACCCCACAATCATCCTCCAGAAGCTTCTAAAGACTCTTAACTTAAAGTAATTTTGTGCTAGCAAGAAGATCTACAAGTGATCGAAGAGAATTTTTGGCTTCCTGAAGATGGTTTCGTCCTCTTTCGTTTAATGGGGGCACGTCCGGCGGCCGTGTGGAATTCGCGTTTCTATAAATCAAATAAGTGTATGCGAAGTCATATATGGAGTTGGTTTTGTTTGGTGGGGGCGTTGGCGATATTCAAAACACATCTCCCTGAGCGGAATTTTAAATCCGTTTCGCAAAGATGGCCACGTTTTAATGAAATAACGGTGGTGGTGGCGGCGGCGGCGAAAGAGACGAGGAGAGTAAAAGAGGGATGAGGGGTGGTGGTGGCGGTTCTGGTCATAACCGAATAAGCCGCGGCCGACCATGTGTGCAACAATTACAAAGAAAAGGGTGCAGTAGTATGTGTGGCCGTTGTGTTTGTTTTGGTTCCGTATGTTAGTGCACGCACACGTACATAGAAACAGGACCGGACCTAATTCGATTATTATTTTATTAATATTTGTGGTCCAGTAAGCAAAGAGAAAATTTACAATCGAATCCGGTCGCTTAAAAAATTAAGAAATATAGTTACAAGAGAAAGACGTGATACGCTTGATGAAAGAAAAGTAACAAAAATAATTGAAAAACTAGAAAAAAGAATTTTTTTATAATATCCACATTTTCAAAAACTTTTGCCGACAATTACTTTTCTATTATTACGCTGTTGGCAAAAATATTCTCGAAATTTTCTAGATTGCATTAATCAAAAAATAGGAAAAATTTATCCAAAATCAGAATTAATTAATTAAATAAATTCACCACCTTCGATTCCTTGCGATTTTCTCTGTCGAAACGTTACTTTCTGAGATCAAAGCTCGAGTACGATTTCGCTAAACTATTAAACCAGAAAAATGATTAAAGCAAACCGAATCCAATTAGAAAGAGCCGCCGACAATAATTGCGGTCCACAGCATCGGTTCAGTCGAGAAGCCTTATCAACGCCATCGGTTATCATCCATGTTTCATATATGCTTTCCTCATCAAAGGAGGCGAGTGCGTATCCAGATAACCAATACAGGGGATCATAAAGATTTTTATAGCGGTGGTGGCCGAAAACACGGGATAAATTGGCCTTTGTGTTGGCGGTTGTGCGACTGTTGTGGGCCAGAAAGCATAGTGAGGACGTTCCTAATCCCATATTGGCGGCTTATTGACAACCGCAACGTCTACACGAGAAAACTCGAACGACAAACCAGAAGAAATTTCAACCTTTCCCCTTTCGATAATTTTTCAAACAATTTTTTTCCCACTTTACCAACTAAATTACCAAACTTTTCAAACCACCACTGTTAATCAGAAGAAACTTTAATTTTTTTGTTGATGAATCGTTGTCGTTGTGTCTACGCGTTGAGCTTTCAGAAGCCTGTCAATGCTCTGCAGACATGTAATAGCGGAGACGGGCTTTATAAGTCACGGGGGTATTGAGGAACTGCCGGCCAACATGTGGACACTAAAATCACCAGACAGAGCCACCCTTATTGATACTGGACGTAATAAATGTATCTCTTGTCTCGGTCTTCCGTTCGTTTCGTCGCAGACGTTGCCGGCTAATTGATTAACTATTGTCCTTCGAACGGAGAACGTTTTAGATCGAAATTACGATTGGTTAACGGCGTCGGGACGCCGCCGCCACCGCCGCCAACAACTTCACGTCAGTATCTATGACCGTGGCGTATAATGACACCGGCCAATGACCAATATCGAAGGCAACAGGGCGAACGTCCAGAGGCAACAGCTGATACTAACATCGCATTATGCCGCTCACCGCATCCACTACATTGTTAATAAAACGATTATTCGATCGTGTGAGCGCATTGTCCGATATTGTGGAACGGCTGAAGAACAGCGGGCGAACTTTCCACCCCTAAATTGCCACCATCAAAAAAGAACAAATCTTGAATCGTAACGATTTAACTTTCGATAACCAAAATAACTTTTTTAGTGTTTCAGTAGTGTTTCAAGTCACTGGAAGTTAGTGCTTCATTATTGACTTTTGAAAACAAATGATATATAAATTCAATCTTTTTCGTATAAAAGCATAAGGAGGGTACTCCAAAAATATATAGCGCTGCCGCAATTATAGACATGTCAGTAGAGTTTCAGTAATGTTTCAGATAGAAATTTAGAATTTTTTTTATTATTATTGAAATTGGTCTTTATAAAGATTTCCGGTAATAGATACTTATAAATTTTTTTTAGTGCTTCAGTGTTTCAAAATGAATTTAATAGTTTTTCTACAGAAATGACCCGCTTTTTGTAAAATCATGAGAGTATTCAAAAATATGTCATTTCCTCACTCAATCATTAGTTAGTAATAGTGTTTCAATGATGCTTCAGGTAGAAACACATTTTGATTAAATTTTTCGGTAATAGAAACTTATAAATCAAGAAAAAAAGATGTGCTTTAGTGTTTCAAATTTTTTTTAATAGTTAATCTATAGAAATGAATTGATTTAAAAAAAGGAGGAAATATCAAAAATATGTTATTTTCACATTCAACCATTAGTTGGTGATTGTGTTTCAGTGATGCTTCAGATAAAAATTTGGATTTATTTTATTGTTATTGAAACACACTTTGATTCAATTTTCCGGTAATGGAAACTTATAAATAAAAAAAAATTGTGCTTCAGTGTTTCAAAATTTATTTAATAGTTAATCTATAGAAATGGCTTAATTAAAAAACAAAGGAGGAAATATCAAAAATATGTTATTTTCACACTCAACCATTAGTTGGTAATAGTGTTTCAGTGATGCTTCAGATAGAAATTTGGATTTATTTTATTGTTATTGAAACACACTTTGATTCAATTTTCCGGTAATGGAAACTTATAAATCAAGAAAAAAAATGTGCTTCAGTGTTTCAAAATTTATTTAATAATTAATCTATAGAAATTGCTTAATTTAAAAAACAGGAGGGAATATCAAAAATATGTTATTTTCACATTCAACCATTAGTTGGTAATAGTGTTTCAGTGATGCTTCAGATAGAAATTTGGATTTATTTTATTGTTATTGAAACACACTTTGATTCAATTTTACGGTAATGGAAACTTATAAATCAAGAAAGAAAATTGTGCTTCAGTGTTTCAAAATTTATTTAATAGTTAATTTATAGAAATGACTTGATTTAAAAAAAGAAGAAGGAAATATCAAAAATATGTTATTTTCACACTCAACCATTAGTTAGTAATAGTGTTTCAGTGATGCTTCAGATAGAAATTTGGATTTATTTTATTGTTATTGAAACACACTTTGATTCAATTTTCCGGTAATGGAAACTTATAAATCAAGAAAAAAAATTGTGCTTCAGTGTTTCAAAATTTATTTAATAGTTAATCTATAGAAATGACTTGATTTAAAAAAAGGAGAAGGAAATATCAAAAATATGTTATTTTTACACTCAACCATTAGTTGGTAATAGTGCTTCAGTAATGCTTCAGATAGAAATTTGGATTTATTTTATTGTTATTGAAACACACTTTGATTCAATTTTCCGGTAATGGAAACTTATAAAAAAAAATGTGCTTCAGTGTTTCAAAATTTATTTAATAGTTAATCTATAGAAATGGCTTAATTAAAAAAGAAAGGAGGAAATATCAAAAATATGTTATTTTCACACTCAACCATTAGTTGGTAATAGTGTTTCAGTGCTGCTTCAGATAGAAATTTGGATTTATTTTATTGTTATTGAAACACACTTTGATTAAATTTTCCGGCAATGGAAACTTGTAAATCAAGAAAAAAATGTTGTGCTTCAGTGTTTCAAAATTTATTTAATAGTTAATCTATAGAAATTACTTAATTTAAAAACCAGGAGGGAATATCAAAAATATGTTATTTCCATACTCAACTATTAGCTGGTAATAGTGTTTCGGTAATGCTTCAGATACAAATTTGAAATTTTTTTATTATTGTTGAAATAGACTTTGGCTACATTTTCTGGTAATAAAAGTGAATAAATCAAAAAAAAATTGTGCTTCAATGTGTTTCAAAATTTATTTAATGAGAAATAAACGACTATGTCAAAAATACGAGGATATTCTAAGGATGTATAATTTTCTCTCTCAACCACTGACTGGCAATAGCGTTTCGTGTTTCATAATAATAGCAGTGTTAGTGTTTCAAAAATCCCTCGTATTATACTAATTTAAATAGTAAATAAGTACGAAATTTAAAAGTTACTTGTCAGTGTAATGCCATAAAATTAAAAAGTAGTGCTTCGTTTTCATCAAAATAATGTTAAAATAAGTACACTAAATATGTTGTTGTCGAAAATATTAAATTACGCATGCATGTCTAATGCTTAAAGTATTAGTATAGAAATTACCACAATCTTTAGTGTTTCAATAATGTTTCAAGACATTAATTTTGAAAATTCTTGATTACAACAGATTTTATTTAAACTTTACGATAATAGAAATTTTCAAAGTAAACACCCATATTTTTAGCAACACTGCAGAAATTTCTAAAATTATTAGTGTTTCAATAGTGCTTCATTCAGTAATTTAGATTAGTTATCAATAAAACTAGACAAAATGTCCACAGAATTAAATGACGTCAAGTTAGAAAGTATGTTTAGTAAATTTTAAAGTTCATAGTATTTCGTGTTTCATGATAACAGTAGTCAAATAATAAGAAAGTGTCTAATTATTTATAAATATTTAAATTACTATGAAAACTGTTAAATAAATTGGTATTTCAATAATGTTTCAATATATCATTTCGAATATTTTTTATCCTTCTTAGAACTAATTTTAATTAATCCTTCCGGTAATAAAAATATATAATTTTTTGTGCTTCACTGTGTTTCATAAATTTATTCACTAAATTATTATGTAAAAATAGCCAATTTCTTTAAAAGACCCAAGGAGGATATTCCAGCAGTATGTGGCTTTTATATTAAATGACAAATTCTATAGTAGTGCTTTGTGTTTCAATATAATTGTGCTAGAAGCGTAATAAAATGTATATATTGGCCCCAAAAAGGTTGAATAACGTATAAATATTCGAAGCGTTACAATGAAAGCTACTAAAATATTTAGTGCTTCAAAAATGTTTCATATTATAATTTAGAAAGTTTATGACTCTCATTGAGTATTACATAATAAATGGTAATGAGTTAGAAATTTTAAACTTGGTCATTAGTGTTTCATGATACCGTAAAACTAAAAGTAGTGCTTCGTGTTTCAGAAAAATAGTGTTTACAAAGTCAACAATCTTAAGTATATTGCCACCAAAACACTACGTCACGTGTGCATATTTGAAGTACTACTAAGGAAAGTACTACAATTATGAGTGTTTCAATAATGCTTCACATATTATTTTAAAGAAATTTTGATGGTTATCACAACTAAATTATCTGGCATTACAATTAGATAGTGTAAGAATATAGAATACTTTTAAAGATTTTTCAGGTACTCTAAAACTATAAAATTGTGTTTCGTGTTTCATAAAAATACTAATGAAAGAATTGAAACAAATAAGCATTTTGTAAACTTTTTGAGTCACACATGAATATTTTTAGTATCATTGCAATAATTACTGGAATTATTAGTGTTTCAAAGGTGTTTCATTAAGCAATTTTAAAACTTTTTGACTGTCAACACCAAATAAACTGTCATTGGAATTAAATGTTGTTCGGCCAGAGGATAATGTATGAGAAATTTTATAGTTAGCCATAAGTGCTTCAATAGTGCTTCATCTCCTATTTTAGATCGATGATCAATAAAATTGGACAAAATGTCAACAGAATTTAATGATTTCAAGTTGAAATTATATATGGAAAATTTCAAAGTTAGTGCTTCAAAAAATAGTGTTTCGTGTTTCATGATAATAGTGAAAATTCAATACAAATAATCAAAAAATGTTGTGGTGCATCTAAATATTAAAAGTATTAATGAAAATTTGCATATTGCAATAATTGGTGTTTCAATAATGCTTCACTTCTTAATTCTGCTAATGATTAAGGAGATACAAATTTTTGTGTTCTACTGAAGAATTATATATTTCTGAATTTTAGAAAATATTGCTAACAACAAAACAACAACAAAAATCTAAAAACGAAACACAAACTACTAGTGTTTCAATTTAATTTGATATTTTATAATAGAAGCTGAACTTAAATAATTTTCAAGATTCAAAAGTTTACGTTAGAAGTTGGCATGAAATTGAAAATAAATTACAAGTGCTTCACTGGTACTTCAATTTATTTTTTTGTAATTTTTGATACTTCATAGATATCAACATAAATTTTTTTTAGTTATCACAAGAGTAGAAACGACGCAAATAATTTAATTTTAGCATTAAAAAATTGCTTGAAAAACAAATGATTGAAATTTTAATTTGAACTGAAGACTTCTTTAAAAAAAAATTTTAAATTGATATTTTTGTCGTAAACCTTTCGAGGATTGCTCATCAAAGTTGCGTTCCCGCCACCTTATTATAGGAACTACGGTCAATAGGGTCGATCGCATAAAGGGTTTATCGAGTGTGCGGGATTGATGAGGACCTTGTTAGGCATCATCGGGAGATATTGAGATCGCTCTCTATATAATATGTGCCCTTTTTCCGTCGACCATCTAATTGGCGTACATATCCGTCATAAATCCAGAAAATTCTATAGGGACAATTTAATTGAACCCTCAACCAGGGAATCGAGACATCCGCTCGACTTTTTCGACATTTTATTAATAGACGTAGAACCGGCGGTGCGCTTTGAGGATGTACTTCGAATTAGTCAAATTTTTCTCTCTTCCTCTTGACCCTTTCCGTCATGAAAAAGGGAGAAGTTAAAAAAAAACAAAAAAATCGATGCCGGCATCGGCGACTAAATAATTCAGGGACTAATTAGGAATTTATGCGGCGCGAGCCGGGGACGGCTTTTGATTAGATTGGGACCAATTTTTCTTGGGAGAATTAAGAAAGATGCATATTGGATGAGGCCGGTTCAATTACTCTTGCCTCGGGGCGATTGCGGTAATTGGAAAATATCTATGAACAAAACTTCTAACAAAACAACCCCCTAAAATAACGAGGTCCAACTAAATTTTTTGTAGTAGGTAGATTTTAGTGCGAGCTCTCTTGGAGCTATTTAGTCAAGATTTTAACGCAATATTCAATTTGTATTGGTTCAAGTACTGTGATGAGGAAATTGTTTGGAATTGCGCCAGTAAATAAATAAAAAAACAATTAGAAAATTTCTGATTTCTTATCACAACGACGATACATCCCACAATTTGAGAATCGCAGCTCTACAGTGTGGTTCTTGTTCAAAGCTCATTAGAAGCATATAGAGAAAGAAAAAAGATGCAAATCTAAAGTTTTGTATGGAGATTAAAAAGTTTTTCTATGGAAGGAAATTATTTTAGAAATGGTGGCACTTTCACTATACCAGAAGTTTATTTTTTGCCCCAATGACCAGAAAAGATTTCGAGGACTTTTTAATAATTATGGACGGCTAAATAACGCTTAATGAATGAAAAATCTGTAACTGGAAGTTGAGGTTTCAGGGTATTTTCACGCAAACTCAGACATGTCTACTCGATCTAGTCAAAATGATGTACTCTTCTCCATCTTCTATTTAAAGAATTTTGAAAAATTAATTTTTGAGTCCTTACAAATTTACCATTGTGCAAGCTCTCAGGATGTGTTTGCAGAATTGATTTCTACCAAATGTTGTTGGTTAAATGTCAGAAAGATCGTAATTTAAAAAAATATTTGGACGAAAGGCCAAGAAATCTTCCATCATCCTAATTCATGATTAGGCACAAAAAATCCTCATGTTACTCAAGAAAAAAAATTAAGTTAACTGCAACTTTAAAATTTTCTGCTCCTTATTGGGCACTGAAGTCCGCTACTATATGGATGCTGAGAACTTGAACGGTATTCGCTATTTAGAAATCTTAAAACATCAAGTGAAAAAGTTTTTGGATGCTTTACACTCGACTCCTTTGGTTACCACTTGACAACTTGACAAGTATCAATATAATTAGGAGAGATTCAGCCAAAATTTTCAAAGATAGGTGGGCTAGACTTTGCGGTCCATGGAATTGGTCTTGTAGATCTCCGTGAAAACTCAAAATTTATCTTTGAGGCAAAATCAGAGGGAAATTTATAATTTTTTATTCAAAGATTTTTTGTCTCTGTAAAAAAAATATTTTTTTTCTCAAAAATTGTGCAATATCGAGGCATGGCCGTATTCACAGACTCTTAGAAAAATTCAGCGGGCATTTTAAAAATAGACAAAGTTCCATTTAACGTAGAAAAAGTGCCATAAACTCAAAAAAAAATTTCTTCCGACAGAAAATGATTTTTTGATTCTCTAATGGGCCCTGCATCAGAATACACTACAAACTAAGTATGATAACGACGACTCATTGCGATATAGAGACTGTAGACGGTTTAAGTTTGTTACTATTGGAAAGAGAAATCAAAATGAAGATACCTAAACCTAACACTTGGACAATGTCAATTTTTATAAAAAAAAGTAGCAAAAAGTATACTGCATATTTACGGTTTTTGCAGTAACTCCGCCCACCGATATGGGTCTTATATGCCGCGGAATCTACTGATAATTTTAGTTGCATTACAAGTGTTAAATGAAACGCAAATGGATATCTGGAACGATTCACAGATGAAAAGTGAACCTGAGTGAACACCTCGAAATTTTCGAGATTTGAATGAGACTAAATTTGGAAATTCTAAAGGGAACGGAATTATTGAGTAAAGTTTTTTGGCTTTGGCGTAAGCGACTTTTTCAAGTTTTCGAATAGAAATAAAATTATTTAGTAAAAAAATTAGAAAACGAAAATTTTTTGCTAAACCAAAGATTCCAACTTTTCAGTAACGGTAATAATTTTGGGTCTTTTGATGCCGGCCCTGTACCTAACACTTGGACAATGTTAATTTTTATAAAAAAAGTAGCAAAAAGTATGCTGCATATTTACAGTTTTTGCAGTAGCTCCGCCCACCGATATGGGTCTCAAATGCCGCGGAGTCTACTGATAATTTTAGTTGCATTACAAGTGTTAAATGAAACGGAAATGGATATCTGGTACGATTGACAGATGAAAAGTGAACTTGAGTGAACACCTCGAAATTTTCGAGATTTGAATGAGACTAAATTTGGAAATTCTAAAGGAAACGGAATTATTGAGTAAAGTTTTTTGGCTTTGGCGTAAGTGACTTTTTCAAGTTTTCGAATAGAAATAAAATTATTTTGTAAAAAAATTGGAAAACGAAAATTTTTCGCAAAACCAAAGATTCGAACTTTTCAGTAACGGTAATAATTTTGGGTCTTTTGATGCCGGCCCTGTACCTAACACTTGGACAATGTTAATTTTTATAAAAAAAAGTAGCAAAAAGTATACTGCATTTTTACGGTTTTTGCAGTAGCTCCGCCCACCGATATGGGTCTCAAATGCCGCGGAGTCTACTGATAATTTTAATTGCAATACAAATGTTAAATAAATCAGAAGTAGATATGTGGTACGATTGATAAATGAAAAGTGAACTTGAGTGAACACCTGAAAATTTTTGAGATATGAATAAGAATAAATTTGGAAATTCTAAAGGGAACGGAATTGTGAAGTAAAATTGTCACTTTTACTGTAAGTGACTTTTTCAAGTTTTCAAATAGAAATAAAATTATTTAGTAAAAAAATTACAAAAAAGAAATTTTTCGCAAAATCAAATATTCGAATTTTTCAGTAACTGTGATAATTTTGGGTCTTTTGATGCCGGCCCTGTTTCGGGCCGCCACAAATCTGTGCACCGCTCCGTAATTATCGTATATTTATAGCAAAATTAATGATTTTTCTTAATTAGTATCGTGCGTGTCTGAAGATTAGGTTGATTTTAGCTCGTGTCTTCGTGCTAACTATAGGAAATCGTTCCTTAAAGACCTTCTTTTTCCAAAGTCATGCGATCCGACCATCCGTCAAACGCTTCGTTTAATGTTTGACGATATTTCTGACAATTATCTCGGTCAGCCATCGGTTTCGCGTGGGACAGGTTCGTACAAGCACCTAATCGATTTCTTTAAAATTTATTTTCTATACAGACACATACCAAAAACCGAACCCCGTCGGACCCGCACCTAAACAGGACTGATTCCTTTATCAAGTGGAGGATTAGACGGGAAAACGGGGGAAACGCCGTACTGACCCTGCAGGATCCAATAAGACACTAATCCAGGAGGTCGCACGGTATTACAGGACCGTCGCTGATATATGGCGGCCCCGGACGCAGTATTAACCACCTAAAGGGTTGATGCGGGATCAGATTAGCTAATTAATTGGTTATCGCACTTTATTTGTGAGGAATTTCGGGGACCACCCCGCAAAATCTTGCCGGACGCTAATATTATCGAAATAGAAGAGACGAGTAGATTGACGAAAAGAGAACGGCACTGTTTTATTATAAATGTTTATATAGTGTGGCAGGGGTCGGGGCGTAAACAGGACACGGCGTCCTGGTTTTAGATTTGTGTTTTCAAAGATCTGTATCGGAGAGATCATAAAACGGCTTATGGACCACCCAGGGACACTCCAGCCATTTTTACGAACAAAAAACTCCAATAATTAGAGGCCATGTGCGAACCAGACCCCACGATGCGAGTTCGACGAGACATTATAGGAACGATACATGCATATTTTTATTACCCAACTTTTATTATCGTTTTTGTTTCTTCTATAGTTTTTTTTTTCGTCAACATCACTGCAACGTTACAAATTTTACTCAAACCATCAAGAATTTCTTCCAAACAATTCTGAATTTTTTCAATTTTTTTAGCACTTCAACACAGGAATTCTCAACATACTTGGGATTATGTACGAATAATTTAGCTGTAAAACTTAATAAAATTGTTGATGGTTTAACAATTATTAACACTTCAGAAGTGCTTCAAAATTCCACAAACAATATTCTTGAAAAAATTGCTTTAAAAATATCAAAAAATTTCCATTAATTTTTGATGCTTCATTGCTTCAAGTTTCGAAATTATTTGAATTAACAACAAAAACAGTATCGGGAGAAAATAATATTATTACCCGAAAAAAAATATTTTTACCGGTGTTTCGTGTTTCACAATAGTGAAATGAAGAACAAATTATTTAATTTTGAACTGCAACAATTTTTGCGGAACGTACAAAAAATTTCAATAAATTTGTTCAAAGCGGTAGAAACTTTAGTGTTTCAGAGTGTTTCAATAACACTTTAAACTTTAGTAATTTTGTCATTATTAATTATACATGTGACAATAAGATAAAACACAATATGCGAAAAAATTAAAAATAAGATATTACTGTATTGTATTTTACGGTATTAACATCGATTGGAGGTGCTTTATTAGTGTTTCATGTTTGATATTAGAAGCAACGATTAAATAAAGAAATTGAAGAAAATTCAACGGCGAAAGATATTTTATACACGTGTAAAGACTTAAATACTTTAATAAAGTTTAGTTTAAAATAACTGCTTCAATAGTGTTTCACCGGGTGTTTCAAAGTGTTATATAATTAGTCAAAAAATTTCTAGTTATAACCGCTTTCCTTCAACAAATTCAGAGTACGTAAAAAAATATATTCTTAAGTAAATTGCAAGTGTTTCAATAGTGTTTTGTGTTTCATATTTAGCAGCAGAGCAACGATTGAATAAGAAAATTGAAGAAATTTCCACTGCAAAAGATATTTTGTACAATTGTGAAGACTTAGGTATTACAATTAAGTATGGCAATTTCACTATAAAATAACTGTTTCAATAGGGCTTCACCAGGTGTTTCAAAGTGTTATATAATCAGTCAAAAAAATCCTAGCTATAACCTGTTTCTTTCATCAAATTTAGGGTACGTAAAAAATATTTTTTTTAAGTAAGTTGCAGGTGCTTCAATAGTGTCTTGTGTTTCATATTTAGCAGTAGACCAACGACTAAATAAAAAAATTGGAGAAATTTCAACTGCAAAAATTATTCTGGAGACTTGTGAAGACTTAAGTACTACAATATAGTTCAGTATAAAATAACGGTTTCAATAGTGCTTCATCAGGTGTTTTAAAGTGTTATATAATTAGTCAAAAAAATCATAGTTATAACCTGTTTTTTTCATCAAATTCAGGGCACTTAAAAAATAAATTTTTTAAGTAAGTTGCAGGTGCTTCAATAGTGTTTTGTGTTTCATATTTAGCAGTGGACCAACGACTAAATAAAAAAATTGAAGAAATTTCAATTGCAAAGATTATCTTGGATACTTTTAAAGACTTAAGTACTACAATATAGTTCAGTATAAAATAATTTTTTCAATAGTGCTTCATCAGGTGTTTCAAAGTGTTATATAGTTAGTAAAAAAATTATAACTATAACCTGTTTCTTGTATCAAATTTAAGGTACGTAAAATACGAACATTCTTAACTGAGTCGCAAGTGCTTCAATATTGTTTTGCGTTTCATATTTGGCAGTAGATCAACGATTAAATAAAAAAATTGAAAAAATTTCAACTGCGAAAATTATTTTCTATACTTGTAAAGGCTTACAAAGTACGATAATATAGTTGAGTATACAACAACTGCTTCAATAGCGTTTCATCAGGTGTTTCAAAGTGTTAAATAATTAGTCAAAAAACTTCTAGTTGCAACTTGTTTGTTTCATCAATGTCAAGGTAGGTAGAAAAATAATTTTCTTTGTAAGTCGTAGGTGCTTCAATCAAGTTTCGTGCTTCAAATTATAAAGTATGCCTGAGACATTAAAAAATAATTTTCTATAGAAAAAAATATACAAAATACGTATAAAAATTCGACCTATTTTTGTACATCTGCTACAGAGATTAATGTTTCAGTAGTGTTTCATCGGGTGATTTAGAGTTTTCTTTAATTACGTGAAAAAATTTCTAGTTATTACCCGCAGTTTCTAAAAGCATAAGTAGACATAGAAATATATTTTTGAAGTCATTCGTAGGTGCTTCAATAGCGCTGTGTGTTTCATTTATAGTAACAGGATAAAAAAGTTCAAAGAAATTTTTTTTTAAGAAGGTACTTTGAGAAATACATATAAAGAATTAAACTACTTTTAGGAAACTTGCTGCAGCGATTGATGTTTCAATTATATTTTATCAGGTGTTTCAAAATCTCTTATACTTAGTGAAAAAACTGTAGATAGAAACTGCATTTATTAAAAGCCTAAGAGCAAATAAATAAAAGTGTTACGTCAATTTTAGGTGCTTCAATAGTGTTTCGGGTAGTAATGCAAATGCATTAAAAATTTAATAAGATAACTCTGATAAGTATAGAGATTTAAATTTTGTTTGAAAATCTTTGTTGGTTAATGTTTCAATGGTGCGTTATCAGGTGCTTCAGAATTTTCGATAATTAGTCAAAAATTCTAGAAATTATCTGCATCCTTCAAGAAGCCAGCAGTATATGAAAAAGAAACTGTCAATAGCAGGTGTTTCAATAATGTTTCATATTTCATAATTAGTAGCAGGATAGGCATTAAAAATTGATTTTAAAAAGAAAAGGATCTGAAATAAAATATGGGTGAAGAATTTAACTATTTGCAATAATTAATGTTTCAACGGTGTTTCATCAGATGCTTCAAAGTGTTAGCAAAGAAATATCTAGTCATAATCTGCATTCGTCAAAAAACTGAGCGCAAGTAAAAAATAATATTCTTACATCAACCGAAGGTGCTTCAATAGTGTTTCATGTTTAGTAGTAATTCGGAGGAATTACAAATTTAATTAAAATATTTAAAAAATCTGAAATACCTACAGAGGTTAAGACTACTTTTGTAAAAATTTGTTGGTTAATGTCTCAATGGTGTTTCACCAAGTGTTTCAGAGTATCATATAATTATTTAAATCTCTAGTTATCATCTGCACTTTTAAGAAACTAAGACCATGCAAAAAACAATTAAATTATTTACTTCAATCGCAAGTGCTTCAGTACTGTTTCATGCTTCACTAGCAGTAGATATTAAAAATTAATTGTAATCAGAAAAAATATTTGCAATGCAAATAAATATTTCATCTACTTTGTAAAACTCGCTAAAATTATTAATGTTTCAATGGAGTTTCATAAAGTGTTTCAAAGTCTTCTCAAGTTAGCCGAAAAGAAATCTGGTAATAAATTGATTTCTTTGAGAAACTTAAAACAAGTAAAAATATTAAATTCCTACTTCAATCGCAGGTGTTTCAATAAAGCTTTGAGTTTCATTTTAAGTAGTGGGGCAGAAATCTTGAAAATTAAGTTTTATCAACAAAGAAATGTCTGAAATACGTATAAGATTTGCAATATTGTTGCGAAACTCGCTACAATGGTTAGTGCTTCAATAATGTTTCAGTTGGTGCTTCAAAAATTTTTAAATAATTTTTTTTTTGCAATTTCGAGGACTAATCGATATCTTCAAATTACATTAAAAATATGTTTACGAAACTTTTTTTGACAACTATTGAAATTATTCCTCTTACTACAACAAACTCTTCTGTAATCTCCTTTTGTTACCACCGATGTTAGTAACCACGATATTTATATTAATAACCCTCACCCTTCCTTTAATACGCGATCAAACTTTTCGCCGCCGTCACATCGTTTGGGGTTTCATCCCCGTTCAACCACCCACCTCCCCGATTCTGCCGTTATCGTCGTTGCGTCCACCCAACAAACCCTAATTTATACTAATTGTTGTCAGTTTCCAAGGTGACGCCGCCGTATAATTATCAATAGATCTGATTATTATTGATGAAGGCGCAGCATGGCCGATGTCTCTTCTCTCCTCCCGTCTCCCTTCACCCTTCCAGTTATTGTGACGTCGATGCTGAATTTTAATCGAGACATAAATATATTCCTTTACTTCCCTCTATCACCATAACCACCTCAATCATTCACATGACACTAAAAATTGGAAAAATCTTAAAATTTTTGTTTCGTTTTCATTGCTCCGGCGTCGTTTTAGAGCTATTTCGTCGAGATTTTTACGCAGCAGCTTCAGAATTTGAAGTTTTTCATCCTTGCAACGTTTAGGGATGCCACTTGTCTCGTCCCCTTGTAACTTGACCACTTCGTGAATATCAAAGGGGGTTGATGTTTCGGTAGCGGACGCGCGGTCGCTCGCGATTCCGCTTCGGGCGGAACGTTGGCAAGTTTTTTTAAGAACATCTCCGAACGCGGTCGAAAATCAATGTATCAAAACCGTTCCCTTCTCCTCATCCCCTTTTTACTCTTGCTCCACACAGATATTAATTATTTGCTAACATTGTTCCGTGGCTTTATTAAATTGGAAAAAGAAATTTCATAGCCGCCTGGGATCGTATCGGCGGTGTAAGCCGCGATGTCAAAGGGGACCCCGGATTTAATTGAAACTTCAAAACATATTAAAAAGCATATCGCTTGATCGCCGTATCGGGACGTAAAAATTAATAATATAACACGACGACCTCTTCGTTCTCTACGTAATATTTTTTTTTTTTTAAGGCACCTGAAAATAGGTTACACCATCAGCATTAAAAAATATGATACATACACGCGAAACGTACGGGGTGTAAATAAAAAAGGGATAGATTACGGGTCCGGGGAGGAGGTGGCGGTGTTCGCTTTTCTCGACGAGAACGCCACCACCGTTGCACAGGGGTGAATTTTATATTTGGAACATTAAATTCTTTTAATTACTTTCTGTATCTACATATTATACGTGTAGTTTGGCCATTATTTTCAGGAATGTTCTGTTGGCCATGCCCGGTGCTCTTTGGAATACTGATTAATTCGCCGGATAATTTATTTTATTTCGCGATACGAACCGCAGAAATTTACACATGAAAAAAGCACACGTGCGGTTTTCTACAATGAATATTAATTGTTGCTATTCGTTGGAAATCCCGCAGGAATTATCGCAGGGAGTTGCGGTTGCGGTCGAAAGTTTCGTTACGTTGCATCGATTACGTTAGAGAGTTGCAGGATTGACAGAAACTCCACTTTTCGTTAGAGCATACGAAAAGTTTCTTGACCATCGTCCATCGAGCAACAGAAAAATTTTTGGCATCGAAAGTCAACTTTGGCAGCAGAAAATATGATTTTTCTTCCAAGAAATTGTCTTCCAAAAATAGTAAAAAATAAGTAACTTTTGTAGTCTACAAATTTCGAAGAATTTTAAGAATTGAACAAATTTATTATTTTTAATATCTAAAGTTTCAGATTTATGTCGCATAATTTTTTTACCCAGTCAAACATTTATTATTAGATATTGCAAATTTTCCATAAAGTGCAAAAATTTAGAAGATATTCTCGAAGACGCAAAACGATATAAAGCATAAATTCATTAGTAAAGTTGTTAATTTTTTTTTAATAAAAATTAACAGTAGAGAGTGCAAATACCTAATTTAAAGTGCAAAAATTTTTCACATTTTTTTACGTGATTTGGTAGTTACTTTAAAATTTCTACTTTAAAACAATTTCAATTTTTTAATTTAAAATTTTTGCTGTAAGCTTGCACTTTATTTTATATTGCACTTCACACTCTGTATTTCTATAAATTATTTATTTCTCAATACTGTTTCAAGTTCTTTGTCTTAGTTTTACAGTTGCTAGCTTAACAACTACATAATAAAAAAAATGTGCAAAAATTTTATTTCCAGTGTAAACGTTTTTTAATAGTACACTTTTGTATCTTTCTAATTTATCTTCAACAACACGTAAAAAAGTTGTATCGCATAATATGTTGAAAGTTAAACCAAAGTTTTTACTGAAAATTTTTTTCTTTAATTGAAAATCCCTGACATAAGTTTGCACTTTATTTCATATTGCACAGTAGCACTTCACACTCTCCATTTCTATAAAGTATTTATTTCTCTACTTTACGTTAAATGTTTTGTCATGATTCTTATAGTTTCAAATTCTAAAGCTGCGAGTTAAGAACTGAAAAAATTACGTTGGAGTGCAAACATGTTTAAAAGATTAATTTTTGTAATTTTCAAAATTAATCTTTAATAGCATGAAAATTTATAATCTGCAAGTTAAAAAATATAACTTAAAATTTTTTCTATTGTTTACAGAAAATTAATTAAATGAAGTGCAAATAATTTTCAGTCCATTTCAAAAATTAATTGAACTGAATTTGTTTTTTTTAAATAATTGTGAGAAATATTATTTATGAATTTAAAAAATTGTGCAAAATAGATTTTAAGTCTACAATTATATACTAAAAATTTTGCACTTTACGTGACATAAATCCAAAAATTAAGATTGGTTTTTTACAATATTTACTTCTATTCTATAGGACATCTATTCTTAGAATTTATAGTTTGCAGATCAAGAAAAGTTTGCAATAAAGCAAAAAATTTGCACTTTATTTTAAATTGGATGGTGAAAATGCAATCTTATCATTTCTAGTAATTACTAATTTTTTAAATAATATTAAGTGTTTTGCCTTCAGGCGTATAGCTTTAGATTTACAATGATTAATTCAGGAAGCTCAAACAAAAATTACGAATAGATAGTGCAATTTTTTTTGTAGTGCAAACGTTTTCGTTATATTTATTTATGTAATTTTCTAAACGTAAAATTTATTCCCAATAATACGTAAAAAATTAAATGAGCTATTTAAGTTTCATAAAATTGGTGCAAATTAAATAAATAGAGTGCAAACGTTTCTTTAAGCGCGTTTCCTTACTAGGTAAAAATTCTTATTGTCACCATTTTTGTAAATATAAAATATTTCTATTAGAAATTAAAATTATTATGCAATTGATTTTTTTTATAGCGGCACTATAATGTTTGCACTTCACGCGACCTAAATTCTCAAACTGCGCATCCTTCTTCTAAATATTCTGTCCCTCTACATAAGATTCGGTTAACTATCTTTCTAGTTCTTAGTTTTATAACTGCGCTTCAAAATAAAATTCAAATTAAGGTTAAAAATTTGCACTTTAATTAGATTAGAAGGTTGCACTTTCTAACATAATTTCAAAACTGATCTACACTTTTAATGACTTTTTGCACAATATTAAGTATTTTGCCTTAAGTTGTATAGTTCTAGATGTGCAGCTGTTAATTCAGAAAGTTCAAACAAAACTACCCATAAAAAGTGAAAAATTTTTGAAGTGCAAACATTTTTGTTACATTTATTTATACAATTTTCTAAAAGTAAAATTTATTTACAATTATTTGTTAAAAAGGACGTAAGGTGAGTTATTTAAATTTAATAAAACCGATGCAAATTAAATAAATAAAGTGCAAACATTTCTTTTAGCACGTTTTCACACTTGGTAAAAGTCTTTATTTTCATTATTTTTGTGAATATAAAATATTTCTATTAGAAGTGAAAATAATTGTGCAATTGATTATTTTATATAGCAGCACTATAATGTTTGCACTTCACGCGACTTTAATCCTCAAAATACGCATTTTTCTTCAAAATATTCTTTCCCTATACATGAAATTGGGTCAACTATTGTTCGAGTTCTTAGTTTTATATCTGCGTCTTAAAATAAAATTCAAATTAACATAAAAAAATTGCACTTTAATTAGAAGTTTGCACTTTCTAAAATATATTCAAAATTCATCTAGACTTTTAATAATTTTTTTGCACCATATTGAATGTTTTATCTTGACGGGTATATATTTGGATGTCCACCTATCAATTCAGTATGTTCAAGCAAAATTATCCATAAAAGGTGCAAAATTTTTGTAGTGCAAATCTTTTTGTTACATTTATTTATGTAATTTTCTAAGCGCAAAATTTATCTACAATACTGTCTAAAATAACGTGTGTAGAGTGAATTATTTAAATTTTATAAAACTGGTGCAAATTAAATAATTAAAGTGCAAACATTTTTTAGGGCGTTTCCATAGTAGGCAAAAATTTTTATTTTCAATATTTTTGTAAATATAAATTTTTTTTTTTGAAAATTAAAATAATTATGCAACAATTGAATTTTATTTTATTTTTTTTATAGCAGCACTATAATGTTTGTACTTCACGCCACTTAAATCCTAAAAGTAGGCATCTTTCTTCAAAATATTCTTGTTTATACATGAGTTAAGTCAATTATTCTTTGAGTTTTTACTTATATGTGCGCCTCAAAATAAATTTCAAATTAACATAAAAAATTTGCACTTTAATTAAAAGTTTGCACTTTCTAAAATATATTTAAGTTTGATATAGACTTTGATAATATTTTATAACAATTTTTATGAATCAAAACCTTTGCCTCACATCAATCTCAATCAACTTAATTAACCTCAGAGTTTACCGGCGCCGATCTATATAGCCCAATTTAGTGTTAATTGTTAAAATTCTGAAGCAAGTTTTCTATTAAGTCGCAATCAAAAGTTGTTCTGTTTATTCCTAAGTTTCTCACCTTAAGAGGGTGAGTAGTCAATTTAAAAAACCTAATCCACTCTCCTCCAAGTGACCGGCGCCGACCTACATTGCCAAACTCTATATTAATTGTTAAAGTTGTTGCAATTTTTTCTTCGACAAATTGTTAACGAAAAGCTATTTTGTTGGTTTCCAACTTTCGACCGGTGCCGACCTATGCGCCCAAATTTATCGTTAATTTATAAAGTGTTCGCAGTTTTCAATTATTTTCTCTGTCACTCTAACATTTCAAAATTTTCACCTCAAGCCAGTTTCAAATTAACTTAATAAATAGAATTCTAGAATTGACCGGCGCCGACCTACACGGCCCAAGTTAGGATTGATTTTTAATATTAAAAAGAAAGTTTGCAAAATTGTAATGTCAAGTTTATTACTCTATTTCTAGGCTGCTCGTTTCCAAACTTTCAATCAAGACAGAACCTAACCCGGCCTCCTTAGAGTTGACCGGTACCGACCTATATTTAGTAACAATTTTTAAAATTTAGAAGTAATTTTTTGTTATTTCGTAATAAATAGTCGTTTTGTCCTTTTCAGGGTAATTCCAATCAATTTAGAAGACTCTTACAATTGGCCGGCGCCGACCTATATCGCTAAATTTAGCTATTTTACAAAATTTGGGCGTTTTTCGAATAAATTTCCTGTTAAATCGTAATAGAGAGTCCGTCTATTTGTAAGTTTGGTCGTTTCGACGAAACTGTCAGCTCGATCGAGCCGTCGTCCAAATTAAAGATTTTTATCGTACATCGACAAGTCTTTCGTCCCCTTGAAACCATCCCCCGCACAAAAAAAAAATAACAATCGCGAATCCGTCCCGATACAATCAAATTCAAATAAAAGCGATAGGGGATCAAACGACACGACACAAATAGAAGCGGCCGTCGCGTCGTTTTACAAGAAGTGGAAGACACCAATTCCACCTCGAGGGAATCGAATCGCAGCCGGCAAAGACACGTACCAATTTCCCTTATCAGTTTCGAGTTTGTTTTTTTTTTCCTTCATCTTCGTCTTCTACTTAGCGAGTCAGCTTCGGGCGTTTCGGCACCAATCTCGTTTCCGGAAGCGATTTTTTTTAATGTTCCATCAATAGTAGGAAGAGGGAAAAATTCGTCAGTTTTCACCGAAGCATTTCCGATTAACGAGCAATAAGCGGGTCGCTAATCGGGGACGTTGCCCAACTTTCCTCTTAAAAAACGGTGGCGAGGGTGAATTTTTATGTAAGTGGCATCGGCGGGCTTAAAGGACCGTGTAATTGATACACGATATCGTCATTTCTGGTTTAAAATCTCCGCCGAGACCCTCTCTCGACAAATTCAATTAGGTTTTATGTTCGGTATGGAAAAATTTTGATTAGGGCCGGACATCGCGGCGACTTGATTGAAAAAGTGAGTGTTGTCGTGACGGCGGGCTTAAATGCGAATTAATTAACTAAGTATCGTGAAATAATTCCGCCAACCATTTCTATTAACCTCCCTACAACCCCCCTGTTCAACGTTTCTCTGTTATTAGGTAAGGGGTGGTCTCGTAGGTGACTTTGATGGAAACGGTGCTGGTATCAGAAATAAAGCGGGATTATGATTGGTCACTTATTTAATTACGATCATCTATCATTTGCTGTCGACAATCCCTGACTTTGACCGATCGCCACCAACGCCAAATCCGAGTGCACCTTAAACTGCACTACGCCACTGACCACCGATTTTCGCGACCGATTTTTAACGCGCCGCACCTGCACGGGAAATTTCTCGAAATTTCGCTCCGACTCTATTCTCGAAAATTCTTAGATACAGTAGAATCGGGATAATGCGGTCGCAATTAATTCGTTTCAACTCTTTCCTAGAAACTTGAAGAGTTTTTTTATATTTCTACATTTTTTTATCACGCCATCTGCGTAATAATTCGGAAAATTGTGGAGGTTTTGGTTTCAAAAATCGAATAATTCATTAAAAAAAATAATTATTTTTATTAAATTGATGCCGGTCAATTTCCGGTCGTTAGATGGGTTCAATTTCTAAAACAAGACGATTTAAAAAAAAATCGAGAAATGAGCCAAACCGTGGCAAAACTTCACCAAACAATTTCTTTCTCTGAAAAACTCGCCCGCAATTCCAAATAAATTAACCGAAAACCTCTCTCGCATTTCCCAATAAAAACCAAAATAATAACCGAACTACTTCCTGTAAAACACTCAGGTTAGAGGGTGGTCGAGCGACACTAAAACCCCCTAGATTTTTGATGTTCCAACATCGTTGCCGTTTTCGTGGTCTTTTCACCTATAAACCCGGCCGTTTTACGAGTTTTCCGGGCTTTCAGAGCCAATATCTCCTGCTCAATACCACCGACCGGACTTTCGCCACCGGACATTACTTGTCATCGGTTTATTGGAACTTATGATTCCCATCCACCGATTCGCCAATAACGTCTTCTTTTCTCTCGTTCTTTTATTTCTTTTAATCGGAAGTTATCGACGACGATTAAATCGACTTTGTATCGTCTATATGTAATAAGGTGGATGAGGCGAAGGGATAACTTATAATTTGAGTGTGACGTTATGAGGGGGATGGTGGTGTTGTCGAAGTCGTTGGGTGATGGCCGGGATGCTCTTAGATGCCTCCTTAATGGCATGGACCGATAACGACGTCCTCCCGGACATTAACGGTGGCGAGACAACATTCACACGCACACGATAAGTGGATATACGCATCCGACTCTTCTGATGTTATTAGAGAGCGACGGGAGGTTTTGGGGGTTAAGATAACGGGATATGTAGCATATGCGAGATGGATCTAACAAACATCAGTAGCTTGTAATTGGGACTGTAGTGGACAATATTAAATCTGAAAATTTTAAAGTTTCAATTGGGTCTCTCCGGGATTTTTTTGTCTTTTTCTTGTTAGACGTACATTAGAAAAATAATTTGCAAAATATAAAGAATCTTAGGGAAAATCGCGTACCTTAATAGATAAAAAAATAATTGGAAAGTTTACTTTAAAAAAATTGCAAAAAGAGAAATAAATGCTGAAAAAGAATTCTTGCAGAATATATGATAAATGCAAATTTTACAACTTTATACTGAAGAAAGTGAATTTTAACGCAGAATATATTGTGAAATAAAAGAAATGGTCCGGTAACGTTTGACTGTAAAACTGTAGAATATGAAAAAAAATTGGGAAGTTTTTAGAAAAAAAATGGCACAAGTGGAAGCTCCTAAGGTGCTCGACATAAGAAATAAATTAAAAACCTGAAAAAAAATTGTAAGAAAATTTGGGGTAGAAAAATTGTCTTCAGCGTTTCATTGGCAGAAAGACAACAATAAAATGAGAAAAAAATTTTGACGACTACTTTAGGCTTGGAACTATCATAACAAATTATTACGATTTCCTAACAAAATGGAAAATAGTAAAAAAATTCTATTATTGGAAAAGTAGAAAAGCATTGTTAGCAATGAATAGGAAATTTAGGTCGAGAAACATTTTATAAAGTGGTAAAAGAAAAAAAATCTATAGCACTTCAACTAAAATTTAACAAAATAAGAAAATGGAAAAATTAATTTAAGTAAATTACCAAGAGAAAATACTGATATAGAGCGTGACTCAAAAAAATTAATTTCAAAAATAGAAAAATCTTTTGCGATATATTGAATTTAAAATCCCATAAGAGGAAGGTTAATTAATGGCAAAGAAGGAGAAAATATGTTAAGAAATCAAAACAAAAAAGTTGATAAGTAAATTGGTAGAAAAAAAAAATGTTTACAGCGTGTTACTGACAGAAATATAGAACAATAAATTGAGAAAAAATATTTGATGGCAACTTTCGACTTGAAACTATCATAAAAATTTGTTTAACTAACAGAAACCACTAAATAAGGCATAAAACATAGCTTCAAAAATTACAAGAAATAAATTATTACCATTTCCTACCAAAAAAGTGAATAGTAAAAAGAATTTTATTTGTGGAAAAGAAGAAAATTAATGTTAGCATTAAAGAAGAAACTTAGGTCAAGAATCATTTAAGAAAAAAAAATTTAAAACACCTGAACTAAAAAATTAATAAAATTTAAAAAAAATTGAGTAAATTGCCTGAAAAAATCGTGATATAGCGTTTGACTAAAAAAATTCAGTTTCCAAAATGGAAGAAATTTTTGCGATACATTGAATCCAAAACCCGATAAAAGGAAGGTTAATTAATGGTAAGGAAGGAAAAAGTATACTAAAAAGCCAAAACCAAAAATTCTGGCAAATAAACTGGTAGAAGAAAAATTGTTTACAGCGTTTCATTAATAGAAAAGTAAAACAATAAATTGAGAAAAAAATTGGATAAAAACTTTAGGTCTGGAACTGTCATAAAAAATTGTTTAACTAACAGAAAAAACTAAATAATAGATAAAAATATTACTTCAAAGATTACAAGAAGCAAATTATTGCGATTTCCTAACAAAATTGGAAATAGTAAAAAATTCTATTATTGGAAAAGTAGAAAAGCATTGTTAGCAATGATTAGAAAACTTAGGTCGAGAAACATTTTATAAGGTGGTAAAAGAAAAAAAATCTAAAGCATTTGAACTAATAATTAACAAAATAAGAAAATGGAAAAATTAATTTAAATAAATTACCAAGAGAAAATCCTGATATAGAGCGTGACTCAAAAAATTCAATTTCAAAAGAATATATTGAATTTAAAATCCCATAAGAGGAAGATTAATTAATGGCAAAGAATGAGAAAATATGTTAAGAATCCAAAACAAAAAAGTTGGTAAGTAAATTGGTAGAAGAAAAAAATGTTTACAGCATTTCACTGATAGAAAGATAGAACAATAAATTGAGAAAAAATGTTTGATGGCAACTTTCAACTTGAAACTATCATAAAAATTTGTTTAACTAACAGAAACTACTAAATAAGGCATAAAAAATTGCTTCAAAAATTACCAGAAATAAATTATTACCATTTTTTACCAAAAAATTGAATAGTAAAAAAAATGTTATATGTGGAAAAGAAGATAATCATTGTTACCATTAAAGAGGTGGGTCAAGAAACATTTTATAAATTGGTGAAGAAAAAAAAAATTAAAGAACCTGAACTAAAAAATAAAGAGAATAAAAAAAAATAAACACTCATAATAGTAAGTTTCCAAAAAAAAGTCCTGATATAGCGTTTGATTCAAAAAATTTAGTTTTGAAACTAGAAAAAATGTTTTGCGATACATTGAATCTAAAACCCGATTAATGGAAGGTCAATTAATGGGGATGAAGGAAAAAATATACTAAAAAACAAAAACAAAAATTGGGTATGTAAATTGGTAGAAGAAAAATTGCATATAGCGTTTCATTGACAAAAATATAAAACAATAAAATGAGACAAAATTTCTATGACAACTTTAGACTTGGAACTTTCATAAAAATTTGTTTAACTAACAGAAACCACTAAATAAGGGATAAAAAATTGCTTCAAAAATTACAAGAAATAAATTATTACCATTTTTTACCAAAAATTTGAATAATAAAACAAATGTTATATGTGGAGAAGTAGAAAATTATTGTTACCATTAAAGAGGTGGGTCAAGAAACATTTTATAAATTGGTGAAGAAAAAAAAAATTAAAAAACCTGAACTAAAAAATAAAGAGAATAAAAAAAAATAAACACTCATAATAGTAAGTTGCCAAAAAAAAGTCATATATAGCGTTTGACTCAAAAAATTCAGTTTTGAAACTAGAAACAATGTTTTGCGATACATTGAATCTAAAACCCGATTAATGGAAGGTCAATTAATGGGAATGAAGGAAAAAATATACTAAAAAACAAAAACAAAAATTTGGTATGTAAATTGGTAGAAGAAAAATTGCTTATAGCGTTTCATTGACAAAAATATAAAACAATAAAATGAGACAAAATTTTGATGACAACTTTATACTTGGAACTTTCATAAAAAAAAATTTAACTAACAGAGACCACTAAATAATGGAAAAAATTGCAAGAAATAAATTATTACGATTTTCTAAAAGAAAATTTAATAGTGATAGAAATTTTATGCTTGGAAAAGTCGAAAAACATTGCTAGCGTTGAGGAGAAAACTTAAGTCGAGAAACATTTTATAAAGTGGTAAAAAAAGATTCTAAAGCATTTGAAATAAAAACCAACAAAATAAAAAAATTTAAATATTAAAAGGAGTAAATTGCTAAAAGAAAATCTTGATATAGGGTAAGACACCAAAAAAATTATTTTCGACAATCAAAAAAATCTTTTGTAATCCATTGAATCTAAAGCCCTATACGGGGAAAGTTAGTTAATGGCAAAAAGGAGAAAATATTTTAAAAAATGAAAACAAAAAATTTGGTAAGTAAATTGGTAAAAGAAAAACTGTTTGCAGCGTTTCATTGACAGAAAGATAAAACAATTAAATATGAAAAAATATCTACTTTATACTTGAAACTATCATAAAATTTTGTTTAACTAACAGAAACCACTAAATAATGGATAGAAAATTATTTCAAAAATTACAAGAATTAAATTGTGATTTCCTACAAAAAAAATATAGTAAGAAAAATTATATTCGTGGAAAAGTAGAAAATTATTGTTAGCATTGGAAGGAGATTTAGGCTGAGAAACATTTTATTAAGCGTTAAAAAAAATTAAAGCTCCTAAACTTAAAAATTAAGAAATTAGAAGAATAAGAAAATTCGTATGATTAAGTAGCCGAAAGAAAATTCTGCTATAGTGTATGACTCAAAAAATTCTGTTTCGAAAATAGAAAAAATCTTTTGCGATATATTCAATCTAAAACCCGACAAGAGGGAGTTTAATTAATGGTAAAGAAAGAAAAAATATGCTAAGAAACGAAAACAAAAATTTCGAAAGTAAATTGGTAGAACAGAAATAATTTACAGCGCTTTATTGATAGAAAGATAAAACAATAAATTGAGAAAATAATTTTGATGACGACTTTAGGCTTGGAACTAACATAAAAATTTGTTTTATTAGCGGAAACTACTAAATAATGAATTAAAAAATACTTCAAAAATTACAAGAAATAAGTTATTACGATTTTCTACCAAAAAAGTGAATAGTAAAAAAATTCTATTTGAGGAAAACCAGAATTAGATTGTTAACATTGAGGGGGTAGGTCGAAAATCATTTTATAAAATAGTAAAAAAAAGAAAAAATTTATAGTACCTGGACTAAGAAATTAAGAAGATAGAAAGTAAAAACTTCAAATTTACAAATTGCCAAAAAAAATTCTGATATAGCGTGTGACTCAAAAAAATCAGTTTAAAGAATAGAAAAAAAAAATTGCGATACATTGAATCTAAAGCCCTATAAAGGGAAAGTTAGTTATTGGCAAAAAGGAGAAAATATTCTAAAAAATGAAAAACAAAAATTTGGTAAGTAAGTTGGTAAAAAAAAAATTGCAGCGTTTCATTGACAGATAGGTAAAGCAATTAAATATGAAAAAATATTTGATGGCAACTTTAGACTTGGAACTATCATAAAAATCTGTTTAACTAACAGAAACCACTAAACAATTGGTAAAAAATTACTTAAGAAATTACAAGAATTAAATTATTACCATTTCCTACCAAAAAAGTGGATAGTAAAATAATCTATTTGTGGAAAAGTAGAAAATCATTGTAACCATTGAGGAAGTAGGTCGAGAAACATTTTATAAAGTGGCAAAAAGAAAAAAAAATGTGAAGCATCTGAACTAAAAGATTAAACAAATAAAAAAATGAAAAAAATTTCAATACTGATAGAGCGTTTGGCTCAAAAAATTCAGTTTTGAAAATTAAAAAAAAATCTTTTGCAATACATTGAATCTAACACCCGATAAGACGAAGGTTAATTAATGATGGAAAAAAATGCTAAGAAGCGAAAACAAAAATTTGGTAAGTAAATAGGTAAAAGAAAAATTGTTTACAGCGTTTCGTTGACATAAAGATAGACCAGTAAAATGAGAAAAGAAATTGTTGACCATTTTATGCTTGGAACGATCATAAAAATTTGTTAACTAACAGAAACCACTAAATAATGGATACAAATTACTTCAAAAATTACAAGAAATAAGTTACTACCATTTCCTACCAAAAAATAAATAGTGAAAAAATTCTATTTGTGAAAAAGTAGAATATCATTGTTAGCATTGAGGCGGTAGGTCGAGAAACATTTTATAAAATGGCAAAGAGAAAAATTTTTAAAGCACCTGTACTGAAAAATTAACAAAATAAAAAAGTTAAAAAAATCCTTATGAGTAAATTGCCAAAAAGAATCCTGATACAGGATGTGACTCAAAAAATTAAGTTTCAAAAATAAAAAAAAATGAGGCAATACATTGAATAAAGCCCGATAAATAGAAGCTAACAAAAAGGAAACAAAAGATATCAAAAAAATATTGTTGAAAAAAAATTAAGTAAGTAAACCATTAGAGAGACTTCTGCATTGCTTGATTGACAAAAAAACAACAGAAAAATAAATAGAAATGTCTAATAACTGACTTGAAACTAACCGAAATTATATAGTAAATACAGTTTAGAGCCGAAATTAATAAATTGCAGTAGCGATAAGTAGAAATCTACTTAATATGGTAATTGATGTTAAATCTCAAAAATGGACGCAACAGTTTAAAAAAAGCTTATGAGTACTTTTGATATTGGTTTTGTCACATCAAACATTTATTATACAAACTTTTAAACCCCCCTATATACTATTTGCCCGAAAACGTCCTAAATTCCGAATAGATAATTTTATTATTTCACTCACCTCAAAACAGGTTTCGACAGGAAACATGGCAGCAAATTTCGTTTCTGAAAAAGAAAAAAAATTGTTATACCACTTGAAACTTAAAAAACTAAAAAAATATTTTAGCAGCATTTTTTTTTCGAACTAAAACTTAATGGAAATTTTAGTTAAACAACTTTAAAATAAGTTAAAGTACTTGAATGGTATTTTCCGATATTAATTTCATTTGCTAATCAAGAACCAAAAAAAAATTTTTTTCGATCACTGTAACTTAGAAAGTCAACATCCTTAAGAATCCCGGATGTGACAAAATCTTGAAAAACCAATAGATTTGGACTAGTTCTTTTTCTTTACTTCGTAGATTTTAAAATTCCCAACAAACCCTTTCGCTAACCCTTTCGTTTCAGTTCTTTTGTAACGTAACATTCAATTGCAAGAACAAAACACGAAAACTTGTATAAACGATAGTAGTTGAATATTATAGTTAACGTCAAAGTTTCAAGGCCGATTTGGTTTCAAGGTTTCCTCCTCGTTATCGCCGTCGCTTTAGAAGCGTCGCCGTCGTTTCTGCAACTGGTTACAATCGCAGCAAGGCATATTGGCGTGAAATATGTATTATAGTAAAATGTCCATGTCGTATCGCATCCTAGTCTCCAGATATAATCCATAATGCCGTTCCACAGGCGACAGCCGGAAGTATCCTTGCTATTTCCCGTTCGGAACGTCCTTATCGTCCGCCATTCAGATGGTGCATAAGGATAACAAACAGCCACTCTCTCGGAACGCCGCTGAAGATTTCCCTTAATTATTTGCAGGATCGATTCGAAATTTCGAGACATGTGTTGGTTGGTGGATGATGGTGGTGGATAAGAGTGTAAAGTTTTTCATGAATAATATAATACCCCGATGTAATATTCGGTTAGAGACCATCTCGGTAATAACATTGAGGCGAAGCCGATACCTTTTATTTATTAATGAAGTCCGCGGGTCAAAACCATAATAATGTCCAAACATCCATAAGGGATTAAAAGGGTTAATTACAAAGTAAGTAAAATAAAAGAGGGTTGGATGGGGGAGAGAGCGAGAGAGGCGGTCGTGGCGGCCGAACGTGCATATCTGAAAAATTAGCATCCCCTTAATTTGGTACATTAGGTTACCTTAAAATTCGTAATTTATTACCGGCGAGCTTAAAACGAGTTAATGGAGAAAAAGAAAGCATTTTCAATATCCTCCGCCCTGTTTCCGTTCGCTATACGGACGAAAATCGCCCCGGGGCCCTTTAAAAATGTTTTAATCTCGTATGGAGAAACATACATTAAAAAGTCGACTACATATTAGCAAGTAAAAAGATTATAAGGATTTCGGAAAAAATATGCGCTGTATGTAGAAGATAGCTGGGGTTGTTGGGGTGAAAAATTGGGGGGTGGGAGTTTATTTTTATGTGCTCGCACAGGGCTAAGTACTGGACCGAATTCGCTTTCAGTTACGGACGTAATTTGTTTTGACTGGTTTCGAACGTTGTAATCTTATTACCGTCCGGTTTTTACAAGCGAAATATCGCGTTTGTTACGTGCACGTTCTTCATTAACGACCTCGACTCTCATCAAAGACATCAACACTGATTCGATTCTAGTATTCGACAAAAATTAGCCTAACGAATTAAGCGATTTTAACGCAACGATTCGGCGATGAAAAACGCATCTCAAGAAATTTTTCACAAATTTGAACAAACAAAGGACCTCCAGGATGATAAAGGAAAATTCGAAAATTTTTGTAGCCGACCAAAACAAAATTTTAGTGGAGAAAAGGGACGTCAAACAACAAAAATATTTGTTGGTAGCAACAGTTTAAAAAAATTGTAACGTAAAGATAACTGCAAAAAGTTAATGGCGACACATCTTTGTTTGCTCTTAGGGAAAAATTTAAATCATATAATAAAAAATATTTTTGGACGTCTCGATATCGTCCGGACTTAAACGCCATTGATCTTGTGTGGGCATCTCTAAACAAGTAAGTGATTTGATAAAAAGTATTTTGGTTTAAAATTTGTGGAGAAAATGCTAACAAAATTTTCGAAAAAAATAAAAAATATTTTCTAAAAATGCTAAAAAATTTGATAGTTTTTCTGTGAAAATCAATGAGTAGTCTTTAATTTAGTTGCGAACAACAAGATAATGAAAATATACGAAGACAACAAAATTGATATCTTCATTATATTGCCCTAAATAATTCATTTCCTTCTTATACTCCACCATATCCTCCGGACTTAAAACTCATTGAGTTAGTATGGATATCTGTCAAATGGTATGCGGCTTATTAGAGCGCATTTTGGATGCTAAATATAGGCTTAACCAAGTTTGCTACCCCCACAAGTAATTATTGCCTTCGTATGCCATCGTGATCTTGCACCAGTCATGCACCACATGCAGTAAAACTTGCACCCTCACTATAGTTAAGTAAATACTATAAAAGCAACTTGACGATAGCCCTCTCCAGTCGGTGAATAATGATAAAAATGGCACAGAAAGCTTACATCACTTATGCTCCACTTTGCACCAACAATCTTTTAGCTTGCACCACTTCTAGAAAATTATTTTTTTATTTTATAACGAAAGAGACTAGCTTCAACCTTTAAGAAATTAGTCTTATACACCTAAGAGAAATTTTTAAACAATATAATGGCCTTACACTGAGCTTGCACCACCTGTAGTAAAGGTTGCTACTTAAACAAATACTATAAAGGTGAAAGGCTACTTGACGGTAGCCCTTCCCAGTTGGTAAGTAACAATAAGAATGACACAAAAATCTTGCACCACTCCTGAAGAGTCGCTTTTTAATTGTATGACGTAAGGAGGGTAAGTTCACACTTTTAGAAATTAGTTTTATACTTTTAAGAAATATTTTTAAACAATACAGTGGCTTTGCACTAACCTTGCACCAATTGTAGCAAAGCTTGCATTCTAATAGTTAGGTAAATACTATAAAAGTGAGAGGAAACTTGACGGTAGCTCTCCCCAGTTGGTAAATAACAGTAAGAATTACACAGAAAGCTTGCACTAGTCTTGCGCCACCATGCACCAACAAATTTTTAGCTTGCACCATTTCTCGAGAGTTACTTTTTTATTTTATAGAGTGGTAAGGCTAACTTCACACTTTTGAAAATTAAGCTTATGCACCTGAGTGAAATTCTTAAACAATATAATGGCCTTAGACTGAGCTTGCGTTACCTTGCACCAAGTGTAGTAAAGCTTGCACCCCAATGGTTAAGTAAATATTATAAACGTGAGGGGCAGCTTAGCGGAAGTTTTTATAAGTCAGCAAATGACAGTAAAAATGGCAAAAATGCTTGCACTACTCTTGCGCCATGTTGCACCACCGACCATTTAGCTTGCACCACTTCTGGAGAGTTACATTTTATTTTATAAGGTGAGGCACCTAACTTCACAGGTTTGTAAATCTATATTATACACTTGAAATTAATTTTTAAGCAATACAATGGCCTTGGAATAAACTTGCACTACCTTGCACCACTTGTAGCAAAGCTTGCACCACTCCTTGAGAGTTACTTTTTATTTTATAAGATGGGGGATCTAACTTCACACCTTTGGACATTAGTCTTATACACCTGAGAAAAATTTTTAAACAATATATTGGTCTTGTACTAAGCTTACACCATCTTGCACCACTTGTAACAAAGATCGCGTCCAAATAGTTAAGCAAATACTATAAAGAGGAGGGGCAACTTGACGGTCAAGAACAATGAAAATGGCACAGAAATCTTGCACTACTCTTGCGCTACTATGCACCAACAAATTTTTAGCTCGCACCATTTATTTCTGGAGAGTAACTTTTTTATTTTATGGAGTAGTAAGACTAACGTCACACCTTTGGAAGTTAATTTTACACATCTGAGTAAAATTCTTAAACGATATAATGGCCTTACACTGAGCTAGCACCACCTTGCACCAACTGTAGCAAAGCTTGAAATCTAAATGGTTAAGTAAATACTATAAAAGGGAAGGGCAACTTAGTGGTAGTACTCCTCAGTCAACAAATATCGATAAAAATGGCACAAAATGCAAGCACCACTCTTTCGCCATTTTGCACCAATGACCTTTTAGCTTGCACTACTCCTTGAGAGTTACTTTTCATTTTATAATGTGAAGGACCTAACTTCACATCTTTTAAAATTAATCTCATACATTTGAGAGAAATTTTTAAGCAATACAATGACCTTACACTGAGCTTGCACCACCTGTAGCAAAGTTTGCACCCCAATGGCTAAGTAAATGCTATAAAAGTAAGGGGCAATCTGACGGTAGCCCTCCCCAGTCGGTCAAGAACGATAAAAATGGCACAGAAACCTTGCACTACTCTTGCGCTTCTATGCACCAACAAATTTTTAGCTCGCACCATTTCTGGACAGTAACTTTTTTATTTTATAGAGTAGTAAGACTAACGTCACACCTTTGGAAATTAATCTCACACATCTGAGTGAAATTCTTAAACGATATAATGGCCTTCCACTGAGCTAGCACCACCTGGCACCAACTGTAGCAAAGCTTGAAATTTTAATGGTTAAGTAAATACTATAAAGGAAAAGGGCAACTTGGTGGTAGTACTCCTCAGTCAACAAATAGCGATAAAAATGGCACAAAATGCTTGCACCACTCTTGCGCCATTTTGCACCAATGACCTTTTAGCTTGCACTACTCCTTGAGAGTTACTTTTCATTTTATAATGTGAAGAACCTAACTTCACACCTTTGGAAATTAATCTCATACACTTGAGAAAATTTTTTAAACAATACAATAACCTTACACTGAGCTTGCACCACCTCTAGCAAAGTTTGCACCCCAATGGTTAAGTAAATGCTATAAAAGTAAGGAGCAATCTGACGGTAGCCCTCCCCAGTCGGTCAAGAACAATAAAAGTGACACAGAAACCTTGCACTATCCTTGCGCCACTATGCACCAACAAATTTTTAGCTCGCACCATTTCTGTACAGTAACTTTTTTATTTTATAGAGTAATAAGACTAACTTCACAACTTTGGAAGTTAATTTTACACATCTGAGTAAAATTCTTAAACGATATAATGGCCTTACACTGAGCTAGCACCACCTTGCACCAACTGTAGCAAAGCTTGAAATCTAAATGGTTAAGTAAATACTATAAAGAGAAAGGGCAACTTAGTGGTAGTACTCCTCAGTCAACAAATAACGATAAAAATATCACAAAAAGCTTGCACCACTCTTGCGCCATTTTGCACCAATGACCTTTTAGCTTGCACTACTCCTTGAGAGTTACTTTCATTTTATAATGTGAAGGACCTAACTTTACACCTTTGGAAATTAATTTCATACATTTGAGAGAAATTTTTGAACAATACAATGACCTTACACTGAGCTTGCACCACCTGGAGCAAAGTTTGCACCCCAATGGTTAAGTAAATGCTATAAAAGTACGGGGCAATCTGACGGTAGCCCTCCCCAGTCGGTTATTAACGATGCAAATGGCACAGAAACATTGCACTACCCTTGCGCCACTATGCACCCACAAATTTTTAGTTCGCACCATTTCAGGAAACTTACTTTTTTATTTTATAGAGTAGTAAGGCTAACTTCACAACTTTGGAAGTTAATTTTACACATCTGAGTAAAATTCTTAAACGATATAATGGCCTTACACTAACCTATAACCACCTTGCACCAACTGTAGCAAAGTTTGAAATCTTAATGGTTAAGTAAATACTATAAAGAGAAAAGGCAACTTGGTGGTAGTACTTCTCAGTCAACAAATAACGATAAAAATGGCAGAGAATACTTGCACCATTTTTGCGCCATCTTGCACCAATGACCTTTTAGCTTGCACCACTTCTATGTATTTTTCATTTTGTAATGTGAGGGACCTAACTTCACATCTTTGGAAATCAATCTCATTCAATTGAGATTTTTTTTTTAAACAATACATTGCTTTGCATTAACCTTGCACCACCTTGCGCCACTTGTAGCAAAACTTGCATCTCAATAGTTAATCAAATACTATAAAAGTGAAGGGCAACTTGACGGTAGCTCTTCCTAGTCGGTTATTGACGATGGAAGTGGCACAGAAAGCTTGCACCCTTGCGCCACCATGCACCAATAAATTTTTAGCTTGCACCATTTCTGGAGATTTACTTTTTCATTTTATAGGGTGGTAGGGCTAACTTCACACCTTTGAAAATTAATCTTGAGTAAAATTCTTAAACAATATAATGGCCCTACACTAAGCTTGCACCACGTTGCACCAACTGTAGCAAAGCTTGGACCCCAATAGTTAGATAAATACTTTAAAGATGAGGGACAACTTGCATTAGTCCTCCTTAGTCATCAAATAACGATTAAAATGGCACAAAATGCTGGCACCATCCTTGCGCCATCTTGCACCAAGGACCGTTTAGCTTGCACCCCTTCCGAAAAGTTACTTTTTCATTTTATAAGGTGGTGAACCTAACTTCACACCTTTGAAAATCAGTTTTATACATTTGTGAAAAATTTCAAACGATATAATGGCCTTGCACTGAGCTTGCACCATCTGTTCCGTCCATTATACCCTTATGGTTACTTAAATATTTAATTATAATTGTGGGGGATGTTTACTTCACAATAAGTTTTCCTCCAATCCATAAACTAAAATAAAGATAGAAGGTTTCCTCGAAACTTGCACCACCTTGCACCAATGCTTTTTTAACTTGCACTTCTTTTAGTGAGTTTCTTTGCAATTTAATAACTTATTGTGGAGAAAGCTACTTTGACGCCCTTAAAAAAAATTTCCTTAAATATAATAGTCTTGAACTAAATTTACACCACCTTGCACCACCCGTTTCGTGCCTTCCACTTAAATTAAATATAATATAGATAAAAGTAGGAATATACTTAAGTTGGCGCCATCTACATTTCAATAGTTTTAACTCGGCCGCAAATTATCTTAACTATTCAACAATCGCTTTTAAGTAATTAATTGGAGAATGTTAATTATCTACCGAGTCAGTTAGTTGAAAGAATTTTTTAGACGCAAAAACCAAGTTTCGTGTCTAACAACTTTTCAAACGCAACTTGTTCTTGTAAAATCAATTGTTTTCCTTTCTAACTGTCAATCAAAAATAGAGTTGTTTCAAGGGAAAAAAAATCGAAAAACGTCAATCGTTTTCATGCGAGTTAACCTCAAGTTAATTGGATCGGTGCATTGAAGCATAATTTAACGAACGTCAAAGTGCAGGAAGCAGCCGGTCTATTCTTTTACATCCATCGTCTCCGGCAAGCCGTTAATTTTTTCGTCTACAAATTCCATACATCTGTGCAAAAGATTTCATTACAGCGAAAAAAAAAATGGAACAAAACGGAGCAAAAGAACAGAGCTATTGACGATTACCGTCTATACGTCGTACGTCCGCCACAACGTTACCGTCACGTCATCACGTCGGACTTGTCGTTTTCCCTGCGCGAATTTCACGGGGAAGATGTAGGACGTGTCGGGAAAAACAGACGGGATCGTGCAGGTTCACTTTGAAGTCACCGCTCAATGCAATGTGGTTTATTAACGCAGAAAATAATCAAAAACATTTAAAAATCCTTAATTGGAGTCGAGCAACCGAGGAGGAAATATGCAGTTTCGGAATAGTGGATTGATTGTTAAAAGTCGTTGGGTTTTGTTGGTATCAAAGACGTTTTTAATTTATTCAGGTCCTCCTTCGATATGCCGCATCGGCAATGATTCATTGATGACTTAATTTAGGCGTCGTCATGGCGACGTCCGTCGTCTTCATCTGGTCCATCGTCGGTCTGTTAGCGTCGTCTCTTTCGCCCCGGCGAGGACGGCGTTTAGATGAATATTCACAAGTTATTAAATCCGTACACGCTCTTATGCTTTATAGACGGATCCGGGTTGGTTTTGTTTTTACCGTTCGACCTTTCGTCTCGTTCCGACGTCTTTGGTGGCGTCGCGACGCCACCGCTCCGACGTGCAGTCACATCAAACGGCAGTTTTAATATTAGTTTTACGAAATACGATTTCGGATTTAGATTACGGGTTTAGGATTCGGTTTGTTTGAATATTTTATTATTTTATTGGAGGGAAGGGAGAAAATTTCGGGAATGATCGTCGCCGAATTAATTACGTAGAAGCGTGGAAGGGGGATGATGATGATGGGAAAATTTTTCACGTGGGCATTAATCACGATTATGGAAACCGTATCGAGGTTGTGTTGCGGGGGTGGTTATTTCTCGAAGAGAATGGAAGTTCACCGATGTGTTAATTATAAATCTAATAATTAGTGATTAAACTACAATTAAGGTAGATTAAAGTATTGCCTCCCCCGGCTTTGCTTCATATCTAGAACTTAACCCTCTTTCACCTCCATTCACCTCGTTTAGCCCTTCGATCTCGCAACAAAGTTTCACGAGTACTGTTGTTGCGAATTTTCAACCCGGAAGCTTCAACAGTCGACGAGGAAATAATTTGAGAAATTTCGAAAAAAAATTGCGATCCTTTCAATTATTTTCATGGTGACGACCTTCTAAAAATTTACGCAAAAACTTGCAAAATTATAAGTTAACTTACCAGATATCATCGAATAGTAGCAAATTTCTTCACGTTTACTTTGAAAAGGTGTAAAAATTCAAAGAAGTTTCTTAATCGATTTTTAAACTGTAAAAACTAATAACTTCTTGGTAAATTATTTGCACTAAAACGCAAAAAAAAATTTTATTCGCATCTATTTGGCTCTTAATTAAAAATTCTCCCCATAATACGTTGCAGCACAAACTCGATTCTGTAGTATATACAAGGTGTTCAATTAATCAATTAATAATTTTTATTTTAAAGTAGTTGAGGAACCTGACGAGTTTGAAATGATAAACAAGTTGGTAGGTATTTTGACTCAGTTGCAAATATTTGTAAAATATCTTAACAGTCTAAAACCAGTGTCTTGCCTAAATACTCTTATAGTTTAACTAAAAAAAGTTCTTAAACGTGCTTTGCAGCAATGGGAATTTCTTAAAGATGTTGAGGTCTTAAGTAATTTTTGGTCAAAATTACCGAGACCAACAACTTTTTCATTGAACTTTTGAGTCCCTATTTCGTCAAAATTCGTATTTTTACGTCACTTATCCGAAAATTTCTCAATAATAGAAGAAGAAAGAACGAAGCAGAAGTTTGAAACATTACATCACGTCAGGTGTTTCTGTTTGTTTTGTCTTATTTGTCACTATGTTCGTTGAAATTTTTGCTACGTCAAGTCGCTAGGTACCTTGGCTCAGGTGCAAATATTTGTAAAAAATCTTAACAGTCAAAAACCAGTGTCTTGCCTAGAAAACTATTATAATTTAACTAAAAAGAAGTCCTTCTACGTGCTGTCCAGCAATGCGCATTTCTTATAGTTGTTGAGGTTTTAAGTAATTTTTGGTCAAGACTACCGAGACCGACAACTTTTTCATTGAATTTTTGGGTCTCTATTTTGTCGAAATTTGCATTTTTACGTCGCTTATCCGAAAATTTTTCAATAATAGAAGAAAAAAGAACGAAGCAGGAGTTATGAAACATTACGTCACGTTAGGTGTTTCTGTTTGTTATGTCTCATTTGTCATTTATGTTCGTTGAAATTTTTGCTACGTCAAGTCGATAGGTACCTTGGCTCAGTTACAAATATTTAAAGAAAATTTTAGGAGTCCAAAACCAGTGCCTTGCCTAAAAAACTCTTATAGTTTAACTAGAAAAAAGATCTTATACGTGCTTTTCAGCAATGCGCATTTCTTAAAGATGTTGAGGTCTTAGGTAATTTTTAGCCGAAACTACCGACACCAACAACTTTTACATAAAATTCTTGGGTCCCTATTTTGTCGAATTTCGCATTCTTACTTCGCTTTTCCAAAATATTCTCAATAATAGAAGAAAAGGAACGAAGCAGAAGTTATGAAACAACACGTCACGACAGGTGTTTCTGTTTTTTATGTCTCATTTGTCACTATGTTCGTTGAAATTTTTGCTACGTCAAGTCGATGGGTACCTTGGCTCAGTGGCAAATATTTATGGAAAATTTTATCAGTCCAAAACCAGTGTCTTGCCTAAAAAACTCTTATAGTTTAACTAGAAAAAAGATCTTATACGTGCTTTTCAGCAATGCGCATTTCTTAAAGATATTGAGGTCTTAAGTAATTTTTGGTCAAAACTACCGAGACCAACAACTGTTTCATTGAATTTTTGAGTCTTTGTTTTGTGGAAATTCGCATTTCTACGTCGCTTATCCGAAAATTTCTCAATAATAGAAGAAAAAAGAACGAAGCAGAAGTTATGAAACAACACGTCACGACAGATGTTTCTGTTTGTTTCGTCCTATTTGTCACTATGTTTATTGAAATTTTTACTACGTTCAGTCGTTAGGTACCTTGCCTCAGCTCAAAAAATCTGTAAAAATTCTTAACAGTCGAAAACCAGTGTCTTGCCTAAAAACCTCTTATAGTTTAACCAAAAAAAAGTTTTGGGTCCCTATTTTGTTGAAATTCGCATTTTTACTACGCTTATCCAAAAAATTTTCAATAACAGAAGAAAAAAGAACGAATCATAAGTTATAAAACATCACGTCACGTCAGGTATTTCTGTTTGTTTCGTCCCATTTGTCACTACGTTCGTTGAAATTTTCGCAACGTCGTCATTGTAAACTGGGCTCTCCTACTACCAGCAGCATTGACGGGCCATAGAACAAAGAAGGCATCGTTTCCATTAGACATTATTGAAAAGTGTGCAGCGCGGCAATATCTCAAATAGGGATATCTATAGAACCGCGGATATCAACTCTCATTTGTATATCTGTCAGTGTCGGTTTTTGTTCGAGCTTTATCCCCAACGACGCCTCCCCCTCGTTCCCACCCCCTTTCCAACCCGAACAACACGACGTCGAGATGCCATCTTTGCATATCGTTTGCGAAAGCAAACGATAGGAAATTTTTGTTGCTCACAACGAAAATCGAAACTTGCAGATTTGAGGTCGACGATGCAAATTGGGTCTTTAAATGTGGAACATTCCTGAGTAGTGCCGCGGAATTCTGGAATCAGAAGCTAGTGGAGAGAGAAAGCCGCCGGTCCCATCAATACCTGTCGGTAAGCCCATCGGAGGGGTTGGAAGGGCTAATGTGTGATGTTTGGCTAACAACGAGGAACAAGTGTCCGGATCCGGTTTTAATCCCGATAAACGTTTCGACCAATTAAGCCAGTCATGAGCCAGGACCGGACCAAATACATTGATCAATTATTGTTAAATTGCACTAATCAATTTCAACCAAAAATTGTGTTAAAGAAACCGAAAACAGAAGTTGAGGCGCTACGTTGAAAATTATTTTATCAATTTCGCTAAATTGAAAAAAACTGTTGGAAGCCACCAGCAAATTTTCCTGAAATTTTTGAAAGTTCTGAAATATTTTTGTCAATTTTTTACAATTGCGAACCGAGAAAGTTTACAATGACTAGGAGGGTTTCAATTTTTTTGTGGTACCTAATTTTTGGTTTATACTGTTCGAATTTTTTCTCAACTTTCGAAATTTTTTACGTTGAAAATTATTTTATCAATTTTGCTAAATTGAAAAAAACTGTTGGAAGCCACCAGCAAATTTTCCTGAAATTTTCGAAAGTCCTGAAATATTTTTTTTCAATTTTTTACAATTGCGAACCGAGAAAGTTTACAATGACTAGAAGGGTTTCAATTTTCTTGTGGTACCTAATTTTTGGTTTAGACTGTTCGAATTTTTTCTTAACTTCCGAAATTTTTTACGTTGAAAATTATTTTATCAATTTCGCTAAATTGAAAAAAACTGTTGGAAGCCACCAGCAAATTTTCCTGAAATTTTCGAAAGTTCTGAAATATTTTTGTCAATTTTTTACAATTGCGAACCGAGAAAGTTTACAATGACTAGAAGGGGTTCAATTTTCTTGTGGTACCTAATTTTTGGTTTAGACTGTTCGAAATTTTTCTTAACTTCCGAAATTTTTTACGTTGAAAATTATTTTATCAATTTCGCTAAATTGAAAAAAACTGTTGGAAGCTACCAGCAAATTTTCCTGAAATTTTCGAAAGTTCTGAAATATTTTTTTTCAATTTTTTACAATTGCGAACCGAGAAAGTTTACAATGACTAGAAGGGTTTCAATTTTTTTGTGGTACCTAATTTTTGGTTTAGACTGTTCGAATTTTTTCTTGACTTCCGAAATTTTTTACGTTGAAAATTATTTTATCAATTTTGCTAAATTGAAAAAAAAACTGTTGGAAGCTACCAGCAAATTTTCCTGAAATTTTCGAAAGTTCTGAAATATTTTTTTACAATGTTTAACAATTGCGAACCGAAAAAGTTTAAAATGACTAGAAGGGTTTCAATTTTTTTTGTGGTACCTAATTTTTGGTTTAGACTGTTCGAATTTTTTCTTAACTTCCAAAATTTTTGATTTCCAAATTTGAAAAATTGTTAAAAAAATTAATTGACCGTATCTTGGATCCAATTACAAAGACATTTGATCAACTAAATAAAAATTCTCAATTTCCTTGCGTAACGTCATGGAAGAAAGAGGTTTCCTCCGCTTCGATAATCAAAACCTATGACCGACCAACAGTCGTTTCGCGACACCACCACCTATACGGTTTCGACCATATCACATGAACGTTCTATTGTTTTCAAATTTTTTCTTTTTTTTCGTAATTGAAGGATTTCCAATGAAATCAAGAAGTTGCACGCGGCTGTGTAAATCGGACTCTCCAGTTCCAACAAAAGAACCTCAACCTCTCCCTTCCCGTCATCTCCACTTCACGCTTCTTTCCGATGTTCGATGTTTTCGCTTCCGGCAGAATTGGGAAGTAATCACCGATCTCGAAATCCATTAGTCAAATTAAAAGTGCGAGCTGAACATCGCCGTTGTGACGTCGATCAAAGACCAAAGGGAAACCGTCATTCTAAAACCCCAGGACCGGACCAAATCAAAAAATTAACATCAAACTGTAATTGTCAAAATCGGATTTTTCAGTAAAGTTAGCGGTCCGGTCCTGGACTGGCTCGAAAATAACGTATTCCGTCGAGGAAATATTTTTATTGTATCTTCCGTGTTGACCCCCATAATAATTCACTTTCAAATACCGAGAACGGCTACCATTTAAAAAACTTATCGGTTTACCTATAGTCAGAAAAAATTTCCTCATGGGCGTAGGTAATAATATTCAATTTCAACAAGAACCGTTGTCCGATCTCAGCTACCGATAACATCTTCTAATGTTCTAACACACCGCTCCTCGACCTGTCGACACGTCTCATGACAATCCAGTGAAAACAGTCACCAGATTTCTATCTTAATTGTTTACCAGTAAACCAGTGTTACCATTTTTTTAGGTTCTCTCTAAAATATTTCGAAAAAACACGTTGAAACCTTTCGAGGGATGAAACAGAAAAAAAAAACAATTGGACGCGTAAAATCCCCAAATACCGCAATATCAATTGCAGCTCTGACCAAATGTAGACACATCTATCAGTATTGCCAACCGCCCTTCTCATTTGCAAGCCCCGGTATCAATGCAAACAGCTAACAGGTTAGGTGTTAAACATATTAACCGAGGTTTCGGTTTTGCGGTGGCGGCGCGTTCACATGTGTGTGTGTGTGCGAGCTTTCCGATCAGACGCGTCGTCGACGGGACGCCGATGGTGGTGTCGACGATGCGTCGATGTGGACGGCTGGATCGCATATCTCTGTTATTGAGCCCTTTGATTTCGACGATTCTACCAATATTGTTATGTACGGTCGACGCGCTGCCCTTTACCCACATCAGGGATTTCGAACACTTCGGGGAAAAATAACATTCCAGAATTTTCTCTTGGGAGTTTGTTTTTTTTATTGGTTAGCAGATTTTCTTCACTTGAAACATCAATGAGCTACTACGAAATGGAGATCCAAACTTCAAACTTCAAGAAAAAAAAGTTTCGATTTGCTTTGTCGTTAGGTTTGAAGAATTTTTGAGGTTAACCAAAATTTAGAACGAAATTTACTTTTTCCTTCAAACCTGTGTTGGGTGATATTTTCTGTTAATTCTTTCATAATCAACAATTAGCGAAAAAGAACAATGTTGGAAAAATAAAAAGCGTTCAAAATAAACCAAAGCATGGGAGGTGCAAAAAATGCCGAAACTCCATGCAGACCCAATCCAAAAAGTTGTGAAGGATTCATTTTTGGATGAAACTGTTTTTGACTTCGTTTTTCAGGAGTCTGACGACAGTCCTGAGGATGCAATGAAGAATGCGTGGAATGTGGGGAGCAATAGTGCTCTACATCTAAACAACACGATTGGGTTGAAAGTATAAATTGTGGAAATTGGTTCCAGGAGGGATGTTCAAAATTTGTCATTTTTGCGGAAGAGTTTTAACACTAAAGAAGAAATTTTTGTCAAAAATTATTTATTATCAGGGCCAACTCACCGAGACCAGCCGAAATAGAGATGGGATGCGTTGCAATTTATTTTTGTCATAAAAATTTCTTTCTTTTGTGTTTTACTATGACGTTATGGTTGTTTTGCAAATATTTTTTTATACTATCATTAAAATCCTAAAAATTTGGTTAAAACAATCGGATAATTATCAAGAAAAAAAGTGGGACAATTCGAATTGTTACCGAAGAAGATACGACGAGAGTGAAAAAAAATTTGCCCTCATAAGTTTGAAGAAGTTTCAAAGGAAAAGAAAAATTGAAAGTTTCCAACCAATCGCGCAATATTCCTGACGACACCTCGAATGTTCTATTGAGACGACCTAAGCCCTCGGAAACCTTCGACAACTTTAAGACAGATGTTCAAAATTTGTCATCTTGCGGAAGAGTTTTAACACTAAAGAAGAAATTTTTGTCAAAAATTATTTATTATCAGGGCCGTCTCACCGAGACCAACCGAAATAGAGGTGGGATGCGTTGAAATTTATTTTTGTCATAAAAATTCTTTTTCTTTGTGTTTTACTATGACGTTATGGTTCTTTTGCAAATATTTTTTTCTATACTATCATTGAAATCTTGAAAATTTGGTTAAAACAATCGGATAATTATCAAGAAGAAAAGTGAGACAATTCGAATTGTTACCGAAGAAAATACGACGAGAGTGAAAAAAAATTTGCCCTCATAAGTTTGAAGAAGTTTCAAAGGAAAAGAAAAATTGAAAGTTTCCAACCAATCGCGCAATATTCCTGACGACACCTCGAATGTTCTATTGAGACGACCTAAGCCCTCGGAAACCTTCGACAACTTTAAGACAGATGTTCAAAATTTGTCATCTTGCGGAAGAGTTTTAACACTAAAGAAGAAATTTTTGTCAAAAATTATTTATTATCAGGGCCATCTCACCGAGACCAGCCGAAATAGAGATGGGATGCGTTACAATTTATTTTTCTCATAAAAATTTCTTTCTTTTGGGTTTTACTATGGCGTTATGGTTCTTTTGCAAATATTTTTTTCTATACTATCATTAAAATCTTGAAAATTTGGTTAATACAATCGGATAATTATCAAGAAAAAAAGTGAGACAATTCGAATTGTTATCGAAGAAGATACGACGAGAGTGAAAAAAAATTTGCCCTCATAAGTTTGAAGAAGTTTCAAAGAAAAAGAAAAATTGAAAGTTTCCAATCAATCGCGCAATATTCCTGCCGACACCTCGAATGTTCTTTTGAGACGACCTAAGCCCTCGGAAACCTTCGACAACTTCAGGAACGTTGTGAAAAATGGCAGAGAGTAGCTTATAGAAAGTGGGATGATATATCGCACCATCCTCTCTGTCACCGGATATTTTATCGGATAAAGTGGGTTCCGTTTCGTCTGTCAATCGGTAATCCGTGAATTTACGACGATTTTATGCGACGCGTTAAAATCGCCGACTTAACTCAACAATTGATAGGTCTTCTCGGCGACAATAGCATCGATTCTCTTTCTTTTTTCCGATTTTTTCGAAACTTACGTCGAGGATTAACCCGAACCAGTACCGTAATAAGTTGCGAACTTGTTACTACGTGTGTATATTCGGTTGTCGTTTCTACATTGTGATTCTTTCGGGGAGTCATGACGAGATTTATGTACCCATTCGCTATTCGACAAGGTCTTAAGGATTTTCAGGCAATAGACGGCGATATTTCGTATTCAGCGCGAATCTCAATGACAACATTATAATTTATTTTCAGATTTCGAATTTATCTGAATAGCATCATTCTGATTTATACGTGCGCCATAGTCAAGGATAATGCGAGCTTGCGACCTCGGACCATTTACAAAAAGAAAACAGCCAGTCGAACGACAGGACCGGATCGCACATATACGTTCGAAAAAATTAAAATGACACACTTATACTTCTAAAGTTTTAGTCGTTTTAGTTGGAATTTTTAAATTAATTAATTCGACTCATACCAGAATCTTTTGGTAGTGCCATTTGAGAAGGGAACACAACAGTTGTTACTTGCACTGGTTCTTGGAAAGTTTTGGGTGTGTCTACAATTAATATTTTTACAGTCTTCACACTGGAGGACAAAAAATTTCAGCTCTCATCTCTAAAAAAAATTTGACATTCTTTTTAAAATATGTGGACACATGTAAAGGAATTATGAAGAGTTTAAATGTTTTAAAACTGTAACTTCACAGACACATAAATTTTTGATTGACAATTTCCTCTTCCCAGAATCTTTGGAGAGCTTAATTTGCTTATTTTGCTACTTCAGTTTACACATGAACTCATCTCAATAATTTTTAGGGAAGAAATTAGGTCAATTTGTTACCCCACCCTTAATACTGGCTTCTTCTAGTAACTTTTGAGATTGTTCTCAATTTGCAGCAACTTTTTTATGAATGCCTTACTCTTTGCTATAATTTTGGTAATAAGGGAATGCGAGAGATTTTAACTAGTAACTTTTAATTTCCACTCTTTGAGTTAAGCAGGGTCTAAATTTGGAGATTTAACCTTCCGTTTGTAAAGTCAAAGAAATGTTAGAGATCTTCTTTTAAAAATTTGAAAACTTGTAAAAACTTAAAAACGTTGAAGTGGTTCAAAATATTAATTGGGAGGATTTTTTTAATAAAGTAAAATAACACATTCCAAAAGCTTTAGAGAGCCAAATTTGCTTATTTTGATCTTTAAGTTTCTGCATTGATTCTCTTCATTAATTTTCAAGCAAGAAATTACAGCAATTTGTTATCCCATCTTTAACACCGTCTCTTCCCAGTAATTTTTGAAAGAGCGTTCAATTCCTTACTGATAGTTAAGGGTCTACATTTTGGTAAAATGGGAAAGTGAAGATTTTTAGGACTAGATTTTTAAATTCCACTCCTCAAATTATGCAGGTCCCTTTTTTTGGTAACTAAATATTTTGCTTCTAATTATTTTTTTTTATGTTTTACTGATCACTCTGGGTCAACATTTTGTTAAAAAATAAAGGTGAAGTATTTTGAAACTGTATTTTTAAGTTTTACTTTTCAAATTATGCAGTTCCCTACTTTTGAGAATTAAAATTGTTGTTTATCATGTCAAAGTGATGTTAAAAATGTTCTTTTAAAATATTTCAAACCTCTAAAAGAAGTAAAATACGTTTAAGGCTTTTAAAATTTTGATTTCATAGAAGTAGAATTTTTTCATGGTTAATAGTTACAATTTCGGTAAAAAATGAAAAGATTTTAACTTCTAACTTTTGAATTTTCTCTTCACGAATTAACCAAACTTTCACTTTAAATAACTAAAAATTTTGGTTCTCATCTCCAAAAAAAGTTGGACATTCTCTTTAAAATATCTGGACATATTTAAAAGGATTATGAAGAGTTTAGATGTCTTAGAATTTTTACTTCACCATCACATAATCTGTTTATTGACAATTTCTTCTTCCCAGAATCTGAATTTCCACTCTTCGAGTTAAGCAAGTCCTTAATTTGGAGATTGAAAGTTCCATTTATAAAGTCAAAGAAATGTTCGAGATCTTTTTTTAAAAATATCAAAATTTCTAAAAAGTCAGAAACGCTATAGTGGTTCAAAATATTGATTCCGGTGGAAGGACCTTTTTAATAAAGTAAAGTAACTCATTATAAAAACTTTGAAGAATCAAATTTGATTATTTTAATCCTTCAGTTTCAACATTAGCTTTTCTTATTAATTTTTGAGCAAGAAATTAGAACAATTTGTTATCTCATCTTTAACACCGTCACTCCCCAGTAATTTTTGAATACGCGTTAAATTTTTCTAATGTCTTACTTATAGTTTAGGGTCAATATTTTGGTAAAAAATGAAACTGAAGTATTTTGGAACTGAAATTTTAAATTCCACTCTTCAAATCATGTAAGTCCATAATTTTGAGAACTAAAAATTTTGCTTCTGATGTCGAAGAAATGTCAAAGATGTTCTTTTAAAATCATTCAAACCTCTAAAAGAAGTAAAATACGTTTAAGGCTTTTAAAATTTTGATTTCATAGAAGTAGAATTTTTTTATGGTTAATAGTCACAATTTTAGTAGAAAAAGAAAAGATTCTAGCTTCTAACTTTTAAATTTTCTCTTCACGAATTAAGCAAACCCTCACTTTAAATAACTAAAAATTTTGGTTCTCATCTCCAAAATAAGTTGGACATCCTCTTTAAAATATCTGGACATATTTAAAAGGATTATGAAGAGTTTAGATGTCTTAGAATTTTTACTTCACTGTCACATAATCTGTTTATTGACAATTTCTTCTTCCCAGAATTTAAATTTCCACTCTTCAAGTTAAGCAAGGCCTTAATTTGGAGATTGAGAGTTCAATTTATAAAGTCAAAGAAATGTTCGAGATCTTTTTTTAAAAATATCAAAATTTCTAAAAACTCAGAAACGCTATAGTGGTTAAAAAAATTGATTTCGTCGGAAGGACTTTTTTAATAAAGTAAAGTAACTCATTATAAAAACTTTGAAGAGTAAAAATTTGATTACTTTAATCCTTCAGTTTCTACATTGGCTTTTCTTATTAATTTTTGAGCAAGAAATTAGAACAATTTGTTATCTCATCTTTAACACCGTCACTTCCCAGTAATTTTTGAATACGCGCTAAATTTTTCTAATGTCTTACTTATAGTTTAGGGTCAATATTTTGGTAAAAAATGAAACTGAAGTATTTTGGAACTGGAATTTTAAATTCCACTCCTCAAATCATGTAAGTCCATAATTTTGAGAACTAAAAATTTTGCTTCTGATGTCAGAGATGTTAAAGATGTTCTTTTAAAATCTTTCAAACTTCTTAAAAAAGTAAAATACGTTTAAGGCTTTTAAAATTTCCTTTTCATAGAAGTAGATTTTTTCATGGTTAGTAGTCATAATTTTAGTAAATGGAGAAAAGAATTTAACTTGTAACTTTTTAATTTTTTCTCCATGAATTAAACGAACTCTTACTCTAGAGAACTAAAAATTTCGGTTCTCATCTCCAAAAAAGTTGGACGTCCTCTTTAAAATATCTGGACATATTTAAAAGGATTATGAAGAGTTTAGATGTTTTAGAATTGTTTTTCACTGCCACAAAATTTGTTGATTGACAATTTCTTCTTCCCTGAATCTGAATTTTCACACTTTGAGTTAAACAAGCCCTTAATTGGGAGATTAAATATTCTATTTCTAATGTCAAAGAAATGTTAGAAATTTTCTTTTAAAAATATCAAAACTTCTAAAAACTCAGAAATGTTGATGTAGTTCAAAATATTTATTCCGGCGGAGGGATTTTTTAAATAGAGTAATGTAACTCATTCCAGACGCTTTGGAGAATCAAATTTGATTATTTTGATTTTTCAGTTTCTACATTGGCTTTTCTAATTAATTTTTGAGCAAGAAATGAGAGCAATTTGTGATCCCATCTTTAACACCGTCTCTTCCCAGCAATTTTTAAAAACGCGTTTAATTTTTTATTGTCTTACTGATAGTTAAGGGTCAATATTTTAGTAAAGAGGGAAGGTGAAGTATTTAAGGACTGAATTTTTAAATTGCACTCCTCAAATTTTGTAGGTCCCTACTTTAGAAAACTGAAAATGTTGCTTCTCAAGTCGAAAAGATGTTTAAGGTCTCCTTTTAAAATCTTTCAGAAAAATCTAAAATACGTTTAGTGCTTTTGAAGTTTTGATTTCGTAGAAGTAGAATTTCTTCATGGTTAACAGTCATAATTTTGAGAAAAAGGGAAAAAAATTTAGCTTGAAACTTTTTAATTTTCTCTTCTCGAATCCTCACTCTAGATAACTAAAAATTTCGATTCTCATCTCCAAAACAAATTGGACATCTTTTTTTTAGGTATTTTTGTTTAGATGTTTTAGAATTTTTACATCACTTACACAGAATTTTTTGATTGACGAATTCCACATTTCGGAAACTTTAGAGAGCTTAATTGGCTCCTATCAATATTTTAACTTACACATTGACCCGTCTCAATAATTTTTAAACAAGAAATTAAAATAATTTGTACCTCACCCTTAAGATTGATTCTTCCTAATAACTTTAAAACGAGCATTCGTTTTTTAATTTTTTTTAAATGCTTTACTGTCTATTAACAGTTATCATTTTTTAGTAAAGAAGAAAATAAAAAAAATTGACACAATTTTTTAAATTTTTTATTTCGAATTAAATGAACCACTACGTTTGAAGATTTTGGTTCTTCTATCAAACCAATTTTTCTCATGAACTTTTGAGAATTTTTAACATCCAAAGAAACGTTCCGGTGAGTCAAAATTGACTTTTTCCAAAAACTTTGGATAGCTTAATTTTATTATTACCTAAACTCAACTTTTATTTCGATTCTCCAGTAACTTTAGGTAGCAGAATTTCAATAGTACGCAACTTTTTGATGCGACATTCAACTGACTAGTGGCCGGTCTGACTAGTTAAATATGTTGCCTATAAGTGACACTTCTTTTGTCAACTTCTTTATGTTTCTATTAACATTTGCCCCTAAACTTGTCCTTAATGATTTTCTACATTTTATCGAAAAAAATTCCTTACCGTTGACGTTAGCACATCGTCTCAGTCTTGTTTTTGCCTTCGGCCTAACGGAACTCGGCCGTATTAATGAGATTGCAACAATTAAACCTCTTTATGGATTAATAAATATAATAATATATTGCCCACCCTGGAGGTAGCGAGCGCGTCCCGACGACTTTTATGACTTATTAATACGTTCAAGTCGCGTCGAAGATTTACGAATGCCTATACAGAACCGGCTTAAGAACTGACACCAAAACAATAATTTTCGTTTGTTTTCATATATATATATATATATGATATACGTGTGTGCGCAATCTGAAAATGTGTTATTCTTACCAGCGAGTTCCGGTAATATCTTTATTACTCTCCAGAGCTGGCTACAAATTGCAGGACATTACACCACATGACGATGCAGACGGAAAAATTGCAAATATGTGACTGGCTCGGTCCATATGTCAGCGAGATGACACCGTGTAAAGTGTACGGGCTGAAAGAGGAGCACGATGCGATTGCGGAACTGAACACGTATGCGCTTAAAGACTGCGGCCGTATAAGTTTTATAGATTAGATACGATAAAAGACCATTGATATGCCGGTTTTCCGCGAGGTACGTGGAGGGAATTTGCGAAAACCCGCGATACAGGACCGGAACAGAAAGATTTACGACAACGACAAAACTGAACGAAGAAAAATGGTGAAGCTACCACCACAAAAAATTTCGGGTTTTAAGTGAAAATTGTTACTAATTTGTGATTAAGAAAAACTATTTTTTGAAAGAGTGAATTTTTTTAATTATAGTTACAGAAAAAGGTGCACGTGCCATTAAAAAGCAACAAAGCTTCTGGAGCTTCTGGAATTGCTGATACCAGAGAAGAATATAGAGAATCAAAGAAAATACAAACGACAAAACAATGAAATGGTGACACTTTCGCTAATACCGAAAGTGGATTTTAACTTCAAAATTTTTATTGGAATACTTTCCATGATTTCATTTCTGGAATGTACACTGAATTTTATTATGAGGTTGAATACGGCTCGAAATTTCGATATTGCACTAATATTGAGAAAAAAAATTTTTTTTGATAAACTCCCTCCTATGTTGGAGTATTGTCTAGTTGGTAGCAAGTGGTTACCAAACGAGCTAAGTATAAAGTTTCTAACTTGGTTTCCTAAGATTTTGAACTAGCAATTACCGTTCAAATTCTTACCATACATGTAATAACGGACTTCAGTGTACAACAGAAAGCGGAAAATGTTGAAGATGAATGTCACTTAAATTTTTTTTTTGAGTAACATGAAGATTTTCTTGTGCCCAAAGATGAGAATTATGACGATGGAAAATTCCTTCATTGAAAAACTCGTCCTTGTCTGCCCAAACAATTTTTTTGGCATTTTACAAAAATCAGTTTTGCATGCCGGATCCTGAGTGTGGCAAGTTTGCATAATAGTAAATTTGTAAGGATGAAAATGGTGCAATAACAAAGCATGGTCGTATTCATAGATTAATACTAAAATTCAATGGGCATTCCAAAAATTAAAAAATAGGGCAGTTCCTTTTAAAATGGAACACTTAAAATTAACTTTTGGTATTAGCGGAAACGCCACCATTTTTAAAATAATTTTTTTTGAAAGAAAATGAGCTATTTGATTCATGCACAAAATTCCTCTTTTGTTTCTTTATATTTTCTAATATATCCTGAACAGGGATCGCCTTGTATACACTATGACTAAGTTTAATAACGAGAGAAAATACGCTAATAGGTCCGCCCACCGATATGGGTCTCAGATGTCGGGGAGTTTACTAGTGTTAGTAGGTGCATAGTAAAAGTTTAATGGAATTGAGATAAATACGTGGTACGGTTGACAGATGAAGAAAAAACTTGAGTTCAAAAGAAAAAAAATTATGCAGAAGACACAAAAAGCAAGACAATTAACAAAAATGTAGTATATACATATATGAAACTACTTTAAAAAATATTTTTGAAGGCAGTAAAAAAAAATAGAAGCACAGAAGATTAAAAACAAAAACAACCTGCAAATTGAAAAAAGATACAAACAATTCAACAACAAAATCGAGTTGGATATTGAAAAATAAAAAGAAAAATGCAATAGGTAATTGAAAAAATTATTTGGAATTAACATATCAGAAAAAAATTCGCAAACATTAATTTTTTTGCGTTTGGTGGCTCTATGTTGTCTTGTTGGAAAGACAACACCAAATTTTGAGAAACCCGGTTGCTTAGTCATTAGCTATTGTACAAAATTATTTTTTTTATATTCATCTAATGACCCCCCTAGAATGTTTCCAATTTACCCCACAACTTGCTGATCAATTTAGTCAAATTTTCTTTATCAATTTGTTTTTCTGATTACAAAATAATGTTGTTCGCGTTTTGTGGCTGTGGATCGTAACGTTGTCAAAACTACAACAAAGATTGCACAACCCGGCAGACTAATCGTTGGTCTCTGTAGAAAATTTCAAACGTTTTGTTTGATTTTTCTGTATTCCTCTAATGGGCCTTAAAAAAACACATCCTAAAAAAAGAAAATCCTCAATTTTCTTCATATTTTTCAAAATTCTTCAATGGCTTGTTGTTCAATTTAGTTCAATTTTCTTAAGCCCATCTTTTGCCAAATAAAAAAAAATTCTTAGTGTTTTGGGTTTCCGACCAGATCGCTGTAAAGATTATATAAAAATTTGCGACAACTGACAGCTTAATTATTGGTCTCTGTACAAAATTATTAATTTTTTTTGGATTTTCTACATTTTTCTAACGGATCCTGAACAGATACGGATCTTAAAAAAAAAGAACGTTCAATTTCCTCGATAATTTTTCCAATTTTTTTATCTGCTCGGTGTTCAATTTTGATAATTTATTAAAACCCTTCGTTGTTGAATTAAAAAAAAATATTTTGCATTCTGTGCCTCTGGTCGTATCATTGTAAAGACTACACTGCAAGTTGCGGGATCCGGCAGCTTAATCCTTGGAATCTCTACAAGATTTAACTTTTTTTTGTATTATTCTAATAGACCTTAAACGAAAACACATTTTAGGAATAGAAAATCTTAAATTTTCTCCATAATTTTCACCATCTCTTCAAACAGTTGGTGTTCAATCTTGGTAATTTTTTTAACCTCTTGCTTTTCAATTTAATTTTCTTTTCACATTTGGTGGCTCTAGGTGGTCTCGTTGTAAAGACTTCGCCAAATTTTGAGGTAGCCGGCTGCTTAATCATTAGTGATTGTACAAAATTTCAATTTTTTTTATATCCATCTAATGACCCCTGAACGGAAAGACATTTTAAAAAAGAATCTTAAATTTCCTCGATAATTTTTCAGATTTTTTCGAAAAGTTAGTCTTCAATTTGGTCGAATTTTTATAAACTCTTTGTTTTTCTAAATTAAGCAAATGTTGCTTAAGTTTTGTGGCAGTGGGTCGTATCGTTGTGAAAGTTAGACCGAAGGTGCCAGGCCTGGCATCATAATCCTTGGTCTCTCTACAAAATTTCAATTTTGTTTATTGGTTTTTTCTACATTATTCTAATGGGCCTTAAACAAAAACACATTTTAATAACAGAAAATCTTAAATTTTCTCCATAATTTGCACCATTTCTTCAAACATTTGATGTTCAATCTTGGTAATTTTTTTTAACTTTTGCTTTTTTTCAATTTAGTTTTTTCTTCGCATCTGGTGGCTCTAGGTAGTCTCGTTGTAAAGACTTCACCAAATTTTGAGGGAGCCGACTGCTTAATCATTAGTGATTGTACAAAATTTCAATTTTTTTATATCCATCTAATGACCCCTGAACGAAAAGACATTTTAAAAGAGAATCTTAAATTTCCTCGATAATTTTTCAGATTTTTTCGAGAAGTTAGTCTTCAATTTGGTCGAATTTTCATAAACTCTTTGTTTTTCTAATTTAAGCAAATGTTGTTTAAGTTTTATGGCAGTGGGTCGTATTGTTGTGAAAGTTAGACCGAAGGTGCCAGGCCTGGCAGCATAATCCTTGGTCTCTCTACAAAATTTAATTTTTTCTTATTGGTTTTTTCTACATTATTTTAATGGGCCTTAAACGAAAACACATTTTAACAACAGAAAATCTTAAATTTTCTCCATAATTTGCACCATCTCTTCAAACATTTGGTGTTCAATTTTGGTAATATTTTTTTACCTTTTGCTTTTTAATTTAGTTTTTTTTTGCATCTGGTGGCTCTGGGTAGTCTCGTTGTAAAGACTTCACCAAATTTTGAGGTAGCCGACTGTTTAGTCATTAGTGATTGTACAAAATTTCAATCTTTTTTATATCCATCTAATGACCCCTGGACGAAAAGACATTTTAAAAGAGAATCTTAAATTTTCTCGATAATTTTTCAGATTTTTTCGATAAGTTAGTCTTCAATTTGGTCGAATTTTCATAAACTCTTTGTTTTTCTAATTTGAGCAAATGTTGTTTGAGCTTTGTGGCAGTGGGTTGTATTGTTGTGAAAGTTAGACCGAAGGTGCCAGGCCTGGCAGCATAATCCTTGGTCTCTCTATAAAATTTCAATTTTTTTTATTGGTTTTTTCTACATTATTCTAATGGGCCTTAAACGAAAACACATTTTAATAACAGAAAATCTTAAATTTTCTCCATAGTTTTCACCATTTCTTCAAACATTTAGTGTTCAATCTTGGTAATTGTTTTTACCTTGTGCTTTTCAATTTAATTTTTTTTTTGCATCTGGTGGCTCTAGGTAGTCTCGTTGTAAAGACTTCACCAAATTTTGAGGTAGCCGACTGTTTAGTCATTAGTGATTGTACAAAATTTCAATCTTTTTTATATCCATCTAATGACCCTTGAACGAAAAGACATTTTAAAAGAGAATCTTAAATTTCCTCGATAATTTTTCAGTTTTTTTCGATAAGTTAGTCTTTAATTTGGTCGAATTTTCATAAACTCTTTGTTTTTCTAATTTAAGCAAATGTTGTTTGAGTTTTGTGGCAGTGGGTCGTATTGTTGTGAAAGTTAGACCGAAGGTGCCGGGCCTGGCAGCATAATCGTTGGTCTCTCTAGAAAATTTCAACATTTTTTTGGTTTTTCTGCATTGTTCTAATAGACCTTGAACAAAAACACATCTTAAGAAATTTTCTCCATAATTTTCACCATTTTTTGAAACTCTTGATGTTCGAATTTGTCAAATTTTTAGAAACTTTTTCTTTTCATTTCAAATTTTTTCCTTGCGTTTGGTGGCTCTAGGTCTTCTCGTTGTTACTACACCAAATTATGACGGATCCAACAGCTCAATCGTTAGTTATTGTACAAAATTTAATTTTTTTTATATTTATCTAACGATCTATTAATGAAAAGACATCTTGAAAGACAACATTCAATTTCTTTAATAATTTTTTCGATTTTTGCAACAACTTGGCGTTCAATTTAGTCAAATTTTCTTAAACTCTTCGTTTTTCTTATTAAAAAAAAAGTTTCTCATATCATGTGACTCTGGGTCGTAACGTTGTGAAGACTAAACCCGGCAGCTTAATAATTGATATCTGCAAAAAATTTTAAAAAAATTTCTGTATTTTGCCAATAAACTTTGAACATTTTAAGAAAAAAAAACTCGATTTTCCCCATAATTTTCCCAATTCTTCGTCGACTTGGTGTTCAATTCAGTTGAATTTTCTTCGTTTTTCGAATTAAAAAATTCTATTCGCATTTTGTGGCTCTGGGCCGTATCGTGAAGACTACACCGAAGGTTGCAGAGCCCGGCAGCTTAATCGCTGGTGTTTATTCGAATGCGAAGGTATCTTGTCGGGAACGTTTTAGAAGGGGCATATATTTGAATCCGGGTAAGACCACAGCTCCGGAGGTATTTCCGTCCGGAAACTAGCTAAATGCTCTTGAATCCGGATGTGTCGGCCGCCGGAATAAATACACATATATTCTTAACTGAGAGTCGAGAGTCCCTGGAAACGCGATTGTCCCCCACGTCCGCCCTCCGATTTTTCTCTCGAACGCCACCCTCGACGTGCCCGTCGCTATCGATCTGCACGGATAACATTTGTAGAACAGCATAGTTGTTGAGCAATTTACGATGATAGGCAGGGCCTTACTGTTAATGGTATAGAAGAGAGTGTACGTAAGAAATCGCAGGCTCGAGGCCATAACGCTAATTGGTATCGTATCGTAAACTCGCCGTATCTGTAACAAGCAGGAGCGCTCATTGGACCGTCTATTGGTAAAATCGGCAATCAACTCCTGTCTATAACCCATACCGGAACCGGCCTACCGCCCCGTTTTACTGCCCGTTTCACGATCCCATCCGAAAGAGGGTTTAATGGACACACAACCGATAGAGCCGTTACCGTTTTATATGGTCTTTTCAATTAGCTTTCGCAGCAGATTATTACTTAATCCGGGCAATTAGGAGCACGGAACGGGAACAATTGCGCCAGGATACACGGACATTTTTGTCCATGGGGAGTTTCGTTTCAACATCTGCGACCGAGGACCGTAAGCAGGTAAATCAACAATTTATCAAGCGCGGGTCACACAACAACATCGACGAGCTATAAAGTTAGCGGTCCCAAAGCTCTTGCTATTAAATTCAGTTCGATTCTTGCATAACAGAAATCCACACTTCAGATCTTCAACTTAACTTTTCTTCTTTACCCACTTTTTACAGTTTTGGTCGAGTTTCTTTGATTAATTTTAACAATAACTTCACCACCAACCAGTCGACGTACTTTTCTACCGATAGAAGGAAAGTTCGACAGGTAGTTAGACTTTTTACCACCAAAGCATCAGAAATTTTATGAATCTAAATGGATGATTTACCCCTAATTTGGTGTCAACTAGGCGCTCCAGCAAACTGCAGCAACATAATTGGGGATGGCCAAAATGTTCAAAGATCTCCGGACGTGACTCCTTTCGATTTTTTTTTAAATCAACTCTGATTACTTCAATGCTCGATTTAAGAAATATTTGAAGCTCGGAGTCCGCGATAAATAAGGGCCGCTATCGAAATGTCCACAATGCCAACACTGAACTTTTACAATTTTCTTAAAGTACAAAAATTTTGTTCCTTAATTTTGTTTCTTACTAAAATTTTCAAATTTAATTACTGCAGCTATATGTCTCACAGTCATATCATGACGTTGTCAATATTTCAGGAATAATAACTTTTTTGTTCAGAAGTTATGATTTTCTTATTCTAAGAGGATTTTCTTGTTATAATTTTTTTTCCAAAAATGATGTAATATTGAGAGATGGTCGTATTCAAAGACCCATACCAATATTTAATAAACATTTAAAACTTTTTTAAAAATACAAAAACTTTTATTAAAAATAAAGGGTCGCTAACAAAATGTCTACAATGTCAACACTAAACTTTTACAAATTTCTTAAAGTACAAAAATTTTGTTCCATAATTTTGTTTCTTACTAAAATTTTCAAATCTAGTTACTGCAGCTATAGGTCCCACAGTCATATCATGACGTTGTCAATATTTCAGGAATAATAACTTTTTTGTTCAGAAGTTATGATTTTTTTATTCTAAGAGGATTTTCTTGTTATAATTTTTTTTCCAAAAATGATGTAATATTGAGAGATGGTCGTATTCAAAGACCCATAAAAATATTTAATGAACATTAAAAACTTTTTTAAAAATACAAAGAGTTTTATTAAAAATAAAGGGTCGCTAACGAAATGTCTACAATGTCAACACTAAACTTTTACAAATTTCTTAAAGTACAAAAACTTTGTTTCATAATTTTGCTTCTTACTAAAATTTTCAAATCTAATTACTGCAGCTATATGTCTCAGTCATATCATGACGTTGTCAATATTTCAGGAATAATAACTTTTTTGTTCAGAAGTTATGATTTTTTTATTCTAAGAGGATTTTCTTGATATAATTTTTTTTCCAAAAATGATATAATATTGAGAGATGGTCGTATTCAAAGACCCATACCAATATTTAATGAACATTTAAAACTTTTTTAAAAATACAAAGAGTTTTATTAAAAATAAAGGGTCGCTAACGAAATGTCTACAATGTCAACACTAAACTTTTACAAATTTCTTAAAGTACAAAAATTTTGTTTCATAATTTTGCTTCTTACTAAAATTTTCAAATCTAATTACTGCAGCTATATGTCTCACAGTCATATCATGACGTTGTCAATATTTCAGGAATAATAACTTTTTTGTTCAGAAGTTATGATTTTTTTATTCTAAGAGGATTTTCTTGTTATAATTTTTTTTCCAAAAATGATGTAATATTGAGAGATGGTCGTATTCAAAGACCCATACCAATATTTAATAAACATTAAAAACTTTTTTAAAAATACAAAGAGTTTTATTAAAAATAAAGGGTCGCTAACGAAATGTCTACAATGTCAACACTAAACTTTTACAAATTTCTTAAAGTACAAAAATTTTGTTTCATAATTTTGCTTCTTACTAAAATTTTCAAATCTAATTACTGCAGCTATATGTCTCACAGTCATATCATGACGTTGTCAATATTTCAGGAATAATAACTTTTTTGTTCAGAAGTTATGATTTTTTTATTCTAAGAGGATTTTCTTGATATAATTTTTTTTCCAAAAATGATATAATATTGAGAGATGGTCGTATTCAAAGACCCATACCAATATTTAATGAACATTTAAAACTTTTTTTAAAATACAAAGAGTTTTATTAAAAATAAAGGGTCGCTAACGAAATGTCTACAATGTCAACACTAAACTTTTACAAATTTCTTAAAGTACAAAAATTTTGTTTCATAATTTTGCTTCTTACTAAAATTTTCAAATCTAATTACTGCAGCTATATGTCTCACAGTCATATCATGACGTTGTCAATATTTCAGGAATAATAACTTTTTTGTTCAGAAGTTATGATTTTTTTATTCTAAGAGGATTTTCTTGTTATAATTTTTTTTTCAAAAATGATGTAATATTGAGAGATGGTCGTATTCAAAGACCCATACCAATATTTAATGAACATTAAAAACTTTTTTAAAAATACAAAGAGTTTTATTAAAAATAAAGGGTCGCTAACGAAATGTCTACAATGTCAACACTAAACTTTTACAAATTTCTTAAAGTACAAAAATTTTGTTTCATAATTTTGCTTCTTACTAAAATTTTCAAATCTAATTACTGCAGCTATATGTCTCACAGTCATATCATGACGTTGTCAATATTTCAGGAATAATAACTTTTTTGTTCAGAAGTTATGATTTTTTTATTCTAAGAGGATTTTCTTGATATAATTTTTTTTCCAAAAATGATATAATATTGAGAGATGGTCGTATTCAAAGACCCATACCAATATTTAATGAACATTTAAAACTTTTTTAAAAATACAAAGAGTTTTATTAAAAATAAAGGGTCGCTAACGAAATGTCTACAATGTCAACACTAAACTTTTACAAATTTCTTAAAGTACAAAAATTTTGTTTCATAATTTTGCTTCTTACTAAAATTTTCAAATCTAATTACTGCAGCTATATGTCTCACAGTCATGTCATGACGTTGTCAATATTTCAGGAATAATAACTTTTTTGTTCAGAAGTTATGATTTTTTTATTCTAAGAGGATTTTCTTGTTATAATTTTTTTTCCAAAAATGATGTAATATTGAGAGATGGTCGTATTCAAAGACCCATACCAATATTTAAAGAACATTAAAAACTTTTTTAAAAATACAAAGAGTTTTATTAAAAATAAAGGGTCGCTAACGAAATGTCTACAATGTCAACACTAAACTTTTACAAATTTCTTAAAGTACAAAAATTTTGTTTCATAATTTTGCTTCTTACTAAAATTTTCAAATTTAATTACTGCAGCTATATGTCTCACAGTCATATCATGACGTTGTCAATATTTCAGGAATAATAACTTTTTTGTTCAGAAGTTATGATTTTTTTATTCTAAGAGGATTTTCTTGATATAATTTTTTTCCAAAAATGATGGAATATTGAGAGATGGTCGTATTCAAAGACCCATACCAATATTTAATGAACATTTAAAACTTTTTTAAAAATACAAAGAGTTTTATTAAAAATAAAGGGTCGCTAACAAAATGTCTACAATGTCAACACTAAACTTTTACAAATTTCTTAAAGTACAAAAATTTTGTTCCATAATTTCGTTTCTTACAAAAATTTTCGAATTTAATTACTGCAGCTATATGTCCCGCAGTTATATCATGACGTTGTCAATATTTCAGGAATAATAACTTTTTTGTTCAGAAGTTATGATTTTTTTATTCTAAAAGGATTTTCTTGTTATAATTTTTTTCCAAAAATTATGTAATATTGAGAGATGGTCGTATTCAAAGACCCATACCAATATTTAATAAACATTTAAAACTTTTTTAAAAATACAAAGAGTTGTATTAAAAATAAAGGGTCGCTAACGAAATGTCTACAATGTCAACACTAAACTTTTACAAATTTCTTAAAGTACAAAAATTTTGTTCCATAATTTCGTTTCTTACAAAAATTTTCAAATTTAATTACTGCAGCTATATGTTCCACAGTCATATCATGACGTTGTCAATATTTCAGGAATAATAACTTTTTTGTTCAGAAGTTATGATTTTTTTATTCTAAGAGGATTTTCTTGTTATAATTTTTTTTTCCAAAAATGATGTAATATTGAGAGATGGTCGTATTCAAAGACCCATACCAACACTTAATGAGCATTTAAAACTTTTTAAATAAAACAAAGAGTTCTTTAAAAAATAAAGGGTTGCTAACAAGATGTCTACAATGTCAACACTAAACTTTTACAAATTTCTTAAAGTACAAGAATTTTGTTCCATAATTTCGTTTCTTACAAAAATTTTCAAATTTAATTACTGCAGCTATATGTTCCACAGTCATATCATGACGTTGTCAATATTTCAGGAATAATAACTTTTTTGTTCAGAAGTTATGATTTTTTTATTCTAAGAGGATTTTCTTGTTATAATTTTTTTTTTTCAAAAAAGATGTAATATTGAGAGATGGTCGTATTCAAAGACCCGTACCAACATTTAATGATCATTTAAAACTTTTTTAAAAATACAAAGAGTTTTATTAAAAATAAAGGGTCGCTAACAAAATGTCTACAATGTCAACACTAAACTTTTACAAATTTCTTAACGTACAAAAATTTTGTTCCATAATTTCGTTTCTTACAAAAATTTTCAAATTTAATTACTGAAGCTATATGTCCCACAGTCATATCATGACGTTGTCAATATTTCAGGAATAATAACTTTTTTGTTCAGAAGTTATGATTTTTTTATTCTAAGAGGATTTTCTTGATATAATTTTTTTTCCAAAAATGATATAATATTGAGAGATGGTCGTATTCAAAGACCCATACCAATATTTAATGAACATTTAAAACTTTTTTAAAAATACAAAGAGTTTTATTAAAAATAAAGGGTCGCTAACGAAATGTCTACAATGTCAACACTAAACTTTTACAAATTTCTTAAAGTACAAAAATTTTGTTTCATAATTTTGCTTCTTACTAAAATTTTCAAATCTAATTACTGCAGCTATATGTCTCACAGTCATATCATGACGTTGTCAATATTTCAGGAATAATAACTTTTTTGTTCAGAAGTTATGATTTTTTTATTCTAAGAGGATTTTCTTGTTATAATTTTTTTTCCAAAAATGATGTAATATTGAGAGATGGTCGTATTCAAAGACCCATACCAATATTTAATAAACATTAAAAACTTTTTTAAAAATACAAAGAGTTTTATTAAAAATAAAGGGTCGCTAACGAAATGTCTACAATGTCAACACTAAACTTTTACAAATTTCTTAAAGTACAAAAATTTTGTTTCATAATTTTGCTTCTTACTAAAATTTTCAAATCTAATTACTGCAGCTATATGTCTCACAGTCATATCATGACGTTGTCAATATTTCAGGAATAATAACTTTTTTGTTCAGAAGTTATGATTTTTTTATTCTAAGAGGATTTTCTTGATATAATTTTTTTTCCAAAAATGATATAATATTGAGAGATGGTCGTATTCAAAGACCCATACCAATATTTAATGAACATTTAAAACTTTTTTAAAAATACAAAGAGTTTTATTAAAAATAAAGGGTCGCTAACGAAATGTCTACAATGTCAACACTAAACTTTTACAAATTTCTTAAAGTACAAAAATTTTGTTTCATAATTTTGCTTCTTACTAAAATTTTCAAATCTAATTACTGCAGCTATATGTCTCACAGTCATATCATGACGTTGTCAATATTTCAGGAATAATAACTTTTTTGTTCAGAAGTTATGATTTTTTTATTCTAAGAGGATTTTCTTGATATAATTTTTTTTCCAAAAATGATATAATATTGAGAGATGGTCGTATTCAAAGACCCATACCAATATTTAATGAACATTTAAAACTTTTTTAAAAATACAAAGAGTTTTATTAAAAATAAAGGGTCGCTAACGAAATGTCTACAATGTCAACACTAAACTTTTACAAATTTCTTAAAGTACAAAAATTTTGTTTCATAATTTTGCTTCTTACTAAAATTTTCAAATCTAATTACTGCAGCTATATGTCTCACAGTCATGTCATGACGTTGTCAATATTTCAGGAATAATAACTTTTTTGTTCAGAAGTTATGATTTTTTTATTCTAAGAGGATTTTCTTGTTATAATTTTTTTTCCAAAAATGATGTAATATTGAGAGATGGTCGTATTCAAAGACCCATACCAATATTTAAAGAACATTAAAAACTTTTTTAAAAATACAAAGAGTTTTATTAAAAATAAAGGGTCGCTAACGAAATGTCTACAATGTCAACACTAAACTTTTACAAATTTCTTAAAGTACAAAAATTTTGTTTCATAATTTTGCTTCTTACTAAAATTTTCAAATTTAATTACTGCAGCTATATGTCTCACAGTCATATCATGACGTTGTCAATATTTCAGGAATAATAACTTTTTTGTTCAGAAGTTATGATTTTTTTATTCTAAGAGGATTTTCTTGATATAATTTTTTTCCAAAAATGATGGAATATTGAGAGATGGTCGTATTCAAAGACCCATACCAATATTTAATGAACATTTAAAACTTTTTTAAAAATACAAAGAGTTTTATTAAAAATAAAGGGTCGCTAACAAAATGTCTACAATGTCAACACTAAACTTTTACAAATTTCTTAAAGTACAAAAATTTTGTTCCATAATTTCGTTTCTTACAAAAATTTTCGAATTTAATTACTGCAGCTATATGTCCCGCAGTTATATCATGACGTTGTCAATATTTCAGGAATAATAACTTTTTTGTTCAGAAGTTATGATTTTTTTATTCTAAAAGGATTTTCTTGTTATAATTTTTTTCCAAAAATTATGTAATATTGAGAGATGGTCGTATTCAAAGACCCATACCAATATTTAATAAACATTTAAAACTTTTTTAAAAATACAAAGAGTTGTATTAAAAATAAAGGGTCGCTAACGAAATGTCTACAATGTCAACACTAAACTTTTACAAATTTCTTAAAGTACAAAAATTTTGTTCCATAATTTCGTTTCTTACAAAAATTTTCAAATTTAATTACTGCAGCTATATGTTCCACAGTCATATCATGACGTTGTCAATATTTCAGGAATAATAACTTTTTTGTTCAGAAGTTATGATTTTTTTATTCTAAGAGGATTTTCTTGTTATAATTTTTTTTTCCAAAAATGATGTAATATTGAGAGATGGTCGTATTCAAAGACCCATACCAACACTTAATGAGCATTTAAAACTTTTTAAATAAAACAAAGAGTTCTTTAAAAAATAAAGGGTTGCTAACAAGATGTCTACAATGTCAACACTAAACTTTTACAAATTTCTTAAAGTACAAGAATTTTGTTCCATAATTTCGTTTCTTACAAAAATTTTCAAATTTAATTACTGCAGCTATATGTTCCACAGTCATATCATGACGTTGTCAATATTTCAGGAATAATAACTTTTTTGTTCAGAAGTTATGATTTTTTTATTCTAAGAGGATTTTCTTGTTATAATTTTTTTTTTTCAAAAAAGATGTAATATTGAGAGATGGTCGTATTCAAAGACCCGTACCAACATTTAATGATCATTTAAAACTTTTTTAAAAATACAAAGAGTTTTATTAAAAATAAAGGGTCGCTAACAAAATGTCTACAATGTCAACACTAAACTTTTACAAATTTCTTAACGTACAAAAATTTTGTTCCATAATTTCGTTTCTTACAAAAATTTTCAAATTTAATTACTGAAGCTATATGTCCCACAGTCATATCATGACGTTGTCAATATTTCAGGAATAATAACTTTTTTGTTCAGAAGTTATGATTTTTTTATTCTAAGAGGATTTTCTTGTTATAATTTTTTTTTCCAAAAATGATGTAATATCAAGAGATGGTCGTATTCAAAGACCCATATCAACATTTAATGGACATTAAAACCTTTTAAAGAATACAAAGAGTTTTATTTAATGGAAGTTTCAAATTTTTTAGAAAATACACAGAATTTGATTAAAAATAAAAAAGTTGAGAATGGAAAAAATAAAAAGAAAGCAGGCGAAGAAATCCCAAAAACTGCATTTTTACAATTTTATTTTTCCAGTTACGTAAAGAAAAGTAAGTTCAAGACTTTGACCCGATCACAATTCAAAAAGCCATCAAAAGAGTAACAAAACGTTTTTTTTTAATTCGGAAAAACAAAAAAAGTTTTTTTAAATTTACCAAAATTTGTCCCGCCAACAAAATTCTGTGATCTTGGTCGTTCCTAATTCGCCTCCGTTCGAATTCACATAAATTGTGTTAGTAAGGGTCGAGGGCGATTCTCTTCCCCTTCTAACCGGAAACCTCAAGGAAGCAACCCCCTTAAATCCAGTAGCCAAGTGGGCAAATAAAAAATAAAGAAGAAATGCCCTTTTATCCCCTAAATTCAGTCCATTTTATTCGCCCTATCTGTCACTATCGTTGTTTGAGAATATTTATCGTCCGAGAAAGTGGAGACGTCTGTTTTGCGGACGGCTCTGTCGATTTCCCCCGAACCCTTTTCGGAAGGGCTTGATTTATTGCCGACGGATTTTTTTTTCTTTTTTCCGACACTTCCGCCGTTTTCAGCGGCCTCGACGCCCACCCAACCAATTTAACGCCGGGAGATTTTTTAAATTATTAGAATCGGCCACGATCAGGACCGCGCGAGCCCCAATCCAACTTCACCCGAAACTCGCGTAAATCCCCCTTAAAACGCCAGTCATTGCTTAATTGTAAACCACTTAAGAGAGACGACTGAATTTTTCGAAATTTAAAAATTCGGTTTTAGGTCCGCCTAGTTGTTTTATCCCAAATTAAAAATTCAGTAACTATAACAAAAAAAATTCTAAATTAGTTTCGTTTTGTCTAAAGTTTTGCGACACAAAGTCTCGGTGTGGTTTTTCGAATTGATCGTGATTTTCAGTGGACGTGTTACGTAAGAGGAAATTTGTTGTTTATCGTGTTGGGAGTGTTGCTATCTTGTTGCGTCGCCAACAACTTCTTGTCGGAAGGGTTTGTTTTTCGTTCGGGTCCGGCCCTGCGGCCGGTTCCCCGCGATAAAGTCCTCAACGGCCGCAGATAGGTGGTCAGCGACTGCTGGATGCAGAGTGCAGAACTAAAGTTAGTATACCGTGATTGTTCCAAGTATCTGAACCATGGCCGAACAATACCCATTCAAACTGGAACGGGCCCTGTTGGACAACTCTAACTGCAAGCAAAACCAAACACACTACCCTTCCGACAAAAGGTGTACAGTAGAGGAACTGCTACCGATATACGAGACGAACTAGATACGTTTCGCTTGTCTCTCTTTCTCAACTTTTGTTGTTTGTCTATCGAGAATTTTTGGATATTTGAAATCTTTTATTTTAGTAATTTCCTTATTGTTATTGGAAATTGTGGGGGATTTTTATGGATATTTCCTGATGTCGTAAAATTGTGAAAGGGACACCCCAGAGAGCGGCGAGGTCGACACGGGTAATGAACATAATTAATGAATAATTTAAGATAGTTTATGATTCAATAAAATTTTGCGGCGGTCGGACAGTTGCTGAAAAGGGCGCGGACAGGGGCGGACTCGCAACCACTCCCGTCGACTGACCAAAAATTGATACTTTAATGATTGGTTTTTCGAAGTACATTGACAAAAATTATTAAGGCAAAATTTAGAAGTAAAATAATAAAAAAGGTGCACGAGGATTTTTTAAAACATCGGAAATCAAAAAACAGCAAAAGTTTTGAAACTAAATTTTGGAAAACTTTACAAACAATTCGAAAGTATTGAAACATTGAAAAATTGGATAACCGCCTAACTTATTTAGGAAATTGATCCCGACTCTTTGAGAGCTTCGGTTCTTCTTTGTTCCGTTATATTTTTTTCACATCATTTACATCCCTTAGTCGAACACGATTGTGTTGAAGCGCAAATTTTTATTCAAAAACCTGACGGTTTGATGTGAAGGGAGCGAACGTCTTCTTCCTATTGAAAAGCGTCTTAACAAAATAATATAAAAAATTTATAGAACCCGGAACCTGAACTAATTCTGAAAGTTTTTGATCAAAATTGCTAAAAATCGGGATAAAAGTAGCATCGGAAGCAAATCTCATAACTGCAGCATTTATGAGATTTAAAACGCAGAGAAAACAATTCTCGGACAGGTACCAGCAAAGTTTAATAGAAATTGGTCAGTGACAAGAAGAAAAATAAAAAATTAAGATAGCTAAATAAAAGCGGCTTAAGTGTGCAAAAACCTTAGATTCTGCTTCTTTTAAAAAAATATTATTGGCTCAACTATTGTTGTTAATATTTAGTGAGTGGTCCTACAAATTCTCAAATTTTCTAAATAATAATCCAAAATAATTCTAAATAATTGCTGAAAATGTCAGACAATATAAAATTATAAATTAAATCATAATACAAACACTTAAAAAGTTTAAACTAAACGAAAGTAATAATTCTCAAATGGGTACTAAACAATTTTTACAAAAATCTCTGGACCAAAAAGGAAAAAAATCGTATTTTAAAAACTAAGACAGAAATCGAAAATCGGGTTAATGGGACGTGAAGGTTTCAGTTCGCTTCTTTTTCGAAAAAAATTACATTTCCATAAGTATAGTTGTTAATTTTTGGCGGCTATTTAAGTTGCGATTTTTACCCGGCACCTCCACCAATTCACAAAAAAATTATAAGAAAATGCAGCAAATTAGCGCAAAAACTTGAGAAAATACCAGCAGATATAACATTGAGAATTCATATCACAATTTAAGCAATTTAGAAAATTATAAAGAAACTAAAGCAATCCATCTCAGATAGGTATTCCAAATGTTTAATAGAAATTTGTCTATTGACAAGAAAAAAATCTTATCTCAAGAATCAAAATAATTATCAAAACGCGAGCTAAGTATGTGAATACCTTAGATCTCGCTCCTCTTCAGAAAAAATATCTTAGGCTCAATTATTGTTGTTAATTTTTATTGAGCGGTCTTATGGAAATTTTCAAACAATCTCAAATTTTCCAAAAATAAGCGAAAATGAGTTTTAATAATTGCTGAAAATATCGGACCACATAAATATATATAACCTAAATTTATAATTCAAACACTTAACAAAATTGAAAACGAAACAAAAATAATAATTCAGAAATGGACACCTAACAATTTTTAAAAAAAGTTCTGGACTAAAAAGGAAAAAAATTGTATCTCAAGAACTAATGCAGAAATTGAAAACCGGTTTAACGGGACTTAAAGATTTTATTTTACTACTTCTTAGAAAAAAATTATGTTTCCTTAGGTATTGTTGTTCATTTTTGGCGACCATTTATGTAGCGATGTTCACTTGGCACCGCCACCAATTCACAAAGTAAAAAATTATAAAAAAAATGGAGCAGATTATAGCAAAAATTTGAAAAAATTCCAGCAACTGAAACATAGAAAATTCATATCACAATTTAGGCAATTAGGAAAAACATAAAGAAGCTAATAGAATCCATCGCGGATAGGTACCCTAAAAGTTTAACAGAAATTTGTCTATTGAATAGAAAAAAAATCATTTCTCAAGAATCAAAATTGTTATCAAAGCGCGAACTAAGTATGCGAATACCTTAGATTTCGCTCTTCTTCAGAAAAAAATATCATTGGCTCAATTATTGTTGTTAATTTTTAGTGAGCGGTTTTATAGAAATTTTCAAAAATTCTTATATTTTCCAAAAAATAAGCGAAAATGAGTTTAAATAATTCCTGAAAATATTGGACCACATAGAATTCTAACTTAAATTCATAATTCAAGAACTTAAAAAAATTGAAAACAAAACAAAAGTAATAATTCATAAATAGGTACCAAACAATTTAAAAAAAAATTGTAGACCAAAAAGGAAAAAAATTGTATCTCAAGAACTAATTCAGAAATCGAGAAGAGGTTTAAAGGGACGTGAAGGTTTCATTTTGCTACTTCTTAAAAAAAAGTTATATTTCCTTAGGAATTATTGTTAATTTTTGGTGACTACTTATGTAGCAATGTTCACTCGGCACCTCCACCAATTCACAAAGTTTAAAATTATAAGAAAATGCAGCAGATTATGGCAAAAACTTGAGATAATACCAGCAAATATAATAATAGGGATGCATATTACAATTTAAGCAATTAAGAAAACCATAAAGAAGCTAAAACAATCCATTTGGGATAGGTACCCCAAAAGCTTAATAGAAATTTGTCTATGGACAAGGAAAAAATCTTATCTCAAGAATCAAAATTGTTATTAAAACGCGAGCTAAGTATGCAAATACCTTAGACTTTACTCTTCTTTCGAAAAAAATATCATTTGCTCAATTATTGTTGTTAATTTTTAGTGAGAGGTCTTATAGAAATTTCTAAAAAAAATTTAATTTTCCAAAAAATAAGCGAAAATGAGTTTAAATAATTGCTGAAGATATCGGACTACCTAAAATTATAACTTAAATTCATAATTCAAGCACATAAAAAATATGAGAACAAAACGAATATAATAATTCAGAAATTAGTACCAAACAATTTTTAAATAAAGCTTCTGGACAAAAGAGGAAAAAGATTCTATCTCAAGAACTAATGCAGAAATCGAGAAGCGGTTTAAAGGGACGTGAAGGTTTCATTTTGCTACTTCTTAGAGAAAAGTTATATTTCCTTAAGGATTATTGTTAATTTTTGGTGACTATTTATGTAGCAATGTTCACTCTGCACCTCCACCAATTCACAAAGTTTAAAATTATAAGAAAATGCAGCAGATTATGGAAAAACTTGAGATAATACCAGCAAATATAGCAATGAGGATTCATATTAGAGTTTAAGCAATTAAGAATACCATAAAGAAGCTAAAACAATCCATTTCGGATAAGTACCCCAAAAGTTTAATAGAAATTTGTCTATGGACAAGAAAAAAATCTTATCTCAAGAATCAAAATTGTTATCAAATCGCGAGCTAAATATGCGAATACCTTGGATATCGCTCTTCTTCAGAAAGAAAAATCATTTGTTCAATTATTGTTGTTAATTTTTAGTGAGCAGTCTTAAAGAAATTTTCAAAAATTCTTACATTTTCCAAAAAATAAGCAAAAATGAATTTAAATAATTGCTGAAAATATTGAACCACATAAAGTTCTAACTTAAATTCATAATTCAAACACTTAAAAAAATTGAGAACAAAACAAAAATAATAATTCAAAAATGGGTACCAAGCAATTTAAAAAAAAATTCTGGACTAAAAAGGAAAAAAATTGTATCTCAAGAACTAATTTAGAAATCGAGAAGCGGTTTAAAGGGACGTGAAGGTTTTATTTTGCTACTTCTTAAAAAAGAATTATATTTCCTTAGGGATTGTTGTTAATTTTTGGCTACTATTTACGTAGCGATGTTCACTCGGCACCTCCACCAATTCACAAAGTTTAAAATTATAAGAAAATGCAGCTGATTATGGCAAAAATTTGAGATAATACCAGCAAATATACCAATGGGGATTCATATTACAATCTAAGTAATTAAGAAAACCACAAAGAAGCTAAAACAATCCATTTCGGATAGATACCCCAAAAGTTTAATAAAAATTTGTCTATGGACAAAAAAAAAATCTTATCTCAAGAATCAAAATTGTTATCAAAACGAGAGCTAAGTATGCAAATACCTTAGATTTTACTCTTCTTCAGAAAAAAATATCATTCCCTCACTTATTGTTGTTAATTTTTAGTGAGAGGTCTTTTCAAAAATTCCTAAATTTTCCATAAAATAAGCGAAAATGAATTTAAATAATTGCTGAAAATATTGGACCACATAAAATTCTAGCTTAAATTTATAATTTCATCATATAAAAAATTGAGAACAAAACGAAAATAATAATTCAGAAACGGACACTTAATTTTTAAAAAAATTTGGGACCAAGTAATGCAGAAATCGAGAAACAGTTTAAAAGGACGTGAAACTTTCATTTTGCTACTTCTTAGAAGAAAGGATGCTTCCTTAGGTATTGTTGTTAATTTTTGGCGACTATATATGTAGCGATTTTCACCCGACACCTCCACCAATTCAGGAAGTTTATAATTTTTAGATAATAAAGCAGATTAGCCCAAAAACTTGAGAAAATACCAGCAAATGTAACATTAAGCATTTAAATCATAATTTAACCAATTAAAGAAACCATGAAGAAGCTAAAATAATCATTCTCGGGCAGGTATCTAAAAAATTTAATAGAAATTTGTCTATTGACAAGAAAAAAAATCATATCTCAAAAATCGAAATTGCTATCAAAACGCGAGCTAAATAAGTGAGAACGTTAGATTTTGCTCCTCTGTAGAAAAAAATTATATTAGCTGAAGAGTTGTTGTTAATTTTTAGTGAGAGTACTTATATAGATTTTCACTTGGTTCTCCCATCAATTTTTGAAAATTTTAATTATCACGAAACTAACCCGAAACTAGTCTAAAAAGTTGCTGAAAATACCGAGCAATATAAAGTTATGACTTTAATCACTTGAAACATGAAAAGCAAAATGAAAATAATAATTCTGAAATAAGTACTGGAAACAATTTCGTTAAGATTTCTACTAGAAGTTTCTAAGTTTTAAGAAAAACGATCCAAATTAGTCTAGCGAGTTGATGCAAATAGAGGCAAATGTATCACTAAGATTCCATTCAATAATTTCAACCCCTAGAGAATGGATAAAGAACCAAAAACAGCAATTCTCAAACAGGTACCAGAAATGTTCAAAAAAAATCGTCCACTGACAGGGAAGAAAATTGTATCGCAAGAACCAAGATCACTATCGAAAAGTGGTTAAAGTGTAGCGTAAATAGCGTAAATATGGTTGTTAATTTTTAAGGACTGTCATGTAATATTCTTCACTTGACACTTTTGCCAATTTTTGAAAACTTTATTAAAAAAAATACCAAATATTAATCTTAACAGTTAGAGAAAATAACGTTAAATGTAAAACTAACACAAAATTTCGTAATTTCCACGCCAAAAAAATAAAAAACTGAGATAGCATAATAAGTCTCAAAAGGGTACCATAAACTTGTATAACTGCGTATCTCAAAAACCAAGATTTGTATCGAAAAGCTATTAACATGTGTAATAGGTTTCGATTTGGTGCATTTTTGGTAAAAGCTGACATCACTTTAAGTATTGTTGCTAATTTATGACAAGTCTCAAAATAACGATCGGTATTAGGTACTTTTACTGATTCGATAAAAATAAAGCGAAAAGTAAAAAAAAATAGCGGGAAACGAAATGTTGAGATATAATCTTATAATTTAAACACTTTAAGAATTCATAAGAAAGACATAACAACAAGTCTCAAGTGAGTACCAGAAAAGTTTGATAAAATTTTTACTCCAAGAAAAATTTTTTTGTCTTCTTCCACTTACCTCAATACGTATTGTTGGTTACCAAAATAATTGTTGGCCTTCCACGGCTTGATTGCAAGTTTTGATATGGTAATCCGTCTTAACCAAACTCTTAGCATCCGCATTCGTCTTGAGTGCAGCTTTTTGAATCTGGAACAAATAGTTAACATCAATATACTTTTTCCATGCAGTTTTTGTGCCAATAATAATTATTTTTTTTTATCACAACTGTACTAGGTCAAAGTCAAACTTGACCAAAGAAATATTTTTCTCGACTTTAATACAACAAAAATGTATTGTCGTGCGTATTAAGGCTCAACGTGTGCGAGGAGAAACAAAACGACAAAAAATCGCTTTCTTAAGATTTTTTTAATTTTTCTCAAATCGATTTTGAATCTTTCTACATCACAAAAACTACTCACAAATAATTTTTTTTTTCTTCAACCCTGTTTCTACAGTCCAATGTCCGGCGTCGAGGAGAGGACAAAACAATAGAACAATGTGAGCGCGTACAGAATCATTAATTGAAACTAACCCTTTGGAGGATAAGTTATCGAGCCAGTTGAAAGCGCAAAGCCATAGTGCAGATCGTAACATATCAAAGTCCTTAATTCAATTGAAGACCAAAGTCCACAACAATCGCCAAACCCCACCAAATAATAAATCGTCACGAAAATCTGAATCGTAACCCGTCACGCCTTGACGACTTGAGAAATGTTAATACCCACCCACCATTCGAGATTAACACCATCAAACTTGAAAGTTAAATGATGACCAACCAAAATCGCCACTACAACGAAAACATTAAATTTCCGTTGTTTATTTGAGGTTAAGTTGTTGTTGGGTCGGTTGCGCTTCCCTCCATTTGTGTTGAAAGTTTTCTTTAATTTCTTTAAAACGAGTTGTTTTTGTGGGTGGAAATGGTGGTGATGGGGGTTGAAGTTAATTGCGGATATTAATTAAGACTAATCTCGAACCGTAATCAATGACGTTGCGTGGTGACATCACCGGGCCCTCATTCAGCAGCTAACATTCAAAACCGAAATCTAAAGATGTCTATCTTTGTAAAATCTCCATTCGGTTCCCTTATTGCCGCCATTCATTATGTTCGGTCTTAAGACGTATAGAAGACACGTTCATTCGTGAAATAAGCCATAACAACTTCAAAGATATTTCGTTTTAATTGAATATGATGGCATCATATCATCCATGGTTCCCTTCCAGATTTAATCATGTCTCATCTGCTAATAAAGCTCAGCTTTCGCAAATATTTATGCCGTAACCCAAAACCGTTTCGGCTCATATACACACATACATACACGTACACAAAGTCGAAGTTGAAGCAGGAGAATTATTGTTGGATCCGGGAAAAACAGGGCAATAAAACCGATCGTGGGTGTAGTTAAGTGCAGTGTGCAACAATTACATCTTGATTCGGCCAGAATGGGGAATCGTGACGGTCTAATAACGGAATGATTGCTTGTCTTTTTTTAAAGTTGAAACGTTTTGTTTAAAATTCGTCGGACGTCATCAAGATATTGTGTACCTGGACCTGGTCGCAAGGCACGGAAAACACTTTTGAGTTTCGTTTATAAATATATTATGGCGGTATCGCCGGCTTATCTACAGAAATGAATAATATGTGTGTGTGTGCGGAGGTACCTAAAATATGATAGTCGCGAGGACGTGAGCTGAAACGGAACGTTTCAATTACGGTGGATGTTTCCAAGAATTTTTGTTGAGACCGGACCGAAAACGAGCCCTTCGGGCACTACGACGAGACAGTCGTTGAACTAATAATTTGAAGGTTTCTTGATAAACAAAAATTCTTCATATTGAGTTAGAATGTAATTTATTCAATTCGTACTCAACTAGCCGGAGATTATCAAATGAGTAGTCGATTTTTGCAATATTTCAACTTTGATGATAACTTCTAGAATTTTTAAGTTATCGGGAATACAAAAACAAGTCTTTAGTCAACAATGCTTTTTAATAAGCTCAAAATTAAAGTCGTGGTTTTGTAAATAAAAAGTGAGCTTGTTACAATTGGTAAAATTTTGGTCAAGAAATTCGGATTGTTATAAACTTCGAACGTGGATGCCCAATTGAAAAAGTTGTGGCAGCGCTTCGTTGAGCAAACTCAATAGCATGGAATAAAAACATAAAAAGTGTCTCGATTTTTTCAAAATATTTCCAATTTTTTTCCAATCTCACTCGATTAAAATTTTTAAAATTGCTAAAATCGACATCAATCCTTCTTAACCTTTAGAAATAATATTTTCTGACGTAGCGTGTCACTCTTATATTATTTCCGTATCTAGTTTGTTCTATTAGGCCATAAAATTTTCAACATTTCACAAAAAAATACAAAATTACATTTTTTTTTTCAAAATTTATATCTCGATAACTACCGCAGATTTTGAGCTATTTCAAATGCATCCCTTTCATGGACTTTTGAAAAGCTTTCTAACAAGCCCAAAACGGATTTTCTACAACCGAAAAAGTTTCGTTTTTTCAATTTTAAACAAAATTTTGCCCAAAAAATTTAAATTCTCATAGTTTTGAAAATTAAGACTCCAAATTAAAAACTAGCAACAGCGTTTTATTCAGCTAGTTGTCTATTATCAATTGAGACCATAAAAGGTGCTTGAAAATTTTGAAAACTTTTAAGCAAAAACATATTAGTGCATGAAAATGTTTAAAAAAAAACAAGATATTTTTAAAAATCCTAAAATGGACAGAAATCACTCTTAGCCTTTAGAAATAATATTTTCTAACGTAGCGTGTCACCCTTATCTTATTTCCGGATATAATTTGTTCATTTAGGTGATAAGATTTACAAAATTTCACAAAAGAACACAAAATTACATTTTTTTTAAAGTTTACACCTCGATAATTACTAGAGTTTTTGAGTTATTTGGAATATAAAAATATCCCCTTAATGAACCCTTTAGGAGCTTTCTAACAAGCCTTCTAAAACAGATTTTTTGTCACCGTAAATAAAAAAGTTTAATTTTTTAATTTTGATGAAAATTTTGCTCAAAAAATTCAAATTGTAATCGTTTTAAAAATTAAGACTTCAAATTAATAACTAGCGACAGCGTTTCGTCCAGTGAGCTATCTAATATGAATTGAGACCATAAAAAGGTGCTTAACAAGTTTGAAAATTTTTGACCAAAATCAGGATACATATTAGTGCAGAAGTTGGTCAAAAAAAAGAAGAAAAACCCAAAATCATTCCCACTCTAAGAAAATGTTTTTTCCCAAAGTAATTGTTGTCGATGAACACATTTTTTAACTCGGTTTTTCCAATTAAGCGATAAATTTCGAGTGTACCACAAAAGTTGAGTGATACTCAAATTTTCAGAAAGTTTAAACCTCAATAATTTTCAGAGTTTTTGAGCTACTGCGAACACAAAAAGATTCTCGCAATGGAAGTTCAAAGGGTTTTCTGAGAAGTATAAAATGTAGGCCGTAAATAAAAAAACACAATTTTTCACCAAAGTTGAAGTGAAATTCAATCGGTCTGAACTTGAAAAGTACCAGTCCGAATCATAAACTAGCGACAGCGTTGCGATAAGCGAGCTCAACAGTATAAAATAAAGCCATAAGACGACCTCAAAAAATTCAAAATTTTCATTTTTTTTCTATCTCCATCGGTAATTTTTTTAAAAAATGCTAAAATCGACAAAAATCATTCTTAGCCTTTAGAAATAATATTTTCTAACGTAGCGTGTGGCCTTTATTTTATTTACGGACTTAATCTGTGCATTTAGGTGATAAGATTTACAAAATTTCACAAGGAAACACAAAATTACAATTTTTTTCAAAGTTTAGACCTGGATAACTACTAGAGTTTTTGAGTCATTTCGAATATAAAAATATCCCCTTAATGAATCCTTTAGGAGCTTACTGACAAGCCCAAAACAGATTCTGTGTCACCGTAAATAAAGAAGTTTAATTTTTCAATTTTGATAAAAATTTTGCTCAAAAAATTCAAATTGTAAGTTTTAAAAATTAAGACTTCAAATTAAAAACTAGCAACAGTGTTTCGTTCAGCGAGCCATCTATTATGAATTGAGACCATAAAAATATGATTGAAATTTTTTTAAATTTTCGAACAAAATCAGGGGACATATTAGTGCATGAAAATGTTCAAATATATACAAAAAAATCCCAAATTTATTCTCACCCAGAGAAAATGTCTTTTCCCGATGTAATTGTTGCCGCTGAACACATTTTTGTACTCGGTTTTCCCATTTAACCAAAAAATTTCGAGTGTATCACAAAAGTTGAGTAATACTCAAATTCTCAGAAAGTTTAAACCTCGATAACTTTCAGAGTTTTTGAGCCACTGCGAATACAAAGCGAATACAAAAACATCCCCGCAATGGAAATTCAAAGGGTTCTCTAAAAAGCCTAAAATGTAGATCGTCGGGTGGTAAATAAAAAAGCATAATTTTTTACAAAAGTTTGGAATGAAATTGAAACGGTCATAACTTGGAAAGTATCAGTCCAAATCATAAACTAGCGATAGAGTTGCGTTAAGTGAGCTCAACAGTATAAAATAAAGCCATAAAACGACCTCAAAAAATTTCAAATTTTCAATTTTTTTTTTCCATTTCAATCGGTAAAAATCTTTAAAAATGCTAAAATCGACAAAAATCATTCTTAGCATTTAGAAACAATATTTTCTAACGTAGCGTGTCGCCCTTATTTTATTTCCAGACCTAGTTAGTGCATTAAGGTGATAAGATTTAAAAAAATTTCTCTACGGAACACAAAATTACAATCTCTTTCAAAATTTACACCTCGATAACTACTAGAGTTTTGGAGTTATTTCGAATATAAGAACATCACCTTAATAAGCCCTTAAGGAACTTTCTAACAAGATTAAAACAGATTTTCTGCCACAGTAAATAAAAAAGTTTAAGTTTTCAGTTTTGGCCAAAATTTTGCTCAAAAAATTCAAATTGTAATAGTTTTGAAAATTAAGACTACAAATTAAAAACTGGCAACAGTGTTTCGTCCAACGAGCTATCTATTATGAATTGAGACCATAAACATATGCTTGACAATTTTGAAAATTTTCGAACAAAATCAGGGCACATATTAGTGCATAAAACTGTTCAAAAAAATACAAGAAAGAACCAAAATTATTCCCACCAAAAAAAATGCCTTTTCCCGATGTAATTGTTGTCGCTGAACACATTCTTGTACTCTGTTTTTCCATTTAACCTATAAATTTTGAGTGTATCACAAAAGTTGAGTAATACTCAAATTTTCAGAAAGTTTAAACCTCGATAACTTTCAGAGTTTTTGAGCCACTGCGAATACAAAAACATCCCCGCAATGGAAATTCAAAGGGTTTTCTAATAAGCCTAAAATTTAGACCGTCGGGTGGTAAATAAAAAAAACACTATTTTTCACAAAAGTGGGAGTGAGATTCAAACGGTCATAACTTGGAAAGTATAGTCCGAATCATAAACTAGCGATAGCGTTGCGTTAAGTGAGCTCAACAGTATAAAATAAAGCCATAAAACGACCTCAAAAAATTTCAAATTTTCAATATTTTTTTTTCTATCTCAATCGGTAAAAATCTTTAAAAGTGCTAAAATCGACAAAAATCATTCTTAGCATTTAGAAACAATATTTTCTAACGTAACGTGTCGTCCTTATTTTATTTCCAGACCTAGTTTGTGCATTAAGGTGATAAGATTAAAAAAAAAATTCTACGAAACACAAAATTACAATTTCTTTCAAAATTTACACCTCGATAACTACTAGAGCTTTGGAGCTATTTCGAATATAAAAACATCACTTTAATAAACCCTTAAGGAACTCTCTAACAAGACTAAAACAGATTTTCTGCCACCGTAAATAAAAAAGTTTATGTTTTCAGTTTTGGCCAAAATTTTGCTCAAAAAATTCAAATTGTAATAGTTTTGAAAATTAAGACTACAAATTAAAAACTAGCAACAGTGTTTCGTCCAGCGAGCTATCAATTATGAATTGAGACCATAAACATATGCTTGACAATTTTGAAAATTTTCGAACAAAATCAGGGCACATATTAGTGCCCTGATTAGACCGTCGGGTGGTAAATAAAAAAACATAATTTTTCACAAACGTTGGAGTGAGATTCAAACTGTCATAACGTGGAAAGTATCAGTCCGAATCATAAACTTGCGACAGCGTTGCGTTAAGCGAGCTCAACAGTATAAAATAAAGTCATAAAACGACCTCAAAAAATTTCAAAAATTTCAATATTTTTTTCTATCTCAATCGGTAAAAATCTTTAAAGATGCTAAAATCGACAAAAATCATTCTTAGCATTTAGAAATAATGTTTTCTAACGTAGCGTGTCGCCGTTATTTTATTTCCGGACCTAGTTTGTGTATTTAGGTAATAAGATTTACCAAATTTCTCAAAGGAACGCAATTTTTTTTTTTGTAATGTTTACACCTCGATAACTACTAGAATTTTTGAGTTATTTCGAATATAAAAATATCCCCTTAATGAATCCTTTAGGAGCTTTCTAACAAGTCTAAAATAGATTCTCTATCTTAGTAAATAAAAAAGTTTAATTTCTCAATTTTGATCAAAATCTTGCTCAAAAAATTCAAATTGTAATAGTTTTAAAAATTAGGATTTTAAATTAATAACTAGCAATAGCGTTTCCTCCAGCGAGCTATATATTATGAATTGAGACCATCGAAAATGTGCCTGACAAATTTCAAAATTTTCGACTAAAATCAGGGCACATATTAGTGCATCAAAATGCTTAAACAACCAAAAAAAACTTAAAATCATTCCCACTTCAAGAAAATGTCTTTTCCCGACGTAATTGTTGTCGCTAAACACGTTTTAGTACTCGGTTTCAAAATTTACGAGATGAATTTCGAGTGTATCACAAAAGTTGAGTAAAACTCAAATTTTCAGAAGGTTTCAACCTCGATTACTTTTAGAGTTTTTGAATTACTGCGAATACAAAAACATCCCTGCAGTGGAAATCCAAAGGACTTTCCAATTTTTTTTTATTTTTTTTCTAACTCGATCGGTAAAATTTTTAAAAAATGCTAAAAGCGACAAAAATCATTCTTAGCCTTTCAAGTTAATATTTTCTGACGTAGCGTGTCACTCTTATTTCTTTTCAGTACTTAATATGTGCATTTAGGTGATAAGACTTTTAAGATTTTACAAAAAAACACAAAATTATATTTTCTTTCAAAATTTACACCGCGATAACTACCAGAGTTTTTGAAGCACTTCTAATATAGGAACATCCCCTTAATGAACACTTAAGGAGCTATCTAACAAGCCTAAAACGGATTTTCTACCATCGTAAATAAAAGAGTTCAATTTTTTAATTTTGACCAAAATTTCGTTGACCTGTATTTTTAATTTCGATCTCAATTGATTAAATTTTTCAAAAACGCTAAAAACTCAGCTAAGGAAGAGAAGATTTCCTAATGGAATTGATGTCGCCGATCTCGATTTTGTACCGAAATTGTCAATACATACGATGGATTTCGAGTATTTTACAAGCGATCACAAAAATTCAAAATTTTCCGAATTTTAATCCTCGATAACTTTTAGAGTTTGGAAATCATTTCGGATACAGTAAGTTAATTTTTGTCGACTTTCCGAGAGCTTTTACAAAACCGAAAACAAAAGTTTTAATTTTGTAAATAAAAAATTTCGATTTGATTAAATTGACTAAAAGTTTGCTGAAAAATTCAAATTTTAATAATTGGACGAATCGAAAATTATAAAATAAGACAATGAAAGAGTACTGGAAAATTTGAAAATTTTCGATCGAAGAATTTGACATTTTCTATTAAACAATTAATTTTGTGGCAACCAAAGATTCATTTAGGCGTGATTTCTGCTGACAGTCGGAACGTTGCGGATGCCCATCGATTAAGTCCATCCGGCGCTTAACATCGGCACATATCAATAACAATAACGCAATCGGCATGGCGGAGTTGGTGCAAGCTATAAATCAATTCATGCAATTGGAGATGTAATTGTGCAATAACACATGACAGCACCTGTATCTACACCCCTATCCGCATCTAATACGGATTGATATTGTCATTGACAGGTATATTGCCTAAACCCACCCCCTTTCTCTTCCACCCATCCACCAGACCTTTCGAGGAAGGAAACACGGCCCGATTGAATATGCATGCAGAACAACATCGAACGTAATTGTCGTAGACAATTAATAATTATTGATGACGCCACATCCAGAAAGGACCCAGTGATTGCCAGTTGGAAGTCTAAAGAAGAGATCAAGGGTGAATCCCTGGAAAGTCGGGATGGATCCCTAGAAATTATGAGATTAAAAGACGTTGGTTGCCGGGAGCGAAAGCCCTTTGACTTGCGAGATTAACCGTTATTTATAGGGTCATTTCTGATACATCGCTCTATATAGGCAATCAGTGATCATTGGAGTATGGTAATTTACAATTAACGACGATCTTGTTGGCGGCCTTAATTCCAGGCCTATTCAGAAAACGGCGTGTATTTTTGGTATTAGTCAGATAAGTGGCGTCCGGAATCTTTGGGAATTAGACGGCATTCAACCATAAACAATAATTAAGTTTTAAAGACGATGCAGATGGGTAAGGAGTTTCATCGAAAACGAGTTTTATTTACGAGTCGTCATGTTAAACTGTCGATGTAATTGATTGTCACAAATCAAAATGGTTGTAAAAACGATACGACCAAAAATTCCCAACAACAATCATCAAGACGATGCCTCAAGCTCACTTCAATTTTACTAGCAGAGGTTAAAATTTGAAGAAATTTCGACAATTAGCTACGTTACCGGGTCATGCCGCATTACAAGCTGGTAGAATTTTTTTTCGATTAATTTTAATTTTTTAGCAATATCGCCAGTTTTGCCGATGACCTAAAAGACTTTATAAGTTTGGCACTACTGTTGAATTTTGCTCGAGTTTATTTTTCAGACAGAAACAGCAATAACGTTTCCCTGTGGTACCCCGGAAAAAATTGTTTAAATTTGTTCGAAATTTCTGAATATTTAAATTGTTGGAAATAAAAAAAAATTCGCTAATTGGTCGCTATTCACTCGAATAATGTTTTTCAGAATTGTTTTGTTGTTAACAAATTAACGCAACAAAAATTTTACTTTTAGTTTCTTGACTACCACGCATTACAACAAAGACACAGGCACGACCAAAAATTATTGAAGCAGCTTTAAAAATTTTAGTCATTAGCTACTTTATCGGCTCATACCGCATTATCTTTAACTGTTTGACACATCTACGGCGTTATTTTTTCGAAATCCCTTAAATTTCGAACAAAAACGAGCCGAAGTTATCGGTAAAAAATCCAAATTTAAAATTCTTAACCCTTCGAGAGGGTGCCGTATCGGTGTCGCTCTTTCTCGTCGATGCAAATTAAGATTCAACACGTCAATTTCTTAAGCGTCCGTTTGGTAGATTTTTTCCTTCCCCTTTCGGTGGCGTCAAACCGGCCGGAAAACCGCTTCTCCGTGTCCCGTGATTTTTCTCATCGTTTCCCCTCTTCTTGCACGATTTCCCTATTCATCGACGGTCTCGAGTCGTCTTTCAGGTCAATTGGTTGCGGGGGTAAATTTTTGAAAAATCATCCCCGTCAAAGCCGACGTTTGCAATTGACATTGACCGAACAGTTTGTGAAAAATTGAAAGGAATTTCAACCTAAACAACACCGATACGAGGGATGGAAATCGAATTGAACGATCAGGGGTGGTTGTTAAAAGCTTGATGTTTATGAATTGGGTGCGATAGCCACTTGAAAATTGAAACATTACCCGATCGAATTAAAGTTTTGAGCTTTTCCAAATGGATTGCTGTTATGGTATAGGATGATTGAATTTGCTCGAAATTATTTTCTGCGGGAATTGTTAGTTATTTATTGTTTGTCGGGTTGGTATCGCTATCTAAAACAGATATTTGGTGTTGACTTGTAATTGATTCCGGGTTGTTTTATTGCCGCGAACGCGGCATGGTTACCAACCAACAGCACGAAGAAGTCGAGCTAAACCAGAAAATCAGTTTTACATTCGCTTGCACCACCAACGGAACGTCCAAAATGTTAAGATTTTAATTAATGCAAAAACATTTTTTATTCTCACAAGTTTTTGACCCATCATCACAGAAAACAACTGAAATAGAAGTTTCAGCGCTTCTAAAAATATTAAATTTGACCCGCTTCACAGAAATCAAGTGAAATAAAATTTTCAGTGTCTTTGAAACTCTTGTTTACGATACGCCTGCGTAAAAATGAACTAAAATATACGTTCTAGAAACTTCAGCCCTTTAAAATTAATTTTGACCCGTGAATATAAAAATCAACTGAAATAAATGTTTCAGAAGTTTCAGGCCTTTAAGAATTTTGGGTACGATTCGTCTACTAGTCAACTAAAGTGACGATTTTAGAAGCTTTTTAAACTTTAATTTATGGCCTGCTTATATGGAAATTAACTGAGGCAAAAATTTGAAAAGTTTTAGCGCTTCAAAAAATATGAAGCTTGACTCGGTTACACGGAAATTAACTGAAATAAGGATTTAAGAAATTCCAGACCGTTTAGAAATATTAAATTTAACTCGCCCACGCAGAAGTCTATGAAAATTAAGAAGTCTTACAGGTTTCAGCACTTCCAAAAATGTTAATGCTGCCACAAAAATGAACTAAAATTAAAGTCTAAGCAGCTTTAGCGTTTTCAAAAGTATTAAATTAAGTGTGAATACAGAAATCAACTAAAATAAAGAGATTTAAAGAATTTAGCACTTTTAAAAATGTTACTTTTGATATACACAAGCAAAAATAAAATCCAAATTTCAGAACTTTTAGCATTTTGAAATATTTTGACTATAGCTCGCCTTCGTGTAAAGCAATTAACCCAAAAGTTTCAGAAACTTTAGTTCTTACAGAAATAATCGTTTAGACTGGCATACACAAAAAGTTACCTGAAATAAAAATTTCAGGAGGATCATAATCTGCTTATAAAGAAATTAACTAAAATGAAGGTTTCAGATATTTCAGCGTTTCTAGAAAAATTAGTTTTACCTGTCTACATAAAAATAAATTAAAATACAAGTTTCAAAAGTATTAAAGTTTTTAGAAAATTTGAAATTTTAGCAGTTCTAAAATATTATTTTCCATGTTTCTAAAGATGAATCGACTGAAATTTGGGTTTCAGGAATTTTGCGTTTTCTAAAAATATTAGTTTTTACCTGCTGATACAAAATTGAACTTAAATAAAAGTTTGAGGAGTTTCAGCTTTTATAAAAATTTTGGTTACCATCTCCCTACTTAGAATTCAACTGAAGTAAATATGTCAATAGTTTCAGTACTCTTTGAAATGTAAGTTTTGACCTTCATACACAAAATTTTCAGTTCTACAACAATTTTAGTGGCGACGCTTGAGTTCAACTGAAAATCAAATTTCAGCGCTTTTAAAAATATTATTGTCAACTATTTTACGCAAAAGTCAACTAAAATAAAGCTTTCAGAAGAGCAGCGTATCTAAAAATGTTGCTATCCATCTTGTCGCCGTTATCCCATATATCAGTTCTGTTCTCGCGATAACTTGCCGTTAACTAATCGCAGAACACGTTCAATAATTAACTATTTGGTGGTAATTGCAGCGTCCTGCACACAACTCCCATCACTCCTGCCGCCAGATGTCGTTGTCATAAGTCATGTATTACCGGTTGAGCGCAGGACATCATTCAGATATTAACCAGTCACCGATTAACATATCCCTTGCCCTATACGATGGTCTTCGGTTACTTGCGCCATCACCTAACGATATTAGGCGTTAATTGCCGACCTTAAGGGCACTTAAATTTTAAACTTGCTCCATGAAATATTCAAGTGAAGAAGTTAAGAGAGCGAGAGCGGAAGCGGTTAAGGAAAATATAAAACATAATAAATATGTAATGTATGAAGATTCTATCACATCGTAAAGTATCTGGAAGTTTTCGGGAGTTTGAGAGGTTCCTATCGGTGTCGTATTTAGGAGGTTTATGGGACATCGGGGAGGAATTACCGGGACTCGTCGCCAATCTGAATAGACGCATGCGGGACGCACCAAGAGCAGATCAAGAAGAGAAAATTATTTTATCTAGTGCAGTCGCTTTAGAACAAGAATCGCAAGGGAACATTTCACCATCGTAGTTTCTAAGACTCTCTACACACATTGCCACAATTGTAGCCATCTCTAGAATATTTATAATCGCAAGTGATGCGCCAAGTGTCGCAGCAACGTCGCGGCAACAACGCTGCGACTGTTGTGGCAACTAATGCAGCAAGTTTTGACAACTAAAGTGGCAATTCTTGCAATTACTGTCACAATGATCGTGGTAACCGCCACATCAACTATTGGAATAATTTTAATATTGCGGCAACTGCTGAAGCAACTGTCGTACGACTGTTGCGACAACTGTCGCTATAATTGTAGTAAAAGATATTCAATAAATTGTGGAAGAAACTTCGGTATCGCAAAACAACTGTTGTAAGTGTTGCGGCAACTGTTGCTACAGTGTCGCAGCAACTGTTGCTTCAACTACCTTGGCTATTGAGTGTTGTTTGATATAAAAAATAGAAGAAATTTGTGATGGTTGCTATCTTTTCGATAAAACTTTGATTCGTTTATAACTTTTCGTCGTTTGTGGATATCTGGAGGGTTCTTGTGAATTGATTTCTGTTCGGTTGGTGAAAAATCCTCTTCGGTCCGTAACGTCCGGCCTAATCGGCCCGCGCCCACGGTTTTCTCATTATCAGTTGTCTGTCGTAAAACCGAATGGCCGTTCGTTCGGGTTATGGGCCTTCCGGTTCGGCTCTCCTTATATCCGGGGCATCGACGGTGATTGGGGGGGTAAAACGATGGGTGAAGGGGGGTTACAGAGACGATTATCCGGACCGGTTAATGTCCGGTCGTTCGACGGCCGTGTCTATCCTTAAATAAATTGGAATTGTTTGCGGTTTGCACGGTTTATTGAGAAATACAGTGGACTCTCTACTGTTAAGCCGCCTGTTGGGCATATATCGACTGTAAAATTATACGGCCGAAAGAGGGTCGCAACACCAGACCGAGATGGACTATTCTATCTAATGATGTTTTCAAAGGAATTAAATAAAGCACTTACTCAAAATGGACACTAATCGAAATTTTTGGAACACAATTATTAAAAAAAAGCTTCTAATTGTCCGATATATCTTAATGGATCACCCTGTAGATTATTTGATTTTATACTTTGTATACTTAATGGTAAAGAAGACCTTAGGATTGCGTCCCTACTTTATTCTTCCAGTTTAGTAACTTAATGGTAATCAAACTCCTACGCGCAAACATAAAACCCTTAAGGGCGTTTAAAAAACAGTTACGGCGACTCCATTTGCTTTTAGTTTTATTTACGAATCTACTTTAAATAGGAAAATCTTTTCATAATTGATGACAACATTTTACTTTGCAAATTCTTATTACGAAAATTAAAAACACCAAATTAAAGAAATGTCGCACTTATAGGACACTCTGTAGATATTGATGTATATCAGACACCTAATCGGTCGTTCAATATATAAGACAGTTAGTAGTTTTGATACATGGAATGTCTTAAAATAGATTTTTAGGTGTGACCCAATAATTAGGAAAATTAATTTTTTTAAATTTTTGAAAAATGCACTTTTTTTTAAACTCAATATTTTCAAATGGCTCTAACACTAGTAGTAATTAAGTTGTAAGGCGGAAAATCAACTGGTAAATAGCGATTGAAATTATCTTTCAAACCATATGTCACACGATATGGTTTATGATAGAACGTCATTAGTGCCCTTTCAGACAAAGAATTTTAAGTAATATCTTTTTGGCTTCTTATTTAATTATATTAAATTATAATGAATAAGTGTCAAGTCTAGAAGATCTGCGTTAAAATTTTTCAGAACTTAGCTTAATCGTAGCGTTTTTTGTTATATACCTTTTTGTAATTGCTCTAAAAGCTGTAATAATTATGTTACAACATTCAAAGTCTATCAGTGCATAGAGATTAAAATTACCTTTCAAACGATATATCACATGATATGGTTTATAATAGAACAACTTTAGTGCCTTTTTAGCCCCAATTTTTTTAATCAAATTTTTTGACTTCTTTTTTATATTTATATTAAATTATAATTAATAATTAACAACTTTTTTAAATGTAGATAAATTTTGCAAAATTTAGCTTAAATTTAGCTTTTTTTGTATAGCAAATTTTTTCAAATTGTTCTAGAAGTTGTTGTAAATAATTTGCAAAATTATAAATTAACTCGTAGATAGCGGTTAAAATTATCTTTCAAACCACATATCACATGATATGGGTTATAGTAGAATATCATTAGTGCTTTTCGACCAAAATTTTGCAAAAAACATTTTTGTTTGTTTTTTGGGTTTATACAACATTCTAGTTAATAATTAACAAATAACTATTAAAATATTTTTTCAAAATTCAATTCGAAGGCAGATATTTGACTATTATAAATTGCTCAAAAAGTTGTAATATTTTAGTTGTTGCCACAAAATTGCAATTTTGTTAAAAATACTTTTCAGCGCAAACCGTAATTTTGCAAAAATTCAATTACACCCTCAAAATTTTTATTCTTCAAATAATTCTTTGATATTTAACCCAGTTTCAGCGCAACAAAAATACACATAGACCACGAGATGGTCACAAGTGACCACTTGATATTCAATCAACCCGATCTGACGTTTTCTGGCCGCCCCCAATCAAAAATTGCAAAAAATGGTCCTCCGAGCCGGATAAAATTTTTTTTTGCCCCGATTCTCGTCGAACTACCAACGTTTTGTTTCAGTTTAGTGTGTCCACCCGTACCGTAACCGCATGGGTGATTTGTGTAGGTCGACACGCGTCGTTTGTCCAACCGGACCGGGAATCGCCACCCATACATCTGTATCAAACTACTAATATACATGTCAATAGGTGGCCGACAGACGATACGACCCCGTGACGTAGTGTGATGCAGTGCTGCCAACTGTCCGCAATTAGTCCGTCCATTAGCATAGTCCGCATATGCAGATTGCGACAACGTTTCGACGACGATAGTGATTTTTATTACAGTAGCACCAACCTGGGGAAAAAAAACTTCGTTTCGAGATGACATAAACCGAAAGAATGTTGTCGAATCAAAGTATTAAAAAGTTTTATCATACCCGAACTAAACTATTAACACCGCAGTAATTTCTTGGTTTTTATAGTTATGATTTCTGGAAATTTCACGTGGCGTCGCCGCCTACTTCGATTGTGGAGATTTTTGATGGTATCTCGGCGCTACTGTCCCGTAACTGGATGTTGTTTTCGAATTTCGTAACAAAATCGAGCACACGTATAGGGGCCGCTTTGAAAAAAAAATGGCGTAATTGAATAAAATAACAATTCAACAATGACGCGTAATTCCATTGGTGTCTGATGCCGTGGAACAAAAGTCGAGTATTTCAGCGATTTATATCTCGCAGCAAATATGCATTCTCGGTAAAAGAAGTAATAAAAGTGGTAAACCAAAAGGAGTCGCTGCCACTGGTCAATGGTGGGATTGTTTACGAAGACGGACTGGACGATTGTGTCGTTTTACATACAGAAATTCATCTTAAACATGATGACAAGATTTGTTAGTTTTATTATTTTAGTTTAACAATTGTATTCGAAAAAACTGCTTAATATCCCCATAAATTCTCATTATAATGTCTAAATTTATGGTGGAGCACTTTGGACCATATGGTTTTGATTTAATATGCCGTAAGGAGGTATTTATAAATGTCACGTCTACGTCTAGTTGCGTCTGTTCGCGTGTAATTAAAGGTGGTTTTAACATCGAACCGGTCTCAAAGAAAAAGAGTCGAAAAAAAAATAAAAAATAAGCGATCAGTATCGACGGGTCAATTAAATTTTGAAAAACTTTCAGTTTTACGACTCGAGATCTTCAAGAGTTTGCTACATGATGCTGGTGATGACGACGGGTATATGGGTGTAGCCGCGGGTTCCCAAATGGGCATTCAACTCGTATAAAAATTAATAAAGTAGTTCGCATAATTTCGGGCATATCTGTAAACGAAATCAAGTCGAGAACGAATTCGATTTAATGACCGCCGTTTTCGGACAAAACGACTGTAAAATGTTAGTATCAACATTGCGGGCAATTTCGACAATAGTTTCTCTCAAAATTACGTTTACGCCACAAAAAAAGTAAAAGAAAATCAAACAATAATAAAGGAATTGCACTTTGTAAATGTAATTCGGTATTTTCAGGAATTTCGGTGGAAAAATATCAAAATTGCTTTCTTCAGGTGACGACGGTATAGAGAAAAGTATTGTTGATAAAATATCAAGGTGCTGAAAAAAAATATTAATTTGTGACCCATAAATTTAAAAGAATTGAAGAAACTGCTGAAAATCTCTGCAACTTAATTTCTAATTCGATTAGAAATGAATAAAAACTATGCAAGTTGCAAAAAAAGCTCGAGGGAAAGCAAGCATGAAGAGGATTATATAAATATTTTTTTAAAGACGACACTTGATAAAAAGTGGTTAGAAATTATTGGAAAAACAAATCTAAATTATAGCAATGAATATGTTTGGTAAATATAAAAAATACGAAGAAGTTGGCGGAAGGAAGAACGTTTTTGTTTTTGGTATCAATAAAAGTGAAAGATAGAAAGGAGAAAAAATAACTAAAAAAAATTTGATAAAAAAGAGTTTATAAGGATAACACCATTGAAATGTAAAACAAAACTAGATTTCTTAAAATATAAAAAATAGAAACGTTTTTCACCATTCTCCTTGAGACAATTAATGGAAAGGATATAAAATGTTTGTAAAATATTTGGACAATATAGGACCAAAATTAAGGAACTTGAGGAGATAATTGGAAAAAATACGAAGAAGTCTTTGGGGTCATTAAAGTAGATATAGAAAGTAAAAAAAATTTTCTTTAACAAATAGCGTTGGTAGTAAAGATACCAGAAAGAACATATAGCAGAAGAAAAGTAAGAAACGCAAAAACTACTTCAAGGAACCAGTTAAACTGCAAAAATAAATAAAATCCACCAAGATAAGAAATTCAAAAAAACCCATAAAAATCTTGTTTACAATTCTTTTTGGAAAAAACAGATAAAAAGAAAAGTTTTGTACTATATAACAAAAAAACTTAATAAATGAATTAAATAACGAGAGTATGAAGAAATATTTTAGGTCATTAAAGCTTCTGATATACAAAAGTAAGTGTTTAAAATGAAAAAAAAAAGTTGAAAACAAAATTTTGCACAATAGAGATGCCAAAAGTACAGAAAAATATTTTTTAACATTAATGTTGGTGGTGAGGATAGTAGAAAGTATAGAGAATAAGAAAAATTGGGGATTAGAAAAGAATAAAATTCTTCAAACAACCAGTTAAACTGTAAAATCAAAAAAGAAACTCATGAAGAAAAGTAGTTAGAAATCATGTTTAAAATTTTTCTTGGAGCTTAAGATATAAAAGTTTTGTTCAGTAGCTTTTATATTAGAAATATAAAAGATATTTTTAAGCTACTTGATAAAAGAAAAGAATAAAAAAATCTGAAAAAATCTTTGAGGAGGTTTCCAATATCCAAAAGTGTGTAAAATAAAAAATTCTAATACCAAAAAGTATAGAGAGAATAAGAAAAATGGATTATTAGAAAAGAAAAAAATTCTTCAAGGAACCAGTTGAACTGTAAAATGCAAGTAGCACCATCGAAAATAAGACTCAAAAAGAAAAATAGTCTTGTTTAAAATTCTTCTTGGATGAGGAGGATAAGAAATGAAAGATTTGTGCAGTAGCTTTTACATTAGTCATATAAAAAAATTGTTTTAAGCAACTTGTTGAAAAAGAAAAGTTAAAAAAAATATGAAGAAATCTTTGAGGACGTTTCCAATATCCACACATGTCTAAGATAAAAAAAAAATGGAGAACAAAATTTTGAACAAAAAATACAGATACAAAAAGTGTAGAAAATCAATCTTAAAAAAAATCGTAATCATTAGGATACAAAAAAGAATACATAACACAAGAAAAATTGAAGATTAAAAAAAACACTTTTTTGAATAAACAATTGAACTATAGAAATGACAAAAAGAAAAAAGGTAACAAGAAAAATAGGTTGAAACTTTGTTTAAAAATTTTCCTTAAAGAAGAGGTAATTTTGTAAAGTAGTTTTCAAATTGGACAATACACAAAAAGAATATCACAAAACTTAATAAAAAGTTATATGAAAAAATTTAAAGAAAGAAGCTTTTAGGATCTTCAAGGTTTCCAAAAGTGTCCAAGATCTAGAAGTAGAAAAAACTAAAGAGAACAAAAGTTTTAATAATTAATGAAAACATAGAGATAAGGAAAATTAATTTTTAACATTAATGTTGATGATAGGGATAACAGAAAGTGTAAAGAGAGAAAGAAAAATAGAGGAAAAGAATAAAAAATCTTCAAACACCCAGTTGAACTGTAGAATATAAGTGGCACCATTAAAAAAGATACTCAAAAAGAAAAATAGACAGAAATCCGATTTAAAATTTTTCTTGGGTGAGGAGAATAAGAAATAAAAGATTTGTGCAGTAGCTTTTACATTAGTCATATAATAAAACTGCTTTAAGCAACTTCTTGAAAGAGAAAAATAAGAAAAATATGAACAAATCTTTGAGGAGGGTTCCAAAAAATTCAAACGTCTCTAAAATAAAAAAATAGAAAACAAAATTTTAAACAAGAAAAAGAAATACAAAAAATATAAAAACTTAATTTTTAAAAAATATTGTAATTATTAGGATACAAGAAAGAATACATAACAGAAAAAAATTAAAAATATTTTTTTTTGAATAAACAATAAAATTATAGAAAAAAATACAAAAAAGGCAACAAGAAAAATAGGTTGAAATTGTGATTAAAATTGTTCCTGGACGAAGAAGCAGGAGAGGTAATAAAAGTTTTGTAAAGTAGTTTTCAAATTACAAAATTACAATTACAAAATCTAATTATCACAAACCTTAATGAAAGAGTTAGAAGAAAAAAATCAAAGAAAGGAATCTTTAGTGTCTTTAAAGTTTCTAAAAGTATCAAAGATCTAGAAGTAAAAAAAGGTAAAGAAATAAAAAGTTTTGATAATTAATAGAAATATCGAGGTAGGAAAAATTCATTTTTAACACTAATGTTGGTGGTAAGCATACCAGAAAGTGTAGAAAGAATAAGAAAAATGAAGGATTAAAAAACAAAAAAAATTCTTCAAGCAACCAGTTGAACTGTAAAATGCAAGTAGCACTATCAAAAAAAGAGACCCAGAAAGAAAAATAGATAGAAATCTTATTTAAAATTTGTCTTGGATAAATAGCATAAGAAATCAAAGTTTTGTGCAGTAGCTTTATAGACAGATAAAAAATACTTTTAAGTAACTTGATTACAGAGAAAAATCAAAAAGATATGAGTAATATGAAAGAGGTTTCCCATATTCAAAAGTGTCTAAGATAAAAAAAAATAGAAAACAAAATTTTAAACAAGAAAAAGAAATACAAAAAGTATAAAAACTTAATTTTTTTTAAATATTGTAACTATTAGGATACAAGAAAGAATACATAACAGAAAAAAATTAAAAATTAGAAGTATTTTTTTTTTGAATAAACAACAAAATTATAGGACGAAAATACAAAAAAGGTAACCAGAAAAATAGGTTGAAATTGTGATTAAAATTGTTCCTGGATGAAGAAGCAGGAGAGGTGATAAAAGTTTCGAAAAGTAGTTTTCAAATTACAAAATTACAAATTACAAAAAAAAAAATATCACCAACCTTAATGAAAGAGATAAATAAAATTCAAAGAAAGGAATCTTTAGTGTCTTTAAAGTTTCTAAAAGTGTCCAAGATCTAGAAGTAAAAAAAGGTAAACAAATAAAAAGTTTTGATAATTAATAGAAATATCGAGGTAGGAAAAATTCATTTTTAACACTAATGTTGGTGGTAAGGATACCATAAAATGTAGAGAGAATAAGAAAAATAAAGGATTAAAAAACAAAAAAAATTCTTCAAGCAACCAGTTGGACTGTAAAATGCAAGTAGCACTATCAAAAAAAGAGACCCAAAAGAAAAAATAGATAGAAATCTTATTTAAAATTTGTCTTGGATAAAGAGCATAACAAATCAAAGTTTTGTGCAGTAGCTTTATAGGCAGATAAAAAATATTTTTAAGCAACTTGATTACAGAGAAAAATCAAAAAGATATGAATAATATGAAAGAGGTTTCCCATATCCAAAAGTGTCTAAGATAAAAAAAATAGAAAACAAAATTTTAAACAAGAAAAAGAAATACAAAAAGTATAAAAACTTAATTTTTTTAAAATATTGTAACTATTAGGATACAAGAAAGAATACATAACAAAAAAAAATTAAAAATTAGAAGTATTTTTTTTGAATAAACAATAAAATTATAGAACGAAAATACAAAAAAGGCAACCTGAAAAATAGGTTGAAATTGTGATTAAAATTGTTGCTGGATGAAGAAGCAGGAGAGGTGATAAAAGTTTCGAAAAGTAGTTTTCAAATTACAAAATTACAAAAAAAAAAAATATCACCAACCTTAATGAAAGAGATAAATAAAATTCAAAGAAAGGAATATTTAGTGTCTTTAAAGTTTCTAAAAGCGTCCAAGATCTAGAAGTAAAAAATGGCAAACAAATAAAAAGTTTTGATAATTAATAGAAATATCGAGGTAGGAAAAATTCATTTTTAACACTAATGTTGGTGGTAAGGATACCATAAAATGTAGAGAGAATAAGAAAAATAAAGGATTAAAAAACAAAAAAAATTCTTCAAGCAACCAGTTGGACTGTAAAATGCAAGTAGCACTATCAAAAAAAGAGACCCAAAAGAAAAAATAGATAGAAATCTTATTTAAAATTTGTCTTGGATAAAGAGCATAACAAATCAAAGTTTTGTGCAGTAGCTTTATACACAGATAAAAAATATTTTTAAGCAAGTTGATTACAGGGAAAAATCAAAAAGATATGAGTAATATGAAAGAAGTTTCCCATATTCAAAAGTGTCTAAAATAAAAAAAAATAGAAAACAAAATTTCGAATAAGAAATAAAAATACAAAACGTGTAGAAAACTAATTTTTAAGAAATATCGTAATTCTTAGGATACAGGAAAGAATACATAACAGAAGAAAAATAGAAGATTAGAGAAAGTTTTTTTTTATTAAACAATTAAATTATAGAACCCACGGAAAGAGACAAGGCAACAAGTAAAAAGGGTAAAAATTTTGTTTAAAATTCTTTATAAAAGAAGAAAAAGTAGTTTTCAAATTGGACAATACACCAAAAAATTGAAAAAATTCAATGAAATAAGTCTTTAGGATATTTAAGGTTTTTAAAAGTGTCCAAGATCGAGAAGTAGAACAAAGTAAAAAAATCCAAAGTTTTAATAATTAATAGAAATATTGAGGTAGCGGAAACTAATTTTTGGCGAATCAGATTGGATGTGCTTATAGAGGAAAATATACAGAGAAGTGAAATGAAATAAATACGTAAAAAAATTCTTCAAATTACTAATAAACTGCTGTAAAATGTGATAATAATAAAAAATTAATAAATATTTATTTCAATAATCCGTCTTAAAAAAGAGAACAATTGGAAAACAAAAACGATACAAAACAGTTTCCTAATTGGACGATGTAAAATAAGTCACAACAAAGTTTCATAAGGGAGTTAAAATATTTCAATAACATTTAGGGGCTGAATAAATGAGAAAATCAAAAAAAAAATTTTTGAATTAATTATGGAAATTAAATTTATTAATTTATGCCAAACTTGTGGTAAACGAACATGAAGCAAAGAAGTATTCGGAGCCATTAAAGTTTCTCGATTTAAAATCAATAGAAAATGTAGACCAAAATAGAATTATTAAGAGTAAAATGAAGATAAAAAAATTACGTTAAAAGAAATAGCGAAGTGAAAAAATATTTATAAAAACGACTAATTAAAGTGATAAAGAATTGTTACAAAAATATTCTTGCAGAATTTAACGTGCTTTTTACTCGATATGACATGTCGGGGGGACAATATATTGCAGATATCATTAAAGGCATCAACTTTGATATTTGCAGCTTGAATTTTTTTGGTCTGGTGATGAATAAGTTCATGGTGAGAGACTGTGTGTCGAATTAAGCCCGCTCCACCCCATGGGCTGTGCCATCAGGATGAGGTTCCAAGGTAAATGGAATAACTAAGAAATAATACAAATGTAAAAATAAAATAAAAATGGATATAGTTAGGAAAAGTAGAAAATGAAGATAAAAAATTGCTAAATTAAAAATGTTCCATAGAATTAGATGTTTTCAAAGTGCTGAAGCAACTCTAGTTAAGTATTCTTTTGAGAAAAAAATAACAAACAGCAAATAAAAATTTAGTTTCTAGTTCCGCCATCCATAAATGATATAGACGCAAATATAATTAATAAAAGTAAGAAGAATATAAAAAAATAGAATAGAGACCAAAAATGGTGAACAAAACAACCACAAATTGAAGTAGAAAAAACTAGTTACGTGCAAATATTTTAAATTCAAAAAGCAGAATCACAAAATCGAAAACATTAAAAACTCTATGGTTTTCCCAAATATTCAGCAATTCCCAGAGCAATAAAGAAATAGAAAACTAAGAGAGAATAATATAAAATTTTCAGAGTGTCAATAATTAATTTTTAGAGAATGGTAAATAATGAAGAAACAAAGCGGGAGAAACGACAGATAGTGACAAATTTAATATTTAAGTAAATCTGGTACTAAAACAACAAAAAATTGTTATAGAATGTAGCAAGAGATAAAAAATAGCGTCAACTTGACGACAACACTGAAATAGTGTAACATTTAGAAACACGACCGAGAAATTTCTTCGTTAAGATTTCAACAACTTCTGGTTCGATTTCGGTCTATTTGTTTTTTTTTCTTCTTACATATATAAATTCGGCCGCTCCTAGGCCCGACCCATAATTAATATTGGCTCCCGCGATCTAATGACAATATTAAAAATGCAGGGTCGTAGCCAGTAGAGGTCCGGTCATAAGTCCGAACAGTAGGGGGGCGCCGCCCAAGTGGAAATACAGTAGCAGCGACAATGCCGGCCATTAGTCGGTGCCATGGTAAGTAATGTAATATTGTCTACCAACAGGACACCCATATTTGTCAGTTATACATTCCACGCGTTGCCGTCATTTCTAATATTATGCTAATGAATGGCGGTCGCCGCGACGATATCGTCGTCTTATAGAGATTAACAATTAAGGAGCATAGCTGCACAAACATCCACTACATCTTGTAAAAATCTCCCAAGTAAATTACGATCAGGTGTGCAAACAGATTAACGGAAAATCACCGAGGCCACCATCCTAGACACGGATAAGCAAGCGAAAAGGAGGACGACATCGCGACGTCTAACGTCGGACAGAGAGGACGGAAACCGGAGGGTTCGTATAAAGGGCGAAAATAAATCCGTTAGTGTAGTGTTTGTCTAACTCGAGCTTAAGAACACTAATTATCAAACTTGGAAACTGTATTAAGATTATGCCAAGGTGAGGTATTAAATATTGTCAATTTAGCAATTTACCAACTTCTGGCCCGTGATTTTGTGTGTTATTATAGATAATGGTATGCTAAATGGGTTGACTTTAGCGCAAGAAGTTTAACTCGGGGATGTTATTTGACAGGTGACGGCTTACGACGCGTTTTCCCGAACTGACGAAATGTGCAGGCAATAAAGGATTTAATTGGGGATGAAGTGCGGGCGGCTTTCCGTAGAGGGTGTAGAAGAGAAAAGAAAAATTTCAAAGATTGCGCGCGCGCTCCCCGTAACGCTTTTAAACTATTCGAGATGTTCGATATTCAAATGAAGTATTGTATGGGTCGGTGCACGAACTCGACTTAAAATATTAATATATTTATTACTTTATAAGAACAATAGATCGATTTTATTAGATCGAAATCGAAAAAACGTAAATTTGCATATAACATGAGACACGAATTACAATATTAATGGATTTCTGTTTATGGACCTCCGAAGCCATTGAAACCGCGACAGGACAGGACTCGCTCGTGACGAATTCAAAAAACCAACCATCGACGCCCGTTTTCTGTCCCGAAACGATTCGCAGAAAGCGAAAAAATCAAGAAGAATGACGCCAAATCTGGACATTTTTTTTTAATTTCAATTCTCTTTCAAGCGTTTCAAAATTTCTAAAAACATTTTTCGAAATGCATACAAAAATAGAAATTTTCTTGGGAAAGTACTTTCTGATAATACCTGTTGATTATGTCTCTTAAGCGGCTCTGTTAAATTATTTCTATTACTATAACAAAGTTCATGGTGCAAAAAGGTGAAATTTCCGATTATTCTGATGAAGAAATTACAAAATTGCTTCTAACAGAAATTTGGAACCGTGTCCTCTTCCGGTTCTTCGTTACGGTTCATATGGAAATCAGAAATTTCTGAATTTTGCCACCGCTTTCTTGGACCAAAAATTTCTACAATTCTTAAAAATAAAAAAAATTCTTTGGTCACTATTCCTGTGTAGAACCCATTTTGAATCCTACATCTATCTTCAAACAGAAGTATATTATTTATTTATCGCAGAAATCCAAAAGTTTCTCGTTCTATAACGCAATGAAAGTGTAAGAATTTTTGATGTTTTACTATAAAATTCGATTTTTTAAATATATTTCGAGGAGTTTTGTTCAAAAGAATACAGTTTTTTTTTTGAAGATTTCTTGATAGAAATACTCTGCTTATACTTCAAAGTGTTTCTCCTAATAATGATCAGGTCAAGTTATTTTTATACATTTAGAAAGTTTTACAATTAAAACTATTAGATTATCAAATACGTGGTGTTGCAATCAAAAAGACTTAATGTTTGATTTTCAGAAATTTCTGGTCAATATAAATGAGAAGAGTTTGCATAATTAGTCTTAAACAACATAAATTAAAGCGCGTGTTTTTTTTAAATAATTCTAACCAGCTTTACTATCTTCATACAAATCAGAAATTTCTTAATCATATTGTTATTTCTCTTTTTGGAACAAAAGCGCGACTGCTTACAATTTTGCAGACATTTACAAAAATTCTTTAGTTAATCATTTTGTGTAGATCCCATTTTGAATTGTGCATATATCTTCAAACACAAGAATATTACTTATATAAGGTACAAATTTTAAGCTTTCTGGTTCTGTAAATTAATTTGACAGTGTAAGAATATTTGTCGTTTAGTGAAATAAATACATTTTTTATATAATTAGAAAAGCTTTGCTTAAAAAATTTATTTTTTTCTTTGGAAGACTTTTTGACAGAAATACTATGCTTTAAATTAATAGTGTATCGTATTCCCTAATAAGGATCAAGCCAAGTAATTTTTATACTTAAAAAAATTGCAATTAAAGCTATTAGAATAACAGATACATGGCGTTGCAATCAGAAATGCTTAATGCATAATTCTCAGAGATTTCTAGTCAATACGAATCAGAAGAGTTTGCATAATTAGTCCTAAACTACATAAATTAAAGCACGTGTTTTTTTTAAATAATTCTAACAAGCTTTACTATCCTCATAAGAATCAGAAATTTCTTAATCATATTGTTATTTCTCTTTTTGAAACAAAAGCGCCACTGTTTACAATTTTGCAGACATTAACAAAAATTCTTTAGTTAATCATTTTGTGTAGATCCCATTTTGAATTCTGCATATATCTTCAAACACAAGAATATTACTTATATAAGGTAGAAATTTTAAGCTTTCTGGTTCTGTAAATTAATTTGACAGTGTAAAAGTGTTTGTCGTTTAGTTAAATAAATACATTTTTTATATAATTAGAAAAGCTTTGCTCAAAAAATGTATTTTTTTCTTTGGAAGACTTTTTGACAGAAATACTATGCTTTAACTTAATAATGTATCGTATTCCCTAGTAAGGATCAAGCCAAGTTATTTTTATACTTAAAAAATTGCAATTAAAGCTGTTAGAATAACAGATACATGGCGTTGCAATCAGAAAGGCTTAATGCATGATTCTCAGAAATTTCTAGTCAATATGAATCAGAAGAGTTTGCATAATTAGTCCTAAACTACTTAAATTAAAGCGCGTGTTTTTTTTAAATAATTCTAACCAGCTTTACTATCCTCATAAGAATCAGAAATTTTTTAATCATATTGTTATTTCTCTTTTTGAAACAAAAACGCCATTGTTTACAATTTTGCAGACATTAACAAAAATTCTTTAGTTAATCATTTTGTGTAGATCCCATTTTGAATTCTACATATATCTTCAAACACAAGAATATTACTTATATAAGGTAGAAATTTTAAGCTTTCTGGTTCTGTAAATTAATTTGACAGTGTAAAATTATTTGTCGTTTAGTTAAATAAATACATTTTTTATATAATTAGAAAAGCTTTGCTCAAAAAATGTATTTTTTTCTTTGGAAGACTTTTTGACAGAAATACTATGCTTTAACTTAATAGTGTATCGTATTCCCTAGTAAGGATCAAGCCAAGTTATTTTTATACTTAAAAAATTGCAATTAAAGCTGTTAGAATAACAGATACATGGCGTTGCAATCAGAAAGGCTTAATGCATGATTCTCAGAAATTTCTAGTCAATATGAATCAGAAGAATTTGCATAATTAGTCCTAAACTACTTAAATGAAAGCGCGTGTTTTCTTTAAATAATTCTAACCAGCTTTACTATCTTCATAGGAATCAGAAATTTCTCAATGATATTGTTATTTTTCTTTTTGAAACAAAAGCGCGACTGTTTACAATTTTGCAAACATTTACAAAAATTTTTTAGTTAATCATTTTGTGTAGATCCCATTTTGAATTCTGCATATATCTTCAAACACAAAATTATCACTTATATAAGGTAGAAATTTTAAGCTTTCTGGTTCTGTAAATTAATTTGACAGTGTAAGAATATTTGTCGTTTAGTTCAATAAATACATTTTTTATATAATTAGAAAAGCCTTGCTTGAAAAATGTATTTATTTTTGGAAGACTTTTTGACAGAAATACTATGCTTTAACTTAATAGTGTATCGTATTCTCTAATATGGATCAAACCAAGTTATTTTTATACTTAAAAAAATTGCAATTAAAGCTGTTAGAATAATAGATACATGGCGTTGCAATCAGAAAGGCTTAATGCATGATTCTCAGAAATTTCTGGCCAATATGAATCAGAAGAGTTTGCATAATTAGTCCTAAACTACATAAATTGGATCGCGTGTTTTCTTTAACTAATTCTAACCAGCTTTACTATCTTCATAAAAATCAGAAATTTTTTAATCATTTTATTATTTCTCCTTTTGAAGCAAATGCGAGACTGTTTACAATTCTGCAGACATTAGTCAATCATTTTGTGTAGATCCCATTTTGAATTTTACATATATTTTCAAGCAAAAGAACATTACCTATGTATGGTAGAAATCTCAAGCTTTCTGATTCTGTAAGTCAATTTGATATTGTAAGAATATTTGTCATTTTGTAAATAATTAATTTTTTTAATATTTTTAAAAAAGCTTTGTTCAAAAAAATATTTTTCTCTTTGGAAGATTTCTTGATAGAAATACTCTGCTTTTACTTAACTGTATCTCCTAATAAATATCAACTCAATTTATTTTTATACTTTTAAAATTCTTACAATTAAAACTGTTAGAATAACAAATAAGTCGCGTTTCAATCAGAAAGGCTTAATGCCTGGATTTCAGAAATTTCTGGCCAATATGAATCAGAAAAGTTTGCATAATTGGTCCTAAACTACATAAATCTGAACGCATGTTTTATTTAATTAATTCCAACCAGTTTCGCTATCTTCATAGAAATCAGAAATTTCTCAATCATTTGGTGATTTCTTTTCTTGGAGTAAAAGCGAAACCGTTTACAATTCTGTAGAAATAAAAAAAAAATTTAGTCAATCATTTTGTGTAGATCTCATTTTGAATTTTACATATATCTTCAAGCAGAAGAATATTATCTATATAAGGTAGAAATTTCAAGCTTTCTGGTTCTGCAAGTTAATTTGACGGTGTAAGAATATTTGTCGTTTAGTTAAATAAATACATTTTTTATATATTTAGAAAAGCTTTGCTCAAAAAAAGTATTTTTTTCTTTGGAACACTTTTTGACAGAAATACTATGCTTTAACTTGATAGTGTATCGTATTCCCTAATAAGGATCAAGCCAAGTTAGTTTTATACTTAAAAAAATTGCAATTAAAGCTGTTAGAATAACAGATGCATGGCGTTGCAATCAGAAAGGCTTAATGCATGATTCTCAGAAATTTCTAGCCAATATGAATCAGAAGAGTTTGCATAATTAGTCCTAAACTACATAAATTGGATCGCGTGTTTTCTTTAACTAATTCTAACCAGCTTTACTATCTTTATAGAAATCAGAAATTTTTTAATCATTTTGTTATTTCTCCTTTTGGAGCAAATGCGAGACTGTTTACAATTCTGCAGACATTAGTCAATCATTTTCTGTAGATTCCATTTTGAATCTTTCAAACAGAACAATATTAACTATATATGGCAGAAATTCCAACCTTTCTGGTTCTGGAAATCAATTTGATAGTGTAAGATATATTTTTCTCTTTGAAAGCATTTTTGACAGAAATACTCTGCTTAACACTGTATCTCCTAATAAGACTCAGGCCAGTTTCATTCTTTTAACAAAAATTCTGAAATAAAAATGTTGCAATAACCGATACATGGCGTTGCAATCAGAAGCGCTTCAATGTTTGACTTATAAGCTCAGAAATTTCTAAGTGTTCTATATCAAAAGAGTTTGAATTTTAACCGTAACCACTTCATGAAAATTTGGATAAATGTTTTGTTTCTTACCAGTCTTAACATCTTTAAAGAATTCAGAAATTTTTAGTAGTGATGTGTTTTAAGTTCAATAAGAGAGACCTAACAGTTCCATGGTAATTTACACACATTCTACAGCAGGTATCTTGTTGTAAAGCAGATACGCGTTGGAAGTTGAGTTCTAATTTCAGAAATTTCTGTTTCTTCTGAATCACAATAATGTATAAAATTCTTCATAGTATTTAAAAATTACTTTACTCAACCACCTATGTACTTATTGTTAATGTCTACATGTTGTTGAAACTTTTATTCAAAGAAATTTCTGTTTCTAATCATAATAAACAAAATGAAATATGATAAAACAGAAATTCGTGTGTACACATAAACAAATTGACGTAACCAAAACCAAACCTTTTGCTAGCTTTACTAATCCAACAACCTCTTTCTATTTTTTTAATCTTTCGGACAAAGTTAGAAATTTCTGAATAGCTTTACTACAATTTTTCTAAAAGTTTCAAAAGATTTCTAAATTATATAATGCTATTCTAAAGCAATTGAAAAGTACAAAATCAGAAATTGCTGAAATCAGCAAAAATTGTTAGAAGACTCCACAACAGAAATTTCTTAAATCAACAAGAATTGTTTTGGTCCAACCAATCCAGTGTTCCCTAAGCAGTTCATAATTTTGAAAAAATCTGAAGGAGTCAAATCCCGCGAATAATTCGAGATAGCAATTTACAAGTTAACGCAGATGAGATTAACCCTAAGTCTTGTAACGCCATAACGACAAGAGGGTCAGATACAGTTGGCTTACAGGAATATTATCTTAAGAAAACGTATCGGCACGTTAATTAGATCGCTATTCCGGCCAATTTCGTCGGGTTTCTCTTCCTTTAATGCTCGTATTTATAGCCATCGTTATGCTATACTAATAATCCATATCCATAAACATATGTCTACTTGTGGGGGCGCTGTCGCGATTTCCGCCGGAGATAAAACTTTTGATGTTGTCCGCCAATAATTAGTGAATGGTTGTTAGTCGAAGAACCGTCGTCTCGTCATCGGGATCGGTTGGTGAGTATCGAAAGAAATCGCTGCCAGAAATTAACGACGTTATAAATATGGCGGCGATGACGGTGGTGGCGGCGGCAGGGTGGTTCGGTAATAAATAGACGTGGGGGTGTTATATGGCCGTGGCGGAGAGAGAGATATAAGTAGGAAATATGAAGACCAATACTGCATTATGGGCACTCCGATGCGGCATTACAAAGTTAGCCGGGCATGCTTCGGAAATAATGTTTTGCCTCTAATGTGCTACTTTGTTGTTTGTTGTCTGATTTACTGGCCATTTCTTATAGATTAGCGGTCCGAAGGGAACGTATGCTTTTAGTTCGGGACCGTTGCGCCTTTCGATCCCGACGAAAACCCGTTTTTAATAACGGCAAAGGATTGCGTAATTAATTTATCGAGTTTGAACGGAAACGAAAAATTGATTTGGGGAAAATTTAAAAAATTGTTTTCCGTAAGAATGGCAAGGAAAAATTTTTTTGCTAACACAGATCAGGACCTGTGCAACCACTTGCAGTTGTATAACTTGGGATAGTAACTGCAAGTTGAAAGTCACAGCAATCAAACATTTTGCAGCTAAATAAAATTGACTAATCCAGATTTGGACCATTGAGCCATCTTTTAACTTATGTTAAAAAAATTCTACGAGTAAAAAAATTATCGCATTAAAACTAAGGAGAGGTGGGTTATTTTTCTAGAGAAAGCGAAATAAAAAAATTATATACAAAATTGTGGGGTACCTTCACTGTCAGGAGAGATGAAAGAATAATTTATCACTAAATTTAACACTAAAAAATTACTAAAATAAAGAATTTAGAATTTGTCTTCTAAAACAATATTAACGCAAATCCAAGAAGATCAGAAGAAAAAATTGACCAAAGTTTAAATTAGAAAGGTAGAATTCTTTTGCCTGTTTCTAATTAGTTGCTAAACCAAAGAAATTCAGAAATTTCTGACTTCCAAAACTATTTTAATACAACACCGAGAAGCATGGGAAGAAAACTCAAAACTTTTTTATAGTGAATGTTCAATTAGATGCTAAACCAAAGTCTTCAAAAATTTTAGTTCAGCAACCCCAACAGAAATCTGAAAAATATACTAGTTAAAATGTCTGTTAAAAAGCTAGAATTACCTTGCATTCTTTCCAGGTAGTTGCTGAACTAAAGGCTCAGAAATTTCTGATTTCTAAAGTAATTTTAATACAGAACCAAAACATATCAAAAGAAAGTGGGCTAGAATCTCTGTTAGAAAACTATTTCTTTCTGCTTGTTTATATAAAGTAGACAAACTGGAATATTTTTCTAGAAAAAACAAGATAATTTTCTTTATAAAAGATTGTAGAATTCTCTTACTGCCAGGAGAGGTAAAAAAATTATTTAACACTAAAATTTATTTTATTCTTACTGTTCAATTAGCTGCTAATTCTAAAGAATTTAATATTTCTGTCTTCTCAAACAACTTTAAAGCAAAATCAAGAAGATCAGATGAAGATATGTACCAAAGTCTACATCAAAATCTACAATTCTTTTGCATTTTTCAATTAATTACTAAACTAAGGAAATTCAAAAATTTTACCTCCAAAACTATTTTAATACAACACCACAAACATAGGAAGAAAACTGAAACTTTTTTATTTTGAGTATTGAATTAAATGCTGAACCAAGCATCTTCAGAAATTTTAATTCAACAACCCTAACACAAAACCAACAGAAATCTGAAAAAGAAAGTGGTCAAAAACTCTGTTAAGAAGCTACAATTATCTTTCATTTCTTCCAGGTGGTTGCTGAACCAAAGATTCAAAAATTTCTGATCTCTAGAATAAGTTTAATACAGAACCAATACATATCAGAAGAAAAATGGGCTAGAATTTCTATAAGAAAACTGTTTTTCTCTGCTTGTTCCTATGAAGTAGACGAGGTAGAATATGTTTCTAGAAAGAGCAAGGTACAATTTTCTTATAAAAAATTGTAAAAAAGTAAAAAAATAATTTAGCACTAAAATTTGTTTTATTCTGACTGTTCAATAAGGTGCTAATCCTAATGAATTCAAAATTTTTGTCTTGCAAAGCAACTTTAATGCAAAACCAAGAAGATCAGAAGACAATTTCATTGAAAATTCAATTTTTTTGCCCTACCTGATCAATTATCAATTATTTCTCTTTTCTCAAACAACTTTAACACATAACGTAGAAAGGTCTGAAGAGAATATGAGCCGAAATCTCTATTAGAAAATTATCTATAACTTTTTGAATTTTTTTCAATTAGTTCCTGAATCAAATGAATTCAGAAATTTCTAATTCTTCAAAAAGCCTAAAACCTACCAAAAAATATTGGAAAGAAATTGAGCCAAAACCTTTAGTAAAGAGGCCCAATTTTTTTATTGTTCCGAAATCGAAGAAATTTTTTTTTAGCGCAAGAGGGATGATTTGTCAAATAAGCAAAACCTTTACAATCAGGAAAAAAAATTAACACAAAACGTAGAAGGTTCTGAAGGGAATTTGAATCAAAGTCTCTATTAGAAAATTATTACTCCTTTGAATTTTTGACTATTAGTTCATGAATAAAAGGAATTTAGAAATTTTGAATTTTTCAAAAGAGTTTAAAACCTACGAAAAATATTGGAAAAAAAATGATCTATAATCTTTGGTAAAGAGGCAGAATTTTTTTATTGTTCAAAGAAAAATTTAAAATCTTTAGCATAAGGGGATGATTTCTTCAGTATACAAAACCTTTACTATCAGGAAAAATAAATTAAATTTTTTAAGACAAAATATAAAAGGACCTGAAAGGAACATTAACCGAAGTCTCAATTTGAGAATTATTACTCTTTTGAATTTTTCTCAATTAGTTCATGAATCAGAGGAATTCAGAAATTTTTTATTTCTCAAATGATTTTAAAACCCACCAAAAAACATTGGAAGAAACTTAAAGCAAAATCTTTGGTAAGGGGCAGAATTTTTTATAGTGCAGAGATCGAAGAAATTTTTATTAGCACCAAAGGGATGATCGCCTAAATAAATAAAACCTTGACTATCAGGAAATTTAAATAAAAAATTTTCACACAAAACGGAAAAGGATCCGAAAGGCATATGAACCGAAGTCTCTATTAGAAAACTATTACTTTTTTGAATTTTTCCGAATTAGTTTATGAATCAAAGGAATTCAGAAATTTCTAATTTCTTTAAAGGCTTTGAAATCCACCAAAAAATATATTGGAAGAAAATCCAGCCAAAATCTTTGGTAAATAGGCAAGATTTTTTTATTGTTCGAAAATCGAGGAAATTTTGTTTAGCACAAGAGGGATGATTTCCTAAATAAACAAAACCTTTACTATCAAGAAAAATTAATGATATTTTTTAACACAAAACGTAGAAGGATCTGAGGGGAATATGAACCAAAGTCTCTATTAGAAAACCATTACCGTTTTGAATTTTTAACTATTAATTCATTAATAAAAGGAATTCAGAAATTTCTAGTTTCTCAAAAGAGTTTAAAACCCACGAAAAATATTGGAAGAAAACTGATCTAAAATGTTTGGTAAAGAGGCAAAAATTTTTTATTGTTCATAGAAAAAATTAAAATTTTTAGCACAATAGGATAATTTCCTCAATATACAAAACCTTTACTATCAGGGAAAATAAATAAAAATTTTTAAGACAAAATATAAAAGGACCTGGAAGGAATATTAACCGAAGTCTCAATTTGAAAATTATTACTCTTTGAATTTTTCTCAAATAGTTCATGAATCATAGAAATTCAGAAATTTTCAATTTCTCAAAAGGCTTTAAAATCTACCAAAAAATATTGGAAGAAACTTAAAGCAAAATCTTTGGTAAGGGGCGGAATTTTTGATAGTGCAGAGATCTAAGAAATTTTTATTAGCACCAGAAGGATGATCGCCTAAATATACAAAACCTTGACTATCAGGAAAACTAAATAAAGTTTTTTCACATAAAACGTAAAAAGATCTGAAGGTCATATGAACCAAAGTCTCTATTAGAAAACTATTACTCTTTTGAATTTTTCCGAATTAGTTTATGAATCAAAGGAATTCAGAAACTTCTAACTTTTTCAAAGTCTTTGAAATCCACCAAAGAATATTGGAAGAAAATTGAGCCAAAATCTTTGGTAAAGAAGCAGAATATTTTTGTTGTTCAGAAATCGAAGAAATTTCTTAGCACAAGAGGGATGCATTCCCAAATAAGCAAAACCTTTACTATCAGGAAAAATCAATAATTTTTTTAACCCAAAATGTGGATAGATCTGAAGGGAATATGAAAATTTTAATTCTTTTAAAATTTTCTCAATTAATTTATGAATCATAAATCATAAAACGCAAAAGGATCTGAAGAGAATATGAACCAAAATCTCTATTAGAAAATTATTACTCTTTTGAATTTTTCCCAATTAGTTTATGAATCAACAAAATTCAGAAATTTTTAATTTCTCAAAAGGTTTTTAAAGCCCACCAAAAAATATTGAAAGAAAATTAAGCCCAAATCTTTGGTAAAGAAGCAGAATTTTTTTATTATTCGGATATCAAAGAAATTTTTTTAGCACGCAATAAAAAAAACCTTGACTATTAGGAAAAATAAATAATTTTTTAATACAAAACAAAGAAGGGTCTGAAGGGAACATGAACCAAAGTCTGTCAGAAAATTATTAATCTTTTGAATTTTTCCAATTAGTTTATGCATCAAAGGAATTCAGAAATTTCTAATTTCTCAAAAGACTTTAAAACACACCAAAAAATATTGGAAAAAAATTGAGCCAAGGTAAATAGGCAGCATTTTTTTATTGTTCAGAAATCGAAGAAATTTTTAACACAAAATTTAGAAAGATCTGAAGGGAATATGAACCGAAGTCTTTATTAGAAAATTATTGCACTTTGGAATTTTTTTCTATTAGTTAATGAATCAAAGGAATTCAGAAATTTTTAATTTCTCAAAAGATTTTAAAACCCACTAGGAATATTGGAAGGAAATTGAGCAAAATTCTTTAGTAAAAAGCAATATTTTTTTATTGTTCGAAAATCGAAGAATGTTTTTTTATCATAAGATGATTTCCTAAAGAAACGAAACCTTTAGTATCAGGAAAAATAAATGAAAATTTTAATTTGAAATTTAACTCTTTCATCCTGAATGTTCAATTATTTGTTAAACTAAACGAATAACAACTTTAACATCATCTAAATAGGATCCGAAAGAAATATGAGTAACAATCTCTATTGCTGAAGCTAAAAGATTAAAAAATTCCTGATTTTCAAAAAGATTTTGATACAAGGACAAGAAGTATTTGTATAATTTTTTTAAAAAATTATAACTATTTTGGATTTTTCTGACAAATGAAAAGATGAGATTTTTTTTAGAACAAACTAATTAGAATTTTTAAAAAAAAATTACACGAAATCTTTACTACGAGAAATATACGTAGATATTTTGAGCGAAACGATAATTTTATAAAAAGTCACATTTCTGAATAAGAATTGACAAAACAAATTTCAAACAGAAAAACAATTTTAGCAGATTTTTGGGTTTAAGAATATATTAAAATTTTAGATAAAATGGGAGGAACAAAAATGAAAAACTTTAGTAACCAATGTTATGAAAAATCATTTGTAGAAATGTTTGAAAAAAAATAAAAAACTTCTGTGCGAGGGCACGTAATTTTCAATTCCTCGTAATATTTAAAATGTAAAAAAAAATTTACTTTAATTCCTACTACAACAAATCAACCAGTGAGTCGCCGAAGCGAGTTTCGACTTCGTTGAAGCCAGGAAAAAATTTCCATTGATAATTGCGTGTTTTCCTTGCTTAAAGTCAATAGGGAACGCATCATTTTCCCTTAATTTGCTATTTATGATTTTCCGTTAATACAGTTTGGGTTGCAGCACATCCGGCCCTCCACGTTGCCGAGAAAATAAGAATCCGTCGACTTGTGTAAACATATTATCCACGGGGAGAGAGGCAAATAAACGAAAGGAAAACATAAAAAGCACTGATTGGAAGCGCGCACGGGCCCAATGAAAGAATTAACAGGGCCCTCCACCTCATCTCCAGCACACCCAGTGTCGACTTTGATCAAAGATTAGCTTTGAGTCTGCTATGATTCCATGAAATATTAATGAATTGAAAGGTAATGGAATAAATTAATTTCTAAAAGCAATATTTCGCTGCAGGATTAGATGTACGGCATCGGAACCGGCGGAAATTAAAGAGAATACCTAATCAGAACCTACTAGGATCAATATGAGTAATTGATTTCGCACATAGATTAAGGGAGCGACGAAAGGGGCGGCTCATGCATGTTTAACGCGGGAGACTCGCCCAAAAACTTGCGAAACGTCATCCACTACCACAGGGACGGGTTAAGATTTTTTTTCCGAAATCTTCAAAGTAATTCCACGCCCGCTTAATTAATCCGGTCTCAAGAACCATCCATCCTCGCACGCCACTTGAACACAACAAATCCACTGTATAATTATTCCGGATTCGATATATATCAAACCGCACTTCCGGAACGGTTAATAAGAAGGCAACCGAAGAAATGTTAATTCGATAATCGGTTCAGTGGGTTTTTGTTTTAAATTTTGAGACCATCAACCGGCCGGATGTTAATTGCTTCGTGATCGATTTGCATACAACGTCCTTCTGTTCGACGATGGCTTCGGGACTGAAACGCGATCGGAAACGTATCGGAACGTTCAACAGGTTGTTCTGAAAAAATTTATAGCTTTTCAATTCCGGACCGTTCCTGAAAACGCGACGTGATTTCAATTGAAAAATTTGATCGAGGGTGGCTATCTATAAAGAAACCGTTGCGTCACCTGCAACCCTCTTCAAACAAATAAACACCAAAAAAATAAAACTACCCTCTCCTTCTTTAACGTCCGACAAAAGACGACTTTCTCGATGGAACTTTACAAGTTGTCCCCGGACCTAAAAATGTCCCACCTGTTGCCTCTGGACGGGAGGAGAAGGAGAGTGAATTTATGTCGATCGGGTCCATTCAGGGTTACTCTGCCGATATTTATTGGAATTTGATTTTGGAAGGTTGTCGTCGAAGAAGTTTCTCACGACGATCTCGAGGTATTGTTGACGTGACGGAATCCGAACGATGTAACTTCTATTGATTTTTTTGTTGGAGGGATTTAGGAAAAATTGACACGGTTCGAAGGTTGACGATGGATGAAGTCAAGTGGTTGGAAAAGTCGACTGAACCGAAGAGGATTTAGCAACGAAAGAAATGGGGATAATGTTGATTAGGGGTTGGATCGAAATTTAATGGTTCAAATAGTTTCGATTTTGTTGAGAATTTTTTTGGTAATTCTTTCAATGATTCCTCGATCCTGCAGATTCAATTTACCAAACTGTTCTTGTAATAAAAGTTGAAATATTTGGGAAGAAACTCAAACAAAAATAAATCTTTAACTTTAAAAAAAATTAATTCTTTCAAATAATTTTTAATAATTAAAAAATTCTTTGAAATTTTGAAGCAAATGCAAAATTTTGTTTCCCATCTTTGAAAAACAATTCGAAAACTTTACTAACTTTCCTAAAAATTTTCAGCAATTGCGAGCAGATACCGATAATTGAAGTGCAAATTTTTTTCAGATTCTCAAATTTAAAATTTTGTAATAAAAATAGAAAATGTATCTTTATGTCCAAAGGCAAAAATAATTGAATTAAAACAAAAAATATTTCTAAATTGTGCAGTAATTGTAAAAAGAATTAATTTGGATATACTTTTGTAAAGTGCAAATTTAAATTTCTTTAAATAATTTGTTAGAGGATTTAGTAAAAAAATTGGTAGTAAATTAAAATTAAAAACAAAACGCTTCTAGAAGCTTGCACAAAATTGTGCAGTAATTGCACAATATAAAATGAAAGATGAGCGTAAAAGATGCAAAAAACTAACAATGTTATTAAAAATTATTGAAGAATTGCTAGAAATAACAATAAATGAGAGGTAAAAATTTTCTATTTAAAGATTTCTAAAATTATTCTTTCCCAATTAGTAAAGAAACTTTACTTTCAAGAACCTGCAGCGAGGGAAAATAAATAGAAATTGAATATTATGCAGTGATTGGATAAATGTCTTAATAAAGATTTAATACAAGTGATTTAAGGAAAATTGCAAAAAAAGTTTAAAGTGCAAATAATTTTCGAGAATCGCAAAAGAAATTTCCAATGATATTTAAGTGGCTATAAAGATATAGATACTTATGAAAATATTTATTATAAAATGCAAATTTATTTTGACTTAAACAAGAAGGTTTTCAAATTAAAAGAAATTCACTTATTTGAAGAGAAAATCAAGTTATTGAGAACATGTTAATATCTAGATTATAAAGTGCAAATATTTTGGATTAAGTGCAAATATTACAGTTTAAAATAAAGGATTTTTTAAGATACTAAAATTGAAAACATATCAAATTACAGAACCGAATCGGTCAATGTAAAAATTGCGGATACTTCATATAAAGTGCAAACTTTTTTTATATTTTTATAAATATACTGAATTTTCCAAATTGTTACAAAATTAAACAAAACAATTAAATCATTTAGAGCATTTGCAAACATTTTTCTTTTAGACCAAAATTAAAGAACGCAAAGAATAGTTTTTGAGTAGATACAAGGATAAAAAAGCGTACAAACTTTGCGTGAAGTGCAAATTAAAATTCTCTCTAAGAAATTCTCAATTTGCTGAGCGTTAGAATTAGAGTTGTAGGAAGTGAAAAGTACACAACACTAAAGTTATTGTCAAAAAATAAAAAAAATCTAATTAGCATACAAATTTCCTGGTAATAATTAGAAATAATAGCATCAAATAGATTTTTAAAGTGCAAATTTTTTATAGATTTTTATTAATAGAATTCTAATATAATTAGCTAAAAAACTGAAAAGAATTGTAGCATTAAAATAGTATAAGTAAACTTGTGCAGTAATAATTTGAATGCAAACTTTGGTTAGAGGATTCAAAAATTAACTATAAATTAATAAAGTTTTTAGAAAGAAAATATCAGGAATCTGAAAAATTAAAATAAGGGAAAGTTAAATTTTGAGAACTAATATTTGGCTTACCCAAAAGATGTTAAAAATGAAAGTGCAAAACATTTTCAAGATTTCGTTTGATGCAATTTTAAAATAATTTGTAAATATTTGTTAGCAACTTCAATTAAATTATTTAAGACCTGAAAGCTAATACGAGTTCAAATAAGTGAAGTGCAGTCAATAGGTTGCGGTGCAAACATTTTTCTCTATAATGAGAAATTTTTGAATATACCAAATTTGAAGCTGCAAGAAACTTTTCTTCAATTGCGGTAGCCTTATGATTAAAATAATGTGCAAAAATTTTATGTAAAGTGCAAACACACTTTAGATTTGCCCGACATACTTTCTTAATTAATTTCAAAACTAATATTTTGTGGTTAAATCCAAAGTATTGAATAGAAGTAAAAATAAATTGCACATAGTAAAGTGCAAACATTTTCTAATGAATGTTAAAGTTTGAACAAAACAAACAAAATATCTTTGCAAATATAATCATAAAAATACTGAAAGAATTACAAAGATTGATTCTAAAAAGTGCAAATTTTTTAAACTTTCTGTCTAAAATATTTCAAAAATTATTTTCAAGGAGCCAATCGTATATCGGCAAAAATAATTTCAAAAATTATTTAACAACAGTCGATGATCGAAAATATTGGAGCCTAAAAATTATACTGCTAGCAGTTTTGGACTAAATTATTGTGCAGCAAATTTTTAGATTTGATCATTAAAAACTCAATTTTCAATATCTAACAAATTCTTCTTTAAAAAGGCGGACTACACAGTAATAGCAAAGTTACGTCAAATTCTTTTACAAAATGAATTGAAAATAGTGCAAATGATAAAGTGCAAATAATTTCTAATGGTTGTTGAAGTTTGAAAAAGCAAACAAAACACCTTTGAAATTATAATTATAAAAATATTAAGAGAAAATGACAAAAATTGGTTCTAAAAAGTGCAAAATTGTTTATTAGAAGTGCAAATTTTTTTAAGCTTCTTGTGTAAAATATTTCTAAGAGTCAATATTGTCGGTAGAAATAATTTCAAAAGTTATTTAACAATAGTCAATGGTTGGAAATATTGGAGTCAAAAAACCATACTGCTAGCAGTTTTGGACTAAATTATTGTGCAGCAATTTTTTAAAATTAATTTTAAAAACTAAAATTTTTCTTATCAAACAAATTCTTCAAAGAAGCAGACTACAAATTAATATCAAAGTTACGTCAAATTTTTTATGTCAAATAGCAAAATTTAAAGTGCAAATATTTATTTTGAAGTGCAGAAATTCTTGCAATTGCCTTAATTTTTATTACGATTTTTTGTCTAATAATATTTTAGGATAAAAAGTTAAGTTACACAAGCAATAATCGAAATTGAGTAGTGCAAATTTTTATGTGAAGTGCAAACATTTTGCAATTTTCTAGTTACGTAGCTTTAAAGATTTTTTCTCTAGATACTCAACAGTGGAAAATATTAGAATTGAAAAAGCAAAATTTTGCACAACTATTAAGCAGATTAATTAATAAATTGTGGCAAAATTAATATGTAAAAGTGTAAAATTTGCAAGTAAAAAAATTAATTCGTTAATTTGGGAACACTCCAAGATTTAACGTTGGCAATGTCACAATTTGAAAACACAACACGATATGTTGACGTTATGTCAAGAAAAGAAGTCATGATCCCATTACTAGATAATAATTTATTAGCGTGGCAACCTGCGATTGCGATACGATTCAAAACAGTTTGTGTGTAAACAAAAGAATATTATTTTTTGAACAGTAATTAACTGTACCTCCTCGACTTGTTCTTGCGCCGTAATTATCTGAACTACTTAAAATTTAAAGAGCAGGTAGAAATACGGTTTACGGATCTGATTAAGATAATCGCTAGTCTCTATGTAAATGATGTGAGCACGAATTAAAACATGAAAAATTCCAAACATCTAACTAATTTTTTTTTAAACAAACCATCCGTTTCTTACCGCTACCGAAACGACCAATTTAATTAATTAATTTCGTTACAACTATCGGTTTGCAATTTTTTTAATTATTATTATTATTCTTTATAATTTCAAATTTTTTCCTTGTCAAAATATTTGACGATTTTCTCATCGCTTCTAAAAATATGTTATTAACAGACAATGGACGTAATTATTTTCACACGCTTTGAAATGTTTAGCTTGCGCTATCACGTCTTGTTAAGAAAAGAAAAAAGATCAGATTAAGACAATTAATAAATATTACGTGAATTTATTTAACGAAATCGCACCATTACGGCCGGCTGAACAATATCTCGGATCACACGTGGATTTTTTCGACGAAAATGCATAATTCAAGTGGAACGGTGGTTCGACCTCCGCCACGGTCGAAATCACTTGAAATTTTCAATCTTATTCTCGCCAAACTATCACTTAAGCGATCTCCTAATTAAAAGAATTTAATCCACTCGAATTGCGCCGCAACTTTCGACGCTACCTCACAAATTAAATTATTATAGGTAATGACGTCATTTAAACGGACCGAATACTGAACGTATCGGTTTTCGTCGGACCGAATACTGAACGTTTCGATTTTGTCGGACCGAATACTGAACGTTTTGGCTCGATTTCAATTTTACATTACCTCTGATTGCTTTTGGTTGACGATCTCGTGATTCTTCCATTAGACGAGTAGATGACGAAACAATCCGTCGCGTTTGTTATCGAAAAAGTGTGCAACTCGCATTTATTCGAAATGAAAATAGCCGTGATTGTGTGTGTGCAGCAAATGGGAATAGAGGCCGTGAGACAATATCGAAAAATCGCTATACATGTACACGTTGTGATGGATGCTGGAAAAAACGAAACGAGAAGAAAAAACTAGGAAGACGACGATGATGACGAGGGGTGTCGGGCAACAGGAGAGGAGAGAGTTTCCAATTAGCGTAAAAGGTGTCTTCTCCTATTGCGCGCTACCTGCTTGATAATACGGCACCCTACTTTATCGGCCGAGGGCGATATTAAACAAGCGGGCTGATCACAGACAAAGACGTCGCTTCAACGTCGGCCAGGTATTAGAGCAAGATGTAACCATTGTAAAATCTTCAAGCTTCTTATTACTGTTAACATGCGCGATCATTTCTCGAAAATTAAAAACGCCCTCGGCACGTATCATTTTCATTTCTGTTTCCCAACCAGAAAAAGATAACAAAAACGTAATTTGGAAATCGCGCAATTTGCGTTGCTTGCGTCATTATCCCATTTCCGTTGGATGTTACGATCCGAAATCGACGCCGGTTCGAGGAGAAACAACCCTCGGATGCACTCTTTGGACGTGCCAAGGAAAACCTATCGAAATTAAGCATTGGACCGCTAGTATTAAAATTCAGAAAGGTCTTTTGTGTCTTCAGAAATTTGCACTTTAATGTATAAAGAAAATTGGTCGAAAATCACTGTTTTTCTTCTATGTTTGTCAACTAATTCACAAAATTGCATATTCGTAAAAATTTTTGCTTATTTTAGTAATTTGCACAAATTTGCAAAACTTTGCACTTAAAAGTTTTATTATCAAACCACATAGAGACGGCCACATTTGGAATTAAAAAAATTATATGCAATAGACTCTAATTAGAAACTCATATCAAAGTTTCTGCACTTCAAAATCCAATTTTGTCACTTTCAAAGTCTTAATTCTACATTAACTAAAGTTTTGTAGTATCTCTTGAGATGTAAATAAAGTTGCACAACTGTGCTAACATTTTGAAACTTTTTCTGCGCATTTAACTATGTTTTAAAATTTGCACCCCTCCGATGTTCTCAGTTTTTACTAAAAATAGTTTGGAGACAAAAATGATTTTGCACCTCTAAAAAATAGTTTTATTTTTATAAATGTAGCGTAAAATAAAATTTGCACTTTATATTGCACTTTTGTTAAATTTCTTTGTTTTGTATAAATTTGAAGTAAAATAGTGAATAAGCGATCAAAATTTAACCCACATCTCAACATCAATTCGTTTCAAGTTTGCACTTTATTTTGCACCTATTCTAGACTTATTAATTTTGCGTCAATTTAAAGTATAATTGTATGTAAATTATAGAAATTAAGACAAGATTCACTAAATATAGTTAAAGTTTGCACTTTATTTTGGACTTATCAATAACAAACATATTGTCAAGTCTGCACTTTATTTAATTTCTACTCTGAATTACTTTGTTTAACGTAAATATAACGTTCTCTTAGAAATTATTGTAATTTTATAATCCCAATCAAAATTCTTGTCAAATTTGCACTTTATTTTGCACATATTTTTTAACTTAATTTTTTAAAGTTAAATAAAATCAACTAGAAATTTTAGAAATGCGGATATTAACTAAAATACCTTTAAGTTTGCACTTTAATTTCAAGCCTTTCAAAGTTATTTTACTTTATGCAAATGTAAAATAATTTTATATTGGAATGTAAAAAACTCACCTAAATCTCAATTAAAATGCTTTCAAATTTGCACTTTATTTTGCATCAGTTTCAAGTCACTTTATTATACATAACCGTAAAATTATTTAGTTTAATAATTCTAGAAACTGATACAAATTTTAATAAAGTTTTTTTATAATTTGCACTTAATTTTGCACCTACTCTAAATTACTTTATTTTACGTAACTGATAGCTGAAATAATCTAGAAATGGTAAAAATTAAACTAAATATTAATTAATCTACTGTCAAACTTGCACTGTATCTTGCCCAAATTTTAATTGTAAAATTATCTAAGTTAAACTGAATTATATTACTCCTTTTGCACTTTATTTTGCACATTATTTTTAACTTAATTTTTTAAAGTTAAATAAAATTAAGTCGAAATTTTAAAAGCCCTGATATTAACTAAAATACCTTTAAGTTTGGACTTTAATTTCAAGCTATTCAAAGTTATTTTACTTCATGTAAATGTAAAATAATTTTATATTGGAATATAAAAAAATCAACTAAAACTCAATTAAAATTCCTTCAAATTTGCACTTTATTTTGCACCAAGTCTAAGTCACTTTACTATACATAAACGTAAAATAATTTTATTTAATAGTTCTAGAAACTGATACAAATTTTGATAAAGTTTTTAATAATTTGCACTTCATTTTGAACTTACGCTAAATTGCTTTATTTTACGTAACTGTTATCTAAAATAATCTAGAAATGGTAAAATATAAACTAAATGTTAATTAATCTAATGTCGAGTTTACACTTTATTTTCCCACACTTTACTGTAAAATTATCGAAGTTAAACTGAATGAAATTACTTCTTTTGCACTTTATTTTATTTTATTTAAGTAAAAAATAAAATTGATTACAAATTCTAGAAATCAATAAGGATTGGAACACCCTTAAGTTTGCACTTTTTTGCACACATACTAACTTGTTTGATTGTATCTAAAAGTGAAGTGATTTTGTTGATAAATATAATTGAATTTAAAACACTTTCAAGTTTTCTCTTTTGCACTTTAATTTATTTTTGTATAATTTGCAGCAATTTTGCACAAAATTTTACTAGAATTACACTTTATAGACGTTAAATTAATGTTAGTTATTAAAATTGTTTACTGTATATCCGATTTTTTGATATTTTAGAAAGTCTAAATATAATGATAAAATTTTGCACTTTATGTTAAACTACTGCACTTAATAAAGTCTGCTGACGTAAATTCTTGTCCTTTAAGTACGTTTTTAAATAGTTTTAATTATGGTTACTATTAATTTTATAATTTAAAGTGTTTCATAGATGTTATTATTATTTTTTTTCTGTAGATGTGCAGTAAATTACGTATTTTCTTACTACTTTCTGAAAATTTCTTGAAATAACTTTTTAAAAATTATTGCATACATTTGAAATATATAAATAAATTCTCAGTGTTAAGCAATTCAAATTTTATACATAATGGAAAAATAAAACTAAAATTATTATCATTATGCGAGAAAGCGAGAGTAATAAAAGATTGCAACAGCAGCGATGAATAAAAATGAACGAGGTATACCAAAATCAACAGTTAGTTCTACCGGAAACTCGGTCAAAAGGAAGCAACACGTTGAAGAGGCTCAAAAAAAATTATCAAGACTTTCTTTTACCAAAGTTGTCAAAATAATATTTTTTCAACATGTTCTATAGATCTATGAGACAAAAAAAAATTGTTTAGTTAAAAGCAAAATGTAGCTAAACCATGAATGGAAATTGGTATTCTCACGTTAGTTGTCCGGTCCTGTGCACCATTGTGCCAGGAAACCATTGCAATTCTCCCATTTAATCGGTAATTAAGATCAGATACAAACTAAAATAAATGCACACGGTTAAGCAAGACGCACTTAAAGCAAAAGAAATTAATGTTGCGCACATTATCATAGATGCTCTCGCCAGTTAAGCGCTCTACTTGAAAATATATCGCTACAGGAACATCCGCTATACGTTCAATTGTTTAACGACTAATAAAAAACGGGAGAAAAACAACAATAACGACAACAAAAAAAAACAACAACAACGACATCACCTGCACACGTATGTGTGTATGCGTGTATGTGATCCGGATTGATGTGTCTTTGTATTTGCACACCGTTAATTACTGATTCAGCCGATTACGCAGAAGCTATAGCAATAACGTGACCCGTCACTCACCGTCCACTCTTCAAAATTGTGATTTAATCAATTGTTAAAAAATATTTTAACGACGCTTTTAGTTATGAATAGAATAATGAAGATGGGTTGTTGATGGGACTTTTGTTCGTTGAAATTGGGTTAGTAATCTTTTGATAAATCCGAGAGTAACAAACTAAAAATAATTGAGAAAGAGATGAAAGAATGGAGGCAATAAATAGGGGGATGGAGTGAGAAAAAGGTATCAAAATAAAAGGGATCCAAGGTTATACCAGTAACAATAATGAAATTAAATTATGATCGAAATTTCTTGTGAGAAAAAAAGCTTCGAGGAACTAAATGGCAGTTAAGAGGCTTAATAGCAAAAATTTGGACTAACATCAAATTTTTCTATGAAGAAAAGGAGAAACTAAATGACAGTTAAAGAATTTAATAGCAGTAGAACTCAAGAGATGGCTAGAATTTAGCTTGGGGTGTTAAAGAGTTTTGTAGAGAAAAGAAAAATTATATCGCAATGGATAAACACGAGAAAGAATATGAGACCAAGAGAAACCTTGCTAGCTATAGGTAGAACTGAATATAAAATTAACTAAGAAATGTTTACGAAAATATGTTAAGGAGGGAAGAAAGGGATCGATATCCAACTGGAGGTGAAAGAAATATTTTTAGAAAATTTCTGAAAAGTATCAAATGAAAATATCCGAGGCAAAGTAAAATAGAAAGAATAAATTAATTGACAAAGAAAGAAAATTGCATAATAGCTTCAATAAAAACTTCTAAGAAATAGAAGCCAGAAAGTCAATATGTAGCAAAAAACATGACAAAGAAGAAGTGAAGCTATAGATGAAGTTAATTTAAATTTAAGAAAAGCTTTAATGAGTTGGAAAAAAATAGAAAAGAGTCGGTTACTAATTATAATTGTAAAGAAATTGTATCGAAACTTTTATTATAGAAGATTGGAAAAAAAAAGAAAACTAATTAATACATTTATGGCTCCAGGAGCGAATTGACTCTAAAGTAACATGTGCACTAAACAAATGAAAAAATTGATAAATTCGCCAAAACAGTTTGTAATAATATAGAAAAATGGAACAGTAAGTTACAAGAAAACAGGAAAATTATAAAAATATGAAGTTCAATGATTTATAAGAATTGCTGAATGAAGTATAAAAAATCAAAACAGTTAGTACTAGTATTAGGGATGGAATGGAATGTAATGAATAAAAAAATGATGACAAAGGAGTAAACAAGCAAAACAAAGAGAAATATAAAAGAAAAAAGTAATGGGTAAGTGGAGAACTTAAAAGAGGAAAAACATCAGGATCAAACGGATTGCACTGTAAGGTCCGTATGTGGTACAATAAGGAGTCCCACAAAAATATATATAGTTTAAACAAAGAGGAGAATAAAAATCTCAGAAAACTTCTGAAATTAATTAATGAAGAAGTAAAGAGGCTTAAAAGGAAAAGCAGCTAGGATCAACCGGAAGGGTTTAAAGGAAGAAGTAAGCAGGGATTAAAGACGCGTAGAAAGAAGAAACCAACGGAAATAAAAAGTAACTCAACAAAAAATGCCAAAAAAAATAAGAATTGCAAAAGAAAAAAATTATGTGGCGTATAAAAATAAAATAAAAACGTGGAGAAAATTTTAATAAAAATTTTAAAAGGACAAATAATTGATTGTAGAAGGTATAAAATGTTAGGATGCAAGGAAACATTGAGAGGTAACAAAGAAATTTTCTCAATATGTCTGCTAAAAATAATTTAGAAAGAAATGACAGAATAGAAGCAATAAATGATGGGATAGAGTAAGACAAGGTGAGAAGTTAAAGAAAAAATAAAACAGGGACACAACGTTACACCAATAGCAAAGAAATTAAATAAAAATCCAATTTTTTTTGTGAGGAAAGTATATTTGAGAAACTGAATTGCAGTTAAAGAGGTTTAATAGGCAAAAATTTGGACTAAAATCGAATTTTTTTATTAAGAAAAAACAGTATCACTAGAGAAACTAAATGGCAGCTAAAGATGTTTAATAGCAGTAGCGCTCAAGAGTGAACAAAATCCAACTTGAGGTATCAAAGAGTGTTGTGGACAAAAGAAAAATTATATTGCAATGAAAAGACACAAATAAGAATATGAGACCAAGAAAATCCTTGCTAACTATTGGTCGAACTGAAGATAAAATAAACTATGGAATGTCTCCAAAAATATATTATGAGAGAAAGACAGGGATCGATAACGAGCTGGAGTTGAAAAAAATATTTGTAGAAAATGTTTAAAGACAAGTAAAAAGTGAAAATAAACGAGGCAAAGTAAAATAGAAAAAAAAATTAATTATCAAATAGAGAAAGTTGCATAACGGTTTGACAGAAATCTTCTAAGAAATAGAAAACACAAAATCAAAGCAAAAAACAGGGCAAAGAAGAAGTGAAGCTAAAGATAAAGTGAATTCAAATTTAAGAAAAGCTTTAATAAGTTAGAAAAAAAAATTGGAAAGAATCGGTTACAAATTATATTTGGAAATAATTTTTATTGAAACTTTTATTAAAGAAGAATGGAAGAAAAATTAAAACGAATTGAATTAATAAATGTTTAGCTCCAGGGTAGAATTGATTCCAAATTTGTGCAATAAAAAAATTAAGAAATTGATAAATTTGTCGAAGCAGTTTGCAACAATAAAGAAAAATAGAACAGTAAGTAAGTTACAAAAAGACAGGAAAATAATAAAATTAAGAAGTTTAAAAGACTTCTAAAAATCATTGAATAAAGGATCACAAATAAATTCAGTTGGGAGTAGCAATTGGGATAAAAAATTGTAATGACACAAAAAAAATTACTTAAGGAGAAGACAAATAAGACAAAGAAAAATAAAAAAAAGAGATATTAATGGGTAAGTGGAGAAGTTAAAACGGAAAAGCATCAGGATCTAACGAATTACACTGTAAGGTCCCTATGTAGTAGAATAAGGACTCCCAAGGAAATTTATAAAGTCGAATAGAAACTTTAATAGTTTTAAACACAGAAAAGAATAAAAATTCCAGTAAACTTCTGAAAATAAATTATGGACAAGTAGAGAGACTAGAAAGGAAAAGCATCTAGGATCAACAAGAAAAGTTCAAAGGAAGAAATGAGGTGAGAACTAAAAACGAATAAAAAGAAGAAAAGGTCCAAATCAACGGAAGGAAAATGTAACTTAACAAGAAATGGCAAAGAAAATAAAAACAAAAAATGAATATAAAATAAATTAAAAAATATTTCCGAAAATTTGTTAAGGAGGGAAGAAGGAAATCGATATTGAGCTGGAGTTAAAAAAAATTTTTTTTAGAAAATTTTTGAAAAATATAAAATTAAAATAAACGAAGCAACGTAAAATAGAGAAAAAATTAATTGGCAAATAAAGAAAGTTGCATAACAGCTTCAATAAAAACTTCTATGAAATAGAAGACACGAAGACAATATGTAGCAAAGCAGAAGATGAAGTGAATTTAAATTTTAAAAAAGCTTTAATAAGTTAGAAAAAAAATTGAGAAGAATCGGTTACAAATTATAATTTGAAAGAAATTTAATCGAAACTTTTATTAAAAAAGAATGGAAGAAAAATAAGAAAAAAGCAAATTAATACATTTATGGTTCCAAGATGGAATTGACTCCAAAGTAATATGTGCCCTAATAAACTGAAGACATTGATAAATCCGTTGGAGCAATTTGGAACAATAAAGAAAAATGCAACAGGAAGTAAGTTACAAGAAAACAGGATAATGATAAAAAAATTAAGTTCAAAGACTTCTAAGAATTGCTGATTGAAGGATAAAAAATCAAAACAGTTGAGTAGTACTAAGGATGGAAAAGAATGTAATGAAACAAAAAATAATTGACAAAAAGTGTAAACAAACAAAACAAAGAAAAATAAAAAAAAAATTAATGAGTAAGTAGAAAAGTTAAAGAGGAAAAGCAACAGGATCAAATGGATTGCACTGTAAGGTCCGTATGTAGTAGAGTAATGAGTCCCAAGAAAAGCTATAAAGTCAAAAATAAACTTTAATAGATATAAACAGAGAGAAGAATAAAAATGACAGAAAACTTCTGAAAATAATTAAGGGACAAGTAGAGAGGCTAAAAGGGAAAAACACCTAGATTCAAGCGCAAGGGTTCAAAGGGAGAAGTGATCAGGAAACTAAAGATGCGTAGAAAAAAGAAAAAGTCGAAACCAACAGCAAAAAAATGTAACTAACAAGAAATGGCAAAAAATTAACAATCAAAAAAGAAAAATTTGTTGTGGTGTATAAAAATAAAATAAAATAGTGAAGAAAATTTTTGATAAAAATTTTAAAAGAATAAAAGACATTAAAAGTCAAAAATGTTAGGATGCAATGAAACATTTAGAGGTAAGAAAAACATTTCCTCAATATTTCAGAAAAAGTTCAAATCTAAGTATTATCACCATTTACGTTGTTTTTTCTTAGTTATTTTTTTGTTGTGACATTTTCCGTAACCTTCCCGCTATTCGTCATCAATCCCAGTTTCATTGCTTCTACGTGTCCTTTCCGTCAGAGTTTTGTTTTTTATTAAGGACGACGACCGCCGTCGGAACGTCTCTACACGATGACACCTCAGATGGCGTTTGTGTACGTTTCCTTGGTCTCGGATTTTATACGTTTTAGATGGTTGAAACGTATTAGCCGAATGTACATATCGCCCGTTTACGGTATGATTTTTTCTTGTATCGGTGGTTTAGTTCTAATAAAAACACAGTAAAAATACTTTTGTGGCCGCAACCGGAACGATAAAACGTTTCGACTCCCTTACGCTTTTATTTCGTGCAATAAAGTATCAGATTGTGGTAGTGTCTTCGTCTCTATCAAAAAAAAAACTTTCGCCTCCACCTCCCATCAAGAAAAGGCAAACGAAAAATAATTAAGCGGCCATGGTGGAAACTCCCGTTTGTTGACGAAAAGCAAGAGTTTTAACAGGCGAGGATTTATTGAAAGAGAAAGTAATGATGGTGATGGGGCAGAAGAGTAGTTGTCATAAACGGGCATCACCGGTGGTATACACACGAAAGGGAAGTTGGCGGATTTGCCGCTAGTTGGCGCCATGGGACGGACAAGTTTAGTTGGATACGTGCCTGTGCGAGGATGACGCTCCAGGACCAAATGTCGACAACTCTATGGTCGGCAAATTAAATCTGGGAGTTACTTTGCACGCATTATTGAAACTGGCGATGGAAGTCATGAAGATATCAGGACCGTCTCGCGGGCGATCCGATGGTAAATGGAGAAATTGTGAAAAAGTCCGTTAATGTAAAGTGATAAGATAAAAAGTGATAAGAAAATATTATAGAAGAAAGTGAACATTTACCAGTTACAGCAATGTTACTAAAAAGAAATATTCTTTAAAAAAAAATAGAATTCGTGGAATACGAAGTAAATGAAGCAAATGGAAGGAAAATAAAATTTTTAAAAAAATTTTGTAAAAAATATGAAAATTATGACAATTTAGCAAGAAAGGAACTCAATAAGAAATTTGAAAGTAATTTTTGCAAATTTATATAATTCTAGAAACAAAAATTGCCCAAGAAAACAAAAATGGGCGAAAAAACTGAAAATCTAAAAAGTAGAAAAAACTGTTACCATTCTACAAAATTTGGTGCAGACGTAAAAAATTGGTATTAAAATATACGAAGAGTCCTTTAGGTCTATTCGGGTAAATTGTCGAAATTAATTCGATTGAATTAATTTATTACTGAAAATCAAAAATCTTTTGGCAGCAGCAAATTCAGTTGAAGATTCGTCTAAAAAATGGGCAAATGTTGCAAGAAATTAAAAACCGCAACAATTTCATCTAAAACCATTTAAAGTAATCAAAACACACGAACAGTAATTTTTGGTCATTTCAGGAAAATTGTCAAAATTAATTCGATTAAGTTAAATTATTTACGTTATTGTTTTAGGGTCCGGTCCTGTTAGTTTCCGCGGTTCGCCTATCCACCAACAAAACCCGTCGTCCCGTCCCTATTTTCCCATTACATCCGATCAAACAGCGTCATTTCCCTCGGTGGTGCGTTTCAGCAAAGACTTCCATAATAAAGTCATATCGGTAGAGAGTTTTCTCGGGTCGCCGCCGCCGCCACCATATCCCGTCAACCCCCCCTTCGACCGACCGCCATAAAGGAGAGTGCCGGTGCGTAACAGGTTATTTTACACATCTATGGTTACCCTGATGTGTGCGGTCCTGGGAGCATTCCCGGATCCTTGCCAGGACGACGGGTCCCGCGTCCCACGAGAGCCGTTATCCATATAAAATACACGAAAACAGTATCGACGCCACTGATTACTTCTTCGTACGTTACGTTACGTAACACGGACACGGACGTAGGCAAACAACAATATCGACGACGAAACGAACCGACTCCAGAAGAGGAATCGGATGATGCGGGCGGCAACCCAAAAAACGTCGCTGTACGGACGGACCTCGAAGTTAATTAGCGTCATTGGTAGAAAATTGACCGTCGTGTGTCTTTGGCGGTGGGAATTTACGAAAGGGAGGCCTTTAAGGATTTTATACGTTTCGACTGTTTTTGCCCGGATCGTCCCTGTCTTATGTTTTATCTAGCGAATTTCCTGGTTGTTTTCGGGGATTATTTCGGTAATGCCTGTCGTACTCTAATAATCCTATTAGAGTATCGTGTATGTAATTCGGACAAAAAGTGGCTGCATGTTTGGGATTTTACACTAATTATAACAAAGTTGGCTGCCACAATTCAGCAGACACGTTACGCCAACGAAATGCAAGCGTCTCTATAGATAATTATGAAGCTTACTGAAAAAATTAAAAAGTACTACGCCAAATTGAGGAAAATCTTGCAAAGTTAATATTTTAATATCGACAAATTTTCTTTGATACTATTGCGATCGATAATAAATTATTTTGGATATTAATTAAAATGTTACTGGACTTCGATTTTTCAGGAAACGCCTAGAAAAGTCACAGTCTCAATTTTTTGACGTCATTGCAAAATTATTATGATTGATCCTTCAAATTACTGAAATTATGTGAAATAAGTAAAAAAGGGTTCAACTTTTTATTAATATCTCATTTAAATTTATTGAAGCTTCAAAATAATATTTTTTTAAATTTTAATGTCGACAAATGGTGGATGCGCCGGGTGAAAATCGACAAATATAAATTTGTAAAAAATTCAGGAATAAACTTATAACAGCAATAATTTGCTTTTTGAAGCAATAGGGGTGAGTCGTCTTAATAGGCTGAAAACTTCTTGGATGTGACGTTTAGAATGAAAATTATAATTTTTTTCGCAACTAACAACACATACAAATTTTCCTTCTCAATCAACTTTTAATTATCAAATTTGTTAATTAAACTTCAATTTAAATTCTATCAGTTTTAAGTGTTGGCATGCATTTAACTAAAAATTTCATTAACAAAGTTTAACAGCAATAACTAAGATACCTTGCCACTTTTCTTTTAATAAATTTCAATTTAAATTTAAATTTTCGTAATTCGAGTAAGTAAAGTAAAGTAAAAATTGAGAAATATAAATTTGTAAAAAATTAAGAAATAAACTTATAACGACAATAATTTGTTTTTTTAAGCAACAGGGATGATTTGTCTTAAGACGCTGAAAATTTCTTTGATTTGACGTTTAGAATGGAAATTATATTTTTTTTTACAACTTGCAACAAATACAAAATTTTATAAATCTCCAAAAAGTTGCAATTTTTCTTCTCGATCGATTTCTAATTACTCAATTTGTTAAGCAAAATTTATAAAATTCTAATTAGCACTTTTAAGTGTTGACATGCCTTCATCCAAAAATTTCATTAAAAAAGTTGCACATTAATAGAAACTAAGTTATTTTGCCACTTTTCTCTTAATAAATTTTAATTTAAATTCAGATTTTTGTAATTTGAGTAAGTAAAGAAGTACTCAATTTTTTTCAACATTTTAATAATATTTTCGAAAATTATTATTGTGGACAAATGGTGGATGCGCCGGGTGAAAATCCACAAATATAAATTCGTAAAAAATTAATGAATAAATTTATAACAACAATAATTTGTTTTTTTAAGCAACAGGGTTGATTCGTCTTAAGACGCTAAAAATTTCTTTGATTTGACGTTTAGAATGGAAATTATAATTTTTTTTACAACTTGCAACAAATACAAAATTTTATAAATCTCCAAAAAGTTGCAATTCTTCTTCTCGATCAATTTCTAATTATCCAATTTGTTAAACAAAATTCACAAAATTCAAATTAGCACTTTTAAGTGTTGAAATGCCTTTATCCAAAAATTTCATTAAAAAAGTTACACAGTAATACAAACTAAGTTATTTTGCCACTTTTCTCTTAATAAATTTTAATTTAAATTCAGATTTTCGTAATTTGAGTAAGTAAAGAATTATTCAATTTGTTTCAATATTTGATCAATTTTTTCCAACATTTTAATAATATTTTCAAAAATTATTGTTGTGGACAAATGGTGGATGCGCCGGGTGAAAATCCACAAATATAAATTCGTAAAAAATTAGTGAATAAATTTATAACGACAAAAATTTGTTCTTTTAAGCAACAGGAATGATTCTTCTTAAGACGCTAAAAATTTCTTTGATTTGACGTTTAGAATGGAAATTATGATTTTCTTTACAACTTGCAACAAATACAAAATTTTATAAATTTCCAAAAAATTTCAATTTTTCTTCTCGATCAATTTCTAATTACTCAATTTGTTAAGCAAAATTTACAAAATTCAAGTTAGCACTTTTAAGTGTTGACATACCCTCATCCAAAAATTTCATTAAAAAAGTTTAACAGTAATACAAACTAAGTTATTTTGCCACTTTTCTCTTAATAAATTTTAATTTAAATTCAGATTTTCGTAATTTAAGTAAGTAAAGAAGTATTCAATTTTTTTCAATATTTGATCAATTTTTTTCAACATTTTAATAATATTTTCAAAAATTATTATTGTGGACAAATGGTGGATGCGCCGGGTGAAAATCTACAAATATAAATTCGTAAAAAATTTGTGAATAAATTTATAACGACAATAATTTGTTTTCTTAAGCAACAGGGATGATTCGTCTGAAGACGCTAAAAATTTCTTTGATTAGACGTTTAGAATGAAAGTTATAATTTTTTTTATAACTTGCAACAAATACAAAATTTTATAAATCTCCAAAAAGTTGCAATTCTTCTTCTCGATCAATTTCTAATTATCCAATTTGTTAAGCAAAATTTACAAAATTCAAATTAGCACTTTTAAGTGTTGACATGCCTTCATCCAAAAATTTCATTAAAAAAGTTACACAGTAATACAAACTAAGTTATTTTGCCACTTTCCTCTTAATAAATTTTAATTTAAATTCAAATTTTTGTAATTTGAGTAAGTAAATAAATATTCAAATTTTTTCAATATTTGATCAATTTTTTTCAACATTTTAATAATATTTTTGAAAATTATTATTGTGGGCGAATGGTGGATGCGTCGGGTGAAAATCAACAAAATATAAATTCGTAAAAACTTAGTAAATAAACTTATAACAACAATAATTTGTTTCTTTAAGCAACAGGGATGAGTTGTCTTAAGACGCTGAAAATTTCTTTGATTTGGCGTTTAGAATAGAAATTATGAATTTTTTTACAACTTGCAACAACTACAAATTTTCTTGAAACTTCAAAAATGTTCCAATTTTTTCCTCAATCAACCTCTAATTATCAATTTTGTTAAGGTAAAGTTACAAATTTCAAATTCTCTCAATTTTAAGTGTTGACATGTCTTCGACCAAAAGTTTGATTAAAATCTTAACAGCAATACAAACTAAGATATCTGTCCACTATTCTCTTAATAAATTTTAATTTAAATTCAAATTCTTGTAATTCAAATAAAAAAAGAAATATTTTTTTTTATTTTCGATCAATTTTTATCCAAAATTTTAAATAAAAAAAATAATTATTAATATTGACAGATGGCGGATGCGCTGGGTGAAAAGCAATAAATTTAAATTCGTAAAAAATTAAGGAATAAACTTATAACGACAATAATTAACATTTCAAAGTAATAGAGGTGAGTTGTCTTTAAGAGCGGAAAATTTATTTGATTTGACGTTTAGAATGGAAACTATGATTTTTTTCGCAACTTGGAACAAATACAAATTTTCTCAAATCTTCAAAAAAGTTAAAATGTTTCTTTTCGATCAGTTTCTAATTATCAAATTTGTTAAGTAAAATTAACAAATCTCAAATTCTATCATTTTTAAATGCTGGCATGCCCTCAACCAAGAATTTCAATAAAAAAAATTTACAACAGTAGAAACGAAGACACCTAACAACATTGTCCTTAATGAAATTTAGTTTGGATTAAAATTTATGTTATTGAAAAAGTAAAAATTTATTCTTCTGTTTTTAATATTTGACTAATTTTTATTGAAGATTTCAATTTTTTTTATTAATGTCGAGAAATGGTGGATGCGCCGGGTAAAAATTGGCAAATTTAAATTTGTAAAAAATTGAGGAATAAACTTATAGCAACAATAATTTGTTTTTTGAAGCAATAAATTGAGTCCTCTTAAGAAGCTAAAAAGTTTTTAAAGTAATGTTTAGAATGCAAATTATAATTATTTTTGCAACTTGCGACCAATACAAATTTTCATAAATCTTCTCGATTGATTTCTATATATCAAATTTGATAAGCAAAATTTACAAGATTCCAATTTTATTATTTCTAAATGTTGACAACCCTACTACCAAAAATTTCATGAAAATTTTTAACAACTGTAAAGACTAAGATACTTAACTTTTTCCATAATGAAATTCATTTTAGATTAAAATTTATTTGATTTGACTAAGTAAAAAAAATATTGTTTTTAATATTCGATCAATTTTTATCTAAGATTTCAAGCAAACATAAAATTATTAATGTCGACATATGGTGGATGCGCCGGGTAAAAATCGACAAATATAAATTCGCAAAATATTAGGAATTAAACTTATAATAAAAATAATTTATTTTTTTGAAGCAATAGAGGTGAGTTGCCTTAAGAAGCTGAAAAGTGCTTTGACGTGACATTTACAATGGAAGTTATAATTTTTCCGCAACTTGCAACTAATACAAACTTTCATAAATCTCCAAAAATTGCAATTTTTCATTTCGATTAGTGTCTAATTATCAAATTTGTTAAGTAAAATTTACAAAATTTAATTTCTATCATTTTTAAATGCTGACATGCCTTCAACCTAGAATTTCATTAAAAAAAAATTTACAGCAATAAAAGCAAAGATACCTAACAAATTTTTTGTTACTGGAATTTAGTTTGTATTCAAATTTATGTAATGAGAATAAGAAAAGAAATATTTTTCCCTTTTTAATTTTTGATCAATTTTTGTCCAAAATTTTAAATAAAAATAAATAATTAATATTGACAGATGGTGAATGCGCCGGATGTACCGCGACACATTTAAATTTGTAAAAAAATAAGGAATTAACTTATAACGACAATAATTTGTTTTTTGAAGTAATAAAGATGAGTCGTCTTAAGAAGCTATAAATTTTTTTGATTTGACGTTTAGAATAGAAATTATGATTTTTCTCGCAACTTACAACAATTAGAAATTTTCATAAATCTCCATAAAAGTTGCAATTTTTCTCTTCGATCAGTTTCTAATTATCAAATTTGTTAAGTAAAATTTACAAATTTTAAATTCTATCACTTTAAATAAAAAAGCAGAATTATTAATGTCGACAGATGGTGGATACGCCGGGTGAAAGTCGACAAATTTAAATTTGTAAAAAAATAAAAAATAAACTTATACCAACAATAATTTATTTTTTGAAGCAATTGAGGTGAGTCGTCTTAAGAAGCTAAAAACTCCTTCGATTTTACGTTTAGAATAGAAATTATGATTTTTTTGCAACTTGTCACAAACACAAATTTTCATAAATCCCCAAGGAAGTTGCAATTTTTCTTCTCAATCAATTTGTAATTCAAATATAATAAGTAAAATTTACTAAATTGAAATTGTATCATTCTTAGAATTTAAATGATTCCACAAATATTTTTACTATTTCTTCAATAGTCAGGAGATCCATCAAATGGTGGATGTACCCGGTAAAAATGACTACAATTAAATTTGTAACAAAATTACTAATTAAATTAAGAAGTTAGAAATTTCTTTGCCAAACAGCAATATTAAGACTTTTTAGTAAATTGAAAAGTTTCTTGAAACTACGTTTAGGATAAAGGTTCTGATTTTCTGAGTAACTTACAAGCAATTAGAAGCTTTTTAAATGTCTAAATCAGTCGTATTGTTATCTTGATCCATTTTATCTATAAGAAATTCGAAGTATAATTTAAATCTTCTCTCATTTTGCATTTTGTGACTTACCTTTAATTAAAACTTTTATGGAAATTGCCGGAAAAGTTTGTTAAAATGAAAATATTAGAAATTAAAAATTTGAAAATTTGGTGAATTTAAAATTTAAACATAGAATTTTTTTTTATCAATAATAAAGTTAATTTATTTTGGAAAAATGTCACGTTTATTTTTCAATATTTGGAAAAGAATAATTTTTTTCAACTTGGAAGCAAAAAGATTTTGATAAATCTTAAGTTTTAGTGTTGAAATTTTCTCAAAAATAAATTCTTAATTACCAGAGTCCAGAAGAAGAAAATTTTCTAGACTTTTACTATTTAAATATCTTAACTAATTTTTAAAAAGTATTTTCGTTTCTTTAAACCGGAAGTGGTCCATAATTCATTCCTAATTATCGAAAAATCAAGTAACCAAATCAAAAGTGTTAAAAAAACTACATTTTTCCATCCAACATTTCCACCCTCTCCAACGTCCGGTCCTAAGATAAGCCCCGCAAAATTTTAATTATTACCCTCCGCCTATTACCCTTAACACAGCCCACGGTAGTGGCGTTGGCGGCAGCAGCAGCGTAAAAACTCCCGCCGCCAACATCATCTTATCGGTTCTCGATCTCATCACCCGTTTTCAATTATTTATAGTTATTTTAACCGAGATGGCAGAAATGAAAAATAAACCCCCGCATCTCTCTCTTCTAATTTTTAATTTCGCTTCCCCCGCGACCGGTCCTTCTTAACCTCCCTTCCCACACCTCCGCAAACCAACCATCCGACAGCATCGTTTTTGCGAGAGAACCGGCAAGGGGTGACATCCGACTCTTGAAAAGTCCATTTCGGTTTTCGCTCTCTTAATTACACGGCATTTCTGATATTTATGACCCCGGACGAGATAAGGAAGAAAAACGGTCGGAATGTGCGTTGACGTTGTTGTCACCGATGCTAATTGCTTGAAAGCCTCAACGAATCGATTGATTCCGTCGAGATCTTGTTGCTAATAACCCGGTCGAGTGTTTGAGTGTTGCTTTTTCGGAACGAAATTCGGTTAATTGCTGTTGGAAAAATTGTGAGCCGGTCCTGGCGTTTTTTCTTCGCCTCAACCGCGGATAAAATTAAATGGCGTGTAGCGATATTAAAATAGAATATAAATGACTCCTCATTTATATTAGCCAAATAATAAGCTTTAGGGTAATAGATATAGTTTCAAATTGTTTCGTATCTTACGCACCCCATCCTGTTTCTTCGTCGCCTCCGGTTGGATGGAAAGAGACGGACTGGAGGGTATTAGGGCCGTTTTATAATGATAGGTTATTTTTTATTATTAAGATGCTTGGGTTTAATACAGGGCCGCACAACAATGCCGCCAGATAGTGCTTTATTAATTCGATATTTTCGCATCGGAATCAGTCAACGTCATTGCTGTTGGATGGGAAAAAAAGAGAAGAGAAAAGTGAAAAAAAAATAATAATAACACGAAATCTTCTGGTGCGAGAAAATTGTATGGCAATCAATAGGTTCGGTGGAGGTTTGCCTTCCCTTTTACGGCAGTTTGTCTTTTATACGTCGTTTAATTTTTGACAAATGTATTTCAGAAGGGCGAAACGTCTTTGAATAGCTACAAAAATAACACATTTATGCGGCAATAAAACGATCAAATCGTTTCGCAAGAAGTACCGCCACTCACCGAATCGCAGAAAAACAATCAAACAATTTTTTGAATTTTTTTATCTAGCAGCTCTCTAGTATTACTAATAGAAGTCGACTATTATAATTTAAGAATTGTAACAGTTTTTCTTCGTCGACGCTACTTTTAATTATTTTGCAATTTTAGCAACTTTCTTAACCAAGTAATCCACGAAAGGCATTAAAAAATAATTCTGCGTAACTTTTTAGCATAGAACTTGATACATGGCAGCTTCAAAAATTGTTATCATAATCTCCAAAATATTTTATTATAGCTAGGAAATAAATAAAAGTTTAATAGAATTATTTTAGGTGCATTGTGGAGAAACAACTTGGGGTGCTTTTGCGTTTTCAACCCTATTGACATGGAAGCATAAAGTGTTGGGGCTGCATCTGTCAATAATCCAGCGAAGAACTATTATTTTTGTACAGAAAAAATTATAGAATTTAGATTTTTTATGATGGCTGGCATGGTTCTTAAAAAATATAGGAGGAACGCCATGTAGACGATAAATAAAAAAGAATACTTGGTAAAGTACTCAACTGCGTATTTTCTAAAACATTTTTTTCAAGGACTTTTCAGCTATTTTAATACACATTAACCTACAATTATCATTGTGCAACTGAAAGTTATGTTTTAATTTTTTGCTTAATAATAAAGAAAAAATTACTGTTGTTATTAGAATTATTTTTAAACAGATAGAATTATCGCAAAATTGCTAATTTTTCTTATTCCTGTCAGTATTTCGGAAAAACTCACGTTAAAAGTCAGAATTTAACACTTATACAGTTTTTCTTCCTCTACACAATTATTTGGCTATTTTTCCAATTTAGATATTTTTTAATATTAATCAAGTTTCACCGAAATATTTACCTAAATTTTTTTATTATTTTTCGACATACGTGGATGCTTATGGAAACTTTACTGTAATCTTCAAAATAGTTTGTTGCGTCTCAAAAGCACTTAAATGTCTAATGGAATCATATCAAGCAAAAAGTAGCAAAGCTGATGAAACGAGTTGGGTTGTTTTAGTGCTTTCAGTCTTATCAAAATAAAAACGTAAGTTGTTGGAAGTATATTTGTCCAGCAAACACCTATTATCTTTGTACAACCAAAAACTAAGCCCAGTATTTTATATCAATTTAATTTCTTATCAAAATTGCCATAAAAATTACTTGAAAACGCTTGTCAGTTTTTAAAAAAATGTTGGAAAATCACCATGGAGTGGATTAATAAGGGAAGTAATTGTCCCTCTACACTTCGCATAAGTCTCTTGTCTTTGCACAAAGTCTCTTTAATTGCGTTAGTACACCATTAACAGCAAATTATTGTTGTGCAACTGAAAGTTAAGGTTTAATTTCTTGTTAAATAATAAAAAATAATTACTGTTGTCATGAGAATTATTTTTAAGTAAATACAAAATGTACAAGTTTATCGCAAATTTATACCCTTAGCACTTGTTATTTCTAAAATATTTTGTCGCGACTCAAAAATTATTAAAATTCTGATAAAATGGTATTAAGTGAACAGTTGCAAATTTGATTAAACAAGTTCGGGTTTTTTTGATTTTAGTCCTTTTAAAGTAAAAATGTAAGTTGCTAGAAGTGTATCCGTCAATGATCCAGCGGAAACCTATTATCTTTGTGCAACCGAAAACTAGACCAAGTTTTTGATATCAATTAAATTTCTTATCATAAGTGCTACAAAAAAAACTTAAGAGCGTTTTCCGGTTTAAAAAAAAATAGGAAATTTACCATGTAGAGAATTAATAAGAAATTGCAAAAAACTAAAAAAAAGTTGAAAAAGTAATCGTTCGTCTACACTTTGTATCATTTGGCAAAGTACTCAATTGGGTAATTTTTAAATTCTCTTCACAAACTCCCTTTGGTTGCGTTAGTACATCATTAACAATCAACTATCATTGTGCAACTGAATGTTACGATTTAATAAAAAAATTATCACTATCGCTATGAGAATTATTTTTAAGCAAGTACAAAATGTTCAAGTTTATGGCAAAATTTCTAATTTATACCTTTAGCACTTGCAATTTCTGAAAAATTTGTTGCGCCTCAAAAATAATTAGAAATCTGATGAAATCGTATCAGGTGAATATTTGCAAAATTGATGTTACGATTTGGGATGCTTTTGTGCTTTCACCGCTACCAAAATAAAAACGTAAGTTGTTGAAAGTATATCTGTCAATGATCCAGCAAAATTTTATTATCTTTGTGCAACCAGAAACTAGACCAAGTTTCTTATATCAATTGAATTTCTTATTATAATGGAAATGAAAAAAAAACTTGAAAATGATTGTTGGTTCTTAAAAAAATGTAGGAAAATCACCATGTAGAGAATTAATTAGAAACTGCAAAAATCTAAAAAAAGTTGGAAAAGTAATCGCCCATCTACACTTTGTATCATTTTGCAAGGTACTCTATTGGGTAATTTTTAAACTCTGCACAAAGTCTCTTTGGTTGCGTTAATACAACATTAACAATTAATTATCATTGTGCAACTGAATGTTACGATTTAATTTCTTGTTAAATAATAAAAAAAAATCACTGTTGCTATGAGAATTATTTTTAAGCAAATACAAAATGTACAAGTTTATGGCAAAATTTCTAATTTATACCTTTAGCACTTGCAATTTTTTAAAATTTTGTTACGTCTCAAAAGTAATTAGAAATTTGATGAAGTCATATTAGGTGAATATTTGCAAAGTAAATGAAATTAGTTGGGGTGTTTTGTGCTTTCAGTCGTATCAACAGAAAAATATAAATTGTTGGGTGTGTATCTCTTGATGATCCAGCAAAAACGTATTATCTTGGTGCAACCGAAAGCTAGGCCTTGTTTCTTATATCAATTAAATTTCTTATCATAATTGTCATAAAAATTGCTTAAAAGTACTTGTCGGTTCTAGAAAAATGTAGAAAAACCACGATGTAGAGGATTAATAAGAAATTGCAAAAATCCAAAAAATGTTAAAAAATTAATCGTCCAAATACACTTTGTATTAATTGCCAAAGTACGTGACAGCGTATTTTTTTAAACTCTTTGTACAAGTCTTTTCAGCTACGTTAATACTCCATTAACAATCAATTATCATTGTGCAACTGAAAATTACGATTCCTCTTTTTGTTAAATAAGACGAAAATGATCACTCTTGTTATGAAAATAATTTTAGTGGATACAAAATGTACAAGTTTATTGTAAGAAATTTATTTTATACCTTTGGGACTTGCAATTTCTACAAATTTTGTTACGTCTCAAACATAATTAGAAATCTGATGGAATCGTATTAGGTGAATATTTGTAAAATTGATGTTACGATTTGGGATACTTTCGTGCTTTCACCGCTACAAAAATAAAAACGTCAGTTGTTGAAAGTATATCTGTCAATGCTCCAGCAAAATTTTATTATCTTTGTGCAACCAGAAACTAGACCAAGTTTCTTATATCAATTAAATTTCTTATTATAATTAAAAGAAAAAAATACTTGAAAATAATTGTTGATTCTTAAAAAAAAATAGGAAAATCACCATGTAGAAAATTAATAAGAAGCTGCAAAAATCCAAAACAAGTTGGAAAAGTAAAAGTCCATTTACACTTTGTATTATTTGACAATGTACTTAACTGCGCATTTTTTTAAGTTTCTGCACAAAGTTTCTTTGGCTGCGTTAATACATCATTAACAGTCAATTGTCATTGTGCAACTGAAAGTTAGTATTTAGTTTTTTTTAAATAATAAAAACATGGTCAGTGTTTTCATGAGAATTATTTTTAAGCGAATTGCAAAATTTCAAATTTTTACCCTTAAAACTTGTAATCTCAAAAATATATTGTTAGGTCTCGATAATAATTAAAATTCTGATGAAATCATATCAAGCAAATAGTTGATGAAACGAGTTAAGGTGCATTTGGGCTTTTATTCCTACCAAAATAAAAATTAATTTTTACTCCAGTACTGCCCGCTTTCCCTCAAATGACACAATTATTTTTCTAAATTTGATCAATTTGTAACCTGTCATTAACTACAAATTAGCTTCGTGCATCCAAATTTTTTTACTTTCTGTAAAATCAATTTATTATTCCTTAATATTTATTGTCCAATATCTTACAATTATTTCCAAAATTTTAGCTTTCTTCAATTTGTAAAATAAATAGAAGCGGTTGATGGCGCCTCCGCCAGATGTTTCCTTGCAGAATTCCCCTCAATCGCGTTAACACAGTCGTCTAGATTTTTTTTTCATCATCAAGACAATCCCTTCAATTCTGCCCGTTTCGCGGATTCCTCTTAGTCTCGCATTATTTCCGTTAATTGCGAACTTTATCTGTACTCAATTTAGTCTCGGAATAGATATCTAGTCTAGCAAAGCAACACGAGTAGGAAGAGGGTAAAGCGGGCGAAAACGTTCGGAGGCGAAAGCGACGGCGGCGGCGTAGTGCCAGTAGTAAACACAACAATTTAGCATCTAAGAGAGGAACTTGTAAAGTGTATGTGTTGAACACATATATAAATCCAGAGTTAATAGAATCGAAATAACGTCTAAACTGTTCCCAAACTTGCGGATATTGTTGAAATTTGGTTCGTAGCCAATTGTTTGTAAGTACACGCCTAACTTAAATCACTATTCATTCGATTAATTAAGTACAACGCGATGCAAAGGGCGATAAACACCAAACTCACACCAATTGCCACAAGAACCGACACACACACGCCGGAAGCTGTGGCCGAAATTTAAGAATTATTCATGCAGTTTTCACGTTGCCAATTACTTGACGGGAGAGAGAAAAAAAAAACAGGACGACAACTTTACACATTTACATTAATGAGTGAAGGATCGCGCCGTATCCTAGTTGGCCGTTTGTATTAATATAGATCCAGATGGGCGGATCGATGGGTCCCCAGATTGTGATTGTCGAGGAAACGTAATAACGTGCCGCCACTGGTCGCGCATGTTAAAAACTTTGAATTGGAATTAGATCGAGTCCGGACCTGAGGTGAAAGAGTTTTTGTCTGTGGATGGTAAAATTTTCTTCACTCTCTCTCTCTCTTTCGCTTTTGACGACGCGTATAAGTGACATAATAAGCGGGACTGCAAAATCTTAAGGAATATGATTAGAGATTATGGATATTTTAAATACTGGCTCTGCTACCCCCGAAATGACGTTTAAACGTTGAATATTCATGTGCCGATGATGGCACGAAGGGTTCTGTCGCATCTTTAATACGACGCCCCCGCCGACCCCCCACCTTCTCTTCACGCGTCGCTCTCACTCCGAAAAGCCCTCAACTTTAATATCTTCCGAAATTATACTAACTTTTCGCTGTTATTTAGTTTGAATTTATCAATACTGTATGAAGAGTGACGGTTCTAATTAGAAATTACTTTGCAACCTCTTGAAATTGTAAGTAAGAATACATTAAGACGGGAATGGGGACAAATAAGGAAAGTTTAGCGACGGCTGCAGGGCCGTTCGAGAAAATGTTTTTTTTAGAACTTTCCATTACTATGCTTTACAGAAAAAAAATCTTCTACAATAAAAAAAATTGCATCAATTTTCTGAAGTTGTAAAAATATTTCCAAAATTTTTTTCAATAAATTCAAAATTTTGTAAAAACCCACGAGTTAAGTTTAATAATATTCGATTTATTGAAAAGCTGCATTTAGTGTCTAAATAAATTTTCGGTTGGAAAATAATTTAACTTTCTAATTATCCGGCAAAATTAACTAAAAGTTACTTGTAAATATTTTAACTAAATGGACAAAGAAAAAATTTTGTGGCAATTGATTGGTATCCAGTTTACTTCGTTAAGTAATAAAAAAAAATACCCGGCGCCTCCACCATTTGCGCTTTTACTTAATTTTTGGTTATCTAGTTGAATTTTCTACCAAAAATTGTTAAATTGTTTCAAATTAAAACTACAACTTTATTGTGAACAGCAGTGACTTGTGACTTGCAATAAGAAATTAAAATTAAAAAATTTTTTTGGAATCGGTTAGCTTAGGAAAACTTCCTAATTCTAGGTGCTTAGGTTCTTTAGGTGCTAAAAAAAATTATGGGTCATTATTTTATATTTACTAAGTAATTTTAGTTGATTTTTTTCGAACTTTTGTAACTTTCTCATTCATTTTTCTTTACTAGAAAAATAATTATAATTTCGAAATTACGAGTTGTTCTGTAATAATTTTCTCTCAAACATTGCCAACAAATTAGAATTTTTTTAATTCTTAATAGACAATATCTTCGCTTTTTTTAATTAGGTTTAGGATTTTTTTTTATTTCAATTTTCGATTTTTTTTATTTGGTGGTTTTGGCAAGTAGAAAAAAAATCGTAACTTTTCAAACACAAAGCCATTTTAAAACACTTAATTTCCTGTTAGAGGAAGTAGGTTTGAACTTTTATAAATGCATTGATACATTAATTTAACTTAGTTGAGTAATTTTTTTCAAATATTTAAAAAATTTCCCCGAGCGCCTCCACCATTTCTGTATTTATTTAGCTTTGCAGTTGTTTGGTCAAATTTTGTAGCAAGATCTGCTAAAATCTTTTAATGAAAGACTACAATTTTACTGTAAATTTAAGTAAATTCATGACAAGTAATTGAGCAATAATTAAATTTGAAATATTAATAAAAAAGTTTTCAAAATCAGTTGTGATTATTAAAAAAGAATAATTTTGAACGATAAGTAAATTTAGAACACTTTTTTACGAGGTAGATGACGACTAAGTTGTACCTCGTCCAGAAATAATTTGTAGACAATTTAATTTCTATTCAAATTTACAGCAAATTGATATTGATGAAAAAATGACTTGAAAAGAATTACGCAGATAAAACAAACTCTAAAATTACACAAATGTTAAAATTTTGTAAAAACCCACAAGCTAAGTTTAATAATATTTGATATATTGGAAAGCTGCATTTAGTTAGAAAATAATTTAATTTAATTTTCTAATTATGCGTCAAAATTAGTTAACTCGTAAATATTTTAACCAAATGGAAAATAAATGGAAAATGTTATCTTTTGTAACAATTAATTGTTAGGTAATTTTTGGTAATTTTTTAAAAGTTTGCACCCGGCGCCTCCACCATTTATGGCATTACTTAATTTTGTGGTTATCTAGTTGAATTTTCTACCAAAAACTGTTAAAATGTCGAAAATTAAAACTAAACTTTGATGTGAATAGTTAAAGTCGACTTAAAAAAAGATATTAAAGTTAAAGAAAAAGTTGAAATTTGTTAATTTAGGAAAATTTTCCAATTTTAAGTACTTAGGTCCTTTAGGTGTTAAAGGAGTCAGGCCAAAAATTAAATGTCATCATTTCAGATTTATTAAGTAGTTTTATTTAGTTTTCTTCTAAATTTCAAATTTATTTTACCTTACTTGAAAGAAATGTCATAATTTCAAAATTACGAGGCGTTTTGTAATAATTTTTTTTAACTATTGCCAACAGCTTGTAATCTGTTTAATTTTTAATGGCCAATATTTTGACTTTCCTTAATTAGTTTTAGGAATTTTTTCAAATTTTGAGTTCTTGAGTAAAACTTTTACTTAGTATCTATTTGATTTAAAAGGATTAATTTCTGTTTGATTTAAACAAAATTTGCAAGAAACAAGTAGATAGGTAGATTACATATCAAAATTGATAATTAAAAATTAAAATTTTTGATGTTGCTATGTTGAAAAGAAATCATAACTTTCAAACACAAAGCCATTTTGAAACATTTTATTGCCTGTTAGAAGGAGTAGATTTCAACTCTTTATAAATGCATTCCAAAATCAATTTAATTTAATGAGTTAATTTTAAAAATTTCAATTTAGACGTTTTTCACCCGGCGCCTCCACCATTTGTATATATATTTAATTTTGGAATTATTTGGCCAAATTTCGTAGCAAAAACTACTAAAAATTACAAAAGACTACAATTTTGTTTGGAATAATTGAAGTTGACTTACTACTATAAATAAAATTAAACATTTAGAAAAAAATTATTTTGAGAAGTTCAGAAAAATATTTAAATTCTAAACTCAAAATGATTCTGAAACATTTTTTCAACCGTTTAAAAAAGAATTAGCTCTCATTTGTTCAATTGATAATTGTTAATATTTCAACTTTTTTCATTTATTTTATTCTTTAATTAATTAAATTTTACCTAGTGTCTCGGAGATTTTTGATCAACTTCCAAAAAAATTGTTAGAAAAGCTGAGAAAGTAACTTAGCTTTTGGGTAGATAATTTGAATTAATTAATAATTACAAACTAAATTAGAAATAAATATTTCAACACATCCATTCAATTTTTTTAATTTGGTGGTTTTGGCAAGTAGTAAAAAATCGTAACTTTTCAAACACGAAGCCATTTTGAAAGACTTAATTTTCTGTTAGAGGAAGTTGATTTGAACTTTTATAAATGTATTGAAACAGTGATTGAGCTTGATTTAGTAGTTTTAAAAAAAGTTAGTTAAAATTTTTTTTATCTGCACCTCCGCCATTTGTCATTTATTTAATTTTATAATTGCCTGGTCAAATTGTGTAGCAAAATCTGCTAAAAATGTTTAATAAGAAATTATAACTTTACTGTGAGTAATTTAAGTAGTCACCACAAGTAATTGATCAATAATTAAAATTTAATGAAAATTTTTTTGAAATCTCTTGTGATAATTAAAAAAAATTATTTCAAACGAGAAGTAAATTTGAAACACTTTCGGTGAAATAGATGATGACTAAGTTGTACCTCGTCCAGAAACAAAATTTAGACAATTTAATTTTTATCCGAATTTAAAGCAAATTGCAGTTGAAGAAAAAATTATTTAAAAAAAATTGCGCACACAAAAAAATTCTATAATTACATAAATGTTTTCACAAAATCATTATGTTCCTCTCTTGTACCCTTAAGCGTAAAATTCTGTTGTAAAATAAAAACAAAAATACGCAATTAATATATTTTTGTGGTATAAGTTTTTGTTAATTAAATAATTAAATTACTTACATGAGAATTACTAAATGAAGCAGGTAATGGCTGCTAAAGTCTCAACGATTTTTCCCTCAATGGTAAGGTGCTACAACAGAATTAAAAAAAAGTTAAATAACAAAATTGAGACGAGAGAAGCAAAAATCTTTGAAGCGTGTCTTTGGACTGTTTAAACAATTCTTGATTTGTTGAATATTTTTTACTAATAAAAAAACTTACAAATCTTAATAATTATTTTCTCAATTTGTTTTTTTTTCAAAATGCAAAGGTTTCTTCATTTTTAACAACAACTTACAATTGCTCCGGTGATAAATAAAATTTCTTCATTCTTCTAACGCACTTGTAGTGCATGTTGGAGCTGAAAAAACGAAAATCAGAATTAGTTTATTGTTAAAAGTTTAGGAAATTTTATTATAAAATAAAATTTAACAATTTCACTCTAATTAAACTGTGAAACTTAATGAATATGCAAATTAATTTTTGTCGGTTCTTACCTGTGTCCAGAATTATGGCAATTATCTGCATTTTGTCTTCTGCACTTTCACTCGCACAAATTATTTAAAAAAAGCGACTCACCGAATCTTCGAACGGTCTGCATACTCCCGCATTTAAACCTCCTTCCTTTTCGTCATTGTAGTTGGGACTTACTGTAAAAAAAAGAAAAAATTGTAAATTCTAATAATTTCGAAAATGTAGTTGAAGAAATTGTGCTAAAAACGTTTTATTTTGGATACAAATAAATTAATTTTAATTAACTGGAATTTACTAATTTTTAGAAACTCACCCTTAGTGACAACCCTTGGGCCAGCAATGTTGATTCCAGAAACTGAAACTCAGGAACCACTTCACGCACTGTTCTAAAAAGATAAAAACAAACATAGAAACGAGAATAAAATTTTATTATTTTTTTTTCAATTTTTTAAAGTAACTCGCAGAATTTGGCCACTGAACATAAAAAAAATTGCCTCAACAAAGATTCTGGGGATTTTTGTTTTAAATGTAGAACAAACTAAATGTTTAAATGTTTGGATGCAAATAATTAAGTTTCAATTTTTAACTAGCATTTACTAATTTTTAGTTAACAACTTTTAGAAACTCACTCTTAGTGACAATCCTTGTGCCAACAATGTCGATTTCAGGGACTGAAACTCAGGAACCACTTCACTCACTGTCCTTGAAAAATAAAAACAAACATAAAAACGAGAATAAAATTTAATTGATTTTATTAAAGAATTTTTTGAAAGTAGTTTGCCGGATTTGGTCACTGAACATTAAAAAAATTGTCCCAACCAAGTAACTGGGAATTTCTGTTTTGAATATTAAACAAACTAAATGTTTAAATGTTTGGATGTAAATAGTTAAATTTTAAATTTTAACTGGCATTTACTAATTTTTAATTAACAACTTTTAGAAACTTACCCTAAGTGACAACCATTGGGCCAGCAATGTTGATTTCAGGAACTGAAACTCAGGCACCATGTTACTCCCAGCCCTAGAAAATAAAACAAAGATGAAAACAAAAATAAAATTTTATTAATTTCTTTTTAATTAATTTTTTAAAGTAACTCGCCGGATTTGGCATCTGACGCCCCAAAAAAAATTGTGTCAACAAAAATTCCTGCGATTTATTTTTTGTGAAATTTGAGCAAACTTAAGAACCATCCTATAGACGAAAAAAATGTATTTAACTTCAAAAAGATTTTACAACTTTATTTATCAAATAACTTCCTTCCCATAAAAATTGCAACGGTCCTTTCACAAAAAATTTGGCGATATAATTTGAAGGATATTTTATAAAAATTGCAAATTTTAACCGTGGTCCTGTCACTATTAGTAACCTCTTCTATTTGAGGTAAAATTATCACGAACCACTACCCCTTCAAACCGTCGAATAGTAGATAATTAGACGGGTACCGAACATCGCCAAACAACAACAACAACAACAAGCAAGTAGTTACCAAAAGCCCGGCCCAGTTCCGTAACGCACCTAATTACGGGGGCCGTCGTCGCCGATTTTGATCCGGTATTTATTTGTGCGAAAGGAGTTGGGCGGAAGAACGCTTTGAGCAATCAAGGGTCGAAGAGAGGACCTGTATTTGATGATGACATGACGCGTCAGATCTAGGTGCCAGTTGATTGTTCCAACACAACATCACTCTGATAGATACACACACACACTAACACAGACAGAAACACAAGTGTCTGTAGTTGTTTATGTTGGGGCCCGAGTGATGTTCACTTCAATTGCTGTTTAACTTGATCTAAAGGGCGCGCAACGGACACACCTGCAGAAAATCGCCCCAAACCAAAATCGAATTAAACCAAAATTCGAACGCTGAAGAGATGTCTACCAAGAATTTAAGGCCAATTCTCCAGGATTTAAAGAAATTGCGATTGGTTACTAAAATTGAATGTATTTTCAAAAAATTTCAGGTTTTCCAAAAAAAATTTTTTAACCGAAATTGAATTGAACCAAAAATCGAACGTAGAGAGCTGATGACAAAAAACTTAAGCCCCAATTTTTGAGGATTCAAAGAAACTGCGGTTGGTTACTACAATTTAAAATTTTCAACAATTTTTTTTTAATTTTTTAGGATTTCGAAAAAAATTCTTAACCAAAATCCCATTAAACCAAACTCAAACGCAAAAGAAATGTTAACAAAAAACTTCAACGCCCCAATTGTTGAAGTTTCAAAAATTTCGACAAAATTTTTTCAAGATTCTTTAGGATTTTGAAAAAAATTTTTTTAGCCAAAATTGAATTAAACCAAAAGTCGAACACCGAACAAAAATAAACCTTAAGCCTCAATTGTTGATTATTTAAGGAAGTTGCGATTAGTTACTAAAATTCATTTTTTTTAATCCTTCAGGAAGAAGAGATGATAACGACAAATTTAAGTCCTAATTGTTTAGAATTCAAAAAATTAAAATTTTCCAATTAGTTTTTTTAAATATTTTTCAAAATTTTGAGAAAAAGATTTTTGTTTAAGAGATGATAACAAAAAACTTAAGCCCCAACTGTTGAGGATTCAAAGAAATTGCGATTGGTTACTAAAATTCAAATAATTTTCAAAATTTGTCAGGATTTCCAAAAATTTTTTTTATCTAAAATTGAATTAATCTAAAAGTCAAAAGCAGAAGAAATGTTAACAAAATACTTAAAGGTTTCAACTGTTGAAGATTCAAAGAAATGGCGTTGGTTGCTAAAATTCAAATTTTTCAACAGTTTTTTCAAAATTTTTTTTCAAGATTTTTTAGAATTTTGAAAAAATTTTTTTTAATATTTAAAAAAAAATTTTTTTAGCCAAAATTGAATTAAACCAAAAGTCGAACGCCGAAAAGATGTTAACAAAAATAAACCTTAAGCCTCAATTGTTGATTATTTAAAGAAGTTGCGATTAGTTACTAAAATTCATTTTTTTTTAATTTTTCAGGAAGAAGAGATGATAACGACAAATTTAAGCCTTAATTGTTTAAGATTCAAAGAAATTAAAATTTTCCAATTAGATTTTTTTCAAAATTTTTCAGAATTTTGAAAAAAAGATTTTTTGCCAAAGTCGAATTAAACCAAAAGTCAAACGTATTAGAGATGATATCAAAAAACTTAAGCCCCAATTGTTGAGGATTCAAAAAAATCGCGATTGGTTACTAAAATTCAAATAATTTTCAAAATTTGTCAGGATTTCCAAAATTCTTTTTTATCTAAAATTGAATTAATCTGAAAGTCAAAAGCAGTAGAAATGTTAACAAGATACTTAAATGTCTCAACTGTTGAAGATTCAAAGAAATGGTGTTGGTTACTAAAATTCAAATTTTTTAACAGTTTTTCCAAAAAAAATTTTCAAGATTTTTTAAGATTTTGAAAAAAATTTTTTTAACCAAAATTAAATTAAACCAAAAGTCGAACGCCGAAAAGATGTTAACAAAAATAAACCTTAAGCCTCAATTGTTGATTATTTAAGGAAGTTGCGATTAGTTACTAAAATTCATTTTTTTTCATTTTTCAGGAAGAAGAGATGATAACGACAAATTTAAGCCCTAATTGTTTAGTATTCAAAGAAATTAAAATTTTCCAATTAGATTTTTTTCAAAATTTTTCAGAGTTTTAAGAAAAAGATTTTCTGCCAAAGTCGAATTAAACCAAAAGCCAAACGTATAAAAGATGATAACAAAAAGCTTAAGCCCCAATTGTTGAGGATTCAAAGAAATCGCAATTGGTTACTAAAATTCAAATTATTTTCAAAATTTGTCAGGATTTCAAAAATTTTTTTTTCAACTAAAATTGAATTAATCTAAAAATCAAACGCAGAAGAAATGTTAACAAAAAACTTAAAGGCCCCAACTGTTGAAGATTCAAAGAAATTGCGATTGGTTACTAAAGTTCCAATTTTTCAACAAAATGTTTTCAAAATTTTTTAAGATTTAAAAAAAATATTATTGAGCCAAAATCGAACATAACCAAAAGTCAAACGCAAAAATGATGTTAACAAAAAACGTAAGCCTCAATTGTTGACGATTTAAAGAAATGGCGATTGGTTACTTAAATTCAAATTTCTTAAAAAAAATTTCAAGATTTCCAAAAAAAATTTTTAACCAAAATCGAATCAAACCAACAGTAAAACACAAAAGAAATGTTAACAAAAGACTTAAAAGCTCCAACTGTTGAAGGTTTCAAGAAATTGGGATTGGTTATTAAAATCTCAATTTTTTTACAATTTTTTTTCAAGATTTTTTAGGATTTTGAAAAAAAATTTTTTAGCCAAAATGGAATTAAACTAAAAGTCGAACGCCAAAAAGATGTTAACAAAAATAAACCTTAAGCCTCAATTGTTGACTATTTAAAGAAGTTGCGATTAGTTACTAAAATTCATTTTTTATTTAATTTTTCGGGAAGAAGAGATGATAACGACAAATTTAAGTCCTAATTGTTTAGGATTCAAAGAAATTAAAATTTTCCAATTAGATTTTTTTCAAAATTTTTCAGAGTATTAAGAAAAAGATTTTCTGCCAAAGTCGAATTAAACCAAAAGTCAAACGTATAAAAGATGATAACAAAAAGCTTAAGCCCCAAATGTTGAGGATTCAAGGAAATCGCAATTGGTTACTAAAATTCAAATTATTTTCAAAATTTGTCAGGATTTCCAAAATTATTTTTTTTTTTACTAAAATTGAATTAATCTAAAAGTCAAACGCAGAAGAAATGTTAACAAAAAAACTTGAAGGCCCCAACTGTTGAAGATTCAAAGAAATTGCGGTTGGTTAATAAAATTCGAATTTTTCAACAAAATTTTTTCAAAATTTTTTAAGATTTAAAAAAAATTTTATTGAGCCAAAATCAAACATAACCACAAGTCAAACGGAAAAAAGATGTTAACAAAAAACTTAAGCCTCAATTGTTGACGATTTAAAAAATGGCGATTGGTTACTTAAAATCAAATTTTTTAAAAATTTTTCAAGATTTCCAAAAAAATTTTTTAACCAAAATCGAATCAAACCAACAGTCAAACGCAAAAGAAATGTTAACAAAAAACTTAAAAGCCCTAACTGTTGAAGGTTTAAAGAAATTGCGATTGGTTATTAAAATTCCAATTTTTCAACAAAATTTTTTCAAGGTTTTTCAGGGTTTTAAAAAAATATTTTTTAGCCAAAATTGAATTTAACCAAAAGTCAAACGCAGAAAAGATGTTAACAAAAAATTTAAGCCTTATATGGTTGAAAATTTAAAGAAATTGCGATAGGTTACTAAAATTCAAATTCTTCAACAAATTTTTGTCAAATTTTTTCAGAATTTTGAAAAAATATTTGTTTGCCAAAATTGATTTAACTAAATGTCAAACGCAGAAAAGATGTGTAAGAAAACTTAAGCCCCTATTATTGACGATTTAAAGAAATGGCGGTTGGTTACTAACATTCAAATTTTTCAACAAAATTTTTCAAGATTTCCAAAAAAAATTTTTGCAACCAAAATCAAATTAATCTAAAAGTTGAACGTAGAAGAGATGGTAACGAAAAACTAAAGTCCCAATTGTTGAGGATTTAAAGAAATTGCGATTGGTTACTAAAATTAGATTTTTTTTAACCAAAATCGAATTAAACCAAAAGTCAAACACAGAAAAGATGTTAACAAAAAGCTTAAAGTCGAATTGTTGATGATCTTAAAAAAAACATAAAAAAATCAATTTTTTCAAATAATTTTTTATCAAAATTTTTCAGGATTTTGAAAAATTTTTTTCACCAAAATGGAAATTAACCAAAACTCGAACTCAGAAAAGATGATAACAAAAAACTTAAGCTCCAGTTGTTCATGATTCAAAAAAATTGCAATTGGTTACAAAAATTCGTATTTTTCAAGCAATTTATTTCACAAGATTTTGCAAAATTTAAAAAAAAATCTTACTAAAATTAAAAGAATTCTAAACTCTTCTCAACTTCTTTAGCGAAAAAGTCACCTGTTTTTCCCAAAATCGAAATTTCTCTCCTATCGTTTTGTTCTTTGCTACAAATAAAATTTTTGCTGTAAAATTATTTTTCCAATTCAAGAAAGTGGAGGATTTTTCCTGGAAATCGTTGGTAAGTCCCGGGGTGTTACGGGCCGATTTTCCAAACATCCGGCCGGTCCATTGTTCGGCATGCGTGCCTCTTCCGGGGGCGGCACAACCGTTAGAAATTCACGACACATTTGTTTTTACTCCTTCCAAACATGTTAATGAGTTATTCTGCTATGTTACGTTTTCTAATTACACGATCGCTGCCGCCAGTAATTAATTAATGTTTCGTGAAAATTCTCTTCGCCTCACCGATTGTATATCCAAAAACTTGCGATTTACGACATCAACCCCCCAAAAATCGGCAATCACCCTCTGCTGTTTTCTGATTTACGACCACTAAGATAAAACCGGTCAACTCACCTAAATCACCGAAAACGTTTCGATTTTTGAATAATTAAACGTTAAATCACGATTACAAACAGGACCGCAACAGGGGGAAATCTCGAAACGATTGCGGGCCCGCAACCGGTGGCGGCGACGGAAACTGCAGGTAATGATCTATGACGTTTGCATTAAATTTCTATTTGCGCTGATTCAATGCCTTGTTAAACTCCGATTAAGTGAGAAAATCCGAAATCAAACAACAATTATCGGAGCGAAGCGTGCTAGTAATTGGGGAATTTCGAATAATTTTTTTGGTAATTTCCAGTGGAGAGTTGGAATTTTTTTTGTTAATTTTCGGTTGGGTTCAATTGCTGGCGAAAATGGGGGGAAATTGGAAATTGGGGTCAGTTTCCGAGGAATGCGCCGGTGTTTGTGCGGGAGGGTTGAACGGTTCGCCACGGTGGTGACCCTAAACTCGCAATTTACTGGCGGACTTCCTAAGATACGGCCTCGGACTCTCGAGTCCTGGCCCGCTGCTTTCACTAATTGTCCTCTGTTTAATGATCCGATAGCTCGAATATAAATAAACAACTTCGAAATTTCCCCCAATTCCGACGTTTTATCAAGGGCTGTAATGCAGAGAAGATGCAAGTTGATCTCTTGAAACAACTTGGAAGATTTTTCTTTTGGAAAATAAAAATAAAAATTGAAACAGTTATATCAATGAAGATTCCTGAAACGTGTTTTGTTAATATGGTGATTGATGGCAAAGTTAGTTTCTTAAAATAAAATTTTTAAAAAATTTACAATTTTTCCAAAATTTTTAGAGAAAAAAAGTAATTTCTAACATATTCGTAGATGATGGATCTTATAAAGCCTTTATCAGATAATGAAAAACGCAAAAATACTAGAAAACTAAGTAAAAATTAAAGTAAAAAATGGCCCAAAATTAAATTTTAATAATTATTTACTATTTTAATAGCATTAATGTTAAAAATAGAGCTTCTCAAATCGAGATAGCATGTAAAATAGGATGCGTAACAAAAATTGAAACGTCCCCCACTCCCTTTATATTACAAAAAATCTTAGTTTGCCATGAAAAATCAGACTACTGTCTGTAATTAAAACTCTAAATTGACAAACTGATCTTGACCTAAGTCACATTTCCAAATTTCTTCGACCCTTTCGTAGATACCCATGATTTCTTATCTTTTGACAACGCGGACATTTTTTTGAATTTTAGAAAAAAATTGAAAAATCTAATTGAAGGCCGTCTATAATCAAGTAATTGACGTCACAAATTCTGTTAAGGCCAACAATGATTTTAGGGGGCATCCGCGTCCAAACCAACCAATCTTGATGTTTCAAAACTAGAAACTTTGAGGTTAAGTCCGTGCGCGGGCCCCCTTTAATTTTTATCACAGCCACCACAAAAATTTCGTCACTCACCTTCCAGTTTTTGTAGAATTCGTTTTCTTCTGAAATTAACGAAATTGCCTCAAAACGCCCCGAATTTTACAATCATCGACAAATTTCAACAAAAGTACCATCGTAAAAACGCAGTTTTTCATGAGTACCAATTGTTTTTTTTTTTGTTGATAGACTTGCTTAGTAACGCGTCAAAGCCAACGTAAGTTTGGTGGTGATTGCGGTGTGGTGCTTACCGTTAGAAATTGCGTCAAATCAAGGTCAGTAAAGTAAAGGGTTGATATCGCGTAAAGTACTGTAAGGGGGTGTGTATTAATGATGATACGTGATTTTAACCCGCCTGGACACGCTATTTACCCGATAAATTGATAATTGTGGTTGCGGCAATTAGTTGTTACCTACTTGATTTTCCGGAAGATGTCTTGATGTCGTGGTGGAAATGGGTGAATTTTCTTGAAAAACACTAATTAACGCTAATGTTGAGGAACATTAAAAAAACGGGGTTAGAAATCAATCACAAAATTTTAACTCAACTGGCGGTTTTGATCAACGGTCATGCGCAGAGTGTTGCAAAGCCGAGTTTGTTTATGTCTGGAAATAGACAGCGGCGTAACTCGCGTGGAATTATAAAAAAGCAGTGGTGGCGTTTTATCAATTTCTGTTTTGTTTCGGCGTTATTTGTCATTAAAAATTTACCATTTTAAAATTGTTTTTATTGGCCACCAAAAATATATATGTTTATTAATTTATAAGACAAAATTTTGTTTTTTGTTTAACTATTAAGTTGGGGCTATTTTTCATCTTAAAATTTCAATATAGAGAAAAAAATAAAATAATTTTTTTTAATTCTGCAAAAGTCTGAAATTTTAACAAAATTTTGTCAAAACAAATGTAAAAAATTATTAATTTGCAAGATTTGCAGTTATCTTAATTAACTTATTAAAAACAAAAAAGTTCTAATGAGAAAACATAAAAATTCTAGCAGTTAGGAAGTATAGATCGTCTAACAATTTCTGAATTAAAAATTTTTATATTTAAAGTTAGAAACTTGAAGAGGAAATAGTCAGAATAGAAAACTTTGAATTCTTTTTGTTTATATACAGTAACAATTGAAGTATTTTTGTTTATATGCAGTCTCAGCTTACTTATTTACAATTTCTGATTTATTATGAAAATAAATTAGAAACTTCTAGTAATTTTCAAATGAAATTTTTTTAACACTGCAAGAGCAAATGCCCAGAAAGACTATTTTTTATTCAAGTATTTTTGCTTACATACAGTCGCAGTTTGTTTACTAGCAATTTCTGATTTATTAGAAGAGTAACTTAGAAATTTTTAATATTTCTAAATCTGAATCTTTTTTATTCAAATCAGAAGCTGCAAGAGCAAGTGTTCAGAAATTATATTTTTATGATTAATTAGAAAAGTAAGTAAGAAATTTTTACAACTTCTACATCAAAATTTTTTATACTTAAATTAGAAGCTACAAGAGCAAGTTGTCTGAAAGTATATTTTTTATTAAAATACTTTTGTTCATATATAGTCACAGTTTGTTTATTAGCAATTTATTATTTATTAGAAGAGTAAGTTAGAAATTTTATAATTTCTAAATCAGAATTATTCATATGTAAATCGGTAGATTTAAAAGCAAATGGTCAGAAAGTATATTTTTATTGAAATACTTTTGATTATATACAGTTACAGTTTGCTTATTTACAATTTCTGATTTATTATAAACATAAATTACAAATTCCCAGCAATTTCAAAATCAGAAACTTCTATGTTAAAATCAGAAACTGCAAGAGCAAGTGGTCAGAAGGGATATTTATATGAAGTATTTTTATTTGCACTTGCTCACAGTGTGTTTAATAGTAATTTCTGATTTATTAGAATAGTAAGTTAGAAATTTATACAACTTCTAAATCAAAATTCTTATATTTAAATTAGAAGCTACAAGAGCAAATTGTCGAAAAAAAAAAAATTTTATTAAAATATTTTTGTTTATATACAGTCAGAGTTTGTTTTATTAGCAATTTCTGATCTATTAGAAGAGTAAGTCATAAATTTCTATAATTTCTAAATCACAATTCTTTATATTTAAACCAGAAGCTACAAAAACAAATGGTCAGAAAGTATATTTTTTATTGAAATATTTTTGTTTGCATACAGTCACAGTTTGTTTACTAGCAATTTCTAATTTCTTAGTAGAGTAAGTTAGAAATTTTTACAACTCCTAAATCAAATTTATTTATATTTAAATCAGAAGCTACAAGAGAAAGTTGTCAGAAAGTATATCTTTTATTAAAATATATTTCTTTATATACAGTCACAGTTTGTTTACTAGTAATTCTTTATTTATTAGATGAGTAAGGTATAAATTTTTATCATTTCTGAATCAGAAGCATTAAAAGTATACTTTTTATTAAAGAATTTTTGTTTACATGCAGTCACAGTTTTTTCCAGCAATTTCTGATTTATTAGAAGAGTAAGTTAGAAATTTTTACTATGTCTAAACTAAAATTTTTTGTTCAAATCAGAAGCTACAAGAACAAATGCTCACAAATTATATGTTTTATTAAGGTGTTTTTGTTTATATATAGTCAGAGTTTACTTACTAGCAATTTCTGATTTATTAGAAGAATAAGTTAGAAATGTTTACAATTTCTGAATCAGAATTTTTTATATTTAAATCAGAAGCTGCAAGAGCAAATTCTCAGAAAATATATTTTTTATTAAAGTATTGTTGTTTATATACAGTCAAAATTTGTTTACTAGCAATTTCTAATTTAACTAAAGAGTAAGTTAGAAATTTTTACTACTTCTAAATCCATATCTCTTGTATTCAAATCCGAAGCTACAAGAGCAAGTGTTCAGAAATTATATATTTAATTAAGGCAATTTTGGTATTTTTGTATATATGCAGTCACAATTTTTTTCCAGCAATTTCTAATTTATTAGAAGAGTAAGCTAGAAAACTTTACAATTTTCAAATCAAAACTTTTTATATTTAAAACAAAAGCTACAAGAAGAAATTATAAGAAATTGTGTTTTTGATTGTGATATTTTTGTTTATATACAGTCACAGTTTACTTAGGAGCAATTTCTGATTTATTAGAAGAGTAAGTTAAAAAACTTTACAATTTTCAAATCAAAACTTTTTATATTCAAAACAGAAGCTACAAGAAGAAATTGTCAGAAATTGTATTTTTGATTGTGATATTTTTGTTTATATGCAGTCACAATTTTCTTCCAGCAATTTCTGATTTATTAGAAGAGTAAGTTAGAAAACTTTACAATTTTCAAATCAAAACTTTTTATATTCAAAACAGAAGCTACAAGAAGAAATTGTCAGAAATTGTATTTTTGATTGTGATATTTTTGTTTATATACAGTCACAGTTTGCTTAGGAGCACTTTCTGATTTATTAGAAGAGTAAGTTAGAAAACTTTACAATTTTCAAATCAAAACTTTTTATATTCAAAACAGAAGCTACAAGAAGAAATTGTCAGAAATTATATTTTTGATTGTGATATTATTGTTTATATACAGTCACAGTTTACTTAGGAGCAATTTCTAATTTATTAGAAGAGTAAGTTAGAAAACTTTACAATTTTCAAATCAAAACTTTTTATATTCCAAACAGAAGCTACAAGAAAAAATTGTCAGAAATTGTATTTTTGATTGTTATATTTTTGTTTATATACAGTCACAGTTTACATAGGAGCAATTTCTGATTTATTAGAAGAGTAAGTTAGAAAACTTTACAATTTTCAAATCAAAACTTTTTATATTCAAAACAGAAGCTACAAGAAGAAATTGTCAGAAATTGTATTTTTTATTGTGATATTTTTGTTTATATACAGTCACAGTTTACTTAGGAGCAATTTCTGATTTATTAGAAGAGTAAGTTAGAAAACTGTACAATTTTCAAATCAAAACTTTTTATATCCAAAACAGAAGCTACAAGAAGAAATTGTCAGAAATTGTATTTTTGATTGTGATATTTTTGTTTATATACAGTCACAGTTTGCTTAGGAGCAATTTCTGATTTATTAGAAAAATAAGTGAGAAATTCTTCCACTTTTAGAATAAAATTTTTTTAAATTTAAACCAAAGGCTGCAAGAGCTAATGGTCAAAAAATAAATTTTGTATTATGGTATTTTTGTTTATATACAGTCACAGTTTACTTAGGAGCGATTTCTGATTTATTAGAAGAGTAAGTTAGAGATTTTTACTATTTCTAAACAAGAATTTTTTATATTCAAATCGGAAGTTACAAGAGCAAATGGTCAGATATTATATTTTTTATTAAGGTATTATTGTTTATATACAGTCACAGTTTGCTTGCCAGCAAATTCTGATTTATTAGAGAAATAAGTTAGAAATTCTTACAATTTTAGAATAAGAATTTTTTATATTTAAACCAAAGGCTGCAAGAGCTAATGGTCAAAAAATAATTTTTTTATTATGGTATTTTTGTTTACATACAGTCACAGTTTGCTTACTAGCAATTTCTGATTTATTAGAAAAATATGTTAGAAATTTTTACAATTTCTGAATCAAATTTTTTTATATTTTAATCAGAAACTGCAAGAGCAAATGGGCAGAAGAAATATTTTTTTTAAAGTATTGTTGTTTACATACAGTCACAGTTTGTTTACTAACAATTTCTGATTTATTTGAAGAGTAAATTAGAAATTTTTACTATTTCTAGATCCGAATTTTTTGTATTCAAATCAGAAGCCACAAGAGCTAGTGTTTAGAAATTATATTTTTAATTAAGGTAATTTTGGTATTTTTGTATATATGCAGTCAAAGTTTGTTTAGAGCAATTTCTGATTTATGAGAAGAATAAGTTAGAAATCTTTACAATTTTCAAATCGAATCTTTTTATATTCAAATCAGAAGCTACAAGAACAAATTGTCAGAAATTATATTTTTAATTGTGATATTTTTGTTTATATACAGTCACAGTTTGTTTAGTAGCAATTCCTGAATTTTTGGAAAAGTAAGTTAGAAATTCTTACTATTTCTAAACCAGAATTTTTTATATTTAAATCGGAAGCTACAAGAACAAATGGTCAGAAATTATTTTTTTTATTAAGGTATTTTTGTTTATGTGCAGACACAGTTTGCTTACTACCAATTTCTGATTTACTAAAGGAGAATGTTAGATATTTTCAAAATTTATTAATCAGATTTTATATATTTAAATCAGAAGGTACAAGAGCAAATGGTCAGAAAAAAATATTGTTTATTAAAGTATTGTTGTATATATATATATATATAGTCACAGTTTGTTTAATAGCAAATTCTGATTTATTAGAAGAGTAAGTTAGAAATTTTTACAATTTCTAAACCAGAATTTTTTATTTTTAAATCAAAAACTACAAGAGCAAATTCTCAGAAACTATATTTTTTATTAAAGCATTTTTGTTCATATACAGTCAAAGTTTGCTTACTAGCAGTTTCTGATTTATTAAAAGAGAAAGTTAAAAACTTTCACAATTTCTTAATCAGAATTTTTATATTTAAATCAGGAGGCACAAGAGCAAAGAGTCTGAAAAGATATTTTTTATTAAAGTATCGTTGTTTGTATACAGTCACAGTTTGTTTACTAGCAATTTCTCATTTATTAGAAGAGTAAGTTAAAAAAATTTAAAATTTTTAAATCAGAAATAATTATATTTACAACATAAGGTGCAAGAGGCAGTAGTTAGAAGAGAAAACTATATTTTTATTGTTGTTTATTTGTTTTTACAGTCACAGTTTGCTTACTGGCAATTTTTGATTTATTATAATAGTAAATTAGAAATTTCTTACAGTTTTAGAAATTTCAGAAATTTTTATATTTAAATTAAAAAGTTTCAAGAATAAAGGTTAAAAAAAATATTTTTTTTGCTGAGATGCTTATGTTTATATTCAGAAACAGTTGTCCTACTAGCAATTTCTAGTTTATTGGAGAAGTAAATTAGAAATTTCTTATTGTTCTTAAAGTCGATTTAATGAAATTTATAGCAACAAAAAAATTTCACAATTAGAAACCCAAACTAAGAAAGTTATTTGAGGAAAAAGCTAAACAATATGTGAAATAGGATTCAATTAGAACGTAGTAGACCAAAATAAAACTTAACATAGTTTACTAAACCATATTTTTTGTCTTTTTGTTGTAAAAAATATTTTTTTACCTAAACTGAAAAAGCTTAATAAGCAAAGTAATTTTTCTGCTGTCTCTTGAATATTAAGTAACAGCTTGAGAACTTGATTGTTGCATCCTCCAAGTTAGTCGTTTCGACTTCGTCTGCTAATTAGGCGATGACTAGAAAATCCAAAGTCATATATAAATCCATGAAATATGCAAGCAACGGTGCGGCTCGTCATTGTGCAAACAACAATCAGAGAACGTATTCGTCTCAATTAGTACAAACCTCAACTCTTGCAAGTTATATGTCTTTGGTCTACGCGACAGGATTTAAGATACGGGATCGTTGTAAATCCCCCAAAACACCTCACGCCGCCACCACCGTCACCACCCTCTCCCCACAGCCACCTTTGATTCATTCCGATTAATCAGTTATGAGACGTCGTCGTTTCAACCGAAAATCAAACGACAAAGTCGAGATTTTCTCCCGGTTTCGTTACTAGAACGTCTCTTTCAGGAACATTGTCGCGTTGTTCAGTTAAATATTTTCAGCGCATTTAACCCGACCGTATGCTGGCAAGCTGCACAACAAACGTCGACACATCTGTGTTTAACAAGCGCGATGTGCAGGTTCGGTCCCGGAAAAATCCGGGCTTGTATACTCCCGATATCGTCGGAATATTAATTTCGAACCAACTCGAGACGATTTTCCAGTTCACTTGCTAAGGGATCCTGTGGAACATGACAGGAGTTTAAAACCAATTTCAATACCCTACAAGGTTTTACTACAACTTCAAGTATTTTCCGGAAATTTTACTTGGTTTTCTCGAATTAATCAGAAACTATAAACAAACAGGTTTGACTAAATTTAATTTTGTGGCGAAACTTAACTTAGATCTTTAGATGCGCAACAAAACGTGGCGATTCGAAATTAAATTTTTTTTGGACAAGATACTAGTTGACTTGCTATTGTCTTGCTAGGGAGAGCGACTGAAAAAAATTGCGACCGATAACTCAGTAACGTAGTTTTGTTACTGTCTGCACTATGCTACGTTTTCATACTACCCCCTAATACTGCTTTCTAAGTAATTATTAAGGTAACCCTACGACTTATTGCTTCATTAATTTTTTTACATTGATTTATTTATTAGTTCTCAAAATGTTTAGTTAAGATTTTAATTCTGCATCTACTATCTCTTAAGCGGCACTCGCAATATTTAGAATCGTGATTGTGAACGTTGTTTTGCTTTACAATAAAACTTAATAATTTATATAGCTGACGTCATGTGTTAAGAAATTCTAATAACTATTGCTATTATCATAATAATTTATTTAAAAAAATGTTAAAATTAAGAATAAGAAATTTAAGAAAGCCTGCATTCAATTTTAAGTTATAACAAAAATACTGACTCTCAAGTGATTATAATTTAATTCTTGCAACATTTTGTAAAAGTCGTTAGTGATTTAAGAAACTTCTATAAGCTTTTAGAGGCTTTAAATTATATAGTAAAATATACCAGATTTTTTATACTATCATACTACCCACTATATAATTATCAGAATAATTTTAATTTTTTTATAAATAATATAATTACCAGGAAAAACTTAAATTTTGAGACCTAATGCAAAAATGGTTTATTTTAAATTTCATACCACCATACTATCTTCTAAATAAGAATTAGTGTAGTATGGCAATTATTTTAAAGTTTTACTATCAAGCTTGCAAGATGTAGTTTTGTTATTATCTGCAGTAAAGTACACTACACCTTGCATACTACCTGCTTAGAATTGCCTCTAAGTAATAGTAAGTGTAATCTTAGAATTTATCGCTCTATTAGTTTTTACACATTGATTTATCTTAAAAGTTGTAAAATGTTTTGTTGAAATTTTAATCGCACATCTACTACCTCCTGAACGGCACTTGAAACATCCAGGAGAGTTATTGTGGAAGATGTTTTGCGATATTGTTAAGTTTAGTGATTTATATAACTAACGTTTTGTGCTAAAATATTGTTATCATTACCATCCCTTAGTCACTTAGAAAAAAGATGAAATTAGAAATCAAAATTTAAAGAGAATTTGCTTTCCATTTTAAGTTATAGCACAAATACTGCCTTTAAGTTACTATAGTTGAAATCTTACAACGTTCACAAAAATTGAAATTTATATTGTAGGGTATACTGCAGTTTTTATACTATTATACTACCTAATAAATGATCATTAAAATAATATTACAATTTTTTATAAATGTTATTACTTGAACAAACTTAAACTGTGTAACCTAAGTCTGAAATGCTTTTTTGAAATTTTATACTAGCATACTATCTTCTAAAAATTAATTAATGTAGTATGACAATTATTTTAAAGTTGTACTATCGGGCTTGAACGCTGCAATTTTGTTACTGTTTGCAGTGAAGTATAAAGGTTCGCATACTTCTTATTAATACTGCCTCCTAAGTATTTATATGAGTATCCTCACAATTTATTGCTTCATTAAATGTCACACTAAATTTACTTAAGAAATTCCAAAATGTTTAGTTAGAATTTTAATTGCACATCTACTACCACTTAAACGGCACTTAAAACATTCAAAAGTGTCAATGTAGAGAAAGTTTTGCATAATTTTTAAGTTAAGTGATTGTTATGATTGTTAGCATTTCCTAAATAAATTACCAAAAAGAAAATTAAGGTTAAAAATTAAAATTTTAAGAGATCCTGCTTTCAGCTTTAAATTACGGCACAAATACTGCCTCTAATAATCTAACAACTAATCTAACAACATTTTTAAAAAAATTTTAGTGCTCTTAAAAGCGTTTAAAGGCGTTTAGAAGCTTCAAGTTTATGTTGTAGAATATACCAAAATTTTCATACTATTATACTACCCCCTAATAGTTATCAAAATATTATTTTAATTTTTTAGAGTTATCATTTATTGCACAATCTTAAGTTTTCTTATCTAATTCAGTTAAAATTTGAATACTACTATATTACCTTCTAGATAACTTTTGGTGTAGCGGGATAATTTTCTCTGAGTTTTATCATTGCTTTAAAACGCTGTAGTATTGTTATTTTCTAAAGTAAAGTGGTTAAGTTTTTTATACTACCTATTCAATACTGGCTGCTAAATTATTAGAGTAACCTTATTTGTTTTATTATTTTTTACACATTGAAGTAGTTTAAAACATTAAAAAATATTTAGCTAAAATTTCAATTATACATCTACTACCACTTAAACAACACTTGTATTATTTATGATGGTAATTGTAGAAAATGTTTTACAATATTAAAATTTTAGCAATTCATGTATCTTAACTATTATGTTAAAAGAAATTGTAAAAACACTGCCACTATCTGAATAGATTAATAACAAAAGATTCAATGTTAGAGACTTAAAGTTGAAGAAAATTTCCATTCTATTTTATGTTGTACCTAAAATACTGCCCCATAAGTTACTAAATTACATGATGTTCCATAAAAATCTTTTGTGCTTCAAATTTATATAACAAAATATACAAAAAATTTTATACAATTATACTGCCTTCTATATAATTATTAAGTAATATTACAAATTTTTAGAAGATTTTTATTGTTTACAAAACCTTGCAACACAAAAATATTTGACTAAAACTTTGTAAAATTTCGCAAAAATTTTATACTACCAACACCTTAAAATATTTCAAAAAAATTAAGTTAAGAAATTTTTGTAATCTTTTCAAAAATAGCACTGAATTCAGTTTAATAACCTCCACTTTTTCAGTAAATTTTTTGTTTGGTTTCCTGAAAAAATTCAGGTGTAACGCAGAGATTTTTCAGGTTTTGGAAGTGCTAAAAGTTGGGGAGTGAGAAACAGGGGCGGTTCCTGTACACGCTCACACTGCATACATTACACTCATTATACTTTCAACCTCTTAGAGACAATTGCAGGATCGTCACGGCTCCAGTAATAACATCCTTATTCTTAATTAAACTAAGACCGGCATTCCAAAGCGCGCTGGTGTCAAAGTCTCCTAATGTGTTACCCTAACATGCAAGTTCCAAGTGTTAAGATTGCTAATGGTGACTTAGGTATTCCGAAACGGAATGGTTAAACTTAGGCCTTTTGTGCCCTCTCAGTAATGGATACGGAAGAAACTGGGCGTCGAAATAATATAAAGGGGGGTTGTGTTTTTCGGCCATCTTTATTTATTCAGGTGTTGAGTCGAGCGATGGTGGCGGCAACTCACCCGCTTCCACCTTCTCCACGTTCTTCACGGATGTGAGCATCAAATTATTTACCCCCGAATTAATAAAGTCGAACCGGAGAAAATGAAACGGAAACAGGTTAGAATTAATTCCGAAACGTCGGATGTAAAGTAATACGGGAGGAGAATCGTCAGATCAGCTGTCACTTATAATGTGTAGGAATCTTGAGACTGAGGGTTAGTGAAATTTAATTAGTAGACAATACAGACACTTCACACCTCGGCAGCACATACTTTACGATATCTTATTGCATTTGGTACGGATCGGGAGTCGATGCCTGGCGTCGAGACGCCGCCGCCGTCACCGCCGGCTTAATTTACAACGCACTTGAACGGATCATTTGCAGCGAAGACGTGCGAATTTGGCGGTTTCGATGGATAACTGTAACGGATGTTATCCAGTAACGGCGGATTTATTCGAAACAGATAAAACAACCCCCCGAAGAACTTCCAGAATCATACGAATATAGATGGCGAGGCGGTGTTTAACGCAACATTAAATATAGTTTTGAATATCTATAGGAACCGAGTGGGCCACTTTGCATTAGGCAAATGATGCGAAATGTCTCCCAGTCAGACATAAAAACTAGTGAAATATTGCCCCGGGACAGTGACGTGGAATATTATTAGAGGATTTTATATGCGGATTCTTGAAATTGAAAGATTACTTTGTATTGTTATGGATGCAGCTCGACAAGCCGGAGGAGCAGTTCAGGCCATGCAAAAATATTAAATTGACGAAAACCTTTCTATCTCTCCAACATCTCAATATAAACAATTCGAGCCTTTGAAAATTCTTGTATTAAGATAAATTGCAGAAAACGTCATTCCGGTAACGCATCGCTTCAGGGAACACAAATAAATTATCAAAATTTTCTAAACTTATCACCACATCAATTAAGTAAAAATTACAATAATTTTTGAACAAAATTAGTCTATTTTGTTACTATTTCGTCACTAAGCAACTTTGGTGAAATTACAAAAACTATAGCTTTGAGTTCAAATAACGTAAAGTTTTTTCAAAAAATTATTTAAAATATTACGGTAAAACCGCTTTAATTTTTTTCGAAAAATAAACTTTTGTAGTATCAAAAATAAAAAATCGTCATTCCGGTAACGTTTCGCTTCAGTTGAACCAAAAAAAATCCTGAAAATCTATCTTAACATTGTACTTCTAAATATAGAATAATGAATTAAAAACTATTCAAAGATAAAATGTTTCAATAGATGCGATTTAATTTTCGGCTGAGAATAAAACAAAAAATCGTCATTCCGGTAACGCATCGCTTCAGCTAAACAAAAATAAATTGTTAAAGTTTATTATTAATCCCATAGCTTTGAATTCTAAATATTTCAAATATTATTAAACAATCTTTAAAATCATATCATTGTATGAGAGTTATTTTTTTTTCAATATAAATTTATGTTATAACAAAAACCAAAAATCGTCATTTCGGTAATGTATCGCTTTAATTGAACCAAAATAATTCCTGAAAATTTATTGCCACACCACTAAAATTACTTTATAATTATAAGTAATATAGGGATCAAGGTAAAACAATTTTCAAACAAAACTGATAAATTCGGTTACAATTTCCTCGTCGAGCAACATTACCGGAATGACCTAACGGACTAACTATGCATTATACTTCTAAATATAGAGAACAATCATAAAAATTATTCAAAAATTAAATATGTTTGTAGATGCGCTTTAATTTTCTATTAAAAATAAATTTATGCTGAAGCAAAAAACCAAAAATCGTCATTCCGGTAACGTATCGCTTCAGTTGAATCAAAATAATTCCTGAAAATTTATTACCACACCATTAAAATTACTTTATAATTATAAGTAATATAGGGATCAAGGTAAAACAATTTTCAAACAAAACTGATAAATTCGGTTACGATTTCCTCGTCGAGCAACATTACCAGAATGACATAACGGACTAACTATGCATTATACTTCTAAATATAGAGAACAATCATAAAAATTATTCAAAAATTAAATGTGTTTGTAGATGCGCTTTAATTTTCTATTAAAAATAAATTTATGCTGAAGCAAAAACCAAAAATCGTCATTCCGGTAACGTATCGCTTCAGTTGAATCAAAATAATTCCTGAAAATTTATTACCACACTACTAAAATTACTTTATAATTATAACTAATATAGAGATCAAGGTAAAACAATTTTCAAACAAAACTGAAAAATTCGGTTACGATTTCCTCGTCGAGCAACATTACCGGAATGGCATAACGGACTAACTATGCATTATACTTCTAAATAAAGAGAACAATAATAAAAATTATTCAAAAATTAAATGTGTTTGTAGATGCGCTTTAATTTTCTATTAAAAATAAATTTATGCTGAAGCAAGAACCAAAAATCGTCATTCCGGTAACGCATAGCGTCAACTAAACAAAAATAATTTGCGAAAGTTTATTATTACGCCCATAGTTTTGAATTCTAAATATTTCAAATTTTATTAAACATTCTTTAAAATGATAACAATGTATGCGAGTTAATTTTTTTCTCAAAATAAATTCATGTTATAACAGAAACCAAAAATCGTCATTCCGGTAACGTATCGCTTCAGTTGAATCAAAATAATTCCTGAAAATTTATTACCACACCACTAAAATTACTTTATAATTATAAGTAATATAGAGATCAAGGTAAAACAATTTTCAAACAAAACTGATAAATTCAGTTACGATTTCTTCGTCGAGCAACATTACCGGAATGACATAACGGACTAATTATGCATTATACTTCTAAATATAGAGAACAATAATAAAAATTATTGAGAAATAAAATGTGTTTGTAGATGCGCTTTAATTTTCTATTAAAAATAAATTTATGCTTAAGCAAAAACCAAAAATCGTCATTCCGGTAACGCATCGCTTCAACTAAACCAAAATAAATTGCGAAAGTTTATTATTACGCCCATAGATTTGAATTCTAAATATTTCAAACTTTATTAAACATTCTTTAAAATCATAACAATGTATGCGAGTTGATTTTTTTATCAAAATAAATTTATGTTATAACAGAAACCAAAAGTCGTCATTCCGGTAACGTATCGCTTCAGTTGAATCAAAATAATTCCTGAAAATTTATTACCACACCATTAAAATTACTTCATAATTATAAGTAATATAGGGATCAAGGTAAAACAATTTTCAAACAAAACTGAAAAATTCGGTTACGACTTCCTCGTCGAGCAACATTACCGGAATGACATAACGGACTAACTATGCATTATACTTCTAAATATAGAGAACAATGATAAAAATTATTGAAAAATAAAATGTGTTTGTAGATACGCTTTAATTTTCTGTTAAAAATTAATTTATGCTTAAGCAAAAACCAAAAATCGTCATTTCGGTAACGCATCGCTTCAACTAAACAAAAATAAATTGCAAAAGTTTATTATTACGCCCATAGATTTGAATTCTAAATATTTCAAATTTTATTAAACATTCTTTAAAATCATAACAATGTATGCGAGTTGATTTTTTTTTCAAAATAAATTTATGTTATAACAGAAACCAAAAATCGTCATTCCGGTAACGTATCGCTTCAGTTGAATCAAAATAATTCCTGAAAATTTATTACCACACCACTAAAATTACTTTATAATTATAAGTAATATAGAGATCAAGGTAAAACAATTTTCAAACAAAACTGATAAATTCGGTTACGATTTCCTCGTCGAGCAACATTACCGGAATGACATAACGGACTAACTATGCATTATACTTCTAAATATAGAAAACAATAATAAAAATTATTCAAAAATAAAATGTGTTTGTAAATGCGCTTCAATTTTCTATTAAGAATAAATTTATGCTGAAGCAAAAACCAAAAATCGTCATTCCGGTAACGCATCGCTTCAACTAAACAAAAATAAATTGCGAAAGTTTGTTATTACGCCCATAGTTTTGAATTCTAAATATTTCAAATTTTATTAATATTATGGCAGTATAAGCAAGTTATTTTTTTTCTCAAAATTAATTCAAGTTATAACAAAAAACAAAAATCGTCATTCCGGTAACGCATCGCTTCAGTTGAACAAAAATAATTGCTGGAAATCTATTATCACGCTACTAAATTACTTTATAAGTGATCTAGAAATCAAAGTAAAATAGTTTTCAAACAAAGCTGATGTATACTATTACGATTTGTCATTGAGCAACATTACTCGAAAGACACTAACTATGCATCATGTTTCTAAACATAGAGAAATTAATTAAAAACTATTCAAAAATAAGATGTTTCAGTAGATGCGTTTTAATTTTCTATTGAAAATATCTTTGTGTTGAAGTAAAAACCAAAAATCGTCATTTCGGTAACGTATCGCTTTAGTTGAGACAAAAAAATTCTTGAAAATCTATCCTAACATTGTACTTCTAAATTGAGAAAAATGTATTAAAATCTACTCAAAGATAAAATGCTTTAGTAGATGCGCTTTAATTGTCTGCTGAGAATAGATCCAAAAATCGTCATGCCGGTAACGCATCGCTTCTGTTGAACCAAAATAATTGCTAAAAATCTATTATCACGCCACTAAAATTACTCTATAAGTGATCTGGAGATTAAAGTGAAACAATTTTTAAACAAAACTGATATTTTTGGTTATGGTTTGCTCAATGAGCAACATTACCGGAATGACGCAACCTTTGCAGTACACTTCTAAATTTAGAGAAATGTATTAAAAACTACTTAGAAATAAATTATAACAATAGATTCGCTTAAATTTTTTGCTTAGAGTAAGTTTATGATGGAACAATAACCAAAAATCGTCATTCCGGTAACGTATCGCTTCAGTTCAATATGAATAAATCCTAAAAACAAATTGTAACACCGCTAAAACTATTTTATAAATAATTAAATAGACAAATTATATTAATTTTAAACAAAATTTGCTTATTTAACAATACTTTTAAAAATTAGCATCATTACCGGAATGACGGTAATGAAAAAAAAAATCTAAAAACAATCACACCAGCGTTATTTTCAGTTATTGCAGCAAAAGTGTAAAAACATTTCGGATAATTTTCGATACTTTTTACCAGTGGCGTCACTTAGAAGTCCTCAACTTCTTCAATCAAACGAAATCAGACTGAAATAATTTGGGTGCGCCACTGTCGTGCTACAATTAAAGACGTGCCAACTACCGAGCTTTCTGTATTGACGTGTTTGTACCATTACCACCCCTTAATAAAAGGGCGGTTTTGCATATCCCTGATTTATTGACTCTCATCAAAGCTCTATTGTGTCGGAGATGGACCATTTGCATTAGACCGTATCTCCTGAGATTCCAGTCGATATTGGTTCTTAGAATGTGACCAGGACATATCTCGGCAAACTCGTTATCGAGCTATTTATTACGTTAGTAAATTATAGCAATATATCCTGCGACGATGGATAATGGAAACGGCGTTTGGTGGCAGGAGGCGACGGTAGCAGTGATGGTGATGATGATGGCCTCGGGAAGTCTTGATGAAATAATCAACGAACAGGTGACGGAACTTAAGCCAAAAAAAAAAAAAAAAACTACCCCTAAATTTCTTCAATTAAATTTGGGCTAATATCAGAAATCGAATTGTTTCGAACAAAAATTTGGTGTTGTCCAGAGGCTTGGAATGGAATTGCGACCCTTAATTGACAACAACAATATCGTTTCCTCTTGATCCAATTGTGGAGGGTGCTCGAGTTTCACGTGTTTCCACCACTCGTCGATAAGTGCTTGTTCTTCTTTACTGAATCGTTGTCGCGTAATAATCCCTGTCGGCTGCTAACTTTTAGGTAGGGGTAGCTGAAATAAAAAAAAAACACGCATGCATAATCAGGATTCCTCTGGATGTGGCATGTGTAAGCGCATAAACGAATAATCTTGTATTTTTCACCCCCCTACAAAGAGCATATTTATAATAATATATTTAATTAGCAATGTCGGAATGTCAAAAGCAGAGAGAGAGTAAGCTTTACAGTAGAGTTACTTTGTCTCTGCACGTATTAAGGACTTAACATGTGATGTGCCTGTGCGCGAAGCCTCCCCTTCAACGCCGCCGCCGCGACCCCCCGGCCCTACCCCTTTACCCGTCGTGCGACAGCAACGACGGCGAGATTTTATTATTATGATTTGTTATAGCTATCCAACATCTCACGCATTTCCAGTACCGGACTTGCTCTTGGTCTCTTCCTTTCCATTTAAATAAACATATACGTGTGTATACACATATAGAATGTTATAATACAATGAGAGAATCAAGAAAGGTTTTGTTGGTGGTAACGACGGGGGTGTTCACCCTTGGAGAAAATATGATTGTGAATATTCGCAACCCTTCAACAAGGAGAGGGCGAGACTCATTTGAATATCGGCTGTAGAGAATCTATAACTCTGTGTCCCAGTCAGATATTAGATATTAGGGATTGAGGCGAAGTGGCTCTAAGGACCGACCCGCCGATTGAAAGGGTGCTCCGGATTACCATATCCGGGAGATATCGGGTGATAGGGACTCGAATATCGACAGTTTCGTAACGACCGAAACGAGACCCGCGACTAATCTACATAGATACAAGTGTTTTAGTCACACTTCCGGTAAATGAAACTAAACAAAAATTTGGTTCGATTGAAACAAATAAATAATTGTATCTAGAAGTTTCAAGATCTTTCAAAAAATTTCCAACTGTATGCAAGTGTTTCAAGTTTTTCAAATTTTTTTTTAATTGTTTAAAGTTTCAAGTTTTTTGGATAATTTTTTGACTAAATTTGGGGCTGTAAATAAAGTTATAGAAGATGGAAGTGATAATTATTAAAATTTACATACAAGTAAAAAAATCGTCATTTCGGTAATGCATCGTATCCCTACAAAACAATTACAACTTTTTAAATTCTCCTGGCCTTCAGGGAAAAACTAGATTTTAACTTTTCTTGCTATGTATTAACTATCCAAAGTTAAAAAAATCAATTTCAAAGGCAAATTTTAGTCATTACCGGAATGACGTTTTGTTAAATTAAATGCAATTTTTTTGGTTCTAAATGTAAACTTTAACATATCAACAGGCTTGCAATATCGTTAAGTATTTTGGAAAGTATTATGCGATAATTGTTAAAATTTACAACGATAAGTAGAAATCCATCAATCGTCATTCCGGTAACGTATCAGTTCAATTTGATGTCAATTATTTCTTGTTTTTGTTTTTGAATTATTAATAAGAAGCCAGTTCGTAATTTCTTTCTGAATACCAAACGACTTTTGTTAACGTTATTCATAGATAAAAACTTAAGAAAGGAAATTAATTAATGCATACATGGCTCCAAAATTAATTAAAATTTATAATTTTTTTTATTGACAGTCAATGACTGTGTTATAGTCATAAAAAGTTTAAGAACTACAAAAAACTATTGAACAATTCTAGCACACAGAAAGAATTTCACTTTATTACCGAATGACGTTTTGCAAAATTAAATTCAGCTTCTTGGTACCAAATGTGAACTTTACTATTTCAATAGGCTTGAAATGGCGTTAAGTATTTTGGAAACTATTATGCGATGATTGTTAAAATTTACAAAGATAAGTAGATATCTATGAACCGTCATTTCGGTAACGCATCAGTTCAATTTGATGTCAATTATTTCTTAATTTTGTTTTTGTATTTTCAATAAGAAGCCAAATGGAAATTAATTAATTAATGCCATACATGGTTCCAAAATTAATTCAAACTTTATAAAAAATTTTATTGACAGTCAAAAACTGCCGTGTTATAGTGATAAAAAGTTTAAAAACCATAAAAAATTATTGAACAATTGTAGCACACAGAAGGAATTATACGCCATTACCGGAATGACGTTTAGCTCAATTAAATTTTATTTTTTGGTACTAAACATAAAATTCAACATATCAATAGACTTGAAATGGCGTTAGGTATTTTGGAATTTATTATGTGATGATTGTTAAAATTTACAAAGATAAGTAGAAATCTATGAACCGTCATTCCGGTAATGCATCAGTTCAATTTGATGTCAATTATTTCTTGTTTTTGTTTCTGTATTTTCAATAAGAAGCCAAATGGAAATTAATTAATTAATGCCATACATGGCTCTAAAATTAATTGAAATTTTATAAAAAAAATTATTGACAATCAAAGGCTGCCGTGTTATAGTGATAAAAAGTTTAAAAACCACAAAAATTTATTGAAAAATTGTAGCACACAGAAGGAATTATACGCCATTACCGGAATGACATTTAGCTGAATTAAATTTTATTTTTTGGTACTAAATATAAAATTCAACATATCAATAGACTTGAAGTGGCGTTAGGTATTTTGGAATTTATTATGTGATTATTGTTAAAATTTACAAAGATAAGTAGAAATTTATGAACCGTCATTCCGGTAATGCATTAGTTCGATTTGATGTCAATTATTTCTTGTTTTTGCTTTTGTATTTTCAATAAGAAGCAAAATGGAAATTAATTCAAACTTTATAAAAAGAATTATTGACATTCAAAGACTGCCGTGTTATAGTGATAAAAAGTTTAAAAATAACAAAAAATTATTGAACAATTGTAGCACACAGAAGGAATTATACGCCATTACCGGAATGACGTATAGCTCAATTAAATTTTATTTTTTGGTACTAAATATAAAATTCAACATATCAATAGACTTGAAATGGCGTTAGGTATTTTGGAATTTATTATGTGATGATTGTTAAAATTTACAAAGATAAGTAGAAATCTATGAACCGTCATTCCGGTAACGCATCAGTTCAATTTGTTGTCAATTATTTTTGTTTTTGTTTTTGTATTTTCAATAAGACGCCAAATAAAAATTAATTAATTAATGCCATACTTGGCTCCAAAATTAATTCAGACTTTATAAAAAATTTGATTGACAGTCAAAGACTGCCGTGTTATAGTGATAAATAGTTTAAAACAGAAGGAATTATACACCATTACCGGAATGACGTTTAGCTCAATTAAATTTAATTTTTTGGTACTAAGTGTAAACTTCAACATATCAATAATCAATATCAAAGCCAATTGTAGCACATAAAAGGAATTTCACTCCATAAAATAACTTTTTGCTAAATTAAATTAATTTTTTTGGTACTAATATAAACGACAAATTAACAATAGACTGGCAATGGCGTTAAAAATTTCGGAAAGCACTATGCGATAATTATTAAAATTCCGGTAACGCATCGGTTTTGTTTAAAATAAATAATTAATTTCGTTACTTGATATTATCTTTAATAAGAAGCTAGAACCTTTTTCTATATATCAAACGATTATTGTTAACATTATCAACTGATAAAGAAAATTTTAAGAAATGAAAATTAATTGTTTGATATGTAAATTAATTAGAATATTGTACGTTTTCTTATCGGCAATCAAAAGTTGTGGATTTGTGGTAATAAAAAGTTTGAAGACCACAAAGAATTAATATCAATTGCAGCACACAGAATGACGTTTTTATAAATTTCATTAAATTGGCCCTTACTAATTATTGACGTTAATTTAGCAACAGGCTTGAAGTGGCATTAAGATTTTCAAAAGTGCAAAGTCATAATCATTAAGATCCACATGCAATATGTAGAGATCATCATTCCGGTAATGCATCGGTTCCTTTTGAAATATATTTCCTTTAGCAGTAGTGCTATGTATCAAATAATTATTGTTAACATTATTGATTAATAGATTAAAATTTAGAAATTTTCAATTAATTTATTTATAAAGTTGCAGAAATAATTTTCACTTTCAAGCAAAATTAAAATTTATTTTGAAAAAAATTTAAAAAGATTATTTTAGCAACCGGAAATTTTACCTCATTGAGAATAATTTAATTTGCTTCTATTAATCAAAAACTGGAAGATTTTGTCCTGAATGTAATTTTTATCATTTTCAGTTTCAATTCAATTTTAACTTTAATTCCTAAAACGTTAAGATTTCCTATTTTAAAATGATCTTCAAAGTTTCTGAAACTTGTCGCTAAGATAGAACCAAAAGTTTTGAGATTTACCAAAAGTTCTTAATGTTCAGTTCCTTTATTGTTCTTCTGTGTTATTATTAACTTTGCGTTTTTCCTGTTTAAATATCCCAATTATAAAATTATTTAACCCAAAATTATTCACCCGGTAATTCGTTATAGCGACAATTTCACACCATTACCGTTATGACGGTTAATAATTTTTTAATTAAAAAATGCAAGTATTAAATTTTAGTTTTCACTACTCGACAGTTATTACTTTTATTAATTTTTGACAAATTTTAACCGATTACTATTAAAATTTATATTTAACACAACATTTTATGAAGCGTCATTCCGGTAACGCATCATTTCTATAATAAATAAATAATAAATTTTTTTGTTTTTTTTATTTAATAGTAAAAAAACGAAGTTGAATTGCTGAAGTGAATAGTTTTAGACAATAAAAATTGCATTGTAATTATAACTTTTAAGAACCAAAAATAAATTAAAAATTCCACTTAATGTTTTTTTTCAATTAAAAGTCGTTACGTTGAGTTACATTTACGACTAAAATTTATGGGGAAAATCGCGCAATTACTGAAGTGATTTTCTTAATTTTTTAGTCAATTGATCGGATTTTAAGAATCGTCATTCCGGTAACGCTTCAGTTTTGAAGACGTCGATTTGGTGTTTTCCGTGGCTACCTGGGAGTTGTTTGGCGCGTGTCCGGGTCGCGATTTTTCCGCGGACTGGTTCTTTTTATCGCTTTTGTGGTGTCGTGTCCAGAATTAATCTAATAAAGCTCCCATGTAGCTGAAATCCCATTCCTCATCCGTGCGCGCACACACATCCGCAGCAACAACATACACACGTGCAACCCTTGTCCTGGCCGGTCCAGTTGTAGTGTCGACTCGTTACAACGAAAAATCACATAATAAATGAATATTAATTCAATATGTCCCTGCAGAAAAATTTTGTAGATTCGTCCGCAATACCTGCGATTCATGAAAAAAACAACTGGACCGGGGCCGAGAATTAACCGTTCCGGTACGAAACGACACACACACACATATATGTGTATAAACGCAAAAATCCTTCTCCCCTGAACATAATTGTAATAATTCTCAATTAGCGACACGACCGTACGTCCACTGCCGCCCTTTGAATAAATAAAACACAGAGCCGCGGAAATAAATTAATTTCAAAAACCGACACTGGCAAGTCTTTGGTCGAGCGGTCTCGTGCACATCTACAAATTATATCTATGACGAAAGTTGTACTTTTATCTAATTTGGAAGTTGGAAGGATTTAAATACATTCCGACGCAAAGTCCCGCTTGTGATGCGTCTGAATTAGTATCAAGGTAAGTGGGACGCCACTGGACCCACGTCCTTCCCCTGCCGCAAAAAGGACAATTAAATATTATTTATAACCAAAAACCAGCGGAAATAAGAAGATAACAGAAAAGAAATAATTTCGTGATTATTCCCAAAACGGAACTAAAGCGTTACCGGAATGACGATTCCCAAAATCGGATTAACTAACCAAAAATTGCAACAATTACTTGACGCGTTAAAAGTTCTAATTTTAAAATTACAAATGTTATAATTTTAAAATTTGACAAAATTTAAAATTTCTGTTTTAACTTAGAAAACGTCATTCCGGTAATGTACGATTTGTCGTTGTAAATAATTGGTAGGTACCCAATTTGAGCTTTAAATAAATTCCAAGCTGGTGATTTATAATTAATTCAATTAATGAAAAAATAAAAAACAAAAATTATTGTGTTAATCGAATTTTTTTATATGAACCAAAAGCTCAACGTTACCGGAATGACGATTACGAAATTAACATGAGAAAAATTCCAAATAATCAAAATTCTTTGAATGGCTATAATCCAAATTCTTTAAATGACTATAATTTAAATGATACGGTTATTAAATTATCTAATAATTTTTTTAAATATTTAAAGCTTTTTTGTTAGGTTAAAGCTTAGCGTTACCGGAATGACGATTACAAAATTAATGGCAGCACATAAACGTTAAATAAGGAATCTTAACTAAATTGATTACTGGATTTGTTTCCTTAAGACTTTTTCGAAAAAAAAGTCCTTTACCTAAATTATACGATTATAAAATCAAATTTTTCTTTAAGGCCTTTAGGAAATTTGTGGTTGCTTTTCGTCTTGAATCAAAGTTCGAAAAATAAAGAAAAATCAAAATCCTCCACAGTGTAGGCATCCAAATAGTTTCTCCGGCAAGTTACAAACGGAGCGAATGCAAGTGGCAGCGAGTGCACCGCCGCCCCCTTTAACACAATTATCTCCGTATCAATTTCCATCGCCCGGAATTCGGTTCCGGGTGCACTCTCACACACATACACACACACTCCCACATTCACATCCGCACACCCGTTCCCGATGTTAATAGTTTACCAACTATATTCAAAATTCGTTATTAACACGCCATTGAGCTAATAGGTCCGCAACCAGGCGGCGGCGGCGGCGGCGACGACGACGCCGTTCACTTGCACAAATCTACTCTCACTGCATTCTAATCCACCTATCAGTTCAGCTCGAATTATTATAGAAATATCGAAGACATTTCGTATTTGTTAGTTTTGAGAGTTACCAGTCGTTTCTTGGAGAGGGTCTTTGGGAGGGTTCGGTCAGATAGACTGTGAGGCGGCGTTTTTGTGGTGTGGGTAATTAATTATGAAAAATGTCGCCGTTCCGGAGTCAAGGTGCGGAAATTTATAATTCATTTTGCAATTAAAAAAAAGCGGCGGCGGCGCGAGGGCGGAATTACAACGCTCCCACTTATCAGGACGGTTCTTATTGAATTTCGGAATTATCTGCTGTTTTCTTAGCCATTAATTTTTAGAACGGAAAGTTTTAATTTTTAATCTAGAGCGCTGTGCGAAATTAATTTTTGATGTAGTATTTAGTTTAATGCCTTTCCGCCGCCGTGATACCCTTCAACCTTCATCTCCACACCACCGAATTTTTGGTACGCAAGTTAGATTTTTTTTTTTAGGGGTGGGTGGTAGGGATATCAACTGCCGCCCCTTCTCTCGAATAACAAATATCTATATTTAAATGGGTTCGAATTCTTCGGTGGCGGCAGGGAACGTTTGATATGTCGACTGTCATACCCGAAGCTGACATATGATTTGTGGCCGCAAATGTCGCATCTACTCCCGGTAGCATTTATCCGGGGCTCGCTTAGACTATTGTGACATTAAACATTTTTTTGCGCAGGGGGGAGGACGACCCCGTTATTCTGATATGTTTGAATGTGTAGTGACATGCGAGGGTGCATGATCGATATCAATGCTAACGTGTTTACTTAACCGTTATAGGTGCAGGCAGAATCCCGGACATTTGGTAACTGAAAACGAACTCTTAAATGCGAAACAACTCAAGATTACGTCAAACTTCCTAACCCCAGGAAAAACCAAATTTTGATAACCAACAAAATTTTCAACAAGAAATCGATTCGAAAATTATATTAAAAAATACCGAAATGCCCATTTTCTGCAAATTTAAAAAAAAATATTAAGCAAGAGTGGCTCACATTTTGGGAGTGAGTTAATTACCAATAAACCATCAACAGGGTAGTAACAAAGTCGTTGAATAAAATCGCGTTATTGAAAACAATTTTTAAAAAAAGTGGTGGCGTCAATCACTTGGAAATAGTTGTTAACTCGTTTCTACTCGCTAATTATCCAAATTAAGAAACTAAAAAAAGTTTTAATCATTGAAGGCGGAAACGATGCGTTACCGGAATGACGATTTTTCACTTCTTGTTGCAATTTCTAATACTAATTGGGCCTATACTTTTAATTATAATTTAAATTAACTTTGACACTTTGCTATTTGAGGCAGAAAACAACACATTACTATAATGACAATTTTTCCATTTCTACATGTTGCATTTTGGCGGAGGCTGCGCGTTACCGGAATGACGATTTTTCAATTTTACCTACATATTGCAAATTCTTGTTCTAATCACAAATACTAACACTAAATTATTAATGATATACATGACGTAACTGTTTGTTGCATAATTAAACGACTTATCCAGTTAATTAACTTAATTAGTAAAATTTTTAATTTTTTTTTAAAATATCTACATGTTAAACGATACATCTAAATTTGACACTTTCTATTGGAAACGAAGAATAATGTATTACCGCAATGACGAATTTTCTAATTCTGTATTTTACATTTTCGGCGAGGGCGAAGCGTTACCGGAATGACGATTTTCTTAATTTAATATGTTGATTTCTAAAATAATTTTATTTACTTAGAATCTTCACTAAAGTTGACAAATTGTTTAAGACACTTTTGTGGTAAATTGAGATAAATTAATTTAATGACACGAAAGCTATACGTTACCGAAATGACGATTTCTGAAAATTCTACCGGAATGACAATTTTTTCAATACTTGTACTTGTTGAACGACAAATTTAAATTTGACATTTGGCATTAGACACAAAAAACAACGCGTTACTTGAACGGCAAATCTTACAATTTTAAGCAACATTAGAGGCAAAAATGAGGCGTTACCGGAATGACGATTTTTTCAGTTCAATATGTTGATCTCCAAATAATTTTATTTATTTAGAATCTTCACTAAAATTGACAAATTGTTTAAGACACTTTTGTGGTAAATTGAGATAAATTAATTTAATGACACCAAACCTATACGTTACCGAAATGACGATTTCTGAAAATTCTACCGGAATGATAATTTTTTCAACACTTGTACTTGTTGAACGATCAATCTAAATTTGACACTTGGCAGTAGACACGAAAAACAACGCGTTACTGGAATGGCAAATCTTTCAATTCTAAGGAACATTACAGGCGAATTCGAGGCGTTACCGGAATGACGACTTTTTCAATTGAAATGTTAATTTCTTAAATATTTTTTTCACTTACAGTTTTTACTAAGATTGACAAATTGTTTAGGACACTTTTATGGTAAATTGAAATAAATTAATTTATGACAAAAAAGCTATTCGTTACCGAAATGACGATTTCTAAAAATTCTCCCGAAATGACAATTTTTTCAATACTTGTACTTGTTGAACAATAAATTTAAATTTGACATTTGGCATTAGACAGAAAAAACAACGCGTTACTTGAAGAGCGAATCATACAATTTTAAGTAACTTTCTAGTCAAAACGAGGCGTTACCGGAATGACGATTTTTTCAATTCAATATGTTGATTTGCAAAATAATTTTATTTACTTAGAATCTTCACTAAAATTGACAAATTGTTTAAGACACTTTTGTGGTAAATCGAAAGAGATTAATTTAATGACACAAAAGCTATACGTTACCGAAATGACGATTTCTGAAAATTCTACCTTAATGACAATTTTTTCAATACTTGTACTTGTTGAACAATAAATTTAAATTTGACACTTGGCATTAGACATAAAAAACAACGCGTTACTTGAACGGCGAATCTTACAATTTTAAGCAACATTACAGGCAAAAACGTGGCGTTACCGAATGACGATTTCTTCAATTCAATATGTGGATTTCAAAATAATTTTATTTACTTAGAATCTTCACTAAAATTGACAAATTGTTTAAGACACTTTCGTGGTAAATTGAGATAAATTAATTTAATGACACGAAAGTTATACGTTACCGAAATGATGATTTCTGAAAATTCTACCGGAATGACAATTTTTTCAATACTTGTCCTTGTTGAACAATAAATTTAAATATGACACTTGGTATTAGACACAAAAGGCAACGCGTTACTTGAACGGCGAATCTTATAATTTTAAGTAACATTACAGGCAAAAACGAGGCGTTACCGGAATGACGATTTTTTCAATTCAATATGTTGATTTGCAAAATAATTTTATTTACTTAGAAACTACACTAAAATTGACAAATTGTTTAAGAAACTTTTGTGGTAAATTAGGATAAATTATTTTAATGACATAAAGGCAATGCGTAACTGAAATGACGATTTTTGAAAATTTTACCAAATTAAGGTAGAATTCTGCTACAACAATTATGGCCGATTATGAATGTTATTTTCAAACTTTAAAATTTGCACGTAAAAAAAGTAATGCTAACTGATCCGCTAATCGTCATTCCGGTAATGATGATCTTTGATAAAATAATCAAAATTTAGAGAATTGTTTACGTCAGTAATCAAAATCAATTTTAATAGCAGTAAACTTACAAATTTCAGGTGTAAAAGAGCGTTACCGGAATGACGATTTTTAAAATTTATCAAATCTCTGTCAATATTTTTTTCTAAAACTAATTATCTCGATGATTAGTACAAAACTCGATCAAGCTACGACAACATTTATTTGTAAATAATAAGACCGATTTTACATTTTCAGGTGGAAACGACGCATTACCGGAATGACGATTTTTCTAATTCTATCTAAATGAAATATAAAAAAAATAAACTTTTAAATAAAACAAAAAGAGCAACTTAAAAGTGGTGCTCCTCAAATATTTGCTGTTAAGTTTTACAAAATATTTTTTTAATTTGCAACAGAATTGAACCATTACCGGAATGAGGATTTTCGAATTTTAATCACTGTAAATTTTTATAATAATTAATAATAGTGCTTAGTTATAATTTATTATTTTAACGTTAAAGGTGTACGTTTTCCTGGTTGCATGACCAATCTGATAAGGAGTTATCATTTAACCGTTGGGGATTTTAAGTTTCGTGACATTCTCTTTCATTCTTATTCTAGTTTCACAGTGTATTAAAAGCATTTCCTCAAAATTGCCAGCTATCGTGTGAAACAGTTTTTCTAACATATAAAAGAATGTTAACTGATTCACCAATCGTAATTTTTTTACATATCAAATTACTTAATTTCACTATGAGTATTATCCATAAATGAACGATGCGTTACCGGAATGATAACCTTTAAAATTCTACAAGTTTTCACGTATTTCTGGTTGCGTATTCAAAATTTTTATCACTCAAAAAGTGATACTCAAAGTTATTTTCTTAAACTTTATCATCAAATTAACCAATAAACTTGCTTCAAACTTTTGTGGTTTTTCCAATTTTTTTCAAAATTATTTCAAAAAGCAAGCCATTACCGCAATGACGAACAACAAAATTATGTACATATAAACATTGATAAACAACTGCATAGAACTGTAATGTTCAAATTGGTAAGATTCCAACCAATTATATTTTTTTAACAAATTTGGAAGAAAATATCGATGGGTTCTCCAATCGTCATTTTGGTGATGGTCTTTAACATTAATAAATACAACATTGCTTTGAAAACCGACTTGTTCTTTATAAAACAAACTTTGTTACTTCGATTTTGGGGGCAAAAACGATGCGTTACCGGAATGACGATTTTCAAAATTTTACGTAATTGCTCAAAATCTTAACGTTAATTGCTAATATTAATGTATTAAGAAAATAACATAGACCTCTGATATTACAGATGTACATTTTTTTAGTTTGCATAAATTTGAAATTTGCCAAGTAGAAAAATCTTTAAGAAAAGAAAAGTGCGGAGAAGAGAAAATTTTCGAGTTTATTATTGTCAACTAGCAACCAAAAGGTTTTTGGAAGGTAGTTAGTAGCTGTTTATAAATTATTTTTTTTATTTTGATTTTAGAGTCAAAAACGATACGTTACCGGAATGACGGTTCTCAAAATTTTACGTAATTGCCCAAAATCTTGCCGTTAATCGCTAATATTGATGTTATTAGGTAATAACATTGATGTATGATATTACAGATGTACTTGGCTGCACAGATGTGAAACTTAAAGAATTGAAAATTTTTAAGAAAAGAAAAGTGCGGGAAAAAGGAAAAATTTTGAGTTTATTTTTGTCAACTAGCAGCCAAAAGGTTTCTGGATGGTAATTAGTAACCGTTTATAAATTATTTTTTTTACTTTCATGTTAGAGGAAAAAATGATACGTTACCGGAATGACGATTCCCAAAATTTCACGTAATTGCCAAAAATTTAATGTTAATCGCTAATATCAATGTGTTAAGGTAATAACATTGATGTTTGGTATTACAGATGTACGTTTTTTTAGCTGCACAGATGTGAAAGTTGAAGAATTGAAAAATGTTTAAGAAAAAAAAGTGCGGGGAAGGAAAAATTTTTGAGTTATTGTTGTCAATTGGTAACCAAAAGATTTCTGGATGGTAATTAGTGGCGTTGGGGCCGACTCACCGGGTTCGGGTGCGGAAGCGATGATTGATCACCCGATATGGGTCAATGCCATTTTGAATAATTCCAATTAGTCCGATGCGATCCGAATAATGAAAAATTGACGTCGCAATAACGACGCCATATCCATGAGGCTCATCACCTCTTCGCTTGAACCCGTAACGAATCTGAAATGAACAGAAACCTGTGGATTTGTTATTGATAGGCCAATATCTATGCATGGAGCATTCGGAAGGTCCATCCGTCCCCCCAACCTCACCGCCATCTCTGATCATTTCCCTGCGTCGATTGCAATCAAATTCATTGGCGATGATGAATTTTCAAACCGACCATTAAAAATTCCCAACTAACACGTCGATCCATCAACAGTCGACGAACACAAAAAGATCGAAAGTGGTGGGTAGAAGAGGGGAAAAATGAAATTTTCAACAAGTGTATAAGGCTCGCTAACTCAATTTGGCGATTGATCTTTTTAACCCAATTTACAACTTGACACCTCAGAGATGTTAAATAAAAAATCGCCTCAAAGGAAAACGTGCACTGATTGAGAATCGGGGGAGGGAGGACGTCATCATCCCTCTTTACTTCTCCACCTCCGATCCGAACAAGCCAAGCGCAACTTCCTTGTTCGCGATATTCTGTTAAGAAGTGGATTCTTTGATCTTCGATTATTCCGGGCTTGTTATCGCGAAGTCGGGAATATCGAAAATGTCCCGTAATCGACTGAGGGGATAATTTTAACTTTCTGGAGGAAAACCAACAAAACTTTCGCGATTGACTGGCAGCTTTGTTGGTTATTTCAAAAAGTTGAGAGAATAAAATAATTGAAAATTTCGTGACAATTCTTTAACCTTTTTTCGATTTCTGTGTAATTATTTTCTAATACATTAAACAAATTAGGAAAAAATTGCAAAAATACTTGAACCACCTAATTTTAAGGGATGAATTTTTTTAAGGATTATAAATAACAATTTTAACTTTCTGGAGAAAAACCAACAAAACTTTCTTGATTGACTGGCAGCTTTGTTAGTTATTTCAAAAAGTTGAGGGAATAAAATAATTGAAAATTTTGTGACAATTCTTTAAATTTTTTTTCTATTTTTCTATAATTATTTTCTAATACATTAAACAAATTAGGAAAAAAATTGCAAAAATATTTTAACCGCCTAATTTTAGAGATTATAACAATTTTCTCAAATATTTTCACACATTCTACAAAAATATTAATTTAGAGGAAAAAATATTTTAATGGTCCTGACACTGCCATTTTTTAAAACGTAATAATTAGGGGATTAAGATAATTTTTAATACTAATAACTTTGCTTTAAGACTTTAAGAGATATTTTTCAAAAAAGAAGACTTAAAGAGATGAATTTTTTTAAGGATTATAACAATTTTTTCAAATATTTTTTTTTACACATCCTACAAGAATGTTAATTTAGAGAAAAAATATTTTAATGGTCCTGACACTGCCATTTTTTTAAACGTAATAATTAGGGGATTAAAATAATTTTTAATACTAATAACTTTGCTTTAAGACTTTAAGAGATATTTTAAAAAAAAAAGAAGACTTAAAGCGATGAATTTTTTTAAGGATTATAACAATTTTTTCAAATATTTTTACACATCCTTCAAAAATGTTAATTTGGAGGACAAAATATTTTAATGGTCCTAACACTGCCATTTTTTTAAACGTAATAATTAGGGGATTAAAATAATTTTTAATACTAATAACTTTGCTTTAAGACTTCAAGAGGTATTTTAAAAAAAAAAAAGACTTAAAGCGATAAATATTTTTAAGTATTATAACAATTTTTTCAAATATTTTTACACATTTTACAAAAATGTTAATTTAGAGGAAAAAATATTTTAATGGTCCGGACACTGCCATTTTTTTAAACGTAATAATTAGGGGATTAAAATAATTTTTAATACTAATAACTTTGCTTTAAGACTTCAAGAGGTATTTTTAAAAAAAAGAAGACTTAAAGCGATAAATATTTTTAAGTATTATAACAATTCTTTCAAATATTTTTACACATTCTACAAAAATGTTAATTTAGAGGAAAAAATATTTTAATGGTCCGGACACTGCCATTTTTTTAAGCGTAATAATTAGGGGATTAAAATAATTTTTAATACTAATAACTTTGCTTTAAAACTTCAAGAAATATTTTTTTTAAAAAAAAGACGAAATGCGATGAATCTTGTTAAGGATTATAACAATTTTTTCAAATATTCTTACACATCCTACAAAAATGTTAATTTAGAGAGAAAAATATTTTAATGATCCTGGCACTGCCATTGTTTTAAACGTAATAACTAGGGGATTAAAATAATTTTTAATACTAATAACTTTACTTTAAGACTTCAAGAGATATTTTTAAAAAAAAGAAGACTTAAAACGATGAATTTTGTTAAGGATTATAACAATTTTTTCAAATATTCTTACACATCCTACAAAAATGTTAATTTAGAGAGAAAAATATTTTAATGATCCTGACACTGCCATTGTTTTAAACGTAATAACTAGGGGATTAAAATAATTTTTAATACTAATAACTTTGCTTTAAGACTTCAAGAGATATTTAAAAAAAAAGAAGACTTAAAGCGATGAATTTTTTTAAGGATTATAACAATTTTTTCAAATATTTTTACACATTCTACAAAATTGTTAATTTAGAGGACAAAATATTTTAATGGTCCTAACACTGCCATTTTTTTAAACGTAATAATTAGGGGATTAAAATAATTTTTAATACTAATAACTTTGCTTTAAGACTTCAAGAGATATTTAAAAAAAAGAAGACTTAATGCGATGAATTTTTTTAAGGATTATAACAATTTTTTCAAATATTTTTACACATTCTGCAAAAATGTTAATTTAGAGGGAAAAATATTTTAATGGTCCTGACACTGCCATTTTTTTAAACGTAATAATTAGGGGATTAAAATAATTTTTAATACTAATAACTTTACTTTAAGACTTCAAGAGATATTTTTAAAAAAAAGAAGACTTAAAGCGATGAATTTTGTTAAGGATTATAACAATTTTTTCAAATATTTTTACACATTCTGCAAAAATGTTAATTTAGAGAGAAAAATATTTTAATGATCCTGACACTGCCATTGTTTTAAACGTAATAACTAGGGGATTAAAATAATTTTTAATACTAATAACTTTGCTTTAAGACTTCAAGAGATATTTAAAAAAAAAGAAGACTTAATGCGATGAATTTTTTTAAGGATTATAACAATTTTTTCAAATATTTTTACACATTCTACAAAAATGTTAATTTAGAGGACAAAATATTTTAATGGTCCTAACACTGCCATTTTTTTAAACGTAATAATTAGGGGATTAAGATAATTTTTAATACTAATAACTTTGCTTTAAGGCTTCAACAGATATTTAAAAAAAAGAAAACTTAAAGCGAGTTTCTCCCTGAACGCGAAAAAAATTGAACAAAAATAATAAAAAATTGTGACAACCAGTTTAGGGGATGAAACAATTTTTAATGTTCGCAGCGTTTGTTTTTCTTCGTATATGAATCCAATCAAGTGTTTGTTGCCATTCAAGTCATTTCTTCGATCAAAAAATGCAAATGGTCGGATCGGGAAAAACAAATTCGCTATATTGTCTCGGTCGGGGGTCGGGAGCCATGAGGGTGAAGCCATTTCCAGTATTGGATACACGCATTAAAAACAGTCTGATATGCGCGATAAAATATAAAGCTACTTGCTTTATGGCCTCCTTGATATGCATGCGAAAATATTGAGAGATATATTTCAAAGTTTAGTCGCAGACGCCGCGGGTGGCTCCGGGGAAGTCCCGGATACCCGCTTTACACTTCTTTTGTGTTGCGTGCGTGTATATATGCAGAGAGAGAGCTTGATTTTTACGATTTCTCTTCCATCCAGTCCCGTTATGATTTTTTATTGCCCGTCGGTTTATTTTACGATCTACGATCGGATTTCGTCTAACATTTGATGGATAACAAAAAAAAAATGCAGAAAAGGACGAAAAACATTTTTCTTTCGAGAAATCGTCGGACAACTCATTTAATGATCAAATGGTTTCTCCATTCAATACTCGAAAACGAAAAGAGCGTCAATTTTGGCGAACAAAAGGAAAGAAAACAATATAATACATTGTCGGCTGTCACTTTGCTGATAGAGCAAATCAATTTGGGCAATTTACTGACGGGAATGGAAGGAAAATATGTTGGAAGAAATGGGGAAACGCAGGGACGGCTCGGCAACACTTCGACGACGATGATTGATCACGCGATACAAGTTGGGGCGGTGTGATTCGAATTAAAAATTGACAGCTCAATAATGGCGAATTGTTGCTTCCGCTACAAATCGACCAGTAATTGGGCAAAACCATTATCTAAAGTGGCCGGTCTGTCCGCGCCAATATCTGGATCTCGGCTGTTGTCGGCCCGTTTAGCCAACTTCAGCTAGCAGAAATTTTGGATAATTTCCAAACTGCCCCCGTATATAAATCGATTGTTCCCGGTATTTTTAATTGCAATTAAATTTTTTAGTAACAATTTTCCATTTTTTTCAAAATCTCGAGGGTTGAAAATTATAATTTCGATAAGCAATAGAATTTTGAAAATTATTGGGGAGGTGACTGCCGGATTTTGTTGAGAAAGGTTTTTCTTAACTCGTTAGAGAAACAACGTCGCATCTAAGTTCAGGGGTGGGATAATCTACATTTTTCCATCAAGTAGGAGCGCTTTCATCCCGATTTCAATTAGTACCTTTCCATTATTAAGATTACAATCAATAAATAGGATGGTATAGATTATCCCATACCTAAAGGCATGAAAATTTAATCAGTGTTTGCATAGAAAAGCAGAAATTCAAGTGGGGAACTGAAAACTCACCCTCTCTCAGTTTTAAGCCACCCTTAATTTCCTCTGCACATCCCCGTCGATATATTCAAATGTGATCTTGCACACGGAGCCGCACGTATCGATTAATTATTAACAAGCCACCAACAACCCCCGTTATCCATCCCCACCCCTCTTCGTTAATCAACAATTAAAATAGAATTTTTTGAAAATTTGCCTAAAAACGATGCTGGGAGAGAGCGAGAGAATGAAGGAGAAATGTTTCGTGTTGTTGGGGGGAGTTTGATTTGCTTATCCCTTATTCTTGAATATTGATCAACCCCTCCGGTTCAGACAACACACAACTGTGAGTGTATAATTTTCTAAATGGACCACTTTTAATGTGTGTCTCGCGTTGCTATAGCAACACCTGAATAGATTGATTGATTTGAAGGGATGAAACGGCGGGAAGAAGCGGGTTTCGTTAAGATAACGCTCATTAGCCGTCCCTATTTCGTGCGTAACAAACAAAACGTGCCATCTCTTGGTTCCAATTAAATTTCGCGCCTTAGGTCACTTGATTGATTAAAAATTTCCAAAATCAATCAAAAACTCATCAAAATGCTAACGAGTAAAGACCATCCCCTCTAAAATTCACGGTTTTGTCCAATGTATCGGAACAAGGACTTGGATAGAGAGATGTTATATAGGGGATGGAAGGGGGTGAGTTTCGTAACCGCAACCGGCGGCAGTCATCTCAATATCGACTGGCAGTGCCTACTGAGATATAACTTCGGTTTTTGGCAGCCTTAATACGGGATCTGCATATTCATGTGAACGGATGGAGAGCGGAGCGAGATGGGCCGATGAGGATGCCGATAGTAGGAGAAGGACCGATGGAAAAGTATGGATCAAAACGTCGCAACTGAATTCCTAATCCACTGTCCGAAGCTAAGCCGAAAGCGGAGGACTATGGGAAATATAGAGGCTTAATTCGAGCGACTGTTTCATTCTCTTCGCGTTATTTATTAACTCGATATGTGTGCGTCTCGCTCGTGGTAAAACTGAATCGTATCGGTAAGAGGAAGAGGGTGGATTTGAGACGTTTCATGACGATACCAAGAATATGTCGTTTGATATCTATGATTTTGCAGGCAATTTTGGGTGTGTGTGTTTTTTTCAACTGTCTGATGCCACTCCTGATGTTTGTGTTGCGATGCAATATTGCGCAAGAGTCACATAAACGAATCCTTCAGGATAACGAGGAGAAACCCCGAAATCGGGCAATTATCCGACGAAAAATGGCTAGCTGCAAAAATTCACAAATTACAACTCGAACGATTGAAACAACTCAATATGCTAGTAATAAGTCGTTTGTTGCATTTAGTAAGAGCCACAATCGACTTGGGTTTTGTTCTTCAAAATTTTCAAAAACGCTGAACTCGTTCAATTTTGAACTTAAGTTAACGATTCCAGAATCCTTCAAATTTTTATTTATTGAATACTACACAAGAGTGACACATGCTGGTCCTTTAGAACAATGGACAATAATGCGACAAGACAGCAATCTGAAAAAGTCACAATTACTATCAAGACTTGGGGGGATTGTCAATAGTTATAGAAAGTTTAGTGAGTGACGTTTACATTTTGAATATTACTCACCAGTTGTATGCTAATCCTTCACGATTACGGGGAATGGTTATTAAAAACGTACAAAAATTACGCCAAAAGAACAAGTTAAAAAAGTCAAAATTGTTATTAAAATTTTGAAAAATTGAAAGCAATTTTAAGTTCTATTATGCTGTTAAGAGTCGTTTGTTGCGTTTAGTAGTTGGCGTTGGTGTTTTCTAAAATTTTTAAAAAGGATGAATGATTCAGTAGTCGTTCATCAAAATTTCCGAAGCCGCTCAAAACGTTCATTTCATGTTAAAAAATATTTCTGCAATTTTTATAATTTTATATGTCAAATATTGCATAAAAGTTGCACATGCTAGTCCTGCAGGATAATGAGGCGAGATACAGAGAACGGAAAGTAACGTGTAGGTAAAGTGCCACTAGAAGATGTTACAATAATTATCGAGTCTTTGGTAGTTTGATCCTTTTTAGAATATTTAATCTGCTGCTGTTAAGTCGTTTGTTGCATTTAGTTAGAGTCATTAACGACTTGGGTTTCGATCATCGAAATCTTCAAAGTCGCTTAATCGTTGAATTTCGAACTTAAGTAAATGATTCTAGAGTTCCTTAAATTGCTAGTGTGCAAAAGTTGCACACTTTTAAAAGTGATGATCAATTTGGGGGTCGTTCATCAAAATTTTCAAATTTTTGCGCATCGACGAATCACTTAAAACTTATTTAGCAAAATTTTGGAAACCGTTTAATAGTTCGACTTTGTTTTTAATAAATTAATTCTACAATTTGATAAATTTTTGCGTAATAAACTTTGCTTACGATTTGGACACAATAATTCTTCAGAATTACGAGGAAAAACTCCAAAATCGGTCAATTAGCCGACTAAAATTTATAGCTGCAAGAATTCACAAATCTCAACAACATCTCGAACGATTTAGACATCTCAATATGCTAGTAATAAGTCGTTTGTTGCATTTAATAAGATCCACAATCGACTTGGGTTTCGTTCTTCAAAATCTTCAAAATTGCTGAATTCGTTCAATTTTGAACTTAAGTTAACGATTCCAGAATCCTTTAAATTTTTATTTATTGAATACTATACAAGAGTGACACATATTGGTTCTTCAGAACAATGGACAATAATGCGACAAGACAGCAATCTGAAGAAGTCAAAATTACTATCAAGACTTGGGGGGATTGACAATAATTATAGAAAGTTTAGTGAGTGACGTTTACATTTTGAATATTACTCACGAGTTGAATGCTAATCCTTCACAATAACGGGGAATAATTATTAAAAATGTACAAAAATTACGCCAAAAAAACAAGTTAAAGAAGTCAAAATTGTTATTAAAATTTTGAAAAATTGAAAGCTATTTTTAAGTTCCATTATGCTGTTACGAGTCGCTTGTTGCGTTTAGTAGTTGGCGTTGGTGATTTCTGAAATTTTTAAAAAGGTTGAACGATTCAGTAGTCGTTTATCAAAATTTCCGAAGCCGCTCAAAACGTTCATTTCATGTTAAAAAATATTTCTGCAATTTTTATAATTTTATATGTCAAATTTTTCATAAAAGTTGCACATGCTGCTCCTGCAGGATAATGGGAGAGATACAGAAATCGGATAGTATCGTGTAACTAAAGTGCCACCAGAAGATGTTACAATAATTATCTAGTCTTCGTTAGTGATATTAAGTCGCCTGTTGCATTTAGAGTCACGAGCGACCTGAGTTTCGTTCATCGAAATCTTCAAAATCGCTTAATTCCTTCAATTCCAGAACCACTTAAATTGCAAGTGTGCAAGAGGTGCACACTTTTAGAAGTGATGAACAATATGGGGGTCGTTCATCAAAATCTTCAAATTCCTAAAGATCGATGAATCACTTAGAAATGATTCATCAAAATTTTGGAAACCGTCTAAACATTCAATTTTGATCTTAATAAATTAATTCTGCAAATTTTTCAAATTCTTTCTTAATAAGTTTTTCGCACGATTTGGATACAACAGTAGTCCTTCAGAATAATGGCAGAATACCCAAAAATCAAACAATTACGCCACAAGAAATCATGACCCAAAAAATCAGAAAAACTGCCAAAATATTCCAAGAATTGTTGTTAGTGAGTTTTTAATTGCATGATGAACGACTCAGGAGTCGTTCATTAAATTTTGAGGATCGCTTGAACCGTTCAATTCATTTCTTAAAAAAATTATTTTAGAAAATCTTAAATTAATTTGTATTAAACATTGTGCACGATTTACGCACTCTAATTCTTCATGATAGTAGGGAGAGGCACAAAATTCGAATAATTTTAAGTCAAAAAAAATTCAGTTTAGCTTTAATTATTATTTAGAATTTACAGCAGTGACAACAACTGGAAAGTTATTATGCTGGTAGTGAGTTGCTTTTTGCATTTGATAGTCGTTCTTGTAACTTTTCAAATCTTTAGGAAGCCACGAACCACTTAGGAATCGTTTACCAAAATCTTGGAGATCGTTTAACCCTTCGATTTTGATTTTAATAAATTATTTCCACAGTTTTTCAACTTTTTATGTATTAAATTGCAAGATTTGCAAACGCTAATTATCTAGGGTAATAGAAAAAGACACAAAGATGAAACAATTGTTGATTTTTGAGTCTGATTTTCCTGTAAATTAATAATTGTGCAAGAATCAGAAATTTTTTATTAGTAATCAAAATTTTTGTAGCATCGAAACGATTGTAATCGTCAAGAGAAAACCCAACCCATCCAATCGTTCCTCGACAAACACCCCAAATTAAATCTAATTACCCAAGACCCCCCCCATTTAACGATCCGCTGATACAGACAATACACTCGGAATTAATCGAATTATCGAATGAAACTTTTTGCTTGCATGAGTTTTCGTTCAGTTCATTTTCATTTGAAAGCCTCCCGGCCAAGCAGGAGCAACAAAGTCGACGATGGTCTCGACGGACTTAATCAATTTAGGTTAAAGTGGAGCAAAAAACAAATGGCATGTGAAACAAAGGAATAAAATAAAATTTACTGTTTCCGAATCAGCGAGTTTGAAAACCGTTCGGCTGTACGAGAGATATTTGTTGCGGGAAATATAACAGTCGGTTGCATTATTTCAGACGGGACTCAACCCCCGAATTTATAAACCATACGGTAACAGGAACGAAAAAAAAAATAAAAACCAAGGGGAAAACCCTCACGAAATCCTTGCGACAGGACGAAACTGATTTTCGCACTAAGCGCGACATCTGACGGCGACACGATGATATCGGGAAACAGGAACTCCGTTACAGGATGCAACGAAATATATGAAGTTTAAGTTACGAAAAACCGGGAGTGGTCGAGATTAATTAAATTTTATTGCGTTTCTTTAAGTTTTTTTTTTGAAAGTGGGTGGGTAATTGCCAACTTGACAAAACGAAAATTAATATTATTGCGTGAACGTATGCCAACATTCCTGACGTTTTCATATATAACTTTATTATTTTTACATTATACCCGCGTGGCATGACTTAAATGCATCATGTGAATGAAATAATGAGATTGCCGGGTCCTCAAGGACTTTTCTATTTAATTAAAATAATTTTCAGACCGTCATTAATTACGGAATGTCCAGGGAAACGGAGCTTTTTAACAACTAGACAAGAATCTTGCTAGCACAAATCAAAAAATCAACGCAACAGTAAATTTAATTTTTTTCACAATTATTATGCTAAGAATTTTTCCTAATGGAGTAGTTGTTCACAGTAGCCCAGATTTGGCGCCATCTGACTTTTAAATTCTTAAAAAAAATTCCAAATACAAATTTTGATTTTTTTTATCTTAATCGGTAAACTCTGGCAATTCAATTTTTGTTAAAATTTTTATTTTATTAAATTTTTTTGTAAAAATTAGTAGCAATCACAATTTTTTTTCGTTATCTAATATTGTTAAATCTTTTTATCAAAGTAATTATTTGATATTTTCTACTACCTACATTTACTGTCCTTTTTTCGTCCTTTTCCCGCTTTTTCAATACTTTTTTCAATTTTTTTAAATTTATTTTTTGCATTTAATTTGAAACAATTTTGCCAATTTTTTTCTTTTCACGACCTCCGCTGCGCTACCACTGACTTAATAGCTATTCAGTTAACTCCTTAAATTCTCTATTTTTTCGGGACGTAAACTTTTCGAAATCAAAGCGCTAAAGTAATCCCTGAAAACCCTGTATCGTCTTATGGAAAGCTGTAAGACGGTCGGGGACCGTCTAGGGGGATGTTGGGAGTTTTCGCGCCACCACCATCTCCGAATACCGAACCGACATCAGTAAATTCATCCCGAACCCAACACGACTGGTATTAAATTTAATCAAAGTAACAATGTAGTGGTTGCAAACGAAACCTCGGCCTTCTGAGAGGGTGTCGAAAATATAAGTTCTAATTTGTAATTTGCCAAGTGCGTTAGTTAACGTCTTCGCGGCAAATATCAAGAGGGCCGTTAAGGGAAAGTTGGAGAAAGTCACAATTTTGATTATTAAACGGGCCAAACGCGCCCCTATTCGCACACCGGATAAGAACGCGCCACCCCCGACCGCTGCACTCGAGGTATGATTAAAATTATTATGGGCCCCGTACTAAGTATGATTGTATTATTTAAGGTGTTTCAAGAGGTGCGTGTGACGACGTCGACGAACCGACCCGGGATCTTCGTCTTCAATGTCGTAAGGTAAATAAGGGAGAAAAGGACGAAACGTGCACCTGTGGCAGCGGCGGACGACCGCCCTTATTAATATAACGTGTCACTATCTCGGAACTTGAATGACACACTTTGTGCGATTGTTCTTAATATTCCCGGCAAATATCGACGTTAGCGGTTAGTAATAAAGCTTTGCTTCACTCGGGTCGGGGGAGGTCCCGAAACGCCAGGACCGACCCGAAAAACAACCTCCTCAAATCCATCAACTATAATTATTTTTGGAATTTAATTAACAAATTCTGGGAACCAAAATCAATTCTTTTCAAGCCAGGAAAACAAATCTTTAAAAATCTTTTTTTTTTTGGAAATTCCCTGATTTGTTGGCATTTTTTGAAAGACTTAGCACGCAAAATTCTATCACTTAAAATGTTGAAATGGATGTATTGTTATTATTTTGCCAAATAATTGCAAATGCCAAATTGGCGAAAACAGTAATTTTTGAATTTTGTTCACAAAAAACTACGTCAAAAATTACTTAGTAATTTTGAAACGGATGCGCTTTTATTTTCTGCAAAAAATAATTTAATTGCGTCAAAAACAAAAAATCGTCATTCCGGTAACGCATCGCTTTAGCTCAAATAAAATAAATTAAGGAAATTGATTACTACACCAATTAAATAACTTAATACGTGAATGGAATGATAAATTAAAATATTTTTCAAACAGAACTTGTCCTTTCTGTTATTATTTTTCAAAATAATAGCAAATGCCAAAATGGCAAAAACTGTAATTTTTGAATTTCGTTTACAAAAATCTACGCCAAAAATTATGTAATAATTTTGAACGGATGCGCTTTTATTTTCTGCAAAAAATAATTTAATTGCGTCAAAAACCAAAAATCGTCATTCCGGTAACGCATCGTTTTAGCTCAAATAAAATTAATTGAGGAAATTGATTACTACACCAATTAAATAACTATATACGTAAATAGAATGATAAATTAAATTATTTTTCAAACAGAACTTGTCCTTTTTGTTATTATTTTGCCAAATAATAGCAAATACCAAAATGGTAAAAACTGTAATTTTTGAATTTCGTTCGCAAAAAACTACGTCAAAAATCATTTAATAATTTTGAGCAGATGCGCTTTTATTTTCTGCAAAAAATAATTTAATTGCGTCAAAAACCAGAAATCGTCATTCCGGTAACGCATCGCTTTAGCTCAAATAAAATAAATTAAGGAAATTGATTACTACACCAATTAAATAACTTAATACGTGAATGGAATGATAAATTAAAATATTTTTCAAACAGAACTTGTCCTTTTTGTTATTATTTTGCCAAATAATAGCAAATGACAAAATGGCAAAAATTGTAATTTTGGATTCGGTTTACCAAAAGTTACGTCAAAAATTATTTAATGATTTTGGACAAATGCGTTTTTATTTTCTGCAAAAAGTAATTTATATTGCGTCAAAAGCTAAAAATCGTCATTCCGGTAACGCATCGTTTTAGCTCAAATAAAATAAATTGAGTAAATTGATTGCTATAGCAGTAAATAACTTTAGACGTAAATAAAATGGTGAATAATAATATTTTTGGAGCAGAACTTGAACTTTCTGTTATTATTTTGCCAAATAACAGCAAATGCCAAAATGTCAAGAACTTTAGTCCTGGATTCCGTATACGGAAATCTACGTCAAACATTACTTAATAATTTTGAAACGAATGTGCTTTTATTTTCTGCAAAATTTATTTTAATTGCGTTAAAAACCAAAAATTGTCATTCCGGTAACGCATCGCTTTAGCTCAAATAAAATAAATCGAGGAAATTGATTACTACACCAATTAAATAATTTTATCCGTAAATGGAATAGTGAATTAAAATATTTTTGGAACAAATCTTGTCTTTTCTGTTATTATTTTGCCAAATGATCGCAAATGGCAAAATGGCAAAAACAGTAATTTTGAATTTCTTCCACAGAAAATTACGTTAAAAATTATTTAATAATTTTGAAACCGATGCGGTTTTATTTTTTGCAAAGAATAATTTATATTGCGTCAAAACCAAAAATCGTCATTCCGGTAACGTATCGCTCTAGCTAATAAAAAATAAAAAATAAAGGAAACTAATTATTGTACCCATGAAATGGCATTATACTTGACAAAAATAGTAGATTGAAATATTTTTTAAGAGAATTGGTCCTTTTGGTTTTTATTTTATCTATAATCAACATGCGTAAATGACAAAATTATAGTTACGAATTCTAAATGCGGAAAAATTTATTAAATATTATTACAAAAATATTTAAAAAAATGTGCATACATTTGCTACAAAAAATAAATTTAAGCCATAACAAAAATCAAAAATCGTCATTCCGGTAACGTTTCGCTTTGACTCAATAAAATAAATTGTGAAAATTTATCACACCGATAAAATTGGTTTACAAATGAAAAAAATTGTAGATTAAAGTAAATTGTGTACAAAACTTGTCATCCTGTTATTATTTTGTCAATTAACACCACAAGCCGAAATGACAGAAACTACAGTTTTGAATTATAAGTGCGGAAAATTTTGTCAAAAATTATTTACAAACGTTGAAGGAGATGCGTGTACATTTTATGAAATAAACAAATTTATGGTCGAAAAAATCCCAAAAATCGTCATTCCGGTAATGCTAGGTACCCAAAGAGTTCAAAAAACTGGCATCACAAAATTTGGCATTTCTTTTTCTAAACAAAAAGGCAATAAAAAATTATTAGAATGCAAAATTTAAAAAATAACAAAACTGGCCAACAACAGAAGAGAAGAGTATTGAAAAAAAATAAATCGAAACGTATCGTTGATAGGGCAATTGCGGTCCTGGTGACGAAAGAATCAAGTCGTCGAGTCTATCGTTTCCTTTCCACCTCTAATTGCGAGTAGCTCTCGAAGTTTTAAAACTGAAAGTGCAGGAAACAAATATGATGAAATTGTCTCCACTAAAAGTTGAACGATAAAAGTTTAGGGGTCTTATTGTGCTTAACCGTTGGTATCATAATGGTAGGTTTTAATATGGCGTTGTATTCACAACAGTTAAGATTTGACAACTTCAGGCAAGTTAATCTAAGAGATAAAATTTAATTCGCCCCGGTGGATCCTCAGAGGGGCATTTGAGCCTTTGTTTGGGCTTTTGTGTTTCGGTAGCCTCGCCATGTCTTGAGTTCCTCATTCCTCCAGCCCGAAAACATATATCATAAACACGGTGGCGCGCTCTTAAGTTGGCGGTCGGTAAACTTGTGATGACGTATATTCCTGTATCTGTCTTCATTTCTTGATAGGCGTACTAATTATCAAAGCTCTACCAGGAAATTCGAGTCGTTCGTGTCTCATTAATACTGGCGGAAACGCGTCGTTTTCTTTACGAAAAAAAATTTTGTTACGGTCCTGAAAGAGGGAGAGCGCGCGCGCTTTTTCTGGAGCTTCCGATGTCCGCATTACCGTTTCGAACTCTTGTCTTGGATAAACAATGGCCGGCATGGCGATAATTTACAATCTATTGTTGGGAGTGGCGAACAAGGCGTGAACAGTCTTACCAACTTTGTGACTGGAGATTAACAGCGAGTAATCTTTGGCCAACTTTACATACATAAATATCCCCGCACTATATCTCGACGACGACGTGGCTGCGCAAGAAACCCATATCTTTGATATTGTTGGTTTAATCACCGGAGATACCGGACTTTGCCTTTATTTCACCCTTACCTACTGGGTGGTGGGTCTCTCTCACTCGGTGCTTTGCTTTATTATGTCATGCTGCCGGCTTTTACGGGACATAATAGAGCTTAGAACAATTGATATCGCTGTAAGACGAAAACATCCACAATCTTGTCCCGCTACCAAAAAAAAATGAAGAAAAACTAAACTTTCCTCCCATTTTCCCCAAAGCCAGAATCAGATACTTTTTGTGCCCAATGAGAGTTGAAGAAAACCAAAATTATTGTGAGTTCTTGTGAAAAAATTTAAAATAAAGAATGTTGAGGAATTGAATAGAATGTTAAAAGCAACAGGTAAAATTAAGAGCTGTAGAATTAACTTAAAATTTGATGTTGCCTTCCGAGGGGGAGCAACACGAAAAAATCTTTATACTTAACCAGAAACCAGAAAACTTACGCCTCAGAAAATGATTATGGAAGAACTGCCAAGTTTATTAAAAATAAATGGTCAAGAAACGTGTGGAAATAGAGACAATTAGAGAAATTATTACTTTGAGGAAAGCATGGAATAGAAGAGGGTTATGACAAAAATTGTAACGTTAACTAAAATCATGAAAATGAAAAATTGAAGAACACAAATCGAAAGGTTTCAACAAAATTTTGCAAATAACAGCAAAAACGTCTACTGGAAAAGTGAAGAAATAAAATTAAGAACAAAATTTAAAATAGAAATGAGTTTAAGAACTTAATAAAGTAAAAATCAAGAAAGGTACACTAGCAGACTTTTTAATTCATAAATATGGAAAGAATGTTAACAACAAAATATAATTGTGAAGAATAAAATGCTAAAGTGCTCCATTATTTAAAATAATTAATTAAAAAGAAGAAAAATAAGAGAATATTGTTCTGTAATAAATGTTTGATAAAAACAAGAAAACTGGAGACTAAAGTAGAGGAAGATAAAAAAAGCTTCAAAAATTGGAGATGACTCAACGTGTCGTGTTCTCTGTCGCACACACGGGGCGGTATAAGCACGACAACAGTGTGTTTCGTTGTCACAAAATACTTGAAATTACAAAGAATTTCTTATTTTCTCACTTTTACAAATCTAGAAACGTCAGTTCAAGGAGTAAATTTAATTTTAAGTAGATCGGTCAAGTACTTTTAAAAATTGACACGACTAAAATTTACCACTAAAATTTTAGCACTAATTTATCATTTTTAAATCCACCGCATCTTAGATCATTATTAAAAATATATTAGAACCGACACATCACCATTGGATTTTATCTACAACAAAAAGACTCTGATGATTTACCAGAGTTTTGGAGTATTGCATAACCACATAATGCATTTTCGTGTTCATGACATCTTGTGAAAACCAATAAAAGGAAAAAGTGAAAGAAGTTGTATAAAGAAGAAGAACAAAAGATATGGTAAATAGAGATGTGTTAAAAAGAAGAAATTTCAATCAGCAGAAGCTTCATAGAAATAAAAGGACATTGAAGAGCAGTAGCTAGAAATTAATCGAATCTAGCATAGCTCTATGAGAAGAAGAAAGATTAATTTTGAAGAAATTAAAGTTAAATTAAATTGTACTTAAATAAAGAGAAACGTAATCAAATTATTATATTAATTAGTTAAGAATTTTGAAGGAAGGTCAAAAAAAGAAATGCACTTGTTTAACAGGCAGCAATAGAAAAAAGAATCGGAACAAGTTGCACGAAGAAGTAAAAGTGTGATAAACAAAGATGCATTAATCAGAAGTTAGTTTAATAATTAAAAGTTCTAGAGAAATAGAAGAAAATTGAAAAAAAAGTTGTTAAAAATTAATTGAGGGTAAATTGTAATAGAACCTAGCATAGCTCTAAGAGAAGAAGAACGTGAAAGAAATTTCTATTAGCAATAATTTGACTGCTAATGGGCAGAAAACTGTGAAGAGTATATGAAAGGAAAAATCGCTAGTGAAGAAAATCGATTAATTTCGAAGAAATTAAAGTTAAATTAAATTGTACCTAAATAAAAAAAAATGTCATTCAATAATTATAGCAACTCGGCAAATTTTGAATAATTACTAAAAAGGAAGAAATGTAGTTGTTTAATAGGCAGCAATAGAAAGAAAAATTGGAGCAAATTGCACAAAGAAGAAAAAGTATAATAAGCAGAACTGTATTAAACAGAAGATAGTGAAGAGTGTTTAACAATTAGAGGCTCCGTAGAAATAAAAGAAAATTGAAGAGAAGTAGCTAGAATCTAATCGAATGTAAATAGTAATAAAGTCCAAATTAGTTCTAAGAGAAGGCGATATGAAAAAAATATTTATTGACAATAAATAAATGTTTACTGCTAATGGGCAGAAAACTGTGAAGAAAAATATGGAAAAAAACGTTACTGAAGAAAAACAAATAATTGCAAAAAATAAAGTTAAATTAAATTGAACCTAAATAGAAAGAATCGACATTAAATTATTATAGCAATTTGTCAAATTTTGAAGAATGATTAAAAAGGAAGAATTGTAGTTGTTTAACGGGCAGCAATAGAAAGAAGAAGTGAAACAAGGCGCAGAAAGAAGAAAAAGTGTGCGAAAGAGAGCTGTATTAAGAAGCAGATAGTTTAATAATTAAAGGCTTTATAAAAATAGAAGAAAAAAGAAGAACAATAGCTACAAATTACAAGAGAATCTAGCATAACTCTAAGACAAGGAGAAAGTCAGGAAAGTTATATATTGACAATAAATAAGTACTTATTGCCAAGGGTCAAAAACTTAAAAAAACTGTAAAGAAAAGCATGAAAATAAGATTAATTTCGAAGATATTAAAGTTAAATTAAATTGTACTTGAATAGAAGGAAAGATCGTTAAATTATTATAGCAAGTTGTCAAATTTTTAAGTTGGAAGAAATTAGCTGTTAGTTGCCTATCTTCATAAAAATTAAAGAAAATTAAAGAACAACAACAATTAGAAGAAGAAAATAGAGAAATTTAGTTAATTGACAATAATATTAAAGGTTTTTAATAATAACTTCAAATAACAATTGAAAAGGTACAAAAATGAAGAACGTAGCTACAACAGAATAAAAAAATTGCAGTTAAATTAAACTGTGCATTAAAAAGAAAAAAGTTATTAAAAGAAGAAATGCAGTTAATTAGCACGCTGCGGTAGAAATAGTTAACAGAGAAATAAAACAAATTGCATAAAAAGTAGAAAAATTAAAGAAGAAATTGAAAGAATGTTGCTATTAATTGTTCATCTTCATTAAATAGAAGAAAATTACCAAACAACAACTAAAAATGATTGGGAGAAAAAGCCTTTTTGTATTTATTAGTAACGAAGAAAATGAAAATGGAGTGATTCAATTGACAATAATGTAAGTGTTACTAATAATAACTTGAAGAAGCAGATAATGAACATATAAAAATAAAGAACGTACCTTGAAAAATGATCGAATTTAAAGAAGAAAGTATGATAAACAGAAATGTATTTGGAAGAAAATAGATACAAAATTGAGGGCAAAATTAGTGTTACCTGCTCATATTTATGGAAATAGAAGATAACTGGAGAACATTGCCTAAATATTAATAGTGAAAAGCAAAAGAGTGGAACGGAAAGTGCTTTACTAGATAAAGAAAATTCTGAAGAAGAAGAAAATAAAAAAATATTGTCTACATTAAAAGAAATAAAAAGTTAGGTAAAGTCAATCAAAAATTAAAATAACTAAAAGAAACAAAGAATGACCAAGGTTCATATAGGAAGCAGCTAAGATAAGGTGAAGTAAAATATGCTAAAAATATTAAAAATACAGATAATTCAAGAAGTACAAGAAATTAATAAGCAAAAAATATTGAAGAAAACTCAATCATGCAGATAGAAACAAATTTACAAAAGGATGTATAAAAAACATAGAAATCAAAAAACTTTTCAAAAGCTTTAATAGAACATTATATAAGAACTCAGCAAAAAGCAAAAACTTTATGAATTTATGCATCAGATAATGAAAAATACTTATAGTACATTAAGATTTATTATTGTTAAAATAGCTTGAAACATATTTGAATAATAAATATTTAAGGAGTAAAAAAGAAGACACTAAAAGGTGGAGAAAATTGCAGAGTGTAAAATCAACAAAGTAGCAAACATCAGCAGTAGCAAATTAATTAAAAAATAATAGAAAGATGTTGAGAAATGTCAAAATCAAACTTAAAAATTTTGAATATAATAAAAAACTTTTGAATACACATTGAAGCTAAGAAAGAGAAAGTTTGGAAAAAAATTATGAAATAATTTTAAAAACAATTGATAGGAATATAAATGCCAAAAACATAGTTAAAAATTAAATAAAAAACTTTCTGAAGTTTTTTGGATCAAGGGCTCCGGTTATTTTTATACATTGAAAAATATAGAAAAGTATATAAATATGAAAGTGTGATAGAAGAAAAAACTAGGACCAAAAATAAAAAAATTGCTAAGAAGCATTTTTAAAAAGTGTAGAAAAGCGAAAGGAAAGTGTAGACTAGGAAGAAAATGACAAAAATTAACTTGAGAAACAGCGATCAACTGAAGAAACATCTTTGAAAAACCACTAAGCAAAGGAGCTGAAGGATGAAAAGGAAAAGTTTCAAAATTTAAAAACAATTAAAATGCAAAACTTCTTAGATAACAAATACACAAAAATTATAAAATTATAAAAGAAGGAAGAGTGGTGAAAAATCTCATTTAAATATAAGGAAATATTATTAAGGTTAGAATTTTTTGTGTTGGAAGAACTAAAGAATTATTTAAAAATTACTTGAATACGCAGATGACTAAAAAATTTTAAACAAGCAACGCAAGATGTGATTTGAAAATGTGAAGAGAAAATTAGTGTACAAAGTAATTGTGAGAGTTACTTTATAAAAAGTTATAAAAAAATTGAATAGCATAAAGAAAATTAAAATATTTTGAAATTCCATAAAAGTAGATCAAAATCTAGGACAATAAAGGGTTGAGGAGTTGTGTTGAGAAAAGAATAGATATATTAAAATAATTTTTTACGTCAAATTTAAAAAAAACAATGGAAGTGGCGTCAATTTTTCAGTAATTTCCCCTAATTACGTAATGAAATTAATTAAACAATTTCGAGTGGTCAGTAAATCAAGCCCGTTTTGTTTAATGAATAGTCAGGAGGGAGAACGACGTATAATAAAAAATCCGTGATCACGAATATAATAATACAATGGGACTATGATGAAATCACATTACTCGTCCTAATTAATAAATCTAGCTCATAAAGAATGCATGAATGGGCCCGGTCCTGCCTACCGACAATACAAAAATTTGTCACAAACTCCCCGGTGTAACATAACGCATGAATCTGACATGGTGCCCTACCTGCTAGAACCGGCGGGACACCTCACCCTTAGGTAGCCGACGAAACAAATATAACGATAACACGTCTCCATCCCTCACCGAAAAAGAGGGGCGCGATAATATTAAAAACGTCCCATAAATCCGTTTCGATAATATTAAAAATATCACTTCTTCCTCAACATTTGCATCGAAAACTTTTTGATTTACGACATTTAATATTTTTCCTTATCGAGAGAATCTCGCCGGTAATTGTCGCTATGATAATAAATTCGATGGGGCGCGATATGGATGACGAAAATAAAAGAATCATCGGCGTCGTTTCCGGTTTATGATTGTTGGTTATGATGATATTTATGACGTTTGTGACAAGAATCGATTACCGGGGTGGGGTTTTGTATCAACTTTTGTTTCTTCGAGCAAGTTTTTCGACAAGCGAATTGTTGTTTTATTTATTACACAGTAATCTTTCCAAAATAACTTTCTGTTAATAGTTTTACTTCGGTGGAGTTTCCGAGACGACTGGATTAAGATATATCCAGGCCATCTACGACTTTTTACACTTATCTTTTATGGATTATTTGTCTTCGTTTCTGATGTGGCGCCCCGTCAAGGGGCAGGAATCGACGCAATAACTATATGAGTTCACTTCGGGATCAGGACCGGCCTCAAAAAATTAAAAATTTACTCTCAACTTAATTTTTTTTATTGAAACTCTCTTGGAGGTGCGTAAATTTTTGACGTGGCGTCCAGGACCGTACAGTTCCGGGTGATTAATCAATTAGCCCCGTAATCACCGTTTTTTTCCGCCGCCCCGGCGGCGATTTAAATCGCTCCTGGTGGCGTCGCACGTTTAAGGACTGCATTTCGTTTTTTGAAATATATGTCCTTTCGTTGTTTCCAGGCCTCGCTAACGATGAATTATGTAGACACGCGGGGTAAACTCGTAGCAGGACATATGGAACGGTGGATGGTAATTCACTAAACCACGCCCGGTTTTTAATTTTAATACAGAATGATGTCACGTAATCAGTATATTAAAACGGCAGCATAACGGTATCTCGGAGGAATCATCACAACGGTAATTACCCCTCCCGTCCGTGATTTACCGGCGGGAGGGCATCGGAAAAAATTTTGGGGGTTCCCCCGGATGTGTGATGGGCCGCTTCTATAACAAAACTCGATTATTCGAGCACAGCAACAGTCTCCTTAACGGCCCTCTAACTCTTAATGCTTATCTTGAGCATTGGGTTTCACATCGGCATAAATCCACCCGAAAGGGGGTGGTGGGGTATTGCGTCCCCTCGCGGACCCGACCGTTTCGTCGGATGGCGCGCCATCGTCCCGCTCCCGCTCTACCACCTCGTCTTCGAGGGTCATTGTAAACTGATGAGGGTGTAAATAACCACCCCCCACCTCTTTTTACTACCCCGTTCATCTTAACTAACCCTTTACGTCTACTAAAGTCCTTTCATTATATCGAAGATGCCCGGCAAGAAGCGCTTGATTAAATTTAGTGGCTTGCCGTGAGAAACACCACGCCATCATAAGGTATAAATGGGGACGGCGGCGGCGGAGATCATGCAGATTGTTATTATATTGTAATTTTGTGTACAAAGTGGGAGGGTGACGTGCTGAAACACTGCCATACAAGTGGGGGGGTTTCTCTTTAGCGAGACCACTAATTTTGAAATTACCAAATATTTTCAAAAAATGGAAGAAGTCGATTGGATTTTCTAAAATAATCTTTTTTGCAACTGGAGGATTCGGGGCTGGATTTCAAAATCTTTAAAATTCTTAAATTTTGACTACAATTCTTCACTTTTACCGTTTCAAATTATTATTGAAAACTTCAATCTTCAATGAGTTTCACATAAAAAATTTTTGCAAGATTCTCTTCAGCACTGCCAATAATTTTAAAATTGTAAAAATATTTGCAACTGGAAAATTTCAGACTGAATTTCAAAATTTTCAAAAATATTAAAATTTCGGCATTAATTCTTCACCTTTACGGTTTCAAATTATAATTGAAAATTTTCAAATTTATTGATTTTTGACACTAAATTTGTTATTCTCTTAGGCCTGTTGAAGTTGGATTTTCAATTAATTTTACCTAAAGAAAAATTGGTGAGCTTCTCTTCAATGCTGCATTAATTTTAAAAATTTTAAAATATTTGTAACTTGAGAATTCCAAACTGAATTTCAAAATTTTCAAAAATGTTAAAATTTTGGCAAAAATTCTTCACTTTTGCGGTTTGAAATTATTACTGAAAATATTTAAGTTTACTGATTTTTGAGACTAAATTTGTTATTTTCTTAGGTCTGTCAAATTTGGATCTTTAATAAGTGTTACCTAACGAAAAATTGGTGAGCTTCTCTTCAGTGCTGCCACTAATTTTAAAATTTTAAAATTTTAAAAATATTTGTAACTTGAGAATTCCAAACTAAATTTAAAAATTTTCAAAATTGTTAAAATTTTGGCAAAAATTCTTTACCTTTACGGTTTCAAATTATAATTGAAAATTTTCAAATTTATTGATTTTTGACGCTAAATTTGTTATTCTCTTAGGCCTGTTGAAGTTGGATTTTCAATGAATCTTACCTAAAGAAAAATTGGTGAGGTTCTCTTCAGTGCTGTCACTTATTTTCAAATTTTAAAAATATTTGTAACTTGAGAATTCCAAACCGAATTTCTAAATTTTCAAAAATGTTAAAATTTCGGCAAAAATTCTTCACCTTTACGGTTTGAAATTATTATTGAAAATATTCAAATTTATTGATTTTTGACACTAAATTTGTTATTGTCTTAGGCCTGTCAAATTTGGATCTTTAATAAGTGTTACCTAAAGAAAAATTGGTGAGTTTCTCTTCCGTGCTGCCACTAATGTTAAAATTTTAAAAATATTTGTAACTTGAGAATTCCAACCTGAATTTCAAAATTTTTAAAAATGTTAAAATTTTGGCAAAAATTCTTCACTTTTACGGTTTGAAATTATTACTGAAAATATTCAAATTTACTGATTTTTGACACTAAATTTGTTATTTTCTTAGGTCTGTCAAATTTGGATCTTTAATGTGTGTTACCTAAAAAAAAATTGGTGAGCTTATTTTCAGTGCTGCCACTAATTTTAAAATTTTAAAAATATTTGTAACTTGAGAATTCCAAACTAAATTTCAAAATTTTAAAAAATGTTAAAATTTCGGCAAAAATTCTTCACCTTTACGGTTTCAAATTATTATTGAAAATATTCAAATTTATTGATTATTGACACTAAATTTGTTATTCTCTTAGGTCTGTCAAATTTGTATCTTCAATGAGTTTTACCTAAAGAAAAATCGGGGAGCTTCTCTTCAGTGCTGCCACTAATTTTAAAATTTCAAAAATATTTGTAACTTGAGAATTCCAAACTGAATTTCAAAATTTCTAAAAATGTTATAATTTTGGCAAAAATTCTTCACCTTTACGGTTTCAAATTATTATTAAAAAATTTCAAATTTACCGATTTTTGACACTAAATTTGTTATTTTCTTAAGTCTGTCAAATTTGTATCTTCAATGAGTTTTACCTAAAGAAAAATTGGTGAGCTTCTCTTGAGTGCTGCCATTAATTTTAAAATTTTAAAAATATTTGTAACTTGAGAATTCCAAACTAAATTTCAGAATTTTCAAAAATGTTAAAATTTCGGCAAAAATTCTTCACCTTTACGGTTTTAAATTATTATTGAAAATATTCAAATTTATTGATTTTTACGCTAAATTTGTTATTCTCTTATGTAGGCCTGTCAAATTTGGATCTTCAATGAGTTTTACCCAAAGAAAAATCGGGGAGCTTCTCTTCAGTGCTGCCACTAATTTTAAAATTTCAAAAATATTTGTAACTTGAAAATTCCAAACTGAATTTCAAAATTTTCAAAATTTTCAAAATTTCGACAAAAATTCTTCACCTTTACGGTTTCAAATTATTATTGTAAATATTCAAATTTATTGACTTTTAACGTTAAATTAGTTATTCTCTCAGGCCTGTCGAATTTAAATCTTCTAAGAGTTTTACCTAAAAAAATTGGTGAGCTCCTCTTTAGTGCTGCCATTAATTTTAAAATTTTAAAATATTTGTAACAATACTTGTAACTCAACTGTACAATGGAAAAAGTTTATTGTTTTCTTTTTACAATATTTTCTCTAACTTGAGAGCTTTCGACAGAATTTCAAAATTTTCAAAATTATTAAAATATAGCAACAATTCTTCAGGTTTTCGGATTTAAATTTTACTGCAATTTTCTAAATTTATTGGTCCTCAATACTAAATGTTGCACGTTACCATGCCTGTCAAATTCGCATCTTCAGTGAGTTGGTCATAAAAATTTCAAGATTTTCAAAATTTCTATATCTCTAGCCAAACACAAGTAAAAAAATATTCTAATAATTTCAAATTTTTTTTACCGCCTTGATTGCCCGCTAAGCACTCAAGATTTTTTTAGGAAATTGTGAAATTAACCAAAATAGTTGTGATAGCTTCTGGCTATTTCTTAACGAGTATCCGTTACATTATGCTGATGTTAGAAAAATATTAGATTGCGTTAGGGGTTAAGTAAAAGAAATTTTTTTTCGTAAATTACTAGAGTTCTTACACAATTTTGCTTTAACCACTAAACTTCCAAGTTTTTCTGTTCAGTTAGAATTAAATCGTTTCACTTTTTGTTACAAATATTATTATGTCCACACTTTTGACACGCAATTATTAACTAATTGTTTTAAATTTGATACCAAGCAAAAGTATTTTATATTAGCCAAATAAAAGTAAAAAATATTCTGACGATCTCTAATTTTTTTTAACGTCTTGATTGTATTCAACTAAACACTCAAGAATTTTTAAGAAATTTGTGAAAACAACCAAAATATTTGTGATAACTTTTGGCTAGTTCTTAACAAGTATCTGTCATTCTAAGCTAATGTTAGAAAAAAATAGATTCAGTTATCATGTTACGTTAAAAGTTAAATAAAAAAATATTTTCGTAAATTACTGCAGCTCCCACACAATTTTGTGTTAACCACTAAACTTCTAAGATTTTCTGTTTAGTTAGAATTGAAGCGTTTCACTTTTCGTTACAAGTATTGTTATGGCCAGGTTCTTAACACTCAACTTTGACTTCATTGTTTTAAATTTGATAGCAAACAAAAATATTTTATATTGCTAGCATAATAGACTTAAGAAAAATTTGGCAATTTTAATTTTTTGTTTGTCTTGCCCCACCAAACACTCAAGAATTTTGAAGATAATCATGAAAACAAGCAAAATAGTTGTGATAATTTTTAGATAGTTTTTAACTAGTATCCGTCTCTCTAAGCTGATATTAGAAAAGATTAGATAAGGTCAAGTCATGGTACGTTAGAGGTTAAGTAAAAATTATTTCTTTCCTGAATTGCTGGAGCTTCTATACAGTTTTGTGTTAACCACTAAACTTTCAACATTTTCTGTTCAATTAGAATTAAAGCGTTTCGATTTTCGTTACATATATTGTTCTCTCCAAGTTTCTGGCGTGCATTTTTTACTTAATTGTTTTAAATTTGATACCAAGCAAAAATATTTTATATTGTTAGCCAAGTACAAGTAAAAAAAAATCCGACTATTTCTAATTTTTTTTAACGCCTTGATTTTCTCAACCAAACACTCCAGAATTTTTAAGAAAATCGTTAAGGCAACCAAAATAGTTGTGATAAATTTTAGCTAGTTTTTAACAAGTATCTGTTACTCTAAGCTAATGTTAGAAAAAAATAGATTCGGTTGTATCATGTTACGTTAGGAGTTAAATAAAAAATATTTTCGTAAATTACTGCAGCTCCCACACAATTTTGTGTTAACCACTAAACTTCTAAGATTTTCTGTTTAGTTAGAACTGAAGCGTTACACTTTTCGTTACAAATATTGTTATGGCCACGTTCTTAACGCTCAACTTTGACTTCATTGTTTTAAATTTGATAGCAAACAAAAATATTTTATATTGCTAGCATAATAGACTTAAGAAAAATTTGGCAATTTTAATTTTTTGTTTGTCTTGCCCCACCAAACACTCAAGAATTTTGAAGATAATCATGAAAACAAGCAAAATAGTTGTGATAATTTCTAGATAGTTTTTAACGAGTATCCGTCTCTCTAAGCTGATATTAGAAAAGATTAGATGAGGTCAAATCATGGTACGTTAGAGGTTAAGTTAAAATTATTTTTTTCCTGAATTGCTGGAGCTTCTATACAGTTTTGTGTTAACCACTAAACTTTCAACATTTTCTGTTCAGTTAGAATTAAAGCGTTTCGATTTTCGTTACATATATTGTTCTCTCCAAGTTTCTGGCGTGCATTTTTTACTTAATTGTTTTAAATTTGATACTAAGCAAAAATATTTTATATTGTTAGCCAAGTACAAGTAAAAAAAATCCGACTATTTCTAATTTTTTTGAACGCCTTGATTTTCTCAACCAAACACTCCAGAATTTTTAAGAAAATCGTTAAGGCAACCAAAATAGTTGTGATAGATTTTAGCTAGTTTTTAACAAGTATCTGTTACTCTAAGCTAATGTTAGAAAAAAATAGATTCGGTTGTATCATGTTACGTTAGGAGTTAAATAAAAAATATTTTCGTAAATTACTGCAGCTCCCACACAATTTTGTGTTAACCACTAAACTTCTAAGATTTTCTGTTTAGTTAGAATTGAAGCGTTTCACTTTTCGTTACAAGTATTGTTATGGCCAGGTTCTTAACACTCAACTTTGACTTCATTGTTTTAAATTTGATAGCAAACAAAAATATTTTATATTGCTAGCATAATAAACTTAAGAAAAATTTGGCAATTTTAATTTTTTGTTTGTCTTGCCCCACCAAACACTCAAGAATTTTGAAGATAATCATGAAAACAAGCAAAATAGTTGTGATAATTTCTAGCTAGTTTTTAACGAGTATCCGTCTCTCTAAGCTGATATTAGAAAAGATTAGATAAGGTCAAGTCATGGTACGTTAGAGGTTAAGTAAAAATTATTTCTTTCCTGAATTGCTGGAGCTTCTATACAGTTTTGTGTTAACCACTAAACTTTCAACATGTTCTGTTCAATTAGAATTAAAGCGTTTCAATTTTCGTTACATATATTGTTCTCTCCAAGTTTCTGGCGTGCATTTTTTACTTAATTGTTTTAAATGTGATACCAAGCAAAAATATTTTATATTGTTAGCCAAGTACAAGTAAAAAAAGATCCGACTATTTCTAATTTTTTTTAACGCTTTGATTGTCTCAACCAAACACTCCAGAATTTTTAAGAAAATCGTTAAGGCAACCAAAATAGTTGTGATAGATTGTAGCTAGTTTTTAACAAGTATCTGTTACTCTAAGCTAATGTTAGAAAAAAATAGATTCGGTTGTATCATGTTACGTTAGGAGTTAAATAAAAAATACTTTCGTAAATTACTGCAGCTCCCACACAATTTTGTGTTAACCACTAAACTTCCAAGATTTTCTGTTTAGTTAGAACTGAAGCGTTTCACTTTTCGTTACAAGTATTGTTATGGCCAGGTTCTTAACACTCAACTTTGACTTCATTGTTTTAAATTTGATAGCAAACAAAAATATTTTATATTGCTAGCATAATAGACTTAAGAAAAATTTGGCAATTTTAATTTTTTGTTTGTCTTGCCCCACCAAACACTCAAGAATTTTGAAGATAATCATGAAAACAAGCAAAATAGTTGTGATAATTTCTAGATAGTTTTTAACGAGTATCCGTCTCTCTAAGCTGATATTAGAAAAGATTAGATGAGGTCAAATCATGGTACGTTAGAGGTTAAGTTAAAATTATTTTTTTCCTGAATTGCTGGAGCTTCTATACAGTTTTGTGTTAACCACTAAACTTTCAACATTTTCTGTTCAGTTAGAATTAAAGCGTTTCGATTTTCGTTACATATATTGTTCTCTCCAAGTTTCTGGCGTGCATTTTTTACTTAATTGTTTTAAATTTGATACTAAGCAAAAATATTTTATATTGTTAGCCAAGTACAAGTAAAAAAAAATCCGACTATTTCTAATTTTTTTGAACGCCTTGATTTTCTCAACCAAACACTCCAGAATTTTTAAGAAAATCGTTAAGGCAACCAAAATAGTTGTGATAGATTTTAGCTAGTTTTTAACAAGTATCTGTTACTCTAAGCTAATGTTAGAAAAAAATAGATTCGGTTGTATCATGTTACGTTAGGAGTTAAATAAAAAATATTTTCGTAAATTACTGCAGCTCCCACACAATTTTGTGTTAACCACTAAACTTCTAAGATTTTCTGTTTAGTTAGAATTGAAGCGTTTCACTTTTCGTTACAAGTATTGTTATGGCCAGGTTCTTAACACTCAACTTTGACTTCATTGTTTTAAATTTGATAGCAAACAAAAATATTTTATATTGCTAGCATAATAAACTTAAGAAAAATTTGGCAATTTTAATTTTTTGTTTGTCTTGCCCCACCAAACACTCAAGAATTTTGAAGATAATCATGAAAACAAGCAAAATAGTTGTGATAATTTCTAGCTAGTTTTTAACGAGTATCCGTCTCTCTAAGCTGATATTAGAAAAGATTAGATAAGGTCAAGTCATGGTACGTTAGAGGTTAAGTAAAAATTATTTCTTTCCTGAATTGCTGGAGCTTCTATACAGTTTTGTGTTAACCACTAAACTTTCAACATGTTCTGTTCAATTAGAATTAAAGCGTTTCAATTTTCGTTACATATATTGTTCTCTCCAAGTTTCTGGCGTGCATTTTTTACTTAATTGTTTTAAATGTGATACCAAGCAAAAATATTTTATATTGTTAGCCAAGTACAAGTAAAAAAAGATCCGACTATTTCTAATTTTTTTTAACGCTTTGATTGTCTCAACCAAACACTCCAGAATTTTTAAGAAAATCGTTAAGGCAACCAAAATAGTTGTGATAGATTGTAGCTAGTTTTTAACAAGTATCTGTTACTCTAAGCTAATGTTAGAAAAAAATAGATTCGGTTGTATCATGTTACGTTAGGAGTTAAATAAAAAATACTTTCGTAAATTACTGCAGCTCCCACACAATTTTGTGTTAACCACTAAACTTCCAAGATTTTCTGTTTAGTTAGAACTGAAGCGTTTCACTTTTCGTTACAAGTATTGTTATGGCCAGGTTCTTAACACTCAACTTTGACTTCATTGTTTTAAATTTGATAGCAAACAAAAATATTTTATATTGCTAGCATAATAGACTTAAGAAAAATTTGGCAATTTTAATTTTTTGTTTGTCTTGCCCCACCAAACACTCAAGAATTTTGAAGATAATCATGAAAACAAGCAAAATAGTTGTGATAATTTCTAGCTAGTTTTTAACGAGTATCCGTCTCTCTAAGCTGATATTAGAAAAGATTAGATAAGGTCAAGTCATGGTACGTTAGAGGTTAAGTAAAAATTATTTCTTTCCTGAATTGCTGGAGCTTCTATACAGTTTTGTGTTAACCACTAAACTTTCAACATGTTCTGTTCAATTAGAATTAAAGCGTTTCAATTTTCGTTACATATATTGTTCTCTCCAAGTTTCTGGCGTGCATTTTTTACTTAATTGTTTTAAATGTGATACCAAGCAAAAATATTTTATATTGTTAGCCAAGTACAAGTAAAAAAAGATCCGACTATTTCTAATTTTTTTTAACGCTTTGATTGTCTCAACCAAACACTCCAGAATTTTTAAGAAAATCGTTAAGGCAACCAAAATAGTTGTGATAGATTGTAGCTAGTTTTTAACAAGTATCTGTTACTCTAAGCTAATGTTAGAAAAAAATAGATTCGGTTGTATCATGTTACGTTAGGAGTTAAATAAAAAATACTTTCGTAAATTACTGCAGCTCCCACACAATTTTGTGTTAACCACTAAACTTCCAAGATTTTCTGTTTAGTTAGAACTGAAGCGTTTCACTTTTCGTTACAAGTATTGTTATGGCCAGGTTCTTAACACTCAACTTTGACTTCATTGTTTTAAATTTGATAGCAAACAAAAATATTTTATATTGCTAGCATAATAGACTTAAGAAAAATTTGGCAATTTTAATTTTTTGTTTGTCTTGCCCCACCAAACACTCAAGAATTTTGAAGATAATCATGAAAACAAGCAAAATAGTTGTGATAATTTCTAGATAGTTTTTAACGAGTATCCGTCTCTCTAAGCTGATATTAGAAAAGATTAGATGAGGTCAAATCATGGTACGTTAGAGGTTAAGTTAAAATTATTTTTTTCCTGAATTGCTGGAGCTTCTATACAGTTTTGTGTTAACCACTAAACTTTCAACATTTTCTGTTCAGTTAGAATTAAAGCGTTTCGATTTTCGTTACATATATTGTTCTCTCCAAGTTTCTGGCGTGCATTTTTTACTTAATTGTTTTAAATTTGATACTAAGCAAAAATATTTTATATTGTTAGCCAAGTACAAGTAAAAAAAAATCCGACTATTTCTAATTTTTTTGAACGCCTTGATTTTCTCAACCAAACACTCCAGAATTTTTAAGAAAATCGTTAAGGCAACCAAAATAGTTGTGATAGATTGTAGCTAGTTTTTAACAAGTATCTGTTACTCTAAGCTAATGTTTGAAAAAAATAGATTCGGTTGTATCATGTTACGTTAGGAGTTAAATAAAAAATATTTTCGTAAATTACTGCAGCTCCCACACAATTTTGTGTTAACCACTAAACTTCTAAGATTTTCTGTTTAGTTAGAATTGAAGCGTTTCACTTTTCGTTACAAGTATTGTTATGGCCAGGTTCTTAACACTCAACTTTGACTTCATTGTTTTAAATTTGATAGCAAACAAAAATATTTTATATTGCTAGCATAATAGACTTAAAAAAATTTGGCAATTTTAATTTTTTGTTTGTCTTACCCCACCAAACACTCAAGAATTTTGAAGATAATCATGAAAACAATCAAAATAGTTGTGATAATTTCTAGCTAGTTTTTAACGAGTATCCGTCTCTCTAAGCTGATATTAGAAAAGATTAGATGAGGTCAAATCATGGTACGTTAGAGGTTAAGTAAAAATTATTTTTTTCCTGAATTGCTGGTGCTTCTATACAGTTTTGTGTTAACCACTAAACTTTCAACATTTTCTGTTCAATTAGAATTAAAGCGTTTCAATTTTCGTTACATATATTGTTCTCTCCAAGTTTCTGGCGTGCATTTTTTACTTAATTGTTTTAAATGTGATACCAAACAAAAATATTTCATATTGTTAGCCAAGTACAAGTAAAAAAAAATTCTGACAATTTCTAATTTTTTTTAACTCCTTGATTCTCTCAACCAAACACTCAAGAACTTTTAAAAAAATCGTGAAAGCAACCAAAATAGTTGTGCTAGATTGTAGCTAGTTTTTAACAAGTATCTGTTACTCTAAGCTAATGTTAGAAAAAAATTAGATGAAGTTGTTTCCTGCTACGTTAGGGGTTAAGTAAAAGAAGAAAATATTTCCGAAAATGACTGCAGTTCCTACACAATTTTGCGTTAACCACCAAACTTCCAAGATTTTCTGTTCAGTTAGATCTAAAGCGTTTCACTTTTCGTTACAAATAACGTTATGTCCACGTTTCTGACGCACAATTTTTTCTTAATTGTTTGAAATTTGATACTTAGCAAAAATATTTTATAGTGGTATACGAATACAAGTAAAAGAATATTCTGACGGTTTCTAATTTTTTTAACGCCTTGATTGCCCTACCAAGCACTCAAAAATTTTCTTAAAAATCGTGAATTGAAGCGTTTCACTTTTCGTTACAAATATTGTTATGGTCACGTTTCTAACGCGGAATTTTGATTTCATTGTTTTAAATTTGATACTAGACAAAAATATTTTATATTGCTAGATGAATAGACTTAAAAAAAATCTGACGATTTAAATTTTTTTTAACATCTCAACTGCCCACTAAACCCCCAAGAATTTTGAAGATAAACGTGAAAACAACCAAAACAGATGTGATACCTTCTGGTTATTCTTGACGAGTATTCGTCACTAATTTGACGTTAGAAGACTTTAAATGGGGTTGTTTGACGTTAGGGGTTGGAGTAAATAAAAAATCGACATGGTCGGTTGCGATGGTACGGAAAAACCGCAACGAAATTTTCATACGATTATTATTATATAGCCGATGTGCTCTCCGAAGCGTGTATGTTCTATTCACATCAGCCCAGAACGAACGTGATATGTAAGAAAAACTTTTGACGTGGATGCGTTATAGTAGAATGCCTTCGCATGTCATTCAGATTTACAGCGATATTATGAAATAGAAACTCCCGGTTTTATTTGATATGCAAACTTCAACGCCGGCAAACATGCAGGAGCAGCGGGATACGACCCTTAAAAATTCCTACCCAAAAATCTTCCATTCTCTCCAACTATTATATTATAGCCAATCGTTGACACAGTATTAATAAATAATCGCGTGAATGCACCCTTGTCGACGAACATGCAACTTCATATAAAAACGATAAATCAAGCTTTGGCTTTTCATTTCCTCAGTTTCGACTTTTTCATTATAACCGGTTAACTGGCAAATTACGAAACAACAAATTTCCCCCATCTATCAAGAAAATAATTGCAAATATTCAGAAGAACAAAAAACATTTGTTTCTAAAAAAAATCACGAAATCAAGCAATTTTATCGAAAATCACGAAGTAAATAAACAACGGATAATTGGGGTGCTCGCAGGGCCCTATTAAGACGCCCCTTCAAATATTTGCTTCGGTTATTCTCCCATCTTTCGATTGCGTTCACCTTGATGCCTGCCAATTCCCAATCCGATTTGTGGCCCCGTCTCCGGTTGTTTTAAACACACAATCGAACCAAATACTGGTAAAAATCCTCTTGTTTTAAATCAGCGGTTCTGCTACTACCCTATCGCAGTAACTTTCAGTGTGTTTAATATATAAAAGACTCACTTAATCTATTTTTTAATAAAATTGAATTTTAGTAAAAATTAGCTTCATTTACTATTCCGCATTGCGCAAATAAATAAATTTATAAAAATGTTAACAAATTTAGTTAGATGAGAGGGTTGGTAAATTTGGAACTTTTGTGTTAGCTGTTGAGGTTGTTAGAGTATTTACGAAAGATGTGGCAGCGTTGGGTGGGTGGGTCTCTGGTTCTATACAAATGCAATCTGTGTTGTGCGGTTCGCTTATTTTGCAATATACACTGGGTCTATTCAGTCTGTAATGGTGTATTAATAATTGAGAGTTTCATTCGAAGACTTGCCGGTCTGTTTAGAAACGTATCGCCGAGCGATTGATGAAAAGTTTCTTTATTTTCAGCGAAAGCACCTGCGAGCGCTTTGGGGTTGTGGACGGATGAAGGAGAGAAAAGGGGACCTTCAAACGATGAAATGTCAAAGGGGAGGAGGCAATTTACAATTTCGGTTTGTTTACTCGAAAATCGTACAAAAAATTTCAAAGTAAACATTTAAAAAATTATTGCAAACGCCGACTTGTTATTGCAATACTTTGGGTTTTTCAAAATTGGGTTCCAACTAATTTAAAAAAGTTAAGAAAAACTTATTGAAAGAATCGGATTTGTGACGACGTTTTAGCAAAATCACTGCTTCCGCTGCTAGTTACTCAAATGCTGGTTTAATTTTTTTATGTTGCCTTTGCGTGTCTCTATGTGACTTTAGCCATTTTAATTCAGCCTTCCAGTATCTTCAATTCTCGCCCTATTTCCAGTTTTGTTTATTACAATATCGTTCTCCAAACCTTTTATTTCCTTTTCTTTTTTCCTTCCATTTTTTTCTACTCCTGACATTAGAGATATTTCTAAATACATTTTTTCATATTTAATTTTTCTTCATTTGGCTACAATTATCTTTTGAATTAAATTAAAACTTTTTTCGCTATTGCCTTCAAGCTATTTTTTGACTTTTCTCAAAATTAGTTACTTGAGAATTTCACTAAATTTTTTCAACGATTCCAGAAACTCCAAACCCCCAATAGCAATAATTTGGATTTATTTCTCTTCCAAATAGATATAGCGAAATACGCCCGAAACCGCCACCCTGTTATAACCAGAGAAATATCCGTAAGTGTCAAAAATTTATTTAAATTTAAAAAATCCCATTGAGCTGCTCCGGCTTTATTTCGTATAAATTTCAAGGTGATGTAGTGTACATAAAACTCACCTGCTCCCGTCTCGCCCTCGTCCCGTTTTCTCCCGATTTTCTCACCCCTCTTCCCCTTTACCCCACTGGAGGCCAGGAAGCAGGAAGGATAACACGAGGGGCTAACGTGGTCCCTTCAAGGATCTCTCGTTCTATGTGTATGTGTGTGTTTAATTATGGAACCGACAAGACCAGAGAATTTATTGGTCAACATCTTAGACGCTCTCGCCCATGTTTAGGCATGTAGTAAAGTCGTCCTTTCGAAATAGAGCGGGGAGTAACGACGCAATGCAGAGACGAACCAGCAATATTCGAAAGAAATTGGAATTTCGCCCGGATTTAAACTAATTAAACACATCAAATAGTGGGAATATATCTAACAGTAAGTAGTTTCAGACATTTTACTTTTTATCGAAAATTAATTGATATGGTAATTAAATAGAGGGATAGGTGTAAGGTTTTTGGAAAATTTCTGAAGAAATAATTAGCAACTAACTATATATGGCAATAATTTAAACAATTAATTCAATTTTTTTGAGATTTGATAACAAAGTAGAAATGAAAAAAGAAATTAGAAAAAATTCTAAGAAAAAATTATTGATAACAATAGTAAAAAAAAATATTTGCAAACGAAGAAATTAAACAAATTGCATAAAATAAAATCCAAAGTAGAGAGAATCCAAAAAAGTGTAGACATTAAAAAAAATTCTACACTTTCTATATTTTGTCTATCATTTTCGGTTTTAGTATTTGTTTCTTCTTTCTGTCAACTTTAAATTTTCTGCAGTCGTAATTTGTAATTTTGTAATAAAAATTTTTAAAAACGATTTTTTACAGAAACTATTTTATTAAGGAACCTATACAGGGTGGTTCTTGCTTATCGCTCATTAAACTTGTATCCCACAGTCGAATCTTGATACTCTAAAAATTCAATTTTATTGACTTTCTTTGTTTAGAAGTTATGGATTTTTATTCGAAAATTATTTTTTGTGTTTATAATAGAAATTTTGTCGTTTTTAAGAACTATATATACTATATACTACAATTTAAAAGACAAGTTAAAAATAAAAAAATACAGGGTCATTCATTTAAAATAAGAAAACTGGGATCAGCTTCCGGTACTAGCAAAAATGTCACAATTTTCAAAATAGTTTTTTCGGTAAAAAATTTGCTGCAATATTCTGTCCAAAATTTCAGTTTTTATTTTTATTTTTTCTAAAGCTCTTAAATGGGCTATCGATAAGGACCGCCCTGTATGTATAGCTGTAGTGAAAACCTTTAACGCTTCAAGTTATTTAGTTACTTAGACTTTAGAAAAAAATCCTAGAAAAAACATTTGAAAAGTTATTAAAATAATATTTTGCAACAAAAATTTTCCTATAAATTTCTTACAATTTTCGATTCTTCTTTTTGAAAAACTACCTTAAAATTCTCCTAGAAAATTATTCTAGCAACTAATTCTAAAACCAATGCTGCCACCTGATTACATACTGCAACATGCCTTCGATTAAATAATAGAAAATATTATTATGTCAAAAATGGTGCAATATTGAGGTATGATCGTATTTAGAGACTCACAATAAAATTCACTAAACCTATCAAAAATAAAAAAAAATACAGGGTGTTCTATTTAAAATAAGCAAGTTGAAATCAACTTCCGGTATAAGCGGAACTGTGACACTTTTTATAATATTTTTTCGGTAGAAAATTGGCAGGTTGATCTCTACAAAATTTTAGATTTGAATCTGCTCCTTTTCTATAGTCTTCAAATGGGCCATAGACAAGGACCAGCCTGTATGTAGAGATAAAATAAAAACCTTTAACGTTTCAAGTTATTTAGTTACTTAGACTCTAGCAGAAATTCCTTAAAGAAACATTTTAAAAAGTTACTAAAATTATTTTTTCCAACAAAAATTTTTAATAAATTTCTCAAAATGTTTGTATCTCCTTTTCAAAAAAGCAACCCTAAAATTCTCCTAAAAATGTATCCAACCAACTTATTGCAAAACCAATCTTGCCACTTAATTACATCCCGCCACATCTCTTTGATTAGATAATAAAAAATATTTTTTTCTCAAAAATAGTGCAATTTCGAGACAAAGCTGTATTAAGAGACTCACATTAAAATTCAATAGATATATCAAAAGTTAAAAATTACAGGAAGTTTCATTTAAAATAAGTAAGCTGGGATTCATTTCTTGTATTAGCGGAAATGTGACAATTTCCAAAACATTTTTTCGGTAGAAAGTCTGCTGCTTCATCTGGATCCAAAATTTCAGATTTGAATCTTTTTTTTTCTAAGGTCTTCAAATGGGTAATGGACAAAGACCACCCTATATGCACAGATGCAATAGAAACCTTCAACGCTTCAAGTTATTTAGTTACTTAGACTTTAGAATAAATTTCTTAAAGAAACAGTTTGAAAAATTATAAAAAAAGATTGCGACAAAAATCTTCAATAAATTTCCTATAATTTTTTATTCTCCTTTTTTAGAAACTGTTCTAAAATTCTCCTAGAATATCAAAGAAACTAATTTCAAAACTCTTCTTGCCACTTAATTATATTTTGCAACATCCCTTCGATTAGATAATAGAAAATAATTTTCTCTCAGAAATGATGCAATATCGAGGCATGGTCGTATTTAGACATTTACAATAAAAATTAATGGACTTGTCAAAAATAAAAAAATACAGGATGTTTATTTTAAATAAGAAAATCGGGATAAAGTTCCTGTATTAACAAGAATATCACAATTTCCAAAATAATTTAGTTGTTAGGAAATTAGCTGATCAATCTTTGTTCAAAATTTCAGATTTGAATCTTCCTTTTTCTATAGTCTTCAAATGAGCCATGCCAAAGACCATCCTGTATGTATAAATGCAATGGAAACCTTCAACGCTTCGAGTTATTTATTTACTTAAACTAGCAGAAGTTCATTGAAGAAACACTTTGAAAAGGTATTCAAATAATTTTTTGCAACAAAAATTTCCAATAAATTTCTCAACATTTTTGATCCTCCTTTTCGAAAAAGCTGCCCTAAAATTTTCCTCAAAAATTATCCAAGCACCTAATTACAAAAGCAATCTTGCTGCCTAATACAACCCAAAACTTCCCTTCGATTGGATAATAGAGAAAAAAAATTTTTTCAAAGATGGTGTAATATCGAGGCATGGTCGTATTTAGAAACTCATACCAAAATTTAATAAACATGTCAAAAATTAATAATACAGGGTTTTCCATTTAAAAGAAAGAAGTTGGAATCAACTTCTGGTATTAGCAAAAATGTCACAATTTTCAAAGAAAATTCTGGCCAAAATTTCAAATTTGAATCTTCCTCTTTCTAAAGTTTTCAAATAGGTCATGGAAAAGGACCATACTATATGTATAGATGCAAGAAAAACCCTCAACGCTTCAATTTATTTAGTTACTTAGCCTTCCTTGATAAAGCATTTTGAAAATTATTCAAATATTTTTTTGCAACAAAAATTTCCAATAAATTTCCTTAAATTTTCGATCCTCCTTTTTGAAAATCATCCTTAAATATTCTTGGAAAATAATTCAAGCACTTAATTTCAAAACCAATATTGCCACCTAATTACATCCCGCAACATCCCTTTGATTAGATAATAGAAAATAATTTTTTCTCAAAAATGATCTAATATCGAGGCAGGGTTGTATTTAAAGACTCATACAATTGACATATCTAAAATTAAAAAATACAGGGTGTTCAATTTAAAATAAGAAAGTTAAAATTACTTTCCGGAACTGTCACAATTGCCAAAATATTTTTTTCGGTAGAGAATTAGCTGCTTAATCTCTGTCAAAAATTTAAAATTTGAATCTCCTTTTTTAAAGTGTTCAATTGAGCCATATAGAAGGACCATTCTGTATGTATAGATGCAATAGAAACCTTCAACGCTTTAAGTTATTTAGGTATTTAAACAATTAGCAGAAATTCCTTGAAGAAACAGTTTGAAAAGTTATTAAAATTATTCTTTATAACAAAAGTTTTCAAAGAATTTCTCAAAATTTTTTATCCTTTTTTTGAAAAACTGCCCTAAAATGTTCCTAAAAAATTATCCAAGCAACAAATTCCAAAACCAAGGTTTCCACCTAATAGAACCCGCAACATCCCTCCTTCGATTAGATAATCAAAAATATTTTTTTCTCAAGAATAGTGCAATAATGAGACATCATCGTATTTAGACACTCATACTAAAATTTAATAGACATGTCAAAAATTATAAATAAAGTTGGGATGAACGTCCGGTATTAGCGGAAATGTCACAATTTCCAAAATATTTTTGTCTGTAGAAAATTTCCTGATCAATTTCAGATTTGAATTTTCTTTTTTCTATAGTCTTTAAATGAGCCATGCCAAGGACCACCCCCTATGTATAAATGTAAAAGAAATCTTCAACGCTTCAAGTTATGTAGTTATATAGATGCTTAGCAAAAATTCTTTGAAGAAACAGTTAAAAAGTCATTAAAATTATTTTTTGCAACAAAAATTTTTATTAAATTTCACAAAAATTTTTATCCACTTTTTTGAAAAATTCTCCTAAAAAATTATCCGAGCAACTAACACCAAAGCCAGTCTTGTCCCTAATTTCATCCAGCAACATCTTTTCGATTAGATAATAGAAATTATTTTTTCCTCAAAAACATTGCAATATCGAGGCATGGTCGTATTTAGAGACTTCTACTAAAATTCAATAGACAAAAATTAAAAAATACAGGGGGGTCCATTTGAAATTAGAAAGTTAGGATGAATTTCTAGTATTATCAGAATGGTCACTCTCCAAAATATTTTTTTCGGAAGAAAATTAGCTGCTTAAACACTGTACAAAATTTAATATTTGATTCTCCCTTTTTATAAAATCTTCTAATGGACCCTGGACAAGAACCACCTGTATGTATAGATGGAATAGAAACCTTCAACGCTTTAAGTTATTTAGTTACTTAAACTTTAGTAGAAATTCCTTGGAGAAACATTTTGAAAAGCTAAGAAAATAATTTCTGAAAATTTTCGATCCCTTTTTTTGAAATACAGTCCTAAAATTCTTGTAGAAAATTATCCAAAGAATTAATCCAAAAACCAATTTTGCTACCTAATTACATCCTGCTACAGCCCGTTGATTAGTTAATAGAAAATAACATTTTCTCAAAAATGGTGCAATATCGAGACATGGTCATATTTAGAGACTTATACTGAAATTTAATGGATAAAAATTAAAAAATACAGGGTGATCCATTTGAAATAAGAAAGTTGGGATTAACTTCCGGTAATAGCGGAACTGTCACACTTTCCAAAATATTTTTTTTGTTAGAAAATTAGCTGCTTGATCTATGTCCAAAATTTCAGATTTGAACTTTCTTTTCCTAAAGTGTTCCATTGGGCAATAAACAAGGACCATCCTGTATGTATAGATGCGATAGAAACCTTCAACGCTTCACGTTATTTAGTTATTTAGACTCTAGCAGAAATTCCTTGAAGAAACATTTTAAAAAGTTACTAAAATTATTTTTTTGAACAAAAATTTGTTCAAAATTTTTTATCCTATTTTTGAAAAACTGCCTTAAAGTTTTCCTAGAAAATTATTCAAGCAACTAATTCCAAAACCAATCTTGCCACCTAATTACATCCCGCAACATCCCTTCGGCTATAATTTCCCCCTCTTTAAACTCCCGCCACATCCTCAATACAACCCAATCTGAAGTAGGATGCATCGAAAATCAATAGTGCCTTGCATTTGACAATAGGACATGTATTAATGCTTGATCGGCTCCCCCTTAATGACGGGGGATAAATACAGTGTGGCGCAACCATTACTCAGACTGGGTGGTGTTGTGCGGTCGGTTATCGACTGCGGGGGGGACCCCCCGAATAAGGGGACACCCCATCCAACCATATCAATAACAAGTGAACACGACACAGAGGGCGCTGAAGCGGTTATGACAGATCCAGTCATCCACGAAATCATTGTTAAATATTGGCCTTTGTCACCGGCAATTACAGTTACAAATTAACGGGTTATTTCCAAGTAAACATTATCCGTAATATGTTGGCGGAATATGACGGGACGCAAAGAGAAGTTACGTCAGGTGGTGTAGAGTGGGGGGATTTAGTAACCGGTGACGTCATCACGTCCATAAATCATACGGATCGGAATTGAAACACGGGAGACAATAATATTTCAAGAAGGCCATTAGACGACGAACAGACTAAATTTGACAAGATGTACGATGTGTGTGGTGCCTCTCTCGATATTGATAACCCAGTCAGGTAGGACGTCTATAGGGAGAATCGTATCAATATATCTAGAGGGCTGAAGCATCTGTCACTTGTTTTCATATATCTATATGTTATATAGATCGGATGTCGTCTCATCGACCTACTTGATAGTGCGGACGCGTCTTCAATGTCCGAAACAATCAAACCAATATTACCATTAAACTAAAACGAATGTGCGAGAAAGAGAAAGAACGATAGAAATCTATTTTCGTTTGTCCGAATAAAAAGCCATTAGCCCCTATCAAGGTGTGCCGGGACCGAAGATTAATTGTTTATGACACATATTTACGTTCGTCATTTGTCAGTGGTAGCGCAATCGAATTCAGTTGTTTCACCGCCAACGTTGATGACGATAACCAGAAATCCAGATACCAACTTTCCTTAATTTCCACAATTTTTCGAAATTTCAATTTTTAACTCGCTTTGAAGCGAAAAAGCTTGTCTTGGCCAATTTATGTCGTTAATAATAAAATTCCGGAAAATTTCAAAGGTGGTGGAACGCGGGAGTGACGTATGGGGGTTGAAAAAATTGTAGCAAAATATTTAACATATCACCAAAGACGAAATATTCGTGTTGTTATTTTTCCCGTACTTGGCATAACTGGTGAGGCAACAAAAAAAAAAAAAAACGACGCCCCCAGGTAAAGTGAAAGAACCCGCAAACCCTTTGTGAATTTAAATTCTTGAAATACAAGCTGCGAAACCCTTTAGAGTAACGTCAAAGAACATGGGGGTATGTAGTGGCGGCGTATCGACTCCTGATGAACACGGAAAAGGGCCGAGTAGTGTTTGTGTATATGTACACAAGGAAAGACACATACACATAGACGATACCTATTCATTGATGATACGGGTTTAGATATGTGCCCTTTGTCTTTGCTAATTAAAGACAGCGACCGATCGCTTTGATCGGTGGTAATGGAAATTGGGGATGGACGGGAGTTACGTGATAGTATTTTGTTGAGTGGTAAATTTTGGGAACTGCTGCTTTATCGATGGGAGATTAAAGATCACAAAGGATTCTAACAAGTGCTTTGAAGCGAATGAAACTGGACAATTCTGCGGGCGGGTCAACCCTTCCCAATTAAAGAAAGGGAGGTTGCTGTTGTGATGGACTAAATACAGTAAGTTTCAACTGAAAACGACGGGGATTTCAACGTTTTGTAGGGGATGAAACGAAAGACTTGGCAGTGTTCATTTTAATTATTTAATTTTAATTTGGAGGTCTCGAAAATTGCAAATTCGGAAATTTCTGCAGAGTTCCGAAAATTTTCAAAATTTGCTAATAATTCTTCAGAGTTTTCTTAATTATTAGTAAATCCTGTAGACTTGCAGAAATTGTTTATTTCAAAAGACAAAATTTTACAAAATTTTTAATTTGAAACTGGAAGGATTTTTAAATTTCTAAAGAATATGCAAAACTTTCACAGAATCCTAAAGATATTTTAACTTTTAAAGATTTTGAAGATAGTTCTATGACTTTTTAAAAATATAAAAAAATTAAATCTTTAAAATTGGAATTTTTTAAAACTTAGTAAAAAATTTTTTAGATCCAATTCTTATCAATTCTTAGAGATTTACAAAATTGTATAAAGTTTATAAAATTTTCTAAAGATTTAAAAAAAATCTAATTTAATGGTTTCAAAATTTACAAAAATTGGTAGATTTTTGGGAAAATTCTGGAGATTTTAGGTTTCAAAATTTCAAAGAATTTCTTCGCAAATCAAAAATTTTGATTATAGGAAAAAAATTTCAAATACTTTCTTAACTATGTTCTTATTAACTTGTAGTACAAGCAAATTTTCCGAATATTAAAATATTTCAAATTTCAAAGGTTACAAAAATTCCAAAAAAAATTTTAGTTTGTGAAGAAATTAGAGAATTTGCGTCTTTGTATCTTGCTGCTTATTAGTCGTGGTCCTAATTTGACACTTTTAAATTTTTTTGAGTCAACGATAGTTTGGAAACAATTTTTTAAAATTCTGTTCATCAATTTCAACATTTTAACAACATTTTCAAGATGAGTAGCAAGTAGTCCACATAGCTTTGGAAAAATTTATTTGAACTAATTAATGAAGCTAGTCATATGTTTCAATTTTTCTACAATTGTTCGAACACCTAATTAAAAACTTCTGACGCTTCAGGTACTTTTTTTGATCTAACGCTAGCAAAAAGGTTTTTGAAACTATTTCTCATAATGTGCTTTTGCCGAAACGCGGTTTTGCAATGTTTTTAATTTGTAATTATAAAGATTTTTTTTTTAAATATGCAAAAAGACATCTTACCTTTTAAAAAAATTAAAGGTAGTTTTTTTAATTCCTAAAAGTTAAAAAAAAAATGAAGTCTTTAGAATTGGAATTTTTTACAAGTTAGTAAAAAAGTTTTTAGATCTAATCCTTATCAATTCTCAGAGATTTGCAAAATTGTATAAAGTTTATAATATTTTCTAAAGATTTAAGAAACTTCTAATTTAATGGTTCCAAAATTTCCAAAAATTTGCAGATTTTTGGGAAAATTCTGAAGATTTTAGGTTTCAAAATTTTAAAGAATTCCTTTGCAAATCAAAAATTCTTATTATGGGAGAAAAATTTCCAATACTATCTTAATTATGTTTTTATTAACTTGTATTACAAGCAAATTTTCCGAATAATAAAATATTTCAAATTTCATAGATTACAAAAATTCGAAAATATTTTAGTTTATGAAGAAATGAGAGAATTTCCGTCTTTGTATCTTGCTGCTTATTACTCGTAGGCCTAATTTAACACTCTTAAATTTTTTTGAGTCAACGATAGTTTAGAGACAATTTTTTAAAATTCTGTTCATCAATTTCAACATTTTAACAACATTTTCAAGATAAGTGGCAAGTAGTCCACATAGCTTTGGAAAAATTTATTTGAACTAATTAATGAAGCTAATCATATGTTTCTATTTTTCTACAATTGTTCGAACAATTAATTTAAAAACTTCTGTCGCTTCAGGTACTTTCTTGATCTAACGCTAGCAAAAAGGTTTTTGAAACTATTTCTCATAATATGATTTTGCCAAAACGGCGTATTGCAAAGTTTGCTATTTGTAATTATAAAGATTTAATTTTTTTTAATATGCAAAAAGATATTGTAGCTTTTAAAAAATTTAAAGATAGTTCTTGTAATTCCTAAAAGTTAAAAAAAAATTAAATCTATAGAATTGAAATTTTTTACAAATTAGTAAAAAAATTTTTAGATCTAATCCTTATCAATTCTCAGAGATTTACAAAATTGTATAAAGTTTATAATATTTTCTAAAGATTCAAGAAATATCTAACTTAATGGTACCAAAATTGTCAAAAATTTGTAGATTTTTCGGAAAATTCTGGATATTTTAGTTTTCAAAATTTTAAAGAATTCCTTCGCAAATCAAAAATTCTTATTATGGGAGAAAAATTGCAAATACTTTCTTAGTTATGTTTTTATTAACTTGTATTACAAGCAAATTTTCCAAATATTAAAGTATTTCAAATTTCATAGGTTACAAAAAATCGAAAAAATTTTAGTTTTTGAAGAAATTAGAGAATTGGCGTCTCTGTATCTTGCTGCTTATTAATCGTAGACCTAATTTGACAATCTTCAATTTTTTTGAGTCAACGATAGTTTAGAAACAATTTTTTAAAATTCTGTTCATTAATTTCAACATTTTAACAACATTTTCAAGATAAGTAGCAAGTAGTCCACATAGCTTAGGAAAAATTTATTTGAACTAATTAATGAAGCTAGTCATATGTTTCTATTTTTCTACAATTGTTCGAACAATTAATTTAAAAACTTCTGTCGCTTCAGGTACTTTTTTGATCTAACGCTAGCAAAAAGGTTTTTGAAACTATTTCTCATAATATGATTTTGCCAAAACGGCGTTTTGCAAAGTTTGCAATTTGTAATTATAAAGATTTAATTTTTTTTAATATGCAAAAAGATATTGTAGCTTTTAAAAAATTTAAAGATAGTTTTTGTAATTCCTAAAAGTTAAAGAAAAATTAAATCTTTAGAATTGAAATTTGTTACAAGTTAGTAAAAAAATTTTTAGATCTAATCCTTATCAATTCTCAGAGATTTACAAAATTGTATAAAGTTTATAATATTTTCTAAAGATTCAAGAAATATCTAACTTAATGGTACCAAAATTGTCAAAAATTTGTAGATTTTTGGGAAAATTCTGGATATTTTAGTTTTCAAAATTTTAAAGAATTCCTTCGCAAATCAAAAATTCTTATTATGGGAGAAAAATTTCAAATACTTTCTTAGTTATGTTTTTATTAACTTGTATTACAAGCAAATTTTCCAAATATTAAAATATTTCAAATTTCATAGGTTACAAAAAATCGAAAAATTTTTAGTTTTTGAAGAAATTAGAGAATTTGCGTCTTTGTATCTTGCTGCTTATTAGTCGTAGTCCTAATTTAACACTTTTAAATTTTTTTGAGTTAACGATAGTTTGGAAACAATTTGTTTAAATTCTGTTCAACAATTTCAACATTTTAACAACATTTTTAAGATAAGTAGCAAGTAGTCCACATAGCTTTGGAAAAATTTATTTTAACTAATTAATGAAGCTAATCATATGTTTCAATTTTTCTACAATTGTTCGAACACCTAATTTAAAAACTTCTGTCGCTTCAGGTACTTTTTTTGATCTAACGCTAGCAAAAAGGTTTTTGAAACTATTTCTCATAATGTGATTTTGCCGAAACGCCGTTTTGCAAAGTTTGCAATTTGTAATTATAAGGATTTAATTTAATTTAATTTAAATATGCAAAAAGATATTTTAGCTTTTAAAAAATTTAAAGATAGTTCTTTTAATTCTTAAAAGTCAAAAGAAAATTACTAAGAGAATTTAGGTGTTTAGAAATGGATTGGAATTTTTAAATGCTATTGAAAATTTTCTTAGATATGGAGCAATCCTCAAAGTTTTAAAAAATTTTATAAAGTTCAAACTTTCGTAGCTTCTTTAAAAAATGCTAAACATTTTGGTTTCAAAATTCTTAAAAATTTCTTCTGAAATTAAAAATTCTCATTAAGATAGAAAAATTTCGAATACTTTTGTAACTATGTTTTCATTAATTTTTTATTACAAGCAAATTTACCAAATGTTAAAATATTTCAAATTTCATAGGTTACAAAAATTCTAAAATATTTTAGTTCTTAAAGAAATTAGAGAATTTGCATCTTTGAACCTTTTTGTTTATGAGTCGTAGACCTAAATTGACAATTCTAACTTTTTTTGCTTCAACAATAGTTTAGAAACAATTTTTTTAAATTTCTCTTTCATGGGTTTCAACATTTTAACAAAATTTTGAAAGAGATTAATCCACACAGTTTTGGAAGAATAAATTTCAACTAATTTTGGAAGCTAATCAAATGTTTCTATTTTTTTTCAATTGTTTGATAACCTAATTTAAAAATTCGTCTTACTTCAGTTTTTTTTTTTAAACCAATGCCAACAAAATTTTTTTTTAAATAATTTCTCTTAATTTGATTTTGCCGAAATCGTTGTTTGCAAAATTTTCAATTTGTAATTACAAGGCTTTAAATTTTTCAAAAATTTGCAAAATTTTCACGAATCTCAAAGATATTTTAGCTTTTAAGGAATTTGAAGATAGTTTTTTTAATTCTTAAAATTAAAAAAAAATACTGAGAAAATTCAGTCCTTTAGAAATGGATTGGAATTTTGAAATGCTAGTGAAAAATTTCTTAGATCTAAAGCAATCCTCAGGCATTTACAAAATTTTATAAAGTTGCAAAATTTAAGAACTTTCTAATTTAAAGGTTAAAAAATTTACCAAAAATTTGTAGATTCTTGAGAAAATTCTGAGCATTTTAAGTTTCAAAATTTAAAAAAAAATCATCTAAAATAAAAAATTCCTATTATGGTAGAAAAGTTTCGAATACGACCTTAATTATATTTTTATTATTTTTTATTACAAGCAAATTTACCAAATAATAAAATATTTCAAATTTTAGAGATTACAAACATTTGAAAATATTTTAGTTTTTGAAAAAATTAGAATATTTGCGTCTTTGAATCTTCTTGTTTATTATTCGTAGACTTAATTTGACATTCCTAACTTTTTCTGTTTCAACAATAATTTAAAAACAATTTTTTAAATTTCTGTTTAATCAATTTCAACATTTTAACAAAATTTTAAAATCTAGTGGCCATTAATCCATATAGTTTTGAAAAAATTTATTGAAGCTATTCAAACGTTTCTGCTTTTCTTACAATTGCTCAAACACTTAATAAAATATTCCTCTCACTTCAGGTTTTTTTTAATCTAAAGCTAGCAAAATTTTTTTAAATTATTCTTCATAATGCAATTTTGCCGAAGCGTCGTTACAAACCCGACCCTCTCCAGGACCAACCATTGACAGAAAGCAAGAAATTTATTCCTCATAACTTTACAAAAAAATTTGAAAAAGTCTTTCGATTTAAAACGTTTCACCTCGTTAATAAATCACTTTAAATTTTTCCCTTCATATCAGCATCTAATTTTCAGCTTTCCTCGACTAAAAATCGCGCAATTCAAGTTAGAGGGCGCCACGCAATTTTGATCCGATAGTGCGTTGTTTATTGTTGTATTGTTCCACTAAATCACGATAAAAAAGTTTTTTAACCGCCCTATCGTTTCGATAAATTTCTTCGTTTTAGGCGAACGTATGTGTTATAGGGGTGGGGGAGTGAAAATAAAATCGTGTATCGGATATCGGGGCCGATCTAAACGTTATAAAACACACGTTAAAGAGCGCGCCATCATTTATCACTAAACATGCCTGTCAAATTGATACCGACCGGTTATCTGCCATCAAATTTATACAAAATTTAATTCAAACATTGCTCGAATATCTGATATCATTGGTAATAGTCACGAGACGTCCGTCGGCGTCGTTGTTGCATTTCGTCGACAACGCCTCTATCGGCGTCCTCCTCTCACCTTCGTCATCCTAATCCCGTACCCCCGTCCAGGTGTACCAACCCCCTCAGGAATTTATATATTTGTGTGGAAATACGTTGCTTAGCAATTAGAAATATTTATTGATTATTCCCGGCCGAGATATGCAAATCCCGCATCGATTCCTTCGTCCGTTGGATATTTTAATTGTTTCTTTTTTATTGCTGCAACGTTATCTTGACGCGAGATCTCGCTTTCATGCCCGGATAAGCGTCCGGAGGGATTGCCACCGGGGGGTGGAATTAAAATTTTGCCGGCAAATTTCCAATAAAGGGGACTCGTCCATCAAAGACTTAATAAATTGACAAAGACATAAATAATCAATTTTTCAAATATTTTACATGCAGCTTTTCAGGGAGAAAATGGCTTAATAAAAGTCTAAGCACGACGCTGTCACTCTGATGTGTAGTCGACGACAATCAAAGTTAGGGATGGTGAAAAATGATGGGGGCGACTTTACTTCTATACACAATGATATCAAAGCCTTGGGAGATATCGCTAATATTTCATGTATTTCGTAATTGATGCGTCGTTCTTGACTTTATCGAAGTGGAAGTTTCGAGAGAACCGATAGAATATGTTGAAAAGAAATTTATTGTTTAATTATTGTTGAAATGTGAAATCTTAAAGTCGATATTTTATGGTCGCGTTATTTTTAAGTTTGCGTGTCAGTCGAACACGATTCTCGAAGAGAACAGGTCAAGTCGATCAAGTCTTAAATTCAAAGTTTCGAACGATAGCTTTGATGCTAAAATTTCTTGCCAAACCAAAGAATGATTTATAAATGTTTGAAACCAGTTTTTCCAGCAATTTTAAAACGATCTTTAACAGCTTACAAAAGCAATTAATTACTTCGACTTGAAAGGCACTCATATAAAAAAATTGCAAAAGTTAGCAATTTTTTTTTAAAGTTTTGTGTTGGTTAGAACGGTAAAAAAGTTGATAGAAGCCTAATAGAGACTTTTTGACATTTTAATAAAACTTTTAATAATCATTCAGAAAATTAACTATTTTTAAGGTATTTAAAACTTTTGTTGAATTATTTTAATTTAAGGAATTAAAGAACTCTTTAGATTTAGTTTAAAAATATTTAAATCTAATATTTCACAAATATTTTGAAATTTTTCAATTAAAGAAATTTTGATATTAACTATCTAAATTTTCCAAAAATTTGAGCAAATTTTTCAATAGATAAATTAATAAGAATTTACAAAATTTGCTTTTTTTCCAAAAAAATTAAAATTGATAAATTCAAAGTTTTTAAAAGATTTATACAATTCTCTTAAACATGTCAATTATGCACAAGATTTGTTGTTATAGAACACAATAACTACATTTCTTAAAAATTTTCAAAAATTTTTCAAAATTTGACAGATACTAAAACCTTGTAACGTTCCTCTCAAAATCTGATGCATTTTCACATTTTTTACATTTTAATCAAACTTTAAATAATCGTTCAGAAAATCATTTTTTTAAGACATTTAAAACTTTTGTTGAGTTGTTTTAATAGGAATTGAAAAGCTCATTAGATGTATGATACAAATTTCCAGATTTATTTTAAAAATATTCCAATTTAAGATTTCAGAAATATTTTAAAATTTCTTAATTAAAAAAAAATTGATATTGACTACAAAAATTTGAGCCAATTTTTGATTAAATAAATTATAAAGAGTTTACAAAATTTGATTTTTTCAGTTATGCGGTTTCAAAATTGTACAAAATTTTCAAAAAAAATTAAGTTAAAAAGTTCAAAGTTTTTAAAAGTTTTTCACAATTTACTTAAGCATGTCAATTATGCACAAAATTTATAGTTATAGAGCACATTAAGATAATTTCTTAAAAAGTTTCAAAAATCTTTCAAAATTTGATAGATAATGAAACCTTGTAACGTTCCTCTCAGAATCTGAAGCGTGTTCACACTTTTCACGTTTAATCAAACTTTAAATAATCGTCCAGAAAATATTTTTTTTCAAGGCATTTAAAGCTTTTGTTGAGTTATTTTAATAGGAATTGAAAAGCTCATTAAATGTATGATACAAATTTCCAGATTTATTTTAAAATTATTCCAATTTAAGATTTCAGAAATATTTCAAAATATTTTAATTAAAATAAATTGATATTGACTACAAAAATTTGAGCAAATTTTGATTAAATAAATTATGAAGACTTTACAAAATATACTTTTTTCAGTTATGCGGTTTCAAAATTGTACAAAATTTTCAAAAAAAATGAAGTTGAAAAGTTCAAAGTTTTTAAAAGTTTTACACAATTTTTTTAAGCATGTCAATTATGCACAAAATTTATTGTTATAGAGCACATTAAGATAATTTCTCAAAAAGTTTCAAAAATTTTTCAAAATTTGATAGATAATGAAACCTTGTAACGTTCCTCTCAGAATCTGAAGCATTTTCACACTTTTTACCTTTAATCAAACTTTAAATAATCGTCCAGAAAATAATTTTTTTTAAGACATTTAAAGCTTTTGTTGAGTTATTTTAATGGGAATTGAAAAGCTCATTCAATATATGATACAAATTTCCAGATTTATTTTAAAAATATTCCAATTCAAGATTTCACAAATATTTCAAAATTTTTTAATTAAAAAAAATTGATATTGACTACAAAAATTTGAGCAAATTTTTGATTAAATAAATTATGAAGACTTTACAAAATTTACTTTTTTCAGTTATGCGGTTTCAAAATTGTACAAAATTTTCAAGAAAAATTAAGTTGAAAAGTTCAAAGTTTTTAAAAGATTTACACAATTTACTTAAGCATGTCAATTAAGCACAAAATTTATTGTTATAGAGCACATTAAGATAATTTCTTAAAAAGTTTCAAAAATCTTTCAAAATTTGATAGGTAATGAAACCTTGTAACGTTCCTCTCAGAATCTGAAGCATTTTCACACTTTTTACATTTAATCAAACTTTAAATAATCGTCCAGAAAATAATTTTTTTTAAGACATTTAAAGCTTTTGTTGAGTTATTTTAATGGGAATTGAAAAGCTCATTCAATGTATGATACAAATTTCCAGATTTATTTTAAAAATATTCCAATTCAAGATTTCACAAATATTTCAAAATTTTTTAATTAAAAAAAATTGATATTGACTACAAAAATTTGAGCAAATTTTTGATTAAATAAATTATGAAGACTTTACAAAATTTACTTTTTTTAGTTATGCGGTTTCAAAATTGTTCAAAATTTAAAAAAAAAATTAAGTTGAAAAGTTCAGAGTTTTTAAAAGATTTACACAATTTTCTTAAGCATGTCAATTATGCACAAGATTTATTGTTATATAGTACATTAAGATAGTTTTTCAAAAAGTTTCAAAAATCTTTCAAAATTTGATAGATAATAAAACCTTGTAACGTTCCTCTCAAAATCTGATGCATTTTTGGTGGTTACCAAAAATTTACAAGAGTATTTAACACAAACTAGGATTAAAGTTATGAAAAATAGAAAAATATTTAGAACATTTTAGGGGCTGACATTATACAAAGATGTGTAAAATTTTTTAAATCTAAGTAATTGTTTTACAGGAGCTTAATAATTTTTTTTATAATTTAATTCCTAAAAAAATTTGTTACTTCTCATTTACAATTTACAATTCAAAATATCGGAATTGTTAAAATATTCCACACAACGACAGCGAAATTTCTGAAAAGATACCTAAAACCCAAAAACTATCTGAAAAATTACGTGGCGCCTCGTTTCCGTTCAAGCTTGCGTCATAACGGTCGTTTCGATCTCTTTCGTTGTAGGTGACTGGTTGTTATCAAATAAGATGCGAAGGGTTGCGATGATGAGGCAAGGAAATTAGCATTCTGCCGAGCCAGCTCCACTACATTTATTTACATCGAAATTCCGAATTTAAGTAAACGAAATGCGGCCGATATGCAGTAGCAACATTTTATTACAACCGAAACCCTATCTGAACAGACACCTTCGTAACATTCAAACATCTCGGAATGTTAAATAATTCACGAAACGCCAACGTCACCTAATCCCGTCTCGGTCCACATCCGATGCGTCGCGACGTCCCAGAAAGAGACGGTGCCATCGAGAAGAACGTGCGGAAAATCCGACAACGTCGGGCATTATATATAATTACATCGCAATCATTAGGATGCAAATTTTCTTTAACTTCTATATCCACTGTTTGCGAACGGACGTCTTGGAATAATATTCGGGATTAATTCGGAATATCTCCTCGCAGATCAGCAAGTAATGTTTCTTATCCTTGCCGTTCCCGGCCTCCCCGAGGAACCCTTTACTTTCGACACACGAAATATTACGTTTGTTCTGTCTGGTTTCGCTGCGATAGGCTCGCCGATATATGCCCCCCCAACAACTCCTTCTCAAACCCCAACCAACCCCCCATGGCACGTCATTTCGAAGATCGCCGCGACGCTTCTGACGACCGAAATCTTTAACCCCGATACATCTTGACGTTTGATTGTCGGATGATAATTTTACGCAGAAAATAACTCGAAGATAACGTCAAGCAATCAAGGCAAAGCATTTTATGTTTTTATAATAAAATTTTTAAGTTATATGGCCACTTATGAATTTAATTCGTAATTTTTTTGCCACATTAATTATTTTCAAACTTAAACCTAAAAAAATGTTTTAGAAACTGGTAAACCAGATTTGTTTCCCTGCGACTTTAATTGTTTTCAAATGAAAAGAGACGTTTCAGAGAGAGGAGATTTTGAGATTTATTGATATTTTTGCAACTTTAATTATTTTCAAAGTCAAACTTAAATAACTGTTTTAGAAACTGATAAATCAAATTTGGTTCCCTGCGACTTTTTTAATTGTTTTCAAATTAAAAAAGACGTTTCAGAGAGACAAGATTTTGAAATTTTTTGATTTTTTTTGCTACTTTAATTATTTGCTTCTCAACGACTTTATCTGTTTCAAATGAAAAGAAACGTTTTAGAAAGACAAAATTACATTTCTTTTTAAATTTTTGCGACTTTTATTTTGAGATGCACAATTAAAAAATTGCTTTAGAAACTGGTAAGCCAGATTTGGTTCCCTGCGAGTTTAATTGTTTTCATATAAAAAGAGACGTTTCGAAAAGACGAAATTTTGAAAATTTTCGGTAATGTTGCTATGACAGGCTTTGTTCCTTTCAATTGTAATTATCAGTCAACATAAATGTGTGAAGGACAGGCAATTTTGAGATTTTTGGACAATGTTGTTACGGCAGATTTGGTTCCTTAACACTTTCAAAATATTTAAACTTAGAGAACTGTCTCAAAATGATAAGATTTATTAACAACGTTGGTACGACAAATTTCGTTTCTCAAAATTTCAATTTTATAGGAATTTGGGAGAATATCCTAAAGATACAAAAATTTTAAAATAACTTGCTACGTCGTCTTTGGATTTTTGTAAGTTTTCAGACTTAGAGAAACGTTTCAAAATGACGAGATTTTGAAGTTTTCCGGCAATGTTGCTATGACAGACTTTGTTCCTATTAATTTTAATTGTTATTAAGTTTAAATAATTTTTAAAAGGAAAACAATTTTGAACTTTTTGGGTGATGCAGCTACGCCAGATTTGGTTCCTTAAAACCTTAAAAGTTTTTAAACTTAGAGAATTGTCTCAGAAAAACCAGATTTTTTAACAATGTTGCTACGACAGATTTGGTTCCTTAAAACTTCCATTTTATAGGAATTTGGGGAAACATCCTGAAGATACAAAAATTTCCAAATAACTTGCTACGCCGTCTTTGGATTCTTGTAATCTTCAGACAGAGAAACGTTTCAAAATGAGATTTCGAAGTTTTCCGGCAATGTTGCTATTAGAGACTTTGTTCCTATTAATTTTAATTGTTATTAAGTTTAAATAATTTTCAAAAGGGAAACAATTTTGAACTTCTTGGGTGATGCAGCTACGCCAGATTTGGTTTCTTAACACCTTAAAGGTTCTTAAACTTAGAGAATTGTCTCAGAAAAACAAGATTTTCTAACAATGTTGCTACGACAGATTGGGTTCCTTAAAACTTCAATTTTATAGAAATTTGGGAGAACATCCTGAAGATACAAAAATTTCCAAATAACTTGCTACGTCGTCTTTGGATTTTTGTGAGATTTCAGACTTAGGAAAACGTTTCAAAATGACGAGATTTTAAAGTTATCCGGCAATGTTGCTGTGACAGACTTTGTTCCTATTAATTTTAATTGTTATTAAGTTTAAATAATTTTTAAAAGGGAAGCAGTTTTGAACTTTTTGGGTGATGCAGTTACGCCAGATTTGGTTCCTTAAAACCTTAAAAGTTTTTAAACTTAAAGAATTATCTCAGAAAAACAAGATTTTCTAACAATGTTGCTACGCCAAATTTGGTTCCTTAGAACTTTAAGAGTTTTTAAACTTAGAGAACTGTTTTAGAAGGACAAGATTTTCTAACAAGGTTGCTACGACAGATTTGGTTTTTTACAACTTCAATTGAATAAAGATTTGGGAAAATTCCCTAAAAATACAAAATTTTCAAATAACTTGCTACGTCGTATTTGGTTTTTCCTGACTTTACTTGTTTTCAAATTTAGAGAAATATTTCAAAGACACGAGATTTTGAACTTTTTCGGCACTACTGTTATGACACACCTTGTTCCTATTAATTTTAATTATTATTGAGCTTAAATAAGTGTCTGAAGAGGACGGAAGTTTGAGATTTTTGGTCAAGCTACGCCAGATTTGGTTCCTTAGAACTTTAAGAGTATTTGAACTTAGAGAACTGTCTTAGAAAGACAAGATTTTTTAACAATGTTGCTATGACCGATTTGGTTTTATACAATATATAAATTTGGGAGGATATCCTAAAGACACAAAATTTTCAGACAACCTGCAATGTCGTATTTGGTTTCTTGTCACTTTAGGTGTTTTTAAACTTAGAGAAATATTTCAAAGAGACGAGATTTTGAAGCTTTTCGGGAATATTGTTATAGCAGACTTTGTTATTATTTGTTGTTAAGTTTAGGTAAGTTTCTAAAAAGACGCAATTTTGAGATATTTAGACAATGTTGCTACGCCAAATTTCGTTCCTTAGAACTTTAAGAGTTTGCAAACTTAGAGAACTGTCTTAGAAGGACAAGATTTTCTAACAAGGTTGCTACGACAGATTTGATTCTTTACAACTTCAATTGTACAAAGATTTGGGAGAATTCCATAAAAATGCAAAATTTTCAAATAACTTGCTACGTCGTAACTTGTTTTCAAATTTAGAGAAATATTTCAAACAGACAAAATTTTAAAGTTTTCCAGCATTACTGTTATGACACACCTTGTTCCTATTAATTTCAATTGTTATTGAGCTTAAGTAAGTGTCGGAAAAGGACAGAACTTTGAGATTTTTGGTCAAGCTACGCCAGATTTGGTTCCTTGGAACTTTAAGAGATTTTGAACTTAGAGAACTCTCTTAAGAGGACAAGATTTCCTAACAATGTTGCTACGTCAGATTTGGTTCTTTACAACTTCAATTATATAAAGATTTGGAAAATATCCTAATGAAACAAAATTTCCCAAATAACTTGCAACGCCGTTTTTGGCTTCTCGTGACTTTAGCTGTTTGTAGAGTTAGAGAAATATTTCAAAAAAAAACAAAATTTTAAAGTTTTCCGGCAATGTTGTTCTGGCAAACTTTGTTCTTATTAATTATAATTGGGATTAAGCTCAAGTAATTGTTTAAAAGACAAGCAAATTTGAGATTCTTGGGCCATGTTGCTACGCCAGATTTGGTTCCTTAGAACTTTAAGAGTTTTTAAACTTAGAGAACTGTCTTAGAAAGACAAGATTCAGTAACAATGTTGCTACGACCGATTTGGTTCCTTACAATTTTTATTTTATAAAATTTTGGGAAATATCCTAAAGATACGAAATTTTCCAATAACTTGCTACGTCGTATTTGGTTTCTCCTGACATTACTTGTTTTCAAATTTACCGAAATATTTCAAAGAGACGAAGTTTTAAAATCTTCCGGCATTACAGTTATGACACACCTTATTCCTATTAATTTTAATTGTTATTGAGCTTAAATAAGTGTCTGAAAAGGACAAAACTTTAAGATTTTTGGTCAAGCTACGCTAGATTTGGTTCCTTGGAACTTTAAGAGATTTTGAACTTAGAGAACTGTCTTAAAAGGACAAGATTTTCTAACAATGTTGCTACGTCAGATTTGGTTCTTTACAACTTCAATTGTATAAAGATTTGGGGAATATCCTAAAGAAACAAAATTTCTCAAATAACTTGCAACGCCGTTTTTAGCTCCTCGTGACTTTAGCTGTTTGTAGATTTAGAGAAATATTTCAAAAAAAATTTTTTTTAAATTTTCCGGCAATGTTGTTCTAGCAGACTTTGTTCTTATTAATTTTAATTGGTATTAAGCTCAAGTGATTGTTTAAAAGACAAGTAAATTTGAGATTTTTGGGCAATGTTGCTACGCCAGATTTGGTTCCTTAGAATTTTTATTTTATAAAATTTGGGGGAATATCATAAGGATACGAAATTTTCCAATAACTTGCTACGTCGTATTTGGTTTCTCCTGACATAACTTGTTTTCAAATTTAGAGAAATATTTCAAAGAGATAAAATTTTAAAGTTTTCCAGCATTACTGTTATGACGCACCTTGTTCCTATTAATTTCAATTGTTATTGAGCTTAAGTAAGTGTCTGAAAAGGCCAGAAGTTTGAGATCTTTGATCAAGCTACGCCAGATTTGGTTCCTTGGAACTTTAAGAGATTTTGAACTTAGAGAACTGCCTTAAAAGGACAAGATTTTCTAACAATGTTGCTACGTCAGATTTTGTTCTTTATAAATTTAATTGTATAAAGATTTGGGGAATATCCTAAAGAAACGAAATTTCTCAAATAACTTGCAACGCCGTTTTTGGCTTCTCGTGACTTTAGCTGTTTGTAGAGTTAGAGAAATATTTCAAAAAAACAAAATTTTAAAGTTTTCCGGCAATGTTGTTCTGGCAAACTTTGTTCTTATTAATTTTAATTGGTATTAAGCTCAAGTGATTGTTTAGAAGACAAGCAAATTTGAGATTTTTGGGCAATGTTGCTACGTCAGATTTGGTTCCTTAGAACTTTAAGAGTTTTTAAACTTAGAGAACTGTCTTAGAAAGACAAGATTCAGTAACAATGTTGCTACGACCGATTTGGTTCCTTACAATTTTTATTTTATAAAATTTTGGGAAATATTATAAAGATACGAAATTTTCCAATAACTTGCTACGTCGTATTTGGTTTCTCCTGACATTATTTGTTTTCAAATTTACCGAAATATTTCAAAGAGACGAAGTTTTAAAATCTTCCGGCATTACAGTTATGACACACCTTATTCCTATTAATTTTAATTGTTATTGAGCTTAAATAAGTGTCTGAAGAGGACAAAACTTTAAGATTTTTGATCAAGCTACGCCAGATTTGGTTCCTTGGAACTTTAAGAGATTTTCAACTTAGAGAACTGTCTTAAAAGGACAAGATTTTCAAACAATGTTGCTACGTCAGATTTGGCTCTTTACAACTTCAATTGTATAAAGATTTGGGGAATATCCTAAAGAAACAACATTTCTCAAATAACTTGCAACGCCGTTTTTAGCTCCTCGTGACTTTAGCTGTTTGTAGATTTAGAGAAATATTTCCAAAAAAAAAATTTTAAAATTTTCCGGCAATGTTGTTCTAGCAGACTTTGTTCTTATTAATTTTAATTGGTATTAAGCTCAAGTGATTGTTTAAAAGACAAACAAATTTGAGATTTTTGGGCAATGTTGCTACGCCTTATTTGGTTCCTTAGAATTTTTATTTTATAAAATTTGGGGGAATATCATAAGGATACGAAATTTTCCAATAACTTGCTACGTCGTATTTGGTTTCTCCTGACATAACTTGTTTTCAAATTTAGAGAAATATTTCAAAGAGACAAAATTTTAAAGTTTTCCAGCATTACTGTTATGACGCACCTTGTTCCTATTAATTTCAATTGTTATTGAGCTTAAATAAGTGTCTGAAGAGGACAAAACTTTAAGATTTTTGATCAAGCTACGCCAGATTTGGTTTCTTGGAACTTTAAGAGATTTTGAACTTAGAGAACTGCCTTAAAAGGACAAGATTTTTTAACAATGTTGCTACGTCAGATTTTGTTCTTTATAACTTTAATTGTATAAAGATTTGGGGAATATCCTAAAGAAACGAAATTTCTCAAATAACTTGCAACGCCGTTTTTGGCTTCTCGTGACTTTAGCTGTTTGTAGAGTTAGAGAAATATTTCAAAAAAACAAAATTTTAAAGTTTTCCGGCAATGTTGTTCTGGCAGACTTTGTTCTTATTAATTTTAATTGGTATTAAGCTCAAGTGATTGTTTAGAAGACAAGAAAATTTGAGATTTTTGTGCAATGTTGCTACGTCAGATTTGGTTCCTTAGAACTTTAAGAGTTTTTAAACTTAGAGAACTGTCTTAGAAAGACAAGATTCAGTAACAATGTTGCTACGACCGATTTGGTTCCTTACAATTTTTATTTTATAAAATTTTGGGAAATATCCTAAAGATACGAAATTTTCCAATAACTTGCTACGTCGTATTTGGTTTCTCCTGACATTACTTGTTTTCAAATTTACCGAAATATATCAAAGAGACGAAGTTTTAAAATCTTCCGGCATTACAGTTATGACAGACCTTATTCCTATTAATTTTAATTGTTATTGAGCTTAAATAAGTGTCTGAAGAGGACAAAACTTTAAGATTTTTGGTCAAGCTACGCCAGATTTGGTTCCTTGGAACTTTAAGAGATTTTCAACTTAGAGAACTGTCTTAAAAGGACAAGATTTTTTAACAATGTTGCTACGTCAGATCTGGTTCTTTACAACTTCAATTGTATAAAGATTGGGGGAATATCCTAAAGAAACAAAATTTCTCAAATAACTTGCAACGCCGTTTTTAGCTCCTCGTGACTTTAGCTGTTTGTAGAGTTAGAGAAATATTTCAAAAAAACAAAATTTTAAAGTTTTCCGGCAATGTTGTTCTGGCAGACTTTGTTCTTATTAATTTTAATTGGTATTAAGCTCAAGTGATTGTTTAGAAGACAAGAAAATTTGAGATTTTTGTGCAATGTTGCTACGTCAGATTTGGTTCCTTAGAACTTTAAGAGTTTTTAAACTTAGAGAACTGTCTTAGAAAGACAAGATTCAGTAACAATGTTGCTACGACCGATTTGGTTCCTTACAATTTTTATTTTATAAAATTTTGGGAAATATCCTAAAGATACGAAATTTTCCAATAACTTGCTACGTCGTATTTGGTTTCTCCTGACATTACTTGTTTTCAAATTTACCGAAATATATCAAAGAGACGAAGTTTTAAAATCTTCCGGCATTACAGTTATGACACACCTTATTCCTATTAATTTTAATTGTTATTGAGCTTAAATAAGTGTCTGAAGAGGACAAAACTTTAAGATTTTTGGTCAAGCTACGCCAGATTTGGTTCCTTGGAACTTTAAGAGATTTTCAACTTAGAGAACTGTCTTAAAAGGACAAGATTTTTTAACAATGTTGCTACGTCAGATCTGGTTCTTTACAACTTCAATTGTATAAAGATTGGGGGAATATCCTAAAGAAACAAAATTTCTCAAATAACTTGCAACGCCGTTTTTAGCTCCTCGTGACTTTAGCTGTTTGTAGAGTTAGAGAAATATTTCAAAAAAACAAAATTTTAAAGTTTTCCGGCAATGTTGCTCTGGCAGACCTTGTCCTTATTAATTTTAATTGGTATTAAGCTCAAGTAATTGTTTAAAAGACAAGCAAATTTGAGATTTTTGGGCAATGTTGCTACGCCAGATTTGGTTCCTTAGAACTTTAAGAGCTTCTAAACTTAGAGAACTGTCTTAGAAAGACAAGATTCAGTAACAATGTTGCTACGACAGATTTGGTTCCTTACAATTTTATTTTATAAAATTTGGGGGAATATCCTAAAGATACAAAATTTTTCAATAACTGGCTATGCCGTATTTTTTTTCTTGTGACCTTAGCTGTTTTCAAACTTAGAGAAATAGTTTAAAGAGACAAAATTTTGAAGTTTTCTGCCAATGTTGCTATAGCAGACTTTGTTCCTAATAATTCTAATTTTTCTTAAACTTAAATAAGTGTCTAATAAAGAGGCAATTTTGAGATTTTTGGAAATATTGCTACGCCAAATTTGGTTCCTTAAAACTGTAAGAGTTTTTAAAATTAGAGAACTGGCTTGGAAAGACAAGATTCAGTAACAATGTTGCTACGACATATTTGGTCCCTCACAATTTTTATTTTATAAAATTTGGGGTAATATCCTAAAGACCTGAAATTTTCCAATAACTGGCTACGTCGTATTTGGCTCCTTGTGACCTTAGTTGTTTTCAAACTTAAAGAAATATTTTAAAGAGACAAAATTTTGAAGTTTTCTGGCAATGTTGCTATAGCAGACTTTGTTCCTAATAATTATAATTTTTATTAAACTTAAATAACTGTCTAATAGGAAGGCAATTTTGGGATTTTTGGGTAATATTGCTACGCCAAATTTGGTTTTTAAAACTGTATAAATTTCTAAACTTAAAGAACTATCTTGGAAACACAAAATTTATTAACAATGTTGTCATGACAGATTTGGTTCCTTACAACTTTAATTTTATAAAAATTTGGGAAAATAGCCCAAACATACCAAATTTTCTAAAAGAATTGCTACGTCATATTTGGTTTCTCGTGACCTTAGCTGCCAACCTAAGGAAATAATTCAAATAAACGAGATTTTAAAGCTTTCTGGAACTGTTGCACGACAGGTTATGCTTTTTTCAATTTCAACTGTCATTGACATTTGCTTCCTTAACACTTCAATTGTTTTCAAATTCAGAAAATTATCTTATAAAGAAAGTATTTTTTAATAATGTTGTTACGACAAATTTGGTACTTGACAACTTTAATTGTGTTTAGAAAAATACAATTTTGAGATTTTCGGACAATATTGCTATGCCAAATTAAATTTTTTGCAATTGTAATTGTATTCAAATTTAAAAAACTTTCTTAATAAATCAAGATTTTTTTTGTAATGTTGTTATGCCAAATTTAATTCCTTAACACTTCAATTTAAATCAATAAAAAATGGGTGGCATAGAAATAAAACTTTCTGATTTTCTAACTTTAATTGTTACGGCCGATTTGGTTTCTTTCGACTTTTATCTAAAAAAAAATGTGCCATCGAGACACGTATTTTTAACAATTAAGCCCATTTCTATTATTATTAATTATTAATATTTGCGTAACTTAATTCAAGTAATTACTCGTTGACGTTTAAAGAAACTAACGAAATTTTTTGATTACGCCTGCAACTTAGACATTTTCTCTATTCTTCCAGAACCGGTCCGTCCCTGTCTCCTTTTGTTTTATTTCCCATATAACCTTCCAAGTTAGTCAAGATCGCGATGTTTGTTCTTAATTAAGCTAACTCATCAGTTCAGTTGTTCAGGAGCGTCGACAGGTCGTTGACTAATAACTACCCGATATAAAAAATCCCTTAATAACGTCAAAGGTGTGTCGTCGCATTAAAGGGTTGTTATTTGTATATTAATATCGCTTGCTAACGATGTTTGATCGATCCCAACCCCTTTTATTTATCCACCACGTTCACCATTAATGTGTTTGTATAAAAATTAAATTAATTAGCTTAATTTTTTTATAGAACTACCCTGATTATTTCCGTTAAAATATTTTCTTAATAATTTCCCTCCCTTTTTCGGTTACAATCATAAAACAACACTCGGCGTTCCCAGTTTTCTTTCAACACACTTTCACATATTGAAAAAATCCATCTCTTCGAGAGACGGGCTGGCATAAGAGCAATAGGGGACGTCGCAATTTAGACGTTTAATATTTAAATAGGAGTTATCGAAGAATAGATATCGCCTCAAATGTTCCTGTATTATACATGGGGAAGTATTCAATTTGTATACCGAGGGCTCGATTCATAAATATGCGAAAATACCAATAAGGTATATATGGAGGCGAACATCGGGGCCTTGCGTTATCCGATAAAATTTTAAATTACGTTTTCAATAATACACGAACAAATTGTGGCATAAATCGACGAAATTGAGGCCCTAAACAAAAACGACAAAAACCCAAAACTTGTTTTAATACCAATAACAAATCAAGCTTTAATTTCTTAATTATTATAAAATAACGCAAAATTTTTGGTGAAATAAATAAAAATTTTCGCTAAATAACCAAAAATTTCAAAAAATCCCAATTAATTCAAACAGCGCGCCTTTTATCGCGTTAGGTTGGCGCAACTTTGTCACCAATACCACAGCTGTCCGTGCCGTTTTCATTGTTTTGATTTGTTACGTTCCGTGTTAGTGATGAGTTTTACGGATTATTTACGTTTAAGTGAATTGAAAATCTTCAAAAATGTACGTGAAGGGATCCCGAAGGACACGACGAAAACCATCAATTTACTCACGATCAAGGACAACGTCCTTTACGCTTGGGATTTGGCCAACAGTTGCGTTTTAACTTTAAACGTAAAAGCTGTTAGAAGCAGGGATGGAGATAACGTTACGCATCAGGTTAGTGATTTTCTACGATATTTCAACGTTTTCCTGAAGTTTTCGTCGAAATTCGACGATTTTTTGGGGGTTGAAGTGACATAACCTCAAAAAATTTAAGGGGAAATTGCCGGGTTTTCGCATGAATTGCGACGTATTTGGAAGCAAAACGCCAAAAGGGAAACGAAAGCAAGTAATTTAAGGGTAGAGTTTTGATTTTTGGTGGTTATGGCACCAGTTTGGTCGTTTTTTTGCCATTTCCGGTGACATAACCTCGAAATTAATTATTTGTTGTGTTGACGGTTTTTTCGAGTAAAAAGCGTTTTTTACTAAACATTGGATGAAGAAGCTTAGAAATTGCGTAGGTTCAACGATATTCGTCGATTTTTTGCAAATTTTTAAATTGAAAAAAAGTTATTAACATTGGGACTTTTTGCTGAAATTTGGGCGACAATTTCCTTAAGCCCCCTTGAAATTGTTGGTTTAATTAATTTAAGTTGCTAACTTTTATAAATTTTGGTTGAAACTTTGTTTCTCAATCAATTATCAAAAAAGAAAAAAAAATTCGTACAGGTCCGGACTCGAGGATTTGCGTTATAGGTTATGGGTTCGGTTTGGTCCGTGGGATCTTATTTAATATTTACGAGAAATATTAAATTTAGTCACAGTTTCCCTTCTTTTTGACAATTTAATTTTTATTAATTTTCCATAACGAAGCAGAAAAGAGAAAAGATTTTCGTTTCTGAACGAAAATTTCTGTTATCGCTTACCTTTTAGTTTAAATATGATGCGTCACGTGGCCATTTTTGGTACAAATTGAAGGACGACAATATTTGATGAGTGAAATAATGAAGCCAATCACTCTAGAAGTGCCGGAATCGTTCTTTTGAACGAAACGGAACGAACGAATCTTTAAAAAAGTTTTAGAAGAATCGGATCCCACTTTTGATTTTCGTTATCTGCTTGAAAGTTGAAGATTTCTTATTAACGAACACCTTTGGAACAAATAAAAATTATATTACAATGGTTTCTGGTGTTTTTCTCGTTGTCTTCCATATTATTTCTGCTGTACAGTTGAAAGTTGACGGCTTCAATTTTTATGTACTAAAAAATTCGGAAGTGATGGAATCGTTCTTTTGAACGAAGCGACATGAACGAATCTTTAGGAAATCTTAGAAGAATCGAATCCCATTTTTTGATTTCTTTACCTACTAGCAATTAGAACATTTCTTACCAACGAAGATACTTTGGAAGAAGTAAAAATTTTGTAACAAATTTTTCCGGAATTGTTTTCTTTATTTTCCATATTATTTTTGGTGTAAAAGGTTGACAGTTTAAATTTCCAATTGCTAAAAAAATTGGATGTGATGTTATCGTTCTTTTGAACGAAGACGAACTTTTAAAAATTTTTGAAAGAACCGAATCTCACTTATGATCTTCAAACAAATTTGAAAAGTCTTTATTTTTAGATATTTTCTCTGTATATTAAATATTATTTATTAAATTCAATCGAGACTTTATAACTTAAATTTTTCTGTACCTCGTTGAATCGGATCTTTCCACGGAACAAAGTCATATGAACGAATCTCTGACAGATTTTTTATGTGTTCTATTATTTTCGGCTGTAGAACTTAATTGCGGCAGCTCCTCGTTCTTTGAGAAATATTTTGAGGGTTCAAAATTCGGTAATCATCAAGAATCGAATCTTTTCATGGAACGAATCTCAAGAAGATTTTTTCGTGTTCAGTTTGCTTGACTTTGAAAGTCGTTTAAAAATGTCCTAAAAATACTTTTTGCGTAACTTTAGAATAAAAAAAAGGATCGAATCGTTTCATGGATCGTAACCATATGAACGAATCCTTGGAAGATTTTTCTCATATTCAATTATTTTTGGCTACAAATTAATTTCGGAAACGCTTCGTTCTTCTAGAAATATTTCCTTAGTTCAGAGCTCGGTAATCATTTACAACACGTCACTGGATTAAAAAATAATCCAAGAATTGAAGCGATGTGAACGAATCTTGATACAATTTTTCTCATGTTTAACTATATTGCCCTGAAAGTTGTCTGGAAAACGCGAAACGTTTTGTTTTTCTAAAAGCCATTTTTACGCGACTTTGGATTTAAAACACTCCAAAAAGATCGAATCGTTTTACAGAACGAAACCATATGAACGAATCTTTAGAAGATTTTTCTAGTGTTCAATTATTTTTCACTAGAATTAATGGCGAAAATGCTAAAATTCCGTAATCATTTTGAACACGTCACTAGATTAAAAAACAATCGAATTTTTTCATGGAAATTTTATAGAGTTTTCCTCTTGTTCAATTATTTCGGCTTGAAAATTATTTGAACAACGTGAAACGTTTTATTTTTCTAAAAGTAATTTTTACGTATCTTCAGATTTAAAAAACCTCACAAGGATCGAATCGTTTTACAGAACCAAACGATATGAACGAATCTTTAGAAGATTCTTCTAGTGTTCAATTGCTTTCTACTAGAAATTAATGGCGCAAATGCTTTGTTTTTTTAAATATTCTCTTGTTTCAAATGTTCTGTTCGTTTTGAACACGTCACTAAATTCGAATAGAATCGAATCTTTCCATTGAACGAAGCCATGCGAACGGATCTTTAGGGGATTTTTCTGCTGTTCAATTATTTCAGCTTGAAGATTACTTGAAAAACCGCGAAACGTTTTGATTTTCTAAAAGTAATTTTTACGTATCTTCAGATTTAAAAAACCTCACAAGGATCGAATCGTTTTACAGAACCAAACGATATGAAGGAATCTTTAGAAGATTCTTCTAGTGTTCAATTGCTTTCTACTAGAAATTAATGGCGCAAATGCTTTGTTTTTTTTAATATTCTGTTGTTTCAAATGTTCTGTTCGTTTTGAACACGTCACTAAATTCGAAAAGAATCGAATCTTTCCATTGGACGAAGCCATGCGAACGGATCTTTAGGGGATTTTTCTGCTGTTCAATTATTTCAGCTTGAAGATTATTTGAAAAACGCGAAACGTTTTGATTTTCTAAAAGTAATTTTTACGTATCTTCAGATTTAAAAAACCTCACAAGATCGAATCGTTTTACAGAACCAAACGATATGAAGGAATCTTTAGAAGATTCTTCTAGTGTTCAATTGCTTTCTACTAGAAATTAATGGCGCAAATGCTTTGTTTTTTTAAATATTCTCTTGTTTCAAATGTTCTGTTCGTTTTGAACACGTCACTAAATTCGAAAAGAATCGAATCTTTCCATTGAACGAAGCCATGCGAACGGATCTTTAGGGGATTTTTCTGCTGTTCAATTATTTCAGCTTGAAGATTATTTGAAAAACGCGAAACGTTTTGATTTTCTAAAAGTAATTTTTACGTATCTTCAGATTTAAAAAACCTCACAAGGATCGAATCGTTTTACAGAACCAAACGATATGAAGGAATCTTTAGAAGATTCTTCTAGTGTTCAATTGCTTTCTACTAGAAATTAATGGCGCAAATGCTTTGTTTTTTTTAATATTCTGTTGTTTCAAATGTTCTGTTCGTTTTGAACACGTCACTAAATTCGAAAAGAATCGAATCTTTCCATTGGACGAAGCCATGCGAACGGATCTTTAGGGGATTTTTCTGCTGTTCAATTATTTCAGCTTGAAGATTATTTGAAAAACGCGAAACGTTTTGATTTTCTAAAAGTAATTTTTACGTATCTTCAGATTTAAAAAACCTCACAAGATCGAATCGTTTTACAGAACCAAACGATATGAAGGAATCTTTAGAAGATTCTTCTAGTGTTCAATTGCTTTCTACTAGAAATTAATGGCGCAAATGCTTTGTTTTTTTAAATATTCTCTTGTTTCAAATGTTCTGTTCGTTTTGAACACGTCACTAAATTCGAAAAGAATCGAATCTTTCCATTGAACGAAGCCATGCGAACGGATCTTTAGGGGATTTTTCTGCTGTTCAATTATTTCAGCTTGAAGATTATTTGAAAAACGCGAAACGTTTTGATTTTCTAAAAGTAATTTTTACGTATCTTCAGATTTAAAAAACCTCACAAGGATCGAATCGTTTTACAGAACCAAACGATATGAAGGAATCTTTAGAAGATTCTTCTAGTGTTCAATTGCTTTCTACTAGAAATTAATGGCGCAAATGCTTTGTTTTTTTTAATATTCTGTTGTTTCAAATGTTCTGTTCGTTTTGAACACGTCACTAAATTCGAAAAGAATCGAATCTTTCCATTGGACGAAGCCATGCGAACGGATCTTTAGGGGATTTTTCTGCTGTTCAATTATTTCAGCTTGAAGATTATTTGAAAAACGCGAAACGTTTTGATTTTCTAAAAGTAATTTTTACGTATCTTCAGATTTAAAAAACCTCACAAGATCGAATCGTTTTACAGAACCAAACGATATGAAGGAATCTTTAGAAGATTCTTCTAGTGTTCAATTGCTTTCTACTAGAAATTAATGGCGCAAATGCTTTGTTTTTTTAAATATTCTCTTGTTTCAAATGTTCTGTTCGTTTTGAACACGTCACTAAATTCGAAAAGAATCGAATCTTTCCATTGAACGAAGCCATGCGAACGGATCTTTAGGGGATTTTTCTGCTGTTCAATTATTTCAGCTTGAAGATTATTTGAAAAACGCGAAACGTTTTGATTTTCTAAAAGTAATTTTTACGTATCTTCAGATTTAAAAAACCTCACAAGGATCGAATCGTTTTACAGAACCAAACGATATGAACGAATCTTTAGAAGATTCTTCTAATGTTCAATTGCTTTCTACTAGAAATTAATGGCGCAAATGCTTTGTTTTTTTAAATATTCTCTTGTTTCAAATGTTCTGTTCGTTTTGAACACGTCACTAAATTCGAAAAGAATCGAATCTTTCCATCGAACGAAGCCATGTGAACGGATCTTTAGGGGATTTTTCTGCTGTTCAATTATTTCAGCTTGATGATTATTTGAAAAACGCGAAACGTTTTGATTTTCTAAAAGTAATTTTTACGTATCTTCAGATTTAAAAAACCTCACAAGGATCGAATCGTTTTACAGAACCAAACGATATGAACGAATCTTTAGAAGATTCTTCTAGTGTTCAATTGCTTTTTACTAGAAATTAATGGCGCAAATGCTTTGTTTTTTTAAATATTCTCTTGTTTCAAATGTTCTGTTCGTTTTGAACACGTCACTAAATTCGAAAAGAATCGAATCTTTCCATTGAACGAAGCCATGCGAACGGATCTTTAGGGGATTTTTCTGCTGTTCAATTATTTCAGCTTGATGATTATTTGAAAAACGCGAAACGTTTTGATTTTCTAAAAGTAATTTTTACGTATCTTCAGATTTAAAAAACCTCACAAGGATCGAATCGTTTTACAGAACCAAACGATATGAACGAATCTTTAGAAGATTCTTCTAGTGTTCAATTGCTTTTTACTAGAAATTAATGGCGCAAATGCTTTGTTTTTTTAAATATTCTCTTGTTTCAAATGTTCTGTTCGTTTTGAACACGTCACTAAATTCGAAAAGAATCGAATCTTTCCATTGAACGAAGCCATGCGAACGGATCTTTAGGGGATTTTTCTGCTGTTCAATTATTTCAGCTTGAAGATTATTTGAAAAACGCGAAACGTTTTGATTTTCTACAAGTAATTTTTACGTATCTTCAGATTTAAAAAACCTCACAAGGATCGAATCGTTTTACAGAACCAAACGATATGAAGGAATCTTTAGAAGATTCTTCTAGTGTTCAATTGCTTTCTACTAGAAATTAATGGCGCAAATGCTTTGTTTTTTTAAATATTCTCTTGTTTCAAATGTTCTGTTCGTTTTGAACACGTCACTAAATTCGAAAAGAATCGAATCTTTCCATTGAACGAAGCCATGCGAACGGATCTTTAGGGGATTTTTCTGCTGTTCAATTATTTCAGCTTGAAGATTATTTGAAAAACGCGAAACGTTTTGATTTTCTAAAAGTACGTATCTTCAGATTTAAAAAACCTCACAAGGATCGAATCGTTTTACAGAACCAAACGATATGAAGGAATCTTTAGAAGATTCTTCTAATGTTCAATTGCTTTCTACTAGAAATTAATGGCGCAAATGCTTTGTTTTTTTAAATATTCTCTTGTTTCAAATGTTCTGTTCGTTTTGAACACGTCACTAAATTCGAAAAGAATCGAATCTTTCCATTGAACGAAGCCATGCGAACGGATCTTTAGGGGATTTTTCTGCTGTTCAATTATTTCAGCTTGAAGATTATTTGAAGAACGCGAAACGTTTTGATTTTCTAAAAGTAATTTTTACGTATCTTCAGATTTAAAAAATCTTACAAGGATCGAATCGTTTTACAGAACCAAACGATATGAAGGAATCTTTAGAAGATTCTTCTAGTGTTCAATTGCTTTCTATTCAAAATTAATGGCGGAAATGTTTTGTTCTTTTAAAAATATTCTCTTATTTTAAGTGTTCTGTAATCGTTTTGAACACGTCACTAAATTCGAAAAGAATCGAATCTTTCCATTGAACGAAGCCATGCGAACGGATCTTTAGAGGATTTTTCTGCTGTTCAATTATTTTGGTTTGAATGATCGAATCAGCGCACAGAACGAAACCAAATGAACGAATCTTAGAAGATTCTTCTAGTGTTCAATTATTTTTCACTAGAATTAATGGCGGAAATGCTGGAGTGCCGTAACCGTTTTGAACACATCACTAGATTAAAAGACAGTCGCGTCTATTCATAGAACGAAGCCATGTGAACGATTTTTAATATAATTTTTCTCGTGTTCAATTATTTTGACTCGGAAATCGTTTGGAAAACTCGAACCTTTTTTTAAGTATTTTTACGTGACTTTAGATTTTAAACCTTCGAAAAGGATCGAATGGTTTTATGGAACGAAATCATATGACCGAATCTTCGTAAAATAATCGCGAAAATGCTTCGTTCTTCACAAAAATTTTTCCTGGCTCAAAGTTCGGTAATCGTTTTGAACACATAACTTTAGATTAAAGAAGATTCGAGTCTTTCCATTGAACGAAGCCATGCGAACAGATCTTTTTTCGTGCTCAATTATTTCGAATTGAAAGTCGTTTTGTTTTTTCAAAATATTCTCGACGTGAGTTTAAATTTAAAAAAAACTCGAAACGAATCAAATCGTTTCATGGAACAAAACCAAATGAACGAATCTTTGGAAAATAATCGCAAAACACTTTGTTTCTCTAAAAATATTTTCTTGCTTCAGAGTTCGGTAATTGTTTTGAACAAGTCACTTAAGGTTATAAAAGAATCAAATTTTTTCATGGAATGAAGAAACGGTTCGATTTTGGGAAATATTTTTTATTTGGGGTTTGGAACAGGTAAAAAGATTCGAATCGTTTCATTGAACGAAACCATGCGAACGAATCTTGATAAGATTTGTTAATTTTTAAATATTTTAGATAAAGAAGTTATTCAGGAAGCGCACAACGCTGCATTAAACGAATTATGTTGTGGTTTTGAAGACACTAAAGAGTCAAAAGAGCGGAGTCGTTCCTGGGATCAAAATATTTTGGATTTTAAAAAATTTTCTAAAAAACTTTTTTTTGCTTATCATCCATAACGTGACTTTCGGTTGAAGAAAAAATTTAAAAAAATGTGTAATTAGGGGACCTGTTCCAGTTAATCTCGTCATACCGAATAACATCTAAATAGGTAAGGAACGTAATGGAGGCGAGCGGTCTCGATCGAGACTGTTGGTGGCGTCGCGGCGTTCGCTTGCATTTCCGGCCGTCGTTAAATTAATCATTTGATTTTAATTTAGCCCGACTATTACTAGAGTAATTTACACGTAGTTAACTGGAGAAAAACGTCCGACTCGAAATGAGCTAACGACAATTTTTTCCCCGGCTTCGGCAATTAAATATCTAATTAAAATCATCCACTATCTTTACGGGCCCGTCGAGACGCGGATCCTGTTTCAACGAATTAAACCCGTCCGGCGATTTTTTTTTCCACCCACCCTGCCATCCGACAGGGTCCGCGTACGGAAAAGTTGAGAGAATCGCCGAAAACGAAAAAAAAATATTCGTCGTCTTCGTTTGTTGTCTCGGAGGCGTCGTCTTTTTTTCTTCTTATATTATGTATCTGAAAAGCATTTCTGGCGCTTTAGGTGTCTCGGAATTGACATTATTTTGCAATAAATTACGGCGAATTGCACCCCTGACGAGTGTATATATGTGAAAAATATCAGGGAACGAGCCCGAGTCGCGGGCCCCTCGACAGTTTTGCATCTGAAAGGTGACAAATACAACATTTGAGTGCTATATTGTTCGGAATTGGGGTTATTTCTTTTTGCGAGACGCTTTCTTCACGTTCGTCGTGTATAACGGGCGATCAAGTCGTTGGATTATTTTTGTTTTTGATTTACCGACGCGCGCGCTCGACGGACGAGGTGGAAACTTTAAATTTGAATCGGCACGTGATTGGGAACACGTGCCGAAACGGTGATTTACTACGTCGGCTTGTGGAATTTCGAAAGAACTCAATTTGTTAAGTTCTCGTCCAACAATTTGATATAAAAATAAAATTTTTGCGAAAAAATTTCTTTTACTTAAATTTTGTGTCCAGCCTCACGACGAATTCCAGGACTAAAGCTTTAAAATAATTTTAAAAAATGTTGCAACTTTTTCCCCCAACTTCAATTAGTTGACACAAATTGCTCAATCCCTGAATTTTTCTGGCGTTTCAAGTGTTTTCTTGATAGTTTCGATTTTTTTTGTCACCATTTTTTTCAAAAATCTTCAACACACTCCCCCTTGGAAGGCAACAGCAAAACTCCGAGTGACATCTTGCTCGCGAAGGTTTTCTACAAAATTCTGGCTAGAATTTGTACTAAAACTGTCGTCATTAATCCAAAATTTTGAATTTTTTTGCGAAGACTTTCAAGACCTCCCAATAAATTTTTTTTCTAAAAAATCAATTTTTTTCTAATTTTTTTGAGAAATAAATTTATGAAATATTTCATTTATCTGAGTAACCTTTCAATTCCTGATGTCGCGAATTAAGCGTCTATACCGTTGGAACAGTTAAGTGTAGAAGATTTCTTTTCGATCGCTCCCCCTCAAGAGACAACGGCAAATTAAATATTTTTACTCTGTTCTAATTTGAAACCGAAAAGTTTCGTCTCTTACTTGGTTTTCAAGCTCATCACCGTCCGTTGTCAAGTATTTTGACTCATCTCTTGCTATTAATTCAAAATTTCGAACTCTGTGAAAACTTTAAAGAGCCCTCCAGAAAAGTTATGTCTATAAAATCGATTTTTTTTATATTTTTTTGAGAATTAAGTTTTTGAAATATTTTAGTTATCTAAGGAATCTTTCCATTCCTGATGTGCTGAAAAAGGCGCCGCCTATACCGTTGGAACAGTTGGTGCCGGGTTTGATTCTCCTTTAAGTGTAGAAGATTTCTTTTTGATCGCTCCCCCTCAAGAGACAATGGCAAATTAAATATATTTTTCCTTTTCTAATTTTAAACCGAAAAGTCTCGTCTCTTGCTTGGTTTTCAGGCTCTTCTCACCGTTCGTTTTCAGTATTTTGACTCATCTCTTGTTATTAATCCAAAATTTCGAACTCTTTGCGAAAACTTGGAGGACTCTTCAAGAAAAATTATTTTTATATTTCGATTTTTTTAAAATTTGTTTGAGAAATAAATTTATGAAATATTTTAGTCATCTGAGGAACCTTTCGATTTCTGATGTGGCGAATAAAGCGCCTATACTGTTGGAACAGTTGGTATCGGGTTTGATTCTCCTTTAAGTGTAGATTTTTTTTCGATCGCTCCCCCTTGAGAGACAATGGCAAATTAAATATATTTTCCCTTTTCTAATTTTAAATCGAAAAGTCTCGTCTCTTACTTGGTTTTCAGGCTCATCTCACCGTTCATTTTCAAGTATTTTGACTCATCTCTTGTTATTAATCCAAAATTTCAAATTCTTTGCGAACACTTGGAGGACTCTTTAAGAAAAATTATTTTTATATTTTGATTTTTTTTAAATTTGTTTGAGAAATAAATTTATGAAATATTTTAGTCATCTGAGGAACCTTTCGATTCCTGATGTGGCGAATAAAGCGCCTATACTGTTGGAACAGTTGGTATCGGGTTTGATTCTCCTTTAAGTGTAGATTTTTTTTCGATCGCTCCCCCTTGAGAGACAATGGCAAATTAAATATATTTTCCCTTTTCTAATTTTAAACCGAAAAGTCTCGTCTCTTACTAGGTTTTCAGGCTCATCTCACCGTTCATTTTCAAGTATTTTGACTCATCTCTTGTTATTAATCCAAAATTTCGAACTCTTTGCGAAAACTTGGAAGACTCTTCAAGAAAAATTATTTTTATATTTTGATTTTTTTTTAAATTTGTTTGAGAAATAAATTGATGAAATATTTTAGTCATCTTAGGAACCTTTCGATTCCTGATGTGGTGAATAAAGCGCCTATACTGTTGGAACAGTTGGTATCGGGTTTGATTCTCCTTTAAGTGTAGAAGATTTTTTATGATCACTCCCCCTCAAGAGACAATGGCAAATTAAATATATTTTTCCTTTTCTAATTTTAAACCGAAAAGTCTCGTCTCTTACTTGGTTTTCAGGCTCATCTCACCGTTCGTTTTCAAGTATTTTGACTCATCTCTTGTTATTAATCCAAAATTTCGAACTCTTTGCGAAAACTTGGAGGACTCTTCAAGAAAAATTATTTTTATATTTTGATTTTTTTAAAATTTGTTTGAGAAATAAATTTATGAAATATTTTAGTCATCTGAGGAACCTTTCGATTCCTGATGTGGCGAATAAAGCGCCTATACTGTTGGAACAGTTGGTATCGGGTTTGATTCTCCTTTAAGTGTAGAAGATTTTTTTTTTATCGCTCCCCCTCGAAAGACAATTGCAAATTAAATATATTTTCCCTTTTCTAATTTTAAACCGAAAAGTCTCGTCTCTTACTTGGTTTTCAGGCTCTTTTCACCGTTCGTTTTCAAGTATTTTGACTCATCTCTTGTTATTAATCCAAAATTTCGAACTCTTTGCGAAAACTTGGAGGACTCTTCAAGAAAAATTATTTTTATATTTCGATTTTTTTTAAATTTGTTTGAGAAATAAATTTATGAAATAATTTTAGTCATCTGAGGAACCTTTCGATTCCTGATGTGGCGAATAAAGCGCTTATACTGTTGGAACAGTTGGTATCGGGTTTGATTCTCCTTTAAGTCTAGAAGATTTTTTTTCGATCGCTCCCCCTCGAAAGACAATGGCAAATTAAATATATTTTCCCTTTTCTAATTTTAAACCGAAAAGTCTCGTCTCTTACTTGGTTTTCAGGCTCTTTTCACCGTTCGTTTTCAAGTATTTTGACTCATCTCTTGTTATTAATTAAAAATTTCGAACTCTTTGCGAAAACTTGGAGGACTCTTCAAGAAAAATTATTTTTATATTTCGATTTTTTTTAAATTTGTTTGAGAAATAAATTTATGAAATATTTTAGTCATCTGAGGACCTTTCGATTCCTGATGTGGTGAATAAAGCGCCTATACTGTTGGAACAGTTGGTATCGGGTTTGATTCTCCTTTAAGTGTAGAAGATTTTTTATGATCACTCCCCCTCAAGAGACAATGGCAAATTAAATATATTTTTCCTTTTCTAATTTTAAACCGAAAAGTCTCGTCTCTTACTTGGTTTTTAGGCTCATCTCACCGTTCGTTTTCAAGTATTTTGACTCATCTCTTGTTATTAATCCAAAATTTCGAACTCTTTGCGAAAACTTGGAGGACTCTTCAAGAAAAATTATTTTTATATTTTGATTTTTTTAAATTTGTTTGAGAAATAAATTTATGAAATATTTTAGTCATCTGAGGAACCTTTCGATTCCTGATGTGGCGAATAAAGCGCCTATACTGTTGGAACAGTTGGTATCGGGTTTGATTCTCCTTTAAGTGTAGAAGATTTTTTTTTTTATCGCTCCCCCTCGAAAGACAATTGCAAATTAAATATATTTTCCCTTTTCTAATTTTAAACCGAAAAGTCTCGTCTCTTACTTGGTTTTCAGGCTCTTTTCACCGTTCGTTTTCAAGTATTTTGACTCATCTCTTGTTATTAATCCAAAATTTCGAACTCTTTGCGAAAACTTGGAGGACTCTTCAAGAAAAATTATTTTTATATTTCGATTTTTTTTAAATTTGTTTGAGAAATAAATTTATGAAATATTTTAGTCATCTGAGGAACCTTTCGATTCCTGATGTGGCGAATAAAGCGCTTATACTGTTGGAACAGTTGGTATCGGGTTTGATTCTCCTTTAAGTCTAGAAGATTTTTTTTCGATCGCTCCCCCTCGAAAGACAATGGCAAATTAAATATATTTTCCCTTTTCTAATTTTAAACCGAAAAGTCTCGTCTCTTACTTGGTTTTCAGGCTCTTTTCACCGTTCGTTTTCAAGTATTTTGACTCATCTCTTGTTATTAATTAAAAATTTCGAACTCTTTGCGAAAACTTGGAGGACTCTTCAAGAAAAATTATTTTTATATTTCGATTTTTTTTAAATTTGTTTGAGAAATAAATTTATGAAATATTTTAGTCATCTGAGGAACCTTTCGATTCCTGATGTGGTGAATAAAGCGCCTATACTGTTGGAACCGTTGGTATCGGGTTTGATTCTCCTTTAAGTGTAGAAGATTTTTTATGATCACTCCCCCTCAAGAGACAATGGCAAATTAAATATATTTTTCCTTTTCTAATTTTAAACCGAAAAGTCTCGTCTCTTACTTGGTTTTCAGGCTCATCTCACCGTTCGTTTTCAAGTATTTTGACTCATCTCTTGTTATTAATCCAAAATTTCGAACTCTTTGCGAAAACTTGGAGGACTCTTCAAGAAAAATTATTTTTATATTTTGATTTTTTTAAAATTTGTTTGAGAAATAAATTTATGAAATATTTTAGTCATCTGAGGAACCTTTCGATTCCTGATGTGGCGAATAAAGCGCCTATACTGTTGGAACAGTTGGTATCGGGTTTGATTCTCCTTTAAGTGTAGAAGATTTTTTTTTGATCGCTCCCCCTCGAAAGACAATTGCAAATTAAATATATTTTCCCTTTTCTAATTTTAAACCGAAAAGTCTCGTCTCTTACTTGGTTTTCAGGCTCTTTTCACCGTTCGTTTTCAAGTATTTTGACTCATCTCTTGTTATTAATCCAAAATTTCGAACTCTTTGCGAAAACTTGGAGGACTCTTCAAGAAAAATTATTTTTATATTTCGATTTTTTTTAAATTTGTTTGAGAAATAAATTTATGAAATATTTTAGTCATCTGAGGAACCTTTCGATTCCTGATGTGGCGAATAAAGCGCTTATACTGTTGGAACAGTTGGTATCGGGTTTGATTCTCCTTTAAGTCTAGAAGATTTTTTTTCGATCGCTCCCCCTCGAAAGACAATGGCAAATTAAATATATTTTCCCTTTTCTAATTTTAAACCGAAAAGTCTCGTCTCTTACTTGGTTTTCAGGCTCTTTTCACCGTTCGTTTTCAAGTATTTTGACTCATCTCTTGTTATTAATTAAAAATTTCGAACTCTTTGCGAAAACTTGGAGGACTCTTCAAGAAAAATTATTTTTATATTTTGATTTTTTTAAAATTTGTTTGAGAAATAAATTTATGAAATATTTTAGTCATCTGAGGAACCTTTCGATTCCTGATGTGGCGAATAAAGCGCTTATACTGTTGGAACAGTTGGTATCGGGTTTGATTCTCCTTTAAGTCTAGAAGATTTTTTTTCGATCGCTCCCCCTCGAAAGACAATGGCAAATTAAATATATTTTCCCTTTTCTAATTTTAAACCGAAAAGTCTCGTCTCTTACTTGGTTTTCAGGCTCTTTTCACCGTTCGTTTTCAAGTATTTTGACTCATCTCTTGTTATTAATTAAAAATTTCGAACTCTTTGCGAAAACTTGGAGGACTCTTCAAGAAAAATTATTTTTATATTTTGATTTTTTTAAAATTTGTTTGAGAAATAAATTTATGAAATATTTTAGTCATCTGAGGAACCTTTCGATTCCTGATGTGGCGAATAAAGCGCTTATACTGTTGGAACAGTTGGTATCGGGTTTGATTCTCCTTTAAGTGTAGAAGATTTTTTTTCGATCGCTCCCCCTCGAAAGACAATGACAAATTAAATATATTTTCCCTTTTCTAATTTTAAACCGAAAAGTCTCGTCTCTTACTTGGTTTTCAGGCTCATCTCACCGTTCGTTTTCAAGTATTTTGACTCATCTCTTGTTATTAATCCAAAATTTCGAACTCTTTGCGAAAACTTGGAGGACTCTTCAAGAAAAATTATTTTTATATTTCGATTTTTTTAAAATTTGTTTGAGAAATAAATTTATGAAATATTTTAGTCATCTGAGGACCTTTCGATTCCTGATGTGGCGAATAAAGCGCCTATACTGTTGGAACAGTTGGTATCGGGTTTGATTCTCCTTTAAGTCTAGAAGATTTTTTTTCGATCGCTCCCCCTCGAAAGACAATGGCAAATTAAATACATTTTCCCTTTTCTAATTTTAAACCGAAAAGTCTCGTCTCTTACTTGGTTTTCAGGCTCATCTCACCGTTCGTTTTCAAGTATTTTGACTCATCTCTTGTTATTAATCCAAAATTTTGAACTCTTTGCGAAAACTTGGAGGATTCTTCAGGAAAAATTATTTTTATATTTCAATTTTTTTAAAATTTGTTTGAGAAATAAATTGATGAAATATTTTAGTCATCTGAGGAACCTTTCGATTCCTGATGTGGCGAATAAAGCGCCTATACTGTTGGAACAGTTGGTATCGGGTTTGATTCTCCTTTAAGTGTAGCAGATTTTTTTTCGATCGCTCCCCCTCGAAAGACAATGGCAAATTAAATATATTTTCCCTTTTCTAATTTTAAACCGAAAAGTCTCGTCTCTTACTTGGTTTTCAGGCTCATCTCACCGTTCATTTTCAAGTATTTTGACTCATCTCTTGTTATTAATCCAAAATTTTGAACTCTTTGCGAAAACTTGGAGGATTCTTCAGGAAAAATTATTTTTATATTTTAATTTTTTTAAAATTTGTTTGAGAAATAAATTGATGAAATATTTTAGTCATCTGAGGAACCTTTCGATTCCTGATGTGGCGAATAAAGCGCCTATACTGTTGGAACAGTTGGTATCGGGTTTGATTCTCCTTTAAGTGTAGAAGATTTTTTTTCGATCGCTCCCCCTCGAAAGACAATGGCAAATTAAATATATTTTCCCTTTTCTAATTTTAAACCGAAAAGTCTCGTCTCTTACTTGGTTTTCAGGCTCTTTTCACCGTTCGTTTTCAAGTATTTTGACTCATCTCTTGTTATTAATCCAAAATTTCGAACTCTTTGCGAAAACTTGGAGGACTCTTCAAGAAAAATTATTTTTATATTTCGATTTTTTTTAATTTTGTTTGAGAAATAAATTTATGAAATATTTTAGTCATCTGAGGAACCTTTCGATTCCTGATGTGGCGAATAAAGCGCCTATACTGTTGGAACAGTTGGTATCGGGTTTGATTCTCCTTTAAGTGTAGAAGATTTTTTTTCGATCGCTCCCCCTCGAAAGACAATGGCAAATTGAATATATTTTCCTTTTTCTAATTTTAAACCGAAAAGTCTCGTCTCTTGATTTTCAGGCTCATCTCACCGTTCGTTTTCAAGTATTTTGACTCATCTCTTGTTATTAATCCAAAATTTTGAACTCTTTGCGAAAACTTGGAGGATTCTTCAAGAAAAATTATTTTTATATTTCGATTTTTTTAAAATTTGTTTGAGAAATAAATTTATGAAATATTTTAGTCATCTGAGGAACCTTTCGATTCCTGATGTGGCGAATAAAGCGCCTATACTGTTGGAACAGTTGGTATCGGGTTTGATTCTCCTTTAAGTGTAGAAGATTTCTTTTTGATCGCTCCCCCTCAAGAGACAATGGCAAATTAAATATATTTTTCCTTTTCTAATTTTAAACCGAAAAGTTTCGTCTCTTACTTGGTTTTCAAGCTCATCTCACCATTCGTTTTTAAGTAATTTGACTCATCTCTTATTATTTATCCAAAATTTCGAAATCTTTGCGAAATCTTCAAGGACTTTTCAAGGAAATTTATTTCTATATTTTGATTTTTTTAAAAATTTGTTTGAGAAATAAATTGATGAAATATTTCAGTCATCTAAGGAACCTTTCGATTCCTGATGTGACGAATAAAGCGCCTATACCGTTAGAACAGTTGGTGCCGGGTTTGATTCTCCGTTAAGTGTAGAAGATTTTTTTTCGATCGCTCCCCCTCAAGAGACAATGGCAAATTAAATATATTTTCCCTTTTCTAATTTTAAACCGAAAAGTCTCGTCTTTTACTTGGTTTTAAGGCTCATCTCACCATTCGTTTTCAAGTATTTTGACTCATCTCTTGTTATTTATCCAAAATTTCGAACTCTTTGCGAAAACTTCAAGGACTTTTCAAGAAAATTTATTTCTATATTTCGATTTTTTAAAAATTTGTTTGAGAACTAAATTTATGAAATATTAAGGAACCTTTCGATTCCTGATGTGGCGAATAAAGCGCCTATACTGTTGGTATTGGGTTTGATTCTCCTTTAAGTGTAGACACGATCGTTCCCCCTCGAGAGACAATGGCAAATTAAATATATTTTTCCTTTTCTAATTTTAAACGGAGAAGTCTCGTCTTTTACTTGGCTTTCAAGCTCATCTCACAGTTCGTTGTCAAATATTTTGACTCATCTCTTGTTATTAATCCAAAATTTTGAACTCTTCGCGAAAACTTCAAGGACCCCACAAGAAAAATTATTTATATAAAATCGATTTTTTTCTAATTTTTTTGAGATATAAATGTATGAAATATTTTAGTTATGCAAGGAACCTTTCGATTCTTGATTTGGCGCTCCTCCGCAAGAGACAATGTCAAATTGAATTAAAACTTGTATATTTACCGTTTTCAAATTTTAAAGGGAAAAGTTGGGGCAAATCGCCAAAAATTCTTCTAAACCCCTAAACTCTCTTCTCTTACTTGTTTTTCTGGCCCCGAATCGCTAATCTCACTATTTGTGGACAAATATTTTGGCTCATCTCTTTTGATTAATCCAAAATAGTATTTCGTAATTTGCATCATTTGCCCAAAACACTCTAGTTGACCTCTCCCTGTGGTCCGGATTGGGAAAAATGATGGATGTTGGTGTCACGATTAAATTGGCGATTTTTATTTCGACCTCCTACCAGCATGCCTCGTTGTAAACAATAGTTTACACTCAATTATGTAACAATTAGACGTGAATACAATTAATAGTGGCGCGCCCTCGTGTTCTTTTAATTACATCGAAAATTGCTCTTTTTTCGAACCGCAATCCCGCCATCTCCATCGATCCCATCACGTCCGACAAGGACGTAGCTAGCTATGCAGCCTCGAAAACTCTTTGTATTTATGGTTTGTTCGAGAGACCCGCATCGTTAAAGCGAGTTGTCAATTATATCGTTAGTAAGTCGTAATTATGCACCGAGTGCGTAATGACGCCGATCCTTGAACGTGTCGACAAAGAAACGTTACCGTTGGGTTGAGAACGGCGTGGCGAGAGAGAGGAAGGTTTACGATCCAATCAAGCGGGGATAACGGTTGGTGGTTGAGAAGGAGAAAAGACCATCTCCCGATGGATGGTCAGGTCGGACCCCGCGGGGTTCGACGACAATTACAAATTAGAAGAGCGTCTCGACGCCATCTCGTAACGGTGACGTATCGGTCAACGGCGGCTAATAAGCGTTTGATTTGACGTGCCACTTCAAGAGACTTAAGATGCTTGAGGGGCTCGTGCGAAAGTCCGACGCAATCTGGTTGACGACCGAAATCGTCAGAAAGGGTCGTTTTTCGAGGGGGCGGGTGGAGTGGACGACCGAAATTCGTCGACAACACTCCAGGGGATCCGAATTTTTCAGCTCCTGACGTTTCGATATTTCTCTATTTAATCCGCCATATTGGTTCCTAGATTGCTCGTTCTTTGGAAATGTCGTTATCTTTGATTTTTGTTTATGTAATTTTACAAAAAGAAGTCTCTTGCAAAGGATCGCTGATGAAATTGTTTGCACCTTGCGAAATTGATCCATAATCTTCCATTTTTTTTCTTCTATTTCTAATGGTTTTAACATTTTTTTGACGTTTGGGAAATTTTGGTTGTTTATGTAAATTTCTAAATTATATAAAGAAGTTTGTAAGCCGCTTAAGTCTCATTGTATGAAATTTATAGAAATTGGGAAATTGTTATTTTGACTATGAATCTTTCACGAATTTTGTTGAATTTTATTTCTCAATCAATTTTGGGGTTCAGGCAATTTGTAAATTTTTGTAGACGCTTGTAATTTGCAAAATCGACTTGACGGTCTTCCAAATGTAGAACCAAATCGTAACTTTTGAAATTAAATTACTTCGACTTGAGACTTTCTAATATCTTCCGAATCTTACATAGATTTGTTTCAAGTTTTTTTAATTTTGAGTTTCACATAACTTGTAAATCTTTGTAAATGTATTTAATTTTCGAAATGAGCTGTACAGTCTTTTAAATCTACAACCTAATTGAACCTTTTGAGATTTTGTTAATTTTACACGAAACTTTTTAAATTTGTTCTGAGGTTTACATAGATTCGTATTTAGTTTTGTAAATTTTGGTAAATTTTTGTATCTATCAAATGTTTTCTATAAATCTTTATCTTTGGGAGCGAAAATGCTTCTCAATCTTTTATAAATCTTTCAAGAATTCATATATAGTTTTTCTCGGAATCAATCTTAAGCTCCAAGCAATTTGTAAATTTTTGTAGACGCTTGTAGTTTCAAAAATGGACTTTACAGTCTTTCAATCTACAACCAAATTGTAACTTTTGAAATTTTGTTAATTTTACATGAAACTTTTTGAATTTCTTTTGAAGTGTACATAGATTTGTATTTAGTTTTGTAAATTTTAGTAAATTTTTGTATATATCAAATATTTCTTATAAATTTTTATCTTTGGGAGCGGAGATGCTTCTCAATCTTTTATGAATCTTTCAAGAATTCATACATAGTTTTTCTCGGAATCAATCTTAAGCTCCAAGCAATTTGTAAATTTTTGTAGACGCTTGTAGTTTCAAAAATGGACTTTACAGTCTTTCAATCTACAACCAAATTGTTACTTTCGAAATTTTGTTAATTTGACATGAAACTTTTTGAATTTCTTTTGAAGTTTACATAGATTTGTATCTAGTTTTGTAAATTTTAGTAAATTTTTGTATATATCAAATATTTCTTATAAATCTTTATCTTTAGAAGCGGAGGTGCTTCTAAATCTTTTATGAATCTTTCAAGAATTCATACATAGTTTTTCTCGGAATCAATCTTAAGCTCCAAGCAATTTGTAAATTTTTGTAGACGCTTGTAGTTTCAAAAATGGACTTTACAGTCTTTCAATCTACAACCAAATTGTAACTTTTGAAATTTTGTTAATTTTACATGAAACTTTTTGAATTTCTTTTGAAGTCTACATAGATTTGTATCTAGTTTTGTAAATTTTGGTAAATTTTTGTATATATCAAATATTTCTTATAAATCTTTATCTTTGGGAGCGGAGATGCTTCTCAATCTTTTATGAATCTTTCAAGAATTCATACATAGTTTTTCTCGGAATCAATCTTAAGCTCCAAGCAATTTGTAAATTTTTGTAGACGCTTGTAGTTTCAAAAATGGACTTTACAGTCTTTCAATCTACAACCAAATTGTTACTTTCGAAATTTTGTTAATTTGACATGAAACTTTTTGAATTTCTTTTGAAGTTTACATAGATTTGTATCTAGTTTTGTAAATTTTAGTAAATTTTTGTATATATCAAATATTTCTTATAAATCTTTATCTTTAGAAGCGGAGGTGCTTCTAAATCTTTTATGAATCTTTCAAGAATTCATACATAGTTTTTCTCGGAATCAATCTTAAGCTCCAAGCAATTTGTAAATTTTTGTAGACGCTTGTAGTTTCAAAAATGGACTTTACAGTCTTTCAATCTACAACCAAATTGTAACTTTTGAAATTTTGTTAATTTTACATGAAACTTTTTGAATTTCTTTTGAAGTCTACATAGATTTGTATCTAGTTTTGTAAATTTTGGTAAATTTTTGTATATATCAAATATTTCTTATAAATCTTTATCTTTAGAAGCGGAGGTGCTTCTAAATCTTTTATGAATCTTTCAAGAATTTCTATATACTTTTTCTTTGAAGAAATCTTAAGCTCCAAGCAATTTGTAAATTTCTGCAATCGCTTGTAATTTCCAAAATGGACCTGACAATCTTTCATATCTACAACGTTATTATAACTTTCGAAATTTTGTTAATTTTACATGAAACTTTTTGAATTTCTTTTGAAGTATACATAGATTCGCATCTAGATTTGTAGATTTTGGTAAATTTTTGTATCTATCATATGTTTCTTATAAATCTTTATCTTGGGGAGCGGTGAATCTTCTAAATCTTTTAAGAATTTTTATATAGTTTTTTTTCCATTCAATCTTAAGTTTCAAGCAATTTGTAAATCTTTCTACACGCTTGTAATTTCCGAAATAGACCTTACAGTTTTTCAAATTTACAACCAAATTGCCTCTTCTGAAATTTTGTTTATTTCATTACATGATACTTTTTGAATTTCTTTTGAAGTTTACATAGATTCGCATCTAGTTTTGTAAATTTCGGTAAATTTTTGTATCTATCATATGTTTCTTATAAATCTTCATCTTGGGGAGCGATGATGCTTCTAAATCTTTTATGAATCTTTTAAGAATTTTTATATAGTTTTTTTTTCATTCAATATTAAGTTTCAAGCAATTTGTAAATCTTTGTACGCGCTTGTAATTTCCAAAATAGACCTTACCGGTTTTTAAATCTACGACTAAATTGTCACTTGAAATTTTGATTATTTTATTACATGATACTTTTTGAATTTCTTTTGAAGTTTACATAGATATGTTTCTAGTTTTGTAAATTTTGTTAAATTTTTGTATATATCCAACATTTTTAAAAAATCTTTATCTTTGGGAGCGAAAATGCTTCTAAAGCTGTTATGAGTTTTTCAAAAATTCTTGTATAGTTTTTTCCTTTATTCAATCTTAAGCTCCAAGTAATTTGTAAATCTTTGTAGACGCTTGTAATTTTCAAAATGGACCTGAGAGTCTTTCAAATCTACAACGAAATTGTAACTTTCCAAATTTTGTTAATTTTCCATGAAACTTTTTGAATTTATTTTGAAGCTTACATAGATTTGTATCTAGTTTTGTAAATTTTGGTAAATTTTTGTATCTATCATATGTTTCTTATAAATCTTCATCTTGGGGAGCGGTGATGCTTCTAAATCTTTTATGAATCTTTTAAAAAATTTTATATAGTTTTTTTTCATTCAATATTAAGTTTCAAGCAATTTGTAAATCTTTGTACGCGCTTGTAATTTCCAAAATAGACCTTACCGGTTTTTAAATCTACGACTAAATTGTCACTTGAAATTTTGATTATTTTATTACATGATACTTTTTGAATTTCTTTTGAAGTTTACATAGATATGTTTCTAGTTTTGTAAATTTTGTTAAATTTTTGTATATATCCAACATTTTTAAAAAATCTTTATCTTTGGGAGCGAAAATGCTTCTAAAGCTGTTATGAGTTTTTCAAAAATTCTTGTATAGTTTTTTCCTTTATTCAATCTTAAGCTCCAAGTAATTTGTAAATCTTTGTAGACGCTTGTAATTTTCAAAATGGACCTGAGAGTCTTTCAAATCTACAACGAAATTGTAACTTTCCAAATTTTGTTAATTTTCCATGAAACTTTTTGAATTTATTTTGAAGCTTACATAGATTTGTATCTAGTTTTGTAAATTTTGGTAAATTTTTGTATCTATCATATGTTTCTTATAAATCTTCATCTTGGGGAGCGGTGATGCTTCTAAATCTTTTATGAATCTTTTAAAAAATTTTATATAGTTTTTTTTCATTCAATATTAAGTTTCAAGCAATTTGTAAATCTTTGTACGCGCTTGTAATTTCCAAAATAGACCTTACCGGTTTTTAAATCTACGACTAAATTGTCACTTGAAATTTTGATTATTTTATTACATGATACTTTTTGAATTTCTTTTGAAGTTTACATAGATATGTTTCTAGTTTTGTAAATTTTGGTAAATTTTTGTATATATCAAACATTTTTTAAAAATCTTTATCTTTGGGAGCGGAAATGCTTCTAAAGCTTTTATGAGTTTTTCAAAAATTCTTGTATAGTTTTTTCCTTTATTCAATCTTAAGCTCCAAGTAATATGTAAATCTTTGTAGACGCTTGTAATTTTTAAAATGGACCTGAGAGTCTTTCAAATCTACAACGAAATTGTAACTTTCCAAATTTTGTTAATTTTCCATGAAACTTTTTGAATTTATTTTGAAGCTTACATAGATTTGTATCTAGTTTTGTAAATTTTGGTAAATTTTTGTATATATCAAATATTTCTTATAAATCTTTATCTTTGGAAGCGGAAATGCTTCTAAATCTTTTATGAATCTTTCAAGAATTCTTATATAGTTTGTCTTTGAATCAATCTTAAGCCTCAAGCAATTTGTAAATCTTTGTAGACGCTTGTAATTTTCACCATTTTCCTGACAGTCTTTCAAATCTACAACAAAATTGTAACATTTGAAATTTTGATAATTTTACATAAATAGTTTTAATTTTCTTGTTAAGTTTTTACAGATTCGTTTCTAGTTTTGTAAATTCTCATAAATTTTTGTATTTATCAAATATTTCTTATAAATCTTTATCTTGGGAAGCGGAAATGCTTCTAAATCTTTTATGAATCTTTCAAGAATTCCTATATAGTTTGTCTTTGAATCAATCTTAAGCTCCAAGTAATATGTAAATCTTTGTAGACGCTTGTAATTTTTACCATTTACCTGACAGTCTTTCAAATCTACAACAAAATTGTAACATTTGAAATTTTGATAATTTTACATAAATAGTTTTAAATTTCTTGTTAAGTTTTTACAGATTTGTTTCTAGTTTTGTAAATTCTCATAAATTTTTGTATTTATCAAATGTTTCTTATAAATATTCAAACTTGAGGAGCGGTGAAGCTTCTAAATCTTTTATGAATTTTTCAAAAATTCCTATATAGTTTTTTCCTTTATTCAATCTTAAGCTTCAAGCAATTTGTAAATCTTTGTAGACGCTTGTAATTTCCATAAATTCTTGTATCTATCAAATGTTACTTATAAATCTTTATCTTGGAAAGCGGAAATGTTTCTTAATCTTTTATGAATCTTTTAAGAATTTCTATAGAGTTGTAACTTTTGAAATTTTGTTACTTTTGCATGGAACTTTTTGAATTCTTTTTGCTCCTCATAAATCTTTATCTTGGGGAGCGGTGATGCATTTAAATTTTTTATGAATCTTTCAAGAACTTCTATATAGTTTTTTATTCCATTTTAAGCTTCAGGCAATTTGTAAATCTTTGTAAACGCTTGTAGTTTCCAAAATAGACCTTACAATCTTTTAAATTTCGTTGTAAACTCCCAATAACTACCTGTAACGAAGTAACTCTTTTTTAATTTGCGTGACATTACAAAGATAGTCCGCTATGAAAGACCCTTGGCAAAAGACCAATTTTTCCGCTCTCGCCAACGATTTTATTAAAAAATATTTATTTTGATTCTACTCTCACGGATTTTGAAAGAAAAACTTTTCATTTTTCTATTTTTGGCGGTCGCGATGGATGCGTGAACGGCGGAAGAGATGCCATCACGACTTCACCTGCGCCATGATTTACTTCCACATCGCCGTCCCTTTTTCAAAGTGCACTTGTCACATTTCGGGGTTAATAAGTGGGTATCTGGATTCGTAAACTCGCCGTTCCCGACTTCCCGACAGGTTCCGCTCGAGAAGATCTCGGGCTTTTATGCACGTTGGCGGGAGTCGGGGCATCCGCCACCACCGCCGCCGTCGCCGCCGCCACCGGGAGATGGTCCTAATATACCGACGGGACCGTATTATGATTATAATTTACGTCCTCCAAGTTGTAGACAAGCAAACGGCACGGTAGTATTTTATTGCCCGCCTTCTCCATTGTTATTGTATTTATTGCGAGAGAGCTAAGATTGTTGGAAGGTGGTGGTGGTGGTGGTGGTGACGTTACGCTGTTAACTCTCCGCACCAAGCCAACCAGGAAATAATTATTAGTTATATGAGTTTTGAGATACTTATCCGGAGGACTTTATTTTATATGCGCGAACTTGGGCTGATATTATTGTGTTGATGCGGGGAATTTTAATGGACGCCCGGTTATAATTTCTCGCGGTTGCGACGGTTTCAGGTGAGGACGAGGGGAAGCGCACCACCCCCAGAAAGGAGCAAAACCGACGAAAGTGTCGCAATTGTTACCATTAAGGCAACACCACTTCAACGTCACTGTACGATTTTTAACAAGCGAATCGTTCCAAATCGGATCATTGATCCGATCCCGAACAGTTACTCATCGTTCATTTTTTAATAAAATTCTCGTATTTTAGAACAACTTAACATGATCTAGAGGATTTGATATCCTTTTCAACAATCTCTTAGCAATATAGTAAAAATTCTTAAATTTGGTATCCATAACTGGTTTTACAATTATAGAGTCTAGATACAATTTTTGAATAGCGCCTTTACAAATTTTAGTAAGTAGACGAAATTAGTGCAGAACTAGTCGTAGTAATGGTTTAGCGGTTTTAAAGACATGAAATAATAATGGCGTGTCTATGAAAACTACAAAGTCTTTAAGAATTGTCCTCGATCACCTGCTGCAGATGACTCGTATATGGCAGATAAATTAAGAATTGGGATTAACAACCGATTCTGAATGATCAGTAGTAGTAATATGAAAGAGTTTTTGCCAACAAAAAAAAATGGTTTAGGTTTCAAATCTGTGAAGACTCTAGATATCATTTTTAAATAACAAGTTCAAAAAGCTTTAGTAAAGAAACATTATAGAGGACCAGTTGTAGTAGTGGAGCGGTTTTAAAGTCTAAAAGTCGTGATGGCGTGTTTTTGAAAATTACAGAGTCTCTAGGAATAGTCTTTAATTACCTGTTTTAGAAGACTCTACCAGGTATGGTAGATAAATTTAAATTTGGGATGAACAACCGATTCTGAGTGACTAGTTGTAGTAATAGGGGAAAGATTTTAGGACCAGAAAAAAATAATTGCGCAGGTTTCAAAAATTGGTAGACTCTAGATATTATTTTTGAATCGCAAGTTCAAAAAGTTTTAGTAAAGAATCGTTATAGAGGATCAGTTGTAGTAATAGAAGCGGTTTTCGAGTCTAGAAATGGTAGTGACGTGTTTTTTGAAAATTACAGAGTCTCTAGAAATTGTCTTCAAGCACCTGTTTTAGAAGACTCTACCAGGTATGGTAGATAAATTTAAATTTGGGATGAACAACCGATTCTGAGTGACTAGTTGTAGTAATAGGGGAAAGATTTTAGGACCAGAAAAAAATAATTGCGCAGGTTTCAAAAATTGGTAGACTCTAGATATTATTTTTGAATCGCAAGTTCAAAAAGTTTTAGTAAAGAATCGTTATAGAGGATCAGTTGTAGTAATAGAAGCGGTTTTCGAGTCTAGAAATGGTAGTGACGTGTTTTTTGAAAATTACAGAGTCTCTAGAAATTGTCTTCAAGCACCTGTTTTAGAAGACTCTATCTGCTAAGTTAGATGAATTTAAATTTGGGATAAACAACCGATTCTGAGTGACAAGTTGTAGTAATAGGGGAAAGTTTTTACGACCAGAAAAAATAATTGCGTAAGTTTCAAAATGGGAGACTCTAGATATTATATTTGAATAGCAAGTTCAGAAAGCTTTAGTAAAGAAACGTTATAGAAGACCAGTTGTAGTAATAGAAGCGGTTTTGGAGTCTAGTAAAGGTAGTGACGTGTTTTTGAAAATTACAGAGTCTCTAGAAATTGTCTTCAAGCACCTGTTTTAGAAGACTCTATCTGCTAAGTTAGATGAATTTAAATTTGGGATAAACAACCGATTCTGAGTGACAAGTTGTAGTAATAGGGGAAAGTTTTTACGACCAGAAAAAATAATTGCGTAAGTTTCAAAATGGGAGACTCTAGATATTATATTTGAATAGCAAGTTCAGAAAGCTTTAGTAAAGAAACGTTATAGTGGACCAGTTGTAGTAATAGAAGCGGTTTTGGAGTCTAGTAAAGGTAGTGACGTGTTTTTGAAAATTACAGAGTCTCTAGAAATTGTCTTTAAGCACCTGTTTTAGAAGACTCTACCTGCTATGGTAGATAAATTTAAATTTGGGATGAACAACCGATTCTGAGTGACAAGTTTAGTAATAGGAGAAAGAGGAAAGCTTTTATGACCAGAAAAAAATAATTGCGCAGGTTTCAAAAATTGGAGTCTCTAGATATTATTTTTGACTAGCAAGTTCGAAAAGTTTTATTAAAAAAATATTATAGAGGACCAGTTTTAGTAATACATCAGCGGTTTTAGAGTGTGGAAATGGTAGTAGCGTGTTTTTGAAAATTTCAGGGTTTCTATAAATTGTTCTTAATCACCTGTTTTAGAAGACTACCTCGTATGGTAGATAAATTTAAATTTGGGATGAACATCCGATTCTCACTGACCAGCAGTAGTAATATGGGAGAGTTTTTAGGACCAGAAAGAAATAATTGTGCAGGATTCAAAACTGGGAAGACTCTAGATATCATATTTGAATGGCAAGTTCAAAAAGCTTTAGTAAAGAAATATTATAGAGGACCAGTTGCTGTAATGTATCAGCGGTTTTAGAGTCTAGAAATGGTAGTGGCGTGTTTTTGAAAATTACAGAGTCTCTAGAAATTGTCTTTACGCACCTGTTTTAGAAGACTCTACCAGGTATGGTAGATAGACTTAAATTTGGGATGAACAACCCATTTTGAGTGACAAGTTGTAGTAATAGCGGAAAGATTTTATGACCAGAAAAAAATAATTGTGCAGGTTTTAAAACTAGGAGACTCTAGATATTTTTTTTGAATGGCAAGTTCAAAAATTCTTAGTAAAAAAATATTATAGAGGACCAGTTTTAGTAATGCATCAGCGGTTTTAGAGTCTAAAAATGGTAGTGGCGTGTTTTTGAAAATTTCAGGGTCTCTAGAAATTGTCCTTAATCACCTGTTTTAGAAGACTCTACCTCTTACGGTAGATAAATTTAAATTTGGGATGAACACCCGATTCTCACTGACCAGTAGTCGTAATATGGGAGAGTTTTTAGGACTAGGAAAACATAATTGTTCAAGATTCAAAACTGGGGAGACTCTAGATATCATTTTTGAATAACAAGTTCAAAAGGATTTAGTAAAGAAACATTCTAGAGGACTAGTTGTAGTAATGGATCAGCGGATTTAGAGTATAAATGGTAGTGGCGTGTTTTTGAAAATTACAGGGTCTCTAGAAATAGTCTTTAAGCACCTGTTTTAGAAGACTCTACCTGCTATGGTAGATAAATTTAAATTTGGGATAAACAACCGATTCTGAGTGACAAGTTGTAGTAATAGTGGAAAGTTTTTACGACCAGAAAAAGTAATTGCGCAGGTTTCTAAACTGGGAGACTCTAGATATTATTTTTGAATAGCAAGTTCAAAAAGCTTTATTAAGGGAACATTATAGAGGACCAGTTGTAATAATGGATTAGCGGATTTAGAGTCTAGAAATGGTTGTGGCGTGTTTTTGAAAATCGCAGAGTCTCTAGTAATTGTACTTAATCACCCGTTTTAGAAGACTCTACCTACTATGGTAGATAAATTTAAATTTGGGATGAACAACCCATTCTGAGTGACAAGTTGTAGTAATAGGGGAAAGATTTTATGACCAGAAAAAAATCATTGTGCAGGTTTTAAAACTGGGAGACTCTAGATATTTGTTTTTGAATGGCAAGTTCAAAGATTCTTATTAAAAAAATATTATAGAGGACCAGTTTTAGTAATGCATCAGCGGTTTTAGAGTCTAGAAATGGTAGTGGCGTGTTTTTGAAAATTTCAGGGTCTCTAGAAATTGTCCTTAATCACCTGTTTTAGAAGACTCTACCTCTTACGGTAGATAAATTTAAATTTGGGATGAACACCCGATTCTCACTGACCAGTAGTAGTAATATGGGAGAGTTTTTCGGACTAGAAAAACATAATTGTTCAAGATTCAAAACTGGGGAGACTCTAGATATCATTTTTTAATAACAAGTTCAAAAAGATTTAGTAAAGAAACCCTCTGGAGGACTAGTTGTAGTAATGGCTCAGCGGATTTAGAGTATAAATGGTAGTGGCGTGTTTTTGAAAACTACATAGTCTCTAGAAATAGTCTTTAAGCACCTGTTTTAGAAGACTCTACCTGCTATGGTAGATAAATTTAAATTTGGGATGAACAAACGATTCTGAGTAACCTGTTGTAGTAATTGGGGAAAGTTTTCAGGACCAGAAAAAAATAATTGCACAGGTCTCAAAACTGGGAGACTCTAGACATTATTTTTGAATAGCAAGTTCAAAAAGTTTTAGTAAAGAAATATAATAGAGGACCAGCTGCTGTAATGTATCAGCGGTTTTAGAGTCTAGAAATGGTTGTGGCGTGTCTTAGAAAATTACAGTCTCTAGAAATTGTCTTTAATCACCTGTTTTAGAAGGCTCTACCTGCTATGGTAGGTAAATCTAATTTGGGATCAACAGCCGATTCTGAATGTCCAATTGTAGTAATAGGCGAAAGTTTTTAGGACCAGTAAAAAATAATTACGCAGGTTTCAAAACTAAGAGACTCTAGATGTAATTTTTGAATAGCAAGTTCAAAAAACTTTAGTAAAGAAACATTATAGAGGGCCAGTTGTAATAATGGATCAGCGGTTTTAGAGTCTATAAATGGTAGTGGCTTGTTTTTGAAAATTACAGAGTCTCTAGAAATTGTCTTTAATCACCTGTTTTAGAAGACTACCAGGTATGGTAGATAAATTTAAATTTGGGATGAACAGCCGATTCTGAGTGATCAATAGTAGTAATGGGAGAGAGTTTCTAGGACCAAAAAAGATAATGTCACAGGTTTCAAAACTGGGGAGACTCTAGATATTATTTTTGAATAGCAAGTTCAAAAAGTTTTAGTAAAGAAATATAATAGAGGACCAGCTGCTGTAATGTATCAGCGGTTTTAGAGTCTAGAAATGGTTGTGGCGTGTCTTAGAAAATTACAGTCTCTAGAAATTGTCTTTAATCACCTGTTTTAGAAGGCTCTACCTGCTATGGTAGGTAAATCTAATTTGGGATCAACAGCCGATTCTGAATGTCCAATTGTAGTAATAGGCGAAAGTTTTTAGGACCAGTAAAAAATAATTACGCAGGTTTCAAAACTAAGAGACTCTAGATGTAATTTTTGAATAGCAAGTTCAAAAAACTTTAGTAAAGAAACATTATAGAGGGCCAGTTGTAATAATGGATCAGCGGTTTTAGAGTCTATAAATGGTAGTGGCTTGTTTTTGAAAATTACAGAGTCTCTAGAAATTGTCTTTAATCACCTGTTTTAGAAGACTCTACCAGGTATGGTAGATAAATTTAAATTTGGGATGAACAGCTGATTCTGAGTGATCAATAGTAGTAATGGGAGAGAGTTTCTAGGACCAAAAAAGATAATGTCACAGGTTTCAAAACTGGGGAGACTCTAGATATTATTTTTGAATAGCAAGTTTAAAAATCTTTAGTAAAGAAACATTATAGAGGACCAGTTGTAATGGATCAGCGGTTTTAAAGTCTAGAAAGGGTAGTGACGTATTTTTGAATACTACTACGTCTCTATAATTGTCTTCTGCCCACTAGCTCTAGAAAATTCTACCTGATGTGGTAAATAAATATTAATTTGGGATAAACCACCGATTCTGAGTCACTAGGAGTAGTAACAGGAGAGAGTTTTTAAGAACAGCAAAGATTAGAGGCTGTCTAGAGTTTATTTTGAGGAGCATTTAAAGAAAACAGCTTCGGAGACCTCTTTTTGAAGATTAAAAAAATCGAAAAATATTTAAAAAACATCATGCGCTATGAGGGATTAGCAATCACTAAGAAAGGGACGTTTTTGGACCTGGCCAGTTTTTATGTGGTGAAATCTAAAAGTGAGCCGTTCGAATTCTCTGTTCTTGCCTTCGTACGGTTGTAGATTGTCGTCGCCTAGTACGGTCCTGTCGGGCGAAACGCCCGAATGTGGTTCCTGGTGCGTTCGGCTGTCCGCCGCGACGAATTATAAAGGCGATAAATTTTTGAGCCGTTTCCGAACGGCATAATGGAGCTTAAATCGAGTCACCGTAACGGGAGTAAAACAATGGGGCCCGCCCTTAATACAATTCTTCCACACAAAAAAATCAGAACGGCGTTACACCACCGTTTTAAGTAACAATTGAAAGAATTCAACAATGGCTGATTTGCATTTATCCCTTGGGTTAAAACAATCGAATACACCACCACCACCACCACCCCGTGCCCTTGATGCCGTCCCGCGTTCCGCTCCGATGCCGGACGTCACGGCATTAATTAATTGAATTTCATTACGCGACCAACGTGAAAAACACTCAACATCGCCATAATATTACGTCGCAATTCGATCGCCACCAAAAAAAAAAAAAAGTAAATCAGAAGCGGGATAATTTCGATTTCTATTGTTTGATTACTAAAACTTCAGAAGTGGGATGATTCTAATTTTTAATTGTCGACAATCTAGAAACAACCAAACGCAGAATCGCACTGAAATTGATCTCGCTACTTTCAGAAGTGAAAGAAGTAATTCAGCAAGTTAGTTATTGTAGTTAATAATTTAACGTGTCTCAGATCTGACGTGCCGAACTCTTAAGATGAGAAATCGGACCTGGGATAATTTCAGTTGTCGCATTTTTGGGGTAATTTTGGAAAACGCTGACGTTAAATTTCGGACGTGTCATCCATCATCATTAAATCGGTCACGACAGGTGGCAAGACTTAACTTTTCGGTTGTTTCGATTAAAAATCGTTTTTCGAGTGGTCGAATGACTAAATCGCGTTATTGAAATTGAATGTCAGAAGTGGGATGATTCGGGCTTGCGGCGATTTTTCCATCGAAATGAACGTCAGCAGTGGGATTTTTGGTAACGACAGAAGACAAACGTCACGCGAGTCAACTGCCATCATTAACCACCCCGCCATAGCCAATAAAGCCGGAGCCGCCGCCAAATTACCAGGACATCTATAAACCCCCGGGCCGGTATTTATTTATTTTCGTTCTTAATCTCGCCGATTCCCCGTGATATATCGCACGGCCTTTTATCTCTTAATTAAATATGTTCGGCCGACGTGGATTGATAACGCGGGATGGTGGATCTCGCGATTTTCACCGTCGTCGCCGTTCCCCGCTTCGCTCCATCTGAAATCCAGGACGGGACTCGTCGATCCATTAAGGGAATTGGAGCCAAATATTGACAGGGAATCTTAAATTCTAATAGCGAACGGGCACGGTAAGATAATTGGGGAGACAATATTAGCTGCCATTGATTCCGAACACGCGATCGGGGTGTGCCGTGAATAAATGACATCAACCCTGTAATGACTTTATGAAAATTAATCATCTGCCCCTATCCGCTAATAATCCATAATGTCTATTAGGCGGATGATCCGCCGTTTCTGGTCAAGGGCTCGTCCGGGTCGCCGACCCCCCGACTTTCAAAATTTCAACAAAACTTCTCGGAGGTAAGCGGCCGTCTTGTGGGTTTAGCGGATTTGTTGTCTTATTGTCTTATCGAAATTTTTGGGGTTCGAGTCGCCACGAGATTCCTCTTCCAGTGAAAGGGTTTGTTGCGTTTTGGGCAGGACGTCGTGTTCGTTCGACGCCAAACTCGTGCCTTAAGTGAGAAAAACCGGTATCGGGCCGAGACGTTCCGCAATTTTTCTCCCTCGCCGACGAAAAATGGCGTGTAGCCGTGCGGCGGCACAATTTTAGAAAAGCGTTCTCGGTCGGACGTGGAGAAATCGCCGATTTGGTTGGTGTGTGTCTAGATTTCCCCGCGCTCGACTCGATTTATTTTCATTTATAACGGGAGTGAGGATAATTTTATTGATGCAGTCCTGCGTGTCGTTTCGTATATGTCGGTTCTTTTTGCGTCGTCGCGATTAAACGAAACGAAAATCTTGATAACGAGAGAAGATCGAGAAAAACGGACGCACAGACGGACGGACGCGTCGTCATTAATCCCGTTCGTCCGTTTCTTTATTAAAGCTATCCGTCTTGGTAGGTAAAAATCCGGAATCGGGAGTCAAACTTTGTTATTCCATCAATCATCGTCTTCCGGATTTTACAATTATCCCGAGCTTCTGACAAAGTTCGACGCGACGGTCGTCCTGTTCCTGTTTCACGCGGGCGGGGGCAAGGAGCGAGATTAATGTAGCATTAGATAAAAACGACGCTCCTGGAACCAATGATCTATTACGGAATCGTTGGATTTTTTTTTGCAAATTGCCGTTTAGTTCTGACAAACGATTAATAACGGGAATAAATGGGTCATAAAAAGCTGATTTATGGATCGGGGCAATCTGGATATTCCGGCGAGGAACGTTGCCAATACCGCCTTATATAACATTAAAATTAACTCGACGCGCGGGCCCCGGCTAGGGGAAATATTGAAATTATCCTGATTGCGGTGCCGCTAATGTCTTCTGTTCGAAACGAGAGGTTTTTATGGCCGTGTTTTCCTCCAGCCGGAAAATTGAATGGTTTTCTGGAACGTTTCATTTTTTTTTTTTTAAACGGACAACCCGACCCAAATCCCCCGACTCGCACGAAATCGAGGTACGACGCCTATTCAATAATTATCCGCAACAACTGTAGATGGCGGCACTTCCGACCAAATTTTTGTTGCATGTTTCGTTATTCCCGAAATTCATTAATTGCGACGCTTTCGATTTTTTTAGGTAAATATTTGAAGATTTAGTTCTGTAGAATCAAAACGTCATAGAATACCGCCAGATTTAGATTCTTGCGATTTCTATTTATTACTGAATTTGGGAAGTGTCTCAGAGCTACGAAAATTTCTGCTAATAGTCAAAATTGATCATTCTCCAATAGTCTGCTTTGAGGAAGAAAGTTGATTTTGTAAAGTGTTCGAAATTTCTGAATTATCACCTTAAGATTCTTTTTTTTATTATACTGATTTTTATTTTCGGCTTCAAATACAATCAATTAAGAACAATTTTGTTACTTTTATGAAATGAGATTAGGAACATCTAGGAAAAGAAAAAATAATTAAAAATGACCTAAGAATAGAATTTTTTTTATTTCTGCATTAACTTTTTTTTTTAGAAAGAAAGTCGTGTTTTTTTAAAAATGTCTCCATTTTATTAGAAATTTTTATAGATTTTTGCTAAAATATTTTGGTATTAATATGAACTTCAAAATTTAATAATTGTAGTTACTTCAGTGCAAGAATTTACCGGAAATTAATTATTTGAAGTTGAATTTTTCCATTCTCTTTAAAATTTTAATCGACCGTTACAAATTTCTTCTTTTGCATGTGCAACATTTTAGGAGTTTACCTTTATAAGTTTGGTAATTTGCCATTGCCTCCTGAGGGGGATCTGTATTTCTTTAATCTTGCTAATTGAGTGCATTTTCCGGCCGGTAAGATGCTTGTTTGTCACAAATATGGTCAATTTATGCACTTTCTCATTAATTTGTCATTTTTATGTCATTTTGGTGATAACTTGAAAATCGGAAAGTTATTTCATGGTCGTGTTTTCCTCCAGCTGGACAATTTAATAGTCTTCTGGAACGTTTCATTTTTTTATATTTTTTTTTAAACGGACAACCCGACCCAAATTTCTGACTCGCAAGAAATCGAGGTACTACGCCTATTCGATAATTAACCGCAACAACTGTAGATGGCGGCACTTCCGACCAAAGTTTTGTTGCATGTTTCGTTATTCCCGAATTTCATTAATTGCGACGCTTTCAATTTTTTTACGTAAATATTTGAAGATTTAGTTCTGTATAATCAAAACGTCATAGAATACCGCCAGATTTAGTTAGTTGCGATTTCTATTTATTACTGAATTTGGGAAGTGTCTCATAGTTACGAAAATTTCTGGTAATAGTCAAAATTGATCATTCTCCAATAGTCTGCTTTGGGGAAGAAAGTTGATTCTGTAAAGTGTTCGAAATTTCTGAATTATCACCTTAAGATTTTTTTTTTATTATACTAATTTTTATTTTCGGCTCCAAATACAATCAATTAAGAACAATTTTGGTTAGTTTTATGAAATGAGATTAGGAACATCTAGGAAAAGAAAAAATAATTAAAAATTACCCAAAACTTGTTTTTTTTTTATTTCTCTATTAACTTTCTCCTTAGAAAGGAAATCATGTTTTCTAGAAATGTCTCCATTTTATTAGAAATTTTTATAGATTTTTTCTAAAATATTTTTGTATTAATATGAACTTCAAAATTTGAAAAATAAAGTTACTTCGGTATAAAAATTTACCAAAAATTAATTATTTGAAGTTGAATTTTTTTATTCTCTTCAAAATTTTAATCATCGGTTACAAATTTCTTCTTCTGTATGCGCAAAATTTTAGGAGTTAGCTATTGCCTCCTGAGGGAGATCTGTATGTCTTTAATCTTGCTAATTGAGTGCATTTTCCGGCCGGTAAGATGCTTGTTTGTCACAAATATGGTCAATTTATGTACTTTTTCATTAATTTCTCATTTTTATGTCATTTTGGTGATAACTTGAAAATCGGAAAGTGTTTTCGTGGTCATGTTTTCTTTCAGCCGGACAATTTAATAGTTTTCTGGAACGTTTCATTTTTTATATTTTTTTTAAACGGACAAACCTAACCTAATCCTCCCGACTCGCACGAAATCGAAGTACGACCCCTATTCGATAATTAACGGCAACAACTCTAGATGGCGGCATCTCCGACCAAAGTTTTGTTGCATGTTTCGCTATTACTGAATTTTATAAATTGCGACGCTTTCGATTTTTTTAGATAAATATTTGAAGATTTAGTTGTGTTGAATCAAAACGTCTTAGAATACCGCCAGATTTAGATTGTTGCGATTTCTATTTATATCTAAATGTAGGAAGTGCCACAAGGCAATGAAAATTTTTGGTAATATTCAAAATTGATCATTCTCCAATAGTCTGCTTTGGGGAAAAAAGTTGATGTAAAGTATTCGAAATTTTGGAATTATCACCTTATGATTTTTTTTTATTATACTGATTTTTATTTTCGGCTCCAAATACAATCAATTAAGGACTATTGGGTTAGTTTTTTGAAATGTGATTAGCAACATCTACGAAAGAAATAATTAAAAATAACCCAAAAATATATTTTTTTTATTTCTGCTTTAACTTTCTTCTTAGAAAGGAAGTGATGTTTCCTAGAAATGTCTCCATTTTATTAGAAATTTTTATAGATTTTTTCTAAAATATTTTTGTATATATAGAAACTTCAAAATTTAAAAATTTGAGTTGCTTTAGTACAAGAATTTGCCAGAAATTAATTATTTTAACTCGAATTTTTCTGTTTGCTTCAAAATTTTAATCAACGGTTACAAATTTCTTCCTTTATATGTGCAAAATTTTAGGGGTTTATCTTTAGTAGTTTGGGAGTTTGCTATTGCCTCCTTAGGGGGATCTGTATTCTTTAACTTGTCTAATTGAGTGCATTTTCCGGCGGGTAAGATGCTTGTTTATCACAGAAATATGGTCAATTCTTTTTAATTTTTTCATTCTGCTGTCATTTTGGTGATAATTTGAAAATTCGAAAGTGTCTTTCTAGTTTTGTTTCTGCATTAATTTCGAACAAGCTCGGCAATTTGTATGTTGATGGAACCGTTAAAATCGTCTCCTCCCCCATGCCACCCCATCCTCCCCGTCATAGATCGCCGATTCAACCTCATAAAGAAACACATGCTTTATGCCCGCCACACCATCGACAGATAAATGTCATATCAGCACGAATTTTTGCCGGTACGAAATGTCATCATTGAAAATTCGAAAGGTTGGTGTGGTCGATGGCGGCGACGATAGGGCCCATTTCTTCATTAATGAAACGTGAATGAGGTCCACGGTCGGTCGGACACGTCACAGCAACGATGACGACTGCGACGGCACACGTCCCTTTCCGCAATTACAATCTTGACACACCGGAACAAGAGAAGAGCAAGCAGGCAATAGTCATCCGAGAACGTTTACGGCCGAATTACAAGATAATTATCAAGTGGAGAGAAAGGACTCGGTGGCGGCGCGGATACCTGAAGAACTCTCTCTCTCCCCCCATCCGACCACCGCCACCTAACTCCTCAACATAAACAACACGAACATAAACAATCCCCCATGTACGGGGGGGGGACGACGACGCTGGATGGACGATTGTTCGGCGGCGGTCGGCGTCTTGACGGCGACGGACACTTGAACCGCCACCGTCGCAGCCTCTCGCTCCTAAGCACATAATTACGTAATTTGAGCATGGAGAATTATAAAAATCAATCCCAGGTGAGGTGCCGACAGCCGGCAGTCGTTGCGCAGACCTCTGCCGGTGCCGTGTTCTGCGGCTGAAGAAGGCGGCGCTGAACGGCGGCGGAGCCGCCTCCTCGACGAGGCTTACTCGGCCGTGTCACACGCCGGACGTGCTGGACACGACCAGATCCCACTTCAGATTTTTACAACTCCTGAATCGTGATTAACAAACAATTGAAAATTTCGTTAACTACTATGATCACCTTTCAAATTGACTGAGCAGTTATGAGATTTTTCAATTATATATATTTTTAAAATTTTTCTGTAAGTAAACATTGGGAAGAGTCAGCAGTGACGGTAGAAGCATTGGGGGTGGCAGAAAGTCGTCAAAGAGTTTGAAATTTGATCGAACGATGGGCATTCCTCGAGACTCCCCCCTCTCACCACCCCCGCACGTCAGGAATAACGATTAAACGTTTCTGACGATGGAACAACAATAATTGATAATGTAAATCATTAATGGGGCACAATGGCCGTTTCTCAGTGTACTCACACCGGGCGAATTCCATCAAACCGAAACAATACACAATCACGATCTTGTTAACAAATGACAATCGCACACAACAACAACCGACCGACAATAATTTCGGTAAGATTTTAATTAAAACGGCGGCGTCCACAAAGAAACGTCTCGACGACGACTATGGGAACAAGGTTCGCCGCCGTCGCCGCCACCTTCGTTGTCGACCTGTACAGGTAGGTGATCCGACGAAATTAATACGTCATCTTCCCACTTCTGAGGCGTGATTTATAATAAACAAAGTGGAGTAAAAGCGGTGTAAGACGACGACGACGTGGGGGGTGGCAATTGGAAAATCACAGCGTGATTGCGACAAGTGAAAAACTGCAACGGTATTGTGGCGGAGCTCGAGTGAAATTTCTGATTGTTATCAAGATTTAATACTTTTCATCAAAGTTGAATGGGGCGCTAAAATTTAAAGTGGGATCAGATCACAGAAAGAAGAAACGAAACTGAAGAGAGAAAGAAGTATATGTTGAAATAGAGTCTACAATTTTTTGAAGAAAAGTTTTATTGTGAAAGTATAAGAAATTATTAAAAATATCAAATTAGAGAGTGAAAGGGAAAAACATGTTGATGCGGAAAAGAAAAGAAAATAGAAGAAATGACATAAAAGCGGAGGTTGGAAAATTAGAACTGCGATATAAAGAAAAATGAGAATTTTAGAGAAAAAAAATGTAGAAGAAAAGACGACAGAAAATTGAAATAGGTGATATTGTCAAAGAAAGGAAGTGGCAATCGTGGAGCAGATTGGTCCAGAAGTAAAACGAGTAAAGACTTGAATCAAGAACCAAAATGGATGAAGAAAGAAGAAACGAAATCAGCGTAGAAGCAAGAGATGGGTAAAACGTTTAGAAGAAAGGATATAACAAATGGAAGAAGAGGAAGGACAGGCGCAATTTTTTGAAAAATTGTGAATAAGAGGAGGTTCATTATTCTGTGAAGAAATTGGAGGAAAAAAGAAGATTTCCAGAAGTGCGAAATTGAAAATTCTCTTTAATAAACGAGTTCTGGAAAAGGAAACTCAATACGAAGAATGAAGAGAACGCAGAAAGGCGCGGAAATTAATTTATTAAAATTGTAGAAATTTGAAGACAGCATCAATCAAAGTTTCAGTGTAAATGAAGAAAATTTCAACTGAAATGTAGTTTCTTTTTCTTCTATATCTTACAGTTGGCATTCTCAAAGCTGCAAGTGGAAGTAAGGAATTAATTTCGAAGATATTTATTCGGCATGGAATCGTGACAAATAGAAGTTTTCTTGAACTTGAGAATAAGTAATGAAGATTGAAGAAGATATTTAAGTAGATATGTAATAAAATTAAAAACTTTATACTAAAGCAAAGAAGGAAAATGAAAATAGCAAAGAAAGAAAGAAAATATTTTTTTAGGGAGATAACCTAACAGTGAAGAACTTTGAAGAACACCACCGGGCAGTGAAGGAAAGGAAGAACATTGGAAATATTATAAAATAAAAAATAAAGAAAGTTTATGAAAATATAGAATTGAATAAAATTTAATTTAAAAGAAACGGGAAGAAAAATTCATTCGAAGATTACATATATGAAGAAAAATATTATTGTGAAAGAAGAGAAGCTGCTAAAATTGAAGATGAGCGAAAGTTTCCAGAAGTAACAAATTGAAACAATTTTTTAATTAAAGAAGGGAACCAGTCTAAAGTTTGAATCTGAGTTAACGAGAAGTTTTACATATTTTTTTCTTCTTCTTCTTTAATTTTTTTTATTCTACACACTCAAACTTAGAGGAGAATTTTAGAAAATATTTTAGTGTTGACGAAAAGTGACGAAAACAAATTAGAAGAAAAAAATTTCGGAAGGTATCATGAAAAATGTACAACATAGTTCAATGAAGAGAAGGAAAAGGGGGACAAAGAGTATTTACGAAAATATAGAATTGAATTGTAGTGTAATACGAAGAAAAAAATTGTTATGATGAAAGAAAAATTGACAGAATCGAAGTTGAAGAATTTTTTTAGTTAAGGGTGAAAACCGGTTCAAGTAATTTTCGAAAGTAACTCGACGAGATTTGATTTGTGGCCCGAAACGTTTACGTCGAGTCGTCCGGTCCGGGAATCGGAGGGTCTAATTGCGGGTCGACGACGTCTTGGGGTCGGGTCAGCGGGGTCTCGGCCCCGTTCAACTCTTGGCGGGGGTGTAAATGACCAGTGTCCGTTGTTCGGTGGTGTGCGAGACGTTCAACAGGTGCCCCATAGTTCAGTCGCACCCTTCCATCGACACCCACACGCCCCTGCCATAAAACAACAGGCCAGTTGTTTCCTCATCCCCTCATCCTCCACCACCCCCTCTTGCTTCGACGTGCCGTATTATCGAGTCATAGCAGGAAATGCGGTCCGAACGAACGATGGACCGGTCGGTCGTCTTCTTGTGCGACTGTGGCGGCTGCGACGGTATCTATCATTCCGGCGCTACCGCCACCGGGATCTCTTTGTTTCTTTCACTTGATTGAGGAACGCGATTTGAAAAATAAATAACCCAATAAAATAGTGATAAGAACAAAACACAATAGAGGAAATGGGGGCGAACGAAAGTCGGCTTAGAAAAATAGACGTGGATGACGGGCATCCCCGGCCATCTCCATCATAGCATCCCCCAGGACAACGTCATTACGTCTGGTAGCCGAGAAATGACCGTAGAGACCGAGAGAACGTGACGTGTGTGTGTTATCCCCCGGCATCGTCCGAATCCAATAACGAACGCGTACCAATTGAATTCGATCGTGTCGGCCGCGATTCGATTACGTCATACGTCATCAACAACATATACTTTAATTATTATCTCCGGTTTTTCGCGATTTTCTTTCGTTTTTCTTTTCGTCCTCCGAGACGTCCGCCGTTCATCAACGATTTCCGGCGATACGCGCGCCTCTGTCCCGTTTATAAATATTCTTTCGGCGTGTGAATCCCCCCAAGCATATAGAGATATATGCGTCTCCCCTCGCGTCTCTCGCCGTTCCTCCCCACGTCCGACATCATTCATTCGGTTGACGGAAAAGCGGGCGTCGTAGAAGGAGGCCCTCCGCTGTTCGCCCACAATAAACAATGTATCGAAATTTGTCTTGATCAGGGCCTCGGAAAGTGAGCCATTTTTATAATGCAATTTTCTTTTCGCCTATGGTTTTGTGCTACGTGCGCCCCGAGACCGGTAAAAAATCACCAATTTGCGGGGGCGGTAATAAAAACGGGTTCGTTCCGGGTGTAAAGAATGGGGGGGAGGTAGGGGGCAAATCCGATTAACGACCGTCGTTTGTCACTTTTCTTTTTCGTATCGACCCCCCTTCTCCTGGAAACTTCGCAACTTTCGCGGACGCCACTGAGCAATTTTCTTGGTTATCGCGATCGAATTACGAAAAAGAAAAAAGGAACCGGCGCAGAACTCCCCTTTTAGTGACTTTTTTTTTGAAGTTTATTTGTCGAAGATTGATAAAAAAAAAATTGTTGGTGCGTGTTGCGCCTGCATCCCCGGCCGTGTTCCCTTATAATTTCGTATCGTGTAAACAGCGCGTTCGCTCCATGTATGCAATTTTTATAATTAGTTGAGGTGTGAGGATGATAGGTGGCACGCCAGATCTTATCGTGGGTTCCATGCAGATAGACACGACCGCGTCTCATCCACAATTACATAATTGATTCGGTACGCCCAGGATTCCCGGTTTTTAGGGAAAAATTACCCCCTGTCGTTTCCGGGAATCACTCCCCCATCCGTCCAGGCGATTTTCCTTTAAATTACGAGAAAATTTTTGTATTATATTACGAACGACTGATCGGTAGTCGTTCACGGATCATTGATTCAGTTTTTTCGTAATAACGGGCCGAACTTGTACTTTCAGTTAAAAAAGGGAGCTTTTTTTACTATTATTTTCTAGAAAACTTTGTAGTAAAAATAATTATCCATTGCATATTAGAATTCACAGGTACCTCTGATTTTTGACTAAGTTAATTGCGAACGAAAAAAAAGGTTCACGGATCAATGACACAATTTTTTGTTCTAACTTTTTTTTAACAATTTACTAGCCATATTCGCTCTACTGATGGGGAGTAAATGAGTTGTTGTCTGTCTAATATCTATAAATTGTTGTTTCGTGCTGTATACAAAAATATCTTATCCCCAACCAGATTTACAGGTTAATACTGGATGCATATGAGTGTGATACGATCACTTGCCAGTCGTTCACGGATCAGTTAAACAATTTTTGTTTGTTCGAATAAATTTCTCTGAAATAACTAAGTAAAGTGTATGATGAACGACCGGCAATCGTTCACGGATCATTTGCGATTTTTTACTTCGCACAATTTTTTATTAATTACCTGACGCAGCGTCAGGTAATTAGAATATGGGGGCTAATTTTCTATATTTGTCAGAACTTGAATTTGCCCGCAGCCACAATTTGGGATTAGCGTTATTCACTGAAGATTGGGCTCTTATCGGTGTAACGTTCTTCGAAACGTTCAGAACGAGAAAAACAATTTTACCGGTAACAGAAAATTTTATTGACTAACATATTTAAAATGAGCATGTTACGAACGATTGGTAATCATTCCCAAATCATTTACGAAATTTTTGGTAAATAATGAGAGTGTCCGAGCGAATTGAACGGATAGTAATCGTTCACGGATCATCAAAAAAATTTTTTTTCTTAAAATAGTTTTAATTTAAATCTTAAAAAAATATTTTTAAATAAATTTTGCTTAAGAAGATTTACAAATGATTAACGGATCAGTGTGTTGTGAACGACGATCGTTCACCAATCGTTGCCGCATTTTTTTTTTATATTTTTTTGTTAGTTCACTAACCATTGATTAGCTTAGGTTGAGAAAGAATTGAAGATCAGCTACTCACTTCGTTCATTTACCTTCTCACTTACGAACCAAAATCGAATTAATTTTTGTTGATATTTTATAGTAAACTTGAATGCATCGGCCGTTAGTGAGATTTACCTGAATTGTTGACTTAATTTCTAACAATTCTCAGATTTTTCCGCGTCCAGGGGCGACTCGTCTTTTTATCAACAATATGAAATTGATCCGATTCATTCATTTTCCAATTGATTTGAAGCCGGTCAATAGTCGTTCGACTCGCCATGGATCGAATTAGCTAATTAGGACGGCCAATTGTTGGCGCCCTTCAAGTACCGTATCAGTTAAGCGCTTCAGCGGTTATTTGTTCGAACCTTAATCTTGCCTCACCCGGATTCAGAGGTGATATCTTTAAAAGTTAGTTAAAATGGCGTTTTCTTAATATAAAATTGTTAAATTATTTGAATCAAAATTAAATTTTTTGACCATTAACTGTTTTGGCTTACTTCTCCCAGATTTTTAGGTAAATAATGGGAGTGTCCAAGAGAATTGAACGACTAATAATCGTTCACGGATCATTAAAAAATTTTTTTGGTAAAATAATTTTATTTAGAATCTCTAAAATTTTCTATTGTTAAGTTAAATATAATTAAATTTTGCTTAACCGGATTTACAAATGATTGACGGATCAGTGTGTTGTGAACGACGATCGTTCACCAATCGTTGCCGCATTTTTTTTTTTTTTTTGATATTTTTGTTAGTTCACTAACCTTTGATTAGCTTAAGTTGAGAAAGAATTGAAGATCAGCTACTCACTTCGTTCATTTACCGTTTCACTTACGAACCAAAATCGAATTAATTTTTGTTGTTATTTTATACTAAACTTGAATGCATCGGTCGTTAGTGAGATTTACCTGAATTGTTGACTTAATTTCTAACAACTCTCAGATTTTTCCCCTTCCAGGGGCGACTCGTCTTTTTGTCAACAGTATGAAATTGATCCGATTCGTTCATTTTCCAATTGATTTGAAGCCGGTCAAAGGCCGTTCGACTCGCCATGGATCGAATTAGCTAATTAGGATGGCCAATTGTTGGCGCCCTTCAAGTACCGTATCAGTTAAGCGCTTCAGCGGTTATTTGTTCGAACCTTAATCTTGCCTCACCCGGATTCAGAGGTGATATCTTTAAAAGTTAGTTAAAATGGCGTTTTCTTAATATAAAATTGTTAAATTATTTGAATCAAAATTAAATTTTTTGACCATTAACTGTTTTGGCTTACTTCTCCCAGATTTTTAGGTAAATAATGGGAGTGTCCAAGAGAATTGAACGACTAGTAGTCGTTCACGGATCATTAAAAATTTTTTTTGGTAAAATAATTTTATTTAGAATCTCTAAAATTCTCTATTGTTAAGTTAAATATAATTAAATTTTGCTTAACCGGATTTACAAATGATTGACGGATCAGTGTGTTGTGAACGACGATCGTTCACCAATCGTTGCCGCATTTTTTTTTTTTGATATTTTTTTTGTTAGTTCACTAACCATTGATTAGCTTAAGTTGAGAAAGAATTGAAGATCAGCTACTCACTTCGTTCATTTACCGTCACACTTATGAATCAATATGGAATTAATTTTTGTTGTTATTCTATACTAAACTTCAATGCATCGGCAGTTATTGAAATTTACCTGAATTGTTGATTTAATTTCTAACAAGTCTCAGATTTTTTCGCGTCCAGGGACGACTCGTCTTTTTCTCAACAATATGAAATTGGTGAATTGAACGGCTAGTAATCGTTCACGGATGAGTCAAATTTTTCTTTTTGGTAAAATAATTTTATTTAGAATCTCTAAAATTTTGTATACTAAACTTGCATCCATCGGCAGTTAGTGAGATTTACCTGAATTGTTGACTTAATTTCTAACAATTCTCAGATTCTTTTGCGTCCAGGGACGACTCGTCTTTTTCTCAACAATATGAAATTGATGAATTGAACGGCTAGTAGTCGTTCACGGATCATTAAAAAAAATTGTTTGTTAAAATAATTTTGTTTAAAATCTCGAAAAATTTCTGTGAGGCGTGTCAGGGGCGACTCGTCTTTTTCTCAACAATATGAAATTGATGAATTGAACGGCTAGTAATCGTTCACGGATCACTCAAATTTTTCTTTTTGGTAAAATAATTTTATTTAGAATCTCTAAAATTTTGTATACTAAACTTGCATCCATCGGCAGTTAGTGAGATTTACCTGAATTGTTGACTTAATTTCTAACAATTCTCAGATTTTTTTGCGTCCAGGGACGACTCGTCTTTTTCTCAACAATATGAAATTGATGAATTGAACGGCTAGTAGTCGTTCACAGATCATTAAAAAAACTTTGTTTGTTAAAATAATCTCGAAATCTCGAAAAATTTCTGTGAGGCGTGTCAGGGGCGACTCGTCTTTTTCTCAACAATATGAAATTGATCCGATTCGTTCGTTTTCCAATTGATTCGAAGCCGGTCAAAAACCGTTCGACTCGCTCTGGATCAAATTAGCTAATTAGAGCGGCCAATTGTTGGCGCCCTTCAAGTACCGTATCAATTTCGATCCCCCTGCCGTCCCTCTCGTCGTCGTCGTCCGGAAAAGCTGCGGCATTCATCACGGACGGAAAAGAGGCCCGCGGAACGAACGGCAGGAAAATCGCCGATTAAAAAAACAAAACGCGACAAGACAAACAGTGCGCAATTAAAGCGAGACAACCCTTTTTCTGAAGATAATATACAGATAACAAGAGCAGGAGCATCGGGATAAATTCGGGCCATTTGCAAGGCGAGCCATGAAAAAGAGCGCCATTAAAAAGTTAATTTAATTAGCAGTTATTGGTGTAAGTCGGTTTAGTTTTTTCTTTTTTATCTCCCGAACACGTGGGGGCAGCCGGGAACGATCCGAATTAAAAGCGGGACACGGGAGGGGAAAGCAGGGGCGAAAGGGCGCGTTTTCCCTAATTATATTTTATCCTCCCCCCCTCCTCTTTTGCTCGTCCTCTTAAAGGGTTGCCGCAGATGATGTCCTTTTTTCCGATTACGGCGACGTAAAGGCAGCTACCCGCCGCCGACTTTTTTTATTGATGTAAAGTGAAATTAAGCTTGCCGTTTTTAGTTTAAAAGTTTTTAATGTCGTCGGAATTCTATTTCGGATTATTTTTTCGCTTTGACGATGTAATCTAAAGGAAATTAAAGCCGTAATGAAAATATGCACGTCCTGTTAAATATGTAGAAGAGAGGGGGAAACGTCGGGGGTGAAACTTTTGGCCGAAATTTGTCGAAACGATTATCCCACTTCTGACCCGTCGATCGTCCCGCTGCTGATCGCGCCCGATCCGTCCACAATGAGCTGTTTAATTTTAATTATCGAACGTTAACACGACCATCAATTACCCCCCGACCAGGGATGAGGCTGGGCACCCGAGGGTTTTTATGTATTTATCAAACAATACTTTATAGTCTATAATTTGCTTTTTCATTAGTCCGGTGTGTTAACGGCCGTTAATTATGCGTTTATCGAACATTTTATCGGTGACACACACAACAACGCCCGACAATTTATCGCTAATTAAAAATTGCACGTCGTGCAACCCACGCGCGAACAAAAAATCACCTCCGACCCCCCTTTCACTTCGATCCGGTAATTTTAATTTTTTTTTTTTTTTTGGTCGTCAACCCCCCCGATTAAGTCGCGAGATAACGTTATACGGCGCGATATCGTCATCGGAGCGATAAAAATAAAACGGTAATCCTAACCTCAAAATTCATCCCCCCAGCGAACCGTATGATTTCCAATCTGTTTAAAAACTTTTATAATTGAATAATTTTTCAATAAAAACAAGCGAAGCACGCCAACTCGTGCCGGGCGGCTTGATTGAAAAAAGGAAAATCCAATACGGCGCCGGTGGGTGGGCGGGGGGTTGTGGGGCGGCCGGAAAAGCCGAGCCAGTCTGCTGGAAAATTGTCAGTACCCGGAGAGAGATCTTATTATCGATGCATACTTTTGTTTTATGTTCCACTTAATAAGCCGGATTTCCTCTCCCTGTGTGCAGGTCGTCGTTTGTCTATCTGCAGGACGAGATGGGGTGCGGGTGGGGTTCGGGAGGAGAACGGAACCGCAGGTTGTTTTCTCGATTGCGGAATTCGAAGCGGTCGATTACGAAATTATTAAGCGATCGAAACGTTTTTGGGGAAACAGTTTGGCCACCCCTTAATTTCGAAATTTTGTTGTGTTCTTGCTTAGAATTCTTTTTGTCATTCTTGAAATTTTTTCATAAATTTCAAACAATTTTGTGGAAAATTTTTTCAGCTTTATCATGTCATTAATTTACAGTACCGGAGGGATGGGGTGCAGAATTTTCAGGATTTTCATGATTTTGTAATTTAAGTCTCTTTTTATCCCCAAAGTTTGATACAGTTTCCACGATTGTGAAGGGAAACTGAAAGCAAAAGAAAATTTTAAAAAAATTATTGGAGCAGGAAAGTAGCGCAAAATTTTCAGGATTTTACATAAATTTTTCATAATTTTATAAGTTTACTCTGAGATTTTATTAATTTCTTTGAAATTTCATTAATTTTCAAGGCAATTTTTTCAAGAAGGTTTCAGGACGTTCGAATAAAATAACTTTAGCTCTTCTGAATTTTTATTCTCACAATAATTTCAGAAAGATTGCAAATTTTGTTAATTAATTTGCATTACAATAGTAGAATGGTTGAAAGTTTTCAGAGATAAAGTAAGTAACTTTATTCATAAATTCCAAAGATCGGCTGTGAAATTTTTTATTTTTTCAAAATTTGATAAGTTTTTGATTATTTTGAATTGAAGCTGCAAGTTTTTTTTAGAATTTTGGCAAGCAAAAACTTGCCAGTGACAGAAAAGACGCCCGATTCATAAAGTAACAGAAAGTAGCTCAAAGTGTTCAGGATTTTTCATGGATTGTTTAAAATTTTAGAAATTATTTTGTAAAGTAATTTGCATTACAACAGTGAAATGGTTTATTTTTTTTATATAAATTAAGCAACGTTATTCATAATTTCAAAATTGGATCTGAAATTTTTCTTTTCCTGTAAATTTTATGAATTTTCTAATATTTTTTGCTACAAGTTTTTAGAAATTTTTCAGAATTTTTAGAAACAGTCCCGAATTAATAGAGTCAATTTTTACTGTAGCAGGAAAGTGCTGCAAAATTTTTAGGATTTTACATAAATTTTTCATAATTTTGTAAGATTTTTTGTGAGATTTTATTGATTTCTTTGAAATTTCATTAATTTTCATGGTAGTTTTTTCAAGAAGCTTTCGAATAACCTCAGCACTTCTGAATTTTTATTCTCACAATAGTTTCAGAAAGATGGCAAATTTTGTTAAATAATTTGCATTACAATAGTAAAATGGTTTAAAGTTTTCAGATATAAAGTAAGTAACTTTATTCATAAATTCCAAAAATCGGCTCTGAAATTTTAATTTTTTTTCAAAATTCGATAAGTTTTTCATTATCTTGAATTGAAGCCGCAAGTTTTTCTCGAATTTTGGCAAGCAAAAGCTTGGCAGTGACAGGAACGACGCCCGATTCATAAAGGAACAGAAAGTAGCTCAAAGTGTTCAGGATTTTTCATGGATTTTTTAATATTTTAGAAATTATTTTGTAAAGTAATTTGCCTTACAACAGTGAAATGGGTTAAATTTTTATTTTTTTTATAAATTAAGCAACGTTATTCATAATTTCATAATTGGCTCTGAAATTTTTCTTCTCCTGTAAATTTTATTAATTTTCTAACAATTTTTGCTACAAGTTTTTAGAAATTTTTCAGAATATTTAGAAACAGTGCCGAATTAATAGAGTCAATTTTTACTGTAGCAGGAAAGTGGTGCAAAGTTTTTAGGATTTTACATAAATTTTTCATAATTTTGTAAGGTTTTTTGTGAGATTTTATTGATTTCTTTGAAATTTCATTAATTTTCATGGCAGTTTTTTCAAGAAGCTGCCGAATAACCTCAGCACAGAATTTTTATTCTCACAATAATTTCAGAAAGATTGCAAATTTTGTTAAATAATTTGCATTACAATAGTGAAATGCTTCAAAGTTTTCAGATATTTCCTAAAAAGTAAATAACTTCATTCAAAAATTTCAAAAATCGGCTCCAAAATTTTTATTTTTTTCAAAATTCGATGAAGTTTTTACTATTTTGATTGAAGTCGCAAGTTTTTTTGGAATTTTTGTAAGCAAAAGCTTGATGACGTTTTAACTTCTATTTGCCAATTACAGAAACGATGCCCGATTCATAAAGTAATTCTTTACAGGGACAGGAACATAGTTCAAAGTGTTCAGGATTTTTCCTCAATTTTTTGTAATTTTAGAAATAATTCGAAATTTTGTGAAATAATTTTCATTACAACAGTGAAATAGTTCAAAATTTTTAGATTTTTTATATATTAAGCAATTTTATTCCTAATTTCAAAACTGGCTCTGAAATCTTCATTTTCCTGCAAATTTGATGAATTTTCTAATATTTTTTACTGTAAGTTTTTCAGAAATTTTTCAGAATTTTCAGAAACGGTGCCTAATTAATAAATAGAGTCAATTTTTACTGTAGCAGGAAAGTGTTGTAAAATTTTCAGGATTTTTATTTTATTTTTCATAATTTGCGAATTTACTTTTTTTATTTTATTCAAAACTTTGCGATTTTTTTCTATTTTTGTAAAAATTTTAAGTACAACTGAAAGGTATTGCAGGAATCTTTCAGAACATTCCACAATAAAGGTTTGTGACTTTCTAATTTACATTTTAGCAATAATTTCAGGAGTGATGCCAAATTTTGTAAAATATATTTCATTACAATAGCGACGAAATGGTTCAAAATTTTTAGAATTTTATAAAGCAACTAACTTTATTCATTTTTTCGGAAAATCGTCTCTGGATTTTTTTGTCGAAATTCCTAATTTTCCACGATTCAAAAATTTTGCAGGATTTTTTAGATTTTCAGTACTTTAATCGAAGGTGTAAGTGTTTTCAGTAGTTTTCAGTAGCAATAATTTCAGAAACAAAAAAAATGTCTTTCGCTAATTTTTATCACAATATCGAAATAATTTCAATTTTTTAGAATATTTCCAAAGTAATTAGCTTCATAATTTTGGAAAATAATTTTCAGTTTTTTGGTATTGTTTGATAACTTTATGAATTTTTCACTATTTTCAATGAAAGCTGAGAGTTTTTTCAGAAATTTTTAAGAATTTCTAGAATCAAAACTGTAGTTACGATTTTTTTTTTCAGTAATTTCAGGAATGATGCACGACTTTACACATTAATTTTACTCAGTAAAATATCGATGGAAAATTCAATTTTTTTTTATAAATAACTAAATTTCTTTATAATTATGGAAGTCTACTTAGAAGCTTTCGTTATTTTCTTCGAAATTCTTCGAATTTTTAACTAGTTTTTTCAGGAAAATTTCAGGAATTTTAGAATCAAAACTTGGTAATCTATCAATTTTATCTTTTTACGCCAGTTTCAGAAATGATGCAAGATTTAGAGTTAGTTTTCATTACGACAGAATTGACAGAAACATTTGTTAACATTTTCAGGAGTTTTTATCATTTCAGCAAATTTTATTAATAATTTTGGTTTAGTTTCTTAAATCGGATTTTTTTCTATTTTCTGCAATATTTATCAGAAACTCTAGGACACATTCAGGATTTTCATCAGTTTTGCCGGCATTTCAGTAAAGTTTCAAAATTCTCCATAAAATTCAGGATTTTTGTTGAGTAGGTAGCGGATTTATTAAAATTTACTTCCAACTTTTTGGAAAATTTGAAATCCTTGCCGAAAGTGGACGACTAAACTTTAAGATTTCGAAAAAACTGCCTCGACGTTTTTCTTAGACGTTGCAGCATTCAAGAAAATTACTGGCCCATCTCAACACTTGAAACAGTTTCAGTTTAGTTCAACCCCCAACGACATTAAAGTCTTTAAACGTCGAAAATCTTCGAGAAATCGACAACTAACGTCCAGTTGCACCCTTTCGTTTCCTTCTATCGCTTCGTGCTCGTCCTGCAGTACTTGCAACTGCCCCATCAGGAGCGGAATAATCAAAAGTGCCTCGGAATGATTTGCATAGGAATCACATCTGAGATAACGACAACCCTTGCGACACTCGCCCGTTATCAGAACGTTGATTGGCCCCCCGGTTTTAATCGGAACCTTACCGAAGGAACGGACGGACACCACGTTAACCCTTCTCCCATCTTTCTCTAAACATCCCCGAAATAAGAAGCGACAAAAACGATTTTTACGTGGCGCAACTTTCATCCAGTTTTCCCAGTTAACTGCCAGTATTTCTAATCATCCCCTTCTCGTGAACCGCCTCGTCCCTCCCCCTGCCCTGAATTAAGTGCGGGTCTTTCGGTGATGATTTTTCCGAATTAAAACCGACGGCGACATTATCAATCTAGATGTTGGCCGGATGATAAAACCGAGTCCTGGCGCTTGTTTTTTAATATCTCTAATAACTCATAAATACAAGGTATCATTTACTGTGCGTAGTGGACGGGGGTGAAACGGTCGCGACGTCCCCGACGTCCGTCTTTTTCCGTCCGATGGTGCCGGACGAGGACGTCGCGTTGATGATACTTTTTCGTTGCGGTTTTCGATCGGTGCATGAATAAAACATGGAAAATTTGTCACACTGGCATGTAGTATTAATCGAGGGTGTGGCGGAGCCATTACCGGCAATACTAATCAGTTACCATATTTAATTTTTAGTGGGCACAGCGCCATCGCATGCATAAATATACTTAATTACTGTCGGAATATTGAGCCGAGGTCTTGCTGTGCTAACATCAGTTTCTACTTTACCGGCGAAAAGGGAGGGAAAACGACAATAACGCAAATGGTTGTTGCAGGAAAATCTCGAGAATTAATAAAAATCGTTTTCGATTTTTTTTAGTAAACTCGCGGTGCTTCGCAGACGTTTTTGTGAACATTTTTTAAAATTTTGACTGAAATTCAGGAATTTCATGACTAACACCGTCAATTTTCACTATTGTAGTGATAAATAAAATTAAGTTAGTGCCAATTTTTTTGCAATTGCTTAGAATTACTTTTTCTCACGAAACTTAACATTATTTTGCTAAGAATTTTATTTCGAGAGTTACAATTTCGATCTTCCAGAATTAACATAAATCTTCAAAGGACCTTTACGATCATTGAAGCTGTTACTTCGGGGCGGTTTTAACGTTTGATGAAAACATTAATTTTGTGCCTATTATAGTTTTACAATTTTTTTTAGAAGTTTATTAATTTGGTCGAAAATTTTGGAGACAACAAATGGCGGAGGCGCCGGGTAAAAATTGTCAAATCTTGATAAATATAAGTAAGTTACTGGCAATTTTTCTGCAATTCGTTAAAATTGACTTTTTTTGGGAAACTTAAAATTGTCTGGATGAGCATTTTAGTTGAGCCGTTGAAAAATTTTAAATTTTCCAGAACTCACCTAAATCCTGAAATGGATCTTTTTTATCTTTGAAGTTTTTGCTTGAGGGCTGTTTTAACTCTTAAATAGTCAAGCACTTAGTGAAGACGACAACTTTATGTATATCACGGTTTTGCAATTTTTTCTGTTTTTAGCAATTTGTTCGAAAATTAAGGAATGTCACAAAAAGGTGCCGGGAAAAATTCGTCAAATTTTGATAAATAAAATTAAGTTAGGGCCAATTTTTCCTGAAATTGGTTAGAATTACTTCTTTTCATGAAACTTAAAATTATTTTGATAAGAATTTTATTTCGGGAGCTATAATTTCGATCTTCCAGAATTAACATAAATCTTCAAAGGATTTTTACGGTCCTTGAAGCTTTTGCTTTAGTGCGGTTTTAACGTTTGAATTGTCAAGGACTTGACGAAAACATTATTTTTGTGCCTTTTATGGTTTTACAATTTTTTTTAAAAGTTTATTAATATGGTCGAAAATTTTGGAGGCAAATGGCGGAGGCGCCGAGTAAAAATCGTCAAATTTTAATAAATAAGATTAAGTTGACGCAATTTTTTTTTCCAAATAGATTAGAATTAGCTCTTCTCAAGAATTTTGAAATTATTTTGATAAAAATTTCAGGTCAGGAGTTACAATTTTTTCAGTTTTCCAGAATTCACGTAGTCTTAAAAGGATTTTTTTGCCCTTGAAGTTTCTTTTTTAGAACAATTTTATCTCATAAGTCTTTAATCATTTAATGAAGATTTTAATTTAATGCGTATCATGTTTTTTTTTTTAATTTTATCAATTTGTTTGCAAATTAGGAAAGACCGCAAATGGCGGAGACGACAGGTAGAAGTCGTCAAATCTTGATAAATAAAATTAAGTTATTGCCAACTTTTTCTGCAATACGTCATAATTATCGAGAAACTTAAAATTTTTTAGTTGGGCAATTACAATTTTTTTATTTTTTTAGAATTCACCTAAATTCTGAAAAGGGTCCTCATTATCTCTGAAGCTTTTGCTTGAGGGCTATTTTAACGCTTAAATTGTCAAGCACTTAATGAAGACTGCAGGTTTATGCATATCACGGTTTTGCAATTTTTTTTAGGAATTTTTAACAAATTGTTCGAAAATCTAGGAATGTTACAAAAGGCGGAGACGCGGGGTAAAAGTCGTCAAATTTTGATAAATAAAATTAAGTTAGTGCCAATTTTTCTGCAATTTGTTAGAATTAGTTCTTTTCAGAAAATTTAAAACTATTTTGATAAGAATTTAAGTTCAGGAGTTACAATTTTTAATCTTCCAGAATTAACATAAATCTTCCAAGAATCTTTACGATCCTCGACGCTTTTGCTTTGGTGCGGTTTTAATGTTTGAATCGTCAAGCAATTGATGAAGACATTAATTTTGTGCCTATTATGGTTTCACAATTTTTTTATCAATTTGCCCGCAAATTTTTGGAAGGCAACAAATGGCGGAGGCGCCGGGTAAGAATCGTCAAATTTTAATAAATGAAATTGAGTTGACGCAAATTGTTTCCCAGATAGATTAGAATTAGCTTTTTCAAGAAACTTAAAATTATTTCAGTTCAGGAGTTAAATTTTTTCAATTTTTCAGAATTAACATAAATTTTAAAAATAACTTTTTTGTCCTTAAAGTTTCTTTCTCAGGGCAATTTTAATCCAAAAACCTTTAGGCATTTAATGAAGATTTTAATTTAATGCAAATCATAGTTTTGACATTTTTTTTTGAAAATTTTATCAATTTGTTTGCAAATTAGGAAAGACGGCAGGCAAATGGCGGAGACGCCAGGTAGAAGTCGTCAAATCTTGATAAATAATATTAAGTTATTGCCAACTTTTTCTGCAATACGTCATAATTATCGAGAAACTTAAATTTTTTTAGTTGGCCAATTACAATTTTTTTATTTTTTTAGAATTCACCAAATTCCTGAAAAGGGTCCTCATTATCTCTGAAGCTTTTGCTTGAGGGCTATTTTAACGCTTAAATTGTCAAGCACTTAATGAAGACGGTAGGTTTATGCATATCACGGTTTTGCATTTTTTTTTTAGGAATTTTTAGCAATTTGTTCGAAAATTTAGGAATGTCACAAAAGGCGGAGGCGCCGGGTAAAAGTCGTCAAATTTTGATAAATAAAATTAAGTTAGTGCCAATTTTTTCTGCAATTTGTTAGAATTAGTTCTTCTCAGAAAATTTAAAACTATTTTGATAAGAATTTAAGTTCAGGAGTTACAATTTTTAATCTTCCAGAATTAACATAAATCTTCAAAGAATTTTTACGATCCTTGAAGCTTTTGCTTTGGTGCGGTTTTAATGTTTGAGTCGTCAGGCACTTGATGAAGACATTAATTTTGTGCCTATTATGGTTTTACAATTTGGCCGCAAATTTTTGGAAGGCAACAAATGGCGGAGGCGCCGGGTAAGAATCGTCAAATTTTAATAAATGAGATTGAGTTGACGCTAATTTTTTCCTAGATAGATTAGAATTAGCTTTTTCAAGAAACTTAAAATTATTTCAGTTCAGGAGTTACATTTTTTCAATTTTTCAGAATTAACATAAGTTTTAAAAATAACTTTTTTGTCCTTAAAGTTTCTTTCTCAGGGCAATTTTAATCAAAAAATCTTTAGGCGTTTAATGAAGATTTTAATTTAATGCAAATCATAGTTTTACCATTTTTTTTTAAAATTTTATCAATTTGTTTGCAAATTAGGAAAGACGGCAAATGGCAGAGGTGCCGGGTAAATATCATCACATTTTGATAAATGACATCGACTTGATGCCAATTTTTTATGAAGTACCTTAAAACATTAGGAGAATTAAAATTTTTATCGCCAGAATTATTCTTGTTATCCAAAATTCTCCATTGAAACTTTCAGGAATTTTATTAAATTATTTCAGTTATGTCCTTTCGAAACCATAAGATTTTCATTCCTTAATTTTGCACTACCGAAGTTGTAACTTTTGCAAGTTTTCAACAGTAAAGCAAAATTGTAAATTTTTGCAGTAGTTTCTATCATCTCATAAAACTCATCGGTCCTTCAACATGAGAAAAATTTCAGGATTTTTAGCGCTACTTGCAAAAATTTTTAGTTGCGTTAATATAAATTTTTGAGAAGTTTTCCGCAAGAATTTTCCATAATCGCCAAAAACTACAAAATTTTTGTCCGCGAATTCTTCGTCCTCCACTTCGCGACACATCCTTCATTAAATCGCCAAATTCGATAAGCCGATATTTCCGCAATAATTTCGCACCACACCACATTTCTATTCGTTGTCCATCGAAATTCCCCAGCGATCATTTGCCCGGAAGCCCGAATTCATTACCGTTCTCTACCATCCCTTAAACAATTCTCATCTCGACTGTACCGAGGGCGAGTTTCAAAGTAAATTCTATTCTCGAAAGGTGAATGATTATAAAAATGGTGCACAATTTTTCTCGAGTTTTAAGTTGAGCTACGTAATTATTTCGAGATCCCCGGGGGTGAGTACGGCAGTTCGGCACTTTTTCCCTCCACCTTCACGTCGACATCTTTCCGTTTCTTTTTATCACGCATTTCGTAACGCGTCCAACAAAGACGTAGAATAGCCAACGTCGAACGATCGCCGCCAACTCTTCGCTGCTTTACATAGCTAATGGTAATGTGTCCCAGTAGATGTATCGGGGCGGAATTATATTTTAGCAGTACTTTGTATTTGTATTTACTAATTTTTCTTTGCCGTTTTGTCTTTCTCCCCCGCCGTTCGCTTGTTGTCGGTTGTTAGTTGTTGTTGTTTTTTTTTTTTTAATGGGGTTTTCGGTGGAAGTGGAAAAGGTTAGTGGGGGGATGGTTCGAAACGATATTGTTCGAAGGTTCCCCCGGAAGGACAATGGTCGTCCGGATCCTTGGCGTGTCCTGCGACAATATCCGAGCGCCTCTCACATACATAACGTCGCCAATACGCTTCGAGTACAAAAGATGACAAATTTCGTCATTAGAGAAGTGTCGCTTGTGTTGCGATATCGCGTTTTGTGAGGACCGGGGACACTTTGTCAACGAGGACCGCGGAATGTGTCGGTTATAATTTCCGTCATTTTTATTTTCGACCAAAGGACCGCACTCCTCGTTACAGGTGATTACGGCTAATTTCTCCCGGTCCTCTTGTTCTTCCTTTTTCCCTCCCTCCAAGCCATCAGCCGAAAACCTAAACAATCGGCCGCTTCTCTCGCCCGGTTTAATATCAGAATCTTGTCAGATTGTCTTGCTAACAATATCGGGTATTTATAGTTAGGAGGGCGGCGGTAACACATGTCAACGGCGTCTCAAACTCATTAGAGCAGGTGTCGGCTTGCGGTGGCTGCAGGTCGCGCCGCCCCCCCAGTGGCGGCGTTTAATCAACCGCCGAACGTTTAACGCGACTGTTCCAGTTTACCGCCGACGAGACGGGCTTTAATACGTTTTTTCCTCCACTCTCTTTCGTTGTTGTCTTCTTTTTGTTTGTTTTTTTTTTGTTTTGTTTGTTTGTATGTATTGGGAGATGTTGTTTGTGGACGGTGACGTGGGGGGCTGGAAACGCCGCCTCTGGCGCGTGGCGCAGTTCTTCCCTATCGCGGATGACACCTAAGACACTTAATTATGCCAAGTTTTCTCATTACGTGACGCCAATTAAATTTTTCGAATGACGTCATCTAGACAAGCCGATACTCTTGAACGTGGTTTACAGGGTGGGCATGTGACAGTTTTTGGAATTTGCTAATATTAACAAAATACGAAATTTAAGAAATTCGTCGTGTGATACCGAAATTTTTCGATTGATTTTTGAAAAATTTTTTAGTTGCAATTTTTGAAGGGAAAAAATTGAGGAGCTTTCTAAAGAAACGGGACCATTCTTTGCACCAAAACAACTGGGATTACTTTTGTAATTTGAAGAAAGCGTTCCTAGAAACTGGGAAAAACATTTTTAGAGTCAAATTTTGATTTTAGACTTTCTCAGAAATTTGGAGTTTTCTTTTTTCAGGTTTTCAGAACGAACTATTTCTTATGCCAAAATAATTTTAATGAATTTTGCAACTTCAGAAAGTATCGACTTGAAAATTTTTTTGCCGAAAGAATTTTTCGAAGCTTTTCATTTTCCATTTTATTAATTAATTTTTCGAAAATTTTCCAAAATAATTTTGATACTTTTACAAGATCGTTATGAGTAAATTCCAGAAATGTTTTTGAATTTCTTTTAGTTGCAATTATTGAGCGGAAAAATGAAAATTGAGGATAATCAACGGACCAAAAAATTTCATTCTTACCTCAATTGTCACTTCTCGTTACCACCAAAACAACAAAAAAAATTTTTGACAAAATTTTCTATTGCTTGAAAACATTTTTAATTTAGTGACGCCGCACTTAAGAGTTTTTGGAATGTTTTTTTTTCAATTTCCTTTTTAACCAAGTTGATACGTCTGAAATTCGTCTGATATTTATAAATTATGTTGTGACAATTTAATGACAATAATTATCAAAAATTTTAAACCTTTCCTGAATCCTGAAGCTTCAGAAACTTAGAACTGAGCGGTCTCAATGGTGAAAAATTTTTCTCTCCAAAATTCTTTATGGTGGATGATTTTTTTTTAAATCACGACTTTTCCACTGATTCTTCAAACGGACCATTTCTTCTCCCACAACATTTTTGTTGTTTTTTTTTAATTTGAGCAAAGTGACCAGAACATTTTTTGAGAAAAAGAACAATGTTTGTAGTTTTTTCCTATTTCGAATTTTTTAACTTAAATATGCGGATTTTAAAAACTTTATAAGATAACGCCATTGTTACCACTAAATTAATTTTGATAGGTGTAGAAGAGCGTAACTTAAAAAAGGTTTTATTTTTGAGGTGTAATTTTGAAAATCAACAATTTTGATTTTTTTTTAAATGGACTTTCAACCATTCCATTAATGTTCCAAGGCGTCCGCAAAACTATTTGTGGTACAATAATTTAGATATTATTTTTAATTTGAACCGAAGTTTCCAGAAAAAAAATTTAACGTTCAGTTTTGAAAAGTAGCTTTTCCTGAATTTTTTATTTTCTAATTCAGTCCTGCAATTATTTCACAGGTTTTTCAATTCCTGAAATATTTTTTTTTGATTTAAAGTGTCCTGAAAAAGCTAAAAATATTCATTTTTAAAGTCTAATTTTAGAATTAACTTTTTCGATTTTGCAATTTTTCAGGACTTGCACATTTAAATTTCAAAAGTTTCCCAAAAGAGGTGTGTTCCGAAATAATGTTAATTACGCATTTTTTTACCGAAAAGCTTTCTGAAAAATTTGAGGGCTAGTTGGTGAAAAAAAATATTTTGCATTTTTAGTTTAATTCTGACCGTCAGCCTTTCCACAAGGTTTTCAAGAGACAGGGCCATTCTTTGTACCAAAACAACTTGGATAATGTTTTCAATTTGAAGAAAGCGTCTCTGAAGATTCGGAAAAATTTTTAGAACCAATATCGAGTAGTAACAATTTTGATTTTGGCCTTTTTCAGAAATTTGGAGTTGTCTTTTTACAGGCTTTCAGAGCAAACTATTTCTTATTCCAAAATAATTTTAATGAATTTTTCAACCTCCGAAAGTATCGACCTAAAAACTTTTTGAGTGAAAGAATTTTTTTTTTGTTCTTTTTTCAATTTCTATTCTATCAACTAATTAATTCTTCGAAAAGACTGTTATTTGTCCAAAGTAATTTTGATACGTATACAAGACCGTTATGAGAAAACTCTAGAAAAAATTTAGAAATTTTTTAGTAGCAATTTTTAAAGGGAAAAGAGAAAATTGAGGATAATTAAGGGACCAAGAGGGTTCATTTTTATCTCAATTGTCACTCCTTGTTATCACCAGATGAACAGGAATTTTTTTTGACAAAATTTTCAATTGATTGAAATCGTTTTTAATTTAGTAACGCCGCACTTAAGAGTTTTCGGAATGTTTTTTTTAATTACCTGCTCAACTAAGTTAATACATCTGAAATTTATGTTGTAAATTTTGTTCGAACAATCCAATGACAATAATTGTCAAAAATTTTAAACTTTCCCGGACGAAAAAAATATAATTCTGAAAGCTTTAGCAGTAATAGTTTTCTAACTGAACGTTCTCAATGGTGAAAATCTTTTTTCTCCAAAATTCTTCAAGGTAAATGGATTGTTGATAAGCGTGACTGAAAAAAAGTTTTATTTTTGAGGTGTAATTTTGAAAATCAATAATTTTGATTTCGATTTTTTTTTTAAGTTGAATCTTTAACTATGTCACTAATCTTGCAAGGCGTCCGCATTACTTTTTGTGCTGCAATAATTTAGATATTTTTAATCTTAATCGAAAGTTCCTGAAAAAAATACGTTCAGTTCTGAAAATTAGCTTTTCCTGAATTTTTTGTTTTCAAATTCAGACCTGCAACGATTTCACATATTTGCAATTCCTGAGATATTTTGTTCATTTTAAAAGTGTCCTGAAAAAGCTAAAAATATTTATTTTTAAAGTCTAATTTTAAAATTAACTTTTTCGACTCTGCAATTTTTCAGGACTTGCACATTGAAATTTTAAATGATCCCCAAAAGAAGTTGTATGTTCCGAAATAATGTTAATTACGTATTTTTCACCTAAAAAGTTTTCTGAAAAAATTTGAGAACTAGTTTTTGAAAAATAATATTTTTTATTTTGCATTTTTAGTTTAATTTCGACCGTCAGCCTTTCCACAAGCTTTTTAAAGAGACATTATATGTACCAGAACAACTTGGATAATTTTTTTAATTTGAAGAAAGGGTTCCTAAAAATTGGGAAAACATTTTTAGAGTCAAATTTTTAATAATAACAATTTTGATTTTAAACTTTTTGAAAATTTGAAGTAGTAACTTTATACAAGCTTTCGGAACGGACTATTTCTTATTCCAAAATAATTTTAATGAATTTTTCAACTTTCGAAAGTTTTGACCTGAAAATTTTTTGGGTGAAAGAATTTTTTTGTAGTTTTTTTCAATTTACATTCTATTAACTAATTAATTCTTCGAACAGACTATTATTTGTCCATAATAATATTGATACGTATACAAGACCGTTATGAGAAAACTAGAACATTTTTTGAAATTTTTTAGTAGCAATTTTTGAAGGGAATAGAGAAAATTGAGGATAATTAAGGGACCACGAGGGTTCATTTTTACCTCAATTGTCACTTCTTGTTACCACCAGAGAATAGGAATTTTTTTTGACAAAATTTTCAATTGCTTGAAAACGTTTTTAATTTATTGACGCCGCACTTAAGAGTTTTCGGAAGGTTTTTTTTAATTACCTACTCAACTAAGTTAATACGTCTGAAATTTACTTTGTAATTGATGTTCGAAGAATTCAATTACAATAATTATTAAAAATTTTAAACTTTTCCGGACGAAGAAAATATAATCCTGAAAGCTTCAGCAGGAATAGTTTTCTAGCTGAACGTTCTCAATGGTAAAAAAACTTTTTTCTCCAAAATTCTTTAAGGTATATGGATTTTTTTAAATCACTATTTGCAATTTTTCCACGTTTTCTTCAAACAGACCATTTTTTCTCCCACAACATTTTTGTTAATTTTTTTTAACTTTGAGAGAATTGACCACATTTTTTGAAAAAGAGCACAATTTTTGTAGTTTTTTTCTATTTGGAATTTTTTAAACTTTACAAGATAACGCTATTGTGACCACTAAATGAATTTTGATAGGTGTTGAAAAGCGTGACTCAAAAAAAGTTTTATTTTTGAGGTGCAATTTTGAAAATCACTAATTTTGATTTTTTTAAAGTTGAATCTTTAACTATACCACTAATGTTGCAAGGGGTCCGCATTACTTTTTGTGCTACAATAATTTAGATATTTTTAATTTTAATCGGAAGTTCCTGAAAAAAATACGTTCAGTTCTGAAAATTAGCTTTTCCTGAATTTTTTATTTCCAAATTTAGACCTGCAACGATTTCACATATTTGCAATTGCTGAGATATTCTTTTCATTTTAAAAGCGTCCTGAAAAAACTAAAAATATTTATTTTTAAAGTCTAATTTTAAAATTAACTATTTCGACTTTGCAATTTTTCAGGACTTGCACATTTAAATTTTAAAAGATCCCCAAAAGAAGTTGTATATTCCAAAATAATGCTAATTACGTATTTTTTACCTGAAAGCTTTCTGAAAAAATTTGAGGACTAGTTATTGAAAAATAATATTTTCTATTTTGCATTTTTACTTTAATTTCGACCATCAGCCTATCCACAAACTTTTTAAAGAGACATTCTATGTACCAGAACAACTTGCATATTTTTTTTAATTTGAAGAATGCGTTCCTAAAAATTGGGAAATCATTTTTAGAGTGAAATTTTTAATAATAACGATTTTGATTTTAAACTTTTTGAAAATTTGAAGTAGTAACTTTATACAAGCTTTCGGAACGGACTATTTCTTGTTCCAAAATAATTTTAATGAATTTTTCAACTTTCGAAAGTTTCGACCTGAAGATTTTTTGGGTGAAAGAATTTTTTTGTAGTTTTTTTCAATTTACATTCTATTAACTAATTAATTCTTCGAACACACTATTATTTGTCCAAAATAATATTAATACGTATACAAGACCGTTATGAGAAAACTCTAGAAATTTTTTTGAAATTTTTTAGTAGCAATTTTTGAAGGGAACAGAGAAAATTGAGGATAATTAAGGGACCACGAAGGTTCATTTTTACCTCAATTGTCACTTCTTGTTACCACCAGAGAATAGGAATTTTTTTTGACAAAATTTTCAATTGCTTGAAAACGTTTTTAATTTATTGACGCCGCACTTAAGAGTTTTCGGAAGGTTTTTTTTAATTACCTACTCAACTAAGTTAATACGTCTGAAATTTATTTTGTAATTGATGTTCGAAGAATTCAATTACAATAATTATTAAAAATTTTAAACTTTTCCGGACGAAGAAAATATAATCCTGAAAGCTTCAGCAGGAATAGTCTTCTAGCTGAACGTTCTCAATGGTAAAAGACTTTTTTCTCCAAAATTCTTTAAGGTATATGGATTTTTTTAAATCACTATTTGCAATTTTTCCACGTTTTCTTCAAACAGACCATTTTTTCTCCCACAACATTTTTGTTCATTTTTTTTAAGAATGTTCCCAAATAATGTGAATTACGTATTTTTCACCTGAAAAGCTTTCTGAAAAAATTTGAGGACTAGTTATTGAAAAATTATATTTTCTATTTTCCATGTTTAGTTTAATTTTGACCTTCAGCCTTTTCACAAGCTTTTTAAGGAGACATTCTATATACCAGAGCAATTTGGATAATTTTTTTAATTTGAAGAAAGCGTCCCTAAAAATTGGGAAAACATTTTTCGAGTCAAATTTTTAACAATATCGATTTTGATTTTGAACTTTTTGAAAATTTGAAGTACTGACTTTATACAAGCTTTCAACGTACTATTTCTTATTCCAAAATAATTTTAATGATTTTTTTTGTAGATTTTTTCAATTTCGATTTTATTAATTAATTAATTCTTTGAAAAGATTATTATTTGTCTAAAATAATTTTGATACGTTTTGATACTCCAGAAAAGTTTTTGAAATTTTTCAATTTAAAACAGCGTCCTGAAAAAAGTGACAAAAAAAATTGTTATGAAGCAAGCCAGACCACAATACACAGATACGCAGAGTTTGTGTTTACAATTAACTGAAATTGGGTAAATATACGAAGTTTCATGTCTGTACTTGAAGAAATTGCCTTAAGTAATTGAAATTTCCTCATCTATGCCGAATTTTCTTCAAGGGTAGGCACGTGATTTTTCTCACTAATTCGTCTCAAAAACAGAAACCGTACAAAGAGCGTGTAAAAAAAGATTTTTATTTTAGAAAAATAGAATTTTGTTTGTGAAATAAGTGGGGGATGAAGAGTTAATTTGGAATTTTTCTAAAATAAGAAGTGACGTAATTGTTATTTTTCTAGTTGATCGGTTAATTGATAAGAAGTCGAAGCGTCGAATTGGGTGGAGAAGGGAGAAAAAAAATTAGCAGCAATTTTTTTCGAACGCCCTTTTATTACCTAAAAACACGGTCGGCAATTGTAAAACACGACATCATTAATAAATCGCCCATCCAGCCGAAGAGTCGAGCGACGTCCGGCGTTATCTTTCTCTTTTTCGACGTCGCTTCCTTGGTGGCGTCGGAAAGAAACAAAACACGTCGAAGCGGTAAAAACGGTCACTGTCGAGTTTCAAAAGAGGATTGCGAACGATATTATGCAAATAATTCGAGCATGCCAAATAAAAAGTGGCAGTTTACATTTGCCGACTTTAAAAGTTGTTGACTAATTCATACCAACTTATTTCGCTTGGTCCGGAAAAAAGCCCCCCGACGCTCCTCTCCAGTTCGCCCGACGAATATCGCCGTTCTCGTTCCCGTCCAAAGCCAACACCCTGCCGTCCGACAGAGACGCCGCCATCCTCTCTCCGTGAGTTATTAAGTGAGATTAACAATAAAAACTGTTGTCGCGCTTTAAAGAAAAATGCACAGTCGTTCAATTAATATATTCAACGGAGGGGTAGGGGGCGCGACCCTCGCCCGCGCCGCCGCCACCACCCCCCCCCCTCCCCGTCCCGACAACACAAAACATTATGCTTTGGGTTTTAATTTTTTATTCTTGAAAATATTCCGCGGAGATTAATAAGGCTTGAAATGTGATGTCTGCTTTCGGCGAGAATTAAAAATAAAGGGAGGTTATTAAGAAGGCGCGCTCGCGAGGGGGCGGAGGCGGCGGCGGCGGCTTTGCCGCCCCCATTACTACAGATATTCGAGATGAACAAGGTGGAAAATTTTAAGTAGGTGCTACGTGGACGATTTTTTTATTAAGTAATCTCCCCGGCGCATTCCTCCTAATATATTCGGCTAATGAACAAATACTTGATGACGTCACGACGCCCGTCGCCAAATTAAAAACGAAAACACCGCGAAAAAGGCGCAATTTGCGCGTGAAAATTGGGGGGGTGGCGGTGGTGGCGACGCGCAATCAGGCCGTCGACTTGAGAACGTGACGGAGTCACTCGCAGGCTCTGCACTCGAATAAATTACTCACAAATTGGAGAAATTCACTGTAAATTTTCATATGATTAGCTCAATTTGTTTGTAAATGCGAGCAATAGCGAACAGGTGTCGGGACGTTTTTTTCTGGTTTATTTGTTGCAATTCTGCAGCGGGGGGGTGTTTGATGCGTTTTTGTCGGCGCGACTGCGTTTCGGTAAAATGCAGAAAATTGGGGGTTGAAATTGTTGCTTCATCCACTTGGTTCGTCGCCGCCGCCCGATTTCTCCTCCTTCTCGCCGGTCCCTCTGACTTCTTCTGCCGAGTTTCTTAACGAATTTTTTAAAATCCCGGAGGGTACAATTTATTTTCATGCCGGCAAAGTTCGGATCATTTCATGTCAATAATAACGTTGCTAACTTTTCTTATTATTATCTTCGGTAAATAATGCAACATGCGTGCTTTAGTCTCGAAAATTACCTGATGAAGGGGGCACGGAAACGGTTCTGGCAAGTCGATCCGGATTTGATGAGGAACTTTTCTTGGAAATTATCCAGGGATCGAATGTCGACCGTCTTCATCTCTCTTTATTCGCTGAAATATTTTGGGGATTTTTTTTAATAAAATTCATTTTCAAAAAACAAATAGACGTAAGAAAATTGCAAGATTTTCCTAAAATTGGCTAGAGGGAAAAGTCGCAGTCTATAATTTACAAAATTAAAGTTTCAAATTGTACAGAAATTTATTTAGTGAGAAAATATCGAACCCAAAAATATTTTTCACTATCAAAGAATCTGTGCGTCGTATTTTTTTGTGGTTACTTAACAATGTCTATTTCCGTTATTTCGATATTTAAGTGTAATCAATCGCTTTAAATGTGAGAAGCTTTAAATATTTGATCGTAAAAAAAAATTTTTGGAATGAGTTTGCTCGAAAAATGGAGATCTGTTAAGATATTTTTTGGAAGCTGAAAAAATTAGACAATTCAATATTTTAATTTGGGCTCTTTTAAAAATTTCAGTTATTTTCTGTTTTTTCGGAAACTTTCGGAATCTAGTAGCTACTAACTTACTACAGTATTTTTGAACCGGAAGAAAAGATGAACTACAGGTTAGAATGTAAAATTTAATTTTACAGAAAAAATATTTTCAAATTTCCAAAAATTCTTTTGTGTTGCCCCAACAGAATTTAATTTGTGTTTTTTTATTTGAAAATCAAATAAAACCTGATAAATTTACTGTGTGCCTTTCTTTAACTTTGTATTCGTTTCTGCCATTTTTTCTTTTATTTCCACAACCTTTTTTCTGAATTGTTGTTCAATATATTTTTTTGAATTTATTATTTTCTGAAAATTTCTTCGTTTAATTTCTACAAGTTTTATACATTGTCCTTCTTTTGTAATCCTTATACCTTTCCTCCTTTCCACAGTTAACTTTCTATTATGAAATTCCTTCTCAGCGTCACTTGCAATTTTTTTCTTTTTTTTTTGTAATCTTTTAAAAGAGGGCACGGAGATTTTTCTTTACATTCGTTCGGTTTAAAGTTAAAATTTTTACATTTTTTATTAATGGTTGCCATTACTTTTTTGTAAGCAAGTTGTGGAGTTTGTAATTATCGTTGTTTTCCGAAAAAGAAATCTCAACGAGCTTTATACGTTGCCCCACTTTTCTGTTTTTGCATCATTTCCACAGTAAAAATATTAATTTCAAACTTCTTAAAAAGTTGCTATTGCAATCGTCTTCTCTTCTGCTTCTCATTTAATTATTTTCAATTTTTCAAAAATCCTTAAATAGAAGACATAGAATTTTTTTTGAAACTTAATTTTTATATATTGTCCCACTTTTGTAGTCCTTGTACCTTTCCTTCTTTCCACAGTTAATCTGAAATTCCTTCTTCTACTTCACTTGCATTTTTTTCTTTTTTTCTAAAATCCTTCAATAGATTTTTCTTTAAATCCGTTCGGTTTAAAGTTAATTTTTTTACAATTTTTATTAACGGTTGCCATTACTTTTTTGCAAGCAAGTTGCGGAGTTTGTAATTATCGTTGTTTTCCGAAAAAGAAATCTCAACAAGCTTTATACGTTGCCCCACTTTTCTGTTTTTGCATCATTTCCACAGTAAAAATATTAATTTCAAACTTCTTAAAAAGTTGCTATTGCAATCGTCTTCTCTTCTGATTCTCATTTAATTATTTTCAATTTTTCAAAAATCCTGAAATAGAAGACACAGTTTTTGTTTTGAAACCTAATTTTTATATATTGTCCCACTTTTGTAGTCTTTGTACCTTTCCTTCTTTCCACAGTTAACCTTCTAATCTGAAATTCCTTTTTCTACTTCACTTGCAATTTTTTCGTTTATTCTAAAATCCTTCAATAGAGGACACGGTGATTTTTCTTGAAATCCTTTCGGTTTAAACTTAAAATTTTTACAATTTTTATTAATGTTTGCTATTACTTTTTTGTAAGCAAGTTGTGGAGTTTGTAATTATCGTTGTTTTCCGAAAAAAAAAATCTCAACAAGTTTTATACGTTGCCCCACTTCTCTGTTTTTGCGTCATTTCCACAGTAAAAAATTTAATTTCGAATTTCTTATAAAATTGTTATTGCAATCGTCTTCTCTTCTGCTACTCATTTAACTATTTTCAATTTTTCAAAAATCCTAAAATAGACGAAACAGAATTTTTCTTGAAACTTAATCTCAGTTTTATATATTGTCCCACTTTTGTAGTCCTTGTACCTTTCCTCCTTTCCACAGCTAACCTTCTAATCTGAAATTCCTTCTTCTACTTTACTTGCAATTTTTTCTTTTTTTCTAAAATCCTTCAATAAAGGGCACGGAGATTTTTCTTTAAATCCGTTCGGTTTAAAGTTAATTTTTTTACAATTTTTATTAATGGTTGCATTACTTTTTGTAAGCAAGTTATGGAGTTTGTAATTATCGTTGTTTTCCGAAAAAAAAATCTCAACAACCTTTATACGTTGCCCCACTTTTCTGTTTTTACTTTATTTCCACAGTAAAAATATTAATTTCGAATTTCTTAAAAAATTGCTATTGCAATCGTCTTCTCTTCTGCTTCTCATTTAATTATTTTCAATTTTTCAAAAATCCTTAAATAGAAGTCACAGATTTTTTTTTAAACTTAATTTTTATATATTGTCCCACTTTTGTAGTCCTTGTACCTTTCCTTCTTTCCACAATTAAACTTCTAATCTGAAATTCCTTCTTCTACTTCACTTGCAATTTTTTCTTTTTTCTAAAATCCTTCAATAGAGGGCACGGAGATTTTTCTTTAAATCCGTTCGGTTTAAAGTTAATTTTTTTACAATTTTTATTAATTTTGCCATTACTTTTTTGTAAGCAAGTTATGGAGTTTGTAATTATCGTTGTTTTCCGAAAAAAAAATCTCAACAACCTTTATACGTTGCCCCACTTTTCTGTTTTTACTTTATTTCCACGGTAAAAATTTTAATTTCGAATTTCTTAAAAAATTGCTATTGCAAACGTCTTCTCTTCTGCTTCTCATTTAATTATTTTCAATTTTTCAAAAATCCTTAAATAGAAGTCACAGAATTTTTTTTAAACTTAATTTTTATATATTGTCCCATTTCTGTAGTCCTTGTACTTTTCCTTCTTTCCGCAGTTAAACTTCTAATCTGAAATTCTTTCTTCTACTTCACTTGCATTTTTTTCTTTTTTTCTAAAATCCTTCAATAGAGGGCACGGAGATTTTTCTTTAAATCCGTTCGGTTTAAAGTTAATTTTTTTACAATTTTTATTAATTTTGCCATTACTTTTTTGTAAGCAAGTTATGGAGTTTGTAATTATCGTTGTTTTCCGAAAAAAAAATCTCAACAACCTTTATACGTTGCTCCACTTTTCTGTTTTTACTTTATTTCCACAGTAAAAATTTTAATTTCGAATTTCTTAAAAAATTGCTATTGCAAACGTCTTCTCTTCTGCTTCTCATTTAATTATTTTCAATTTTTCAAAAATCCTTAAATAGAAGACACAGAATTTTTTTTAAACTTAATTTTTATATATTGTCCCATTTCTGTAGTCCTTGTACTTTTCCTTCTTTCCACAGTTAAACCTCTAATCTGAAATTCCCTCTTCTACTTCACTTGCAATTTGTTTTTCTAAAATCCTTCAATAGAGGACACGAAAATTTTTCTTTAAATCTGTTCGGTTTAAAGTTAATTTTTTTACAATTTTTATTAATGTTTGCCATTACTTTTTTCTAAGCAAGTTGTAGAGTTTGTAACTATCGTTGTTTTCCGAAAAAGAAATCTCAACAACCTTTATACGTTGCCCCACGTTTCTGTTTTTACTTTATTTCCACAGTAAAAATTTTAATTTCGAATTTCTTAAAAAATTGCTATTGCAATTGTTTTCTCTTCTGCTTCTCATTTAATTATTTTCAATTTTTCAACAATCCTAAATAGAAGACACAGAATTTTTCTTGAAATTTAATTTTAGTTTTATACATTATCCCACTTTTATAGTCCTTGTACCTTTTTTCCTTTCCACACTTAACCTTCTAATCTGAAATTCCTTCCTCTACTTCACTTGCAATTTTTTCGTTTTTTCTAAAATCCTTCAATAGAGGACACGGAGATTTTTCCTCAAATTCGTTCAGTTTAAAGTTATTTTTTTTAGTAATGATTGCCATTACTTTTTGTAAGCAAGACAGTCGTCTCTTCTGCTTCTCATTTAATTATTTTCCATTTTTCAAAAATCCTCAAATAGAAGACACGGAACTTAATTTCTTTAAATAAATCATCCATGGAGAAAAATTGCAATTTTGGCACAACTGTACCCAGATTTGCAGTATTTTCAAGTAGTAGCGTGCCAACTGCGATTAGTAGTAATTTTTTAAGATTAAAGTGCCTCGTGTTTTTATTATTTCCTCTTGTTTTCTTTAAATTTCTCATTTTATCCAACCATTTGACGGGTTTATATAATTATAATAGCGTCGTTAAGTAAAAATAGTTGACTGCTTGACTGCTGATTTATGGATTTGATATTGCCAACACGACCGAAAAGCAATCATTTCCAAAAGTTAATTGCCCCAAAAGCAATGATTTTGGCAAAGCTCCCTTTCCACGTTTTATCGATAAAAAAAAAGAAACGCACGTGATTAAGTTTTTTTTCATAACTTTCATTTCCAATAATAACCGAATCGTAGCAACCCATGATTTCGCGTCACGTTGTAACGGCTGACGAAATTGAAACTGCTGGCGCCATCTCGTGGCGAAAGTTCCAACACGTCTTTCGTCGAAAAGAAATTTATTGATACTCGTCGACTCGCTCCCGCTTTACTTTACAAGTTGTTGGCGAGTTTTAAATTTTCGAAAATTACGAAGTTGCGTTGCTAAATCGACTGTCTATTCAAACAATTGAGATTTATTGCGTTTTTGTCAGCTTTTCGAGAAAACAATGTTTTCAGGAAAAATTCTTATTGTTGAAAACTTATCTTTCCGACTGTGGCTCGAAAAAAAAGTAGTCTGAAGGGACGAGATCTGGTGAGTCGGAGGAATTTTATTTTTTTAAACGTCAACTTTTTCTTTGTTCTATTGTTAATTGTTAAGTGACAAACAAAAGTTAAAAAACTTGAGATTTGAGTAAAATTGTTTGTTTCAAATTGTTTTGTTTGTGTGGAACACGACGATCAGTTTTTGGATTTTCGGCGGCGTCTTCTTTAGGTGTTGATGCTTCTTATTTGTTTGTTTCGCGATTGCCGAACAGGGGCGATCGCAAATTGGGATAAATTGGAGGAGTCTGGCGAAGCCTCGTTTTTTCCACGTAAAATTTCCCCCCGGAACGTCCCTTTCGCCCGTCGCTTCCTCCTCCTCCTTCGATACAATCCCGGGGAACGTGGTACACACCACCGTCGTTCGTTAATTTTAAATCTATTTTTACGAGACCGAAAAAGCCCCGGGCCGGGAAAAAATAGCTCTTAGTTAACGGCAAAACGGTCGTGGATAATAGCTCCTTTGACTTCTTAGATGGATTTTTTAATATAATAATTTCAATAATTTATACGCAGCGGCGCTTTTCTCGGGCCCGATTTAAATTAGGCAATAACCGGGATTAGTAGTACGAGAAGGCGATCTCTCCTTATTTTTTATGCATCAATATCGGGATATAAAAAGCGCGATGCTCGCACCCAAACCTCCGTTTTTCTCATCCCCCCGTGGGCCTCCTCGAATTTCGCCCTTAATTGCCGACCGTTTATCAATTCGCGCTGCGGCCGCCGCAAAAATAAATAGGAAAATGGAAAAAAGGACGCCGCCATTAATTCCTCCGACGGATAAACAATCTAAGATCTTTATGCGTTTCGATCGAAAAAAGAACCGAGGGAAAGATAATAATCGGGAATTTTTAGCAACGACCGGAATACGACATTTCCTTCTTTTTGTCTATCTATCGTCATTTTTTGTCTAGAAACTGCATCGAAATTTTGCTGCTCTCTCGATTTTGGTCAAACTTTTTTTTCATTTTCACTCTATTAACTTCTTCGGTTTACCAGCTGATGTCGTGTGTTCTGCGTTCTCTTTTCCGTATTCTACTTTTTTTTATTTATTTATAATTTTTGTCATTTTTTCTCCTTATTTTTGTTGTTTACATTTTTTTAAACATTACCTGAATTTTTTTTACTTTTTTCCGAATTTCTCATTTTGTTGTTACTTCTTTTCTTTAGTATTTTCCTAATTTTTGGAATATTCTCCCAAACTTTTATTGCAATTGATTTTTACTTTTTATTTAAATAATTCGAATTTCTATCGTATCAAATTTTCAAAGAAGACAATTGTTAAAAGGAGAGTTTTTTTGGGAAAAATTCTAAGTTAATGTTGAAAAACATTTTTTGTCCTAGAACGATGAAGATGATGCTAGTGAAATGCTAGCTGGAATGTTGACGTCGTTTTCTCGCTGATTACGTCTTCTTTTCCTACCCACCCCCCAGCCAAATTAGGCTCTCCTCGTCATAATTTCGAATTAATAACGTTCATTTTCGCCGTCTGTGTTTTATTAACAAACATTTGTCCGTAGGAAATCCGGAGCTTATTTTTTCCCATTTCAATTTTCAATGAGAAAATTAACTTGGGAAGTCACGATATTTAAAAATATCTCTCCTCCCTTTCTCTCTCGTTCTCTCCCCGTTTTGCGGAATCGAGAAGAACCCCCCCTTCGGGGGATGGCGGCGGCATCCGGACCCGGCGTCGCGGGGGAAAATCGCCTTATTAGGTATTCAATTAAAAATAAATAAAAATTAGCTTGTTCTTTAGCGATGTCAATTTGTATTTTTCCAGGTTTTCTTAAATGAGAGAACAAATACTGAATTTATGAAATATTAAGCGACGTTCGGTTAATTTTCCGAGCGCCGGAGCGGGAAAAGGCGCGCATTTTTAATAATTCATCAACGCAGTCCTATCGCACCGGCCGGAAAACGGACTTAATTATAGAAACGTTCGCCCCTCAACAATTCCAGACTACCTAAGTAATTAATCGCGTCTTTTGCCTAGCCGAAAACAACGATTAGAAAAAAATTGACGAAAACAGGGAAAATTCGCGACAAAGTAACGATAAAAAAAAATTGACGAAAGTATGGAACAAAAAAAGGGTGCAAAATCGAACAATGCAGCGGCGGCGATGGTGGGAATTTTTCAGCGAATTCCCGCCAACCGATAAATTGCACCGAATTTACAGTATCGTTAATTTATAGAGGCGTAACTGCAGCCACCGTTTCAGTTCGGCTCGCGAAGCCGCCATATAATTTTCTCTGTCTCGCATACCCTTCGTTAATACTATTGCAATAAATTTACGAAGACACTTTCACCGTGCTACATGTATTCAGTATGTACAAAAGATTAGAGCGAAATTCCCCCATCACGCCGTCATCGTCCATCCCGCTTCGTCGCGATCAACTATTTGGTTCGAAACAGAGAGGGTAAGGGGCGACTCGTAGATTTACCCCACCGATCGCGTATATAGGTTGTATGTTATCGTGTGTATGGAATTTGTAATTCTGCACGGTGGTGTTAATTTTCACGGCCTTATTAAATACTATATTATGTTTTGATGCTACCTTGTGGTATGCGCTTTCAAAAATTACATAATTTATGGCAGTCGGCTCTGAATTAATAACTTAATAGAGAACGAGGGAGTTAATTCGCGCTTTATTCCTTCCCCCACCCTTATGACGGTTTCTCAATTTCGAAAAAACGCTTCGAGAATCGGGTTACGTTTTCGTTAAAGAGGGATTTTTACGATACATTTACGAGATAATTATTGCTTTTTATAGGAAGGGCAAAGTGAGACCAAGAAGGGTGCAAACAATGAAGCAATTACGATGGAAAAAGAGATTTTTCAGTTTCTTTTGTATATTTACCCAATTTTTGCCGATTTTTTAGTTTTTTTTCCTAAATATTCTTCTGAACTGTTTATAATTCTCTCCATCTCAATTTCTTTTTTTAGTTCTTTAAATCAGTGCATTAAATTCTTCTATTCGAATTGTGATACCTTCTATGTTTGTGTTCTTTGTATTTTTTAATTCTTTACTTTTTATTTCTCTTTTTTACTAAAAAAATGTTTCTTCGTTTTATTTAAATATTTTTTCTGGTCTCAACTTTTGGTATATTCTCTTCTGTTGATAGAGATGAGACTGACACCTGAAACATGCCAGAAGCGTTAACAGTTTTGAATTGTTTAGGAAATATTTCTTGAGTTCGTATTTTTTTATTTACAATTTAGTTTCTTCATTTAATTTATTTCCTAATCGTTCTTGATCTTCATTTGCAAAAGAACTACAACCTACTGTTGATGACTTGCCTTTTAGAACCTGTGGTCTAATTGTTAAATTACATAGTTTTAAACAATAAAATGTTTGCATTAAATTTTTTTATCTTTTCGTTTTTTTTAAAGGTTTTCTTCATATTGCTTCTACTTATTTTTGTTTTCCTTTCAATTTTCTAATTTTTTTCCTCACTTATAAGATTTTGCAGATGGCTCTTTTAGTATTCTATTGTACTGACGATTTTTTAATTCACGTTTTTATTACTCTTCTTTCTTTATTTCTCCAATTTTCTTCACATTTTTATTGGGCTTGCAAATTTTTAATTCACAATTTTTTTACTCTTAGTTCTTTTTGTCTCTTACTCTCTTCTCATTTTCATGGTACTTGCGATTTTTTAATTCGCATTTTTTTATTATTTTTTTTACAACTTACTTCACATTTTCACTTTACTTGCGATTTTTAATTCACATTTTTAAAAAAAAAATTCCTCCAACTTTCTTCACATTTTTATTGTACTTGCAATTTTTTTATTAACATTTTTTTTACTTTTTGTTTTTTGTTTCTCCAATTTTCTTCACATTTTTAGTGTCCTTGCGATTTTTCTATAAACAGTTATTTACTCTTTCTTCTTTTCTATTCTCCAACTTTCTTTACATTTTCATCGTATTTGTAATTTTTTTATTCACTTTTTTTTACTCTTCTTTTTTTTCTCCAACCTTCTTCACATTTTCATCGTACTTGCGATTTTTTATTTCAATTTTTTTTTACTCTTTCCTTTTTTTTCCTCTAACCTTCTTCACATTTTCATCGTAATTGCGATTTCTTATTTCAGAATTTTGTTACTTTTTTATTTTTTATCTTCCAATTTTCTTCACATTTTCATTGTACTTGCGATTTTTTCATTAACAATTTTTTTTACTTATTTTTCTATTTTATGCTCCAGCTTTCTTCAGGTTTTCATTGTACTTACGATTTTTTATTTCACAATTTTTTTACTCGCTTCTTTTTTTCTTTAACTTTCTTCACATTTTCATTTTACTTGCGATTTTTCCATTAACATTTTTTTTTACTTTTTTTTTATTTTATGCTCCAGCTTTCTTCACGTTTTCATTGTATTTGCGATTTTTTACTTAATAATTTTTCAGTTTTTCTTTTCTTTTATTCTCCAACTTTCTTCGCATTTTCATTTTACTTGCGATTTTTCTCATTAACATTTTTTTTACTCTTTTTTTATTTTCTCCTCCAACTTTCTTCACATTTTCATTGTACTTGCGATTTTTTAATTAACAATTTTTCAGTTTTTCTTTTCTTTTATTCTCCAACTTTCTTCACATTTTCATTGTACTTGTGATTTTTTTATTAACAATTTTTTTACTTTTTCTTCTTTTTTATCTTTCAACTTGTGCGGAGCAATTAAACAAATAAGAGTAAGATAACGTAGAAATGTATTTAGTGTGGTACGACTTACTGCTAGGAGTTCTGGTGGCCAAAAGACATGGAGTGTAGTTCCCAAAATTACAACTAAACTTGAAAACCCCCACCCTCTCACCAAACATTGGTCTAGGGGGTGGGACTACCCCCGCACTACCTAAGGTTAGCGCGCACATACTCCCCACCTTGACAAGTCGTCAATAAAAAAAAATACATACACAAAATAAAGAACATACATAAGGTGCTCTAGATAACTTAACTTCTGTATCATCAACATTAAATTACATATTAATTAATTAAACTACCTGATTACAATTACAACTGCAGGAGAAAACTGAAACAAAATTATTTTTATCAAATTAAAAAAAAAACATGGGTATATTATTAAATATACAGACTGTCAAATTGCAAATGAACATTAAATGACCAGCCCACCAAATGAAAGTAAATCAAACCCTTTGCAAATAATTAAAAATCTAGCGAGCAAATTTACAAAATAACTGGCATTCGCCAAAGAACAAAGAAAAATATTTCGCATCAAACTTAGATAACATGCAAAGAAAACAAAAAAAAGACAATCACAAATTATGATTTACAATGTTCACGCATAAAAGGAGAAATAAAAGTACATATACACCTGCCCTTACGGCGGGCTTTGAGCACATCTTTGCAACCGCGCACTGTCGCACACACAAACACTACCCACGCCCAATTACGCTGCAGGATCGGTATCGGGCTCAGACTCCATGGGCAGCACGGCTAGCTTCCTGGTGCTGCGTTTGAGCACCCCTCCAGCAGTCTGGATGGTGACCACTCGAACCTCCTTATCAGGGCCGGGATGGACCTCAATAACCCGACCTAATTTCCACATCAAGGGTGGACTATTATCCTCGGAAATGAGCACCATACATCCCGGTGCTATTTTAGAATCATCTGATTCTCGCCATTTTGCCCGCCTCTGCATTTCGACCAGCACCTCCCGTTGCCACCGCTTCCAAATTTGTTGACGGATCTGTTCAATCCGCTGCCATCTGCCCAATCGGTTTTCGGGAACCTGCAGTAGGTTTGGCTCAACAGGAGCCACAAGCGGCTCTCCAATTAGGAAATGACCCGGAGTGAGAACTTGCAGGTCATTGGGATTATTGCTAAGAGGGGAAAGGGGACGGGAGTTTATTACAGCTTCAATTCTGGCCAACAGTGTAGTCATCTCTTCAAAATTTAAAGAAGTGTTACCCAAATCGCGCTTTAAATGCTGTTTGACCGAGCGCACCAAACGCTCCCAAAGACCGCCGAAATTAGGAGAACGAGGCGGTATAAACTGCCAAGTTATTCCTTTGAAATGATTACCAAAGTCCACCTTAAATTTGGAATCTATCACCATTTCGAATGCTTCGCGCAATTCACGTTGCGCCCCAACAAAATTCGTGGCATTATCGCAAAAAATAGCGGAGACGTTTCCCCGACGGGCTATGAATCTATTTAGGCTATTTAAAAATGTCCCAGATGTTAAATCACCAACCAGCTCTAGGTGTACCGCCTTAGTCACCAAGCAAACAAAAAGCGCGCCGTAAGATTTCAAAATCTTTGCATTACGGCGAACTCCTTGCTTAATATAAAGTGGACCAAAAAAATCGATACCCACGTTAACAAACGGGCGAGCAGGACTTACACGAATTTTCGGGAAATCACCCATTTTTGGTGAACACATGCGCGGTTCTGCCCTAAAGCATTGAATGCACGACCGACAAATTTTCCTAATTAGATTACGAGCACCAATAATCCAATATCTTGATCTCAAACTTGACAGGGTAGATTGAGGACCTGCATGAAGATTTACAACATGTTCCCTCCTCACCAACAATTCAGTTACCCAATGTTTTGGCAACACAATAGGGTGCTTTAAGCCATGCGACATGTCCGCATGTCTTATACGCCCCCCAACGCGTATGACGCGGTTTTCATCCAAAAAGGGATCAAACGAAGACAATGCGCTCTTTCGACTAACAACATTACCACACGAAAGACTAAAAAGTTCGTCACGATAGACACGGCTTTGTACTAGTTTAATAATCGAAGTAGTGGCATTTTGTAATTCAACTGCAGATAAAAGATTTAAATCCCCTTTACGGCGCTCACGACAGTTCTTTATAAATCTTAAACAATATGCCATTACCCGTTGCAACTTATCAAACGATCCAAATCTTGTAAATACAAGAAGCTCCTCCGGTAACGTTGCAGCAAAAAGTACTCGCTTTTTCTTCTCCAAAATATCCTCAGAGAGGTTATCGATTAATTTCGGCTCCACACATGTGGTTGGCCATTCTTCTCTACCTTTCATTAACCAAATTGGGCCATGCCACCACATACTATGGTTCTGCAATTGCTGAGGGCATAATCCACGGCTAATTAAATCAGCCGGATTCTCTTCACTTCTGACATGCAACCAATGGCATGCCTCAGTTTTCAACTGCATTTCCCCAATTCTATTCGCCACATACGTTTGCCACGAACTTGCCGGACTAGCAAGCCAATGTAAGACGATGGTGGAGTCAACAAAGAAAAATCTATCTCTAATTGATACTTTCAATGCTACACGTACCGCTTGTTCCAACCGTACACCCAGCAAACCCCCGCATAACTCAAGCCGGGGTAACGAAACAGTTTTAATCGGCGCCAGTCTAGATTTTGAGCAAATCAAATGAGCAGCACAATAACCGACAGAATCGGTTGCCTTTAAATAAACTACCGCGCCAAATGCTTTGATAGACGCATCTGAAAAAACGCATAGGTCATATGAAACTACGTTCGCGATTGCGGCCCATCGCGGTATTTTTATATTAGACAGAAATTGTAACTGTTCCAAAAAATCTCTCCAAAGAACCACAATAGAAGCAGGTAATTCTTCGTCCCAGTCTACCTTTAATAACCATAACTGCTGCAGAATGAGTTTTCCCTGGACAATGACCGGGGCAATAAACCCAAGAGGATCAAACAGCTGCGAGACAATTGACAAAAGAGACCGTTTCGAGACCTTCTCGGAAACAGGTAAAGCCTTTACTTGAAAAATAAAACAGTCCGAGGAACATTTCCAGGACAAACCTAAAGTTTTGGAAATTCCATCCTTATCTAGTTTTACAACACCCCCATCACCATAAATTTCTTTGCCGGCATCGTCTAAAAGAGACGGGTTATTGGAAGCCCATTTTGCCAGCTGAAAACATCCCCGAGATAAAATGTTTTTTAATTGTCCCTTAACGGTTATAGCTTCTTCGACACTATCAAATGTCGCTAAAATGTCGTCAACATAAGTTGCCGATATAAGAGCATTAACGGCCTTAGGGTATGTTTCAGTAAATTCTTGTGCCAATTCCTGAATGGAGCGTATGGCAAGAAAAGAACTAGGCTTAACTCCGAAGGTCACGCGTAACAAGCGATAGGCTTTCAGAGATTCTTGGGAATTGTCACGCCATAAAATGCGTTGTAAATCTGCATGTTGAGGATGTACCTTTATTTGCCGATACATATCTCGTACATCCGCTGTAAAAGCAATTCGTCCTAAGCGAAACCGAATTAAAATAGAAATCAAATTGTCCTGTAAAAGAGGACCTTTCATTAAATTACAATTTAAACTCTTTTGATTACTGGAAGTAGCAGATCCGTCAAAGACGATACGTATTTTATTACCTTTCGGTACCGCGTGATGTGGCAAGTAAAAATGTGGATGTTTAATAATTTCCCCATCAGGTACTACCTCCAAATGACCCAAATCTAAATACCGCTGAATTACCTCCTTATATTGCCTATGAAACGAAGGATTGCGTTTAAATCGCCTTTCTAACAATAAAAATCGCTTTCGCGCTTGCATCTCGGAATTACCTAACTCAATATTTCCTTTAATAGGTAAATCTACAACAAAACGTCCGTCATTGTCGCGTGAAAATGTCTTTATAAAATGATTCTCGCACGCAATCTCCTCTCTTGTCCAATTTTGATTAATCGAAGGTACTTCCTCCTGCACCCAAAATTTTTCTACCTGGCGGTGAAGATCTTGCAAATTTGCAATAGCGAGGTGACACCCAGGATTAACCAAATTCCCCTTACGAGGAGAATTTAAATTCCCTCCAATCAACCAACCCAGATGAGAATTGGTCAGCAATAAACTTGACCTTCCAGGAACTCTAATTTGTTCCTGTAATAGCAATTCCCAGAAAACTTCCGCGCCTAATAAACATTCAATCGGGCCTGATTGCGAAAACTGCGGATCGGCTAACTTTAATTCCTTCGGAATATTTAAAGGTTTTTTATCAAACGAAACTGACGGTAAATTATGCGTAATTTCTTTTAGCACCATACAATTGGCAGTTATGCAAAATGTGCCATTGACACGAGACTTAGCTTGCACTTTGGTCATAAACTTAACTTTACTAAGCGTGTTGCTGATACCAGCAATTTCATAATTTATCGGCATTTTGGAAATTCCCAATTTTCGTACAAAGGATTCAGTAATAAAATTTAGTTGAGAACCCGGATCCAATAATATTCGGCACCGAACCCAGCGACCATCTACTGCAGCAATCAAAACTACCGCTGTGGACAATAGTATTTGATTGGGAAAGGAACAATGAGTAGAGGTGCTAGCACCTAAATTTATCGCCGGCAACTCATTTAAGGGACCGGAGCCTAAATGCAACAAGGAGTGATGCAATTGCTTGCAACTAAAGCATCTAGACCGCGATTTGCACTCTGCCGTTTTATGACGGTTCGTCACAAGACAATTCTTGCACACTTGTAAGTTTGAACATATCTTAATGCGCTCATTAGGAGCCAAATTTAAATACTCAGGACAATCCTGTATAGAATGCGAAGCGTCTTTACAATGAAAACAATATGACAGTTTTCCTTCGCTTTTGGTCGCAACGTACGACCTTTGAACTTTAATCTGGCGTCGCGGATATTCTAATTTTTCCGGTACGGTCTTCAGATTTTCTAATGGCTTCAAAAGTCTAGCTCGTTGTGGAACAAATTCAAACCGTTCATACGAAGGGACTGCAATATCCAACGTGTTTTCCCATAATTGGGAAGACTCCACGTGGAATTTCTGCACATGATCTTCGACAATTAATTGCTCATTCTGATACCGCGTTTCGAGCAACTTCCACACCATATCATACCCCTGATCTGATATTTCCACCGCGGCAATGGCTTGTAACGCGTCCCCTTTTAGAGCCGAAATTAAATAAAGTAGTTTTGAACAATTATCGATGCCAGTATCACTATGGATCAAACCTTTGAAGGCATTAGAAAATGACCGCCACGCCATGTGAGACCCGTCAAACGACGGCAAATTTATATCCGGCAACTTAACAACAGGCCTACGCACCGAAAGAGTTGCCGGTGTCGATTTTGGAAATGAACTTACTAATTCTCTAATCAATAAGAGGGCTTCATCATAACAAATCTCAAAATTGACGAAATTGTCAAGCGCCTCCTTTTCTGCCTCTTCATCCCCATCGACCAAACATAAAATGTCTGTATAAATTTTCTCAAATTTCTCCTTCAATGGAGGAAGAGACTCCAATTTGAGTTGCACCCTACTCTTGTCGGTATTATTATCAAACTTTTCAACCTCGTTGATTAACCGAGTAAGAGTGCCCTTAATAATACTCCTAACAGTTGATAAGCGTTTTAATTCTTGCGATGCTTCCATCGTAATTAAAAACAAATATACGCTTAACAAACCAAAAAATAAAAAAATAAGTCGATTATGAAATAATTACACCGTTACCTCACATAAGATGACCAACACTGTTAGTCAAATTTCCACAATCATGGATTAAAAATAAGGACGGGAATAAACACTAAATACAAGAACAAAGGAATAACTTTGAGAGCCGCTTACCTTTCTCTAACTGCTTCCACGAAAATATATTCGAAGGACCACCACAGAAACATTAATAAAATAATTCCACTGATTCAAAAAACATCCGGTTCGATTGGACCAAAATGTGCGAAGGCACCGCAGTTAAATAAATAAGAGTTAACGTAAAAATGTATTTAGTGTGGTACGACTTACTGCTAGGAGTTCTGGTGGCCAAAAGACATGGAGTGTAGTTCCCAAAATTACAACTAAACTTGAAAACCCCCACCCTCTCACCAAACATTGGTCTAGGGGGTGGGACTACCCCCGCACTACCTAAGGTTAGCGCGCACACAACTTTTTTCACATTTTTTTTGTACTTGCGAATTGTTAATTCATAATTTTTTTACTTTTTCTGCTTTTTTGCTCCAACTTTCTTCACATTTTCATTGTACTTGCGATTTTTTCATTAACAATTTTTTTACTCTTTCCTCTTTTTTACCCTCCAACTTTTTTCACATTTGCATTGTACTTGCGATTTTTTCTTTCACTATTTTTTTACTTTTCTTTTTTTTCTCCAGCTTTCGTTACGTTTTCATGGTACTTGTAATTTTTTATTAGCAATTTATTATTGTAGGTTTTAATTACTTATTTAAAAGATTTTTTCTTGTTGTTCTCCTTGATTATTATTTTTGCTTCCATCTTTTATTAATTTTTTTGCCACTTTATCTTCGGGCCCTTATACTTTTTTTGAATAACAACATACTAACATTTTTCTTTAGCCTGACCTAGAATTATTTTCCACACAATCGTGAAATTTTTACAGGAAGTTCTTTATTTTTAAATAAATACAAAAATGCGGTTTTGCTGCCGAGTATCTACTACCTGCACGATGAGGGCGTATCCCAATACAATATAATGTCGACCACTCTATTGCAGTGTGACGTTTGAATGGCAATATTATTTCAAATGTCACATTTGAATGGTGTTATCGTCTGAGTTTTGCACAGGGACACACCCCCAACTTCCAGGTAGCCCAAACTAAACTTTTATCACTGTAACCCGATTTTTTTAATTTTTTTTAAAACATGTTAACGACCCACCTTTTGGAGTAAGTAGTCGAGTTATTGACGGAAATTGGTGAAAGTTTTCGGGCCGAATTTATAACTGAAAGTTTACAAACTAATTTTTGTGTTTTGGTTTGTTTCAGAGCCTGCTGCCTCTCAACCCTGCCCTCTTCAAGCCGGAATCTCTTCAGGTCAACGATACCGGAACACTTCTGATCGTTTCCGGTCCGGCCGGAATGTTGGTGATGGAACTTCCGGCCCGTTATCCACCCTACGGCGCCTTCGACCACAACAAGGAACTGGTGTATTGCAGGTAACGATTTGAAAAAAAAAAATGTCACTAAATCATAGTTCTTCCGACTGGACGACCGTGCAGCGAACGGCGCACGTTTTTAATCAGTTTATTCCGGCATAATCGCCGAATCTGGGCGGGAATTGAAGCGAATAGAGCCGCAGAAGGAGGCACGCGCCATTAAACAGACCGCCACTATATTTCTAATTACTTTCCGGGAGGTTTTTTTTAATTTTTTATCGACCAACGACAACGCTACCCGCTTAGGTGCCACTATCCCGGCCCGGATCACGTGTTCGGTACAGTTAGCTTCAAAAGAAATTATTCCAGAAAAAAAGTTGAATCTTTGAAACCGCTACCGAGCTCGAACCAAGCGATGAGCGAATTTTAATTTTTTTACAGTCTGACTAGTAGTTAAGTGGCTGACGTGTCCGGGAAGGTCACTCTGACTAGTGGCTCTGTTGGCTAAAAAATGCGATTTTCTTGTCATTATTGCTTATTTCTGTATGTTTGGTTTTGTCTTCAGTTGATTCAAAAATTTTTTCATTTAATCTCAACGTCAAAAAGGTACGTCGCGACTCTCTAGGCCGGTACCGGCCAACTATAGTGATTGTTGACTTCCTTGACTCGTTTTTTCGTTGACTTGTCGGTGCACAATGAAAACGTCGGTTTGGGGAGTAACGGGTTGGATGTCCCCCTTCTCGCGGCCCGCTTGATGAGGATAAGTCCGACCGGACGCTTAGTATTCATGAAGGTGGGATACTACGCCGCCTCCGCAATGGATAAAGTATTACAACCTCGCACACACAAGTTAATATTTCATATACGAGACTATGTGTTCTGGAAATAAAATGAATTATAACTTTAATGGCCCGATGTAGATAGAAATTAATGGTGGCGGCGGCGGCGAGAGACGCTACTGTTGTTGCTGTTACGCAAAAAAAAATTGCTCGAAAACGGCGGTGGCGGCCATTGTTGCTCGTAAAATTTCGGACCTCACCGGACGAATTAAAAGTTAACCCACTACCCTACAACTTTTTCGTGCCTTCGCACGATTCGATAGCGTCCCGACGGTGCCGTTCGCACCGCCGATATACGCCTCAACCCTTTTAGCGAACAACCTTTTCATTTCAGGCCCGTTGATATTCTTAGACGCGACCAAACCCGAGAGCGTACACTCGTAGTCGCAACTAAAACGGCGCCATCGAAATTTTTAATTTTTAACGTCAATTTTTCTAACATCAAAAGTGGGATTTGGTTTTACGAAATCGATTTTGTGGCGCGATTGATTGGTTTCGAATGTTTTTCTTTCGGGGACGTGTTTTCCGTTATTTTTTTTATTTTTTTTTCGCATATCAGAAGTGGGATTTTTGCAATGTTTCAGAAGCGGGATTGATCGGTGTTGTTCGCGGAGTGGGTTGTTTGAACGGTATTTGTGACGTTCTGTGTACTTTTTGATGACATCTCTCGACGTACACTAAATAATCATTTCTGCGGTGTTAATTCTAATGCCCGTCTCCTGTTCGCATCTTTCCATTAGCCTTGCCACGGCCGCCTAACTTTTTAATGTCCCAGTCACTTAACCGACGACGCTGTGCGCGCGTTTTGACTCCTTTACCGGTCGCGTGTTAATTACGACACACTCGCGCGACCAGGACCGGATCCGGGACGCTCCCCAGGTTCGCTTTCCTATCCTCGCTTCGTTCGTAAAACTTTTTAAAGGGAAATAAAGGAATCCACTAGCACTTTGTAAACAATGACTCCGACTTCTTTGTGAGGTCTGTCATGAGTCGAGGATTCGTCATGCAACGAGTCTAGATGAGACTTTTGAGTAAGTGGAAGGTATTTGTGAACCTCACATAGGTTAGCACTTCTTCATTATCGGTCTCTTGGTTCTAGACCTCATTCGAGAAATCTTTCAAGAAATAAAGCAGCTCATGCCTTTTTGAGACTAAATGAACACCAAGAAATTCTCTTGAACCTTTTGAACTTCTATGAATTTATTTTTGATCTATTTATTTAGCTATTTGAATATGAATTGAAAAGTACAAGTCTTGAAAAATTCAGACTGAGTCCAGGTGAGAATTTTGTGTCAGTTAAAGGTATTTCTACACCCAACAGATGCAAAAGTCTTCTACGCCAGTTTATCACTTTACTAGCATCTAGTTCTAGTGCTCCGCTATTTTTTTCTTTTTAACTCTGATAAAGGTCCCTTAGAAATAATAATCTGATGCTTCTATGACACTAAATGAACGTCAAGAATTTTTTTGAAACTGTTAGAACTTCCAAGACGATATTTTTGATCATTTTAATTCAGCTATTTGAATTGGAATTTTAATGTGCAACTTGGGAAGTTTACACTGAGACCAGATGAGACTCTTGTGTCTGATAAAGGTATTTTTTAGCCAACATGCCAAAATGTTCTATGCTAGGTTATCACTTTATCTGATGCTTCTTTGAGACTAAATGGACATGAGGATATTTTTTGAACCCTTTGAACGTCCAGGACTTTTTGATTTATTTATTAACTATTTGAATATGAATTGAAAAGTACAAGTCCTGAAAAGTTCAGGCTGAGTTCAGGTAAGAGTTTTGTATCAGTTGACGATATTCCTACACCCAACAGATGCAAAAGTTTTTTACGCCAGTTTATCACTTTACTAGCATCTAGTTCTAGTGCTCAGTAATTTTTTTCATTTGTAACTCCAATAAAGGTCTCTTAGAAAAAATACGCATCTGATGCTTCTATGAGACCAAATGAACGTCAAGGATTTTTTTGAAACTTTTAAAACTTCCAGGACGATATTTTTGATCATTTTAATTCAGCTATTTAAATTGGAATTTTAATGTACCACTTGGGAAGTTTACACTGAGACCAGATGGGACTTTTGTGTCTGATAAAGTTATTGTTTAGCCAACATATGCCAAAATCTCCTATGCTAGGTTATCACTTTATGTGCATCTAAGCATCTGCTGCTTCTTTGAGACTAAATGTACATCAAGAGATTTTCTTGAACCCTTTGAACTTCCGTGACTTTATTTTCGATTTATTTATTTGGCTATTCGAATAGGAATTTTAATGTACAAGTCTTGGAAAGTTTACACTACGACCAGATCCAACATTTTGTATGCCAAATTATCACTTCATGTACATCTTGTTATGCTGTTCTGCGGTTTTCTCCTTTACAACTCGAATAAAGTTCCCTTGGAAAAAATTAGCATCTGATGGTTCTTTGAGACTAAATGGACATTAAGGATTTTTTTTTTGAACTGCTTGAACTTCCAGGACTTAATGTTTGATTTTTTTATTTAGCTACTTGAATTGAGAAGTACAAGTCCTGAAAAGTTCAGGCTGAGTTCAGGTAAGAGTTTTGTATCAGTTGAAGATATTCCTACACCCAACAGATTCAAAAGTTTTTTACGCCAGTTTATCACTTTACTAGCATCTAGTTCTAGTGCTCAGTAATTTTTTTCATTTGTAACTCCAATAAAGGTCTCTTAGAAAAAATACGCATCTGATGCTTCTATGAGACTAAATGAACGTCAAGAATTTTTTTTGAAACCTTTAGAACTTTCAGGACGATATTTTTGATCGTTTTAATGCAGCTATTTGAATTGGAATTTTAATGTACAACTTGGGAAGTTCACACTGAGACCAGATGAGACTTTTGTGTCTGATAAAGGTATTTTGGAGCCAACATATGGCAAAATCTCCTATGCTAGGTTATCACATTATATGCATCTAAGCATCTTATGCTTCTTTGAGACTAAATGTACATCAAGAGATTTTTTTGAACCCTTTGAACTTCCGTGACTTTATTTTCGATTTATTTATTTGGCTATTCGAATAGGAATTTTAATGTACAAGTCTTGGAAAGTTTACACTACGACCAGATCCAACATTTTGTATGCCAAGTTATCACTTCATGTACATCTTGTTATGCTGTTCTGCGGTTTTCTCCTTTACAACTCGAATAAAGGTCCCTTGGAAAAAATTAGCATCTGATGGTTCTTTGAGACTAAATGGACATTAAGGATTTTTTTTTGAACTGCTTGAGCTTCCAGGACTTAATTTTTGATTTATTTATTTAGCTACTTGAATTGAGAAGTACAAGTCGTGAAAAGTTCAGGCTGAGTCCAGGTGAGAGTTTTGTGTCAGTTAGAGGCATTTCTACACCCAACAGATACAAAAGTTTTTTACGCCAGTTTATCACTTTACTAACATCTAGTTCTAGTGCTCCGTAATTTTTTTCATTTGTAACTCCAATAAAGGTCTCTTGGAAAAAATACGCATCTGATGCTTCTATGAGACCAAATGAACGTCAAGGATTTTTTGAAACCTTTAGAACTTCCAGGACTTTTTTTGATTTATTTATTTATTTAGCTATTTAAATATGAATTGAAAAGTACAAGTCCTGAAAAGTTCAGGCTGAGTCCAGGTAAGAGTTTTGTATCAGTTAAAGATATTTCTACACCCAACAGATGCAAAAGTTTTTTACGCCAGTTTATTACTTTACTAGCATCTAGTTCTAGTGCTCCGTAATTTTTTTATTTGTAACTCTAATGAAGGTCTCTTAGAAAAAACACGCATCTGATGTTTCTATGAGACCAAATGAACGTCAAGAAATTTTTTGAAACCTTTAGAACTTCCAAGACGATATTTTTGATCATTTTAATTCAGCTATTTGAATTGGAATTTTAATGTACAACTTGGGAAGTTTACACTGAGACCAGATGAGACTTTTGCGTCTGATAAAGGTATTTTGGAGCCAACATATGGCAAAATCTCCTATGCTAGGTTATCACATTATATGCATCTAAGCATCTTATGCTTCTTTGAGACTAAATGTACATCAAGAGATTTTCTTGAACCCTTTGAACTTCCGTGACTTTATTTTCGATTTATTTATTTGGCTATTCGAATAGGAATTTTAATGTACAAGTCTTGGAAAGTTTACACTACGACCAGATCCAACATTTTGTATGCCAAGTTATCACTTCATGTACATCTTGTTATGCTGTTCTGCGGTTTTCTCCTTTACAACTCGAATAAAGGTCCCTTGGAAAAAATTAGCATCTGATGGTTCTTTGAGACTAAATGGACATTAAGGATTTTTTTTGAACTGCTTGAGCTTCCAGGACTTAATTTTTGATTTATTTATTTAGCTACTTGAATTGAGAAGTACAAGTCCTGAAAAGTTTAGGCTGAGTCCAGGTGAGAGTTTTGTGTCAGTGAGAGGCATTTCTACACCCAACAGATGCAGAAGTCTTCTACGCCAGTTTATCACTTTACTAACATCTAGTTCTAGTGCTGTCCTCTTTTTTTCATTGTAACTCTGATAAAGGTCCCTTAGAAATAATAAGCATCTGATGCTTCTATGAGACTAAATGAACGCCAAGAATTTTTTTGAAATCTTTAGAACTTCCAGGACATTATTTATGACCTGTTAGTTTAACGATTTGAATAGGAATTTTAATGTACAAGTCTTGGAAAGTTTACACTGAGACCAAATGAGACTTTTGTGTCCGCTAAAGGTATTTCGGAGCCAACGTATGCCAAAATCTCCTATGCCAGTTTATCACTTTATGTTCGTCTAGTCCTATTGTTCTGTGATTTTTTCCTTTATAACTCTAATAAAGGTCCCTTAGAAAAAATGAGTATCTGATGCTTCTTTGAGACTAAATGAACATCAAGAATTTTTTTGAACTCTTTGAACTTCCAGGACTTTATTTTCGATTTCTTTATTTAGCTATTTGAATCTGAATTGAAAAGTACAATTCCTGAAAAGTTCAGGCTGACTCCAGGTAAGAGTTTTGTATGAGTTAAAGATATTTCTACACCCAACAGATGCAAAAGTTTTTTGCGCCAGTTTATCACTTTACTAGCATCTAGTTCTAGTGCTCAGTAATGTTTTTTGTTGTAACTCCAATAAAGGTCTTTTAGAAAAAATACGCATCTGATGCTTCTATGAGACTAAATGAACGTCAAGAATTTTTTTGGCACCTTTAGAACTTCCAGGACGATATTTTTGATCATTTCAATTCAGCTATTTGAATTTGAATTTTAATGTACAACTTGGAAAGTTTACACTAAGACCAGATGAGACTTTTGTGTCTGATGAAGGTATTTTTTAGCCAACATATGCAAAAATCTCCTACGCTAGGTTATCACTTTATGTGCATCTAAGCATCTGATGCTTCTTTGAGACTAAATGGACATGTGGATCTTTTTTTAATCTTTTGAATTTCCAGGACTTTATTTTTGATCATTTTAATGCAGCTATTTGAATTGGAATTTTAATGTACAAGTCTTGAAAAGTTTTTACTAAGACCAGATGAGACTTTTGTGTCTGCTAAAGGTATTTTGGGGCCAACGTATGCCAAAATCTCTTATGTCAAAAAGTACAAGTCCTGAAAAGTTCAGGCTGAGTCCAGGTCAGGTCATGTTAGTTAAAAGGTTTTATGTTAGTTAAAGGTATTTCTACACCCAACGGATGCAGAAGTCTTCTACGTCAGTTTATCTCTTTACTAGCATGTAGTTCTAGTGCTCCGCATTTTTTTTCCTTTGTAACTCTAATAAAGGTTTCTTAGAGAAAATAAGCAGCTGATGCTTCTATGAGGCTAAATGAACTCCAAGAAATTTTTTGGAACGTTTTAGAACTTTCAGGACGTTATTTTTGACATGTTTATTTAGTTCTTTGAATAGGAGTTTTAATGTACAAGTCTTGGAGAGTTTAGAACGAGTCGACGTGAGATTTTCGTTACAGTTACAGCTATTTTTAGATCTAGCTGAAACCAAAATCTACTATACCAGTTTATCACCTCATTGTCTGTTTCTAATACTTTACGATTTTTTTCTTCTTGAAGAGAGGAATTTCGAAACAATGGGCACCCGATGCTTTCTTGAGACCAGGCAAATTTTTCGAATCCTTTGAACTTTCAGCACATTGAAACTTTTTTTGTTTAGCTAGCGTGTAAGCTGCTGAAAATTTAATCTATCACCTGATGTCGAAATATGATTGACGATTCAGATTTTTTGAATTTTCGATTCCGCCGATGCCAACTTGAAGCAGAAATGGGTTCAATTGACGTTTCTTGGTCAGAACGAAATTTTTCTTCGGCTTTCGTTAGGTTTTGCGGGTTTGATCCGGTGATTAAGGGTCTTGGTCATTGCTTATCCGTAGGACCTGTGCCTGTGCAATTAAGGACAATAACGGCGGAAGGTGGGACGAGGCAGCACCTTGAAGCGGTGGCGATGGCGTCGGCACGAGAGAACTTCCCAAACTGCAATTAGGAGCAAACGTTTAGTTACAATAAATTATAAAATATTTCTATACGGGGGAACTTTAAATAATGCCACTTTGGAAGCGCGGATAGGCCACGTAATGTATTCCCAACAAACTTCGCTAATATAACACGAGATTAACAGCGGTACCAAAATATACACACTCACTCACTTCCTGCTCCCCGACAACCCCAACCCCTTCTCATTTCAAACCGACCAATTGCTTTTCGTCTGCATAACGCTCAACGTAAAACATTGACGACGAATTCATGGAACGTTTTCGGGGGGGTGGCGGTAGCGCGCCTCCATTCAACTTTTGACGACCGCCGACAATGTCGAGAAACAATAAAGAGAGACACCTAATAACGTTAAAAAGGCCATAACGTACAGCTGTTATTATGTAAATAACGGAGCGTCATATAATATGTCAAAGTTTTTGATTAGTTATCATTGGCGGAGCGGGGAAAGATGGGGGTAATTTTATGGTGATCCCGACTTTAATTTTTTACGGCGCGGTTACCCCGAAAATTTGACTCTTAACGACGTCTTTAATTCTCGACAGGTCCGATCGTGGGGAAAAAATTGAAATTTCACTTTTTCGGATGTCGACCTAAAAAGTTTGGTAAATAATTTTCGTTTCTCTCTTCCGTACCACGTAAAATCTACGTAACGAAAGGGAGATTGGTGTGGAGTGGTCCTTATTTAGTACATTCTTCGTTTTATTGGTCGGCCACGTGCTTCAGCGCCGCCAACGTCGCGCAAACTTTTATTTATCGGCATAATATCTGGAGAAGTTTCCCCGACACTTAACCCAACTTATCCATTACCGTTGATGTAAAAACATGTCGCATTACCATTTCCGGCGAACGGCGGCGAATAAAAATCATAAATCCCGGAGTTTACCACCGTCGACTCTTATTTTCCTAATTAGAATTTCTTTTCATTACCGTCCGGACATTTATTAGAAGGTTACGTAGCATAATTAATATGCGGCCTTCGTCGTCGACGACGACGCCGCCACCGCTATATCGCCACTTTTTTTTTCGTTTTTTTTTTAAGTGAAGAGGGCACGCGACGTCTTCGGACCATCCGCCGCCACGCTTTGTCTATTAAATTTAACGTGATCCGCCACCTTTGAGTTTTTTTATCGCCGCAACACTTTTCACGCCGAATCGCATCTTTGCTGATTTTTTTTCAATAAAAAGAAATTTAAACAAAAATTGTTGCGTTACGTTATTTTACTTCTGCGTCTTTAGGTATTTTAACAACAATAATTCTCAAGTGCTTTGGTACAGAATTTTTTTTTATTTGAGAGCAAAAAATTCATATCTCAAGAATTAAGTGTTCTCTGAGAATTCTTTTCAGATGTTGAAGAAGACTTGGTTTCTCGGTATTTAAGAAAAAGATACGTTCCTTGAAGTGTTGTTATTTTTTATTGAATTTTTGTTTAAATTTTCTCCCGGCGCATCCACCATTTGTAGATATTCCTAATTTTTTAGAAACCCGCTTCAAATTATTCGAAAAATTAATTTAACAAGCTCTTGATGTTGAGGGAGGCGACAATTTGTTTATTGAAACAATTTAAGTCTGAAAAATTAATTTTAAACTCTTTTTGCAGCGGCTTACAAGAGTTTTGTAACATTTATTCTTCTTCGGAAAGTAAAAATTCTTTCCTGAAAAAATAACTTTAGTATCTGCAAATCTCTCTCGTCCACTTAACAACAAATAATTACTGTAAATGTTTTATTTATAACAAAAATTTTCAAGTGGCTACTAAAAAGTTTTTGTTTAAGTAAATTTTATTGTGAAAAAAATTATATCTCGAGAACTAGGTGTTTTGGAAAAATGATTTTTAGGTGTGGAGAAGGGCTCGAGTTCGTTCTTTTTAACAGAATTTTTTTATTTTTTTAAGTGTTGTTATTAATTTTTAATTGACGTTTTAGTGCCAATTTTCACCCGGCGCATCCACCATTTGTAGATGTTTCTAATTTTCTACAAACTTGCTTCTAATTATTCAAAAATATCGATTTAAATTACTCTTAGTGTCGAATTTGGTGAGTATTTCTTTATTTTAACAATTCAGGTGTGGAGAATTTTTTACAAACCGTTTTTGCAGCGGCCGGAAGGATTTTGTAACATTAATTTTTCTTTGGAAGTGAGAAAATTCTTTGCTAAAGAAGTAATTTTAGTTCCTCGTCTACTTAACAACAAATAATTTATGTAAATGATTTTTTTTAACAAAAATTCTCAAACGGTTACCAAAGGGTTTTTGTTTAGGTTAATTTTATTGAAAAAAAATTATATCGCGAGAACTAAGTGCTTTGGAAAAATAGTTTTTAGCTGCAGAGGAGGGCTCGAGTTCATTCTTTTTTACACAAAAATTACGTTCCTTCAAATACCGTTGTTAATTTTTAATCGACGATTTAGTGCCAATTTTCCCCCGGCGCATCCACCATTTGTAGATATCTCTACTTTTCGACAAACTCTCTTCAAGTTATTTAAGAAATTTGATTTAAATTACTTTTAGTGTCGAATTAGTTGATTATCTTTTTATTTTAATATTTCAGGTGTAGAGAATTTGTTGTTAACCTTTTTTACAGCGGACCGCAAGGATTTTGTAACATTAATTTTTCTTCGGAATCAAAACATTTTTTGCTGAAGTCATTTTATTGACTGACATTGTTCCTCGTCTACACAACAACAAATAATTTTTGCAAATGATTTTTTATAACAAAAAATTCTCAAGCGGTTACCAAAGAGTTTTTGTTTAGGTTACTTTTATTGAAAAAAAAATTATATCACGAGAACTAAGTGCTTTGGAAAAATAGTTTTTAGCTGCAGAGGAGGGCTCGAGTTTATTCTTTTTTACACAAAAATTACGTTTCTTTAAATGCCGTTGTTAATTTTTAATGTACGATTTAGTGCGAATTTTCACCCGGCGCATCCACCATTTGTAGATATCTCTACTTTTCGACAAACCCTCTTCAAATTATTTAAGAAAATCGATTTAAATTACTTTTAGTGCCGAATTTGTTGATCATCTTTTTATTTTAATAATTCAGGTGTGGAGAATTTATTGTTAACCTTTTTTACAGCGGACCGCAAGGATTTTGTAACATTAATTTTTCTTCGGAATCAAAAGATTCTATGCTGAAGAAGTAATTTTAGTGACTGAGAATCTTCCTCGTCTACTTAACAACAAATAATTTATGCAAATGATTTTTTTTTAACAAAAATTCTCAAGCGGTTACCAAAGAGTTTTTGATTATGTTAATTTTATTGAAAAAAAAGTTATATCACGAGAACTAAGTGCTTTGGAAAAATAGTTTTCAGCTGCAGAGGAGGACTCGAGTTTATTCTTTTTTACACAAAAATTACGTTCCTTCAAATGCCGTTGTTAATTTTTAATCGACGATTTAATGCCAATTTTCACCAGGCGCATCCACCATTTGTAGATATCTCTACTTTTCGACAAACCCTCTTCAAATTATTTAAGAAAATCGATTTAAATTACTTTTAGTGCTGAATTTGTTGATCATCTTTTTATTTTAATAATTCAGGTGTGGAGAATTTGTTGTTAACTTTTTTTACAGCGGGCCGCAAGGATTTTGTAAAATTAATTTTTCTTCGGAATCAAAAGATTCTTTGCTGAAGAAGTAATTTTAGTGACTGAGAATATTCCTCATCTAGTTAACAACAAACAATTTATGCAAATGTTTTTTTTTAACAAAAATTCTCAAGCGATTACTAAAGGGTTTTTGTTTAGGTTAATTTTATTAAAAGAAAAATTATATCGCAAGAACTAAGTGCTTTGGAAAAATAGTATTTAGCTGCAGAGGAGGGCTCGAGTTCATTCTTTTTTACACAAAAATTACGTTCCTTCAAATGCCGTTGTTAATTTTTAATCGACGATTTAATGCCAATTTTCACCTGGCGCATCCACCATTTGTAGATATCTCTACTTTTCGACAAAGTTTCTTCAAATTATTTAAAAAATCGATTTAAATTACTTTTAGTGCCGAATTTGTTGATTATCTTTTTATTTTAATAATTCAGGTGTGGAGAATTTATTGTTAACCTTTTTTACAGCGGACCGCAAGGATTTTGTAACATTAATTTTTCTTCGGAATCAAAAGATTCTTTGCTGAAGAAGTAATTTTAGTGACTGAGAATATTCCTCGTCTACTTAACAACAAATAATTTATGCAAATGATTTTTTTTAACAAAAATTCTCAAGCGGTTACCAAAGAGTTTTTGTTTAGGTTAGTTTTATTGAAAAAAAATTATATCACGGGAACTAAGTGCTTTGGAAAAATAGTTTTTAGCTGCAGAGGAGGACTCGAGTTTATTCTTTTTTACACAAAAATTACGTTCCTTTAAATGCCGTTGTTAATTTTTAATGTACAATTTAGTGCCAATTTTTACCCGGCGCATCCACCATTTGTAGATATCTCTACTTTTCGACAAACTCTTCAAATTATTTAAAAAATCGATTTAAATTACTTTTAGTGCCGAATTTGTTGATTATCTTTTTATTTTAATAATTCAGGTGTGGAGAATTTATTGTTAACCTTTTTTACAGCGGACCGCAAGGATTTTGTAATATTAATTTTTCTTCGGAATCAAAAGATTCTTTGCTGAAGAAGTAATTTTAGTGACTGAGAATATTCCTCGTCTACTTAACAACAAATAATTTATGCAAATGATTTTTTTTAACAAAAATTCTCAAGCGGTTACCAAAGAGTTTTTTGTTTAGGTTAATTTTATTGAAAAAAAATTATATCACGGGAACTAAGTGCTTTGGAAAAATAGTTTTTAGCTGCAGAGGAGGACTCGAGTTTATTCTTTTTTACACAAAAATTACGTTCCTTCAAATGCCGTTGTTAATTTTTAATCGACGATTTAGTGCCAATTTTCACCCGGCGCATCCACCATTTGTAAATATCTCGACTTTTCGACAAACTCTCTTCAAATTATTTAAGAAAATCGATTTAAATTGCTTTTAGTGCCGAATTAGTTGATTATCTTTTTATTTTAATAATTCAGGTGTCGCAAATTTATTGCTAATCTTTTCTACAGTGGACCGCAAGGATTTTGTAACATTAATTTTTCTTCGGAATCAAAACATTTTTTGCTGAAGTCATTTTATTGACGTTTTGGTGCCATTTTTTACCCGGCGCATCCACCATTTGTGGATATTTCTAATTTTTGACAAAATCGATTTAAATTACTCTCAGTGTCGAATTAGGCGATTATTTTTTTATTTTATCAATTTTGGTGTGCAAGAATCTTTCTTGCAGCGCACCACAAGAATTTTGTATCATTCGGAAACAAAAACTAATTTTAATCACTAGAAATGTTTCTCCTGTATTTAGCAGCAAATAATTTTACATTTTTTGTTACTTTTTTTTAATTCTTTAAAGACTGACTTCAAATTATTCAAAATTCGAGCCTTTTCATTATTTTTCAATCGATACATTTTTTCTAGGAAAAAATTATTTTAAGCTATTTAAAAATTGGGGAGAAAATTGAAAATAGTAAACGATATCGCCAAAGTGTTTAACAATTTTTTTACGAGTCTTAAAATTCCTTTAGAAATTCCGGAAGATCTGAAAGAATTTTTTTTAATTTTTTTTTTTATATAAACTGCCTTCCAACAAATTTGAATGGTTCACAAATAATGTAGAAAATTTTTTTTAAATGTTAGTATTGAATAAAAATTAATACTTAGAAAATAGAAAAATATCATTGCTCAAGATGCACTTTAAAATTATTTTAAATATTTTTTGTGATTTCGCTCACAGATTCGTGGATCTATAAGATGTTTCAGGAAATTTCAAAGAATGTTCTTTTAATATTTTAGTTAATAATGCGGTAAAAATTGAATTTCAATTAAAAACCGTTTTAGCAGCAAATTTGACCAAAATAATAATTCAAAAAACAATCATGTGGCAATTATAGGACTTGAGTGAAAATTTTCAAACGTCTATTTGATTAGTTAGAACCGAAATTTTTGTAAAAAGAAAATTTGGGGGCAGTCTCAGAAATTATTTCGTGAGCCCGTTGCTAATTTTCAATTTCACCCAACGTCGAGAGTTCGAGGTTTCCTGCAGAAATGTCCAATAAGTTAAGTTAAAAATATTATCTAGATCCGCAACTTAACTTTGATGTCGTATACGTAATTTTTACGCGCAATGAATTTTTTAAAACTCAAATCTAATTAATAATAACGAAACGGGCGACGCTTCACGCTAAATTAAACGGATTTGTTTAATTTCAGGCGCGTTTTCAGGACGTTTCACACTTTTATTTTTTTAAATAATATTAATTAATGACGCGCAAACTGGACGACCGACTCTCTTTCCCCAAAAACTTTCCAGGGGGGGTTTATATGAAAAATAAGATATTTTTGGAGGAGACACGTGAATTTGGGGGGGTTGATACGTTAGGACGTCGCGTTCTGTTGGTTTCTTTTGCCTCCCACCTAATTAGAAGGTCGACTAATCCCTTAGCGTTTATTTTAGCTCAACCACCTCGACACACACACATACCCATACACGCCCAAGCGCACATTCATATAGACGTTAATACATCTTTTATTCCCGCGTCCCGTCAGACACGAGAAAAGGGTTGGAAATTGTATAAAAGTTACCCGGCGAGAAATAATTGTGACGTGCCAACTAAAAGGCTATGTGGGATGTAATTTTACCTCATGCCTAATGTTCTTTGCTGTCTGTTATAAAAGGAAAAACGAATACCTCCACCGGGTCGTAATCCCTCATGTTCTTACACACACGTCTGTGATGCGCCCCCATCCCTTTCCTCGTATCCACCGGCGGTGGGTGCGACGTCACACAGTAAAAGGTCCTGTCGCGGCGGTTCTCTCTTATTATTATTTGCCGCAATTAATTCGTCCCGGCTCGGATATTATTAGGTCTTGTTTGATCGCGCGAATTACCTCCCCGTTTTTCCTCGATCTCTCCCTTCCCCACCGGTTACGTGTTTTAAATTCTCCTCTACCTGGACGACGGTCGGAACTTTTGCATGTCGAAAGGCCGTTTCCGGAAGCGCGCCGTTCCTCTCTTCTTGTGTTTTACGACATGCCGCCGTACTCGGCCGCTTCCGAACGTGAAGAATTGCCCCGGATGAATATTGCAAAACGACGAGACTGACTTTAGTCAAAATTGCGACCGTTCATTGAATAAATGATCCGATAAGAAGGGAACTAAAGCGATTTCGACACGACAATCCCACCGCGACCAACCTGCCGGACATTTTGATAGAAATTCTGACGAGATTTTGAATTTTTCGCAAAATTTGTTACGAAACGACTTGAAGTCGAACTTTTCAGTTGATTCTCTGCGTAATTACGTGCGATTCGAGCGATTTTTAAGGAGCAACGTCTTTTTCTAGGCGATCTAAGTGTACCCCTCTTGGAAGCTTTAGAGTTGAATAATGGAACAAAACGGCGTTAGAAATATTTTTTTAGGTTTTTTTGTTACATTCAAATTACGAAATTTAATTTTTTGTGATGAAGCTCAAAAAAAAGGAAAAGAGGGTTAATGTGCCAAAACTCATTTCAAATAAAAGTAAAAGAGTGCACGCGCAGTCGAGGAAAATTGTTAAACGGGGGTGTAGTGAAAGTAGTTAGAAAACTACAGGGAATCCAGGAATACTTTAAAATTCGGGAAACTTGAATTGTTTACCAAAACGTTAAGAGAACATAGAGAAAGGGACATAAAAGACTTCTGAGTCGATTAGTTCAAGATTTGATTTTTAGTTAAATCTGGAGATTTTTTGTCCGGGCGCTTTCCTTCGGAAACCAATGGCAAACCTGCAAGTGGTACTCTGTCTGCAAAAGCTTTTACCTTAAATTTTGTGCTGCTTCAAACGGTGCCTGTCCGAACTATAAAAACATTTACCACAGACACGCATAGAGAGATCGCCAACAAGCGTTGAACTGGTATTGAGGAAGAAGAAGAAATTAAGAAAAAGCGGATGAGAGGAGATCAGCAAGAAAAATTGGTTGAAGGGGCAGAACATTTTGGCAAGTTGTTCAATGACACGAGCCTACAGACAAGCAAATATTGGGGTAGCTTTTGGTGATAACAATGAAGAGAAAATAAAGAGACTAAAGAACAATCAAAATGGGATGTGAAATGCAGCAAAGATTGACAAGTTAATCAGGAAGCCCTGGACCTAAGAACCTGGCCAATATTTAAGAAATGCAACTCTATCTGGAAAAGCTTTTACTTCAAATTTTGTGCTGCCTCAAACTGTGTTTGTCCGAACTAATAAAAACATTTACCACAGACACGCATAGAGAGAACGCCAACAAGCGTTGAACTGGTATTGAGGAAGAAGAAATTAAGAAAAAACGGATGAGAGATCAACAAGAAAAATTGGTTGAAGGGGCAGAACATTTTGGCAAGTTGTTCAATGACACGATCCTACAGACAGCAAATATTGGGGCAGCTTTTGATGATAGCAAAGGAGTGAAAATGCCATCATCAGAAGAGAAAATAAAGAGATTAAAGAACAATCAAAATGGGATATGAAATGCAGCAAAAATTGACAAGTTAATCAGGAAGCTCTGGACCGAAGAACCTGGCCAATATTTAAAAAATACAACTCCATCTGGAAAAGCTTTTACTTCGAATTTTGTGCTGCCTTAAACTATGTTTGTCCGAACTAATAAAAACATTTACCACAGTCACGTATAGAGAGATCGCTAACAAGCGTTGAACTAGTATTGAGGAAAAAGAAAAAATTAAGAAAAAACGAATGAGAGTAGATCAACAAGAAAAATTGGTTGAAGGGGCAGAACATTTTGGCAAGTTGTTCAATGACACGAACCTACAGACAAGGAAATATTGGGGTAGCTTTTGGTAATAACAAAGGAGCGAAAAGGCCATCATCAGAAGAGAAAATAAAGAGACTAAAGAACAATCAAAATGGGATATGAAATGCAGCAAAGATTGACAAGTTAATCTGGAAGCTCTGGACCTAAGAACCTGGCCAATATTTAAGAAATGCAACTCTATCTGGAAAAGCTTTTACTTCAAATTTTGTGCTGCCTCAAACTGTGTTTGTCCGAACTAATAAAAACATTTACCACAGACACGCATAGAGAGATCGCCAACACGCGTTGAACTGGTATTGAGGAAAAAGAAGAAATTAAGAAAAAATGGATGAGAGGAGATCAACAAGAAAAATTGGTTGAAGGGGCAGATCATTTTGGCAGGTTGTTCATTGACACGAGCCTACAGACAAGCAAATATTGGGGTAGCTTTTGGTGATAACAAAGGAGTGAAAAGGCCATCATCAGAAGAGAAAACAAAGAGACTAAAGAACAATCAAAATGGGATGTGAAAAGCAGCAAAGATTGACAAGTTAATCTGGAAGCTCTGGACCTAAGAACTTGGCCAATATTTAAGAAATGCAACTCTATCTGGAAAAGCTTTTACTTCAAATTTTGTGCTGCCTCAAACTATGTTTGTCCGAACTAATAGAAACATTTACCACAGACACGTATAGAGAGATTGCCAACAAGCGTTGAATTGATATTGAGGAAGAAGAAGAAATTAAGAAAAAACGGATGAGAGGAGATCAACTAGAAAAATTGGTTGAAGGGGCAGAACATTTTGGCAAGTTGTTCAATGACACGATCCTACAGACAAGCAAATATTGGCGTAGCTTTTGGTTATAACAAGGGAGTGAAAAGGCCATCATCAGAAGAGAAAATAAGGACACTACAGAACAATCAAAATCGGATATGAAATGCAGCAAAGATTCACAAGTTAATCTGGAAGCTCTGGACCTAAGAACTTGGCCAATATTTAAGAATTGCAACTCTATCTGGAAAAGCTTTTACTTCAAATTTTGTGCTGCCTCAAACTGTGTTTGTCCGAACTAATAAAAACATTTACCACAGACACGCATAGAGAGATCGCCAACAAGCGTTGAACTGGTATTGAGGAAAAAGAAGAAATTAAGAAAAAATGGATGAGAGGAGATCAACAAGAAAAATTGGTTGAAGGGGCAGATCATTTTGGAAGGTTGTTCAATGACACGAACCTACAGACAAGCAAATATTGGGGTAGCTTTTGGTAATAGCAAAGGAGCGAAAAGGCCATCATCAGAAGAGAAAATAAAGAGGCTAAAGAACAATCAAAATGGGATATAAAATGCAGCAAAGATTGACAAGTTAATCTGGAAGCTCTGGACCTTAGATCTTGGCCAATATTTAAGAATTGCAACTCTATCTGGAAAAGCTTTTACTTCAAATTTTGTGCTGCCTCAAACTGTGTTTGTCCGAACTAATAAAAACATTTACCACAGACACGCATAGAGAGATCGCCAACAAGCGTTGAACTGGTATTGAGGAAAAAGAAGAAATTAAGAAAAAATGGATGAGAGGAGATCAACAAGAAAAATTGGTTGAAGGGGCAGATTATTTTGGAAGGTTGTTCAATGACACGAACCTACAGACAAGCAAATATTGGGGTAGCTTTTGGTAATAGCAAAGGAGCGAAAAGGCCATCATCAGAAGAGAAAATAAAGAGACTAAAGAACAATCAAAATGGGATATGAAATGCAGCAAAGATTGACAAGTTAATCTGGAAGCTCTGGACCTTAGATCTTGGCCAATATTTAAGAATTGCAACTCTATCTGGGAAAGCTTTTACTTCAAATTTTGTGCTGCTTCAAACTGTGTTTGTCCGAACTAATAAAAACATTTACCACAGACACGCATAGAGAGATCGCCAACAAGCGTTGAACTGGTATTGAGGAAAAAGAAGAAATTAAGAAAAAATGGATGAGAGGAGATCAACAAGAAAAATTGGTTGAAGGGGCAGATCATTTTGGCAGGTTGTTGAATGACACGAGCCTACAGACAAGCAAATATTGGGGTAGCTTTTGGTAATAACAAAGGAGCGAAAAGGCCATCATTAGAAGAGAAAATAAAGAGACTAAAGAACAATCAAAATGGGATATGAAATGCAGCAAAGATTGACAAGTTAATCTGGAAGCTCTGGACCTAAGAACTTGGCCAATATTTAAGAATTGCAACTCTATCTGGAAAAGCTTTTACTTCAAATTTTGTGCTGCCTCAAACTGTGTTTGTCCGAACTAATAAAAACATTTACCACAGACACGCATAGAGAGATCGCCAACACGCGTTGAACTGGTATTGAGGAAAAAGAAGAAATTAAGAAAAAATGGATGAGAGGAGATCAACAAGAAAAATTGGTTGAAGGGGCAGATCATTTTGGCAGGTTGTTCAATGACACGAGCCTACAGACAAGCAAATATTGGGGTAGCTTTTGGTGATAACAAAGGAGTGAAAAGGCCATCATCAGAAAAGAAAATAAAGAGACTGAAGAACAATCAAGATGGGATTTGAAATGCGGCCAGGATTGACAAGTTAAAATGGAAGCTCCGGACCTAAGAACCTGGCCAATATTTAAGAAATGCAACGCCATCTGGAAAAGCTTTTACTTCAAATTTTGTGCTGCTTTAAACTGTGTTTGTCCGAACTAATAAAAACATTTACCACAGACACGTATAGAGAGATTGCCAACAAGCGTTGAACTGATATTGAGGAAGAAGAGGAAAGTAAGAAAAAATGGATGAGAGTAGATCAACAAGAAAAATTGGTTGAAGTAGCAGAACATTTTGGTAAGTTGTTGAATGACACGAACCCACAGACAAGCAAATATTGGGGTAGCTTTTGGTAATAACAAATGAGTGAAAAGGCCATCATCAGAAGAGAAAATAAAGAGACTAAAGAACAATCAAAATGGGATATGGAATGCAGCAAAGATTGACAAGTTAATCTGGAGGCTCTGGACCTAAGAACCTGGCCAATATTTAAGAAATGCAACTCTATCTGGAAAATCTTTTACTTCAAATTTTGTGCTGCCTCAAACTGTGTTTGTCCGAACTAATAAATACATTTTCCACAGACACGTATGGAGAAATCGCCAACAAGCGTTGAACTGGTATTGAGGAAGAAGAAGAAATTAAGAAAAAACGGATGAGAGGAGATCAACAAGAAAAATTGTTTGAAGGGGCAGAACATTTTGGCAAGTTGTTCAATGACACGAGCCTACAGACAAGCAAATATTGTTGTAGCTTTTGGTGTTAACAAAGGAGTGAAGAGGCCATCATCAAAAGAGAAAATAAAGAGACTAAAGAACGATCAAAATGGGATATGAAATGCAGCAAAGATTGACAAGTTAATCTGGAAGCCCTGGACCCTAAAACCTGGCCAATATTTAAGAAATGCAACTTGGGGGAAATAACTTTGTTGGACGTAATCGATGGGGTAGTTTGAATGGTTTGAAACAAACTTACAGAAAGATACGAGAAAAAATTAGGGAACACCAAAGGGCTTCATAAAAGACTAGAAATAATTTACCTCATCTAAACGCTGAAAATTTTACAACGTAATAGTTACGAACAGAACCTTCGGCTACATTTACTATTTATAGATTTCTAGCGGAATCTTAGTATCTAAACTGTAGGAGTCTTAAAGTTGCTTGTGGGTTCCGCAAAAATTAGTAAAACTACTGAAAGTCCTGGTAGGAGAAAAACTACCCTTAAGAGAAAACTAAACTAAGAAGACCTCGTATCTATTGTTCTCTGTAACTTTACGCTGAAACGGATTAGAAGAGACAAAATTAAATAGTTTGAGAACGATTGCGCTACAGTAAAGCTCGAGTCGTGATTGACTACCTTAAATTTTTTGTTAAGTACACACGCAGCGAGAAAAATTGAGCTATTTCGAAATTGGGCGATTTGCTACAAAACGGTTTGATGCCTGATTTTTGATTAATTTTTGCGCACGTTTGATTTTGTTCGAGACCCGATTTCCGAAATTTGTTGGTTGTCGTTTTGAAGGGGGGTCGGTAAGGTGTGTTCGGTAACGACTCGCTAACTAAACACATAACCGCCCCCGGAGTTTTCCTCGGGCATTATTCCGGTAAACCGTCTAGATACGTGGATTCCCGCTCGCACTGCCAAAACTTAATCCGGGCAATAATTTTATTGCTTTTTTATGCAAATTCCGGAAAATCTTAAAGCTCGCTCGCGGAATCACATAATTCCGCATTATGCAACCTATGTGTTCTTAATTACCGCCGCCAACTTGAATATTCATCTCTTCCGACGGCGGCGGGAGGTTCCGCAATAGCGATTTCTTATCAAACTTTTTTTTCGCATCTTATCGAAAAAAAAATTCAAAACGTCACAGGATAACTTTCGGAATTGTTGATTAGAACGACCAGTCATTTAAATATAATTTCTCTCGATAATTTTAATCACAGAAAAATTTTATTTCTTTTCTTATGGACCATCGACAAAATTTTGAAATTGAATGGTTTTGTTGGTTTTCGATTTTTGGTAATTAATCGCGCCCTTCAGGTGGCTCCATCGATAGACTGGCCCGACTCGCATATTAATTCGGTCCAGTTCTTTTTTCTACTTTTTTTTATTATTTAACCTGCTTCGGAGAGGGAAAAATATGAAGCACGTCTCCGCTGGGACCCGAAGAACACACGAAATGATAAAAATTACAATTTCAAACGTAATTCCTGCAATGTTTTAACGTCACGATCCCCTATCGCCGTTTCTCTCGCACTCGCAACGCCGTAGAGATGGACACGGGCCGGCGTTGAAGATTCCGCAAATAAAGGTGACGCCCGGCGAGATATATTAGTATTTTTTCGAGAGAGCATATAGGGAGGATTCTTAATTACCGTATATTTTCCCAACCCCTTTCAAGTCATATATCATGGCGGTGGCGGCGGTGGGGGACGCACAATGAATTTTAATTTTTGCGGCGCAGATTTACCAGCAATAAAAGACAAGGACTTTTTACCTCATCACGACTTTTAAATGGTAAGCGAGGGTTTTCGGGGGTAGTGGGGCTACACAGGTAGGTCTCCGGACAGATGGCGCGGCGGTGCACGCGTGATCCCACATCACTTGTGGTTTTTTTTGTTTTTTCGTTTTATTTTATTATTACAGCAAACCGCACAGGTATTAGGGGTTGATTTGCGGAATTACGCCACCCCTCTTCCGACACTTGATGCTTGCTGTTGGTGCATATCAGTGATCTCGTTCGTCGGTTAGGGGTGGCGAAAAAATCACAATCCAAAAGCTTAACTAACAAATTGAAGTAGTGTCCAGCAGGTACTTGTTTGCCAATTATGTTTTAACCCGTTTTTTTCAAATGACTCAAATTGCTTGAAAAATTAGAAATTTTGAGTTTTTGCTAGTCAAAACTAATTTTCACTAGTCAAATCTAGTTTTCACTAGTCAAACAAAGTAATCCTAAGTCGATAACGGCAGCGTTATAAATTAATTGTCCGTCAAGATCCGGATATTTAAGTTTCGGGTTTGACTATTTCCATCTATTTTTAGAGATTACTAGTTCTGACTAGTTACAATTAATTTTTACCGCAATTTCAACAAAAATGGAACAAATGTATGCGAAATTGTTCTCTAGTTTTTTGTTAACGATTTAAATAAGTTTCGCGTTTTCACTAGTTTAAACTGGTTTTTACTATTATTGGTTCAACTACTTAAAAGTCGGTTTTTCGACATGTCGCATGGCAGCATTGCGTATAAGTTCTGAAAATTTTTCAAATTCTGAGTAAAATTTTGCGTTTTTCTCAGTCAAAACTGGTTTATGTTGATGAAATTACTTCTAATTAGTTTGAATTAGTTATGGTAGCAAGTTTTACAGTTCTTTAACTTCAGAATTTGAGTTTCACCTAGATTGACACAATTTTTAGTAATAACCAGTTTAAAGTCCCCTTTTCCAATTTTCTCAAGGATAACATTGCGGATATATGTAGAATTCTTCTGGTTAAAGATTCAATTGTGTAAAAATAAATTTCACCCTTTGACTAGTTAAAACTAGTTCTTACGAGCGGCTGTATTTTTTTATTTATCAATCAATAGAGATTGTCTGAAAGTTCCTAGTCAAAGTGCAGATATTTAATTTGAGATTTTAAATTTTGACTAGTCTAAACTAGTTTCTACAAATCATTGATATAGCTAGTTTTGAGAATGCCACAACTATAACTAACTTGGGCGGTTGATGCAAAATCATTAAAGGTGCACAATTCTTTTAATGGAAATTTTAAATTTAACCTAGTTAAAACTAGTTTTTGGAGGTAGCCACTTGAATTCAGTTTTTTCGACATTTGTAACGAAGGAATCGCAGATCCTCTTTTGAAATGATAGAATTTTTAACCGTAAATATATAGTTTAAACTAGTTTCTACTTGCAGTTCTAGTTTTGACTAGTTAGAATCCAATTTTTGTTCTAATTTGAACACAACGTAAAACACAATTGCTTTGAAAGTGCACCTTCAATCAATTAATTTATATATTGAAATTTTCAGTTTAGTTCAAACTTTTCTGTTTTATTCTAGTTCTAACTAGTTGAAAGCGATATTTTTCAATACATGTTACAACCACCGAACAGTTGTAGAATTTTAGTTTTATTTTCGAAACTACGGATGCTTATTTTAAAATTTCCGGTTTTGACTAGTTGAAACTAGTTTCGGCAATTGTCGAAAATCGACTGTAACGTCAAATTTTCCGTTTTGTTTGCCGATCCAACGTGTATATAGTTAACTTGAATTTTTGGGGGTTATAAAACCTGCCCTCACACGCCATCGATTTTATCCCTGCAACCCTTTCATAAAGTGACCGTCAAAGTCAATAAATCTTGTCCGTATTCGTGAAATTCCCCCAATCAAAAATCCGGCGGTGGCGGCGCCTCATCATCTCTCTTCTCTCCACCTCCTCTCCAATCCGGTTTTTCCCGTGTCACGCGTGGACAAAGGACGAACGAAAGTCGGGTCCTTCTTGGGGGGTTTGCGGTCGTTCGGGGATTATTATGCGCGAGGCATTAAATTTGCATCCCTCCCGCTGATTAGGTACAAACACGGCGTCGACGATCAGGTGACGGAATAAAAATCGGAAGGACCGTGACTGTGTGTGTGTGTGTACGTGGCAGGACGCGTGGGCGTCCGTGGGGATGGGGTTCGAGGAGGGTGGCGTCGGCGAGCGGAATCGGCAAAATGCAAACGACCGGGCCCGGTCTAATAAAGGCGAAAGATAATGTCTCGCCCGTAGGAATTATTAAAAGTCCGGCCACCCTTTACTCTTTCCCTATAATTCTTTTGTCGCTCGAACGTTCGCAACCCTTGCGGTCACCTATTATGAATTCCGGCCCGGCGAGTCTCTCCCCTTTCCGTCTCTTTCTCGCCGATCTCTTTCTTTCCTTTTTTTCTACGGGTGCGTTTTGTTTGATTCCGTATTCAGTTTGTGGGTTTTTAATTGTTGTTCTTCGAAACACCTAGGAAGTCTCCGGACGTTTCTTTTAATGGTCTCGAGGAACATTAAAACAAATATTATAATCCCGATAATTGCACTTTGAGGCGGTGTACTTATAATCCGCGGCTAACTTCGACAATTTGCGTTATTCTGACGCCATCCGGCCATTATCCAAGTTGTTAAGCTTCCCCATGCATCAGGACTGTTGATACAAATTTCAAATCCTTTTAAAACTAATCGTGATTTAAAGATGGGGTTAATATCAAAAATCTTTTGAGCCTCATTCAGTTCGTTAATGTTAACGTTATTTTTGTAACTTTTGGATTAAGAAGAATTCAGGAAAAAACAAGTTGGGTCAAGATGAAGCTCGAATCATTCGTAATTTAAATTTTTAAACTTATCGCTACATTAACACCGATTAAAATTCAACAACAATACTTAAGTTGATGTCAATTTTTTGCAAAAATTTACTAAATCTAAACTTCTGATTCACTTGAATCGCTTTTTGATTCGAAACTTGGTTCTTGAGTTACGATTTTTTTTCTGTCTCAGTGCATAAAAGTTTCATCAAACTTTCTGGTACCCACTTGAGAATTATTGTTTTGGCTATCTTTTTTATTTATTAAGTACTTAAATTATAAGATAAAGTCTCAACGTAACATTTCTCGCTATTTCTGTCATTTTTTCGGCTAATTTTGAACAAGTTTTTTGAAACTTTAAAATTGGCGAAAGTTCCGAGTGAAAATCGCCATTTCAAGACTCGCTATAAATTAACAACAATTCTTAAGATGTTATCAATTTTTTCCAAGAATGCCCGAAAGCAAGGCTTTATATTCACCTGAATCGCTTTTCGATTCGAAACTTCGTTCTTGAGTTACGATTTTTTTTTTGGCTCAGTACATAAATTTTTTATCAAACTTTTCTGGTACCCACTTGAGAATTGTTGTTTTGTGTATCTTATTAATTCTTTCAATACTCAAATTATAAGATAAGGTCTCAGCAAAACGTTTCCCGCTATTTTTGTCATCATTTTGGCTAATTTTAAACAAGATTCTTGAAATTAGAAACTTTTTAATTGGCGAAAGTTCCGAGTGAAAATCACCATTTCAAGACTCGCTATAAATTAACAACAATTCTTAAGATGTTATCAATTTTTTCCAAGAATGCCCGAAATCAAGGCTTTATATTCACTTTAATCGCTTTTCGATTCGAAACTTGGTTCTTGAGTTACGATTTTTTTTCTGTCTCAGTGCATAAAAGTTTCATCAAACTTTCTGGTACCCACTTGAGAATTATTGTTTTGGCTATCTTTTTTATTCTTTAAGCACTTAAATTATAAGATAAAATCTCAACGTAACATTTCTCGCTATTTCTGTCATTTTTTCGGCTAATTTTGAACAAGTTTTTTGCAACTTTTTAATTGCCGAAAGTTTCGAGTGAAAATCACCATTTCAAGACTCGTTATAAATTAACAACAATTCTTAAGATGTTATCAATTTTTTCCAAGAATGCCCGAAATCAAGGCTTTATATTCACTTTAATCGCTTTTCGATTCGAAACTTGGTTCTTGAGTTACGATCTTTTTTCTGTCTCAGTGCATAAAAGTTTCATCAAACTTTCTGGTACCCACTTGAGAATTATTGTTTTGGCTATCTTTTTTATTCTTTAAGCACTTAAATTATAAGATAAAATCTCAACGTAACATTTCTCGCTATTTCTGTCATTTTTTCGGCTAATTTTGAACAAGTTTTTTGCAACTTTTTAATTGCCGAAAGTTTCGAGTGAAAATCACCATTTCAAGACTCGTTATAAATTAACAACAATTCTTAAGATGTTATCAATTTTTTCCAAGAATGCCCGAAATCAAGGCTTTATATTCACTTTAATCGCTTTTCGATTCGAAACTTGGTTCTTGAGTTACGATCTTTTTTCTGTCTCAGTGCATAAAAGTTTCATCAAACTTTCTGGTACCCACTTGAGAATTATTGTTTTGGCTATCTTTTTTATTCTTTAAGCACTTAAATTATAAGATAAAATCTCAACGTAACATTTCTCGCTATTTCTGTCATTTTTTCGGCTAATTTTGAACAAGTTTTTTGAAACTTTTTAATTGCCGAAAGTTCCGAGTGAAAATCACCATTTCAAGACTCGCTATAAATTAACAACAATTCTTAAGATGTTATCAATTTTTTCCAAGAATCTCCGAAATCAAGGCTTTATATTCACCTGAATCGCTTTTCGATTCGAAACTTCGTTCTTGAGTTACGATTTTTTTTTTTGGCTCAGTACATAAAATTTTTATCAAACTTTTCTGGTACCCACTTGAGAATTGTTGTTTTGTGTATCTTATTAATTCTTTCAATACTCAAATTATAAGATAAAGTCTCAGCGAAACGTTTCCCGCTATTTTGTCATCATTTTGGCTAATTTTAAGCAAGATTTTTGAAAATTAGAAACTTTTTAATTGGCGAAAGTTCCGAGTGAAAATCGCCACTTCAAGACTCGCTATAAATTAACAACAATACTTAAGGTGTTGTCAATTTTTTGCAAGAAAGTCCTAAATCAAAACTTTTTATTCATTTTAATCGCTTTTCGATTCGAAACTTGGTTCTTGAGTTACGATTTTTTTTCTGTCTCAGTGCATAAAAGTTTTTTATCAAACTTTTCTGGTACTCACTTGAGAATTGTTGTTTTGGTTATCTTATTAATTCTTTAAGTACTTAAATTATAAGATAAGATCTCAACGCAACATTTTTCACTATTGCTGTTATCTTTCAGGTTAATTTTGAACAATTAGTTGCAGATTAGAAACTTTCGAATTGGTGAAAGTTTCGAGTAAAAATTGCCATTTCAAGACCCGCTATAAATTAACAACAACACTTAAGGTGGTGTCACTTATTTGCAAAAATGTTCCAATTTAAAGTTTTTTATCCACTTAAGCGCTCTTCGAATTGAAACTTGGTTCTTGAGATACGATTTTTTTGTCGTTCTTAGTGCATAAAAGTATCGAACTCTTCGGGTACCCACTTGAGAATTGTTCTCTCTTTCTTAAAAATTTTTGAAGTGTTTAAACTATAACATTAGGTTTCAACATTTTGTTTCCCGCCATTTCCGTCAACTTTTTGCTTTATTTTTTATCGAAAGTAGCAACTTTTCAATCGGTGGAAGTACCCAATACCGATCGCTTTTTTGAACCTTTTCATGAACTAGCAACAATACTCAAAGTGATGTCAGTTTTTAAGAAAAACACATCAAATCAGAGCCTATTACACATGTTAATAGCTTTTCGATACGAAACTTGCTTCTTGAAATACACAGTGATACACGATTATGGTACCCTTTTGAGATTTATTATTTTTGGTAAGTTTTTGATTTTTTTGGCATTGAAATCGCGAAATCTTGTGTTACTTTTACATTTGACGTTATTTCGATGAATTTTTGTTGTTTTTTTTTAATAAAAATTTTCGAGAATTGGCGAAAGCGTCAAGTGAAGAATGTTACATGAGCAGTCGTTAAAAATTAACAACAATACTTACGCGACTATGATTTTTTTTAAAGAAGAGCAAAACTTAAGGTTACGCTACACTTTAACCGCTTCTCGATAGCGATCTGGTTCTTGAGATACGATTTTTTTTCTTGTTACTAGACGACTTTTTTGTAACATTTCCGGTACCTGTTTGAGAATCGTTGTTTTTGGTTCTTTCTCCATCCTCGAGGCGCTGAAATTATGAAATGGAGTCCCAATGATACATTTGCCGCTATTCTCATCAACTCGTTAGACTAATTTGGATCGTTTTTCTTAAAATTAGAAACTTCAAGAATTGGCAGAGGCATTACTTCAACAGTCGCTAAAAGTTAACAACAATACTTGAGAAATTGTAATTTTTTCTCAAAAAATGCGGGACGTAAGCTTTCCGTTAGCTCGAACCACTTTTTGATTCCAATATTAGTTTTTGAGATATGATTTTTTTCCTGCTCTATTCAGAAATTTTAACGAAATTGTTTTCAGTACTTATTCCAGGATTATTATTCTTATTTTACTTTTAATGTTTCAAGTGATTAATGTCATAACTTTATATTGCCCGGTATTTTCATCAACTTTGTAGACTAGTTTTGTGAGAATTAACATTTTTAAAAATTGGTGGGAGAACCGAGTGAAAATCCATATAAGAACGTTCGCTAAAAATTAGTAACAACTCTTAAGCTAATGCTATTTTTTTCTGAAGAGGAGCAAAATCTAAGGTTTCCACGTACTTAGCCTCCGTATTGATAACAGTTTTGATTCTTGAGATAAGATTTTCCGTTTTGTCACTGACCAATTTCTATTAAACTTTGATGGTACCTGCCCGAGAATAATTGTTTTAGCTTCTTTATGGATTCCTCAATTGCTTTAATTATGAGATAATTTTTCAGTGTTATATTTGCTGGTATTTTCTCAAAATTTTTTGCTCAATTTTCTTATAATTTTAAACTTCGTGAATTGGTATAGGTGCCGGGTGAAAATGGCTATATGAATAGTCGCCAAAAATTAACAACAATATCTTAGAAAATATATTTTTTTCCAAGAAGAAGCGAATTGAAAACTTTACGTCCCTTTAAACCGCTTTTCAATTTCTGTCTTAGTTTTTAGATACGATTTTTTTCCTTTTTGGTCCAAAACTTTTGTAAAAATTTATTGGTACTCAATTCAGAATCATTATTTTCGTTTCGTTCTCAATTTCTTTAATTGCTTGAATTATGAATTTAAGTTATAATTTTATTTGGTCCGACATTTTCAGCAATTATTTCGATTCATTTTGGGATAATTTTTGGAAAATTTGAGAATTTCTAAGACCTCTCACTAAAAATGAACAATAATACTTGAGTCAAACATATTTTTTTCTGAAGAGGAGCGAAATCTAAAGTTCTCACGCATTTAGCCCCGGTTTTGATAACAATTTTGATTCTTGAGATAAGATTTTTTTCCTTGTCAATAGAAAAATTTCTATTAAACTTTGGTGGTACCTGCCCGAGAATTATTGTTTTAGCTTGTTTAGGGATTCCTCAATTTTATTATGAGATAAATTGTCAATGTTATATTTGCAGGTATTTTCTCAAGTTTTTTTGCTCCATTTTCTTATAATTTTAAACTTCGTGAATTGGTGGAGGTGCCGGGTGAAAATCGCTACATAAATAGTCGCCAAAAATTAACAACAGTACCTAAAGAAATATTTTTTTTTCAAGAAAAAACGAAATAAATCCTTTACGTCCATATAAACCGCTTTTCATTTTCTGTCTTAGTTTCTGAGATACGTTTTTTTTTCCTTTTTGGTCGAAAATTTTTTGTAAAAATTGTTTGGTACCCAATTCAGAATTAATATTTTCGTTTCGTTCCCATTTTTTTTAAGTGCTTGAGTTATGAATTTAAGTTTTAATTTTATTTGGTCCGACATTTTCAGCAATTATTTGGAGTCATTTTGGGATAATTTTTGGAGAATTTGAGAATTTGTAAGACCGCTCACTAAAAATTAACAACAATACTTGAGCCAATGATATTTTTTCTGGAAAAGCAGCAGAATCAAAGGTTTTCGCACACATAAGCCGCTTTTCGATAGCTATCTTGATTCTTGAGATACGATTTTTCTTCTTGTCACTGACCAATTTCTATCAAAGTGGTACCTGTCTGAGAATTGTTGTTTTTGCTTCTTCATTAATTTTTTAGTGCTTACAATGTGAGATAAAGTCTCAATGCTGCATTTGCTGCTATTGTCATCAAATGGTTACGATAAATTGTGTAATTCTGTACAAAACTAGAAATTTCGTGAATTGTTGGAGGTGCCGGGCAATGAACATTCACAAAAAACTAACACCAACGCTTAAAGAAATGTTATTTTTTACCAACGAGGAACGAAATATAAGCTTGACATCCACCTGAACCGCTTTTCGGTTGAAATCTTGGTTCTTGAGATACAATTTTTTCTCTTCCGGGTGGATAGAAGCTTTGTACAACTTTTTTGGTACCTATCTGAGAATTGTTTTTTTCTCTTCGCTTTAAATTTTATAAGTTCTGCCATTATGAGATTAGGTCCCCATGCTACTTATATCCCGATTTTCAGCAATTTCGTAAATTAATTTTATTGAAAATTATAAACTTTTAGAATTTTGGTGGTTCCAGGTGCTATAATTTTTTTACATTATTTTGTTCAGGCGCTTTTCTATAGGGAAAAGACGTTCGTTTCCTTCACGTCAAACCGTCAGGTTTTCGAATAAAAATTTGCACTTCAACACAATCGTGTTCGATTAAGGGATGTAAATGATGTGAGAAAAAAATATAGCCGCACAAAGAAGAACCAAAGCTTTCAGTTCGCCACAAAGAGTCGGGATCAATTGCCTAAATAAGTTACGCGGTTAGTGCTCATCTTCTTCATCCCCTGCGGATCTCATCGATGACGTCGAGCTTTAAAAGGGTGCACCAACGGCGGACAATTAATTCCCCATTCGAATAAATCACGACAGAAAAAGAGTGAGAAGGGTGTGAGGTGGGTGAACGAAGGGGTCGTAAAACCCGATATCGCGATGGTCCCGCGAACAAATACCGAAAAATTAAAACGGCCATCGACCACGCCGTATCCAAATATAATAATTCAAAAAAGGAGTATATCGCCGCGCCATTTCCCGATGGGGCCCTCCATAAAAACGGCGGAAAGACGGAAAAACACACATTCAGCACGGCTGCTGGCCGGGCCAGATAAAAAATCGACGGTTCAACGTTTGCACATAGTAACCCCCCATCCCCCACCCTTCGATCTAGGCGGTTCGCGTCGACCACCGAAGAGGGCGGCAATGAGAAAAATCAACGGATCGAGTGCGTGTTGTCCTTTCCTCGTCCTTCGCCGACAACAAACGGAAAGCGGTCCTTAATCGGATCATCTGATCGAAAAATCGTTTCGTGCCATTCCAAGGGATGAATAAAATACGACGAGATGCGGCCCGATTCGGTCGTAAAACAACCCCTAATCCGACCGAAAATCGAGAGTTATTGAAAAAAAAAAATTAACTCGACGAATTTCTTTTGGGAAACTGTTCGGGATGCGCCACGAAATAAGGTGGCGGCGGCGGCGGCGTCGGGAGTTGGGGGGCGGCGCGGCTGCTGGTAGGTACCTACGCGTATAGATTAATTAATGAATAAATAATAAAGTGTGCGGCTAGGTTTGATTATAAGATATAGTTGGCTGCGGTTGCCGCAGATAGGGGGTGTATTTTAACTTACTTTATTATGTATCAGGCACATCCACCTTTGATGGCCCGCTTTATTGCCCCAGCCGGTTGTTGATATACGTTGCGGATGCGACGGAATAACTGATCAGTTTTGTCGTGGTGTGTGTGTGTGTGTCGATTGGAGAGTTGGCGTGTTTGCGGGACGAGAGTTCCATCAATTATGCATTAATCGTCTGCCACCACATCGTAGATGTGGCCGGAGTGAAATTGGGATCTATCGACTAACTCCAAGATAACATCCACTAAACTACAATTTTTTTAATTGATAGGGTGCGATTTTGAAATCGAATCTTTTCTTCCCTAAAAATCCTTCAATTTTAACAATGTTCAAGTCAAGTGAAGGAGAAGAATTGATTGACTTTTACAATAATTTCATTAGAATTAAAACGCAATTTTTTTCCGAGTCGAGGCTTAAAGAAAATAAATTTCTTGAAGTGAAATAGATTTTTGGAGAAGTTGGAAAAAAATAGAAATTTTCTAAATCAATCAATATCTTTGCAACAATTGTCTTTTCCAGCAATTTTAAGACGTTAAAAAAGTTGTTGATGTTGCAATATTTTTTTTAGGATTACAATCAATTTTTCCAGAAACTTCCTGCAGAAGTGAAGAAATATTTTGACCAAATTATAGAAAGTTTTGTTTAGAAACCTTTAAAAAATCTATTTCTGTTTCAATATTTTTTTTGGCATTAAACAGTAATTTTTGGCAAAAACTTGATAGGTTTTAGTAGGAAAAGAAATTGATTAAAGGACTGGAAAAGAATTTTCAAAAACTTTGTAAAAATTTAATATTTTCTCGAAAAATTTGTTACTGTTCGCAATAATTTTATTAGAATTAAAAAGTAATGTTTTCACAAAAATTATCCTGGGCTTTTTGGGATATTGATATTTTTTTGGAAAAGTGTAAGAGCATTTTGAAAAAATTGAGGAAAATTTTGTGTTTTTCGAAAACGGGTTGCAACAATTATTTTAGAGTTAAACGCATTTTTTCCAAGAATCTCATAAATTTTAGCTCAAAAAGAAAGTTCTTGCAGAAGTGAAAGATTGTTTTGAAAAATTTTCCTTTAAAAAAAATTGGTGATGTTGCAATATTTTGAGAATTGCACAGTAAGTGACAGGGAATTTTGAAGAAGTTACACAAAATTTTGTTGTCTAATGAATACAACGCCGATGTTATAACAATGATTTTAGGGTAAAGCCGCATTTTTTTTAGTATTTTTATTAACTTTATTACAAAGTGTAAGTTTTTGGAAATGTGAATGAGAATTTTGAAAAATTTTTCAGAAATCTTAGTTGCCAGATCTTGAAGAAAGCGTTGATGTTACAATATTTTTTTTAAAACTAAACAGTAATTTTTTAGACACTTCACACGAAGGAAGATTGCTGAAGAAGTGGAAGAGTATTTTGAAAAATTTAGGGAGAATTTAGTTTGCAAACCTTTCAAAATTGGTTTTTGATTAAAGAAAATTTTTTTGCCTTAAACAGTAATTTTTTGCAGAAACTTTATAGCCTTTAGAAGAAAAAGAAATGATTGATGGAGTGTAAAAGAATCTTCAAAATCTTGGAGAAAATTTAATATTTTTTCGAAAAATTTGTTGCTGTTTGCAATAGTTTTGTTAGATTAAAAGGTAATCATTTCGAAACAAAAATCTGGACTTTAGGACAGTGAGAATTTTTTTGGAAAACTGTAAGAGCATTTTGAAAACATTGAAGAAAATTTGGTATTCTTCAAAAATATATCGAAAGTGTTGCAACAATTATTTTAGAGTTAAACGCATTTTTTCCAAGAATCTCATAAATTTTAGCTCAAAAAGAAAGTTCTTGCAGAAGTGAAAAATTTATTTTTAAAGAAATTGGTGGTATTGCAATAATTTTTTGAGAATTGCACAGTAAAAGAATTTTGAAGAAGTTACAGAAAGTTTAATTGTCTAATGAAGACAGTGCCGATGTTACAACAATTATTTTAGAGTTACAAACTAATTTCTTACAGAAACTTGATAAGCTTTAGGAGAAGAACAAATTTATTGAAGTAAAAAAGATTTTTGAAGCAGTTGAAGAAAATTTAGAATTCTTCTAAACAAATCAGTGACGTAGAAGCAATAATTGTAGGATGAAACAGCAATTTTTTTTAGTACTTTTATTACCTCTAGACAAAGTGCAAATTTTTACAAATGTGAATAAGAATTTTGAGAAATTTTAGAGAAAACTTAGTTGGCATATCTTCAAAAAATCTCTCGTGTTACAATATTTTTTTTAAACTGAACAGTAATTTTTTAGAAACTTTACAAGAAAGAAAGTTTCTAATGATGTGAAAACGTATTTTGAAAATTTCAGAGAAAATTTAGCTTAGGAATTTTTTGGAAATCTGTTTCTGTTTCAATATTTTTTTGGCCTTAAACAATTTTTACAGAAACTTTATAGTCTTTAGGAGAAAAAGAAATTGTTGAAGGAGGGAAAAAGAATTTTTTTAAACTTAGAGAAAATTTTATATTTTTTCGAAGAATTTGTTGCTGTTTGCAATAATTTTGTTACAATTAAAAAGCGATTATTTCGAAAGAAAAAAATTCTGGGCTTCAGGAGAGTGAGAATTTTTTTGAAAAACTGTAAGAGCATTTTGAAAAAATTGAAGAAAATTTGGTATTCTTAAAAAAATGGAAGGTGTTGCAACAATTATTTTAAGGTTAAACGCATTTTCTCCAGAAATTTCATAAGTTTTAGCTCAAATAGAAAGTTATTGCAGAAGTGAAAAAGTATTTTGAAAAATTTATTTTTAAAGAAATTAATGGTATTGCAATATTTTTTTGAGAATTGCACAGTAAGTAAAAGGGAATTTTGAAGAAGTTACAGAAAATTTAGTTATCTAATGAAGACAGTGCCGATGTTACAACAATTATTTTGGAGTTACAAACTAATTTCTTACAGAAACTTGATAAGCTTTAGGAGAAGAACAAATTTATTGAAGTGAAAAAGATTTTTGAAGCAGTTGAAGAAAATTTAGAATTCTTCTAAACAAATCAGTGGCGTAGAAACAATAATTGTAGGGTGAAACAGCAATTTTTTTTAGTACTTTTATTACCTTTATGACAAAGTGCAAGTTTTTACAAATGTGAATAAGAATCTTGAGAAATTTTAGAGAAAACTTAGTTGGCATATCTTCAAAAAAATCTCTCGTGTTACAATATTTTTTTTAAACTAAATAGTAATTTTTTGGAAACTATACAAGAAAGAAAGTTCCTAAAGAAGTGAAATAGTATTTTGAAAAATTCAGAGAAAATTTAGCTTACGAATTTTTTGGAAATGTGTTTCTGTTTCAATATTTTTTTGGCCTTAAACAGTAATTTTTGCAGAAACTTCATAGGCTTTAGGAGAAAAGGAAATTGTTGAAGAAGGGAAAAAGAATTTTTTTAAACTTGGAGAAATTTCAATATTTATCGAAGAATTTGTTGCTGTTTGCAATAATTTTGTTAGAATTAAAAAGTGATTATTTCGAAAAAAAAATGCTGAGCTTTAGGAGAGTGAGAATTTTTTAGAAAACTGTAAGAGCATTTTGAAAAACTTGGTGAAAATTTTAATATTTTTTCGAAGAATTTGTTGCTGTTTTCAATAATTTATTTGGAATAAAAATAATTTTTCGAAAAAAAACCTAGGCTTAGAGGAGTGCGATTTTTTTTGGAAAAGTGTAAGAGCATTGCATTGAAAAAAATGAAACGAATTTGGTATTCTTCTAAGAAAAACGAAGATGTTGCAACCATTATTTTAGAGTTAAACGCGTTTTTTCCATAAATTTCATAATCAAATAGAAAGTTCTTGCAGAATTGAAAGGGAATTTTGCAGAAGTTACAGAAAATTTAGTTGTCTAATGAAGACACGCCGTTGTTCCAATTATTTTAGAGTTACAGGCTAATTTCTTACAGAAACTTGATAAGCTTTAGGAGAAAAAGAAATTTATTGAAATGAAAAAGATTTTTCAAGCAATTAAAGAAAATTTAGAATCCTTCTAACCAAATCAATGGCGTTGGAACAATTTGTTTGGGGTGAAACAGCAATTTTTTTGAGTGATTTTATTATCTTTATAACAAAATGCAAGTTTTTAAAAATGTGAATATAAACTTTGAGAAATTTGTCAGAAAACTTATTTGCCATATCTTTAACAAAATTGTTGGTGTTACAATATTTTTTTAGAAACTGAACAGGAACGAAGGTTGCTGAAAAAGTGGAAGGGTATTTTGAATAATTTATGGAAAATTTAGTTTACAAATCTTTAAAAAATTTGTTTCTATATGAATATTTTTTTTTGACCTTAAACAGTAATTTTTTGCAGAAACTTTATAGGGTTTAGGAGAAAAATAAATTGATTGAAGGAGGGAAAAAGAATTTTCAAAGACTTGGTGAATATTTAATATTTTTGCCAAGAATTTGTTACTATTCTTAATAATTTTATTAGAATTAAAAAGTAACTTTTTAGAAAAAAAATTCTGAGATTTTTTTTGGAAAAGTGTAGGAGGATTTTGAAGAAATTGAAGAAAAATACGTATTCTTCTAAAAAAAAATTAAGAAGGTGTTGCAACAATTCAATCTCAAACAATCTCAAAGAGAAACTTCTTGCGGAAGTGAAAGAGTATTGTGAAAAATTTACTTTTATAGAAATTGGTAGTGTTGCAATAATTTTTGAGAATTGCACAGTAAGTGAGATGGAATTTTGAAGAAGTTATAGAAAATTTTGAATTCTTCTAATCAAGTCAATGGCGTTGAAACAATTATTTTAGGGTGAAATACCAATTTTTTTATACTTTTATTAACTTCATAACAAAATGCAAGTTTTTAAGAATGTGAATGAGAATTTTGGTGAATTTTCCCGAAAACTGAGTTAACTTACCTGTAAAAAAGTCGTTGATGTGACAATATATTTTTTTTAAGAAAATGTCTACTAAGGAAGGTTGCTGAAGAAATGAAAGAGCATTTTGAAAAAATTACGGAAAATTCAGTTTACAAACCTTTAAAAAATTTGTTTCTGTTTCAATATTTTTTTGGCCTTAACAGTACTTTTTGCAGAAACTTTATAGGCTTTAGGCAAAAAATAAATTGATTGAAGGGGTGAAACAGAATTTTGAAAAACTTCTTGAAAATTTTATAATTTTTTCGAAGAATTTGTGGCTGTTTGCAATAACTTTAATAAAATGAAAAATTAATTTTTTTTTTAAAAATCTGAGGCTTCAGTAGAATGCAATTTTTTTGGATAAGTGTAAAAGCATTTCGAAAAAAAACTAAAGAAACTTTTATATTCTTCTAAAAAAAATCGAAGGTTTTGCATCAATTATTTTAGAGTTAAACGAAATGATTTCCAGAAGTTTCATTGATTTTAACCCGAAGAGAAAGTTCTTGCAGAAGTGAAAGAGTATTTTGAAAAATTTACCTTTAAAGAAATTGGTGGTGTTCCAATTTTTTTTTGAGAATTTAACACTAAGCGAAAAGGAATTTTGAAGAAGTTACAGAAAATTTATTTGTCTAATAAAAACAGCGCCGAACTTACAACAATTGTTTAGAGTTACAAACTAATTTCTTGCAGAAACTTTATATGCTTTAGGAGAAAAAAAAAAATTTTGAAGTGAAAAAGATTTTTGAAGCAGTTAAAAAAATTCTTCTAAACAAATCAATGGCGTTGAAACAATTTTCTAGGATGAGACAGCAATTTTTTTAAGTAATTTTATCAACTTTATGACAATGTGCAAGTTTTTAAAAATGTGAATGAAAATTTTGAGAAATTTTTCAGAAAACTCAGTTGACATTTTTGAGAAAATCGTTTCTGGTTCAATATTTTTTTAGCATTAAACAATATTTTTTTGCAGAAACTTTATAGACTTTCGGAGAAAAGGAAGCTGGTTGAGGAGTGAAAGAAAATTTTTAATAAAATTAAATGCATTTTCTGGTTTTACCGGGGTAAATATGAAAGCTCGATGTCGGGAATAAAAGTTTAAACGTTTTTCAAAATGGATTGTAATATTAGCAAAATTGGAAAAGAATTGTAAAATTTTAGCTAGAATCGCGGGAATTTCGAGGGACGGAGTCCTGATCGGAGATTCCGATGCCGATCGGGTTACTTTTCTTCCTCCACCAAAAACCAAAGCTGTCGTTGAGAGGGTCAAAGCGTTCTGGTGACATTGCGGCAAGGGGAAATTTACGAGATTTTTCCGCCGCCCCTTAATAAAGTCCCAAAGTTGGCGGAACTGGCGACGTAATTTTAAAGTATATCGCAACACCTGTATCTAAATTTGCAAACAGCCATTAGCAGTGTCATACAAACGGCACAACGTATTATAATCCCCGTGATATATCCCCAAGTAATTTAAACTTGCCGTAATTTCGGCGATATTTATGCGCAACGTGCCGCCGCATTCGAACGTATTCGTTTCAATTATCACCTCTCAAGACAACGCGTCGTCTTCACTCCTTTCCCCACACATACGAAAAAAGGAAAAATCGGGGGGGGGGGTTCTTGTCCGCAACACCGGGCGTCGTTAACCGCAAGTTATCAAAAATTCAACTCAATCCAACAAAAGGCGTTAAACAAACATTTAATGAAGCCCAATCTGAAGTTTTCGCCATAAAAATAGGCCAATAAAAGTTGGGGAGGATTTTAATACTTCGACGCGGCCGTGTGATTGCCCACCGAATTTTTCATTAGAACGGACTTTTTACAGCGCGTTCGCCGTACATCAAATGAATTCCTCAGGTGTTTTAGTGGCGGTGCGCTTTACTGCCGGCCTCTAGATAGCGCGACAACGGCCCCCCGAGAAGCCGGACCCTTTAATGCCAGACCCGGCGACGGATTAACAAGGGCCCAAGCAACCGAGCAGACGGGGAAAGGTCGGGGGTTTTACGACAATTTTTTTTTTGGCGATCCCGCGACGCTTTTCGATTTTCCGCCATCTGGTGGCGGCGGATCTCTAACAGAAACAAAAAAACGAATCAGCGGACTGAAATTTTTGAAATTTTCTTCCATTTCAGGCGGAATTCAGCAAATTGTCACGAATTCCTGCAAAAAATACAGAAACAAAGTCAACGAATCAGCGGACTAAAATTTTCTTAAATTTCAGGCGGAATTCAGCAAATTGTCACGAATTTCTGCAAAAAATACAGAAACAAAGTCAACGAATCAGCGGACTGAAATTTTCTTAAATTTCAGGCGGAATCCAGCAAATTGTCACGAATTCCTGCAAAAAATACAGAAACAAAGTCAACGAATCAGCGGACTGAAATTTTCTTAAATTTCAGGCGGAATTCAGCAAATTGTCACGAATTTCTGCAAAAAATACAGAAACAAAGTCAACGAATCAGCGGACTGAAATTTTCTTAAATTTCAGGCGGAATTCAGCAAATTGTCACGAATTCCTGCAAAAAATTATTCGAAAATTTTGCAATTAATTTCTCAATTTTTTTTAAACAGTTTCAAAGGCCGAAGATGCGTTCACAATCAAATTTCTGCAAATTGGGGTGTTAGTTTTCGAACTTTTATTAAAATTTCAGTACGTGTCGAATCTTGTCTCGCAGCTTTTGAGAAAGTTTTTGATTCTTTTAGGTGATCAAAAGTGATGTGTAGAAGAATTTTTTCTTTTAATATTGGGCAATATTGAGAATTTTACGCGTCTGCAGGAATATGAAGACTTTTAAAGTGTGAGATATTTAATGCTCAGGAGAAGATTTTTGCGAAAATTTTAATTGATTCTGGCAAAACTTCAAATAAATCAATAAATTTTCTAGAACAGACTGACATTTTGCAGGATTTTTTTCCGCATTTAAAAATTTTACGAAAATTGTTTTTATAAGACCTTCCCTAACAATTTTTGAATACTCGCAATAATTTTAAAAATGTTAATTCCTGCAAATATTTTACTATTAATCGAACTCCTGGGAAAACTCCTGCTCATAGCAACGGTAAATTAATGTAGGAGAAAAATCTCAAATTTCTGCAAGTGTTCCGAATTCCTGAATTCAGCAAATTGTCACGAATTCCTGCAAAAAAATTTTCGAAAATTTTGCAATTAATTTCTCAATTTTTTTTAAACAGTTTCAAAGGCCGAAGATGCGTTCACAATCAAATTTCTGCAAATTGGGGTGTTAGTTTTCGAACTTTTATTAAAATTTCAGTACGTGTCGAATCTTGTCTCGCAGCTTTTGAGAAAGTTTTTGATTCTTTTAGGTGATCAAAAGTGATGTGTAGAAGAATTTTTTCTTTTAATATTGGGCAATATTGAGAATTTTATGCGTCTGCAGGAATATGAAGACTTTTAAAGTGTGAGATATTTAATGCTCAGGAGAAGATTTTTGCGAAAATTTTAATTGATTCTGGCAAAACTTCAAATAAATCAATAAATTTTCTAGAACAGACTGACATTTTGCAGGATTTTTTCCACATTTAAAAATTTTACGAAAATTGTTTTTATAAGACCTTCCCTAACAATTTTTGAATACTCGCAGGAATTTTAAAAATCTTAATTCCTGCAAATATTTTACTATTAATCGAACTCCTGGGAAAGCTCCTGCTCATAGCAACGGTAAATTAATGTAGGAGAATAATCTCAAATTTCTGCAAGTGTTCCGAATTCCTGCAATAAAAATTTTTGTTTTTGCGTTATCCGATATTTGAATTTTAAAAAACTTTTTTTTGCAGGAGTCACAGTTTGGATGAGCGTCTCTTAATTTGCGGCGACGTCGTCGAAGTACGTCAAGTTCGTTTCCATCCTGGCAGCGTGAACGACACTCACGTTTTGGCCCTCACCTCCGACAACACTTTGAGGTAACCCAAAGGACAAAAAAATCTTATTCCAATAACAACAATTTTTCCACAGACTGTACAACATAGAAAACGGAACAGCAAGTAGCGTCGCGACGTACCAAATCGGCGACAAACCCGGCGGTTTGTTTCCTGGTACAAAAACTTCGTATTTGGCGGCTTTCGGCGAGGTCGGCGTCGATTTCGATTTCGCCTACCCCGAACTGGAACCACCCCTAATAAAAACCAACGAAACAAAAGTCGTATGGCCCATTTACGTTTTGAGAGGCGACGGCAACATAGCCACCATCAACATTCCTTTGGACAACAAGTAATTTTGAAAATTCTTACATACAAGAAAAGCAAATAAAACAAATTTTTGGTTTCAGAACAAAACCGCTAGCGAAACCGGTCGTTGCGAATTCTTCGTTCGGTAATCCGAAACACGAAGCGTGTTCGATAATTTGTCTCAACAGCAATCCTCAAATTTTCTGCGTCGCCACCTCCAACGGTACCATTTACCATTCGGTTCTCTTATCCGATGATAACGACAAAGAACTGATGTGTTTCGAAAGTATCGAACTCGAACTTGGACTCTCCACTTCCGACGAAGACGACAAGTGGACTTGTCCGATCTTCTTACACAAAGACGAGGCCAAAATCGGACGGTATTTCGCAACACATTCAGCAGGATTTCACGCCATTACCATCACTTGCCTCCAGGGCCTCCAGGATTACGTTAACGCACCCGATGGTAAAGCGCACGAACTAATTTTGAACGTTCAAGAGTCGAACCGTACAATTTTTTTGAAATTGACGTAAAATTTCATTCTGGCGATATTTTTAATAACTCTCCCATTTCGCAGTAGATGGCGCTCCGCTCGGTGACGTTTTCGCTCAACCCAGCAAAGTCGAATACCGAGTTTGTACGAAAACGTCCGCATCGGATCCGACCAATCCGGTGTTGGGTTTCGCTCTCTATTACGATCCGACGTCGTTGGTGGCGCTGTTGGGTAGCGGCAAGCTCGTCACGCTCGAAGTGTTGACTACCGTTCTGCCGAAAATCGACGAATCCGACGTGAAGAAAATCGACAACGTGTCGCCGTCGAAGGAGATGTTGCGTGAACCCTTCGATAGGTTCATCGAAAAGATATTGAAACCGAAATCGAATCAACCGATATTGAAATTGGGCGGGGGCGGCGAACATACCCAGAAGGAATGCTACGAATTGTTGCAGAGGGCTTCGCAGGTTTTCCGTGACGATTATTTTAAGAATTACAACAGGGCGAGGGGAGAAATCGAAAAGAGAGCGAAAGCTTTGGAGATGATGAAATTGTTTCAGTTGAAGGAGTTGGAAACGATGAACGGGGAGAAGCATCTGTTGCAACAGAAGGCGGAGAATCTTGCTGAAAAATATGAGGATATCAAAGATAAACAAGAAGTGATCAAAAAAAGGTTTTTTTGGTTGTTTTACTTAATTGTTTTTATTTTATTTTTTTGCCGGTTTTAGGTGTGAAAAGTTATTGCTGCTGGTTTCTCAGAAGAAATCGGAACCTTCTGATGCTGAAAAGGAGTTTCTTGAAGAATTGAAGCGGTGTTCAGAAAAAGTAGAAGAATACAAGAATGCCATTAAGAAGTTGAAATTGAAAGTGAAATACCAACAAATACAGGTACTGATGTTTTGGATAAAGATTAATGCTCAGGAAAAATTGGGATAATTCAAAGATTATTTTAGAGAAAAGTTAAGTTTTAATAAAATTCGCTAAAATTTCTCAAGAAACTTTAATAGTAAAATAATTAAAATGTCCTGAACAAGTTTAGCAAGATTTTTGTAACTTTTGTAAAAGATGACGTCGAAATTCTATATTTTGCAGGAATTTTTGAGAATTTTCACGATTATTTTTATTACCGTAACACAACAAATTCTTCTACTTTTTTACTTTTAGATTGAAAACTGGAAAGCCGAAGAGGCCAAAAGAAGTTCAACATTATCAAGCAACTTCAGCGACGTTCATTCGACGACAATAAAGGCCAACATGAAGGAAATGTAAGGTTTTAACTAAAATTTGAAATTTTCCTAATTTTTTGTTAACAGGGCCCAAAAAATAGTCGACATGGTCAAGGAAGTCAAGGAATACAAGAAGCGCCTTAATATAAAATAAGTTTCGTTAATTGTTGTTTCTACAATTGTTTTATGTATGTAATGGGTGCCGATAAGTTACAAACTATTGGTCCAATAAGTAAAAAATCTTATCACAAAATATACAAATGAAACATTCAAATCGCCAGGTTCTATTAAAATAGAAAACACCATTAATGATCCACCAGAGGTCCCCAAAAATATTTGCTTATCCTATCCTCATCTTCAGTTAAAAAGAAATCACGTCCGTGCTTAATAAATTCTTTCAAAGCGATCTTGCCATCACCATTCGAATCGATAGCTCGAAACGCCAGCACTGCTTCAGGTGCTTCTAAACCAAGACACTCGAAGAATAATTTGTATTCTTCTATAGTTATCTCCCCCGAATGGTCCTTATCGACGGCCTAGTATAACAAAAATTGATTAATTGAAAAAAATCGTTATTAATTACCTTAAATAAGTAAGGAAGGAACGAATGGGCTCTCCTGACTAACTGTTTATCGTTGAGGACGTGGTGCATGTCTTCCAAAAATTGTTCGACTGTTACTAAATTATATGGGGTGATTTCACCCCATCTTTTCTCCCATAGATCTTGGAGAACAGCCCGGAATTCGCGGGTATGTTTGTCGCTTAAATGGCCCAAATTGACGAATCTGTCGGCGAGAAGTTTGAAGTCGTCGAATGAGATAACCCCGTCTTTGTTGACGTCGAGGATACCGTGAAAAGTACGGATTTTGCGACGCCAAAATTGGGATTCACCTCGATGACCAAGAACTTCCAAATCGCTGTCGGATTCTGATTCGGATGATAAGTTTTTGTTGGTTTGGCGTTTTGTAGGTTTGCTGTATTGTCTAGTGGTTAGAGCGAAAGATTGCGGGTAAGTCTTGAGGGTGAAAAAAGTACACTTGCAGGAGTCCATCTGAAAATCAAAAAGTTTTTTATTATTAAGTGATTTTTGTATTAAAAATTATTTTTTAGATTTTAGAAAATTTCAAGAAGTCTAAGACGTGGCTTTTTGGTCTCTACAATTTCAACTTGTAGCCGAAGAAATTTAAAAGTCTTTTTGGTGGAGTTTAAAGATTTCACTGACAGTAAGATTGAAGAAATTCTTCATTTGATATAAAAATATCTTCAGGTAAAGGCTCTTCATCAAAATTTCCTGTGTTCCCACGTACTATTTCCAGAAATTGATTACTAACAAAGTTTTTTAGATCCACAATTTTTTTTTAAATTGAAGAACGACATCTATTTGCACAATCTTCAAACTAATTTGAGAAGTTGGGCGAATCGTTGAATTTGAATGATTGAAAAGATTTAAGAAGGGTTAAAGTTGTTTTTGTTTTCAAGAGTTTGAAGATTTCACTACCAGTAAGATTGAAGAAATTCTTCAATGAATAAAAATATCTTCAGGTAAAGGTTCTTCATCAGAATTTGCTGTATTCCCACGTACTATTTCCATAAATTGATTACTAACAAAGTTTTTTTAGATCCACAATTTTTTTTAAAATTGAAGAACGACATCTATTTGCACAATCTTCAAACTAATTTGAGAAGTTGGGCGAATCATTGAATTTGAATGATTGAAAAGATTTAAGAAGGGTTAAAGTTGTTTTTGTTTTCAAGAGTTTGAAGATTTCGCTACCAGTGAGATTGAAGAAAGTCTTCAATGAATAAAAATATCTTCAGGTAAAGGTTCTTCATCAGAATTTGCTGTATTCCCACGTACTGTTTCAGTAAATTGATTACTAATAAAGTTTTTTTAGATCCACATTTTTTTTTAAATTGAAGGACATCTATTTGCACAATCTTCAAACTAATTTGAGAAGTTTGGCGAATCGTTGAATTTGAATGATGGAAAAGATTTAGGAAGGGTTAAAGTTGTTTTTCTTTAAGAGTTTGAAGATTTCACTGCCAGTAAAATTGAAGAAATTCTTCAATGAATAAAAATATCTTCAGGTAAAGGTTCTTCATCAGAATTTGTCGTACTGCCACATACAGTTTTCATAATTTGATGACTAACAAAGTTTTTTTTGATCCACAATTTTTTTAGATTGAAGAACGACGTCTATTTTCACAATCTTCAAACGAATTTGAGAAGTTATGAAAGTCAAGGAATTGGAGTTATGCAAGAAACTTAAAAAGGGTTAAAGTTGTTGTTTTTTCTAGAGTTTGAAGTTCTCACTAAGAGTGAGTAAGACTGAAGAAATTCTTCATTTCTAAAAAAATCTTTGGATGAAAATTCCTAATCAGAATTTCCCATATTCTACGAACTCTTACCATAAATTGAATTGCTAGCAAACTTTTTTTAGATCCACAATTTTTCAAGATTGAAGAACGACATCTATTCGCACAATCTTCAAACTAATTTGAGATGTTATAGAAATCGTGGACTTTAAATGATGGATGCAACTTAAGAAGGCTTAAGATTGTGTTTTTTTCAATAGTTTAAAGGTCTCACTGGCAGTAAGACTGAAGAAATTCTTCATTTGATATAAAAATATCTTTAGATAAAAGATCTTTATCACAATTTGCCGTAGTCCCACGTACAGTTTTCATAAACTGATTACTAATAAGGTTTTTTTTAGATTCACATTTTTTTAAGATTGAAGAACGACGTCTATTCGTCCAATTTTCAAACGAATTTGAGAAGTTATAAAAGTCAACGAATTGAAATTATGCAGGAAACTTAAAAAGGGTTAAAGTTGTTGTTTTTTCTAGAACTTGAAGTTCTCACTAAGAGTGAGTAAGACTGAAGAAATTCGTTATTTCTAAAAAAATCTTTGGATGAAAATTCCTAATCAGAATTTCCCATATTCTACGAACTCTTACCATAAATTGAATTGCTAGCAAACTTTTTTTAGATCCACAATTTTTCAAGATTGAAGAACGACATCTATTCGCACAATCTTCAAACTAATTTGAGATGTTATAGAAATCGTGGACTTTGAATGATGGATGCAACTTAAGAAGGCTTAAGATTGTTTTTTTTTTCAATAGTTTAAAGGTCTCACTGCCAGTAAGATTGAAGAAATTCTTCATTTGATATAAAAATTTCTTTAAATAAAAGATCTTTATCAGAATTTGCCGTACTCTCACGTACAGTTTCCATAAATTAATTACTAATAAAGTTTTTTTAGATCCACAATTTTTCAAGATTGAAGAACGACATCTATTCGCACAATCTTCAAACGAATTTGAGAAGTTGTGAAAGTCAACGAATTGAAATTATGCAGGAAACTTAAAAAGGGTTAATGTTGTTGTTTTTTCTAGAGTTTGAAGTTCTCACTAAGAGTGAGTAAGACTGAAGAAATTCTTCATTTCTAAAAAAATCTTTGGATGAAAATTCTTAATCAGAATTTCCCATATTCTACGAACTCTTACCATAAATTGAATTGCTAGCAAACTTTTTTTAGATCCACAATTTTTCAAGATTGAAGAACGACATCTATTCGCACAATCTTCAAACTAATTTGAGATGTTATAGAAATCGTGGACTTTGAATGATGGATGCAACTTAAGAAGGCTTAAGATTGTTTTTTTTCAATAGTTTAAAGGTCTCACTGGCAGTAAGACTGAAGAAATTCTTCATTTGATATAAAAATATCTTTAGATAAAAGATCTTCATCAGAATTTGCCGTACTCCAACGTACAGTTTCCATAAATTAATTACCAATAAAGTTTTTTTATATTAACAATTTTTTAAGATTGAAGAACGACATCTAATCACCCAATCTTCAAACCAATTTCAAATGTTATGGAAGTCGTGGACTTTGAATGATGGATGCAACTTAAGAAGGCTTAAGATTGTTTGTTTTTTCAATAGTTTAAAGGTCTCACTGCCAGTAAGATTGAAGAAATTCTTCATTTGATATAAAAATGTTTTTAGATAAAAGATCTTTATCAGAACTTGCCGTACTCCAACGTACAGTTTCCATAAATTAATTACCAATAAAGTTTTTTTATATTAACAATTTTTTAAGATTGAAGAACGACATCTAATCACCCAATCTTCAAACCAATTTGAAATGTTATGGAGATCGTGGACTTTGAATGATGAATGCAACTTAAGAAGGCCTAAAATTGTTTTTTTCTATAGTTTAAAGAATTCACTGGCAGTAGGATCGAAGAAATTCTTCATTTGTTATAAAAGAATTTCAATTTGCAGATAAAACTTTTTCCGGAACTTCCTGCGTACCGTTTCTGTACATTGAATTGCTAACAAAGGTTCTTTAGCCCACAATTCATGAAGATGAAGAAACCGAGAAGCGACCGCACTTTGCTTAATCCCCATCTTAAAACAGATTTGCATATGAGAGTGATAATATTACGGGGGTTGAGCCTTTGAAGAAATATTTAAAATTTAAAATGTTTTTGAAAATGTTAGTGTTAAGTGTTTTAGGATTTTAAAAAGTTTTACAAATTTTCCACAATTTACTAGATAATGATGGATTATGGAAAATTTTTGAATATTTCAAAATTTCTGATTACCCTACTTCCTGTTTTGACTATTTCTGTTTTATTTTCAAGAATCCTAAATGTTCTATAAATCATGGAAAAATTAAAAATGTTGTACATTTCAAAACGCATTTGCGATTCTATGGAATATCCTCATATATTTCATTTTCTAGAAGTCGCTCTAAAAAAATTATGTCCCTCTTTCCAAAGAAGCGACTACTAGGCAAAGGGTTTACCGTGGCCTTCTGACGGGGAGGGACTACAGAACCCTGTAAATCTACTAAACTGTTATAAGATTTTGTTGGTCTTTACTAGACAGTTTTCGTTAATGATATGTACAGATTCCTATTTTGGTTTGCTGATTTCTCCTAGATTTTGCAGAACCCTTTTTAGTGTGTTAGGTATCTGGAAATTTGTGAATAGTTTTAAAATTTCTCTCTGATGGATTTCAAGGCTTCTGTTAATGATTTTGGGTCTTATTCCCATTTAAAATTGAAATGAAATGTTTAATATATAAATTAATTGATATCTTAAATTCTACACGAGTGTCTACAAAATCTTTGAAATCCTTGAAAAGTGTAGATTCCTGTAATTTCGAAAATCTTAGACCCCTACTCACTTTGTTAGTTATCTATAAAATCGAAAAAATGCTTGACCTTCACAAAATCTTACAAATTTCTCTCAATTCAATATCTGAGAATGAAAAGAATAATTTTTCCATATTTGTAAATATCTGTACACTTTGTGTACATAAAAGTACATTATTCAAACAAAACATTCTGCAAGCAGTTTGTGTCTTTGAAAGTCAGTTCTTGATTTAAAAAATAGAATAGTTTTCTGTAATCGTGGTACCTTGAAAATTACAGGTTCCTGTTATTCCTAAAATTTTATAGGGCCCTATTCTTTTTGAGATCAACAGAATCTTTAAAAAAATCTGTTCTGTATCTTGGAAATTAATAGAAATAATTTTCTATATTTGCAAATATGTTCAAACTCTGTGCATGAATAGTTAAATCCACTGCAAGATACTCATTGATTTTTCAAAAATGTCTCAAAAAGTTTCTTGAGAATTTAAAAGTATCAAAATTAATATAAAAGAACTTCTCAGAATAAATAAAATTCTTGAAACTTTGTAAAATTGTGGACCTACAGAATTGTTTACGAATTCCTACAAGTGATTCGAAATATATATTAAAATACAGGGTGGTCTTTGGATAGTTGTCTGATACAAGATATGAAAAAACGAACTGGAAGTTAGAAATAATTTTGTTCAGCTTGAAGAATTTTTTTAATGTTTATATGGTTCAAACACGTGTTAGGTGGGTCCTTAAATTTCTTACTTGTTTGTTGATTGTCTATCAACAATTCCCACATCACTGCTTGTGTATGTTTACATAATTTTGATAAGAAATAAGTAACTAATACAACTATCTACCAAATCATTGTAATGGTACTTCCTAAATGGGTCAACGTGACTTGCGTGCGTGATCAAACACCACGCACTCACCAACAGGAAATTAGCGTAAACAACATCAATTGACAACAACTACAAAATAGAGGGTTCAAGAGACAAATAGAGAACAATTGCAAAAAAATGAACAAAATAACTGAAAGTTAAATAAAATTGATTAGGGTCGTGTAAACGGTGAATAACGGCAATTGAGTAAAAGTTTCCAGATAACTTTTTTCCAACAAAAATAAACATTTATAATTGGTCATAATTTGTACAATATTTTAATAATAATAACAACAACCGATCCGACATATTGATTGCTTTATCGAGCAACGTCGCAATTTCCTCACCAAACTCCTGTTTTGTTCCATTTTGCCGGTGGCGTTTTTAAGACATTTCCTCAAAGTAACACCTCTTAACACAGCACCCCTTAAAGCCGAAAACGCCATCTCGTTAAACTCAAAATAAAACAAATTACAGTTACAGTTTTAACTGAATAAATCGTTGAACTGTACAAGCTTCTAAACTTGCTGAAGACACTGAAGAAAATGGTTGGTTGGTTAGTGCTTGGTTGGGGAACTAACAACCAACAACACCGTTGTCTTTGTCAGACACGTTATTTGTACGATACCCACATTCAAAGACCGAATCGGCCAATGGGGGACCGAGATATATCGATGGATTTACATGTGGATGATAAAGAGAATGTTGGCCTGTGCCCCCGCTATTGTTATTGTTAAATTTATTTGTTACTAACCGAGCTATACGAGTCAAGATTTTATAGCGTAATTTATTAATTAATGGGGTTATGAAGTGAGATTTGTCCTTAAACTGTTGATGGCGTAGGTAGATTAGGGGGTCATGGCCCAATTCAGATTCGCTTCAACTGGCGCTTTATTTTGGTTACGTAACTTATTTTCGCGGTTTAACTTTTACTATTAGATTTGAGTTTTCAAAAATCAGAAACTCGAAATTTTTTTAAAAAGTATTTTACTACTTGCCAGAAGTTTAGCAATCAAAAAAGGAATTGTAGAAATCAATTGCTAATCAAAAATTAAGTGAATCGAAATCACCCGAATGATTAATTTGAATTTTTAAAATCTACCCAATATTACAGATTCCTGCATAACCCTTTTGAATAGTGTTAGGTGTTGGTAACCTATTACAGATTTCTATATGAAGATTATTTCTAAAGACATCTAGATGTCGGAGGCAGGTTCAGATCTTACTATTGAACATTAAAACGATAACTTGAAATGATGTAAATTCGTTAAAATCTTGAAATTTTAATCTGGTTGAGCCAAAAATTGATAGAATATAGAAAATTTACTGTTGATTTCAGAAAATGTAAATTTTAGAAAATAAATTAAATTATCTCCTAACGACACCAAAATGTAGTTTTGGGCTAAAGTTCAAAACGGGTTGATTAGATTCAAATTTGGTAGACTCACCCTTAACGACACCACAAATCAAACTATTGAATATTGACTTCGACAGTTTAATCGTTTTCGAGATATTATCGAAAAGCAAGAAACACATGCCGGAATTAGTAAGTTTTCTGTTTGTAAGGTAGCAATTTGAAAATGCCTCAGCGCTTAGAATGAAGCGCTGACGTTAAAGACTTAACACTGCTTAATTTGAAGTAAAAGTTCAAATTGTTTCGATTTACTTCAAAATTGTTAAGGTCGTTTCCAATGTCACCGGAATTGATTGTATCGGTTATTGACTCCGCGACATTACTTGTCGGATAATTAGTTATGAAGAACTGGTAGTTCCTCGAAATAAAACGCAAAGTTTTTGTTTTTTTTTTATAATGGTAAAAGGGGAAATAGAGAAAATGTATAACAATATTTTCAACATTCAAATGGTGGAGAAACCGTCTCTTCCGCTGTAGGTTGTTTGATAATTTGAAAATTTGTTAACAAGTGACTACAACCTTCAGCGTGATCGTGGCTTTGAAGAAATTTAGTCTAAAATTATGTATATTTTTAATAATAGTTATCACCTAAATAAGTTTATCATACTGTATAATTAGAATATATGCTTTACTTTTACAACAAGTCGAAAAACGAATATCCAAGTAAAAATAGTAACAACTACACTACAAACTAAAACGTTCTATTCTTGAGGTAGTCAACAAAAGATTTGATCGAAGCAATAGCGTCCTCACTTATTCGATTGTACAAATCATTTTTTTTTCATTTTCCTATTTGAGCAAAAGACCTGCGCGACGCAGTCAGCCTCGAAGCAAACCACTAAGTACATCGAAAAAACGTGCAAAAATTTATAAAATAGTGCAACTTTTATATATGTATATAGAAATACCCGTTGAACATGCAAATAGGGGTAAAAAGGCAAAAATTTGGGAAGAAGAAGTAGACGTTAAAAATGTACACAATAAAGTGCGCGGTTGTTTTTTTGTTTTGTTTTTTAAATCCCCATTTCGATAAATACGTTATCACCGATATGTGTAACGACATTTCTGGTCCCAATTGGATTCGGCGAAAATCAACCCAAAGTGATCCCTAAGGTTTCTTTTCTTCATTATCACCGTTTCGTTTCGATTTCAACTTTCTGATCGAGAGGGTCAAAGTTAACTTCAGTGACGGACTCCAAAGGATTATCGATGGAAAGTTGACGGTCGGAGACCCAGTCGTAAGATCCAGGGGCGGAATTGGATCGACCAGATCGACCAAGAGATTGGCGGGCAAGACCGGGCTCACTAGCATTACTCGACCTGTGCGTGTCCCTTCGGTGCAGGAACGGATTCTAGAAGAAATTTAATTAAAATTATTTTCTGGCAAATGCTCCAGTTCTATCGACGATATCTCGAAAACCATAAAACTGTCGAGCTCAATATTCGATATTTTAATTTTAGATGTCACTACGGCTGAGTCTACCAAATTTAAACGCAATCAAAATATTTTGAACTTTTGGCTAAAATTAGATTTTAGTGTCGTTTGTGGCCAATTTCGTTTCTTTTTTTGAATTTACGATTTCTGGAATCGACAGTACATTGCCTCCATTCTATCAATTTTTGGATGAACAATAACTCGATTTAAAAATTTTAGAAAAGTTACACGCTATACGAGTCATCATTAGAATTTTCAAAAATAAGAAATGAAACTAGTTCTGCCACTTAGGCGTTCTCGAAACAATTTTTGTTCTCTCCAATATTTAAAATTATTGTAGCTAGTTGATTTACGACTCATTGTCGCCGAAAACTCACTTGGAAGGAGTGTTTCTTGAGCATATGTTTAATCAGGATCAAAGTATCAAGTTTCGGAATAGACGTCACAACTTGAGCCACATCCTCATCCGTAACTTCGACAAGATGACAATTATCTTCTTCCGATGGCAGCGGAAACTGGCCATCTTTCGTCACCCATCTATCTTCCTAAAATTATTAATTAAAAAAACATCTTTTAACCAAAAACAAATTTACTTTAATTTCCGGTAACGTTATCCTTTGACCCGGATCTTTGACTAGCATCTTCCTAATTAAATCCTTAACTTCTTCAGGAACATCCGGATTAGCAGGAAACTGAACCGGATCATGTCGAATCTTCGAATATAACCCAACAATATTTTCATCAAAAAAGGGAACTTGACCGTAAATCAAAGCATAGAGAGTGATACCCATCGACCAAATATCGGTGCCCTAAAAGTTTTTATTAGTAATTTTCAAAGTTGATTGCTAAAAAATTACTTTTCCGCTAAATGCGGCCCTGTGTTCGCCTAAAGCTTCCGGCGCCGTAAACGCCGGCGTCCCAACGGTACTCGAAAGGAAAGCGTCAGATCCGTGAAATTCATTGCACACCCCCAAATCTGCAATTTGGACCCTACCCGATTCGCTCAGCAACAAATTGGCCGGTTTGATATCGCGATGGATTATCCTTTGGTAGTGGACTGGAACAATACAACATGTAAAAATTTACGTAACGAAAAATGAAACGCTCCCAGTTCTGTCTAGAGTTTCAACTTGAAAATTTAGCATCAAATAACTACTCACTTTTGTATAAGAAGAAACGTTTTGAGATACGATAGCATTTTAAAAAATATACATAACAAAAACTGAAACGTTTTCCACTCTGTCTACAATTTAAATTTGGATAAATCATACTGGGAGGTATCTCCAATTTTCTTTACATGAGTGGGAAAGTTTGTAACATTTAAAAAAATATTGCGTAACGAAAATTGAAACACTCCCCACTCTGTATACAGTTCTTGTTACTTTTCATAAGTAGAGACAGTCGAATCGAGATTTGGTAGATTCTCCTTTATTTTGCGACAACACTGTGCAGCTAGTTGACTGTTAATTAATTTTGGAATAGGGGAGTGATTGTGGTTAAGTTACTTACGGTATTCGATTCCTAAAATTACGTCCCTGAAGTAGGTCCAGGCTTGTTCTAGGGTGAGAGGTTTTTGTGTGGGTACTTCCAGTACTTGTCCCCTCTCTAAGAGTTCAAAAACTAGATACAAATGGTCTTCAACTGGATCGTCGAGTACTTCGACCAATTTGACAACATTGGGGTGGTCGAGTTTTTTCAAAATAGCTATTTCTCTGTACACCCTCTGTAAGGGATGGGTGATTGTTGTGGTGTTGGTTCTGCCTTCTTTTTTTGGCGGCAACCTGCCGAACATGCCGGCTTTTTTCATTAACTTCTTTTTTGAAAGGATTTTCATTGCCTGGAATTTGATTAATGAAAATTTTGATTAAAAATCAAATAATAAATTCAAAGGATCACTTAATTGTTGTGAATTGGGCGAGACGGTTGGGTGTGAATTATGCAAAATATTTGTAAAAGTTTTAACTTTCTACGAAAAATTTGTTATTTGGGAAAAATGTGCTTACGTAATGCGTGTCGTCCTCTTCGTTGTATGCTAGTTTTACTATCCCGTAGGACCCCTGAAACAAACGAGAAATAACTAATAATAACAAGAAGATAAAAAAAGAAAAAAATTCTTCATTGCCAACATAGTTTTTAGATATTTTCAGATTTTTTTCTATTTTCAAAATTTTTCTTCGCAAATGTTTAAAGTTCCTTCTAACCCACCTGTCCTATAGAATCCATCAACTTGTATTGGTTGAGCTGTAAATAAGTCCCTGATTTCTCTATAGACACTCTCCTCGATTCCTTCAATGGTTGTCTCTTCCTGTTACTTCTGGGACTACCCGAGGGACTAACATATGGCGAAAACGAACAATTAGGAAAAAGAGGACGTGTCGTCGTCGCTTCAACACCGAAACTTTTCGATTGTAACAGAAGACGATTATGATGGTGGATGGCACCTTTCACGTGCATTTTGGAGATCTGGTCCGGTAGACAATGTTCGGATAGGTTTTTAAGGGAAGGCACTGCTTGTAATATCACAGGTTCAGGTTGGGAACCGTTTAGGTTCGGCTCGGATCGGGTAACGGACACATCGCTACGGGAACGGGTTGAGGGACTTGAGGCGGCGGCGGTAACGGAGGGCTGGAACGGGGCGGTCGACGGCGGGTCCGTCGCGGCGGCCTTCAAGTCCACATCCACCGCGGAGTGTCTAGAAGAAAACAAACAAAATTTAAATACGAGCAGCGACCAGAAATGACATTATAATGAGAAAATAGAGAGAGAGGAAATTCTGGATCAGTAATTGAGGTTGGAGAAGCCTCTTATACTAAATAGAATATTATTCCTCGGTAAAGTTGAAGAAGTGACCTAGTAATGAAGATAAACTAAATTATCCTGACAATGAGTTATAAATCAACTGAGATGTCGCTTAGTGACTATTTGTAGGATTATCGATTCTACTCATTCTTGATCAACTGAAATTTCTTCAATATAACCTCATTATCGTTATTTTCTTCTTTCTATTATCTCTACAATAAAAATCTTCACCTGATCCCTTTCCTATACTTTAGTTTAATGGTCCCTCCTTTTATTTTAATTGAGTTTTTTTAGAACCCAGCTTCCATTCAATATAAAACGATGGTTTGCTTCATTTCTTCGGTTTCTCTCCACTTTAACATTCTTCATTTCAAGTTTTTTATTTACTAAATCCGTCAACATTAATTTATGTTTCCATTTTTCTTCCCTTTTCTGTCTTCAATACTTAACCTTGTAGTATCTTTTTTTTCCTTGAATTTCAGTGATCTATCAGCTCGCTTTTTCTATCCTTTCTTCACTTCATTTAGCAACTCTAATCCACTAATTCTAACCTTATGGTTTACATCATGTCTTCTTTTCTTTTCACCTTTACATTCCTCCTTCCCAATATTATATTTTTCAGATCTATCAACGTTAATTCTAATTTACTCGTAGTTCATTTTCTTTTCCTCCAATTTTCATGTGCAGACTTGTTGTTCAATATTTCTCTTTTGTTACTTTCCTTAAAAAAAAGTCCTCTCTCTTTCACATTTTCTTCTTTCTATTCCTCCTTTTAATAATATTCACTATTCTTCTTCTTCTTCTTGAATTTCGGTTTTTTCTAACATTTTCTTTACTTCATTTATTTATCATCAGATTCTATTCACTCATTCTAACCTCATGATTTGCATCATTTCTTCTTTTCTCCTCACATTTACGTTCTTCATTTCTAATATGACAATCATCAGATTTAGCAACATTGACAATATATTTCTAATATTTTCTTTCATTCTGCCATGTTCGATTTTCTTTCATCTCCTTTTTCATTTTCTTCCCACCACGTTTTTGCACATTTTGATCTCTTTTCTCTTTCAGTATCAATCAAAAAAGTTTCTTCCACGTTTTCTTGTTTTTACTAAAATTCAACAATTATTACCAGTCTCTTTCTTCTTCTTCAGTTTTAGTAATTATTTAGCTGATTTTCTTAATTTTTCAACAATAAAACCTCTTATCGGTAAATTACTTCTATTCTTCCTGCAAAAACTCAGTGTTTGTTTCTTCCTCTTCTTGTTCTATTTTCGTAATTCATTGGCAAATTTTTCTCTTTTAGACATTTTTATTTTATTTGTTTTATATTAGATCATATCGTCTATTTATTCTACTCTCATGGTCTGCAGCATTTCACTCGTCTTTTTTTCTCATTTATCTTCCTCCTATCTTCACGTGAAACCTCTTACTCTAAATTTTTAACATTTCTTTTTTATTATCAATCAAAAAAATTTCTTTTCCAATTTTTAATTTTTATTCTCTGTCAAATGTTTCTTTCTTCTTCTTCTGGTATAGAAATTTATTACCCGTTTTCTTCTTTTCTACATATTTTTCACCTATTCTCTTTTTCATCATCCTTTATCGCCAAAATCTTATTCAATAAATCTTTCAACGTCTATTTTATATATTTCATATTTTTATTGAAACTTCAATGTTTTTCTACATTCTTCATTTGTTCACTGAGGTATCACTAATGCCTTCTTTTCTTCAATTTATTTAATTGTCACTGATACTTCAAGCATCTATTTTTGAACTATTCTAGGTTTCCTAAATCTTTGTAACTCTTTAATCTTCAATTTTCTTAATTTTTCTTTTTAAAGTTTAATCCTCTTTTGACGCTTATTAGATTCAATTGTTTCAAATAAAGTGCGTAAAGTTATCTTTTCTTCAATTTTCTAAATTTACTTTCTTCTTTTTCTTCTTGCTTCAAATTACAGAAATCATTGATAATTTTTCTGGCAATTCGTCTTTTTTCCAAAAATATTTCTCTCCTTAAATTTTACTACATATAACGTTATAATAGTCATTTCTTCTAAATTTTCTTCTACAAAAAACACTTTCTTCACATTTTTTCTTCTCTTCTTACAAAAAATCATTCATCACATCACCAATGTTAGTTCTATGTATCCACAGTTTTCTCCGACTTCTTTACTCTTCAAAGTATTCTTCCATATTGTCATTTGTTCTTTCTTTATACTCTGCTTCAACCAATCTTTATAGTTTTATTTCTTTACTTTTTTTACTTATCAGTTCCTTCCTACTTTGATCACTAATTTCGGTTTCTTTTCTTCTCACATTTATTAGTTATCTTCGTTCTTCTACTGGCCGTACCAAATACTTATTTCTTCAAATTTTGATTCTTTCATTTTTTCAAGGCTAGAAACTTCCACTTACGCTTTTCGTTTTCTGCAATTTTAGTGACTCGTTAATTATTTTCTCTATTCTACTCACCCGTGTTGATTGTCTACTTTCTTCGTATATTTTGTTTTCAGCTCTTCGTTCAAAAAATTGGTCATCAAAGGACAAATGCTTCCATTATACATCTACTGTTTTTCAGATTTCTTCAATCTTCTTCTTTACCGTCACATGTTATTTGTTTACACTTTGTTTCAGTAGATTTTTAAAGTTCCACGATGTGTTTCTTCATTATATTTTATCGCTCAAGTATTCTTCAATTTCATGCGTCTCTAATCTTCCGCTGGGTCTAAAATGCAGAGTTTTCTTCCCCAACTCCTACGTATCTTTCTAGTGTATTACTTTCATAAATGTTTTAGCTATCAAGAGGTTCTTTGCTATTATTTCTTTCAGTTTTCTTCAAGTCTCTCAAATTTCTTCCATTTTCTACACTTGAATTTCCTTTAAAATTCATTTTGCTGGTAACTTGCTTCATTTCTTTCTTAAAATAAAACTGAATTATTTGTTTCTCTTCATTATATTTCTTCTTTAAATTTAATTTTCTTCAGCCGATTGTTTTCTTCATTTCCATATTTATTTTCAATAGGTTCACTGGCATATTTTAAAACTCTATAACTTTTCTTCACATTTTTTTATTTTTTAATCTTCTTTATTATTTTCAGAATATTCACTAAAATTTTCTGTTTTATTTTAAATGTTATTATTATATTTAATTTTTTTTTATTGTCTTCTTTTTTTCCAGGATGTACCAACTTAGGAATGTTATTTAAAAAATCTTGATAATTAATTATTTATTGAAGTTACAACATTTTCAGTAATGAAGATTATCCTGGCAATGAGTCACAAATCAGCTGTGGATGAGTCAGTTATCGTCAGGGGTGGGGAGACGCTTATAACACTGAACACAGATGTCGCTGCAATTACAAAATTCGCACAAACTATCGTCCTCAAGTGATTTATGACTCATTGTCGATGAAATTCGGATATTTGTTAATAAATTGGCCAAAAAAACGAGAAATAGAGTTAAAAAAAATCTTCCGACTCGGAGACAGAGGTCTGACTAACTATCAAGAAAATTACTGATTCGTTTACGCAACTCATACTCTAATAATAATAATAGTAATAGCGAATTGATACAGCCAGTCCAATTTAGATAAACGCGTGCGATAGCGATAATTAATTTTTAATATCAATCGGAATTATCTCAACAATTTAACTCGAATAAAGCCGTGCTGCCACCTATAATTACTATTTGTAATCCCGTCCCGATAACATTGAGAGAAGGCAAAAAAGCCCTAAAGCCCCGTTCACGCGCAACCGTAAGCAATCAACCTAATTGAGAGACACACTCGGGGTCATTTGTCCGAAACGTTAATAACTTTACAGTTGTAAGAAATGCGCCCCCGGCGAGGACCGCTGAAAAAACAATTAATTAAAAAACACGTACACGTTTTTTGTTGTTTTTTTGTAACGAACACCCTGTAGCGGAAGCGCCCGATCTGATACTGAGATCCGTCTCGACGCCACATGGTTAATCAAAACCCTCTTGAAACGTCATGCGCGCCGGAATATGATAGGGTAACGGGGGAAGGGGTGAGTAGGGTGGAATTATCTCCGGAGTGGATAAAAGTGGCACTTGCTTTGGAAAAGGTGAAAGGTTGGCCGATCGCAGAAGTGGGATGAGAAGTTTTTTTAGACGCATCATCGAACAATTTAAAAATTGAAGGAATCTTAAAAACGAACGCTCGAATCGATCAAAATCGAGTCCTTCGATTTTTTTTTTTTGATTGATTGATTCGACAGGTATTGCGCCCACTTACCCCTTGACGTGCCGCCTATGCCACCAAAAATGTTATTTTAATCACGATATCGCGTAGGTTTTGTGTAAATTGCGCTTTGTTTACGGCGAATTTCCGACATAAAAATCGAGTGGTGATAAATCAGGACGATAAGGCGGCTGGAACAAGGCTCTCTCGATTTTTGTTTATTCGAAACGTTTTTTGGATTTCTTACGTGAATTGCGCTTTAGTTAATTTTCGGTTAATTAGAATTTTTTCAAATGGCTTTGATGAAAGTCCGTAATTACTGAGCCGCCTTTCCCCAACAACTCAACCGTTGCGGGTTCCACACGAACGATTATCGCGCTTTTGATTATAAATTAATTCAATTACGTAAAATTAGACGCGGATGGAGAGACAGCATCCGCAACGAAAACGCCCTTGAGGAAGGGCGGTCGAAATCGCAATAGTCTATCCAATTAAAAAAAATGTGTTTGAGAACATTTCTCGAACTTACCTTGGAATGTCGCCGATTTTTGGCGGTCTCGGTTTTCGGCAAGCACATCCTCCGTCTTGCCATAGTTTTGCTAGAAACAAACAAAATGGGGTTAGAAAAATTTTACGCAATTTCGAAAATTTTGATTGATTTTTATTTATTTTTGGAAACGTGGCGACCGAAATAGTTTGTGGAATTTTTGGACAAAACTGTTTTAGTCCACTGGTCACTTACGTAAAATGTCTTTGTTGGTTGTGTTCGGGGCGCACTTCATCTTGAAAGTGACGATGCGAAGAGTCTAAAGTTTGCGCGTTTGTAGTTTACGATTAACAATAAATGTGTTATTTGTTTATTTCTGCGTGGATGTCAAAAGGTTATGGATTTAAGTGGGTTGGGATTGATAAAATTGTTTTTAGTTTATACAACCGGATTCAGGATTGATATTCGAAAACATCCACGTCACTATCAACAACCCTAAGTGAGAAAAAATTTTGGTGACCACTGTTATAACCGTCAGGATTATTGTATTTGTGACCCTTCAAAATAGAAATTTGCGGGTTTAAGAAGAGAGGAAATAAAAAAGATGGGAAACAAGACAAAGAAATTGTGGGAGAATAGTCAACGCAAATCGAGGAAAGAAAAGTGAAAAACAATAATAAAAAATATAAAACTCATATGATTGAGATAGTGAAAGAATAGACAAAATTGGAGAAAAAAAGAGAAAAAGGCAAAAAAAAATTTTTGGAAATGAGGAAAATATGGAAACAAGAAAGAAAAAATTAAAAAGGCAAAAGTCGTACAAAGAACAACTGCATGCAAATAATAAAAAAAGAAGATGGATGGTTAAAAACGGAACAAATTAAAAAGAGTGTTAAGTGTGAGGAACTAAAAAGTGTTGTGAAAAAAAAACTATCCTTGAATAGAATCCGCTTTCAATTAATCTTTTAAAGGGCACCTACTCGTCAAAATGCCACTAATGTTCCTTTGAAACTCTTATCACAATTTGCTTAGTACCATTTTTTCCTACAACCGGTCCAGAGTGCGGCAAAGAGCAACTAACGCATTTTCGTTTTTTTCGCTATCAACTTATCACATTTCTAAGTGCCACAAAGTTCGTTTTGTAATTATATTTTATCTCGTCACTTAATTTTTATAAAGTTATTGCCATTTACCAATTATAATTTTAAATCCCAATAAGGAGTGCCGCAAACTACTAAATGTGGGCCTCTTTTATTGTCATAGACCCACAAAGTAGTTGACGACGTTTAGTTTTTACCTTCTGCAAACGATCGTTTGGCTATAAATTAATCGAGAGGACCGCAAGACACGACCAGTGACTCTATTTTATTGTCACACCTACGCAGTTCTTAAATTCTTCCTGTAATTTCGTTCTTGGTTCTATTCACAAAATGAGAGTACCACAAAATGGCAGTACAGTTCTAGAAGTTACCATTTTTCTAAATTAAAAGAGAGAGTGTCTCTTGAGTGTTAACAAATTTCTCTTCTAGATGTTATCATTTTTCTAAATACAAAGAGAAAATGCCACAAGATTTGACTTGTGATCCTTTTTTATTATCACATCCACCGAAAGGAGTTGGTAATGTGGTTTTTGCCTGCAATCGATCGCTTCGCTATATACGAATCGGGAGTACCGCAAGAAGCTACTAGCGACTCAATTCTATTATCATATCAATACTTGCCCTACCTATAGTTTCGTTCTTTATTTCGTTCTCCTTTCGATTTACAAATTTAGAGTGCCACATAGCGCGACTAGTAACCCTCTTTTATTGATACACCTATCTCTTGAGTGTTAACAAATTTCTTTTCTAGATGTTTTCATTTTTCTAAATAATAAGACAGAATGCCACAAGGTTCGACTTGTGATCCTTTTTTATTGTCACATCCACCCAAAGGAGTTGGTAACGTGGTTTCTGCTTGCAATCGATCGCTTCGCTATATACAAATCGGAAGTACCGTAAGAAGCTACTAGCGACTCAATTCTGTTATGACATCAATTTTTGCTCTACTTGTAGTTTTGTTTCTTAATTCGTTCCTCTTTCAATTTACTTACTGAGAGTGCCACAAAGCGCGATTAGTAACCCTCTTTTATCGGTCCACGTATCTTTTGAGTGTTAACAAATTTCTCTTCTAGATGCTATCATTTTTCTAAATAAAATGAGAAAGTACTTTAAGAAGTTTTTAAATTGTAGTTTCGTTCTTGGTTGTATTTGCAAAATGAGAGTACCACAAAATGACAGTACGCGACCAGTGACCCTCTTTTATCGTTACACCTATCTCTTTGATAAATTTTTCTTGTAGATGCTATCATTTCTCTAAATAAAATGAAAGAGTGCCACAAGGTTCGACAAGTGATCCTTTTTTATTATCACATCCACCCAAAAGACCTGGTAACATGGTTTCTGTCTGCAATCGATCACTTTGCTATATACGAATCGGGAGTAACGCAAGCAGCTACTAGCGACTCAATTCTATTATCACATCAATACTTGCCCTACCTATAGTTTCGTTCTTTATTTCGTTCCCCCTTCAATTTACAAATTTAGAGTGCCACATAGCGCGACTAGTAACCCTCTTTTATCGGTACACCTATCCCTTGAGTGTTAACAAATTTTTCTTCTAGATGTTATCATTTTTCTAAATAAAAGAGAGAGTGCCACAAGGTTAGACTTGTGATCCATTACTGCTCATGGTTCTCTTTAAGAAATTAGTGACGTTCTTCATAATCAATAAATTGTTTTTCTAACTGAGAATAAAGTGTACAACAGGGGGTGGTTTACGCCCCAAATTCTTTGTTTCTTATCCTTTATCAGGTCTAATACAAACAAAGTCACCCAATTTAAGCAAAAATTATTTTGGAAATTTCTCGCATTAAGGCGTTAACTAACATTTTTGATTCGCCCAATTGATAAACTAAAGTTCAATTGTTGTTAACACAAAATCTCTAGTTTTTTGTAATTCTCCTATTCTCCGCAACTTTAAGTTTTGGATTAGTCTATTTGCGTTCTCTGTCTCACGCATGGAGCGGTATAGACACAACAATGCATTTTGTCGTCGTATTGCACTCCAAAACTACAGTGAATTTTAATTTTTTTTTGTTGTACTTGAAAGACAATAATGATGCCTGGGACTTGATGTATTTTTTAAAATAATCTAGTAAGCGTCGGCTTCAGAAATTTTTTTAGAGAAAATTCGATCGACTCTATTTTTGAAACTACTTGACCATTCGACTTGAAATTTATTTTAAGCCCTAAACTGATATGTCTAGATACAAAGAAGTGAATAAAAATAAAAAAAAATTCTCTAGTTTTGTTATCAAGTACAACGCCGTGTAAACCGCAACTTTAAGTCCCGTATTTTTTATTAAATTAAATCAGGTGTTTTATCATTCAGGGATCGAGGCCGCTAAGAAATTTTTTTATATCAACGGAAGTGAAGGTTGATAATTTTTTTTAAATGTCCGCCACCGCGCCACCTGTCACTCTCTCGTCGCACAATCACCAATTGTATTAGAGCCGTCGAATTGTTTTCTAATCGATAATAACACATCGCCGAAATGCTCGCAGCATATTCACATCTATATAATTTCACGCTGTCGAATGTCCGAAATTTCACATCACCGTCTGTCACTTTTAATTAATGTTACGGCCGAATTGCATAAAACCCAATTATCGTAACGTTAACAAATTCGATTGGTTTTCGATAAGGATAAATCCGGCGGAATTGCGGTTCGGAAGAACTCTTCAACTGAATGTAACAAATTTTAAAAAGTTCTTGCGCAATTGCTCCACACATATCGACAATAGATTAAGTTGTCCTTAAGAGCGAAACCTATTATTATAATACACATAGAGCGGAACGAAGGCGATCTGTAACTGTATAAATCATTGGAAAAAATGGAGAAAGTCACGAGACGAAACGTTGACGCGACCGAAATTGAGCAGTCCGAATTAGGCATGTTCGAAACTATTCGACGATTTTTTTCCCATTCAAATCCAAGCAGAAATGTCAATTTTTTTGGCAGAAAAACAAACGCTTTGACGCAGAATCTTTTTTAATCATAGGTGGCAATGGAAACAAAATTGACTAGCGCAACTTGATTCGTTTAGCGAAAACTGTCACTTCAACTGTCAGTTGTTCTAATTTTTCGAAATCGTTTCCAAATTCTGTGGTCCCCTTAACAATTTTTTTTCGCAGAACAACAGAACACAGAAAATATTTTAATTGAAGATGACAATGGCAACAAAAATGTCGAAAAAGTTAGGTTACAGTTGTCGCGTTTTTGACGTTTCTCGAACAGAAAATCGGCTGACGTTTCAAGTTTCAAAGCCGCCTGTGATTGTCGATTGTATTGATTATTCTGTGGATTTTTTTTGAAAGTAAAAACTATCGTAATTAATTTATGGAGATAATTAAAAATTTAAAAAAATCACAAGATAATTTGAAATAATGAAAATAATACAAAAAATTAAGTGAAACTTTTCCTATTGTTTTTTCCGGTCGTGTTCGACTAGATTGAGTGAGGACTCGTTTCTGAAGTGTGTCGCCCCCTTAATCGTTTCAAAATATGACGGTTCTTGGACGTGTATTGACCGCCCCGTCACGCCCGATTACCATAATTCGACAATATCATGCAAATTGTTCTAAATTTAACGTTTCTGCCGACATGCGAATCGTTGTTTTGCATGTCGAAGCTACCGAAACTGTGTTTAATGAAAATAAAACGGTTATGACTCGATTATCTTGACCTTTATCTATCCAGATACCACAAGTATTTGCGTAAATGAAATTCAAATGGAACGAACGCGGAAAAGAAACAAAACAAATTAATAATAAAGAAAAAAACTGGAATAGAACAACACGAAATGTCCAAGCAGTTCAGTTAAATCCAAATTTAGTCTTGGAAATTGAGATTCGTTACTGTGAGAGGAATCCTGCGACGCCCTCCACTTTTTGGTCTTCCACCCTTTATACAACACAAGAAGCAAAATCTCGATAGAATCAATTCCAAACCAAAAGTAACAATTCAACCAAATTAAATTTTTGCTTCTTTAGAAAACGCTACGTGAAGAGATTTAAGGTTTAAAAATCGGCGTAGAAATCCCCCTATAGTGACGGATCGCAATTTCAACTAGAAAATTTACTTGAAGCATCGTGTTTTTTAATTATTAATTACCATAACCTTACAGTAAATTGCTTCATTTGCGACCATTTTTGTTTCTTAAATATTTTTTTAAAATAGCGCCTATCAATACAAACTAAAATTCAACAAATTGAATGACGTTAATAAATAATGAAATAGAAGCGTAATGCTTAAAAGATGCAACAGTTAAGCGAAATTAAGGCTATTTAAATGAAATTCGTCACTGTAAGAGGAGTCCTGTGGAGCCACATTGCTTTTATGGCATTTTTAACCGCAACGTTTCATTTTAGGAACTCTGCAAGAATTTCCTCTATAGAGATGAATTTTTAGAAGTCGCTACGCTCAAAGACTTAGGACTTGAGGACCGGCGTTAATTCTTCTTACAGTGAAAGTACGTCACTATATGGGGACTCCTGTGGAGCTGCTATGCTTTTTTAACTGTAAAGTTTCATTTTAGAAACTCTCCAAAATTTCTTCTAGAAAGTTAAATCTTTCTTTAGAAGTCGCTACGATCACAGATTTTGGGCTTGAGGACCGGCGTTAATTCCTCTTACAGTAAAAAGTTACTATTAAGGGAGTCCTGTGGAGATGCTCTCTCTTTTTAACTGCAACATTTCTACACAATTTCTTTTAAATCTTTTAAAAAGATGAATCTTCCCTTAGAGGTAACTAAGTTCAAAGACCTAGGGCTTGAGAACAGGCGTTAATTCCTCTTACATAGAAAAGTTATCACTATTGGAGGAGTCCTGTGTATTTTTAACTGCAACTTTTTCTTTTAAGAACTCTCCAAAATTTCTTCTAGAAAGATGAATCTCTCCTTAGAGGTCACTACGTTCAAAAACTTAAACCTTGAGGACCGGCGTTAATTCCTCTGGCAGTGAAAAAGCGTCACTATTGGGGACGTCCTGCGGGGCTACTCTGCCGTTTTAACTCCAACGCTTTATTTTAGAAACTCTCCAAAATTTCTTCTACAAAGTTGAGTCTTACTTTAACAGTCGCTACGTTCAAAAACTTAGGGCTTGAGGACGGGTGTTAATTCCTCATACAGTAAAAAAGTGTCACTATTAGGAGAGTGCTGTGTCCTTTTAACTGCAATGTTTTATTTTAGGAACTCTCCGAAATTTCTGCTAGAAAGATGAATCTCCTTATAGGTCGCTTCGTTCAAAAACTTAAACCTTAAAGACCGGCGTTAATTCCTCTTACAGTGAAAAAGCGTCACTATTGGGGAAGTCTGTGGAGCTACTCTGCCGTTTTAACTCAAACGCTTTATTTTAGGAACGCCCCAAAATTTTTTCTGCAAAGTTGAATCTTACTTTAGCAGTCGCTACGTTCAAAAACTTAGGGCTTGAGGACCGGCGTTAATTCCTCTTACAGTGAAAAGGTGTCTCTATTGGGGGAGTCCTGTGTCTTTTTAACTGCAACGTTTTATTTTAGGAACTCTCCAAAATTTCTGCTAGAATCTCTCCTTAGAGGTCACTACGTTCAAAAACTTAAACTTTGAGGACCGGCGTTAATTCCTCTTACAGTGAAAAACCGTCACTATTGGGGAAGTCCTGCGGGGCTACTCTGCCGTCTTAACTCCAACGCTTTATTTTAGGAACTCTCCAAAATTTCTTCTACAAAGTTGAATCTTATTTTAGCAGTCGCTACGTTCAAAACCTTAGGGATTGAGGACCGGCGTTAATTCCTCTTATAGTGAAAATGTGTCTCTATTGGGGGAGTCCTGTGTCTTTTTAACTGCAACGTTTTATTTTAGGAACTCTCCAAAATTTCTGCTAGAATCTCTCCTTAGAGGTCGCTTCGTTAAAAAACTTCAACCTTGAGGACCGGCGTTAATTCCTCTTACAGTGAAAAGACGTCACTATTGGGGAAGTCCTGTGTAGCTACTCTGCCGTTTTAACTCCAACGCTTTATTTTAGGAACTCTCCAAAATTTCTTCTACAAAGTTGAATCTTATTTTAGCAGTCGCTACGTTCAAAACCTTAGGGATTGAGGACCGGCGTTAATTCCCCTTATAGTGAAAATGTGTCTCTATTGGGGGAGTCCTGTGTCTTTTTAACTGCAATGTTTTATTTTAGGAACTCTCCGAAATTTCTGCTAGAAAGATGAATCTCTCCTTATAGGTCGCTTCGTTCAAAAACTTAAACCTTAAAGACCGGCGTTAATTCCTCTAACAGTGAAAAAGCGTCACTATTGGGGAAGTCTGTGGAGCTACTCTGCCGTTTTAACTCCAACGCTTTATTTTAGGAACGCCCCAAAATTTTTTCTGCAAAGTTGAATCTTACTTTAGCAGTCGCTACGTTCAAAATCTTAGGGCTTGAGGACCGGCGTTAATTCCTCTTACAGTGAAAAGGTGTCTCTATTGGGGGAGTCCTGTGTCTTTTTAACTGCAACGTTTTATTTTAGGAACTCTCCAAAATTTCTACTAGAATCTCTCCTTAGAGGTCGCTTCGTTAAAAAACTTAAACCTTGAGGACCGGCGTTAATTCCACTTACAGTAAAAAAACCTCACTATTGGGGAAGTCCTGTGTAGCTACGCTGCCGTTTTAACTCCAACGCTTTATTTTAGAAACTCTCCAAAATTTCTTCTACAAAGTTGAGTCTTACTTTAACAGTCGCTACGTTCAAAAACTTAGGGCTTGAGAACGGGTGTTAATTCCTCATACAGTAAAAAAGTGTCACTATTAGGGGAGTACTGTGTCCTTTTAACTGCAATGTTTTATTTTAGTAACTCTCCGAAATTTCTGCTAGAAAGATGAATCTTTCCTTATAGGTCGGTTCGTTCAAAAACTTAAACCTTAAAGACCGGCGTTAATTCCTCTTACAGTGAAAAAGCGTCACTATTAGGGAAGTCTGTGGAGCTACTCTGCCGTTTTAACTCCAACGCTTTATTTTAGGAACGCCCCAAAATTTTTTCTGCTAAGTTGAGTCTTACTTTAGCAGTCGCTACGTTCAGAAACTTAGGGCTTGAGGACCGGCGTTAATTCCTCTTACAGTGAAAAGGTGTCTCTATTGGGGGAGTCCTGTGTCTTTTTAACTGCAACGTTTTATTTTAGGAACTCTCCAAAATTTCTGCTAGAATCTCTCCTTAGAGGTCACTACGTTCAAAAACTTAAACCTTGAGGACCGGCGTTAATTCCTCTTACAGTGAAAAACCGTCACTATTGGGGAAGTCCTGCGGGGCTACTCTGCCGTTTTAACTCCAACGCTTTATTTTAGGAACTCTCCAAAATTTCTTCTACAAAGTTGAATCTTATTTTAGCAGTCGCTACGTTCAAAAACTTAGGGCTTGAGGACGGGTGTTAATTCCTCATACAGTAAAAAAGTGTCACTATTAGGAGAGTGCTGTGTCCTTTTAACTGCAATGTTTTATTTTAGGAACTCTCCGAAATTTCTGCTAGAAAGATGAATCTCTCCTTATAAGTCGCTTCGTTCAAAAACCTAAACCTTAAAGACCGGCGTTAATTACTCTTACAGTGAAAAAGCGTCACTATTAGGGAAGTCTGTGGAGCTACTCTGCCGTTTTAACTCCAACGCTTTATTTTAGGAACGCCCCAAAAATTTTTCTGCTAAGTTGAGTCTTACTTTAGCAGTCGCTACGTTCAGAAACTTAGGGCTTGAGGACCGGCGTTAATTCCTCTTACAGTGAAAAGGTGTCTCTATTGGGGGAGTCCTGTGTCTTTTTAACTGCAACGTTTTATTTTAGGAACTCTCCAAAATTTCTGCTAGAATCTCTCCTTAGAGGTCGCTACGTTCAAAAACTTAAACCTTGAGGACCGGCGTTAATTCCTCTTACAGTGAAAAACCGTCACTATTGGGGAAGTCCTGCGGGGCTACTCTGCCGTTTTAACTCCAACGCTTTATTTTAGGAACTCTCCAAAATTTCTTCTACAAAGTTGAATCTTATTTTAGCAGTCGCTACGTTCAAAAACTTAGGGCTTGAGGACGGGTGTTAATTCCTCATACAGTAAAAAAGTGTCACTATTAGGAGAGTGCTGTGTCCTTTTAACTGCAATGTTTTATTTTAGGAACTCTCCGAAATTTCTGCTAGAAAGATGAATCTCTCCTTATAAGTCGCTTCGTTCAAAAACCTAAACCTTAAAGACCGGCGTTAATTACTCTTACAGTGAAAAAGCGTCACTATTAGGGAAGTCTGTGGAGCTACTCTGCCGTTTTAACTCCAACGCTTTATTTTAGGAACGCCCCAAAAATTTTTCTGCTAAGTTGAGTCTTACTTTAGCAGTCGCTACGTTCAGAAACTTAGGGCTTGAGGACCGGCGTTAATTCCTCTTACAGTGAAAAGGTGTCTCTATTGGGGGAGTCCTGTGTCTTTTTAACTGCAACGTTTTATTTTAGGAACTCTCCAAAATTTCTGCTAGAATCTCTCCTTAGAGGTCGCTACGTTCAAAAACTTAAACCTTGAGGACCGGCGTTAATTCCTCTTACAGTGAAAAACCGTCACTATTGGGGAAGTCCTGCGGGGCTACTCTGCCGTTTTAACTCCAACGCTTTATTTTAGGAACTCTCCAAAATTTCTTCTACAAAGTTGAATCTTATTTTAGCAGTCGCTACGTTCAAAAACTTAGGGCTTGAGGACGGGTGTTAATTCCTCATACAGTAAAAAAGTGTCACTATTAGGAGAGTGCTGTGTCCTTTTAACTGCAATGTTTTATTTTAGGAACTCTCCGAAATTTCTGCTAGAAAGATGAATCTCTCCTTATAAGTCGCTTCGTTCAAAAACCTAAACCTTAAAGACCGGCGTTAATTACTCTTACAGTGAAAAAGCGTCACTATTAGGGAAGTCTGTGGAGCTACTCTGCCGTTTTAACTCCAACGCTTTATTTTAGGAACGCCCCAAAAATTTTTCTGCTAAGTTGAGTCTTACTTTAGCAGTCGCTACGTTCAGAAACTTAGGGCTTGAGGACCGGCGTTAATTCCTCTTACAGTGAAAAGGTGTCTCTATTGGGGGAGTCCTGTGTCTTTTTAACTGCAACGTTTTATTTTAGGAACTCTCCAAAATTTCTGCTAGAATCTCTCCTTAGAGGTCACTACGTTCAAAAACTTAAACCTTGAGGACCGGCGTTAATTCCTCTTACAGTGAAAAACCGTCACTATTGGGGAAGTCCTGCGGGGCTACTCTGCCGTTTTAACTCCAACGCTTTATTTTAGGAACTCTCCAAAATTTCTTCTACAAAGTTGAATCTTATTTTAGCAGTCGCTACGTTCAAAAACTTAGGGCTTGAGGACGGGTGTTAATTCCTCATACAGTAAAAAAGTGTCACTATTAGGAGAGTGCTGTGTCCTTTTAACTGCAATGTTTTATTTTAGGAACTCTCCGAAATTTCTGCTAGAAAGATGAATCTCTCCTTATAAGTCGCTTCGTTCAAAAACCTAAACCTTAAAGACCGGCGTTAATTACTCTTACAGTGAAAAAGCGTCACTATTAGGGAAGTCTGTGGAGCTACTCTGCCGTTTTAACTCCAACGCTTTATTTTAGGAACGCCCCAAAAATTTTTCTGCTAAGTTGAGTCTTACTTTAGCAGTCGCTACGTTCAGAAACTTAGGGCTTGAGGACCGGCGTTAATTCCTCTTACAGTGAAAAGGTGTCTCTATTGGGGGAGTCCTGTGTCTTTTTAACTGCAACGTTTTATTTTAGGAACTCTCCAAAATTTCTGCTAGAATCTCTCCTTAGAGGTCGCTACGTTCAAAAACTTAAACCTTGAGGACCGGCGTTAATTCCTCTTACAGTGAAAAACCGTCACTATTGGGGAAGTCCTGCGGGGCTACTCTGCCGTTTTAACTCCAACGCTTTATTTTAGGAACTCTCCAAAATTTCTTCTACAAAGTTGAATCTTATTTTAGCAGTCGCTACGTTCAAAAACTTAGGGCTTGAGGACGGGTGTTAATTCCTCATACAGTAAAAAAGTGTCACTATTAGGAGAGTGCTGTGTCCTTTTAACTGCAATGTTTTATTTTAGGAACTCTCCGAAATTTCTGCTAGAAAGATGAATCTCTCCTTATAAGTCGCTTCGTTCAAAAACCTAAACCTTAAAGACCGGCGTTAATTACTCTTACAGTGAAAAAGCGTCACTATTAGGGAAGTCTGTGGAGCTACTCTGCCGTTTTAACTCCAACGCTTTATTTTAGGAACGCCCCAAAAATTTTTCTGCTAAGTTGAGTCTTACTTTAGCAGTCGCTACGTTCAGAAACTTAGGGCTTGAGGACCGGCGTTAATTCCTCTTACAGTGAAAAGGTGTCTCTATTGGGGGAGTCCTGTGTCTTTTTAACTGCAACGTTTTATTTTAGGAACTCTCCAAAATTTCTGCTAGAATCTCTCCTTAGAGGTCACTACGTTCAAAAACTTAAACCTTGAGGACCGGCGTTAATTCCTCTTACAGTGAAAAACCGTCACTATTGGGGAAGTCCTGCGGGGCTACTCTGCCGTTTTAACTCCAACGCTTTATTTTAGGAACTCTCCAAAATTTCTTCTACAAAGTTGAATCTTATTTTAGCAGTCGCTACGATCAAAAACTTAGGGCTTGAGGACGGGTGTTAATTCCTCATACAGTAAAAAAGTGTCACTATTAGGAGAGTGCTGTGTCCTTTTAACTGCAATGTTTTATTTTAGGAACTCTCCGAAATTTCTGCTAGAAAGATGAATCTCTCCTTATAAGTCGCTTCGTTCAAAAACCTAAACCTTAAAGACCGGCGTTAATTACTCTTACAGTGAAAAAGCGTCACTATTAGGGAAGTCTGTGGAGCTACTCTGCCGTTTTAACTCCAACGCTTTATTTTAGAAACTCTCCAAAATTTCTTCTACAAAGTTGAGTCTTACTTTAACAGTCGCTACGTTCAAAAACTTAGGGCTTGAGGACGGGCGTTAATTCCTCATACAGTAAAAAAGTGTCACTATTAGGGGAGTACTGTGTCCTTTTAACTGCAATGTTTTATTTTAGGAACTCTCCGAAATTTCTGCTAGAAAGATGAATCTCTCCTTATAGGTCGCTTCGTTCAAAAATTTAAACCTTAAAGACCGGCGTTAATTCCTCTTACAGTGAAAAAGCGTCACTATTAGGGAAGTCTGTGGAGCTACTCTGCCGTTTTAACTCCAACGCTTTATTTTAGGAACGCCCCAAAAATTTTTCTGCTAAGTTGAGTCTTACTTTAGCAGTCGCTACGTTCAGAAACTTAGGGCTTGAGGACCGGCGTTAATTCCTCTTACAGTGAAAAGGTGTCTCTATTGGGGGAGTCCTGTGTCTTTTTAACTGCAACGTTTTATTTTAGGAACTCTCCAAAATTTCTGCTAGAATCTCTCCTTAGAGGTCACTACGTTCAAAAACTTAAACCTTGAGGACCGGCGTTAATTCCTCTTACAGTGAAAAAGCGTCGCTATTGGGGAAGTCCTGTGGAGTTACTCTGTCGTTTTAACTCCCAACGCTTTATTTTAGAAACTCTCCAAAATTTCTTCTACAAAGTTGAATCTTACTTTAGCAGTCGCTACGTTCAAAAACTTAGGGCTTGAGGACCGGCGTTAATTCCTCTTATAGTAAAAATGTGTCTCTATTGGGGGAGTCCTGTGTCTTTTTAACTGCAACGTTTTATTTTAGGAACTCTCCAAAATTTCTGCTAGAAAGATGAATCTCTCCTTATAGGTCGCTTCGTTCAAAAACTTAAACCTTAAAGACCGGCGTTAATTCCTCTTACAGTGAAAAAGCGTCACTATTAGGGAAGTCTGTGGAGCTACTCTGCCGTTTTAACTCCAACGCTTTATTTTAGAAACTCTCCAAAATTTCTTCTACAAAGTTGAGTCTTACTTTAACAGTCGCTACGTTCAAAAACTTAGGGCTTGAGGACGGGCGTTAATTCCTCATACAGTAAAAAAGTGTCACTATTAGGGGAGTACTGTGTCCTTTTAACTGCAATGTTTTATTTTAGGAACTCTCCGAAATTTCTGCTAGAAAGATGAATCTCTCCTTATAGGTCGCTTCGTTCAAAAATTTAAACCTTAAAGACCGGCGTTAATTCCTCTTACAGTGAAAAAGCGTCACTATTAGGGAAGTCTGTGGAGCTACTCTGCCGTTTTAACTCCAACGCTTTATTTTAGGAACGCCCCAAAAATTTTTCTGCTAAGTTGAGTCTTACTTTGGCAGTCGCTACGTTCAGAAACTTAGGGCTTGAGGACCGGCGTTAATTCCTCTTATAGTGAAAAGGTATCACTATTGGGGGAGTCCTGTGTCTTTTTAACTGCAACGTTTTATTTTAGGAACTCTCCAAAATTTCTGCTAGAATCTCTCCTTAGAGGTCGCTTCGTTCAAAATCTTAAACCTTGAGGACCGGCGTTAATTCCTCTGGCAGTGAAAAAGCGTCACTATTGGGAAAGTCCTGTAGAGTTACTCTGCCGTTTTAACTTCATCGCTTTATTTCAAGAACTCTCCAAAATTCCTTCTAGAAAGTTAAATGTTACTTTAGCAGTCGCTACGTTCAAAAACTTAGGGCTTGAGGACCGGCGTTAATTCCTCATACAGTGAAAATATGTTACTATTAGGGGAGTACTGTGTCTTTTTAACTGCAACGTTTAATTCTAGGAATTCTTCAAAATTTCTTCAAAAAAGTTGAATCTTTCTTTAGCAGTCGCTACGTTCAAAGACTTAGGGCTTGAGGACCGGCGTTAATTCCTTCTAAAGTGAAAATATGTCACTGTTAGGGGAGTACTGTGTCCTTTTAACTGCAACGTTTTATTTTAGGAACTCTCCAAAATTTCTTCTAAAAAGTTGAGTCTTACTTTAACAGTCGCTACGTTCAAAAACTTAGGGCTTGAGGACGGGTGTTAATTCCTCATACAGTAAAAAAGTGTCACTATTAGGGGAGTACTGTGTCCTTTTAACTGCAACGTTTTATTTTAGGAACTCTCCAAAATTTCTTCTAGAAAATTGAATCTTTGTTTAGAAGTCGCTACGTTCAAAAACTTAGGGTTTGAGGACCGGCGTTAATTCCTCTTGTAGTGAAAAGGTATTGGGGGAGTCTTGTGTCTTTTTAACTGGAACGTTTTCATTTAGAGACCCTTCAAAATTTTCTTTGAAACAACAAATCTACAAACGCCACGTCTCGAATTTAAGAGTCAAAACGACGACGTATAACTCCCCTTACAATGACGGATCTCGCTTCCAAATTCCTAAATAATTACGAAAACCAAACGCGACAGCGTCATGTGTTCGATTATTATTAATAATTGATCACCTCCAGCAAATTTGGAACAATACAACTACGTCAGTCGCGGTATTCGTTTCCATCTTCATTTCTCTTCACCGTCTCCTCCGAAGACACATTGACATACATTCATTCAACAGCAACAATGACGCCATTTGGTAACACAAATAATTAATAATGTTATTAACAAATAACGCAACGACGATTCTCATAGAGAAAACGTGACGTCAAATTGACATTTAAGAATGTTGTCGTCTTTTTACAATATATATGCAGATTTGACTCATGGTAATTGATGCGTAATGAGACTTTATCGTTGTGTTAATGATATTGAATCAGATGATACGTTTCATGGTTGTTTGAGTCGTGGTTTTGGTAACGAAAACGTGCATCCTTGCACTAACCGCGTTGGTGTGACGAGTGACGACCTTCCTTCCGTCTCTAGTTGTCGCTCTAGAATTATTTAGTCATCCTCGGGATTATCGCGGTAATACGTTTCCTTGTCTAACGATGTAATCGCGTTCGACAAATTTCGAAGGCAATTTAGTTGGAGAAACGAACTGTTGAGGTACAAAGTTCGAAATTTTCTTTGTTAATCTTTGGTCGGATGGACTGAAACTGACTAGTTGTGGCGTTAATTAAAACTGGTTTTTACTACTTGACGTCGATTAGAACGAAACTAGATTTAGTTTTGTGTTTACGATTGTTGATTGTTGAAGCAGGAGGAGCTAAAGTTATAAGGAAGAGTTGAGAATTTACAGTTTTCTACTTTTTGGTTTGAAACCAAATTCGATTTTTACAGCTAGAGCGTTGTTCAATTTTTTGAATTTTTTTTTTAATAATTTATCATAATCCTTGAACTAACTTTTGTTAAGGAGTAAAAAGTGAGAAGAAGGGACAAAACAATATAAAAGTTCTGACTTGGAAAAGAAATTGCAATATTATTTTTTTTTAAATAAAAGTTAGAAAGATTTCCAACAAAACAAAGAATAAGAATATGTTGTTGTGACAAGAAGAAGAGAGAAGGGAGAAGACATAATTATTAAAAATAAATAGTAAATAAGATTGAAGTAGCGAGAAAAGAGTAAAGAATGGAAAACAAAAAATGACAGAAGGATAAGAAAGTTATAAAAAGAAAAAACAAGGAAATGAAAGTTAAAATTAATTTCTACTTAAAATGTAAAATTAAAAACAAAATTTTGCACGTAACGAATGAATGCTAAAACAGACAATTAGAGGAAACAATTTTTGCTTTGACTTCTTCCTTTGACTAAACTTGTGTAGATTACTTAAAATATTTGTAATCAGTTTGGTATTTGACATTTTTTTTGGAAAAGTGTCGAACTTCGAAAAAAAAATCTTCTAAACTATTTACCTCGAGTACCTTATGTCGCTTGATAATTACTTGCGAAAAAATACTGAAATTTGATTTGGATTGAGTGTTCAAATGGCGACACTTATTGAAAATGTCAGAAAAGCGTAAAACTTTTCCCAATACTTTCCAACTCGATCCGATTTCTGCATAATGCAATCCCATTTCCGTTTTCACAACATATCGGTACGAGTGGGATTCGGGCCTCGCTAATTATCGATATTGATATTTAACCTGATTAAGCCCAAGATTTATTCAGATGAAAAAGCGTGTAGTAGATTAAAATTGATTTTAATTAAAACGAAGAGTACCCAACAGAAAATTAGAAAAGCAAAACCGGGAGCTATTAAAACAAATCACCGCATCTAACTAGAGCAGCGACATCAATCATTTCAAATATTTTTCCTGCAAAAAAAATCTCATCAATAACCCAAGAAAGGCCAATAGGTTAATATGCAGATCCAGCTACCATTAGCCTCGCTTCTTCGCCGGAGATGAACTTTTCAACCCAACTTTTACAGTTAGTTACACAAGCGAAACTGCGGCCTTGATTACAACGTTAGATCAAGAAATATTGCACCTACGTACATTATTTAAACATGTTAATTAAAACAGTAAATCGTACGCTGCTCCACGCTTTAACTTTACGATTTACGTTTACGACCAGCGGAAACTGAGCCATTTATTAAAATAAATTGAAACGTTTCGAAATCGACGAGAAAGCCATTTTCGAGCGACCCTCAAAATCCCGGATAATTGGCCTAAAGTAGAAAAATCGAATTTCTTCTCCCATTTTTTGAGTTAATGAGATTTTGCGTTGATTTTGTTAATTTGTACCTACCGTGTTGAAGAGCGGCCATAGCAACAACTGACTGTCATTTATTGATTGCAGCTGGGTCACAGGGCAGGCTTCGAGGGATGGTGCGTTATTGCTATCTGCAACCGGATCCTCCACAGCTTCTCCCTACTGGTACAATAGAAGAAAAATTTGGTTAATTAACGTCCATCAAGTATCGAAAACGAGAAGCTGTAAGTACGAAATATTTTGTTTACAAGCGATTCGTAACACGAGCCGCCCAATTACTTAATTAAGCAATTAAATTAGGAATTAAATTTAATTAGAGGCAACCGCCAGTCGTTAGGTTCGTGCAAAAGGCATTCGCTAATTTTTTTTTTTTTTTTTTAGCGATTTAGAAGTGAAATTTTTGGTAGTTGTAAAACGAGCGGTTGGTTAAAAGGAATCGATATAACATTTTTATTACCAATTTTAAAACTACCTTCACTAAATGCAAAAATTTTACGTTGGATAATAACTGTAAATTTTTAAAGGTTATTTGGAAATTTTACGAATTTCTCGGGAGATGGCAGCACTTGACCCACTATTTTTTTTGGCGGGTTGGCTGAACTGTCGTTAAAGTGTTTGCGAAATTTCGCGTTAAAATTCCTAGTAGTTTTTTTTCTACAATTATTTAAAGCAGCGCGTGCAGTTACTAATAAACTGAAATAATTCAGTAGAGACAAGGAAATTGCTGAAAATGGGAAATTAAAAGTCTGAAATAGAAAAGTAATTCAGGGTGATGAGGTAAAGTTATAAGATACATGAAATAATTAAATTTAGAAAATTTATTCAAAAAAATAATTTACAGGAAGAAAAGTTTGAAAGAATATAAGAAATTTGTAATTTTAACTTTCAAATTATTTTAAAGATTGCAACACCTGATCCATAATTTTTTTGAGTTGGCTGCACTGTTCTTAATGTGTCTGGGAAATTTCGCGTCAAAATTCCAAATAGTTTTTCTTCCACAATTACTTAAAGCAACGCCTGCACTTACTAATAAGTTTAATTAAATAAAAAAAAATAAAAAAATGCTGAAAGAGCAGAAAATTAAAAGTAAAGCTGTAAAATAGAGAATAAATACAAAGTATTGAGATGAAGTTACAAGAATAAAGAAAATAAATAAATTTAGAAAATCCAAAAAAGATCAACAAACCTAAAGACGAAAATTGTAGAAAGAAAAGCTTGCAAAAATTTAAGAAAATTGTAATTTTAACCATCAAATCACTCTGAAGATGGCAACACCTGACCCATATTTTTTTTGAGTTGGCTGTACTGTCCTTAAAGTGTTTGGGAAATTTCGTTTCAATATTCCAAATAATTATTTTTCCACAATTTTTTTAAGCATCGCCTGCACTTACCAATAAATTTAATTAAATAAGGAAAAAGAAGAAAATGCTGAAAGAACAGAAAAGTGAAACTAAAGCTGTAAAATAGAAAATAAATACAAATTATTGAGATTAAGTTACAACAAAAAAAAATTTGAAAATCCAAAAATAATCAATAAATGTAAAGACGAAAAATGTAGAAAGGAAAGTTTGCAAGAATTTAATAAAATTGTAATCTTAACCTTCAAATTACTCTGAAGATGGCAGTACTTGATCCACATTTTTTTTGAGTTGGCTGCAGTGTCCTTAAAGTGTTTGGGAGATCTTGCGTCAAAATTCCAAATAGTTTTTCTTACACATTTATTTAAAGCAACGCCTGCACTTACTAATAAATTTAATTAAACAAAGAAAAAGAGGAAAATGCTGAAAGAGCAGAAAATTGAAACTAAAGCTGTAAAATAGAGAATCAATAGAAAGTGTTGAGATGAAGTTACAAGAATAAAAAAATAAATAAATTCAGAAAATCCAAAAAGGATCAATAAACCTAAAGACGAAAATTGTAGAAAGAAAAGTTTGCAAGAATTTAAGAAAATTATAATTTTAACCTTCAAATTACTCTGAAGATGGCAGCACTTGATCCACATTTTTTTGAGTTGGCTGTACTGTCCTTAAAGTGTTTGGGAAATTTCGCTTCAATATTCCAAATAATTATTTTTCCACAATTTTTTTAAGCATCGCCTGCACTTACCAATAAATTTAATTAAATAAGGAAAAAGAAGAAAATGCTGAAAGAACAGAAAAGTGAAACTAAAGCTGTAAAATAGAAAATAAATACAAATTATTGAGATTAAGTTACAACAAAAAAAAAATTTAGAAAATCCAAAAAGAATCAATAAATATAAAGACGAAAAATTTAGAAAAAAAAGTTTGCAAGAATTTAAGAAAATTGTAATTTTAACCTTCAAATTACTCTGAAGATGGCAGCACTTGATCCACATTTTTTTGAGTTGGCTGCAATGTCGTCAACGTGTTTGGGAGATCTTGCGTCAAAATTCCAAATAGTTTTTCTTACACATTTATTTAAAGCAACGCCTGCACTTACTAATAAATTTAATTAACAAAGAAAAATAAGAAAATGCTGAAAGACCAGAAAATTGAAACTAAAGCTGTAAAATAGAGAATCAATAGAAAGTATTGAGATGAAGTTACAAGAATAAAAAAAAATTTGAAAATACAAAAAGGATCAATAAATATAAGGACAAAAAATGTAGATAAACAAGTTTGCAAGAATTTAAGAAAATTATAATTTTAACCTTCAAATTACTCTGAAGATGGCAGCACTTGATCCACATTTTTTTTGTGTTGGCTGTACTGTCCTTAAAGTGTTTGGGAAATTTCGCTTCAATATTCCAAATAATTATTTTTCCACAATTTTTTTAAGCATCGCCTGCACTTACTAATAAATTTAATTAAATAAAGAAAAAGGAAAAATGCTGAAAGAGCTGAAAAGTGGAACTAAAGCTGTAAAATAAAAAATAAATACAAAGTATTGAGATTAAGTTACAAAAATTAAAAAAAAAATGAAAATCCAAAAAGTATCAATAAATTAAAAGACAAAAAATGTAGAAAAAAAAGTTTGCAAGAATTTAAGAAAATTGTAATCTTAACCTTCAAATTACTCTGAAGATGGCAGCACTTGATCCACATTTTTTTTGAGTTGGCTGCAATGTCCTTAAAGTGTTTGCGAGATCTTGAGTTAAAATTCCAAATAGTTTTTCTTACACATTTATTTAAAGCAACGCCTGCACTTACTAATAAATTTAATTAACAAAGAAAAATAAGAAAATGCTGAAAGAGCAGAAAATTGAAACTAAAGCTGTAAAATAGAAAATAAATACAAAGTATTGAGATTAAGTTACAAGAATAAAAAAAAAATTTGAAAATCCAAAAAGGATCAATAAATATAAGGACAAAAAGTGTAGATAAAAAAGTTGGCAAGAATTTAACAAAATTGTAATTTTAACCTTCAAATTACTCTGAAGATGGCAGCACTTGATCCACATTTTTTTTTTAGTTGGCTGTCCTTAAAGTGTTTGGGAAATTTCGCGTCAAAATTCCAAATAGTTATTTTTCCACAACTTTTTAAAGCATCGCGTGCATAAGTTAGAATTGAAGTAAATTAAACAAAGAAAAAAAATGAACAAAAAGCGGAAAGAGGAGAAAACTGGTTATTGAGGATTATTGCAAGAGCTTGATTTTGGCTCTATTCTATTTCTTAAAATTTTAAGCGCCCCTTTTTTACTTCTTTTGAAAATTGACGTAAAGAACACGAAAGCCAAATCGTGAAAATACTCTTTAGAACAGAAACAACAGACGATCACAGAACAAGTTACGTTAAAAAAAAAAAAAAAAAAACTTGACGTCAGTTGAGACCTCACACGTACGATCTCGTAAATTTCACAGCTCAAAATTCAAAATCTTAAGTGCCATCAATCCATCTTCGAACGAGATGATTTTATAATTTATTTTCAGGTTATTTTTAGGTTATCCAAATAAATGGAAATTCCGCATTCCAGCGGTGATTCAGCGATTCTACTAAAAAAAATTCTCCTCACGGCACCAATAACGTAATCGTTTATTGGACGTTCAAACAAAACCAACAATAAATTGTTAGAAGTAAAAAAAAATCCAACAAATCGTCAACGTCTTATTTATCGTCACTCAACTTGCGAGTTACTAGTGGAAGTTACTGGGACATTTTTATTTATTACATCGATGATAAAATTGCATTTGTGCAACAGTTGCCAGGCACAAATCGGAAAATTTCCACACTTTTGATGGAATCGATTCAATTTTTTTTCCATTTTATTTTTCACTTAGGAACAAATTTTGCATCATATCCGCGTATTTACAAGTTAGTCGAGCAACCTTGTCAAATATTCAAGGCAGCGCGTTCGCCTTACGTGTGCATTTACATTCCTTCGACGACCTTAACGTTCAGATTCCTTCGACCAATGATTCTTATTGAACATTTTCAACTATTTAACGAAACAATTCGTGTTCAATGACGTCACATCGCCGCCTTCATTAACGAATTAACGTTCATAATCACGACCGACCTTGCTTGCACTCGTTGATAAGGGTTGGACGCAGAGGGTGAACACGCAACACGACACGAATCGAAATTAATTCATTTTACCACTCTACCGGTTCCGTGACGCTCTCCACTCGTATTTCTTAAAGTCGACAATTTTACACATTCCGATTACGATTCCCCACACGTCAAACCAAAAGAGCGACCTCGACACTCCAAAACAACAGTTTAATAACATCACTGAAAGGGGAGTACTATGACGACCCCTGCCTTTAGTCTAGACGCATAGCGTCATTAAAGAGGAGCAAACAAAATAGCGCCGCCACTGACGTCCAAATTACAACACAGAATTTCTATGGCATCACTGGCAAGGGAATACTGTGGCGGCCCGTGGCTACAGCACTTAAACGCAAACAACGTCGATAAAGCTTTTTTAGGGAGCGTTACTAAAGAGGAGTTGAATTGAGACCCAATTTCATTTGTAAAGCGTCGCCACTGTCGTTAAAATTTCAATATCACTGAAGAGGGAGTACTGTGGCGACCTGTTATTACAGTCAAATTTATCTCTACTCAACATTCGGACGTAAAGAACGTGGCGTTATTATAGTCACTAAAGAGGAGTTGGATGACAAATTTCGCCAACGCCTTTAGCGATATTGTTACACATATTGAAGCTGTAATATTAAAGAGGAATTCTGTGGCGGCCCATGTCAAAATTAATTTTGACCCACACATCATTCAAATGCAACTAGCTTTGATAGCGCGTTTTTATTAATGTCACTAAAGAGGAGTTCGGTGGCGCTCCAAATCCACTTTCAAATTGAGTATCATCCTTAAGCAAAATAAATACCTCTGGCGTTCTTGTAACAGATATTAGAATCAATATGACGACGTCATCAAAGAGGGGTTAGATGGCGGATCATTTAATTTTCAAGATGGTTTCCTCCTAATAGCAGTTGATTTAGTCAAAATTAATAGTGTCATTGCTGCAAATTTGGAAATTGCTACTGGGTTTTATAGCGTCATTCAACAAACAATTGTGCATAAGCTGCTTCACTAAGGAGGACTACTGTGGCGGACTAGCAAATACTGCAATTTGGTACTAGAAAAAAAATGGCGTCACACGAAAAACTTGTATATAGTCAATTGCGATAGCGTTACCATAACTGACAGTAATTATCATTTCACTAAAGAGGACTACTGTGGCGGCCCAACCATTGTTTTTTTTTTAGTAAATCAAAAAATTGTGGTCGATGTCCATATTAAAATATAATGTCGACCATCAAACAATGATACGTGATCGCGTCACTGAGGAGGAATACTGTGACGGACCAGCAAAAACTAAAAGTTGGTGCGGCGCAAGAAGTGTTACTGGAAAAAATTCGTACACATTGAAAAGCGATAACGTTACAGCTATTAATAGTGAATCAAAATCGTTTCACTAAAGAGGAGTGTTGTGACGGCCATACCGTAATTGAAATGGCACTGTTTTAGTAAATTGAAAAACGCCTTCAGGATACTAAGGTGACTCTAGAAACATTCATTGATACTTCCTGTAAATTTCTAGTCCAAAATGGCGGCGCTCCTAGCAACGTTAAAATTTCAATTACGTCACTAAAGAGGAATTTTGTGGCGGCTCTCTCTTGTGATTTCGACCAACAAACAATGATATACTCATGAATAAACAATCAATAGACGTTGCGTTAAAGACCGCGTCACTGCAGAGGAGTACTGTGACGGTCTTATTAAGTGTCTCTTTTTGATGGATCTAAAGAAGGTATTAAGACTTGACGAATACTTCAAAAAATGCTTCAGCGAGTTTATTTTCTGAAAGGGTCGACAGGTACTTCCTGCCCTTGTAAACATGGCGTCGATTGATCCTGACGTCGCCAACTTTACCGTCAGTCGTAAAACGTAAAAGTTTCCACAAACAAGTTTGATGGTCGATGAAGGAGTAACGTTGCCCGAATTAGATTTTGTTTGATCCTTAAAGGTCGATAAAGGAGAGTTTTGGATGAAGGGGATGGCGGAAAAACGGGGGGGGAAGAGGGGATCGTATTGCGACGGGAATCAACAGATATATCGTTGTGAAAAGTTTACGTAAACAATCGGTTCTGGGTAATTCATTATCTAAATTCGGAAGTTGGATCACGAAAGGAGAAACGAGACACGAGAATAGAAGGGAAGGATCGATAATGGCGGCAATCGACGATGAACATCGCATCGTTAACTTGTAAATAATTGAAATTGAGAGGACGTTACACAAAGAGCAACGGACGGATGGTGTAATTTTGTTTGTTCGTTAACAATTCTGTTTGGGGAGTTTCTTGGTGCATGCAACAATGTAATAGAGAAAGACGACCAGAGAACTCTTTTCTTAGTTTACTTTCTTTGAGTTTTTCTTCAATTAAATGATAGATAATGGACGAACCTAAAGCTTTAGTTGAAACTATTAAATTTAGAAAATAGAGAAGCTATTTGAGCTTATAGAGCGATTTGACTCTCTAATGAGTAGATTTTTTAAAATGATAGATGTAGAACACATAATCGCTTTTAGAAGAAGTTTAATGTATTGACTCTAAAATGAGTATATTTAAATGACTACAATGCAGTATATAAATAATTGCTCTAGAATCAAAAAGAAGTATTGAAATGAGAGTTATAATTTTAAGATTTTTCAACACTGACTCTATTTACTTGTGTTATTACAGCAATTTTTAAAACAATATAAAATGACATTGCTCTAGAATTACCAGTCCAAAAGTTATAGAGTCTTAAACTGAAGAGTTAGAATTTTGCAAAATCTTTTTCTCTTTTTGAATAGCAATAAACCTTCTATTAGTTCGTTTCTTTACTTACTTCCTCTATCTCTACTAGTTAGAGCACTGAATTGTTTAAAAAACCTTCAGAAATCAAAGTCTCTAGAACGTGGCAGTAGAACTCTATCATGTAAGATAATTTGAAAATATCTTGACTCGCGCTACAGCAATCCGATATTGTGAGATAGTGTTAAAATTTGCTCAAATTTCTATATAAATAGTGACTCTAGAATCAGAAGCTCTTAAGTTCCAGTCATTGAAACTCTATTTGAAATTTTACAATATTTGTTCTGTAGTGCTGTACGAGCCATAACTAGTTTCTACTTTCCTATTTGGTATCTAAATGATTACTCTAAGACTACTGGTAGAGAAGTAAATCTCTGGAATTTGAGAGTCAAAGTTCTACGACTTCTTTTCTCATCACCCAAAATTCTAGAATTCGCTGTCAATTTTTAATCTTACTACAATTCACTCAAATTATTATTTATAGTTTTATCTGTTCTACTTTTTAATAGAGTAGCAAATTACTCATAAGCAAATGTATCAATTATTGTTTCATGACTAGAGAGTTAAAAATCACGGACTCTGGAATTTGAGAATAAGAATTGTATGATTTCTTAACAATTACTTTTAATTAATACTCAATGAGGATTAACCATGAAATTCTATTTGTTTAATTTGGTGATAGAGCACAGAGCACTAAATTTGCTACAAAATACTACATGAACACTTGCTCTGAAATCAGCAATTGAAGAATTAGGGTCTCATAAAACAATTAAAGCTCCAAAATTCGTTGATTATTCATCCTCTTACTACAATTCGAAAAAATCAATATCTAGATCTACTTGTTCTGTTTTTTAGTAAAGAAGTAAATTGTTTATAAATGAAAGGGACAACTATTTCTCTAGAATAGGAGAACCCAACTTTATAGGTTCTGGAATTTAAAACTAAGAATTAGACAATATCTTAGGATTTCTTTAGTATAACTCAATAACTATTAATTATAAAATTCTATTTGTTCCCTAAATTTGTCACAAAATACTAGAAAATAGTTGCTCTGGAATTTACGGTTAAAGAAATAGAGTCTAAAGCACTAAAATTCTACAATTCACTGATAATTCTTAACTACACTACAGTTCATTAAAACCATTATTTACATCTCTACTTGTTCTATTTTTTAGTAAAGCACAAAGTTACCTATAGAGACATATATCGATTATTATTCTATGACAAGAGAGTCAAAAATTATGGACTCTGGAATTTTAGAGTAAAAATTTTACGATCTCTTAACAATTGTTCTTAATTATAACTTGACGTAAAACAATTCTGTTTGTCTACTTCTGTGATATAGTACTAAATTTGCATAAAACAATATATGAACATTTGCTCTGAAATCAGCAGCACAGAAGTTAGAGTGTCATGGAACAACTAAAATTCTAAAATTCGTTAATAATTCGTATTTTAACTACAATTCAATAAAAACAATTTCCACGTATCTACTTGCGTTACTATTAATAAATTAACAAATTGTCTATAGATAGGAGAAAAAATTAATACTCTAGAATGGGAGAAGCAAATATTACAAACTCTGTAATTTGAAACTAAGAATGAAACGATTTTTTAGGCATTTTTACTATAACTTGCTAAGGATTAATTATAAAATTCTACTGTTTCAATATTTTGGTAGAGTTCTAAATTTTCCCAAAAAACTAGCTCTGGAATTTGCGAATGAAGAGATAGATAGAGTCGCACTCAACAACTAGAATTTTAGAATTTGCAGATAATTTTTAATTTTACTACAATTCTCTAAAACCATTATTTACAGTTCTACTCGTTCTACTTTTTAATAGAGTATCGAATTGTCTATAAATAAATATTTCAATTATTGTTCCATGACAGGAGTCAAAAATTACGGACTCTGGAATTTGAGAATAGAAATTATACAATTTCTTAACAATTACTTTTTAGTTATAACTCGATGAAGATTAATCATGAAATTCTATTTGTTTAGTTTGGTGATAGAGCACTAAATTTGCCACAAAATACTACACAAACACCTGCTCTGAAATCAGCAATTGAAGAGTTAGAGTCTCATTGAATAATTAAAGCTCTAAAATGCGTTGAATATTCATATTCTTACTACAATTCGAAAAAATCAATATCTACAGATCTACTTGTTCTGTTTTTAGTAAAGAAGTAAATTGTTTATAAATGAAAGGGACAACTATTTCTCTAGAATAGGAGAACCCAATTTTATAGGCTCTGGAATTTAAAACTAAGAATTAGACAATATCTTAGGATTTCTTTAGTATAACTCAATAACTATTAATTATAAAATTCTATTTGTTCCCTAAATTTATCACAAAATACTAGAAAATAGTTGCTCTGGAATTTACGGTTAAAGAAATAGAGTCTAAAGCACTAAAATTCTACAATTCACTGATAATTCTTAACTACACTACAGTTCATTAAAATCATTATTTACATCTCTACTTGTTCTATTTTTTAGTAGAGCACAAAGTTACCTATAGAGACATATATCGATTATTATTCTATGACAGGAGAGTCAAAAATTATGGACTCTGGAATTTTAGAGTAAAAATTTTACGATCTCTTAACAATTGTTCTTAATTATAACTTGACGTAAAACAATTCTGTTTGTCTACTTCTGTGATATAGTACTAAATTTGCATAAAGCAATATATGAACATTTGCTCTGAAATCAGCAGCACAGAAGTTAGAGTGTCATGGAACAACTAAAATTCTAAAATTCGTTAATAATTCGTATTTTAACTACAATTCAATAAAAACAATTTCCACGTATCTACTTGCGTTACTATTAATAAATTAACAAACTGTCTATGGATAGGAGAAAAAATAAATTCTCTAGAATGAGAGAAGCAAATATTACGAGCTCTGGAATTTGAAACTAAAAATTAAACGATTTCTTAGCAATTTTTACTATAACTCGATAAGGATTAATTATAAAATTCTACTGTTTCAATATTGTGGTAGAGTCCTAAATTTTCCACAAAAAACTAAGTCTGGAATTTGCGGTTGAAGAGATAGAGTCTCAACCAATAAAATTCTAGAATTTGCTGGTAATTCTTAATTTTACTACAATTGACTAAAATCATTATTTACAGTTCTACTTGTTTAACTTTTTAATAGAGTACAAGATTGCCTATAAATAAATATGTCAATTATTGTTCCAAGACAAGAGAGTCAAAAATTACCAACTCTGAAATTTGAGAATATAAATTGTACGATTTCTTAACAATTATTTTTACTTCTACTTGTCTAATTTGGTGACAGAGCACTAAATTTGCCACAAAATACTACATAAACACTTGCTCTGAAATCAGCAATTGAAGAGTTAGAGTCGCATTGAACAATTAAAGCTCTAAAATACGTTGATTATTCCTATTCTCACTACAGTTCGATAAAAAAAACAATATCTACAGATCTGCTTGTTCTGTTTTTTTAGTGAAGAAGTGAATTGTTTATAAATGGAAGGAGCAACGATTGGTCTAGGATAGAAGAGCCTAATTTTACGGGTTCTGGAATTTGAAACTAAGAATTAGACGACATCTTAGGATTTCTTTAATATAACTCAATAAGGATTAATTATAAAACACTACTTGTTCAGTTTTGTAGTAGTGACCTAAATTTTCTACATAACACTAGAAAATAGTTGCTCTGGAATCTGCGGTTGAAGAGATAGAGCCTCAACCACTAAAATTCTACAATTCATTAAAATCGATATTTACAGCTCTACTTGTTCTATTTTTAGTAAAGTAGCACTTTACCTATTAATAAATATAACAATGATAGAAGAGTAGAAAATTATGGACTCTGGAATTTCAGAGTAAAAATTTTGCGATTTCTCAACGATTGCTTTAATTATAACTCGATGAGGAAGAATTGTGAAATTCTATTTGTTTAACTTTATGATTCTAAAGTTGCCACAAAGCAATATATGAATATTTGCTCTGAAATCAGCAGTTGAGAAGTTAGAGTCTAAAATTCGTTAATAATTCGTATTTTTACTACAATTCAATAAAAACAATTTCCATCTATCTACTTGCCCTACTATTAATAAATAAAGAAATTGTCTATAAATAGGATACAAAATAATTACTCTAAGATGGGAGAGTCAAATATTACGAACTCTGGAATTTGAAAACGATTTCTTAGGATTTTTTACTATAACTCACTAAGGATTAATTATAAAATTCTACTGTGTCAATATTGTGGTAGCTTACTAAATTTTTCATAAAACAATATATGAACATTTGCTCTAAAATCAGCCGTTGAGGTATTAGAGTCGCATAGAACAATTAAAATTCTAAAATCTGTTGATTATCTTTATTTTCACTACAATTCAATAAAAAATATCTACAATTATGTTTGTTGTATATTTAAATAAAGTAGCAAATTACCTATAAATAGCTAAATCAATAATTTTTTAGCGACAGAAGAGTCAAAAATTACAGTCTCTAGAATTTGAGAGCAAAAAACGATTTCATAACAATTTTTTATTCTAACTCGATATGGTTTGGGTATAAAATTCTACTTTTCAGTTTCGTCATAGAGCATTAAATTTCCCACAAGATACTGAAAGCATATTTGTTGTAAAATCAATAGTTGAAGCGTTATAGATCGACAACTTTTTAGAATGAGTTGATAATTCAATTTTTTGCTGCAATTTCAAAAAATTTATAATTATATATTTGTTAGATTTTCTACTAAAGTAATAAATTGTCTGTGAATCGATTAATCAATTAATATTCTACAATAAACAAATCAGGAGTTGCGATCTCTTGAATGTGAAAGTTAACATTTGAAAATTTGTAAATAATTTCTCAAACTCATCAAAAATAATTTCAAAATTCTATTTTCTATGATGAACCACTAAATTTTCTACAAAACAACACATCAATAATAATTATTCTACAACACAACTTTCTATGGCATAAGAAAGAAAAATTACAAAAAAAAATTTTTTCGAAAATTCTCTCGTTATCGTAGTCCAGTAAGGATTTTATTTATTTATTTAATCATAAGGGGCGAAATTGTCTACGTAACTTAAATCAATTAAATTCAACAACATAAATCGGTAAAAGAGACGTTTATAGTTTTAATTTTTGTTACTATTTTGCTTTGAAGCAATAAATTGTTCCCAAAGCGATTTATTGTTCTAAAAACTGTCTTTCCCAAATTTAAGAAATTTACGATTCACGATTCACTAGTTCGCCTGTTACTCTCTTAATTGTTCTATTTCGGGATAAAGCAGTAAATTGTTTAAATTGGAAGATAAATTATTATTTTAGTAGAAGTGATTCGGGAATTGTGGCAGCTACAATTTCGAAATTATACAATTTGTTGATAATTAAATTTTACATCGTAACTGACTAATAATTTAATTTATGATTTTATTTAGGACTTTATTTCGTTTTAGAGCACTAAATTCTGTTAGAGACAGAAATTAAAATAATTCTCAGGTAAACGGCTTGGGAATTAACTAGTGGAATTTTGATTAAATTTCAGTTAAAATCTCAACCTTTGAATGGGGAAAAATTGGCCCTTAAGCGAAACACGGAAACCAGGAGCCCGGAGCAAGTGGCGGTTTAAAAATTTTAAATTACAGTTCTAAACGACATGACGTAAATCGGAATTTCTAATTACAAATTGGGAAACGTCTCTTTTCCCCTCCGATTTTATGCAACGAAAAGCCGATTTTTTGTGAAAGCCGGCAAAATTTGCATGTAAATTCCCATTTTTAAGAATTTCTTATGGAAAACGAGCCATTAGAGTCGGTTGCTTTATTGCTAACAGGAAACGGGGTCGAATTAAAAAAATTATTATCAATATGATCGAGAGAGGCGATAAAATCCATTAGTGGTCCATCCAAATTTGCATTTTCCAAATCATAATCGTCGCTGCCACTTAACAAGAAAGTCAAGAAACGTCATTGCACCTGTTCGCCTCGTCCAATCACTCAATCATTGAGCAATAACCAAATCAAAAATTTACCTAACCGAACCTTCGTTTCCGGGTTTCATCCGCAAAAATTAAAAATGGAAAACTGAAATTTAATCAAAGTTTTGTGATTGAAAAGAAAAACCTTGCGAGAAAATCGGGGAAGGCCGTGCTACCGAAAACGGTTCGCAGCCAACTAAAAAAACCGTAAACGTTCAGGAAAAGGTCGTCGAGTTTCCATTATTTAAAGAATTAAAAATCGATAAAATCCAAGGAAAATTTCATCGTTTTTTTCGCAGTTTTCTTATTACGTTAGAGATTGTAAAAAGCGAATTCCAACGCAACAATTGAATCGGGAAAATTCCGAACTTAAAAGTTTTCCTCGAAACAGTTTTTCCAATAGAGTTGGAATCTACGAGTTTCTTACATCAAAGCCAATCTGTCTTGTGATCTTGTAACTAATTTAAAATTTCCCTAACATCGCTACGTCAAAGAGAAATAATTACATCGACCAAAAAGGCCTGCCAATTCATAAAAATTTAAACGTAAACTCCAAATTTTGGTGAGTGGTGGCGATAATTATTTTTTAGTTAAGAAATTTTGTGGTAAAAATCGTTTTTTCGAAATTAATTTTTGTTAAAAAATTTTGAAAGGTGGCGCCGTTTTGAAAGACGTGATGTGAAGATCGAAACATTGATGCTGCAATTTAGTTTGTATCCATCAACTACTGACGTAATTTCAACGTTATATCTTCGTCACTGTCAAAAACATGTTAACGAAACGTTTTTGTTGAACAGTCAAAAAATTCCCACAACCAATCACTTGCGTGGTTTCAATTAAACCGTCGAAATCCGATCCAATTTGTATGTTAATTGAAATGGATGTTAATTGATCGCAAAAGTTAACGACGGTCATTTTTAATAATTTTTGAATATTATTTGATAACATAAAAAAATTTATGACGTCAGAAGGTAATTTTTCATTACTTGTTTGTTAAATCAAAATTTTAACGACACTTAACTCGAGCAACTTGACATTTCCAAGTCAATGTTATCGCCATGTGGTTACTTGCGGTGTTACGCCCGCAATAAAAATCAAGCCGGCTTCGCCTCGATTTTGTTAATAATTTTCCAAAAATTGAAAATTTTTCCAAACCTTCCAATCGATTTGTTAGCTGATAGCTCATCAATTTTACAACCCGAGTTGTTGACAAATCGCAGAGGGTGCGGCGACCACCGCAAACACTCGACATCAATTGTTTTAGTTAAAAAAAATTTTTTGCGCAAATTTAATTAATAAACAATTTGTTGAAGGGTGGCTGGGAGAGGAAAATCTGGTGTTTGGAGATCGATTCGTCCTGGAGTGACGCTTCTAGAGGCGTCGTTTGCTTCGAATATACTCGAAACTTACTCGCTTTTGATTTCTGGTTGTTGTCTTTGATGATTCTCAGTATGGTGGCACGTCAAGGCGAAACATGAACGCATAACGAGACGGGAGAAAAAAAGTTTTTATTTTGACCGACTGCACGAAGCCTCGGATCAAACACAACTAACTGGCCGGCTGACTGATTGTTGTGGCCCGACTCGATCTAGCTGGCGCGATCCAAGGCGCTTTACCCGTTGTCATGACGACGCCACGAAACATGGGCGGTTCGGTGCACATCCCACGAAACCGCGTTAAAAAACTGGCGCCAGCACCCTCAAAAAAAAATTATCAAGTAGTTTTCACCTCTAAGGTGCGCCACTGGTTGAATCGTTGAAACTACATTGAAACCTTTAAGGTACGCCACTGGTTGAGTCGTTGAAACTACATTAAAACTTTCAAGGCACGCCACTGGTTGAGTCGTTGAAACTAAATTGAAACCTTCAAGGTACGCCACTGGTTGAGTCATTAAAATTATATTTAAAAAACTGGCGCTAGCACCCTCAAGATTTCCTGTAAATTCTACGAAAAAAGCGAACTTTGAAATCATGAATAAGTTTTTAGGTAAGGTACGCCACTGGTTAATCATTGAAACTATATTTAAGAAAATGGCGCCAGCACCCCCGGTTTTTTCCTAAAAACTCTACCAAAGACGACTATTTTTGAAAATGTTTAATGATAAATTTTTGGTAGTTAAACCTGTACGGTACGCCACTGGTTGAGCACCTTCAATTTTTTTCTTACTGAAAATATTTTTGAAATTGTCAATGATTTTTGGTTAAACCCTTAAGCTACTTTGCTAGTTGACTTGTTGAAATTATTTTTAAAGAACTGGCGCCAGCATCTCCACTATTTTTGAAAATGTTTTGGTTAACTCTTTAAGTTACGACACTGGTGAAGAGGTGCGTATTAAGTTTTTTAATGATTTTTTGTTCTTTGCTTTTTTTGTTAGTTGTAAATTGTTTGTGCACGACCGGTATTTGTTATCGACAATAGCGATGTTAATTTATTGTTGTTGGCTTGAGCACGAAGTCGAACCAGCATCTGTCGAAACGTGAGTTCTATCTAATTATTAATATAATAGAAAGAAAAGTAAACAGCCTTCAAGAGAATACGTCGAATCGATTTTTTAGTTGATGTTTCGGTCGTTGTACCGCAACCTTCATTAAAAAAACGTTATAAGTTATTTTGAAAAAAATTTACTAATAAAAAACCGCGTTTCTTCTGTTATATTCTTCAATATTTCTTCATATTTTTGTTTTAGTCTATTATCACTAATTTTTTGGAGTAATTTCTATAATCTAACTAGATCAAAATTCTTTCTTTTATGTTTTTTATATTTTCTCTTTGCATGAATTTAGTTGTTACATATTTCTATTCTTGCTTCAATTCTTTTGAAATCGATTTTTCCGCAATGATTTCATGTCGTTCTTCAATTTGCTTCAATTTACTCAATTAATTTTTATTGTACTCAAAAAATTTACCACTAATCCTATCGAGACTTTGTAACTCTATATAAAACTATTTCTTTTCACGCAATTTTTGCTTTAACTACAATTAATGCAGATCTTCATTTATCTTCACTACTTTTATTTTGTCCTAATTTGTTTATCTTGTTCAATAAACCTTTACATCACTTGATATAGTTCCTTGTTTCACTTGATTGTTTCTGAGAGTTGTAAAATTCTTCTTTTCTTCAATTTTCTTTATTGTAATTCTTCTTTATTTTTTCTTTATATTATTTTCGTTTTTATAAGTTAGTAGTTTATCTTCACTGCTTGTTTTTTGCTCTTAATATTTCTTGTCCAATATAGTTCTTCATTTATTTTCACCATTTTTTCGTTAATTTTCATAGTTTTGTTTAATTGCATTATTTGAAATAGATTCTTGTTTCACTTTATTGTTTCCAACCGTTTCTCATTGCCGTAAAAATATTTTCTTCTCCTATTTTGGTCCTTTTTGCTCTTTTAATTTGATCCCTACACTTTTTTAACCTTAGTTGTTTCTATTAATTTCCAATAATTTGCATTTTTTTAAATTTGATCGATTTGACCTATAATTATTCTTCACTTTATTTCAGTATATCTTAATTTTTAGTGTACTAAAATATTTCACCAATAATCTATAATTTAGTTATAGGTAACTTTTCGTCTCGTCACCTATCAATATGGTTCTTCTTTTATCTTCACGATTTCTTCTTTTTTTAATGTTCTTTATTTTGTTCAAGAAACTATTGCGTTATTTAAAATAGTTTTTTGTATCACTTCATTGTTTCTGACATATTCTACTGTTGTAAAAATACTCTTTCCTTCATTTTCTTCTTTCCAACTCTTCCTAATTTTTTATTTTCTTAATCTTCTTTGTTTTATATAATAAACTAATTAATCATGTTTTCAATTATTAATTTTGACACTTTTTGATTGTTATAGAAATACTTTCTTCTTTTATTTTCTTCCTTTCAACTCTTTTTGACTTTCTCTTCAATTTCTTTTTAATTTCTCAATATTTTCAATACCCTGCCTCTAATCCATGTCGCATCTAAGTTTCACGTAACGGTTTGTCTTGTCTGCTACCAAAGAAGTTCTTCATTCATCTTCACTACTTTCTTCTACACTTAAACTTTTTTGTTATGTAGAATAAACTTTTGATACTTTTTTAATAATTTCTTCGCTTAATTGATGGTTTTGACACTTTCTGATTGTTGAAGAAATACTTTCTTCTTCCATTTTCTTCCAATTAGCTCTTCTTCGATTTCTTTTTAGTTTCTCAATATTCTCAATACCCCACCACTAATCCATTTTGCATCTAAGTTTCACGTGACTTTTCGTCTTGTCTACTACCAATAGAGTTCTTTATTTATCTTCAGTACTATTTCCTTCCCTTAATTTTTTTTGTTTTGTACAATAAACTATTGAAAGTTTTTAATAATTTCTTGTTTTAATTGTTGGTTTTCGACACTATGTAATCGTTGTATAAATATTTTCTTCAAATTTCTTCCTTTTAACTTCTTTACGCTCGTTTATTTCTTTTTAATTTCTCAATATTCTCAATACTCTACTACCAATTCATATCACATCTATGTTTCACGTAACTTTTTGTCTTGTCTACTACCAGTGTAGTTCTTCATTTATCTTTGCTACTTTCTTCTTTCCTTAATATTCCTTGTTTTGCAGAACAAACTATTGAATCTTTTTTAATAGATTCTTGTACCAATTGATGGTTTTCGACATTTTCTGATCCTTTCAGAAGTACTTTTGTCTATTTTCTTCCTTTTAACTATTCTTTATTGTTTTTTCAATTTCTTTTGAATCTCTCAATATTTTCAATACCCCACCACTAATCCATTTTGCATCTAAGTTTCACGTAACTTTTCGTCTTGTCTACTACCAATAGAGTTCTTTATTTATCTTCAGTACTATTTCCTTCCCTTAATTTTTTTTGTTTTGTACAATAAACTATTGAAAGTTTTTAATAATTTCTTGTCCTAATTGTTGGTTTTCGACACTATCTAATCGTTGTAGAAATATTTTCTTTGAATTCCTTTCTTTTAACTTCTTTACGCTCGTTTATTTCTTTTTAATTACTCAAACAAACTATTGAATCTTTTTTAATAGATTCTTGTACCAATTGATGGTTTTCGACATTTTCTGATCCTTTCAGAAGTACTTTTGTCTATTTTCTTCCTTTTAACTATTCTTTATTTTTTTTTCAATTTCTTTTGAATCTCTCAATATTCTCAATACTCTACCACTAATCCATATCGCATCTAAGTGTCACGTAGCGGTTCGTCTTGTCAGCTACCAATAGAGTTCTTTGTTTATCTTTCCTACTTTTTTCTTCCCTTAATCTTCTTTATTTTGAACAATAAACTATTGAATATTTTTAATAGTTTCTTGTTCCGATAGATGATTTTGATACTTTCTGATTGTTGCAGAAATACTTTTTTCTTCAATATTTTTCTTATTAGCTCTTCTTGTATTTCTCTTTAATTTCTTTTTAATTTCTCAATATTTTTAATACCTTACCATTAATTCATTTTGCATCTAAGTTTCAAGTAACTTTTCATCTTGTCTTCTACCAATGTAGTTCTTCATCTATCTTCACTACTTTTCTCTTCCCTTAAACTTTTTTGTTTTGTACAATAAACTATTGAAAGTTTTTAATAATTTCTTGTTATAATTGTTCTTCACTTTATTTCAGTATATCTTAATTTTGAGTGTACTAAAATATTTCACCAATAATCTATAATTTAGTTATAGGTAACTTTTCGTCTCGTCACCTATCAATATGGTTCTTCTTTTATCTTCACGATTTCTTCTTTTTTTAATGTTCTTTATTTTGTTCAAGAAACTATTGCGTTATTTAAAATAGTTTTTTGTATCACTTCATTGTTTCTGACGCATTCTACTCTTGTAAATATACTCTTTCCTTCATTTTCTTCTTCCCAACTCTTCTTAATTTTTTATTTTCTTAATCTTCTTTGTTTTATTTAATATACTAATTGACTGTGTTTTCAATTATTGATTTTGACACTTTCTGATTGTTATAGAAATAGTTTCTTCTTTTATTTTCTTCCTTTCAACTCTTTTTGACTTTCTCTTCAATTTCTTTTTAATTTCTCAATATTTTCAATACCCTGCCTCTAATCCATGTCGCATCTAAGTTTCACGTAACGGTTTGTCTTGTCTGCTACCAATGAAGTTCTTCATTTATCTTCACTACTTTCTTCTACACTTAAACTTTTTTGTTTTGTAGAATAAACTTTTGATACTTTTTTAATAATTTCTTCGCTTAATTGATGGTTTTGACACTTTCTGATTGTTGAAGACACTTTCTTCTTCCATTTTCTTCCAATTAGCTCTTCTTCGATTTCTTTTTACTTTCTCAATATTCTCAATACCCCACCACTAATCCATTTTGCATCTAAGTTTCACTTAACTTTTCGTCTTGTCTACTACCAATAGAGTTCTTTATTTATCTTCACTACTATTTGCTTCCCTTAATTTTTTTTGTTTTGTACAATAAACTATTGAAAGTTTTTAATAATTTCTTGTCTTAATTGTTGGTTTTCGACACTATCTAATCGTTGTAGAAATATTTTCTTTAAATTTCTTTTTTTTAACTTCTTTACGCTCGTTTATTTCTTTTTAATTTCTCAATATTCTCAATACTCTACTACCAATCCATATCACATCTATGTTTCACCTAACTTTCTGTCTTGTCTACTACTACTGTAGTTCTTCATTTATCTTTGCTACTTTCTTCTTTCCTTAATATTCTTTGTTTTGCAAAACAAACTATTGAATCTTTTTTAATAGATTCTTGTACCAATTGATGGTTTTCGACATTTGCTGATCCTTTCAGAAGTACTTTTGTCTATTTTCTTCCTTTTAACTATTCTTTATTGTTTTTTCAATTTCTTTTGAATCTCTCAATATTCTCAATACTCTACCACTAATCCATATCGCATCTAAGTGTCACGTAGCGGTTCGTCTTGTCAGCTACCAATAGAGTTCTTTGTTTATCTTTCCTACTTTTTTCTTCCCTTAATCTTCTTTATTTTGAACAATAAACTATTGATTTTTTTTAATAGTTTCTTGTTCCAATAGATGATTTTGATACTTTCTGATTGTTGCAGAAATACTTTTTTCTTCAATATTCTTCTTATTAGCTCTTCTTGTATTTCTCTTTAATTTCTTTTTAATTTCTCAATATTTTTAATACCTTACCATTAATTCATTTTGCATCTAAGTTTCAAGTAACTTTTCATCTTGTCTTCTACCAATGTAGTTCTTTATCTATCTTCACTAATTTTCTCTTCCCTTAAACTTTTTTGTTTTGTACAATAAACTATTGAAAATTTTTAATAATTTCTTGTTATAATTGTTGGTTTTCGACACGCTCTAATCGTTATAGAAACACCTTCTTCCCCCATTTTCTTCCTTTTAACTCTTCTTGACCTTCTATTTCATTTCTTTTTAATTTTTCAATATTCTCAACACTCTACTACTAAGCCATATCGCATCTAAATTTTAGGTAACTACGGTTTGTATACCATCAATGTAGTTCTTCATTTATCTTCGGTCTTTTCTTCTTCTCTTAATCTTCTTTATTTTAACAATACACTGTCAAATCTTTTTAATAGTTTCTTGTATTAATTGATGGTTTTTGACACTTTTGATCGTTGTAGAAATACTTTCTTCTTCTATTTCTTCCTTTTAACTCTTCCTAATTTTCACTTTACATTATTCTAGCTTTAATTTCTATAAATTTTTAAGATTTGGAATTTCTATAAATTCTCCTTTTCTCGAATAATTCTGTTTTGACCTATTATTGTTCTTCACTTTTCTTCAATATATCTTAAACAAAACCGCTATTTTGTAGTAATTTTTGGTATTCTTCAGTATTTTACCAGTAATCCACACTTTAGTTTGACGCAACTTTACCTCCAATCTACTATTAACGTAATTCTGCATTTATCTTTACTATTTTTTTCTTCTCTACCCCTTGTCTTGTTTAATAAACTTTGAATAGCTTCACATTGTTCTTCTTTTCTCTTGATTTCTTTGAACATTTCTTGACCGTTATAAAAATATGTTCTGCTTTCTTTTAATATTGCTTTTATGTTATTTTAGTTTTTATTTTGAATACCACTCCAAAATTATAATTAATTTGCAGAATTTTTTTATTGTAAATACAAAACAATGTTAAAATTTTGGACTTAAAGTGATTTTTATAGTAATTTTGCATACGGAAGACTCAGAAAAAAATTATGTAAATAGAAGAAATTTTGGTAAAATTTTTTTGGGAAAATTCAGTCGACTGTATTTTTCAAAGTACTTGACTGATTGACTTGAAATTTGTTTTAAGTCCTACACTGATGTGTCTAGTTTATTAAAAGTGAAAAAAAATCAAAAAACTTGCTGTAGTTTTAGAGTCTCGTACAGCGAGAACATGCAGCGACCACTAAACCGCATCCTAAAAAACTCTCACTTTCCTACAAATGTGTTAATAGTTAATTGATACTAGTTACGTTAATAATTATTTCGAAAATTTCCATTTCGTTAATATTTTAAAGACAGTCGTTATCTTTAATACGCGTATATTACTTTGAGAAAGCGAACCAAGCATGAAGTGTTGTTGGTAGAATGTGGTTAAATAAATTTTTGTTGACAACATTTTCGAACAACGAATTGTTTATAAAAATATCGAAATTTCCGTCGTAATTGCCGTTTAATTCCATCCAAAACGAAGGTTAAACTTGTTATTACCTTCGATTTGTTACCAGTTTTGACTCAACAAAAATGACAACACTAACTGCGTTATCGCATCATTAAAATCTATTTATAAACAAATAAAAATACCTCACCAACACCCAAACAAGTTTGACATCAAACTATGCATTTTCCTAAAAAATCAAGAAATTTTTGATTTTTTTTAAATTTCCACAGAAACACGTGGGATAAACAAAGTAAAAGTTTATAATTATAAATGCAAAAATTGACCCGCTTAACTAAATGCACCGAGGATATAATTAAACAATTTTATGTACAAGTCATAATAATAACAAAATCAAGTGGGTTTCGATTTGCGGTAAGCGAAAGGGTAATCGACTGGATTGACATTAGCAGCCCCATAAATCGAACCGTACGGTCCTGTCCAATAATGATGACCTTTCATATGTAATTTCTCCCATAAATGTTGAGGACTCCACAATTGAACGCCACCGTAATTGGGATGGTGAACTAACGAGACGAAATCGGAAATTTTCGATAGTTTTTCCGTTAGAGGGCGCAACCAAAAGGATGGTGTCAACTTGTCCAGTAACGTCAATCCTAAATGTTTGTTAGTGGAAACTTGAGGGAAACCCCCGAAGGTATCGAGGACGATTTCGGGAGGTGACAGGGTGTCATCCGAGTAGTTGTCGATTTCGTCGTTTAAAGGCGGTGGCGCTGTCGTCGTTTCTTGCGCTCTACCATTTATCTAGAAAGTATATGTTGCGATTAAAAATTGATTCAATATTTAAATTAATTTTACAATTACAATTTGTTAGAAATAAAGTAGAAACGAGATAAAAGAGAGAAAGCAACTTATTTATCTAGAAATGGTTGTTTGGTCCATTGTCGAAATTATGACTTTGTTGTAAAAAATCATTAAGTTTTATTGCCCAAAGATTGGCACTTGTTTCATTGTGGCTACTATTTGCTATTCTTCTTCGATAGCAAGGCAAAAGAATTCTTAAAAATACAATTTATTGAAAATAAGGTAGAAACAAGGTAGAAACAAGTTAAAAGGAAGAAAGCAACTTAATTATCTAGAAATGGTTGCAATTGTTTATTCAAATTTTGTCTAATTGTGTACTTAAAAAAATCAGAAACTTACTAAAAAAATTGTGACCAGTATCGCTGCCACTAACAAAATTGTGTCCATTTTCACAAACTAAATGAAAACCAGCATATCTTTAGACTATATAGCCTCTAATCAACTAAGCCCTTATAGAAATTTGGCATAAATTAAATGACCCACTAATTATCACAAAAATTATTCGTAATTTCGCAATAAAACAATCGAAATCGATTATAATAATTATTTATTAATTGCGTCTAAATTATAAAATATTTGTTGTTATTGTTGTTAATTAAGGCAAGATTTATTTACAAAAATTTCGTCGCACAGCAACATTAATCTAGAGAGCAAATTTAAGTGGTAGAATGTATCGCAGGGCCGTATTAAGGTAACTGGAAGCGTCTTCAAGATCCTTAACTAATTGATCAATTTTCATAAGAATCGAAGCGTTTTTCGTGTCTTTCCTTTTACTAATTTGCGTTAACACAGTTTTCAGTTGATCAGCTGAAGTACCTGAAGAAGTTTCCACTAATTGGACCAAAATATTTTGCGAATATCCCTGAAAAAGAAAAAATTGTTCTAGTTATGCAACCAAATATACACGTCAAAAATCTAAAATCTATTTTGGGAGCTCTTTCAAAATTTTAATTACGCAAAATAAATAGTTTTAATCTAGTTTCATAGAATAGAAACAATAAGTTACTCGAAACAGGTGTACCACAACCACAAAATTTTTTTGAAGAAACTAAAAATTACTTACGCTATATTTGTTGAGTCCTAGGACTTTCGATTCTTTATTCAACAAATTGTAGACTCCTAACAACGTGACGTAGGCTCTTGTAGGTGGAGTTTTTTTCTGCCTTAATAATAAAAATCTGAAATTGGAATCGTCGTAAATACTTGAAAATTCCTGAACTTGTTCTTCAATATCGGAACTTTCGGAAATTTCTTCAATGGTATTGCCTAATTTCAGCAAATCGCTCGTTTGTTTCCCAATTAACGATTCGATATCTTCAGGAATTTCTCGATAAAAATCCGAATAATAATTAGAATTATCCAAACTTCTTCCCCTTTCTTCCTCTTCTATCAAAGACAATTTGTAACGATCAAAATAATTGTAGCCACTTGGGTGTTTTAGTCGATCGACATATTCCTCGTAAGTGAGACCTTTTGAGAAGTAAACGGTGGGACCTGGAGGGGTTTCGGGGGCGTAAATTCCGGGTTTATGAGGTCGTGTCGGAGGAATTGTTGATGTGGTTGTTATTGTTGGACCACCAGTTTGGGGTTTTAAATCAAACTTCATAGTTTCTGTCACATAAGCGATGATTTGCATGCTAGCAGGAATAAAAGAATCGAGAAGATTCGGTCTAGTTTCAACTGAAGGTGGACCTCTAACTTGACCCCAAGTCATCTTTTTTAAAAAATTGCGTTATTAATTTTTTGTTAACAATCCGAGTACGTACCTGTCCAAATAGGAGAACAATTAACGTTATGCGACACATTTCAATGAATCGCCTCAGTAGACACTCAGAGGCATACTGTCTTGTTAGTATTCGACGACCAAAGCGGTCTTAATTGTGTTTTATACAGGTTCTCGAGAAATAACTGTGCTTCTTCAATAAAACAAATAGAACCTCGAGAAATTTCAGAAAACACTCTAAACAACATTTTTTTTCAATAATTGCAACAATTATTTAAAAAATTCGGAAATTTTTGGATTTTTTGGGATTTTTTTTGGTTAAGTGCCACTTTCGGTTTCGCTGTATATCGTCGATTTAATGCTGAAAAATTACCAAGACACGTTTTCGAACTTGAAATTTATCCGAACTGGTCGTTCGGATTCGATTTCGGACCTTAAGAACTTCAGCTTCAAGGCGACATTCGATCTTATTGACCTTGATGTGTTAATGAACTTTTTGGTGTTTGTGATGTTATTTTTTATATTCAAGTAAAATTTGCATATTTTTTGCACGATCTCGTCATTTTCTTGGCGATCTATGCAATCCGACACGGATCAAGAACGTGAGGTCTTTGACTGGTGCAACGGGCCGATATGGGCCTGAAAATTACGTCATGGGGGGCCACTAAGATTCCAGTCAACAGACAATAGCGCCATCATTTTCAAAAATATGTAGAGAAAACCTCAAAAGATTCTGTCAGTAATTTAGAATTTTAGTTAGAAGAAGTAATTTCCTAACCTAAAATAACTCTTACGTCAAATTGACGTTACTATTGTCAAACATGCGTAATCGGAGATGCGCGGTAACTTTGTTGCCTACGGAATTATGGACCAAGCTCTCTAGACTTCCGTAATTAGATCGAGTTAAACCAAACTTTTAATTCCTTTCATCAATTTTTAATTTTCTCATTATTTTCATGCTTTTTGTAAATGACAGTTAAATGACGTCATCATTTTCAAGAATATGTAGAGAAAACCTTAGAAGATCCTGTCAGTAGTATAAAATTTTGGTTATAAAAAGTAATTTTCTAACCTAAAATAACTCAAATTGACGTTACTATTGTCAAACCTGCGCAATCGGCGATGCGCGTTAACTCTGTCGACTACTTGATTTATTAACGCAACTGAATTGCCGACCAAGCTCTCTTGACTTCCGTAATTAGATCAAGTTAAACCAAAATTTTAATACCTCTTAGCATTTTTTAAATTTTTTTAATATTTTTATGCTTTTCATAAATGACAGTTAAGTGGCGGCATAATTTTCTAGTATATGTAGAGATAATCTCAGAAAATCCTGTCAATGTTTAAAAATTTTGGTTGTAAAAAGTAATTTCCTAACCTAAAATTACGCTAAAATGACGTTACTATTGTCAAACATGCGCAATCGGCGATGCGTGGTAACTTTGTCGACTACTTGATTTATTAATACAACTGAATTGTGGACCAAGCTCTCTAGACTTCCGTAATTAGATCAAGTTAAACCAAAATTTTAATTCATCTTAGCACACTTTTAATTTTTTCAATATTTTTATGCTTTTTGTAAATGACAATTACGTGGCGGCATAATTTTCTAGAATATGTAGAGATAATTTTAGAAGATACTGTCAGGATCAGCGATGGGCGGTAACTCTGTCGCTTACTTGATTTATTAATGAAACTGAATTGTAAACCAAGCTCTCTAAACTTTCGTAATTAGATTCTCATTATTTTTGAATTTTCTCATTATTTTCAAGTTTTTTTGTAAATGACAGTTAAGTGACGGTATAATTTTCAAAAATATGTAGAGAAAACCGCAGAAGATCTTGTCAGTAATTTAAAATTTTAGTTACAAAAAGTAATTTCCTAACGTCAAATTGACGTTACTACTGTCAAAAGTGCGCAATCGGCGTTGCGCGGTAACTTTATCGACTACTTGATTTATTAATGCAACTGAATTGTGGACCAAGCTCTCTAGACTTCCGTAATTAGATCGAGTTAAACCAGAATTTTATTTCCTCTCATTATTTTTGATTTTCTCATTATTTTCAGTTTTTTCGTAAATGACAGTTAAGTGACGGTATAATTTTCAAAAATATGTAGAGAAAACCTCAGAAGATCTTGTCAGTAATTTAAAATTTTTGTTACAAAAAGTAATTTCCTAACGTCAAATTGACGTTACTACTGTCAAACGTGCGCAATCGGAAATGCGCGGTAACTCTGTCGACTACTTGATTTATTAACGCAACTGAATTGCCGACCAAGCTCCCTTGACTTCCGTAATTAGATCAAGTTAAACCAAAATTTTAATACCTCTTAGCATTTTTTAATTTTTTTAATATTTTTATGCTTTTCATAAATGACAGTTAAGTGGCGGCATAATTTTCTAGTATATGTAGAGATAATCTCAGAAAATCCTGTCAATGTTTAAAAATTTTGGTTGTAAAAAGTAATTTTCTAACCTAAAATTACGCTAAAATGACGTTACTATTGTCAAACATGCGCAATCGGCGATGCGTGGTAACTTTGTCGACTACTTGATTTATTAATACAACTGAATTGTGGACCAAGCTCTCTAGACTTCCGTAATTAGATCGAGTTAAACCAGAATTTTATTTCCTCTCATTATTTTTGATTTTCTCATTATTTTCAGTTTTTTCGTAAATGACAGTTAAGTGACGGTATAATTTTCAAAAATATGTAGAGAAAACCTCAGAAGATCTTGTCAGTAATTTAAAATTTTTGTTACAAAAAGTAATTTCCTAACGTCAAATTGACGTTACTACTGTCAAACGTGCGCAATCGGAGATGCGCGGTAACTCTGTCGACTACTTGATTTATTAACGCAACTGAATTGCCGACCAAGCTCCCTTGACTTCCGTAATTAGATCAAGTTAAACCAAAATTTTAATACCTCTTAGCATTTTTTAATTTTTTTAATATTTTTATGCTTTTCATAAATGACAGTTAAGTGGCGGCATAATTTTCTAGTATATGTAGAGATAATCTCAGAAAATCCTGTCAATGTTTAAAAATTTTGGTTGTAAAAAGTAATTTTCTAACCTAAAATTACGCTAAAATGACGTTACTATTGTCAAACATGCGCAATCGGCGATGCGTGGTAACTTTGTCGACTACTTGATTTATTAATACAACTGAATTGTGGACCAAGCTCTCTAGACTTCCGTAATTAGATCGAGTTAAACCAGAATTTTATTTCCTCTCATTATTTTTGATTTTCTCATTATTTTCAGTTTTTTCGTAAATGACAGTTAAGTGACGGTATAATTTTCAAAAATATGTAGAGAAAACCTCAGAAGATCTTGTCAGTAATTTAAAATTTTTGTTACAAAAAGTAATTTCCTAACGTCAAATTGACGTTACTACTGTCAAACGTGCGCAATCGGAGATGCGCGGTAACTCTGTCGACTACTTGATTTATTAACGCAACTGAATTGCCGACCAAGCTCCCTTGACTTCCGTAATTAGATCAAGTTAAACCAAAATTTTAATACCTCTTAGCATTTTTTAATTTTTTTAATATTTTTATGCTTTTCATAAATGACAGTTAAGTGGCGGCATAATTTTCTAGTATATGTAGAGATAATCTCAGAAAATCCTGTCAATGTTTAAAAATTTTGGTTGTAAAAAGTAATTTTCTAACCTAAAATTACGCTAAAATGACGTTACTATTGTCAAACATGCGCAATCGGCGATGCGTGGTAACTTTGTCGACTACTTGATTTATTAATACAACTGAATTGTGGACCAAGCTCTCTAGACTTCCGTAATTAGATCAAGTTAAACCAAAATTTTAATTCCTTATAGCACATTTTTAATTTTTTCAATATTTTTATGCTTTTTGTAAATGACAGTTACGTGGCGGCATAATTTTCTAGAATATATAGAGATAATTTTAGAAGATCCTGTCAGGATCGGCGATGCGCGGTAACTCTGTCGCTTACTTGATTTATTAATGAAACTGAATTGTGGACCAAGCTCTCTAAACTTTCGTAATTAGATTCTCATTATTTTTGAATTTTCTCATTATTTTCAAGTTTTTTAAACGACAGTTAAGTGACGGTATAATTTTCAAGAATATGTAGAGAAAACCTCAGAAGATCTTGTCAGTAATTTAAAATTTTAGTTGCAAGAAGTAATTTCCTAACGTCATATTGACGTTACTACTGTCAAATGTGCGCAATCGGCGTTGCGCGGTAACTTTGTCGACTACTTGATTTATTAATGCAACTGAATTGTGGACCAAGCCCTCTAGACTTCCGTAATTAGATCGAGTTAAACAAAAATTTTATTTCCTTTCATTATTTTTGAATTTTCTCATTATTTTCAAGTTTTTTAAACGACAGTTAAGTGACGGTATAATTTTCAAGAATATGTAGAGAAAACCTCAGAAGATCTTGTCAGTAATTTAAAATTTTAGTTGCAAGAAGTAATTTCCTAACGTCAAATTGACGTTACTACTGTCAAATGTGCGCAATCGGCGTTGCGCGGTAACTTTGTCGACTACTTGATTTATTAATGCAACTGAATTGTGGACCAAGCCCTCTAAACTTCCGTAATTAGATCGAGTTAAACAAAAATTTTATTTCCTTTCATTATTTTTGAATTTTCTCATTATTTTCAGTTTTTTCGTAAATGACAGTTAAGTGACGGTAATATTTCCAAGAATATGCGGAGAGAACTTCAGAGGATCCAGAAGATCCAGTCAATAATTTAAAATTTTAGTTACAAATAGTAATTTCCTAACGCCGTTGCTACTGTCAAACGTGCGCAATCAGAGATGCGCGGTAACTCTGTCGACTACTTGATTTATTAACGCACCTCTCTCTCTCTCTCTCTCTCTCTCTCTCTCTCTCTCTCTCGCGATATGGATATGGATGAACGATAATTATAATACGATCTGGGAGAAGGAATGTTAGTAAGTTATAAAATCTTAATATTATCCGTTTTATTAGGGAAAAAAATATTGAACTAAAATATCACTTTCATACTCTCGAACAAAACGTAACAAACTTGGCCAATAATTTAGAATTTTGTTCTACTATTATCTTGTTTTGTATAATATTCAAATTACTTGAAATATTTTTCAAAAGTAAAATCTGATGGTAAATTTATCTTTAATAAAGAAGAAAGAGAGCAAGTTCAAATTGACAACTTAAAGTCTGAAGAAGATTTAAAAAACAGGCTTCTAATGGACAATTTAATACCTGAAGAAGATTATTCTTCTTATCACTTATATACTGATTATTTATTTTATACATAGGGAAATTATATAGAATAATACATGAGTACACTTTACATTTGCATTGCTTTTACTTAATTTGTGTTTATGTTATAATTTACATTTCTTTAGTTCTCTTCTTGTATATTCCTACGGGGGATTATTTAATCCGTTCGTAGGATTGACAGTTCCTTACTACTATTGTTATAAATTTTAATAAAAACAAAAATATAAATATAAAAAATAAATAAACAAAATAAATAAAAAGAAATTGTTTTACGTATTTTCTAAACAAAAAAATAAAAAAAAATAAAACATTTCAGTAGCTGTCCAGTCTCTTTTGTTTAAATAGTTGGTAGAAATACATCTCTTATTTTCAACTGCGTATTTAAATTTTCTATGATCCAATAGTTCACCTTATATTCATTTGGCAATTTATTGAAGATATTGCAAGCAATCAAGTTGGAGTTTTTTCTTCCTATTTCTCCTCTAGTTTTGGGCAGAGTAATACTTGGGAACCTAGTTCTACTAGCATCATTAACATTATTGTCTTTCAAAAACTGGTAATGCTCTTCTAAAGCCTCCAAACAAAAAGATTGCCTCATAGTTATAGGTTTATTAGTGTTGTCACTTTTAAAAATAATTTTAGATATTTTATCTTGAAGATTAATTAATTTCTTTATGCGTGTCTCGTAGGCACTTCTCCAGGCAATGATTCCGTACGTTGCTCTGCTATGAAACAAACCATAGTATATTGATCTCAGTTGTACCCTGCTTAGAATCCTCTTCAACCTCGCAAATACAGAGAGGAGATATCTAAGTCTATTTATTAATCCATTTAAGTGGGATTCCCACGTTAGACTAGAATCAACAGTAATACCCAAATACTTAATTTCTGCAACTCTTCAATTTCGGTGTCATTTAGTACAATTTGAATATTATCTGGTATCCTTTGGACTTGAGCAGCAAAAGCCATGTACTTAGTTTTTATTATATTTAGGGCCAATCAATTTTTACACATCCAAAAATATACAACTTTTAATATCTGATTAGTATTATTCTCTACTTCTACCCAAGTATCACCTGAACATAGAATAGCTGTATCATCCGCGTATGAAATTATATTTTCAAATAGATATTAGAGATCATTTATAAATATGATGAAGAAAAGCGGACCAAGTATGGTACCTTGCGGGACCCCTACACGAACAGTTGCAGTTTCACTAATAATGCCATTTATTTTAGTCACTTGACTTCTGTTTGATAAGTAAGATGTGATAAGGTCTAGCACTTTTCCTCTTGTTCCATAAGTATTTAGTTTTTCTAACAAAATGTGATCAACCGTATCGAAAGCCTTCGATAAGTCCAAAAATGTCACAATTGTAGGAGTCCTTTCATTTATATTACTGTGTAGAAAATTACTTAATATTGAAATTGCATCTTTACAGCCTAAATTTTTACAATATGCAAATTGTCTTTCATTTAAAACCAAGTATTTGTTCAAAAATTTTACTACTCTATTATGTACCGCAATCTCAAAAATTTTTGCCAAATTAGAGATTAGTGCTATTGGCCGATAATTACCTTCAACATCTTTAGCTCCACCTTTGTGTAGCGGTGCTATTTCTGCTACTTTAAAATGTATTGGGCACTCTCCTTTTTCAAAACAATAATTAATTATCCTTACTAAAGGTACCGTTATATAATAAGATATCTTCTTTTGTACACAAGCATGCACAGAATCAATTCCTCCATTCTTTTTTTTAATTATTAATAGCACTAAATACTTCAATTATATACGTTGGATGTAAGTACATGGAGTGTTCATTAAATGGAATAGCTGGTAATTCATAATAGATATTATTAGGCAATTTAATTTTGTTTGCAATTTTACCTCCTATTTCTGTAAAATATTTATTGAAAAGATTTGCTTTTATTTTATTATTGTTGACCTTAGTACCATTGACACATACTTCCAATCACATATTTCTTACACGTTCTATTTAGTTTTGAATTTACGTAATTCCAAAGACCCTTAGAGTCGGCATTTTTTATTTTCTCTTGTTCATACTTGTTCTTAGCTATATTAATTAATTCTTTTAAGTTTTTTTCATATATCAAAAATTCTAATTTCTTTTCTAAAATATTTGGATCAGCGGTGTTTTTCGATATAAATTATTTTTACTTTTGCAACATTCGACTAGGGCTGAAATTATCCAAGGTTTTCTTGGCTTAGATTTTTTTTTATACACTTTAGTTGCTTTTTTACATAATGATTGTATTCTACTCACAAGTAAGTTTACTGATTGATTTATATCTGTAATATCTGTAAATCCCTGAAGGGGTTGCAATCAATACGTTGCCATATGTTCACTTAGCTGCTACTGGTGAAATCGACATCAATCCGGACAAGGCTAAACCTACAGCGTCCGGTTGGAATTAAGCGGTCCAGCAGCAGCAAATGAACAAGGGGTTGTAGGCCCAATTCAGGAGGGTACAGACGTACGACGGCAGACGTGTCAAGGACGGCAAAGAAGTGCCCCTAGAGAGGGTCCCAGAGAAGATGAAGAATAAGAGGAAGCGTAGAGTAGAGAATAAACGAGAAGAGAAGAGAAGAGAAGAGAAGAGAAGAGAAGAGAAGAGAAGAGAAGAGAAGAGAAGAGAAGAGAAGAGAAGAGAAGAGAAGAGAAGAGAAGAGAAGAGAAGAGAAGAGAAGAGAAGAGAAGAGAAGAGAAGAGAAGAGAAGAGAAGAGAAGAGAAGAGAAGAGAAGAGAAGAGAAGAGAAGAGAAGAGAAGAGAAGAGAAGAGAAGAGAAGAGAAGAGAAGAGAAGAGAAGAGAAGAGAAGAGAAGAGAAGAGAAGAGAAGAGAAGAGAAGAGCCCTAAAAATATGTGCAACAATATAACAGCCATGAACACACAAACGCACACTTACCTCTAAAGAAAGATGGCGTCGTACCAAAATTGTAATTTATCGTTCAAATGTCGCCAATAAAAGCGAAAAACTCAGAGCTCCTAATTACACTCAGGATAGCAATGATTATACGACTTGTTCGGCAAAAGAAATCCCAATACGTGGGTTAATTAATCAAAATTAATAGCGCACACGAACAAATCCCGATAACTACAATCTACAATGGCGTCTTTTTAAAGAAAACTTTTTGTGTGCCATGCCGATATCGCTGCACAAGAAATCGAAATAAAAAAAACTAAAGAGGGCGCGATTAGCGCGAAACTTGAAATAAGAACATTTAACAGAAACATAAACATTTTCTCATCTTGCACACTAATGAAGAAAACCGAAGGAGAGATAACTTTCTTAAGGCAGAAGGATAGAAAAATCAAAATAGACCAAAATCAAAATAAGAACGTAACAACGTTATCATTGTTTTCTAAGTATAATTTTAAATCTTTAATAAAATCTGGACTACTATATGCAAAACAGCGATAGAATCCAGTTATTTTAATATTAGTGTTATTTTTACAATCTATACTAATGGAAATAGCCTTAAATTTATCAAAATGTTCATTTACAGCTGTTTGTTGAAGTTCCTTGTTTACATAAATTACAACACCGTCTGCTTTATTCAAAATGCTCTCATTATTATAGACTACATAGCTGTTTATCTCCACAAAAGTTCTGCTGCAACACAGCCATGCTTCGGAGCAGACAACAACGTCTGGCTTCTTTTTAAAGGAGTTTATAAACACTTCTAGTTCATTGACATTCTTTTTAATGTTTCTTATATTTATATTTAAGATGTTAAGATTGCAGCGTTGAAACAATTCACTGTCATTGTATAGCTTTACGTCATCAAAAATTTCTTCATTTATAATCAGATTCAAATGATTCATCTAATTACAAAAAACCAATAAACTATCCCCTTATGTTAAAAACTGGTTTTACAGGGTAATTTATTTGACTAATAATATTCTTAATTTTTGATTTGTAGGTTTCACATTTCTCAACATCTGTAGCAGCATGATCTGTTTTCCTTTTATTCAGTATAAATTTATTCGCACTTTCACAGTTTACACATTTTTTATTATTCTTATTATTACATTGAACAGCTTTGTGCTCTCTTGCACATATACTGCACTGCACTTCTTGCCATTGTGATTATAGCCCTGACATTGATAACACCTAATCAGGTTCAAATCATCGTTGCACTTGCACTTTTGAAAACCAACGTAGATCCCCTTTTGGTTGCTTAGCTGTACAAAGCTTTCAGGCTTTAGTGACATTATAATGTTTCTGGAATTTTTGTCCTTCCTTTCATATATAAATTCTATGTTAACCTACTGTTAAGTTATTTCTAGAGCTTATATCTTCACTCAGTTCTTGCTTTGTTAACTCGTTCTCGATACCATAAATTCTCACTAAGGGATCTTTCTTCTCCATATAACTGATGTTGAATTTTTCTTTATTTTCTTTTCCAATACAGATTTAACTTTCTCTCCATATTTTTTAGGGCACTTTATATATACTTGATTGTTTTTCCCTTTGATAACTCTTGATATAGGTTTCTTGACTGATTGTGTAATAGATTTTTTTATTATTTCATTTGTATCACCTTTAAAGTCACTACTTGGTGTCACTACTATAGCTTCAACAGGATTAATTATTGGAGTTGTCTCAGTAAGGCAATCAATTGATTTTAATGTAGACGCATATGTATCTTTTACAGATACAACATTGTTTCTCAAAAAAGTGTTGTTTTCAATAAGTTCTTCATTATATTTTCTCAATTCCATGTTAGCTTTTCTAACTTCCTTTAGTTCCTTGCTTAAATATCCAATAGATAATATCTTGCCATTTGACTCATTACTCATGTTCTCACCTTCTTCCTTATCACTCTCATCATCACCATCTTCTTGAATTTTATTCTTAATTTCATTAATATTCAATAGTTTTTGCTGCAACAGCTCAATTTTTAACTTGATTACTTGTTCATACTCATATTTTTCATTATTTACATTTACATTTTACATTATTTTTACTTACTTATAAAAAGAAGATTTGTGATTTGGTAGCTTTAACTTCTAAATTCGATCTTAACCCTAGAACCAAGTGAAGAGAAAGAAAGAAGGAGAGCTTTATTTTAATTTAGCTTTATCATAGTTTGTATTTTTTTAATAGAAATAATTTAATACTTTTACGTCTTTGTTGTTTTATTAAAGATAAATTTACCATCAGATTTTACTTTTGAAAAATATTTCAAGTAATTAGAATATTATACAAAACGAGATAATGGTAAAATAAATTTCTAAATTATTGGCCAAGTCTGTAATGTTTTGTTCGAGAGTATGAAAGTGATATTATAGTTCAATGTTTTTTTTCTCTAATAAACCGTATAATATCAAGATTTTATAACTTACTGACTTCCTTCTCCCAGATCGTATTATAATTATCGTTCATCCATATCGAGAGAGAGAGAGAGAGAGAGAAAGAGAGCAAAGCCAACTAGACTGTAAGTTCCATGACAGAATTCATAAAGCAACTGGTTTAAAATTAATTTTGTCAATTTTATGTGAAAAACTTCTTGTCAATTAATTGATTAACAGAAGAAATTAAATTGATTTATTAACCTATAACCGGCTGCGCAGTCGTATCTGCGCGGTTGTTACTCTACTTCTTTGACTGTTTTTCTTCCATTGCGTCATCGCTTGATTCTTCAAGAAGAGTCATTAATAATAATTGATAATAACAACAAGGGAAGAGTTTTTTTAATTTGCAGACTTCTCTTAAATTACACGTCAACGCCGTCATAATTTTTAAAATATATTAATGGCGCAACAAAACTTTTTTACCAAAAAAATAAATGAAAAAATCCTAACCTAAAAACGGCGCCTCCTGTCAATTTGACGTTTCACTTGTCAAAATTGCGCAGTCGCCATGGTTACGTTATTATCACTAATTTTCAGCGCCGCTTTGATTCAGTTGAGCTGCCGCCCCGTACGCCAAGCCAACTAGACTTCCAATAAGTTCCATAAAAAATACACCAACGGCAGCTGGATTGAATCCGATTCTGTCAACATTTTCGCGTAGTTTCTCGTTTTTGGTGACGATTTTTGTTGGTTTCTCATAAAAATAGCCCGAACCTTCTTCAAGATTTGCATTTGTCGCATTTTTGGAATCTTCATCGAATTCTTTGTCAAACTCGTCCTGTTCTTTTTGGAAATCGTCATCATTTTCACTGTTGGTATCAGAACCGCCCGCAAGAGATGCCAAAAATTGGATTTTTTGCAGAATTTTGTTGATTTTTTTTTGTAATAATCCTGGTGCTGCTTCGTTGGTTTCGATTGTTTCTTCGCTTGTTTCTTCTATTGATTGTTTGAAAAAATCGTCGTCGTCACTTATGTTGTTTTTGAATTTTTCCGCTTTATTTTGACGGAAATCTGCAATATTGGTGAGAGGTTGTGAAGAAGAAGAAGCAGCTGATGCTGAAGAAACTAATGACGTTAAAGTGCGGGGGGCGTTGTAGAGAAACGGAATTGCTGACGTTAACTGTTAATTGTTACACAAATTTATTAATTTGTTTTGTTTTTGTTTTTATTTAAAAACTTACTGTTAAAATTGAAGAAAAAGTTAGTTTGAAGCGCATTTTGAAACTGTCACTACCACTTTCGTTGGAAAATAAAGAAAAAAAGAGGCTTGGTGGGCTATTCTATTTAAATTATCGAGCACTCCCACTTCAAGTGTTGCAAAACAAAAAAAAAAACACTCCGACCAATTGTTGTCAACAAATGCAACCTTCGAGATTTATCTTTTGATAAAATTTTCAATAACGCCACCCCTATTGATTTTTACTGTTGTTTGAATGGGGGTTAGAAATTTTGATATTTCATGGAATTTGATTAGATAATTGAGCGAAAATTGAGTTTTTTTAGCAGACATCTTTGAACGTTGAACGCTACGTGATCTCATTTGGTATTCAACGACGTTCTGACTCGTTCTTTTAGAATTTTAATAAACAAAATTGCACAAGATGCGATCGATGGGTTGTCCCACATATGGCGACCCCGGCGTCGAGGCTAAATTCAATCACACTTCAAATCATGGTGGCTTTGTCAAACCTGCATAGTATGTAAATTGCAATCAATTCGATTTAAACGAAGAGTACGTCACTAATTAGGGGTATTGCGCAATCGGACACGTCATCAACTATTCAACTAGTCATCACGTGACGTAGTTGCGGTAGTAGCTAATTATTTAAAAAGAATTGAGTTGTTAACCAATTTTTGGAGACATTACACTTTTACTATTCTATTTCTTAACAATGGAAACAATTTCTTCTACAACAAGAGTCAAATTTTGAATATATTGAAAAGCCCGCGCTTTAATGGGCGTGTTTAGTAATAAGCCAATGGAGTTGAAGCATCTACGCTTCAAATTGTACGGTGTTGCAATATCTAATCTCGTTCAATTTTCAATCATTTATTTGCAGAAAATCACAAATTTCACTATCTTTGCGCTAATTTTTTATAAATAAAAATTGTTGCAATTATGATGATATTTGTATTCATAACAATTAATTTTTTTCCTTGAAACTTACTGTACAAAAACCTAAGGAGTTTATCCAAACTGTTAATCTTCTTCAAAACTTGTAATAATCTTGCTTCAAATAACTTAAATATTAAAATGTTCAATTTTATATGCAACAATTTGATTTTTAATTTTTTTTTAAATGATTTTAGATTTCAAAAAATTATTTATCCCTTAAAACTTCTTGCAAATTCTCACAGAAAAAATCCAGCAAAATATTGTTAAGTTTTAATCAATTTGTTTTAAAACTTTCCAGTTTTACCATCTATTCTGAAAGTTTCTGATTTTTTAGAATAGTTATATTATCAAACTTGAGTCAACCCAAAGGGTTGTTTTTTTTTTAATTTTCCGAATTTATTCAAAAACTTAGTTTTAAGATTTCCTGCAAAATCATATCAATTTTTCTTTGTAAGCATCAAAACTTTTAATTTAAACTTATAAGAATTCACAAAATTCTTCCTAAAAATTGGTTCTTGCAAACTTTTCTAGATAAATTCGTTGAAAAAGCCTCTACATCCCATACAGTCCTCCTAATATGAGTAATTAAAAATCCTGCCGAATCTTAACAATTTCTCCCTCAAGATATCGAAGCTTTATAATTTTAAAACCCTAAAAAAATTTTGAAAAATTGATTGATCTAGCTTCCTGCAAAATTGTTGATTTTGTTAAATTTATTAATTAGAGCAATTAAAAAAAATTTATTAAAATCTAAAATTCCTGCAAATTTTTAAGAATTTTTTCTGGGTATATTCTTTAAAGAAAATTTCATTGTTTTTTCAAACTCCCCAAAATTTCTGCTGATATGGACCAAAGTTGTTTAAAATTTCCTGCAATATCTCAGCAATTTTTGTTTCTAAGCATCAAAAATTTTGAATTAATCTTTTTATAAAAATTCATAATATTATTCGTACAAATCCTGAGAACTTTTTTAGATACATTTGTTCAAAAAAAACTTATTTATATCTCATAAAATCCTGCTAGTATAAGTAATTAAAAATCCTGCAAACTTTTTAACAATCTCTTCGTGAGAGTATCAATTTGATTTAATAAAGATTCTTAAAATTCTCTTAAAAATTGGTTAATGTCTTACATTTCCTGCAAAATAAAAAAAAATCGATTTTCTTGAAATTTCCATGAAGGTCTTTCAGTAATTATCAAAATATTTTAACTTGAATTCTATTAAATTCTTGCAAGATTTCGTTAAATTCCTTGATTGGTTCCTAAAATTCCTGCAAAATTTTAGAATTTTTTTGTAGTAAGTTCTTCAAAAAAAAATGTTTTTCTTAACTCTTCCAAATTCTTGCTCATATAAATAAGAAATTTAAATTTTTTTAAAATTTCTTTTTAAATAATTGAAACTCTGAAAGATTCTTAATTAGAACTAAAAATTCTTAAAAATTGATTGATAATTAAATTTTCTGCAAATTTCAGGAATCTTTCCGAAATAAATTTGTCCAAAAACTGATTGGAGAACCAGATTTTGAAAATAACTAATTTAAGTTTAGAATATCCTGCAAAATTATTTAAACTCTACCAAGTTTTTGCAAAAAATTTTAATAGATCCAAAAAATTCTTAGAAATTGATTGGTAACAGAATTTCCTGCAAAATTTCAAGAATTTTTCCTGAAAAATTTTTACAAAAATTGTTTTGATAATCTACAGAATTTCTGTCTATGAATCAAATCTTGAAAATAACTTATTTAAGTTTGGAGATTCTTCCAAAATCTTTTATTTTAAATTCAAAATTCATAAAATTGTAACTGACAAAATGATTTTCGGAAAAACTTATCAAAGGGTCAAATTTCCGATAAAATCTTAAAAAAAGCTTCTGCAAACGTCAGTCAACTTTTCTAATTTTTCTGATATTAAATTGAGTATGTAATTTTTTTTAGATTTCGTGCAAAAAAGTATTAAACTTTCGAATTCCTTCCTGCTGATGCAATTCCTGTCAAACTATTTGTTTGGAAAGTAAAATTCTTTCAAAAATATCAAGTTGACCTAAGTAATTTAAAAAAAATGTTAAAAAATGAAAAACTTCAAGAAATTGCTTCTAGAATTTTGGAGATAAATTCGAAAAAAATTCAATTTTACTCAAAACTTATAAGTGAGTAATTTTAGCAATTTCCTGCAAACTATCGATAAATCTTGATCAATTCAAAACAAAACCTATAAAATTCCTATAAAATTTTTTTTGTAAAACTCCCTGAAACTTTTTTGAAAACTGTTTTAAAATTTCCTGTAAAATTACCACAAATTATTTTTAAGTGTGCGTAATTCTACTAAATTTTCTGCAAATTTAATAAAAATGTATTCAATTTTGAAAATTACAAAACCGAAACATTAAGAGCAACTAACTTTCAGTAAATTTCTAGAATTTCATGCAAAAAACTTCAAAGCCAGACAATTTCAAATTATCTGAAAAATACAAAAATATTGCAGAAAAATTTTTGGTGTACAAAAATTAGCGATTTTTTAAGAATAAAATTCTTGCTAAGCGAATGAATTTTCTTGTCTAAATAAATTCGTAAGTTTTGAAATTCCTGAAGGAAAGCGGAATTTTTAAAAAAATAAGAGGGCAAGGTTAGCAAAAATTCAACAATTAGTTAAAATTTTAATTAAATATCAAGTTTCATTAGATTACACAAATTTTCACAATAAACGACTAAAGGAAGCTCCAATCACTGTCATTAATTTGGAGTAATAACAACCAGATGTTTAAAGCAAAAACTAAAATTTTGCTACAATCATAATCGTGAAGTTTACCCCCCAACACCACCCCTAAAATTTATATTGCTGATCCCTGGCGGCAATAAAATAATTAAAATTAACAACTTCAAAAATCGGTAACAATCAATTGCAGAGTCTTAATATAAAAAATAGAGGGCTATAACATTATAAAGACAAAAATTGACTTATTTACACAATTAAAACTAGAGCATCAGTCGATTTCAGTTAACCCACCAGTTAACTTCACAGCCTTCGCCACATTTCGCTAAAAAGACAACAATCATTGAAATCTCTGTTCAAAAATTTTCGCGCGATGTCCAGTGCTGAGAACGTTATCAAATATCGGCTCCATCCTTCGAATTCGGTCGCGAAACCGCGTCCGGTCCCTAGCGTGTTCCTCCCAAGGCCCTTTTCGGGCCGCCTGATACGCGTACGACCATTTAATCATATGATGCACTTCAACCAGTTCGGGTCCTGCTGCAAATCGAACCTAAAAATTCAACAATCATCATCAAACGATAAAAGGTCAAGTTATCCATGGACTTTGCTATCAATTCAAGGACAACGTGATCGTACCTTCGTCGCTCTGGCGGTGATTTCCTCAACTACCTCTTCTTCCGTGTCAGAATCGTCAGTTTCAGGTGACAAAACGCTCAGATCTTGGTCGGAATAGTCGAAAAAAACAACAAAACTGTCGTCGCTTTCAGTTGATAAATTGCGTTGTCTTTGGTTTATCGGTGGTGATGTTATTTCGTCGTCGGAACTACTTTCCGATTCCATTTTCGTTGGGTTTGGTTGTTGGTTTTTTCTTTTGCGGGTTCGACGTTTTCTTCTGTTTTTCTTGCGGTAATTATTGCACGTGGTTGACGTCAAAACTGGAATTTTGAGGGGTTCTTTATGGCATTTCAGTTCGGTTTCGGATGGTGTTTGGATGTTGTTTTGATTCAATTGCTCCCGGTTGTCCGGATTCTTCCTGTTGATAAAACCTGAGAACGACCTTTCGTAAATTGGGCCTTGTGACATCATTAGGGGGGGCATGGTAGAAAAATGTTGTTTCTGAGGCGAAAACCGCCTACTCGTTATTTTTGTCAAGACAAACATTTTTGTTAATGTTTAACACAATTTCAACAAATTTCCTCGGTATATCCGCCAATTACACGAAAATCCCATGGGACAAAAACAACGAGTTCTTCTGCGATTTTGGTGGTGATGCAACGGGGTTTTTGTTGAAATTTTTATGGTTTCTTGCAAAACTTCGTCTATTTTACTCGATTCTTCGATTACGTGAGTTTTCGCCATGATTAAACAATTATTTGCACTATTTTCACTTTCACGCCTTATTCTGCCATTTTGCTGCGAGTTAATGACATTTAAATGACAATGGCAGCGATATAACGTCATTGGTGGAAGGGCGCGAAGTTCTCCGAAACCCATTCGAGAATTTACGAGAACTCTCAATCGAGTACAATCAAAAACAAAATTAATGTCTACAAGACGCCACGTGGAAAATCGCAAAATTGTAAATAATTGTTAGGTGGTTTCACCAAAATGGCTACAATAACACGTGATTGATCATAGTTAAATACTTAATTTGATTTTTATTAAATTAATTTAATAATTGAAACTTACCTCAAGAATTTTGACATTCATTTTGTTGTTTGTTTTAAATTTCGATTAAATTTAACTGCAAGGAGGAAATTGACGTCACGGGATCGTTTTGACTTAACGACATGGCTTTTTGACTCGCGTTTACTATCTGTAGTTATTTTTGAAAATCGAGGCTCAACGTCAGTTGTGTTTCATTGCGCATGCTTGCAAAAATTTTGAATTTTCTAAAATAATTAAATCAAGTACTCCACTGTTGTTTTATAATTTTTTAACGTAATTTATATTCAAAAACCAAGTTTTAGTTAAGTTTTCATGATTATAAGTAATTTTGTTGTGAATTTTTGATTTTTAAATTGCAAGTTTGAAGAAAATTACGAATGGTGGCGCTAAAGTTGGCGTAAGTTGCTTGTCACTTGTCAAGTTGAACGGATACCAACCTAATAAAGATAATTTGGCGGTTACTTTAAAATAATTTAATTTAAATATTAATTTTTATCAGTTGTAGTTTCTTACTTTTTTCGATATACAGGGTGTTCTTGAATGGTGTGTATTAGAAGTGTTTTTTGTGACTTAATTAGAATTTATTTAAATATTTGCTTATTGCTCCCAATCAACATTTGATACTTAAGAAAAATATTTGCTCTCCGGTCACACAGAAAGTTGATAGTAACTGTTGTGACGCTAATTTTCATTTCTTTTCGCAAAGATTTTTCAACAGATTTTTATTAAAGGGTTGGGCTAGCAATAAATTAATATTCTTTATTTATAATTTTTTTAAATTTAGCTGAAAATAGTAGTAATTTATGATTCGATCAAAACAGACAACAAGAGAAGAATGCGAAAAGAATGTGAAATTATCGTTTGTTAGGTTATAATGGCTTTCCATCTACGCAGTTTATCTGATAAGGGTGCAAAAGTACAATGCAAATGAGTGACACTTATAGTAGTCATTAGAACATGTCCCGAATTATTTTCGAAATTTTTGAAATATGATGAATTTTGAATAATCAGTTGAGGAAACTTAAATCAGATTATAATAGCTAACAATTAAGAAGTATTTAGATAGCAGAAAAAAGTAGAATTTATAAAAAATTAAATCTTGAGTTATTTGATAAAATCAAAAAATATATATAGGGTGATTTAGATTTTATATTTTAATACAATATTCTCCTCACTGTTATGATTAAAAAATAACTAACATATTTTTCTCTCACTTGTTTTTTAAGAAAGTTACAGGCTGTCAGAAATTTCCAAAAAAAAGATTTTTCGTTATATCTTCTAGGAAAAAGCTCAAAATTAACCAAAATTTTGTACACATACCTTGCTAATAAAGGGCTATTTTTTAAAGTTATTTTTATACAAGTGAAATTTATATAAATATAAAATCTTGAGTTACTGGACCATATCATAAAACATTAAAAGTGTTCATTTAGGTTTCATATTTTGATACAATATCCTCCTCATTGTGTTGTTTCGAAAATATATAACACATATATCGCTCACTCTCGGTTTACAAAAGATACAGGCTGTACAAAATTGTAAAAACTTGATTTTTTATTATTTCTTTTTTAAAAAAGCTTCAAATAAAATAAAATTTTAAAATCATACCTTTTAATTAAAAAATTATTCATTAAAGATATTTCAATCCACTACACCCGTATGCGTGTTGGATAGATAATTTAAAAACCCAAAATCCAATTATAATTTATAACAACTATGAAAAATCTAGAGAATTAGGAAAAGTTGAGTTTACATAAATTTGAAATTTTGAGTTAAGTGTCACAAGAAAAATTAGACAGGGTGATTCGTGTTTCAAATTTTGATAAAATATTCCCCTTATCATTTTGATTCGTAAATATATAGCACAAATGTCTCTCACTTACTTCCTGTGAAAGATACAAGTAGCCAACATTTTCAAAAAAAAATATTTTTTATTATAACTTCTATAGAAATGCTCCAACTCAACTAAAATTTTCTAATCACACCATTTTAATAAAAAGTTGTGATTTTAAATTATTTTTATCTGATTATGACGCACCAGTGGCGTTCAGTAGGGTTATATCGAAATAATTTCAAAATAAAAAAACTTTTTTGGAAACTTTTCTAAATTTTCATTTATTTTGGATTATAAGAGAAATGTTATGAACGATGTATATTAAGAAGAGCAATGTGTGAGATGAGAACAAAGTCTAAAACTCTACAAGTGGAAGGAGAATTAGTCGAAATCGAAGAGGAAGTTAAAAAGTATTTGGAATAGAGAAAGTTTCGAGTAAATATGGGAAAAATAAAGAGATTTTCAGAATTAGAAGAGAAACTGTTCATTAAAGGGAAGAACCAACCAAAAGATGTAACAATATTTAGAAAGAAATAGTAGCAAAAGGATTAACAACGAATTTAGGGTGAGGCCAGTATGAAGAAATTTAAAAAATAAAAAGGTAAATAGGGTACGAAAAATATAAAGAAACGTGATGTTAAGAAAAAAAATCACTTGATAGAAGTTGAGAAGAAGACAGAAGAGATCAGAAATCGAAGATAAAGAAATAAATGGACTAAGAAGAAGCAGTTAGACTGCAGAATAAGCTGTGAAGGTATAAACTGAGAGAAGTAAAAAATAAATAATGCTAAAAGAAAAATTACTAGCTACAAGCTAAGAGAGAAATAAACTGTAAATAGGTATAGAAAAGAAAGAAGATGAAGTAAAAATGGAAGAGTGAATGCAGAAAACTCTCAAATTAAATGAGAAACAATCTATAAAAGAAGAGAACCAACTAGAACAGAAGATGTAACAATAATTAAAAAATAAATAGCAGCAAAAGAATTAACAAAAAATTTAGGGTGGGGCAAGTATAAAGAGATTTTGAAAATAAGAAGGTGAATAGGGCAAAAAAATATTAAAGAAATGTGACGCTAAGAAGAAAAAAGACTTGATGAAAGTTTACAGGAAGATAGAAAAAATCAGAAACCAAAAAGAAACTAAGAGGAACACACAAGAAAAATAGAAACCGAAGATGAAAAAATAAACGGACTAGTAGGAAACTTAAAGGACAATAAAGTACCAGAAGCTGTTAAACTGTAGAATGAGATGTGAAGGTATAAATTGAGTGAAATAAGAAATAAATAATTTGAAAAGAAAACTTACTAGCTACAGGCTAAGAGAGAAATAAACTGTAAATACGTAAACAAAGGAAAAAAGATAAAGTAAAAATGGAAGAGCGAATACAGAAAACACTCAAATTGAAAGAGAAACAGTTCATAAAAGAGAGAAACCAACTAAAACAGAAGATGCTACAATAATTTTAAAAAATAACAGCAAAATAATTAACAAAGAATTTAGAGTGGGGCAAGTATGAAAAGATATTGAAAATAGAAAGGTGAATAGGGCAAGAAAGATATTTAAAAAATGTGACGTTAAGAAGAAAAATGACTTGATGAAAATTTACAGGAAGATAGAAGAAATCAGAGACTAACAAGAATCCAAGAGGAACACACAAGAGAAATAGAAACCGAAGATGAAAAAAAAAGCGGACTAGTAGAGAGGAGGTTAAAGGACAATAAAGTACCAGAAGCTGTTAAACTGTAGAATGAGGTGTAAAGGTATGAATTAAAAGAAATAAGAAATAAATAATTTCAAAAGAGAATTTACTAGCTACAAGCTAAGAGAGAAATAAGCTGTAAACACGTAAACAAAAGAAAGAAGATAACGTAAAAATGGAAGAGCGAATACAGAAAACACTCAAATTAAAAGAGAAACAGTTCATAAAAGGGAGGAACCAACTAGAACAGAAGATGCTACAATAATTTTAAAAAATAACAGCAAAATAATTAACAAAGAATTTAGAGTGGGGCAAGTATGAAAAGATATTGAAAATAGAAAGGTGAATAGGGCAAGAAAGATATTTAAAAAATGTGACGTTAAGAAGAAAAATGACTTGATGAAAATTTACAGGAAGATAGAAGAAATCAGAGACTAACAAGAATCCAAGAGGAACACACAAGAGAAATAGAAACCGAAGATGAAAAAAAAAGCGGACTAGTAGAGAGGAGGTTAAAGGACAATAAAGTACCAGAAGCTGTTAAACTGTAGAATGAGGTGTAAAGGTATGAATTAAAAGAAATAAGAAATAAATAATTTCAAAAGAGAATTTACTAGCTACAAGCTAAGAGAGAAATAAGCTGTAAACACGTAAACAAAAGAAAGAAGATAACGTAAAAATGGAAGAGCGAATACAGAAAACACTCAAATTAAAAGAGAAACAGTTCATAAAAGGGAGGAACCAACTAGAACAGAAGATGTTACAATAATTAAAAGAGAAATAGCAGCAAAAGAATTAACAAGGAATTTAGGAAGGGCAAGTATGAAGAGATTTTGAAAATAAGAAGGTGAATAGAGCACAAAAAGTATAAAAAACCGTGACGTTAAGAAGAGAAATGACTTGATGGAAGTTGACAGGAAGATAGAAGAAATCAGAAATCAAGAAGAAACTAAGAGGAACACACAAGAGAAATAAAAACCGACGATGAACAAATAAACGGACTGGTAGAGAAGTTAAAGGACAATAAAGTACCAGAAGCTGTTAGACTGTAGAATGAGGTGTAAAGGTATGGAATGACAGAAATAAGAAATAAATAATTTGAAAAGGAGAATTACTAGCTACAAGCTAAGAAAGAAATAAACTTTAGATGCGTTAACAAAGGAAAGAAGATAATTTAAAAATGGAAGAGTGAATGCAGAAATCACTCAAATTAAAATAGAAATGGTTGATAAAAAGGAGTAACCAACTGGAACAGAAGATGTAACAATAATTAAAGAAAGAATAGCATTAAAAGAATGAACAACAAATTTAAGGTGTGACAAGTATGCAGAAATTTTAAAAATGAGAAGGTGAATAGAGCACGAAAAGTATAAAAGAACGTGACGTTAAGAAGAGAAATGACTTGATGGAAGTTGACAGGAAGATAGAAGAAATCAGAAATCAAGAAGAAACTAAGAGGAACAAACAAGAGAAATAGAAACCGAAGATGAGCAAATAAACGGACTGGTAGATAAGTTAAAGGACAATAAAGTACCAGAAGCTGTTAGACTGCCGAATGAGGTGTAAAGGTATGGAATGTCAGAAATAGGAAATAAATAATTGGAAAAGGAAAATTACTAGCTACAAGCTAAGAGAGAAATAAACTTTAGATGCGTTAACAAAGGAAAGAAGATAATTTAAAAATGGAAGAGTGAATGCAGAAATCACTCAAGTTAAAATAGAAATGGTTGATAAAAAGGAGTAACCAACTGGAACAGAAGATGTAACAATAATTAAAAAAATAATAGCAGCAAAAGAATGAACAACAAATTTATCGTGTGACAAGTATGCAGAAATTTTAAAAATGAGAGGGTGAATAGAGCACGAAAAGTATAAAAGAACGTGACGTTAAGAAGAAAAATGAATTGATGGAAGTTGACAGGAAGATAGAAGAAATCAGAAATCAAGAAGAAACTAAGAGGAACAAACAAGAGAAATAGAAACCGAAGATGAGCAAATAAACGCACTGGTAGAGAAGTTAAAGGACAATAAAGTACCAGAAGCTGTTAGACTGCCGAATGAGGTGTAAAGGTATGGAATGTCAGAAATAAGAAATAAATAATTGGAAAAGGAAAATTACTAGCTACAAGCTAAGAGAGAAATAAACTTTAGATGCGTTAACAAAGGAAAGAAGATAATTTAAAAATGGAAGAGTGAATGCAGAAATCACTCAAGTTAAAATAGAAATGGTTGATAAAAAGGAGTAACCAACTGGAACAGAAGATGTAACAATAATTAAAAAAATAATAGCAGCAAAAGAATGAACAACAAATTTATCGTGTGACAAGTATGCAGAAATTTTAAAAATGAGAGGGTGAATAGAGCACGAAAAGTATAAAAGAACGTGACGTTAAGAAGAAAAATGAATTGATGGAAGTTGACAGGAAGATAGAAGAAATCAAAAATCAAGAAGAAACTAAGAGGAACAAACAAGAGAAATAGAAACCGAAGATGAGCAAATAAACGGACTGGTAGAGAAGTTAAAGGACAATAAAGTACCAGAAGCTGTTAGACTGCCGAATGAGGTGTAAAGGTATGGAATGACAGAAATAAGAAATAAATAATTGGAAAAGGAAAATTACTAGCTACAAGCTAAGAGAGAAATAAACTTTAGATGCGTTAACAAAGGAAAGAAGATAATTTAAAAATGGAAGAGTGAATGCAGAAATCACTCAAGTTAAAATAGAAATGGTTGATAAAAAGGAGTAACCAACTGGAACAGAAGATGTAACAATAATTAAAAAAATAATAGCAGCAAAAGAATGAACAACAAATTTATCGTGTGACAAGTATGCAGAAATTTTAAAAATGAGAGGGTGAATAGAGCACGAAAAGTATAAAAGAACGTGACGTTAAGAAGAAAAATGAATTGATGGAAGTTGACAGGAAGATAGAAGAAATCAGAAATCAAGAAGAAACTAAGAGGAACAAACAAGAGAAATAGAAACCGAAGATGAGCAAATAAACGGACTGGTAGAAAAGTTAAAGGACAATAAAGTACCAGAAGCTGTTAGACTGCCGAATGAGGTGTAAATGTATGGAATGACAGAAATAAGAAATAAATAATTGGAAAAGAAAAATTACTAGCTACAAGCTAAGAGAGAAATAAACTTTAGATGCGTTAACAAAGGAAAGAAGATAATTTAAAAATGGAAGAGTGAATGCAGAAATCACTCAAATTAAAATAGAAATGGTTGATAAAAAGGAGTAACCAACTGGAACAGAAGATGTAACAATAATTAAAGAAAGAACAGCAGCAAAAGAATGAACAACAAATTTAGGGTGTGACAAGTATGCAGAAATTTTAAAAATGAGAAGGTGAATAGAGCACGAAAAGTATAAAAGAACGTGACGTTAAGAAGAGAAATGACTTGATGGAAGTTGACAGGAAGATAGAAGAAATCAGAAATCAAGAAGAAACTAAGAGGAACACACAGGAGAAATAGAAACCGAAGATGAACAAATAAACGGACTGGTAGAGAAGTTAAAGGACAATAAAGTACCAGAAGCTGTTAGACTGCAGAATGAGGTGTAAAGGTATGGAATGAAAGAAATAAGAAATAAATAATTCGAAAAGGAAAATTACTAGCTACAAGCTAAGAGAGAAATAAACTTTAGATGCGTTAACAAAGGAAAGAAGATAATTTAAAAATGGAAGAGTGAATGCAGAAATCACTCAAGTTAAAATAGAAATGGTTGATAAAAAGGAGTAACCACCTGGAACAGAAGATGTAACAATAATTAAAAAAAGAATAGCAGCAAAAGAATGAACAACAAATTTATCGTGTGACAAGTATGCAAAAATCTTAAAAATGAGAAGGTGAATAGAGCACGAAAAGTATAAAAGAACGTGACGTTAAGAAGAAAAATGACTTGATGGAAGTTGACAGGAAGATAGAAGAAATCAGAAACCAAGATGAAACCAAGAGGAACACACAAGAGAAATAGAAACCGAAGATGCACAAATAAACGGACTGGTAGAGAAGTTAAAGGACAATAAAGTACCAGAAGCTGTTAGACTGCAGAATGAGGTGTAAAGGTATGGAATGAAAGAAATAAGAAATAAATAATTCGAAAAGGAAAATTACTAGCTACAAGCTAAGAGAGAAATAAACTTTAGATGCGTTAACAAAGGAAAGAAGATAATTTAAAAATGGAAGAGTGAATGCAGAAATCACTCAAATTAAAATAGAAATGGTTGATAAAAAGGAGTAACCAACTGGAACAGAAGATGTAACAATAATTAAAGAAAGAATAGCATTAAAAGAATGAACAACAAATTTAAGGTGTGACAAGTATGCAGAAATTTTAAAAATGAGAAGGTGAATAGAGCACGAAAAGTATAAAAGAACGTGACGTTAAGAAGAGAAATGACTTGATGGAAGTTGACAGGAAGATAGAAGAAATCAGAAATCAAGAAGAAACTAAGAGGAACACACAGGAGAAATAGAAACCGAAGATGAACAAATAAACGGACTGGTAGAGAAGTTAAAGGACAATAAAGTACCAGAAGCTGTTAGACTGCAGAATGAGGTGTAAAGGTATGGAATGAAAGAAATAAGAAATAAATAATTCGAAAAGGAAAATTACTAGCTACAAGCTAAGAGAGAAATAAACTTTAGATGCGTTAACAAAGGAAAGAAGATAATTTAAAAATGGAAGAGTGAATGCAGAAATCACTCAAGTTAAAATAGAAATGGTTGATAAAAAGGAGTAACCACCTGGAACAGAAGATGTAACAATAATTAAAAAAAGAATAGCAGCAAAAGAATGAACAACAAATTTATCGTGTGACAAGTATGCAAAAATCTTAAAAATGAGAAGGTGAATAGAGCACGAAAAGTATAAAAGAACGTGACGTTAAGAAGAAAAATGACTTGATGGAAGTTGACAGGAAGATAGAAGAAATCAGAAACCAAGATGAAACCAAGAGGAACACACAAGAGAAATAGAAACCGAAGATGCACAAATAAACGGACTGGTAGAGAAGTTAAAGGACAATAAAGTACCAGAAGCTGTTAGACTGCAGAATGAGGTGTAAAGGTATGGAATGAAAGAAATAAGAAATAAATAATTCGAAAAGGAAAATTACTAGCTACAAGCTAAGAGAGAAATAAACTTTAGATGCGTTAACAAAGGAAAGAAGATAATTTAAAAATGGAAGAGTGAATGCAGAAATCACTCAAATTAAAATAGAAATGGTTGATAAAAAGGAGTAACCAACTGGAACAGAAGATGTAACAATAATTAAAGAAAGAATAGCATTAAAAGAATGAACAACAAATTTAAGGTGTGACAAGTATGCAGAAATTTTAAAAATGAGAAGGTGAATAGAGCACGAAAAGTATAAAAGAACGTGACGTTAAGAAGAGAAATGACTTGATGGAAGTTGACAGGAAGATAGAAGAAATCAGAAATCAAGAAGAAACTAAGAGGAACACACAGGAGAAATAGAAACCGAAGATGAACAAATAAACGGACTGGTAGAGAAGTTAAAGGACAATAAAGTACCAGAAGCTGTTAGACTGCAGAATGAGGTGTAAAGGTATGGAATGAAAGAAATAAGAAATAAATAATTCGAAAAGGAAAATTACTAGCTACAAGCTAAGAGAGAAATAAACTTTAGATGCGTTAACAAAGGAAAGAAGATAATTTAAAAATGGAAGAGTGAATGCAGAAATCACTCAAATTAAAATAGAAATGGTTGATAAAAAGGAGTAACCAACTGGAACAGAAGATGTAACAATAATTAAAGAAAGAATAGCATTAAAAGAATGAACAACAAATTTAAGGTGTGACAAGTATGCAGAAATTTTAAAAATGAGAAGGTGAATAGAGCACGAAAAGTATAAAAGAACGTGACGTTAAGAAGAGAAATGACTTGATGGAAGTTGACAGGAAGATAGAAGAAATCAGAAATCAAGAAGAAACTAAGAGGAACACACAGGAGAAATAGAAACCGAAGATGAACAAATAAACGGACTGGTAGAGAAGTTAAAGGACAATAAAGTACCAGAAGCTGTTAGACTGCCGAATGAGGTGCAAAGGTATGAAATGACAGAAATAAGAAATAAATAATTGGAAAAGGAAAATTACTAGCTACAAGCTAAGAGAGAAATAAACTTTAAATGCGTTAACAAAGGAAAGAAGATAATTTAAAAATGGAAGAGTGAATGCAGAAATCACTCAAGTTAAAATAGAAATGGTTGATAAAAAGGAGTAACCAACTGGAACAGAAGATGTAACAATAATTAAAAAAAGAATAGCAGCAAAAGAATGAACAACAAATTTATCGTGTGACAAGTATGCAGAAATTTTAAAAATGAGAGGGTAAATAGAGCACGAAAAGTATAAAAGAACGTGACGTTAAGAAGAAAAATGAATTGATGGAAGTTGACAGGAAGATAGAAGAAATCAGAAATCAAGACGAAACTAAGAGGAACAAACAAGAGAAATAGAAATCGAAGATGAACAAATAAACGGACTAGTAGAGAAGTTAAAGGACAATAAAGTACCAGAAGCTGTTAGACTGCCGAATGAGGTGTAAAGGTATGAAATGACAGAAATAAGAAATAAATAATTCGAAAAGGAAAATTACTAGCTACAAGCTAAGAGAGAAATAAACTTTAGATGCGTTAACAAAGGAAAGAAGATAATTTAAAAATGGAAGAGTGAATGCAGAAATCACTCAAGTTAAAATAGAAATGGTTGATAAAAAGGAGTAATCAACTGGAACAGAAGATGTAACAATAATTAATTAAATAATAGCAGCAAAAGAATGAACAACAAATTTATCGTGTGACAAGTATGCAGAAATTTTAAAAATGAGAGGGTGAATAGAGCACGAAAAGTATAAAAGAACGTGACGTTAAGAAGAAATATGAATTGATGGAAGTTGACAGGAAGATAGAAGAAATCAGAAATCAAGAAGAAACTAAGAGGAACAAACAAGAGAAATAGAAACCGAAGATGAACAAATAAACGGACTGGTAGAGAAGTTAAAGGACAATAAAGTACCAGAAGCTGTTAGACTGCCGAATGAGGTGTAAAGGTATGGAATGACAGAAATAAGAAATAAATAATTCGAAAAGGAAAATTACTAGCTACAAGCTAAGAGAGAAATAAACTTTAGATGCGTTAACAAAGGAAAGAAGATAATTTAAAAATGGAAGAGTGAATGCAGAAATCACTCAAATTAAAATAGAAATGGTTGATAAAAAGGAGTAACCAACTGGAACAGAAGATGTAACAATAATTAAAGAAAGAATAGCATTAAAAGAATGAACAACAAATTTAAGGTGTGACAAGTATGCAGAAATTTTAAAAATGAGAAGGTGAATAGAGCACGAAAAGTATAAAAGAACGTGACGTTAAGAAGAGAAATGACTTGATGGAAGTTGACAGGAAGATAGAAGAAATCAGAAATCAAGAAGAAACTAAGAGGAACACACAGGAGAAATAGAAACCGAAGATGAACAAATAAGCGGACTGGTAGAGAAGTTAAAGGACAATAAAGTACCAGAAGCTGTTAGACTGTAGAATGAGGTGTAAAGGTATGGAATGACAGAAATAAGAAATAAATAATTCGAAAAGGAAAATTACTAGCTACAAGCTAAGAGAGAAATAAACTTTAGATGCGTTAACAAAGGAAAGAAGATAATTTAAAAATGGAAGAGTGAATGCAGAAATCACTCAAATTAAAATAGAAATGGTTGATAAAAAGGAGTAACCAACTGGAACAGAAGATGTAACAATAATTAAAGAAAGAATAGCATTAAAAGAATGAACAACAAATTTAAGGTGTGACAAGTATGCAGAAATTTTAAAAATGAGAAGGTGAATACAGCACGAAAAGTATAAAAGAACGTGACGTTAAGAAGAAAAATGACTTGACGGAAGTTGACAGGAAGATAGAAGAAATCAGAAACCAAGATGAAACCAAGAGGAACACACAAGAGAAATAGAAACCGAAGATGAACAAATAAGCGGACTGGTAGAGAAGTTAAAGGACCATAAAGTACCAGAAGCTGTTAGACTGTAGAATGAGGTGTAAAGGTATGCAATGACAGAAATAAGAAATAAATAATTCGAAAAGGAAAATTACTAGCTACAAGCTAAGAGAGAAATAAACTTTAGATGCGTTAACAAAGGAAAGAAGATAATTTAAAAATGGAAGAGTGAATGCAGAAATCACTCAAATTAAAATAGAAATGGTTGATAAAAAGGAGTAACCAACTGGAACAGAAGATGTAACAATAATTAAAGAAAGAATAGCAGCAAAAGAATGAACAACAAATTTATCGTGTGACAAGTATGCAGAAATTTTAAAAATGAGAAGGTGAATAGAGCACAAAAAGTATAAAAGAACGTGACGTTAAGAAGAAAAATGACTTGATGGAAGTTGACAGGAAGATAGAAGAAATCAGAAATCAAGAAGAAACTAAGAGGAACACACAAGAGAAATAGAAACCGAAGATGAACAAATAAACGAACTAGCAGAGAAGTTAAAGGACAATAAAGTACCAGAAGCTGTTAAACTGTAGAATGAGGTGTAAAGGTATGAAATGACAGAAATAAGAAATAAATAATTTGAAAAGAAAATTACAAGCTACAAGCTAAGAGAAAAATGAACTTTAAATACGTTAACAAAGGAAAGAAGATAAATTAAAAATGGAAGAGTAAATGCAGAAAACACTCAAATTAACATAGAAACGGTTCATAAAAGGGAGGAACCAACTGGAACAGAAGATGTAACAATAATTAAAAAAGAAATAGTAACAACGGAGAGCAAAGAAATTTAAAAAATTGGAAGAAGAATAGGGCCAAAAAAGTATAAAGAAGATGGAAACACCGAACAGACTATCGAAAGAGGTGTATATGAGTAATAACATTGACTTTTTACTTAGTAGAGATAAATAATCAATGGTAATAGTAATGCTACATAGTTTTCTTCTCTTCATTAAATTATTTGGGTTAGGTGGTAGAAAGTTGCATACTGTTGCAAAATTGTTATCATTGACACCGTTTGATAAAATGCAACACTTACTAGAAATGTGCATCAGGTCTAAGTACTTAACAAAAGAGTGTCCCAACTGTTTCAAAAGATAACCTTGATAATTGTAAAGTTTTCTTCTCTTTCTATAAAGGTACAATAAAAACAAAATGTTTATCTTAAGTTTATTGAACTTATAAATACAAAAACAATTTGACAAGAAAATCGTCATCTTCACAACTCCATCCTTTGTACTCGGTACAGAACTACTTAGGTGACTGGTGCACCTATCGAAGGAAAAAACACTCCTTCTAAACCGTTGGGACGGTATGATAACTATAAATATTTGGACAAGAAACGGCCTTAAATTTATGGAATCAGTCTAAATTAGAGCCTGCTAGTCTCTCTTGGATCACTCTTCGTATTGGTCACCATCGAAGTAATACTCGGCATCACCATTTCATCGGAGGTTGTGAAAATGTTGTTGTCATGGCCAAGATCTTTCGGGGCCACCACTGGCAGAGTTTTTGGAGGTCCTTCCATGAAAATAGCGGTCATCAAAAACATGACTGAACCTAAAAAAATATTTTGGTTATTTCGAAAATTTTCAAAAAAAAATCGAAACTTACTGATACCGTAGAAGCCAGCGTAGAAGATGTAGAGACTTTCTCTATAGCCGATAGCTTTAGAAACTGGTTCGACCAAAATGGGTAGGTTACCCCCAATGTTGTTCATAACGAAAAGGAAAATTCCTACTGTTGTAGACCTGACTTGTAATGGTACAATTTCAACTAATATAGCGAAAAGGATTCCAAACCACATTTCGGCTAAAAAAAGAAAAAACTAACAAAAATTTCACAAATATTTCGACACTTACCAAAAAAGTAGGAAATTCCTAAAGTGACCATAGCCCAAGTTGGGTCGAAAAAGACGCTACCAAAAGCGAAAGGTGTGGCAAGAATTTGGCTAATTCCTAAAATTAAGGCTCTCGATCGAATCCCCATTTTCGCAACAAATTTGTCCGAAATTATCCCCCCAGCGACTACGCCAATGCTTCCAACAACTATAGTAACAGCAAACAACCACCATCCCAAATCATAGTCAGGGAAATAGAGTTCATAGTAGAGATCGCAATTATAAGCGAAACACATACCACCTAAAAAATTGAGTCAGTCAAAAATTTTGGCAAACACCTTTTTTCTTTCCCATCATTATAGGAACTTACCACAATGTCTAATGGAAGCAGCGAAACATAACATGACGATTCTTGGATCCATAATCACTTGTAATAATCCAACTTTTTTACCATTGCTATCAGTACCGGCAGCATCTTCACCAATTGATTGTCTTGCAGGTTCTTTTAGAGTGAACCAAGTCAAAACTCCTACGATTAGAGCTATAATTCCAGCACCGTAATAAGTGACTCTCCATCCCAACCCCCATGCGTTTAGAGGTGGGATGTATCGGCCAACTGGAAACGCTATTCCGTAACCTCCATAAATTCCCCAATTGAAGATCGACATGACCAAAGCTCTTTTTTCTTCGGGAAAAATATCGGATAAAATCCCTGTAGCTAGAGGATTACATCCCGATTCACCCGCTGCCATTATCATTCTTAGCAACACCAATTGCCAGTACTCCATAACAGTACCACTCAAAATTATAGCGATTGAGAACACTACGGTGCAAACGGCCAACATGCGAACTCTATGGTACTTGTCAGCAGCAAAACCCATGATAACTCCAACTATTGTGAAGATAGCAATGAAACTTGGTCCAGCCAAAATTTGGTAGTCTAAACCAAGACCGTTGTAGTTCCATTCGCAGTATGGTGTGCCGTTAATGTTGTAGGATTGACATGTTTCGGAATCGTTGGCAGTGTTGCAATGGATTGGAAGATCGCTGAGGTAGTATTCGGTGGTATTGAGTTGACACGTGATGTCACCATAATGAAGGTCTATAGCTATAGCTTTTGATGTTACACCAATGAGGTAATGACCTAGTTCGCCTAAGACGTAACCAATTGATACTATAGCTAAAACGTAGGGTTGGTAGAGGAAACCGAGTTTTGAGAAGATTTGCTTCATTATTGGTTGTTTTGGGAAGACACTGGAAAAAGAAGAACATATTAATTTATTATGATAATAATTTAAATAAAATTATCTTAAATAGTTATTGAAGAAAAGTTTTTAAAAATTACTAATTTTTCTAAAAACCGAAACTGTTTCAACATTGAAGATAAGTTAGATAAAGTGAAGAAATCGTATAATATTTTACTGTGTTTAAATAGCACAACTGTGATTAGAAGACGCTTCAAAAAGTAGTTGTCAATTTTTTTACTATGGTCTTTTTGAAGAACGGAGGTTTCGGCTTCAGTCAATGAAGTCAAGAAAATGGATCAAAACTAAAAACGTTTTCTTTTAGGAACTTATTAAAACAATAGATGAAGAAAAATTGAAAACGACACCTATCGCTTATTGTATGAAATAAAGAATAAAGATTTGTAAACTGTTTCCTTTTCGTAAGAGTATATTACGAGTATTGTGGTGAAACTAGAACTATTCAGCAATCAAATTAATGTGAAGAAACTGAAGATATTTAAATATATTTTAAGAATTAGAGTTTGGATTATTTAATACGTAGAAGAAGGTTAAGGAAAATCTATAGATAAAGTAATAAAACGATTATAAAGAATTGGAAGATTCCATTTTCTTCTGACATTTCAACAATCTGTGTTTAACAAAGATGTGCGAAAAAAATGATGGAAGAAATCATATGAAGCAATAAAAAATATTTTTCTTTGCACGTAAGCAAATAATTGTATGTATCAAGCATCACTGAACATGTCTCTAAATGCAAAGAAGAAAATGAAAAGTTATAAATGAAGAAACAAGTCGCCGCATGCTTCTTTTCATGAACAAGTAAATTAAATTCAATACTTAACATAATTGTACAGAACTTTTGTTACGAAATGAAGGAAAGTGAAGATTTCCGAAAAACGAAGAAATTTTGGCGTTTGCAAAAAAATATTTCTGAAGAATTTTCTTGGTTTCCTTCCTTTTGGTAAATATTATATTTTGGTTAATTCGAAGAAAGTGAAGAACATGATATACACAGAAGTAGTTGGAACGAAGAAAATTCTCTGAAAGAGATGAAATCTTTGATTTTGATGCTTGATTGAAATTTAAAATGGAAACAATTTATAAATTCAAATAAGTTGAATTAATGTGAAGAAAGATGACGTATATAATATATTCATATGCAAAACGATTACAAAACAATTAAACATATTTCTAAACGATTCTCATGGATCCGACTTACACAATCTCGAATTGAGAATCGCATTGATAAATATTAATATTATTGTTAATGCGAGACAAGTGAACAAAATGAAGAAATGTTAATAGAGACATAAGTAGACGCGTGCGTATCCTTGTAGACATGAAAATTAAAACAAATACTCAATATTGTTGTGCACAACCTTAGATAAAATGTAGAGAAATGAAGATATTTTGCGTAAAATGTAGAAAAAATATGAAGAAATGATTATAACATCTTCATTAAAGGAAGTGAAGAAATATGAAAACGTTGTGTGTGTTCTTTTATAAGCATAGAAACGCAGTGTTTTTCTTTGTGAGTATGGAAAATTAAGTAAATACTTAACCGTATACAATTTGAGATGAAATGAAGAAAAATGAAGAAAATTCTCGAATAACGAAGAAATATTGGTCTCTTATGGTTTACTTTGGAATGTTTTGTTACCGTTTGAAATGTAGACAATTAATAAAATAAGTAAAACCAATGTGAAGAAAGATGAAGAAGATTATTGCAAAATAATTGCAAAAGAATTAAAAAATATTTCTGACTAATTTTTATAGTTTTATAGACTTCTATAATCCCGTATCGTATTGATAAATATTAAGAAGTAAAAAAATGAAGAAATGTTGAAGATAAAATTATATTAATGAAGAAATAAACGGTTGCGTGCGCTTCCTTGTGAGCATAGAAATTAAATTAAATGGCTAACATTATTGAACATAATTGTAAATCAAATGAAGATAAGTGGCGAAAATCCTCGAAAAATGAAAAAATTTTGTCGTTAATAATGAATTTATTTGTTATCATTTGAAATAGATGCAATAGATGTAATATGAAATAAGATGAAACAACATGAAGAGAATTACAATTATGACTGTAATGTACCAAATGATAACATTTTTCAAAAATTTTTATAAATAATTTTTATTATTTTTTGCAACTTCTACAATCTGGTGTTGACAAATATCAAGAAGTGAAGAAAATAAAGAAATGTTGAAGAAAACATAAAATACTATTAATCAAGAAATAAACGGCTGCAGTACGGTTACTTGTGAGTATGAAAATTAGAGTAAATACTTAACATTATTGTATACAATTTCAGATAAATTGAAGAAAAATGAAGAAAATGTTCGGAAAATGAGGAAATTTTTGCCGCCAATAATTTGTATATTTCGATAAGCATTGTTATCGTTTTGATATTCGTATTTTGGGAAGTATGAAATTAGAAGAAACAACTTGAAGATAAATTAAATATCACAAAACAATTGCAGAAAATTCCTAAATAATTCCCATAGATTCTTTGCGACTTTTACATGTTTATAAATATTAAGAAATAAAGAAATTGAAGAAATTTTGAAGAAAATAAAAAATACTATTAACGAAGAAATAATCGGCTGCAATACGTTTTCTTGTGAGTATATAAATTAAAGTAAATGCTTAACATTATTGTACATAATTTTAGATGAATTGAAGAAAAATGAAGAAAATTCTCGGAAAATGAAGAAATTTTTGCCGTCAGTAATTTGTGTATTTTGATATGCATACTTTGTGAAATATGAAATTAGAAGAAACCATATGAAGAAAAATGAAATATTACAAAGCAATTACAAAAATTCTTGAATATTTCTCATAGATTTTTTGCGTCTTCTACATGTTCATAAACATTAATAGGTGAAGAAAAAAAAGAAATCTTGAAGAAAATATAAAATATTGTTAATGTGAGAAATAATCAGCTGCAGTGGGTTTCCTTGTGAGTATGAAAATTAAGTAAATGCTTAACATTATTGTACACAGTTTTAGATAAAATGAAGAAATTTCTCGGAAAATGAAGAAATTTTGAAGAAACTGGAAAATATGATTATTGAGGAAATGAAGGGAGGAGTGCGCTTCCTTGTGAGAATGAGAATTAATTGAATACCTGACATTATAGTACACAACCTTAGATGAAAAGAAGAAAAATGAAGAAGATTCTCGGAAAATGAAGAAATCTTTGTTTGTGATGCATGACTTGTTCCGCCACTAATAATTAGTCACATAAAGCAAATGTAATTTGCAATAAAATAAAATCGTGTATAATTTTATTTAATGATTTAATTCTATCCTTTCTAAAGCAAACGAATACCTTTCCAAGGACACCGATCAATTATTTTATTTTTTTTATTCCTTATAATTTTCACAGCCCGTGCGTATTTTTTTCTATCGATTCGTCACACAATTGATGAATTAAATCAACTTGATGGTTGGTAGCACAAATAGAAGAATTAGCCGGATCCGATCGAATAAATCGCTTAAGGTCAAGTTTAAGGTCCGCATTTTTCTTCACAGTCACCTCTAAATTGCGGGCGTTTTGTTTCCATGACGCAACTTCTTAAGGTGGTTATGACTCGAAATATCGAGAGATTGGCAATGTCAAGAACAATTTTTTCAATGAGACCACAATTCACTTCCGAACAAGGAGCAGTCGCTCTCCAAGGGGTCACGGTCACCAGACCAGATTCTCTACACTTTTTTTCCAACATTAAGGCATGTCCCGATTCCGGAATTTACAAAACGAAAGGAAATGAAGGCAATCAAATTTCTTGGTATAGAGGAGGTGAAAGGGGTTTAAGTGTCAGTTACAAAATCGGAAAGTTTGCCTCTAATTGGCGCTAAAAGGACAAAATTTAGAAAAATTGATAATAAATTTCTTCATTTTCTTCATTTAATAAATTTTTTATTTAAAGTTACTCCAATTTTTTAATGTAATAATATATCTTTGTAATTAATAATTTTTAGTAATTTTTAAAATAAAAAGTTTTAAAACAAATTTTTTTCAAATTTTATATATCGTTATCTTCTTAATTTTTCTTCTTTTTTGAAAATTTTTGACTCACCGTTCATTTAAGTCACTGATCACTGTAAAGCTTTAAGTTATTCCAACGCACCAAAACGTCCAATAGGGTGAAGTCACTGATGATGATGGCCGTTCTTCAGTCTACTTCACTTCGTTGCTAATCTTTGGTCCTCTGCTTCACTTCACTTCACCTGTTGGACTGCGTCAGGTCGTGGCCGGGTCGGTTTTGTTGTAGCGGTGAACGGTTCGACTCCCACCCGCTGGAAAGGAGCTTTTTCAATTCAACAATTTAACCACACCGAGGCCTTCCGCATCGTTTCCTGGGAAATGCGTACACTGGGAAGCACTTGGAAGTGATAACCGTGAAGTTTGAAGGAACTTGAAACCGACAACTGCCACAAAAATTATTAGTCATATTGTTGTTATCACTTTAACATAAAAGTTGATGAAGATGAGATATGAAGAAATCAAGTGATGAGTGGTGATTAAGGTCAATGGCAACTGACCGAATTACAGCGATTATTTCGAAGAGAACAATTATCGGCGAAAGCGGCCCTGATTGGATCAATCGAAACTGGTTGCTAGGTTACGGCCTCAACTGTTTTCAGAACTGCTGCTAACCGTTCTACTTCTGAGTTCTTTCTCTCTACTTGTCAATTTGATGTCTTGGTTGCAAAATTTAAGAGTTTTATTACATTAGCTCTATGTGTTCGCAATCAAATCACTTCACTGTGTGACAAATTTTATAGCAATCGGAGGAAAAAATATTTTTGTTCGAAATTTTTCATAAGGCTATAAGCTTCCGTTTTTTGACGCTAGCGTATAGAACATATGATGCTCGACTTATCGAAAACTAAGAAAGCCACAGAGAAACCGAGTTGCTTTATGTGTTTGCAATCAAATTACTTCTATGAGTGATAAATTTCATAGCAATAAGAATAAAAAATATTTTAGTATAAAATTTTTCATAAGGCTATAAGCTTCCATTTTTGGACGGTAGCGTATAAAGCATATGATGGTCGATTTTTCAAAAACTAAGGAAGCTACAGAGGAACCAAAAGGCTCTATGTGTTCGCAATCAAATTACTTCCCTGTGTGACAAATTTTATAGCAATCAGAAGAAAAAATATTTTTGTTTAAAATTTCTATAAGGCTATAAGCTTCCATTTTTGGACGGTAGCGTATAAAGAATATGATGGTCGATTTCTCGAAAACTAAGAAAGCTACAGAGAAATCGAATAGCTCTCTGTGTTTGCAATCAAATTACTTCTATGAGTGCCAAATTTCATAGCAATCTGAAGAAAAAATATTTTTGTACGAAATTTTTCATAAGGCTATGAGCTTCCATTTTTTGACGCTAGCGTATAAAACATATGATGCTCGACTTATCCAAAATTAAGAAAGCTACAGAGAAACCGAGTTGCTCTATGTGTTTGCAATCAAATTACTTCTACGATTGCCAAATTTCATAGCAATCAGAAGAAAAAATATTTTTGTTTAAAATTTTTCATTTTATTTTTGGACGGTAGCGTATAAAGCATATGATGGTCGATTTCTCGAAAACTAAGATAGCTACTGAGAGATCGAGTAGCTCTGTGTTTGCAATCAAATTACTTCTATGAGTGCCAAATTTCATAGCAATCTGAAGAAAAAATATTTTTGTACGAAATTTTTCATAAGGCTATAAGCTTCCATTTTTTGACGCTAGCGTATAAAACATATGATGCTCGACTTATCGAAAATTAAGAAAGCTACAGAGAAACCGAGTTGCTCTATGTGTTTGCAACCAAATTACTTCTATGAGTGCCAATTTCATAGCAATCAGAAGAAATAATATTTTTGTTTAAAATTTTTCATAAGGCTATAAGCTTCCATTTTTAGACGGTAGCGTATAAAGCATATGATGGTCGATTCTCCAAAAACTAAGGAAGCTACAGAGGAACCAAAAGGCTCTATGTGTTGCAATCAAATTACTTCCCTGTGTGACAAATTTTATAGCAATCGCAGGAAAATATATTTTTGTTCGAAATTTTTCATAAGGCTATAAGCTTATATTTTTGGACGGTAGTGTATAAAACATATGTTGCTCGACTTATCGAAAACTAAGAAAGCTGCAGAGAAACCGAGTAGCTTTCTGTGTTTGTAATGAAATTACTTCTATGAGTGCCAAATTTCATAGCAATCAGAAGGAAAAATATTTTTCTTTAAAATTTTTCATAAGGCTATAAGCGTCCATTTTTGGACGGTAGCCTATAAAGCATATGATGGTCGATTTTTCAAAAAATTAAGGAAGCTACAGAGAAACCGAGTAGCTCTATGTGTTTGCAATCAAATTACATCTCTGTGTGCCAAATCTCATAGCAATGTGAAAAAAAATATTTTCGTTCAAAATTTTTCATAAGGCTATAGCTTATATTTTTGGACGGTAGTGTATAAAACATATGATGCTCGACTTATCGAAGAATAAGAAAGCTACAGAGAAACCGAGTTGCTCTATGTGTTTGCAATCAAATTACTTCTATGAGTGCCAAATTTTATAGCAATCAGAAGAAAAAATATTTTTGTTTAAAATTTTTCATAAGGCTATAAGCTTCCATTTTTGGACGGTAGCGTATAAAGCATATGATGGTTGATTTTTCAAAAACTAAGGAAGCTACAAAGGAACCGAAAGGCTCCATGTGTTCGCAATCAAATTACTTCTATGACTGCCAAATTTAATAGCAATCAGAAGAAAAAATATTTTTGTTTAAAATTTTTCATAAGGCTATAAGCTTTCATTTTTGGACGGTAGCGTATAAAGCATATGATGGTCGATTTTTCAAAAGCTAAGGAAGCTACAAAGGAACCGAAAGGCTCTATGTGTTTGCAATCAAATTACTTTCCTGTGTGACAAATTTTATAGCAATCGGAGGAAAAAATATTTTTGTTCAAAATTTTTCATAAGACTATAAGCTTCCGTTTTTGGACGGTAGCGTATAAAGCATGTGATGGTCGATTTTTCAAAAACTAAGGAAGCTACAGAGGAACCGTAAGGCTTTATGTGTTCGCAATCAAATTACTTTTCTGTGTGACAAATTTTATAGTAATCGGAGAAAAAAATATTTTTGTTCGATATCTTTCATGAGGCTATAATAAGCTTCCGTTTTTTGACGCTAGTGTATAAAACATATGATGCTCGACTTATCGAAGAATAAGAAAGCTACAGAGAAACCGAGTTGCTCTATGTGTTTGCAATCAAATTACTTCTATGAGTGCCAAATTTTATAGCAATCAGAAGAAAAAATATTTTTGTTTAAAATTTTTCATAAGGTTATAAGCTTCCATTTTTGGACGGTAGCGTATAAAGCATATGATGGTTGATTTTTCAAAAACTAAGGAAGCTACAAAGGAACCGAAAGGCTCCATGTGTTCGCAATCAAATTACTTCTATGACTGCCAAATTTAATAGCAATCAGAAGAAAAAATATTTTTGTTTAAAATTTTTCATAAGGCTATAAGCTTTCATTTTTGGACGGTAGCGTATAAAGCATATGATGGTCGATTTTTCAAAAGCTAAGGAAGCTACAAAGGAACCGAAAGGCTCTATGTGTTTGCAATCAAATTACTTTCCTGTGTGACAAATTTTATAGCAATCGGAGGAAAAAATATTTTTGTTCAAAATTTTTCATAAGACTATAAGCTTCCGTTTTTGGACGGTAGCGTATAAAGCATGTGATGGTCGATTTTTCAAAAACTAAGGAAGCTACAGAGGAACCGTAAGGCTTTATGTGTTCGCAATCAAATTACTTTTCTGTGTGACAAATTTTATAGTAATCGGAGAAAAAAATATTTTTGTTCGATATCTTTCATGAGGCTATAATAAGCTTCCGTTTTTTGACGCTAGTGTATAAAACATATGATGCTCGACTTATCGAAGAATAAGAAAGCTACAGAGAAACCGAGTTGCTCTATGTGTTTGCAATCAAATTACTTCTATGAGTGCCAAATTTTATAGCAATCAGAAGAAAAAATATTTTTGTTTAAAATTTTTCATAAGGCTATAAGCTTCCATTTTTGGACGGTAGCGTATAAAGCATATGATGGTTGATTTTTCAAAAACTAAGAAAGTCACAAAGGAACCGAAAGGCTCTATGTGTTTGCAATAAAATTACTTCCCTGTGTGACAAATTTCATAGCAATCGGAAGAAAAAATATTTTTGTTGGAAATTGTTCATTAAGCTATAAGCTTCCGTTTTTGAGCGTTAGCGTAAAAATCATAAAATGACCGGTTTCTCAAAAACTTAGAAAGCTACAGTGGAACCGAGCAGCTCTATGTGTTCGCAATCAAATTCGTTTTCAGTGTGCCAAATTTTATAGCAATCAATAGAAACAATAAAACTATAAGATTCCGTCGTTTGGACTTTGTCATTTTAAGTATGTGAACCTCGATTTCTTGGAAACTAGGGAAGCTAGAGAAAAGGCGAGTAGCTCTATGAGTTCGAATTCAAATTACTTCCCTTTGTGCCAAATTTCATAGCAATCGGAAGAAAAAAATTTTTTTCAAAAACTTTTATAAAGCTACAACCTTTTTTTTGGATCTTTTCATATTAAGCACATGATGCGCGATTACTCGAAGAGTGAGCAAGCTACACAGTAACCTAGTAGCTCTCTGAGTTTGCATTCAATTGGCTTATCTGCAGGCCAAATTTCATAGCAATAGAAGGAAGCAATTTTTTTTTGAATATTTTTATAAGGCTATAAGTTTCCGTTGCCACGTTAGGCATATGATGCTCGATTTCTCGAAAACGAAGCAACCTACAGAAAAACCGAGTAGCTCTATGAGTTTGCATTCAAATTACTTCTCAGTATGCCAAATTTGATAGCAATCAAAGGAAAAAAATCAAAAATTTTCATGAGACTATAAGCTTCTGTTGTTTGAACTTTGTCATACTAGGCATATGATGCTCGATTTCACGAAAACTTACAAGCTAAAGAGAAAGCAAGTAGCTCTATAAGCTTGCATTCAAATTACTTCCCTTTCTGCCAAATTTCAATGCAATCGGAAGAAAAAAATTTCTTTTCAAATTTTTTTATAAAGCTACAACCTTTTTTTTTGGATTTTTTCATATTAAGCACATGATGCGCGATTACTCGAAGAGTGAGCAAGCTACACAGGAACCTAGTAGCTCTCTGAGTTCGCATTCAAATGACTTCTCTGCAGGCCAAATTTTATAGCAATAGAAGGAAGCAATTTTTTTTTAAGATCTTTATAAGGCTACAACCTTCCGTTCTCACGTTAGGCATATGATGCTCAATTTCTCGAAAACGAGGCAACCTACAGAAAAACCGAGTAGCTCTATGAGTTTGCATTCAAATTACTTCTCAGTATGCCAAATTTGATAGCAATCAAAGGAAAAAAATCAAAAATTTTCATGAGACTATAAGCTTCTGTTGTTTGAACTTTGTCATACTAGGCATATGATGCTCGATTTCACGAAAACTTACAAGCTAAAGAGAAAGCAAGTAGCTCTATAAGCTTGCATTCAAATTACTTCCCTTTCTGCCAAATTTCAATGCAATCGGAAGAAAAAAATTTCTTTTCAAATTTTTTTATAAAGCTACAACCTTTTTTTTTGGATTTTTTCATATTAAGCACATGATGCGCGATTACTCGAAGAGTGAGCAAGCTACACAGGAACCTAGTAGCTCTCTGAGTTCGCATTCAAATGACTTCTCTGCAGGCCAAATTTTATAGCAATAGAAGGAAGCAATTTTTTTTTTAAGATCTTTATAAGGCTACAACCTTCCGTTCTCACGTTAGGCATATGATGCTCAATTTCTCGAAAACGAGGCAACCTACAGAAAAACCGAGTAGCTCTATGAGTTTGCATTCAAATTACTTCTCAGTATGCCAAATTTGATAGCAATCAAAGGAAAAAAATCAAAAATTTTCATGAGACTATAAGCTTCTGTTGTTTGAACTTTGTCATACTAGGCATATGATGCTCGATTTCACGAAAACTTACAAGCTAAAGAGAAAGCAAGTAGCTCTATAAGCTTGCATTCAAATTACTTCTCTTTGTGCCAAATTTCATAGCAATCGGAAGAAAAAAATTTCTTTTCAAAATTTTTTATAAAGCTACAACCTTTTTTTTTGGATTTTTTCATATTAAGCACATGATGCGCGATTACTCGAAGAGTGAGCAAGCTACACAGGAACCTAGTAGCTCTCTGAGTTCGCATTCAAATGACTTCTCTGCAGGCCAAATTTTATAGCAATAGAAGGAAGCAATTTCTTTTTTGAAGATCTTTATAAGGCTACAAGCTTCCGTTCTCACGTTAGGCATATGATGCTCGATTTATCGAAAACGAGGCAACCTACAGAGAAACTGAGTAGCTCTATGAGTTTGCATTCAAATTACTTCTCAGTATGCCAAATTTGATAGCAATCAAAGGAAAAAATCAAAAATTTTCATGAGACTATAAGCTTCTGTTGTTTGGACTTTGTCATACTAGGCATATGATGCTCGATTTCACGAAAACTTACAAGATAAAGAGAAAGAAAGTAGCTCTATAAGCTCGCATTCAAATTACTTCTCTTTGTGCCAAATTTCATAGCAATCGGAAGAAAAACAAATTTGTTTGAATTTTATTTATAAAGCTACAACCTTCCATTTTTTGGATTTTTTCATCTTAAGCACATGATGCGCGATTACTCGAAGAGTGAGTAAGCTACACAGGCCAAGTTTCATAGCAATAGAAGGAAGACATTTTTTTTGAAGATTTTTATAAGGCTGTAAGCTGCGGTTCTCACGTTAGGCATATGGTGCTCGATTTCTCAAATACTAGGCAAGATACAGAAGAACCGAATAGCTCTATGATTTCGCATTTACATTACTTCTCAGTGTGCCAAATTTTATAGCAATCGAAGAGTAAAAATATTTCAAAGATTTTCATTAGACTATAAGCTTCTGTTTTTGGACTTTGTCATATTAGGCATATGATGCTCACTTTCTCGAAAACTAGGCAAGCTAGAAAGAGACCGAGTAGCTCCATGAGGTCGCATTCAAATTACTTCTTTTTTGCACCGAATTTCATAGCAATCGGAGGAAAAAAAATTCTCGAAATTTTTTATAAAGCTACGACCTTCCATTTTTTCATATTAAGCATATGATGCGCGATTACTCTAAGAGTGAGCAAGCTACACAGGAACCTAGTAGCTCTGTGAGTTCGCATTGAAATTACTTCTCTCTGTGCCAAATTTCATAGCAATCGGTCAAAAATTTCATAACTTTCTTTTTAATTCGGAAACTGCAAAAGAACTCTCCTGCAAATATTTCCAGGAAACTCGACAGATGGGTGTAAAGTTTTATATGTAAACAGTTGTTAAGATTTTCTGCTAGTTTCGAATTGAGGAACGTTCTTAATGGAATTTTAGTCAAAGTCGTTGATTTTTCTTTTCCGCTTTTCCGGTAATTCCCGGCAAACTCTTCATGCTAATGGCTGACTAATTAGCAATTTATCCAATGACGTATAACATATTGAGGAAACAAATTGAAGCATAAAGTGCGACTAACTTAGTTCCTTATCGATTTTCTTTGATTTTCTTTTTTTTCTTAAACGCGGAAAAGTCGGCTGCATAATTTTACCGTTATAAATCCTCGTTTGAGGCTACAGATAGATGAACAGTTCAAGGCGAAACAAAAGACGATAAGTGTCTAGCGTGTTTCTTTTGCGTAATTTGTTGTTTGAATTGAAAATATTTAGATGTATTCCGATAATTTGGCAATTTAGATGACATAGAAGGTCGTTGGGAACAACCTAATTTTGGTAATGACGTCAAAGTTGTCGAGAAGGCTCCAAAAATTTGAAATTAAAGAAATTAGAAATTATTTCTTATTATTACTTGAAGAGACATATTTAACAAAAAATTATTGGGAATTTAAAATTTTTACTTGGAAATTAAGTCGGTTCAATCTTCTGGAGATTGAAGAAATTTTTACTTCTACTTCGTTAATGTAAATATTATTTTGTACATGTATTGATGTTTCGTAAATGCAGAAATTTAATAAAAATATGAAGCATAAAAATGAACAAAACTTGCAAAAGATTTCTTCAAATTTTATCGCGCGTCTTCACTTACCTAAAGTCAAATTTTAGATTTAATTTTCTTTACAATTGCTACTAGCAGACTTTTCTCATCTTCATTTTTATAATCTTCATTTTTTTAGCATATCTTCTCTCCATGGTTTATTTTTTTTCTTTATTTACAAAATTGATTTGAAACTTAATTAATTTCCCATTCTTCAACAACTCTTCATTAATGAATCTTCGTCTATATTTAGCTCTCACTTTTCTGTATTATATTTACAACTCTATAATTATCAAAAGTTCAGGGATTCCACAAAAATGTTTATTTAAAATATCCAAATTGGTCAAAACCAGTATTGCAACAATAAAATTATAAACACATGTCGACCTACAAGAATTCTCTTTCTTCATATTGACGTTTCCGGTAATTCCCAGCGAATTCGCGACACTAATATCGAATTAATTAGCAAATTGTCCAATGACGTATAAATTATTCAAATGACAAATCGAAACACGAGGTGAGTCTCATTATTTTTTACTTTATCTGCATTCTTCAATTTTATTATTTTATTTATAGAAGCGGAAAACTTGACCACATAATTTTCCAGTTACAAATTATTTGCTACTTTAGAAAAAGGTTCAAGGCAAAAAAATAGCCAACGATCTTGCATGTTCTTCTTGCGCAATTTGTTGTTTACTCAGAAGATATGTGAGAGGACGAATTCTGATAATTTGACTATTTAAACGAGAAAGAAGGCCATTCGGGAATAACCTGATTACGGTAGCAACAATATCTCCAAATTTCCTTGTTGAGGGAAATTCCAACTCATTTCCTTATCATGAATCACCTCAAAAGATTTACGACGAATTCGCAGTAAATCATGCCAAGTGTTTCTTCGATTCTCAACTTTTTTCTTCTCTTTTTTGGTTTTGTTTTAATGTTTACACCTTCATTAAGTACGTCAATTCTGAAAATATTCGAATAATTTTGTTACCCTTTTTTATTATTTTCTTCTTTTTTGTTTTTCTAAATTTTAGCTTTTTTTAATGCAAAATATTTCTTCATTTCAACCACTGAAACAGCAAGTTATATGATTTACGATGAATAGTAAATCACGCCAAGTATTTTTTCAATTATCTACCTTTTTCTTCCTTTTTTTGCTTTGTTTTCATGTTTATACCTGCATTGTGTGCGTCAATTCTAAAAACACGGCAGTTATTTTCCATATTAAGTTTTTTCACTTTTTCTTCCATTATATTCTTCCTATTTACCATTTCAAATTTAGGCTTTTTGCAATATACTTTTTATCTTTTGGTGGATCACCTCAATCATTGAAATAACATCTCACAATGAATTTGAAGACAATTACGCAAAATCTTTCTTCATTTTCAAATTACTTTCTTCTATTTTTTCTCCACTTTTTTTAGTTTTGTTTTCCTTTAATGTTTGTAACTTCATTGAGTGCGTCAATTATAAAACTACTTTAGTTATTTTTATTTTAGGTTTCTTCACTTCTTATTATTTTATATTCTTCTTTTCTTTTCTGCCTCTCTTTCTATTTTTGTTTTGTCTTAATATTTACATTTTGTATGAGTGCCTCAATTCTAAAACTAATAAAATTATTTGCATTTTTTTGCACTTTTTGTTTCTTTAAATTCTTCTTTTATTCTGTTTTAACTTTAAGTACTTTTCTTCAAAAATAGCATTTTTTTATTGGTAAAGAAGTTCAACCATTGAAACAACAAGTCACTTGATTTACGACAAACTCGCAGTAAATCACCAAACGTTTCTTCAAATCTTCAAAACTTTCTTCTTTTTTTTAGTATTCTTTTTCTATAGTTTTGCTTGTTTCAATATTTCAACATTATTAAGTACCTCATTCCAAAAAATCTTCGGAAATTTTAATTATATGTTTCTTCATTTTTGTTTCTTTATATTCTTTATTCCTACTTTTGCTAATTTTATTTTTTTTAATTATAATGTTTTCTCATTGGTCAATCACTCTAACCAATGAAACAATTAGTCATATGATTTACGACGAATTTGAAGGAAATCACTCTAAGCATTTCTTCGATTCTCAACGTGTTTCTTCTTTTCTTTTCTTTTTTTACAATTCTTTTTTTTTTAATTTTTACATTTTTATTGAGTACCTACCTCAATCCCAACAGAAATTAATGTATTTTCATATTAGGTTTCTTCACTTTTTTCTTCTTTTTTAATTTCCCAAATTTAAATTTTTTATTGAAATTTCTTTTCAATTCTCAACTTTTCTCTTCTTCCTTCGTCTTCCTTTTGTTATGATTAAATATTTACACTCTCATTGAGTGCCTCAATTCTAAACTCACTTTAGTCACTTTCTTCATTTTTTCTTCCTTTACATTCATCTTTTACACTTTTGCAAGTTTAAGTAATTTCTTTCAAAAATATAGTTAACAGTTGCGCTTACTCCTCCTCTTCCCCAAATTTCATTTCAAGCAACTTGTTACCATTTCCAAGACCGTCTTCGGCCCCACTTAATTTTTTTTTTCATGTTTTTGCGTCTCGCCGCCACTTGTTACCTTTTTCAGCTTCATCTTTCGATTGCCATCCAGAATCTTCCCCTCTTGTAGGTGTTATCCGACGCCCTTCCCCTAGCGACGCTCCTATATCGATTAGAGTTGAGCGTCGCACCAGCCCATCTGGCCATGAACCAAATACAACCCAACCCTGACACCCTCGCCAAAGTATACGTCGATCGTTCCGCGTGTCCACAACAACCCCTAACGCCGCCCCGAAAAGTCGCAATGTTTTCATCGTTGTCACTCCCAAGTTAGTGTGTGAGTGTTTTTCGAAAAAAAAAAATTAACATCAAGGATATTAGTGGCGGTGGATCGAAGAAGGTGAGTTTTCGATGTGGAATTGAATTTGCTTGTTTGTTCAAGTGTTGAGTAACGCGTTTATAAAGACTTGACAGTGACATTGGTTGTTTTGTTTCGTTGAATTTGGATAATCGTCAGGGACAATGTCGAATGCATCAAGGTGTCTTTTAACAGGCTCTTGCACAACGTTAACGTTATTCAGGTGGAAAACGCACGCTAGATTAGAGTTGAAACAAAGACACGGCGCCATGCCCTATGTCTCGATATTTTTTGTTAAAAGTGTGGTTTTACGATTAATTTAGCAATTGGTGGTGCTTCCGGGTTTTTTTCTATTGTTATTAGGGAGAGGTTGGGGTTGAAATTGATTTTATTAAAATTTTGCAAAAATTTATCTTCTGAATTTTTGTTTTGATTTAGAAGTAATTGCTTCTAATCTTCTTGCCATGGGTTTCAAAAGTTTTTTATTTTTAAGATTTTTTACACCTCTTTTAATATTATAAAAGTTTCTTCTTTTCTTCATTTCAATTCTTTTATCCACATGATATTTCATATTAGGAATATTCTAAAAATTACCATTGTTAAATTTCTAATATATACATTATCATTAAGACCATACTAAAGATGCAAAAAGGTAAAGAGTCAGAAGACTCTTTTACAGATCTTTCTTTCTGCAGTGCTTTAGAGACATTCTAGAAGTGTTCTAGAAGAAACATCAGGTTTCTGCGATTTCAGGTACCTCATATTAGCAATATTCTAGAAATTATCATTGCTACATTTTTAATTTCTCCATTATGTTTAAGGCCACACTAAAGGTTATAAAGAATAAAACTCAGAAGACTCTTGTATAGATCTATTCTTTCTGCATAGCCTTAAAGACATTCTAGAAGTGTTTTAGAAAAAAAGTCATGTTATTGCGATTTCAGGTACTTCATAATAGAAATATTCTAAAAATCAACATTGCTAAATTTCTAATTTCCACATTATTTTTAAGGCCGCACTAAAGGTTATAAAGGGTAAAAAGTCAGAAGACACGTTTATAGATCTTTTCTTTCTGCAGTGCATTAGAGCCATTCTAGAAGTGTTCTAGAAGAAAAATTAGGTTGTTGCGATTTCAAGTGCTTCATATTAGAAATATTCTAGAAATCATCATTGCTAAATTTTTAATTTCTATATTATCTTTAAGGTCATACTAGAGGTTCTAAAGGGTAGAGAGTCAGAGGACCCTTTTACAGATCTTTTCTTTCTGCAGTATTTTAGAGACATTCTAGAAGTGTTCTAGAAGAGAAATCAGGTTGTTGCAATTTTAGGTACTTCATTTTAAAAATATTCTAGAAGTCTTCATCTCTAAATTTCTAATTTCTACATTATCTTTAAGACCACACTAAAGGTTCTAAAGGGTAAAGAGTCAGAAGCCTCTCTTACAGATCTTTTCTTTCTGCAGTGCATTAGAGCCATTCTAGAAGTATTCTAGAAGAAAAATCAGGTTATTGAGGTTTCAGGTGCTTCATATTAGAAATATTCTAGAAATCATCATTGCTAAATTTCTAATTTCTACATTATCTTTAAGACCACACTAAAGGTTCTAAAGGATAAAGAGTCAGAAGTCTCTTTTACAGATCTTTTCTTTCTGCAGTGCATTAGAGCCATTCCAGAAGTGTTCTAGAAGAAAAATCAGGTTGCTGAGATTTCAGGTGCTTCATATTAGAAATATTCTAAAAATCATCATTGCTAAATTTTTAATTTCTACAGTATCTTTAAGGTCACACTAAAGGTACTAAAGGGTAGAGTCAGACGACTATTTTTTTTACTGACTCATTTACAGATCTTTTCTTTCTGCAGTGCATTAGAGCCATTCTAGAAGTGTTCTAGAAGAAAACTCAGGTTGTTGCGATTTCAGGTGCTTCATATTGGAAATATTCTACAAATCATCATTGCTAAATTTCTGATTTCTACATTATCTTTAAGACCACACTAAAGGTTCTAAAGGGTAAAAAGTCAGAAATCTCATTTACAGATCTTTTCTTTCTGCAGTGCATTAGAGCCATTCTAGAAGTGTTCTAGAAGAAAAATCAGGTTGTTGAGATTTCTGGTGCTTCATATTAGAAATATTCTAAAAATCATCATTGCTAAATTTCTAATTTTTACATTATCTTTAAGGCCAAACTAAAGGTTCTAAAGGGTAAAGAGTCAGAAGTCTCTTTTACAGATCTTCTCTTTCTGCAGTGCATTAGAGCCATTCTAGAAGTATTCTAGAAGAAAACTCAGGTTGTTGCGATTTCAGGTGCTTCATATTGGAAATATTCTACAAATCATCATTGCTAAATTTTTAATTTTTACATTATCTTTAAGGTCACACTAAAGGTACTAAAGGGTAGAGTCAGATGACTATTTTACAGATCTTTTTTTTGCAGTGTCTTAGAGACATTCTAGAAGTGTTTTAGAAGAAAACTCAGGTTGTTGCGATTTCAGGTGCTTCATATTGGAAATATTCTACAAATCATCATTGCTAAATTTCTAATTTCTACATTATCTTTAAGACCACACTAAAGGTTCTAAAGGATAAAGAGTCAGAAGTCTCTTTTACAGATCTTTTCTTTCTGCAGTGCATTAGAGCCATTCCAGAAGTGTTCTAGAAGAAAAATCAGGTTGCTGAGATTTCAGGTGCTTCATATTAGAAATATTCTAAAAATCATCATTGCTAAATTTTTAATTTCTACAGTATCTTTAAGGTCACACTAAAGGTACTAAAGGGTAGAGTCAGACGACTATTTTACAGATCTTTTTTTTGCAGTGTCTTAGAGACATTCTAGAAGTGTTTTAGAAGAAAACTCAGGTTGTTGCGATTTCAGGTGCTTCATATTGGAAATATTCTACAAATCATCATTGCTAAATTTCTGATTTCTACATTATCTTTAAGACCACACTAAAGGTTCTAAAGGGTAAAAAGTCAGAAATCTCATTTACAGATCTTTTCTTTCTGCAGTGCATTAGAGCCATTCTAGAAGTGTTCTAGAAGAAAAATCAGGTTGAGAGGTGCTTCATATTAGAAATATTCTAGAAATCATCATTGCTAAATTTCTAATTTCTACATTATCTTTAAGGCCACACTAAAGGTTATAATGGATAAAGAGTCAGAAGACACGTTTAAAAGATTTTTTTTTCTGCAGTACTTTAGAGGCATTCCGAAAGTGTTCTAAAGAAAATTTCAGGTTGTTGTAAATTCAGGTGCTTTATATTAGAAATATTCTAGGAATCATTATTGCTGAATTTCTAATTTCTACATTATCTTTAAGACCACACTAAAGGTTCTAAAGGGTAAAGAGTCAGAAGTCTCTATTAAAGATCTTTTTTCATGCAGTGCATTAGAGCCAATCTAGAAGTGTACTAGAAGAAAAATCAGGTTGCTGAGATTTCTGGTGCTTCATATTAGAAATATTCTAAAAATCATCATTGCTAAATTTTTAATTTCTACATTATCTTTAAGGTCACACTAAAGGTACTAAAGGGTAGAGTCAGATGACTATCTTACAGATCTTTTTTTTGCAGTGTCTTAGAGACATTCTAGAAGTGTTTTAGAAGAAAACTCAGGTTGTTGCGATTTCTGGTGCTTCATATTAGAAATATTCTAAAAATCATCATTGCTAAATTTTTAATTTCTACATTATCTTTAAGGTCACACTAAAGGTACTAAAGGGTAGAGTCAGATGACTATTTTACAGATCTTTTTTTTGCAGTGTCTTAGAGACATTCTAGAAGTGTTTTAGAAGAAAACTCAGGTTGTTGCGATTTCAGGTGCTTCATATTGGAAATATTCTACAAATCATCATTGCTAAATTTCTGATTTCTACATTATCTTTAAGACCACACTAAAGGTTCTAAAGGGTAAAAAGTCAGAAATCTCCTTTACAGATCTTTTCTTTCTGCAGTGCATTAGAGCCATTCTAGAAGTGTTCTAGAAGAAAAATCAGGTTGAGAGGTGCTTCATATTAGAAATATTCTAGAAATCATCATTGCTAAATTTCTAATTTCTACATTATCTTTAAGACCATACTAAAGGTTCTAAAGGGTAAAGAGTCAGAAGACTCTTTTACAGATCTTTTCTTTCTGCAGTGCTTTAGAGGCATTCTAGAAGGGTCTTGAACAAAAATCTGGTTGTTGCCATCTCAAGAATTACTGTTCCAATTTCATTCACCCATATGGTTAAATGGTAAAATCATTCTTTAGAAAGTTCTATTTTTTTGTGTTGCACGTTCAAAGTATCAGAAGTATTCTAGAGCAAGTCTTGCGATTGTTTTCTTTTTAGAAATTAATTTTCTATTTTAAAATTGTGATTTACTGAAATTTTTCAATAGAATCATTGAATGTAATGTAAAATAAATATTTATATCTAGACCTTCCTTTATGTTAAATATTTTCTAAATTCCAAATAATAGAGAAAGGTCGTTGTTGTCTTTTTAAGAATTTTTGCTGCATTCTTAACTAAACTAGATCTATTTCTTCTAGAGGTGTAAAGAGACCAAAACTCTTGCTTCTGTGGAAACTTTAAGGTTATTTGAAAAAAAAATTCTTTATGTAACAAGAATTTATTTTAGAGAAAAGGTGATTAGGTCTGACAAAAACTTGTCTACTTATAGAAAATAATTTGCCATTTTGGAGACATTAAATCTGACAAAATCATTTTCTAATTTGAAAAACTATTTAATAAATTTGACACTAATTTGCTGACAAAAATTGCTTTTCTTCCAAAATTGTTCTTTCCTCTTAATAATTCTTGTAAGTACATTCAAAATTAACAATGCAATTCGTAAAAACTTGAGCAACTTCCTGCTGTTAGGTGAATAATAAAATTGGTTTTTGTCACATAAATTTCAGCCTGCGGCTGGTCCAAACTTTAGCATGACCGTGACGATTTTAGACATTAAATCCAAACATTGCCACGAAATAAACGATATGACGGTTTAAAAAAAAAAAAAAAATTAAATAAAAAAAATCAAATGTTAGGAAAAATACACCAAGGCCATTTGGACACTTGAACGGCCACAAATGCAAGTCGAGTGAGTAAATAGAGCACGACTGAAAGTGTCTTGAAGGATAAGCCCATATGGGAGAATGGGAGCAGTCCTGTATTTATCACCGTCAACGTCCCTGCTCCACTTCCTCTACGTAGCTACGTCGTATTAACAGCAAATACTAACGACCCTACAAACAATTTAGTTGAAATTAATGAATGTTTTTGATAATGGAAACGTCCGTTTTAATTTTACTAATTTTTCTGATTCATTAAGCAAGGTGGTCGCATTGACACCCACGCGTCGCTATTGGATCAATTAAATTAATTGCGTTACCGCAATGTATTGATTACAGTTTATAATTATTTTTTTATTATTAAGGAATTCGATGAATTAATTATGTTAACTATACAGTTGTGTCGAAATTAATATCGAGATTGGAGAATGCAGCTTGAGAAAAGTGTCTGGTTACCATGGTCAATGAAAACGAAAGTCAATGCCAATGATCTTAATCGCAACGTTACACCGGTTGTTCAGAATACTTCACTTCGGAAGTACTGGAACAATAGTAATTTATTATGACAACGTAAAAACATTTTATTGCTTCCGTTTCGTTATTTTAATGTGTGGTTTGTTCTTATTTCTTCTTATCGCACTTTTTATCTCGAGGTTCCTGTAATTTTTAGCGATGTCTTTACTTTTATGCGTTTTAAATTGATTGAAGTTTTTTTTATCAAACACACTGACTTTTATTGTTATTTATTTAGACCACAAATTTTTTTCTGAGATATAATAAATAAAATAAATTTTTGTACGTAATAACATCTACCAGAAAAATATTACTGAAAGTACTGAAGGTAAATAAAATATTAGATGAATCCAAAAAAAATAATTAATTTTGAAATGTGAAAACAATTTTTGAGTGATTATAGATTTAAAATTACGTAATCAACAGTCGAACGACATTTGCGGAAGTATCGAAATAAATTGGAATAGAAGTAAATCTGTTAGACAGATCGTGAGTCATGGCTTTCAATTTATACAAAAATCTCGTAAAAAAAATTTTTGTTTGTTTTTTAGATACAAATTTCTCAAAAGGATAAAAAGTCTGACAAAAACTATTTTTTCTATTAAGACGTTGAATACCGCTGACGTTAAAGTGTCTTTTGGAAAAAATTATAATGCCCAGAATAGAGTCAATTTATTGAAAAAAAGAATATCAAGACACTAATAGTGTCTGAGGTAAATTGGTTTTTTGGTTAAAATGGTATTACGTTTGTTCGTCATTCGAATTGTGAGTTATGGCCCTTAATTTACACAAAAATCTTATAGAAATTTTTTTGTGTCTCCTTTTAGATACAAATTACTCAAGAGACTAAAAAGTCTGACAAAAACAATTTTTTCTATTAAGGCGTTGAACACCTCTGACGATTGAGTGTCTTTTGGAAAAAAATATTACGCCCAGAACAGAGTCAATTTATTGAAGATCTATCTGAAAAAAAGAATACCAAGCCACTAAAAGTGTCTTGAGGTAAATTGGTTTCTTGGTTAAAATGGAATTACGCTTATCCATCATTCGAATCGTGAGTTATGGTCTTCAATTTATACAAAAATCCAAAAAAAAAAAATTGGCTGTTTTTTAGATACAAATTTCTCAATAGACTAAAAAATCTGACAAAAATTATTTATTTATTAAGACGTTGAATACTTCTGACTTTAAAGTGTCTTTTGAAAAAAATTATTACGCCCAGAACAGAGTCAATTTATTGAAGATGTATGTGAAAAAAAATACCAAGCCACTAAAAGTGTCTTGAGGTAAATTAGATTTTTGGTTGAAATGGAATAACACTTGTCCATCATTCGAATCATGAGTTATGGCGTTCAAACTATACAAAAGTCCAAAAAAGAAAATTCTGACTGTTTTTAGATACAAATTTCTCAAAAAACTAAAAAGTCTGACAAAAACTATTTCTTCTATTAAGAAGTTGAATACCTCTGACGATTGAGTGTTTTTTTGGAAAAAATTATTATGCCCAAAATAGAGTCAATTTATTAAAGATTTATCTGAAGAAAAAATACCAAGACACTAAAAGTGTCTGAGATAAATTGGTTTCTTGCTTAAAATTGAATTACGCTTTTCCATCATTCGAATCGTGAGTTATGGTCTTCAATTTATACAAAAATCTCAAGAAAAAATTTTTGGCTGTTTTTTAGATACAAATTTCTCAAAAGACTAAAATGTCTGACAAGAATTATTTTTTTTTAAGACGTTGAATGCCTCTGACGTTAAAGTGTCTTTTGAAAAAAATTATTACGCCCAGAACAGAGTCAATTTATTGAAGATGTATCTGAAAAAAAAATACCAAGCCACTAAAAGTGTCTTGAGGTAAATTGGATTTTTGGTTGAAATAGAATAACACTTGTCCATCATTCGAATCATGAGTTATGGCGTTCAAACTATACAAAAGTCCAAAAAAGAGAATTCTGACTGTTTTTAGATACAAATTTCTCAAAAAACTAAAAAGTCTGACAAAAACTATTTCTTCTATTAAGAAGTTGAATACCTCTGACGATTGAGTGTTTTTTTGGAAAAAATTATTATGCCCAAAATAGAGTCAATTTATTAAGGATTTATCTGAAGAAAAAATACCAAGACACTAAAAGTGTCTGAGATAAATTGGTTTCTTGCTTAAAATTGAATTACGCTTTTCCATCATTCGAATCTTGAGTTATGGTCTTCAATTTATATAAAAATCCCAAGAAAAAAATTTTGGCTGTTCTTTAGATACAAATTTCTCAAAAGACTAAAATGTCTGACAAGAATTATTTTTTTTAAGACGTTGAATGCCTCTGACGTTAAAGTGTCTTTTGAAAAAAATTATTACGCCCAGAACAGAGTCAATTTATTGAAGATGTATCTGAAAAAAAAATACCAAGACACTAAAAGTCTCTTGAAGTAAATTGGATTCTTGGTTAAAATGGAATTACACTTGTCCATCATTCGAATCATGAGTTATGGCGTTCAAACTATACAAAAGTCCAAAAAAGAAAATCCTGGCTGTTTTTAGATACAAATTTCTCAAAAAACTAAAAAGTCTGACAAAAACTATTTTTTCTATTAAGAAGTAGAATACCTCTGACGATTGAGTGTTTTTTTGGAAAAAATTATTACGCCCAGAACAGAGTCAATTTATTGAAGATCTATCTGAAAAAAAATATCAAGACACTAAAAGTGTCTGAGATAAATTGGTTTCTTGGCTAAAATGGAATTACGCTTTTCCATCATTCGAATCGTGAGTTATGGCCTTCAATTTAGACAAAAATCCCAAAAAAAATGTTGTCTGTTTTTGAGATACAAATTTCTCAATAGACTAAAATGTCTGACAAGAATTATTTTTTTCTAAGACGTTGAATGCCTCTGACGTTAAAGTGTCTTTTGAAAAAAATTATTACGCCCAGAACAGAGTCAATTTATTGAAGATCTATCTGAAAAAACGAATACCAAGACACTAAAAGTGTCTTGAGGTAAATTGGATTCTTGGTTAAAATGGAATTACGCTTGTCCATCATCCGAGTCGTGAGTTATGGCCCTCAATGTATACAAAAAGCCCAAGAAAATAATTTTGGCTGTTTTTTAGATACAAATTTCTTAAAAGACTAAAAAGTCTGACAAAAATTATTTTTTTTATTAAGACGTTGAATTTCTCTGACGTTAAAGTGTCTTTTGAAAAAAATTATTACCCCCAGAACAGAGTCAATTTATTGAAAAAAAGAATACCAAGACACTAATAGTGTCTGAGGTAAATTGGTTTCTTGGTTAAAATAGAATTAAGCTTGTCCATCATTCGAGTCGTGAGTTATGGCCTTCAATGTATAGAAAAATCCCAAGAAAAAAATTTTGGCTGTTTTTTAGATACACATTTCTCAAAAGACTAAAAAGTCTGACAAAAATTATTTTTTTTTATTAAGACGTTAAATTTCTCTGACGTTAAAGTGTCTTGAAAAAGTTATTACGCCCAGAACAAAGTCAATTTATTGAAAATCTATCTGAAAAAAAATACCAAGACACTAAAAGTGTCTGAGATAAATTGGTTTCTTGGTCAAAATTCGATTACGCATGTCCATTGTTCGAATCATAAGTTATAACTTAAAATTTATAAAAAAAATTCTCAAGAGTCTAAATATGTTCCACAAGAATTCATTTGTTTACATGGACAATTTTTATTCTTAAGGGATCTTCAAAATACTAAAATTATCAGAAAAAAATTGTCTTCTTTTTAGAAGACGTTGTAAAAAAACTCTTCTCCTTAAAGTCTGACTAATTTTTTTTCCATTTTGACTTTGAATACTTTTAACAAAAAATTGTAATGCCAAACACCCTAGAGGCAATGTTCCATCCTCGCCCCTCTTTTGGGCTTATCTAAACAATGCTGCCGGTTACATGAAAAGCCCTTAATTGTTTCAGTTGTTCTTATCCCATTCTTGTACACAGTTTGCTTCTAACTCAGTCAGTACTCATTCTCATCCTTCAACAATTGGTCCAAGTGTTCATATTCATTAAATGTGATAGTTGCAAATAGTCCTTTTTACTCTCTTCAACCTAAGATACAGTCCACTCAACAACAAAACTTTGGTTCTTCGAGCCGGATATTTCAAATTCGTAAAGTGCAAAGTGAAAACTGTTGATATCAGTCTAGATGGATGTCGATAGTGCTTTAATCACTAAATTCTTTTCAATTTGCACTTCTCAGTTACGAATTTGAAATATCTGGCTAGAAGAACCAAAGCTTTGTCGTTGAGTGGACTGTATCTTAGATTGAAGAGTAAAGAAAACAATTTGTAACAACTAAAACATTTAATGAATATGAACACTTAGAGGAATTGTTAATAGATGAGAATGAGTGCTACATGGTCTAAGAGTGAATACTGACTGAGTTAAAACAGCTGAAAATAGATATTTCTTTCTCTCTTTTCAGTTGCTCTACTTACTTCTCAAACAAAGTTTTCCTGAAGATTCTAAATTTGTCTAATAAAAATATTTTTTCATATCAACACACTGGAGAGGTTTACAAGAAATTGACGTCTCGATCTTGATTGAAAACAGATTTTTAAAAAACATTACTTAGGTCTGAAAAAGCTCGTCTCCTTGGAGACAAACAATTTGTTGCACAATGAAAACATCAAATACATTTGACAACATTTTATGACACTAAAATTGGTTTTACAACAATTTTCCCCGGATATTTTAGTCTCGTTTGGCTATCTATTTTGCGAAATTTGACAAACTAGTTGTAGCTTTTAGTAAAGCTGCAATTATGCGGTTACCGACTCTTTCGTTCCACCTGCGCCGAAAAAATTACTTTGTTGAGTAAATGTCTTGAAAGTGGTCCATAATTTTCTTACAAATTGTGGTAGTTAAAGAACCAAATTTTTCCGAAATCTTATATCGACTTTAAACACGTTAATAGAGAGTAAATTTCTTGTTGCATCAAGATAATTGTTGAAGGTCGCAAAAACTGCAACAGCAAATTGCATTTCGAGTTCGTCGACATTTGTGCAAAAAATAGAAAACTACACGAAATTCCCGGCATTTACGTCTGGTAAAGTTGGAAAGATCTGATAATTTGTTCTCGGATTCAAGTTGGGTTTTCCCCAAGACCCACGACCCACACAATGTTTCAACCAGTGACGCTCGTAGTACAACTTTCTAAATCTATTATCAGAACGCCCTAAAGATATACGAACGAATCTAATCAAAGCAACTATTCGCATTTATTATACAGAGTGTTTTTCTTAAACACTCAATATTTCGGTGTCATTAATTTCGATATCAACCGGAAATCGCAGAAATTTTTCTACTATAAAATCGATTCCAGTCAAAATTTGGGAAATTTCAAAATTTTTCGAAAACCACCCGGTATAGTAACAAAAATTAATCGTAACCTTCGCTTAAAATTAAATAATTTCGCATTAAAGTTACGACTTGTTTTAATTGAATGTTGACACTTTTCCAAACTAGTTATTGGACCAAGTCCAAAAGTTAAGCGATTTTTTTGTTATTCGCGGCGTTTTTCCCGAAATTCAATTAAAAATTTTTCCAACTTCGCTGTGGGAATTTCACCCGGTTGAACATTTTTAATTGTTAAACAAAAAACTTCTTTGTGGGTTGGTTGGAATTATCCATGAGACGAAACCGAAAATTTGTGTGGTTTTCAGTATTATCACTGCATTAGTAGTGTGACCTCGACACCCGTCTTAGTTGTTAATTGTTATTCAGTTTGTTTAACAAACAAGACTTTCTAAAATAATACTCAGTTGAATGGTGTTTAAATTTTTTTGCATAATCCGGACAATTTTGCATTTTAAATCAAGAGTGCGTGCAAGAAAAACGACCTTGAATGCGGAGCGAGGGCGTGGCGTTCGACGCCTTTGTTCACGTCATTGAAGGTAGAATGACGTCATAACGGTACTTTGAACGTAGAGGGCGTTACGGAAACCCTCAACAAAATTTTTTTAAATTAGGAAAATAGAGCAACCTTAGGGAGGTTCTACAAAAAATTCTAAAAATTTATTATAAATACAAAAAAGTTATCATCAGCATTTATGGTAGTAAAAATTTTTTTGTAACTCAAAAATTTCAAAAAATTATTTAAATCCGATAAATAAAATTGTTGGTTGCTGATAACAATAACATGTATAAGATAACAGTAATAATGCAATTAATTATTACTTTATTAACTTTAATAACAACAATAAAAAATAATTGCAACAGCAACAACGTAAACAAATATTCTAAATATAGCAATTTCGTGTCTTTTACTCCTTAACAGTTTCATCTCTTCAACCTCCTTGACGATAATCACCATTTGACAGGTACTTAAGTCAAGATCGAGTCACGCCAACCAATTACTTGACAAACATACATCAAATTAATTTGGTAACTTTGTAATTACCACACTTTTTTAAATTAACCGAACCAAATTGTAGAAATAAATTACAAAGACGCTACTAACCTCGAGTATCATCATAAAGTGAACAACCTGTTCACTGAAAAAATTCCTCGTGACCAACTTGATTGGTTTTTGTTTCTGTTATTTTTTTTTAACTTCTAGGTCTCAGTCAAGGACGTCAAGATTTAGATTTTTTAATTTTACAATAATTGATGGTGATCATGTTTTTTTTTCTTTTCAGAACTATCAATCTGTGATGATGAATGGAAGGTAGCAGGCTGTGAAGACACTACCATGTGATATGATTGAAACTGAAAGGAATTGTTGATATGGGTAGTTTACCAAATTTGCACGAATTAGGTAAAGAAGAACAGGGCGGGCCGGGAATTTACCGGCCAGGTCCGGCATTAGGACATTTATGTGGCGGCGGAAATCCCACATTATCACAGGAAGAAAAATCGAAAATTCTGCACAGATATTCGGGACATGCAAGAATCAAAAAGGCAAGAAGCAACGGAAACGATTCTAGAATAGTTTACGATGACTTCATGTTAGAGGTAAGTGGTGGAATTCTCTAAATAGAAACTTAACGGAACTTTAAAAAGCTTTTTCAAAAAATCAAAACTTAAGTTGAAAAAAAATTCTTAATAAGAAGATAAAAATGACACAAAGATGTAGATAAAAATAAAAAATTGTTTTTTGATGAATTATTCTAATTATTACAATTGTTTGTTTCCACGCAGCATATGGCGGCTTATTCGCCAATCTCGAGCCGTTCCACCCGTAACTTAGCCCACACAATTCGCCGAAGAGACTCGATGACAAGTTCAATAGGAGCAACATCGGTCCGTCGTTTGATCGCTGTGGTGCGCTCCACCACCCACCACAACCACCAACATCGTCAAGGTCCTCCATATTCCCGCCGTCTCCTCCTCACAAACCTCGCAGTCCTCTGCATAACCCACCTAACAATCACTTCAGCCTTCCTACCGTTCCTCGCTCTCCAAACCAGCGTTTCAGTCTGGACCCTCCCTTTACAAAACCAATTCCTCCCCATCCACATCAGCATCGGTTCTTTACTTCTCGCTATCGTTCATTTAATCGCCGCAATTTCGTCCCTTTTTGGTCCATCTTTGGTCCAAAAATTGGGAACTAACGCGATTTTCGTTTGTTCTTATCTCGTTTTTGTCGTTTTTTATTTATCACATTTGTTTCCTTCTCTTTATCTTTTGGTACCTATCGCTGTTGTTGTTGGGTTAATTTTAGGACCGTTGACGTCCGCCCAAATTACGTTCTTGATGACGTTGTCGACCAAAATTAGTTATATGTTCTCAGAAGAAGACGACGATTCGAAAGCGATTAGAAGAACTTGTGTCATTAGGAGATTAGCAAGAGCTTTTCAAGCAGCCCACGATTTCGGATTGATTGTTGGATCGGTACTGTCGGCGTTACTGATCGCTTATACCATCAACATCAGCAATCAAGCTTTCGGGGAACTCTACAACGCAACTGATACCAGAAACCAATCAGACAGTTGTGCCAACTTAACCCAAAATTGTAGCAGGTAAAAAATTGTAGTAACTTAAAATTAGAATAGGTTGGCAACAAAGTTGTAACAGTTGGTAACATTGTTTTTTTCTAGGGAAACTTTGACTGGTATTGCGAGCGTTTATGACTATAGCGCTTTTTTGGATGACATTTTCGATACTTCAGAAGGGTCGCGATTGTGCGGAGCCCAAGCGTGTCCTCCTTCTTTCCAGTTAAAATTCAACTCTTCAGATGAAGGCTATTTCCATGTTTTGCCCAAGAACACCACCTTGGTTTTGGCAGTGGTTTACGCTGGTCTTTGTTTGGTTGCTGCTATGGTCAGTGCTGCAGGACTCGACAGGATTCGCACTTTCATCTATCAAGATCCTTTAGAGAGACCGGAAGGACTCGCAGCTTTGAGGGCAGTTCGAGAATCTTTTCGAGATGTGAGATTACAAATGGCGGCACCTTTAGCGTTGTTTATTGGTTTCGAACAAGCTTTCATGTATGCGGATTTTAGTAAGGTAAAATTTTTGTTTGGTGTGAAGTGTTTGTTAATTAACTAATTAAATATTTTACGTTGATTTGATTTGCGTAAAAGAAGAATTATCACTTCGTTAAGGTGGTAATTGTCTTTGTTTTTGGTCAATTTCTTACAAGCAGATACCATGAAGGCTCCACATTTAAATGCAAATGATTTGTCTGCGTCTGTAGTTTTTTTATAATACGTAGATGTCGAAAAATTTGTTATCTTAAAATTAATCAAAACTTGAACCAATTTCTTCCAAAATTCTATAATGAGCTACAAGAAAGTGGGGACGAAACGACGTCACTTCATCAAAATTAACATAACAACCATTAAATTGACTTTACTCTTCTTTATAAAGGTTTTCACAGTTTTGTGCTTTCTTAAAGAAAATTAAAAAATTAATTTTCATAGCCACTGTACCCGGACGTGTATATTTGGTTGCCTAACGCACGCAATTAAATTTTATTATTAATTTTTTTGTCAATTTCTTTGCGGTTTGTTTATTAATGCGACTATTATGTTTGTTAATTGAGGTAATTAAATCAAAATTTAGTGACGTCAGCGTGGAGAGAACTCAATTTAATTTTAAATTTGTATTGTTAGTAACAATGGAACGCTTTAATGCGGTATTACAACAAATATAATTAAGACAAGGCAGCCTTGCAACAGTTCTTTTACGTTATGCATTCTGGTTTGTAATAAATTTGGGTGTGTGCGGTTTTTCAAGGATGTGTTGCGCAGGTTTAAATTAAAAGTTACACGAAAAAACTGAATTTAGAACTAAACAAAGAAAAAAGAACCAAAAGAAGTAAAAGTTTCATTACTAAAGTTATAATTGGGAATTTGAGGGAATTTCCGGTTTTTATGCCAATAAACTGATTAATTCAGTTAAATAGAAAAAAATTAGTAAATGTGTTTTTCTAAGCTAAAAAGAGTTGTGGTAGGCAACCACTTATACAAACGCAAATTACTTTTAATTATTTATTCCACTGACCATAATAAAAAATAATTAGATCTTAGGAAATATTTTGAAAAAGAATTCTTTGGAAGTTAAATTTTTTGTTATATCGTCTTCCTTTACAATATTTCAAAAATGTCAAGATTTCAGTTATTAAATTTTTCTAAGTAGAACAGAATTTTTCGTGAAACGTTGAAATTATCATATTTTTGAATTAATTAAGCGTTAAGCATTTTATTAATTTTTTCAGTCGTACGTCGTTTGCACTTTAGGCATCCATCGCCTCAACTTAGTTTTCCTCTCCATGGGTGTTCTACAATCAATAGCAGCATGCACGCTAAGCATGCTCCTAAGAACCATAAGGCGCTACTACGTCGTCGGTAATAAACAAATCAAATTTCCCGCCACAACGTGACGTAATCAAAATTTTCGTTCCGTAGCGGTCGGTTTCACGTTCCACGCCTGCTTACTAATGGTCCTCATTCTTTGGAAACCAATCGAAGACGACCCGGCACTTTTCTACGTAATTTCCGCCGCATGGGGCGTATGCAACGCCATCTGGGAAATGCTCAATTTCAGTAAGTTAAAAAAATTTATTGACAAATTTAACAATTTTTTTCAGCACTCCTAACGGGCCTTTACAGCGACAATTGGGAGCCAGCTTTTGCAAATTCAGTAATGTTCCGTTTTTTGGGTTTAAGCATAGCGTTCGCTTTTCACGGCGTCCTCTGCAACTATCATAAACTCTACGCTTTGGGGTTCTTCCTGGTAGCTGCTGTCGTACCGTTCGCTTGGCTCGAAATCCGATTGGAGAACATGCGCAAAATCAAAAATATCACCAGATTATGACCGAAATTGAACATTTGGTGATTGGCGTTCGTTTCGTGACACACATATCATCCAACCCTCCGGTTTGCTTGTTGAAACCACCAACCGGCGGCGGGGAAAAACCGGCCATTTTTTATAGATTGATTGATATAAAGGGTGGACCGTTAACCGACGCCTGGTTATACTATAACTATAGACGTTGTAGATTATACTGTGATGTTTGTACATTCTAAGAGGTTGTTATGACACCTTCGGTGTGGATGTGTTATATTTAAGTACCACTGGACTTGTTTACCTCTAAATAAAGTTCTTATAAAAAAGGAAACTGTAATTTCGCTTTTAGTAAACGTAATTATATTAAATATTTAGTTAAATAACTACACGTCTTGTACAGTACTCGCTAACTATACATAATTTTGGACCCGCTACACTTTCTTTGGGTAAATACATTTGTGGTTAAATCGAGAAAACAATTAGGCTGAATCCACGAAGAGTTTTCGGTCTTTCACTAAACACTACTCTCCCCTTTATTAACAATCGTCATTTCGACCGGATACACATATTTTTTTCTTCGAACGAAATTCGGCGACGTCCTTTCACTACTCGCATTCAAACCACTCAAAAGAGGCAACGCTTCAGTACGCGAAAAACACTCCTCTTGACTGTTGCGTCTCTTCATACAAAGAATAGTTTTCGGTGTTGGTACTTCAACGAAACGTGTCGCGACTTCCTTGTGTTTACTTCTTCCTTTAAACAAGTGCCAACGACCTGGACTATAATCAGTAGTGGCAATAGGAGTATCGATATTAACTACTTGAGGGTTGAAAGTGACGTTTTTCGTATCAGATGGGGTGCGACAAACACTACCAGAATCGACACTATTAGGTTTCGATCCATTGCCGGTTTTAGTGATGAACTGGAGGGAACGGTGCTCTTCGTCCAAACTTAAATCGATAGCGAAGTTCGAAATTACATCGGGATCGACCTCCTAAATCAAAAAAATATCAATAGCAACAAAAAATTGATCGCAATTAAAAAATTCAACAGTTACCTATCGAGATACTAAAATTTTGGTTATTGTGGGTTTCGCCGAAAATTACCTGAGGAGTGGACGGAGACTGAATTAAAGTGTCGCTTTTGGAGGGATCGTCGAAAAGATCGAAATGAGTTTCCAAAAATCCTTTCGAATCGTTAAAAAATTCTTTACATCCAGCACTAGCTAAAACGTTATCCAAAATATCTTCAGCTGATTGAAAATCGTCGCTTTCACCACTGATAATTTTTTCACAATACGTTTCGTTTTCATTAAAACATTTTCCACTTGACGCCGATTCGTAACTTAAATTACTACTGGAATTTGTTGCTGGACTATTGTTGGAGCATCTCCTGAAGATTTTCGACATTTGAAAGTTGCGAACGTTGCGAATATCGTCGGCGCAAGTACTTAAACTTCCAATAATTTTGGGAGTTCTTTTCATCGTTTTTGGGGTGTTAACAATAGCTTGAGTTACCACTAAACTAGCTCTTGAACTTATACTGGAAACTTCCGAAAGACTTTCGGGACTTGCTAAAGGTGCTAATCCGAACCAATCATCGTGGATTAGGTCTAATTTAATTCCGGGACTTGGAGTTTGTCTTTTTAGGGTTAAACTTAAAGTTTTGGTGATTGGAAAAATCGGAGATGGTTGACTGCGAGTTGAATAGTAACCATTGGTGATTGAGGAAGCGTTACTGGGAGCTCCTGAAGGACTTTGGAGTGATGTAAAACTAGTTTCGAGAAATAAACGATGAGGAGGTGTTGGACTGCAACCACTTGATAAAAGGCCATCTTCTTCCCAACATTTGGTCGCGTTATTGTTGGAACCCAATCGTTGGGGTTTTCTTGGACCCAAAGTAGTTACAACCTGTGAAATTTTCCAGTTAGACGTTTCGATGAGATTAGGTGTTTCCGAATGTGCTTCGTGCAATAACATCGAATTAATATTAAGAACATGCGAGCCATCTGATGCGTCCAACAATTCGATAACGCTGCTGAAACAGTTAAAGCAATGAATCGTTACGGTGGTTGAAATAGTGAAATAAAAGAAAAAAGATGTGAATGGTGGAAAAAAGAAAAACGCGGTTACTAATCTACAAGGCAATTTAATGGTCGAGTTGTGCTTGAGTGAAATTATGGGTTATGATGGTGTCAGTACCTTGTATCTGGTGGGGGAGGTTTATGGTCATGAGGCGACCCTGGTGAGTAATGTTGGTGGCGCCCTCTGCCAATGACACCACGCTCCACCTGCCCACACACACACACGGCCTAATCAGAGCTGCGCCATCGCTTGCGTCTAACATCAAACGGCGTGCCATCACATCAAGCCATCATCAAAGGCATGCGGCCCAATAACAAACGATTTAAAGAAGAAAACTGTATTTTGGATAACTAACAAAAGTACAAAACTACAGAATCACAGTTTTTGTTTCTTAACTGTCATCTATTCTAAGTATCACCAAGTTGCACATTGGTTTGAAAAACCTTTAATGGTCTTCAATCAAGCAAATATGCACTTGGATTGAGTTGTAATCACAGAAATTAAAAAAACTTAAGTACAAAAATAAGACGACCACAAGACAACATCAATTTGGCAAGCAATCAAACTACTTGGTGGTTTGGACGCAATTTAATTGCGTGAAAGTGCTGACTCGGTGTTCCTAAGGTCCATGCCACAAACATCTAGTCTACCTGGTCACTGAACATGTAGATAGAAGGTTGATGGCTGCGATGCGACTGTACCTTGTTGAGAGCATCCAAAACTTTGTCAGGCATATGGTCCTGGATCATAACGGGCGATATGAGAACCTCGTCGAAATCGGTGTTTTGGGCCCAAAGTGCTTGGTAGACTGGTTCCCGTTTCGATAGAGCTTGCCTGCAAATCACCAAAATTATCAAAAAAATAATCAAAAAATTTCCAAACATCTACTACAAAAGTATAAAAACGTTATGGTGCAGCCATGGGGGTCGCATGCAACGGAAACACTTATATTGTTGATATTAGTTATTACCTCCATCTTTTTTCATACTTTTGTCTGAAAACGATAAATAGTGAAGAGTTAGTTGCGTTTTGAATTTAGCGACAATTACTTACTCGCCGCGAGTGGGGTGATGACGAACAACATGAATGATGCGACCAGGAGGATAGAGGGGTTGATGGGATGTTAACGCAATTGAACTGTCGGATGGGTGTAAACCACCACAACGGGCGTTCTGTTTCGATCTCATATACTCTCCAACATCACTTTCTCCTGTTGATAGTTCCACAGCAGAAGTTGGTTGAGAACAACCACAACAAACTATACTGCACGTTATAGTTTTCCACTGTTGATTAGAGGGTTAGAAAAGGGATTTAAGGGTTAATTACTTACTTTAGGGTCAACGCTGCGTTTGATGGCGTTAATCAAATCAGCTCGAAGTGCCTCCATTTGGTTGAGTCCAATTCTGGGGACAACATCTTTACCAACAACCACCGAAATCGTGAAAGCTTTAGTATATTCAACTGCTGGCATACTGAGGAGGCCACCTGGTGGTGAATAGCAGTAACATTTGAGAGTTGAATAGAATTGACGCAAAAGAATTCCCAAAATACTTGCAGTACCCGCACCCAAAGAATGGCCAAGAATCACCAATTGAAACTCGGGAGTTCCTCGATCTGGATTATGCTGCAACGCTCTTTCAATCAATTGTTCTTCTTCTAGTTTCGCAAAAATATATTGGGCAGCTTGTACCATTCCTTTATGACCTAACCAATCTTCTCGTGGTGGGTTGAGTGGTAGAGTTTCACCTTCAGCATTCAAATCCGTTAAAATATCCTAAAAATTTCCAATAAATTTCTAACAATATCAAAATTCAAATCAACTCACTTTCATACTGAGTGTCCCTCGAATACTGATGACGACTTTTTTTCTATCGTAATCTAACGCGACAAAAAAAGGTGTTTCACCTACATCCACGTGGTAAGTTGCATAAATAATTTCAATATCACCCAAATCAACGAGTTTTTGTAAAGCGGCATAGTTGCATTTGCAACAATTATCTTCAACAATTTCAGCAGGATTAGCTTTACGACACAATAAACAACAACAACATTGGAGATTAGCGCAAAGATGACAAACACCCATCGATGACGTCATTACATAGATGGGCCATCCGTAAGCACGTACCGCAAAATGGGCATAATGTATAACGGTTTGGAAAAGTTCTAAATCGGCACCTTCATGCAACGATAGGAACTGTGTACGTGGCGTGACGGCAACACCCGAAAGAAATTCGTAAGTGTCGTTTTTGCGTTGTTCCACTATTGCTTTTTGTTCGATTTTTTGAAATTTGCGCAACAGAACCAGTCCCGCGATGACGTCAGATGGAACTACATCTAAATCTCGGAAGAAATCGGATAAGAGTCGGGCGATGTCGGCGAACGAGTTGCGATTACGATCGGATGGTGTCGAACAACAGAAGAGGAAACGACAACGGTTATGCCAACTATCCTGGTAGGCTCTGATCACTTTCCTCTGACGCCAATTCCTGGTACTTCCCGATCTCTTGTACTGGAACTTCGATTCCGACTCACGCATCGAACGCTGGTACTGCTTCATCTTCACCCACGAACGGCCAGCCGTATCGTAGGTACACCACACGGTAATGAGGACCGACACCAAGATGCACCAGTTGCACACCACCATACCTAAAAAAAGTTTCAGGTTTTAAATCCAGAACTGCTACCTCAATCCCCTTTGTGTTTATAACATCTACAGATATCTAAAGATCTAATCTATGGAATTCTAAAGACATCTAGATCGGCACCTATGGATCTAGATCTGGATTTGTCAAGAAACCTTAACCTTCGAGTCCATTACAATTATAGATATCTATAGATCTAGACCATAGATATCTATAGACATCTAGATTTTTAAAAATCTTCCACACAAATGTTTAAATCCATGATATCTATAGCTATAGACATCTAAAGACGTTTAAATCTAGATTTGCAGAAACTCTCTCCTATAAACCTTAATGATCAAATCGATCAAATCCATGGGTATAGGGACTTGTGAAACTTGTAGAACTCTTTATCCGAAGTCCCCAGACTCTGAGTCGCTAAGATCTATAGATCTAGATCTGTCTTAAAACCCTAACTTTCAAATCGATATCATCCATTATTATAGACATCTCTAGACACCATAGCATCTAAATCTAGATGTCCCGAAAACTTTCCCTCTTAAACAGATAGAATCTATCGACATCTAGAGATCTAGATCATAAACATATGTAGATCTTTACATCTATAGAGATCCTCTCCAAAAGTCTTACGCTTTAAATCGATCACATTTATGGATGTAGATGTGGATTTAGTTGTTGGACCTACCTAGAACCGTCTCCTTGGCCTTCTCGATGGGGCAGTCGAGGTAGTACTTGACTAGCCAGGCGATTCCGGCCGATAGCCATGCTCCTTCAATGAACATCACAGCTGTAACATCCCCAAAAATAATCAATTTATCCCTTAATTTCTGGTTAAGAGACTCACCCACTCTGAAGTAAAGTATGTACTGCATGGAGGCTCTTGGTCCCGTATCCAGAATTCCTCCTCTCATCGCGACGACGCAAATACATAATTCTATCGCCATTGATAATCCTAAGACCACTAGATATCCAACAACCAACCCCCATAGTAACAGGACGCAATGCAAATCCTTCCTGAAGGTGACTAGACTTAGTAGAATAGCTAATATTACGGTCCTGTAAAAGAGAAGATTGATTAGAGTTTTAAATAGCAACCACTCGAGATGAATGTTTTTCGATGTGTTCGTATCCCTCTCGAACGGGGGCGAGTCTGGATAAAATATTGACGTTGAGAGGGTGAAACGGACGTCACGGTCTCCCTCGATAACGTCTAAATGGCCACTAATCATAGTTGTAGTATCGTTTATGCGAGTTGCACTAGACTTGGACGTGTTTATGTGACTTTTGTGGTGGATGTTGCCCTTGAATTTAAGGGAGGGGGATTGGGAAAAAATCCAATTTTGGCAACGATAAATCGTGACTTTGGTCTAAGGGCGAGTGAGGGTGATAGCGAGTTTTGATGGTGATTGGATGAGAAGAAGATTTAAGATGTTTGACGATGGTTTTGTCAGATAAAAGAATTTGTGATAATTAACTGAAAATGTGGGTTAAAACTTTTGGTTCAGAAATACCATTTTTGTCAGATTTGGTAGCAAAAAGACTCATTTTTGTCAGACATAATTTCTTCTTTTTTTGAAACAATTAATTTGAGGAAAATGACAAAAATATGTTTTATCTGAAATCAAGTCGATAAATTTTTGTCAATAAATTTTGTTTTTTTTGTTTTTGTCAGACGGTTAACTATCTGACAAAAACTGTTTCTCTCATAATTAATTTCACTTTTATTTCCTTGCTTCACCATCATAAAATCCGTCCACAAACATGTATACAACAGTTTCAGTTGTTGGTCAGATGCTACCTTAATATATTAGTGAGCATACAAATAGAGAATTGTAGTCAACAACATGAAGAGGAATATACAGTCAATATTTCCCGTGTCATTAACAGAAATGGAACAATTCAGAAATTTTTGGTCAGACTTGATGATACTTAAATTCAAGTTGTGGTCAGACAAAAATTTTCTAATAATTTTGGAACAATCAATTTAGACATCCTACCAAATTGAAGAAATTAATTTTATTTGAAATCAAGTCGATAAATTATTGTCAAATAAATTTCTTTCTGGTTTTTGTCAGACGGTTAATTATCTGACAGAAACTATTTCTCTCATAATTAATTTCACTCTTATTTCCTTGTTTCACCATCATAAAAACCGTCCACAAACATGTATACAACAGTTTCAGTTGATGGTCAGATGCTGCCTTAGTATATTAGTAAGCATACAAATGGAGAATCATAGTCAACAACATGAGGAAGAATAGACAGTCAATATTTCCCGTGTCATTAACAGAAATGGAACAATACAGAAATTTTTGGTCAGACTTGATATAACTAAAATTCAAGTTGTGGTCAGACAAAAATTTTCTAATAATTTTGGAACAATAAATTTAGACATCCTACAAAATTGAAGAAATTAATTTTATTTGAAATCAAGTCAATAAATTATTGTCAGATAAATTTCTTTCTGATTTTTGTCAGACGGTTAATTATCTGACAGAAACTATTTCTCTCATAATTAATTTCACTCTTATTTCCTTGTTTCACCATCATAAAAACCGTCCACAAACATGTATACAACAGTTTCAGTTGTTGGTCAGATGCTACCTTAATATATTAGTGAGCATACAAATAGAGAATTGTAGTCAACAACATGAGGAAGAATAGACAGTCAATATTTCCAGTGTCATTAACAGAAATGGAAAAATACAGAAATTTTTGGTCAGACTTGATATAACTAAAATTCAAGTTGTGGTCAGACAAAAATTTTCTAATAATTTTGGAACAATAAATTTAGACATCCTACAAAATTGAAGAAATTAATTTTATTTGAAATCAAATCAATAAATTATTGTCAGATAAATTTCTTTCTGGTTTTTGTCAGACGGTTAATTATCTGACAGAAACTATTTCTCTCATAATTAATTTCACTCTTATTTCCTTGTTTCACCATCATAAAAACCATCCACAAACATGTATACAACAGTTTCAGTTGTTGGTCAGATGCTACCTTAATATATTAGTGAGCATACAAATAGAGAATTGTAGTCAACAACATGAGGAAGAATAGACAGTCAATATTTCCAGTGTCATTAACAGAAATGGAAAAATACAGAAATTTTTGGTCAGACTTGATATAACTAAAATTCAAGTTGTGGTCAGACAAAAATTTTCTAATAATTTTGGAACAATAAATTTAGACATCCTACAAAATTGAAGAAATTAATTTTATTTGAAATCAAATCAATAAATTATTGTCAGATAAATTTCTTTCTGGTTTTTGTCAGACGGTTAATTATCTGACAGAAACTATTTCTCTCATAATTAATTTCACTCTTATTTCCTTGTTTCACCATCATAAAAACCGTCCACAAACATGTATACAACAGTTTCAGTTGTTGGTCAGATGCTACCTTAATATATTAGTGAGCATACAAATAGAGAATTGTAGTCAACAACATGAGGAAGAATAGACAGTCAATATTTCCAGTGTCATTAACAGAAATGGAAAAATACAGAAATTTTTGGTCAGACTTGATATAACTAAAATTCAAGTTGTGGTCAGACAAAAATTTTCTAATAATTTTGGAACAATAAATTTAGACATCCTACAAAATTGAAGAAATTAATTTTATTTGAAATCAAATCAATAAATTATTGTCAGATAAATTTCTTTCTGGTTTTTGTCAGACGGTTAATTATCTGACAGAAACTATTTCTCTCATAATTAATTTCACTCTTATTTCCTTGTTTCACCATCATAAAAACCGTCCACAAACATGTATACAACAGTTTCAGTTGTTGGTCAGATGCTACCTTAATATATTAGTGAGCATACAAATAGAGAATTGTAGTCAACAACATGAGGAAGAATAGACAGTCAATATTTCCAGTGTCATTAACAGAAATGGAAAAATACAGAAATTTTTGGTCAGACTTGATATAACTAAAATTCAAGTTGTGGTCAGACAAAAATTTTCTAATAATTTTGGAACAATAAATTTAGACATCCTACAAAATTGAAGAAATTAATTTTATTTGAAATCAAATCAATAAATTATTGTCAGATAAATTTCTTTCTGGTTTTTGTCAGACGGTTAATTATCTGACAGAAACTATTTCTCTCATAATTAATTTCACTCTTATTTCCTTGTTTCACCATCATAAAAACCGTCCACAAACATGTATACAACAGTTTCAGTTGTTGGTCAGATGCTACCTTAATATATTAGTGAGCATACAAATAGAGAATTGTAGTCAACAACATGAGGAAGAATAGACAGTCAATATTTCCAGTGTCATTAACAGAAATGGAAAAATACAGAAATTTTTGGTCAGACTTGATATAACTAAAATTCAAGTTGTGGTCAGACAAAAATCTTCTAATAATTTTGGAACAATAAATTTAGACATCCTACAAAATTGAAGAAATTAATTTTATTTGAAATCAAGTCAATAAATTATTGTCAGATAAATTTCTTTCTGGTTTTTGTCAGACGGTTAATTATCTGACAGAAACTATTTCTCTCATAATTAACTTCACTCTTATTTCCTTGTTTCACCATCATAAAAACCGTCCACAAACATGTATACAACAGTTTCAGTTGTTGGTCAGATGCTACCTTAATATATTAATGAGCATACAAATGGAGAATTGTAGTCAACAACATGACGAAGAATAGACAGTCAATATTTCCAGTGTCATTAACAGAAATGGAAAAATACAGAAATTTTTGGTCAGACTTGATATAACTAAAATTCAAGTAGTGGTCAGACAAAAATTTTCTAATAATTTTGGAACAATAAATTTAGACATCCTACAAAATTGAAGAAATTAATTTTATTTGAAATCAAGTCAATAAATTATTGTCAGATAAATTTCTTTCTGATTTTTGTCAGACGGTTAATTATCTGACAGAAACTATTTCTCTCATAATTAATTTCACTCTTATTTCCTTGTTTCACCATCATAAAAACCGTCCACAAACATGTATACAACAGTTTCAGTTGTTGGTCAGATGCTACCTTAATATATTAGTGAGCATACAAATAGAGAATTGTAGTCAACAACATGAGGAAGAATAGACAGTCAATATTTCCAGTGTCATTAACAGAAATGGAAAAATACAGAAATTTTTGGTCGACTTGATATAACTAAAATTCAAGTTGTGGTCAGAAAAAAATTTCTAATAATTTTGGAACAATAAATTTAGACATCCTACAAAATTGAAGAAATTAATTTTATTTGAAATCAAGTCAATAAATTATTGTCAGATAAATTTCTTTCTGGTTTTTGTCAGACGGTTAATTATCTGACAGAAACTATTTCTCTCATAATTAACTTCACTCTTATTTCCTTGTTTCACCATCATAAAAACCGTCCACAAACATGTATACAACAGTTTCAGTTGTTGGTCAGATGCTACCTTAATATATTAGTGAGCATACAAATGGAGAATTGTAGTCAACAACATGACGAAGAATAGACAGTCAATATTTCCAGTGTCATTAACAGAAATGGAAAAATACAGAAATTTTTGGTCAGACTTGATATAACTAAAATTCAAGTAGTGGTCAGACAAAAATTTTCTAATAATTTTGGAACAATAAATTTAGACATCCTACAAAATTGAAGAAATTAATTTTATTTGAAATCAAGTCAATAAATTATTGTCAGATAAATTTCTTTCTGATTTTTGTCAGACGGTTAATTATCTGACAGAAACTATTTCTCTCATAATTAATTTCACTCTTATTTCCTTGTTTCACCATCATAAAAACCGTCCACAAACATGTATACAACAGTTTCAGTTGTTGGTCAGATGCTACCTTAATATATTAGTGAGCATACAAATAGAGAATTGTAGTCAACAACATGAGGAAGAATAGACAGTCAATATTTCCAGTGTCATTAACAGAAATGGAAAAATACAGAAATTTTTGGTCAGACTTGATATAACTAAAATTCAAGTTGTGGTCAGACAAAAATTTTCTAATAATTTTGGAACAATAAATTTAGACATCCTACAAAATTGAAGAAATTAATTTTATTTGAAATCAAGTCAATAAATTATTGTCAGATAAATTTCTTTCTGGTTTTTGTCAGACGGTTAATTATCTGACAGAAACTATTTCTCTCATAATTAACTTCACTCTTATTTCCTTGTTTCACCATAATAAAAACCGTCCGCAAACATGTATACAACAGTTTCAGTTGTTGGTCAGATGCTACCTTAATATATTAGTGAGCATACAAATGGAGAATTGTAGTCAACAACATGACGAAGAATAGACAGTCAATATTTCCAGTGTCATTAACAGAAATGGAAAAATACAGAAATTTTTGGTCAGACTTGATATAACTAAAATTCAAGTAGTGGTAAGACAAAAATTTTCTAATAATTTTGGAACAATAAATTTAGACATCCTACAAAATTGAAGAAATTAATTTTATTTGAAATCAAGTCAATAAATTATTGTCAGATAAATTTCTTTCTGATTTTTGTCAGACGGTTAATTATCTGACAGAAACTATTTCTCTCATAATTAATTTCACTCTTATTTCCTTGTTTCACCATCATAAAAACCGTCCACAAACATGTATACAACAGTTTCAGTTGTTGGTCAGATGCTACCTTAATATATTAGTGAGCATACAAATAGAGAATTGTAGTCAACAACATGAGGAAGAATAGACAGTCAATATTTCCAGTGTCATTAACAGAAATGGAAAAATACAGAAATTTTTGGTCAGACTTGATATAACTAAAATTCAAGTTGTGGTCAGACAAAAATTTTCTAATAATTTTGGAACAATAAATTTAGACATCCTACAAAATTGAAGAAATTAATTTTATTTGAAATCAAGTCAATAAATTATTGTCAGATAAATTTCTTTCTGGTTTTTGTCAGACGGTTAATTATCTGACAGAAACTATTTCTCTCATAATTAACTTCACTCTTATTTCCTTGTTTCACCATAATAAAAACCGTCCGCAAACATGTATACAACAGTTTCAGTTGTTGGTCAGATGCTACCTTAATATATTAGTGAGCATACAAATGGAGAATTGTAGTCAACAACATGACGAAGAATAAACAGTCAATATTTCCAGTGTCATTAACAGAAATGGAAAAATACAGAAATTTTTGGTCAGACTTGATATAACTAAAATTCAAGTAGTGGTCAGACAAAAATTTTCTAATAATTTTGGAATAATAAATTTAGACATCCTACAAAATTGAAGAAATTAATTTTATTTGATATCAAGTCAATAAATTATTGTCAGATAAATTTCTTTCTGGTTTTTGTCAGACGGTTACTTATCTGACAGAAACTATTTCTCTCAAAATTAATTTCACTCTTATTTCCTTGTTTCACCATCATAAAATCCGTCCACAAACATGTATACAACAGTTTCAGTTGTTGGTCAGATGCTAAATTAATATATTAGTGAGCATCCAAATAGAGAATTGTAGTCAACAACACAAGAAAGAATGGAGAGTCATTATTTCCCATGTCGTGAGTAGAAATGGAATTAAACAGAAATTTTTGGTCAGGCTTGATGATACTAAAATTCAAGTTGTGGTCAGACAAAAATTTTCTAATAATTTTGGAACAATAAATTTATACACCCTACAAAATTGAAGAAATTAATTTTATTTAAAATCAAGTCAATAAATTATTGTCAGATAGATTTGTTTCTGGTTTTTGTCAAACGGTTAATTATCTGACAGAAACTATTTCTCTCATAATTAATTTCACTTTTATTTCCTTGTTTCACCATCATAAAAACCGTCCACAAACATGTATACAACAGTTTCAGTTGTTGGTCAGATGCTACCTTAATATATTAGTGAGCATACAAATAGAAAATTGTAGTCAACAACATGAGGAAGAATAGACAGTCAATATTTCCCGCGTCATTAACAGAAATGGAAAAGTACAAAAATTTTTGGTCAGACTTGATGATACTAAAATTCAAGTTGTGGTCAGTCAAAAATTTTCTAATAATTTTGGAACAATAAATTTAAACATCCTACAAAATTGAAGAAATTAATTTTATTTGAAATCAAGTCGATAAATTATTGTCAGATAAATTTCTTTCTGGTTTTTGTCAGACGGTTAATTATCTGACAGAAACTATTTCTCTCATACTTTATTTTAACTCTTATTTCCTTGTTTCACCATCATAAAAACCGTCCACAAACATGTATACAACAGTTTCAGTTGTTGGTCAGATTCTACCTTAATATATTAGTGAGCATACAAATAGAGAATTGTAGTCAACAACATGAAGAGGAATATACAGTCAATATTTCCCGTGTCATTAACAGAAATGGAACAATTAAGAAATTTTTGGTCAGACTTGATGATACTTAAATTCAAGTTGTGGTAAGACAAAAATTTTCTAATAATTTTGGAACAATCAATTTAGACATCCTACAAAATTGAAGAAATTAATTTTATTTGAAATCAAGTCGATAAATTATTGTCAGATAAATTTCTTTCTGGTTTTTGTCAGACGGTTAATTATCTGACAGAAACTATTTCTCTCATAATTAATTTCGCTTTTATTTCCTTGTTTCACCATCATTAAATCGGTCCACAAACATGTATACAACAGTTTCAGTTGTTGGTCAGATGCTACCTTAATATATTAGTGAGCATACAAATAGAAAATTGTAGTCAACAACATGAGGAAGAATAGACAGTCAATATTTCTAGTGTCATTAACAGAAATGGAACAATACAGAAATTTTTGGTCAGGCTTGATGATACTAAAATTCAAGTTGTGGTGAGACAAAAATTTTCTAGTAATTTTGGAACAATCAATTTAGACATCCTACAAAATTGAAGAAATTAATTTTATTCGAAATCAAGTCGATAAATTATTGTCAGATAAATTTCTTTCTGGATTTTGTCAGACGGTTAATTATCTGACAGAAACTATTTCTCTCATAATTAATTTCACTCTTATTTCCTTGTTTCACCATCATAAAAACCGTCTACAAACATGTATACAACAGTTTCAGTTGTTGGTCAGATGCTACCTTAATATATTAGTGAGCATACAAATAGAAAATTGTAGTCAACAACATGAGGAAGAATAGACAGTCAATATTTCCCGTGTCATTAACAGAAATGGAACAATACAGAAATTTTTGGTCAGACTTGATGATACTAAAATTCAAGTTGTGGTCAGACAAAAATTTTCTAATAATTCTGGAACAATAAATTTAGACATCCTACACAATTGAAGAAATTAATTTTATTTGAAATCAAGTCAATAAATTTTTGTCATATAAATTTCCTTCTGGTTTTTGTCAGACCGTTAATTATCTGACAGAAACTATTTCTCTCATAATTAATTTCACTCTTATTTCCTTGTTTCACCATCATAAAAACCGTTCACAAACATGTACACAACAGATTCAGTTGTTGGTCAGATGCTACCTTAAAATATTAGTGAGCATACAAATAGAGAATTGTAGTCAACAACATGAGGAAGAATAGACAGTCAATATTTCCCGTGTCATTAACAGAAATGGAACAATACAGAAATTTTTGGTCAGACTTGATGATACTAAAATTCAAGTTGTGGTCAGACAAAAATTTTCTAATAATTTTGGAACAATAAATTTAGACATCCTACAAAATTGAAGAAATTAATATTATTCGAAATCAAGTCGATAAAATATTGTCAGATAAATTTCTTCCTGGTTTTTGTCAGACCGTTAATTATCTGACAGAAACTATTTCTCTCATAATTAATTTCACTCTTATTTCCTTGTTTCACCATCATAAAAACCGTCCACAAACATGTACACAACAGATTCAGTTGTTGGTCAGATGCTACCTTAAAATATTAGTGAGCATACAAATAGAGAATTGTAGTCAACAACATGAGGAAGAATAGACAGTCAATATTTCCCGTGTCATTAACAGAAATAGAAAAATACAGAAATTTTTGGTCAGACTTGATGATACTAAAATTCAAGCTGTGGTCTGACAAAAATTTTCTAATAATTTTGGAACAATAAATTTAGACATCCTACAAAATTGAAGAAATTAATTTTATTTGAAATCAAGTCGATAAATTATTGTCAGATAAATTTCTTTCTGGTTTTTGTCAGACGGTTAATTATCTGACAGAAACTATTTCTCTCATAAATTAATTTTACTCTTATTTCCTTGTTCCAATGAATTTAGACATCCATCAAACTCAAAAAAATTTGTTTGATCTGAAATCAAGTCAGATGGACTTGCAGGTGCAGGGCAAAAATTTGTTCTGCGAGTATCACAATTTCAATTTCTCATTTTGTGGTTGGGAAACTCCACTCTGGACCACTTACAACTTCATTTTAAACAGTTCTTGTCAAATGTGAGAATTCCTCTATATAATGAAGAAGCTTTGTCTTTATGAGGAATCCTCTGGCAGTACTTAAGCAACAGGCCGCAACCACTCGCAACTTTTTCTTATCCTGGAAACAGGTGGAGTTATGAAACAACCCCAACAACTCCCTTTATTAGTTCAAACCAGTATACCATAAGCTCTGCTGACATTGCTTAATCATCAACCGTGTAAGCTCAAGAATTAATTAATACCCTTCATCAACTCGTGCCATTTCAATCAATAATAATAATAAAAATCGCAGCCGTCTTGATTGCGGTATCAGGACCTTATCCTTCGCGAAAACGTGTCAGAAAAAATAACGTAAAACGGCACCCGAGAAACCATCCAATTAATGCCCTAAAGAGGGGAAGTCCGCGCCAACGAACCGACTTTCAAATTTCCCGATAATCACGTCACGTCCAAATTAACTCTTGACAGCTTCGGAATTGAGTCATTTCGTCCAGGTATTTCGGTAATAATGGAAATGGAAGTGTTCGAAGTTTCATCCCTCAACAAACAGGGTCGCGTCCCCCGACGATTACATTATTAACACACCTTTTTCATCAAATTAAGAGAAGTGCACGAAAAGGGCGAAGCCAAAATTAAAAAAAAAAATTTGGTGCGATTTTTTAAATTTAGTTATTCCTGCTGCTCCCGGCTGATCCCGTCGTTCATCCTGCGACTGTGACCGTGTCGACGGAGTTTGGTCCACTACCCCGTTAGGATAGTCGACATAATCGATACTAGCTCTCTCTTTGTCACCCCATAAGAGTCGTGCGCCCTTTCAGCGCCTTAGAGAAGGGTGAAGGGTGGTTCTTCCACTTCGATTCGTCCGGCCATCCCGAGCGAAGAAACGCTTATATACTTATTATATATCTCCACATTTATATTTAAGGGAGAATTGGGTTTTGTTGCGAAATAATTCGTGTTGTTTAATAATGCAAACACACGGAGGCTTGAGGGAATGTTTGGGGGGAATTAAGGGGGGAAAAGACGTGATAAATCGCCGGATTTGTAGTAGATCGTGTGACTCACGTTTACGTGATTGTGTGGGGTTTCTACTTCGGCCCAGATCGCTGGGGCCTTGATCGTAAAAAAAGAATGGCGATCGGGGGCGTCGGAGGTGAATGTTAAATAGATGTCTGGCATGACAGGCACGTATTGGAGCGGTTCTTGACTGAAACGAAGGCGCCACTGTCGATGGAAATCTGCACGTGATTCCCACGAATTCGTACAAAAAAAATCGCATGAAGAGATACCGTGATATCCCAATTCGACTGACGAATGACAGGAATTGTTATTCTGAAACCAACAATTGATTTTGGTTTTTTTTGTCATTGAATGGCGGAGATAATTTCTGATTTGAAGGAGTTTCTAGAGATAAACAACTAAAAACATTTTTTGAAAGACATCACGTTGAATGGAGATTCTCTTTCAAACTTTATGGTTAAGAAATTTCCTGCTTAAAGAGACTTTTAGAGCTAGAAAAAAATAAATTTTAACTCTAGAAGAATTATTTTCTCTTTCTTGAAGTCAATTCGCATAAAGACTCACAATTTGAGAGCATCAAGAGGAGAAACTCGTTTTCTTCGAGATTAACAATTAGAAAATCATTTTAAAAAATTTCACTTTAAAAAATCTCCTACTTAATGAGACTCCTCGAACTAGAAATAAAATCTGGATGTAAAGACCAAGAAGATTCGAGATAAAGAACATTTAAGAGGCACTGCCTATTGTCTTTGAAACGAATAATTAAGAAAGTTTTAAGTTAAAAGACCTTACGTCAAGTAGAGTCTCTTCTTCAACCTAAAAATTGTTCTACTTAAAGAGACTCTTAGAGCTAGAAAAAAAATAACTCTACCCTTTAAAGCTTAATTTTCTTTTATGTGAACTCAATTCATATGAAGACTGACAACTTGAGAGTTTTAGGAGACACCACCCATTTTCTTCGAAGTTAGCAACTAGAAATATTTGTTAAAGGACTCCACGCCACATGGAATTTATTTTTCACACCTTTTTTACGAAATGTCCGAATTAAAGAGACTTTTAGAGCTGGAGAAAAGAAATCTCTACACTTCCAAGCATATTTTTTTCTTTTATAAACTCAATTTATATGAAGACTCACAATTTAAGAGCTTTAGGAGATTCCACCCATTTTCTTTGAGCTTAGCAACTAGACGCAATTTTTAAAGAACTCCACGCGGCATGGAACTTCATTTCTACACTTTCTATTAAGAAATCTCCGACTTAAAGAGACTCTTATAGCTGGAGAAAGGAAAACTCTACCCCTTGAAACAAAACTTTCTCTTTTGTGAACTCAATTCATATGAAGACTCACAACTTAAGAGTTTTAAAAGACACGACCCATCCTCTTTGAGGTTAGGAACTAGAAACATTTTCTGAAAAACTCCATGCCGCATGTAGCTTCTTTTTTACCCTTTTTGTTAAGAAATGTCCGACTTAGAGAGACTCTTACAACTGGTAAACAGAAAACTCTACACTTCGGAGCACAATTTTCTGTTTTGTGAACTCAATTCATATGAAGACTCACAACTTGAAAGTTTTAGAAGACGCCACCCATTCTCTTCGAGGTTAGCAACTAGAACTATTTTTTAAAGGACTACACGCCACATGGAATTTCCCTTTCGCACTTTTTGTTCAGAAATATCCGACTTAAAGAGACTCTTAGAGCTGGAGAAAAGAAATTTCTACCCTTCGAAGCATAATTTTCTCTTTTGTGAACTTAATTCATATGAAGACTGACAACTTGAGAGTTTTAGGAGACACCACCCATTTTCTTCGAAGTTAGCAACTAGAAATATTTTTTAAAGGACTCCATGCCACATGGAATTTATTTTTCACACCTTTTTTACGAAATGTCCGAATTAAAGAGACTTTTAGAGCTGGAGAAAAAAAATCTCTACACTTCCAAGCATATTTTTTTCTTTTATAAACTCAATTTATATGAAGACTCACAATTTAAGAGCTTTAGGAGATTCCACCCATTTTCTTTGAGCTTAGCAACTAGACGCAATTTTTAAAGAACTCCACGCGGCATGGAACTTCATTTCTACACTTTCTATTAAGAAATCTCCGACTTAAAGAGACTCTTATAGCTGGAGAAAGGAAAACTCTACCCCTTGAAACAAAACTTTCTCTTTTGTGAACTCAATTCATATGAAGACTCACAACTTAAGAGTTTTAAAAGACACGACCCATCCTCTTTGAGGTTAGGAACTAGAAACATTTTCTGAAAAACTCCATGCCGCATGTAGCTTCTTTTTTACCCTTTTTGTTAAGAAATGTCCGACTTAGAGAGACTCTTACAACTGGTAAACAGAAAACTCTACACTTCGGAGCACAATTTTCTGTTTTGTGAACTCAATTCATATGAAGACTCACAACTTGAAAGTTTTAGAAGACGCCACCCATTCTCTTCGAGGTTAGCAACTAGAACTATTTTTTAAAGGACTACACGCCACATGGAATTTCCCTTTCGCACTTTTTGTTCAGAAATATCCGACTTAAAGAGACTCTTAGAGCTGGAGAAAAGAAATTTCTACCCTTCGAAGCATAATTTTCTCTTTTGTGAACTTAATTCATATGAAGACTGACAACTTGAGAGTTTTAGGAGACACCACCCATTTTCTTCGAAGTTAGCAACTAGAAATATTTTTTAAAGGACTCCATGCCACATGGAATTTATTTTTCACACCTTTTTTACGAAATGTCCGAATTAAAGAGACTTTTAGAGCTGGAGAAAAAAAATCTCTACACTTCCAAGCATATTTTTTTCTTTTATAAACTCAATTTATATGAAGACTCACAATTTAAGAGCTTTAGGAGATTCCACCCATTTTCTTTGAGCTTAGCAACTAGACGCAATTTTTAAAGAACTCCACGCGGCATGGAACTTCATTTCTACACTTTCTATTAAGAAATCTCCGACTTAACGAGACTCTTATAGCTGGAGAAAGGAAAACTCTACCCCTTGAAACAAAACTTTCTCTTTTGTAAACTTAATTCATATGAAGACTCACAACTTAAGAGTTTTAAAAGACACGACCCATCCTCTTTGAGGTTAGGAACTAGAAACATTTTCTGAAAAACTCCATGCCGCATGTAGCTTCTTTTTTACCCTTTTTGTTAAAAAATGTCCGACTTAGAGAGACTCTTAGAACGGGTAAACAGAAAACTTTACACTTCGAAGCATAATTTTTTCTTTTATAAACTCAATTTATATGAAGACTCACAATTTAAGAGTTTTAGGAGACTCCACCCATTTTCTTTGAGCTTAGCAACTAGAGGCAATTTTTAAAGGACTCCACGCCGCATGGAGCTTCATTTCTACACTTTATATTAAGAAATCTCCGTCTTAAAGAGACTCTTATAGCTGGAGAAAAGAAAACTCTACCCCTTGAAACAAAATTTTCTCTTTTGTGAACTCAATTCATATGAAGACTCACAACTTGAGAGTTTAAAAAGACACGACCCATCCTCTTTGAGGTTAGAAAATAGAAACATTTTTTGAAAAACTCCATGCCGCATGTAGCTTCTTTTTTACCCTTTTTGTTAAGAAATGTCCGACTTAGAGAGACTCTTAGAACGGGTAAACAGAAAACTTTACACTTCGAAGCATAATTTTTTCTTTTATAAACTCAATTTATATGAAGACTCACAATTTAAGAGTTTTAGGAGACTCCACCCATTTTCTTTGAGCTTAGCAACTAGAGGCAATTTTTAAAGGACTCCACGCCGCATGGAGCTTCATTTCTACACTTTATATTAAGAAATCTCCGTCTTCAAGAGACTATTATAGCTGGAGAAAACAAAACTCTACCCCTTAAAACAAAATTTTCTCTTTTGTGAACTAAATTCATATGAAGACTCACAACTTGAGAGTTTTAAAAGACACGACCCATCCTCTTTGAGGTTAGGAACTAGAAACATTTTTTGAAAAACTCCATGCCGCATGTAGCTTCTTTTTTACCCTTTCTGTTAAGAAATGTCCGACTTAGAGAGACTCTTACAACTGGTAAACAGAAAACTCTACACTTCGGAGCACAATTTTTTGTTTTGTGAACTCAATTCATATGAAGACTCACAACTTGAAAGTTTTAGAAGACGCCACCCATTCTCTTCGAGGTTAGCAAACGGAAATATTTTTTAAAAGACTCCACGCCACATGGAATTTCCTCTTCACACATTTTGTTCAGAAATGTCCGACTTACAGAGACTCTTAGAGCTGGAGAAGACAAATCTCTACCCTTCGAAGCATAATTTTCTCTTTTGTGAACTTGATTTATATGAGGACTCGCAACTTGAGAGTTTTAGAAGACGCCACAAATTCTTTTCGAGGTTAGCAAATAGAAGCATTTCTTTAAGACTCCATGCCGCATGAAGCTTCTTTTTCAGACTTTTTGTTAAGAAATGTGCGACTTAGAGAGACTCTTACAGCTGGAGAAAGAAAAACTCTACACCTCGGAGCACAATTTTCTGTTTTGTGAACTCAATTCATATGAAGACTCACAACTTGAAAGTTTTAAGAGACGCCACCCATTCTCTTCGAGGTTAGCAACTAGAAATATTTTTTAAAGAATTACACGCCACATCGACTTTCCTTTTCACACTCTTTTTGTTCAGAAATGTCCGACTTAAAGAGATTCTTAAAGCTGGAGAAAAGAAATCTCTACCCTTTGAAGCATAATTTTCTCTTTTGGGAACTTAATTTATGTGAAAACTCACAACTTGAGAGTTTTAGAAGACGCCACAAATTCTCTTCGAGGTTAGCAACTAGAAGCATTTCTTTAAGACTCCATGCCGCATGAAGCTTCTTTTTCAGACTTTTTGTTAAGAAATGTGCGACTTAGAGAGACTCTTACAGCTGGAGAAAGAAAAACTCTACACCTCGGAGCACAATTTTCTGTTTTGTGAACTCAATTCATATGAAGAGTCACAACTTGAAAGTTTTAGAAGACGCCACCCATTCTCTTTGAGGTTAGCAACTAGAACTATTTTTTAAAGGACTACACGCCGCATGGAATTTCCCTTTCACACTTTTTGTTCAGAAATATCCGACTTAAAGAGACTCTTAGAGCTGGAGAAAAGAAATTTCTACCCTTCGAAGCATAATTTTCTGTTTTGTGAACTTAATTTATATGAAAACTCACAACTTGAGAGTTTTAGAAGACGCCATCCATTATTTTCAAGGTTAGCAATTAGAAACATTTTTTAAGAGACTCCACGCCCCATGGAATTTCCTTGTCACACTTTTTGTTAAGCAATATCCGACTTAGAGAGAGTCTTAGAGCTAGAGAAAAGAAATCTCTACCCTTCGAAGCATAATTTTCTCTTTTGTGAACTTAATTTATATGAAGACTCAGAACTTGAGAGTTTTAGGAGACGCCACCCATTCTCTTTGAGGTTAGCAATTAGAAATATTTCTTAAAGGACTCCACGCCACATGGAATTTCCCTTTCACACTTTTTGTTAAGAAATGTCCGACTTAAGGAGACTCTTAGATCTGGAGAAAAGAAATATCTACCCTTTGAAGCATAATTATCTCTTTTGTAAACTTAATTTATATGAAGACTCAGAACTTGAGAGTTTTAGGAGACGCCACCCATTCTCTTTGAGGTTAGCAATTAGAAATATTTTTTAAAGGACTCCACGCCACATGGAATTTCCCTTTCACACTTTTTGTTAAGAAATGTCCGACTTAAGGAGACTCTTAGATCTGGAGAAAAGAAATATCTACCCTTTGAAGCATAATTATCTCTTTTGTAAACTTAATTTATATGAAGACTCAGAACTTGAGAGTTTTAGGAGACGCCACCCATTCTCTTTGAGGTTAGCAATTAGAAATATTTTTTAAAGGACTCCACGCCACATGGAATTTCCCTTTCACACTTTTTGTTAAGAAATGTCCGACTTAAGGAGACTCTTAGATCTGGAGAAAAGAAATATCTACCCTTTGAAGCATAATTATCTCTTTTGTAAACTTAATTTATATGAAGACTCAGAACTTGAGAGTTTTAGGAGACGCCACCCATTCTCTTTGAGGTTAGCAATTAGAAATATTTTTTAAGAGACTCCACGCCCCATGGAATTTCCTTTTCACACTTTTTGTTAAGCAAGATCTGACTTAGAGAGACTCTTAGAACTGGAGAAAAAAAAACTCTACCCTTCGAAGCATAATTTTCTGTTTTGTGAACTTAATTTATATGAAGACTCAGAACTTGAGAGTTTTAGGAGACGCCACCCATTCTCTTCGAGGTTAGCAACTAGAAATATTTTTTTAAGGACTCCACGCCACATGGAATTTCCCTTTCACACTTCTTGTTAAGCAACATTCGACTTAAAGGGACTCTTAGAGCTGAAGAAAAAAAATCTCTACCATTCGAAGCATAGTTCTCCCTTTTGTGAACTCTAATCTATATGAAGACTCAGAACTTGAGAGTTTTAGGAGACGCCACCCATTCTCTTCGAGGTTAGCAACTAGAAATATTTTTTAAAGGACTCCACGCCACATGGAATTTCCCTTTCACAATTTTTGTTAAGAAATGTCCGACTTAAGAAGACTCTTAGAGCTGGAGAAAAGAAATTTCTACCCTTCAAAGCATAATTTTCTCTTTTGTGAACTTAATTTATATGTAAACTCACAACTTGAGAGCTTTAGGAAACGCCACCCATTCTCTTCGAGGCTAGCAACTAGAAATATTTTTTAAAGGACTCCATGCCACATGGAATTTCCCTTTCACAATTTTTGTTCAGAAATGTCCGACTTAAAGAGACTCTTAGAGCTGAAGAAAAGAAATTTCTACCCTTCAAAGCATAATTTTCTCTTTTGTGAACTTAATTTATATGTAAACTCACAACTTGAGAGCTTTAGGAGACGCCACCCATTCTCTTCAAGATTAGCAACAAGGAATATTTTTGAAAGGACTCCACGTCGCCGATTCTTTTCGAGGTTAACAACTAGGAATATTTTTTTAAAGGACTTCCCGCCTCATGGAACTTCTTCTTCACACTTTTTGTTAAAATATGTCCGACTTAAAAAAACTCTTAGAGGTGGAGAAAAGAGAATTCTACCATTTGAAGCTTACTTTTCTCTTTTGAAAACTCAATTTACATGAAGACTCACAACCTGAGAGTTTTAAGAAACGCCATCCATTCTCTTTAAGGTTAAGAACTTGGAATATTTTTTAAAGGACTCCACGCCGCATGGAGCTATTTTTTCACACTTTTTGTTGAAAAATGTCCGATCTAAAGAGACTCTTAGAGTTGGGAAAAAGAAAACTCTACCCCTCGAAGCATAATTCTGTCTTTTATAAAGTCAATTTATATGAGGACTTAAAACTTGAAAGCTTTAGGAGACGCCACCCATTCTCTTTAAGTTTAACAACTGGGAACATTTTTTAAAGAACTCCACGCCGCATGAAGCTTCATTTTCACACTTTTTCTTAAGAAATGTCCGACTTAAAGAGACTCTTAGGGTTGAAGAAAAGAAAACTGTACCATTCGAAGCCTAATTTTCTTTTTTGCTAACTCAATTCATATATAGATTCACAACTTGGGAGTTTTAAGAGACGCCATCAATTTTCTTCGAGGTGAACAATTAAGAACATTTTTTAAGGGACTCCACGCCGCATGGAGCTTCTTACAGAAATTTCTTCTAGAGATGAGGGACAAAAAGATAGCTTTAGAGGCGCCATCTTCTACTTTTTTGAACTCGGGACGTAAGAAAAGTTACTTAACAGCTCAAAGGGACTTTTCTATTATCTTCGAATTTAACAACTTAAAAAGTCTGTCTTTACTAATCATTACGTCAAGTAGAGTCTTTTTTTCAAACTTCGTGGTCTCTCTTTAAGAAACTTTTAGAACTAAGAAAACAAAAATATTTCTGCTTTGGAGATACCATCTTCTCATCTCTTCTGATTTTTTTTCTAGCTTAGCAGCAAGAAAGATGCTCAAATATGTCTGGTACGACTTGCAACTTAACCACCAACCTTGGTTAGGGATTTTTGAGAAATTTTTCTAGTAAAAACAAAAAATTTGAACAATTGTGTTCGTTTTCTGGATCATTGATCACAAGAAATTTTGGGTTAACAAAACATTTAGTTGCGTGATTCCCAACAGAAATTTCAATTTGTTCGTGAATCAGAAGTGACAAAAATCAGAAATTAATTTATTTCCAACACGAAACCGACGTCCAAGAAAGTGACAAGTGACAAAACGATTTTTTTTCTTCTCTCGAATAAGATTCTTACCATATGAGATGGACTGTGAAAAGGAAAGCTCCTGGCACCACCAAATCGTCGGATCCCACACTCCATCTCCTTCGAAACACAACAATTCCCGGCATGTTATCCGGCAATCTCTTTTCCCACCATCAACCACTTCTGCTACTACTAACTGTCGGTTTGTTCGTTGCTCCCATCCATTTTTCTTCCAGTCAAACAGAACACTGTGGATGCGACCGGGAATCCGTCTGGAGTGGAGGCGGATTACGGGGCTTTGCAGGAACACATTCCTGCCCCGAAATACACTCACATCGCACCACACTTTACCAGACACACATCAACTGGTTGGTAAACGTCCGGTTCTCGTCTTGTTTCAATGTTGTCGACAATGACAAATCCTGGAAACGTTCAGAATTAATATTTTAAAAATGTGGAGAAATTTTCGAAACCTTGGAACGTGGTCAATAAAAATTTATGTGAACAACTAATTTATGGCATTTTAATTATTTAGAAGAAACGGAATGGTTTCGAAGAAATTGGTAATTAACAATTAGTGAAGTAAAAAAATTAAATAAACGAGTGAAAGACAAGAACAGAAGGAATTGGGAACTATAGAAGGGGAAAAAGGTTGCTACGAAAGTTGGAGAAATTTTAAAAATTCATGAAATGGAAAATTGAAACAAACAAAAATTGTGGAAATAGGAAAAAATTTGTGACCAGAAAAAATTGTTCTGTGCCAATTAATTATCGATCTACTCTCGTAAATAAGTTGAAAATGTTTGCTTCTTTTTAACAGATCAAATGTAAATTTTCAACTGTTACAAGTTGCCAAAAATATCGTTTGTTGACTTAACATTCTCGGTGATGTTAGCTCGAAAAAAAATATTTTAATTGGAAACTATCCAAATGGTCAATTACACTTAATTTGAATGCCTGATTGATAGTCACCAAAACAACTAATTTCAAGTTTAATTATCGATAATTTCCAACAAAAACACTTTCGACACTTACTTTCTTAAGAATAAACCGGATGACTAAATCAACGAGTTGACGTAATCAGAATCATGAACGAATTTGACCAGTATCGAAATCCTTCAAATTCATTGATAACAAAATAGATAAACATTAATGAGTCGGCATTGAAACATTTCCGGTTTAAATGTAACAGAATCATCATCAATGATGCGTTAAAAAAAAGCAATTTCACCCTCAGACTGTGACGTTATCGTCGAAACCAGGTTAGCATTAACGAAGCCTCGCAATATCCCACAAATACAAAAAACCATTTAATTTGCATGCAAAACGCAAATTATGCAAAACAATTATTGCTCCAAGTCAACAAAATTTTCGCTACCACTGACCCCATAATCACCTCAATTTTTTATTTAATTACCTTAAAAAAATTCACCCCGTAAATTGATTTGCGCACAAAATTTAGTTTTTTTTTTCGTCGAAAAACGCGGCCGTCGCGACGTCGAAACTGCCACTTTTCTTTTAAAAAACGTCGTTTTTTTTGGACAAAATCAAGTTACCATGTCGACGACGACGTCGGTCGCGTACTGTATCGGATCGTCTACTAAAAGACGACGGTGTGTCGGAGCGTCGGTGTGCGACGCCGCGTTAACATTTCCCCTATCCATTTATTTAAATGAGAACGAGAGAGAGGCGAAGTGTTTCGGTAGTGGAATGAATCATGCCGGAACGACGAGGATGGAGAAAAACCTTTGTTGGCGTCGGGTAGTTTCACGGGGTGAAAGCAACGCAAGCGCCATTGATATCCTTGCCCGGGCGCCGCGACGTCAACGACGAAAAAGGGAGGAAAAATAAAAAAATTGTGGGGTTATGCAACCAAATATACACGTCAAAATAAAACGCCACCTCTAATTTTGCTGATTAATTTATTAATTATAATTCAAATTGTGCTACTAATAGACCCGAAATTTCTGAAATTGAAACAACAATTTTAATATAATCATCCAAGAAAGCAACAATTGTTTGTGCAACTCAGAATTCATTTTCTTTTATTGATAAAATCGCTTTTTAACAAGTATATATTGTTGTGAACGCCAGAGAATCACCCAAGACGACACGTGCTAATTTTTAAGTGGCGTTCTTTGTGCGCTAGCAAATGACAAATTTGTACTAGTTGTAGTATGACGTCAGAATAGTAAGTGTCGCATCTTAAATCAGTTAATTTGAAATTAATTTTCATAAATAAATGGTCAGGGATTTTTTCGAAAAAGTTAATATAACGTTGGGGTTTAAAGAACATTTTGAAATTTTCAAATTTAGTAGAGGATGGACGAAATAAAGTAAAAAGGTTCAGAAACTCAATGAAAATAAATTTAGGTGCAACTGGTTATGCAACCAAATATACACGCGCCTCAAGAAAACGTATAACTCCAATTTACGTGTAATTTCTATTAGTTATATCTTTATTTTTACATCCCCTAAATTATACCCTTTAAGATTTCGGACGTTAGCAACCCCTACTTACAATTTATTACTAACAATTGGAGAAATTTAGTCACTTTTTTAATCACTTTTGTGCACACAAAAGCTTTCCCAAAGCACATGGCAACTGGTGTTGGAGGCACGTGGGTAACCCCTTCTTCAAGGTTAACTAACTTGGTTAAGTTTGAATCTGCAACTTTCACTCAACAGAGGGCGCTACCTCTATTCACCAATATTAACACCACAATACACAAAAGCTTCTAATTGGTAACTAGCTTCAAAAGTTTGACGCGTATTTCCACCATCACAATTGAATTCCATCCATCAATTAAGAACTTAAATTAAATCTTTGAGGTTACAATTTTGATAAGCGATTCAGAGTCAAACGTCACATCTAATCTATTTATCTTATCTAAAAAAGTGATGACAACGACTTCTTTACGTTTCTATTACCCAGTGGCAACCTTCATGACTCTTGTAACTAAACTTGCCTTTCAAAATAATTTTTATTTTTCTTATATTTTCGTATTTTCCATAAATATTGTTTTTTTTTGATAAAGGATTAGGGTAAAATCGATATTTTTGAATAAATTAATATATTTCCGAATCACTATACAAATTAGTAGAAAAATTATTAGAAAAACTTGTGAATGAGCCGGAAAATGCTATTACACAAAAAAAACAATCAAAAACGTATCACATACAGATAGAGATTATAGTCGTCTCACTATAAACATTTTGAATCGCTATGAAAAAAAGTAGTAAAAAACATAGAGACGCGATAGAAGTGGAAAAGGAAAAAAGGAAAGGAAACGTAAGAAGAATTAGAAGAAATTAAGCTTTAGGAGTGGTGGAGGTGGCGGCATCCTCAGGAACTGGCGCTACAGTTGGAATTTCTGGATACTCCAATTTGGCACCTTCCTCGCATTTGAAGATAGGACAACAAGTCGGGAATGGCGCGGTTTTGTTGGTTTTATCTAAAAAAAAGAATTTAAAAAATTATTTTCAAAATCATCAATCGTACCTTCATCAAGTTTGCACTTGGGGTTAGCCAAAGGAAGAGGTCCGCAATCCTCAACCAATTCTAGGAGACGTGGTGGTTTATCTTCAGATACCACACAAGTGGAACGGCCACAGAATGGATGAAGTTCCCAAGTCTTGCCGGGTTCTACAGTGGCGCACCTGGTGCTAGCGAAGCACATTCCGGGGAAGTCTGCAAAAAATGTCTATTTTATCTTTGTTTATAACAAATTTTCGTGAATAGTAAAACTTTTTAGGTGCAGTAGCGTAAAGTTTAAGAACGTAAAATGGTGCGTAACGAAAAGTGAAACGCTTCCCGCTTTATCTACAGTTTCCGTTAAAAGTGGAGTGCAATGCACGAAACGTAATGAGGATAGAGGAGAAACTTTTTGACGTTGTGGAGACGCGGGAACACTGTGGCGACTTCTCTAACACTTCAATCTCCCTAAATTAAGTGTGTCCAACGACTTTACAATTTTCTAATCAAAATTGGAAGTTAGTGGTAACTTTTAGGTAGAACTTCAGAGTTGTTTAAGAAAAATTTGATATGACAACCAAAAATCTGGAAAAGTTGCGGATTTTTGGAGGGTGGAGTCGCCGATTTTGCCCGGACTGTACCTATTGTCTAAAATTCGTTGTAGCGGTTTTTTTGATTAACAGTTTCAAAGGTGATTGCACTGATGGTGAAGAGAGGTCATCCTGGTTTGAACTGCTAATAATCAAGATTCTGGACTGGTCGGCGTGACGTTATTCGGCTTTGTTTGGCCAAAATTATCATACGAAAGCGGAGGATTTAACACTTCCGGTTGTTGTGAGATCATTTGTGAGCTCCTTATTTTGCCAAGGATTAACGAAACGTTACGGATGGGAGGTACGAAAAAGGTGAGAATGCAGAAGATACGGGGGAAATTAGAATGGAAAAGATGCGGAAGTAATAAGCAAACCAACCGGTAATTGAGTTTGATAGATCAATTTGATTTTAATTATTGTTGGAGAAAAAATTTCAGTTATTTTAGTCAAATTTTTGAAAATTATTACAAAAAATTTTTTGAGGTACCGTTTTTGAATATTTTTAGAACAATTTAGTTGGTTGTCGAAAGAAGAGCAACAAAATTTTGGAAATTTCTAAAATCAGAATAGGATTTGGAAAAGTTGAAAGTTTTTTCTGCTGGTGACGAAAGAAAAGTTCTAATTTGTTAAAGTATTTAAGGTAAAGAAAGATGACAAATGATTTTAGTAATTTTCAAAAATACCAAAATTACACACTTTTTGGAAAAAAATTATTTGATCCAGTAGCAAAAAAATATGTTATAAGAGTATCAAACTTTGTAATTAATCGTTTTATAAGTTTTTTCCCCAATTTTAGAAAAAGATGTCAAAATTTTAAATTAGTTCCTTCATTTTTGCAAATTTTAAAATTTTTTTGATGCTTCTGAGAATTATTAGTATCATATTACTACTTTTAGTAATTTGTAATAAAAAGAAACATATTTTTGAGAAAAAGATCCAATATCGAAAAATACAGAAATCAAAAAACAAATAAAGAAAATTTTATTTCGACAAAATGGACCAGAATTTTTTTTTTATAAAATCTTAAGCAGCTACCTAATAGAAATTGGTATATAACAAAATAACATTACAATTGTTCTTTTTTGAAAATTTTGAAAATTATACTGAAACTTAGAAAAAAAACAAAATCATCTAAAAAAATTGTTTGAAATTATTGCAATAATTGACATAGTTATACGCCAAAAGAGGATGTGAAAGTCTTCAAGTAGATGCCCTTTTAGGAAACTTGAAAATTTCACTTACAGCGTGACCTATAAAAATTAAGAAAAAAATCAGAAATTTCCCCAAAACTAAAAGTGACTCAAACAAATGATCTGTTGAAAAAAATTATCAAAATTTCAAAATAAGTGCCATTAAAACATTTTTTTGCAAATTTTGAAAAATTCAAAATTCTGTTTTGGAGCTTAAAGTGGCGAAAAAATATGTCGACAGAGGAACAAAGAATCTCCCAAGATCGTAAAAAATAAATTAGAAGAAGCTACAAAATTAAGAGCCGTTTAAGACAATTTTATTAAATTTGAATATGTCAAAAAGTGTTTTGAAAATTAAAAAGAAAAATTGTAGTTGGCTTTAACATCTTTTTAAACGCAATTTGAACTAAATTGAAAAAAGAGTTGTGCAGGGAATAATATTAAAATTTTGAAACTGATAGTGCTAAAGTCATATTTTCAAAATGTGGGAGGTTTCAATTGAAACGAGGCTATGAAAAAAGTACAGTAAAAAGGAAATAAAAATATCACGTAATGAGCCCGAGGTGACAACTGGCATACAGTAATATGTTAAAAGAGAATGTTAAATGGGAACACCGGAACAAAAAGTTGCCAAAAAAAAATGGAGGCAAAAGTGTAATTTTTATGAAACTGTAAAAAATTTTCCAAAATTTTCTTGAAAAAAATTGTAATTATGGTAAAATTTTTGTTAGTGTGGGAACTATCAGCGACAAAGGCACCTCCAACTGTTTCACCATGGATCAAAAGTCCTCCCATTGTCATTCACCTTTGTTGCAACTCAACATCCGCTAAAGAAGCGACCGTGTCTAAAAATGATTGTTGCCGGTGTGCCAACTAGACCGCAAAAAAAACCGACCCAGATGGCCAATTAATTCTGCATCAACCATTGTGAGCGGCGGCGTGTTCTCCACTTCTTCCATGACGTACCATGACATTAAAATCGAGAGTAGAGGGCCGTTCGGGCGTGGTAAACCGGTATCGGGATTGGTAAAAGTGAAAAAGTCACTCTCTTCGGGGACAAGCAGTTTCGCACAACCCGAAGGCTAAAACCGCTGGAGGAGCGGCCACCAAAAATCGCATCAAAACGAAACAGGAAGGGAAAGCGAAAAGTATGTCATTCAATTACGAGGATGGCACCGATTTCTCGTCAAAAAAAATTGATTGAAAAAAATTACCTCTCAAAACATCGGCGGGGATGAGTCTTTTGAAGGTTTTGGGTCTTTCTTCTTCCTTCTTTTCGTCGGCGGCGAGGCCAACAGCCAAACACACGGCAATCACAACAAACACTTTCATTGTGGCTGGGGAAGTTTGGTGCTAACTCGACTTCGGCCTGGTGTTTGGTCCAACTGGCTATGAGGGGTCTTCGACGTTGTTATATAGCTTTTTGGTAGTGGAGGTGGAAGAGTAAACGTGGTGATGGTCGACGTCGATTTTTTTCCACTCATTACAACTTTTACCACAATTAGCCCCTAAACTCAGAATCACAACAAATTTCCAGAAACAAAGAAATTTCATTAAAAAACGACAAGTAGGTCATTATCAAATTTTGCAACAATCGCCAATTATCGCTATTGTTGCAAGTTTCCACGTCGTCATTAAAAAAAATTCGGACAATAGTCGGAGATCAGGGCCGGCCCTGTCTCCTGTCTTGCACAAGGTTCGTTGTTGTTGTAGCTTTTTCGGAAATAAAATTTTCGAAATTTCTTCTTTACATAATTAGTGAAACCACGGATGGAAAACGAAATAATTCGACGAATTTTAAGTGGTAAAACTCGATTATGTAACGAAACTGTACCTCGGCGATGTTCAAATGTTTAATTAGGTGCGCCAATTATGCGTTAGAAGCGGTTTTGGGTCGCATGAGCTTGTTGCAGGAAGAAAAATGATGTAATGCAATTTTGAGAGGTCGATAACTTTAATTTTTTTGTTAATTGTTGCAAGTTTGTTTCGTAATAGTTAAGAGGTTCGAGCTAAAAAAAATGTGCAAAATGCAATTCTAAACGAAAAGAACCTCAATGTACTTTCACAACAATTTTGTTGGAGCATTTGTTTTCCAGAAGACTTTTTATTGTTATTTGTATTTAATATTACACTCAATGCTTTGTGCCGCTCATAATACACCCTGAATCGCAGAATACACAGCGAGATGCTGTGCGTAATTTATTTTATGCAACCAACAATTCACGGGTGTAAAATTGTACAAATATTTACTATTAAGAGTTAAAAATTTTAAACAAATTTAGTTAAATTAATTCTTTTGAATTCGCCCCCAAAATAGGTCCCCAATCTAATTTTTTTAAATCTTAAGCTTAAAATATTAAATTTTAGCGATGTTTGAAGTAAATGAGAACAAATGCGGCCAATTAGAAAAATATTTCAAGAATCTTATAAAAATGTGTTTTTTGAACCTTGAAAGCATTAAAAAGTTGATAGATGTTTGTAATTTATTTCTGGTTTCAGAATCACGTGTTTTGCTTGAAGTTTCCGTTGCCCTTCCTTAGACGACTGGTTCAACATTCAACAAAATATGTCAATTTTTTTGTCGAATTTATCTAAATTTAATTGAAGTTAAAAAAATTAAATTTTAAAATATTTTAAATGGAAAAGCAAAAACTAACAAGAGAAAGTCCATATGAGAGGTTTTATGTAATTAAAAACAAAAAGTTAAAGTTTTCAAGTTCCTTTCTTAAATTTTCCAAAAAAACTTCAAATTATAGTGAGCTGGTAACTTTCCTGAAAGTTCCTACAGTTTTTCATAAATTCGATAGATTGAAAAAAAAAAAAGGTAAAAATGGAAATTTTTGAAAATTTTTATTTCTTTGGTTTTGTTTTCCTGAAAATTTTACAAACAAAAATGGCTGAAAAAAAAATTAAAACAATAATTTGAATGTTTCGAGGTAAAGTAGACTAATCTAATAGTGGCAATGGAATTTAGTATCAAAATTTCAAAAATCTTTTCTAATTTTCTCAAAAAAAATATTAAAAATTAAAATTAAGGGAAGATACTGGAAACTCAGATAAAGATTTCAAAAAACTTTATTGCTTTTATAATTTTGGTTCCTTAAAAAAATTATGAAACTTTATCTAGTTTTTCGAAAAATTTCATTTTTACTAAAATTTAAAGTCTTAAACTCCAAATGAGCCATTAAAATCACGAAATATATTTGAAAATTGCAATAATTTTACTGAAATTTTGCAAGGATATTCCAAAAACTTGTGACAATTTTCCAAAAAAATTTCAAAAAAATTCCAATTTTTTTTTAATATTTTCGAAAATTTTCCAAAAATTTAGAATTATTTCCGGAAAATTAGTAAAATATAAATTGCAAACTTTCTTGGAAATAAATTTATTAAAATTTAAAAACGGACCTACATCGAAAAGAAAAACACAAAATTTTCAAAGAAATAGAACTTTTGGCTATTCCAGCTCTTGTTCTATTCAATTAATAGACATCCCTGCTTTCATTCCATTGCCATGGTTGGGCAATTTTGAGCGGTTCTGAGGCGTTGAACGAGGAAATCGCAATACCTTTTGTTACATCCGTCAACCTCGAAAAGTTGCAACAAAAAACAATTACAAACACAATTGAGTCGTAAAAACAAATTAAATCTTATGACTCAACCAGCTAAAATCGTTTTTCTTTTTCCAAAAAAATCATTTCATTCCTCACATTCAAACAGTAAAATTTCCAACCCATAAGTGAAACTCAAGAATACAAAGATAATAATTTTAAACAATGTCAAGACTAAACCTCACGTGAAAGTCAGGACGACGTTACTGATTCGTCGAAACATCAAGTGTGGGTGGTTTCAACTCGAAAGTCTCTCTTGATTTTGATTCTAATTTAGGCCACAGTGCATGCAAAAAAAATGACACCTCATGACTCATCACCGGTTCTTTCGCCATCCATAACGACCAACTAATAACTCAATTCGAGCATTAGTCGACTTTTACCTGACGAGGAATCGCTCTAATTTTGACGCAGAAAATCAACAACATGACTCACGGAAGTCGACGCGAAACGTGAGAGGAGTTTCGCGGAAATTGTGCGCGCTTTATGAATTAGACGAGATGAAATAAACGATGTCGTGCAGAAATTACCGCAACTTAAACGAACCGTTCCAGTTAACAGGCAATTAAGGACGAACACTGAACAGGACCTGCAGACACGAAACGTTTAATTGTTTTTTCTATTAGCAACATTCTAATTCTGAAAATATCGTTAATATTGGGATCAATTCAAGTGTTAAAAATTACAGAAGGTGAGATAAAATTGGGGGAATGACGGGAAATATCTTTCGTCAGTGAGACACCGTTTTTGGAAATTAATCAAAAAACAATTTTGAAAATTTAACAAAAGTTATAAAAAGTACACGTGTTTGGATGTTGGGGCATGTTTCTGTATCACCCTGTATATGTTTCGTGAAAATAATGTTTTACTTCCAATCGACACTATCAAGTTAATCAGAAAACCAAATTTCAAATCATTTGATAAAGTAAGAAAGAATCGACACAGTTTTTTTGAAACACAAAAAAGCTTCCTAAGTGAATAATAAATTCAAAAAATTAAAAATACAACATTTTCTTAAAATTACTGAGGTGGGTAAGTTAATTTTGGTCAAAAGATCTATTTTAACTTATTTCTTAACTTCATAATTTATTTTCAGGTAAAACCAAATACTTTTCCTTTGCAATTTTAAAATTATTTTCGAAAACTAAGTTTTATCATTTGAAAATTTAACAAAAATTATAAAAAGTATACTTGTTTTTATTCAACTAACACAGTCGGGGAATGTTTCTGTATCACACTCTATATGAAAATAATGTTTTAGTTCCAATCAACATTTTCAAGTTTATCAGCAAACCAAGTTTCAAATCATTTGATAAAGTAGTAAAGAATCGACACAGTTTTTTAAACACAAAAAAAGCTTCTTAAGTGAAGCATAAATTTAAAAAATTAAAAATACAAAATTTTCTCAAAATTACTATGGTAGATAGATTAATTTTGGTGAAAGGATCCATTTTAACTCAATTCTTAACTTATAAATCTATTTTCATGTAAAACCAAATACTTTTTCTTTGCAATTTTCGAACCTTTTTCGAAAATTAAATTTTATAATTTGAAAATTTATCAAAAATTATAAAAAGTACACTTGTTTTTAATCAACTAACACAGTTGAGGCATGTTTCTGTATCACCCTGTATATGTTTTATGAAAATAATGTTTTATTTCTAATTAACACTATCAAGTTTATCAAAAAGCCAAATTTCAAATTATTTGATAAAGTAATAAAGAATCGACACAGTTTTTTTGAAACACAAAGAAGCTTCCTAAGTAAAAATAAAATTCATAAAATTAAAAATACATTTTCTTAAAATTACCAAGGAGGGTAAGTTAATTTTGGTCAAGAGATCTATTTTAACTTATTTCTTAACTTATAAATTCATTTTCAGGTAAAACCAAATACTTTTCCTTTGCAATTTTAAAATTATTTTCAAAAATTAAGTTTTATAATTTGAAAATTTAACAAAAATTATAAAAAGTACACTTGTTTTTATTCAACTAACACAGTTGAAGCATATTTCTGTATCACCCTGTATATGTTTCGGGAAAATAATGTTTTAGTTCCAATCAACACTTTCAAGCTTATCAGTGAACCAAGTTTCAAATCATTTGATAAAGTAGTAAAGAATCGACACAGTTTTCTTGAAACACAAAAAAGCTTCCTAAGTGAAGAATAGGTTCAAAAAATTAAAAATAAAAAATTCTCTCAAAATTACTATTGTAGATAGATTAATTCTGGTCATAAGATCTATTTTAACTTTTTTCTTAACTTTTAAATTCATTTTCAGGTAAAACTAAATACTATTCCTTTGCAATTTTGAAATTATTTTCAAAAATTAAGCTTTATAATTTAAAAATTTAACAAAAATTATAAAAAGTACACTTGTTTTTATTTAACTAACACAGTTGGGGCATGCTTGTGTATCACCCTGTATATGTTTCGGGAAAATAATGCTCTAGTTCCAATCAACATTTTCAAGTTTATCAGCAAAATAAGTTTCAAATCATTTGATAAAGTAGTAAAGAATCGACACACTTTTTTTTAAACACAAAAAAGCTTCTTAAGTGAAGCATGAATTTAAAAAATTAAAAATACAAAATTTTCTCAAAATTGCTATGGTAGATAGATTAATTTTGGTCAAAAGATTTATTTTAACTTATTTCTTAACTTATAGATTCATTTTTAGGTAAAACCAAATACTTTTCCTTTGCAATTTTAAAATTATTTTCAAAAATTAAGTTTTATAATTTAAAAATTTAACAAAAATTATAAAAAGTACACTTGTTTTTATTCAACTAACACAGTTGAAGCATGTTTCTGTATCACCCTGTATATGTTTCAAAAAAATAATGTTTTAGTTCCAATCAACACGTTCAAGCTTATCAGTGAACCAAGTTTAAAATCATTTGATAAAGTAGTAAAGAATCGACACAGTTCTTTTGAAACACAAATAAGGTTCCTAAGTGAAAAATAAGTTCAAAAAATTAAAAATAAAAAATTCTCTCAAAATTACTATGGTAGATAGATTAATTCTGGTCATAAGATCTATTTTAACTTTTTTCTTAACTTTTAAATTAATTTTCAGGTAAAACCAAATACTATTCCTTTGCAATTTTGAAATTATTTTCAAAAATTAAGCTTTATAATTTAAAAATTTAACAAAAATTATAAAAAGTACACTTGTTTTTATTCAACTAACACAGTTGGGGCATGTTTGTGTATCACCCTGTATATGTTTCGGGAAATAGTGTTTTAGTTCCAATCAACACTTTCAAGTTTATCAGTAAACCAAGTTTCAAATCATTTGATAAAGTAGTAAAGAATCGACACAGTTTTATTTAAACACAAAAAAACTTCTTAAGTGAAGCATAAATTCAAAGAATTAAAAATGCAAAATTTTCTCAAAATTACTATGGTAGATAAATTAATTTTGGTCAAAAGATTTATTTTAACTTATTTCTTAACTTATAGATTCATTTTTAGGTAAAACCAAATACTTTTCCTTTGCAATTTTAAAATTATTTTCAAAAATTAAGTTTTATAATTTGAAAATTTAACAAAAATTATAAAAAGTACACTTGTTTTTATTCAACTAACACAGTTGGGGCATGTTTGTGTATCACCCTGTATATGTTTCGGGAAATAGTGTTTTAGTTCCAATCAACACTTTCAAGTTTATCAGTAAACCAAGTTTCAAATCATTTGATAAAGTAGTAAAGAATCGACACAGTTTTATTTAAACACAAAAAAACTTCTTAAGTGAAGCATAAATTCAAAGAATTAAAAATGCAAAATTTTCTCAAAATTACTATGGTAGATAAATTAATTTTGGTCAAAAGATTTATTTTAACTTATTTCTTAACTTATAGATTCATTTTTAGGTAAAACCAAATACTTTTCCTTTGCAATTTTAAAATTATTTTCAAAAATTAAGTTTTATAATTTGAAAATTTAACAAAAATTATAAAAAGTACACTTGTTTTTATTCAACTAACACAGTTGGGGCATGTTTGTGTATCACCCTGTATATGTTTCGGGAAATAGTGTTTTAGTTCCAATCAACACTTTCAAGTTTATCAGTAAACCAAGTTTCAAATCATTTGATAAAGTAGTAAAGAATCGACACAGTTTTATTTAAACACAAAAAAACTTCTTAAGTGAAGCATAAATTCAAAGAATTAAAAATGCAAAATTTTCTCAAAATTACTATGGTAGATAAATTAATTTTGGTCAAAAGATTTATTTTAACTTATTTCTTAACTTATAGATTCATTTTTAGGTAAAACCAAATACTTTTCCTTTGCAATTTTAAAATTATTTTCAAAAATTAAGTTTTATAATTTGAAAATTTAACAAAAATTATAAAAAGTACACTTGTTTTTATTCAACTAACACAGTTGGGGCATGTTTGTGTATCACCCTGTATATGTTTCGGGAAATAGTGTTTTAGTTCCAATCAACACTTTCAAGTTTATCAGTAAACCAAGTTTCAAATCATTTGATAAAGTAGTAAAGAATCGACACAGTTTTATTTAAACACAAAAAAACTTCTTAAGTGAAGCATAAATTCAAAGAATTAAAAATGCAAAATTTTCTCAAAATTACTATGGTAGATAAATTAATTTTGGTCAAAAGATTTATTTTAACTTATTTCTTAACTTATAGATTCATTTTCAGGTAAAACCAAATACTTTTCCTTTGCAATTTTAAAATTGTTTTCAAAAATTAAGTTTTATAATTTGAAAATTTAACAAAAATTATAAAAAGTACACTTGTTTTTATTCAACTAACACAGTTGAAGCATATTTCTGTATCACCCTGTATATGTTTCGGGAAAATAATGTTTTAGTTCCAATCAACACTTTCAAGCTTATCAGTGAACCAAGTTTCAAATCATTTGATAAAGTAGTAAAGAATCGACACAGTTTTCTTGAAACACAAAAAAGCTTCCTAAGTGAAGAATAGGTTCAAAAAATTAAAAATAAAAAATTCTCTCAAAATTACTATTGTAGATAGATTAATTCTGGTCATAAGATCTATTTTAACTTTTTTCTTAACTTTTAAATTCATTTTCAGGTAAAACTAAATACTATTCCTTTGCAATTTTGAAATTATTTTCAAAAATTAAGCTTTATAATTTAAAAATTTAACAAAAATTATAAAAAGTACACTTGTTTTTATTTAACTAACACAGTTGGGGCATGCTTGTGTATCACCCTGTATATGTTTCGGGAAAATAATGCTCTAGTTCCAATCAACATTTTCAAGTTTATCAGCAAAATAAGTTTCAAATCATTTGATAAAGTAGTAAAGAATCGACACACTTTTTTTAAACACAAAAAAGCTTCTTAAGTGAAGCATGAATTTAAAACTTTAAAAATACAAAATTTTCTCAAAATTGCTATGGTAGATAGATTAATTTTGGTCAAAAGATTTATTTTAACTTATTTCTTAACTTATAGATTCATTTTTAGGTAAAACCAAATACTTTTCCTTTGCAATTTTAAAATTATTTTCAAAAATTAAGTTTTATAATTTAAAAATTTAACAAAAATTATAAAAAGTACACTTGTTTTTATTTAACTAACACAGTTGGGGCATGCTTGTGTATCACCCTGTATATGTTTCTGGAAAATAATGCTCTAGTTCCAATCAACATTTTCAAGTTTATCAGCAAAATAAGTTTCAAATCATTTGATAAAGTAGTAAAGAATCGACACACTTTTTTTAAACACAAAAAAGCTTCTTAAGTGAAGCATGAATTTAAAAAATTAAAAATACAAAATTTTCTCAAAATTGCTATGGTAGATAGATTAATTTTGGTCAAAAGATTTATTTTAACTTATTTCTTAACTTATAGATTCATTTTTAGGTAAAACCAAATACATTTCCTTTGCAATTTTAAAATTATTTTCAAAAATTAAGTTTTATAATTTGAAAACTTAACAAAAATTATAAAAAGTACACTTGTTTTTATTCAACTAACACAGTTGAAGCATGTTTCTGTATCACCCTGTATATGTTTCAAAAAAATAATGTTTTAGTTCCAATCAACACGTTCAAGCTTATCAGTGAACCAAGTTTAAAATCATTTGATAAAGTAGTAAAGAATCGACACAGTTTTTTTGAAACACAAATAAGGTTCCTAAGTGAAAAATAAGTTCAAAAAATTAAAAATAAAAAATTCTCTCAAAATTACTATGGTAGATAGATTAATTCTGGTCATAAGATCTATTTTAACTTTTTTCTTAACTTTTAAATTAATTTTCAGGTAAAACCAAATACTATTCCTTTGCAATTTTGAAATTATTTTCAAAAATTAAGCTTTATAATTTAAAAATTTAACAAAAATTATAAAAAGTACACTTGTTTTTATTCAACTAACACAGTTGGGGCATGTTTGTGTATCACCCTGTATATGTTTCGGGAAATAGTGTTTTAGTTCCAATCAAGACTTTCAAGTTTATCAGTAAACCAAGTTTCAAATCATTTGATAAAGTAGTAAAGAATCGACACAGTTTTATTTAAACACAAAAAAACTTCTTAAGTGAAGCATAAATTCAAAGAATTAAAAATGCAAAATTTTCTCAAAATTACTATGGTAGATAAATTAATTTTGGTCAAAAGATTTATTTTAACTTATTTCTTAACTTATAGATTCATTTTTAGGTAAAACCAAATACTTTTCCTTTGCAATTTTAAAATTATTTTCAAAAATTAAGTTTTATAATTTGAAAATTTAACAAAAATTATAAAAAGTACACTTGTTTTTATTCAACTAACACAGTTGAAGCATGTTTCTGTATCACCCTGTATATGTTTCGGGAAAATAATGTTTTAGTTCCAATCAACACTTTCAAGCTTGTCAGTGAACCAAGTTTCAAATCATTTGATAAAGTAGTAAAGAATCGACACAGTTTTTTTTTAAAAACAAAAAAGGTTCCTAAGTGAAGAATAAGTTCAAAAAATTGAAAGTAAAAAATTCTCTAAAAATTACTATGGTAGATAGATTAATTCTGGTCATAAGATCTATTTTAACTTTTTTCTTAACTTATAAACTCATTTTCAGGTAAAACCAAATACTTTTCCTTTGCAATTTTGAAATTATTTTCGAAAATTAAGTTTTATCATTTGAAAATTTAACAAAAATTATAAAAAGTACACTTGTTTTTATTCAACTAACATAGTTGAAGCATGTTTCTGTATCACCCTGTATATGTTTCGAAAAAATAATGTTTTAGTTCCAATCAACACTTTCAAGCTTATCAGTGAACCAAGTTTAAAATCATTTGATAAAGTAGTAAAGAATCGACACAGTTTTTTTGAAACACAAAAAAACTTCTTAAGTGAAGCATAAATTCAAAGAATTAAAAATGCAAAATTTTCTCAAAATTACTATGGTAAATAGATTAATTTTAGTCAAAAGATCTATTTTAACTTATTTCTTAACATATAAATTCATTTTCAGGTAAAACCAAATACTTTTTCTTTGCAATTTTGAAATTATTTTCAAAAATTAAGTTTCATAAGTTTATAAAAAAAGATTTAAAATTGTAAATTCAAATCTAAATATATTTATTTAAAAATGGATTCTTCAAATGTGAGTTTTTGACTTGTTTGACTCAAACTAAAATGCCATTTTGTTCAAATTGATTATTTCCAGAAAGTTCTTTAAATAAATATATATTTTTGATTTTATTTATGCAAATTTTAAGTAATTTCCAAAAATTTTGAAAACTTCTCAAAAATTCTATAAGCTTATAAAATTTCAAAATGAAATTTAGTGAAATTCAAAATTTTTAAATATTTTTCAAAAAATTAATATTTTTCAAAATTTTATCAACTCAAATTTTAAAAAAGCGTAGAAATACCTAGAAACTTAATATAACGAGATTCAATTTTTTCCAACTGTTTCCCAAATTTTTGGGAAAAAATTATCAAAACACTGAAAAGTGCATCAATCATTTTCGAAAAAAAATCTCAGTTTTAATTTTTTAAATGTCTTCTATACTCGACGCATTCACCGTGCATAAGTTCAAACAAATTACATTTACTTTCAAGAACTTCAACTGCATTCGTGCCAATAAAAAAAATGCAACAATGACAAACCATGGCACCTTAATAGAAATCTATTACTTGCATGTCCTTACTGACTTATTACGTCACCGATTGACCACCTACAGCGTCAATATTACAACTTCCTAGATTTAAAAACCTAAATATTGCTCAAAACTTGAATAATTTATTTTTCTTATAACATTTTCGAGTTAATTAAACTCAACCACAAGTATCACCCATTCGTCTTGACATCGTTACCGTAAGGAAACACGCTTTCTAGCTGTAGTGGCAATGAAAATTATTCTTGTCAACGAGGTAATCACGTAATTCTTTCAGTCATATCATGACAGTTACGTTACTTAATGGTACCCACAACTTGCAGAATAGGAAACAAATTTCCTACACCTTTCGGTTGTTCCATGAACGTGAACGTTTCTTAATTGTATTTCTCGGTAGTTCCGTTGGCAAATTTGCATCGAGCGTAAAACGTTTCAAGGAGACCCACCATACAGGGTGGTTCACCAGAACAAAAGATCGAAGAAACCGAACCAATTGTGGCTAGCAAGGGTTAAAATTGATGGGTTTGGGGCGGTTTTCCTGATCATTAGAACTGTGACTTTGATTGTGGTTAAAAATTACGAATTGAATTGTTGCAATTTGGTATAATTTTTTTGTTTGGAACAATTCCATGGGTTTGCCCGCGGCTAGCAGCGGAGCCGGTTCAAGTTCGCCACGTAATTTTTTGGCCTAATAAACCAGTCCGGTCACCGGATCAAATAGTTGTCCACCTACCGGTCATAATGTTAATCACCTCCTACGTTAATCCCGTCATAATTGGAAGCAAGGTCGGAAGATTTCGAAGAAAAACACCAAAATTTCAACTTTTACTCAACAAATTTTCTAAAGGTTACATTTCCATTTCTACCAAAAATAGAAACTAAATAACTATGTAGGTGCATCAGTTTTGAATTTACAATGCAATCGCTTCACTTTCTATTCAGAATCTTTAACAACCAAGTAACTGGAATATTTCTAGTTAGTCGTTGTTGCTAAATTCGAAACGTTTATGTAACCGGTCGTTGTCTCTTGTTTGCTACTGTTAACGAGGTGATTCGGAAGATTTTTGTTTTAATTGCTAACATATGAAAACTATCATCGAATGGTACGTTTAATTTTTTTTACAGTAACACCCGATGACTAGTCGATTGGATAATTAAATGTTATTGTTGGGTAACTTCCAGGTTTCGAGATGAATCAGTTTGTCCATGTTGGGGGACCAAATGTCACGAAACTGTATAGTAACGAGGTCTAGATCTAAATTTGGTCAATGCCAACGAACGCAGTTGTTTGAGAATGGTACACGAGGATTTGGTAACGACAAAGTTCGAGACCGGAATGGAAATTGTAAAATTTTTATTAATCGCAGTTTTGGGCGAAAATTGCCCAATCCAAGTCTACGCCCCTGTTTTTCTAGTAAACATAATATCACTATCAGCCAATTTTTAAATTTCAATTATTTATGCAAAATATATCAATAGTAGTAAAGTTTTCTTTTAAGTTTGAAATTATGTCATCAGTCAAAATGTTCTATTGCCGCTCTCTATCAACCATGAACCTCACTATATATATATATAGAAATATCCCGCAACCAGTTTTACACGTAAGTAATTACGGGAAATTAACTTATTACAATCAACAATATTATCATTCCCAATTATCTTCATTTTTATCATTGAATAGGCTACCTGAGAGATCGGGGTGTATCCTAGTACCATACACAAACGACAATACCATTAGAATGTGGCAATTAAAGCGACAGTGCCACTCAAATCTTACAGTTATCGATTTTGTATTGTATTGGGATACATCCCCATCTTCCAGGTAGCCTAAACTGGGCGAAAGTGGCATCCACGCTTCTTTGGAAAACAATTCTCTGCGTCAAGCTAAATAGAACTATTAGTACATTGCCATTTAAGTCACTACAGCCGAAAGTGATAAATGCAACTTTTTCAAAAATATGCTACAATACGGTCTCAACTTAGTCATGACAGTTATGATTTTTCTTTGGTTCTAATGGCTTAGGCAGGAGGAACTTTTTTCTATATTTTGGACTAAACTTGTATAACTATGCCATATACAGCGTGTGTCAAAAATAACGCATCTAACTTTGGAGTTTTGATTCAAGGAACTAAAAAAACTTACCTGGTGGATTGAAAGAGATGGACCTATGTCATGGTCACCTGGATCTAAATCCTTCATTTCAATTTTTGGGAATTAAAAAAATTGTTTAGTTCGACTCTGTTGACTGGAGAATTTAGTAAAAGTGGTTTGAATGCACTTTAAGATTATTCTTCAATTATCTTTAAAAATCAAAGAAACTGTACGTTGTAAAAACTTTAGAAGCTTCATACTGAAAACCAAAACTAAATATGTCAAATCTTATCTAAAGTAGAGAAAAATGCGCAAGAACATCGTAAATTATCAGTTCACTCAATGGCTTGAATGAGATTTTTTAAATTGTTACGTTGTTCTCCAGATAAACCCACAAGCCAGTTTGGTTTGAATGCAGGTCCAAATTTATAAACGTTCATCTCTTTACGTATCTCGATTGCTTTGTATAAGAAATTTGGAAAATTATTCAAACTGGGAAGTGGCTTGAATGCATTTTGAGCTTAATAACTTACCAAAGAGGAGGAAAACGGGACACTGGATAATTGGTAATTTGGATGAGAAATTAATTGAGTAGTGGGAAAATAACTGACTTAGGTAACTTGTAATACAACTGATAGGATGAGGTTTGAATGCATGATGAGAGGCATTTAGATCCAACAGCAACATCACTTAACAAAACAATTTATTGCTTAAATAAACAAAATTGCCATAACAATTATATTTTCATTTTCTTATTAACCTCCCCACTATCCGTCGTCCTTTTCCTTTTAGCCTTTTCGAATCCATCAGAAAGACTCGACAACCTTAACTCTTTCGATTCTTTTTTCAATTTCAACGATTCTTTGTTATTTTTATGTTTCCTTTTAATTTTTTCTTTATTTTTGTCACCATCATCCTCTAATTCCGCAATATTATTCAATCTAACAGTAGAAGCTTTCATTGCAACTATATGAGAAACATTCAAAGACCGACACAATTTATTAAAAGCAATTTTAGTATCTTTAGCGAACGTCAAATGTGAACGAGTTTCACGTATACTAACCGCAATTTCCGGCCAATCACCCCAATCAAATAAGTTGGAACAATTTTTAATCGCTGCTAACAACCCGAATAAACTACATATAAAGTTTTCGCGAACCCGTTTCGTTTTGAGATCTTCACAGAAATTTCGGAAAAAATCAAGAGAGGTTTGTAAAAAATTCAAAGTTTCTTCTTGAATGATCGTAATTGTTTCGCGATTAGCGCTGATAAATCGGTTGTTGTTGAAGAAAATTTTTAATAATTCGACCGCTTGGTTTCGACGGAAAGGTCGAACGGTTTCGGAGTAAACGAAATCGAAAAGTTTCGGAATTAAAACGAGAATTCCGGTCCAGTTGAGTTGCAGAACTGTTTTAAATAGCACATAAGGTGTTAAGGAGTCGCGTTTTTCGAAGAAACTTTGTAAACAATCCGCTATCACTAACGCTATTGGATTCTTTTTAATTTTTTTCTTTTTCGGACTTTCCCCGGATTTGATTATTTGGGAACAATTAATGACGAAAACGCAACATTCCGCTATTTTATCACCCATATCTTGGACGAGGATGGCGTTTTTCGTTCCTTTTTCCAATAAACTCTTCAAAAGTTCGACGAGAACTTCTTCGGTAACCCCTTCGAAATCATCGAATTTTTTGATCGAAGCTAATTTTCTTAAGCAAGACTTGACGCGATCTTGAAGCGGCTTCTGGTGGTCATCCCTGATACTAAACTCGAAAGTTTGCAACAAAGGCAACATAATTTCTAAAGTTAATTGCATCGAAGGATTCGAATTCAAATAGATTTCGATAAGATCTAAAGCGCGTACCCGAAAATGCGTTAAAGTTTCGTCGTCTTTGTTTTGTTTTTTAGTTTTTTTACCAGAATTCGGTTTAAACTGTTTAAAAGCTTGCGATAGAGCTTCATCGAGTTTTTCACCATCTGAATCGTCTAAATCGCTTAAATTTACGCTGTCGACATCGTTATTTTCAGCACCTAAAGCTTGATGAAGAGCCATACGAAGTTTCTCGTTTGAAGTATCGTCGAAATCTTCATCATCACTTTCCTCGCTTTCTTCGCTTTCCTCACCCGATTCGGAATCTGACCCGGAATCATCGCTGCTTTCGTCTCGATGGGATAAAGGATTCGATTCGTTTTTCGGATCCAAAACCGACAAAATTTGGTGAATCGCAGTGGCGTTCATGTGCTCGCAAAGATGGGGGAAAACGCAATTAATGACGCTACGTAACAAATGCGAGTTGTGCGATAGTAAGTTGAGAAACAAATCGACAACTACTTCGATCCAAAGAGGATCTTCTGACGAAGTTTCTTCGATTTTGGATTTTTTGAGACGTTCGTAACAACTGAAAAGTTCTTTCAAAGAATCCGACGCTAGTTTCGTATTGTTGAAGAGTTGAAGGCCCAAATGAAGGAATAGAGTATGGAAAACGCGTTTGTTTTTATGTTTTGTTGCCATTTCGACGGTTTGACGCCACACTGAATACTCTTCGACCGTTATCGGCTTCCTGAGGACTGTTTCTAGGTTGGATTCTGTGATTGTCGAATCCAAATCGATAACTACTTCGGATAAAATCGCGCGTAAATCTTCCAGTTTCGATAACTTCAGGTCCAGGGATGAAAAGAAAGTTTCTTTGAGGGAATCTGGAAGAAAAATACCTACTAATGAAATAAGAATCACCAAGACGCACTTTCGCCTTCTCAAATTTGCTCGCAATTCGGCTCCCAGACCCGCCAATCCACTACTACTGACATAAAACATAAATTCTATGAAGAAATAGAAGAGAAATTACAAAACGAAGTATAAAACATGGCGCTCTATCGTGTAAATTGGAACTACTATCAACTCCTGTCCCAGAATCACCATTCTAATACTACTGATGATATTATTATACTCAGAAATCAAAGATTAAGCAGTCTCGATGGCAGCATACGCCACTGATTATTAGTTCAAATACATATTAATAGATGGAACACTAATCGGAAACACGCAGCGTTACAAACTTGAAGAAAAATTGCTACTAATGAAATAAGAATCACCAAGACGCACTTTCGCCTTCTCGAATTTGCTCGCAATTCCACTCTCAGACCCGCCAATCTACTACTACTGACATAAAATATAAATTCTGTGAAGAAATAGAACAGAAATTGCAAAACGAATTATAAAACATGGCGCTTTATCGTGTAAATTGGAAGTACTATCAACTCCTGTTCCAGAATCACCATTCTCCAACTACTGATGATACTATTATACTCAGAAATCAAAGGCTAAGCAGTCTTGATGGCAGCATACGCCACTGATTATTAGTTCAAATACATATTAATAGATGGAACACTAACCTGAAACACGCAGCGTTACCAACTTGAAGAAAAATTGCTACTAATGAAATAAGAATCACCAAGACGCAGTTTCGCCCTCTCGAATTTACCAGCAATTCCGCTCTCAGACCCGTCAATCTACTACTACTGACATAAAATATAAATTCTGTGAAGAAATAGAAGAGAAATTACAAAACGAATTATAAAACATGGCGCTTTACCGTATAAATTGGAAGTACTATCAACTCCTGTTCCAGAATCACCATTCTCCTACTACTGATGATACTATTATACTCAGAAATCGAAGGTTAAGCAGTCTCGATAGGAGCATACGCCACTGATTATTAGTTCAAATACATATTAATAAATGGAACACTAACCTGAAACACGCAGCGTTACCAACTTGAAGAAAAATTGCTACTAATGAAATAACAATCACCAAGACGCACTTTCGTCTTCTCGAATTTGCCAGCAATTCCGCTCTCGGACCCGCCAATCTACTACTACTGACATAAAATATAAATTCTGTGAAGAAATAGAAGAGAAATTACAAAACGAATTATAAAACATGGCGCTTTACCGTATAAATTGGAAGTACTATCAACTCCTGTTCCAGAATCACCATTCTCCTACTACTGATGATACTATTATACTCAGAAATCGAAGGTTAAGCAGTCTCGATGGCAGCATACGCCACTGATTATTAGTTCAAATACATATTAATAGATGGAACACTAATCTGAAACACGCAGCGTTACCAACTTGAAGAAAAATTGCTACTAATGAAATAAGAATCACCAAGACGCACTTTCGCCTTCTCGAATTTGCTCGCAATTCCACTCTCAGACCCGACATAAAATATAAATTCTGTGAACAAATAGAACAGAAATTGCAAAACGAATTATAAAACATGGCGCTTTATCGTATAATTTGGAAGTACTATCAACTCCTGTTCCAGAATCACCATTCTCCCACTACTGATGATACTATTATACTCAGAAATCAAAGGTTAAGCAGTCTCGATGGCAGCATACGCCACTGATTATTAGTTCAAACACATATTAATAGATGGAACACTAATCTGAAACACGCAGCGTTACCAACTTGAAGAAAAATTACTACAAATGAGAAAAAAAATAAAAACACGAAACTCCATCACTTGTCTGAACAGTTAGGTGCTTAAAAATCAAAGTTAGTTCCGCTCTTGGTACAGGATGCGCCACTGATTGTTAGTTCAAACACACAATGTGGAACAAATTAGGGAGAAGCAAATTTGAAGTGCTACCAACATAAAGAGTACATATTGATCAGAAAGGGCGGCTCTTTATGGGATTCTTAAACAAATTAAATCGAAAATATTTGTAATTCCAGTTTCAGGACCACTCTTCTACTAGTAGCAATTATATTAAAAAGTCAACGTTTATATTGCATGTGAGGCAGCGTACGCCACTGATTATAAGTTCAAATGCACATTAAAATATTTGGGGTAAATCTGGAAAAAGTTAATTTGCAGAAGTGTCTGTCGCGTCTAATCCACAGCACGCCACTGATTATTATTTGAAATGTATCTTAGAAGATGCGGGAAGTTATAAATATTGCCAACTTAAAGAAAAATGAGTACAAATGAAATAAAAAAGATAATAGCGCCCTCTCGCTGCTTAAAATGATAACGTACCAGTTAAACTTACTTTCAATTCCAGTTCCAGAACCGCAAATCTATTACTACTGAAGTAACCATACTCTAGTACCAACATAACAAAAATTTTTTTTTTAATTTTTACCTGCTAACTCGTGTCCTACGTTTCCAGTTTCATCCCTCATCAGTCCCAACTTCATCAAGAGCTTCAATTGTTCGATTTTCCATTCATTCTCGTCCTTCATTACTGGATGATTCAACAATTTAACTAACAAATGAGCCGCGTAAACCCGATCGTTATTCCACCAACTTTCAGTTTTACCTTCCCCAACAACCCTCTCAATTTCAGCAGAAACAACCCCTTTATAAACTTCCCCCAATTTCTTAACGCCATCTTTACTCAAAGTGCCGGTAATGTTCTGAATCAATTTACTTTTCGTCACTTTTTCAAAAATAAAAATTCCCGGATAAAAAAGCAATTTTTTCAAAACTTTAACGGCAATTTTCGATTTAACATTTTCCGATTTCAAAACGGCGAGAAGTGAATCGAAAAGTTTTCGAACCGCTTCCTGGAATTCCCGATCTTTAAATTTACCGACGGCAGTTTTGAAAGTCGCCAGAGTTTGTTGCAGGTAATTTCGTGTAATTAAATCGGGCAAAACGGAGGAATCTTGTAAATGTTCGAAAATTCCGTGCATTAATCGAGTAACAACCAAAAATCGATTGCGGTTGTTTTTTGTTAATTGATTATCGAGAGCTGCGACAAAAGACACTACTAAATCCGAATCTGTCACGATTTTAACGAAACAATCGAAAACTGGGTGTTTTAAAGCTGTAACTCTCGAAACGGTCTGCAAAATTTTTGGTTATTAAAAAGATTATTAAAATTTTAATTAATTACGGTTAAAGTGTTGCATAATTCTGGTAGAGTTTCTTGCGAGAAAATCTCGGAGGTTCCTAAAGTGGTTTTTAGGAATTTCGGTTTGATTGATCCTGGAAGTTTCGTGTTGGTTTCTTGAAGAAGGTAGAGACTGTCGAGATTTTGTTCCGCCCAAGGTTTTGCGATTTCTGGCTTGATAATAGGGAAAATAACACGTGAGAATTCCTCGAGATCAACCTACAAAATTTTAGTGTAATTCCTCAAAACAAAACAAAAATAATTTTTGTTACTTTTTCGTATAAATCAATGATAAACGCATACGAAGGTAAAGCGAGATAATTCCTGAATTTCCCCGCGTTAATCAACAATTCCAAAACCTTCTTTTTGTCGTCATCTGAACAAGTTTCGTATAAGTCAGACCGAATTATTGCTCCTGCTAACAAAATTTGACCTGAACTAATATCGGCGTTTTCCTAAAATTCGCTATTAAAACATCAACAATAACCAACAATTAACTTACGCTTTTGCTATTTGCGGCACTTTTGTTGAGTTCTTTACGTACAGCCTCGAAAATCTCGTCAACACTCACAGTTTTGAGGTTAAGTAACGCGACTAATGATGCGAAAAAACCTGTTCTTGCTTGAATTTTTGATGATCCAAGACCGCGAACGAGACGTCCTACTGCGTATTTCACCTCAGTGGTGGTCTAAAAACATTAATTAATTTTTGAGAAATTAAAAAAATAACCTCACTTTTTCTCCATCTTCGCTCGTAGACAAATGGCGGAGGAGCTCAACACCTGCTTTGACTCGGATTTTTTCTTCATTATTGGTGAGTTTCGTGAAACTGTCCAGGACTTCAACGTGAGGCATGCTTTTAACAACACTAAGTGGTGGCCATAGAAAACGGTGGTGCCGCGTAATGTTCAAATAGGTAACTTGAAACTTCAAAGCTAAAGCTAAACGACACAATTAGTGTAAGAATTATTACAAACTAACTTAACCTCACCTAAACGGGAACGGTGACAACTGTTCAGTTTGCTAGTTCAAATCGAAATGAAATACTTTCAAACATACCAACCTAACTCTAGTAAACTTAAATGTCACTAAATGTCACCTTGGAAGAACGAAGTGGAAAATCTGAAATTTAGAAGTAAATAAATATTTTGAAAAAACAACGCGTTCTAGTTCTTTAAGGATTTGTTTTTTTCCTACAGCATTTTTAGCTGTAGTTTTTCGTAGCTCTACTTCTATTTGAACCACCTACGCTGCGGGAAATTTTAAATTTAAAGGAAGCAAACTTATTTGGTTACTTTAAGGCGTCAATTGTTTTCTGCAGCATCATCAATTTTAACTTTTTACAACTTCACTTATTCTTGAAGCTGAACCACCTGCGCGACATACAACTCTAATTGCTACCACCTAACCTCAAACTCAATACGGCGGGAAATTTAAAATTTAGAAGTTATTTAAAAAATAAAGAAACAACGTCTCCTGTTACTTTAAGATTTTGTTCTTTTTCCACAGCCTCTTTATCTGTAGTATTTTGCACCTATACTTTTACTTAAACCACCTACACGGCGGAAATTTCAAAAGTGAGAGTGCAAATTTCAAGTAGCAACGCGTTTGGTCATTTTAAAATCTCAATTGGTTTCTGCAACATTACCAATTTAGCTTTTTATAACATTACTTGTTCTTGAAGCTGAACTATCTACGCAACAAACAACTTTAAGTGCTGCTACCTAACGTTGAACTCAATAACTTAGAAGGACGCGGCGGGAAATTTGAAACTTAAATGTTGAAAAAAGAAGTGAAGAAGCAATTTGCTCTATTGCGTGTATTGTTTCTCTTCTGTATTATCTTCGATTTTAGTTTTTCGTAACTTTACTTCTTTACTTCTTGAACCACCTACGCAGCGGGAAATTTAAGATTTAAAAGTAAAAGTACAAATTTGAAGAAATAACGTGTTTAGTAATTTTAAGGTTCCAATTGTTTTCTGCAGCATCATTTATTTTAACTTTTTACAACCTCACTTATTCTTGAAGCTAAACCACCTACGCGACATACAACTCTAATTGCTACCATCTAGCCTTGAACTCAATAATGGCGGAAAATTTAAAATTTAGAAGTAAATTAAGAAAGTAAAGAAGCAACGTCTTCTATTACTTTTGGGTTTTGTTCTTTTCTCGCAACATCCTCAGCAGTAGTATTTTGCAACTATACTTTTACTTAAACCACCTACACGGGGCAAATTTCAAAAGTGAGAGTGCAAATTTCAAGTAGCAACGCGTTTGGTTATTTTAAAATCTCAATTGGTTTCTGCAACATTACCAATTTAGCTTTTTATGACATTACTTGTTCTTGAAGCTGAACTATCTACGCAACAAACAACTTTAAGTGCTGCTACCTAACGTTGAACTCAATAACTTAGAAGGACGCGGCGGGAAATTTGAAATTTAAAAGTTGAAAAAGGAAATTGAAGAAGCAATTTGCTCTATTGCGTGTCTTGTTTCTCTTCTGTATTATCTTCGATTTTAGTTTTTCGTAACTTTACTTCTTTACTTCTTGAACCACCTACGCAGCGGGAAATTTAAGATTTAAAAGTAAAAGTACAAATTTGAAGAAATAACGTGTTTAGTTATTTTGAGGTTCCAATTGTTTTCTGCAGCATCATTAATTTTAACTTTTTACAACCTCACTTATTCTTGAAGCTGAACCACCTACGCGACATACAACTCTAATTGCTACCATCTAGCCTTGAACTCAATAATGGCGGGAAATTTAAAATTTAGAAGTAAATTAAGAAAGTAAAGAAGCAACGTCTTCTATTACTTTTGGGTTTTGTTCTTTTCTCGCAACATCCTCAGCAGTAGTATTTTGCAACTATACTTTCACTTAAACCACCTACACGGGGCAAATTTCAAAAGTGAGAGTACAAATTTCAAGTAGCAACGCGTTTGGTTATTTTAAAATCTCAATTGGTTTCTGCAACATTACCAATTTAGCTTTTTATAACATTACTTGTTCTTGAAGCTGAACTATCTACGCAACAAACAACTTTAAGTGCTGCTACCTAACGTTGAACTCAATAACTTAGAAGGACGCGGCGGAAAATTTGAAACTTAAAAGTTGAAAAAGAAAATTGAAGAAGCAATTTGCTCTATTGCCTGTCTTGTTTCTCTTCTGTATTATCTTCGATTTTAGTTTTTCGTAACTTTACTTCTTTACTTCTTGAACCACCTACGCAGCGGGAAATTTAAGATTTAAAAGTAAAAGTACAAATTTGAAGAAATCACGTGTTTAGTTATTTTGAGGTTCCAATTGTTTTCTGCAGCATCATTAATTTTAACTTTTTACAACCTCACTTATTCTTGAAGCTGAACCACCTACGCGACATACAACTCTAATTGCTACCATCTAGCCTTGAACTCAATAATGGCGGGAAATTTAAAATTTAGAAGTAAATTAAGAAAGTAAAGAAGCAACGTCTTCTATTACTTTTGGGTTTTGTTCTTTTCTCGCAACATCCTCAGCAGTAGTATTTTGCAACTATACTTTCACTTAAACCACCTACACGGGGCAAATTTCAAAAGTGAGAGTACAAATTTCAAGTAGCAACGCGTTTGGTTATTTTAAAATCTCAATTGGTTTCTGCAACATTACCAATTTAGCTTTTTATAACATTACTTGTTCTTGAAGCTGAACTATCTACGCAACAAACAACTTTAAGTGCTGCTACCTAACGTTGAACTCAATAACTTAGAAGGACGCGGCGGAAAATTTGAAACTTAAAAGTTGAAAAAGAAAATTGAAGAAGCAATTTGCTCTATTGCCTGTCTTGTTTCTCTTCTGTATTATCTTCGATTTTAGTTTTTCGTAACTTTACTTCTTTACTTCTTGAACCACCTACGCAGCGGGAAATTTAAGATTTAAAAGTAAAAGTACAAATTTGAAGAAATCACGTGTTTAGTTATTTTGAGGTTCCAATTGTTTTCTGCAGCATCATTAATTTTAACTTTTTACAACCTCACTTATTCTTGAAGCTGAACCACCTACGCGACATACAACTCTAATTGCTACCATCTAGCCTTGAACTCAATAATGGCGGGAAATTTAAAATTTAGAAGTAAATTAAGAAAGTAAAGAAGCAACGTCTTCTATTACTTTTGGGTTTTGTTCTTTTCTCGCAACATCCTCAGCAGTAGTATTTTGCAACTATACTTTCACTTAAACCACCTACACGGGGCAAATTTCAAAAGTGAGAGTACAAATTTCAAGTAGCAACGCGTTTGGTTATTTTAAAATCTCAATTGGTTTCTGCAACATTACCAATTTAGCTTTTTATAAAATTACTTGTTCTTGAAGCTGAACTATCTACGCAACAAACAACTTTAAGTGCTGCCACCTAACGTTGAACTCAATAACTTAGAGAGACGCGGCGGGAAATTTGAAATTTAAAAGTTGAGAAAGAAAATTGAAGAAGCAATTTGCTCTATTGCGTGTCTTGTTTCACTTCTGTATTATTTTCGATTTTAGTTTTTCGTAACTTTACTTCTTTACTTCTTAAACCACCTACGCAGCGGGAAATTTAAGATTTAAAAGTAAAAGTACAAATTTCAAGAAATAACGTGTTTAGTTATTTTAAGGTTCCAATTGTTTTCTGCAGCATCATTAATTTTAACTTTTTACAACCTCACTTATTCTTGAAGCTGAACCACCTACGCGACATACAACTCTAATTGCTACCATCTAGCCTTGAACTCAATAATGGCGGGAAATTTAAAATTTAGAAGTAAATTAAGAAAGTAAAGAAGCAACGTCTTCTATTACTTTTGGGTTTTGTTCTTTTCTCGCAACATCCTCAGCAGTAGTATTTTGCAACTATACTTTTACTTAAACCACCTACACGGGGCAAATTTCAAAAGTGAGAGTACAAATTTCAAGTAGCAACGCGTTTGGTTATTTGAAAATCTCAATTGGTTTCTGCAACATTACCAATTTAGCTTTTTATAACATTACTTGTTCTTTACTTTACTTTACTTTACTTCTTTACATCTTGAACCACCTACGCAGCGGGAAATTTAAGATTTAAAAGTAAAAGTACAAATTTCAAGAAATAACGTGTTTAGTTATTTTAAGGTTCCAATTGTTTTCTGCAGCATCATTAATTTTAACTTTTTACAACCTCACTTATTTTTGAAGCTGAACCACCTACGCCACATACAACTCTAATTGCTACCATCTAGCCTTGAACTCAATAATGGCGGAAAATTTAAAATTTAGAATTAAATTAAGAAAGTAAAAAAGCAACGTCTTCTATTACTTTTGGGTTTTGTTCTTTTCTCGTAACATCCTCAGCAGTAGTATTTTGCAACTATACTTTTACTTAAACCACCTACACGGGGCAAATTTCAAAAGTAATAGTGCAAATTTCAAGTAGCAACGCGTTTGGTTATTTTAAAATCTCAATTGGTTTCTGCAACATTACCAATTTAGCTTTTTATAACATTACTTGTTCTTGAAGCTGAACTATCTACGCAACAAACAACTTTAAGTGCTGCTACCTAACGTTGAACTCAATAACTTAGAAGGACGCGGCGGGAAATTTGAAATTTAAAAGTTGAAAAAGGAAATTGAAGAAGCAATTTGCTCTATTGCGTGTCTTGTTTCTCTTCTGTATTATCTTCGATTTTAGTTTTTCGTAACTTTACTTCTTTACTTCTTGAACCACCTACGCAGCGGGAAATTTAAGATTTAAAAGTAAAAGTACAAATTTCAAGAAATAACGTGTTTAGTTATTTTAAGGTTCCAATTGTTTTCTGCAACATCATTAATTTTAACTTTTTACAACCTCACTTATTCTTGAAGCTGAACCACCTACGCGACATATAACTCTAATTGCTACCATCTAGCCTTGAACTCAATAATGGCGGAAAATTTAAAATTTAGAAGTAAATTAAGAAAGTAAAGAAGCAACGTCTTCTATTACTTTTGGGTTTTGTTCTTTTCTCGCAACATCCTCGGCAGTAGTATTTTGCAACTATACTTTCACTTAAACCACCTACACGGGGCAAATTTCAAAAGTGAGAGTACAAATTTCAAGTAGCAACGCGTTTGGTTATTTTAAAATCTCAATTGGTTTCTGCAACATTACCAATTTAGCTTTTTATAACATTACTTGTTCTTTACTTTACTTTACTTTACTTCTTTACATCTTGAACCACCTACGCAGCGGGAAATTTAAGATTTAAAAGTAAAAGTACAAATTTCAAGAAATAACGTGTTTAGTTATTTTAAGGTTCCAATTGTTTTCTGCAGCATCATTAATTTTAACTTTTTACAACCTCACTTATTCTTGAAGCTGAACCACCTACGCCACATACAACTCTAATTGCTACCATCTAGCCTTGAACTCAATAATGGCGGAAAATTTAAAATTTAGAATTAAATTAAGAAAGTAAAAAAGCAACGTCTTCTATTACTTTTGGGTTTTGTTCTTTTCTCGCAACATCCTCAGCAGTAGTATTTTGCAACTATACTTTTACTTAAACCACCTACACGGGGCAAATTTCAAAAGTAATAGTGCAAATTTCAAGTAGCAACGCGTTTGGTTATTTTAAAATCTCAATTGGTTTCTGCAACATTACCAATTTAGCTTTTTATAACATTACTTGGTCTTGAAGCTGAACTATCTACGCAACAAACAACTTTAAGTGCTGCTACCTAACGTTGAACTCAATAACTTAGAGAGATGCGGCGGGAAATTTGAAATTTAAAAGTTGAAAAAGAAAATTGAAGAAGCAATTTGCTCTATTGCGTGTCTTGTTTCACTTCTGTATTATTCTCGATTTTAGTTTTTCGTAACTTCTTTACTTCTTGAACCATCTACGCAGCGGGAAATTTAAAATTTAAAAGTAAAAGTACAAATTTGAAGAAATAACGTGTTTAGTTATTTTAAGGTTCCAATTGTTTTCTGCAGCATCATTTATTTTAACTTTTTACAACCTCACTTATTCTTGAAGCTAAACCACCTACGCGACATACAACTCTAATTGCTACCATCTAGCCTTGAACTCAATAATGGCGGAAAATTTAAAATTTAGAAGTAAATTAAGAAAGTAAAGAAGCAACGTCTTCTATTACTTTTGGGTTTTGTTCTTTTCTCGCAACATCCTCAGCAGTAGTATTTTGCAACTATACTTTTACTTAAACCACCTACACGGGGCAAATTTCAAAAGTGAGAGTGCAAATTTCAAGTAGCAACGCGTTTGGTTATTTTAAAATCTCAATTGGTTTCTGCAACATTACCAATTTAGCTTTTTATAACATTACTTGTTCTTGAAGCTGAACTATCTACGCAACAAACAACTTTAAGTGCTGCTACCTAACGTTGAACTCAATAACTTAGAAGGACGCGGCGGGAAATTTGAAATTTAAAAGTTGAAAAAGGAAATTGAAGAAGCAATTTGCTCTATTGCGTGTCTTGTTTCTCTTCTGTATTATCTTCGATTTTAGTTTTTCGTAACTTTACTTCTTTACTTCTTGAACCACCTACGCAGCGGGAAATTTAAGATTTAAAAGTAAAAGTACAAATTTCAAGAAATAACGTGTTTAGTTATTTTAAGGTTCCAATTGTTTTCTGCAACATCATTAATTTTAACTTTTTACAACCTCACTTATTCTTGAAGCTGAACCACCTACGCGACATACAACTCTAATTGCTACCATCTAGCCTTGAACTCAATAATGGCGGAAAATTTAAAATTTAGAAGTAAATTAAGAAAGTAAAGAAGCAACGTCTTCTATTACTTTTGGGTTTTGTTCTTTTCTCGCAACATCCTCAGCAGTAGTATTTTGCAACTATACTTTCACTTAAACCACCTACACGGGGCAAATTTCAAAAGTGAGAGTACAAATTTCAAGTAGCAACGCGTTTGGTTATTTTAAAATCTCAATTGGTTTCTGCAACATTACCAATTTAGCTTTTTATAACATTACTTGTTCTTTACTTTACTTTACTTTACTTCTTTACATCTTGAACCACCTACGCAGCGGGAAATTTAAGATTTAAAAGTAAAAGTACAAATTTCAAGAAATAACGTGTTTAGTTATTTTAAGGTTCCAATTGTTTTCTGCAGCATCATTAATTTTAACTTTTTACAACCTCACTTATTTTTGAAGCTGAACCACCTACGCCACATACAACTCTAATTGCTACCATCTAGCCTTGAACTCAATAATGGCGGAAAATTTAAAATTTAGAATTAAATTAAGAAAGTAAAAAAGCAACGTCTTCTATTACTTTTGGGTTTTGTTCTTTTCTCGCAACATCCTCAGCAGTAGTATTTTGCAACTATACTTTTACTTAAACCACCTACACGGGGCAAATTTCAAAAGTAATAGTGCAAATTTCAAGTAGCAACGCGTTTGGTTATTTTAAAATCTCAATTGGTTTCTGCAACATTACCAATTTAGCTTTTTATAACATTACTTGTTCTTGAAGCTGAACTATCTACGCAACAAACAACTTTAAGTGCTGCTACCTAACGTTGAACTCAATAACTTAGAAGGACGCGGCGGGAAATTTGAAATTTAAAAGTTGAAAAAGGAAATTGAAGAAGCAATTTGCTCTATTGCGTGTCTTGTTTCTCTTCTGTATTATCTTCGATTTTAGTTTTTCGTAACTTTACTTCTTTACTTCTTGAACCACCTACGCAGCGGGAAATTTAAGATTTAAAAGTAAAAGTACAAATTTCAAGAAATAACGTGTTTAGTTATTTTAAGGTTCCAATTGTTTTCTGCAACATCATTAATTTTAACTTTTTACAACCTCACTTATTCTTGAAGCTGAACCACCTACGCGACATACAACTCTAATTGCTACCATCTAGCCTTGAACTCAATAATGGCGGAAAATTTAAAATTTAGAAGTAAATTAAGAAAGTAAAGAAGCAACGTCTTCTATTACTTTTGGGTTTTGTTCTTTTCTCGCAACATCCTCAGCAGTAGTATTTTGCAACTATACTTTCACTTAAACCACCTACACGGGGCAAATTTCAAAAGTGAGAGTACAAATTTCAAGTAGCAACGCGTTTGGTTATTTTAAAATCTCAATTGGTTTCTGCAACATTACCAATTTAGCTTTTTATAACATTACTTGGTCTTGAAGCTGAACTATCTACGCAACAAACAACTTTAAGTGCTGCTACCTAACGTTGAACTCAATAACTTAGAGAGACGCGGTGGGAAATTTGAAATTTAAAAGTTGAAAAAGAAAATTGAAGAAGCAATTTGCTCTATTGCGTGTCTTGTTTCACTTCTGTATTATTCTCGATTTTAGTTTTTCGTAACTTCTTTACTTCTTGAACCATCTACGCAGCGGGAAATTTAAAATTTAAAAGTAAAAGTACAAATTTGAAGAAATAACGTGTTTAGTTATTTTAAGGTTCCAATTGTTTTCTGCAGCATCATTAATTTTAACTTTTTACAACCTCACTTATTCTTGAAGCTGAACCACCTACGCGACATACAACTCTAATTGCTACCATCTAGCCTTGAACTCAATAATGGCGGGAAATTTAAAATTTAGAAGTAAATTAAGAAAGTAAAGAAGCAACGTCTTCTATTACTTTTGGGTTTTGTTCTTTTCTCGCAACATCCTCAGCAGTAGTATTTTGCAACTATACTTTCACTTAAACCACCTACACGGGGCAAATTTCAAAAGTGAGAGTACAAATTTCAAGTAGCAACGCGTTTGGTTATTTTAAAATCTCAATTGGTTTCTGCAACATTACCAATTTAGCTTTTTATAACATTACTTGTTCTTTACTTTACTTTACTTTACTTCTTTACATCTTGAACCACCTACGCAGCGGGAAATTTAAGATTTAAAAGTAAAAGTACAAATTTGAAGAAATAACGTGTTTAGTTATTTTAAGGTTCCAATTGTTTTCTGCAGCATCATTAATTTTAACTTTTTACAACCTCACTTATTCTTGAAGCTGAACCACCTACGCCACATACAACTCTAATTGCTACCATCTAGCCTTGAACTCAATAATGGCGGGAAATTTAAAATTTAGAAGTAAATTAAGAAAGTAAAGAAGCAACGTCTTCTATTACTTTTGGGTTTTGTTCTTTTCTCGCAACATCCTCAGCAGTAGTATTTTGCAACTATACTTTTACTTAAACCACCTACAAGGGGCAAATTTCAAAAGTGAGAGTGCAAATTTCAAGTAGCAACGCGTTTGGTTATTTTAAAATCTCAATTGGTTTCTGCAACATTACCAATTTAGCTTTTTATAACATTACTTGTTCTTGAAGCTGAACTATCTACGCAACAAACAACTTTAAGTGCTGCTACCTAACGTTGAATTCAATAACTTAGAGAGACGCGGCGGGAAATTTGAAATTTAAAAGTTTAAAAAGAAAATTGAAGAAACAATTCGCTCTATTACTTGTCTTGTTTCTCCTCTGAATTATTTCCAATTTTAGTTTTCCGCAACTTTACTTCTACTTGAACCATCTACGCAGCGGAAAATTTGAAAACTTCATTTATTTATTGAATTTTTCTTAACTTGACTTTATTTTTAGTTTAAGGTTTTATAATTTTCTAATTTTTTCCGAATTAAAATCTCTTCAAAATTCTGAAGCAGTTTCTCTCCCTAAAAATATTAAAGAACTAACTTTTCGTTAGGTGGAGGATTTTCTGTCGCCCCCACAAATAAACAATTCTTCGAACCAGACGGTCGTTTTACCAAAATGGGTCAGTGTTCTCAAAAATGCTCCCGGGGGCGGCAGCGTTTATTCCTTTTTTCCCAACATACACCGCCATATGGTTGGCTCCATTCCAAATCACCTGCTGACCCATTTCGCAGGTGATCCCCTCTTCTGTTTCTTTCTTACACATTCAATCTTAATAATTTCGTTCTCTTTCCCCAGGTGTCGATTATTCACGTGGCCCTGAACAGGGAGTTTTTGTTATTGTTTTATTTCAGTAATCTGGGTCGGTATATGCAATTTAAATTCAGGACTAGTGGTCTAGTTACTGCAAAAAATTTGCAAAAAAAATCAAGGCTCGGGGTCACTAGGGCGCAGGAGATTTATGTGACGAAGGATTTTTTGTCGAACTGTTTCTAACTATAATTACGGTTTATTACTTAGTAACTGTTGGTGCTGTAAACATATCATCGATTTGGACCCATAACGATTCGATTAAACAGTTTTTGTTAGTATTTTTGTGACGGGAAGAAATTGTTGAGGATTTTTATGAGGTTTCCCGGAAGTGTTTTGGAATTAAAAAAAAGAAAAAAAATTGGTGGTGGAAATTTGTTTTTGAAAATCGCGAATTTCGACTGTATGGCTAAAAATAGGTTTAGTGGGAGATGAACGAACTATAGACTTTTCGCATTAGACGCAGCATCTAGAAGTGATACGGTCAAACAAAATTTCGGACACGCCGGCATCGGATCGCTTAAGAATAAGCATTTGAGTGACAGTGTTTTTCGAAAATTATGTGAGTTTAGTGACTCTTTGGTTCAATTACAGCTCCAAAAGCAGAAGGATAAAATGAAGTGGTGAGTCCAATTGTTCAACTTACCATAATTGTTTTTACGTACTCTACAATCCAAAAAAATTTCATTATCACTATTTTGAAAGTTTCCAACAATTTTTATTTTCACTTTTTTACAAAAAAAAATTTTTTATTTTGTCAATTTTGCAACAACAATATTTCTAAGTTCTTGTTTACTTCTACATTAATAGCGAAATATTTTAAAAATTTTATTTCACTTTCAAAGTTTAGAAATTTTTTCAAAATTTTAATAAAAGACCAAAAATTGCAAAAAATCGAAACACCAATTTGATAACAAAGATGCGATTTCGGTTTCAACTACAGTTATAACGTAAAAACTAAATTGAAGTGAAATTGTTAGAAGAAATAAAACAAAAATTTGGATGCATTTTCTGTCGCGTGTCTCGCCTTTCGATAAATTTGAAGTTCACGCACCGGTTTCACTAAAAATACTCTCGTTTTAGCATATTTTTAAACTTCAAGTTTTTTTAGATTACATAAATTATTGTAAGGATGCAGCGTGTTATTTTTGACAATAAATTAATTTTATAAACTCATGCGGCTTCTAGAAATCACGACTCATACTCTTAACATGACAATGTTGATTGATTGCTGTTTAGTTTGAGTCATGGCTTTTGTTTTGACTAATTTAACATCAAAGTGTCAAATCTGAAAACAAATCGGTTCAGTGACTTTTTTGTGTAAGGTGTGGATTTCATGTAAGTGAGACCAAATAATTTATTTATGCAGCAAAAAAATTTTTTTTAATTTGGAGAAAGTTTTAATTTGTTAATTCTGAAACATTTAGGAGTAAAAAAATTATTCAAATTCAGAGCGTTGGATTTTCCAAAAAATTTAGCCCCCTTGATTGTAACTTGCCTCTTTCAACAGCGCAGGTGCAGAAATGTTACATTTCGTTTACCATATTGTCACTTGCACCAATTTTTTTTTAATTCTAGGAAAAACTTAAGTCACAAGGGGGCCAAACTGGCGATTAAAACTGATACAGTTGCTCTACGTTCTTTGTAGTTTTTCTTTTCATCGCAAAGGCACATAAGTGGTAAATCGGTATAAAAAAAAATTGAAAGTCCTCCAACATTTATGCAAAAAAGTTTGAAAAAACAGGACTCATTTCTCGCATAGCTTCTAAGTTATGGTTTTTTCCAAAAAAATATTTGCGAATTCAAAAACTCTTCAACTTATTTTGAAACAAGGGGAGGGAGCCCTGGACAACTGAACTGAAAATGGAGACTAATTTTCCCACAATTTTATGAATATCTCCAAAATTTCTAGTGCTACTAAAATTGTTGCTAATAAAAACAATTACGTATAAAAAATTAAGTCGCAAGGGGCCAAATCAGGCGAATTTCTCTCTTGGTTGTAGCTCTTGTTTCGTTCCGGGTGTTCGGGCTAAAACTTTTTTTAATTATTTGAAAATTTTTTTGGTGAAAAGGAGAGTATTTTTGATTATTTTTTGAAAATGCGTTGTTATGAAACTTTCGTCTTTTTGATTGCGGTCACAAAAATAGAGCTTTGCCCCCGTCCCGACATTGTTTTGTGCATTCACTTACGCAAATTGTCTTTGTTGTGTATAGTAGCCGGCCAAAATACCGATATTCTCCGTGGCATTGGTTATAAATATGTCTGGTCGTGGTAAATTTAGAACTTTTTTTTCTCTTCGTCTAATTGCCGAGAAAACTCGTCTAATATCGAAAGGACATTGTCCATCTTGAAACGTGGCAATTTTCTTATTTTTCTGGTCTACCTATGTGCATGGGTGAATTAGAAGCAGATGAATTCGTAGAAGTGTGAACTGGCTAAATTTAAAAGTTTTTAGCAGTTGTAAACAATATAATCGTTGGGTAAATAAATAGTCAAATTTTGGTGCCAAACTTTTTTTGGGACAATTTTGGAACGTTCGCTATTTTGGCACCGAGAAACTCGACACCACTTGCTAGTTTTTCTCCATATCGTCCCATTCATTGTGCCAAATTTTCAAACAACACGCAACAGGTGTCTCGTTTCTTTCGTATTATCATTAAATGCTTTGGGGCTATCACCAAATTTCTTTTTCGTTTTTTCTTTTTATTTTTTGTCATTTCATTTTTTTCGTCAATTCCCTTTCTCCAACCACTAAAGAAATATCATTGTTCCTCGCTTTTTTTCTATAGGTCAATTTTCTTCAATACTGATAACCTTCATATACAACGAAGCTTTAGGTACAGTGTTGCCAGATCTATTATTTTAGTAGTGGATCTATTGTTTGTGAGTTTGATCCTCTGTTCTACTGTTCAAATAATAAAATCTACTGTAATTAAAAAAATTATTTTGTACTGAGTTTACCCATTTAAGCGATGAATTTTGATTGTATCATTAGAGTTGATAAAAATTCAAATTTTTACAAAGTTTGACCCTCAATAACTTCTACATATTTTGAGCTACTGCGTATACAAAGACATCACCTTAATGGAAATTCACAGGGCTTTCTAAAAAGCCTAAAATGAATTTTCTACCACCGTAAATAAAAAAGTTCAATTGTTTAATTTTGACCAAAATTTTGCTCAAAAAATTCAAATTGTCATAGTTTTGAAAATTAAGAGCGTAAATTAAAAACTAGCGACAACAGCAAGCTGTCTATTGTGGAATGAGACCTTAAAAAGTTGCTTGAAAATTTTGAAATTGTTGACCAAATACAGTTCAATAATGCAAGAAAATGCCCAAAAAAAACAAAATTTATCCCACCCAAAGGAAATGTCTTTTTCTAACGTAATTTTTGTTGTTGAACATGCTTTTGTACTCGGTTTACCCATTTAAGAGATGAATTTTGAGTTTGTCACAAAAGTTGACAAAAATTCTAATTTTTGTAAACTTTAAGCTCAATAGTTTCTACAGTATTTGAGCTACTGCAAATACAAGGACATCTCCTTAATGGAAATTTAGAGGGCTTTTTAAGAAACCGAAAATGAATTTTGTGGGATGGTAAATAAAAAAGCTCGATTTTTCACTAAAGTTAGAGTAAAATTCAAACGGCCTTAACTAGGAAATTATGAGTCTGAATTATAAACCAGCGACGGCGTTGGGTTAGGCGAGTTCAACAGTATAAAATCGAGCCATAAAGCGGCTTCGAAAATTTTTAAAATTTTTAATTTTTTCTTTCTTTTCAATCGATAAAAATTTTCAAAATGTTAAATTCGACACCAATCATTCTTAGCCTCTAGAAATAATATCTTCTAATCTATCGTATCACCATTATCTCATATTCATACCTAGTTTGTCCATTTAGGTGATAGATTTTCAATATTTCACAAAAAAACACAAAATTTTTATTTTTTTCAAAATTTACACCTCGATAACTACCAGAGATTTTAAGTTATTTCAAATATAAAAACATCCCTTTAATGGCCCTAGCTTTCTAGGAAGCCTAAAACGAATTTTCTACCCCCGCAAATAAATAAGTTTAATTTTTCAATTTTGACCAAAATTTTGCTCAAAAAATTCAAATTGTCATAATTTTGAAAATCAAGAGTCCAAACTACAAACTAGCGACAACGTCTTGTTCAGCAAGCTGTCTATTCTGGAATGAGACCTTAAAAACTTGCTTGAAAATTTTGAAAATTGTTGACCAAATACAAGACACATAATAATGCAAGAAAATGCCCAAAAAAAACCAAAATGTATCCCACCCAAAGGAAATGTCTTTTTCTAACGTAATTTTTGTTGCTGAACATGCTTTTGTACTCGGTTTACCCATTTAAGAGATGAATTTTGAGTTTATCACAAAAGTTGACAAAAATTCTAATTTTTGTAAACTTTAAGCTTCAATAGTTTCTACAGTATTTGAGCTACTGCAAATACAAGGACATCTCCTTAATGGAAATTTAAAGGGCTTTTTAAGAAGCCGAAAATGAATTTTGTGGGATGGTAAATAAAAAAGCTCGATTTTTCACCAAAGTTGGAGTAAAATTCAAACGGCCTTAACTGGGAAATTATGAGTCTGAATTATAAACCAGCGACAGCGTTGGGTTAGGCGAGTTCAACAGTATAAAATGAAGCCATAAAGCGGCTTCGAAAATTTTCAAAAATTTTAATTTTTTCTTTTTTCTCAATCGATAAAAATTTTCAAAATGTTAAATTTGACACCAATCATTCTTAGCCTCTAGAAATAATATCTTCTAATCTATCGTATTACTATTATCTCATATTCATGCCTAGTTTTTCCATTTAGGTGATAGATTGTCAACATTTCACAAAAAAACACAAAATTTTAATTTTTTTCAAAATTTACACCTCGATAACTACCAGAGATTTTAAGTTATTTTAAATATAAAAACATCCCTTTAATGGCCCTAGCTTTCTAGGAAGCCTAAAACGAATTTTCTACCCCCGCAAATAAATAAGTTTAATTTTTCAATTTTGACCAAAATTTTGCTCAAAAAATTCAAATTGTCATAATTTTGAAAATCAAGAGTCCAAACTACAAACTAGCGACAACGTCTTGTTCAGCAAGCTGTCTATTGTGGTATGAGACCTTAAAAACTTGCTTGAAAATTTTGAAAATTGTTGACCAAATACAAGACACATAATAATGCAAGAAAATGCCCAAAAAAACCAAAATCCATCACACCCAAAGGAAATGTCTTTTTCTAACGTAATTTTTGTTGCTGAACACGCTTTTGTATTCGGTTTACCCATTTAAGAGATGAATTTTGAGTTTATCACAAAAGTTGACAAAAATTCTAATTTTTATAAAGTTTAAGCTTCAATAGTTTCTACAGTATTTGAGATACTGCAAATACAAGGACATCTCCTTAATGGAAATTTAAAGAGTTCTTTAAAAAGCCGAAAATGAATTTTGTGGGACGGTAAATAAAAAAGCTCGATTTTTTACCAAAGTTAGAGTTAGAGTTTAGCATGCAGTTTATCATAAAATAAGACTTTAAAAAATTACTTGAAAATTTTGAAAATTTTCGACCAAAACCAAGGCAGACATAATAGTGCACAAAAATATCAAAAAAAATAAATAAAAATTATCCCACACAAAGAAAATTTTTTTTGTAACGTAATTTTCGTTGCTGAACACGGTTCTGTACTCTGTTTATCCATTTAAGTGATAAATTTTGAGTGTGTCACAAAAGTTGACAAAATCTCAAATTTTCAGAAAGTTTAAACCTCAATAACTTCTACAGTTATTGAGCTGCTGCGCATATAAAGAGATTTCTTTAAGGGAAATTCTAAGAGCTTTGTAAATACCCTAAAATGAATTTCGTGAGATGGTAAATAAAGAAGTTCGATTTTTCACCAAAGTTGGAGTAAAATCCAAACGGCCATAACTTGGAAATAATGATTCGGAATTATAAACTAGCAACAGCGTTGCGTTAGACGAGCTCGACAGTATAAAATGAAGCCAAACACGGCTTCAAAAAAGTTCAAAATTTTTAATATTTTTTTTTAATCGATAAATTTTCTTTAAAGTGCTAAAATTAACACAAATCATTCTTAGCCCTTATAAATAATATTTTCTGACGTAATATCTCAGCCTTATCTTATTTTCGTACCTGGTTCGACCATTTAGGTGAGAGATTTTTCAAGACTTCACGAAAAAACAGAAAACTACAATTTTTTGAAAAATTTACACCTTTATAACTACGAGAATTTTTGAGCAATTTTGAATATAAAAACATCCCTTTAATCAGCCTTTAAAGGGCTTTCGAATAAACCCCAAACGGACTTTCTACAACCGTACATAGAAAAGTTCAATTTTTTTATTTTGACCAAAATTTTGCTCAAAAAATTTAAATTCTTTATTGTACATCTAGATCCCCGATATATAGATCTTCCCAGATTTTTTCAAAATAATATTTAACTTTATGGCAAATTTTTTCTTCTGTTCTATGTTGGTTTTCTATTTTTGAGGAAAATTAAGATAATTAATTCCTTTCTTTCAGTTGTTGCTGAAAACTTCTATATATTTTATACAGGGTCAGGTAGTTCTTAAGTAGTCAAAGGTGGCAATTATCTTCGTATTTTTGAAATTTTCAAAAAAATATTTATTGCATTGTTTTTTTGGATATAATTTCTGGTTAGTTACAGTGAGGATCTTTTCTTTCTACCTTTTCTAAACCTAATAGTCGATACTTGCATAATAATTTTGTTAATTTCTTCAATTTTTAATTTCCTTGATAAACCAAATATTTTTCCTATATCCAGTATCGATCAACATCGCGCCATCTGCTCAACAGTAAATTACATAGAATTTGTTTTTATTATCTCGTCGGCAAACAAATTTACTTTACGGCACAATATTTCTTTACCAACGCCGCCAAAAAAAAAAAAGAAACTTGAGATTTTTTCAAAAAGTACGTCGTTACCAAAACGACCTTTTTAAAACCTTGGAATTTGAAATTTCCCCCCATCTACAATTCATAGTAATCCTCCATCTATTAATGTTCTAGTTGTTTTGACGAAAAACAAGACACGAGCTCAATTTTCTATTTTTTCAAAAACCACCTGTTTTTCTTTCCGTTTCGTTTCATTAACTTTTTTTATTTCCAACAATTAAGTAACAAATTTTTATGTAAAATCACTTAATTAGTGTGGCATGAAAAAACAGTTAAAGTGGTAATAATTCATATCGCGACTATGATGGTGATAATAATAATCAAAGCACGTTGCAAACTATTTTCGTTAGATTCCTGGCAAGCAGTCTTTATGAGAAGTTTAATCTTGAAGATCTACGCTTATTGAAGCTTTTATTAGGTTAATAAAACAGGAAACGCAACAAGGTTCTCTATTAAATTATTTCGCCACATTTTTTTTTTACTATTTTTAATTGGACGTAAGGACCATGTCGGAATTTGGGTGAGAACGCGGATGTACTAGGTGCAATGTTGCAACAGACAAGCGGGTCGCTTCTAGTTCGTCGACCCATGCTGGGCGACAGGTCGAAAATAAAACAGCTGAAATCGCGATCATCCGGGATTACCCGCGGGATAATCAACAAAACTCCCACCTCCAATTGATACCAATCGCAATTTGGCTATTCGATTTTTTATTTCTAACTTAAAACAGATACGAAAATTTTTCGTTGTCTCTCCCAAAAAAGAGTTTTAACGTCATTATAACAGTTTTTCCCAGGCGTCACAACCTTTTCAACTGAAATATCAAGAAAATTTACAACTTTCTATTGAAATTATTGAAAGTTTTAATAGTTCGAATCGATGGTTGTCGCGTGAGGTAGAAGATTTTAGTTATAGCTCTCGGTTTATATCATAAAATTATTTTTCTTATATGTGGCGTAAACAGCCGCAAGATGTTTAAAGAAACGCACCAAAATTCTGGAAAATCCAGTTAAATTATTCACTTAAAACAAACATTACATATTACGCGTCCAAGAATTACCTGTAACGCAATTTATTCTAAAAAAACTTTGTTTTGTTGAACTGACTCATTTTTTGCTTTTCCAATGAACTTCAAGGGTTGCAATAATTTTAGGAATTAGACTAAAATGTTTATTTATCACGTAATTTGATTAACTTTTGTTGTTGCCTATTAACTAATAAATATTAGTGGTCGCACTCCAGTTGAGTACCATAATCAATAATCAAGCATTTACTACTATAAAAAATTAACGCGCCGCCACTGCTATTTCTAGCTAACTAGATAACTGACTGATTTAGAACAAAACATTTCTTTATCATATTAAAAAAATTTGGTAGCAAAATAGCAAATGTCAGTAATGTTAAGAAGTTTCAATTTTTCTTAAATAACCAATTGATAGGTCCAGATAATTACTTTGTACGATTATTAAAAAAATTTCGACTACAGGAAACAAAAATAAATTGTCCTGCTGTAATTAATCTTTTAAGAATTAGATTAAAATGTTAAAAACTTTTATTGTTACTCATTAAATAATACTTAAACATTTGCTTTAAAAAAACACGTGACGCCACTGCTTTTTTACTGCTAGAGTTTGTCCATTCTAGAGAGATCTACCTTCTCTCTTCCCAAAAAGTTGCGCAGTCTATTCGGACGAGTCCAATGTGGTGTTGGCGGTCTGGGAAGGAGGGGTCGATACTTAACTAGCTGATTTAGAGAAAAAATTTTGCAAAAAAAATTTTGTTATTACTCATTAATTAACACCTAAACATTTGCTTTTATAAAAAAAAAACGTGACGCCACTGCTTTTTTATTGCTAGAGTCTGTCCATTCTAGAGAGCTCTGCTCTCTCTCTTCTCAAAAACTGGCGCAGTCGATTCGGACGAGTCCAATGTAGTGTTGGCGGTCTGGGAAGGAGGGGTCGATACTTAACTAGCTGATTTAGAGAAAAGAATTTTCAAAAAAAATTTTGTTATTACTCATTAATTAACACCTAAACATTTGCTTTTCTAAAAAGAAAACGTGACGCCACTGCTTTTTTATTGCTAGAGTCTGTCCATTCTAGAGAGATCTGCTCTCTCTCTTCTCAAAAACTGGCGCAGTCGATTCGAACGAGTCCAATGTAGTGTTGGCGGTCTGGGAAGGAGGGGTCGATACTTAACTAGCTGATTTAGAGAAAAGAATTTGCAAAAAATTTTTTGTTATTACTCATTAATTAACACCTAAACATTTGCTTTTCTAAAAAGAAAACGTGACGCCACTGCTTTTTTATTGCTAGAGTCTGTCCATTCTAGAGAGATCTGCTCTCTCTCTTCTCAAAAACTGGCGCAGTCGATTCGAACGAGTCCAATGTAGTGTTGGCGGTCTGGGAAGGAGGGGTCGATACTTAACTAGCTGATTTAGAGAAAAGAATTTGCAAAAATTTTTTTGTTATTACTCATTAATTAACACCTAAACATTTGCTTTTCTAAAAAGGAAACGTGACGCCACTGCTTTTTTATTGCTAGAGTCTGTCCATTCTAGAGCGATCTACCCTCTCTCTTCCCAAAAAGTTGCGCAGTCGATTCGAACGAGTCCAATGTAGTGTTGGCGGTCTGGGAAGGAGGGGTCGATACTTAACTAGCTGATTTAGAGAAAAGAATTTGCAAAAAAATTTTTGTTATTACTCATTAATTAACACCTAAACATTTGCTTTTCTAAAAAGAAAACGTGACGCCACTGCTTTTTTACTGCTAGAGTCTGTCCATTCTAGAGCGGTCTACCCTCTCTCTTCCCAAAAAGTTGCGCAGTCGATTCGGACGAGTCCAATGTGGTGTTGACGGTCTGGGAAGAAGGGGTTGATACTTAACTAACTGATTTAGAGAAAAAAGATTGCAAAAAAGTTTTTGTTATTACTCATTAATTAGCACCTAAACATTTGATTTTCTAAAAAGAAAACGTGACGCTACTGCTTTTTTACTGCTGGAGTCTGTCCATTCTAGAGGGATCTACCCTCTCTCTGTCCAAAAAGTTGCGCAGTCAATACGGACGAGTCCAATGTAGTGTTGACGGTTTGGGAAGGAAGGGTCGATACTTAACTAGCTAATTTAGAGAAAAAAATTTGCAAAGAAAAATTTTGTTATTACTTATTAATTAGCACCTAAACATTTGCTTTTATAAAAAGAAAACGTGACGTCATTGCTTTTTTACTGCTAGAGTCTCTCCATTCTAAAGAGATCTACCCTCTCTCTGCCCAAAAAGTTGCGCAGTCGATTCGGACGAGTAGAATGTGGTGTTGGCGGTCTGGGATGGAAGGGTCGATACTTAACTAGCTGATTTAGAGAAAAAAAATTGCAAAAAATTGTTGTTATTACTCATTAATTAGCACCTAAACATTTGCTTTTATAAAAAGAAAACGTGACGTCACTGCTTTTTTATTGCTAGAGTCTGTCCATTCTAGAGTGATCTGCTCTCTCTCTTCTCAAAAACTGGCGCAGTCGATTCGGACGAGTCCAATGTGGTGTTGCCGGTCTGGCAAGGAGGGGTCGATATTTAACTAGCTGATTTAGAGAAAAAAATTTGCAAAGAAAAATTTTGTTATTATTCATTAATTAACACCTAAACATTTGCTTTTCTAAAAAGAAAACGTGACGCCACTGCTTTTTTACTGCTAGAGTCTGTCCATTCTAGAGAGATTTACCCTCTCTCTGCCCAAGAAGTTGCGCAGTCGATTCGGACGAGTCCAATGTGGTGTTGGCGGTCTGGGAAGGAAGGGTCGATACTTAACTAGCTGATTTAGAGAAAAAAATTTGCAAAGATAAATTTTGTTATTACTCATTAATTAGCACCTAAACATTTGCTTTTATTAAAAGAAAACGTGACGCCACTGCTTTTTTACTGCTAGAGTCTGTCCATTCTAGACAGATCTACCCTGTCTCTGCCTAAAAAGTTGCGCAGTCGTTTCGGACCAGTCCAGCGTGTTGTTGACGGTCTGGGAAGAGGAGGTCGATACCCAACTAACTGATTTAGAGAAAAAAATTCTGCAAAAACCTTTTTTTGGCAAATTTGTACGAAAGGGTCAGTTTTGAACTAGAGAATGGCAAATGTGAGCAAGTTTTTAAGTAGTTTCGAAACAATTGATAGTTCGAAAAATGATGTTTGCGATTATTGGAAAATTTTTGGTTGCCCAAAAGGGTTAAATCAAACTGCAAAAAAACAATTTTGACTATTAGAGAGTCATTTAGTGCAACATTTTAACAAAATTGTTTTGTTGTTACCAATTTTTGTTAGGTTTTATTTTAAATGAAGAATCAACAAATTGTATTGTTATAACAATATATCCAGAACAAGCAGCAATTATCTGGAATTAAGAAAAATTATTTTAGCCAACAATCGAGTTAATACTTGCAGTAAAAATCATTTTGTTATCCAACACAAAGAGCTTTGCAACAGTGATGGAAACTTCCTCGTGATTCAACTGTAAAACAAACGAATTTGCCTGTAACAAAAAAAATTGAATCGAATCAAACTATTAGGGCGATTACTTCGCGTCTCATTCGGGGGATTTTTGTTTCTGCTGCTATCTTCATTGCAGTTATCTTCACTCTATCTGCCTAGAAGACAAAAATATTTTGATTGTAACAGTCAGATAAAATCTGATAATGAGGATTCTGGAATTTGGCAAAATGTTTAAAATTAGTTTCAATTTGGGTGTAATTTTCAAAAATGTATGTATAAAATCAGATTAGGGTGGGTTCATTCTGAATTTATTTGCAAAAATTGAATTATAAAAAAGGCGATTCTTTTCAAAAAAGAGACTAATTTAGGAAAATTCAAGAAATTGTGTAGAATTTGAGTCAAAATTTTGAAAATTTTTGGATTACTTAATTTGAAAAATTATTTGGTAAACTTAATTAATGTTAGTTTCAATTCGAAAAAAATTATTTGGAAAAGTTCAAAATTGAGAAACCGAACTAAGTAAAACATTTTTTTCTCACCTGCCTCCTGCAATGGTGGGCGCAGTAAATGAGGAAAAATAACTTGAGAAAAGTCACTAAAGCGAAATAAATACCATTGAAGCCGATAATGTCGGATTCGACCCCAATGACCCTTTGGTAAATCCCATAAACATCGATTACACCATAACCAAAATACATAGTGATCAAAAATAATAATTGAGCCGAAAAATTTTTGTTAATTTCTCTAATAATTTCACACAAAATTTGATATTTAGCCATAACTCGCGTCATTCCGTCTCCATTATTCAACAAATAATTTTCAAAATATAAACGCGACAATTTCGTGAAATGGCAAGAAACCAAAAAGAGACAAAACCCATAAAAGACTTCTAGAAAAAATCGCAAAATATGACTGTAACTGTTATAAATTGCTAGAAAAATTATTTGATAAACACGTCGATCTTCATCGCAATTTGAAAAAAAAACTAAAGGAAACACGTAAAAAATTTGTTGAAGAATAACCACTAAAACCGTCAAAACAATCATTAATTTCCTCATTATATCAAAAGTAGGCTTCACGTTAATATTTTTCCCCAAATTTCGTAAAATATTCAAAATAGAAATAACTCGGTTTTGCTTCAATTTAAAATCAATTATCAGCAATATGAAATTAAATAGCGGCAAATACATGTATAGAGCATAAACAGTTTGTAAACTTCTGGTTTTTGAATAAATATTGCAAATCATGTAGAAATGTTGACAATTATAAACTATAAAAACCAAAAAGAAAGGTAAAATTAAAATGGTAAAAGAGTCGAATTTTTTGGAAAATTTAAAAACTTTTTCTTTTTTATCAAAAAAAATTGAACCCAACCCCAACCATTTCATGAAAACTATCAATAAGTTGAGGAATTTCGAAATTTCTTCCATCTCTCGACGTCACTTCACCAAATAGTTTTCACATAAACGCAATAGAAACGACATAGTCAATTTAATTAAGTTGATGGCGCCTTAATAAAGCGATATATAATTTACTTGTGGCGTCCTCAGCAATAACAAATGTTATTGTTTGAATATTATTAACTAAATTGACGCAAATTGCGCAGCAGTCAGTTGATTCCCGGTTAATTACCGGTGAAATCTAGAAATTTTTTGGTCGCTCCCCCTCGGAAGACAATGGTCTAGAAAAATTTTTTTACTAAAAAATTTTTAATCCCTCTTAAAGTTGCGGTTTGGTTTGTTTGCGTTCTCTTCCGCACGCATGAAGTGTTATAGGCAATCCGATGCGTTTTGTTGTTGTACATCACTCCCAAACTGGAGCAAATTTTCACGATTCTTTTGTTGTATATGAAAGACAATGATGATGTCTCGGGCCTAAAGCATTTTTATAGTAATAATGTATGGGGTGGCTTCAGAAAATAAATTAAGATTAGAATTTTGTGATAAATTTTAGGGAAAATTAAATCGCGGGTATTTTCACAAGTACTTGAAATTAGTTTAAACCCGAAAATGTCTAAATAAAAAAAGAAGTAAAAGAATCAATTATGGGATTGAAAAAATTTGGCTAACTGTCGAGATTAAAAAAGCTGCAATTCCTGTAAGTTGGAAACCTCCAAAATTCGAACACATAAATAAATGATCTACGTGTTAGCTGGAACCTCTCGATTAAAATAAATAAATAAATAACTCGGGCCAGTTTTCGGCAGATTTGTAACGTGCCGCGTTACATGCTATCTCGTTAAAATAATCTATGAGGCTGTACGTTTCCCGGCAGATGCACGTATAATAGCGCAAGTACATGTATCTAAAAAAATAATCTTAACCCAGTTTCCAAACTGTGTTTACCTATTGCTGTCGGTGTAAAAATAGGGAAAAAAAGAAAACTAAATACGATCTATCAAACGATTTAGGTCCAATTTTAGAGTCTCGACACATTTCAGTTATTTCTTCCTTGTGGTGGCGTCAGTTGTAGTTAATTTTAGTTAAGATGACATTGGACGAAAACTAAGTGCACTTTAGGTGAATTATTGGTACAAAACAATTACGGAGTGATTAATTGTGATATGTTTAAATGTCGAGTTCAGGTGCAAGGCAATTTATTTTCTGGGTAGGTTTTCAATGCCAAAATTTTGTAGTTTTAGAGGTACCAGCAACCAAGAAAAATTTTATTAACAAAATTTATTACTTTTTCTTAATGTTTTACTGATAATCCGAGTTTTAGAACCAAAATTAGTTGCATTTTTAATTTTTTTTATTTCTGAGAATTTACAATTTTTATCAAAGATTTTTAGAAAATGATAAAAAATATCAACGAGTACTTGAGTTGAAAATTTACAAAATTTTGTAGAAAAAACTTTAAAATTGAAAATATTTTTTTTAAATCTTTGAATTAAAAACGCAAATTCGGCGAAAATGTTGCTTTATTACTTCAAAAATGGGAAGTTTTCAAAAGAAATCTCCAAAATTTTAATTGATTGGCAAGAACATTGAAAAAAAGTAAGAAATAAAAATCTGGGGCCATAATTGCAGGATTCCCCCTCTGTGCCGCTTGTCTAAAAAAGCGTCTAGTTGTCCGTGCAAATTTTCAAATGGCGGCGCGAAACCAATCGCAGCTACATTCCCGACGGTGTCAAAGATGGCGCCGATATTGATTGTTACCTCTTTAAACCGTAAGAAACGTCAAATAATAACATTAAAACTCATTGTTTAATAACAAAAACGTGCCCGTAGAGTTAGTGCATGTCTTCGTTATTGTGGGTTAATCGCACCCGATCCGCCATCGTTTATTTCGAGTGTTACGTCGTTTTTTGTGTTAGCGTCACGATTCGCGATCATTAATTGATTGATTTCTTTGCTTTTTTTCGTCCTTTTCGTACCATCACAGCAATTTTCTCTTTATGGTAACGTCCGTAACCCGGATCAAGGTGTTCCTGTACCTGTCATGAGTGATACTTACCTTGTAACGTTTTCGCACTATTCTATTATTATCCGCGACTAGTTTATTTTCGGTGTGATAACAAGGAAAATCGTCAGTTACGGGGGTTGTTCGATAAGTTTTTTTCCGGAGAGTTAGGGGGAGGGTTCGTGGGGGTGGGGGGCCCAAAATTCGATCGTGGGAATGTCGGGGTTTAGTGCCAGTCCGGTCGTGGAATTGTTGGTTAAGTTCGATGGAAATTCGGCGGAAAAATCAATAATGTCCGGGCGTTTCACGTAGAAGGCCGTGGGAACAGTTTTTCCGGTTGTAGTGCGCGTGCGCAATAGCCGATCAGCTGGTCGTTGGGCAAAACTCTGCGGCTATTGTCTTTCCGGTTGCCGGAAAATCTAGTGGAAAAACGATGAAAATCATGAAGCTACGTCGTGTTACAGGACGAAAAAATTGAGCTGGGAGGGCCATCTTGATTCGACTGACCAAAATAACAACATCACAATGACTTCTGAGGACCTGCTTCAGCCGGGACATGTCGTCAAAGAACGGTGGAAGGTGAGTGAAACAAATTGGTTTTCCCACTACAATTATCGTTTTCTCGACGATTTCAGGTTATTAAAAAGATTGGCGGCGGCGGTTTCGGGGAAATCTACGAGGGACTCGATTTAATCACACGGGAACAAGTTGCTTTGAAAGTTGAATCGGCCAGACAACCCAAACAAGTCCTGAAAATGGAAGTGGCGGTCCTCAAAAAACTCCAGGGAAAAGAGCACATTTGCAGGTACGTTTCTGTTTCAATCAACAAACCTCCAACAGCCAGGCCTGCCAACGGAATTACGCAAGGTCGCGGTGCGGCAACTTCACGCGATCGTTATCGCCGCCAACTTAGAACCAAGAGACTCAAGGTCACGAAGTCAATTACTTGATAGTACTTCAATGACAGTTGAACAACTTATTCAGTGTGTGAGATTCATTATCTCAAATCTACTTTTATAAAAAAAGTAATCTGTATTACCGACCTACGACTTAGTGGAAATTAGATTTGGCGTTTTGCTTCATACTTTGATTACAGGTATTAATGTCGTTTATTTGACCCATTGGATACCGTTTATAAGTCTCTGCAATGAATTAACAAGATAAAATCTGTTTTCTATACTGTTATACTTTATTTCACTTAAGAATCAAACAGATGGCGCTGAAGAACTAGTTCTAAACTGAAAAACCAAAGGTCTCGCTGCGAGAATTTCAGAGCGGTTATTATCGCCGCCGACTTCACTATGATAGAAGCAATAAAACTTTAATTTGGTTCAGTGACCGTTAACTTTAACGACAGTTGACCAACACCATTCCCTTATCTGAACTTTGTTGTGTCCACTTCGAAAAACTCTCGTGACTAGGTTTACTTATTTTCCACCATTAGACCGCCGCTAATATCTCGCAGAAAAGCAATCTGTATTACCGACATGCGATATAGAGTTATTTTAATTGGTTTTTGAAACGCGTTTCTGTTTGATAATTTACATTTGTGTACTGTTTCTTGTTTTAAGTCAATTTGATGCCACTTTCACCTATAATTAGTTATATATCACAGTTTTCTCCCTAAGAAAGAAGCAGATGGCCCTAAGAACCCCTTTTTACTCTCAGTTACTGCCTGAAAAAAAAAAGGTTATAGGCCAAACTATAGAAAGTCATAGGGCGACAACTTTACGCGACCATTATCGCCGCCAACTGCTAAAATAGTGTCAAGGTTACGAAGTTGTGGCTTCGTTTGTTGATAATCGGTGATCAATAATTTCAGTGACAGTTGAGCCACTTTATTATGTCAATTTCACTTATTTTTTACCAGTAAAAGTTTCAATTGTTTTTCATAAAAAAGAAATCTGTATTACCAACTTGCTACAAAGAGATAATTAAATTTGTCTTTCGCTTCGAATCTGTCAGGATGGAGAGATTGAAGCAGATGAAACCTTTTTTACTTTCATTTTTTGCATGAAAACAAATGGCTGTCAATAAAACTGTAGAATGTCAAGGGGCGACAACTTTACGCGACCATTATTTCCGCCAACTGCCAAAATAGTGTCAAGGTTACGATGTAGTGACTTAATTTCTTGATAATCGATGATCACTTTATTGTGTCAATTTCACTTAGTTTTTGCCACTAGAAATTTTATTTGTATTCACAAAAAAGCAATCTGAATTACCGACTTGCGAGTTGAAGTAAATTAAATTTGATTTTAGGGCGTGTTTGCTTCATAATTTATTCCTATTTACAATTTGGTTACAAGTAATACCGTACATGTTTTGTCCCTTTAGGTACCGCATCCAAAGTTTTCTTCAATTATAAATTTTTTTGAAAAGTTTCATAAAAAATTATGTTGAATAAAATTGCTTACATTTTTCTTTTGATATTTTACTTTGTAGTGCAATAGATGGCACTGTGAACAGATTTTTAAAAAGCAATAGAAACAACTGAAAAACGACGAGCTAATCTTGGAGAATCCGAAAAATTGGCGAACCAGTTTTTTGTTTCGACCAATCGAAAACAAGCATAGCATCACTAGAAGCTCCTTATTACGTCACTCAACTTAAGTTAGACATAATAATTTTTTTTCGCACATCAGTAAAGGTTATTCGACTGTTTTGAGTTCGATTTTTGATAATTAATTTTTTCAGTCTACAACAAAATACGTACAGTGTTGCCGTATCTCTGTCTTTAGTATACGTTTATGCCACCAGGTGTTTTTTAAAATCGAATTAGACAAAAGTTGCTAATTTTTGGACTAACTTTGTAAGTAACAAATTGTAGGTTGGCACCATCTAGTTGACCTTCAATTGTTTTTGTTGTCGATGAAGGTCAGGTGTTCGCCAACTTGACGCCAAATTGCTATTGGTAATTTAAGAAGCAATTTTTTTAAATTTATTATTACTGCCCCTCGTAAATCGATCCATTGAATTGGCTTTTTGATTCTGAAAGTTTTTCAACGATCTACAATTTTTTATACGTATAAAATACAACTAAGAAAGGATTTAGTAAACTTCTTTATTTACTCACTAAAGTAGCAAATAAATATAAAGAATAAAGTGAAAATTAAAAAACCCTTTTAGCTGTTTTCTGCTGGAATTTTCACATTATATAGATACATGGTAAGGTAGAAGCGTGTTGAAAGGGTAGCTCACTAAAGTTTTACCCCTCCAGCGTTTTGTACATACACTTTGTGTAATAGAGGGGCAAAACAATTGAATCGAGTTGAGTATTGAAGGGCTCGACTCATTCACGGAAGTTGTCCTAATTAATTGATGAAGTTGTAGGGAGTTAGCGTGACATGAAAAGCTCTATTGACTTCATTGATTAAATTCAACTTAAAAATAGTTTACACTCTAACCCTACCATTAAAGAACTTAATAGGTCTTTCAGCACTCCCACAAAAGTTTCAATTTAGCTTTTACGTAATTCCAACAGCTAAAGCGACTACTATCTAATTGGTTCTTTTAGAATTGTTCGACAGAGCAAAAATTTAAAAAAATTCCACAAGTCAAAGTGACTCAGTTAGGTTGATAATATGGCAATATTTGCGATTTTAGTCCGAAATTCCAATAGGTTAACTTCGTTTGTTTTCAGGTTCATAGGCTGTGGTAGGAACGACAGGTTCAATTACGTAGTGATGCAATTGCAAGGACGTAACCTGGCTGAGTTGAGGAGGGCGCAACCTCGCGCCGCCTTCAGTTTGTCGACGACTCTACGTCTCGGCCTGCAAATACTCAAAGCTATCGAAAGCATACACTCCGTCGGCTTCTTGCACCGTGATATTAAGCCCGTACGTTTTCAACAAAAATCTAATTAAAACTAAAAGAAAATGTCAATCAATTTGTTTAAAGTTTTAACGTTAATTTTGCTTTCAGAGCAATTTTTCCATGGGCAGACTGCAATATAACTGTAGGAAAGTGTATATGCTTGATTTCGGCCTTGCCAGACAGTACACAACGGCGACGGGGGAAGTGAGGGCGCCACGGGCGGCTGCCGGTTTTCGAGGTACCGTCCGTTACGCCAGCATCAACGCGCACAAGAATAGAGGTAACGTCAATATTCTCTTAATCGACTTCAATCGTTTTTTATTATTATTTTTATTAGAAATGGGAAGACACGATGATCTCTGGAGTTTGTTCTACATGCTAGTAGAATTTGTTAATGGCCAGTTGCCGTGGAGAAAAGTCAAAGATAAAGAACAAGTAGGGTTGATGAAAGAAAAATACGACCATAGGTTACTCTTAAAACATTTGCCGTCCGATCTGAAACAGTTTCTCGACCACATACAAAGTTTAGAATACGCCGATAAGCCCGATTATCAAGTTGGTATTCGTTAAAAAAAATTCGTCGATTTTAATTATTGTTTTTCTAGATGTTGATCTCGTTGTTTGAACGTTGTATGAAAAGACGCGGGGTTAAACCCACAGATCCCTACGATTGGGAGAAAACTCCTGCTGGTGATAACGTAACTGTTTCACAAACAACAGAAACGCAACTACCGACGGCACCGACGACGTTGCCAAGACATACCAAACACACCCCTACCGACAACAATCAAGAAAATATCGAGCCCACCGATAATAAAGAGGTTTTTTTGTTTGTTTTTTATATAAATCTATAGACAAGGTTTCATGATAATTTCGCAGGCTCAACTTGAAGCGAGGCGCAGGCGCATCGAAACTGAAAATACAGTACCTCTGGTGACGGACGCTCAAACTAATGCTGGCGGCAGACCCGCTGTCGACAAAAACTGCAACGCCACTGCTGTGGAGCAAGTTCAACAAGGTAACAAGCTAACACTTTCACTTAATATCGATTGGAGGGTATATATCCAACATTTTCATAAGTTTACGCGAGTCAGGTCGGTAACTATTTTACCGACACTAGTTCCACTGCAGTTTCAGTTTATTTAGTAGAAAATTTTGTGAAGTCATGTGGGTAACTGTTTTACCGGCTCTTGCGTAACGCCAATTTGAGTGATCTATTTATACGAAATATTTACACATTATTGCTATTAGAAGAGAATTGCGTTTACACTTTGAATTGATTAAGTCAATTATTGCGATTTTATGTCCAGCCATCTGAAATCTATACGCGAGTCAAGTTAATAACTTTTCAAAAGTGAGGTCGGTAGCTATTTTACCGCTCCAACGTCGATTTCTTATGTAATAGAGATATTTGTATACTTTGTTCATTTGAAATTTCCTCACTATGAAAGTGGATAACTGTTTTACCGACTTTACGTGGGCATTGATTTGATTCTGTGCAATAGAAATATTTTTATACCTTTACTCATTTGAAACGTCTTGGTGGGTTAGATGGATAACTGTTTTATCGATTGTAGACTACGATTTTAGTGTTGATACTAGAAGCTTTTTTACATTTACTTGTTTTAAATGTCAGGACGTTAACTGTTTTACCGACTTCAGCTCAGCTTTGATTTGAGAAAATGATATAGAAATATTTTCATACATATACTCATCTTAACACCTTCACAAGTCGAGAGGTAACTGTTTTACCGACTTCAACTTGACTTCGTTAATTTAAACGACGTTGATTTGAGGATGAGAAATATTTTAAGTCACAGGTTGGGTTGATAACTATTTTACCGACTGCAGCTCCAACCGTAGTTTTATTGTATGCACAAAAGCGATTTGTGCATTTTCTTATTTGACGTGTCTACTCGAGTTAACGAACTGTTTTACCGACTTCAGCTCCACGGCGGCGGGCCACGTCCCATTTGGAGCAGGCTCCGGAACGTCTCGACAACGAGGCAGTGGCGTCCGCCAAATCCACATCCGACGCCAACCAAAAGCCGACACCTTTACGCAAAAGTCAATCGGGCGTCGCAACTTTGGGTCGTTTACGTGTAGCGACGCCCGCGCCAAACAGCGGCGGCGGAAGTCTAGTCGATTCTCCGGCAACTCCCGAACAGGAGCGACCCAGGAGACGACAACCGTCAGCAGCACGTAGTTCACGTTCGGGATTACGCGACCAAAGTCTCACCCAGTTTGCGGTAATGGACGACGAAAACGTCAGTCAACAAGTATGTTGTTTGTTTTTTTTTTATTCGAAAATGATTTTCTTACGTAATTTTTTTACAGGTGACTCGAGGTGGTGCTTTAACGTTGGCAAGTCAATGGAAATCGCAGTTTGACGATAGTGAAGAGACCACCGACAACGAGTGGAAACCGGAAAGTCCGGAACATAGGGCGACGTTGGCGCCGACTGAACCGATTGTGGCGGGAGTACCGCCGGCTTTGAGTAGGATAAGTGAGGATTCTAGGACTAGCCATAAGAAATATATCAATATAGCGGGCATCGAGGATTACCCAGAATTAATGGGTAAGGGGAGGAGAGGGAGAGTTTGGTTCAACTCGAAACTCAATTCAACTTATAATTATTTAAAATCACTCGAAGACACCGTTTCTTCGTTACAATCGAGTATTTAATATATAGAACTCGGTTCAACTCGATTTTTTGGTTCAGTTGACAAAATAACTCTACAAAGTCCTCGCTTCTACCGCAAATAGTTCAATTCAGTTAAGGGCCGTCGCAGAACTTAGTTCAACTTGTCAATTTTCGTTTTATTTTCGGCATTCTAACGTGGAAAACTCACTTTTACGTTGAACTGAGTTTAGGGGTTTTTAACACAACTAAACTCAAATCAACAAAATCGGAGCTAATTTGGACATAATCTCAAACTTACGCTTCTACTACAAAACAAAACCATTGATGGCTGTTTCGGAACTTACTTCAACTCAAGATTTGCTATAGTATGCTCAGTTTTAAGTACACTTAAACTCTGTTAATAATTAAATTTGTTGAAAGTATTTCAAACAAATTAACTCAACTGAGTTCAAATTTTGTGATTGCTGGAAGTCGATTTTTTTTCAAATTCGGCTCACCTGTAATTTGTCTTCGCCTTCCTTTACTCTTGTGATTTTAGGTAAAATTTTGAATTATTTCTATTGACTTCCAAGGAATAAATTAAAACTCAGGTCAACCTTCAAGTTAGTTGTAGAACTAAAGTTTTTTTTATAAGACCAATTGGAAACTATTTTTGCCAAACTCGAATCGACTCTTAAATAAATAATTCGTAAACTCAGTTGTGCTTCAAGTGGCTTATTGAAACTCAGTTCAACTTTTTAACCAAACTTTTCAAGCTCAGATTTGAAAATGCCGGAGCTTCAACTAAAGTTTTCAATGGGTTTTGAAGTCACTTTAACTCCAAGTGGCTGATTCAACTCAGTTCAACCAAGGTGTTGCAGCTGCATTACGAAAATCAGTTATTGATGAATTAAAAGTTGCACAAGGAGATTGCATTAAAATGTGAAAACTGTTGAACTGAGTTCAAGCTTCTCTAAGCCAAGATCATCTAAAAAATATTTTTTCAACCCCAGATCAATTGAAAATTATTCTCAGCTGACTTTGCCTTAAACTGTGGTGTATTTAGAAAAATTTTGAACTATTCTCAAATGTTTGCTATCAAATATTTTTGAACTCAGTTGAACCTTCAAGTAAGTCCTAGAATTCAAGATTTCTCCCCCAATTGAAAAAGTGATTTCTTTTCGAACTCAGAGCAGCTCCACGTTGTTAAGTAACGGAACTGTTTCGTGATTTATTTTTTTTACATAAATTTATATACTTTTTTGTTCTACCGTTGTCCTTGAAAATTTGCGACCTTGAACTAAATCGGTTCTAACTTCGGTTGTTAACTGATTAAACAGGCCATACATAACCGTGCTTTTAATGCAAATCTGATTTATACCCGTTACGATTTACACCCGCCCTCCTTCTAAATGTTTAGTTTTAAGATTTTGACTGTTAAGTTCGTTATGTTAAGAAGTTTTTCTAATATACTGTTGAAAATACAAAAGTTTTCAACTCGACCTTTGACTTTACCACACAGATAAGGCACAATCAAGGCCCTAAGTATTTGTTAGAATTTTTTTTCTCGGCCCCAAACCGACTTAAGTAGCGTTTCAAAAATACTTACGACCCTGACAACCATTGACAGGGGCAGGTGTTCTTCTCTCTCCTGTCGAAACTTTCTATTCGAATAAATGGCACACTTGTGTTTATTTATTTCGCCTTGAAACGAATTATTCGGCTCTAAAGGGGTCAAACTCAGATAGTCATCAATCACGTCTCGATCGTTGTCGCATTGTTTTCGAAACGACTCGCCAAACACTCCCGTTTTAATTTTAACCCGACAGAGATACATCACGTTACATATTTCCAGAGACAGAAAAAAATAATTATATTTGTAACAGTAGGCGAAGGGTCTCAACTGCCAACGCCACAACGAATCAGTGACAAGTGTTTCATGCGTTAACAAGTGCTAGAGCTCCCAGAAGTAAGTACCTAGAAAAGAGCGAGAGAGAGAGAAAGAGGGGTGGCCACCCGCTGTTGTTGAGTCCTTGAGTGCCGAATAAATTTGTTGTTCGTGTTTTTTTGTTTTCTTTTGCCTTTTGTGTTTTAATGTTGTTGATTTTTTTTTATTGTATGAACTTTTTTTATTGTAAATGTTTTCAGGGGGACTGCCCAGGGCTTGGTCCACCCCTTCGCTCGGACCTTATGTTAGATCGGGGTTGAAACCGCCTCTTTTACAACAAGCAGCTTTCGACGATCTCATATTCAGGGTTGACGTCATGAGGAACGTGGCGTCCAGACATTTACAAGATGAAAACGTGGAAGAACCGAAATTAGCCGACAACGTCAAATGGGGCAGTTTACCTATGATCAATCTCGCCGACAAAGAAGAACAGAAAAGCAACGAAGACGAGGCACAAAACGGCGACGAAGGGTTGCAAGAGGTAATTTGGTTGCAGCTCCGTTTTCGCTACGCTTCCGTTTCTTCAAATTTGCTCTTCCTTTCTTTTTTGGAACTGTATCATTTCACTTAACGTCGTGTTGGTGACGCTTCGTTTTTATAATTCTTTAGTTTTTTTTATAATTTAATAAGTCCACTAAAAGATCCTTGCAGCAGATAAAAGTCAGGATTGTGGTACGCAAATCAAATTATTTCAGTAGTTTTTCTTTTACAAAAATTATTTATCTGAAAAAAGGTTGAAAGAAAATTTAATTTATTAATTCTATTGGTTTTGCCATGAAGCATATTCTTTGAAGTGTAGTGAAAGCAAAATTGTGATTCGCTCCACTAATAAAATAATTCTTTTGTCAATTTTTTCCGTCACTTTTCTATGTTTCATACATTTTTGTTTGGCAGGTGGCCGGGAAGTTGGAGATCCGAGTAGTGCCAAAAGAGACCGTTCCTAGACCGCAAACCTTGTCTCCGGTCAAAGTGGTCGAAAACGGCGACAGCACGCCCGCCGACCAGCCGGAACAGCCCAGAGTGAAACTAGAACGAACGAAAAGCATATTGAAACAAAGCAGCAAAGAAAGAACGGACAACCCCGACTTGCCCAGTCCCAAAAAAGAACAAATCACTTTCGCTCCCGAACCGATAGTAAAAAAACGCGTGAGTCTCGAAGGTGGCGACGAATTAATAAACAAAGAATCCGTCGTCGTTATCGAAAAACAACCGGAATCAAAAGAACCGAATCTAGAAGTTAAAGTTAAGGAACGAAGCGAGAGCGAATCGAGTAGTTCAGAATCGGAAGCGAAAAATTCCGAAAAAATCAAAGGCAGCGGCACGAGATCGCCCCGGTTATCTTTGAGCGGTTCCAATTCTCACATCAACTTCCACGCGGTCGAATCGTTGAGTCGTAGCAATTCGCAGAAGGCTGTGTCGAAACCGTTGGAGAAAATTAAAAATAATTTAGTACATTCGACGTCCGATAGCAGTTCGAGTACGCAAGAAAGGGCGGAAAGAGATTTGAGGAACAAGAGGAACGCGGTAGGGGAAAAAGTTCAAGTTAACGTTGTCGACGTCAAACGACATAAAGTGATGTGTTCGGCCGGTGTCGATTTAAACACTAATCCCGCTGTCACTTTCGTTTCGGCAACAGCGGAGCCGAGGTGAGTACGAAGAGATTGGCACAACAATAAAGTTTTTTTACGCCTTTTTTCTTTTTTTTTTGTTAACTTTCTTTGCTTTTAATTTTCGTTAACCCGCATCTGCGCGACCACAAAAAAGTTTTGTTAAAAAACCAGCGGTATAACGTCACGGTTTTTGGTGGGCGAAATGTTCAATTAGCTGAAATTAATATTTTAATAATGCAAATAACCCACTTCAACTTTGCGGTTTTTCTTTATTTGCGGTCTACGATACGAAAAACTGTTGTGTGTGTTTTTGTGAAATTTTTATTTTGTTGCAGAGAAAAGCGGTCTATGGCCAACGGGCTCAGTCCGGGTCTGGACGAACAGTCTGAATACTTCGACGCCACCGAGAATCCCTTGTTCAAGGACAAACGTCACGAACAGGATGACGAGGACAGCGGCGTCGACAACGCCAGTCAGATACTGAGAGAATCTTCCGTGGGTACCTTCCCATTATTTTTTATCGTTTCAGTTAATGTTCCTTAACGATTTTCCTTTTTTTTCTCCTTGTTAACAGACGAGTCCTGCCATGATGGATCCGGGCAGGATCTCGAAAATTCCCGTGGCCGTAGGAGGTCAACGTTTGGCGAAGTGCATGTCGTGGTCGGGCGATCTCACACCGGGTCTGCGCAGGCGTCGACAAGTCGAGAAGTACGTTACGGATCCCAGCCAATTGAATCTCAGGTTCAAACGTCACTCGACGGCAGGCGGTGAGTTACGGTTGGTCAAAGTCGAGGACACTCATAAATGTTCTTTATTTGGACCACATGTTTATCAAAAGAAATTAACCGTCTAAGTTACATTATGTAAAAAACGAACCAAAAATTTGTTCTTAATTTGTTTAAACGGGGCTTTAGGCCGAATGTCACTTTATATAATTTCTACACATGTAAAATAATAAGGAACCCTCCGTTTTAAACAAGAAATTAATTTTTTTAGTTATATTTTAAAGAAGGGCACAAGTGTAGGACCAAAGAATCAGTTTCTACCTTGTGTAAAGAGGGATTCCGGCCAAATTCCACTTCATATAATTTCTACACATGTAAAATAATAAGCAACCCTCCGTTTTAAACAACAAATTAATTTTTTTAGTTATATTTTAAAGAAGGGCACAAGTGTAGGACCAAAGAATCAGTTTCTACCTTGTGTAAAGAGGGCTTTCGGTCGAATTCCACTTCATATAATTTCTACACATGTAAAATAATAAGCAACCCTCCGTTTTAAACAACAAATTAATTTTTTTTAGTTATATTTTAAAGAAGGGCACAAGTGTAGGACCAAAGAATCAGTTTCTACCTTGTGTAAAGAGGGCTTCCGGCCGAATTCCACTTCATATAATTTCTACACATGTAAAATAATAAGCAACCCTCCGTTTTAAACAACAAATTAATTTTTTTTAGTTATATTTTAAAGAAGGGCACAAGTGTAGGACCAAAGAATCAGTTTCTACCTTGTGTAAAGAGGGCTTTCGGTCGAATTCCACTTCATATAATTTCTACACATGTAAAATAATAAGCAACCCTCCGTTTTAAACAACAAATTAATTTTTTTTAGTTATATTTTAAAGAAGGGCACAAGTGTAGGACCAAAGAATCAGTTTCTACCTTGTGTAAAGAGGGCTTCCGGCCGAATTCCACTTCATATAATTTCTACACATGTAAAATAATAAGCAACCCTCCGTTTTAAACAACAAATTAATTTTTTTTAGTTATATTTTAAAGAAGGGCACAAGTGTAGGACCAAAGAATCAGTTTCTACCTTGTGTAAAGAGGGCTTTCGGTCGAATTCCACTTCATATAATTTCTACACATGTAAAATAATAAGCAACCCTCCGTTTTAAACAAGAAATTAATTTTTTTAGTTATATTTTAAAGAAGGGCACAAGTGTAGGACCAAAGAATCAGTTTCTACCTTGTGTAAAGAGGGCTTTCGGTCGAATTCCACTTCATATAATTTCTACACATGTAAAATAATAAGCAACCCTCCGTTTTAAACAACAAATTAATCTTTTTTAGTTATATTTTAAAGAAGGGCACAAGTGTAGGACCAAAGAATCAGTTTCTACCTTGTGTAAAGAGGGCTTTCGGTCGAATTCCACTTCATATAATTTCTACACATGTAAAATAATAAGCAACCCTCCGTTTTAAACAACAAATTAATCTTTTTTAGTTATATTTTAAAGAAGGGCACAAGTGTAGGACCAAAGAATCAGTTTCTACCTTGTGTAAAGAGGGCTTTCGGTCGAATTCCACTTCATATAATTTCTACACATGTAAAATAATAAGCAACCCTCCGTTTTAAACAACAAATTAATCTTTTTTAGTTATATTTTAAAGAAGGGCACAAGTGTAGGACCAAAGAATCAGTTTCTACCTTGTGTAAAGAGGGCTTTCGGTCGAATTCCACTTCATATAATTTCTACACATGTAAAATAATAAGCAACCCTCCGTTTTAAACAACAAATTAATTTTTTTTAGTTATATTTTAAAGAAGGGCACAAGTGTAGGACCAAAGAATCAGTTTCTACCTTGTGTAAAGAGGGCTTTCGGTCGAATTCCACTTCATATAATTTCTACACATGTAAAATAATAAGCAACCCTCCGTTTTAAACAACAAATTAATTTTTTTTAGTTATATTTTAAAGAAGGGCACAAGTGTAGGACCAAAGAATCAGTTTCTACCTTGTGTAAAGAGGGCTTCCGGCCGAATTCCACTTCATATAATTTCTACACATGTAAAATAATAAGCAACCCTCCGTTTTAAACAACAAATTAATTTTTTTTAGTTATATTTTAAAGAAGGGCACAAGTGTAGGACCAAAGAATCAGTTTCTACCTTGTGTAAAGAGGGCTTCCGGCCGAATTCCACTTCATATAATTTCTACACATGTAAAATAATAAGCAACCCTCCGTTTTAAACAACAAATTAATTTTTTTTAGTTATATTTTAAAGAAGGGCACAAGTGTAGGACCAAAGAATCAGTTTCTATCTTGTGTAAAGAGGGCTTTCGGTCGAATTCCACTTCATATAATTTCTACACATGTAAAATAATAAGCAACCCTCCGTTTTAAACAACAAATTAATTTTTTTTAGTTATATTTTAAAGAAGGGCACAAGTGTAGGACCAAAGAATCAGTTTCTACCTTGTGTAAAGAGGGCTTTCGGTCGAATTCCACTTCATATAATTTCTACACATGTAAAATAATAAGCAACCCTCCGTTTTAAACAACAAATTAATTTTTTTTAGTTATATTTTAAAGAAGGGCACAAGTGTAGGACCAAAGAATCAGTTTCTACCTTGTGTAAAGAGGGCTTTCGGTCGAATTCCACTTCATATAATTTCTACACATGTAAAATAATAAGCAACCCTCCGTTTTAAACAACAAATTAATTTTTTTTAGTTATATTTTAAAGAAGGGCACAAGTGTAGGACCAAAGAATCAGTTTCTACCTTGTGTAAAGAGGGCTTCCGGCCGAATTCCACTTCATATAATTTCTACACATGTAAAATAATAAGCAACCCTCCGTTTTAAACAACAAATTAATTCTTTTTAGTTATATTTTAAAGAAGGGCACAAGTGTAGGACCAAAGAATCAGTTTCTATCTTGTGTAAAGAGGGCTTTCGGTCGAATTCCACTTCATATAATTTCTACACATGTAAAATAATAAGCCACCCTCCGTTTTAAACAACAAATTAATTTTTTTTAGTTATATTTTAAAGAAGGGCACAAGTGTAGGACCAAAGAATCAGTTTCTACCTTGTGTAAAGAGGGCTTCCGGCCGAATTCCACTTTATATAATTTTACACATATAAAATAATAAGAAACCCTTCGTTTTAAAGAAGAATTTAAATCTTTTAAGTTACATTCCCAGAAAAGGGAGATTAAACGAATCTTGAAAACGGTGAAACTCCCCATGGCGGCTGCTTGCCGAAATTACTTGGTTTTGATGGTTGTTTTTTGTAGGCGTGCGTCCGTCCCGCGGCATCCCGACTTGTTTGATCGGCGCCCCCGAGAGTTCGCCCGACACGTCGGAGGGTCCGCCGCCGCCGCCCGCCGGGGATCCCCCCTCGGAGAGTCAGGTCAGATGCAGGCGGTTCAGGCCGGTCACATAGTGAACGGACTAGCTACGACGTGTACATAATAATAAGAAACAAAAACACTGGACATGGGATGTATTTACATAGAGATTGACGGGAGTTTTTAAACTATATTCAGAACGTGTTGCCTTTTGTAGCTTGTTTGTTAACGAAATATTTTGAAACAAAAAAAAATTAATTAAGTCTCGAAAGCGAAAAGAGTCAAACGGTCACACCTGCTCTCTTTGTAGATATGATTCGGTTCAATGCTGACAATTGTGATTTTATTTTAGTTTTTGGATAAGGTACCCGAGAAATTTGGGGCCGCGGGAACGGGGTCGATTGATTGGATCCTCAAATTTTTATATTGCGGTTGTGTTATTTCGTTTGTTATGTGTTTGTTGTCAAGTTCTTTAATCGATTTCGACAGTGGACGACATCGAAATTTGTTTTTTTTTTTTAATATTTTTTTTATTTTAATCATTGTTAATTAAGATTAAAGAAGTTGATAAGAGTATTTTTATTAATACAACAAACTGATTTTGATGATGAATTTTTTTCGGTTACTTAAGTATTGAATGAGTCGAGAATCTAGTCAGACAAGTACGTTATTTTTTTAAAGTACTTGAAATATCTAGTCATAGATCTGAAATAATTAATAAAGTTATTTAAAAAAAAATAATGCTCTGTATAAATTGATATTACGCGATGAAATAGCTATTTGAAAATTGTACTGTTACTGAATAATTTTTAGACTGCTAATGATATTGTTTTTATTTTTTTTCTTGTTTTATTGTACGTTTTTGTTTTTGTTCTAGCGCTATAAATTATTATAGTTGATAATTAAATTAATTATAATAATTGCGGTTGTTTTTCAGATCCGGCCTATCCTCTCCTCACGCTCCCAGAAACTTAAGCAAAATTTTTTCTACAACACGCAAGTCGAGTTTCGCATAAACAATTAATTTTAAACGCGATTATTTCTACTTGGCAAAATATATAATTGCGTTATCTTCACATCATTCGGTGAAACATTTCAAGTGTTACTAAGTTGTCCTAAGTATCTAGACCATCAAAAGGTATGTTGTAATCAGTTACTAAGTTTTTGTAGCCCACTTGAATTCTTGATTCATAACGAGGTCTGTACTGTGTCCCATATTTTTCTAATGGGCAGTTTATGGTTATATGCGAAATATTGCTATTTATTATTAAATTATAATCTAATGATTGAAGACGACCACAGCGCCACCTAACCATCTTTGATTCAATTATTGATTTAAAAACTAATCGCTGTTACAAATTCGCACATACTTTTTGGATGTTAAAATAAATTTGATTATTTGAACTCTGCTTTTGTTTTAAGTTCTAAAGTATAGAAAATCGCAATTCATATTGCACTAATTCTATTAACTTATAGCAAATTCATTTTGTTTTAGAGAAGGATTCCTCTTTCAGTACTACACAGCTTCGAGTTCATGGCACTACTTTGATTTTTAGCTGTATACTTTTGTTAAATTAGAAATCACATTGTCATCGTATTAAATGTTAGTTGTTTGAATTTGTTAATAACAAATTAACGTTGTCATCAAAAAAATAGGATTGCGACATCACTTGAAGTTATTCGGTTGTTGCGTTTACACAATAATTTATGTTGAAGAAGTGTCTTCTAAAATTGTTTATACTCAAGCACTATTTGGCGATATAAAATTACGTCATCCTTATTAAGCACACGTTTACATTTTCTTCTTCCTTTTTCATTTTACTATCTTCTTCCATGAGATGTATTTATTGTTCAATTTCTTAATTTTATTTTTTCTTAAGCCTTCTTTTATTTTAGTTACACAATATCTTCTGTCTTTCCTTTTTTCTTCTCTTGGTTTTTGTTTCTTGATAAATTTTTCTGTTTTTATTATTTCTTTAAAGATTTCATTTGTTTCCATATTTTCATTATCTTATTAACTTTTGTATATTTTGTTCTTCTACATGTTCGCCTGGGTTTGCATTGCTTTACTTTATCTATATTTTGTTCCACATAATGAGTTATATACCTTTTTTGGTCCAATATAATTTTTTCCCTTCATTTTTGAAATTCGGAATTTTTTTATTTGTAATAAAATTATTAATACTTTACTACAAAAATTTTCCCTAAGTACCAGTTGCATTCTGTTCTTTTTATATTATTCTGTTTCTGAATGTATCTTTTTATGTTAAGTTAGGAAGGTAAAAGTATCTTTTTCTACTGCTACGTCTGTTATTTTTAATTCTCCTCTGTCTAGAGCCACTCCATTTTTTCACTTTTGTTTTGTTTTGTGCTAATGTCTTTTTACAGTTCGTGCTCATTCAGAGATTTGTTTTCCAAATTGTTCTTTCTTTATTTTTATTACACTTCACCATTTCTTATTCTTCTTCTGTTTGTCTTCGTTGCTTGATGAAATTTTCTCTATTGTTTTTACGGTTTGTTTAAAAAACTTTTAGTTCTAGTCCTACTTCTTGATTTTTATTTGTACTTTATGTTGTTTGCCCTGTGTCAATTTTGGTATATTTTTTCCTTAATCGATTATCTCTTGGATTTTAACTTTTTTTTGTTCTCTTCATTTATTTTCAATTCTGTTTTTCTTGATGTTCGACAAGCATCTTTTGTTATTATTTTAATACCAGAAATTTTTACCCTCGCTACTAGTTGCACTCTGCTGGTTTTTCTAGTGTTCGCTTTCTAAATGATTTTTCCTAATTAAATTTCAGAGATCTTTCCAGTTTTTTCGATTCTTTGTTGATTCGCTTTTTATTTTCTCTTTCTTTCTTGGAGTTTTTCCATACATCACTAAACATTTCTTTCTCCTTTTTAAAATTATTCGAAATTTGTATACTCAACCCTTTCAGTTGTCTTTCTTGGTACAGCTTAGTTTGTTTTCTGAGTAGTTCAATGTATCAATTTCTTGATTTTCTCTTTTTTTATCGCAGCTACTGTAGCTGGCAGAATTTTTTTTTCGTAATTGCAACAATTGTCTTCTTTAATCTTATCTTTGTATACCTTGGAATTCGCCGCGCAATTGTATTATTTGATTACTTTCTTACACATGTTTTGTAGTTTGATAGTTTGCCAAGGTCCCGTTGATTATTACAAAAATTTAAAGTTACCACCATCAACGGAAGAGGAAGATCTTGATTTTTTCGTGTCATCTTATTTTATCTTCTTGGAGTTACTTTTTCTAGAAGCCCGTTGCTTTTCGTATCCAGCTTCGCGGGGGAAAATCTCAAATTGCCAAATTTTGGCACTCAAGTGTGATTTACCAACAGATTAGATAAAATCGCGCCAGTCTCGGAGCCAACTTGCAATTTATCTTGTTTCAACTTTTATTTACTATGCAAGATGCAACGACATTTCTAGTTATTACCAGAATTCTTCCAGTAATCCAACAACTATGGAGGAAATAGCACAATTGACGTCCAAACTTAAGGTAAATCATTCAAATTTCCCTCCAATTTTACGCAAACGTTACAAAAAAATTCAAATAATTTCCGAAAATTAACCACCAAAATTTCTCCAAATCATATTAGTGATTATTTATTGTTGAATTTTTGTTAACTAAAAAAAAACGACGTGGATTATCGCTAGTAGTAGATAAAAAGTGACGCTACAATGTTTGCGTTGATAAGTTGGCGACATTGTCTCGTCTCAGTTCAAATTGACGCTACGCCGCTGGTAAACGTCATTCGGAACCTAACCTTGTTAGTGTACGGATAGTGAAAATTGAAATCTTCTTCCCCTAATTTTTTCAATAGTGCGAAATTAAAAGTGAATCTTCAAAAATTCCATTTTAGTGTAATCGCGTTGTTATCGAGTGTCTGTAAAATTTTCGTGAATTTCTTCCAATTGATTTTATCAAAGGTGCGTTGTGTTGTTTGGTGTCGGGGTGTCGGCGGCAATTTCGAAAAATGACGTCCGCGCCGCCCCTCAATTTCGTCGTCTATCGATTTTCCAACCCCAGTCGGTCGGGTTAGCTTGACGAGTCGAGGGGCGGCCGGTCGACATGCAAACTGTGTCTAAGTGTCGTAAAGTTTTTTCGAAATTGCCTCAATCGTTTATATCGAAAAAAAATTGTTTTTCTAAAACTTGGCTCGATTTGTTCTATAAACAGATGTCGGGTGATTCAATGGAAATGAGAGAGTTGGCGTCCAGAATATGCAGAGATTACTTATCTGGAGCCTGGAAATCGGTCACCGCCAACAACATCGGATTCAAACATATCAGGTGAGGAATCGGGGAATTACCCAAATATGACAACAATTCCTTGATTGGGCGAAAAAATGGACCCTAGTAACGTCACGAACAAGACACGCCCCCTCGATTGGCGACTTGTGACGTCGCGATCTAGACATTTCAGAACGGTAACGTGAAACGTAAGCAAATCATTACCGTTACGTTTCTCAATAATTATTCTAGAAACTCCCAGAAATGCTGCGATTTCAAAAAATCGCATCAATTTTTAAGTATTTTTTTCTCTAGGAGTCATCTTACGGGTGAATTCGGCCTAAAAAGATCAAAATTGACACTTCAAGTATTCATTCTAAATTTTCGTTAGTCGAAATTCACTTGAAGAATTTCTATTGGTCGTCTTGGCGCTACGGTCGTGTGTCGCGAATGACGTAACACTTTAGCCACGCCTCTTTAGAATCGTTGGAATTTTCAGCGAAATCAATCTGGAAATGCCAAACAAATAAACAATACTTAGAAATTGTAAACAAAACACTACAATAACTATTCATTTGTGTATAATAAATTCTTGCGAAGTGACTGACGTGACCCAGAGTCATTTCCTTTTTTTCGATTAGAATTGCAAATTATCGCCGTTACAGTCTGCTAGTTGACTAGATGAACAGCTGAAGGACAAGGACGCATTAAGGATAGTCAATTGAATTTTTTGCACGTTTATGTTAATTTTTATCAAAATATTATCGTGACGTTTTGTTTAAAAAGTAAACAGTCAACAAAAATTTTTGAGATTCCTGTCGCTTCATTGTGAGCAATAAAAACTTTACAGTAACCTAGACGTTTGTTGATAACGATTAAAAAAATCGTGGTAATTCCTCAATCTTTATGCTATCTACAAGATGACATTGTTGCGAAAACCGCAATTGTTCTTTCAAAACGCCACAGATGCAACGAAGAAAGTTTTTTAGGTCATTCCGTCTAGTTGGCTGTAAACGGAATCGATTGGTTACTTCGATGTTGTAGATACAATGACGTTAATAATCGAGGGTGCTATTGTTGAATTTCGTCAGTTGGTTGCTTGACAACTGTCATTTGAACTGTCAGCTGTCAGATTTAGTAAGACAACGCTACTATTTCTGTGCATTGTAAATAGAAATAGAAAAAAACTAGTCCCTGGATGTCAGAAAAGTGACGTTTTTGACGTTTATTGAACGAAATGTAGCGACAAACCTTTTAAATCTCTAGGTCACCCCTGATGATGAATTTTATTGATCGTGCTGTATACGGTGCGCGTGTAAATGTTGAAATAAATTAACAAAACTGACTTCTAGTTTAGTAACGGATTTTTTGACGTCAATGACGATAGAATTACGAAATTTGCAACCATTTTTTTTAATATTATTACAACAAATTAATCTTCGTTAAGTTTTTGATATTTAGAAAATTAGCAAAATTATTTATTAAATTTTTTGTTGTATTTAATTAAATTCGAAGCTAACATTAATTTATTACATTTTTTAGACAGTTGACTTGGATTTGAAAATGACTTCGAAAATTTTATTATTATTTATGTAATTTTTGACTAGAAAATAATTTTGAATGGAAATTAAGAATGACTTACTTACAGTTTGAAGTGACTTGAATGGCAGTTTCTTAATTGTCGACTAAAGTCTGAAATGGGTAGCTATAAGGCACTGTCAAAACACCTATATAAGTCATATTTGAAATGCCTTACTATAAAATTCTAAAAATGATTTTAGTAACTAGTTTTTATGTCTCATTTTTTATATTTTATGATTGTATGAAAAATGACTTGTGAGTCATTTTAATAATTTGACGCCATTTATGTAATTGTTTCAACGAAAAAAATCGAATCGAACTTATGTTATCAATAAATTCGCATGATTACATCTAAACTGATTAAAGAGAAATCGAAATTTGAAGTGATTTATGACAAAATCGATTTCATAGATTGTTATCATGTTATGTTATTGAACGTCTCAAGGAGCGTTATGGTGTCAATAGAAAATTAATCAAATTATTTTAAAATAGGTAGCTTCAAGTCACTTTCAAAACACTGAATGATTGAAATGACTTAGTTTGAACCTACAGAAAGAGTTTAGTAACTAGTTTTTATGTCGCATTTTGAAATTTTTTAATTTCATTATTTATTTCATTAATTTGACAATGCAACTACGTATTTGAAATGACTTAGAAAATTTTCCGAATTCTAAAAGCTGACCTGGTATTGAACTTGACTTCCACCATATTTTAGGATGTTGCGCTAAAAGTATTAAATCATATTTTTTGTTAGTAAAGTGACTTGATTTTCAGAATTTGAAAAGACTTACATACAGATTTTCACCAAAAAACCGAACAGAATTTTTATAACAATTTTTACTATTAGTAAATTTTTGTTGTCATAACGAATCAGTTGAAAAAAATTGAAATTTGATGTGACTTTTTATAAAATATTTTCATATCACGTTATTGAATGTGTCTAAGTGGGGTTGTGGTGTCTATAGAAAACAGAATGAATTATTTTGAAATATATACTATTAAGTCACTTTCAAAATATTCAATAGAGCCAGATCTTTGAAATGACTTACTATGAAATTGCAGAAAGGGTTTAATAATTTGTTTCTATGTCGCATTTTTAAGTTCTACTTATTTCATTAATTTTGTAACAACATGTTGAAATGACTTGGTTTTGAACTTGACTTTGAAACGATTTACGTACAATTTTTCACTATAAAGCCGAACAGAATTTTATAACAATTTTTACTGTTAAATTCGCGTTGACATTTAAACCATTTAAGGAAAAATCGGAATTTGATGTGACTTATTACAGAATCTTTTTTATAATTTTTACAATTATGGAAATTTTTTGTCGATTACTCAAATTGAAGATGAAATACTGTAACGATGCACATTTACCATGTTAAGATTCAGGATAAGTCACTCAACTCCGTAAGGTACAAGTCAACAAATGATAACCTTTTCCTCTTTGTAATTTTTTACTAGTTTCTGATCTTTCAGGGTTCAAATTTGAATCCGATTAGATTATCTAATTGACTGTTAACTTTATTGGTTCGTCTCATGGAAGTTTTTTTTTTTTAATTCGATTATCTTTTGTCTGATCGGTTTTCTGATGGCGAAGCTCTTTTATTATCTGCCTTTGCAGCCTTGATCTGAAAACTAAATAAAAGATAACGTGGGACAAAAATACAGCGAGACAACAAAGTGCAAGTACGGTAAATAGCGGAAATTTCCTCTAGGACTTTAACTACTTTTCCCAGAAGTGAATCCGTAAAGTTCCATCACTGTCATTGGTAAAATTTTTCCAATAATTACTATTAAGTATGTCAATGGATAAACAAATTACGAATTTCTGTAAAACGCGTAGTTTGAGAAATTTGTTAAAAATTTGACTAACATAAATTACAACTTTAAATGGAAGCGTAAAATTGATAAAAAAACAGTAAAGAAGCAATAAAATTAAATGAAAATAATGCACAAAATTGCGATATTAATTTTATTAACAATAAATTTTTGTTAACAATCACGATCTTTGCCGCAAAAAAACTCAAATGCATCGATACGAGGTAACTAAAAATAGTTTGGAGATGTTACGTCACGTGTGGACTTTGCATTTTCGTGTGGCCTCATCATGTTTTTTTCTTGTCTGAATTTTTCTGACAAATTTTGCGATTCCATGCAATTTGCTTCACTTGATTACTAACGAAGTTCTCTTGAACTGTCTTAATGAACGACGCATGCAAATCACGGAAGATTGATGACCCTGTGCGACCCTTGTTCGCGAAATGTAACGTTGCAACCTCGAAGACAGCGAAATTTAATTTTTTTAGTAGTAAGACCGTCGAGGTGACGTCGCTTTACTATGATTATAACTTGAAAAAAATTGGAAGCGATTTTGAGGATTTTACCCTAAAAATTGACTTCGAAAAATCGGTAATTGGAAATGTTAGAAAAGTGATGTAAGTCATTTTCAAACGACTTGACATGGTAGAGTTTGAAATGACTTACTAAGGAGTTACGACAACGTTGACACTTTTTAAAATTAATTTTGATGATTATTCGAAAATATGATATTTGAACTATTTGAAATGACTTAATTGTCTATTAGTATCAAGGTATTAATAACTTTTCCGAGCTTGATTATTAAATTGAAACTATTTCTGAAACTAGAAACAAAACATTCATCAGATTAAACGATGTTAAGTAATTAATAGCTTTTTTGATAAAGTCGACGCTATTTTTGAAGTTGACTTGTACAAGCTTATCAAAGATAGAACTTTAAAACCGTTGAATACCGTTTGTAGGTAAATAAAGGTTTGAAAAGAGACTTTAGATTGAATTATTTGTACTTATAATTGATCATTTGAAAAGACTTGGGTGATATTTTTTTAGTTGTCTAATAGGAAACTATTTTTTTAACGGTTAAGATACACAAATGTTGGTACAAAGATAACTTAATGCAGAAATTGCTATCTATTCTCAGGTTTTACGCTGTATTTGGTGACTTTTCAAAATTTTTGAAGTGACTTAAAATTGTTTTTTTCGAAATCACTAGTAAAAGACAAGTTTTGCAATTTGAGGTGAAAGAAGATCAAATAAGTTACTTTTAGACGATTCTGCAATTAGAATTTGATGTGACTTATGCACGAATTTAATAATCCTTCCATTAACTTGCTTTATAATACAAAATTATTTTTTTAATGGTCGAAATGCACAAGTTTTAGTACAAATATAACGCGGAAATTTTTTATCTTCAGATTTTTCTGTGTATTTGGTGACGTTTAAAGATATTTGAAGTGACTTAAAATAGATTTATTTTAGAAATCACTAGTAAAAGGCAAGTTTTGCAATTTGAGGTGAAAGAAGATCAAATAAGTCACTTTTAGACGATTCTGCAATCAGAATTTGATGTGATTTATGCACGAATTTAATAGTCTTTCTATTAACTTGCTTTATAATAGAAAATTATTTTTTAATATTCGAAATGCACAAGCTTTAGTACAAATATAACGCGGAAATTTTTTATCTTTAGATTTTTCTCTGTATTTGGTGACGTTTAAAGATATTTGAAGTGACTTAAAATAGATGTATTTTAGAAATCACTAGTAAAAGGCAAGTTTTGCAATTTAAGGTGAAAGAAGATCAAATTAGTCAATTTTAGACGGTTCTGCAATCAGAATTTGATGTGACTTATGCACGAATTTAATAATCCTTCTATTAACTTGCTTTATAATAGAGAATATTTTTTTTATGGTGGAAATGCACAAGTTTTAGTACAAATATAACGCGGAAATTGCAATTTATCTTCAGATTTTTCTCTGTATTTGGTGACGTTTAAAGATATCTGAAGTGACTTAAAATAGATTTATTTTAGAAATTACTAGTAAAAGGCAAGTTTTGCAATTTAAGGTGAAAGAAGATCAAATAAGTCACTTTTAGACGGTTCTGCAATCAGAATTTGATGTGACTTATGCACGAATTTAATAATCCTTCTATTAACTTGCTTTATAATAGAGAATATTTTTTTATGGTGGAAATGCACAAGTTTTAGTACAAATATAACTCGGAAATTTCAGTTTATCTTCAGATTATTCTCTGTATTTGGTGACGTTTAAAGATATTTGAAGTGACTTAAAATAGATTTATTTTAGAAATTACTAGTAAAAGGCAAGCTTTGCGATTTGAGGTAAAGGAAGATCAAATAAGTCATTTTTAGACGATTCTGCAATCAGAATTTGATGTGACTTATGCACGAATTTAATAATCCTTCTATTAACTTGCTTTATAATAGAAAATATTTTTTTTAATGGTGGAAATGCAGAAGTGTTAGTACAAATATAACGCGGAAATTGCAATTTATCTTCAGGCTTTTCTCTGTATTTGGTGACGTTTAAAGATATTTGAAGTGACTTAAAATAGATTTATTTTAGAAATTACTAGTAAAAGGCAAGCTTTGCGATTTGAGGTAAAGGAAGATCAAATAAGTCACTTTTAGACGATTCTGCAATCAGAATTTGATGTGACTTATGCACGAATTTAATAATCCTTCTATTAACTTGCTTTATAATAGAAAATATTTTTTTTAATGGTGGAAATGCAGAAGTGTTGGTACAAATATAACGCGGAAATTTTTTATCTTCAGATTTTTCTCTGTATTTGGTGACGTTTAAAGATATTTGAAGTGACTTAAAATAGATTTATTTTAGAAATTACTAGTAAAAGGCAAGCTTTGCGATTTGAGGTAAAGGAAGATCAAATAAGTCACTTTTAGACGATTCTGCAATCAGAATTTGATGTGACTTATGCACGAATTTAATAATCCTTCTATTAATTTGCTTTATAATAGAAAATATTTTTTTTAATGGTGGAAATGCAGAAGTGTTAGTACAAATATAACGCGGAAATTGCAATTTATCTTCAGATTTTTCTTTGTATTTGGTGACGTTTAAAGATATTTGAAGTGACTTAAAATGTTTTTTTTTTAAATCACTGGTACCAGGCGAGGTTTTTAATTTGAGGCGTATGAAGACAAAATAAGTCACTTATATGATTCTGATTTAAGTCTTTATCACACTTATTAGCGAAAGTAAACATTTGAAATGACTTAGAGAACTGTTCGGAAGACCAAAAACGTTTCGATTACCATCTAAACTGTTTTTTAAAGAGAATTTGAAGTGACTTACTTAAACTATGCGATTCAAATCTAGTATTTGACTTAACAATTTTAAGTCATTTTTACAGTTTTCAGAATTTTGAACTTGCCTTGTGGCATATTATCAGACATATTGAGGCAAAAAAAAATTTAGTTAAAATAGAAGCACTGAGTGATTCATCAGAATTATTTGATGTGACTTAAGTCAAAAATTTCTAATTATTATTTTTAGTTATTTTTCGAAGCGAACTTGTCGAGGTTTTTTCCGCAATTTTTCCATTTTCAAGAAATATACTTTTTTGAAGCGACTTACTTACGGTTTCGACTTGTTCTTTAATTTTTATTTTTTTCCTCAGTGGCGGTCTTTCCAATTTGCTCTACCACATAAGTCTGCCGGATCCGCTCTCCAGAGAATCGAAAGAAATCGACGAACCCAAAGAGGTTCTGATCCGGGTGTACGGTCAGATGCATGGCGAACGTGCCCTCGAAGCTCTCATCACCGAAAGCGTCATCTTCACACTTCTATCTGAACGCGGTTTGGGTCCGAAATTGCACGGCATCTTCCCCGGCGGTCGCATCGAACAATACATCAACGCCCGACCATTAAAAACGAGAGAATTGGCAGATGAAAAACTGTCGAATCAGATCGCCCAGAAAATGGCCACCATCCACAGCATGGAGGTAAGGTCTTGAGTCGCTAAGGCGTCCCGCTATTCGAGAGGTAAAATTTACATTTTATATAAATAATTTTAATTTTTTTTTTGCTCCCTAAAACAGTCGATCCGATTCAGTTAAATTAAAATTTTGTAGTTTTAGGCGGTGGTGAGTCCATGGTGCGCGTTACTAGACGATGGGTGAAACTCTCTTCCTTAAACCGATGCGATCTTGGAACGATTCAAATCGAGCGACTTATCCAGCTTAAGTATAGTAGACAGCCCGAACCTGGTTGACGTAAAAATCGCACTTACCATTAATCAGATTGGTCGTTTTATTTAAATTTTGTTTTCAATATTTTCTTATCAAGGTAATCGTTGTCAAAATTTACGACGGCCAAGGTATCTCCAAAGGCTACTATACCGCAGCGCAAATATATGTTGCAGATTTCGTTACGGTAAACAAAGTTTCAATTCAATCAAGTGACTTGAATCGCTTCAAACGAGATCGCACCAATCAAAAATCGTAATTTTGACGTAATTGCGCGCCAGTTTTGCCAACTGTACGAAAAAAGTGTTGCCAATATTTCTGGCTTGAGTAACACGATTTGAATTTTGTTGTTGTTGTGAAGCGGTATTCAGTGGCGTTACCGAGGGGGCGGGCCCACTGATTAGATAGCTTCTGCAGGAAGTATTGAAAATGTCACGGGTTTTGACCTTGATCGATGCGAATTTGCGTTCGTGTTGTTTTGTTTTTTTTTTAATTAAAATAAATGTTTGTTTATTTAATTGTTGATTTCCCGAAATTCGGAAGCGGGTTTCCCCATGTTTTGTTCTTAATAAAAAGAAAACAAATTTCGAGTGTTTGTGCGATTCGAGATTGCGAAATTGGGTCTAGGAAAAATACTTCAAAGTCTGGTGGTGCTCTCATAACGTAACGATAAGATGGTGAAACGTCCAGAATTTCTACGTTTAATTTCCGTCATATGATGCTCGAATTTTCTTTGTTAACGTAGTTTTTTCAGTTATCTCTACATATTGACACAATGACATCGTTATCACGTTTGTTGATGAACTGCGTAATAAAGCGATTGCTGGATTGACAACAACTAGCGGCCATGCAAATTAGTTTCGGTGTTTTTAACAATAATAATATTTGCAAATTTTAACTGCTATGAATAACAATTGATAATTGGTAACACTGATCGTCGAGGTTTCCCGAAATCAACCTTAATCTTAATGAAACGTTTTTAGCGTTGTGAAATTTTTTCTCATGGCCGACGAAAATAGCTAGAAAAATCTTCCTATAGTAAACAACTTCAAAAGGATTCGCAAAAATCTATTGTGACTTGTTTAAATAAAATTTAATCGAACAGCTGAAGTTCGTAAACAGACTTCAATTACGAAATTTTTATTGTGGAAGTCATTTTAGTTATATAAGTCACGTAAGTCACTTATCTCGACATGGCTTCATAAATCTCCAAATTTAGAAGCGACGACGCGATTTTTTAGTTGTTATTCTATCCACCAGTGACGACCTCTGATATGGCGTCAATGCACTAAATATAGCGTTTCAAATATTGTAGATAAGTAAATTACAGTAATTAACTCTAAATGACTTAAGGCACAACAGTTATTACCGTAAGTTATTAACTTAAGTGACATAAGTTCAATTAACTAATTTTGACATTTCTTCAAAATGAACAAAAATTACTTAAAACATTTTTTTAATTGTAAAAAAAATTGGTGTGGCTTATACAGACTTTCAAAATGACTCCCAGTTTGCCGTAGTAATAGCGCATGCATTTTCTAGATGCTGAGTGACTTACGAAGATTCTTGAAATGACTTAAAATAGTTTTAGCACTCATAATAATATTGAATATTCTTAATAAGTCACTTACTATGCTGTTAATGAAGTTACATAGTGAGTGACTTAATTTACTTTAAAAAAGTTTATAATTCAGGTTATAGTGGTTTCCATCAGTCGGTAATGGCGTTTTTTTTTGTGTACAATTTTGAAGTACAATCCCGTGTGACTTATTCGGTCAAAAATCTACAACTTTATTTTTACTGATGCTTTAAAATATGCTAACAGTAGCTGTTAGTAGTTTATTAAGTGTAGCTTACAAAGAGACATTGTGAAATCCAGTGTGACTTCAGAAAGTTGAAACAACTCAATTTTCTTCAGATGACTTGTTTAGACATTCAAAATGACTCCATTCAAAATTTTAATATGCTTAAAATATTTTAGAAATAACTTTTAGGCTTGATTAATTGAATTATTGAATTAAAAGTTGTGACTTGAACAAATCTTAAAATGACTTAAATTACTTCAGTATACTTATAATTACAGACAAGTTGTTAGTAACTCAATTGATTAAGTTTTTTATACAGTTAACGAGTGATTTGGGAGCTTGAAGTGACTTAACTTTTTAAATTATGCTCTAGGTAGGTAGCAGAAGGGATCTTCATCTGCTGTTCATGAATTTTTGTCGTAACTGTTAAGAACCCTTGTGACTTAAATGTACCTTCCAGGTGACTTTACATTTACTTACAAAGTTAGATACATGCCAAATGTGAAAGTAATAGTTAAGAAAACTGGACATGAATGTTATAAAATGTTTAATTTTGATTTATTTTAATCTACAATAGAAAATGCCGAGTGACTTACAATGACTTACAGTACTTTTGGTAGTTACAACATATTGATGAAGATCGTTAGTAATTTACTTGACTAACTCCCATTTTTTGAAGTGAAATGAGATAACTCGTGCATCCTCTGGAATGCTGGATGCTTCGAAATGACTTCGTTGTGACTTATGGCAGTTCTAAAACATTCTAAATATAATTTAATTTGATCATAGCAGTTCAGTCACGTAATCATTTGGTGAACCTAACGGTATCCTTAAAAGTGACTTACAAGGAATATTTTAACTACCCAAAGCTTGTATACGAAAATTCTACGCGTAAGTCACTCTGATAATCGATGATTGTTACTTAATTAATTAATTGAAAACCGTTCTGCAAATTATTGCTGTTGTAAGTAGAAGCAACTATAGGATGATAGTGAAATATTACAAACATTTTGAAGTGACTTGCAACCTTCTTTTAAGTCACTTCCACAGCGTAGCGGGAATTATTGTGAATTTCCGAAAATACTTTCGAGTTGTTCGCGGTTTTCTATGTGTGTCCCCAAATTATTTCGTCCAAGTCACTCGAACGACTTACGGTGTAATTTGAAACGACTTAATTTGGGTGTAAAGACAATTTTTTTGCCATAATCACCATAACGCCAATCGGATTGAATTCACGTTTCTAATTGCGTAAGTCATTTTGGAGTGACTTCCCTGTTCCAATTAGAAAAAGTAAACGTCGGATTTTTCACGATTGCTCAAATCGAAGCCAATAACACCTCCGCGTTACCAACAGAAACGAAAATTCTTTTTGTTGATAACAACACAAGATTTTGTTTCGGAAAGACGCGAACTTTTCGCAACTTGTTAGCCGAGATTCGTGAGAAAGTCACGACGCCACATGGTTGCAAAAGAGCAAAATAAATCCAGCCACGGTGCTGTTTTATAAATAGAAAACGAAGAGCATTCATGGGGCGACGGAAATAAGTGATTGCACATAAGTCTGGTAGTAAACGAAGAGAAGAGGTCATCTATTTCGGGTTATCGTCATCACTAAACTTCACAAAGACACGAAAATGTTTTGACCACGAAATAGTTAATTTGAAATTTTGAAATTGTTAATTGAATTTGGCGAGGAATTTTGATCAAGGACGCGTCTCGATCGCACGAATCGATTTTTTTTCTCTATAAAAATCTCGTTTGCTTGCAGGCCGGTATTGATGAAATTTCACCATGGGCCGCCACCAGCCCTCTCTGGTTTTATCATCTCACACACATATGGGGATTTGTTGTTGTTATGTTCTAGCATCGTATCTCTCGAGGCAACACAATCTGAATTACATCTCTCTGTCGTGCCTTCCTGAGGCGCACAACAGGCGGTTTCTCAAAACGTACCTGTTATGTTTCGAGACCACCAAATTGGACGTCCGTCCCAACCGTAGGAATTTCATTCATATGAACTATAAGACACAATTTAAATAAACAATAGTCAAAAAATTAATTGGCAAAATTGACATGTTTTTTGTCGGAGAAACAATCGAAGAGAGGCGAGTAGAACCTCTTCTTATCGAATTTTTTTTGCTTAATTTTCGCGTCATTCATCATCTCTTTCAATAACATCCATCTTTTCAGTAATTCATCTTTTTTTGGTTTGTTAACGTTATTTTCTAGTTGCATGCCAGTCGTAAAAAAAAACCAAACGAGATTCGTTCAAAAACTCAAAAATCGTTTGTTTTTTTCTCTCCTAACATTTTAGCTAGCAAAACTTCGGTAAGTCACTCGCTGGTTTCTGACTTGACGAACCCAAAAGAGTCCGTTTTTCCTTCTGTTTTGTTTGAATAATAATTATCGTCGTTCGGAGCGAGTGGTCGCGCCGACAGAAAACATGTCTCCGTTGCGTTTTCATTTTTCTTTCTTCAATTAATTTTTATTGAAACTCGTTTCGATTTACCTGCGTGGATGATCGTTGATTGGCGTGTTCCAGGTGCCGTTACACAAAGATCCCGGTTGGCTGTGGGATACTATCGAGAGATGGTTGAAGACTTGCGAGGCACGTTTGAAGAAAGGCGATCTGCCGGATGTGGCTAAAACGTTGATGGATATCGATCTGCGCGCCGAAGGGGTTTGGTTGAAGAAACGATTAGATATGGAGGGTTGTCCGGTCGTTTTTTGTCATAACGACATGCAAGAAGGCAACATTCTTATCGGTCAAGACGAAAGTGAGAACAACAACGATGAACCCAGAATCGTTGTCATAGGTAGGGCGGAAAGGAGTAGCAAGAGAAATTTTTTTTTAGGAAATTTCGGAAACGTTTCTTCCTTTGTTATCGTTAGTTAATTTGACCAATAAGAAGTAAGAAGCGTTTTACTAAAATCGCCAGTAATTATTTTGTGTGGTCTTTGTTTTCTTCTTCAAAATTGTTTTTAACTCTTCACACACACAAATATGTTGTTTGAGATTCTTTTTTTCTTTCTCAAAACCATTTTTAACTGTTAACACACAAATGCATGTTTAGATGTCTTTTTCTTTTTTTAAATTCTTTTAACTTTTAATTTACAAACAATTCATTTGTTATACGTTTTGATATTCTTCTTCTTTTCCAAAATTCTTGTTAAGTCATAGCACATCTATCAATTTTTTCTTTTGATGTTTTAAACCCTTTAACACTCAAATATGATGTTTTAAAGTTTTTTTCCCATTTCAAACCCATTTTTAGCTGTCCAGACACAAAATTTTCAAAATTATTTTTAACTCTGAACGTTAATGTCTTTAATTTATTATGTTTCGATGCAGCTCCGAACACTTTGTTACTTATTTTAGTATTTTTTCTTTGTTTAAATTGTTACATCCGAGTACTATCTCAACTAACAGAAGCTTTTTCTTCAGATTTCGAATATTGCTCCTACAACTACAGATCGTTCGACATAGCCAACCATTTCGTTGAATGGGTATACGATTACACGGAGAAGGAAAAACCTTTTTTCAGCGAGCACCAAGATTTTTACCCCACGGAACAGCAACGGTTGCGATTTATCGAAAGTTATCTGACCGAAAGGGGTTCGAATGAATGTCCCCAACAACTATTGAAAGAGGTGGAAGTTTTCACTTTGGCCTCCCACCTCTTCTGGGGCCTATGGGGCATCATCAACGCGGAAACGTCGCAAATCCCTTTTGGCTACTGGGTAGGTCCAGTTAATTGCTGGATTTGATTCAAGTTTTATTAATTAACTCGTCTAGATACGTTCACGTAATAGAATAATAAGATTAAGGAAACGTAAAAATTGCGTTATTTACATTAATAATTTGATTAATGTTAAACATTTTTGTTTTAATCGGTTTTGTGGTTGCAGGAGTACGCGATGTCTAGACTGAACCACTATTTTCGGCTGAAGCAATGGCTGTCCCATAACCGGAAACGAAAAGTGGACGCTTGGGAGTGAACGGACATCAAATAACTAATCGCATCTCTTCCTATCACCGACGACGGTTAACGTCCGCCGGGAGTTCCCAAGAGGCTGAATCGACTTTGTGGAGAATTAAAAAATAAATAAAAACAAAACCAAAATTAAGTGATATTTTATCAATTGGATAATCGGCAATATCGAATTGCGATCCCTATATCGTCACCAAAAAAATCGAGTCGTCTGTGCAAGTGAAACCTATGGATATTCTGGCAGTACCGAATCGTCTACCGTTATCGTAGGAACTCACCAACAGTTTCTAGGAGGTTTAAGACGATTATGTTAGAAATTTTGCTCTGGACCGTTGTTACTTAACCAGTTCTATATGTTGTTTCGTTATTTAATGTACTTAACGTTCGAGACTGATTTTTTACGTCTGGATTTTAATTGCATTTTTAATTCGGTTTATTAGTACTATTCTACTTAAGATTTGTAAATAATTTATTTTACTAAATAAAGTATGGGGTATAACGAGTTACGTGTCGTAATTTCGATTCCTATATTTCTCCATTCTGTGAAGCAATACAATTTTTCATGTTAAATAGTAGGAAAGTAGAGGAAATGTTGGTCAAGTTAAGTTTGTAATACTTATATGAAACAAAAGCACTAATTAGTAGTGCAACAATTGCAACTAAACACATTGGGGTAGCTATTTCAGAAAAATTACCGTTTCTCCCCCATTTGCTTCAGTGGTTGTGAAAAAATTAGTGAAATGGAGTGGAAGAATTTCTTTTTAACATTTAAGGTGTAACATTAATGGCTTTCCTCTTATTTTCTCGTTTTTAATTTATTTTAGTTACAAATTGTTCCAAAATTTCTTTTAAATTAGTTCAAATTTTCTAAGCTTCTTAACTCTACTGTTTATTTAATATTTTTTTTAATAGAAACAATAAAAATTAAAAAGTTTTGCAATATCATTTATCTTGTATTACACACTTGTATTGTTGGTTGCGAAATTTTCAAAAATTTAACTAATTTATTGATTAAATAATTGTATTTAAGTTACTTTTACTAATTAACTGATTTAATAAGAAATTAAAAAATCCTGAAAAAGCTGCGTCTAGTTACGTAACGTTCAACTTAAATGAACGCGCTTTGTCTTACTGCGTTTGCGCTAAAACAAATGCCGATCTTTGAAAATCTCCGGATATTTGCTACTTTAGTGTCGATTTGCGATTAATTTCGTTTTTTGTGGTCGTTTATTCAATAAAGCAATGCGTTTTCTGAAGTTATCATCACTTTTTACCCCTGGACGTTGAATATTTACGAGATCAAGAGGTAAGTGCGTTTTTTTCAAGTTTCAAAAAAAAACTCGTTTTTCTTTCCACATTCTTGCATATTTTACCTTGAATTGTAAAGAGTTTCAGTTTTTTGACCTATTTAATCAAACTGTGGCCCTTGTGCATCAAAATTACGAAAATATTGCAAACATAACCGCAAAAATCACGTCCTTCATGCAATTTATTTCATAGTTGGCCGGGCTTTTAGTGCGCATACGTCAACCAAAATAATCGCCGGTCTTTGAAAATCTCCCAATATTTGCGTGTTTTGTGTCAATTTGCGGCTAATTTCGTTACTTTTGGTCGTTGCTTCAGGAAAGTATCGAGTTTTGCCGTGTTTTCATCAATTTTTATTCCCGGACGTAAAATTTTTGCAAAATCAAGAGGTAAGTGCGTTTCGTTCAAGTTTAAAGAGAAAACTCGGTTTGCATCAAAATTCTTGGTAATTCTACCATAAATTGTCCAAATTTCTTGTTTGTGTAACCTACTTAATCAAATTGTGGCCCTATTGCCTCAGAATTTGGAAGTTTTTTCGAAAATATTGCAAACATAACCAAAGAATTGCGTTCTCTTTCAAAGTAGTTGGCCATGTACTTCGTGGTTATACGTCAGTCAAAAATATTGCAACACCATTTTTTGCAGGTTTTTGGAAAATGGACTGGTTGCGAACTAACAACGTAACTTTGTGATTTGGTTATAACCTGTTTGCACCTTCAGGAAATGAGTAGCCAAAATTTTGTATTTGTAATGTTGAAGTTAATTTAAAATCAAAATCCAAAAATCAAGACAACTTGACAATATCAGCACCCTCTTGACGACTGGGAGCAGTGGGGGTTACTCAACAGATCAAATAGTAACATAAAAAATGAAAACTTCTTTTCAAGGACTAATTTGATGCCCTGTTTTTTACATAATTTCTTAAACGGCAACGTTTTAATTTTTATTTAGCCTGCCATAGAGAATTATACTCAATACAAGTATAAAAACTTCTTTTTTACATCAAACCATTTATTTTTAAATAAGTAAAGAAAGTTTGTGTTTAAGCTTTCAGAACTTTGAAATTTGCTATATTGTTCCGCCCAGTTTGGGGTTGGGGGACGGTCCCAGCCCAATACACAGTCGACAACATCATTAAAATGTGACAATGACAGTGCGCACTTTCTCCAAATGTCACGTCTAATAGTGCTGTCCACTATGTATTGTATAGGGATACTCCCTCCACCCCAAACTGGGTGGAGCTTTACAGCTAATTCCCAGATTAAGCTTAAATGCATATATTGGTCTTTAGTAACTGTCTTTTGCGTTATCTTTAGATTGTTGAATTTATTTTTTAGTAATTTTTTTTACAGGTTATGAACTTTATGTGCGAGCTTTTGTGGTTTTTGACACAGCAGAGATGACGCTTTAAGGCGGTGAGTAGTAGACTTTCTATTGTTTCTTATGATCAAAATCCAAAATTTAAGAAAAATTTGTAAAATTAGCTTCTCTAATGATGGCTAAGAGTGGGGGTACTCAACAGACCAAATAGTAACATAAAAATAAAAACTTCTTTTCAAGGACTAATTTGAGGCTATATTGAATCACATTCTTTTACATAAGTTTTCAAATGGCAACGTTTTAATTTTTTATTTAGCCTAGCATAGAGAATTATACTCAATACAAACAAAAAAAACTTTTTTTTCCTTCAAACCATTTATTTTTAAATAAGTAAAGAAAGTTTGTGTTTAAGCTTTCAGAACTTTGGAATTTGCTATATCGTTCCGCCCAGTTTGGGGTTGGGGGACGGTCCCAGCCCAATACACAGTCGACAACATTACTAAAATGTGACGATGGCAGTGCGCACTTTCTCCAAATGTCATGTCTAATGGTGCTGTCCACTATGTATTGTATAGGGATACTCCCTCCATCCCAAACTGGCTGGAGCTTTACAGCTAAGTCCCAGATTAAGCTTAAATGCCTACATTGGCCTTGAGTAACTGTCTTGTGCGTTATCTTTAGATTGTTGAATATATTTTTTAGTAATTTTTTTTACAAGTTATGAACTTGTGTGCGAGCCTTTGTAGTTTTTGGCATAGCGGAGATTACGCCTTAGGGCGGTGAGTAGTAAAATTCTATTGTTTCCTATGATGAAGATCCAAAATTCAAGAAAAATTCGTGATATTAGCTTCTCTAATGATAGCCAAGAGTGGGGGTACTCAGCGGACCAAACAGTAACATTGGCTGCCATTAAAGGAGAGAAGCGACTATTTGTTTTGTTAACTCGCTTCTGCTTATTCTCCTTTATTTCCATCTTTTGTCAGTAACAGTCTCTTGCTGTATCTTCAGTTTCTTGAATCCAATTTTTACAAAGTCTTAATATTCTTTTTGTTGCAGGTTGTGAACTTTAAGTGCGGTTTTGTGTAGTTCTTGACACAGCGGAGATGATGCTTTAAGGCGGTGAGTAGTAAAATTCTATTGTTTCCTATGACCAAAATCTAAAATTCAAGAAAGATTTCTGATATTAGCTTCTCTAATGATAGCCAAGAGTGGGGGTACTCAACAGACCAAACAGTAACATTGGATGCCATTAAAGGAGAGAAGCGACTATTTGTTTTGTTAACTCGCTTCTGCTTATTCTCCTTTATTTCCATCTTTTGTCAGTAACAGTCTCTTGCTGTATCTTCAGTTTCTTGAATCCAATTTTTACAAAGTCTTAATATTCTTTTTGTTGCAGGTTGTGAACTTTAAGTGCGGTTTTGTGTAGTTCTTGACACAGCGGAGATGACGCCTTAAGGCGGTGAGTAGTAAAATTCTATTGTTTCCTATGATCAAAATCTAAAATTCAAGAAAGATTTCTGATATTAGCTTCTCTAATGATAGCCAAGAGTGGGGGTACTCAACAGACCAAACAGTAACATTGGATGCCATTAAAGGAGAGAAGCGACTATTTGTTTCTGCTTATTCTCCTCTATTTCCATCTTTTGTCAGTAACAGTCTCTTGCTGTATCTTCAGTTTCTTGAATCCAATTTTTACAAAGTCTTAATATTCTTTTTGTTGCAGGTTGTGAACTTTAAGTGCGGTTTTGTGTAGTTCTTGACACAGCGGAGATGACGCCTTAAGGCGGTGAGTAGTAAAATTCTATTGTTTCCTATGATGAAAATCCAAAATTCAAGAAAAATTTGTGATATTAGCTTCTCTAATGATAGACAAGAGTGGGGGTACTCAACAGACCAAACAGTAACATTGGCTGCCATTAAAGGAGACAAGCGACTATTTGTTTTGTTAACTCGCTTCTGTTTATTCTCTTTTATTTCCATCTTTTGTCAGTTCTTGAACTCAATTTTTACAGTCTTAATTTTTTTTTTGTCACAGATTGTGAACTTTAAGTGCGGGTTTTTGTAGAGATCAAAATGTAAAAATCAAGAAAACTTTGTAACAAAAGCCGCTCCCACCATCTTGTTTCTAGCATTACTTAGGCAACGTATAACATCGTAGTACTGACAGGTGCCTATATCACAAACCAGGGCCGGCTCCGAGGGATTGAATCGAGGATATTAATAACAAAAGTTTTATTAATCAAATTTACTTATCGTACCTACAGTGTTACAATTTTAAATTTACATACTATTAGCAGTTACAGTGTATTTTCGACAAAGATGTCTTAAGTATAACAGTTAAGACAAAATCCGTTTCTGACTGTCGATCAGAAACAACATACCTTCGCTTACAATACGACACTCACGCAGAAATACAATTACTCGCCTCATATTTCGAGCAGTACAAACAAGGAATAATAATAATAATAATAATAAAAAATGAAAATGCACAAATCGCAATCGATATTGATATTTTTATTCAACAAGATTGTAGTTGATGGAGGATAGGGGTAGGAGTAATTAGACGTTGTTCCGCCCAAAATAATAATCAAAACAAAAATGTTAATTTCTCTTCGAGATCGGCAAATTAAAGAAAAAAAACAGGAAAGCGTTTACGCGTCAGTTCGATTCCGGAACAAGACAAGTTTCCCAAAATTGCGATATAAAAAACTACGGAATAAAACATGACAATAAAAAATGCGAACTTCATCGCTTCCGGAACCGAAACGCGCCATTTTTAATGATAATGTAATTGTTTTTTTTTTCTTCAATTGATTTAATGTACTAACATTCCTCCTGGGACTTTCGCACGCATCTCGCAACTTTTCGTTTGAATTCGCCATACATTTCTCTCCATTCTTTCTGCAAAACGAAACAATTTTTTTTAATTTTTTAAATAATTTTTTAACTTACGGCCGCGTCCACGTTCGCTGGAGACTCATCGTTAGGATCGGCTAACATCGATATTACGGAAATTAAAATAGTTTCTACGGTGTGTACGGGCAGCCACCTTTCTGATGCTTTCTCGTAGCCGAATTTGTCGTCGCCTGGCTCGTGCAAGATCGATATGCACACGTCGCCGTTTTTATCGACTGAAACAACAGAATTCGTTAAAAAAAAAATAAAAACGTGACGTCACTTTCAATTAAAACGAAGATTCTTTTCTGTAACGGAGCTTACAAGGAATTCGTTATGTTGTGACTCTCAAATTGTAGGGCGTGTGCCCTTCAATTAAATTTTTGAATTTTTTTTCTCAAAAATGGTGCAATATTCAGAGACTAACTAAAATTCAACGGGTATTCCAAAAATAAAAAAATACAGGGTGTTCCATTTAAAATAAGAATGTTGGGATCAACTTCCGGCATCTTTAAAATCGTTTCCTTAGATAGAAAATTAGCCGCTTGATCTCTGGACAAAATTTCAAATTTTTATCTTCTTTGTTTCTTCAAATGAGCCGTAAACAAAAACCACCCTGTATAGTTACTTAAAAACAAAAATCAATACTTGCTTAAAAAAAATGTCAGTTTCTAATTTTTAGCTTTTTTTATGTACCGGTTTAATAGGTAACTGTATTAGTTGGTATCTATGACGTCAGAAGTTGAGGAACCTAAAATTAAAAGTAATCACCGGCATTTTGTTATAATTGTCATCCTCATCCAACAAGTTTGTCAACATTTGGAATAAGTTACAGCCAGTTATGTCCAACAGGCAATTCATACAAAATCTAGTTTTTACTAGTAACAACCAAGTAGGATTTTGTTTAACTTGGGCTCTTGATCAATTTTAAAACTTAAAGCGCCACCTGAATGTCAAGGATTATACTTTTGACCAGCGTTTCATTTTAGGTTGTCACTAACTTATTAATTGGGCTAGTTAAAACTAGTTATTACTAGATAATTGTTACTAAGGTTCAGCATTTCAGTTATGGATTAGCTTTAAACTCTAGTTAGCGATCTTAGAAACAATTGTAACAACGGTAACCAAGGCATTTAAGGGGGTTTGAAGTTAATAACCATAGAAACAATTGTAGCAATGATAAAAATGACTTTTAAGGAAGCTTTAAGGTCAATTCAGGTCTAAGGAATTTTTCTTATTACAGAAAAAATCCTTACCCATTATCGGTGTAACTTCGCCAAGTTAATTTTAGTTGTTGGCGTTTTTAGTAGCAATCACAATTTCTCAAACACCAAACAACTTCCAATTAGAATCTCGAACCGCGTAAACATCGAGAAGCAATAACCTTCGATTATTTATCTTGAAAATTGATCAAAAACGATAACAAATACAAAACAACAACATTTGATCAACTCCTAATCGACTTGCAATATCTATTAAACCACACTCACTGTTGGGATGCCAGATTTCTGTGACGAATTTCATTTTGGGCGGCCTCAACGGATATTCTTTGGGGAAATACAGATGACATTTGAAGAAACCTCCTTCGCTGCAAAACAGAAAGAAACAAAAACGTAACGTCAATATTTTCGTCGAGTCGAAATAGTTTGTAACATAACCTAAAAAAAATTTGACAGTCGAAATGAAAGAAAAAAAACGACTCACTAAAGTGTGTCCGGAGGGCCGATTATCAACACTTCCCATCTGTAGATGTCATTGTCGTCTATGAGACCAGCAGAAAATCCCTCGACTGGGTTCTTGTTCAATTCTAAAAAAAATTGGAGCTATTATTAATAAAACGATCCCTACATTATACAAGGTCATTGCGTGGTTTGGCCGCGACAATGGTCGAATTATTCGCAAATTCATGATTAATTAAGGGAAATTCGGGGGGGTTAACGACGAATGGGGAGGGAAATGGTTGGGAACACAATCGCGATTTGAGTTACGCGTCGTTTTGCTTTTTTTTTTTTTTTTTTGAGAAAATTGGGAGGTTGGCGGATCGGGGGGCTGCGTCCCTTTGTTTGGTTAAGTCGCGATGACTAATGGATGTTGGATTTGAGCCCCAATTATCGCGGTGGTTATTGATTTTCTGGTTCGGGTCCGGACCGATGGGTTTTTTCGAGTTTTTGGGACCGTCATCCGAAGGCCCCGGCCGTAAATCCGGGTCGGTCCGGGGGCTCCGGAGTGTCGTTCTGGTCGGGTTGGTGCGGCGTATCGTATTTCGTTTCGGGGCCGGTGACGTCGCGAACGTAAGATTTTGTACGGGGGCCTACCTGCTAGCTGTTTCCTTAGTAGAAGGGCTGACTGTGGTTCTGACATTAATTACGATTTTAATTTTGATCTAAATTACCAAACAAACACTGTTTCGATGAAAAGATGGCCGGTGTTACTAGTAAATGCGGACCGCATTGGATCAAACATATGTTATTTCCGGAACGGTTTGCGTCCGGGATGACGGCTATGGCTGACAGGTGCTGGTCTCGGATGGGGAACCGGAGAAGTTCAATCGGTTCAAGCGCCAAATTCGAATTTATTCAACGTTTTGACGGAATTGTGACAGTTGACGGATTGGTTTTTGTTTTATTTCTATCTGAAACTCGATTTATGTCAAAAATAACGCACGAAAAACAAAAAAAATTATAAACAATAGCTAAGGTGATTTAGTTTTCAAATTATCGACTCGTTGTAGGTGTCAGTCAACTGGTCGCAGAAAATTCGGGCGTCAGTCAACTCCTCCCATTCCTTTATTAAACGAACCAACCAGTTGTTGAGGAATTTGGGCTTAAAGGGCGTAAGTCGACTGGTTTTGGTAAAATGCCGGCTGCACTTCCAGATTTTTATTTAACAGCGCAATTAATAAACAATTTCCACCATATGCTAAAACAATTGAGTAAACGAGTCTCAAAGATGGAAACGTTTCTAATTCAAATATTCTATTAAACTGTAGAATTTATACAGAGCGATTCAAATTTAATATTGAATATTTTGATACGATATTCTCCTAACATTATTGTTCAAAAAAATATAAAATATTTGCCTTTCAATCCCCTTCTGAAAAAGATACAGGGTGTCAGAATCTACAAAACTCCTTTTTTATTATATTTTCCAGGAAAAAAGTAAAAATAGAAAAAAATTTGTTTCTATTCCTTCTTTATGAAGAGCAGTTGCTTTCATAAAAATGTACTACATCAGTGGCGTGCAATTAATTTAAGAAATAATATGCGTCATTGCTTCCTCTTGCAGTTTATCAACTTTTCCAAGTTCTTATTGGATTTAAAATCAAAATTGCTCGAATATTCCAAGATATATTTTCAAACAATCAAGATAAAGGAATTTTAAACTTGAAAATGGTATTAATTGTGGATTTTCAACGTGTAGAAAATAGTTCAGAGGAGAACTTATACAGGGTGATGCGGATTAATCTTAAATTTTGATATAAATTAACCTCAACCATATGGTTTTTAAAATTATAACATATATGCCCTCAACTCGGTTTTTAAAATAGATACAGGGTGTCAAAGTTACAAAAGAGATAGCTATTTTGTTATATCTTCCAGGAATGAGGTAAAAATGTAACAAAATGTGTTCGAATGCTTTCTCTATGAAAAGTTATTGTTTTAACTTATTTTCATACAAATATAATACATCAGTGGCGTACATACGTCAGAAATATTAATTCAAAATTCCAACCGTTGAAACTGTTTCTAATATTAACAATGCAGGAAAATAAAAAAAATGAAAACCTTATAAAGTTTTTTATATTTTTAAACATGGTACGTCAATTTTGGTTAAAAATGATAATTAGAAAAAGTCAAAATAAGGAAATTACGTTTGAATTCTAAGACAATTAAAAAAAATTGATTGCAGAGTGTCAATGGGGAGTTTAGCTAAAGTTTGCCATTTACTCTCATAACAGATAGAAAGTTAAAAGTGGTGTCGTCACTCGCTTGGAAATTATTGTCAGGCTGCGTCATTGCTTTCTATATAAGTAGAGAAAACAATTGATATTTAAAATTACTGATTGAATTTTGCAGTGATATTTCACATTACGTTTTATTTGTTGTAATTCATCAAATTAATGCAGATTCATGTTATTCCAACAATTTCATTATACATAAATTTGTCTAACGCTGGACCAGAAATAGTAAATATAATAAATTTCCACCAGTCATTAACGTTAATTAAATGGCAGTCGAACTAATTATAATGGCAGAAATTGTAAATGTTGCTGTAATGAGAGAAAGGCAATTAATATTCCCTTGTAAATACAGATTGCGTTACATTAATTCAATGATAAAACTCAAATAACCAAATAATGCAACCTAAATAGCTTTTGGTTCTTGCAAATTCAAGCCATAAATTCAAATTTAGGGAAATCGAAAAGAGATACCATCAAAGTAATAATAAAGAATTTTATTTTCATTTGTCCAAATTGAAACATTCATTCGACGCTCTCTTACAATTTTACATAGAATTTCTTAATAAATTATAAACGACCTAAACAGTGGAAGGGCGATCCGTAACACCGTAGGATTTTTTTTTTATTCATCGAGTACAAAGACTAAATGTCGCCTCTCAGCGCGGGTGGTACAGCTAATTATTTACAACTGTCGAAACTGCAATTAGATCAGCGACATCTCATCTAAACAGTTATTTATGTACAATCCGAGATCCAATCAACGATAATAGTAACGACCGAAACCGTAACCGCGCCCTAACCTCACAAACGCCACTAACAACAATTACAGTTATCGCGTCCGAATCGAAGTTAAGCCACTCTAACCTCAACAGTTGCTATAGTAACGCCATTAACAACAGTTAGGGTTACCGCGTTCGAATCGAGGGTAAAGCATCTTAACCTCAACAGTTGTCAAGGTAACGCTACTAACAACAGTTAGGGTTACCGCGTTCGAATCGAGGGTAAGGCATCTTAACATCATCAACAGTTGCCAGGGTAACGCTACTAACCATAGTAACGGTTATCGAGGTTAACCTTAACAGTTGCTAGGGTTACGTTGTTGACAATAGTTACGGTTACTGAGTTCGGATCGAGGTTACGGCGGTTACGGTTTCAATTCTGTTTAGAAGTTTAGTAACGATGGTACACGTACTATAGTTAAGTAATAACGGACATTAGGACCTGCCTATGTTACAAAAATGTACAATTTATACAATTGGTCGATGATGGCGGAGACCCTTTGTCCCCCTCGACCCGCCGCTCGTCGCCACTATCACAAGTTCGAGGGGGGGCGATGGTGATATGTTATTTTTCTGTTTGTTTTTACATTTCCGTGTTCTCTTCGGACATTTCTTCGTTTTCGGGCAGTTCCGGTACGGTGTAAACACCCGTCATGACAGGTTCGAGTACTTCGGGTATTTTCGGTGATAGATCGTGAGGGGCACCTCCTAGATCTAGAGTGGGTGTACCGCCGGTGCTCAATAGGGTTTCTTCTGTTAAATTGCGATGGTAGAGACTGGAATTTTTGATTTGCGGATTGAACTGTCATGACGTCATCGTATAAGGATCGGCCATGTTGAGATCGTCAGGGAAACTGGTCGAGTTCAGTTTCGGGATGTTCTTCTCTTGATGTTTGAGCCTGTGCACGATTTCGTCGTGGACAACGTTAAAACACATGGCAGTCAATGCCATGCCGGACATGATGTAAATCGAACAAAACCAAATGGTGGTGTTGGAATCGTATTGGGTGAATGGATCGGTACCGGGTACCATATCACCGAAACCGATTGTGGTCAAGCTCATGAAACAGAAATAGAAACCGTCCAAGATCGACCAGTTTTCTAATTTGTACAGAGCGAAAGTGCCGAGACAGATGTAGATGAACATCATTCCTAAACATAGAAGAATCGGTGCTAGAATGCTGAGGCCGTGCATTGATGATTTCGATTCGTTGTCGGTGCAACTTAAACTATCGGATTCTTTGATAGCGCCATCTCGCATTGGCGAATGAAGATTGTTATGCATGGAATTGGAGCGGACGTAGAATGGTTCTTGTAGCGCCATCTGTTGTTGCAGTTCTAACTGTTGACGTTTCTTCTTCATGCGTCGCTCTTTCTCTGCCATACGTTTTTCGTCGTAACAGCAATAGCCGCAATTTGAGCAAAGACAACAACAGAGGGCTCTGGAGAAGACACCGCGAGCCACACGACTCAGAATCGATCCAATACTGGACAAGTAAAGGAGGGTCAAGGGAATACCCAACATTGCGTAACCCATTGTCACGGCTTTCCCCAGAGTCGTACGAGGCGCGATGCTTCCGTAACCTGAAACAAAAAAAAGCAATAAGAAAACGAACTCAACAAATTTTCAAACTGCAACAAAACGCAAATTACCCGCTCAGTTGAGAACGAATTGACATTATTATTGTACAAATCTATACAGGGTTAGTTAATCCGCGCTTAAGTGCGGTTAATTTCGAGTTTGCTATAAGAATTCACCTAGTTTAGGATAGGGGTGTATCCCAATACAATACAAATTTGCCAACACTATTAGAACGTAACATTGGAAGTGGGCACTGCAAGTCGATATTTAAGAAATTTAATCCTGTCGTCATGCAATAAATAAAAAAAGGATACTACCCCGCAATCAGCGGGGCGGACGTCTCCGGATGTTGAATTCGGGGGTCTTCAAGTTCCGGCGGTGAATTAGATCGGGCCCCCATACAAACCATAAAACAAGACTGGCGCCGAGTAATTTCCCATTTCTTTTTCAATTTTCTCGAAGGACTCGGAACGGAAGTGAGTCATTTTCTCGATTAATGTTTCCGTTTGCGGGCGACATCTCTCAAGTGCCAAAGGGGGTCGTGAGGTGGTCACGACTTCATTAAAACTTCCCCTTTAAAATATCCCTCGTCTCCCATTCCACTACCACATCTCGTTCTCAATCTCTCCGGTGACGTCCGGAACTTTCACCGCAAAGACCACAAGACGAAGTTTGGTCAATTGTGAAAGAATCGAAAAAATGTGACGTTATGAATGTGGAATTTCGAACGAGACCGATTTTTGAATGAAAAATGAAAATGGGAGAGGGTTATGGGAAAGGTTGGGGTTGGCATTGTGTCGGACAATATCAATAACGGGCAAATTGGGGAGAGAACGTAATTATCCGGGCCTCCATGTGTATTACCCTAGCGATTGTTGGATCGTTCTGACGGTTGTTTGTTTATTATTGATGAGAAATGATTACGCCCATATCGAGTTGTGAATTCGGGGGTGGTCTTTGTGGTTATGCGGTATCTAGATCGGTTTTCAAAGAGAGAAAGGGGGCGCCCTCACCCACATTATTGTTGACTTTCAAATTGTGAGGATTTGAGGCATATAAGTTAGCGCGGGTGTTACGAAATGTGTTATTGGGATGGTATCACTCTCCAGAATAAAAAGATTTTTTTTATTTCACTTAAGCAGGTAGTACCGTACTCTATAGCTGCTCTTATTTAATTTTTAGCGCAGTAATTATTAAAAAAAAACATTTCACAATAACATAATTTCCATAAAAGTTATAAAAATTGTAATTAGAGTAGAATATTATGGTACTTATAGTATGGTACTACTACTAAACGGTTTTGGTCTCTTAGTGTAGTTTGCTATCTCTTTAGTTCAGCAATTGGCATGGATATGACCATCAAGTGAGTATTGGTAGAGCGGTACTACCTTGGGAGTCACAATTTTCTCACTTATTAATTAATAATAAGTACCAAAGAGAGAATGTTACAACCCATTAGTAATTACATTTAATATCGATGGATATCCATTAGTACCTGTAAAGTCGCTAAAATGTTAATTGACAATCGATGCAAAGGTGAGTTGCTAGAACGGTACGTTTATAACAGCAACAATTCTTTCTATAGTCAACATTCTATTCTTAAGACTATAAAAATGCAGAATATGAAGAGTTTTGACCAATTAAAGAGGTAGTACCATACCCTATAGTTGAATTTATTTCATTCTTAGTGTAGCAATTATTAAGGAAATTTTTTACAAGTCTATGACATCTCTAAAATTGGTAAGAGTTACAATTACGTTAAAAAAATAAATAATGTATAATGGTACTCTTGCAAAAGCACCGAGTTTTTCTGTTAATATAATTTGTTACCATTTTAATGTAGCAGCTGCCACGGCGATGATCATCAGGTAAATATTGGTGGAGAGATACTACCTTGGAAGACATTGACATTCAAATTTGAGTGGGTACTGCCACAACAGTACTCTTGTAAAAACAACAGTTTTTTCCCTTAGTAACAATCTATTTTTAAGGAAAAACTAATGTTAATAGAAGTCACAGAACAAGAACAGTTTTAACTAATGAAAGTAGTACTATGTACCATATTTTGCAGTACCATATATTGATTTACCTACTTTTAAGACAGAACTAATGTTGATAGAGGTCACAGTTTTAACCAATTAAAGTAGTACCATGTACCATATTTACCAGTACCGTATATTGATTTTTCTTTGAGTGCAGTTATTATCTAAAATCTTTTACGTTTTTGTAACATCTCTTTAAAGTTAACAAATAAGTACTACCATAATGGTACTTTTGTAAAACCTGCAATTTCTTTTCTTAATATAGTTTTTTATATATTCCATAAAGCAGCTGTTGAGTACCGGAAGATCGGTAATACCTTGGGAGTCAGGATTTTCTCACTTATTAATTAATAATAAGGTTAATAAAAGTAGCACAGAGAGAATGGTACGACCCATTAGTAATTAATTTAATATCGATAGATAGCCAGATTTTAATTGAATCTTTAACACAGTAAAAAAGATAGGTAAGTACCTGTAAAGTCTCTTAAATATTAATTGACAATCGATGCAAAGGTGAGTACTGCTAGAACGGTACTTTTATAAGAGCAACAATTTCTTGTATAGTCAACATTCCATTCTTAAGACTATAAAATTGCAAAATAAGAAGAGTTTTGACCAATTAAAATAGGTAGTACCATATGTTATAGTTGAATTTATCTTATTTTTATTGTAGCAATTATTTGGACAAACTTTTTACGGGTATATAACTTGTCTAAAATTGCTAAGAGTTGAAGTTAAGGTAAAAAAATAAATAATTTATAACGGTACTCTTACAGAAGTTTCGATTTTTTCATTTAGTATAAATTGTTACCAATTTAATGTATCAGTTGCGACGGTGATGATAATCAGGTAATTATTAGTGGCGAGGTACTACATTGGAAGTCATTGACATTCAAATTTGAGTGGGTACTGCCACAACAGTACTTTTGTAAAAACAACAGTTTCTTCCTTTAGTGACAATCAATTTTCAAGGCAAAACTAATGTTGATAGAAGTCACAGAACAAGAACAGTTTTATCTAATGAAAGTAGTACTATGTACCATATTTTGCAGTACCATATATTGATTTACCTACTTTTAAGACAGAACTAATGTTGATAGAGGTCACAGTTTTAACCAATTAAAGTAGTACCATGTACCATATTTACCAGTACCGTATATTGATTTTTCTTTGAGTGCAGTTATTATTTAAAATCTTTTACGTTTTTGTAACATCTCTTTAAAGTTAACAAATAAGTACTACCATAATGGTACTTTTGTAAAACCTGCAATTTCTTTTTTTAATATAGTTTTTTATATATTCCATAAAGCAGCTGTTGAGTACCGGAAGATCGGTAATACCTTGGGAGTCAGTATTTTCCCACTTATTAATTAATAATAAGGTTAATAAAAGTAGCACAGAGAGAATGGTACGACCCATTAGTAATTAATTTAATATCGATAGATAGCCAGATTTTAATTGAATCTTTAACACAGTAAAAAAGATAGGTAAGTACCTGTAAAGTCTCTTAAATATTAATTGACAATCGATGCAAAGGTGAGTACTGCTAGAACGGTACTTTTATAAGAGCAACAATTTCTTGTATAGTCAACATTCCATTCTTAGGACTATAAAATTGCAAAATAAGAAGAGTTTTGACCAATTAAAATAGGTAGTACCATATGTTATAGTTGAATTTATCTTATTTTTATTGTAGCAATTATTTGGAAAAACTTTTTACGGGTATATAACTTGTCTAAAATTGCTAAGAGTTGAAGTTAAGGTAAAAAAATAAATAATTTATAACGGTACTCTTACAGAAGTTTCGATTTTTTCATTTAGTATAAATTGTTACCAATTTAATGTATCAGTTGCGACGGTGATGATAATCAGGTAATTATTAGTGGCGAGGTACTACATTGGAAGTCATTGACATTCAAATTTGAGTGGGTACTGCCACAACAGTACTTTTGTAAAAACAACAGTTTCTTCCTTTAGTGACAATCAATTTTCAAGGCAAAACTAATGTTGATAGAAGTCACAGAACAAGAACAGTTTTAACTAATGAAAGTAGTACTATGTACCATATTTTGCAGTACCAAATATTGATTTACCTACTTTTAAGACAGAACTAATGTTGATAGAGGTCACAGTTTTAACCAATTAAAGTAGTACCATGTACCATATTTACCAGTACCGTATATTGATTTTTCTTTGAGTGCAGTTATTATTTAAAATCTTTTACGTTTTTGTAACATCTCTTTAAAGTTAACAAATAAGTACTACCATAATGGTACTTTTCTAAAACCTGCAATTTCTTTTCTTAATATAGTTTTTTATATATTCCATAAAGCAGCTGTTGAGTACCGGAAGATCGGTAATACCTTGGGAGTCAGGATTTTCTCACTTATTAATTAATAATAAGGTAAATAAAAGTAGCACAGAGAGAATGGTACGACCCATTAGTAATTAATTTAATATCGATAGATAGTCAGATTTTAATTGAATCCTTAACACAGTAAAAAAGATAGGTAAGTACCTGTAAAGTCTCTTAAATATTAATTGACAATGATGCAAAGGTGAGTACTGCTAGAACGGTACTTTTATAAGAGCAACAATTTCTTGTATAGTCAACATTTCATTCTTAAGACTGTAAAATTGCAAAATAAGAAGAGATTTGAGCAATTAAAATAGGTAGTACCATATGTTATAGTTGAATTTATCTTATTTTTATTGTAGCAATTACTTGGAAAAACTTTTTACGGGTATATAACTTGTCTAAAATTGCTAAGTGTTGAAGTTAAGGTAAAAAAATAAATAATTTATAACGGTACTCTTACAGAAGTTTCGATTTTTTCATTTAGTATAATTTGTTACCATTTTAATGTATCATTTGCTACGGTGATTATCATCAGGTAATTATTAGTGGTGAGGTACTACCTTGGAAGCCATTGACATTCAAATTTGAGTGGGTACTACCACAACAGTACTTTTGCAAAAACAACAGTTTCTTCCCTTAGTGACAATCTATCTTTAAGGCAAAACTTATGTCTATAAAAGTCATAGAACAAAAACAGTTTTAACTAATGAAACTAGTACCATGTACCATATTTTACAGTACCGTATATTGATTTACCTACTTTTAAGACAAAACTAATGTTGATAGAACTCCCAGTTTTAATCAATTAAAGTAGTACCATGTACCATATTTACCAGTACCGTATATTTGATTTTACTTTCAGTGCAGTTATTATTTAAAATCTTTTACGTTTTAGTAACACCTCTAGAAGATTAAAGTTAACGAATAAGTACTACCATAATGGCGCTTTTCTAAAACCTGCAACTTTTTTTCTTAATATTGCTTTTTATATATTCAATAAAGCAGCTGCTGATCACCAAGTGAGTACCGGTAGAGCGGTACTACCTTGGGAGTCAGGATTTTCTCACTTATTAATTAATAATAAGGTTAATAAAAGTAGCAAAGAGAAATTGGTACAACCCATTAGTAATTAATTTAATATCGAAGGATAGCCAGGTTTTAATTGGATTTTGAACGCAGTCAGAAAATATTTTGGAAAGTACCTGTAAAGTGTCTAAAATATTCATTGATAATCGAGGCAAAGGTAAGTGCTGCTAGAACGGTACTTTTATAAGAGCAACAATTTGTTGTATAGTTATTATTCCGTTCTTAAGGCTAAAAAATTGCAGAATAAGAAGAGTATTGATCAATTAAAATGGGTAGTACCATATCTTATAGCTGAATTTATCTTATTTTTAGTGTAGCAATTATTTGAAAAAGCTTTTTACAAGTGTATAACTTGTCCAAAATTGCTAAGAGTTGAAATTAAGATAAAAAAATAAATAATTTATAACGGTACTCTTACAGAAGTATCGATTTTTTCATTTAGTATAATTTGTTACCATTTTAATGTAGTAGCTGCCACGGCGAAGATCATCAGGTAAATATTGGTGGAGAGATACTACCTTGGAAGGCATTGACATTCAAATTTGAGTGGGTACTGCCATAACAGTACTCTTGTAAAAACAACAGTTTCTTCCTTTAGTGACAATCAATTTTTAAGGCAAAACTAATGTTGATAGAAGTCACAGAACAAGAACAGTTTTGACCAATTAAAGTAGTACCATGTACCATATTTTACAGTACCGTATATTGATTTACCTACTTTTAAGACAAAACTAATGTTGCTAGAACTCTCAGTTTTAACCAATTAAAGTAGTACCATGTACCATATTTACCAGTACCGTATATTGATTTTACTTTCAGTGCAGTTATTATTTAAAATCTTTTGCGTTTTAGTAACACCTCTAGAAGATTAAAGTTAACGAATAAGTACTACCATAATGGTACTTTTCAAAAACCTGCAATTTTTTTTCTTAATATTGCTTTTTATATATTCAATAAAGCAGCTGTTGATCACCAAGTGAGTACTACCTTGGTACTACCTTGGGAGTCAGGAATTTCTTACTTATTAATTAATAATAAGGTTAATAAAACTAGCAAAGAGAGAATGGTACGACCCATTAGTAATTAATTTAATATCAATGAATAGCCAGATTTTAATTGGATCTTTAACACAGTCATAAAAAATTGGTAAGTACCTGTAAATTCTCTAAAATATTAATTAACAATCGACGCAAAGGTGAGTACTGCGAGAACGGTACTTTTATAAGAACAACAATTTCTTATATAGTCAGCATTCTATTCTTAAGACTATAAAATTGCAGAATAGGAAGCGTTTTGACCAATTAAAATAGGTAGTACCATACCCTATAGTTGCATTTATCTAATTTTTAGTGTATCAATTATTAAGGCAAACTTTTTACAAGTCTATAACATCTCTAAAATTGGTAAAAGCTGCAATTGAGGTAAAAAAATAAATAATTTATAACGGTACTCTAATAGAAACACGGATTTTTTTATTTAATATAATTTGTTAACTATTTTAATGTAGCAGCTAACAGAGTAATGATTGTCAGGTAAATATCGGTACCTTCGAAGCCATTACCATTGGAATTTGAGTGGGTACTGCCACAATGGTACTCTTCTAAAAACCACTGTTTCTTCCCATAGTGACAACCTACTTTTAAAACAAAACTAATGTTGATATAAGTCACAGAACAAGAACAGTTTTGACCGATTGAAGTAGTACTGTGTACCATATTTAGCAGTACCGTATATTGATTTTACCTTTAGTGCAGTTTTTATTTAAAAATCTTTTACGTTTTTGTAACACCTTAGAAGTAATAAAATTGCCGAATAGGTACTACCATATTGGTACTTTTACCGCGATTCTGCGATTTCTTTTCTTAATATAGTTTCTTATATATTTAATGAAGCAGCTGTCGCAGTTTTGATCAACAAGTGAGTACCGATAGAGTGGTACTACCATTAGAACAATTTTCTCTGTTTGTTCTATAACCCAAAGTAATCTTAATGACACATGGTAAGACTACTTGGACTAAGTACTTTAGTATAGGTAGTACCACAATTAAATTGAATATTGCAATAGTACTAATTGTACAGCCACTGGTTGAATTTTTCGCACTTTTCGAGAAATTTTTATACCTCTTCGCTACTTATCGCTACAATCGGCACGAAAATTTTTTTGAGACGAATTGCTTTATAATTTTCTTTTGTCAAGAAACGTTGGTGGTGACTTGAAGCGACAAAGTTTCATTGTCGCCGCTTCTAGGGATGTTGTTCGCGATTCACCCTTCGTCTTAAAACAGCACAGGCGACGTTATTTACCTTGGTTAATGTAATTCATGCAAATGCAATGTAAACTAACCGACATGCGTCTCTCCGCAATTTAGCCCCAATTAAAAATGACTTAGCCTCTCGGTCCAGGACCGGCCGATTAGAGTTTGGCCGGGTCGGTTTTTAATGGTGTCTCGCAGTCGGATAAGTAAATTAATTACGTACGCCGAATCTGAACAATGGTCCAGGATTTGTTAGGGGAATCGGGCGTACATTTGCTGCAATGCTATTTCAACGTTCCTAACTTAACGAAATGCTGAAAGCTAACAAAACGACGTTTTTCTCTTCGTTAAAAATATAAATCCATTTAACGCTAATGAAACGGCGGGGCCTTTTTTTCATTTTAAAAATTACCGGAAATTTTTCTTGTTTTTTTGCTGGATGAGATATTGAAAAAAGAATAAATTTTGGCGGAATTCGCTTTAATTTTCGTGAAACCGTCGAGATTTGACGTTAACGATTGTTTCCAGTTCCTCGACTCCACGCACCTAATTAACGAAGTTAATTAACGAAATGTTTAGATCGTCGATGATGGCTTCGAATAACTCGCGACTTAATCAAAACTCGCCCATTTTCCAATACAATCCGCGTTTTAACAACCGGAAAAGTGTCAAACGACTTTCGTTATCCAACTTCACCCTCGTAATTTGTTCCCTCCACCAACCCACTTCGTTTTATTAAACACCATTGCATCTCATTACGTTTCCCGGTTCGAGACGCTAATTAATTTTTTCATCGTCGACCAAATAAAAAAAAGTTAAAAGAGAAAAAACTCGGCCGCCTCCACCAACTTTTCTCCCTTCGGCCTAACGCGCCACCCTTATGGAACACAAAGAAAATATTTTCGTAATTCCGGAATTCTTATTCGGGACGCGCGCGTCCTCTCAAGTAAAGAAAAAGAATCTGCCATTTCGTTGTGTTATAATGGCAGGTTTTCCAAGTCTCGAGACAAACGAGCGGAAAGAACAAAGTTAAAAATCAAGAAGACCGAAATAAAAACGGGGGGATAATTCGCAAAGGAAAGACGACAAACAAACTAAAAAACAACAAGAAGCGAATCTGGATAAACCGACAATTACGGTTGATACGCGAAACAAGTCAGACGGGGGAGGACGTGATTGGAAGGGAAAACGGGAACGAGCCAGATATACCGAAACAATTGAACGAGCTGACGAGGAAATTGGAGAAGCGTCGGGACCGGATATGCGACGCTGACGTCCGGACGCTTCGGTAACGACGGTGGCGGCGACAAAGAAAAGTTACCAAAAAAAATTCGAGGCGTCGTCGTCTTCGTTAGAAAATTTATCAGAAATTTTGAAGAACGATCACCCGATTAGAAGTCTTGAAAAATGTCCAGAAGTCATTAACGCAAAACGTAACTTGATATTGGTTTAGTAGCGAATGCAGCGAAATCCCGGACGATTTCAACACTACATGATTGTCACGTCATTAAAGCTTCGGTGGCATGAGAAGAATCCACTTGGAAGCGATTTTGGCTAGATTTGCGTTTTTTTTAATTAAGATCCGCCCGGTTGGGCGACCTGCAAGATGGGGGGTATCCCAATATAACAAGACAACAACATTATTAGAATGTTAAACTTGAGTGGCACTGTCGCTTTAAATGTTATATTTTAATAGTGTTGTCAATTGTGTAGTGTATTGGGATGCACATCCATCTCCCAGGTAGGTCAGATTGGAAGCAAAAAGATATTTTTTTTTTATTTGAAAATTATACGCTATTCACAATGAAAAGTTTGGCGTAGGCACAATAAGTGGTCTCAAATTAGCTTTTTTATAAAAAAATTGTTGGAATTCTAATAGTTACGGCAGATGCAAGAACTTTCTCCCGCATTTCCTTTCTTGGTTTCACAAGATTGGTAGAAATATTTGTAGGCTTTATTGTTATAAAGTTTATCACAAATTATAAAGAACGATCACCGAATTAGAAGTCTTGAAAAATGTCGACAATTCATTAACGCGAAACGCAACTCGATATTGGTTTAGTAGCGAATGCAGCGAAATTCCGGACGATTTCAACACTACATGATTGTCACGTCATTAAAGCATTGGCGGCATGAGAAGAATCGACTTGGAAGCGATTTTGGCTAGATTCGCGGTTTTTAAATTAGAATCCGCCCGGTTGGGCTACCTGCAAGATGGAGGGTATCCCAATATAACAAGTCAACAACATGAATAGAATGTTAAACGAGAGTGGCACTGTCGTTTTAAATGTCATATTTTAATAGTGTTGTCAATTGTGTAGTGTATTGGGATGCACACTCATCTTCCAGGTAGGTCAGATTGGGGGCAAAAACATCTTTTTTCTTGAAAATTATACGTTATTTACCATGAAAAGTTTGCTATATACACAATATATGGTCTCAAATTAGCTTCTTGATATTTTTTTTTGGGATTCTAATAGTTACGGCAGGAAGACAAATTTTCCCCCTCACTTCCTTTCTTGGTTTCATAAGATTTGTAGAAGTATTTGTACGTTTCATTGTTAAAAAGTTTATCAGAAATTGTAAAGAGCGATCACCGAATTAGAAGTCTTGAAAAATGTCCAGAAGTCATTTACGCGAAATGCGACTCGATGTTGGTTTAGTAGCGAATGCAGCGAAATCCCGGACGATTTCAACACTACATGATTGTCACGTCATTAAAGCATCGGCGGCATGAGAAGAATCGACTTGGAAGCGATTTTGACTAGATTCGCCGTTTCTTAATTAGAATCCGCCCGGTTTAGCTACCTGCAAGATAGGGGGTATCCCAATATAACAAGACAACAACATTATTAGAATGTTAAACTTGAGTGGCACTGTCGCTTTAAATGTCATATTTTAATAGTGTTGTCAATTGTGTAGTGTATTGGAATGCACACTCATCTTCCAGGTAGGTCAGATTGGGGACAAAAACACATCTTTTTTTTTGAAAATTATACGTTATTTACCATGAAAAGTTTGTCATATACACAATATATGGTCTTAAATTAGCTTCTTGATAATTTTTTTTTTGGGATTCTAATAGTTACGGCAGGAGGACAAACTTTCCCCCTCACTTCCTTTCTTGGTTTCACAAGATTTGTAGAAGTATCTGTAATTTTCATTATTAAAAAGTTTATCAGAAATTATGAAGAACGATCACCGAATTGGAAGTTTTGCAAAAAGTCAAGAAGTCATTAACGCAAAACGTAACTTGATGTTGGTTTAGTAGCGAATGCAGCGAAATCCCGGACGATTTCAACACTACATGATTGTCACGTCATTAAAGCTTCGGCGGCATGAGAAGAATCGACTTGGAAGCGATTTTGGCTAGATTCGCGGTTTTTAAATTAGAATCCGCTCGGTTGGGCTACTTGCAAGATGGAGGGTATCCCAATATAACAAGTCAACAACATCATTAGAATGTTAAAGTACAGTGGCACTGGCGTTTTAAATGTTATATTTTAATAGTGTTGTCAATTGTGTAGTGTATTGGGATGCACACTCATCTTCCAGGTAGGTCAGATTCGGGGTAAAGACACATCTTCTTTTTTTGAAAATTATACGTTATTTACCATGAAAAGTTTTCTATAGGCACAATATATGGTCTCAAATGAGCTTCTTTATAATAATTTTTTTGGGATTCTAATAGTTACGGCAGGTTGAGAAACTTTCCCCCTCACTTCCTTCCTTGGTTTCATAAGATTTGTAGGTTTTATTGTTAAAAAGTTTATCAGAAATTTTTGAAGAACGATCACCAGATTAGAAGTCCTGAAAAATGTCGAGAAGTCATTAACACGAAACGTAACTCGATGTTGGATTAGTAGCGAATGCAGCAAACTCCCGGACGATCTCAACACTACATGGTTGTCACGTCATTAAAGCATCGGCGGCATGAGAAGAATCGACTTGGAAGCGATTTTGGCTAGATTCGCGGCTTTCTAATTAAGATCCGCCCGGTTGGCCTACCTGCAAGATGAAGGGTATCCCAATATAACAAGTCAACAACATCATTAGAATGTTAAACTAGAGTGGCACTGTCGCTTTAAATGCCATATTTTAATAGTGTTGTCAATTGTGTAGTGTATTGGGATGCACACTCATCTTCCAGGTAGGTCAGATTGGGGGCGAAAACACATCTTTTTTTTATTTGAAAATTATATGTTATTTACAATGAGAAGTTTGCCGTGGGCAAATAAGATATAAAATTTCTATAAAATATTTGTAAAAATGTTTGTAGGTTTTATCGTTAAAAAGTTTATCAGAAATTTTGAAGAACGGTCGCTGGATTAGAAGACTGCAAAAAAGATATAAAATTTATTAACGTCTTATTAACGCGATATGCAACTCGACGTTGATTTAGTAGGAAATACAGTGAAATCTCAGACTGTTTTAAAACGATACGACTGCAAGATCCTTAAAGCATCCACGGCATGAGAAGAATCGTTTCTAAGTCGAGTCATCGACTTAGAAATGAATTCCGCCAAAATTTGCATTCTTTTATGCTCGGCTGGGCTACCTGGAAGATGGAGGGTATCCCAATATAAGAAATCAACAACATCATTAGAATGTCAAACTTGAGTGGCACTGTCGTTTTAAATGTCATATGTTAATAGTGCTGTTAACTGTTTAGTGTATTAGGATATAGAACTATCTTCCAGGTAGGTCAGATTGGGAACAAGAACACAATTTTTTGATTTATTTGAAAATTAAGCGCTAATTTTGAAAGAAGGTCGCCGCAGTCAAGTATATATGGTCTCAAATTAATTTTTTATAAACAATTATCAATTTTTCTCTATCAAAAGTTTTGGCAAAAGGAGGTTCACATCCTTTTCTGTTCCACAATATTTGCAGGTAATTAAAAAGTTTATCAGAAATCAAGGAAAGTCTAAAAGTCATTAACGCCTTATTAACGCGATATTGATTTAGTAGCGATCGCAGCGAAATTTCGGACGATTTCAACACCACATTCTTCTGACGTCATTAGATTATTAGCGGTATGACAAGAATCGATTGGTGGGTACGACTTATCGATTTCTTTCGGGATGAAATTCAGGAGCGCCTCCGTCAAGCCTTTCCGCCTCTCCAATTAGAACTAATAAACAATTTTCACGTCGTTTGTCGCACAAACAAGAGAACAAGCTCGCCGTCCCCAGAATATTAAGTTCGTCCGGATGGCGTTGTTGGAATTTTAAACTTTCCCGCCCCGACGATAATTTCTTCCGGTAATCACCGGACGACCACCATTGAGGAAGTGCAATTTCCTTACTATTGCATTTTCACCGAAAATCTCTTCGTGTTACGGTTTAATCCGAACCGAAATTCCGACCGCGTTTTTCCCGAACGCGACGTTTAAATGAAAAATATTTGAGAATTTCCCAGATTCTCTTCTCCCTTCCAACTTTCCACCCTCTGGGAAAGCCGGAAAACGATATTGCTGCGCCATTAGAATTTGCAGAATGTTGCCGTCTTGGCCGCGTGTTCCCCTATATACCTCTATATATTTTATATATGTATATGTGTATATATGCAGAGGAAAAGGACCTATTGATTGACGTCGGGAATTTAAGCGGAATCCAATAAGTTGGTAAAGTTGCTGTAACGAAACGTTTAAAATGCGACGGGTCGATGTCGAAAAAGACGCCTGATTAATGGACCGGTGAAGCGGTAGCGTCGCGACGTCATAACCAGAATGGATGGGAGCAGTCGAAACTTGCATCCATAGGATGTGAGGTGAATTAAGTTTTTTTTGGTCGAAGTGAATTTCTGGATACGAAACGCGACCTCGAGTGATTGGGAGAATCGTCGAGTCTATTCTGTGATTACACCTTAATCTCTTGGATTTAGACGGGATTCCGGGACTACCCGGAGGAACTGATGGCATTACCACATCGAGTTCGTGGGGAATCAAGACGAGAACTCGTCGAGTTATTCTATTTCATAGAACGGATGCGTCAGTGCAATTCCGGAAGTGACAAGTTGTTGAAGCGAATCGCAGATTTATTGCAAAGTGCTGCAAGTTTCCTTACCATCCTCATCCAACATTTATTATTATTTTTATTTGGATAATTTTTTTGGAAATGAAACTTCCGTAGTCGCGACATCGTAAAATTACTCAATGCAGAAGTATTTTTCGTTTTCGTCTGCAGTCCCTGAGGTCTACTGCTGGATATAAATTTCCCGTTTTTAGGGGAGACTTTAGGAAAGCTCGCCAGACGGGTTGGTACTTATCAATGTAAAAGTTTGCGTAACGAAAAGTGAAACGGTTTTTATGCCATTATACGACCAGCTTGGAAATAGAACGATTCGTGTAAAACAATATGAAAGTAGGAAGGTAGCCACCAATATCTTACTGTAAGCATTAATTAGAAATTTTGGTACTACGAAGCATTTGTAGATTTTGTTGTTTTAATTTAAGGGAAATACTTTTCTTGACAAGGTATCACTTCGCGGTTCGTCATTGTCTTCCGAGGGGAAGGTAACAAAAAAAAATCCAATTTAATCGGGAAATAAACCTTAGGAGCACTAACTACTGAGACACGGTTGTTCCCATTTTTTCTTCAATAGTTCTTTTTATGCCATTTACCTATTTACAGTAGCAAAAAATGTTTCATTGTAATATTTCTAGTGACCCCGACGTGCAGAATCATTCTCCACTTAAGCGTAAATTTTCTTCTCCCTCAAGTCGTTTATTTTTAAATAAATTGAAAAACTTTACGTTTCTAGTAATTAGGGTCTACTCAGAAGATGGGGGCGTATCCCAACAGAATGCACAGCTACCTACACCATTATGTGTGGTATTGGGATACACACCCATCTTCCAGGTAGGCCTGAATTGGAGACTGGAGGGCAAACACAAAGATTTTGCACCCTATTTCTTGTCATTTCCTCTTTTCTTTGATTATAATGTTGCTTTTCCCAAAATATTGTTACTTTTTGCATTTATTAAATTAAATTTTTTTAAATTAATTTTATTTCGCTTCCTTGTTAGTTTGCTTTTAACTTTTTTTTCTTCTATTGATTCAGATTTCAATCAATCATTTATTCGGAAATTATTTGTATTCCCTTTATAACGGAAACGAAAATGTTATTAAAAAATTAGAGCCATATGGGGCCGCCAAATTAGATTCGATTCTCTTTGACGAGAGAAAGCACTTTAAATTTGTTGAAATAGCTTTGGAAAAAATATCCAATCTATCGTATAGAGGGCGCCACGTTCAGTTCGAAATTTTACAATAATTAATCAACCGTTCCTGAAATAGCGAAATTAACAAAAGCAAAACGAGCACCCAACATTGATTTCGGTGTAATTGAACGAAAAATGAGCTAAAAATGCCAACAAAATTAATGATCGAACCAGCTTCGACGTGAATACGTAGTTAGTGAATGCGAGTTTTTTGAGACATGTCGAAGTTACTAATGCGAGTTTAACAAGTAAGCTATCGAAGTCTCTCTTCTATTAAGTTAGTTTAACAACTTCACATTTTGAACCAAACAACTGTAATGAGGAGAGCAAAGAGTAGGGAAAGGGGGAGGCGGAAATATGCATTCTAACTTAACGAACATTGGAATTCGATATCGTAATGAAACAGTTAAAGAAAATAAAATAAAATTTCAATACGACAGTTTGATGTCGTTTTCTCTATTATTTCGATTCAATGAGCTTAATTAGACGAAATTCTGAAACTATAGAAACTGCACACTACGCCAATGATTTTTGATGCTGATTGTGTTAAAACGGCGCTTGGTTCTATCTCAAAGTTTTGAGCGACAGCCATCTTGGCGTTTCTCGAACTGATAAAGTTTGGTAATGACTTCTGCAGCGGCGTAAGATAGATGATACTCTTTATTGGAATAATAACTTAGTTCGTCTTACTTCAAATAATTGTCAATTAATATGAGCAGTGGCGTTTCTAAGAAAGTTTTAAAACCCAAATATGGTCAAGGTTAAAGGTAATCTTCTGGAAAGTGAATGATGACAGAAAGACATGTCAAATATAATTGTTTGAAGTCTAAAAATCAAATTTTGAAAATAAAATTAAAATAGAAACAAAAGGATAACGAGGGCAAGTGTTGAAGCAATTTGTTTTCACTTCCAGAAAGTTTCTGACGTTACACTACTCACCCATAGAGGTCAGCTGTGTCAAAAAAGGGAAAGAAGGAAAAATCTGACAAAAACTCTGTTAATAGTAACAACGAAGATAAGTGCTGAGGAAACTCTGATACACTTTTACTTCGGAATATTTTTTTTGTCGTTACACTACTCAAAATAAAGGTAACTAAAGAGAAATTTTACAAAAATGTTGTTAAACGTGACAACGAAGACAAGTGCTGCAAAAATTAGTATACACTTCTGGTAAAAAGTTTTTTACGTAATTACGCTACTCATGCATATCGGTCAATAGTGCTAGTGAATAGAGGAAACAAAAGAAAAATCACACGAAAACTCTGTTAATAGTAACAATGAAGATAAGTGCTAAAGCAGTTCTCGTACACTATTACTTTGGAGAATTTCTTATGTCTTACACTACTCAACATTGTTAGTGAAGAAAAGTATATAAAGGAAAATTTTACAAAAATATTATTAAACGTAATACCGAGGACAAGTGCTGAAAAAATTAGTGTACACTTCTATAATAAAAACTTAATTAAGTAGTTACACTACTCATCCACAGCGGTCAGCAATGCCAGTGACTAGAGGAAACAAAAAAAATGTTACAAAAACTCTGTTAAACAATGAAGATAAGTGCCGAAGCAACGCTGGTACACTATTGCTTTGGAAATTTTTTTATGTCTTACACTACTCAACATTTTTAGTGAATAAAAGTAACTAAAGGAAAATTAAAAAAAATATTGTTAAACGTGACAATAAAGACAAGTGCTGAAAAAAATAGTGTAGTTACACTACTCATCCATAGCAGTCAGCAGTGTTAGTGAATAGAGAAAACAAAAGAAAAATTTGACGAAAACTCTGTTAATAGTAACAATAAAGATAAGTGTTGAAGCTACTCTAGTTCACTATTACTTTCAAAAAATTTTTATGTCTTACACTACTCATCATTATTAGTAAAAAAAAAGAAAATTTTTACAAAAAGATTACGAAGCGTGACACCGAGGAGAAGTGCTAAAAAATTAGTGTACACTTCTATCGTAAAAACTTCCTTAAGTAGTTACACTACTCATCCATAGCTGTTAGCAGTGCTAGTAAATTGAGGAAACCAAAGAAAAATCTTGCAAAAATTTTGCTAAAAGTAACAATAAAGATGAAGGAACCCTGGTACACTATTAATTTGGAAAGATTCTTATGTCTTACACTACTCAACATTGTTAGTGGAAAAAGGTAATTAAAGAAAAAATTTACAAAAAGATTATTAAGCGTGACACAGAGGAGAAGTGCTGAAAAAATTAGTGTACACTTCTACCGTAAAAACTTTCTTAAGTAGTTACACTACTCATCCATAGCGGTCAGCAGTGCTAGTGAATAGAGGAAACAAAAGAAAAATCTTACAAAAACTCTGTTAAAAGTAGCAATAAAGATAAGTGGTGAAGGAACTCTGGTGCACTATTACTTTGGAAAAATTCTTATGTCTTACACTACTCAACATTGTTAGTGAATCAAAGGAACTATAGGAAAATTTTGCAAAAATATTGTTAAGCGTGACAACAAAGACAAGTGTTGAAAAAAATTAGTGTACACTTCTATCGTTAAAGGCTTCTTACGTAATTGAACTACTTATCCATAGCGGTCAGTAGTGCTAGTGAATAGAGAAAACAAAAAAAAATTGATGAAATCTCTGTTAATACGAGTAGTAACAATGGAGATAAGAGTAAAGAAATTTGTATGTCCTTGTACTTTGGAGAATTTATTATGTAGTTACACTACTCGCTATTGTTAGTAATTAGGGGCAAAAAATAAAAGAAAGTTTCTTACGTAGTTACACTACTTATCACTCTTTGTGATTAGAGGCAAAAAATAAAGGAAATAGAAAGTTTCTTATGTAGCTATACTACTCGTTCATAGCAGTTAGCAGTGCCAATAAACAGAGAGAAGAAACAAAAAACTGACAAAAACTCAATTAATCGTAACAATGTCGTAACAATGAAGAGATAAACGCTGTATAAATTTGTGTACGCTTTTACGCTGGTAACTTTTTTATGGAGTTACACTACTCAATATTGTTAGTGAATAGAGGAAATAGAGGAGAAACCTTACAAAAATGTTGTTAAACATTACAATGCGGACAAGTGCTGCAAGCATTTGTGTACACTTCTATCGTAAAAAGTTTCTTACGTAGTTATACAACTCATCTATAGCGGTCAGCAGTGCCAGTGAATAGAAGAAACAAAAGAAAAATTTGACGAACATTCTGTTAATAGTAACAATGGAGATAAGAATGATAAAATTTGTGTATGTTTGTATTTTAGAAAATTTCTTATGTAGTCACACTACTCAATATTGTTAGTGAATAGAGGAAAAAGAGGAGAAATCTTACAAAAACGTTGTTAAACATGACAATGCGGACAAGTGGTAAAAAAATAGTGTACACTTCTATCGTAAAAAGTTTCTTACATAGCTACACTACTCATCCATAGCGGTCAGCAGTGATATGAATAGAGGAAACAACAGAAAAATCTGACAAAAACTTTGTTAATAGTAACAATGAAAATAAGAGTGAAAAATTTTGTGTATGCTTGTACTTTGGAGAATTTCTTTTGTAGTTACACTATTCACCATTGTTAGTGATTATAGGTAAAAAATTAAGAAAATAGAGAATTTCTTACGTAGTTACACTACTCATCACTGTTTGTGATTAAAGACAAAAAAAGGAAATAGAAAGTTGTTTTGTAGCTACACTATTCATTTATAGCAGTCAGCAGTGCTAATAAACAGAGAGAACAAGTAGAAAAACTGACAAAAACTCAATTAATAATAACAATAAAGATAAGTACTGAAGAAATTTGTGTACGCTTTAACTTTGGGAAATTTCTTATGTGGTTACACTACTCAACATTGTTAATGAATAGACAAAAGAGGAGAAATCTTATAAAAATGTTTTTGAACATGACAAGTGCTGCAAAAATTAATGTACACTTCTATTGTAAAAAGTTTCTTACTTAGTTACACTATTCATTTATAGCGATCAGTAGTGCTAGTGAATATAGGAAGAATAAAAAAATTGTCAAAAACTGTGTTAATAGTAACAATGGAGATAAGACTGAAACATTTCGAGTATGCTTATATTATGGAAGATTTTTACGTAGTTACACTACTTATCCATAACGGTCAGCAGTGCTAGTGAATAGAGAAAATAGAAGAAAAATATGACAAAAACTCTATTAATAATAACAATGAAGGTAAGCGCTGAATAAATTTGTGTATGGTTCTACTCTGGCAAATTTCTTATGTAGTTACACTACTCAACATTGTAAGTGAACAGAGGAAAGAGAGGAAAAATCTTACAAAAATGTGGTTAAACATGACAATGCGGACAAGTGCTGCAAAAATTAGTGTACTAGCTACACTACTCATCCATAGCAGTCAGGAGTGCTAGTGAATAGAAGAAACAAAAAAAAATGACGAACATTTTGTTAATAGTAGCAATGGAGATAAGAGTGAAAAGTTTTGTGTATGTTTGTAGTGTGGAAAATTTGTTATGTAGTCACACTACTTAACATTGTTAGTGAATAAAGGAAAGAGAGGTAAAATCTTGCAAAAATGTTGTCAAACATGACAATGCGGACAAGTGCCGCAAGTATTAGTGTACACTTCTATCGTAAAAAGTTTTTACGTAGTTACACTACTCATCCATAGTGATCAACAGTGATAGTAAATAAAGGAAACAAAAGAGGAAGTTTGCAAAAACACTGCTAATAGTAACAATGGAAGTAAGAGTGAAAATTTTTGTATATGCTTATACTTTGAAAAATTGCTTATGTAGTTACACTACTCAACATTGTTAGTGAATAGAGAAAAGAAAAGATAAATCTTACAAGATCTTTATTAATAGTAACAATGAAGGTGTGTGTTGAAGAAATTTGTGTATGCTTCTATTCTGGTAAACTTCTTATGTAGTTACACTACTCAGCATTGTAAGTGAATAGAGGAAAGAGAGGTAAAATCTTACAAAAATGTTGTTAAACATGACAATACGGACAAGTGATGCAAATATTAGTGTACACTTCTATCGTAAAAAGTTTTTTACGTAGTTACACTACTCATCCAGTGATCAGCAGTGATAGTAAATAAAGGAAACAAAAGAGAAAGTTTGCGAAAACACTGCTAATAGTAACAATGGAGATAAGAGTGAAAAATTTTGTGTATGCTTCTACTCTGGTAAATTTCTTATGTAGTTACACTACTCAACATTGTTAGTGAATAGAGAAAAGAGAAGAGAAATCTTACAAGAATGTTGTTGAACATGACAAGTGCTGAAGAAGTTAGCGTAAAAGTTTTTTATGTCGTTTCACTACTCATCCATAGCGGTCAGCACTGCAGTGAATAGGGGGAACAATAGGAAATCGTGACGAAGACTTTATTAACAGTAACAGCGAAGCCAGATGTTGATATTTTTTTACAATTTTTTTACTAAAGATTTTTACGTAGTTACACTACTCACCTATAGTGGTCAGCACCGTCAGTGAATAGAGGAAGGCTTTGGCAAACGTCCACTCGTAATGGTCGTGTCCCCCTTTGCCTCCTAATTTTCTTTCTTGCACCGGTTGTTGTGCCAGTTCCTCCCCTAAACTCTTCAACAATTCGTCTTGGAACCTGGTGATTTCTTGTGCAGCTAATCTGGTCCAATTGTCCCTATACAGGATGTTCAAACTGACAGTGATGTCCCAAATGTTCTCTACAGTTCTCGCTCTCGCCTCGTCGTTTCTCGCTTTCAGTTCGGCGCTGTGATTGAACCACTTGTTGTTGGCGTCTGTGGCCATCGATCTGGTCGCTAATATTTGCGTTGTCGAATGTTGAAAAGTGGCACCCCCTTCGATCGCAAGAAATATCACGGAACCTATCAGCGTGTAACCGAACAACAACACGCAAATGCCCAGGTTGGTGGCGAGACCCGCAAAGAAAGCGCGTCCTCGAGATTTCTGTTTGTTGCCGAAGCATCTGCACGAGTCGCCTTTGGGCTTCTTCTTGGGGTCTCGCTTCAATGTCGAGGACTTCGATTGGTAGGGCTCGTAACAGTAATGGCCCGAGTCCTTCTCCATTGCGGGCGACGGAATCGTCGGATTTCACACCTAAAAACAAAATCGACAATAGTCGTAAATCATCTTACATTTTATTTTGGAAAACTCCATTAAATTTTCGTTCTGGGCATATTTACCTGGGACCATGCACTAACCATTTCCGTCTTCGACGTCACATTTTTTAATTCAAGGTGGGCGTCGCGACGCTGATTACGAATTCTGATTGGGTTCGTGTCTCTGTCGCAATCGAAAGTTCAATTTTCTCGGTGGTGATTTTTTCCCGTGGCGCCCTCCAGGATTGCTTTTAATTCGGAGAAAGCTCGCCTGAAGATGACGGGGGAATTCGGGGGGGAGGTTTTCGGGAAATCGCCGGATAACTCAGCTGTCTCTGCTTATTCCCTCTCGCTCTCTCACTGAAACAAAAGATAACTCGATTATTTTTAATGCATATTTACATTTCATTCGAGCCGCACGCCAATGGACTCTTAAGTGATGTTCAGACGACGCGTAATGAATCGAATTTGGAAGTCGGAATAAGAGGACGATAAGGCCGTCCGGACTGTCGAGCAACAATTGCACCGGTGGCAATATTCATAAGGAAATTAACATAACTGGAACGGAAAACGTAGATTGGAGTTTTCTAATCAAGAGGGCGCGGTCATGACCGAATTTGCAACGCTCACTAGATTTCATCCGCAAAAGTTAAAACGAACGAAATAAAATTTCTGGATATCTACGAATTTCTTTTGAAGCATCTCGTCGAGGTTTTGGTGTTATTGGTATTGTTTAAGAGGTGGTAGGGTTGGGGATTGGGGATTTGGGTTGTGGAGGGTTGCTCGACAATGGGATGTCGTCGTTCCGTTTTGCTAGAGTTGGCGTTGTGTGAAAACAATTATTTCCGCGGAAACAACGGCAGGACAGGTGACTTTGCCACCTCCGTTACGACCCGTTTTAATTACGACGATTCGTATTTGAAAATGTTCTGTGGTGCCGGCATCCGGTCCTATTAACCGCCATCTAGTGAAAGGGTTCTTTCTATGTTTCGAATGGGGGAGACGGCGACGCCGCAGGCGTTACTTTAGTCAGAAATTTCTACAGCATATAGAAACTTGGGAGGTCTAGAGAGCTGAATCCCTAACAGGATGTATTGTGTAGCAAAAATAGAAAGAGTTATAACACCAACAGTTTTTTACGTACACATTTTTAAATTATTTTTTATTATCAAATTGGTAGGATTAAAAAATGTGGCATTGACCACTTTTTGGTGTTATAACACCCAAAAATGCGACACCCACAACTTTTGGGTGCTATAACACCAAGTTTTTGTGTTGAAATTTTATACTTTTTGACCTATTATCAGTTGTGGGAAAAAGTAAATTGTATTATGAATAACTTTTTTTTACCCGTCTTAATTTTAGGTACTAAAGCACTATTAGACAATTTGTTTTTTGATTTGAGAGTTATAACACTCTCACCTAAAGCTTGATTCACAGAGCATGATCTCCCCTTAAAATTTTTAAGTAATAGTACAATTGAGAGTTATAACACTCGCTTCCATTTCACGTTTATAGTGTTATGATCGGTCTGGTCTAAGTTTATTATGTAAACATACAAGTCCAGCCCTTTTCAAAATTTATTTTGTTTTATATGTGTCAGTGAGTGACAGGAGCTATAGCACTAAGATTATTTTCAACAAATTGCGTTTTGACTTAAATTTGTTAAATTAATGTAAATTTTCTTTTAGTAACAACACCAAAATTAAGTTCTTGTTTTTATAACATGTCTAGTATGATAAAATTGGAAAAACTGAGGCTAACATAACATTGAAATTCTATTGTGTTGGATGCTATAAAGAGTTATAACACTTAGTTATTGTTTTTCAAATAAAATTCAATGATTTTATTCAGCTAAGAATAAACTTTAGCTAGTATTTATAAATATTATAACACTACAATTGACTATAGTTGGTCCTAAAATTTTTTCATAATCAGAAATTTAGAGCTACTGAATAAACATATCACCAAGTTTAACCAATATGGTTTTTGAGATTTCAAGTGTTACAGTTTTATTTATTGGAATCTAACACTAAGTGCTAAAATTTGAAAAATATTGCCAAATAGTGCAACCCTGAAATAATAATTGAAAGAACCACTTTAGTGTTTCTCATAGTTTTTTCAAAATTTGATATTTAACTAAATGTTATAACACTCTTATAGCTAAACTAATGTTATGCTCAAAGTGGACACAATACCGTGTTTCCTACGAAATAAACATATTTTTGTAATTATTACCTTACTGGTAGAGTTATAGCACTAGATGCTTATCGAAAAATATCGCGTTCTGCTGCCTTTAATTAGAAGTAGTGCTAAGAAACAATGTTATAGCAACAAAAAAAAATTAACATGTTTATATCTATAGTAAAAGGAACATGTTATAACATTAATACAGCCAACATGTATCTAATTTTTGTACTAAAGTACAAACTAAAGAATATTGACTCTTCTTTGAGTGTTATATAATTTGGTAATTTATGGGTTTAGCACCAATTTTAGATTTTTTGCTATTAAAGTTATAACACTAGTATCAAGTTTGTGTCATTATTTTAAGTTTTATTACTAATAAACAAATCATACATGTCCGGTTTTTAAATGATTGGTTTCAAACATGATTTCAATAAGAAATGTTATAGCATCAAACTTATATTTTACGATGGAATTTTAAAATTGTTGCTTCTAAATTTAAGATTATAATAAGTGTTATAGCACAATATACTTTAATTTATTTTTTTTTAATATAAGTTATAGCACCAGCATTTTTTTATTAGTTCTTGTAGTAAGTGCTATAACTCTAAAAAACATTTGCATGAAATAAGTAGAAACACTTTCAAACTATTACTTTAACATTAACCAATTGTCTGTCTAATTTCCTTTTTTTTGTTCTTGCGGTATGAGAAAATAATATTTTTTGAGAGTTATAACACTTATAGATTATTATTACGTTTTAGCACCTAAGCATTTTTTTTTGGAAAGGAAATTCGTAATGTTTAGTAAAGTTGAAGAACGATGCTATTTTATACAATTTTGGCATAGAAGTTATAACACTAAACTGATTTAATTTTTTTTAATAATAATTTAATCATATTTTGGAATTATTTGACTAACAAAAAAGCTTGAGTGTTGTAACATAAAAGTACATAGATTTCTGGAATATACAATTTTGAGAGTTAGAACACTTAGCCAAAACTGATGTTGGAATTAACTCAAATTTGAATTATAGAATCATAATTAAGATTTTAGATATTACAACTGGAAAATTGCAAGCTTTAGATTGAGTTATAACACTAACTGTTTGTTTAATAACTTAACTATTTCTTTACTCAATTGTTACGATATTAGCTCTAGCACTTAATCATTTTCTTTTTGAATCGAAATTAATAGTGAATAGTAGAGCTGAAGAACGATGTGTATAAAGTTTTCCTAAAAAAGTTAAAGCACTAAGCGGATTAAAACAAACTATGCAACGATGATTCAATTATCCTTTAGAATTGCTTGACCAGAACGTTTGAGTCTTATAACATAAAAGTACATAGTTTTCTGAAATATACAATCTAGAGGGTTATAACACTTAACCATAACGGTGAAATTATTTCAAATTTTGATAATAGAATCACAATTAAGATTTTTTTGATATTACAGCTGTAAAGTTGCAAACTTTAGATCGAGTTATAGCACTAGCTGCTTGTCTAGTAACTTAGTAAATTTTTTTATTCAATTGTTATGATAATAGTTTTAGCACTTAATCATTTTCTATTTGAATTGAAATTAATAGTGAGTAGTATAGCTAAAGAACGATGTTACTTTATACAGTTCTTCTACAGATGTTACAGCACTAAGCTGTTTTAAAAACAATAATTTTTCTCAACGTTGATTCAATCATACTTTGAAATTATTTGACTAACCAGAAGGTTCGAGTGTTTTCAGATAAAATTTCATAGTTTTCTAGAATATACAATCTGGAGAGTTATAACACTTATCGATTAATGACGGTGGAATATCCTAAAATTTTCATTATAAATTTGCCATTAAGATTTTTAGATTACAGAATTGCAAAATTAAAAATGCTAAATCGAGTTATAACACCAACTACTTGTCTAATTACTTAACTAAATGTTTATCAATTGTTATGATTACAGTTTTAGTATATAATAAGTTTCTTTCTCAATTAAAATTAATAGTAAATAATAGCGCTGAAAAACAATGTTATTCCATATAGTCCTCTTATAGAAGTTATAGCACTAAGCGAATTTTTATAAAATATATATTTTTTCATGTTATTTTAATTGAATTTAAAATTGTTTGACTAACAAGAAAGTTTGAGTGTTATAACATAATAGTACATAATTTTCTAGAATATACAATCTTGAGAGTTATAACACTTATCCGTTATTAACAGTGGAATAACTCAAATTCTGATTATAAATTTATCATTAGGATTTTTAGATATCACAATTGTAAAATTTCAAATGATAGATTGAGTTATAGCACCTGCTACTTGTCTAATTACTTAACTATATTTTTGTTAATTGTTATAATTACAGTTTTAGAATTTAATCATTTCCTTCTCAATCGAAATTAATATTAAGTAGTAGAGCTGAAAAACAATGTAATTTAATACAGTCCTTCTATAGAAGTTATAGCACTAATCAAACTAAATTTTTTTTTAATGATAATTCAACCAAATTTGAAATTGTTTGACTAACAAGAAAGTTTGAGTGTTATAACAAAAATGTACATAGTTTTCTGGAATATACAATCTTGAGAGTTATAACACTCATCTAATATTAACTGTGAAATAACTCAAGTTTTGATTATAAATTTACCATTAAGATTTTTAGATACCACAATTGTAAAATTACAAATAATAGATTTCATTATAACACCTGCTACTTTTCTAACTACGTAACTAAATTTTTATCAATTGTTATGATTATAGTTTTAGCATTTAATCATTTTCCTTCTTAACCAAAATTAATAGTAAGTAATATAGCTAAAACACAATGTTATTTTACACAGTCTTTCTATAGAAGTTATAGCACTAATCGAATTCAAATTTTTTTTTATTGATAATTCAATCAAATTTTAAATTGTTTGATTAACAAGAAAGTTTGAGTGTTATAACATAAAAGTACATAGTTTTCTGAAATATAAAATCTTGAGAGTTATAACACTTATTCATTATTAACGGTGGAATAACTCAAATTTTGATTATAAATTTACCATTAAGATTTTTAAACATTAAAATTGTAAAATTTCAAATGACAGATTGAGTTATAGCACCTGCTACTTCTCAAATTTCTGAATTTAATTTTTATTAAATGTTATGATTATAGTTTTAGCATTTAATCATTTTCTTTCTCAACCAAAATTAATAGTAAGTAATATAGTTAAAACACAATGTTATTTTACAGTCTTTCTATAGAAGTTATAGCACTAATCGAATTAAAAAAATCTTTTTTTAATGATAATTCAATTAAATTTGAAATTGTTTGACTAACAAGAAAGTTTGAGTGTTATAACATAAAAGTACATAGTTTTCTAGAATATACAATCTTGAGAGTTATAACACTTATCCATTATTAACGATGAAATAACACAAATTTTGATTATAAATTTACCCTTAAGATTTTCAGATACCACAATTGTAAAATTACAAATGATAGATTAAATTATAGCACCTGCTACTTATCTAATTACTTCAATAAATTTTTATCAATTGTTATGATTATAGTTTTAGCATTTAATCATTTCCTTCTCAATCGAAATTAATAGTAAGTAGTAGAGCTGAAAAACAATGTTATTTTATACAGTTTTTCTATAGAAGTTATAGCACTAATCGAATAAAATTTTTTTTTAATGATAATTTAATCAAATTTGAAATTGTTTGACTAACAAGAAAGTTTGAGTGTTATAACATAAAAGTACATAGTTTTCTAGAATATACAATCTTGAGAGTTATAACACTTATCTATTATTAACGGTGGAATAACACAAATTTTGATTATAAATTTACCATTAAGATTTTTAGATACAACAATTGTAAAACTACAAATGATATATTAAATTATAGCACCTGCTACTTATCTAATTACTTCAATAAATTCTTATCAATTGTTATGATTATAGTTTTAGTATTTAATCATTTTCCTCTCAATCCAGATTAATAGTAAGTAGTAGAGCTGAAAAACAACGTTACTTTATACAGTTTTTCTATAGAAGTTATAGCACTAATCGAATTAAAAAAATCTTTTTTTAATGATAATTTAATTAAATTTGAAATTGTTTGACTAACAAGAAAGTTTCAGTGTTATAACATAAAAGTACATAGTTTTCTAGAATATACAATCTTGAGAGTTATAACACTTATCCATTATTAACGGTGGAATAACACAAATTTTGATTATGAATTTACCATTAAGATTTTTAGATACCACAATTGTAAAATTACAAATAATAGATTTCATTATAACACCTGCTACTTGTCTAACTACTTAACTAAAATTTCTATTCAATTGTTATGATTATAGTTTTAGGATCTAATCATCCAATCACACATCAGCAATAACTAGTAAAGAGAAAAACAATATTTTTTAATATAGTTGTTCTATAGAAGTTATAGCACTGAATTTTGTTTTGAAATCAGTTTGTTTTAATAATAATTAATTATTCTAAATTTGTATCAAATTTTCAAATTTCTCGACTACAAAAAAACTTGAGAGTTATAACATCAAATTATTACTTTTCTGAAACCTCCAATTTTGTGTAAAATAAAATGAAATTAAGCGTAACTAACTAAAGAGTTGTTATTTGAAATATTTTCGAGAGTATTTTTATTGCAGAAAAACCTTATTTTGGGTTATTGTTCCAGTAGTTGTCAGAATAATAAATGCAATTACTAAACAACTCAGTGGCGGAACAAAAAAAATTAAACAAATATGTGACAAATTTGCAAACTACGTGAATTTACTGAAAATTTCAAGCACAACCAACTCGTTCTCTTGTTGACAACCAGTGGCGGCGGCACAAATTTTGATTTACATAATTTCCGTCGACATCCCGACAAAATCTTGTCGTCAGCCATGCTGGGTTCAATAAAAAAAATCTTTTTTTAACAGTCCTTCCTCGTCCTTCATCCATTGAATCTTTTACGGTAGTTACGTGACCGTATTGCAACGTATCCAGCACAACAGCGGACTTGCTTTATAAATGGACTACTTAATAGCGGGGTGTCGAAATAAAAATGCACTTTACAACATTCGCACAGCGAGAATTTCAATCGACGGCGACGACGTCGTAATTTTTCCACAACTTTGCAGCTTTAACGCGTTAATTAACGAACGCGCATCGAGTTGCTATCCGACGTTAATTTCAACCCTAAAAGTCACGCGATCGCTCCCCAGCGGACAGTTTCGGAGTCTTCTTGTTTTTCTACGGTTTGCTACAGAAATATTTCGAAGCGTCGCGACGCCTCCGCAAACATTTGCTCGACGCCAAAAATTGAATTAACCCAAGTAATTAATCGAGTTAGACGAGCTTAACGGTTATTAATACGGTAATAACGATGGCAGGCCAAAAAGTCGGAATATCCCGAGGGACCGGATAGCCGGCAGGGGACATTTTCATCAACGCCGGATCAGTTGATGGATTTTATTCGAAATCACAGTACGTAACGTTTTTTTTCTCGAGTAGCCCACTAAGTTAGTGACTCACCTACGATTAAAAACTAAATTTTTAAAAAATTTTTGATTATCCATTTCGTACTTTAATTTTCCCCAAAAAACGTGGTGACAGGTGTGGGGATCAGGGGTGGAAATTCGCGGTTTTTATGCAAATGATCGCCGGTGGCGTTGGTTTCCAATCCCCACAGCCACCGCGGACCAACTCGTAATAAAGCAGTTACGTTAACCAAAATGCAGAGGGTGTTTCGAAAAAACAACCAAAATTATGTCTCTTTACAATATAAATAACTCCGACGCAACACACCTAAGCGTAATATCAGGGGCGTCCCGTGAAATTAGTTTCGCCGCCATTAGCATAATGAAGTTTGAAAAGTGTCCCGGTTCGAAACATAGATGTCCGCCCTTCGCCCCATCATGCAAATCTCGCCCTTTTTTGGATCGCGTGCGGCGGTTTTCGCCTCTCTTTCAACCCCCACCCCTTGTGCGTCTCTTATTAAATTATCCGTGTGGCGACGCAACAGTTACGTGTGGGGAATGTTTGTGCCTTTATTACGGATACTCGAGAATGAACGTCTTATTCTTCGTGTTTTCCGGGTTCTAATAAAAACAGCGGCCCCGGAGTTATGACGAAAGTTCGATCCGGAAGGCGATACTTTGTGGAGTTTTGCGGTGGTAGAGGAGGATCGGGGAAGGGGACGGGAGGGAAACGGCATCCGGTTCGGGAACATATGAAAAATTATACGTGTTGTTTTGTGTTGTTGCCTCGCGCCGAATTCATATTTTTATTTACTTGGCGAGTTTTCAATCTTCGAGTTCGGTAAAGTGGAAGAATCGCCGCAACTTTTACGTGACCATCATCGAAACGCGAATGGAAGGGTAACGACGGCGCCCCAAAATGGCCGCCAATTTCTCAAACTATTTGGAATCATCGGAAAGTTGCTAGAATACAGTTCAGTTGAGACACTTGGCAAATGTTCGTTGGGACGACAAAGACGAAAATGTTGGGCTAAATTACGTGGCGCCTATATAGTTAAGTGAAAGACTTGAGGTTTAGTTCGAGTAGTTAAAAAGTTTCAAGCTGATAGCTTGATTCTGTCCGCACTTGTCTATTTTGGTGTTTTACTAATTTTCTGAAACTTTGTAATTTTTTTTGTTATTTTTATTCCAGGGGCACCCAAACTTTTTCATTTATACATTAGAACCCCCTTCACTTTCCGGTTTATTATAAGATATATGAGAATGACCCAATTCGCAGAAATTTAGACTTAAAGTGGCTACATTGCTTACTGTTGTGTGTGATGTAGTTGTGCCGCATTGCAACGGGATTTTTTTGACGGGTGCATAGTTTGAGACTGCCTTACTAGTTCAAATAAAAAATCAGAAGAGAATTTTTAACACCAAAAGAATTGTTGTCACAAGTAGCTCGGGGCTTGCCTAAGACCAATTTCACATTTCCAATAAAATGACGCGCGTCATTGGAAGCGCAGTAACGCAAATATTTTAGTTTAGAAATTTTTTAATCACAAAGACCTCAAGTATTGAGTTTCAAGCTACGGACAAAATTGTTATCTTAAGACATATATGCGTACTTTTTAACGCGCAGTCAATAACGTCCGTTAAAGGTTTTCTAAAGATTTTACTGTAGCTATTGTTGCAATCTCTACATACAGTTTTAATCAAATTTAAGTGAACGTTATTCTAAATGTCAAATCCAAACGATTGAGAATATTTTAAAAATTATAAATGAAACAAATGAGATCTTAAAACATTATGCGCATTTTTTATCGCACAGTAAATAACGTCCGTTAAAAGTTTTCTAATGATCTTACTGTAGCTATTGTTGCAATCTCTATATACAGTTTTGATCAAATTTAAGTAAACGTTATTCTAAATGTCAAATCCCAACAACTTAATATATTTAAAAAATTGTAAATGAAACAATTGAGACCTTAAAACATATATGCGCACTTTTTATCGCGCAGTCAATAACGTCCGTTAAAAGTTTTCTAATGATCTCACTGTAGCTATTGTTGCAATCACTATATACAGTTTTGATCAAATTTAAGTGAACGTCATTTAAATGTCAAATCTCAACGACTTTCAATATTTTAAAAATTATAAATGAAAGAAATGAGATCTTAAAACATATATGCGCATTTTTTATCGCGCAGTCAATAACGTCCGTTAAAAGTTTTCTAATGATCTCACTGTAGCTATTGTTGCAATCACTATATACAGTTTTGATCAAATTTAAGTGAACGTCATTTAAATGTCAAATCTCAACGACTTTCAATATTTTAAAAATTATAAATGAAAGAAATGAGATCTTAAAACATATATGCGCATTTTTTATCGCGCAGTCAATAACGTCCGTTAAAAGTTTTCTAATGATCTCACTGTAGCTATTGTTGCAATCTCTATAAACAGTTTTGATCAAATTTAAGTAAACGTTATTCTAAATGTCAAATCCCAACAACTTAATATATTTAAAAAATTGTAAATGAAACAATTGAGACCTTAAAACATATATGCGCACTTTTTATCGCGCAGTCAATAACGTCCGTTAAAAGTTTTCTAATGATCTCACTGTAGCTATTGTTGCAATCACTATATACAGTTTTGATCAAATTTAAGTGAACGTCATTTAAATGTCAAATCTCAACGACTTTCAATATTTTAAAAATTATAAATGAAAGAAATGAGATCTTAAAACATATATGCGCATTTTTTATCGCGCAGTCAATAACGTCCGTTAAAAGTTTTCTAATGATCTCACTGTAGCTATTGTTGCAATCTCTATAAACAGTTTTGATCAAATTTAAGTAAACGTTATTCTAAATGTCAAATCCCAACAACTTAATATATTTAAAAAATTGTAAATGAAACAATTGAGACCTTAAAACATATATGCGCACTTTTTATCGCGCAGTCAATAACGTCCGTTAAAAGTTTTCTAATGATCTCACTGTAGCTATTGTTGCAATCACTATATACAGTTTTGATCAAATTTAAGTGAACGTCATTTAAATGTCAAATCTCAACGACTTTCAATATTTTAAAAATTATAAATGAAAGAAATGAGATCTTAAAACATATATGCGCATTTTTTATCGCGCAGTCAATAACGTCCGTTAAAAGTTTTCTAATGATCTCACTGTAGCTATTGTTGCAATCTCTATAAACAGTTTTGATCAAATTTAAGTAAACGTTATTCTAAATGTCAAATCCCAACAACTTAATATATTTAAAAAATTGTAAATGAAACAATTGAGACCTTAAAACATATATGCGCACTTTTTATCGCGCAGTCAATAACGTCCGTTAAAAGTTTTCTAATGATCTCACTGTAGCTATTGTTGCAATCACTATATACAGTTTTGATCAAATTTAAGTGAACGTTATTTAAATGTCAAATCTCAACGACTTTCAATATTTTAAAAATTATAAATGAAAGAAATGAGATCTTAAAACATTATGCGCATTTTTTATCGCACAGTAAATAACGTCCGTTAAAAGTTTTCTAATGATCTCACTGTAGCTATTGTTGCAATCTCTATATACAGTTTTGATCAAATTTAAGTAAACGTTATTCTAAATGTCAAATCCCAACAACTTAATATATTTAAAAAACTGTAAATGAAACAATTGAGACCTTAAAACATATATGCGCACTTTTTATCGCGCAGTCAATAACGTCCGTTAAAAGTTTTCTAATGATCTCACTGTAGCTATTGTTGCAATCACTATATACAGTTTTGATCAAATTTAAGTGAACGTTATTTAAATGTCAAATCTCAACGACTTTCAATATTTTAAAAATTATAAATGAAAGAAATGAGATCTTAAAACATATATGCGCATTTTTTATCGCGCAGTCAATAACGTCCGTTAAAAGTTTTCTAATGATCTCACTGTAGCTATTGTTGCAATCTCTATAAACAGTTTTGATCAAATTTAAGTAAACGTTATTCTAAATGTCAAATCCCAACAACTTAATATATTTAAAAAATTGTAAATGAAACAATTGAGACCTTAAAACATATATGCGCATTTTTTATCGCGCAGTCAATAACGTCCGTTAAAAGTTTTCTAATGATCTCACTGTAGCTATTGTTGCAATCACTATATACAGTTTTGATCAAATTTAAGTGAACGTCATTTAAATGTCAAATCTCAACGACTTTCAATATTTTAAAAATTATAAATGAAAGAAATGAGATCTTAAAACATATATGCGCATTTTTTATTGCGCAGTCAATAACGTCCGTTAAAAGTTTTCTAATGATCTCACTGTAGCTGTTGTTGCAATCACTATATACAGTTTTGATCAAATTTAAGTGAACGTCATTTAAATGTCAAATCTCAACGACTTTCAATATTTTAAAAATTATAAATGAAAGAAATGAGATCTTAAAACATATATGCGCATTTTTTATCGCGCAGTCAATAACGTCCGTTAAAGGTTTTCTAATGATCTCACTGTAGCTATTGTTGCAATCTCTATAAACAGTTTTGATCAAATTTAAGTAAACGTTATTCTAAATGTCAAATCCCAACAACTTAATATATTTAAAAAATTGTAAATGAAACAATTGAGACCTTAAAACATATATGCGCATTTTTTATCGCGCAGTCAATAACGTCCGTTAAAAGTTTTCTAATGATCTCACTGTAGCTATTGTTGCAATCACTATATACAGTTTTGATCAAATTTAAGTGAACGTCATTTAAATGTCAAATCTCAACGACTTTCAATATTTTAAAAATTATAAATGAAAGAAATGAGATCTTAAAACATATATGCGCATTTTTTATTGCGCAGTCAATAACGTCCGTTAAAAGTTTTCTAATGATCTCACTGTAGCTGTTGTTGCAATCACTATATACAGTTTTGATCAAATTTAAGTGAACGTCATTTAAATGTCAAATCTCAACGACTTTCAATATTTTAAAAATTATAAATGAAAGAAATGAGATCTTAAAACATTATGCGCATTTTTTATCGCACAGTAAATAACGTCCGTTAAAAGTTTTCTAATGATCTCACTGTAGCTATTGTTGCAATCTCTATATACAGTTTTGATCAAATTTAAGTAAACGTTATTCTAAATGTCAAATCCCAACAACTTAATATATTTAAAAAATTGTAAATGAAACAATTGAGACCTTAAAACATATATGCGCACTTTTTATCGCGCAGTCAATAACGTCCGTTAAAAGTTTTCTAATGATCTCACTGTAGCTATTGTTGCAATCACTATATACAGTTTTGATCAAATTTAAGTGAACGTTATTTAAATGTCAAATCTCAACGACTTTCAATATTTTAAAAATTATAAATGAAAGAAATGAGATCTTAAAACATATATGCGCATTTTTTATCGCGCAGTCAATAACGTCCGTTAAAAGTTTTCTAATGATCTCACTGTAGCTATTGTTGCAATCTCTATAAACAGTTTTGATCAAATTTAAGTAAACGTTATTCTAAATGTCAAATCCCAACAACTTAATATATTTAAAAAATTGTAAATGAAACAATTGAGACCTTAAAACATATATGCGCATTTTTTATCGCGCAGTCAATAACGTCCGTTAAAAGTTTTCTAATGATCTCACTGTAGCTTTTGTTGCAATCACTATATACAGTTTTGATCAAATTTAAGTGAACGTCATTTAAATGTCAAATCTCAACGACTTTCAATATTTTAAAAATTATAAATGAAAGAAATGAGATCTTAAAACATATATGCGCATTTTTTATCGCGCAGTCAATAACGTCCGTTAAAAGTTTTCTAATGATCTCACTGTAGCTGTTGTTGCAATCACTATATACAGTTTTGATCAAATTTAAGTGAACGTCATTTAAATGTCAAATCTCAACGACTTTCAATATTTTAAAAATTATAAATGAAAGAAATGAGATCTTAAAACATATATGCGCATTTTTTATCGCGCAGTCAATAACGTCCGTTAAAGGTTTTCTAATGATCTCACTGTAGCTATTGTTGCAATCTCTATAAACAGTTTTGATCAAATTTAAGTAAACGTTATTCTAAATGTCAAATCCCAACAACTTAATATATTTAAAAAATTGTAAATGAAACAATTGAGACCTTAAAACATATATGCGCATTTTTTATCGCGCAGTCAATAACGTCCGTTAAAAGTTTTCTAATGATCTCACTGTAGCTTTTGTTGCAATCACTATATACAGTTTTGATCAAATTTAAGTGAACGTCATTTAAATGTCAAATCTCAACGACTTTCAATATTTTAAAAATTATAAATGAAAGAAATGAGATCTTAAAACATATATGCGCATTTTTTATTGCGCAGTCAATAACGTCCGTTAAAAGTTTTCTAATGATCTCACTGTAGCTGTTGTTGCAATCACTATATACAGTTTTGATCAAATTTAAGTGAACGTCATTTAAATGTCAAATCTCAACGACTTTCAATATTTTAAAAATTATAAATGAAAGAAATGAGATCTTAAAACATTATGCGCATTTTTTATCGCACAGTAAATAACGTCCGTTAAAAGTTTTCTAATGATCTCACTGTAGCTATTGTTGCAATCTCTATATACAGTTTTGATCAAATTTAAGTAAACGTTATTCTAAATGTCAAATCCCAACAACTTAATATATTTAAAAAATTGTAAATGAAACAATTGAGACCTTAAAACATATATGCGCACTTTTTATCGCGCAGTCAATAACGTCCGTTAAAAGTTTTCTAATGATCTCACTGTAGCTATTGTTGCAATCACTATATACAGTTTTGATCAAATTTAAGTGAACGTTATTTAAATGTCAAATCTCAACGACTTTCAATATTTTAAAAATTATAAATGAAAGAAATGAGATCTTAAAACATATATGCGCATTTTTTATCGCGCAGTCAATAACGTCCGTTAAAAGTTTTCTAATGATCTCACTGTAGCTATTGTTGCAATCTCTATAAACAGTTTTGATCAAATTTAAGTAAACGTTATTCTAAATGTCAAATCCCAACAACTTAATATATTTAAAAAATTGTAAATGAAACAATTGAGACCTTAAAACATATATGCGCATTTTTTATCGCGCAGTCAATAACGTCCGTTAAAAGTTTTCTAATGATCTCACTGTAGCTATTGTTGCAATCACTATATACAGTTTTGATCAAATTTAAGTGAACGTCATTTAAATGTCAAATCTCAACGACTTTCAATATTTTAAAAATTATAAATGAAAGAAATGAGATCTTAAAACATATATGCGCATTTTTTATTGCGCAGTCAATAACGTCCGTTAAAAGTTTTCTAATGATCTCACTGTAGCTGTTGTTGCAATCACTATATACAGTTTTGATCAAATTTAAGTGAACGTCATTTAAATGTCAAATCTCAACGACTTTCAATATTTTAAAAATTATAAATGAAAGAAATGAGATCTTAAAACATATATGCGCATTTTTTATCGCGCAGTCAATAACGTCCGTTAAAGGTTTTCTAATGATCTCACTGTAGCTATTGTTGCAATCTCTATAAACAGTTTTGATCAAATTTAAGTAAACGTTATTCTAAATGTCAAATCCCAACAACTTAATATATTTAAAAAATTGTAAATGAAACAATTGAGACCTTAAAACATATATGCGCATTTTTTATCGCGCAGTCAATAACGTCCGTTAAAAGTTTTCTAATGATCTCACTGTAGCTTTTGTTGCAATCACTATATACAGTTTTGATCAAATTTAAGTGAACGTCATTTAAATGTCAAATCTCAACGACTTTCAATATTTTAAAAATTATAAATGAAAGAAATGAGATCTTAAAACATATATGCGCATTTTTTATCGCGCAGTCAATAACGTCCGTTAAAAGTTTTCTAATGATCTCACTGTAGCTATTGTTGCAATCACTCTATACAGTTTTGATCAAATTTAAGTGAACGTCATTTAAATGTCAAATCTCAACGACTTTCAATATTTTAAAAATTATAAATGAAAGAAATGAGATCTTAAAACATATATGCGCATTTTTTATCGCGCAGTCAATAACGTCCGTTAAAAGTTTTCTAATGATCTCACTGTAGCTATTGTTGCAATCTCTATAAACAGTTTTGATCAAATTTAAGTAAACGTTATTCTAAATGTCAAATCCCAACAACTTAATATATTTAAAAAATTGTAAATGAAACAATTGAGACCTTAAAACATATATGCGCATTTTTTATCGCGCAGTCAATAACGTCCGTTAAAAGTTTTCTAATGATCTCACTGTAGCTATTGTTGCAATCACTAAATACAGTTTTGATCAAATTTAAGTGAACGTCATTTAAATGTCAAATCTCAACGACTTTCAATATTTTAAAAATTATAAATGAAAGAAATGAGATCTTAAAACATATATGCGCATTTTTTAACGCGCAGTCAATAACGTCCGTTAAAAGTTTCTTAATATATATTATTGTAGCTATTGTTGCAATATCTATATACAGTTTTGATCAAATTTAAGTGAACGTTATTCTAGAAGTGAAATCCCAACAACTTACAATATCTTAAAAATTATAAATGAAACAAATGATATCTTAAAACATATATGAGTATTTTGAACGCGCAGTCAATAACGTCCGTTACAATTTTTTTAAAGATCTTATTGTAGCTATTGTTGCAATCTCTATATACAGTTTTGGTCAAATTTAAGTGTAGGTAATTCTAAAGGTCAAATCCCAACGACTTTCAATATTTTAAAAATGATAAATGAAAGAAATGAGATCTTAAAACATATATGAGAATTTTTTAACGCGCAGTCAATAACGTCCGTTAAATTTTTTTTAAAGATCTTATTGTAGCTATTGTTGCAATCTCTATATACAGTTTTGGTCAAATTTAAGTGTAGGTAATTCTAAAGGTCAAATCCCAACGACTTTCAATATTTTAAAAATGATAAATGAAAGAAATGAGATCTTAAAAGATATATGCGCATTTTTTAACGCGGAGTCAATAACGTCCGTTAAAGGTTTTCTAAAGATCTGACTGTAGCTATTGTTGCAATCTCTATATACAGTTTTGATCAAATTTAAGTGTAGGTAATCCTAAGGGTCAAATCCCAACGACTTAAAATATCTTAAAAATTATAAATGAAAGAAATGAGATCTTAAAACATGTATGAGTATTTTGAACGCGCAGTCAATAACGTCCGTTAAAATTTTTTTAAAGATCTTATTGTAGCTATTGTTGCAATCTCTATATACAGTTTTGGTCAAATTTAAGTGTAGGTAATTCTAAAGGTCAAATCCCAACGACTTTCAATATTTTAAAAATGATAAATGAAAGAAATGAGATCTTAAAAGATATATGCGCATTTTTTAGCGCGCAGTCAATAACGTCCGTTAAATTTTTTTTAAAGATCTTATTGTAGCTATTGTTGCAATCTCTATATACAGTTTTGATCAAATTTAAGTGAACGTTATTCTAGAAGTCAAATCCCAACAACTTACAATATCTTAAAAATTATAAATGAAACAAATGAGATCTTAAAACATATATGAGAATTTTTTAACGCGCAGTCAATAACGTCCGTTAAATTTTCTTTAAAGATCTTATTGTAGCTATTGTTGCAATCTCTATATACAGTTTTGGTCAAATTTAAGTGTAGGTAATTCTAAGGGTCAAATCCCAACGACTTTCCATATTTTAAAAATGAATAATGAAAGTAATGAGATCTTAAAAGATATATGCGCATTTTTTATCGCGCAGTCAATAACGTCCGTTAAAGGTTTTCTAAAGATCTTACTGTAGCTATTGTTGCAATCTCTATATACAGTTTTGATCAAATTTAAGTGTAGGTAATTCTAAGAGTCAAATCCCAATGACTTACAATATCTTAAAAATTATAAATGAAACAAATTGGATCTTAAGACTTTTATGCGCATTTTTTAACGCGCAGTCAATAACGTGCGTTAAAAGTTTTCTAAGGATCATATTGTAGCTGTTGCTGCAATATCTATATATAGTTTTAGTCAAATTTAAATGAACATTATTCTAAGTGTCAAATCCCAACGGCTTACTATATCTTAAAAATTATAAATGAAAGGAATGAGATCTTAAAACATATATGCGCATTTTTTATCGCGCAGTCAATAACGTCCGTTAAAGGTTTTCTAAAGATCTTATTGTAGTTATTGTTGCAATCTCTATATACAGTTTTGGTGAAATTTAAGTGTAGGTAATTCTAAAGGTCAAATCCCAACAACTTACAATATCTTAAAAATTATAAATGAATAAAATGAGATCTTAAAACATATATGCGCATTTTTTAGCGCGCAGTCAATAACGTCCGTTAAATTTTTTTTAAAGATCTTATTGTAGCTATTGTTGCAATCTCTATATACAGTTTTGATCAAATTTAAGTGAACGTTATTCTAGAAGTCAAATCCCAACAACTTACAATATCTTAAAAATTATAAATGTAACAAATGAGATCTTAAAACATATATGAGAATTTTTTAACGCGCAGTCAATAACGTCCGTTAAATTTTTTTTAAAGATCTTATTGTAGCTATTGTTGCAATCTCTATATACAGTTTTGGTCAAATTTAAGTGTAGGTAATTCTAAAGGTCAAATCCCAACGACTTTCAATATTTTAAAAATGATAAATGAAAGAAATGAGATCTTAAAAGATATATGCGCATTTTTTAACGCGGAGTCAATAACGTCCGTTAAAGGTTTTCTAAAGATCTGACTGTAGCTATTGTTGCAATCTCTATATACAGTTTTGATCAAATTTAAGTGTAGGTAATCCTAAGGGTCAAATCCCAACGACTTAAAATATCTTAAAAATTATAAATGAAAGAAATGAGATCTTAAAACATATATGCGCATTTTTTATCGCGCAGTCAATAACGTCCGTTAAAAGTTTTCTAATGATCTCACTGTAGCTATTGTTGCAATCTCTATAAACAGTTTTGATCAAATTTAAGTAAACGTTATTCTAAATGTCAAATCCCAACAACTTAATATATTTAAAAAATTGTAAATGAAACAATTGAGACCTTAAAACATATATGCGCACTTTTTATCGCGCAGTCAATAACGTCCGTTAAAAGTTTTCTAATGATCTCACTGTAGCTATTGTTGCAATCACTATATACAGTTTTGATCAAATTTAAGTGAACGTCATTTAAATGTCAAATCTCAACGACTTTCAATATTTTAAAAATTATAAATGAAAGAAATGAGATCTTAAAACATATATGCGCATTTTTTATCGCGCAGTCAATAACGTCCGTTAAAAGTTTTCTAATGATCTCACTGTAGCTATTGTTGCAATCTCTATAAACAGTTCTGATCAAATTTAAGTAAACGTTATTCTAAATGTCAAATCCCAACAACTTAATATATTTAAAAAATTGTAAATGAAACAATTGAGACCTTAAAACATATATGCGCACTTTTTATCGCGCAGTCAATAACGTCCGTTAAAAGTTTTCTAATGATCTCACTGTAGCTATTGTTGCAATCACTATATACAGTTTTGATCAAATTTAAGTGAACGTTATTTAAATGTCAAATCTCAACGACTTTCAATATTTTAAAAATTATAAATGAAAGAAATGAGATCTTAAAACATTATGCGCATTTTTTATCGCACAGTAAATAACGTCCGTTAAAAGTTTTCTAATGATCTCACTGTAGCTATTGTTGCAATCTCTATATACAGTTTTGATCAAATTTAAGTAAACGTTATTCTAAATGTCAAATCCCAACAACTTAATATATTTAAAAAATTGTAAATGAAACAATTGAGACCTTAAAACATATATGCGCATTTTTTATCGCGCAGTCAATAACGTCCGTTAAAAGTTTTCTAATGATCTCACTGTAGCTATTGTTGCAATCACTATATACAGTTTTGATCAAATTTAAGTGAACGTCATTTAAATGTCAAATCTCAACGACTTTCAATATTTTAAAAATTATAAATGAAAGAAATGAGATCTTAAAACATATATGCGCATTTTTTATCGCGCAGTCAATAACGTCCGTTAAAAGTTTTCTAATGATCTCACTGTAGCTATTGTTGCAATCTCTATAAACAGTTTTGATCAAATTTAAGTAAACGTTATTCTAAATGTCAAATCCCAACAACTTAATATATTTAAAAAATTGTAAATGAAACAATTGAGACCTTAAAACATATATGCGCATTTTTTATCGCGCAGTCAATAACGTCCGTTAAAAGTTTTCTAATGATCTCACTGTAGCTATTGTTGCAATCACTATATACAGTTTTGATCAAATTTAAGTGAACGTTATTTAAATGTCAAATCTCAACGACTTTCAATATTTTAAAAATTATAAATGAAAGAAATGAGATCTTAAAACATATATGCGCATTTTTTATCGCGCAGTCAATAACGTCCGTTAAAAGTTTTCTAATGATCTCACTGTAGCTGTTGTTGCAATCACTATATACAGTTTTGATCAAATTTAAGTGAACGTCATTTAAATGTCAAATCTCAACGACTTTCAATATTTTAAAAATTATAAATGAAAGAAATGAGATCTTAAAACATATATGCGCATTTTTTATCGCGCAGTCAATAACGTCCGTTAAAAGTTTTCTAATGATCTCACTGTAGCTATTGTTGCAATCTCTATAAACAGTTTTGATCAAATTTAAGTAAACGTTATTCTAAATGTCAAATCCCAACAACTTAATATATTTAAAAAATTGTAAATGAAACAATTGAGACCTTAAAACATATATGCGCATTTTTTATCGCGCAGTCAATAACGTCCGTTAAAAGTTTTCTAATGATCTCACTGTAGCTATTGTTGCAATCACTAAATACAGTTTTGATCAAATTTAAGTGAACGTCATTTAAATGTCAAATCTCAACGACTTTCAATATTTTAAAAATTATAAATGAAAGAAATGAGATCTTAAAACATATATGCGCATTTTTTAACGCGCAGTCAATAACGTCCGTTAAAAGTTTCTTAATATATATTATTGTAGCTATTGTTGCAATATCTATATACAGTTTTGATCAAATTTAAGTGAACGTTATTCTACAAGTGAAATCCCAACAACTTACAATATCTTAAAAATTATAAATGAAACAAATGATATCTTAAAACATATATGAGTATTTTGAACGCGCAGTCAATAACGTCCGTTACAATTTTTTTAAAGATCTTATTGTAGCTATTGTTGCAATCTCTATATACAGTTTTGGTCAAATTTAAGTGTAGGTAATTCTAAAGGTCAAATCCCAACGACTTTCAATATTTTAAAAATGATAAATGAAAGAAATGAGATCTTAAAAGATATATGCGCATTTTTTAACGCGGAGTCAATAACGTCCGTTAAAGGTTTTCTAAAGATCTGACTGTAGCTATTGTTGCAATCTCTATATACAGTTTTGATCAAATTTAAGTGTAGGTAATCCTAAGGGTCAAATCCCAACGACTTAAAATATCTTAAAAATTATAAATGAAAGAAATGAGATCTTAAAACATGTATGAGTATTTTGAACGCGCAGTCAATAACGTCCGTTAAAATTTTTTTAAAGATCTTATTGTAGCTATTGTTGCAATCTCTATATACAGTTTTGGTCAAATTTAAGTGTAGGTAATTCTAAAGGTCAAATCCCAACGACTTTCAATATTTTAAAAATGATAAATGAAAGAAATGAGATCTTAAAAGATATATGCGCATTTTTTAGCGCGCAGTCAATAACGTCCGTTAAATTTTTTTTAAAGATCTTATTGTAGCTATTGTTGCAATCTCTATATACAGTTTTGATCAAATTTAAGTGAACGTTATTCTAGAAGTCAAATCCCAACAACTTACAATATCTTAAAAATTATAAATGAAACAAATGAGATCTTAAAACATATATGAGAATTTTTTAACACGCAGTCAATAACGTCCGTTAAATTTTCTTTAAAGATCTTATTGTAGCTATTGTTGCAATCTCTATATACAGTTTTGGTCAAATTTAAGTGTAGGTAATTCTAAGGGTCAAATCCCAACGACTTTCCATATTTTAAAAATGAATAATGAAAGTAATGAGATCTTAAAAGATATATGCGCATTTTTTATCGCGCAGTCAATAACGTCCGTTAAAGGTTTTCTAAAGATCTTACTGTAGCTATTGTTGCAATCTCTATATACAGTTTTGATCAAATTTAAGTGTAGGTAATTCTAAGAGTCAAATCCCAATGACTTACAATATCTTAAAAATTATAAATGAAACAAATTGGATCTTAAGACTTTTATGCGCATTTTTTAACGCGCAGTCAATAACGTGCGTTAAAAGTTTTCTAAGGATCATATTGTAGCTGTTGCTGCAATATCTATATATAGTTTTAGTCAAATTTAAATGAACATTATTCTAAGTGTCAAATCCCAACGGCTTACTATATCTTAAAAATTATAAATGAAAGGAATGAGATCTTAAAACATATATGCGCATTTTTTATCGCGCAGTCAATAACGTCCGTTAAAGGTTTTCTAAAGATCTTATTGTAGTTATTGTTGCAATCTCTATATACAGTTTTGGTGAAATTTAAGTGTAGGTAATTCTAAAGGTCAAATCCCAACAACTTACAATATCTTAAAAATTATAAATGAATAAAATGAGATCTTAAAACATATATGCGCATTTTTTAGCGCGCAGTCAATAACGTCCGTTAAATTTTTTTTAAAGATCTTATTGTAGCTATTGTTGCAATCTCTATATACAGTTTTGATCAAATTTAAGTGAACGTTATTCTAGAAGTCAAATCCCAACAACTTACAATATCTTAAAAATTATAAATGTAACAAATGAGATCTTAAAACATATATGAGAATTTTTTAACGCGCAGTCAATAACGTCCGTTAAATTTTTTTTAAAGATCTTATTGTAGCTATTGTTGCAATCTCTATATACAGTTTTGGTCAAATTTAAGTGTAGGTAATTCTAAAGGTCAAATCCCGACGACTTAAAATATCCTAACAATTATAAATGAAAGAAATGAGATCTTAAAACATGTATGCAGATTTTTTAGCGCGCAGTCAATAACGTCCGTTAAGTTTTTTTTAAAGATCTTATTGTAGCTATTGTTGCAATCTCTATATACAGTTTTGATCAAATTTAAGTGTAGGTAATTCTAAGAGTCAAATCTCAATGACTTACAATATCTTAAAAATTATAAATGAAAGAAATGAGATCTTAAAACATATATGCGCATTTTTTAACGCGCAGTCAATAACGTGCGTTAAAAGTTTTCTAAGGATCATATTGTAGCTGTTGCTGCAATATCTATATATAGTTTTAGTCAAATTTAAATGAACGTTATTCTAAATGTCAAATCCCAACGACTTACTATATCTTAAAAATTATAAATGAAAGAAATGAGATCTTAAAACATATATGCGCATTTTTTATCGCGCAGTCAATAACGTCCGTTAAAGGTTTTCTAAAGATCTTACTGTAGCTATTGTTGCAATCTCTATATACAGTTTTCATTAAATTTAAGTGAACGTTATTCTAAATGTCAAATCTCAACGAGTTACAATATCTTGAAAATTATAAATAAGACAAATGAGATCTTAAAACATACGTGCGCATTTTTAAACGTGTAGTCAATAACGTCCGTTAAAAGTTTTCTAAGGTTCTTATTGTAGCTTTTGTTGCAATCTCTATATACAGTTTTGGTGAAATTTAAGTGTAGGTAATTCTAAAGGTCAAATCCCAACAACTTACAATATCTTAAAAATTATAAATGAAAAAAATGAGATCTTAAAACATGTATGCGTATTTCTTAACGCACGTTTTTTTTTAAAGTTCTAGTTGCAAATATTGTTACAATTTCTAAAACACTCGCGTTAGTGTCCAAAAATGCAAATGATTTAGTTCAGAGATTTGAAATCGTTTAATCTAAAGGCCCGAATATTTTTACTTGGGATAATCCTTGCTCCTTGTAGGACGATCCTTGCTCCTTGAAAATGTTATGATTTTTATATAATTTAAGGGAACGTCATTTTAAATTTCAAGTCTAAACGACTTGCAAAATTAAAAAAATTATAAATAAAAAATTGATAACCTTAATACACATTGAATATTCTTTAAAGCACAGTCAATAACGTTTTTTAATAAAAAAAAAATCTTTTAGCCAATAAGGAAGCTATATGAACAAAATAGTCACACACGTTATTGGTTGCGCATTTGATACATTCTCAATAATAGATTTTAGAACGATTAGCGCAATTATTGTGCTTCAGCTCACTCAAGTAAGCCACTTGAGGTTTGATTAACTAACTTCCTTCCGATTAGACCTTTGAAGTAACAGTTATTGACTTCACAGCAAAGGCATGACACTTATAGCAAGAATTAACGTGCAAAGTTAAGTAACACACGTTATTGAATGCGCGTTGCAACTAGTCTTTACGTGCACTAAGATATCAAAATTGCGTTTCTAGTAGAATATTTACTCAAAATTCGAAATATAGGTTTGCATTCAGCCATGCGCGGTCAATAACGCGGATTAAGAATTTTATTGGACCCTCGCATTTGCTGTACACTTTCAACAGTTTTGATTTAATCGCTGATTTAGATGGAAGATGTTTCTTAATTACGTTGTTTGACGCGCATCTAATAACGTACAAAACTGTACACCGTACGGTTTAAAATTTAACATGGAGGAAGTAACGTACGTTATTAAAAACGCATTGAGGAAGACACGCCCATGTATCCTAACAATCTTCAACTAGAGAACTGGCAAGATGGCGTCCAATTTCTCTCCAATTTCTGCTTTCTCCTCCATTGTCCAATGGTGACTCAATTTCCATCAAACAACGGGGGGTTAGCAGCTGTTAAAATATCGTCCATCCGACAAGATCGCGCAGATCCAATGACGTACATGTCTGAAACGTCGCTTTTGCCATATATACGTCGCACAGAGCCGGATATACGTCTGGTAATGTTTGTAAATCATCCGCGTATTTGCATACGATATGACGTTCAATGTTTATGTGCAAACAGACCGGAAACTGTTAACAGAGAAGCTCTGGTTTCCTTTATCGCAAACCTCTTCGATGACGACGTTACAGCAACAGCGTCAGCTTACCGCCATTGACCTATCTTCTCAACGTTCGTAATTGAATGACAGTAACAGTCGTAAACAGGACCGTAGATTAATTAGTCGGTCATATCAAGTGCACAAACCTCAATTGGATGTACGTGAGACGGTTTCATTACCGGATTTACCTCATCAAACTTGCAACAATGACGTCATCAATTGCTATATTGCAACAGCCTTCAAAATATCAAAATTACGTTGCAGATATTTGGCAATGAAACGAAATTGAATTGCTTAAATGTTACAAAACCTCTAGCAGTTGTTAAGTGGAACCAAATTTAGTTAAGTTCGGCAACGAGAGACAATTCAAAGAAAACCAGGTCTAAAAGTGACGTCACGCAAGCGTTGGCGGTGCGTCTCTCAATTTGACGTAGTTGACCTTGAGATAAAATCCAACCAATAGCAATGGGGTCTAGAAACGACGTCACGCAAGCGTTAGCGGTATGCTCCCGAATTTGACGTATTTGACCCTGAAATTAGCATCTGTGATGCTAAAAATTAAATTTCTGGCATGGCGTTCGAACTGTTCTTGTTTAATGGAATGTTTGTGTATCGTTGTCTCGTCAACGTTCCTGGAGATGTTTGAGTTTCCGGACTAATGAACTTTAGGTGAAAGTGAGGGAACGTCAACGACGAACGGGAATAGGACGAGGGGAAAACAGGACCGTCTGACGTTTGATGTGGGTTAACAAATAAAGATCGAAACTGGGTTTTGCACTGGGACAAGGGACCGTTTGCGTTTTGGCTCTACTAACAAAGGTCCCACCGAAACGAAGTACCGGATAACAATTTTGACTACAGTTGGCGAGGGAATTGAGAAGGTTTTCGAATTAAATTAAGGAGTCCTACCTCAAAAACCGAATTGACCCCGACTAAATGAGGGCGAAACCGAAACGACTTTTGACCAAAAAAACGAAGTTAAAACAATTTTTTTAAGACGAAACTGGCGATGTCATTCTTTCGGGAACGGTCAACCGCGCAAATAATTTTTTTTATTTTTAACACAAGTGGTGACGTTACTCGCTTGGAGGCGTCAAAACTTAACCGTAACTTTGTTTATAAGATGGGAAATGATTTTTTGTAATCAAAAGAGGAGGCTCGCGGCTTCTTTGAACCTCCCGAAAAAGAAGACAAAGTGCGGAATTAAAAGCGCCCAAGTTGTCAGAGTTCTTTCGTTAAGGATATCCGACTTTCTTAATTATAAAGTTTAGAGAGAACATGTGTTGTCTGCGTCCCGACGTCGACGCAGTCTTCGGTCAAGTCATCTGTGATCGATGTACGAAAAACGCTTGCTAGATTTTTGCGCGCCGGTCAACTTCCGGACTTTGAGCAATTTAATTTCCGGACTTCGATAGCCGGATGAATTCCGCCAATGCTATCGTTTATTAGGTTATGTTTTCAATATTTAGTAATTTTGTTCTACTGTTGAAACTCGATAACTCGATTCCGACATTTTCGACTCTAACAAAATTATTGCCCCGGATAATTCCACTGATCGACAAAACCAAAAAATAAAATTTACCACTAACCAATCAGCAATTTTAGTCAAAAAATTTGAGTCAAAAAATAGGTCAAGATTACCAATTTAGAGTGTTGGGTCTCAGGATCGGTAACTAGCTTTCCTGCGAAAAGAAGTTGACGGTAAAACATTAAAAATGTGTGCCATCAACAGTGAAAGTGAGTTACTACACTTCATGGTAAAGCACATAGAAAAAATTTCACATCGGTATCGTCTAACTAGAAGCATGAAAATAACATTTGATTGCGAGAGACGCAGTAGGCGGTGAGTAGGTAACTGAAACGCACTTTGTTAATTTAGTAGCGCGCCATCTATGCGTGAAAGTTTTAATTAGCGCCTCCGCCAAAAGTGATAGCGTTTTCTCTTGATAACTTTTAAAACCCACTTGGTGAATGAAACCGAAACCTCGAGTTATTAATTAAGTAAATTTCTTCCGCAATTATTGTCTTAGAATCTCAATTGAAATTTGAAATCGTCGAGAATTATCGTTCTTCGGTTTTCTTAGCAACTTCAATAATTTTTAGTGAACTTCACGTTGCAATAACAATTAATTATTGTCTGTTTCCGGAATTGGATGCGAAGAGATTTGATGCGAAAGAGACGTTTAGTTAGTTTTGCGATATCAAACGGTTTAAATTAAATTCGAATTACATGTACGGAGTAGTTGCGGTTGGACTCTTAGTTTGGATTTGGCGTTGGTTTAACGTTTTCGTGTTTGGTAAATGGAAACGCGGAGAAAAGTTTTTAGTTGTCAAGGGAATGCGAAGTGAATTTAACGCTCGTATAGCTGCATAGCGAGACAATGTTGGAACGATAAAGAACATTAAAAGTGAGCGAGGAGGTGGTCTGCAGTCTTTGCAACAAATGCCGGAAACAACTTGCAGTTGCGAGTTGGTTGCAATCATTTTCAATTTCGATGGATTTTCCAGGTGAAACTAGTCTCACGTAGTTTTCTTGAAAGTGCAATCTTTTACAATTTCTGAGCAATTTTTGTCCAGTTCTTATTACTTCCAGAATTTACAACCTCTGGTGTTTGGCCTTTTTGTTCGAAAACGAGTTATTTAGTGGATTAAAATTTTAAAATGGTATAGGAATATCTAAAAAGAAATTTGCTGGAACTCAACATTTTATTTCAATGTATGTTAATAATTCCTTTTGTCAGGTTTGCCTAGTTTTGCCTACCTGGACGGATAGGGGTGCATCCCAACATAATACATAGTTGACTATTATAATGCGGTACTTTTACTAGCACAGTCATTTTAAATGTCACATTCCAATGATGTTGTTAATTATGTATTGAGTTGGGATACTTCCCCAATCTTTCCAGGTAGCTCAAACTGAACGGTCCTCCAAATTCAAAAAAACTGAAGGGCACATTTTCTTGATTAATTTAAAAATAAATGGCTTAATATCGCAAAAAAATCTTTAACGTTATTGAAATATTCTTTTCGCCGATTTGTGAAAATTTAAAAATTAAAGTGGGTAAAGTTTTGACTTCCTGGCGCTTCCACCATTTTGAAATTGGTGTAGTTTGTTTACTTGAAAAATATAAACAAGTCTCACGTAGTCTTCTTGAAAGCGCAATCCCTCACAATTTTTGAGCAATTTTTGTCCAGTTTTTATCACTTTCAGAATTTACAACCTCTGGTGTTTGGCTTTTTTGTTTAAACACGAGTTATTTAGTGGATTAAAATTTTGAAATGTTATAGAAATATCTAAAACATGATTTGCTGGAACTCAACATTTTACTTTAATATATGCTAATAATTTCTTTTGTCAGGTTTGCCTAGTTTTACCTACCTGGACGAATAGGGGTGTATCCCAATATAATACATAGTTGACTATTATAATGCTGTACTTCTACTCGCACAGTCATTTCAAATGCCATATTTCAATGATGTTGTTGATTATGTATTGGGTTGGGATACTTCCCCAATCTTTCCAGGTAGCTCAAACTGAACGGTCCTCCAAATTCAAAAAAGCTGAAGGGCACATTTTCTTGATTAATTTAAGAATAAATAGCTTGATATCACAAAAAAATCTTTAACGTTATCGAAATATTCTTTTCGCCGATTTGTGAAAATTTAAAAATTAAAGTGGGTAAAGTTTTGACTTCCTGGCGCTTCCACCATTTTGAAATTGGTGTAGTTTGTTTACTTGAAAAATATAAACAAGTCTCACGTAGTCTTCTTGAAAGCGCAATCCCTCACAATTTTTGAGCAATTTTTGTCCAGTTTTTATCACTTTCAGAATTTACAATCTCTGGTGTTTGGCCTTTTTGTTTAAACACGAGTTATTTAGTGGATTAAAATTTTGAAATGTTATAGAAATATCTAAAACATGATTTGCTGGAACTCAACATTTTACTTTAATATATGCTAATAATTTCTTTTGTCAGGTTTGCCTAGCTTTACCTACCTGGACGAATAGGGGTGTATCCCAACATAATACATAGTTGACTATTATAATGCTGTACTTCTACTCGCACAGTCATTTCAAATGCCATATTTCAATGATGTTGTTGATTATGTATTGGGTTGGGATACTTCCCCAATCTTTCCAGGTAACTCAAACTGAACGGTCCTCCAAATTCAAAACAGCTAAAGCGCACATTTTCTTGATTAATTTAAAAATAAATGGTTTGATATCACAAAAGAATCTTTAACGTTATCGAAATATTCTTTTTGCTGATTTGCGAAAATTTAAAAATTATAGTGGGTACAATTTTGACTTCCTGGCGCTTCCACCATTTGCATTATTTGTAATTAGTATAAGCATAACCACAAAAAATTTGGTAATGCAATTTCGATATTGGTGTAGGTTGTTTACTTGAAAAATATAAACAAGTCTCACGTAGTTTTCTTGAGAGCGCAATCTTTCGCAATTTTTGAGCAATTTTTGTCCAGTTCTTATCACTTTCAGAATTTACAACCTCTGGTGTTGGGCCTTTTTGTTTGAAATCGAGCTATTTAGTGGATTAAAATTTTGAAATGTTATAGAAATATCTAAAACATGATTTGCTGGAACTCAACATTTTACTTTAATATATGCTAATAATTTCTTTTGTCAGGATTGCCTAGTTTTACCTACCTGGACGAATAGGGGTGTATCCCAACATAATACATAGTTGACTATTATAATGCTGTACTTCTACTCGCACAGTCATTTCAAATGATATATTTCAATGATGTTGTTGATTATGTATTGGGTTGGGATACTTCCCCAATCTTTCCAGGTAACTCAAACTGAACGGTCCTCCAAATTCAAAACAGCTAAAGCGCACATTTTCTTGATTAATTTAAAAATAAATGGTTTGATATCACAAAAGAATCTTTAACGTTATCGAAATATTCTTTTTGCTGATTTGCGAAAATTTAAAAATTATAGTGGGTACAATTTTGACTTCCTGGCGCTTCCACCATTTGCATTATTTGTAATTAGTATAAGCATAACCACAAAAAATTTGGTAATGCAATTTCGATATTGGTGTAGGTTGTTTACTTGAAAAATATAAACAAGTCTCACGTAGTTTTCTTGAGAGCGCAATCTTTCACAATTTTTGAGCAATTTTTGTCCAGTTCTTATCACTTTCAGAATTTACAACGTCTGGTGTTGGGCCTTTTTGTTTGAAATCGAGCTATTCAGTGGATTAAAATTTTAAAATGTTATAGGAATATCTAAAAAGTAATTTGCTGGAACTCAACATTTTATTTCAATAAATGTTAATAATTCCTTTTGTCAGGTTTGCCTATTTTTGCCTACCTGGACGGATAGGAGTGTATCCCAACATAATACATAGTTGACTATTATAATGCGGTACTTTTACTAGCACGGTCATTTCAAATGTCACATTCCAATAATGTTGTTGATTATGTATTGGGTTGGGATACTTCCCCAATCTTTCCAGGTAGCTCAAACTGAACGGTCCTCCAAATTCAAAAAAGTTGAAGGGCACATTTTCTTGATTAATTTAAAAATAAATGGCTTGATATTACAAAAAAATCTTTAACGTTATCGAAATATTCTTTTTGCTGAGTTGTAAAAATTTAAAAATGAAAGTGGGTAAAGTTTTGACTTCCTGGCGCTTCCACCATTTGCATTATTTGTAATTAGTATAAGCATAACCACAAAAAATTTGGTAAGACAATTTTAAAATTGGTGTAGGTTGTTTACTTGAAAAATGTTGATTATTACACTCAGATGGCGCTGCCAATTTTCCAACGACCTGAGTTGAGACTGTCTCAAACATTTCCCTTTATTACTAGACACAATGGCAGTTTCCTTAACAATTGATTACGCTTTAAAGCGAAGATTTCAATAACAATTTCTCCATCATCGAACATTCGACTATGAGCATCTAAATGCAAATTGTTTGCGACAACGCTATCCAGTTGCATCGCAGCACTCGAACAACAAATATCAAACTAGTCAAGTGCTCTCAACAATTGTCATAGCTAGCTATAAAACCAACATCAAACATGGCCGACCCTAAATCACGACCTCAACTTGCCAGAACAACTTTCAACAAAAACTATCGAAATAGCTCCATCAATTGACCGTTGGCTAGACCAAGTTGCTGTGGTTAACCGGCGCCAGAGGCGGCGTTGTTTAGTTTTAACTAGTCGAAGAAGTTGTCGTTGTAAACATCATGTCACTTCTTAAGATCTTAAATCAAAAGTAATTAAATCATCCTGAAACAGTTCTAGAAGCTGATTACTCATTTTCGTCAATTTTTCTTTCAGTAAAGAAATTTTTACTTTATATCAAATTTTTGGGTTTAACTTTTTTTGAGGAAATTTTAGTAGAAGATGTTTTATTTGATCATTGATTTAAAATGAAGTCAAATACGGTTCTGGCGTTAAATTTTTTGATAAAATTATGGTTTTAGAGCGCCATCAAGTTGGCAGCAGGAACTCTTGACGATTATAGCACATGACCGCATTAGTTTTGGTTTTTCGCTTTTGATTGTCGACTTAATAATTTCGCGTTAATTAAAGCAAAATTTTAATTAATTATGCAAGTTCTTTGTTTGCGATTTTTTTCTTTGATCAATTATTATCGATATCTCTTTTTGAAGTTTCGTTTTAATTAATTCCGGTCCTGCATCGTTAATTGGCCTTCGTTTCTCCATTTTCTGTCGTCGTCTTTTAATTTTTTAAGTAGCTTAACTGGCGCTCTCGGAAAACCTTCGACGACAACTTTTTCCGAAATCACCAACTACACTAAATCTTTCGACATTTTTGCACGGTCGACCGTGAAATCCCTTTTATAATTGGATTCGGGTTGGGGGAATTAAAACAAATTTTGATTAAGTCCCGACGACCTTCCTTCTTTTTCCCGTTCCCTTTTCGACCCTTTGGAAGCGTGTTCTTGATGTAATCAGTCGATGAACTGGGACGTCGTTGTTGAGGTGGTTTATTTGTTTGATGCATCGGGACGCTTTGACTCGTTATAATTTAAGGGAAGATTTCGAGTGGGAGTTGGTGGTGAAAAATCGGAATTTGTGAACGACATCAACATTGACGTAATTGGGGGAATTGTCCCGGGGCGAGGGCGCATAGCTTGTTTTTTGAAAGCCCATTTGATTGAATTAAAGAATGAAAAGAAGCGAGGGATAAATATCAAATTGGCTTAGAGACGGATGGAAGAAGAAACATGGGGGAATTGAGTAAATAATTGAACATAATACAGGAAATTAGATGACTGTCGGGACTCCAAATCGCCTTACCGACGTTTTACCTTCAGATTATTTTATTCATAAATTAGTTTTTCATAAAGAGTTCCATAATCCAACAAAACTTCCACTCTTCGACATTTACCGAATTATTTCCGAAATATTGCGCAACTTAACTCCTGAATTTAAAAAGGGTCTGTCAATTTTAATAAAAATTCTGGAATTCTCCCGGCGCCTCCACCATTTCCACCGGATACTTTAACCGTAGTTTGCACTTTTATGGCTGCCGTTACTGACCGTTTCATTTCACTTCGCTTGTATAATAAACTGTCTTACAAACGGCGGTAATTAAACACAACGCTGCCGCCGCGACGGTGAAATGGGAGACGCGTCGTTGTTGTCGACGTTAACGTCGGTGTGCTAAGGCCAGCATGGAATGCGCACATCTGGAAAATAGTCGGGATTCCGGAAGCGGCACGTATTTAATGGTCTGTTTACACAACGAAATGAGGAAAGATCCTCCATACCTAAGACGAACTAAGTCAAACGACGCCAGGATCGACGCCGTTTAAACTAAAAACTCAACAAAAGCCCCGACTAGAAAGATCAACATTTTGAAAACGCAGTTTGCGTGGAAAATGTGAAGAAAGCAACCAAAAGTTTTCCGTCCAAAATTTAAAACTAAGTTTCCTCAACTTAATATTTGCTATTTTTGATCTAAAATGGTAGGGGTTATTGCCTGAGTAACATAGAATGGAAGGGCTTTTGAATTTTTTGAATTGGAGCAATATGAACTTTTGGCCCAAATTACATGGCGCTTCTTTATTGTATGCTTTTTGTACGTTTGAACTTTTTTGTCATATTTGTTTATCAACTATCTATTTACGAAGTTCTTTTTTTGAGTATCTTTAATATTTTATTTAACAAACAAATATTAATACCAAAATTTTGAAAAGAAGAGTGCTATTGGATTAAAATTGTAGCTATTCTTGATTTGACATGATTTTTGATATTGCAAGAAAGCAACAACGCAGCTTAAGTAAAAAATATTAAGGAAATAAAGTTGATTCAAAATTTGAAACTAAGTTTTCTCAACTTAGTATTTGCTATTTTTGATCCGAAATAGTAGGGGCTATTGCCTCAGTAACATCGAATGAAAGAGTTTTTAAATTTTTTGAAATAAAGCAATATGAACTTTTGACCCAAATTACGTGGCGCTTCATTATTGTATGCTTCTTCTGATGCTCTAAGTTTCTTATCATATTTGTTTACCAACTATCTATTTGCAAAGTTTTCTTTTTGAGTGTCTTTAATATTTTATTATAACAAACAAATATTAATACCAAAATCTTGATAAGAACTGTGCTATTAGATTAAAATTGTAGCTACTCTTGATTTGACATGATTTTTAATATTAGAAAAGAACAACGACGCAGCTTAATCAAAAAATATAAAGTTGATTCAAGATTTAAAACTAAGTTTTCTTAACTTAGTATTTACTATTATTGATCCAAAATAGTAGGGGTTATTGCCTGAGTAACATAGAATAAAAGGATTTTTGAATTTTTTAAATTAAAGCAATATGAACTTTTGGTCCAAATTACGTGGCGCTTTATTATTGTAAGCTTTTTCTGACGCTCTAAGTTTCTTATCATATTTGTTTATCAACTATCTATTTACAAAGTCTTTTTGAGTGTCTTTGATATTTTATTATAACAAACAAATCTTAATACCAAAATCTTGATAAGAACTGTGCTATTACATTAAAATTGTAGCTATTCTTGATTTGACATGATTTGTGATATTAGAAAAAAACAACAACGCAGCTTAGTCAAAGAATATAAAGAGAATAAAGTTGATTGAAGATTTAATACTAAGTTTTCTCAACTTAATATTTGGTGTTTTTGATTCAAAATCGTAGGGATTATTGTCTGAGTAACATAAAATAGAAAGGTATTTAAACTTTTTTGAATTAGAGCAATATGAACTTTTGGCCCAAATTACGTGGCGCTTTATTATTGTATGCGTTTTCATACGTTTTAAGTTTCTTGTCATATTTGTTAATTCTTAATTAATATCTATTTACAAAGTTTTCTTTTTTTAGAGCCTTTGATATTTTATTGTATCAAACAAAAGTTTAATACCCAAATTTTGATGAGAACAGCCCTTTTGCATTAAAATTATAACAATTTACATGCTTGTCGGTATTAAAAGAAAGCAACAGTTTATTAGCGCAGCTTATGCAAAGAATATAAAAGGAATAAAGTCGATTCAAGATTTAAAACTAAGTTTTTCTAACTTAATATCTGATGTTTTTGATTCAAAATTGTAGGGCTTATTATCTGAGGAACACGAAATAGAAGGGTTTTTAAATTTTTTGAATTGAGGCAATATGAACTTTTGATCCAAATTACGTGGCGCTTTATTATAGTATGCTTTTTCATACGTTTTAAGTTTCTTCTCATATGCGTTAATTAACTATCTATTTACAAAGTTTTCTTTTTTAGAGCCTTTGATATTTTATTGTATCAAACAAATATTAATACCAAAATCTTGATGTGAACAGCCCTTTTGGATTAAATTTGTAACAATTTACATGCTTGTTGGTATTAAAAGAAAGCAACAGTTTATTAGCACAGCTTATGCAGAGAATATAAAGGGAATAAAGTCGGTTCAAGATTTAAAACTAAGTTTTTTTAACTTAATATTTGATGTTCTTGATTCAAAATCGTAGGGCTTATTGTCTGAAAAACACAAAATAGAAAGGTTTTTAAATTTTTTTAATTGAAGCAATATAAACTTTTGATCCAAATTACGTGGCGCCTGATAGTTGTGTTTTTTAAAATTTAATTTCATATTTGCTGCTTAACTATGTAATTACACATTTTAATTTACTTTTCTCTTTTTGCGGTTTTATTATTTTATCTACCAAAATATTGATGATAATAGTACTTTTAGATTAAAATTGTAACAATTCTTGATTTAAAACGCTTTTTTGGTATAAAAAAACGCAACAGTTTAATAACTCAGCTTGTTTTAGAAAAATAAAGAAGATATAAAAACAAATTGTTAAATTTAAAATTTGAAACTAAGCTTTTTTCAACTTAATAGTTTCTGTTTTTTGTCAAAAATCGTAGGGTTCATTGTCTGGGTACTATAGACTAAGGAAATCTTTTAATTTTTCTATTTGGAGCAATATGAACTTTTGGTCCAAATTACGCAGCTCTACATTATTGAAGGCTCATCCGATACATTTTAAGCTTTTTGTTATATTTGCTAAAGCATTTGCACATTTTTTTTATTTTAGTGTTTTGGATATCTTATTATAGCAAATAAATATTAATACAGTTACTTGATATTGATGCAGTAAATATTGATGCAGAATTGTAGGGCTTATTTTCTTAGCAACGTAAAGTAAGGAGCTTTTTCAATTTTTTTATTTGGAGCAATATGAACATTTAGCTTAAATTACGTGACGTTCACCATTTATTAGCTTGACAAGCTAAATTTTGCCGGTTTTGCTTTAAAATCGTAACGTTCGTTATCAGCATAAGTAATAATGAGAAACCGTTTTAATTTCCTTAATTGAGGCAATATGAACATTTGACGCAAATTACGTGACGCCCCATTTTTGCATGTCAGCGTTCTCGCAGTAAATTGATGAAGTATCCCATTAGCCGCTTGCTCATTAGTTACGTTTCTACTATTCTCATCTTTAATACATTTTCATAACAATTTCTTCGTGTTGCAAATTTTTGTTTAAAAGTAAATTTTGTGCTATTATTAAGTAAAAGAAAAGAGACAAAACTTTTTGGAAAACCACAAGGAGAGATAAAATAGTAGTCAAACTAATTGCGTCAGGTCGGTCGTTATCCCTATCAAATTTTGACGTTTCAATTCTTATCTGGATATGTTCGACTCGAGTCCGGAACCATTTCTAATTTTACAAGCAATTATCAGCTTTACTGAGATTCAAATTGATAAATTAGGACGTCGAGATGCTAGGAAGAGACACTTCAATCATAAGTTCTCCAAGACAATAACTGGAAGATAATTGCTTTGGCTGCCATCTTTGAACGGTGACGTCGATCTAAACAAGTGTGCGGTCGTCTCCTTTATTTTTCCACAAACTTCAGGGTTATCCCAATCAAAAGTCGAACACCGACTTCTTGCTCGGTGGTCCGGATTTCGATATTGAATTATGATGCCGAAACACAACCAACTTTTATTCAATGCGCGAAATTGGGATTTTGTTCAAACGAAGCAGATGTAGCTAATAGAGGGTTCTGTATTTAGTAGTGGTCATTGTTTATTTTTGTTTTAGTATTACGAGTCTATTTTTGCTAAAAATGTTAACAATATTGATGATGCATTAATGCAAATGAAAATGTTAATGGCTGCGTTCGAGCGAAATTATGTTGCGTGGAATTATTTTCATAAATGTAGTTAAATCGCAAAGAGATGATAGACATAAAATGGAAATATTAACAATTCTACTAATAAAATTCCATCATAAAATAGACTAAAGACTAGTAAAGCAAAAAGCAATAATGGCATAGTTTTAAATGATGCCAGTTCCAATATTTTCCAGACTGAAAAGCAACAATAGGAGGTCATAGAAAGCTGTGGGCACCAAAAATAGGGTCAAATTACATTATTTCTTAACTAAAAATGTAGGGGTTGCTCAGAATAAGTGCAGTAATAAGAAACCGTTTGCTATTTTTTGATAGAAGCAACTTGAACATTTGGCAAAATTACGTGGCGCCTAGTTGATTTCAATATAAAAAACTCTAATGGGTATTTCCTAACCAATCGCATATTTTCTTATTGATGACAATATAAAACAAGAATTGCTAGTACTTATTTGTGTTTATATAACATCATTAAATTTTTCTATTTACTTGCTAACCACAAAATTAACGATTTTTGGTTGAAAATCGCAGGAGTTGTTAACAATAGGCCAAGGAACACGTGACTCTTTTAAATTTTGTGATTCAATTATTTTGAACATTTTCGAAAATTGTTCATTTCTTCACTATATTCTATTAGAATTAGAGGTTGTTGACTCAATCTAATTGTTCTTTAGCTGTTTCTGTTATTTCACAGTCAATTTCTCGTAATATTGGTCGAATTTGTTTCGTTTCTCTCACATTGCTTTTCGTTGCCGCGTCATAACTTCCAGATTCCGACTTAAGGTTTGGTGGTTTTCGTGCTTTCCTCGTGTGTGCGTCCTAAATTCTTTATGTGTTAATATCCGCCGTCGGCTTTGGTTGGCGGTCGTAACTCCCGTGACGTAGTCGGCAGCTTGAAAAATGTCGGATAATTTCGCTTTATGGACTTTCCACCATCAGATAGGCCATTAAGGCGGCCGTGTATGCGTCGGTTAATTAATTCATTGCTTGCTTTATGAAGGACGGTACGGAGAGTGCAACTTTACGTCATCATCCCAATTTACTTTTCTCTAGCGTCGCGACGACCGGTGCAGACCGGTCGAACCGATCGCATCCGGAAAGGTCTTTCTCTCCAGACAAACTTTCGCATTAGTACTTTTAGGCCCGGGCCGATGCAAATCCATTTATTCGCAGGGAAAAAGTTTACGTTCTTTGTACGTGTTTAATAAAAGCCCGAGAAAGAAGTTGGAGAAACTCGCTCAAATAAATAAGAATGGACACTTTTATTTGCTCTTCCTTTATTCTTTTATTTTATGGAGTAAGTTTATTCATGCGTATCACAGACTTTTAGCACGTCCAAGTTTCTTTATTGATGACTTTATTTTGGCGGATGGTTTTTCGGTGCACACGCACAAATAGCTTAACGGGCCATCGGGACGCCTCGAACGGCGACAACTTGAAAGTTGTCAAGCCAAATTTTTATTGGCACGCGAAACATTCGAATGCCGAGAAACAGAGAAAACAACTCAACGGACGCGCTAGGGTTCCACGAAGCGCTCCACGTAATTTAGGCCAAATGTTCATACTGCTCCAAATTAACAAAAACAAGTTGTTTCCTATTGCTCACAATTCACATAATCACCCCTGCGATTTTGGGTAAAAAAAAACGAAATTTGGTTGACAAAAATTTGAAAAACTCCAAGCATTGAAATCCTAAACAACTCAACGGACGCGCCAGGGACGTAATTTGGACCAATTGTTTATACTGCACAAATTGAAAAATACAAATTGCTTTTTATTGTTTACAATTCAAGTAATCACTCCTGCGATTTTTGAGTAAAAAAAATTTTGTTAAAAAACTTGTTAATAGAATAAGAAAAATTTCTTGGAATGAGAACGAAATAGAGTTCTGTAATAGGATAGTAATTCGGAGAAAGTTAGCTGCCCTTTTCTCGCTTTAATTCGGGGGTTAATATCCGGTGATTTTTTCGGGGGTTGCTATTAAAAGGCGGACGTGATTTGGATTATTGTGGAAGTTGCGCGAGCTTAAAGAGGTTCTGGAAAAATCCGGACGATTACGGTAATAACAAATGGCCGGCCGGAGGAACCGTTAACGGCAGTTGGGATTAAAGTAGGCCGAAACCCCGCCGGCTGTTTAGATTCCGAATTTACGAGGGTGTAAAATATCCATACACGCGTCTGTGGAGCCGCTGAGACCGGACAAATTGCACAGAACCTGGAAATTTAACTGGATCGTTCTTAATTTATTTTGTTTTGGTCAAGAGAGGCGTTCTAGACACCAAAAGGGTACTGGTGAAGTTATTTTGTGGAATTAGAAGAAGCGCCACGTGATTTTGGTCAAAAGTTCAAACGTTCTTAATCGAAAAAATTTAAACGGTTTTAGTTTTAGATAAGCTCTTGGAACGATCCCTGCGTTTTTGGTATTTTTTTTTATTTATTTGACTGTTATTAACGCAATTTAATATCGCGAAATTTACCCTTGGGAGAGCTGGCGAGAGAAAATGGGCATTTGTAAATTTGCGTTTATCTAACGAATAAGAGCGCCACGTAATTGAAGCAAAAAGTTTAAAGCGCTGAAAAACCTGAAACAAAATTACTTTTAGTTTGACCGGAATCGTTTTTAGAATTACGACAAGAAAATGTTTAGATTAACTGGATCTCACACAATTTTTCGTTACATCTTTTTATAAATATTACCAAACAAATAATCTTCAAGTAAGGTAAAATTGTAATACTGTGCTGAAGAAATTATTCAGACACTACTGCCAATATTTGTGAAATTCAGGATTTGGCCACAAAAGTAACTTAGAAGAAGTGCCCCGTAGCAAGAAGAAAAGGCGCCACGTAATTTTGGTGAAAAGTTCAAACTGCTCCTATTAAAATTTTTTTGGTGGTTTTAAATTGTACTTAACTCCAGAAACAACCCCTACAATTTTGATAAAATTCTTTTAAGAATATTTTGACTTTTTTACAAGTCAATCAAGAATATTTTTGTTACCATATAAAAACTATAGCTCATATGATTAACAGCACCAGATAAGCAGTGATTGGTTCTATTTAGACCTAGAGAAGCAAGTTACGTGTATAGCGCCACGTAATTTTGATAAAAATTTCAAAAATTTTTAACCGGATTTTTTTAGGGCGTTACGTTTAATTTTAATTCTATAAACCACTCTACAATTTTGAATCAAATTTATCGTATTAGTTTCAATTATTACCAACTTAATTTTTTGTAACAATTTTAAACCAAGGAACAATTGCACATCCAGCCAGTTGGGCGCCACGTAATTGGGCTGAAAGTTCCAGTCGACTTGATCGCCAGCGTTAAAGTGGCTTACTATTGGCAGTTATGTGTTCGATTACTGTTGTCAATCTGAAGCCGAAACTGCACGTTTAGTGGTAATAGTCGAGTACAGTGACAATTGAAATGCAATTTTAATGCAGCACAAAAAAACCCTCGGTTGGTGTTATTTGAAACTTTCACAATAATTCCATTCAAATATTTGAACATTTCATTAAAACAATAATTTTACGAGTCTTGATTGTTTAAATTATTTCAATATTAGTTCCGATTCAATAGTTGTAAATACTCGGATTCTGATCGATGGACCAACAAAATTTCAAAACGAGAATGCCAAACAAAAATAAATTACTGCAACAGAGTTTCCCTCAATTGTTTTGTATTATGTTTTTGCATTCGATGTTAATTTGTAAAATATTTCAGGAAGTTGTCGATTATTCGAAAAGTTCGTTTCTTTTTCACTTTTAATCAAATGTCCGATGCAGTTATTCGTAATTACAGCACCAATTAACGGTATTGCTTTTCGATATTATTAATTTAGGGTTAATTGGGGGCGACACGGAGATCCCGTGATGAATAGCTTATCGAATACTGCAGGGCGTGTTATCAACGGGGAGGTACACAAATTAGCAGTCACTTTTAATCACGGCTGGCAATTAATTACGATTCCTTCCCGAATTTTAATTAGGACGCCGCCGGCTCAGTCATAAATGCGTTTTCGTGTTTACAGGTGCCGGCTTTATCGAGTGAAAGGAAGCCCCGTCGCTTTTGAGTCAAAAAGGTTGGGAAAAAAAAATCCACCCCTCCCAGCAGAGTTAACTTTGCAATTATTAAATTTCTAAAGAAACGTTTTCGTTACTACCCCACTGCGATGCTATATCCCTACTTATTATAATGGAAACGGGGAATAACTGGAGATATTTCCAAAGTAATTCACCTAACTATTCAAGTTCAACAGCGCGCCAACTTGATTTCGTGAACAAGACGATGTCGCATCGTAGTCAACTGGGGTACGACAAGAGTCGAATCGTTTTAAAGTTACATACTTACGAATGACAATTGTACATATCATTATAATGCTACTTAGGTCTATTTGCATAGTCGACTGTTTGCCATGTTGATGGCAAGCAATTTCGCTGCAGTTCGCAGAATCACAAAAGCGAATTGCGATTTGTTATTCAGATTCGTTGCGCAATTCTGCATCCTATAACGAAATTAGCGGCATAACGAGGCTAACCCGCCTAGAATCCGATTCAAAATTGCAACAGTTGTCGGGAACGGTTCAAATTTCGCGGCATCTTGGATCTCAACTTTTCACAAAATTTTGTAGCGCCAGTTTCTTTCAACTTAACAAACATTAAAGGTTGAAACTTGTAAGGTGTAGAGAGAAACAAGTCAGTTTATTAAAAACGTGTCAATTTTGATCATAAAAGTATTGTGAAATTTTACGGAAAATTTTGTGACTCCAATTTTTGGCGCCACAGCAATCGTGGAGGGTCAAAAATTGCAGGGTCTAGAGAAAAATTGATAAGCTTGAAGAAAACGTGTCAATTTTTATTAAAAAGTTACTTTGAACTTTTACCGAAAATTATGCGACTCTAGTTTTTGTCGATGTAGCGACCAACGTGATCTGAAAATTGCAGGGTGTACATAGAAACGCATAAGTTAATTGAGAACGTGTCAAATTTGATCATAAAAGTATTTTGAACTTTTACCCAAAATTTTGTTGTGCCATTTGTCGTTGATAGAGCAATCATTGTGAGTTAAAAATTGAAGGGTGTAAAAAAAACGGATAAGTTTAAGGAAAAGCTGCCAGCTTTTTTTAAAAAAGTTTTAACTTTTACCAAAAATTACGTAGGGCCAGTTGTCGCTGATACAGCTATCATGATGGGTTGAAAAAAGCGGGGTGCAGAGCAAGATGGATAAGTCTAAAGAAAACGTGCCAATTTTTATTAAAAAGATACGCAACTCTAGTTTTTGACGATGTAGCGACCATGGTCAATTATAAATTGCAGGGTGTAAATAAAAACGCATAAGTTAAATGAGACCGTGTCAAATTTTATCATAAAAGTATTTTGAACTTTTACCCAAAATTCTGTTTTGCTAATTGTCGTTGATAGAGCGATCATTGTGGGTTAAAAATCGCAGGGTGTAGAGAAAAATGGATTAGTTTAAGGAGAATGTGCCAGTTTTTATTAAAAAGTTACTTTGAACTTTTACCGGAAATTATGCGACTCTAGTTTTTGATGATGTAGCGACCATGGTGAATTGAAAATTGCAGGGTTGTAGATAAAAGCGCATAAGTTAAATGAGACCGTGACAAATTTTATTATAAAATTTTTTTGAACTTTTACCCAAAATTTTGTTGTGCGGTTGGTCGTTGATAGAGCAATCATTTTGGGTTAAAATTCGCAGGGTGTAGAATAAAACTGATAAACTTAAGGAGAAGCTGCCAGTTTTTATCAAAAAAGTATTTTAAACTTTTACCAAAAATTTCGTGGTGCCAGTTGTCGCTGATACAGCTATCATGATGGGTTGAAAAAAGCAGGGTGTAGAGCAAAATGGATAAGTTTAAAGAAAACGTGCCAATTTTTATCAAAATGTTATACAACTCTAGTTTTTGACGATGTAGCGAGCATGGTCAATTAAAAATTGCAGGGTGTAGATAAATACGCATAAGTTAAATGAGACCGTGACAAATTTTATTATAAAAGTATTTTGAACTTTTACCCAAAATTTTGTTTTGCTAATTGTCGTTGATAGAGCGATCATTGTGGGTTAACAATCGCAGGGTGTAGAGAAAAATGGATTAGTTTAAGGAGAATGTGCCAGTTTTTATTAAAAAGTTACTTTGAACTTTTACCGGAAATTATGCGACTCTAGTTTTTGATGATGTAGCGACCATGGTGAATTGAAAATTGCAGGGTTGTAGATAAAAGCGCATAAGTTAAATGAGACCGTGACAAATTTTATTATAAAAATTTCTTGAAGTTTTACCCAAAATTTTGTTGTGCGGTTGGTCGTTGATAGAGCAATCATTTTGGGTTAAAAATCGCAGGGTGTAGAATAAAACTGATAAACTTAAGGAGAAGCTGCCAGTTTTTATCAAAAAAGTATTTTGAACTTTTACCAAAAATTTCGTGGTGCCAGTTGTCGCTGATACAGCTATCATGATGGGTTGAAAAAAGCAGGGTGTAGAGCAAAATGGATAAGTTTCAAGAAAACGTGCCAATTTTTATCAAAATGTTATACAACTCTAGTTTTTGACGATGTAGCGAGCATGGTCAATTAAGAATTGCAGGGTGTAGATAAAAACGCATAAGTTAAATGAGACCGTGACAAATTTTATTATAAAAGTATTTTGAACTTTTACCCAAAATTTTGTTTTGCTAATTGTCGTTGATAGAGCGATCATTGTGGGTTAACAATCGCAGGGTGTAGAGAAAAATGGATTAGTTTAAGGAGAATGTGCCAGTTTTTATTAAAAAGTTACTTTGAACTTTTACCGGAAATTATGCGACTCTAGTTTTTGATGATGTAGCGACCATGGTGAATTGAAAATTGCAGGGTTGTAGATAAAAGCGCATAAGTTAAATGAGACCGTGACAAATTTTATTATAACATTTTTTTGAACTTTTACCCAAAATTTTGTTGTGCGGTTGGTCGTTGATAAAGCAATCATTTTGGGTTAAAAATCGCAGGGTGTAGAATAAAACTGATAAACTTAAGGAGAAGCTGCCAGTTTTTATCAAAAAAGTATTTTGAACTTTTACCAAAAATTTCGTGGTGCCAGTTGTCGCTGATACAGCTATCATGATGGGTTGAAAAAAGCAGGGTGTAGAGCAAAATGGATAAGTTTAAAGAAAACGTGCCAATTTTTATCAAAATGTTATACAACTCTAGTTTTTGACGATGTAGCGAGCATGGTCAATTAAGAATTGCAGGGTGTAGATAAATACGCATAAGTTAAATGAGACCGTGACAAATTTTATTATAAAAGTATTTTGAACTTTTACCCAAAATTTTGTTTTGCTAATTGTCGTTGATAGAGCGATCATTGTGGGTTAACGATCGCAGGGTGTAGAGAAAAATGGATTAGTTTAAGAAGAATTGTGAGAGTTTTTATTAAAAAGTTACTTTGAACTTTTACCGGAAATTATGCGACTCTAGTTTTTGATGATGTAGCGACCATGGTGAATTGAAAATTGCAGGGTTGTAGATAAAAGCACATAAGTTAAATGAGACCGTGACAAATTTTATTATAAAATTTTTTTGAACTTTTACCCAAAATTTTGTTGTGCGGTTGGTCGTTGATAAAGCAATCATTTTGGGTTAAAAATCGCAGGGTGTAGAATAAAACTGATAAACTTAAGAAGAAGCTGCCAATTTTTATTAAAAAAGTATTTTGAACTTTTACCAAAAATTTCGTGGTGCCAGTTGTCGCTGATACAGCTATCATGATGGGTTGAAAAAAGCAGGGTGTAGAGCAAAATGGATAAGTTTAAAGAAAACGTGTCAATTTTTATCAAAATGTTATACAACTCTAGTTTTTGACGATGTAGCGAGCATGTTCAATTAAGAATTGCAGGGCGTAGATAAAAACGCATAAGTTAAATGAGACCGTGACAAATTTTATTATAAAAGTATTTTGAACTTTTACCCAAAATTTTGTTTTGCTAACTGTCGTTGATAGAGCGATCATTGTGGGTTAAAAATCGCAGGGTGTAGAGAAAAATGGATTAGTTTAAGGAGAATGTGCCAGTTTTTATTAAAAAGTTACTTTGAACTTTTACCGGAAATTATGCGACTCTAGTTTTTGATGATGTAGCGACCGACCATGGTAAATTGAAAATTGCAGGGTTGTAGATAAAAGAGCATAAGTTAAATGAGACCGTGACAAATTATATTGTAAAATTTTTTTGAACTTTTACCCAAATTTTTGTTGTGCGGTTGGTCGTTGATAAAGCAATCATTTTGGGTTAAAAATCGCAAGGTGTAAGAAAAAACGGACAAGTTTGAGGATAATGTGCTAGTTTTTATTACAAAAGTATTTTGAACTTATACAAAAAATTACGTGGTGCTAGTTGTCGCTGATACAGCACTCATGGAGGGTTAAAAATAACAGAGTGTAGAGAAAAATGGATAAGTTTAACGAGAACCTGCCAATTTTTATCAAAAAGTTACTTTGAATTTTTACCGAAAATTAGGCGACTTTAGTTTTTGTCGATGTGGCACTATGGTGAATTGAAAATTGCAGGGTGTAGATAAAAATGCGTAAGTTAAATGAGACCGTGACAAATTTTATTATAAAAGTATTTTGAACTTTTATCCAAAATTTAGTTGTTCTAATTGTCGTTGATAGAGCAATCATTGGAGGTTAAAATTCACAGAATGTAAAGAAAAATGCATAAATTTAAGAAAAATGTGCCAATTTTCATTATAAAATTATTTTGAACTTTTACCAAAAAATACGTGGTGCCATTTGCCGCTGATGCAGCAATCATAACGCGTTGAAAAAAGCAGGGTGTAGAGAAAAATTGATACGTTTAAGGAGAACGTTCCAATTTTCATCAAGAAGCTACTTTGAACTTTTACCGAAATTTAGGCTACTCCAGTTCTCGTCGATGTAGCGACCATGGTGAATTAAGAATTGCAGGGTGTAGATAAAAACGCATAAGTTAAATGAGACCATGTCCAATTTGATCAAAAAAGTATTTTGAACTTTTACCCAAAATTTTGTTGTGCCAATTGTCGTTGATAGATCAATCACTGTAGGTTAGAAATCGCAGGGTGTAAAGAAAAGCGGATAAGTTTAACGAGAATGTGCCAATTTTCATTAAAAAAGTATTTTGAACTTTTACCAAAAAATACGCGGTGCCAGTTGTCGCTGATACAGCAATCATGACGTGTTGAAAAAAGCAGGGTGTAGAAAAAAAATTACAAGTTTAAGAAGAACGTGCCAATTTTCATCAAAAAGTTACTTTGAATTTTTACCTAAAATTAGGCGACTTTAGTTTTCGTCGATGTAGCAACCATAGTAAATTGAAAATCACAGGGCGTATATAAAAACCCATAAGTTAAATGAGACCAAGTAAAATTTGATCAAAAAAGTATTTTGAACTTTTACCCAAAATTTTTTGTATGACAATTGTCGTTGATAGACTAATCTTTGTGGGTTAAAAATTGCAGGGTGTAAAGAAAAACGGATAAGTTTAAGGAGAATGTGCGAATTTTTATTATAAAAGTATTTTGAACTTTCATCAAAAATTACGTGGTGCCAGTTGTCGCTGATACAGCAATCATTGTGGGTTGAAAATCGTAGGGTGTGACAAGAAGAGGCTTAAGTTATTGAAAACGCAACATGTATTGACCCATAATTTTTTTGAACTTTTGACTAAAACGACGTAAAAGCTTCTGAATCAGGTAGCGCGATTGTGGCAATCTGCAAAAAGGTTAAGAATCCGTCTTTATTGGAGCAAATTTCAGTTGAAAAGCAGGAATGTTCGATCGCGACGTCCCTGCCAAAACGCTAAAAAATTAGGTTATCCTCGAGTGCAATTACTGTAGCTGGAATATCAATACCCCCGCGTAGGCAGCACGTTTCATTCCATTTCCATCATTCAGTTTCTTGCCCGCGATGGCTCAGACGAATGGAAAAATATGTTCGGAATCTGGGGGAGTGAAAGTCGAGGTCGGGGGGTTCATGATCCATGCGTGCCCGCCGAAAAGCTCCGTTTTAATAATAAATAAGTGGGACGGTTCACGTTATTAAATGTGAGCGACGATCTTTAAATATTCATTTAGAGCTCCGCACGCCGCCGCCGCCACCACCATCGTCGAATTCGGGAGTTATTACTTTCAGTTTAAACTCCAATTTCAACTTCTGCTATGATAAACTCATGTTTAATTAAAGTTGGAACGCTTAATTTACCTTTTGCCTTATAAAACATGTGGGTGGTGGCGGTGGCGCCGCCGGAAACTGCCGTCCGTTATTCTGATGGAACAACGTCGAGGTTTACTGCTGACACACAAGTGTAGATCTTTGCCTTGCCGACCTGGAACCAGGACGTGTGTGCGTGCCGACAACGGGACAGGACTTTTGTTTTATTATTACGTTCCACACGTACGTAGGGATGGCGGGATGAGGCACCGGGAGGAGTTTAATAGACGAAACTTGCCCCATCAAAGTCGGCCACGCTTCCACCCTCATGCATATACGGTATAAAATAATCATACGCGTCAAACCTTTGGAATGTACGGCCCAAAAACGGATTTTGAGCACTTGAGTCACGTACCACACCTACATAACTAACCAAAGAGATTCGCTCGAGTACGTTTCGATTTTTTTTCGAAACAAGGGATGATTTCGATACATCCACCCTACAACATAGTTGGTTTTTGATTTTTCATCGTCTGCAATTACGTGACGCCCCTGTTTGGTAATTATTGGGTGCGGCACCCGGAAGGGCAGTTGCAATTTTAATCACCCGATAAAACGTGCACTGTTGTGTTGATTTCGGAATAATTGAAAGAGATATTAGGGAGAGTGCTAACAAATATGGCGCCATAAAGGCCGACAATGAAATACGACCGTTACTAACGTCGATGCGTTATCGAGCGTGCCGCAATTTACCATGCGAAAGTCCGATCACTGATCAAATTTAACGCCACATCAAAATTGATACAATGCCAAAAAAAAGTTTTTCCATAATCTAGCTGGAACAGTTTTAGCGAAATTTTAACAGCGTCATCGGCCAACTATTACCTTTAACAACTAGTGATAATAGCGCCGCCATTACCGGAAACCCTCCCGAAAGGGAGCTATTCGATTATTTATTTTAATTAATTATTTAAATTCCATGTGAACGCGCCCGGAAAGCAAACGGCAATGGCAACGTTGCTTTTAATATTTGATAATCGGACACAACGTCGACGGGGGTTTATGATGAAGTTTTTATTGTAACAGTCTCGAGTTTTGCCTTCTAGTGTGAAACTGAGCTGCATTTTTAACGTTGTTTGATCATAATTTAGGTCACGTGGGAATCGCACAAATAACTACCAACTATATAAGCTCGACTTGAAGTCAAGCAGACTTTCAACTAATTGGCGAGCCAACGTTTTTAATTGGCGTATTAATTTTTATTACGTTATTTACGGAGCTTTGTTAAAGTTAATCGCGAGATTCCCGGAAATTACGGCAGGATCCGTTGCCGCAATTAAATAGACACCTAAGGGACGAATTCAGTAAACGGGGGTACCAAATGGTCCAAATTCACTAATCACGTTTTTTTCAAGCTTTTTAGTACTGAATTTGTTTGCTTTATGGATAATAAATTTAATTTTAACTTGTCGAATTATTGAAAATATTGATTAATTGATGGCAAAATTTGGAAAATTTGGACGTTATTTTGGCAGAGTAAAAACAGAAAGTGTATAGTAGGCGCAGTAAAAAGTACACAAAACATGTACCGGAAGAAAACGTTTTGGGCCTATTGTAATTAACTTTTTGACAAATAGTTTTTACTAACTTTTAGAAAAAGGATTAATGCATGTATCTTATTTTCTGCTTTTTTTATACGTTGCTATCATTCAATGATATTATATTCACAATATCAACAAATCCAATGCAGTTTTGTTAAATTACCAGCAACTTTCTTTGAAATGTTGCAAATGATCAACATATTTTTATGCTTTCTCTTGTCAATGTTCTCCGAAGTGTTTTATAGTGACGTGTTGCAATAACGTAAAAATTGTTGCATGTTTGGTTTATGCATTGGGAGATACATAGATGAATAAAAAGTTATTTTCTTCAAGAAAAGTCGTAAACAATTTAATATTTCAAAGGCTTAAGGTTTTTGAGTTTTCCTTTAGTGTGTTATGTAGCAAATTGCTACAATCTAAAAACTGTTGCAAATTTGCAATTTGTTGCAAAAATTGACTTTCTTCGACAGCAAAGAAAGTAAACATTTTTGGGGACTTAAAAGCAAAAATTAGGTGGTCTCCAACGTTTATTTTAGTGTGCTGGACAGTAAGCTGCTACACTGTAAAAGTCGCTGCAAAAATGATTTAAGGGTTAAGACAATCACTGACAAAAAACAAATTAAATTTTTCCAATAAAAGTAATATGAGAAATAAATATTTTTGGGGCCTTAAAACAAAAAATTAGGAGTTCTTTTATGTTTATCTTTGTATGCTGTACAGGAAGATTGCTACACTAAACGTAGTAAAGAGTAAAAAGTGGGTTAAAAGACCCACAGATGAATTAGAAATTGAATTATTTCAATAAAAATAGTGAGAAAACTAAATATTTTTAAGAGCAAAAATTAGGTGGCTTTCAACGTTTATTTTAGTGTGCTGAGCAGTAAGCTGTTACACTGTAAAATTGTTGCAAATTTAGTTTGAGGGTTAAGAGCTACAGACGAGATACAAATAAAATTCTTCCAATAAAGTAATATGAGAAATAAATATTTTTTGGGGTCTTGAATAAAAAAATTGGGAGTTCTCTAAAATCTATTTTAGTGTACTGCCTAGCAGGTTGCTACCCTGTAAAAATTGTTACAAGCTTGGGTTAAGGATAAAAAACCCACAGATGAATTAGAGATTAAACTTTTAAATAAAAGTAGTAAGGAGACTAAATATTTTAGGGGACTTAAGACCAAAAATTAAAGATTCCCGGAGGACTACTCTAGTGTAGTGTATAGCAACTTTTTACCCTCTAAAAATCGTTATGAATTTGGGTTGAGGGTAAGAGACCCACAGATGAATTAGAAATTGAACTTTCCAATAAACGTAGTAAGAAGACTAAATATTCTAGACACCTTAAGACCAAAAATTTGGCGTTCTCCAAGAGTTATTTTAGTATAGCGTGCTGTGAACCGCTACATTGTAAAAGTCGTTGCAAATTTGAGTAAGGAGTTAAAACACTCACAGGCGAAAAACAAATTGAATTTCTCCGTTAAGAATAATATGAGAAATCAATATTTTTGAGGACTTTAAACCAAAAATTAAAGATTTTTCAAAGTTTAGTTTAGGGTGCTGTATAGTAAAATGCTACACTGTAAAAATTGTTACAAGATTGAGTTAAGGGTTAAGAGGCCCACAGATGAATCAGAAATTGAACTTTCCAATACAAGTAGAAAGAAAATATTTTTGGGATTTTAAAACCAAAAATTGAGTGGTCAACAAGGTCAGTAGTTTGCTGTATTGCAAGTTGCAACACTGTAAAAATTGTTGCAAATTTAGATTAAGGGTTAAGAGGCTCACAGACAAGAAACAAATTAAATTTCTCCATTAAAAGAAATATGAGGAATAAATATTTTTGGGGCCTTAAAACCAAAAATTATGGATTTTCCGAGGTCTATTCTAGTGTGTTGTATAGCAATTTGCTACTCTGTAAAAATTGCTACAAGTTTGGTTGAAGGGCTAAGAGACCCACAGATAAATCAGAAATTGAATTTTTCAATAAAAGTAGTTAGGAGACTAAATATTTTCTTGGGGCCTTAAAATCAAAAATTAAAGTTTCCTCAAAGTTTCCTTTAGGATGCTGTATAGTAAAATGCTACACTGTAAAAATTGTTACAAGATTGAGTTAAGGATTAAGAGGCCCACAGATGAATCAGAAATTGAACTTTCCAATACAAGTAGCAAGAAAATATTTTTGGGATTTTAAAACCAAAAATTGAGTGGTCAACAAGGTCACTTTAGTGTGCTGTATTGCAAGTTGCAATACTGTAAAAATCGTTGCAAATTTAGATTAAGGGTTAAGAGGCTCACAGACAAGAAACAAATTAAATTTTTCCATTAAATGAAATATAAGGAATAAATATTTTTGGGGCCCTAAAACTAAAAATTGACTGGTCAAGAAGATCTACTTTAGTGTGCTGTATTGCAAGTTGCGACACTCTAAAAATCGTTGCTAATTTGGATTAAGGGCTAAGAGATGCACAGACAAGAAACAAATTAAATTTTTTCAATAAAAGAAGGGTGAGGAATAAATATTTTTGAGGCCTTAAAACCAAAAATTAGGAGTTCTTGGATGCCTATTGTAGTGTGCTATCTAGTAATTTTTTACCCTGTAGAAATCGTTATGAATTTGGGTTAAGTGTTAAGAGACCCACAGTTGAATTAAAAATTGAATTTTCCAAGAAATGTAGTAAGGAGACTAAATATCTTAGGGGCCTTAAGATAAAAAATTTGGCATTCTCTGAGAGTTATTTAAGTGTGGCATTTGTAAACTGCTACATTGTAAAAGTCGTTGCAAATTTGGGTTAGAGGTTAAGAGACTTACGGGCGAAAAACAAATTAAATTTCTCCCTTAAAAGTAATATGAGAAATAAATATTTTTGGGGCATTAAAACCAAAATTTGAGTAGTCAAGAAGGTCTACTTTAGTGTGCTGTATTGCAAGTTGCGACACTGCAAAAATTGTTGCAAATTTGGTTTAAGGGCTAAGAGACTCACAAACAAAAAAATTAAATTTTTCCAATAAAAGCAATATAAGGAATAAATAATTTTGGGGCCTTAAAACCAAAAATTAGGAGTTTTTTGAGGTCCATTCTAGTGTGATGTATAGCAATTTGCTACCATGTAAAAATCGTTACAAGTTTGGATGAAGGGTTAAGAGACCTACAGATGAATTAGAAATTGAATTTTTCATTAAATATAGTTAGTAGACTAAATATTTTTTTGGGACCTTAAAACCAAAAATTGAGTAGTCAAGAAGGTCTGTCTTAGTGTGCTGTATTGAAAGTTGCGATACTGTAAAAATTATTGCAAATTTGGTTTAAATGCTCAGAGACTCACAGACAAGAAAGAAATGAAATTTTTCCAATAAAAGACAGATGAGGAATAAATATTTTTGAGCCCTTAAAACCAAAAATTGAGGATTTTCCGAGGTGAACTCTAGTGTGTAGTATCGCCATTTGCTACTCTCTAAAAATCGTTACAAGTTTGGTTGAACGGTTAAGAGACCTACAGATGAATCAGAAATTGAATTTTTCAATAAAAGTAGTTAGGAGACTAAATATTTTCTTGGGGCCTTAAAATCAAAAATTGAGTGGTCCTCAAGGTCTATTTTAGTGTGCTGTATTGCAAGTTGCTATACTGTAAAAATTGTTGCAAATTTGGTTTAAGGGCTAAGAGACTCACAAACAAAAAAAATAAATTTTTCCAATAAAAGCAATATAAGGAGTAAATAATTTTGGGGCCTTAAAATAAAAAATTAGGAGTTTTTTGACGTCCATTCTAGTGTGATGTACAGCAATTTGCTGCCATGTAAAAATCGTTACAAGTTTGGATGAAGGGTTAAGAGACCTACAGATGAGTTAGAAATTGAATTTTTCATTAAATATAGTTACTAGACTAAATATTTTTTTGGGGCCTTAAAACCAAAAATTGAGTAGTCAAGAAGGTCTGTTTTAGTGTGCTGTATTGAAAGTTGCGATATTGAAAAATTGTTGCAAATTTGGTTTAAATGCTAAGAGACTCACAGACAAGAAAGAAATGAAATTTTTCCAATAAAAGACAGATGAGGAATAAATATTTTTGGGGCCTTAAAACCAAAAATTAGGAGTTTTTTGAGGTCCATTCTAGTGTGATGTATAGCAATTTGCTGCCATGTAAAAATCGTTACAAGTTTGGATGAAGGGTTAAGAGACCTACAGATGAATCTGAAATTGAATTTTTCAATAAAAGTAGTTAGGAGACTAAATATTTTCTTGGGGCCTTAAAATCAAAAATTGAGTGGTCCTCAAGGTCTATTTCAGTGTGCTGTATTGCAAGTTACTATACTGCAAAAATTGTTGCAAATTTGGTTTAAGGGCTAAGAGACTCACAAACAAAAAAATTAAATTTTTCCAATAAAAGCAATATAAGAAATAAATAATTTTGGGGTGTTAAAACCAAAAATTAGGAGTTTTTTGAGGTCCATTCTAGTGTGATGTATAGCAATTTTCTATCATGTAAAAATCGTTACAAGTTTGGATGAAAGGTTAAGAGACCTACAGATGAATTAGAAATTGAATTTTTCATTAAATATAGTTAAGAGATTAAATATTTTTTTGGGGCCTTAAAACCAAAAATTGGGTAGTCAAGAAGGTCTGCTTTGGTGTGCTGTATTGCAAGTTGCGACACTGTAAGAATTGTTGCAAATTTGGTTTAAGGGCTAAGAGACTCACAGACAAGAAAGAAATGAAATTTTTCCAATAAAAAAAACATGAGGAATAAATATTTTTGGGGCCTTAAAACCAAAAATTATGGATTTTCCGAGGTCTATTCTAGTGTGTTGTGTAGCAATTTGCTACCCTGTAAAAATCGTTACAAATTTGGTTGAAGGGTTAAGAGACCTACAGATGGATCAAAAATTGAATTTTTCAATAAAAGTAGTAAGGAGACCAAAATTTAGGGGTTCCTAGAGGTTTATTCTAGTGTACTATATTGCAAGTTGTTACACTGTAAAAAATGTTACAAGTTTGGGTTAAGGGTTAAGAGGCTCACAGATAAATTCGAAATTGATTTGACCAACCACGACACTTTAAGTGATGGTCAGAATTTCTTTTGGCCAAACCAAATGTGTCCTTCTTGGGAAGATATATCTAATAATGTAACGAGTCCATGGGGTACAATAAACTTAAACTCCAGTACAGTGGAGCTTAAAACAATTGAACATATCAGTAATTAGTTTTGTTAGAGTTGGACGGTGCATAATTTCCGAAAAGTTCGAGTCGACTTGAAAAAGTGTCGACCGCCGCCCCCGGCTGTAGCCGTTTTGTCGGTTATCGTCCGAAATTAGCCGGTTTCAACGAGTATCATCATCCCCAATTTAACCTCTCTTTAACTCCCAAAACCATTTAAACAACGTGTCGGTGAACAAAACTAACGATTTTAGTTTACAATATCCCCCGAAGCTCCACAGAGACTACACTCGTGAAATAATAGAAACATAATGGCCGGGATTACGTCCGTGATCCTCGCCGCCTCTAATTGCAATCAGTCGATGTGGCGCCGCCCAAACCCGTTGCACTTACACGGTCCGGGAGGCGGATTGTTCTTGTTCAAATCACCCTCGGCCTGTTCCCGGATCGATCCGGTTTACACGTTCCGATTTCCCGATCACTCACTAGCGGTCATAAAATAGTTCGATGGGACGGGTGGTGGTGGTGGTGGGATTAAATCCCACTTCTGGTCTTCCTCCCCAATTCTCCCACCAATCCAGTTATTACCAGCATCAGTTTGAGTAGTTGCTCTGCGAGTCAATTATTCCGGTCTGTCGCCGTGCATCGTAATGCACTTATTAATTCGATCCGTCACTTAGCAATGCAAAGAGGAGAGCGAGAGAGGGATGGTTATCAGTCGATTTCTGGACGTACCATTTAAATTGGTAATGAGTTAAATTACGAAATTGTACTCGAGTTATAGGAGGAAAAGGGTGTTAGGCTTTCGGTTATAGCTAGATTCATTACGGCCTCGTTTCGAGGAAAGAGATTGGAATGTAAATCGGACGTCGGGTTTGACGGAGCGACGTCAACGCCGACATCAATCACGCCGAAACTAGAGGATCACGTTTAGGCAGAGGCCGTTTTTCAAAGACGTGTAAACAGCGGTGGTGCGTGCTTTAACTGCGGTGATGATATAACGTGTGAAAAAGTGGATGGATCACTTAAAAACAAGAAGAAAAGAGAAAAAAATTGGTGGGAAATGCCGGCAGGAATTGATGGTCACGACGGAGTCACTTGAGAAGTTTTACAATAAGACGTCTCCGATACCCGAACGCGACAACCTCTGGTGACGTTTTTTTAAAATTTCGACTTGTGTCTTAATCGTAAACACATGGCATCGCAATTTTTGGTAGCTAGCAAACTATGTGGTGCCTTATTCAAATCAATCGATCATAGGTATCAACACTGATGGCTCTTCATAAAAAAACCACCAAACAGTTGTATCTCGAAAAGTTTATAACAGTGGCCCGCAAAGTTCTACATGCGATCCTATCTTTTGAAACATGTGGACCAATAAGTTGTTGAAACATCTAGCAAAATTAAATGATAATGTTTTGAGAAATCGTGTAAAATTTTGAGAAAAACTTGATAAGAAGAGATCCACTTGCAGTGTTATAGGGCTTGATTGAAACCAAGATGAGCAAATTTTAAAGAGAAAGTGAAGATGGAACCACATCTTGATTAAACAAGAATTGTATATTATTGTTAGAAATGAACTGGAAGTTAATATGTTTGGAGTAGAAGTAGAGGAGTGAGAAGAAGCAGCGAACTGTGCTTCAGAAAATGCGTAAGCTTTAGAAAAAGCTACTCACAAGAATGAAAATAAATGTTCGCTGGCAATGCTCTGGGGTTTGATTAAAACAAACAGTGCTCATCTTGATGATGAGAAGAAGACCGGAAACATGTCTGTTGAAGAAAATGTTATAATTTTGCCAATGACTTAGAAGAACTAAGCAGCAGTCTGTTGTGAGTAGAAATTGATACATAAGGGGCAGTAACAAATAAATTGCGTTTAGACACAAATGAAGAAGTTAAGAAAAGATTCACTAGTAGCAGCTTACAGAGAAGATAAAAACGGAAACTACATTTTGGTTTAACAAAAACTGCATAATATTAATGAAGATAAACTGGACGTTAGTTTGCTTGAAGTAAAGGGGTAAACTGTGCTTTGTGCAAACATGTGAGTTTGAGAAGAAGCTATTAAAGAGAAGTAAGGTAGAGATTCACTAATAGTGCTCAAGAGCTTGATTGATACTAGCAAGCACAAGTCTTTAAGAGAAGATTAAGGCTCTGTTAAACTAAAATTTTATAGAATTGCTAATGAACTGAACGTTGCTTTGCTTGGAGTAGAAGAGGTTACATGAAGGAAATCAGTTAATGAACTATCCTTTGGAAGAACGTGTGAGTTTGAAAAGGAGCTATTAAAAAGAAGTTAGGTAAAGATCCACTAATAGTGCTCAGGAGCTTGATCGATACCAGCAAGTAGAAGTCTTTAGGAGAAGATTTAGACTCAAACCACATCTCTGTTGAACTAAAATTTTGTAGAATTGCTAGAAATGAACTGAACGTTGGTTTGATTGCAGTAGAAGAGGTTACATGTGGGAAAACAGTTAATGAACTATCCTTTGGAAGAACGTGTGAGTTTGAAAAGGAGCTATTAAAAAGAAGTTAGCTAAAGATCCACTAATAGTGCTCAGGAGCTTGATCGATACCAGCAAGTAGAAGTCTTTAGGAGAAGATTTAGACTCAAACCACATCTCTGTTGAACTAAAATTTTGTAGAATTGCTAGAAATGAACTGAACGTTGGTTTGATTGCAGTAGAAGAGGTTACATGTGGGAAAACAGTTAATGAACTATCCTTTGGAAGAACGTGTGAGTTTGAGAAGGAGCTATTAAAATAAAATAAGGTAGAGGTCCACTAATAGTGCTCAGGAGCTTGATAGATACCAGCACGCACAAGTTTTTATGTGAAGACTAAAACTAAAACCACATCTTTGTTGAATTAAAATTTTATTAATGAACTATCCTTTGGAAGAACGTGTGGGTTTTAGAAGGAGCTATTAAAAAGAAGTTGGGTAGAGATCAACTAATAGTGCTCAAGAGCTTGATTGATACCAGCAAGCACAAGTCTCTAGGAGAAGATTAAGACTCAAACCACATCTCTGTTGAACTAAAATTTTACAGAATTGCTGGAGATAAACGGAACGTTGGTTTGTATGGAGTAGAAGGGGTTACATGAAGGAAATCAGTTAATGAACTATCTTTAGGAAGAATGTGTAAATTTGAGAAGAAGCTATTAAAAGGAGGTAAGGTAGAAATCCACTAATAGTGCTCAGGAGTTTGATTGGTAGCAACGAGCACTAGTTTTTAGAAAAAGATTAAGACTCTAGCCACATCTCCATTGAATTAAAATTTTATAGGATTGCTAGAGACAAACTGAACGTTGGTGTGCGCGCTAACCTTAGGTAGTGCGGGGGTGGTCCCACCCCCTAGACCAATGTTTGGTGAGAGGGTGGGGGTTCTCAAGTTTAGTTGTATTTTTGGGAACTACACTCCATGTCTTTTGGCCATCAGAACTCCTAGCAGTAAGTCGTACCACACTAAATACATTTCTACGTTATCTTACTCTTATTTATTTAATTGCTCCGCACATTTTGGTCCAATCGAACCGGATGTTTTTTGAATCAGTGGAATTATTTTATTAATGTTTCTGTGGTGGTCCTTCGAATATATTTTTCGTGGAAGCAGTTAGAGAAAGGTAAGCGGCTCTCAAAGTTATTCCTTTGTTCTTGTATTTAGTGTTTATTCCCGTCCTTATCTTTTAATCCATGATTGTGGAAATTTGACTAACAGTGTTGGTCATCTTATGTGAGGTAACGGTGTAATTATTTCATAATCGACTTATTTTTTATTTTTTGGTTTGTTAAGCGTATATTTGTCTTTAATTACGATGGAAGCATCGCAAGAATTAAAGCGCTTATCAACTGTTAGGAGTATTATTAAGGGCATTCTTACTCGGTTAATCAACGAGGTTGAAAAGTTTGATAATAATACCGACAAGAGTAGGGTGCAACTCAAATTGGAGTCTCTTCCTCTATTGAAGGAGAAATTTGAGGAAATTTATACAGACATTTTATGTTTGGTCGATGGGGATGAAGAGGCAGAAAAGGAGGCGCTTGACAATTTCGTTAATTTTGAGATTTGTTATGATGAAGCCCTCTTATTGATTAGAGAATTAGTAAGTTCATTGCCAAAATCGACACCGGCAACTCTTTCGGTGCGTAGGCCTGTTGTTAAGTTGCCGGTTATAAATTTGTCGTCGTTTGACGGGTCTTACACGGCGTGGCGGTCATTTTCTAATGCCTTCAAAGGTTTGATCCATAGTGATACTGGCATCGATAATTGTTCAAAACTACTTTATTTAATTTCGGCTCTAAAAGGGGACGCGTTACAAGCCATTGCCGCGGTGGAAATATCGGATCAGGGGTATGATATGGTGTGGAAGTTGCTCGAAACGCGGTATCAGAATGAACAATTAATTGTCGAAGATCATGAGCAGAAATTCCACGTGGAGTCTTCCCAATTATGGGAAAACACGTTGGACATTGCAGTCCCTTCGTATGAACGGTTTGAGTTTGTTCCACAACGAGCTAGACTTTTGAAGCCATTAGAAAATCTGAAGACCGTACCGGAAAAATTAGAATATCCGCGACGCCAGATTAAAGTTCAAAGGTCGTACGTTGCGACCCAAAGCGAAGGAAAACTGTCATATTGTTTTCATTGTAAAGACGCTTCCCATTCTATACAGGATTGTCCTGAGTTTTTAAATTTGGCTCCTAATGAGCGCATTAAAAGATGTTCCAACTTGCAACTGTGCAAGAATTGGCTTGCGACGAAAGGTCATAAAACGGCAGAGTGCAAATCGCAGTCTAGATGCTTTAGTTTCAAGCAATTACATCATTCTTTGTTACATTTAGGCTTCGGTCCCTCAAATGAGTTGTCGGTGATAAATTTATGTGCTAGCATCTCTACTCATTGTTCCTTTCCCAATCAAGAACTATTGTCCACAGCGGTAGTTTTGGTTGTTGCAGTAGATGGTCGGTGGGTTCGATGCCGAACTTTATGGGATCCAGGTTCACAATTGAATTTTATTACGGACTCCTTTGTACGAAAATTGGGAATTTCCAAAACTTTGGGTTTGTCCTGGAAATGTTTCTCGGACTGTTTTATTTTTTGAATAAAGGCTTTACCTGTTTCTGAGAAGGTTTCGAAACGGCCTCTTTGTCATTTGTGTCGCAGCTGTTTGATCCTCTAGGATTTATTTTAGGTTTGTCCTGGAAATGTTCCTCGGACTGTTTTATTTTTTCAATAAAGGCTTTACCTGTTTCTGAGAAGGTTTCGAAACGGCCTCTTTGTCATTTGTGTCGCAGCTGTTTGATCCTCTAGGATTTATTGCCCCGGTCATTGTCAAGGGTAAACTCATTCTGCAGCAGTTATGGTTATTGAAGGTAAATTGGGATAAAAAATTACCTGCTTCTGTCGTGGCTCTTTGCAGAGATTTTTTGGCGCTGTTGCAATTTCTATCTGGCATAAAATTTCTGGGATGGATCGCTATCGCGAGCGTAGTTTATATGACTTATGCGCTTTTTTGGGCTCATCTATTAAAACCTTTGGCGCGGTGGTTTATTGAAAAGCAACCGATTTTGTCGGCTATTGCGCTGCTTATTTCATTTGCTTAGTGACTAAGGTGATACACCTAGAGCTACTTGGCGAATTGACATCTGGCGCATTTTTTAAATAACCTGCAGTTGAATAGCGTTTTAGGTAATACTTTAAATTTTGAAGAAATTACCACACTGTGGGTTAGAATTATCATAGACTCCTATCCCCTTTCCTCTCTCAGCAATAATTCCAATAACCAGCAAGTTCTCACTCCGGGTTATTTCCTAATTGGAGAGCCGCTTGTGGCTCCTGTGGAGCCAAACCTATAACAGGTTCCAGAAAATCGTTTGGAAGCGGTGACAACTGGAGGTGCTGGTAAAAATGTGGAGATGGACAAAATGGCGAGAATCAGATGATTCTCAAATAACACCGTGACGTATGGTTCGTATTTCCGAGGATAACGGTCCACCCTTGATGTGGAAGTTAGATCGGGTTATCGAGGTCCATCTCGGCCCTGATAAGGAAGTTCGAGTGGTTACCATCCAGACTGCTGGAGGGTGCTTAAACGCAGCACCAGAAAACTAGCCGTGCCCATGGAGTCTGAGTCCGATGCCGATCCTGCAGCATAATTGGGCGTCGGTAGTGTTTGTGTGTGCGACAGTGCGCGGTTGCAAATATGTGCGCAAAGCCCTCCGTAAGGGCAGGTGTATATGTACTTTTATTTCTCCTTTTATGCGTGAACATTGTAAATCATAATTTGTGATTGTTTTTTTGTTTTCTTTGCATGTTATTTAAGTTTGATGCAAAAGATTTTTCTTTGTTCTTTGGCTAATGCCAGTTATTTTATGAATTTGTTCGCTAGATTTTGAATTATTTGCAAAGGGTTTGATTAACTTTCATTTGGTGGGCTAGTCATTTAATTTTTATTTGCAATTTGGCAGTCTGTATATTTAATAATATACTTATGTTTTTTTTAATTTGTTCAAAATAATTTTGTTTCTGTTTTTCTTGCAATTGTAATTGTAATCACGTAATTTGATTAATTAATGTGTAATTTAATGTTAATGTTACAGAAGTTAAATTATCTAGAGCGCCTTATGTATGTTCTTTATTTTTTGTATGTATCTTTTTCTTATTGACGACTTGTCAAGGTGGGGAGTATGTGCGCGCTAACCTTAGGTAGTGCGGGGGTGGTCCCACCCCCTAGACCAATGTTTGGTGAGAGGGTGGGGGTTCTCAAGTTTAGTTGTATTTTTGGGAACTACACTCCATGTCTTTTGGCCATCAGAACTCCTAGCAGTAAGTCGTACCACACTAAATACATTTCTACGTTATCTTACTCTTATTTATTTAATTGCTCCGCACAGTTGGCTTGTTTGGAGTAGAAGAGATTACATAAAGAAAAGCAGTTAATGGACTATTCTTTGGAGGAACGTGTGAGTTTGAGAAGGAGTTATTAAAAAGAAGTTAAGTAGAGATCCTCTAATAGTACTTAGGAGCTTGATTGATACCAGCAAGTAGAAGTCTTTAGGAGAAGATTACGACTCAAACCACATCTCCGTTGAATTAAAATCTTATAGAATTGCTAGAAATGAAGTGAACGTTGGTTAGATTGTAGTGGTAGAGGTTACATGAAGGAGAACAGTTAATGAACTATCCTTTGGGAGAACCTGTGAGTTTGAAAAGGAGCTATTGAAAAGAAGTTAGGTAAAGATCCACTAATAGTGCTTAGGAGCTTGATTGATACCAGCAAGTAGAAGTCTTTGCTAGTAGATTGAGACTTAAACCGCATCTCCATTGAATTAAAATCTTGTAGAATTGCTAAGGATGATCTAAACGTTGGTTTGATTGGAGTAGAAGAGGTTACATAAAGAAAAGCAGTTAATGAACTATCCTTTGGAAGAACGTGTGAGTTTGAGAAAGAGCTATTAAAAGAGAGTAAGGTAGAGATCCACTAATAGTACTCAGGAGCTTGAAAGATACCAGCAAGCACAAGTTTTTATGAGAAGATTAAGACTCAAGCCACATCTCCGTTGAATTAAAATTCTATAGGATTGCTAGAGACGAACTGAACGTTGGTTTGATTGGAGTAGAAGAGGTTACATAAAGAAAAGCAGTTAATGAACTATTCTTTGGAAGAACGTGTGAGTCTGAGAAGGAGCTATTAATAGGAAGCAAAGTAGAAGTCCACTTACAGTGTTCTGGAGCTTGATTGAAATTAGCAACTTCCGGTCTTAAGAGGAAGATAAAAACTTAAACAGCATCTTGATGCAACGGGAATTATATGGTCTAACGAGAACTATATGGTATTGCTTGAGATAAACTGGACGTTAGTCTGCTTAGGCTAGAAGAGGCTACAAAGATAAAAGCAGCTAATAAACTCTGCTTTGGAAGATTATGTTAGTTTGAAAGAGTGATATTGATGCAAAGTAAAGTAGAGGTCCCTTTACGGCGCTTTGCGACTTGCCTGAAACATCCAAGTTAGAATGATTTTGATTTCATTCACTAAATCGTTGCTTTTTACAAAAATGAGCAACAGATAAATCAATTCCTAAACTAAAAATAACTGTAACCAGGAAACAAGTTACTGGTGGAACATTCTTTGGCATTGCTGGATTAAGTAAAATTGGCACGTAGTCAAGTTGATTGCACTCAAGAATTGCAAAACTTTCTTGAGTTTCTTAACTTGACTGCAATGTTGCACCAAAAACGCATCCTTCATCCCGGACGTTTACTCAAACTCTCCAGTCACGTGCTTTACATTCAACTCTACAACTCACTTAATTTCGTTGCAATTGCAAGCATCCATAACTCACCCTTCGCACATGATAAATGCATCAACATTTACCATCCCATCCACCGTTGAATTAACGCAAATTAACTGTAACACTAGCATAATCGTCCGAACATCCGTGCCGATCTATTACGAACACAACACGCCTCTTTGCGATTTTGTCGAATCTATTCTAACCAAATCGGGCGTCTTCCTCGTAAAATCCCTTTTTTGCATTTTCGCTTGTTTCGCACAAATTCTTCCTAAACGTAATGTCTTGCACGAAAATTAGTTCCTTTTACTTATTCTCTTCTTTTCCCAACGAATATATCGGTGTTTCGTTGCAACGTTTATCGAGTTAGATTCGACGCTAATGACAGGATCAAGTTTCCACTTTTCGGTCCTCATCCCCCCAAAACCGTCTCAATTTAGCGATGAAATCTTTCGTTGCCGATAACGTCGCTTTAACAAGAAGGGAGAGGAGACTAGGTTGAGACCCAGGTGATTCCGGCTTGATAGCGGAATTTGTTGGGGGTTATTGGAGTGTTTGTTTAAAATTAGACGTTGCGTTACAGTTACAGTGTTGTGGTTGTTGAGGAATTTGATGATAAAGTTTTAAAGTTTTGCAATAGCGGCAGTGGAATAGTTGCCGAAACAGGTGTCGCCGAAGAAATAGCACGGGTGATAGTTAAAAGTTTCCAAATACTTAGAAAAAGAATTGAACACACAGGTAAATAGAAAACAATAATAAAGATAGTAAGAAAAAAGCGGCAAAAAAGATAAAAGAAGATGTCAGAAACCCGTATACTTTCAAAAGTGGTAGAGGCTCACACAATTTAAAAAAAATAGTTAAAAGAACAAAAAGACAGAGAAACAATTTCTGAAATTCCAAAAAGATTTTCAAAAGAGAGCTGTAAACTGGTGCTAAATTTTCTCATGTAACGAAACCAGCTATAAGTGGCAATTAGTTGCAACAGTCTGACTGGAGGATTTTTGATTTTTGTAAAATAAATGCTTTACAAGTGTGAATCAACGTCTCAAAGTGAGAGAAATAAAGAGTTAATATTATAAAATATTTTAACGTTGGTTCCATAACTACTTTGAGAGTTATTAGATCCATATCGATGGGCGGAGCTACCGTGCCGGTTGTGCTGTAAAGAATTCAGAGGTGTATAATTTTTGATTTTTTTCTATATGTTAGAAATTGGCAATTGATTCACATCCTTCACTGTAAAGAATTTGGCCCAGTTAACAAAAGGGGACCTAGACTTAGTTAAAGTTAAGCACGGCACTTTAAAATGTTAAGAAGAACACCCCTACAGTTAACGTAATGGACTGGTCCGACGAGTTTTTGTTAATACGCGGCTCCGCCCACTGATATGGGTCTAGAATGTCGCGGACAAAGTTAGCAAGATTAGCGGGGCCTGAGTCTTAAAACATGAGTCGACCAATTGGAATTGCGAATTAACCTGAAACCACTTTGCGTTACACTATTTCCTTAATGACGTCATCCGCGTTACGATCACACTCTTCTCCATTAGTAGGGGGGAGTAAAGTGGTGGTGGGTAAAACTAATTCGCGTATTTTATTACTTATAAGGTGGTGGCGTTTGTGGAAAACTCAAACCGTGTAGCGAGACGATTTATTTTTGTGTAATTTTTTCTCTTTTCGAGGGAGCTCTTGTAAAGGAATTTATAAGGTCGAGTCGCAGTGACAGTGAATAATTCCAGGGCCGCCCCCTGTTAACCGAGTCGTTTTTAAAGCTTCTTTTTCACCCTCTTCCCCTACGGGCTTCCTCAACTGTATGCTGCATTAACCCCAACGCCGTGCAAACGGCCCACTTTCGCCCCGTATCCATCATACGCGACGTTCAAACTTTACTAAAAGATTATGTAAGTTCACGGTGTGTTGATTTTATACGGGGACTCCGTTTCGCGCTTCGAAGATCAAGGATTCCGTTCCTCAACAAACCGTGACGACAGTTTCTCGATACCTATCCCGTTTCGTCGTTTCGGAGGAAAATGACAGATTTTTCGCATGGACCGATTTCAATTATTAAATGGCAGACGTTGTTGGTTTATGTTAATAATTGGAAATTTTCACGAAATAAATCGTTGGGTTCAGACACGAGTGGGCTATGACCAGGAACAAATGGGGACGATTAATTCCGCTTTAAGCTCACCTTGCGATTTGTTAGCGAGACGGCGTTAAGGGAAAAAAATCGCGTCCGTAATTACAACCCCGATTAAAGCCGGAGGGCTTAGACAGTACATGGACGCCTAAATAATATAGCTGAAGCCATTAACATCGGCGGGTTCTTAGCCCGGATCTGGAGCACGGTACGGACCAATCCGCGAAACGGACCTGGGGTGAGGCCGCAGGAGTGTCTGAGTTAATATCCAATGTGGTGCTGTTAGTAACTAAAGTATCACTTAGCGAAACTGCCGTTGGATTAATTGAAAAAAGTAACGCAAACGGTAAATGAAAAATTCAGAAAATTACGTCGAGGAGAAGCTAAAATTTTCTACTTCTGAAGGTTTTACTGAAGGAAAAGTAACGGATATTAATTTTTTGCCAAGGGATGAGCTGGTGCTACTAACTCAAGCAGTGGTTGCACCGGAACACTTGATCTACTTGTTTTTTCAAGAAATAGCAAGACAGCAAGTTGAAACAAATATTTGGGAAGACAATGGAAAATTGAGACAAAATCAAGGAATCGTTTACGTTGATTTTCGCTAATATTGTTGTGTCCCTTGTTTAAATAAAAGCTTTTGCCTTGTTTGGTCGGAAAATTTTAATACAACAAGAGTATTGGTCTCAAAACATCGCCTCGTGGTACTTTTTACAAAAACACAATTGAAAATGGGAGATTTATAGCTCCGCCCATCGATATGGGTCTAATATGGCGTGGACAATATCAAAATTTATTAAAAAAAACTAGAAATAGAAAAGGCCGCAATGTTTCTTCTTAAATTAGAATCTTTTTAATAAACTTCTTACACTCTTCTGATTTATCAAAAATGAGTTCACTTTTGATATCAAGTTAAATTTTTTACAGTCAACCACGTGAACCAGTTACTCTAATTATATAGTTTTTATGAAAGCATAATCAAAAATGCCAACTTTACAGCTTACTCCATAGCCCCGCCCATCGATATGGGTCTAACATGCCGCGGCCTCCGTCTAAACTTTTTATTGTGTATTGATTATGAGCGTTTACATTTGTTTTTGTTTAGATTTAATTGTAAAGAAAGTAAAAATTAAAAAATAATTTTTACGAATTAAAATTTTATAACACAATATTCTTTGGATTTATCGAGACACTAATCAGCTTTTACTAAATTGAGTTAAATTCCTAGCAGTCAACCACTTGAACCGATTGTCCACATTATAACTTTAATGGAAAAAAATCGGAAAGGCAAGATTTATAGGTCACACAGGATCTCCGCCCCTCAATATGGGTCTAACTTACTTTAGACTTTATCGAAATTTCTTGCTTTGTGTTGACTATAAGTGTTTACATTTGTTGGTGTTGTCCTTGTCAATATTTAATTGTAGAAAAAGCAAAAATAAAAAGGATTCTTTAGAAATTTGAATTTTATAACAATATTTTCTATATTCTTTCGTTTTATTAAGACACCATTTAGCTTTTGATAAGTGGAGTTAAATTCTTTGCAGTCGATCACTTAAATTGGTTGTCAATATTATAACTTTACACGAGAAAAAATTGGAAAAGGAAGATTTATAGCTCACACAGTAGCTCCGCCCCTCAATATGGGTCTAACATTGGGCGGTCTATATCTAATATATTTTTATTTTCTATTGATTATAAGCGCTTAAATTTGTCTTTGTCTAAATTTTATTGTAAAAAGGTAAAAATAAAATAAGTTTCTTTACAAATTAGAATTCTATAACAAAATTCTTTATATTCTCTCGTTTTATCGAGACACCAATCAGCTTTTACTATATCGAGTTAAATTTTTTGCAGTCAACAACTTGAGCCGGTTGTCCACAATATAACTTTAATTGAAAAAGAATCGGAACGGCAAGATTTATAGCTCACACAATAGCTCCGCCCCTCGATATGGGTCTGATTTACTGTGGACTTTATACAAATTTCTTGTTTTGTGTTGACCATGATTGTTCACATTTGTTAATGTTTGAGTTTTATGGTAAAGAAAATAGAAGTAGAAAAAGCCACAATGTTTCTTCTTAAATTAGAATCTTTTAACTATACTTTTTAAACTCTTCCGCTTTATAAAAAAATCAGTTCACTTTTGATCTCAAGTTAAATTCTTTGCAGTCGACCACGTGAACTAGTTGCTATAATTATATAGTTTTTATGAAAAAAGAATCAAAAATAAGAATTTGACAGCTTACTCCATAGCTCCGCCCATTGGTATTTGTCTAATATGCCGCGGCCTACATTTAATCTTTTTATTTTGTATTGATTATGGGCGCTTACATTTGTCCTGATCCAATTTTAATTCTAGAAAAAGTAAAAATAAAAATGTTTCTTTACAAATTAGAATTTCATAACAAATTTTTTTATATTTTTTTGTTTTATCGAGACACCAATCAACTTTTGATAAATTGAGTTAAATTCTTTCCATATTATAACTTTACAGGAGAAAAAATCGGAAAAGAAAGATTTATAGCTCACACAGTAGCTCCGCCCCTCAATATGGGTCTATAATTCAACGGTCTATATCTAATATTTTTTTATTTTCTTTTAATTATAAGCACTTAAATTTGTCTTTGTCCAAATTTTATTGTAAAAAAGTAAAAATAAAATAAGTTTCTTTACAAATTAGAATTCTATAACAAAATTTTTTATATTCTCTCGTTTTATCGAGACACCAATCAGCTTTTACTATATCGAGTTAAATTTTTAGCAGTCAACAACTTGAGCCGGTTGTCCACAATATAACTTTAATTGAAAAAGAATCGGAAAGGCAAGATTTATAGCTCACACAATAGCTCCGCCCCTCGATATGGGTCTAACTTACGGTGGACTTTATCAAAATTTCTTGCTTTGTGTTGACTATGAGTGTTCACATTAGATAGTCCGCGTAAAGAAAATAAAAGTAGAAAAGGCGACAATGTTTCTTCTTAAATTATAATCTTTTTACAAAATTTCTTATACTTTTCCGCTTTATAAGAAAATCAGATCAATTTTGATATCAAGTTAAATTCTTTACGGTCGACCACGTGAACTACTTGCTATAATTATATAGTTTTTATAAGAAAATTATCAAAAATGAGAATTTTACAGTTTACTCTATAGCTCCGCCCATTGATAAGGGTCTAATATGCGGCGGTCTATATCTAATCTTTTTATTTTGTATTGATTATGAGCTTACGCTTACATTTGTCTCTTTCCAAATTTATTTGTAAAAATGGTTAAAATAAAAAAATGTTTCTTTACAAATTAGAATTTTATAACAAAATTTTCTATATTCTTTTGTTTTATCGAGACACCAATCAGTTTTGTTAAATCGAGTTAAATTCTATGCAGCCAACTACTTGATTCGGGTGTCCACATTACAACTTTAATGAAAAAAAAAATCGGAAATGCAAGATTTATGGCTCACACAATAGCTCCGCCCCTCGATATGGGTCTAATTTACTCTTTGAACTTTATTGAAACTTCTTGCTTTGTGTTGACTATGAGTGTTCACATTTATTTATGTTCAAATTTTATTGTAAAAAAATATAAATAGAAAATGCCACAATGTTTCTTCCTAAATTAGAATCTTTTAACTAAATTTTTAACACTCCTCCGCTTTATCAAAAATTCAGTTCAATTTTGATATCAAGTTAAATTTTTTACTGTCCACCACGTAAACTAGTTGTTCTAATTATATAGTTTTTATGAAAACAGAATAAAAAATGTGAATTTTACAGCTTAATCTATAGCTCCGCTCATCGATTTGGGTCTAATATGGCGCGGCCTGTATCTAATCTTTTTACTTTGTATTGATTATGAGCACTTTGTTCGAATTTAATTGTAAAGAAAGAAAAAATAAATAAGGTTAGAATGTTTCTTATAAGTTAGAATTTTATAACAAATTTTTTTAAATTTTTTCGTTTTATCAAAACATCAATCAGTTTTTGATAAATCGAGTTAAATTCTTCGCAGTTGACCACTTCAACTGGTTGCCCATATTATAACTTTAATGGGAAAAAAATTGGAAAGGGAAGCTCACATAGTAGCTCCGCCCCTCGATATGGGTCTAATTTACTGTGGACTTTATCGAAACTTTTTGTCTTGTGCTGATCATAAATGTTTACGATTGTTTGTGTCCAAATTTTATTATATAGAAAGCAAAAATAGAAAGCGCCACAATGCTTCTTTTTAAATTAGAATTCTCTAACAAAATTTTCTATATTTTTCCGTTTTATCGAAAAACTAATTTAGAGTCGCTTCAGATTTAATCACATAACGGACGTTACCGAGAAACTTCATCTAAAGCAGTCTGTTTCCGAGTTTATGTAAAATTTTCGATAATGCAGCTACGTCGACTTGCTCGATTCCTCCGTATCCTTGGCTGTAAATCGCGATATCTACCAAAGAAACCGGGAATAATGCTGTCAAATATCGCGTTGCATCCCTTATCTAGTCTCTACCGAACCAATGAATATCGAATTTTCCTTAACGTCGTTGCACCCCAATTTTTGCTCCACCATCTCTCTCTTCACTTTGAAAAAGCGCTACGTCACCGAGGGGTTATTAAAATAGGTAAAATTTTCCAACGAAGCCGCCGCCGTCGTCGTCGCCGCCTCCCTTAATTCGTTTGTGCGCAACCTCGCCGTTTTAATTGCGTTTGCAGTGTTGCGATTAACTTTCGCAGGACCGAACGCCTATTTCAATTAGTCCCTCGGACGTGTCGGCGTTCTGTATCAAATGAAAGTTTCGTCGGGAGTTAGTGGAGTCGGTGGAAAAGGGGATGGCTAATTAGCGAAGCAAAAGAGAGGACAACGTGCGGCTTTTAAAACGGGAATAAAAGGGAATTAGACGGCGCTTTAAATAAATACAAAGAGGTCGTCCCTCGGATTTGTTTACTTGGGCATCTAATAACCCTTTAAGCGGTTTGACCAATTAAAACTGATAAATCGAGCCGACTTGGCAGATTGCTTATGGTTAATTATTGGGTTTTTTGGCCAAAGTGGAGAGGGTGATTTTGCGCGGTAATCCCCCGGTGTTTTTATAAAGAACGATGGAAAGGGGAGGATCGCATGAATTGTGCAAAAGAACTAATGTTTTATTTCCGTCCTCCTTAACCAAATCGAAAAACATTTTTAATAGTTAATGGGCCGTCCCGTAGAGATCCCATCAGACGGCTTTCTATTTTAAGAGAGCGAAGCAACACAAAACCTGCAGGGGAAAACAGGAACATTTGTTATGTGGCGGCGGGGGCAGCATCAGGTGCTGCCTAAAGCCTCTCCGGTCGGAAGAAATGGAGAAACCGCGATATAACGTGCGTCATCTGCAGGAAAAGAAGGGGGGGCATCGGCACGATTTTCGTCAAAAACCCCAACATTTTATCGATAATTTCGTCCAAAGAGTAATCGAGGCAGTTGTTGCAGAATTGCCAGATGTTGTAGGCAGAAAATGTTATACAAATGGGGGAAATTTCTATTTTAACGAAATTGTAATTTTCTACTCAGATTTCTTTCAAAACGATTCTAAGTTATAACTATAAAATTTATTATAGGAAACTTTGGTTAACTTGAATTTTTCATAGTTACGTTGCACTTTAAAACTTCCATAACGTATCACGGTAAATTGTAAAGTATTTCAAAGAAAATCCAATTTCCACCAATAATTGCAAAATTCCAATTAAAATCGAGACGAGAATATTCCGAATAAGCGACCCTCAAGCTGCGATAGCGGGTCCAATATTGTTTCGAAGGTTGAATCTCAATTAACAATAGTGAAAAGTTCTTTAGTTTCTGGTTTATCGATTAAATGTTAACTGTCATTTGATTTTATATTAAATTCTACTTGAGACTAATAAAAATAGAAGAAGTAGAAATTGAAACGTAACTAGTTGAAAAGTGTATTGCAGTAGTGTAATAGGAAATAAAATGCACATTTGATAATGAACTCTACTTTGGTTAAAAAAAAAATAGAAGAAATTGACATTTAACGAATCTCTTGAAGCGCACCGCAGGGACTGATAAAGGAACCAATGTTGTTTGAAAAATCGATTTTTATTAGTTTTTTAATTTCAATTCAGTTGTTTCTTACTACTTAAAATTAGCTATTCTATGTCTAGAAGAAGTTTGTTTACTCCAAGAAATAACAAAAAATTGGTCATCAAAGTACCATCAATCTTATAAGACTGCGTCGTCTCCACTGTTAGTCGTGATCCATTGGAGAAGCAAATCCGTTTTGCATCGCTCTTTCCATATCAAAAACTAAGTTTTGAACCTGCCATCGAAACTGGAGTCTTGTCCACCAGTAATTTTCCTTTTATTTGCTCAATGAATAAAACCGAATTTTTGATGGTTTAACCTCGAAGTCATCAAGAAACTTTGTCCACTTCCCAACTTTACCAAGTGATTTTCCAAGGATAGCGCAACTATTTCGTCCAGTCGAAAACTGCAATTTAAAAAAATTGTCGCAATTTTTCCTTCGCCATCGAATGACCTCACCGATAGTTGAAAAGTGTATTGCAGTAGTGTAGCAGGAAAGAAGATGCACATTTGATAATGAATTCTACTTTGGTTAAAAAAAATAGAAGAAATTGACATTTAACGAATCTCTTGAAGCGCACCGCAGGGACTGATAAAGGAACCAATGTTGTTTTAAAAATCGATTTTTATTAGTTTTTTAATTTCAATTCAGTTGTTTCTTACTACTTAAAATTAGCTATTCTATGTCTAGAAGAAGTTTGTTTACTCCAAGAAATAACAAAAAATTGGTCATCAAAGTACCATCAATCTTATAAGACTGCGTCGTCTCCACTGTTAGTCGTGATCCATTGGAGAAGCAAATCCGTTTTGCATCGTTCTTTCCATATCAAAAACTAAGTTTTGAACCTGCCATCGAAACTGGAGTCTTGTCCACCAGTAATTTTCCTTTTATTTGCTCAATGAATAAAACCGAATTTTTGATGGTTTAACCTCGAAATCATCAAGAAACTTTGTCCACTTTCCAACTTTACCAAGTGGTTTTCCAAGGATAGCGCAACTATTTCGTCCAGTCGAAAACTACAATTTAAAAAAATTGTCGCAATCTTTCCTTCGCCATCGAGTGACCTCACCGATAGTTGAAAAGTGTATTGCAGTAGTGTAGCAGGAAAAAAGTTGCTCATTTGATAATGAACTCTACTTTGGTTTAAAAAAAATAGAAGAAATTGACATTTAACGAATCTCTTGAAGCGCACCGCAGGGACTGATAAAGGAACCAATGTTGTTTTAAAAATCGATTTTTATTAGTTTTTTAATTTCAATTCAGTTGTTTCTTACTACTTAAAATTAGCTATTCTATGTCTAGAAGAAGTTTGTTTACTCCAAGAAATAACAAAAAATTGGTCATCAAAGTACCATCAATCTTATAAGACTGCGTCGTCTCCACTGTTAGTCGTGATCCATTGGAGAAGCAAATCCGTTTTGCATCGTTCTTTCCATATCAAAAACTAAGTTTTGAACCTGCCATCGAAACTGGAGTCTTGTCCACCAGTAATTTTCCTTTTATTTGCTCAATGAATAAAACCGAATTTTTGATGGTTTAACCTCGAAATCATCAAGAAACTTTGTCCACTTTCCAACTTTACCAAGTGATTTTCCAAGGATAGCGCAACTATTTCGTCCAGTCGAAAACTGCAATTTAAAAAAATTGTCGCAATTTTTCCTTCGCCATCGAATGACCTCACCGATAGTTGAAAAGTGTATTGCAGTAGTGTAGCAGGAAAGAAGATGCACATTTGATAATGAATTCTACTTTGGTTAAAAAAAATAGAAGAAATTGACATTTAACGAATCTCTTGAAGCGCACCGCAGGGACTGATAAGGGAACCAATGTTGTTTTAAAAATCGATTTTTATTAGTTTTTTAATTTCAATTCAGTTGTTTCCTACTACTTAAAATTAGCTATTCTATGTCTAGAAGAAGTTTGTTTACTCCAAGAAATAACAAAAAATTGGTCATCAAAGTACCATCAATCTTATAAGACTGCGTCGTCTCCACTGTTGGTCGTGATCCATTGGAGAAGCAAATCCGTTTTGCATCGTTCTTTCCATATCAAAAACTAAGTTTTGAACATGCCATCGAAACTGGAGTCTTGTCCACCAGTAATTTTCCTTTTATTTGCTCAATGAATAAAACCGAATTTTTGATGGTTTAACCTCGAAGTCATCAAGAAATTTTGTCTACTTTCCAACTTTACCAAGTGATTTTCCAAGGATAGCGCAACTATTTCGTCCAGTCGAAAACTACAATTTAAAAAAATTGTCGCAATCTTTCCTTCGCCATCGAATGACCTCACCGATAGTTGAAAAGTGTATTGCAGTAGTGTAGCAGGAAAAAAGTTACACATTTGATAATGAACTTTATTTTGGTTAAAAAAATAGAAGAAATTGACTTTAACGAATCTCTTGAAGCGCACCGCAGGGACTGATAAAGGAACCAATGTTGTTTTAAAATCGATTTTTATTAGTTTTTTAATTTCAATTCAGTTGTTTCATACTACTTAAAATTAGCTATTCTATGTCTAGAAGAAGTTTGTTTACTCCAAGAAATAACAAAAAACTGGTCATCAAAGTACCATCAATCTTATAAGACTGCGTCGTCTATACTGTTAGTCGTGATCCATTGGAGAAGCAAATCCGTTTTGCATCGTTCTTTCCATATCAAAAACTAAGTTTTGAACCTGCCATCGAAACTGGAGTCTTGTCCACCAGTAATTTTCCTTTTATTTGCTCAATGAATAAAACCGAATTTTTGATGGTTTAACCTCGAAGTCATCAAGAAACTTTGTCCACTTTCCAACTTTACCAAGTGATTTTCCAAGGATAGCGCAACTATTTCGTCCAGTCGAAAACTGCAATTTAAAAAAATTGTCGCAATTTTTCCTTCGCCATCGAATGACCTCACCGATAGTTGAAAAGTATATTCCAGTAGTGTAGCAGGAAAAAAGTTGAACATTTGATAATGAACTCTACTTTGGTTAAAAAAAATAGAAGAAATTGACTTTAACGAATCTCTTGAAGCGCACCGCAGGGACTGATAAAGGAACCAATGTTGTTTTAAAATCGATTTTTATTAGTTTTTTAATTTCAATTCAGTTGTTTCTTACTACTTAAAATTAGCTATTCTATGTCTAGAAGAAGTTTGTTTACTCCAAGAAATAACAAAAAATTGGTCATCAAAGTACCATCAATCTTATAAGACTGCGTCGTCTCCACTGTTAGTCGTGATCCATTGGAGAAGCAAATCCGTTTTGCATCGTTCTTTCCATATCAAAAACTAAGTTTTGAACCTGCCATCGAAACTGGAGTCTTGTCCACCAGTAATTTTCCTTTTATTTGCTCAATGAATAAAACCGAATTTTTGATGGTTTAACCTCGAAATCATCAAGAAACTTTGTCCACTTTCCAACTTTACCAAGTGATTTTCCAAGGATAGCGCAACTATTTCGTCCAGTCGAAAACTGCAATTTAAAAAAATTGTCGCAATTTTTCCTTCGCCATCGAATGACCTCACCGATAGTTGAAAAGTATATTCCAGTAGTGTAGCAGGAAAAAAGTTGAACATTTGATAATGAACTCTACTTTGGTTAAAAAAAATAGAAGAAATTGACTTTAACGAATCTCTTGAAGCGCACCGCAGGGACTGATAAAGGAACCAATGTTGTTTTAAAATCGATTTTTATTAGTTTTTTAATTTCAATTCAGTTGTTTCATACTACTTAAAATTAGCTATTCTATGTCTAGAAGAAGTTTGTTTACTCCAAGAAATAACAAAAAACTGGTCATCAAAGTACCATCAATCTTATAAGACTGCGTCGTCTATACTGTTAGTCGTGATCCATTGGAGAAGCAAATCCGTTTTGCATCGTTCTTTCCATATCAAAAACTAAGTTTTGAACCTGCCATCGAAACTGGAGTCTTGTCCACCAGTAATTTTCCTTTTATTTGCTCAATGAATAAAACCGAATTTTTGATGGTTTAACCTCGAAGTCATCAAGAAACTTTGTCCACTTTCCAACTTTACCAAGTGGTTTTCCAAGGATAGCGCAACTATTTCGTCCAGTCGAAAACTACAATTTAAAAAAATTGTCGCAATCTTTCCTTCGCCATCGAATGACCTCACCGATAGTTGAAAAGTGTATTGCAGTAGTGTAGCAGGAAAAAAGTTACACATTTGATAATGAACTTTATTTTGGTTAAAAAAATAGAAGAAATTGACTTTAACGAATCTCTTGAAGCGCACCGCAGGGACTGATAAAGGAACCAATGTTGTTTTAAAATCGATTTTTATTAGTTTTTTAATTTCAATTCAGTTGTTTCTTACTACTTAAAATTAGCTATTCTATGTCTAGAAGAAGTTTGTTTACTCCAAGAAATAACAAAGAATTGGTCATCAAAGTACCATCAATCTTATAAGACTGCGTCGTCTCCACTGCTAGTCGTGATCCATTGGAGAAGCAAATCCGTTTTGCATCGTTCTTTCCATATCAAAAACTAAGTTTTGAACCTGCCATCGAAACTGGAGTCTTGTCCACCAGTAATTTTCCTTTTATTTGCTCAATGAATAAAACCGAATTTTTGATGGTTTAACCTCGAAGTCATCAAGAAACTTTGTCCACTTTCCAACTTTACCAAGTGGTTTTCCAAGGATAGCGCAACTATTTCGTCCAGTCGAAAACTACAATTTAAAAAAATTGTCGCAATCTTTCCTTCGCCATCGAATGACCTCACCGATAGTTGAAAAGTGTATTGCAGTAGTGTAGCAGGAAAGAAGATGCACATTTGATAATGAATTCTACTTTGGTTAAAAAAAATAGAAGAAATTGACATTTAACGAATCTCTTGAAGCGCTCCGCAGGGACTGATAAGGGAACCAATGTTGTTTTAAAAATCGATTTTTATTAGTTTTTTAATTTCAATTCAGTTGTTTCATACTACTTAAAATTAGCTATTCTATGTCTAGAAGAAGTTTGTTTACTCCAAGAAATAACAAAAAACTGGTCATCAAAGTACCATCAATCTTATAAGACTGCGTCGTCTATACTGTTAGTCGTGATCCATTGGAGAAGCAAATCCGTTTTGCATCGTTCTTTCCATATCAAAAACTAAGTTTTGAACCTGCCATCGAAACTGGAGTCTTGTCCACCAGTAATTTTCCTTTTATTTGCTCAATGAATAAAACCGAATTTTTGATGGTTTAACCTCGAAGTCATCAAGAAACTTTGTCCACTTTCCAACTTTACCAAGTGGTTTTCTAAGGATAGCGCAACTATTTCGTCCAGTCGAAAACTACAATTTAAAAAAATTGTCGCAATCTTTCCTTCGCCATCGAATGACCTCACCGATAGTTGAAAAGTGTATTGCAGTAGTGTAGCAGGAAAAAAGTTGCACATTTGATAATGAACTTTATTTTGGTTAAAAAAATAGAAGAAATTGACATTTAACGAATCTCTTGAAGCGCACTGCAGGGACTGATAAAGGAACCAATGTTGTTTTAAAAATCGATTTTTATTAGTTTTTTAATTTCAATTCAGTTGTTTCTTACTACTTGAAATTAGCGATTCTATGTCTAGAAGAAGTTTGTTTACTCCAAGAAATAACAAAAAATTGGTCATCAAAGTACCATCAATCTTATAAGACTGCGTCGTCTCCACTGTTAGTCGTGATCCATTGGAGAAGCAAATCCGTTGTGCATCGTTCTTTCCATATCAAAAACTAAGTTTTGAACCTGCCATCGAAACTGGAGTCTTGTCCACCAGTAATTTTCCTTTTATTTGCTCAATGAATAAAACCGAGTTTTTGATGGTTTAACCTCGAAGTCATCAAGAAACCTTGTCCACTTTCGAACTTTACCAAGTGATTTTCCAAGGATAGCGCAACTATTTCGTCCAGTCGAAAACTGCAATTTAAAAAAATTGTCGCAATTTTTCCTTTGCCATCGAATGACCTCACCGATAGTTGAAAAGTGTATTCCAGTAGTGTAGCAGGAAAAAAGTTGCACATTTGATAATGAACTCTACTTTGGTTAAAAAAAATAGAAGAAATTGACTTTAACGAATCTCTTGAAGCGCACCGCAGGGACTGATAAAGGAACCAATGTTGTTTCAAAATCGATTTTTATTCGTTTTTTAATTTCAATTCAGTTGCTTCTTACTACTTAAAATTAGCTATTCTATGTCTAGAAGAAGTTTGTTTACTCCAAGAAATAACAAAAAATTGGTCATCAACGTACCATCAATCTTATAAGACTGCGTCGTCTCCACTGTTAGTCGTGATCCATTGGAGAAGCAAATCCGTTTTGCATCGTTCTTTCCATATTAAAAACTAAGTTTTGAACATGCCATCGAAACTGGAGTCTTGTCCACCAGTAATTTTCCTTTTATTTGCTCAATGAATAAAACCGAATTTTTGATGGTTTAACCTCGAAGTCATCAAGAAACTTTGTCCACTTTCCAACTTTACCAAGTGATTTTCCAAGGATAGCGCAACTATTTCGTCCAGTCGAAAACTGCAATTTAAAAAAATTGTCGCAATTTTTCCTTCGCCATCGAATGACCTCACCGATAGTTGAAAAGTGTATTGCAGTAGTGTAGCAGGAAAAAAGTGGCACATTTGATAATGAATTCTACTTTGGTTAAAAAAAATAGAAGAAATTGACATTTAACGAATCTCTTGAAGCGCACCGCAGGGACTGATAAAGGAACCAATGTTGTTTTAAAAATCGATTTTTATTAGTTTTTTAATTTCAATTCAGTTGTTTCTTACTACTTGAAATTAGCGATTCTATGTCTAGAAGAAGTTTGTTTACTCCAAGAAATAACAAAAAATTGGTCATCAAAGTACCATCAATCTTATAAGACTGCGTCGTCTCCACTGTTAGTCGTGATCCATTGGAGAAGCAAATCCGTTTTGCATCGTTCTTTCCATATCAAAAACTAAGTTTTGAACCTGCCATCGAAACTGGAGTCTTGTCCACCAGTAATTTTCCTTTTATTTGCTCAATGAATAAAACCGAGTTTTTGATGGTTTAACCTCGAAGTCATCAAGAAACCTTGTCCACTTTTGAACTTTACCAAGTGATTTTCCAAGGATAGCGCAACTATTTCGTCCAGTCGAAAACTGCAATTTAAAAAAATTGTCGCAATTTTTCCTTCGCCATCGAATGACCTCACCGATAGTTGAAAAGTATATTGCAGTAATGTAGCAGGAGAAAAGTTGCACATTTGATAATGAACTCTACTTTGGTTAAAAAAATAGAAGAAATTGACATTTCACGAATCTCTTGAAGCACACCGCAGAGACTGATAAAGGAACCAATGTTGTTTTAAAAATCGATTTTTATTAGTTTTTTAATTTCAATTCAGTTGTTTCTTACTACTTGAAATTAGCGATTCTATGTCTAGAAGAAGTTTGTTTACTCCAAGAAATAACAAAAAATTGGTCATCAAAGTACCATCAATCTTATAAGACTGCGTCGTCTCCACTGTTAGTCGTGATCCATTGGAGAAGCAAATCCGTTTTGCATCGCTCTTTCCATATCAAAAACTAAGTTTTGAACCTGCCATCGAAACTGGAGTCTTGTCCACCAGTAATTTTCCTTTTATTTGCTCAATGAATAAAACCGAATTTTTGATGGTTTAACCTCAAAGGCATCAAGAAACTTTGTCCACTTTCCAACTTTACCAAGTGATTTTCCAAGGATAGCGCAACTATTTCGTCCAGTCGAAAACTGCAATTTAAAAAAATTGTCGCAATTTTTCCTTCGCCATCGAATGACCTCACCGATAGTTGAAAAGTATATTGCAGTAATGTAGCAGGAGAAAAGTTGCACATTTGATAATGAACTCTACTTTGGTTAAAAAAATAGAAGAAATTGACATTTCACGAATCTCTTGAAGCACACCGCAGAGACTGATAAAGGAACCAATGTTGTTTTAAAATCGATTTTTATTAGTTTTTTAATTTCAATTCAGTTGTTTCTTACTACTTAAAATTAGCTATTCTATGTCTAGAAGAAGTTTGTTTACTCCAAGAAATAACAAAAAATTGGTCATCAAAGTACCATCAATCTTATAAGACTGCGTCGTCTCCACTGTTAGTCGTGATCCATTGGAGAAGCAAATCCGTTTTGCATCGCTCTTTCCATATCAAAAACTAAGTTTTGAACCTGCCATCGAAACTGGAGTCTTGTCCACCAGTAATTTTCCTTTTATTTGCTCAATGAATAAAACCGAATTTTTGATGGTTTAACCTCAAAGGCATCAAGAAACTTTGTCCACTTTCCAACTTTACAAAGTGATTTTCCAAGGATAGCGCAACTATTTCGTCCAGTCGAAAACTGCAATTTAAAAAAATTGTCGCAATTTTTCCTTCGCCATCGAATGACCTCACCGATAGTTGAAAAGTATATTGCAGTAATGTAGCAGGAGAAAAGTTGCACATTTGATAATGAACTCTACTTTGGTTAAAAAAATAGAAGAAATTGACATTTCACGAATCTCTTGAAGCACACCGCAGAGACTGATAAAGGAACCAATGTTGTTTTAAAATCGATTTTTATTAGTTTTTTAATTTCAATTCAGTTGTTTCTTCATACTTAAAATTAGCTATTCTATGTCTAGAAGAAGTTTGTTTACTCCAAGAAATAACAAAAAATTGGTCATCAAAGTACCATCAATCTTATAAGACTGCGTCGTCTCCACTGTTAGTCGTGATCCATTGGAGAAGCAAATCCGTTTTGCATCGCTCTTTCCATATCAAAAACTAAGTTTTGAACCTGCCATCGAAACTGGAGTCTTGTCCACCAGTAATTTTCCTTTTATTTGCTCAATGAATAAAACCGAATTTTTGATGGTTTAACCTCGAACGCATCAAGAAATTTTGTCCACTTTCCCAACTTTACCCAGTGAATTTACAAGGATTTACAAGAATTTAAAAAAAATGTCGCAATTTTTCCTTCGCCATCGAACGACCCCACCGACCCTGCGTCCATTAATCACCGTTACAACACTCAATTAAATGCGCTCTACGGCGCGGGAAAAACGCATAACGACCATCCTAATGTAAACACGTCCGAATTTGCGTATTTCCCCCCATTTTTCCAAACACCGACAAATAATTTTTTTATTTTGGTCCAAGACTGACGTCATAATTTGTCGCGTTATTAACGTTGCTACGGATCCAAACTAACAACAAAAGACGGACGTTGCGACAACACTTAATCCGCCATTAAAACGAGTTATGAGAGAGGGGATGAAAAAGGAGTTAAAACTCGTTTTAAAAACTGCGGAAAAAGCGCCACTGTATAGTTCCCGTTTTATGACCCTCATGTACGAGATGGGAATGCGTCGCTAGCTACCACGACGTGTTTACGATGATGATAAAGCGATAGAAAGTGATGCGGAATTTTTAAAATTTTGTAACAAAATTCCCGAAAACTACCAAAATTAACAATTCAATTCATTCAGTTGCGATTTCTGGCAGTAATTAAATACCAGTCAATTATTCAACGGGAAATGTATATAGTTAATTTGGCACGGCATGCTAGATTAAGTGGTTAGTTTGGTCGATGTGTTGTAGAAGTTATGTTGAAATTAACATGAAATTGCTAGGAAAAACTTACCCAATTTCGTCAGCGTTTCAAATTGTTATCCCAGAAACACTCGAACAATCCTGAAATTAAAATTTAAACATTACAAATTTTTTTTGAAAACCGGTGCCGATTTTTAATGCAAGATTTGACATTAGCAACAAAAAACGGCCGTGACCGTGTGCCCTCTTCGCTGTTTCTATATAAATAATTCAGGGGCGCTTTCCTCGGTCCGGTTCTTGAATCATAGATGGCTCCAGGTCCGTCTGTGAAATATGGCGCGGCGCTGATTGTTAATACATCCGGTCAGAGAGATAACCCCGTTTCCGTTACGAATCGTTCTATCTTTCTTTTTATATTTTCTCTCTTTTTCTTTCGTTCTTCCAATGTTTGCGACTTTTTCATGGAGAATATAGAAGTGGCAATGAAATATGACGAACGTTCCTATTATTACGACTCTGGTTGCGGCCTATGAATTTTGTAAAGGAAATTGCCGGAATTTACTCGGATGGGAATTTCGCCGGAAGGACGAAAAGACGAGAGAGGGGGTTAAATTGTAGTAAACACAAAAGACGAGGGAGAAAATCCCGATAGAGATACTCCCCACTATGATTGTCGATCATCTCTTATTACTCCAACATTAACAACCTTTCCGCCCCTTCTCTCTCTTTATTTCTATTTATATGACCAAACATAAAAAGATTTCCATCAATAACATCTTGTGAAACAACATATTATTTTCGCTTTTTGTTTCGCTAAAACTTTTCTTTATTTTGCAGATAACAGTTGATGGCAGCCGTTAGTTTGCTGGGTAAGTGTTTTTTTTTCTCTTTTGTTTTCCCGTGGTTTAATCGTCGTATCAATGACGTATGTGATCGGAGCGACATCTGTCGTTGAGTGCGCCCCCTGTTGATTTTATCGCGTATTACGCGCTCGTACGCCGGAGGCAACAACTCGAGCCTGTTCCTTCCTCGTAATTGAAACGCGCACTCGGGACTCGAATGGGATGGCCTGGATAAAAATCTCCCGTCATTACAGCCATCATGGTAATTGTGATTCAACGGGAATTGAACCGAACGACGCTAAATGAGACGGCTTATTCACGATGCGGGTCAGTCGGTTCAACAGCCAATTAAGCTGTCGCCGATGCATTCGTTTTTTTTACGATTGGCAACAATGCTTTTAGTTGATATTGCAACGATTCCTCGATATTGTTGAGTTTTTAAGATTAAATTATAGTGATTGGTTTGGAGGGAATAAATTCTTTTTAAACTAGAAGTTGATAGATAGATATCTAAATTAAAATTTACGTCATATTAGACCTATATCAATGGGCGGAGCTACCGCGCCCGTTGTAAATCTTTAGTTTGACCTAGAATAAGAAATAAAAATACTTTCATTAGAGCCCGTTCTATATTAGACACATGTCGGTGGGCGGAGCTGAATCTTCAGTACCGTTGATAATTCTAGTGGAAGAGAACAATTGCTATCCTTTTCCCTATTGGAACTCAGTCTATGTTCAAAATAATTAGTCGCGTCATATTAGACCTATATCAATGGGCGAAGCCACCGCGCCCGTTATGAATTTTTAGTTTTACCTAAAAGACGAAATAAACATACTTTAATTAGAGTCTGCTCTATACTAGACACATATCGGTGGGAGGAGTTGAATCTCCAGTGGCGTTGATAATTCTAGTGGAAAAGAACAATTGCCATCCTTTTCCCTATTGGAACTCAGTCTATGTTCAAAATAATTACAGTCGCGTCATATTAGACCTATATCAATAGGCGGAGCCACCGCGCCCGTTATAGATTTTTAGTTTGACCTAGAAGACAAAATAGAAATACTTTAATTATAGTCTGCTCTATACTAGACACATATCGGTGGGCGGAGTTAAATCTACAGTAGCGTTGATAGTTCTAGTGGAAGAGAACAATTGCCATCCTTTTCTTTCTTGGAACCCGGTCTATGTTCAGAATAATTAGAGTCACGTCATATTAGACCTATATCAATGGGCGGAGCTACCGCGGCCGTCATAAATCTCTAGTTTAACCTGGAAGTCAATATAAAAATACAACTAGAGTCCGCTATATATTAGACACATATTAATGGGCGGAGCTATATCTCCAGTGGCGTTGATAATTCTAGTGGAAGAGAACAATTGCCATTCTTTTCCCTATTGGAACCCGGTCTATGTTCAAAATGATTACAGTCGCGTCCTATTAGACCTACATCAATGGGCGGAGCTACCGCGCCCGTTATAAATCTCTAGTTTAACCTAGAAGTCTAAATAGAAATACAATTAGAGTCCGCTGTATTAGACACATATCGATGAGCGGAGCTAAATCTCTAGTAGCGTTGAAAATTCAAGTGGGAAGACCAATAGAACATCCTTTTTTTTCTTGGTGAACGGTCTATGTTCAGAATGATTACAGTCGCGTCGTATTAGACATATATCAATGGGCGGAGCACCCGCGCCCGTTATAAATTTTTAGTTTGACCTAGAAGATAAAATAAAAATATTTTAATTAGAGTCTGCTCCATGTTACATACATATCAGTGGGCGGAGCTAATCTCCAGTGGCGTTAATAATTCTAGTGGAAGAGAACAATTACCATTCTTTTCCCTATTGGAACTCAGTCTATGTTCAGAAGGATTACAGTCGCGTCATATTAGACCTATATCAATGGGCGGAGCTATCGCGCCCGTTATAAATCTCTAGTTTAACCTAGAAGTCTAAATAGAAATACAATTAGAGTCCGCTGTATTAGACACATATCGATGGGCGGAGCTAAATCTCTAGTAGCGTTGAAAATTCAACTGGAAAGGACCAATAAACCATCCTTCTCTTTCTTGGTGCCCGATCTATGTTCAGAATGATCACAGTCGCGTCATATTAGACCTATATCAATGGGCGGAGCAACCGCGCCCGTTATAAATTTTTAGTTTGACCTAGAAGATAAAATAAATATACTTTAATTAGAGTTTCCTCTATGTTACATACATATCAGTGGGCGGAGCTAATCGCCAGTGGCGTTAATAATTCTAGTGGAAGAGAACGATTGCTATCCTTTTCCCTCTTGGAATTCGGTCTATGTTCACAATGATTACAGTCCCATCATATTAGACCTATATCAATGGGCGGAGCTACCGCACTCGTCGTAAATTTCTAGTTTAGTAGAAGTCAAAATAGAAATACAATTAGAGCCCGCTGTATTTTAGACACATATTGATGAGCGGAGCTAAATATCCAGTAACGTTAATAATTCTAGTGGAAGAGAACAATTCCCATTCTTTTCCCTATTGGAACCCAGTCTAGGTTCAGAAGGATTACAGTCGCGTCATATTAGACCTATATCAATGGGCGGAGCTACCGCGCCCGTTATAAATCTCTAGTTTAACCTAGAAGTTTAAATAGAAATACAATTAGAGTCCGCTGTATTAGACACATATCGATGGGCGGAGCTAAATCTCTAGTAGCGTTGAAAATTCAAGTGGAAAGGACCAATAAACCATCCTTTTTTTTCTTGGTGCCCGGTCTATGTTCAGAATGATTACAGCCGTCACGTTGCTAATGTTAGTTACCGTGAATAACTTTTGTGTTGATTTAGCGTTAATTAAGAATTTAATAATTCCGTGTAACTGATAGGGTGCTTAGTTTGAAGCTTTTCTCTGCAACATTGGCACAAATTCAAATAGCTTGAATTGGAAGTGGGTTTGTTGAAGTATTGAAACTATTTTCGAACTCAATCACTTTGTCGGCTATTGGAAATGCAGTTAAAGACTAGCGCTTTGCCGTTTACGTAACTAACGTTTTGATTTGCTAGTTAAATTTTCAATTTCAATCTAGCTCCTTCAACTATTTATGCCACATTCGCCACCGAGATCGGCGAATGGCGTGTAATTCAGTGCAATGAAAGAAATGAAAAGGTTTCTCTTCCGTTCTTTCGTTTCAAGGAAACGCCGCCACCAGTTCCTGGATTATTATTAATGGTTACTCAGATTTTTCCGGTGATGTTGATTAATTTCCAGACGTTTCCTTCACAGGTTTTTTCCTTTTTCTGCTTTCGCCCAACCAAAATTGTTACGGTACACGTGCCGCTGTCGTTAATCGCGAGATTATAGATTACAACCGAAGCGATTCGTCTAATTCGAAAGGAAACAGTTGGCCACCCTGCCAAGTTTCAAAATTGATGATTCTTTCAGTGGCGAGATTCTACTTGCTGTCGCGGCAACTTGCCGTACAATTTCAGTAATAATCGTTACGGTTCCACCTTAGATACGTTGAAACGTAAAAATCACATCGAAATCGCCAACGGGGCAGTTTGAAAAAGCGTCACGCAAGGTTCGAAAACTGGACCGATATTGTTTCAAAAACTCAAACCTGACTAATTATGTTTAATGCGACGTTAGAAATCAATAATTTAGGGAAATATTTCTTTTGTTGGCACCAAATATATGTTAAGTGTCCATTTATCTTGCTACAAGACTTAAAATTTAGGACAATAATTATTCGAGAGTTTTAATTTTTTCACATTCGTTAGATAAAATCGCAGTGGGCAAATTTATTTTATCAAGAGACTTGCTTGAACAAGCATCCTGCAAGATCCAATAATGGTACCAATACTGTTTCAAAATTCTAAGGGAGGTTAATTACGTTTACTGTGAAACTAGCAATTGATACATTGAAAATATTTCTATTCTTCTTGTTCAAAATACGTGCTGACTGCCAATTTCTTTTATTACGAGACTTACTATTGAGAATTCTTTCGCAGTGATTATTAATGGTTACTCTAATTTTTGTGGTGACGTTGATTAATCTCCAGACGTTTCCTTCAGAGGTTTTTTTTTTCATTCTTTTCCTCGAACCAAAATTGTTACGGTACACGTGCCGCTGTCGTTAATCGCGATTATAGATTACAACTGAATCGATTCGTCTAATTTGAAAGGAAACAGTTGGCCACCCTGCCAAGTTTGAAAATTGATGATTCTTTGGCAAGATTTTTTCCGCTGTCGCGGCAACTTGTGCTACAATTTGAGTAAAAATCGTTACGTTTCCATCTTAGATCCGTTGAAACGCAAAAATCACATCGAAATCGCTAACGAAGCAGTTTGAAAAAGCGTCACGCAAGACCCGAAAATGGGACCAATGTTGTTTAAAAATTTTTAAATTGATCAATTAGGTTTAGGGCAATGTTAGAAATCGATTACTTGAAACGTTTTCATTCATCTCGCATGGACTAAAGGTTAACTAGTTCTTCGAGTTCTTGCAATACTTAACATTAGGTTCAAATCTAAATATTAAAAAAAAAATTTGCTTGTGCAGTAACACATTTAAGTATTTGTCTAATTATTATTTTATAAAAGCACAGAAGTAAAAAAATAACAAACAAGGTATTAGTTTGAACGGCGTATCGCAATGTTCTACAATAGGACCAATATTGGTTAAAAAATTAAAGAATGAACAACTAGAGTCAAAATAAAATAAAAAATTGATAGAAGTGACTCAACTACTGCATTCTCACATTTGATTAGTCAAAACAAGAAAGTTAATTCTCATTTCTAGAGCAGTCTTTTGAATAGAAGTCCCTCGACGTTCAATAATGTTATTTCAAAATTTGAAACCAAATGAGTCAGGCTTGATGTTTTTTAATTGCGTAACTTTTGTGACTCAATCTTGACTTGATTTTAAGATTTCTACTGATACTTTTGATTTCTTTTATGATTGAAAGGTAACCCATGACACTAATTATTTGTTGAAAGCCAAAAAAGTTGCAAAGACAATGGTTTGAAAAAGCGTACCCCAGGGCGCGATAATGGGACCAATATTGTTTAGTTGTTGGAATTAAATTGAAAAGTTTTCATTAAGAAGATAGATTGGACACAAACGGGTCGATCGTTCCCTAAAGTGGGATGGCCGGTCCATAAGAAACTTTAGAGGATCTGAAAGTGTGGTGGAGAAATGTTTAATGCATTAAGTCCGCAGTTTTGACGTAGATATCGAATTACTCGTGGTTTGTTTGCCGGTGATTTTCTGCAAATTCCCGTCCCATTTCCGACGTCACCGCCATTTCCATGCATTTATGCCCTCACTTTTTCACGTGCCGTCCATTACACGACCCTATTTGCATACATTGGCGAGTGTTCATCCGGAAACGAGTTCGCCCGCGATTTTTTTTTTAAACGTCCATCCCAAAAATACCGAAACCATCAACATAACAACAGGACCTCTTCATAAAACGTACAACAATAGCTGGGATTTTTGACCAGGTGATATTTGCGCATCCGACTCTTCAATGGGGGAATAAACCAGAATCGTGACAATTAAACTTGCCATTCGGTTCCGCACAACCGGATCCGAACCATCCGAATAAGTGTCATAATCTCGTCTTTATCGGCCATCGCGCGCGCCATTACGGCCGTCAAATCGACCAATTTTCGACTATTATCTCGGACGGAAACTGCCGCCATTCCGGACCTGTGTTATGGCAACGGGACGATTTATCGAGTGGACGTCGCGACGTCTTACATACAAAAATCGGCCCGGGCCTCACCGCGTTTCCGGACGCCATCTTCAAACGATGTTGCGATCAAGTTTGAGTTTTGCGAAATTTCACTGGGAGGCGGGTCGTTTCTAATTTTGCGGCCATAAAATTTTCGACTTTAATTAGTTGCGGTTCTTCTATTGGTAGAGTTGTAACTTGTCGCAGAATTTATTGTTTTAACAAGTTCCGTTTCCGTACCGTCGCCGGGACGAGCTTGGCTCGCCAACTTGATGAATGGGTCGTCCTTAAATATTTATCTTGCTAATCCACGCGTCGGCAATTTCTGTTGACCATCACTGTTCCGGATATCGGAACACGCCGATATTTCCGGAATTTTAATGAAACTACGCTGCGAACTTGCCCAATAACGTAACGACCCGAATTGCTTTAATGTTGATGGAGTTTTGGTCTTTTTTTTTTGTTTGTTTTTTATGTGTTGTAATGTGGGAGCGTCGTTTGAGACCCCGGGGGCGGCGATGGTTGTCGGGTCCGCCGCGGCGTGATTTACGTGCAGACTCCATTACCTGGCAGCCGTATAACATTTGAATGTTTAATGTCAAATTACGCCCGCCAGCTAGCTTCGGCAATAATTAATTTTCTTTGTACTGGAGGCGGCGGTAAGGCCAACCTCAGATCCTCCGACGACTGGCGGGTTATCTAAACTAATTTAAGCAAGAAATTTTAATTACCGCCAAAAACTGCTTCGTTCACCAAATATATCGAAATTCAGATTTTGACCCGATTGAAACGATTCGAATCTATTCAATCAGAAGATATTCAAGTAGAAGCACACTGCTACAAAATTTAGCAATATTTCCGAAAAAAAATCAGCAATTTCGATGAATTATCAAAAATATTTAAACTTTAGTAAAATTTTTGAAAAGCTTCGTTCAATCATTTTGTACTACTCACTTACGAATTGACCAAAATTTTGTCAGCACCATTTTTGTTTCTTAAAAAAGACTTCAATATCTCTAAGGATTTGTTCCAAAATAAAAAAATAAAAAAGGGTGTTCGTTCGCGAACGGGTAAAGAGATAATGAACGAAACGATTCATAGATCATTTAATGCGATCTCAACCACAATTTTTTGTTTTTTTTTTTATTTTCTAGATTGTTAAGTTCTCAGCCACTAAACTCACCAATGAATCGCAAGGATTTCGACTCTATCTACATTACATTTTAATCTTAATTTAAAATATTTTTTTTACGAAGCATATGGAAAAACGTGAGAATATTATGATCACGATACAAGAAGTGATTTACAGGAACCTAACCGCTGTTTGTATGTAAAATACAACTTCATATCCGTTGTGTAAAATTTTAACGGTGTTCGTTCGTGATCGGGTAAAATGATACGATCGTAAAAAGTTGCGGCGTTTATAGGAATAATTTTAGTAAGCAGATTCTTTTGATATTTGCTACTAGTTAAAGAATTTCTAAATAAGATTCAAAATTATTACGATGACGTTTCCTTTATACCATTTATGAACGAGTCGAACTATTAAGATCAGTAGGATCATGATTTTATAACGTTAAAAACGTAACTTTTGTTTAGATTGAAATGCAGTTGGTTTTGTTAGAAATATTTACTACCAAAAACGACGTATCTCTATAAAATTTTGCGACAACACTTCCTATTCGTTCCAGAATGATTTAAAATGGGAAGATTTACAATCAAAAGTGATATCGGATTTACGCGACCGCAATCACTATTTCGGTTTATTGTTGGTTGTATTCGCTATTGATTGCAGAATTTAAAAATGTTTTTTAAAATAATTGCTTCGGAAATTAATTTAAAATTATTTAACTATTCGTTCATGATCGGGTAAAATCATAATATTAAAGTGATTAGGATTGGATGATACATTTGGTTGAAACTAAACATTGTTTTTAATCAAAACAGTTAATGCCACACAAAATGGCGTAATAATTTATTTGAATTTAAGTTTCTTAATATCGAACTCTGGTTCGTTCATGAACGGTTCAGCTTGAATGCGATTTTCCTTCGAATCATTTTTTTTTGTTGCTCGGGCTGTAATTTCAAAACTAGCGTCTTTAATTTTGTGTAAAATTTAATTTTATATTATTTGACTCCTGAATCAAAAATGAACGAGTCGAAATGACCGAATCACAAATTTAATAATTAAATTCCATGCAATCAGAAAAATATTTCTTGATTGTGTTCAGAGTTAAAAGGCCATTTGTTAATAGTTTCAGGAGTTTCTAAAAATGTTTTACTCGGAGATAATTGAATTTGAGGGTATCATCCGCTTTTAGTAACTTTCCAGTTGACTTGTTACAAGTTCTTAGCGAGCTTTCTCGAGTAGTTAACACATTCCAATACGACCAACATTTTCGCAAATTATTCAAGCAACAAATCTTGTGTCTTAATTCCGCTGTCAGGCTAAACGTCTCTTTGTATGTGCCACGAGACCGTACAAATTTCGGTAACTTGACCTCAGTAAATTCTGCTTTAGTACACTCTCGTCGTCATTATGAAGTCATTCTACCCGTCACCACGAAAACGTAAAGCAAGCACCATCCGCAGTTGCTTCAATTTCGCTGCAGAGTCTCTTTAATTATGTGAAAATTCCACGTTACCAACTTAAGTTACACAGCGTCCACTTAATTGGCGAAGACAGTTAAGCAAAAGGAACGTTATCAACGTTTCAAGTAAGTGGCATTACGTCACTTTAAATTTCATCGTGTCCATTTAACAATAGAGAAGTAATAAATTTTTTGGAAGAGTTATAAGTTATCAACGTTTCTATTTGAATAGTATAACTGCAACTGGGAAGAAAAATATATAAAGAGGAATAAATAATTTTTGATGAACGACATTTTAGTAACGTGAAGAGACAAATAATGAAGAGAATTTTTTTTACTAGTTACATGTTATTGGCAAGGACAGTTTAAGAAAAGGGTAACTTTTATTAAAAGAATTGCACCTTGCCAACATAGTTTACACAAAGTTAACGTAACTGCGGAAGAAAATAAAACATAAGAATTTTTTTTTGAGAAAGTTATCAGATTCTTTATCTAAGTCACGCAAGAACCACTTGACTGACGAGGAAGAATAAAGGTAAACTATTGCCATTTTTGAAGATTACATGTTGCCATAGCCTCTCCGTAAGTGATACGAAGTCCATTTAACTGGCAAAGAAAACTTAAGAAGAGGATAATTTTTATTAAAAGAATAACACATTACACAAAGTTCACATAAATGCGGAGCGAAATGAAAGATACGTCCACATAATTGGCAAAGAAAATAAAGCGAATAGAACGTTATCAACGTTTCACGTAAGTGGCATTACGTCACTTTAAATTTCATAGTGTGCATTTAACAATATAGAAGTAATAAAATTTTTGGAAGAGTTATAAGTTATCAACGTTTCTATTTGAATAGTATAACTGCAACTGGGAAAAGAAATATAAAGAGGAATAAATAATTCTTGAAGAACGACATTTTAGTAACGTGAAGAGACAAATAATGAAGAGAATTTTTTTTAGGAGTTACATGTTATTGGCAAGGACAGTTTAAGAAAAGGGTAACTTTTATTAAAAGAATTGCACCTTACCAACATAATTTACACAAAGTTAACATAACTGCGGAAGAAAATAAAAGATAAGAATTTTTTTTTGAGAGAGTCATCAAATTCTTTACCTAAGTCACGCAAGATCCACTTGACTGATGAGGAAAAATAAAGGTAAACTATTGCCATTTTTGAAGATTACACGTTGCCATAGCCTCTCCGTAAGTGATACGAAGTCTATTTAACTGGCAAAGAAAACTTAAGAAGAGGATAATTTTTATTAAAAGAATAACACATTACACAAAGTTCACATAAATGCGGAGCGAAATGAAAGATACGTCCACTTAATTGGCAAAGAAAATAAAGCAAATAGAACGTTATCAACGTTTCACGTAAGTGGCATTACGTCACTTTAAATTTCATCGTGTCCATTTAACAATATAGAAGTAATAAAGTTTTTGGAAGAGTTATAAGTTACCAACGTTTCTATTTGAATAGTATAACTGCAACTGGGAAAAGAAATATAAAGAGGAATAAATAATTCTTGAAGAACGACATTTTAGTAACGTGAAGAGACAAATAATGAAGAGAATTTTTTTTAGGAGTTACATGTTATTGGCAAGGACAGTTTAAGAAAAGGGTAACTTTTATTAAAAGAATTGCACCTTACCAACATAATTTACACAAAGTTAACATAACTGCGGAAGAAAATAAAAGATAAGAATTTTTTTTGAGAGAGCTATCAAATTCTTTACCTAAGTCACGCAAGATCCACTTGACTGATGAGGAAAAATAAAGGTAAACTATTGCCATTTTTGAAGATTACACGTTGCCATAGCCTCTCCGTAAGTGATACGAAGTCTATTTAACTGGCAAAGAAAACTTAAGAAGAGGATAATTTTTATTAAAAGAATAACACATTACACAAAGTTCACATAAATGCGGAGCGAAATGAAAGATACGTCCACTTAATTGGCAAAGAAAATAAAGCAAATAGAACGTTATCAACGTTTCACGTAAGTGGCATTACGTCACTTTAAATTTCATCGTGTCCATTTAACAATATAGAAGTAATAAAGTTTTTGGAAGAGTTATAAGTTACCAACGTTTCTATTTGAATAGTATAACTGCAACTGGGAAAAGAAATATAAAGAGGAATAAATAATTCTTGAAGAACGACATTTTAGTAACGTGAAGAGACAAATAATGAAGAGAATTTTTTTTAGGAGTTACATGTTATTGGCAAGGACAGTTTAAGAAAAGGGTAACTTTTATTAAAAGAATTGCACCTTACCAACATAATTTACACAAAGTTAACATAACTGCGGAAGAAAATAAAAGATAAGAATTTTTTTTGAGAGAGCTATCAAATTCTTTACCTAAGTCACACAAGATCCACTTGACTGATGAGGAAAAATAAAGGTAAACTATTGCCATTTTTGAAGATTACACGTTGCCATAGCCTCTCCGTAAGTGATACGAAGTCCATTTAACTGGCGAAGAAAACTTAAGAAGAGGATAATTTTTATTAAAAGAATAACACATTACACAGAGTTCACATAAATGCGGAGCGAAATGAAAGATACGTCCACATAATTGGCAAAGAAAATAAAGCAAATAGAACGTTATCAACGTTTCACGTAAGTTGCATTACGTCACTTTAAATTTCATAGTGTCCATTTAACAATATAGAAGTAATAAATTTTTTGAAATAGTTTTAAGTTACCAACGTTTCTATTTGAATAGTATAACTGCAACTGGAAAGAAAAATATATAAAGAGAAATAAATAATTTTTGAAGAACGACATTTTAGTAACGTGAAGAGATATATAATGAAGAGATTTCTTTTAAGAGCTACATGTGATTGGCAAGGATAGTTTAAGAAAAGGGTAACTTTTATTAAAAGAATTGCACCTTGCCAACACAATTTACACAAAGTTCACATAACTGCGAAAGAAAATAAAAGATAAGAATTTTTTTTTTTAGAGAGTTATCAAATTCTTTACCTAAGTCACGCAAGATCCACTTGACTGATGAGGAAAAATAAAGGTAAACTATTGCCATTTTTGAAGATTACACGTTGCCATAGCCTCTCCGTAAGTGATACGAAGTCTATTTAACTGGCAAAGAAAACTTAAGAAGAGGATAATTTTTATTAAAAGAATAACACATTACACAAAGTTCACATAAATGCGGAGCGAAATGAAAGATACGTCCACTTAATTGGCAAAGAAAATAAAGCAAATAGAACGTTATCAACGTTTCACGTAAGTGGCATTACGTCACTTTAAATTTCATCGTGTCCATTTAACAATATAGAAGTAATAAAGTTTTTGGAAGAGTTATAAGTTACCAACGTTTCTATTTGAATAGTATAACTGCAACTGGGAAAAGAAATATAAAGAGGAATAAATAATTCTTGAAGAACGACATTTTAGTAACGTGAAGAGACAAATAATGAAGAGAATTTTTTTTAGGAGTTACATGTTATTGGCAAGGACAGTTTAAGAAAAGGGTAACTTTTATTAAAAGAATTGCACCTTACCAACATAATTTACACAAAGTTAACATAACTGCGGAAGAAAATAAAAGATAAGAATTTTTTTTGAGAGAGCTATCAAATTCTTTACCTAAGTCACACAAGATCCACTTGACTGATGAGGAAAAATAAAGGTAAACTATTGCCATTTTTGAAGATTACACGTTGCCATAGCCTCTCCGTAAGTGATACGAAGTCCATTTAACTGGCGAAGAAAACTTAAGAAGAGGATAATTTTTATTAAAAGAATAACACATTACACAGAGTTCACATAAATGCGGAGCGAAATGAAAGATACGTCCACATAATTGGCAAAGAAAATAAAGCAAATAGAACGTTATCAACGTTTCACGTAAGTTGCATTACGTCACTTTAAATTTCATAGTGTCCATTTAACAATATAGAAGTAATAAATTTTTTGAAAGAGTTTTAAGTTACCAACGTTTCTATTTGAATAGTATAACTGCAACTGGAAAGAAAAATATATAAAGAGAAATAAATAATTTTTGAAGAACGACATTTTAGTAACGTGAAGAGATATATAATGAAGAGATTTCTTTTAAGAGCTACATGTGATTGGCAAGGATAGTTTAAGAAAAGGGTAACTTTTATTAAAAGAATTGCACCTTGCCAACACAATTTACACAAAGTTCACATAACTGCGAAAGAAAATAAAAGATAAGAATTTTTTTTTTTAGAGAGTTATCAAATTCTTTACCTAAGTCACGCAAGATCCACTTGACTGATGAGGAAAAATAAAGGTAAACTATTGCCATTTTTGAAGATTACACGTTGCCATAGCCTCTCCATAAGTGGTACGAAGTCCATTTAACTGACGAAGAAAACTTAAGAAGAGGATAATTTTTATTAAAAGAATAACACATTACACAAAGTTCACATAAATGCGGAGCGAAATGAAAGATACGTCCACTTAATTGGCAAAGAAAATAAAGCAAATAGAACGTTATCAACGTTTCACGTAAGTGGCATTACGTCGCTTTAGATTTCATAGTGTCCATTTAACAATATAGAAGTAATAGATTTTTTGGAAGAGTTATAAGTTATCAACGTTTCTATTTGAATAGTATAACTGCAACTGGGAAGAAAAATATATAAAGAGAAATAAATAATTTTTGAAGAACGACATTTTAGTAACGTGAAGAGATAAATAATGAAGAGAATTTTTTTTAGGAGTTACATGTTATTGGCAAGGACAGTTTAAGAAAGGGGTAACTTTTATTAAAAGAATTGCACCTTACCAACATAATTTACACAAAGTTAACATAACTGCGGAAGAAAATAAAAGATAAGAATTTTTTTTTTTGAGAGCTATCAAATTCTTTACCTAAGTCACGCAAGATCCACTTGACTGATGAGGAAAAATAAAGGTAAACTATTGCCATTTTTGAAGATTACACGTTGCCATAGCCTCTCCGTAAGTGATACGAAGTCCATTTAACTGGCAAAGAAAACTTAAGAAGAGGATAATTTTTATTAAAAGAATAACACATTACACAAAGTTCACATAAATGCGGAGCGAAATGAAAGATACGTCCACATAATTGGCAAAGAAAATAAAGCGAATAGAACGTTATCAACGTTTCACGTAAGTGGCATTACGTCACTTTAAATTTCATAGTGTCCATTTAACAATATAGAAGTAATAAATTTTTTGGAAGTGTTATAAGTTACCAACGTTTCTATTTGAGTAGTATAACTGCAACTGGAAAAAAAAATATATAAAGAGAAATAAATAATTTTTGAAGAACGACATTTTAGTAACGTGAAGAGATAAATAATGAAGAGATTTTTTTTAAGAGCTACATGTGATTGGCAAGGATAGTTTAAGAAAAGGGTAACTTTTATTAAAAGAATTGCACCTTACCAACATAATTTACACAAAGTTAACATAACTGCGGAAGAAAATAAAAGATAAGAATTTTTTTTTTGAGAGCTATCAAATTCTTTACCTAAGTCACGCAAGATCCACTTGACTGATGAGGAAAAATAAAGGTAAACTATTGCCATTTTTGAAGATTACACGTTGCCATAGCCTCTCCGTAAGTGATACGAAGTCCATTTAACTGGCAAAGAAAACTTAAGAAGAGGATAATTTTTATTAAAAGAATAACACATTACACAAAGTTCACATAAATGCGGAGCGAAATGAAAGATACGTCCACTTAATTGGCAAAGAAAATAAAGCAAATAGAACGTTATCAACGTTTCACGTAAGTGGCATTACGTCACTTTAAATTTCATCGTGTCCATTTAACAATATAGAAGTAATAAAGTTTTTGGAAGAGTTATAAGTTACCAACGTTTCTATTTGAATAGTATAACTGCAACTGGGAAAAGAAATATAAAGAGGAATAAATAATTCTTGAAGAACGACATTTTAGTAACGTGAAGAGACAAATAATGAAGAGAATTTTTTTTAGGAGTTACATGTTATTGGCAAGGACAGTTTAAGAAAAGGGTAACTTTTATTAAAAGAATTGCACCTTACCAACATAATTTACACAAAGTTAACATAACTGCGGAAGAAAATAAAAGATAAGAATTTTTTTTGAGAGAGCTATCAAATTCTTTACCTAAGTCACGCAAGATCCACTTGACTGATGAGGAAAAATAAAGGTAAACTATTGCCATTTTTGAAGATTACACGTTGCCATAGCCTCTCCGTAAGTGATACGAAGTCTATTTAACTGGCAAAGAAAACTTAAGAAGAGGATAATTTTTATTAAAAGAATAACACATTACACAAAGTTCACATAAATGCGGAGCGAAATGAAAGATACGTCCACTTAATTGGCAAAGAAAATAAAGCAAATAGAACGTTATCAACGTTTCACGTAAGTGGCATTACGTCACTTTAAATTTCATCGTGTCCATTTAACAATATAGAAGTAATAAAGTTTTTGGAAGAGTTATAAGTTACCAACGTTTCTATTTGAATAGTATAACTGCAACTGGGAAAAGAAATATAAAGAGGAATAAATAATTCTTGAAGAACGACATTTTAGTAACGTGAAGAGACAAATAATGAAGAGAATTTTTTTTAGGAGTTACATGTTATTGGCAAGGACAGTTTAAGAAAAGGGTAACTTTTATTAAAAGAATTGCACCTTACCAACATAATTTACACAAAGTTAACATAACTGCGGAAGAAAATAAAAGATAAGAATTTTTTTTGAGAGAGCTATCAAATTCTTTACCTAAGTCACACAAGATCCACTTGACTGATGAGGAAAAATAAAGGTAAACTATTGCCATTTTTGAAGATTACACGTTGCCATAGCCTCTCCGTAAGTGATACGAAGTCCATTTAACTGGCGAAGAAAACTTAAGAAGAGGATAATTTTTATTAAAAGAATAACACATTACACAGAGTTCACATAAATGCGGAGCGAAATGAAAGATACGTCCACATAATTGGCAAAGAAAATAAAGCAAATAGAACGTTATCAACGTTTCACGTAAGTTGCATTACGTCACTTTAAATTTCATAGTGTCCATTTAACAATATAGAAGTAATAAATTTTTTGAAATAGTTTTAAGTTACCAACGTTTCTATTTGAATAGTATAACTGCAACTGGAAAGAAAAATATATAAAGAGAAATAAATAATTTTTGAAGAACGACATTTTAGTAACGTGAAGAGATATATAATGAAGAGATTTCTTTTAAGAGCTACATGTGATTGGCAAGGATAGTTTAAGAAAAGGGTAACTTTTATTAAAAGAATTGCACCTTGCCAACACAATTTACACAAAGTTCACATAACTGCGAAAGAAAATAAAAGATAAGAATTTTTTTTTTTAGAGAGTTATCAAATTCTTTACCTAAGTCACGCAAGATCCACTTGACTGATGAGGAAAAATAAAGGTAAACTATTGCCATTTTTGAAGATTACACGTTGCCATAGCCTCTCCGTAAGTGATACGAAGTCTATTTAACTGGCAAAGAAAACTTAAGAAGAGGATAATTTTTATTAAAAGAATAACACATTACACAAAGTTCACATAAATGCGGAGCGAAATGAAAGATACGTCCACTTAATTGGCAAAGAAAATAAAGCAAATAGAACGTTATCAACGTTTCACGTAAGTGGCATTACGTCACTTTAAATTTCATCGTGTCCATTTAACAATATAGAAGTAATAAAGTTTTTGGAAGAGTTATAAGTTACCAACGTTTCTATTTGAATAGTATAACTGCAACTGGGAAAAGAAATATAAAGAGGAATAAATAATTCTTGAAGAACGACATTTTAGTAACGTGAAGAGACAAATAATGAAGAGAATTTTTTTTAGGAGTTACATGTTATTGGCAAGGACAGTTTAAGAAAAGGGTAACTTTTATTAAAAGAATTGCACCTTACCAACATAATTTACACAAAGTTAACATAACTGCGGAAGAAAATAAAAGATAAGAATTTTTTTTGAGAGAGCTATCAAATTCTTTACCTAAGTCACGCAAGATCCACTTGACTGATGAGGAAAAATAAAGGTAAACTATTGCCATTTTTGAAGATTACACGTTGCCATAGCCTCTCCGTAAGTGATACGAAGTCTATTTAACTGGCAAAGAAAACTTAAGAAGAGGATAATTTTTATTAAAAGAATAACACATTACACAAAGTTCACATAAATGCGGAGCGAAATGAAAGATACGTCCACTTAATTGGCAAAGAAAATAAAGCAAATAGAACGTTATCAACGTTTCACGTAAGTGGCATTACGTCACTTTAAATTTCATCGTGTCCATTTAACAATATAGAAGTAATAAAGTTTTTGGAAGAGTTATAAGTTACCAACGTTTCTATTTGAATAGTATAACTGCAACTGGGAAAAGAAATATAAAGAGGAATAAATAATTCTTGAAGAACGACATTTTAGTAACGTGAAGAGACAAATAATGAAGAGAATTTTTTTTAGGAGTTACATGTTATTGGCAAGGACAGTTTAAGAAAAGGGTAACTTTTATTAAAAGAATTGCACCTTACCAACATAATTTACACAAAGTTAACATAACTGCGGAAGAAAATAAAAGATAAGAATTTTTTTTGAGAGAGCTATCAAATTCTTTACCTAAGTCACACAAGATCCACTTGACTGATGAGGAAAAATAAAGGTAAACTATTGCCATTTTTGAAGATTACACGTTGCCATAGCCTCTCCGTAAGTGATACGAAGTCCATTTAACTGGCGAAGAAAACTTAAGAAGAGGATAATTTTTATTAAAAGAATAACACATTACACAGAGTTCACATAAATGCGGAGCGAAATGAAAGATACGTCCACATAATTGGCAAAGAAAATAAAGCAAATAGAACGTTATCAACGTTTCACGTAAGTTGCATTACGTCACTTTAAATTTCATAGTGTCCATTTAACAATATAGAAGTAATAAATTTTTTGAAATAGTTTTAAGTTACCAACGTTTCTATTTGAATAGTATAACTGCAACTGGAAAGAAAAATATATAAAGAGAAATAAATAATTTTTGAAGAACGACATTTTAGTAACGTGAAGAGATATATAATGAAGAGATTTCTTTTAAGAGCTACATGTGATTGGCAAGGATAGTTTAAGAAAAGGGTAACTTTTATTAAAAGAATTGCACCTTGCCAACACAATTTACACAAAGTTCACATAACTGCGAAAGAAAATAAAAGATAAGAATTTTTTTTTTTAGAGAGTTATCAAATTCTTTACCTAAGTCACGCAAGATCCACTTGACTGATGAGGAAAAATAAAGGTAAACTATTGCCATTTTTGAAGATTACACGTTGCCATAGCCTCTCCGTAAGTGATACGAAGTCTATTTAACTGGCAAAGAAAACTTAAGAAGAGGATAATTTTTATTAAAAGAATAACACATTACACAAAGTTCACATAAATGCGGAGCGAAATGAAAGATACGTCCACTTAATTGGCAAAGAAAATAAAGCAAATAGAACGTTATCAACGTTTCACGTAAGTGGCATTACGTCACTTTAAATTTCATCGTGTCCATTTAACAATATAGAAGTAATAAAGTTTTTGGAAGAGTTATAAGTTACCAACGTTTCTATTTGAATAGTATAACTGCAACTGGGAAAAGAAATATAAAGAGGAATAAATAATTCTTGAAGAACGACATTTTAGTAACGTGAAGAGACAAATAATGAAGAGAATTTTTTTTAGGAGTTACATGTTATTGGCAAGGACAGTTTAAGAAAAGGGTAACTTTTATTAAAAGAATTGCACCTTACCAACATAATTTACACAAAGTTAACATAACTGCGGAAGAAAATAAAAGATAAGAATTTTTTTTGAGAGAGCTATCAAATTCTTTACCTAAGTCACACAAGATCCACTTGACTGATGAGGAAAAATAAAGGTAAACTATTGCCATTTTTGAAGATTACACGTTGCCATAGCCTCTCCGTAAGTGATACGAAGTCCATTTAACTGGCGAAGAAAACTTAAGAAGAGGATAATTTTTATTAAAAGAATAACACATTACACAGAGTTCACATAAATGCGGAGCGAAATGAAAGATACGTCCACATAATTGGCAAAGAAAATAAAGCAAATAGAACGTTATCAACGTTTCACGTAAGTTGCATTACGTCACTTTAAATTTCATAGTGTCCATTTAACAATATAGAAGTAATAAATTTTTTGAAAGAGTTTTAAGTTACCAACGTTTCTATTTGAATAGTATAACTGCAACTGGAAAGAAAAATATATAAAGAGAAATAAATAATTTTTGAAGAACGACATTTTAGTAACGTGAAGAGATATATAATGAAGAGATTTCTTTTAAGAGCTACATGTGATTGGCAAGGATAGTTTAAGAAAAGGGTAACTTTTATTAAAAGAATTGCACCTTGCCAACACAATTTACACAAAGTTCACATAACTGCGAAAGAAAATAAAAGATAAGAATTTTTTTTTTTAGAGAGTTATCAAATTCTTTACCTAAGTCACGCAAGATCCACTTGACTGATGAGGAAAAATAAAGGTAAACTATTGCCATTTTTGAAGATTACACGTTGCCATAGCCTCTCCATAAGTGGTACGAAGTCCATTTAACTGACGAAGAAAACTTAAGAAGAGGATAATTTTTATTAAAAGAATAACACATTACACAAAGTTCACATAAATGCGGAGCGAAATGAAAGATACGTCCACTTAATTGGCAAAGAAAATAAAGCAAATAGAACGTTATCAACGTTTCACGTAAGTGGCATTACGTCGCTTTAGATTTCATAGTGTCCATTTAACAATATAGAAGTAATAGATTTTTTGGAAGAGTTATAAGTTATCAACGTTTCTATTTGAATAGTATAACTGCAACTGGGAAGAAAAATATATAAAGAGAAATAAATAATTTTTGAAGAACGACATTTTAGTAACGTGAAGAGATAAATAATGAAGAGAATTTTTTTTAGGAGTTACATGTTATTGGCAAGGACAGTTTAAGAAAGGGGTAACTTTTATTAAAAGAATTGCACCTTACCAACATAATTTACACAAAGTTAACATAACTGCGGAAGAAAATAAAAGATAAGAATTTTTTTTTTTGAGAGCTATCAAATTCTTTACCTAAGTCACGCAAGATCCACTTGACTGATGAGGAAAAATAAAGGTAAACTATTGCCATTTTTGAAGATTACACGTTGCCATAGCCTCTCCGTAAGTGATACGAAGTCCATTTAACTGGCAAAGAAAACTTAAGAAGAGGATAATTTTTATTAAAAGAATAACACATTACACAAAGTTCACATAAATGCGGAGCGAAATGAAAGATACGTCCACATAATTGGCAAAGAAAATAAAGCGAATAGAACGTTATCAACGTTTCACGTAAGTGGCATTACGTCACTTTAAATTTCATAGTGTCCATTTAACAATATAGAAGTAATAAATTTTTTGGAAGTGTTATAAGTTACCAACGTTTCTATTTGAGTAGTATAACTGCAACTGGAAAAAAAAATATATAAAGAGAAATAAATAATTTTTGAAGAACGACATTTTAGTAACGTGAAGAGATAAATAATGAAGAGATTTTTTTTAAGAGCTACATGTGATTGGCAAGGATAGTTTAAGAAAAGGGTAACTTTTATTAAAAGAATTGCACCTTACCAACATAATTTACACAAAGTTAACATAACTGCGGAAGAAAATAAAAGATAAGAATTTTTTTTTTGAGAGCTATCAAATTCTTTACCTAAGTCACGCAAGATCCACTTGACTGATGAGGAAAAATAAAGGTAAACTATTGCCATTTTTGAAGATTACACGTTGCCATAGCCTCTCCGTAAGTGATACGAAGTCCATTTAACTGGCAAAGAAAACTTAAGAAGAGGATAATTTTTATTAAAAGAATAACACATTACACAAAGTTCACATAAATGCGGAGCGAAATGAAAGATACGTCCACATAATTGGCAAAGAAAATAAAGCGAATAGAACGTTATCAACGTTTCACGTAAGTGGCATTACGTCACTTTAAATTTCATAGTGTCCATTTAACAATATAGAAGTAATAAATTTTTTGGAAGTGTTATAAGTTACCAACGTTTCTATTTGAGTAGTATAACTGCAACTGGAAAAAAAAATATATAAAGAGAAATAAATAATTTTTGAAGAACGACATTTTAGTAACGTGAAGAGATAAATAATGAAGAGATTTTTTTTAAGAGCTACATGTGATTGGCAAGGATAGTTTAAGAAAAGGGTAACTTTTATTAAAAGAATTGCACCTTGCCAACACAATTTACACAAAGTTCACATAACTGCGAAAGAAAATAAAAGATAAGAATTTTTTTTTGAGAGAGTTATCAAATTCTTTACCTAAGTCACGCAAGATCCACTTGACTGATGAGGAAAAATAAAGGTAAATTATTGCCATTTTTGAAGATTACACGTTGCCATAGCCTCTCCATAAGTGGTACGAAGTCCACTTAACTGGCGAAGAAAACTTAAGAAGGGGATAATTTTTATTAAAAGAATAACACATTACACAGAGTTCACATAAATGCGGAGCGAAATGAAAGATACGTCCACATAATTGGCAAAGAAAATAAAGCGAATAGAACGTTATCAACGTTTCACGTAAGTGGCATTACGTCACTTTAGATTTCATAGTGTCCATTTAACAATATAGAAGTAATAGATTTTTTGGAAGAGTTATAAGTTATCAACGTTTCTATTTGAATAGTATAACTGCAACTGGGAAGAAAAATATATAAAAAGGAATAAATAATTTTTGAAGAACGACATTTTAGTAACGTGAAGAGACAAATAATGAAGAGAATTTTTTTTAGGAGTTACATGTTATTGGCAAGGACAGTTTAAGAAAAGGGTAACTTTTATTAAAAGAATTGCACCTTACCAACATAATTTACACAAAGTTAACATAACTGCGGAAGAAAATAAAAGATAAGAATTTTTTTTTTGAGAGCTATCAAATTCTTTACCTAAGTCACGCAAGATCCACTTGACTGATGAGGAAAAATAAAGGTAAACTATTGCCATTTTTGAAGATTACACGTTGCCATAGCCTCTCCGTAAGTGATGCGAAGTCCATTTAACTGGCGAAGAAAACTTAAGAAGAGGATAATTTTTATTAAAAGAATAACACATTACGCAATGTTCACATAAATGCGGAGCGAAATGAAAGATACGTCCACATAATTGGCAAAGAAAATAAAGCAAATAGAACGTTATCAACGTTTCACGTAAGTTGCATTACGTCACTTTAAATTTCATAGTGTCCATATAACAATATAGAAGTAATAAATTTTTTGGAAGAGTTATAAGTTACCAACGTTTCTATTTGAATAGTATGACTGTAGCTGTGGAAAAAAAATATAAAACGTAAAAATTTTTTTTTGAAGAACGACAACGTGAAGAGAAAAATGAAGAAGAGATTTTTTTTTTAAGATTTATATGTTATTGGCAAGGAATGTTTAAGAAGAGGGTGATTTTTATTAAAGAAATTGCACATTACCAAGAAAATGTACACAAGTTTCACATAACTGCGGAGAAAAATAAAAAATAAGATTTTTTTTTAAAGATTTACCAGATTCTTCACCTAAGTCAAGCAAGAACCACTTGACTGATGAGGAAAAATTAAGGTAAACTATTGCCATTTTTGAAGATTACACGTTGCCATAGCCACTCCGTAAGTGATACGAAGTCCATTTAACTGGCAAGGAAAATTTACGAGAAGGATAATTTTTATTAAAAGAATAACACATTACTCAAGGTTTACATAACTGCGGAGGGAAATGAAAGATAAGACTTCTTTTAAACTGTTATCAGGTTCTGTACCTAAGTTGCACATTGCTCTGGTGTAAAGAAAAAGATAAATTTTTGGCGTAAATTACACAGGGTACACTTGACTGGTGAAGAAACTTTCTTGAAAAAATTACACTCTTCCAACTTTTCTACGTAAGTTCCACTTTTCCATTTAGCCGGGAAAGAGCGTAAGAGATAAGAAAGGACGACGAGTAAAAATTGATAGTGGAAAGCGGTGTTGCTCAAGTGATTTATGATACGGATGTTGGAAAGAAAAAAAAAAGAAAGGACAAAGCTATTAAAACGGCGACGGAGCTCCAGTTATTAATTTGTCCCGGATTCCTGAAACAGTGTTGCGATTTTCCGGACGACGCCTCCATAAAACTGTTGATCATGAAGGTTGCGCTCTTGTTCGTTTCCTGGTCAGTTTACGACGTAACAAACATGCGAATACGAGCCGCAAAACGCCCGCTATGATCGGAATAAAAACAGACGTAGGGGGTGTAAAACAATATCCCGTTTCCGGTTTACAGCCGCCTCCGGTAGGTACCACAACGAACAGGTGCTGTACTTAGATTTACGTTTTTGTGTTATTAAGTTTCACATCTGCCGGTGCACGGCTATAACGAACCGGAAAATCTCCAAAAATTGACAAAAATCACAAAAACAGTTGTTTGAAGAATTATTAAAGTTAGGTTAGGTGCTCTAGTTCTTTATACTTTAAAATCCAAAAAATGCCAAAAAAGAGTTGGAAGGGAAAATTACCAAAATTAGGTACTCCAGTTGTTTGAATTTTAAAATTTAATCCAAATAGTCATTTGACTGTACCATTATCACTTTCTGCACTTTATTTGTTAGTAGTTTAGAAGTAAATTGTTTGATAATTCTCCATGATTGTGACAATTTGAGAGAATTGTCCCGAAATTTCGTTGTTGATCGAAGAATCGAAAAACAAAAAACAAGTGCTCGTGTGGATTAGAAAGAAAAAAAATATTTGTTCGGCGTTAACAAATCTAGCAAGCGCAATTCGGTGAAGAACCGCATACAAAACCCGAGCAGGGTTCGAGAGCTCGAATTCGCAACGGTTCTCGGTGCGGTCGAAGGAGGCGATGGGAAAGGGGCGGCAATATCGCGGCCGGCTTGATTACGAACATCGGAGTTAGGAACGAGGGCACAGCGCAACAGCTCTAATTTCGAGATTCGACGGTAAAATTTCCAACTGTGTTGAGAAGCGAAATTACAGGACCCAGAACGTCTATAATTCCAAATAGTTGGCAAGGGAGAAAACCATGACGACGTCCTTAAGGATAGTGAATCATAATTGCTACCAAATTCAGATGTTTGTTTGTCCTGTTGCGCCGGCAACCACGTTTCTTTTCACCCTGCGTTTCAGGAAAAAATTACGTGTCACTGAAATTTCGAGACTCAAATTATTTTTCTGGAATAGAAGAAAACTGAGATTTCGGTTTAATTTAATTTCAAATTAAAAATTTTTGTTTTGGCCGAATCTATCGAAATTTGTTTGCGTCATTGTTCGGTAAGTTAAATGGGAATTGCCCGATCCCGTACGGTTGACGGTTTCGGGATTTGGGAGCCGTTCGACTGGAGTGAATCCGGAAATAGCCGCGATTAGGACGTTCGATTAAGTTCGTCGCTGTGTGTTGATTTAAAAAAGGACGTCAACGCCACCACCACCACCTTTGTCGGTTCTTGTGAAACGTTGCGTATGCGCCGTCCTCTTCGTCGGCGGCGTTTAGGGGTCGGTACAAAGGACGAAAGGCCGAGATAAGTAGGGAAGAGGTTTCCTAATTAATCTTTTAAGTAAAGTTTCGAGGTCGCTCAAAGAGATATGAAAATTAATTTCGTGAAAGCTCAACCAGATATGTACCGAACGATACTAGAGGCGGCCGCTGCCGCCACCGCCGCCGCTTCCATCCTCGCCTTTGTCCTTTTTCGGTTTTTATCATCACGTGTTTTTCATTATTCCTCCCCGCTTTTTAATTAGGAAAGAGCGAAGGCTTTGTTTTCAACGCCCGACATTTCGGCCCCGACGTAATCCGATTAACCCGCGGTTAAGCGACGTTGATTTCGACGAAAATGGCCCCCAGACCGGTATTTATCGCGATTTTTCTAATTAAACGCCGCCATTGAACTTAAGAAAGAACAATATATGAGAAGAAGGCGTACCAAAAAGTTTTACGATATCCATCTGAAGCTCGTACAGCTGAAAAATTGCCTTTTGTTCCCAATTTTATTATCTAAAAATTGCGTTTCTAGTGTGGAACCGTTTTCCATTCGCCATTAAAAAATCAATAAAATTTGACTGGCATCAGGTTTTTGGTATGTCTTCTAGGCACTTGACGGTGAAACTTGCCAGAGGGACTGGTTTTTCCTTCAATATTGAGGACCGCCTGGGTTAGACACGAATTTTTCAGAATTTTTTATGGCTCTTATATGCAAAACGGCTATTTCACCCTCTTAGCACTTTCCTTCCAAATCCACCCTCAAAATTGCGCATATTTTTTTATCCTCTTAAGTGTCTAAAAGGGCCAGAAAGTTTTATAACAGCCTGCACATTTTAAGGGATGAATCATTTTTAAAAACTTTTGACAAATGATCCAAAAATTTAGTGTAGATGATGGTAGGGTTCCTGCAGAACACTCACAATTTGAGTACTTTAAGATTTTTTTACTAAAACGACAGCGAATTATTTATAAGAGAGTAGAAGATAGTGCAAAAACACATTGAAGATGATTGTAGGTGTTTTTGAAATTTTTTGAATGAAACATTGACCCAAAACTGAATGTTTCAGAAAATCGCAGTTGCAATTATTTTCCACATTTTGCGTATCAACTTTGGTTTTCTCTTTTGAATGATTGGGAAAGAAAAGCAACGATGAGAACCTCGAATTAACGAAAGCATAACTTTGGAGAAACTCGATCAAAGAAGGCGGCGGCGGCAGCAGTGGCTCCCTCTTCTCGAGTTATTTATTTCCGAAGATGAGATTTCATTTTGCTTTTTAATGGTCTCTTCAATGATCTCCTTTCCTCTCCCCCTTATGCGGCCAAATCTCGGGAATTACGTGTCGGAATTACAACAAATTCCCAAGCAATAACGCGAGTTCTTTGTCGAGTAATTAGTTCCGTTTCTGGCGAAACCTTCCACACCCCTCTTTCTACCACCTTATACCTTTTCCTTCCCTCTCTTAACATTTCAAATCATTTTCTCCCGTCGACGTGTTTTAACAGGATGAAAAATCGTCGAGTTCCGGAAGTGATAAAGGGCTCCTGGATCAATCGTTGTCGACCTCCATTTTATCTGTTCGAGGAGGGGTCGAGACGTGTAAAAAGAGAACGGGGTTAAATCGTGTTTGCGTCCCTCCTGCCGACGACCTCGACGTCTCTCGGTGACGATAAAAAATGCTCGTCAAACGTCTTTTTTTTTCTTTTTGGCGGCTTCTATAGACTTGCCGATGGGACCGAAGAGATTGGCCGGTTCGACCCATGGAAGAGCAACCGCGACACGGTCCGAACGAGGGCTAAATCCCCGATAATCGGACGTGCTTTCGATGATCCGCTTACGAATTTTGGCCCGCAGCGACAGATGGGGAACAACTTCTAAGTCGAGACGTCAGGCATCGCAGAGTGCCGTGAAATATTAACGGTAATGCGCCAACTTTACCCTTAACTTGAGTTTAGCGCTAATCGTATGCGCCAATTTCTAGCACAAAAACTGAATATAAAAATTTGATTCCTTAACTTATACACCCGAAATAGAAGGACTAAAGACAATTTCCGTTGTTGTCGCGCTTCCGATGATTGAGAAATTTTTGAAGAAATTTTAATTCTTTTGCTCCTTATCCAAAATTAGAGTTTGCGGCATGTTAGACACATATTGATAGGCGGGGCTACCGCTTACGTTGCAAATTTCCAGTGCCGTAAAAAATCCCAGTTTTGTTTCTACAATAATGCAACTACTGGATGTACTTGACTGTGAATTATTTCCAAAAATTGACTTAGAAGTACCCATCAGGGCTAGTTCTAAGTCAAACAAAATTTAAAAAAATGATTTGTGAACATATACACCGAAAATGCAAAGACTAAAAACAATTTACGTTGTCGTTGCGCTTTAGATGATTGAGAAATGTGTCAAGAAATTTTAATTCTTTTGTTCCTTATCCAAAATTAGAGTTTGCGGCATGTTAGACATATATCGATGGGCGGAGCTACTGCATACTTTGTAAATTTCCAGTGCCGTAGAAAATCCCAGTTTTGCTTCTAAAATACTGCAACTACTTTATGTACTTGACTGTAAATTATTTCCAAGAATTGACTTAGAACGACCCACCAAGAGTGTTTTAAGTTAAACTAATTCAAAAATTTTATTTGTGAACATATATACCGGAAATGTGAGGACTAAAAACAATTTCCGTTGTCGTCGCGCTTCCGATGATTGAAAAATATTTCAAGAAATTTTAATTCTTTTGTTCCTTATCCAAAATTAGAGTTTGCGGCATGTTAGACACATATCGATAGGCGGAGCTACTGCATACGTTGTAAATTTGCAGTGCCGTAGAAAATCCCAGTTTTGTTTCTAAAATACTGCAACTACTTTATGTACTTGACTGTAAATTATTTCCAAAAATTGATTTAAAACTACCCACCAAGGGTAGTTTTAAGTTAAACTAAATTTAAAAATTTTATTTGTGAACATATATACCGGAAATGTTAGGACTAAAAACAATTTTCGTTGTCGTCGCGCTTCCGATGATTGAGAAATGTGTCAAGAAATTTTAATTCGTTTGTTCCTTATCCAAAATTAGAGTTTGGGGCATGTTAGACACATATCGATAGGCGAAGCTACTGCATACGTTGTAAATTTCCAGTGCCGTAGAAAATCCCAGTTTTGTTTCTAAAATACTGCAACTATTTTATGTACTTGACTGTAAATTATTTAAAAGAATTGACTTAGAACTACCCACCAAGGGTAGTTTTAAGTTAAACTAAATTTAAAATTTTTATTTGTGAACATATATACCGGAAATGTGAGGACTAAAAACAGTTTCCGTTGTCGTCGCGCTTCCGATGATTGAGAAACATTTCAAGAAATTTTAATTTTTTGTTCTGTATCCAAAATTAGAATTCGCAGCAAGTTAGACACATATCGATGGGCGGAGCTACCGCATACGTTGTAAATTTCCAGTGCCGTGGAAAATCCCAGTTTTGTTTCTAGAATACTGCAACTACTTTATGTACTTGACTGTGAATTATTTCCAAAAATTGACTTAGAACTCCCCATCAGGGCTAGTTCTAAATCAAACTAAATTTAAAAATTTGATTTGTGATCATATACACTGGAAATGCGAGGACTAAAAACAGTTTCCGTTGTCGTCTCGCTTCCGATGATTGAGAAACATTTTAAGAAATTTTAATTTTTTGTTCTGTATCCAAAATTAGAATTCGCAGCAAGTTAGACACATATCGATGGGCGGAGCTACCGCATACGTTGTAAATTTCCAGTGCCGTGGAAAATCCCAGTTTTGTTTCTAGAATACTGCAACTACTTTATGTACTTGACTGTGAATTATTTCCACAAATTGACTTAGAACTTCCCATCAGAGCTAGTTCTAAATCAAATTAAATTTAAAAATTTGATTTGTAATCATATACACCGGAAATGCGAGGACTAAAAACAGTTTCCGTTGTCGTCTCGCTTCCGATGATTGAGAAACATTTTAAGAAATTTTAATGTTTTGTTCCGTATCCAAAATTAGAATTCGCAGCAAGTTAGACACATATCGATGGGCGGAGCTACCGCATACGTTGTAAATTTCCAGTGCCGTGGAAAATCCCAGTTTTGTTTCTAGAATACTGCAACTACTTTATGTACTTGACTGTGAATTATTTCCAAAAATTGACTTAGAACTTCCCATCAGGGCTAGTTCTAAATCAAACTAAATTTAAAAATTTGATTTGTGATCATATACACCGGAAATGCGGGGACTAAAAACAGTTTCCGTTGTCGTCTCGCTTCCGATGATTGAGAAACATTTTAAGAAATTTTAATGTTTTGTTCCGTATCCAAGATTAGAATTCGCAGGAAGTTAGACACATATCGATGGGCGGAGCTACCGCATACGTTGTAAATATCCAGTGCCGTAAAAAATCAAAGTTTGGTTTCTAGAATACTGCAACTACTTTAGGCACCTGACTGTAAATTATTTCCAAAAATTGACTTAAAACTACCCTTCAGTGGTGATATGTCTAGAGGTCACAAATCGTTTTCTTTAAATAAATTTAAATTATGTGCTACTTCAAAAATTAAATAAATGTAGAACACTCCTTCAACTGACGCAACGGATTGGCCTGACAAATTTCGGTTAATACACGGCCCGCCCACCGATATTGGTCTATTGATTTTTGTCCAATTGCCTCTACTAATAGATTGATAAACGATTACAAGGCCACTAATATCTTTAAAATATCATCAAAGTGTTGAAGGTTGAATATTCTTATTAAAATTTGAACAACCGTTAACAAACCATTAACGACGCTTTATCGTTGTGCAACTTGCCGGGTTAGCTCAAAATTACCATTAAGTTCTAAAAATTTCTCGCAATCTTCAATTACCCTTTTAGTTTCGCCTCCTCGACGTATATAACTCTTATCTAAAACACTACCCTAAATTTCCCGCCTTACTCCCCACACTTCACAAGGTCTAATTAGCAGTTAACCCCAATGAAGACAATTATTATCGCGTCCCCTTTATCGGGACTTTCCCTACAAGGAGTCGTGTAGGGTTCTTATATAGTCTCGGTTGGACCTGTGAGACCTGAGATGGAGAAAATCGTGATCCGGGATCAACAATATCCGACGTTGCTTTCTCGGAGGGGGTGGTCCTGTCAAAGCAACGACCTCGTCTCGCAAGGTCAAACATTAGCCGCAGCACACACATAACGCGAGTAGAGTGCCTTGATCGAGGGCACCGCCCCCCCATAACGTCGTCGAAACTCCCAACGTCGCGCTAATGTCCTTAATGTCGCATATAGTATCGACATTTACGTCAAGGGGGCGGCTTCCCTAAGGACGAACCGGAACGCCGTCGGGACGTCGATAAACAACCAGGAGATTACGCTGAATCGCGGATTGTGGCCGATAGAAGTTTTTTTTTGGCAACTAAAAAAGAAAAAAAAATTTTGAAATAATTTTGAATAATTTAATTAATTTCGGTTGGTGGTAATTGAAAGTAAGTGGTGGAATTGGCCGTTCGGACCCTTGTCGTTATAAATAAGGTGATGGTGGAAGTCACGTGTTTGTGGCGGCAGGTCCAATCTTTGTAAGGTTTCGGTAGTTATGGCCTTGCGAAGTCATAGATCCCGGAGACAGTCGGCCGTTCCGGTCTATGGGTTTAGTATAGCCCGGAGGAGTTAATCCGGACGTAATCCGTGAACGTTCCATGACCGTAACTTGTACGCCGCGTAATCTTTACGTTAATACGTCGTAAATGTAGGGACGAAAAGGGCCCACGGATTGATTGTTAAATATTCAAAGGACGGACCTGACTAAGGACGTCGAACTTAATAATGCAGGAACGGCCATTATGACGGGCCAAACAAACAGGGTTGATCGAGGGAGGTTTTAGGCGAGAGTTAAATATAATCTCTGCTTGTCCAGCCACTCATTTCCTTTCCCTCGTTGAGGCCGCGGTTAGGTCACTTAATGCAATGTTGAGCTCTTTGTCTCCATTTTTAATTTTTTATAATTCTAGCAATTTTGGCACGTCAGTTAATGCATTAAAACAAATTTGAGGTCGATCGGCCAATTATTTTTAAAAATGCAGCCGATTGAATTTTTCCTATAATTCAATTCTCTAAATATTTTTTTCTGAAGCCACCACATCCAGAATCTTTCTAAAAAATACTTTAGGTCCGAGACAAAATCATTGCCCTTCATGTACAATAAAAAATTTCTGAAGATTTACCATAGTTTTGGAGTCTCGTAAAACAACAAAATGCATTGTTGTGCCTGTAACGCCCAATACGTGCGACAGAGAACGCGAAATCGCAGCTTTAAGCAATTTAAGTTTGGATAACTCGCTTCTACTATTTAATTATTTAATTTTGCTCTGAAACAATTTTTTTTCGGAAAACTGCTGTCGTTTCGAAATATTGGGAAAGTGAAAAGTTTCGCCTGAAAACGCTGTCGATTTCCTACAACATTTATCCGGTTTTCTTTCATGAATCATTCATGAATTTTTTCTTTTAATAAATTTCCGCCCAACATATGACTGCCATCGGCTTTCCACTGACTTTATTACCGATTTCCCTTCAGGAACTCTTCGGGTTTCCGCAGGTAAAAAACAGATTTCTAGGGAAATTCGTAGCTTGCGCTGAAACGTGCAACCGTTTCAACAATTAAAAAATTGTAGCCTGCAGTAAAAACGTTTTGTATCGAACTAACTTTATTTTTCTTTATAGATTGAACTTTTTTGTTTACCTTATGAAAATGTTTTGATATTTTCTCTTTAAATTTTCTTCATTTTTCTTATTGCTAGCGTTCATCTTTAATTTCTGTCTTAGGTCTTAATTATACTATTTGTTTTCATATTTTTATATTACATATTCAAAAGTTCTTTTAGGTAATTTTTTAGTTTTAAAATATTTTTTAGACCGCAATAGTGTAAATTTGGCCAATGTAAAAATATGCGTAACGAAAAGTGAAACGTTCTAAACACTGCCAGTACCAAAATCGTGTCGTGCAGTTGAGTGATAATGCGGTATAAACATTAATGACTCCTTCTTGCCTACTGTAGGTATTAATTTTACGGCAACACTGTGGCGACTTATGTAAAAATTAAATTTAAATAAAATCAGAAATAATTTTTTGAAATATTTTGATTTCTATTTCTATTTTCTATTTAATAATTAAAAAATGCATCACCCAAAATGTTTATTTCTTTTGTTCTTTCATGTTTGTATTCCTCGTCTAGAGGCTCTTTCAAGTTATTTTTTCAAACTCAAAAGTATTTTTTTTAAACGCGATGAAATTGAATAGATCAATCTAAAAGCATGCATAACGAAAAGTGAAACGGTTTAAACTCTGTCACGGCCAAAATCGTGTCATCTAGTTGAGTGTATGATACTCTATGAAAGTTCTTCATTTCTTTGTGCCCACTGTAGGTGTTTACTTTATGGCAAAACCGTGGCGCCTCCTATGAGAATGAAATTTGAGATACAATTTTTATTATTAATTTCTTTGGGCATACTAATTGATAGTTCATTTTCTTTATTTGTCTTCTTCCATTTCTTTACTTTAATTTTGATTAGATTTTTGTTTATGTGTCTAATTTTCTCTTTCTCTTTTCCTATTTTTGTGTTTTGCGTCCAACAATTCTTCTTGGCTACTATTTCAGGTTTCAAGGATATTTTTTCAACACAATAGCATGAAATTGATCAATGTAAATGTATGCGTAACGAAAAGTGTAACGACTAAAACCTGCGAGTCTCTCAGTTCTAGAGCTAATCAGAACGACTAGAACTTTAGGTGAAATGTTTTTGGTGATCAGGGCACTACTCAGTGGTTTGCCGCTGTCTTCTAAAGGGGAGCGACCAAAATTTGGTTTTTGATTATTTAATAGGTTTTCTTTCTTCTCCGCGGTCTCTCATATTTTAGTTAATGCAATTGAAATAAATAGAAGTTGTTTCTTTGTTAGAACACATACATATGAAAGCACTATAGCTAAAGGCTGAAATGCTCCATTGAATTTTACGGATTTAGTTGTGACAAAAGTCGCGATTTAACCTCACAACTTCATTATATTTTTTCGCAATTTACCCCCATACTCTTGACAGGGTGTTCTCTGAAAATATATTCAGGAAAATTTCAGCAGGTCATTGTCGAGTAGCTAAACCGAATAGAATCGCAACAGTAAATTGGAAGATTGTCGGTTTACCTCGGTCGCCTTGTCAGGACTCAATTCCTCGGTTGTTATCCCAGCCCTGCGGGGCTGTTCTTTTGTGAATCGTTCCCCAGCCATTGAATTTCATCCATCGAAGAAGCGTTTACATGAAAAACCGTCGTTTTTCCCGTCGCCAAAAATCGGAAACGCTCATTCACCGACAATATTCCAACAACGATGGCTTCCGACTATCTACACACAATAACCAAACGGCGTCCGCGCCGCAATAAAAACGTCCCTTGGCCACATTCAAATAAGTCCCACCCCTTCTTTTCAAATGCACGTCTTCGTCGACTTTTTCCGCATAAAAGAAGGCAATTTTCGCGTCATTGACAACGTAATCACTTTACTACCATCTAAGGAAGGCGACCGATGGAAAAAATCCAGCTGACGTCGCCAGGTCCAGGGGTTGGTTGCGTTTGACAGTCGACCCCGGTCGGCGAGGTCATTTATTATTTCCCCTTCGATCTGGGCGCGATTATCGGGGGAATGACGGGCGAAAAGACAGACGATCCCCGGTATCGATGTTGGGAAAATGAGGGTTTGAAAGGTGGTGGTGGTGAAAAGGGGGAGGATACATGTGTGATGTTTCGGGTCCAGTTTCGATCATTACAAACCACGAAAAACTCGGAATGATTTGTTTTCAGGTGGTGGTGCGATTAATCAAGCTGCCATTGATCATCGAGGGATGAAACAAAACATTTGTCCTTGAGAGGGTTGCAACCTTGTGACCTATTGACTTATTTTTAGACGACAGTTGAAAGATTTGAGTCTATTCGTATAGAAGTGGCGCGAAATTTGAATTGAACAGTCAGCTGTTTAGTTAAAAAAAAATCAAGAAATATATTTTCTATTCTTCATCATTCTTCAGCAGATAACTGTTTTGTAAAAGGTTCTAATTAGTTTATTAATTATGCTTCAATTACTCGTAGTTCTTCTTTTGAAAAATATTTTAAACATAGATTTTCATGTACTTTTGTCTAATTCCTTTTCTTGCCTATTCTTCAAATCTACAAATTCTTCTCAAATTGTATCTTAACTAAACTCTAACATTGTTTCTTCATTTTATCTTCATAATTGTAAATTCCTATTCTGTCTCGAGTATTTTTTATTTCCGTACAGTTTGCAACTTACAATTTTTTTTATTTGCCTAAATTATTTGCTCAAAATTTTTGCAAATCAATCTTCAGTCATATTCAATTCTTTTTTTGGAATATATGATATACACATCTTCTTAAATATTTAACTCACTTTCTGTTTATTCTTTGACCTCAAAGAGTCCTCTCAAGTGGCTTTTCAATAAGATTTAGAAGTTTGCTTCGTTGCTTTACATTGCCGATCTTCGTTGTTCCTGAAGTATTCTTCATTTGTAATTTTCCACAATGTGATTTTACACTTGTTTTTCTGAATTCATTTAATATCTTCCTAAAATTTTCCAATCAATTTTTGTTCAGGCATTTTTCTTTTTTCTTTTATACAATATCGTAAAGAAACATTTTCTCTTGACATTCTTCTAATTACTATCTTGGTCTATTCTTTGTTTTAAATTATTCCTCTCAAGTTGTGTTTTTAATAATATCTTTTCAGCTTGTTTCTTTAGTTTCCATATTGAAGATATTTGTTTTGATGGCAGCATTCTTCATTTATAATTTTCCAACAAATTGATTTATCCTATTTCTTCTTAAGCGTTTATTCAACATTAAAAATTGAATTAATTAATTTTAGTTAAGCCACTTTTACTCTTTGTTTTGAAGAATATGTTGATGATAGATATTTTCTCAAACTTTTTTCAAAATATTGTTCACTCAGTTATTTTTTACTTTATGCTTGGATCTTAAAGAATCTTCTCAAGTAGTGTTTTTCATAATATTTTCCAAGTTTGCCTTTTTGGTCTTTATATTGAAGATTCTAGTTCTGACGAAAACATTCTTCATTTATAATTCTCCAACAAATTGATTTATCCGATTTCTTTTTAAGTATTTATTGAAGATCTTTGTAAATCAAATAATTTAATTTTGGTTAAGCTTATTTTATTTCTTCTTTTGAAGAATATATTGAAGATATATATTTTCTAAAACTTTCTTCAAAATACTGTTCTGAGTACTTTTTCAGTCTGTGCTTGGATCTTAAAAATTCTTCTCAAGTTGTATTTTCCTCAATATTTCTCAAGATTGCTTCATTTCATATTCATATTAAAGATTTTTGTCCTTACAGAAATATTCTTACTTCAGCAACCAATTATTTTATCTCATCTCTTCTTAAGTATTTGTTTAACATCTTTGTAAATTAACTTAATTAGTTTTCCTTCTTACTTCTTCTTTTAAAGAAGATGTTGAAGATATATATTTTCTTAAACTTTTTCTGTGATACAGTTCATTCAGCTCTTCTTCAGTCTATGCTTGAATTTTAAATATTTTTTCAAGTTGTGTTTCCCATGTTTTTCAAGTTTGCTTCTTTGCTCTTTATATTGAAGATGCTTGTTCTGATTGAACTATTCTTCACTTATAATGTTTAAACGAATTAATTTTTTCTATTTCTTCTCCCGTATTCAATTAATACCTTGGCAAATTGACATGATGAGTTTTGATGTAGCGCGTCTTGCATCTTCCTTGAAGAATATGTTGGAGATATACATATTTTTAATCTTTTTTTCGAAATGCTGTTCATTCAGTTTTATGCCTATTCTTGGATCTAAACTATTCTTTTCGAGTTGCGTTTCAAATAATATCTTTCAAGTGTGCTTCTTTTGTTTCTTCTTACGTATTCCATTTAACACCTTAGTAAACTGACACAGTGAGTTTTGGCTCAGCGCATCTTGCATCTTTTTTGAAGAATATGTTGAAGATATATATTTGTTAAATTTTTTCTTCGAGAAGCTGTTCATTCAGTTCTATTCATATGCTTGGATCTTAATTATTCTTTTTGAGATTTATTTTAAATACTATCTTTCAAATTTGTTTCTATAATCTTTATATTCAAGATTTTTGTATTGATGGAAGTATTCTTCATTCAAAATTCTTCAACAAATTAATTTATTCCATTTCCTCTTATGTATTGTATTCAACACCTTGGTAAATTGACATAATGAGTTTTGGTTTAGCGCCTCTTACATTTTTTTAAAGAATATTTTGAAGATATATTTTCTTCTATTCTTTTCTTTGAGTTGCTTTTCATTTAGTTCTATACCTATGGTTGGATCTTAAGAACTCTTTTCGAGTTGCGTTTTAAATAATATCTTTTAGGTTTGCTTCTTTGATCTTCATATTGAAGATTCTTGTTGTAATGGAAGTATTTTTCATTCATAATTCTCCAACAAATTAACTTATTCTATTTCTTCTTACGTATTCTATTCAACACCTTGGTAAATTGACATTATGAATTTTGGCTTAGCGCCTCTTACATCTTTTTTGAAGAATATTTTGAAGATATATTTTCTTTTATTCCTTTCTTTGAGTTGCTTTTCATTTAGTTCTATACTTATGCTTAGATCTTAACTATTCTTTTCGAGTTGCGTTTCAAATAATATCTTTTAGGTTTGCTTCTTTGATCTTCACATTGAAGATTCTTGTTGTAATGGAAGTATTTTTCATTCATAACTCTCCAACAAATTAACTTATTCCAATTCTTCTTACGTATTCTATTCAACACCTTAGTAAATTGACATTATGCATTTTGGTTTAGCGCCTCTTACATCTTTTTTGAAGAATATTTTGGAGATATGTTTTTTTTATTCTTTTCCTTGAGAATCTTTTTATTTAGTTTTATGTGTATGCTTGGATCTTAACTGTTTTTTTCGAGTTTCGTTTCAAATAAGATCTTTCAAATTTGCTTCTTTGATCTTCATATTAAAGACTTTTGTTCTGATGGAAGTATTCTTCATTAATAATTCTCCAATAAAGTAATTTATTCTATTTCTTCTTACATATTCTACTCAACACCTTGGTAAATTGACATAATGAGTTTTGATTTAGACACTCTTGCATATTTTTTGAAGAATATGTTTAGGATATATTTAAAAAAAAAATTTTGAGATGCCGTTCGTTTAGTTCTAAGCCTATGCTTGGATCTTAACAATTCTTTTCGAGTTGCGTTTCAAATAATATCTTTTAGGTTTGCTTCTTTGATCTTCACATTGAAGATTCTTGTTGTAATGGAAGTATTTTTCACTCATAATTCTCCAACAAATTAACTTATTCCATTTCTTCTTACGTATTCTATTCAACACCTTAGTAAATTGACATTATGAATTTTGGTTTAGCGCCTCTTACATCTTTTTTAAAGAATATTTTGAAGATATGTTTTTTTTATTCTTTTCCTTGAGAATCTTTTTATTTAGTTCTATGTGTATGCTTGTATCTTAACTGTTCTTTTCGAGTTGCGTTTCAAATAAGATCTTTCAAATTTGCCTCTTTGATCTTCATATTAAAGATTCTTGTTCTGATGGAAGTATTCTTCATTAATAATTCTCCAACAAAGTAATTTATTCTATTTCTTCTTACGTATTCTACTCAACACCTTGGTAAATTGACATAATGAATTTTAATTTAGACACAATTGCATATTTTTTGAAGAATATGTTGAAGATATATTTAAATTTATTTTTTTTGAGATGCCGTTCGTTCAGTTCTAAGCCTATGCTTCGATCTTAACAATTCTTTTTGAGTTGTGTTTCAAATAATATCTTTTAGGTTTGCTTCTTTGATCTTCACAGTGAAGATTCTTGTTGTAATGGAAGTATTTTTCACTCATAATTCTCCAACAAATTAACTTATTCCATTTCTTCTTACGTATTCTATTCAACACCTTAGTAAATTGACATTATGAATTTTGGTTTAGCGCCTCTTACATCTTTTTTGAAGAATATTTTGAAGATATATTTTTTTTATTCTTTTCCTTGAGAATCTTTTTATTTAGTTCTATGTGTATGCTTGGATCTTAGCTGTTCTTTTCGAGTTGCGTTTCAAATAAGATCTTTCAAATTTGCTTCTTTGATCTTCATATTAAAGATTCTTCTTCTGATGGAAGTATTCTTCATTAATAATTCTCCAACAAAGTAATTTATTCTATTTCTTCTTACGTATTCTACTCAACACCTTGGTAAATTGACATAATGAATTTTAATTTAGACACTCTTGCATATTTTTTGAAGAATATGTTGAAGATATATTTAAATTTATTTTTTTTGAGATGCCGTTCGTTCAGTTCTAAGCCTATGCTTCGATCTTAACAATTCTTTTTGAGTTGTGTTTCAAATAATATCTTTTAGGTTTGCTTCTTTGATCTTCACAGTAAAGATTCTTGTTGTAATGGAAGTATTTTTCACTCATAATTCTCCAACAAATTAACTTATTCCATTTCTTCTTACGTATTCTATTCAACACCTTAGTAAATTGACATTATGAATTTTGGTTTAGCGCCTCTTACATCTTTTTTGAAGAATATTTTGAAGATATGTTTTTTTTATTCTTTTCCTTGAGAATCTTTTTATTTAGTTCTATGTGTATGCTTGAATCTTAACTGTTCTTTTCGAGTTTCGTTTCAAATAAGATCTTTCGAATTTGCTTCTTTGATCTTCATATTAAAGACTTTTGTTCTGATGCAAGTATTCTTAATTAATAATTCTCTAACAAAGTAGTTTATTCTATTTCTTCTTACGTATTCTACTCAACACCTTGGTAAATTGACATAATGAATTTTAATTCAGACACTCTTGCATATTTTTTGAAGAATATGTTGAAGATATATTTAAATTTTTCTTTTTTGAGATGCCGTTCGTTCAGTTCTAAGCCTATGCTTCGATTTTAACAATTCTTTTTGAGTTGTGTTTCAAATAATATCTTTTAGGTTTGCTTCTTTGATCTTCACAGTGAAGATTCTTGTTGTAATGGAAGTATTTTTCCCTCATAATTCTCCAACAAATTAACTTATTTCATTTCTTCTTACGTATTCTATTCAACACCTTAGTAAATTGACATTATGAATTTTGGTTTAGCGCCTCTTACATCTTTTTTAAAGAATATTTTGAAGATATGTTTTTTTTATTCTTTTCCTTGAGAATCTTTTTATTTAGTTCTATGTGTATGCTTGGATCTTAACTGATATTTTCAAGTTTCGTTTCAAATAAGATCTTTCAAATTTGCTTCTTTGATCTTCATATTAAAGATTCTTGTTCTGATGGAAGTATTCTTCAGTAATAATTCTCCAACAAAGTAATTTATCCTATTTCTTCTTACGTATTCTACTCAACACCTTGGTAAATTGACATAATGAGTTTTGATTTAGACACGCTTGCATATTTTTTGAAGAATATGTTGAAGATATATTTAAAAAAATTTTTTTTGAAATGCTGTTCGTTCAGTTCTAAGCCTGTGCTTGGATCTTAACTATTCTTTTCAAGTTGCGTTTCAAATAATATTTTTCAAGTTTTTTTCTTTGGTCTTCATATTAAAGATTCTTATTCTCACGCAAATATTTTTTATTTATAATTCGCTAACCAATCAATTTAACTTATTTCTTCTTCCGAGTTTATTAAACATTTTTATAAATTTCTCTAATCAGTTTTAGTTCAGCCCCTACTACTTCTTCTTTTGAAAAAAATGTTGATAGAACAGAAATTTTTTCTAAACTTTTTTTCCCAGTGATCAGTTCTTTGTTCTTCAAAAATTCCTCTCAACTTGTGTTGTAAATAATATTTTTTAAATTTGCTTCTATTGTCGCTTTCTACATAGGAGTAATTTTATGTCAAGATAGATATAGTGGTCAAGTTTAAAGCAACTTAACCCAATTAAAGAAAATTCTCTCATTCTTCAAATTTAGAGGTTACCGAAAAAAATAATTTTGGCGTCACTAATTTGGATCTAACAATCCGTTATTCCGGTATCGCGAATTCGTCGGTTACTCCAACGGACATCGACCAATTCGTCGAAAGTGTCTGTAAACCGTTTTTATTTACCCGATACTCCACCTTTCTCTCCATAATTCGTTTTATTTGCCGCCACTCGAGCTGCTAGTGTCCCAATTAGACGTCGGTAGATATCCGACGCTTTCATAAAACCCTCTTTCTGACTTTCCTTTGCGTTCTATAACGTCTCGTCCGACCCGTAAAATTCGAAAACGAAATAATTGCAAGAGAGTGCATGAAGAAAGAGAAAGAGAGAAAAAGCATAGCGCCCAGTTCATCGAAATACTTTATAACCGTAAAATTTGGCGTCCCTTTCGGTCTCCACTTTACGGCGGGACTTCCCCCGTTCTTTATAACAACCACCCATAGTGAACGTGGCTGCAGTGGATTTTATTTTACACCTGCTACCGCATAGACAGATACCTCCGAGCAGGAAAAGCCGGTTTGATGGAAGGCGACGTGGGGAGAATACGAAAGGAAAAGACACCCTTTCGTTTCGGTGGTGTATAAACAAAAAAAGGATTTGTCTGGATTGCGACGGGACAAAAATCGAACGAAACAGATGCGACACCTATTGGTGATTAATTACAACTAGAACTAGCTGTCGGTTGCGATAACGTCAAGTCGTACAACTCAAGGGAATTGTTGCAGATAACTGTCGTGCAAGTTAGAAATCGTACAGAAATCAAGCGTGTCGTGGTTTCAAAATTATTTGCAACTAACTGGGGGAGTTATTTGGCGGATAGGTATTTGAATAAAGCAATTGAAACGAATCAAGTCTACATTGATACTCCAACGCCCACTCGACGGAATTGACCGGAAAGCTCACTAATTGATAAGCTTCTCGTTGTCGATCCGTCCGTCCGGTAGGGGTTGGGGAAATTAAAAATAACATCCCCGATCTCCAGTTAAAGTTATTTTCGGTCATAGCTCGTACAAATCGATTAGGAAGATAATCTAAAGGGAAATCGGACCGAAACGTAAATTCCAGCGATTTAATGCCAGTCGAAAATTCTTTGTCTATCGTCCAGATTTAACTGGAGGAAGTTTGGAAACATTGACTGGCAGCTGTTTGTGTCAGGTACGAAGAACTCGTAGTTTACCGCAACTACAAATACAAATTTAATTAACGTCGAAATTTACAGTTTCGGAATTAACGTTTTTTTCCCTTTGGTTGGTGATTTACGTCTTGAATTAGTCTTTTTCTTATTTGCAATCTACTTGGAATTTTTACAATTTACGGCGCTGTTGCCCGCAATTACAATTACGGTAATGGTCGTAGCGGAATATTTTTTTATATATTAAGAACGTTCGATTCAGTCAATGAAAACGTCTCTTTGGATTTAGGAAAAGTAACGGGTGTTTTAGGTACGGTGATTGAAGTGTTTTTTTTCGGTTATCGATCGAGTGACTTAATGTTGCAAAAAATTCGGACTCGAATCGTATTTTGAAGCGCACATTAAAGATAATAATTTACGTGACTTTAGGAACGTAACGTACCGGATCGGTCCGGCCGATTTCGGCTCGTATTATTGCTAACGTGAGACAGTAAAGAGAAACGAATTTTAGAAAACCAAACACGTTGGGCTAACTTAATCAGTAGCAAAGTATTACGATTTTTTGACAATGGATATGAAAAGATTAAGATTTTGTCTTCTACGAAAAAATTTTAACAAGTAGTGACAATTCTAATTTTTCAGAAGACCAGAGTTTAGCAAAAAGGAGGTTATCATTCAAGACACTAAATAATTTATGGTGGTCCAAAATTTTTACTCAATAAGATCAACGAGCTTCTTGTGACCAGTAGTTGACTTTATTTTTAGACAACAACCAAAAGCTAATAGTAAGAAAATATTTTTAATCTTTAGCAAAAAATGACAAAGTTGTGATTATAAACCTTATTGTAAGATAACCAAAGACTTTTGGTAGCAAGAAGATTATTTTTAGTAACTAATGATGGAGGTTTTGGGACCAAAAATCTTGCCCTGAAGTAGCAAAATTTTTGCTGTAAGAAAACATTCTTAATCAGTAAAGAAATGAAGAATTTTGTATTTCTATTCTTTGTTTTTAGATAACCAAATGCTTTGATTTGTGAGATATGTTAAAATCAATAGCAAGAAATTAAAGTTTGCAATTACAAATCTACTTCTAACGTAACCAAAAGTTCTAAGCAGTCACCATTCAGTTTCTTAAGAAGGTCAGTTTTTGGAAAAAGATGGTTGAAGTTTAAGACACTATGCACCTTATGGACATATAGAATCTTATTCAGATCAAGAGTCGAGTTTTTTGTGACCAGTGGATGACTTCATTTTTAGGTAAACAAGTGTTATTGGTATCAAGCAATTCTTAATCGTTTGCTGGAGACGATTAAATTGTAATTATGAACGTTATTCTAAGGTGACCAAAAGTTTTGGCAATAGAAATTATAATCGTTAACAAAGTGTAGAGGTCTTGCTATTAGAGATATCACTCCAACGTGAGTAAACTCGGTCTGGTGACCAAAATTAATTAATCGCAAGGAAAGTGAGGATTTCTGCTATTGGGGTTTTCATTTTTGGCTAACCAAATGCTCTAGTTACTTAGAAACTTTCGAATTAGTAGCAGGAAATAAAAGTTTAGCAATTTTAAACCTCATTCAAAGTTAACCACAAGCTTTAAGCGATGACCATTTTAGTCCTATGGAAGATCAGCATTTTGTCAAAAGAATTGGTCGTTTAAGAAACTAAATATCTTATGGTGAAATATAATTTTTACTCAATAAAGAGACGAGCTTCTTGTGACCAGTTATTGACATTATTATTAGGCAACCAAAAGCCACTTATGAGAGAGACTCTTTAATCATTAACAAAAAATGACAAGGTTGTGATCATAAATTTTGTTGTAAAATAACCAAAGGCTTTAGATAGCAAGTAGTATATTTTTAGTAACTAATGATGGAGGTTTTGGGACCAAAAACCTTACTCTGAAGTAACAAAAATTTTTCTTGTAGGGAAATATTTTCAATCAGTGAAAAAATGAAGAATTTTGTATTTCTATTCTTTGTTTTTAGACAACCAAATGCTTTGAATTGTGAGATATCTTAAAATCAATAGCAAAAAATTAAAGCTTGTAATTACAAATCTACTTCTAACGTAACCAAAAGCTTTAAGCAGTCACCATTCAGTTGCTTTACAAGGTCAGTCTTTGAAAAAAAATTGGTTGTCATTTAAGACACCCAATGATAATATAATTTTTTTATTCGGAACGAAAGTTAAGTTTCTTGTGACCAGTGGGTGATTTCATTTTCAGGTAACCAAATGTCATTGGTATCAAGGAATCCTTAATGTTTTGCAGGAGACGATAAGATTGTAGTCATAGCCATTATTCTAAGGTGACCAAGAGTTTTGGCAAGAAAAACTTATAATCGTTAACGAAGTGTAGAGGTCTTGCAATTAGAGATATCACTCTATTGTGACCAAACTTGGCCTGGTGACCAAAATTATTTAATCACTAGAAAAGTAAGGACTTTTGGTACTGAGGTTTTCATTTTTTGCTAACCAAATGCTCTAGTTATTTAGAAATATTCCAATCAGTAACAAGAAATGAAAGTTTTGCGATTTTAACCCTCATTCTAAGTTAACCACAAGCTGTAGGCGATGACCATTTTAGTCTTTTGGGAGATCAGGATTTGGTAAAAAGAATTGGTCGTTTAATAAATTAAATATCTTATGGCGGCCTCAAATTTTTACTCAATAAGAAAGACGAGCTTCTTGTGGCCAGTTGTGGACATTATTTTCAGACCACCAAAAGCTATTGGTAAGTGAATTTCTTCAATCATTAACAAAAAATGACGACGTGGTGATTGCAAACCCTATTGTAAAATAACCAAAGACTTTAGGTAGCAAGAAGTTTATTTTTAGTAACTAGGGATAGAGGTTTTTTGAATTTAACCTCGCTCTGAGGTAAAAAAACTTTTTCTTGTAAGAAAAATTTTTTAATCAGTAAAAGAATGAGGAATTTTGTATCTCTATTCTTCGTTTTAAGGTAATCAAAGCTTTGATTTATGAGAAACCTTCAAATCCATAGCAAGAAATTAAGGCTTGCGATTACAAAACTAATTGTAATGTAACAAAAAGTTCAAAGTAGCCACCATTCAATTTCTTTAGATGGTCAGTCTTTGGAAAAAAATAAGTTGGCGTGTAAAACACTATACACCTTATGGTAATATGAAATTTTTATTCAGAACAAATTTTGAGTTTCTTGTGACCAGTGGCTGACTTCATTTTTAGATAACCAAGTGACATTAGTATCAAGGAATCCTTAATGGTTTGCAGGAGACGATAAGATTGTAGTCATGAACGTTATTCTAAAGTGACCAAAAGTTTTGACAATAAAAAATTATGATCGTTAACGAAGTGTAGAGGTCTTGGGATTAAAGATATCACTCTAACGTGACCAAACTCGGTCTGGCGACCCAAAATCTTTCATTACTAGAACAGTGAGCACTTCTGCTACTGGCATTTTCATTTTTGGCTTACCAATTTCCCTAGTTACTTAGGAATTTTTAAATCAGAAGCAAGAAATGAAAATTTTGAGATTTTAAACCTCATTCTGAGTAAACCACAAGCTTTAAGCAATGGCCCTTTTAATCTTATTGCAAATCAGAATTTGGCAGATCAAAATGGGCGTTTAAGAAACTAAATATTTTATAGTGGCCCAAAATCTTTATTCAAAAAAATAGACGAGCTTCTTGTGACTAGTAGTTCACATTATTTTTAGGCAACCAAAAGTTCCTGGTAAAGAAAACTCTTTAATCATTAACAAAAGATGACAAGCTTGAAATCATAAGCCCTATTGTAAAATAACCAAAAGCTCTAGGTAACAAGAAGTTTATTTTTAGTAACTAGGGATAGAGGTTTTGCCACCAAAACCTTGCCCTGAAGTAACAAAACTATTTTTTGTGAGAAAAATTCTAAATCAGTAAAGGAATGAGGAATTTTGTATCTCTACTGTTCATTTTCAGGTAATCGAATGCTTTGATTTGTTAGAAACCTTCAAATCAATAGCAAGAAATTAAGGCTTGCAATTACAATCTTAATTCCAATGTAACCAAAGGTCCTAAGCAGTCAGCATTCAGTTTCTTTAAAAGATCAGTCTTTGGAAAAAAAATGACTGTCGTTGAAGACAATATACATCTTATGGTAATATGAAATTTTTATTCAGAACGAAAATAGAGTGTTCAGTGGCTGACTTAATTTTTAGATAACCAAGTGACATTGGTATCAAGGAATCCTTAATCGTTTGCAGGAGACGATAAGATTGTAATCATGAAAGTTATTTTAACATGACCAAGAGTTTTGACAATAGAAGATTATAATCGTTAACGAAGTGTAGAGGTTTTGCGATAGAGACATCACATTAGCGTGACCAAAATCGGTCTGGCGACCAAAAATATGTAGTCACTAAAAAAGTGAGAACTTTAGGTACTGAAATTTTCTTTTTTGGCTAACCAAATGCTCTAATTAGTTAGAAATTTTCGAATCAGTAGCAAGAAATGAAAGTTATGCGATTTTAAACCTCATTCTAAGTTAACCATAAGCTTTAAGCAATGACCATTTTAGTCTTATGGGCGATCAGAAGTTGGCGAATGGAATTGGTCATTTAAGAAACAAAATATCTTATGGTGGCCTAAAATTTTTACTAAATAAGAAAGACGAGCTTCTTAAGATCAGTTGTTGCCGTTATATTTAGACAATCGAAAGCTAATGATAAGAAATTATCTTTAATTATTAGCAAAAAATGACCCCGTGGTGATTGCGAACCCTATTGTAGTATAACCAAAGACTTTAGATAGCAAGAAGTTTATTTTTAGTAACTAGGGATAGAGGTTTTGTGAATTTAAACCTCGCTGTGAGGTAAAAAAACTTTTTCTTGTAAGAGAAATTTTTTAATTAGTAAAAGAATGAGGAATTTTGTATCTCTCTTCTTCGTTTTAAGGTAATCAAAGCTTTGACTTATGAGAAACTTACAAATCCATAGCAAGAAATTAAGGCTTGCGATTACAAGCCTAATTGTAATGTAACAAAAAGTTCTAAGTAGCCACCATTCAATTTCTTTAGATGGTCAGTCTTTGAAAAAAGATAAGTTGGCGTGTAAAACACTATACACCTTATGGTAATATGGAATTTTTATTCAGAACAAATTTTGAGTTTCTTGTGACCAGTGGCTGACTTTATTTTTAGATAATCAAGTGACATTGGTATCAAGGAATCCTTAATGTTTTGCAGGAGACGATAAGATCGTAGTCATGAACGTTATTCAAAAGTAACCAAAAGTTTTGGCAATAAAAAATTATGATTGTTAACGAAGTGTAGAGGTTTCGGGATTAGAGACATCACTTTAACGTGACCAAACGGTCTGGTGACCAAAAACATTTCATTACTAGAAAAGTGAGCACTTCTGCTACTGGCGTTCTCATTTTTGGCTTACCAAATGCTCTAGTTACATGGGAATTTTTAAATCAGAAGCATGAAAAGAAAATTTTGAGATTTTAAACTTCATTCTAAGTAAACCACAAGCTTTAAGCAATGACTATTTTAATCTTATTGCAAATCAGGATTTGGTAAATAGAAATGGTCGTTTAAGAAATTAAATATCTTATAGTGGGCCAAAATTTTTCCCCAAAAAGATAAACGAGCTTCTTGTGACTAGTAGTTGACATTATTTTTAGGCAACCAAAAGCTATTGGTTAAAAAACTCTTTAATCATTAACAAAAGTTGACAAGATTGAAATCATAAGCCCTATTGTAAAATAACCAAAGGCTTTAGGCAACAGGAAGTTTATTTTTAGTAACTAGGGATAGAGGTTTTGCCACCAAAACCTTGCCCTGAAGTAACAAAACTTTTTTTTGTAAGAAAAATTCTTAATCAGTAAAGAAATGAGGAATTTTGTATCTCTACTGTTCATTTATAGGTAACAAAATGCTTTGATTTGTTAGAAACCTTCAAATCAATAGCAAGACATTAAGGCTTGCAATTACAATCTTAATTCTAATGTAACCAAAGGCTCTAAGCAGTCAGCATTCAGTTTCTTTAAAAGGCCAGTCTTTGGAAAAAAATTGATTGTCGTTGAAGACAATATACATCTTATGGTAATATGAAATTTTTATTCAGAACGAAAATTGAGTGTTTAGTGGTTGACTTAATTTTCAGATATCCAAGTGACATTGGTATCAAGGAATCCTTAATCGTTTGCAGGAGACGATAAGATTGTAATCATAAAAGTTATTTTAACATGACCAAGAGTTTTGACAATAAAAGGTTATAATCGTTAACGAAGTGTAGAGGTCTTGCGATAGAGACATCACATTAGCGTGACCAACTTCAGGTACTGAGGTTTTCTTTTTCGGCTAACCAAATGCTCTAATTACTTAGAAATTTTTAATCAGTAGCAAGAAATGAAAGTTGTGCGATTTTAAACCTCATTCTCAGTTAACCATAAGCTTTAAGCAATGACCATATGGGCGATCAGAATTTGGCGAATATAATTGGTCATTTAAGAAACTAAATATCTTATGGTGGCCTAAAATTTTTACTCAATAAGAAAGATGAGCTTCTTGTGATTAGTTGTTGACTTTATTTTTAAACAACCGAAAGCTAATGATAAGAAATTATCTTTAATCATTAGCAAAAGATGACAAAGTTGTGATTATAAACCTTATTGTAAGATAACCAAAGGCTTTCAGTAGCAAGAAGTTGATTTTTAGCAACTAAGGATAGAGGTCTTGCGACCAAAATCTTCGCTCGGAGGTAACAAGACACTTTCTTATAAGAAGAATTTTTTTAGTCAGTGAAAGAATGAGGAATTTTCTAACTCTATTCATTGTTTTACGGTAACTAAATGCTTTGATTTCTGAGAAACCTTCAAATCAAAAGCATGAAATGAAAGCTTGCAATTACAAGCTTAATTCTAACATAACCAAGAGCTCTAAACAGTCATTATTCAGTTTCTTTAGCAAGTCAGTTTTTGGAAAAAATTAGGTTGTCGTTTAAAAGACTATACACCTTATGGCAATATAAAATTTGTATTCAGAACAAAAGTTGAGTTTCTTGTGACCAGTGGCTGACTTTATTTTTAGGTAACCAAGTGTCATTGATATTAAGGATTCCTTAATTGCTTGCAGGAGACGATAAAGTTGTAATCATGAGCGTTATTCTAAGGTGACAAAAAGTTTATCCAATAAAAAATTATAATTGTTAACGAAATGTGAAGGTTTTTGCTATTAGAAACATCTAACGTGACCAAGTTCGGCCTGGTGCTCAAAAATATTTTATCACTAGGAATGTGAGGACTTCAGGTAAAGAAGTTTTTAATTTAGGCTAACCAAATGCTATAGTTATTTAGAAATTTTCTAATCAGTGGCAAAAAATAAAAGTTTTGCGATTTTCAACCTCATTCTAAGTTAACCACAAGCTTGAAGCGGTGACCATTTTAGTCTTTTGGGAGATCAGGATTTGGCGAAAAGAAATGGTCGTTTAAAAAACCAAATATCTCATGGTTGCCCAAAGTTTTTACTCAATAAAAAAGACGAGTTTCTCGTGACCAGTGGTTGACTTTATTTTTAGACAACCAAAAGCTATTGGTAAGAGAATCTCTAATTATTAGCTATAGATCGCGTTCTTGTATTTGTTTCCATAAAATTTTAATCGTTAAAAAATTTGATATCTTGCCATAAGGATCTTCATTTTTTGGCAACCAAGTGTCTTAGTTAGTGACCAATATTTTATCAGCGGCAAGAGGTGAAAAACGGTAAAACTGTTGCCGATTAAGTAGATGCAGCAAAGACTGGATGTTGCATCAAAATTTTTCATAAAAATTTTAGGAAAATTTAGAAATTATGATCACAAATTAAATTAGTGTTTGAAGTGGTGAAATATCAAGACTGCGTTTAAGTGTTACCAACTGCATAAAACCAAAAATAAATCTGTACCAACATGCACGTGCTTCCGCCCCCTCTATGAAAACTCCCTGTCGATTAGACCTATGTCGCGATTCCTGTCGTAACAAGACTAAGCGGACTTTAACGACAGTTGTCTCTTGTTCGACTTCGCTTTTAAGTTGGCGCTTCTTTTGTGCCGCCGTTGTGCTGAGAAGGCGGGAAAAAAAAGCGTCGCCCGCTGCGATTCAACAAGCTGTTAGGCGCGCAAAGTTTTATTGGAGATTGCTGTTTCGATATCGGAACGTTGGCACAATAATCGAGGGAGGTCGGAAATTTCGACCAAAACCTCCTCGTCTCACCCTCAATCCCTATCACGTCGTGTTTTTCTCTTTTGCCTCCAACCCCCCCATCCCCGACATTGCCATGAGAAATTGCAAAACTCGCGCCGCCACCACCCGAAATGATCCATAACGATCGCGGTCTATTGAAGCGATTCTTTCCACCAACAAACAATAAGAGATTTATTAAGAAGAATATAATCGTTTTTGTGGGACGGTCGCAACGATAATTTTTTGTCGATTATGAGGGATTGAGGGGATGGTGAAGCAAGATGATCGGAATCGTCAAGGGAGTTGCATGAGTTTGCACGTGAACATCGTGGTTGACTTTGGAGGTTGCGGCGGAATTCTAGTCGGTAATTAATTAAAGTTTCTTGTTGCGTTACGTTAACGTATTGCGGTTGAGATTCGCTAATTTGCCAACTTAATGTGAGTCAGTGGTTCAGGAGTATACGTCTTTTGTGCATCCGCTATTCGGAAAGTTTCGACGTCCAAAATTGTAGAACACAACATACCTCGAGGGTGGTGAAAGTTGAGGAAGGACCAAGATTGGCATAGATAACGAACGGAATTTATCTTAAGGGAAAGTCTGAGAAACACTTCCGATTTCTCACGTACTCAAGATAAAATTAACGTCTTACAATCCGCTAGTCCAGATGTGTGTAGAAATTTAGAAATTTGGGATATATTTCTGGGTTTTGGAAAATTTTCAAAAATTAAAATTTTTACAAATCTCAAACGCCCAAATCTTTCAAGTCTGTACAACTGATCCAACGTCAATAGGTAAACTTAATTGATTTTTCGATAGCTTTTATACCGTGGTAAAATTCAAGTTGTAAGTGTCTAAATAGAAAAGTTCGAATTTTTTATTTTGACAGCAATCGTTGTGGGCCGGCCAAAAGATTATTCTCTGGTGCGTTCTGATTTGCCTTTCTCGATTTCGGACTTAGTTCCACAAATTACGGTATAAAATTGAACTTTTTCGAAAGACTATAGAAATGCAAATTTTTGAAAGACTCAAACTTTGCTAGCCACTTTAGTTGACTTTTTGATAGCTTTCATACCGTTGTAAGATTAAAATTTTAAGTGTAAATAAAAAAGTTCGAATTTTCCATTTTGACAAAAATTTTCACAGATTCCGGCGAAAATACTATTTCTGATATATTTTGTTTTGGTCTTCTTGATTTCAGGCTTGGCTTGTCAAATTTCAGCACAGATTTTTACTATTTCGAAAAAATCTACAAAAGTAGAGATTTTTCCAAATTTAAAACCTCAATAGCCCCTCGAGTTTCTACGTTACATCGAATCCAAGTACATCATTTTAATTTACTTGTAAAGAACTTTCCAACGATGGAAAAATGAGAATATTTTCGCTCTAAATAAAAAAGTACTTTTCCTGGCGAATGATAAAAATTTGGATTTTGGAATTTTTAAAGTGACACATCTTCGAAATTAAAATCAAAATCCGATTTCACCGTTGCGTTATACTAATCCGACAGATTAAGATGAAATGATAAAACGTTCGACAAAAATTGCAATATTTTCGAAAAAAAAATTCTACCTCAATCGATAAAATTTTTGAAAAATGCTGAAATGCGAACCAATCCCGCTGAGCCAATCAAAGTAAGTTTTTCTAACTTAATTTATCGCTTTGATATTATTTTTACAATTGGTTAGTCAGTTATCGGGATATATTTCCGGTGTTTGAAGAAAGTATACAAAAATTTAAAATCTTACAAATTTCAAACGTCTAAATCTTCTTGATCCTGTGCAACTTATTTAACGTCAATAAGTTAATTTAATCGAATTAGCGATAGCTTTTATATCGTGGTAAGATTCAAGTTCTACGTGTGTAATTAAAAAAGTTCAAATTTTCAGTTTTGACAAAAATTTTCACAAATTCCGGCGGAAATACTATTTCTGATGTATTTTGTTTTGGTCTTCTTGATTTTAGGCTTGGCTTGTCAAATTTCAGCACAGGATTTTACTATTTCGAAAAAATTTACAAAAGTAGAGATTTTTTCAAATTTCAAACCTCAATAGCCACTCGAGTTTTTACGTTACATCGAATCCAAGTACATCATTTTAATTTACTTGTAAAGAACTTTCCATCGATGGAAAAATGAGAATATTTTCGCTCTAAATAAAAAAGTACTTTTCCTGGCGAATGATAAAAATTTGGATTTTGGAATTTTTAAAGTGACACATCTTCGAAATTAAGCGCTCAAATCAAAATCCGATTGCACCGTTGCGTTATACTAATCTGACAGATTAAGATGAAATGGTAAAACGTTCGACAAAAATTGCAATATTTTCGAAAAAAAATTCTACCTCAATCGATAAAAATTTTGAAAAATGCTGAAATGGAAACCAATCCCGCTGAGCCAATCAAAGTAAGTTTTCTAACTTAATTTATCGCTTTGATCTTATTTTTACAATTGGTTAGTCAGTTATCGGGATATATTTCCGGTGTTTGAAGAAAGTATACAAAAATTTAAAATCTTACAAATTTCAAACGTCTAAATCTTCTTGATCCTGTGCAACTTATTTAACGTCAATAAGTTAATTTAATCAAATTTGCGATAGCTTTTATATCGTGGTAAGATTCAAGTTCTACGTCTGTAATTAAAAAAGTTCAAATTTTCAGTTTTGACAAAATTTTTTACAAGTTCTCGGGATTTCTTTTATTAATCGATTGCTGAGATGCAATCGATCGTCATATATCGGCAAAAATATTATTATTTGACATATTTTATTCCGATTTTATGAATTTCGGGCTTGGTTTGTTGAATTTCAGCATAGATTTGCAGTATTTCGAAAAAGTTTACAAAAACTGTGATTCTTCCAAATTTCAAACCTCGATAGCTACTCGAGTTTTAAGGTTATATCGAATCCAAAAACACCAACTTAATCGACTTTCAAAGGGCTTGTCAACAAGGGCAAAATGAGAATCCGGTTGCTGTAAATAAAAATGTACCCTTTCTGGCCAATGGTAAAAATTTAAATTTTTGAATCTTTATAGTGTCATATCTTCGAAATTAAGCGTTCAAATCAGAATCCGATTGCGCCGGCATTACACACAAATCTAACAGGTTAAGATAAAATGATAAAACGCTTATCAAAAATTGCAATATTTTGGAAAAGAAATTTCTGCCTCAATCGATAAAAATTTTGAAAAATGCTAAAATGGAAAACAATCCCGCTGAGCCAATCAAAGTAAGTTTTTCTAACTTAATTTTTTGCTTTGATCTTATTTTTACATATTGTTAGTCAATTATTGAAATATATTTCCGGTGTTTGAGAAAAGTCTATAAAATTTTGTTTGTTACAAATTTCAAACGCGCATATCCTCTTGAACCTGTGCAAATTATCCAACGTCAATATGCCAATTTAATCGACTTTTCGATAGCTCTCATACCGTGGTAAAATTCAAGTTCTAAGTCTCTAAATCAAGAAATTCGAATTTTCAGTTTTGACAAAAATTTTCACAAATTCTCGGGATTTATTTTGTTAATCGACTATTGAGATGCAATCGATCGTTATGTGTTGGCAAGAATATCATTTTGTGATGTATCTTGTTCTGCTTTTCTCGATTTTGGGTTTGGTTTGTTGAATTTCAGCATAGATTTGCAGTATTTCGGAAAAGTCTACAAAAATTGTAATTTTTCCAAATTTCAAACCTCGATAGCTACTCGAGTTTTAAGGTTATATCGAATCCAGAAACACCAACTTAATCGACTTTCAAAGGGCTTGTCAACAAGGGCAAAATGAGAATCCGGTTGCTGTAAATAAAAATGTACCCTTTCTGGCCAATGGTAAAAATTTGAATTTTGGAATCTTTATAGTGTCATATCTTCGAAATTAAGCGTTCAAATCAAAATTTGATTGCGCCAGTATTACACACAAATCTAACAGGTTAAGATAAAAAGATAAAACGCTCATCAAAAATTGCAATATTTTCGAAAAAAAAATTCTGCCTCAATCGATAAAAATTTTGAAAAATGCTTAAATGGAAACCAATCCCGCTGAGCCAATCAAAGTAAATTTTTCTAACTTAGTTTTTTGCTTTGATCTTATTTTTACATTCGGTTAATCAATTATTAGAATATAATTCCAGTGTTTGAGGAAAGTCTACAAAAATTTTGATTGTTACAAATTTCAAACGCGCATATCTTCTTGAACCTGTACAACATATCCAACGTCAATATGCCAATTTAATAAACTTTTCGATAGCTCTCATACCGTTGTAAAATTCAAGTTCTAATTGTCTAAATAAAGAAGTTCGAATTGTCAGTTTTGACAAAAATTTTCACAAATTCTCGAGATTTATTTGGTTAATCGACTGTTGAGATGCAATCGATCGTTATGTGTAGGCAAAAATATCATTTTCTGATGTACCTTGTTCCGCTTTTCTCGATTTTGGGCTTGGTTTGTTGAATTTCAGCATAAATTTGCAATATTTCGAAAAAGTCTACAAAAATTGTGATTTTTCCAAATTTCAACCTCGATAGCTACTCGAGTTTTAAGGTTATATGGAATCCAAAAACACCAACTTAATCGACTTTCAAAGGGCTTGTCAACAAGGGCAAAATGAGAATCCGGTCGCTGCAAATAAAAATGTACCCTTTCTGGCCAATGGTAAAAATTTGAATTTTGAAATACTTATAGTGTCATATCTTCGAAATTAAGCGTTCAAATCAAAATCCGATTGCGCCGGTATTACACACAAATCTAACAGATTAAGATAAAATGATAAAACGCTCATCAAAAATTGCATTATTTTCGAAAAAAAATTTTTACCTCAATCGATAAAAATTTTGAACAATGCTAAAATGTAAACCAATCCCGCTGAGCCAATCAAAGTAAATTTTTTTAACTTAATTTTTTGCTTTGATCTTATTTTTACATTCGGTTAGTCAATTATTGGAATATCTTTCCGGTGTTTGAGGAAAGTCTATAAAACTTTTGATTGTTACAAGTTTCAAACGCGCATACACTCTTGAACCTTTGCAACTGATCCAACGTCAATATGCCACTTTAATCGACTTTTTTGATAGCTTTTATAACGCGGTAAAATTCAAGTTCTAAGTGTCTGAATAAGGAAGTTCAAATTTTCAGTATTGACAAAGATTTTCACAAATCTTCGGGATTTATTTTGTTAATCGACTGTTGAGATGCAATCGATCGTTATGTGTTGGCAAGAATATTATTTTCTGATGTATCTTGTTCTGCTTTTCTCGATTTTGGGTTTGGTTTGTTGAATTTCAACATAGATTTGCAGTATTTCAAAAAAGTCTACAAAAATTGTGATTTTTCCAAATTTCAAACCTCGATAGCTACTCGAGTTTTAAGGTTATATCGAATCCAGAAACACCAACTTAATCGACTTTCAAAGGGCTTGTCAACAAGGGCAAAATGAGAATCCGGTTGCTGTAAATAAAAATGTACCCTTTCTGGCCAATGGTAAAAATTTTAATTTTGGAATCTTTATAGTGTCATATCTTCGAAATTAGGCGTACAAATCAAAATCCGATTGCGCCGGTATTACACACAAATCTAACAGATTAAGATAAAATGATAAAGCGCTCATCAAAAATTGCAATATTTTTGAAAAAAAAATTCTGCCTCAATCGATAGAAATTTTGAAAAATGCTAAGATGTAAACTAATCCCGCTGAGCCAATCAAGGTAAATTTTTCTAACTTAGTTTTTTGCTTTGATCTTATTTTTACATTCGGTTAGTCAATTATTAGAATATATTTCCAGTGTTTGAGGAAAGTCTACAAAAATTTTCATTGTTACAAATTTCAAACACGCTTTTTCTCTTGAACCTGTGCAACTTATCCAACGCCAATATGCCAATTTAATCGACTTTTTCGATAGCTCTTATACCGTGGTAAAATTTAAGTTCTAGGTGTCTAAATAAGGAAGTTCGAATTTTCAGTTTTGACAAAAATTTTCACAAATTCTCGGGATTTATTTTGTTAATCGACTATTGAGATGCAATCGATCATTATGTGTTGGCAAGAATATCATTTTGTGATGTATCTTGTTCTGCTTTTCTCGAGTTTGAGTTTGGTTTGTTGAATTTCAACATAGATTTGCAGTATTTCGAAAAAGTCTACAGAAATTGTGATTTTTCCAAATTTCAAACCTCGATAGCTACTCGAGTTTTAAGGTTATATCGAATCCAGAAACACCAACTTAATCGACTTTCAAAGGGCTTGTCAACAAGGGCAAAATAAGAATCCGGTTGCTGTAAATAAAAATGTACCCTTTCTGGCCAATGGTAAAAATTTGAATTTTGGAATCTTTATAGTGTCATATCTTCGAAATTAAGCGTTCAAATCAAAATCCGATTGCGCCGGTATTACACACAAATCTAACAGATTAAGATAAAATGATAAAACGCTCATCAAAAACTGCATTATTTTCGAAAAAGAATTTTTACCTCAATCGATAAAAATTTTGAACAATGCTAAAATGTAAACCAATCCCGCTGAGCCAATCAAAGTAAATTTTTTTAACTTAATTTTTTGCTTTGATCTTATTTTTACATTCGGTTAGTCAATTATTGGAATATCTTTCCGGTGTTTGAGGAAAGTCTACAAAAATTTTGATTGTTACAAATTTCAAACGCGCATAGCCTCTTGAACCTGTGCAACTTTTCCAATGTCAATCAAAGTATGTTTTTCTAACTTAATTTATTGCTGAGTGTCAATTATCAGGATACATTTGCGGTTTTTGGAAAAAGTCTACTAAAATTTTCTGCAAATTTCAAACGCCCATACAACTTATCGAAAGTCAATAAGCCTATTTAATTTACTTTTCGATAGCTTTCGTAACGTGGTAAAATTCCAGTTCTAGTGTGTAAATAAAAAAAATTGAATTTTCAGCTTTTGCACCCTTTTTGAAAATTTAGAAATTTAGAAACAATTTTAACTCCCTTAATAGATCAAAATTCATCACTTCGAAAATTTCTCAGAAACAAACTCAGCATAAATTACGCCAAATTGTTTTTTAATTTAAAATTTTTTTGGAGTATCGCGGTTCGAAACAATATTGGCCCCATCATCGAGCTTTGCGGCGCACTTGTTCAAATTGTATTTTTCAAAGATTCAGTGTCAGTTTCATGTTCCGGTTGGTTGAACGTACAAGAGTAAAAAATGTTACACGAATATAGCAGCAATTTCCCCAGTAACTAGTTGATTGGTGGTGTCGTTCAAATAACGTGTACACTTCATATTTTCCATTCGAATAAGTTGAAAATAAATTTTTTGCTTCGTTATTGTGTTTTCCTGGTTTCGTTCGATCGCTATTGTTCTCGAATTGCGTTCCACTCGACTCCCGATAAGGCAATAAAACGGCGTCGCTCAGGTAAATGTTTGGTTATTTCTCAGAGGATTCCCGGTGGACGATGAATAATGTCCGGAATTACGCAACGTCATTGGATGCCGTGACTCTTGTCGTTGCGATACAAGAAACTTAAAAAATCGTCCTCCTACTCGTATATCATTCGAAAAGTCTAGACACCAAAATTCGTTTCCATCTTGGATGAAGTTTTCTTTTTGATTGACGTAAGTTGATGCTAGTTGCAAGCTCAACACAACTTCTAAATTGCCAGCTACTCAAGTATTGTCATTAAAGTTTAACTAGGACCTGAATAGGCACTTAAATCAAGCCAGTTCGGGTATTCAAATGAGCACAATAGACGTCTGTATAAACAGGGCGCTTAACAAACAATTTAATAACCGAATTTATAACGCCGATTAATAACGGAACAGGGGGGGGGGGGGTTGGCGAAATTGTTAATATCCAAAAACGAAACGATTTTCGAAAATTACGTCGGAGGTTTTTGTTCAAAAAACACGTGACGTCGCCGAAATTGCGGCAAAAAAATTTTGGCCGGTCAGCTCGATCCGCATAAATTTGTCGTGCGACATTTTTAACTGCGGCGTCGCGACTCTTTTATGTATGCTAAGTGAGCCATCCGCCCACACACGAGCGAAATTATTATCAGATCCGGTTGCGATTTATCCCTGTGACTCGCCACTCCCTCGACTTCCGCGATAAATTCGGTTTTTCCGGAAAAATCCGGGAGCGTCATTAAGGGCCGTTCACGCGACGTCGTAAATTAAACGGAGGCGGGCAAAAAAATTTTTTTTCAACAGGTGTGTGTGGAGGAGAAATTGAGGGATGATTTTCGATATTATTCCGGCTCTGGTGGTGAAACTGACGTTATAACGTTATTGCTATCGGCCAAAGCGATACGGGTTTAATCGAAATTTTGAATGCAGTTGTGTACGTAACGGTAATTAGATAGGAACAAATAACTATTGAGGGTATGAAATGACGTCATAAACAGTTTGTTAATAATTATCGTGTTGTGAAAATACGTTATCATAGAGGCAGCTTTGAGGATAGAGAAAGCCAAGAATTAGTTTCAAAATTCTATGCACCTACCCCTATTTCATATCTTCTGCACCAACTGTGATAACAGTTTCTTTCAACAATTTTTTTTGTTTTTATATTCTTAATTAAAATTTTACCACCACTATGCAGTCAGAAATGTCGAAATATTGCTTTACTGTTTTCTGTTTATTTATTCTCTACCTCCCCTTTTTTAAATTTTGCTGACACTTTTTTCTTAAATTATTTCAAGTCATTTCGTCTTTGTTCACTATTTCTTTGTTGTCTTTATTTATATTAAAAAACTTTTCTTAGCAAATTTTGATCTATTCTTTTTCTATCTGGTTCTTTTTCTTCATTTTTGTTTTTTATTAGATTCTCCAACGCTTTGAAATAAAATTTCATATACTTCTGCTACTGTGTCTCTTTTTATACAAAATACAACTCGATAGTTTGTCCTTGTCTTACGAGGGTGATTTTCTAAAGTAAGCTGCTTTAGATTTGACCAGAAATTGCTTAACTAATCCATTGGTAGATGTACTATTTATTGTCTACGCTACTGACGCTCCCCAAATTTTATTGTAAATTTAAAAATTCTGTTTCACACTTTTTCTTCAGGTAATTTTAATCAAATTCTTTGGAACCATTTAATAACTTTGTTGATTTACAGTGTGCCTCAATAAATAAAATATTTAAAATTGCTGAAATAGACATCAATCATTGTGAGCTAGCAAAAAAAGATTAAAAAAAATATATTTGTTGATCTTGTTTTTGGAGTCGATTTTTGCCATAGATTTCTAATATTTTATCAAAATGCAAAAAAAAAATTCAACTTGAGACTATAAATTATTTTAGATGTGAATGCATTAGTTCAATCCACTTTAAAAAAACCTTTTAGCATTAATTAAATGGAAACTCAAATTGTGCAACTAAGAAAGTTTAAAATTCCACTTCTGACAAAAATTTTGCTCAGACATTTCGAATCATGGTAACCTCGAAATTATGCTCTTAAATTGAAATTGGTTTCCTGCGTCTTGTTACGCTGATTAATATCTTTAAAATAACATCAAAAAAAGTTTATCGAAAATTCAAAAATTTTTGGAAAAATTTCTATCTCAATCGATTTAAATTTTAAAAAATATAAAAATGGACAGCAATCGCTGCTCTAACTGAATGACAATGCTATCGTCTACCGTAATTCGTCTGGTTAATATTTGTTTCGAGCTTGGTTTGTCAATAATTAAAAGTTGATTTCAGTTTTTTGAAAAAAGATACAAAAATCGAAATTTTTGATTGCACTTTACTAATGTAATTGCATCAAGTGTTTACAAAAACATTTCTATTTCAATTGATTTACAGAAATTTACAGAAATCAAAATTTATGCTCGCACTTTACGAATGTATCTGCATCAAATTTTTGAAAAAATTTTCTATATCAATCCATTTAATTTTTTAAAAATGTAAAATTGGACAAAATTGCTGTAAACGAACGTAATTCGTCTGATTCATTTTTTTTCGGACTCGGTTTGTCAATTATCAGAACTGAAAACTAGTTTTTTGAAAAAGGGTACAAAAATCGAAATTTTTGCTCGCACTTTACGGATGTATCTGCACTAAATTTTCAAAAAAAATTTTTTTATCAATCCGTTTAATTTTTCAAAAATGTAAAATTGAACAAAATTGCTGTAAACGAACGTAATTCGTTGGTTAATATTTTTTTCTTACTCGATTTGTCAATTAATAGAACTGAATTCTAATTTTTAGAAAAAAGTACAAAAATCGAAATTTTTGCTCAAACTTTGCTAATGTAACTGCATTAAATTAAAAAGATCTATCTTTATCGATTTAATTTTTCAAAAATGCAAAAATGGACAAAATTGCTGTAAACGAACGACAGTGCCATTTTGAAACGTAATTTGTCTGATTAATATTTTTTTTGGACTCAGTTTGTCAATTATCAGAACTGAATTCTTGTTTTTTAAAAAAGGGTACCAAAATCGAGATTCTTACTCAAAGTTTACGAATGTAACTAAATAAAATTTTAAATTTTTCTTATCCCAATCGATTTAATTTTTCAAAAATACAAAAATGGACAAAATTGCTGTAAACTAACAATAGTGCTATTTTGTAACGTAATTAGTCTGGTTAATATTTTTTCGATTTAGATTGTCGATTATTAAATCTGAATTCTAGTTTTTTGAAGAAGGGTACAAAAATCCAAATTTTTGCTCAAACTTTAACAATGTAACTGCATCCAATTTTTCAAAAAATTTCTATCTTAATCGATTTAATTTTTCAAAAGTGCAAAAATTGACAAAATTGTTTTAAGCGAACAACAGTGATATTTTGAAACGTAATTAGTCTGATTAATAATTTTTTTCATTTACTTTAAATTTTTAATTTTGAAAAAATTTTGTTAAAAATTTTAAATCCTTACAACTTCAAAATTATGAACTCAAATTAAATTAAAATTTGTTGGTAAAATTATATTAAGGAAACGGAGACCTTTAAAATAATACCAAAAATTGGTTATTAAAAATTTCAAAATTTCGAAAATATTTTTCGCTTTTTCGATTAACATTTTAATTTTTTTAATAAACACCAATAGCACTGAGTCAACAAAATTAACATTCCTTGATGTAATTTGCTTTGCTGATCTCAATTCTAGACTCAGTTTGGCAATTATTTGCTAGAATTTTTAGTTTTTCGAAAAGAGTATAAAAATTAATTTTTTTCAAAGTACCAACAAAAATTTGTAAGTCATCAGCATTGTGATTGGATCAGTTTAATCGAAGTAGCTTTAAAAAAGTAGTAAAATTTCAATTATTTAGATAAGAAGTTTAGATTTTCCGAAATTTGGACCTTGTAAAAATTTTGACACTACATATTGAAAATCGTTTTATTTATTTTTCATTATTTCAGTAGGCAATGGGAGTAAATAAGATGATAAAATCTTTCATTCTTTTCGGCTTGTTGGTAGTGTTATTATTTTTTTATTTATTATGATTTTTGTCTCTTGTCTCATTTCCAATATATTTTTGTCCTTTACTTATTATTCATATAAAAATTAGGGCCACACAATTTGTAGTGTTTTCGTTGTCATTTCACAATGTTCTTACTATTCTCAGCTTTATTTAAAAAAAATTTCTAATATTTTTCACGTTAAACTTCTTTAATGTGTTTTGCCAATTCTATTTAATATCCAATTGACAATTTTTGTACTTCCTTTATTACTTAAACCAATTGATGTGCGTAATCTCTTTATTTTTGCTCTCATCTGCTTAAAAACTTTCTTGTTTGTAATTTTTTCCATTTTTTTATCCTTCGCGTTCAGGATTTCTCTAAAATCTTTCTTAGCTCATTTATTGCCATTTAGGGAGTGCGAGTACAAAATTGATTTCTTCGAAATTCTGTTAAGGCAGCTTGATTGCGAAATTAATTTCCTTTAGCGCGAATAGGCAATAAGAAAGCGAATAGTTGCTACGTCCTTATCCCTTTAATTTTAATCTAAATTTAACAAATTAATAATTCTGTGAGTTTTCCTTCTGCATCCAGCAGCAATGAATCCACTTCAAAACTAACCGATATAAATATAAATTGGACCATTCTTGCAGTTTTTACGAGATAACGTCAATAAATAATGATTTAAGACTAGAAACATGAAAATATCTTCGATCCTATTGGCCGCCATAATTCACGAGATCTGATCCGACACAATAAAACACGAACCGGAAGATGTCGAAAAAGCATCAACTCCTGCTACCATTTCATTACGTCAGGTAATTTCGATTTTGTCGTCATTAAGTTGAGGAATATCGCCATCGTCAATTTATTTAAAACCGTTCGATTTGGCGACTCGCATTCCCTCGGGAATTTTTTCAATTTATCCCCGATTCTCGTCCGATAACGACACCGATAAAAATCTTCCACCAACTTCCTCCCAGTTTCCTGTTAATATTTAAATCTGCACCGGAAATCATGACTGCACTATAACTTCGAAGACTGTTGAATAATTCTAAATCCTTTCGCGTCTTGTACTTAGTGTTGCATTTTCTCAATTCCTCCCGTTATTCGTGCATAAATAAATAATGCAAAATGGCCGCAACGAGAAAACTACTTAAGCATTCTTTTGCGACTACTACAAAGGACATGTATAGAGAAACTTTCAGTGAAGTTCAACTTTGATGGTTTATGGTAATGTTGCGTTCGCTACTATCGGTTATCAATTAGTAAACGGTAATTAGGCGATTAACTGAACATCGAGTGCATTTAGCTGATGGTTCAATTATGCAAAAAGTGTCTTTGATTTATTCGAATTGATGCCAGCGGTTTCAACTTTGACCGATGATTTTTCGATGAGTTTACTCCTGAATTAATTGATGGGATGATTGAAGGACTAATTGTATTATTACACGTTTAACTGCTAATCGAGGTCAGTTGAGTAATTTGATGGAATGTTTGCGGTGGTAATTGTTCACAATTACGTTCCTGTTAATTATCGAGCAAGTGGTAAGGACCGATCGACGTTGAAAGGAGATTTTTACCGAATTCCTTCTAATCGCCCAGCGTACAAGAAATTGGAGAAAAACATTCACAAATCTTTGCCTAAAATCCACAATTTTTTAAAAAAATTGCAAATTTTTTGAAACTGTTAAGACCAGATTTGAAAGATTTTAATTTATCTAATAAACTAAATAGTTGAACAAAATTACAAAGAGGTATTCACTGAGTTTTTTCCAGTATTTTTTTCTACTCAAGACAGTGGAAAAAATTTCTAAATCTCTCCCCTAATCTTTGGAATTTGTACAAAAATTAAAGAAACTACCAGGAAGTTTTAAGTAATTAAATCACTAACTGAAAGAGCTGCGCAGTACAATAAAAATGTTTTTTAATTTTTTCCAATAGCCCGCTCCAATGAACATCATAGAAAGAACATTCCAAAATCTTTCTTCTGAGTCCTTGAATTTATTTTGAAATCTTCGAAATTTTTGGAGCGTGCTGAGAGATGCAGAATAGGGGTTAAATCGAAAATTTTTGGTCCTTCAAGCCGGAGCAGCAAAAGTTAATATTGCTAAAAGAAAAGTTGAACGCGGTACATATAACGGGAATCTTTATCTTTTCCAACTGGATAGCAAATGTGAGCTCTAAAATTAGACTTGTAATTCACATAAAAATTATATTTAATAGTTTATTGAGCTAGAGAGGCAAAAATTGTAGAAATTTCCAGAAAATATTTTTAATATTTTCCTGGATTTATTATGGAAATCCAAGAAATTTTCAAATCTGTTTATAAAATATTAATTTTGCCTTATGTGAAAAACAAATGCATTTTAATTTTTGATGCAATAACCGAAAACTGAAAAATCATGCGCTAAAAAAAATTTGGTCCTTCGAGCTGGATAAGCAATAGCCAATACTTGTAACTCGACTTGTGTTGGGCATAAAATTTTAATTTTAATTTGCAAGCCAAATAAATGAAAAGAAAACAAATGCGCAAAAGTTTTTTAATGTTCTCAAAGAATTGTATAAGTAAAAGTTGAAGAACGGGGCAAATATTGACAAGCTTTAACTCTTCGAACTGGAGCTGCAAATGTAAAGTAAATTTCTAATTGCGCCTTTTGTGATGAAAACATCCCCAAACTTTAGTTCAAAATCTCGGATGCAGTTCGAAGGAACCTTAAGATTTATTATATGCATTAGAAATTTTATCCTATTTTCAAAATCAAAACTTTGAGCCCCGAATTCGATTTATTTCGATATAAAGTTTAAAACAGTTTCATTGCTGGAATTGTTTAAATAAGAGAAGCAAAATTTAGATTATTATTAGTTCTTTTATGTGTTTACCAAAAGATGCAGAATACTAGTTAAATAAAAAATTTTTGGTCCTTCGAGCCGGAGCAGCAAAAGTTAAGATTGGTAACACAATTTGTGTTTGACATAAAATTCGAAATTTTTATTTCTCAAGTTAAACAAAAGTTAAAGGTAGGTAAAAGGTTTTAATGTTCTTATATTTTTCTTTTATAGCAAAATTTGAAAGCGGTAAATATAACGGAAATCTTTATCATTTCCAACTGAATAGCAAATGTGAGCTCTAAGATTGGACTTGTAATTGACATAAAAATCATATTTAATAGTTTCTTGAGCTACTGAGGCAAAAATTGCAGAGATTACCAAAAAACATTTGTAAAATTTTCTTGGATTTATTATGGAAACTTCCAAATTTTCAAATCTATTTATAAAATTTTAATTTTACCCTATGTGAAAAGCAAGTGTCTTTTCATTTTTGATGCAATATCCGAAAGCTGAAAAATTATGCGCAAATAAAAAAAAATTGGTCCTTCGAGCCGGATAAGCAAAAGTCAATACTTGTAACTCGACTTGTGTAGGGCATAAAATTTTAATTTCAATTTGCCAGCTAAATAAATGAAAGGAAAACAAATGCGCAAAAGTTTTTAATGTTTAAAAAAAATTGTATAAGTAAAAGTTGAAGAGCGGGGCAAATATTGACAAGCTTTAACTCTTCGAACTGGAGCTGCAAATGTAAAGTAAATTTCTAATCGTGCCCTTTATGATGAAAACATCCCCAAACTTTAGTTCAAAATCTCGGATGCAGTTCGAAGGAACCTTAAAATTTATTATATGCATTAGAAATTTTATCCAATTTTCAAAATCAAAACTTAGAGCCCCGAATTCGATTTATTTCGATATAAAATTTAAAACAGCTTCATTGCTGGAATCGTTTAAATAAGAGAAGCAAAATTTAGAATATTATTAGTTCTTTTATATGTTTACCAAAAGATGCAGAATAGGAGTTAAATAAAAAATTTTTGGTCCTTCGAGCCGGAGCAACAAAAGCTAAGATTGGTAACACAATTTGTGTTTGACATAAAATTCGAAATTTTTGTTTTCTCAAGTTAATCAAAAGTTAAAGGTAGATAAAAGTTTTCAATGTCCTTATATTTTTCTTTTATAGCAAAATTTGAAAGCGGTAAATATAACGGAAATCTTTATCATTTCCAACTGAATAGCAAATGTGAGCTCTAAGATTGGACTTGTAATTGACATAAAAATTATATTTAATAGTTTCTTGAGCGAGAGAGGCAAAAATTGTAGAGATTACCAAAAACATTTTTAAAATTTTCCTGGATTTATTATGGAAACTTCCAAATTTCCAAATCTGTTTATAAAATTTTAATTTTGCCCTATGTGAAAAGCAAGTGTTTTTTCATTTTTGATGCAATAACCGAAAGCTGAAAAATTATGCGCAAATAAAAAAAATTTGGTCCTTCGAGCCGGATAAGCAAAAGTCAATACTTGTAACTCGACTTGTGTTGGGCGTAAAATTTTAAATTTTGATTTGCCAGCTAAATAAATAAAAGGGAAACAAATGCGCAAAAGTTTCTAATGTTTTCAATAAATTGTATAAGTAAAAGTTGAAGAGCGAAGCAAATATTGACAAGCTTTAACTCTTCGAACTGGAGCTGCCAGTGTAAAGTAAATTTCTTATCGCGCCCTTTGTGATAAAAACATATCTTAATCTGTGTTCAAAATCTTGAATGCAGTTCGAGGAATCCTCTAGATTTTTTATATGCATTAGAAATTTTTTATAATTTTTAAAATCAAAAGTTAGAGCCCCTAAATTAATTAATTTTTTATATATTTTTTTTAGGTTTTACTGTTTTAAAATCTTTGAACTAGAGAAGCAAATAAATTTAATAGTTACTAAACTTTAATGAGATGAGCAAAATCCGCAGAAAAATGTTTAATTGAAATATTATTGGTCCTTTGAGCCGGACCAGCAAAATTAAATACTATAACTCGACTAGTGTTTGGTAAAAAATTCATATTTTTGTTGTTAAAACTAAACAAGTGGAAGGTAAATGGAGGCGCAAACGTTCTCAATGTTTTCTTTTGATAAGCAAAAGTTGACGAGTCGTACATATCGGAAACCTTTAACTTTTCGAACTGGAATAACAAATGTAAAGTTCTGAAATTGAACTTGTGATTGATATAAAATCATATTTTGTAGTTTTTCGAGCTACATAAGTAAAATTTATGGAAATGATCACAAAAGTTTTCAAATTTTTTTGTCAATTTATTGAAGCAATCCGGCAATTGTGCTATGCGGAAAAACGTTCTCAAATTTTTTTTTCAAATCCTAAATGTCCTTCAAAGGAGCGAATAGATTTTTATCACGTTATTTTAAATGAAGAATTTTTGGTTCTTCAAGCCGGAGCATAGAAGCTTAATATCAGCACCTCGATTTGTGTTTGACATATTTTTTTAATAATTTATTTTTCTAGTTAAAAAAGTTAACGAAAAGAGAGTTTCAATATTTTTAATTAACTCGATCTACGAGTTCTAGCTAAATATGTAAAAGTTAGGCAAATATGTTTTTAATATTTTTAGAATTTCATCAATATATGTGAAGTTTATAAATTTTTAAATTGCTGCCACTTTTAGTTGAAAATATAAAACCGTAGAAAGTTTTTATAGTTGTTCAATTATCCTAAACTTAAATAGATAAAAATTGTACTTTTAAATTGGTTCCTTTCGCCTTAAAAAACTAAAAAGTTCAACTAATATTTTAAAAACTAAAGTTTTTTGGGTCCTTCGAGCCGGATGAGGAGTAATTTGATACGCATAAGTAGACTGAAACAGGGTAATATAGTGAAAAGTTTTATTTATTAATTTTTAATAGCACGCTGCGTACATTTTTACGTCATTACTAGAAGTGTTGGTATTATTTATGGTTAAAAAAGTACCAAATCAACAGGTTCCACTGGTTTCACACAAGACGACTCGCAATTCAACTTTTTCTATGATCCTTTGATTTTGTACCTCTCCACTCCCCATCCATCCTCAACGCAATCACGTGCGAGTAAATGTTTTTCTCTCTCAAATTTTTATATTTATTCCGCAAGCCCGATTTCATCCAAACAAATTTCGACGTTTTTTTCTGCCAATTTTTTTTGTAACCCGTCCTAACGAAATTAAAAATCCCTCCTGTCGATCGTGATTTTTGTCCGATTTCCCCATTTCTCTTAAAAAAAGAACGCAAACTTCAATCAAGAGTAGTGCAGCGGAGGGTTAAAAAGCGAGACCCTCTTCAATATCTCACTGCCGGACAAAGCGTCCGGTTAACGTCGACGGTCCAGTTTAATCGTTCCCTCACCTTTCCCCTCGTCTTTTCCCTACGACTTTACAAAAAACACTCCCGGAATAATTACGGAAACGCGTCAGAGGCCCGACCACGTTTCTTAATTACAGGATTAGAGTTGGGGAAGTTCCAATAAATTTTTTTATCAACAAGCCGTTTCGTCAATTACATTGAAAAATTATTAAAGAGATACAAAAAAAGAAAACGAAATTTTGTTTGGAGCGTTTGATGTTAGTTCGGCTGTTAGTGGCGCTCGAAGCGACACACTAACGATATTAAAAGTAACGAACGAAAACGTGAAACCGGAAATGTGGCGTTTTGTTTATGAGTTCAATTTTCAAAGTTGCATATTACCAACATAACAACACTATTAAGGATGAAAGTATGAAAACTACATGGAGATATTTTAATAGAAACTTGCCAGTTTTAGAACTAAAAGGGATAGCGGAATCTCGGAAATGCTACGAAATTTATGAATAAGTGAGCCATGACGCGTCTTTTAGAATATAGAGTACCTACTTGATACAACTGTTACAGTTATTCCATGCAAAACGAATAAGTGCATGCCTTTACCTAAACATGTCCATCATTTATGTATAAGCATTTGCGTGGCGCTACCTACGAAATTGTTGGGAAGTTAATAGAGTCAGTTGAGACTCGAAGTCGTAAAACCGTTTAATATTTAAAGAGGTTTACTTTAAGCAACTTCCGGCTTTTTCGAAATTCAAATTAACCAAAGAAATATCGTACTGAAATTGCTAAATTTTGCAGAATTTATGATGCTGCGCACAAACGAAATTTGTGGTGTTTGGTCAACTAAAATTTATTATCACTAACTAAATGTGATTGCTGAATCAAAGCGATTGAAAATTTACTCAAGCAGCATTTGAGGACGTCACTAATCGAAAACTCACTTTCAAACGTTACTGTAACGCAATTCAACAAAATTTTGTGAGCTAAATTGAAATGCACACAAACCAAATTTGTAGTATCTTGCCCACTAGGAGCCAGTTTCGATGAAAAATTTTAAAAAACATTAACGAAAACTGTAAAGTGGACCAAAAATAAATTTCTAAACTCGAGTAGTGGTGTCTCGTTTACTAAATGCAGCAAATAACTCGAAAGGTACCTCTACGTAACTAGTTTATTTACTAAAAGAAATTGTCTCTTGAAAGTACCGAAAGATGATGCTTCAAGTATTAAAATTCGAAAGTGAAGAAAATACTTTTGAAGATAAAGGAAACAACAAAATTTGGAAAAAGTAATTTTCAATGGGCACAAGCTTGGTTTTGTGGCTTTTGTCCACCAAGAGCAAATTTTGCTAGATGAGTGCCACAGGTAGTGATTTAGCAATGGACATTGAAATTAAGTAACAAAACAACTACTCAATTAAATATTGTTGCACCCAACTATTGCTTTTGGTGTTTCGCTTGTTAAGAGCAAGTTTGGTTTAATCATCTTGATAGGTATCACTTAAAAACGCAAAAATTAAATTGAGCAAAAACGTGTCTTAGAACGTTAAAATGACAAAAAGCAACGGCATTTACCTCTCTAAATAAAAAATGAGCACAATCGTAGTTTGTGGCTTCTTTCCAACTAAGAGCTAATTTTGCTTAAAACGTCCAAAAGTGACTGTTAAAGGTAACATGGAAGTAATTCTAGCAAAAAATGCAAAAGTTAAGTCAAATTGTAGTGGCATGTGAAGTCTTGTGTCTCTACCTTATTAGGAATATTTATCTCTTGACAGTTTTGGAAGATGGTTGCAAAATTATATGTTGAAAATCATCAAGACACTTTTCGAAACGTCAAAGAAAGTCATGAAACTAAATTTGCAAAAATTAATCTATGATGCGCACAAGGCTACTTTGTGGATTTGGGTCTACTAAGAGCAAATTTAGAACTAAAAATTAAAATTGAGGAATAAAATATTAAAACCTTAGTCTATGTAAACTGGAGTTTAGTTAAAGCTCATCAAAACTGCAATAACGTAGTTCAGCAGTATTTTGTACACAAGCGTAATTTGTGGTGTCTTGACCACTAAACGCCAAAGCGCTTCAAATTTATTGTTATCACCAATGTAACTAAAACTGATTGCTGGATCAAATCAAATATAGTTTGAAATTTTACTCAAGCAGCAATTGAGAACGTCACTAATCAACAACTCAGTTCAAATCGTTACTGTAACGCAACTCAACAAAATTTTGTGAGGTAAATTGAAATGTACACAAACCAAATTTGTAGTATCTTGCCCACTAGAAGCCAATTTTTATTAAAATTTTTAAAAACCAGTAAGAAAAACTGTAAAAGGCCAAACATAAATTTCTAAACTCGAGTTGTGGTGTCTCCCTTACTAAATGCAGCAAATAACTCGAGAGGTACCTCTACGTAACTAGTTTACTTACTAAAAGAAATTGTCTCTTGAAAGTACCAAAAGATGATGCTTCAAGTATTAAAATTCGAAAGTGAAGATAATACTTTTGAAGATAAAGGAAACAACAAAATTTGGAAAAATAATTTTCAATGGTCACGAGCTTGGTTTGTGGCTTTAGTCTACCAAGAACAAATTTTGCTAGATGAGTGCCACAGGTAGTGATTTAGCAATGGAAATTGAAATTAAGTAACAAAACAATTACTCAATTAAATACTGTTGCACCCAACTATTGCTTTTGGTGTTTCGCTTGTTAAGAGCATGTTTGGTTTAATCCTCTTAATAGGTATCACTTAAATACGCGGAAATTAAATTGAGCAAAAACGTGTCTTAGAACGTTAAAATGACAAAAAGCAACGGTATTTTTACATTTGAGTTGTAGTGTCTTGTTTACTAAATGCAGAAAATAACTCGAAATGTACCTCTACGTAACTAGTTTACTTATCAGAAGAAATTGTCCCTTGAAAGTACCAAAAGATGATGTTTCAAGTATTAAAATTCGAAAGTGAGCAAAATACTTTTGAAGAGAAAGGAAGCGACAAAATTTAAAAAAAATAATGTTCAATGGGCACAATTCTGGTTTGTGACTTTTATCTACCAGGAGCAAATTTTGCTAGAAGAGTGTGACGACAGGCAGTGATTTAGCAATGAGCATTGAAGTTAAGTAACAAAACAATTACTCAATTAAATATTATTGTAGCTGTTTTCCAACTAAGAGCAAATTTTGCTTAAAACGTCCAAAAGTGGTTATTAAAGCTAACATAAAAGTGATTTTATCAATAAATGCAAGAATTATGTCAAATTGTAGTTGAACGTGAACTATTGTGTCTTTACCTTATGAGGAATAATTATCTCTTGATATTTTTAGAAAATGGTGGCAATACTACATGCTGAAAGTGGTCAAGATGTTTTTCAAAACGTTATAGAAAAGTCATGAAACTAAGTTTGCAAAAATTAATTTATGATGCGCACAAGGCTACATTGAAGATTTGGGTCAACTAAGAGCAATTTTAGAACTAGAAATTAAAATTGAACAACCCGTCTACGTGGACGGGTTGACTACTTAAAGTTCATCAAAACTGCAATGACGCAGTTCAGTAGCATTTTGTGCACAAACGTAATTTGTGGTGTCTCGCTTATTAAGGGTGAGTTCTGCTCGACGTTGCCGAGCATGAACCAAGTTTGTGGTGTCTACCTTATTAAGGAGCTAGTTTCATTAAAAAAACCCAATGGGTGAAATGAGACGCTGGGGAGGTTAAATTGCATAATATTGGCTGAATTTGCTTTAACTTTTAACATCGGCAAAGATCGAAATGACTTGTTGTTTTCTTCACTTGTTTACTTCCACCGTTGCCAACGGTAAAAATTTCAACTTCCATTTACGAAATTACCCGTTTTGTGCGCGCTTCTTTTGTTCGTCGTCGTCACTTCCTTTGTTTCACCAATTAAATCTTAGTGTGTTTTGCGACCGATTCTCTCACGTTCCAAAACAACAAATCGTCCCGGTCCGGAAGCTAATCTTGGAGAAAATGTGTTTATCATCGCAAAGCTCGTTTTTCCCTTTAAACAAGAGGATTTCTCAACAGTTTTCACTTATGAATAATTTTCTTAGTCAACATAGAAAATTTATTACCACCAAGTCTCATCTCCTGAATAGTAACAATTGTTGGGATTATTGAGAAATTTTGGATCGCGTGACAAGGGTGGAATTGCTAATTAATTCGAGGAAGGAAATTGTTCGATTTTTTGGAAAAACTTTAGGTTTCCGTTAGAATTGTGACGGTTTTCCGTTAGTTTTTCTTTTTTGAGGAAAACGTGATGGTCGAGTTGCAATTTTTAAGTGTTATTACAGCATAATTGTGTGGAAAATGCATCCGTTACGAAGTGCACCGACGCAAAGGAACTTATTAAAACGTTAAATGGAGAGAAGCGAGTTTTAGAGCACCGAAAACCATTGAATTTAATTACGGTTTAACGTCAGAAATGATGTCATGCGTTAAATTACGGCCAACTAAAGAGTAAGTTTCATTAAATTTTCCCGGAAGCTTTCTGCCAAAACCAATACCACCCCATCTTTCCTTATTCGTTCCTAAACAAACATTTTCAAACTTTCAGAAAGTTGCGATTCAGTTAGAGCAATTAATGTTTCAATTTTTTTAATAAAAGTAAAAAATGTTACTGGAATCTTCTTTGCTTCACAAAATATTTTCGAACACGTTCAAAAATCACATCGATTGGCTTCACTCTTGGGGGAATCTTGTGGCGACTCCAAATATTCGGTCAATTTGACGCAGAATTTTTTCACAATTTTTCCGGTATAAATAGAGTCGATAAATTCTGAAACTTGTTGCGTCGCCACAGTACTCCCCTTTAACTGTCCAAATTTTTACATCTTCCAAAACATTTTTTTTCAAATGGAGTATTGGCCTGAGATTAATTTAATTTATAACCGCCGCCATTATTGAAAAATCTTCTTTGCATCACAAAATATTTTTAAACATTTTCGAAGTAACACGTTCAAAAATCACATCGATTGCCATCACTTTGGGGGGAATATTGTGGCGACCTTGAACCTTCGGACGGTTAATCGTAGAATTTTTTACAATTTTTTCGTTACTAATAGCGGAGTCAAATTTTAAAACTTGTTGCGTCGCCACAGTACTCCCCTTTGAGTGTCCATTTTTTTTTCTGTTTTACTTTTTAAAAGTTTCAATTTGTTTGCGACACAAAACTTGACTCATGTGTCCTCCAATGTGTTGATTTGGGAGTCTTTGAGTAGAGAACTTCTTGTTGGAAAGTATATCGGAACCGCGTTTTCGGCTCTATTATTTACGTCTTTCAAAACATTTTTTTTCAAATGGAATTTTGGCCTTAGATTAATTTAATTTATAGCCGCCATTATTCGGGAATCTTCTTTGCATCACAAAATATTTTTAAACATTCTCGAAGTACAACGCTCAAAAATCACATCAATTGCCGTCACTGTTGGAAGAATCCGGTGGCGACTCCAAACTTTTGGACGGTTTGTCGTAGAATTTTTTTACAATTTTTTCGATATTAACAACGGAGACAAATTCTAACACTTATTGCGTCGCCACAGCACTCCCCTTCGAGTGTCCAATTTTTTTCGTATTTTATTTTATAAAAGTTTTAATTCGTTTAGGACACAAAACTCGACTCATATGTCTCCCAATTTGATGATTTAAAAGTATTTGAGTAGAGAACTTCTTGTTGGAAAGTAAATCGGAACCGCGCCTCCGGATCTATTACTTACGTCTTTCAAAACATTTTTAAAAAATGTAGTTTTGGCCTTAGATTAATTTAATTTATAGCCGCCGCCATTATTCAGGAATCTTTTTTGCATCACAAAATATTTTTAAACATTTTCGAAGTAACACGTTCAAAAATTACATCGATTGCCGTCACTGTTGGAGGAATCTGGTGGGGACTCCAAACTTTCGGACGGGTTGTCGTAGAATTTTTTTACAATATTTTTGATATTAACAGCGCAGACAAATTCTAAAACTTATTGCGTCGCCACAGTACTCCCCTTCGAGTATCCAATTTTTTTTCTGTTTTATTTTGGAGAAGTTTCAATTTGTTTGCGACACAATACTCGACTCATATGTCCCCCAATTTGATGATTTGAAAGTATTTGAGTAGCAAACTTCTTGTTGCAAAGAATATCGGAACCGCGCCTCCGGCTCTATTATTTACGTCTTTCAAGACATTTTTTTTCAAATGGAGTTTTGGCCTTAGATTAATTTAATTTATAACCGCCGCCATTATTCGGGAATCTTCTATGCATCACAAAATATTTTTAAACATTCTCAAGGTAACACGCTCAAAAATCACATCAATTGCCGTCACTGTTGGAGGAATCCGGTGGCGACTCCAAACTTTTGAACGGTTTGTCGTAGAATTTTTTTACAATTTTTTCGATATTAACAGCGCAGACAAATTCTAAAACTTATTGCATCGCCACAGTACTCCCCTTCGAGTGTCCAATTTTTTTTCTGTTTTATTTTGGAAAAGTTTCAATTTGTTTGCGACACAATACTCCACTCATATGTCCCCCAATTTGATGATTTGGAAGTATTTGAGTAGAGAACTTCTTGTTGGAAAGTATATCGGAACCGCGCCTCCGACTTTATTATTTACGTCTTTCCAAACAATTTTTTTCAAATGGAGTTTTGGTCTGAGATTAATTTAATTTATAGCCGCCGCCATTATTCGAGAATCTTCTTTGCATCACAAAATATTTTCAAAAATTCTCGAAGTAACACATTCAAAAATCACATCAGTTGCCGTCACTGTTGGAGGAACCTGGTGGCGATTCCAAACTTTCGGACGGTTTGTCGTAGAATTTTTTTACAATTTTTTCGATATTAACAGCGGAGACATATTCTAAAACTTATTGCGTCGCCACAGTACTCCCCTTCGAGTGTCCAATTTTTTCCTGTGTTATTTTGGAGAAGTTTCAATTTATTTGCGCTACAAAACTCGACTCGTATGTCCCCCAATTTGATGATTTGGGAGTCTTTGAGTGGAGAACTTCTTGTTGGAAAGTCTATCGGAACCGCGCCTCCGGCTCCATTATTTACGTCCTTCCAAACAATTTATTTGGAATGGAGTTTCGGCATGAGATTAATTTAATTTATGGCCGCCGCGATTATTGCTGTTTATCGTCGCCGGGACCGTTTCCGGCCGTCGCAATTCTCTTCATTCCTCTATTCCGACCCCCTCCCTCCGACACACCGGTTAAATCCCCAAAAATCAGGTGGTTTTCTCCGTTCCGTTACGCTCCCACCCCATTTAATTAATTTCGCGTCTTCTGTTCGTTATCTCAAGAAAAGCTTTGGACGTCAAACGCATCCTCAATGAAGTCACAATAAGGGTTGTCGTTTCAAAGACAGCTGAATGCGGCAACAATATCCTCCAAGCGACGTTAATAATACGACGGAAATCCAACCAGTTTTTTGCAATCCAACCATTGCGGAACTGAAGCAATATTTACGTTTTGTTGATTTTATGAAAATTTTAACTCTACTTGAGTGTTAAAGAGAAATTTTCAATGGCAGATTTAGTTAGTAACGAAGAGAATTTTTTTTAATGTTATCGGTGATCCGCTTTCCTCCCTTAATTAAAGCGGATTTTCAATAGAAGCCCAAAAACTTAGGTAATCGCTCCGTAGCGACCGCTGCTACTTAATCAATTTTCCTTTTCCCCCCATTTCGGTTCGTTATCTGTGGATAACCTTTGAACAAACGTCAAACGCACCAGTCGACGTTTTCTTTTTAACTAACAATTATCAAAAAACAATATTGGCACGATGACGTCGACGATACTTCGAAATTGTTTTTGTAGACAACAATTCGTTGTTACGTTACGATTTCGTTACGTTACGTGACGGAAAACTTTTTTTACTAATATCACAGCGTGCGTCGGTTGGATTCGCCAACTACGATTCGACTTTTATATTGACCAACTTGAGAAGGAATTATTTTCAACTAATCCTCTTGATTGTTTTTTGTTATACGATTAGGATGTTTGAGAGAACGGGGAATTTTGGGAAAACGACCACAAACTGTGGGGGTTTCTCGACGAATTAGGGGTGGATTTTATCGTTGAGAGTGCGTTGACCAATTTTGTGTAATTTTGCTACTATAACGAACTACGTTTCTAAGCCCACCTGATTATTTCTGTTAATTGGCAACAAAGTGACGTTTAATAAACGGATTTCGACGGTCGCCATCTTGAAAATTCTAATAATACCTCTAAAATTAAATAAAATAATTTCAAACTCTTTACTGAAACAATTTAAAAAAAATTACAAATAACTTTTAAATTTCCGGACTGCAAGCTTTTAATATTTTTTAGTTTTATCTTGACGTCGCGGTCGCTTTTGAGCAGAACACTAGATTCGATTATAAAATGTTGTATGAGGCAGCTAGTGAGTAAATATGGGGACATGAAACGTTCCCGACATCAAAGTGATCAACATGGTTTACGTCTTGTAAAGTTAGGTTTATTATGTTTTAAATTTCACTCCTGGTAGCGAGATATGAAAACTTTTATATGAAATTGGAGCAATCATTCTAATGGATGTCGGAACTATGCAGATTCACTGCAATTCAATTTCGTTAAGATATAAAACGAAACACGAGACCCGTTTAAATTCGTATCTACTTAAAAGAAACACGTTCTGAAATATGCAAAACGTAAGAATTTTGACGCCAAATCTTAGTAATTTGATGTAATGGAAGTAAATCGTTTCGTTAACTTGCTTTTTCTTAAGATAAATGTTTTATGGTTATTACGGCGTTAGATTTTAAATTTGAAGTCACGTAGTCAAAAAAATTTCATTTTATGTCCCTTAAAGTCTGCAACCAACAATACAATTGCGCAATACTAGGCAAATAAATTATAATTAAAAAGTAAATGACGGTTTCTGTTTACCATTTAAAGCTGAAATTTTAATTTAATTATGTAACTTCATTCTTTTCCTAAAACTCGATGTGTAAGACCTATTTGGACATTTTAAAAATGGCCTTAAAGGATGTCAGAACTTCGTTTCACTTGATTCAGTGTCCTCTAGCAATGTGATAAGCTGATCAGAGGTAGAAAATAGAGTCACTTTTAAAAATGATCTTTAAGTGTGTCAGAGCTACGTCGATTTTTGAATTGCGATAAGTATCTAGAGGTAGAGGACAGGGTCAATCATTTTACCTTGAGGCACTCCTCCTTTTGTATCTTTAAATTTTAAATATTCCATTTGTTTTTACACTTTCCTTGTTACATAAAATCCTAGTAATTGATTATTTTGATTTCGTGAAATTTTATTCAACTGTCAAAGATGATCAAATGTTAGTAGGTGTCACATCTAGGAGGAGTCTCAAATTTCTTTCTTTTTAAATCTAGATATACAATTTAAGAGTGAAAAATAATTGTAACTTTCTCTCATTTAACAAAGATAATTTTGTAACTTTATCCCTTTTTCTTACTTCAATTAACATTTTTATTTTACTTTTTTGTCTAGATTTACCTACTGATGGATATTTTGTTATATTGTCTTATAATTCCGCTTGCTTTAATAGGTACATTACTGTATACAATTTTGTTTTTGAAATGCACATTTATCGGTTTTAAATTTTTCTCCTTTAATTTTCATTATTTGGATCATTTATAAAATCTATAATTGTCACCCTTTTGCTTTTGAGAATTTTTTTAATGCTAGAAGAGCTTAATTGTAACAAAACTGGTAATTCTGACATTGTCTGCTTCTGATTCTAATGGCAAAAAAAGATACAAGATATACTCAAACACACTTCTTCGCGGTATTCTTCCTTTAGTCTCATTAGACTTTAACAATTACTTTTTGTTATTTTAGTATACAATTTCAGTAGTTGCAAGTGATGCTTTGGAAAAATGAATTTCAAATTTTTGAGGTAGTAGAAAATCAGTGTCAACAAAATTGGCGATTTTGACATTGCCAATTCCGTATGTCAATATGAAAGAGAACATAGGTCCAAGCACACTTCTTTGAGGTACTCCTCATTTCGTTTCTTAAATGTTTAATATTTTTTCCGATATTATATTATAAGGTATCTGCTTGATGTATATAGTTCTAGTAGTTGCAACCTTTCAGAAATTCTTTTCAAACGTTTTTAAGAGTCAGCAACGCCCTACATTAATATGTCTCACTATTTGATTTATTTCTTGAATTCTTAAGTACCACATGTTCATTTTTAAAAATCACTTTTACACTTTTTTTTACTGCCTGTAGATAATTATTCTTAACAGAATTAGCGATTTTGACATTACCCATTTTTGGGATGCCATATATTAATAAGGAACAAAAGATAGGTCCAACCACGCAACCTTGAGGTACTCCTCATTCCGTCTCTTTAAATTTTCAATATTCTTTATGTTACTTTACTTTAAGGTATCTCTTTGATGTATATGGTTCTAGTAGTTGCACGTAATGCTCTGAGAAATTTTTTTCCAACTTTTTTAAGAGTCAGTAACGCTATAAATCATCATGTTTTACTATTTAGTCTACTTGTTGAGTTTTTAAGTGTCACTTGTCTATTTCTAAAAATTACTTTTACACTTTTTCTCTCACTGCTTGTAATTCATTATTTTTAACACAATTAGCAATGTTGACATTGCTCATTATTGGGGTGCTATATATTACCAAGAAATAGAAGATAGGTTCAAACAGGCTTCCACTTCATTACGTCTTTTTAAATTTTGAATATTCCTTCAGCTACTTTACTTTAAGTTATTTTTTTGATATTATATGGTTGTAGTAGTTGTCCGTAATGCTTAGGGATTTTTTTTTAATTTTTTAGGAGTTAATAACGCTATACATTATTATGTTTCATCATTTGGTCTATTTGTTAAGTCTTTAAGTGTCACTTGTTTATTTTTAAAAATCACTTTTAAACTTTTCTCTCACTGCCTGTAAAGAATTATTTTTGACACAATTAGCGATGTTAACATTGCCTATTTTTGGGGTGCCATCTGTTAATAAAGAACAGAAGATAGGTCCAAATAGGCTTTCTTGAGGTAGCTCTCATTCCTTTTTTTTGAATTTTGAATATTCCTTTAGCTACATTACTTTAAGTCATCTATTTGATGTATATGGTTCTAGTAGTTGTACGTATTGCTTATAGAAATTCTTTTCCAAATTTTTTACTAGCCAGTAACGCTATACGTTATTATGTTTCACCATTTGGTATACTTGTTGAGTCTTTAAGTGTCACTTGTATTATTTTAAAAATCAGTTCTACACTTTTCTCTCACTGCTTGGAAAGAATTATTTTTGACACAACTAGCGATGTTAACATTGCCTATTTTTGGGGTGCCATCTGTTAATAAAGAACAGAAGATAGGTCCAAATAGGCTTTCTTGAGGTAGCTCTCATTCCTTTTTTTTGAATTTTGAATATTCCTTTAGCTACATTACTTTAAGTCATCTATTTGATGTATATGGTTCTAGTAGTTGTACGTATTGCTTATAGAAATTCTTTTCCAAATTTTTTACTAGCCAGTAACGCTATACGTTATTATGTTTCACCATTTGGTATACTTGTTGAGTCTTTAAGTGTCACTTGTATTATTTTAAAAATCAGTTCTACACTTTTCTCTCACTGCTTGGAAAGAATTATTTTTGACACAACTAGCGATGTTAACATTGCCCATTTTTGGGGTGCCATCTGTTAAAAAAAAGAGAAGATAGGTCCAAATGGGTTTTCTTGAGGTAACTCTCATTTCTTTTTTTTGAATTTTGAATATTCCTTTAGCTACATTAATTTAAGTCATCTCTTTGATGTATATGGTTCTAGTAGTTGTACGTATTGCTTATAGAAATTCTTTTCCAAATTTTTTAGAAGTCAGTAACGCTATAAGTTATTATGTTTCACCACTTGGTCTACTTGTTGAGTCTTTAAGTGTCACTTGTATTATTTTAAAAATCAGTTCTACACTTTTCTCTCACTGCTTGTAAAGAATTATTTTTGACACAATTAGCGATGTTAACATTGCCTATTTTTGGGGTGCCATCTGTTAATAAAAAACAAAAGATAGGTCCAACTGGGCTTTCTTGAGGTAGCTCTCATTCCTTTTTTTTAATTTTAAATATTCCTTTAGCTACATTACTTTAAGTCATCTCTTTGACGTATATGGTTTTAGTAGTTGTACGTATTGCTTATAGAAATTCTTTTCCAAATTTTTTAGGAGTCAGTAACGCTATACGTTATTATGTTTCACCATTTGGTCTACTTGTCGAGTCTTTAAGTGTCACTTGTATATTTTTAAAAATTAGTTCTTCACTTTTCTCTCACTGCTTGTAAAGAATTATTTTTGACACAATTAGCGATGTTAACATTGTCCATTTTTGGGGTGCCATCTGTTAATAAAAAACAAAAGATAGTCCAAATGGGCTTTCTTGAGGTAGCTCTCATTCCGTTTTTTTTAATTTTGAATATTTCTTCAGCTACATTACTTTAAGTTATGTCTTTGATGTATATGGTTCCAGTAGTTGCACATAATGCTTTGAGAAATTTCTTTACAACTTCTTTAAGAGGCAGTTACGCTAATACATTATCATGTTTTACCATTTAATATATTCCTTGAGTCCTTAAATGCCACTTGTTCATTATTAAAAATCACTTTTACACTTTTCTCTCACTGCCTGTTGAGAATTATTTTTAACAGAAATAGCGATGTTGACATTGCCCATTTTTGGGGTTCCATATGTTAATAAAAAACAGAAAATAGGTCCAAACAGGCTTTCTTGGGGTCCCTTTCATTCCGTCTTTTTAAATTTTGAATATTCCTTCAGCTACATTACTTTAAGTTATGTCTTTGATGTATATGGTTCCAGTAGTTGCACATATTGATTTGAGAAATTTCTTTTCAACTTTTTTAAGAGTCAGTTACACTTATGCATTACCATGTTTTACTATTTGGTCTATTCATTGAGTCCTTAAGTGCCACTTGTTCACTATTAAAAATCACTTTTACACTTCTCTCTGCCTATTGAGAATTATTTTTACAAAATTAGCATTTTTGAGATTTCCCGATGCCATATGTTAATAGGAAACAGAAAATAGGTCCAAGCAGGCTTCCTTGAGGTAAACCTCATTCCTTCTCTTTAAATTTTGAATTTTCTTTCTGTTACTTTACATTAAGGTACTTGCTTGATGTATATGGTTTTAGTAGTTGCCAGAAGAGCTTTTAGAAAAGCTTTTTCAACGTTTTTAAGAGCCAGTAACGTCAATCATGTTTCACTATTTGGTCCATTTCTTAAATCCTTAAGTTCCATTTGTTTGATTTAAAAATCACTTTGACACTTTTCTCTCACTGCCTGTAGAGAATTGTTTTTAACAAAAATAGCGATTTTGTCATTGTCCATTTTTGAAATGCCCTATGTTAATAAGAAACAGAATATAGGTCTAAGCAGGTTTCCTTGAGGTGCTCCTCATTTCGTCTCTTTAAATTTTAAATATTCTTTCCGTTACTTTACTTTAAGGTATCTTTTTGATGTATATGGTTCTAGTAGTTGCTAGTAAAGCTTTGAGGAATTTTTTTCTAATTTGTTTAAGAGTAAATAACGCCATGCAATATTATGTATCACCACATGGTCCATTTTTTAGGTCCTTAAGTGACACTTGATTATTTTTTAAAATTAATTTTACGTTTTTCTGTCATTGCCTATAGAAAGTTAGTTTTAATAAATTTTGCAAGTTTGACACTCTCAATTTTAGAAATGCCATAAACAGTAGATAGGTCCAAGCAGGTTTTCTTGAGGTACTCTTCATTCTTTCTGTTATTTTATTATAAGGTTTTATAATGCTTCGAGACAATGTCTTCCAAATTTATTACGAGTCATTAACGCCATTAACACCATCAAACATAGAGCCAAACACACTTCTTTGGGTAACTCCAATTTTAGTTTTTTATTGTGCAGTAATCGCATGCCGTTTAAGATCTTTCTACCAAATACTTTTTACAATAAATTTTTCCACTCTTTGGACATGTTAAGTAGAATTTATTTTGGTATCCGAAATGTTGCTGTTAGACTACTCGATTTGATTTTGGAACCAAAACTCTTCGTTGGATTTTCTGTGATCGAACCTCCTCACATATTGTTTCTGTTGTAACAAAGTCGATCTAGTGTGTCGTCGAAAATTGAATTAATCCTTTCACCCCATCCGAGAACGGTGGTTACGGGAAAAAACTCGCCCCTTTCCGCAAACTTGATGAATGTTCCCACAAAGAAATTCCGGTCGAGGATCCCGACAAATGATCCTTGAACAGCGGGGGATTATACAGAATCCACTCTTGTCGCTCGGAGAAGAGTACAGGATTAGAACGTGAGTATCGGCAAAGGGGAGATTTTAGAAGTAGTATGAGGAAAAAGAGGAGAGATTTGTGGGCGTTCCCGGAAATTCAATAAAAATTTCGTCGGTCGGTCGGGTTATGCAGATTGTTTGAAAGAGGGTGGGTAGGAGTGGAGAGAGGTCGCGTGTTTGTGCGTTTTTTTTTTCGACGTGTTACCCTTCTTTATACCGATTTCGTCCGTATCCGGATTTGTTACCTGTGACGTCACATTTCGATTGATTGAAAGAATTGAGTTGCTCTCTTCTCGCTATGTCGTTAATGAAAAGGAACGATAACGTTGATTTGAACGTATGAGAGGGTGGCATTAACAAAAATCGGGGTTTTTATTAGAGACGATATCTCTGATCGTTCTCCAGACCTTTTTCCAGGTCCTTATCCTGGGTTATGTTCGCGTGATGGCGGCCGTTTAACGACCGGAAATCGTGCAGGAACCGCGATCACAACACACGAAACGGGCTTTTCTTTAATTCGGCAACAATAACGTCAAGGGGTGTGTCAGAAATGAGGGTGACTAACACCTGCGATAAGAACCGGAGGACAAACAAGTTTTACTACAAGGATTCAAAATTTTTGTTCCATACTGGAGTAGAATTCCCAAATTTGTTTCACCTACCGCCCTTTTTTTATTTTTTTTCACCCTTTTTTGTCAACAAACAAGGACCCTATTGTTAGGCCAATTAGCACCGGGTTAAATTTCTCGTTAAGTCTAAAGATTTTTTATCTATCGCTCCCCCTCGGAAGGCAATAAAACCTCGCAAATTGCTTTAAAAAAAATTCTGTAAAGAGAAAACTACCAAAATTTTCTATTCGCACTTATTTCAACTATTCCCAGAATTATTTTAGTGTCTTTTAGGGAATTTCTGGGTTAGAGGAGCAGGAACTTATTTTCTCACCACATCACCAGCGGCCCAGATTTTGAACAATATTCAAAATTTTATCTTGACTCTTTGTCTGTAATCAAAACGCCTAAAATTTTCCAGAGTAGAAGTTTTTAAATTTATTCAGCACTCTCTTGTTCTTGAAGCAACAAAAAGTGGTTAATGCACTTATCTCGGCTAAATTTGGAGGATTCTTGTTGATCGCTCTCCCTCGGAAGGCAATGGCAAATTACTATATTGGTCTCTACTCAGTGAATTGTCAAAATTATTTTAGTTCCCTCTTTGGGCATTGCTAGTTCGTGGAAAGAGGAACTTCTGGAAACACGTGTAACTAATCAACCAGTGGTAACCAAAGCGTTGTGCACTTATTTTGTTATCACGTCATTGGTATTAGCGGCACGGAAGTAGCTACAGGAGCAATTTATCACGTTGGTAGTGGTGCAATGAGGTCTTTTCTGCGTGTTTATCAAAACAAGTTACGGCACACTGGAGACTCCCGTACGGTTATAGTGAGCACTTTGTCTCTTCAAGTTTGCTTGGAGTTACTTCGACCGTTCCGAGAGCACTCACCAAATGAAGTTTTACGATTCTTTGAACACGAACGTGTGACTTTCAACAAAATTCCGTTGTTGTTTCAACAATTTCCTATTCGTTTCGTTGAAATTACAAGAGTTCGACCTCGACTCGCCATCCACCTTTTCAAGATTTTATTTCAAATATTGACTGGAAAACCATAAACATCCAATTTAAACTTCATGAAACTAGTAATCTCTCGGGATCGAGTTTTACACCGGTTCCATTCCGTCGAGACGGTGATCAGCTAAGCTATTTCATGCGGCCATTGTGCGGTTGTCTTCTTCTCTTCTTCACCTTTACCAAGTGAGGTTTAAAAATTTTTGCACGTCCGGACCGGATCCGATATGCTTTGCTTACGTTGTCGCGTCCATTCTATATGTATGTGGAAAATATTAGGGTGATTTTTGACGGATGAGCGTCGCGACGCTGCGCGGAATTAAACGTGATTGATGGACGCATCGACGATCGGCAACGCATAAAAGGAGAGCAAATTAAGTGGATTGGATTAATGATTTTAGGTTATGATTGATGAGGGAAATTCGCTATTGTTTCGGTTCGAGGAAGGTCAAGGAAATCCGGGATCGGGAAAAAAGTTGAAGCGTTGTCCCGTAAAAAAAAATGAGAAAATTACGATTGGTTCGTTAAATTACTAAAATGTTGTTAGGAAGACGGGATGAAATTCCTTGAAAATTAATCTTCGTTTTATTAACATTCTTGTTATACGGATTTATGATGTTCAATGTTTACAAGTTCTTCCAACAATTAGCGGGAGATTTGGTTGTTTAATTTTTAGTACTTTAAACCGATTTTTGAAAGTATTGTACACGTAAGTAGAGAATTTAGAGGCGCAACAAATGGCGGAGGCGCCGGGCAAAAACAAGCAAATTAATATTATTAAAATTGAAATTAAACAGTAGCTGATTTTTTCTTAATTAAACTTAAATCTGCCCTTTCTAACTTTTTAGCAAAATCTTTGATTCGATTGTTATTAGGAAAGTTACAATTTTTAGATAACACTTGAAATCCCATTAAAAGTCCAATAATAATTTGCAATGAATTTTAAGCAACAGTTTCAGTTTAACAGCCGACAAAAGACGCGATTTTTTTGTTCTAATATTAAATTTTATTTTCCAATAAATTTTTTATAATGCCATTGGAAGCTTAACGGCGGACCAATTGGAAAAGACACTTGGAACAATTTTATAACGAAATTTTTCTAACGTAAAAAACATCATTCGAACACACTTTCATTATTTCTAACTCCAACCAAAGCGATTTGAGTTAAGTAAAAAAAAAACTAATTACAAGTATTAACCAAGAAATTGTTTTATATTATTTTACAATTTTTAGAGTTTTTTGAACATAGTTTTAATGGCGGAAAGTAAAACTGGAACGGCCGACAAATGGCGGATGCGCCGGGTGAATATCGTTAAATTAAAATTCGACAAAAATTAACAATTTTACTTTGATCTCCGTCGCCTTTTATTGATTTTATTAGCTTTAAATAGTAAGAAAATAATTTTGATTCGATAGATATTTTTTAAATTACAATTTTCTTCGTAGCAAAAGAACATTTGGCGGAGACGCCGGGTGAATCTACTTGCCTTTAAAATTGCTAAAAAAAAAAAAACTTTAGACGTAGGTAAATTTTTTGTAAAACAGGCTAATATTAGCTCTGTATAGAAATGTAGAAATAATTTTAGTTTCGTAATTATTTTAAAAGATACAATTTTTTAAATGTTAATATAACATTTGCTAGGCGCCAGATGAATCTAATTGGTTCTAAATTTGCCAAAAATAAAAAAAAACTTTAGACGTAGGCCAATTTTTTGAAAAACAGGCTAATTTTAGCTCTGTATAGAAATGTAGAAATAATTTTAGTTTCGTAATTATTTTAAAAGTTACAATTTCTTAAGTGTCGATATAATATTTGCCAGATACTCTTGGTGAAACTAGTTGGCTGTAAGTTTGCAAAAAAAAAATATTAGATGTATGCCAATCTTTTCTAAAACAGGCTAATGTCGGCTCTGCATAGAAATGTCAAAATAATTTTGGTTTTGAAATTATTTTAAAAGTTACAATTTTTTAAGTGTCGATATAACATTTGCCAGAGGCGCCAAGTAAACCTAGTTGGCTTTAAATTTGCCAAAAATGAAAAAAAAATAGATGTATGCTAATTTTTTTAAAACAGACCAATATTAGCTCGGTATAGAAAATTGGAAATAGTTTTGGTTTTGTAATTATTTTAAAAGCTACCATTTTTTAAGTATCAACATATCATTTGGGGGTGGCGCCGGGTGAATACAGTTAGCATTAAATTTCCCAAAAATAATAAAAATAAACGTATGCTATTTTTTAAAAAAAAAGCTTATGTTAGCTTTGTACAAAAATGTTGAAATAATTTTTGTTTCATAATTATTTTAAGAGTTACAATTTTCTAAGTGTCAATATAACTTTTGGCTAAGACGCCGGGCAAATCTAGTTGACTATAAATTTCCCAAAAATGAAAATAATAATACTAGAGGTATGCCAATTTTTTCTAGAACAGGTAAATGTTAGCTCTTTTTAGAAATGTAGAAATAATTTCGGTTTCGTAGTTATTTTAATAGTTACAATTTTTTAAGTGTCGTAACATTTGACAGAGGCGCAAGGTGAATGTAGTTGTCTTTAAATTAGTCAAAAAAAAATTGACAAATGTCAATTTTTTCTAAAACAGACCAATGTTATCTCTGTATGAAAATGCAAAAGTAATTTTGGTTTCGTAATTATTTTAGAATTTACAATTTTCTAAGTGTCTATATAACATTTGGCGGAGGCGCCGGGTGAATCTAATTGACTTTAAACCTGCCAAAAATTAAAAAAAATTAAACGTATGCTAATTGTTTCAGGCTAATATTAGCTCTGTATAGAAATGTCAAAATAATTTTGGTTTCATAATTATTTACAATTCTTTAATTGCCGATATAACATTTGCCAGAGACGCCAAATAAATCTAGTTGGCTTTAAGTTTGCTAACAAAAAAAAAATATTAGACGTATTCTAATATTTTTAAAAAACAGGCTAATGTTAGCTCTGTATAGAAAATTAGAAATAGTTTTGGTTTTGTAATTATTTCAAAAGTTACCATTTTCTAAGTATCAACATAACATTTGGGGGAGGCGCCGGGCGAATAGAGTTAGCATTAAATTTGTCAAAAAAAATAAATAAACGTATGCCAATTGTTTTCAAAACAGGTTTATGTTAGCTTTGTACAAAAATGCTGAAATAATTTTTGTTTCGTAATTATTTTAAGAGTTACAATTTTTTATAAATTGATTTAACTTTTGGCGAAAACGCCGGGCGAATCTAGTTGGCTTTAAATTTGCAAAAAATGAAAAAAAAAAACTAGAAGTATTCCAATTTTTTCTAGGACGGGTTAATGTTAGCTCTTTCTAGAAATGTAGAAATAATTTTGGTTTCGTAATTACTTTAATATTTACAATTTTTTAAGTGTCGTTATAACATTTGCCAGAGGCGCCGGGTGAATGTAGTTGTCTTTAAATTTTTCAAAAGTGAAAAAAAATTAGACGTATGCCATTTTTTTCTAGAACAGACTAATATTATCTATGTATGAAAATGCGGAAGTAGTTTTTGTTTCGTAATTATTTTAAAATTTACAATTTTTTAAGTGTCTATATAACATTTTACGGAGGCGCCGGGTGAATCTAATTGGCTTTAAATTTGCCGAAAATGAAAAAAAAAAACACTAGAGGTATGCCAATTTTTTCGAGAATAGGTTAATGTTAGCTCTCTTTATGAATGTAGAAATCATTTTGGTTTCATAATTATTTTAATAGTTACAATTTTTTAAGTTTCGTTATAACATTTGACAGAAGCGGCGGGTGAATGTAGTTGTCTTTAAATTTGTCAAAAAAAAAATTAGACGTATGCCAATTTTTTCTAGAACAGACTAATGTTATCTCTGTATGAAAATGCGGAAGTAATTTTCATCTCGTAATTATTTTAAAATTTACAATTTTTGAAGTGTCTATATAGCATTTGGCGGAGGCGCCGGGTAAATCTAATTGGCTTTAAATTTGCCAAAAATGAAAAAAAAAACACTAGAGGTATTCCAATTTTTTTGAGAATAGGTTAATGTTAGCTCTCTTTAAAAATGTAGAAATCATTTTGGTTTCATAATTATTTTAATAGTTACAATTTTTTAAGTTTCGTTATAACATTTGACAGAAGCGCCGGGTGAATGTTGTTGTCTTTAAATTTGTCAAAAAAAAAATTAGACGTATGCCAATTTTTTCTAGAACAGACTAATGTTATCTCTGTATGAAAATGCGGAAGTAATTTTCGTTTTGTAATTATTTTAAAATTTACAATTTTTTAAGTGTCTATATAACATTTGGCCGAGGCGCCGGGTGAATCTAATTGGCTTTAAATTTGCCAAAAATGAAAAAAAAGATACTAAAGGTATGCCAATTTTTTCGAGAATAGGTTAATGTTAGCTCGCTTTAAAAACGTAGAAATCATTTTGGTTTCATAATTATTTTAATAGTTACAATTTTTTAAGTTTCGTTATAACATTTGACAGAAGCGCCGGGTAAATGTAGTTGTCTTTAAGTTTGTCAAAAAAAAAATTAGACGTATGCCAATTTTTTTTAGAACAGACTAATATTATCTCTGTATGAAAATGTGGCAGTAGTTTTCGTTTCGTAATTATTTTAAAATTTACAATTTTTTAAGTGTCTATATAACATTTTACGGAGGCGCCGGGTAAATCTAATTGGCTTTAAATTTGCCAAAAATGGAGAAAAAAACACTAGAGGTATGCCAACTTTTTCGAGAATAGGTTAATGTTAGCTCTCTTTAAAAATGTAGAAATCATTTTGGTTTCATAATTATTTTAATAGTTACAACTTTTTATGTTTCGTTATAACATTTGACAGAAGCGGCGGGTGAATGTAGTTGTCTTTAAATTTGTCAAAAAAAAAAATTAGACGTGTATGCCAATTTTTTCTAAAACAGACTAATGTTATCTCTGTATGAAAATGCGGAAGTAATTTTCGTTTCGTAATTATTTTAAAATTTACAATTCTTTAAGTGTCTATATAACATTTGGCGGAGGCGCCGAGTGAATCTAGTTGGCTATAAATTTGCAACAAATGAAGAAAAAATATTAGACGTATGCCAGTTTTTTTTTAAAACTACTTAGTGTTGGCAATGAATAGAAACGTAGAAATGGTTTTGGTTTTGTAATTATTTTAGAAGTTACATTTTTCTCAATCCCAATGTAACATTGAACGGTGCAATTTTATAATTCCACTTGGCAGTATTAGCAAGGTAAATTAGAATTTCTCTAAACTTGAACTACGCGATCCTCAATTTTTTTCTAAATAAAAGAGAGTCAATTTTATTTACCATTACCATCTATAATTATTTTTATGTTGTAATTGAAGATTTTGAATCAGAGTTAATTTTTAGAAATTAATTGAAAAATATAATTAAGGTTCCTGAATAATTCCTGAAAGAATTTCTCATTTATTACCGTTCAAGTTAAACACCCTTTTGCTCTTATAATTGCAGAATTTATCAACCGTTCGATTGCGGATGCGCCCTTAAATCATAATAAACCCAAAATTGGTGTAACTTTGCCAACAATTTTCCTAACAAGAATTTAAGACTAAAGAAACTTTTTTTTGACGCCATACAAATTTAAACGTCCTCTTCGTTTCGTATGAAAAAAAAGATTTTTGGTCCAGAACCGACGTAACTGCGGTCGTTTTCATTATTCGATTTAAGTCTCCTCTTTCCTACAAGAGGCGGTTAGAGGTTATCACCGGTGATTAATTGACTGTTTCCCTGTCAGACGGTCAACATTTCCCGAACGATTTATTACCAGATTCCGTTCTTCGATGTTATTTATCTGCGGCCATTGCGATGGTCAAGATAAACGAAATCGCTATGGACAACATAAAAAATTGCATAACTCTCCCGAAATCATCCAGTGACGGAACGTCATTGAGAGAAAGAGACGAAAAATGTATCGCTATGGACAACATAAAAAAATTGCATAACTCTCCAGTTTGAAACAGAACGCCGTAGAGAGAAAGAGACAAAAAATGTGCGACAGAGAATAGATGGGAGAAAGTGGCGTTTTGTTGTTGTTGCACAGAAGCGCGCCCGGTACGTTGGCAAGCCTGTCAATTAAGATGATAGATAAGCAGGCGGGAATTAAATTACCCATCCGCAAGAGGAAGACGTGACGTGTAATTTGTGTCGATCAAACAAAAATCACTATTGAACCAGCTGAATAGTGGAGAGTATCCACACTTCTTCAGCACGATCCTCAAACATTGACCCTTCTCAATATTATTACTCATCTAAATTGAGGAACCTCTCGCAATTTAAAAAAAAATGTTTGTGGCTTCTACTTCAAATTTTTGTTGACCATTCTCAATATTATTACTCATCTTAACTGGGGAGCCTCCTGCAATTAAAAAAAAATTCTTGGTTGCTGATACCTTTAAACTTTTGTTGCTATTTGTTGTTAGTGTTTGGTTGGATTTTGCAAAGTCATCTTGTTGATTAATTGGTTCAATTAACGTAATATTGACTGGTAATTATCGGTTTACTCGAGAGCGTACCCTAAGCACTGTACGTTACTAAGTGGGTTCGTGCTCAAATTGCTGTTGATTCTTAGTGTTATCGTGTTTATCTCCGGGTTACTTCATCGCCGTTGCGAGAGTTGGTGGCCAATTAAGGGAGACCCACCCTTTAACTCCTCTTGAATCGATTAGAAGTCTCTTAGGGAAAAAACGCAACGAATCAATTTGTCTGGATTACCAGTCGCCAACATTCCCACACTAATCTCCGATGCAGCAGAGTGAATCGATAATGCTCTAATTGGATAAGCAAATGCTATTTCGTCAACTAATACAGGGTCAGGAGGGAAACTATTCGACATATTACCATTTCAAATTTTGTCAAATATCAAACAATATTTTTTGATATTTAGATATATTTAGATATAAAGTTGTTAAATAAAAGTTTCTCAAAAAATATTGAGCTAGAGAGCAGTTTGAATAAAACTATTGCAGGGTTAACAGTTAAAGAAAAGCGGCCTGGGCGTAGTTTTGTTATTAAGTAGAGGGATTAGAGGAATCTGTAGGGAAACTACATCAAGGTTGAGGAATTATAAAAACCATACTGTAGGTGCCTTTACCACTAAAATGCTGAAAGTGGCCCTGAAGAAAAAAAAATTAGAGCTGCAAGAGATTTTGAAATAAATTGTTGCAGGTGTGAGGGGGAGCAATCCGACCTTAGTTCTGGTACCATTTAGTCAACACCAGAACGCAATAAAATTAGACATAACAATTTACTTCCAAGAATTTTGTGAATTTGGTACAAAATTTCTATATTCTTACTATACTAATGACAAAGGAGGGTGGAGACTGAAGAGGGGGCGAGTTTTTCCAGCTAAATCTCAAGAAAAGTTTTTTGTTTCTATTTTTCAACCCGACCTCGTATTGGGACCGTCTAAAACGCCAACATCCCCTAATTGAATTTACGTTAGACTCGTACCCGGAAACCCGAAATAACCTCCGCTACGTCACGAATAGAGCGAAATTGAATGATAATAACAGTGCCGAAGCAGTCGTCACGATAATACTCCATTAGCCCCTTGTGCCCCTAACCAATCGTAAATTTCAACCATGGACCTTTAGATAAAATATGATTCGAACAATACCGAAACTGATTAATTCCAACAAAACAAGCGCGTTCGTCCTGTCGTTTTTCCCCTTTCCTCCCCTTTTCAACCCCCCAAAATTCGGAACTCAACACAAACGAACAAATAATTCGCACCCCCTCGACGCAAATGAGAATACATTAGTTTCGCTGAAAGGTAATGCGTTGTCGTTGGTGGCGCCCCCTCCTTAACTTTTTTGACTACGGGGGGATGAGAAGAAAGTGGAAATGGGGGGTTGATACACCTTTCACCTTGCCGCCGCCAACGGATAAATTGAATCAACTCTTAGCGACTGAGCTAATTTCGTTCCGGTAATGTAACGAGGTTAGGCTGCGAGCAAATGCAAATCCGGTTGATGGGGGGGTTGTAGTTAGGAACGATTTTTGAGGGGGGGAGAGATGAGTGGTCGATGACGGATTTCGTAACGGACGGTATGGTGGAGAAGAGGGTGATGGATCGGGGAGGTTCGTGCGTTTGACCGGTGCGGTGGACAATAACCTGGGGGCGATTAATCTGATGTGAATGCGGCCGGTGTCAGGAACAAGTGCCACGGCGACGGCGGCGATAGTGTTTTGGTTGTGATGGGGGGCGGCGGCCTGTGTCACGGTTCGTGTCGCATGATGTGACTGGGAGGGAGATGAAATTGCAATATCGTCATCGGTGGAGCGTGTCAGATAGGATAGTTGAAAAGGAGACAGTTCGTTCCGACTAGGCGGACATTCCTTATTCTAACATGTGCCATGAGGCAACCTGAAACGAACAAAGTTTCGGATTGTCTGTCATTTAGCGAATGCAAATCTAGTTTCAATAAAGTCGACGAATTTTATAAAGAAGACACAAACATTTAAGTTTTCAACCTAATGACAACAGGCTGCAAAATTTAATTTTAGTCACATTTAAGCGTACAACCTAATGTAACCAATAAAGAAATTTAATATTTTTGTAGCGCGCTACCTAGTGTAATAAATATAATCATTGCAGCTACAATTCTAAACTCTTTAAACAGCGCCATATGACTAAAAGAAGGTGTTTTAAAAGTTTATAACTTTGTAAAATTTTCATCTATTCTACCATTAAGAACAAAGAAATAACTAAAACTATAATATTCCTGAGTAAAGTGTTGCCGATAAATATTAATATTTAAAATGTTCAATTTGTTGTCCATACGCAATTTTCTTTAATATTAATCATTCTTAAATATGCAACCTAATGTAATTAAAGAAATAAATGTAAAACCTTAACTGTGAAAGGGCAAAACTTTAATAGAATATTGGTGCACAAATATTTGAACCATCAACCTGAAGTAAATGGGTAACAAATGTAAACTTAGAACTATTTCGGTAGCCTAACCTAATGAAGTTTATCGCAAAGAAAGTATTTCATGTTCTAATTATATTTTCATATCGCTTCTACTATCATTAAGAAGGTTCTAATTTAAGTAATAGAACCCATGAATCCTAGGTTTCTAGGTTATTTGAATTATCGGAGATCTAGAATTTCCAGAAAATAATATTTGAGGTTTCTATTTTGGTATCTGAAATGTAGTACACACAATAATTTTAATTTTAACATTTCTTAAGTGTGCAACCTAGTGTAAGTTGATCAGCAATTGTAAAATTTTGGTTGTAAAAATGCTTGATACTTTCATGAACGCTAGCTACACAAGATTTGAGTTCTTAACCTGATGTAGTCAGGCAACAAATGTAAACCTAGAACATTGCAAAATGCGCAACTTAATGTAGAGTACGTGGTTTTTCACCTTGCTGTTTTCAACCTAATGACAACAGGCTGCAAAATTTAATTTTAGTCACATTTAAGCGTGCAACCTAATGTAACCAATAAAGAAATTTAATATTTTTGTAGCGCGCTACCTAGTGTAATAAATATAATCATTGCAGCTACAATTCCAAACTCCTTAAACAGCGCCATATAACTAAAATAAGGTGTTTTGGAAGTTTATAACTTTGTAAAATTTTTATCTATTCTACCATTCAGAACGAAGAAATAACTAAAACTATAATATTCCTGAGTAAAGTGTTGCCGATAAATATTAATATTTAAAATGTTCAATTTGTTGTCTATACGCAATTTTCTTTAATATTAATCATTCTTAAATATGCAACCTAATGTAATTAAAGAAATAAATGTAAAACCTTAACTATAAAAGGGCAAAACTTTAATAGAGTATTTTTGCACAAATATTTGAGCCATCAACCTGAAGTAAATGGGCAACAAATGTAAACCTAGAACTATTTCGGAAGCCTAACCTAATGAAGTTTATCGCAAAGAAAGTATTTCATGTTCTAATTATATTTTCATATCGCTTCTACTATCATTAAAAAGTTCCTATTTAAGTAATAGAACCCATGAATCCTAGGTTTCTAGGTTACTTGAATTATCGGAGATCTAGAATTTCCAGAAAATAATATTTGAGGTTTCTATTTTGGTATCTGAAAAGTAGTACACGCAATAATTTTAATTTTAACATTTCTTAAGTGTGCAACCTAGTGTAAGTTGATTAGCAAATGTAAAATTTTGGTTGTGAAAATGCTTAATACTTTCATAAACTCTAGTTACACAAAATTTGAGTTCTTAACCTGATGTAATCTGGCAACAAATGTAAACCTAGAACATTGCGAAATGCGCAACCTGGTTTTTTACCTTGCTTCTACTTTTTTTAAATAAAAGATATTTAAACTTGAGTATGCAACCTATGCAGCCTATGTAATGATTAGTTTTCCTAAATATATTATCATCATTTCTAGATACTCAGCCTGATGTAAGTAGTGAAATAGATGCAAAATTATTATTATGGTCTTCTTTTACACAATAATGTGAGCACACAGCCTGATGTTAACGAACAACAAATGTAAACCTTAAACATTATAGAAAACCTAACCTCATGTAGTTTATAGCAAAAATAGTATTTCATATTCTAAATTGTTTCCCATATCGCTTTTATTATTCTTAAAAAAAATTTAACTTTAGTATGCAATTAATTAAACCTAGATTTCTAGGTTATTTGAACAATTGCAGATCTAGCATTTCCGAGAAATAATATTTGAGGTTTCCATTCTGGTATCTGAAAAATAGTACAGACACGAAATTTTAGTTTTGACCATTCTTAAGTTTGCAACCTAATGTAAGTTCATAAGCAAATGTATAATTTTAATTGTGAAGTTGCTTGATTTCTATGAACTCTGACAATACAAAATTTCAGTCCCCAACCTAATGTAGACGGACAACAAATGCAAACCTAGAACTTTGCGAAATGCTCAACCTAAAATGGAATAACTAATTTCTCGCCTTGCTTCTACTTTTTTCAAGTCAAGGATGATTTTAACTAGAGTATGCAGCCTATGTAATAATTAGTTTTTCCGATTGTAGTATGAGAATTTCTAGATACGCAGCCTGATGTAAGTAGCGAAATTAATGCAAAAGTATGTTTATGATCTGACTATTATGATTATGGCTACACAATAATGTGAGTACTCAGCCTGATATAAACAGAACAAATGTAAACCTAGATTTTTTTTAAAGCCTAACCTTATAAAAATTAGGACAAGGGTAACATCCGATATTTTAATTAGTTTTTGATACTCTTTTCAAGGCAAAGATTATTTTATATTTAGCAAGCAACCTATGTAACTTAACTTTCTAGGAAATTGCAATTTTATAATAAAATAAAATTTCTTTTATATACATAATTAGTATTGATAGTTTTTGTTAAATTTAGTTGTTTTTATTTTTGTTTACAAACTGCAGCCTAATGTAATTCTTAAAAAGCTTTCTATTAAACTAGCGTGACCTTTATTGACGAATAATATTTTATAACTTGCGACTCTAACGTGTTTTTCAACTAGGATTAGAACGAACTTATCGGTATCCTCAAAAATAGTTAAGAAAATTCCACGAATACGAGTCAATACCAATTACTTTCTAGAAATTAAAGAAGCGCTAGCTTGAAAGCTTTTTCTCCGTCCCGAATCTGGCGTATTCACTCAAGTCAGATTTCCCTAAGCCTTAGTTCGCCACGGCCCGTTTCTTCGGCCTTAAATCAAATTCTCGGCCGCCCTTGATCGACCGTCTCTCCCATAAAAATCTCTATTTCACGTCGAAACTTCCGTTTCGTTCTTTTCGCCACTAAACAAAGAAAATAATAAAAACCTCATGAGAGAAAGTTGCAATAAATGTACCGCCGCTCTCTTTTGTTCTTCGGTTCTATCGAAATTAAAACTAACGTCCGTCGTGTATCTCTTCTATACGACGTGTCGTCGATCAATTTTTCTCTCGAACATCGGATTATTGTGGAATTTACGAAACATCCCCTATGATTTAAACGCACGACCCTTAGGCGTTTCGATCTGCCATTTGTCATTTTTAGTGGGAAACGGCAGGTGCGTTTTATAACGGGGAACCGTTATGTCTGTGACGTGGAAATTAGCATCTAGCGGGGGTGTGAAGGGGGTAAATAGGGGGTGCCGTTGAAGCTTAATCATTTATGTTATAGTCATAAATTAGCGGGTATTAGTTAGGAACATGCGAGCTTTAAGATATGTTGGAGGAAACTGCGAATTTATTAAATTTATTGCTATCTTGGAAAAATTCCAACAAATTAATTAATTTTGGTAATCAACGGAAATCTGTTGTAGTAGAGAGTCAATTTTTTAACCTTTCAAAATTTTTTCAAAAATATGTGTCTAAAAACAATAATTTTTCAACGTATCATTGAAAAGAAACCATCAGCAATTATTAGTACCGATAACGTTAGCGCTTACGCAAATGACTATTAAAGAATCGAAAATGCAATAAAAACATATAAATTGTTGATGGAGAGGGTGTGTTCATATGAGATAACCGCTTAACTCTTTGAAATATCGCCATTGTCGTGGTTGTTTTTTTAAATTAATTTATCCCTCAATTTTGGATTAAATAAATAAAACGTTGGCGACGCCATTGATAACGTCCATCATTAATTACACGTCGGTCCATTTTTTCCAACAAATCTTTCCCGTCGATGATTGATAATCCCAACACGTAACTACTCTAGTTAACTACCCCTAGAATTTCCGTGATGCACATGCAACCATCAGGTAATTAATTCCCATCCATCTGCAGGTGACGTCTTGACGTCACCATCAAACTTATCTAGTTCGGTTTTAATAAAACAACCCCAATCCCGGAAGATGGTAGCGAGCCGGATGCGACGTTGCCGAATTAAACTCGAGACTTACACTTATCAGTTTCCAGTTTTCGACTGGTTAAGATTAAGATGAATTACTGGTATGCGTTCGCTCTATTCATCATATATCATTAGTCTAATGTCTCAGGAGAAATTTACAGATACATATATAAAGAGATACGTGGCAACGTTTAACTTACGTCATGAGACTTCTTATTACGTTAGACGTACGTCTCTGATTTATTTCCTCTATTCGAATTAATCACTGTCGACGCTCTGATTACGGCAACGTTTTTAGTTATTTGAAGTTTGAGACGCGATAAAGCGGTCTACCTCCCCTCCGAACGCCATTACTCAAACACGTCACGCGTCGAAATCGCCGCGTCCCCTCCAACACTTTTTGTTCTACACAATTTCAAGTGGTCGATGGAAGTATTTTTGTTAACTAAAATTGCGTCGCTATTCGGTTCATGAAATTTTTTTTTCCGGTTAACCCCAAAATATCGTTTAAAAGCTTTTACTCTGATTCTAGTAATTTTTTAATAATTTTGCTTCCCTTTGGCGGCCATATTGGCAATATCCCCACTCTTAGAACAAAACTTGCCGCCAATTAAGTTTATTTTTTGCGGCATTGCAGATTTTTTGCTTCCTTACAATGAAGTGAAGCATCTTTCTTTTTATTAATCGAAAAATGTTAAGTTTCTCTTTTTTGTAACTTTTACTAATCTAACTCGGAGCAACGCAAAATTTTTTGGAATTTCTTCGCTACACTTCACTCTATTACATTTAGGACGCAAATAAATTAAATCTTTTGGGTTTTTATTATTTTTCTTTTACTAGAAATTTGTTATATTGGCTTTAAAACTAATTTGATTTCCCCTCCAGTGACTATAATAATTGATTATCCCCACCTCCGTATTGAAGTTTTTTTATGAACCTTACTTCTTGTTCGATTTTTAGATTTTATTTATCGAATTTGCTAATTCATTGACACTCCCTTCGTAATTTAAGACGCTTTTTGTTAATCAAAGTGTTTCTCAAGCTAGCAGTGATTAAATATTGCCTCCCCTTTAGCGGCCATGTTGGATCCCCCACTACAATTAGTTTCGAGTTGATTGTTTTTGCTTCCCCTTCGACGGCCATGTTTCGTTTCTCCTTCTCCTCTTCGTGGTTCTCTTTGATGGCGGCGGACGGCCGCCGGTCTCTCGTTGATGAATATTGTGCGAGATTCCCTTTTTTTATTAATCCCTCGCCCCGCTTTTGTCTCGCAATGGCACACACGATTGCACAAATGCTCGTTAGCCGTTATTAATGAAATTTTCTATATTACCGACCTCAAACCGTCGTTGTCCGTGACGTACAAAGCTTCGCGACGTTCACTTCCATTGTTGTTGTCTTTTCTTTATTTCGTTTTGACTGAAATGTCGGATATTCTTCCCGTGACAAATTAAAAAAAAACAAGTTTATTTGAGGTTAACGTCGCGACGGTCTTCATCTGAACTTTTACAAGTTTTCACCAATTAAATCATTTTTGACTATCAGAACATGGTAATTTATGGAACGTGCTGTGGTGGTGTGTTGGAAGTGGGGATGGAAAGGGGTGGGATGGAAAGAAATAATGCGCGGTTTAATCCGGTAATCTTAAGGCCGGAGCTGGATTGATCGCCGGTGATTTTTTTGTTACGCCATCCCGCTAATTCTATAAAGGGCATTTATATCCATCCGCACGCCGGATATGATTTACCGAAGGCAATTAGGGGATGAAAAAGGTGTAATAACGATGGCGTAAACGAGGGATGTTTTTGGGGGTAATTAGGCGATCTTTTATACGACGAGATCTTTATTTAATATGAGGAAAGGATCGAAAATTTACAAAGTTCGAAAATCAAGTTACATCAGGTTGGATCATAATATGAAAACCGCAACCTAATGTAATTATTATATCAGACATTTGGAGATTTAGAAATCAAAGTAAACAAACGTTTTAAATATTTATTTCAATAAGTTTAATTAATATAGTAATCGTAACGTTAAGGGTAGTTTACATTAGGCTGCTTTTGTATAGCGAGATTTTGATTCAAGGTTGAAAATCAAGTTATTTTAGGTTGAATTATTAAATGGAAAAGATGATAAGTGTAAATAATGTACTTGTCACTTTGGATGAGCTTTACATTAGGTTGTATATTTTATGCAGCAAGGTTTCGTAAACCCAAAAATGCCATTTAGAATTAGAAATATTCAAATGTCAAGTTTCATTATATATTTAAACATAAATCGCAACCTATTACTATTTCAAAAAACAGTACAACATGTAAGATGGGCATTAAACCTGTTTTCAAATATTTATCGTGACAAATTTAACTAATATACTACTTGTAACTTTGGGCGCGTTTTGCAGTAGGTTGTTTATTTTTCTATTTTATGCGGCGTATGTTTTATTTAACGTAGAGAAATTCAAAAATTTTCAAAATAAATTTACATTAGGTTTGAATTTTAAATAAGGACCGAAAGTTATTATGTTTTCTTGATACATATTAGATAATGTAAATGGGACACTATGGTTGTAATTATTTATTGTAATAAATTTAATTAACCTAGTAGTTGTAACTTTGGGCATGCTTTACATTAGGCTGCCTTTCTTCAGAAAGCCTTAAAGAATTTACATAGGTTTCAAATATTTATTTTGATAGGTTTAATAAATAAAGTGATTATACTGCTGGGACGTTTTATAGTAGGAAAAATATTTCATGTGGCGCAAATTGTATTTAACCCAGAAAAATTATCAATAGTTTAAAATTTACATTAGGTTAAACTCTTATATGCAGACCGAAACCAATTATGTTTCTTTGAAAGATATTAGAGAATGTAAGAGAGACACTAAACAAAGGTTGTAACGAAACTTAAATATCAAGTTACACTAGGTTGGATTATTAAATTGAACCAGGTATCCTAATAAATGTAAAAATATAAAAAGATAATACAGAAATAGTAAGATTGGGAGAGTTTTACATTAAACTTCTTATTTTATATTCAAAGCGTAGGGAGCATCAATAATTTGGAATATTTAAAGGCCAGTTTACATTAGGGTGAATTTTTAACTGAAAGCCACAACTAATTACGTTGTCTGAAAAAACCATTAGAGAATGTAAGAGATACTGAACAAAGATTTCAATTATGTTTTCTATAGCTTCAATTATTTTAATACTCGTAACATAGGACATGTTTTACACTAGGCTACATTTTCTTATATTAACAATAATTGTTGGTCATATATAGAAATAGCAAAAAACATTGCTATCTTTCGTTTTTTTCAAATATAATGGAAACAATTATTTTTAATTTTTGTTGCTTTTACATTAATCTTTATATTATCTTATTACAAAAGCTATTACAAGATTTGTTTACTGTCACTTACTTCCTCATTTAAATAACCGAATTGGCGCGATATTTAAGATGGTTCGCAACATTTGGCAGCCATTACATTAGGCTTCTTTTCCTTATATAAACAAATATAAGAATTTTTCGACTTTTTGACATTAAGTAATTAGGTGACGTATCTTAGTCGTAGATGAGTGCTGTTATAAAACGCATTAGATAATTTATTTAATATAATAGAGAACATTTAGCGCTAATTACATTAGGTTTCTTTTTGGAGTAGAAACAAAAAATTTTTTCTTTTTAAATTTTGATAAAGAAATGTAGAAAACAGAGAAAAAGTCAAAATAGTTTATTGTAGAAAAATTGTAATTTTGTCTGCTATACTATCAATTATCATTTTCCTATATGTACAAACATAAGAACTTTTCGACCTCTCGACAATAGATAATTAGGAAACGTAGTTCAGTCGTATATATGTGTTGTCAAGACTTTTGGTGCTTTTTGAATTAGGTTGTTTAGGTTACATTTTTCATTTCGAACAAACACAACGATTTGCTATTGTTGTTTCTCGTTTTACGCCTATTACATTGGAAACTTTATGAAACATTAATCGAGGTCTATTCTCTAAGGCTTAACAGTGTTGTTAGTTTTAACAAAAACTCCGTTCATTAGTTGCGACAGTTGTAAATACGTCGTGCATCACATCCACCTAAATTGCTAAAGAGAACCGACGCTGGTGGGACTTTTCGAATAATCCCAAAACAATAATTTTGGCGGTAATAATTAATGATTTCTGTTTCGTCCCCCTTCATCCCTCTAGAAAGCCGCCACCATTCCTCTCTTTCATAACCTCAATCTGTCCCGTTGTATAATGCACTCGTTCTTCACGCCCGTCGTATCCATTAATCATCCAGTCGCAATAATAAGTCGGAATAACTTCGAAACACAAAACACGCCAATTAGCGAAATTACTCACCCTTAAATCCGGCAGCATGACCTCAAAACTTCAAAATTCGCTCAATCTGAAAATGAGAAAAAAAATGCAATCAAACCACCAACGTTATCTTCAATTTTTTGCGTCTTTATACCGAAAATAACGACGCGTTTTTTTTAACGCACGACACTTATTTTGCATAAAGACTCTAATAAAACGCAAGCGCAGAGTAGTCGCTTTTTCGGGGAATCCCTCTTTATGGGCCGCGTGCTCATCTCGAAATAGATTAGCGTGATAGACTTTTACAACGGCAGTAAAAAGTAGAGAGACGTGAATATCTGAGTTACTCTTTTATTCGATGGAATGAGGGGTTGAAAAGTGGAGCATGGGGCGGGGGTTAGGAAACGATGTCGTTTTTATGACGGCCAGGTTGCAATTTCCTTGATGCTTTTCATAAATCCGAATTCGGACGCGGAGATCAAGAGGGTGATGGTAGTGAGAGGGGAAAAAGGCCCTAAACGGATTAACGGCCCGGAGCGGACTGAGTAATGGCCGGGCATTAACGACAATACGCCCGGAATTTTTCACAAACACCATACACACAAACGGGACGAGATTAGCGCCCCGGAATCGCCATCAAGTCGGCTTAGGTTCCAGACGTCGATGTCTGCTTAATGGAGGAGCAGAGAGGCGTTCTTGTGAAAGGATCTGATTTCATTTCACGAAATGTTTTTCGATTTTAATCCAGAAACAACCGTTACAACGATATTTTAATGCGAACACCCTGTATAATTTTTTTTAACATATGTATAGCAGAAGAGGAACAGTTTTTCTGCAATAATTCACTGATCTTCTTGTATGAAATAGTTTTGACATTCAATTTGCCAAATTTACTAGTTATTTCACAAAATACCTGAATCAAATACTTGAAGCTTGAATAGTAAAATGATTTTAAACAATAATTTGGTATTTTTCAGGTATAAATTTTCAGATATTCTATAAACTACCTAGTAAATATGTAGAAAATTCTAATTGAAGCAATTTAACTTTTCGATTTTAAAAATATTTACCAATTTATTATAGCAAACTATAAAATTATAAAAATGATCTAACTAGTTGTTTTGTAGAACTTCTTAATACAATTTTACCCAATAATAATAGTAATTTTGCAAAATGTTATAAACTAATTTATTTAACTTTTGGAGATATTTTAACAGTTTGTTAAATTAAATTTATAAAATTATAAAAACCGACTAGCTATTTTGCAAAATAACTGGCAAAGTAATAACGGAGAACCGCAATTCTTTATTATTATTTCTCTTGGCCTAAAACAACAAATCTCATTGTGTTTAAAAATATTTAATGAGAGTGTCAATTTTAAAATATTGTTGGGATCATAAAATTTTGCTGTTTTGTAAAATGCCTGAATTCTATTACTGAAAATCAATAAAATAAAATTATATCTTTCAGTTTTTGCCAAATTTAATTTAACTTAAACAAAGGAGAGTATTTATAAACAAAATTAATTTCCAGTTATTTTATGAAATAACTAGTTATTTTTTAGATAATTGTTTAAATTTCCCAGCAATTTTTTTTTATTTACCATTAGATAAGAAATTAATTTGCTATACATAGATACCAATAGCGCTATATATGTGCAAAAAGGTAATAATCTAAAAGGGCCTATACAACCCAATTTAGTAAAATTTTGCTACTTGTAGAAAGAAGCTAAAAATTGTTTCTGGTCCTTGTGCAATCGAAATTGAACACTCTGTATACGTAACAAATTAGACACAAACCAACATGAATTACAAACAAACGCGAAACAAGTTACTAATTTTATGTCATAATATTTAATTAGTGACGAGAACCCTGGGGCTGCTCCGTTTTCCTTTTCAATTATGCAACATGACGTTAAACCAACAAAATTTTTCTTAATTTTTGTTAGCAAATTAAAAAAAATGTTTCTAAATCAGTCTGTGTTTTGCATAACAAAACAAGATTTTTTCAAATAACCATAAAGTACAAACATTTCAATAATTGGATCTTTAAAATTGCAAACATTATTACTCGACAAGGAGAAAATTAATAAAAACCTTTTAATAAATATTTTAAAGTGATTTCTTGTGCCCTCAGTTGATTGTCAAGGTAAAATCATTCAACAATGTTTAGTTAATAGAACTATTGAACAAAATATTTTTTTTTATTAAAATGGAGCTTCTATAATTTAAAATTTCTCGATGTAACGAAAAGTGAAACGCAATTCAATCGATCTGTAGCAAAAACTTGTGGATCAAATGAAGCGCAAATCACTGTCGTGGGTGCGGAACATCCTTACCTTTTCTTACACGAGTATAGAACATTGTCGCTTGCTTTGCGGGAACACTGTGGCGACTTCTAATATTTTTTTTAAATCACAGTAAACAACACGCCTTTTCATTCTTCAAAATCACACCAACGGTAAACACATTACTCAAAATATGTTTTTGAAGAAACAAATTAATATGAGATAGATCGACCCACGTTATCAGCTATTTCATAGAATTTCTGAAAGTACTTTTACTCATACATATAAATTGTTGCCATTTGAAGCAATAAAAGGCTATTTCTGTACTCCTTGTTCATAGTATCTAGACATTTTGTGATTTTACTGGTCCAAATTTACTAATCAATTTCAAAAATTTGAAATCTATGTGATGCATATGTTAAAATTACGTTAGTGTATAGATATGGGGAAAGCCACTTGGATTTTTCATTATTTACTTGAACAACAACCGGAAGCGAAAGCTTCTTATCCGTCCATCACCGAAACGGACTTAAACCTCTCCCCCCTCCCCCCTTTTTCATCTCTCTTTCTACACGACACACGTACTCTCGAGATACATCAAAGTGGCGTGTACGTCCGGAATTTCCTTCGGAGCGCTTTATCAATGCCGGACTCGATGTTGCGTTCGGCAGCTTTCGTTGAAAGCTCCCCCCATCCTCCCCATACACATACACAGTCTATGATGGATACAACCTAACTGCGTCAATCTCAACGTTGCGTTGGGGAAGAAAAAATGAAAAATTAATGTCCGCATTTTGACGGGTAATTCTCAATCCCGCTTCCCTTTTCTCTCACTCAATTAGATCTGGTGCACTTTAATGAAGGAAACACCAAAAAGGTTGTTTTGATCACAACTTAAACAGAATTTTAGATACAGTATAAGGATGCAGGAGTTTTATAAACTGTCTAGTAATTTTTTAAATTTTTGTAAGTACGCAATTATGAGAATTAACTAGTAATTTCGCAAAATACCTTAATTGTAGGTCCAAAGTTAGATTCAGATATTATGTAGAAACTGAACTTTTTAACCACTAATTTTTAATAAAAACTCATTGTTATTTTATGAATTGCCTAGTAATTCTGTAAAATATTGTAAATTGAAATAATTTTTAGCAAGTAATACGTATTTTAGCGGTTTATTAAATTAAATTTAAAAAATAATATTATTAGTTATTTCATAAAATATCTAAACTACACGCTGCAATTAATATTTTCTTTCTCTTTATTTTTGTATTTTTTTACATCGTAAAATTTAATTTTATCGTAAGAGTTGCCAACTTGCAATGTAAATATTGAAAAAGTTTATAATACGTCAAAAATGCATCCTTGAAACATTTTACAAAATGTCTAGTAATTATGAAATGCGTCGGAAACTGGTCAATTTAATTGTCAATAGATTGGTTGAAATTTGAGAGTTTATTGAATTAAATTTGCAAAATTATAGAAACTCGTATAGTCATTTCATAAAGTGTCTGAATTACATGGATATTTTGTTTATAAATATTAGCAAAATATTTGCAGCCACTTAAAATTTGTAGTTTTCTAATAATATTTTTTAATTTTCTATCAAAGCACAAAACGTTATTTTATATAATGTCCAGTAATTTTGTAAAATGTTAGCGTAAAAATAGTTTTGGAGCTTTTTCTATTGATTTTTACGCTTTAATAAATTCAACTTATAAAATTATTGAAAGTAACTAGTAATTTTATAAAATAACTAAAATGTGTATTTAATTTGGTTATCAAGAACAGCAAAATTAAAAGATATTTAGAAAAATAATTTTTCGAATGAATCCTTTTAGTATTTTAATAATTCAAAAAAATATTTTAGAAATTCTCACCAACCATGCTATAAAAATTCAGTAATTTTATAAATTATCTATCAATTTTTTAAAATTCGGTCAGCTACTTCCGTTTTCCGAAAATTGCAGCACTTTATTAGATTGAGTTTACAAAATTATAGAATATTGTTAGATATTTTATAAAATGCCTGAGTTATATAGAAGTATAATTGGTAAATAATGACAAAGTAGAAATTTGAACTTAACATAATTTCTATTTATTCTCTTTAGTTGAAGATATATTGAAGTTAATATACTTACAATCATTTTATAGATTATCTAGTAATTTTGTAAAATTTTGTTAACGTTGCAATTTTACTTTCAAGAACTTTGCACATAATTTTAAACTTTATTAAATGTAATTTATACAATTATAAGAACCAACTAGTTATTTTATAGAACAGCACAAATGCTCCAATAACAGCAAAATCTGAAAGTATCTTTAGGGCAATAAACACTTCTAGTAATTCATCGTAGTTTAATGATTAAATCAAAAGTGTAATTTAATTTGGAGAATTGTTAGCAAGCTTGCTATATATTTTCAGTAATTTTATAAATTATCTAAGAGTTTTGTAGAATAGATTTAGCTACGTATTTTGATTCGCTGTACTTTTGTAAATCTTTTCATACATTATTAGATTGAATCTACAAAGTTATATAATGTTGCTAGCTATTTTATGAAACAACTGAATTACATATAGAATTTTAAATAACAAAATAAAAATTTAAAGTCTTTTGCAACGAGATTATTTTAGTGTAGTCAAGAAATTTTTAAGTGTTCACAAAAATTTTACTTTATTTTAAGACAAATTTTAAGGCATTTTATAGAAATTCTAGTCAATTGTACAAAATTTTGTTTTAATAGTAATTTTATACAACTTTTTCTATTTCAATGCTATTAATAATTCTCCATAATTTTACTAAACCATTTAAAGCTAAAGGACGATCAGTCATTGCTTAAAATTACTAAAAAAATCAGTTAAATTAAAGAATTTTTTCATGACATAATTATAGTGTAAAAATGTATTTAAAAATTCTCTAACATCACAGTGCACTTGGATTAACAAGCAACTCGGAGGCATGTAGAGTAGCAAATTTGCATATTCGTTTAAAACAAAGAACAGTTTCTAGTAGTTTTTTCCTCTTAACATCATAAGTAGCTTTACCGCAAGCTATAATGATAATAACGCAAGCTGTTCAGGGCAATTAGCCGGTAATTCCCCGGCTTGATCAAAGGCATCCTCGTGATTTCACTCTCAAAGAATCCAATCGCAAGAGTTTTAACAGCATCGCATCTTCAACTCGGAAAATTGGTAATTTCCTCTCTAACTCGTCGACAGGGTAAATAGTTGGATGAATGCAAAAACGACACGGATTTTTTTTTAAGAAAAAGTTTGCTGAAAAACCACCAACCGGACGAGTTTGGATCCTTTCAATTACGTTATTAGGTTTGTTAGCAAATAATTCAGTTTGGTCGTCACACACACTGCATTCCACTGATCGTAAAGTTCGTTACGTAGAAAGCAAATAATTTTTTTTTCGCTACGTCAATAAGTAAACAACATAATGTCGAAGCGACGGAAATGAGGAAACGTTTTTTTTCTTTTGTTGGGAAGTAATGGGAAAAGTTGGAAAGTTACGAAAAATCGACGTTTAATGAAAATAAATTACCTGCGAAATTTAACCGACTTTATCAAAATAATCCTTCAAATTATTGACGCTATAGCTTTATTATTCAGTCATTGTTTAAAGTAAGTGGTAATTTTTGCGATTTTTTTACTTAATTAAGGAAAACAAGTTTGCAGGCATTTGTCTCGAAAATATTAAAAAAATCCAACCGATATTAGATCTGACTGGTAAATTGGTTAGATATTTTATAGAATAACTAAAATTAGTTTTGGCAAGAAACTCAAGTTTCTACTTATTTTTGGGGTATCTATCCTACATCTGTAGATTTTTTGTCTAAAATTATCAGTTAATATGAAACACATTTAGATAATTCATAATATGTCTAGGAAATTCAAAATAGTTTAGAAGAATTATTGGAACTAAATAACTTTTACACAATGGAAAATTAGTTAAAACAAAGACACTATTGTCAGTTACAGAAATGGCCCTACTCGAGTTTTTATATCTTAATACTTCCCTTAAAATTCACATTTGATTTGTCTAGAAAATAAAGCAAATGGCCAAATATTTCGTGAAATATCTGAAAAATTTATATTTGAAAACGGTGCTTATAATTTCGTTTAAATTTAGATTTTTTGTTATTCATAAATTTATTTTTCTTCGAAATGACTAGTAAAAGCGGAGACATTGTCATTAGCTGCAGAAGTGTATTTAGCAAAGTTTTTAAAATTTGATACTTTATTTTAAATTTGTAGTTAATTTGGAAAAAATCTAGATATTTTATGATATGTCTAGAAAATCAAGCGATAACCCAATAAACTGTGTAAAGGTAATTAATTTTTATATAATTGAGTATTTGAAATTACTTGAAATAACTAGATATTTTACGAAACAACTGCAGATTTTTTGTACACCTGAAAAAAAAAAATAGAAGTCATTATTTGCAACATACAACAAAATCCGAAATTAAGAAAAAATTTTAAGGTATTTTGTGGAGTAACTTCAAATCTATCTAGTTAGAAAAAATATTTAATTTTATTTCTCAAAGAATTTTTTTCTATCTATCTTCGATCTGAATCATTAGTTGAATCCAAGGTAACTATCGTCAGCGTTAGACTGGCATTTAATCAAGTTTTTAATAATCGCCACATTTCCTAAAATCGCTAGTTAATTTAAAGACCGGCTAGATATTTTATAACTTGCCTAGAAAATAAAAACAATCGAGTAGAATTTCAACAATTAACTGTGATGCATTATTCGAAATCAATTTAACTAGATATTTCACAAATTGACTGCCAATTTTTTAAAGTATTTGATGCAATTATTTGTAGGGGTATACCAGATTAGAAATTAAACTAAACTCATCGATATTTTATGGAATTTCTGCAAATTTTAAACTGAAATTTGTAAAATATTTCAAAAATTAGTTCAACTTTTATTGATTTTTTGAAATATTTGAAAAATCTGAAAGCAAGGAAACTATCGTTAGCGTTAGACGTTTATTTAACAATGTTTTTAATAAATTCTACCGTTCCTAAAGTTGCAAATTAATTTGAAGAACAGCTAGATATTTCACAAATTACCTAGAAAATAAAAAGCAATGGAGCAAAATTTCTGGATGTGACTGACTTGAAAGTGATATGTGATTCTAAATTAATTTAAATGCTTAGATTTTTCATGAAATAACTGGCAATTTAACGAAATATATAGACGTGATTATCTAAAATAATATTTTACAGAATTTGAAATTAATCAGTTCGGATTAATATTTTTGTCCGAATCATGTCTCTATCAAGATTGACAGTCACATTTTGAAATGTCTAGAACTTTTAAAATTTGACTAAAAAGTAACGCATTATGCTCACAAAATATCTATAAGTAACTGTTTTGTGCCTAATGTTGGATTTAAATTTAATCAAATTAACTAGATATTTTACGAATTGACTGCCAATTTTTTAAAGTATTAGATGCAATTATTTATAGGGGTATACCAGATTAGAAATTAAACTAAACCCGTCGATATTTTATGGAATTTCTGCAAATTTTAAACTGAAATTTGTAAAATATCATTTCAAAAATAAGTTCAAACTTTTATTGATTTTTTAAAAATTTTGAAAAATCTGAAAGCAAAGAAACTATCGTTAGCGTTAGACGTTTATTTAAAAATTTTTTTAATAAATTCTACCATTTCTAAAGTTGCAAGTTAATTTGTAGAACAGCTAGTTATTTCACAAATTACCTAGAAAATATAAAGCAATGGAGCAAAATTTCTGGATGTGACTGACTTGAAAGTGATATGTGATTCTAAATTAATTTAAATGCTTAGATTTTTCATGAGATAACTGGCAATTTAACGAAATATATAGACGTGATTATCTAAAATAATATTTTACAGAATTTGAAATTAATCAGATCGGATTAATATTTTTGTCTGAATCATGACTCTATCAAGATTGACAGTCACATTTTGAAATGTCTAGAACTCTTAAAATTTGACTAAAAAGTAACGCATTATGCTCACAACATATCTATAAGTAACTGTTTTGTGTCTAACGTTGGATTTAAATTTAATCAAATTAATTAGATATTTTACGAATTGACTGCCAATTTTTTAAAGTATTAAATGCAATTATTTATAGGGGTATACCAGATTAGAAATTAAACTAAACCCGTCGATATTTTATGGAATTTCTGCAAATCTTAAACTGAAATTTGTAAAATATCATTTCAAAAATTAGTTCAAACTTTTATTGATTTTTTAAAAATTTTGAAAAATCTGAAAGCAAAGAAACTATCGATAGAGTTAGACGTTTATTTAACAAAATTTTTAATAAATTCTACCATTTCTAAAGTTGCAAGTTAATTTGAAGAACAGCTAGATATTTCACAAATTACCTAGAAAATAAAAAGCAATGGAGCAAGATTTCTGGATGTGACTGACTTAAGAGTGATATGTGATTCTAAATTAATTTAAATGCCTAGATTTTTCATGAAATAACTGGCAATTTAACGAAATATATAGACGTGATTATCCAAAATAATATTTCACAGAATTTGAAATTAATCCAAACGGATTAATATTTTTGTCTGAATCATATCTCTATCAAAGTTAACAGTCACATTTTGAAATGTCTAGAACTTTTATAATTTGACTGAAAAGTAATGCATTAAGCTCACAAAATGTCTATAAGTAACTGTTTCGTGCCTAATGTTGGATTTAAATTTAATCAAATTAACTAGATATTTCATGAAATAACTAAACTAAGTAAACAGATGCTTCAAAGAAAGCGTGTCATGTTTTGTTTTTTGCATAAAATTTTTGTGGAGTTGAGGTTCGGACGGATTGTCGATCTGGTTACTTTGGGGCCACGTAATCTTTTTCTCAACTTCAAAGCGTAATATTCTGCGTTTAATACCGAAAAACGTAACGTTTTCTGGTTGAAAGCCGCCCACTAGATTTTGATTTTTTTTCTAGAATTTCATCGCGTCCTCTTTGCACTATGTTTAAACATCAAAGAGAGGCAACCGTGAGACTAAGAAAACCCGGTGGCGACGCTTTGAAGCTTCCATCTTCCGGACCCTATCTTTCGCCCGGATTCGGCCCATCACTTGAACCGATCCTTTCAGAAAAAAAAACTCTAATAAATTTAACTCTTCAAAAACCGACGATTCACAGGTTCGAAATTAAAAGCGACTTGATGCCGGACTTTTATGCAGATGATCAAAACTAGTAGTTGGGCATGGACATAAATCTTCGATATAGCGCGAACTAGAGCAGAATCCCGTTGCGCTATAAATCCGCAAAGAGCTTCATAAATCCGGAAAGAAAAGCGATCTGTCAGGTCCGAATTCACGGAAAACTTTCATTGTATCCCTCCGCTTATTCTGCAATTTTTTCGTTTTTTTTCTCTTCTTCGAAATCTGGTAACTAAAGAAAAATCGACACGAATTTCGTTCGAAATCTCCCGATTTTATCTCTGAAATCCCCCGAATACGTCACGACTTTCTTTCTTTCATCCCGTTATTGTTTCAATTATCCCTAATTTGTTTCTTTCTGACGAAATCCGAGTTTTTGCGTGTACCCTCCGCTTTGACGGCGTAATTGCCCCATTTTCGTTTCTCGCATTTTTAATCTTCCATAATTTAATAACGTTTTTTTTTGTTTTCAAGTTTTTCTCCCGAATTTTTTCGACCTCGAAATTTCCGTTATTTCGATGATAATTTTATTGGACAAAGCCTTTCGTTTTCACCTCACGTCCTGACGCGCTCTCTTTTTCCCCAAACCGCAAATTTCGATTGTTTCCGGATCCGGTTTTTCCCCTCCCACAAAAACCCGATTTCGATACTGTTTATAAATAAAAACAACCGCGCATCGTTTTATTACTGACATAAAACGGAATTATCTTAAAGCAAACACTAAATCTAGAAAGCGTTAAATGGAAAAAGCAAAGTTTTCGGTGCAGCCAGCACTTTTAGTCGAAAACTTTCGAGTGGGAGAGGAATTTTACGTTCTTTTTCGCTGTTAACTGGAGATAATTTACGATTGTTGTCGTAAAATTGGGCCGGAGCCGGCCCTGAGGCTTCTCTCTAACTTCGTTGGGAACTCGTCATATGCGTACTATGGGCTTTAATAAACTTAGGACAAAGGCGCGACATAACGCGACTAATTTAAACCAAACAGGACCTGCATGTGTCGGATGGGAAAGGATGTTTTCTGTTGGAAGGGATGGAAAATGGGGGAGGAAAAAAAATCTGAATCGAAACGATAAAAGGCAATAAAACTTGTATGGGAGTTGCGAAGGCGTTAAGAGGGATGGAAGTAATAAGGAAACTGCCAGACGGTCTTATTATGTTATTGCCTTGGAGGTTTCATAACTGGAGAATTATGGTCCATTTGATCTATGATGGCAGACAGCTTGGAAAATATGTGACAACATTACGGATAAAGGTTACAAGTTATGCAACACAAAAGCTGTTGAGGTTGATGGAGTTTACGTCGGAAAATTATTGTCAACGAAGAGATAGTCTGGAACAGAAATCTGCGTTTCAGAATTTTCCACATTTTTTGAGGATATCAAAGTCCATACAAAATTTAAAAAATCGTTTCGCATAAATTAAAAAAAAATAAAAAGTTAGAAACCAATTTAGAATAGATTGACAGTTAAATTAACTTCACATTTTTTTCATAATGGAGGTAGATTCAGGTTTCAAAGATTATTGTTACCAACATTGCTATAGGTCATCAAAAAACATTCATCTGTTGAGTAATTGATTAAAATATATCCGAAACAAGACAGGGCCTAAGTTGTACCCATGAAGCACCCCTGTTACAATTTTATAATTTTGGGCTGGTATTTCCTCAAACAAACTATAATCTAGCAATTGTGACTACTGCAGACTATCAGGAATGTAAATAATAATTTTTTTGTTAATGAGAAATTTTTAGATTTCTAATTGGGCCCTGTTAGAAGTTTTTGCAGATGACTTATCAAAGAAATTTTTATAGTTCTACAAGTTAGATAAAGTAAAATGATTTTGTGTGTTAATAGCACTGCTGTAACGTCAATGTTACAATTATTGTAGAAATATATTTTCTAAACTATAAGGAATTAGTTCAGTATGACCCTGCAACCGGAAGCAACTACCACTGTCAACTATTCTATTACTTAGCTTTTATTAAATAGGCAAAAAAGCAATAGTGCGTTTAGCAAGAGGCATAAGATGAACATCATGTTCTTGCGGTAGAGCTGTCATTTTAATAAATGTTACAATTGCGTAGCTCCGCCCATCGATAGGGGTCTAATATGCCAAGGACTCTACTTATTGTTAACATTTTTAGATTTACGGTTCCAAGTAACAATACCAAAGTACCAAGAAATTGTGTGACTCAATTTTAGATTTTTGCATTTTTTTTTAATGGACAAAACACAAATATTGAGGTCAGCAGGAGTCACAGGATAAAAATTGTGATTCTTCGGTGAAATTATACTTAATTAAATATACATCTGTCTAGCTCCGCCTATCGATAGGGGTTTAATTTGCCAAGGACTCTACTTTTTTTTTGAATTTCTAGGTTTACGGTTCTAAGTAACAAAGACGAAGTACCAAAAAATTGTGCGACTCAATTTTAGATTTTCTGAATTTTTCTTTTAATTATTTAACTTAAACATTAAGCTGATTTAATGAATGCACAAAAAAGCAATAGTGAGGTCAGCAGAAATCACAGAAAAAAAATTTAATTTTTCGGTAGAAATATTATTTTAATTAATGATACACCTGTCTAGCTCCGCCCATCGATAGGGGTCTAATATGTCAAAGACTCTACTTATTTCTAGAATTTCTAGGTTTACGGTTCTAAGTAACAAAGCCAAAGAACCAAAAAATTGTGTGACTTAATTTTATATTTTCCGCATTTTTTTTAAATTATTTAACTTGAACATTTAGCCGATTTATTGAATACACAAAATAGCAATAGTGAGGTCAGCAGGAGTCACAGGATAAAAATCGTGTTCTTTTAGTGGAACTATTATTTTAATTAATGATACACCTGTCTAGCTCCGCCCATCGATAGGGGTCTAGTATGCCAAGAACTTCATTTATTTTTTGAAATTTCTAGGTATATGGTTATAAGTAACAAGAACAAAGTACCAAGAAATTGTGTGACTTAGTTTTAGATTTTCTGCATTTTTCTTTTAATTATTTAACTTTAACATTAAGCTGATTTAATGAATGCACAAAAAAGCAATAGTGAGGTCAGCAGAAATCACAGAAAAAATTTTTAATTTTTCGGTAGAAATATTATTTTAATTAATGATACACCTGTCTAGCTCCGCCCATCGATAGGGGTCTAATATGTCAAAGACTCTACTTATTTCTAGAATTTCTAAGTTTACGGTTCTAACTAACAAAGCCAAAGAACCAAAAAATTGTGTGACTTAATTTTAGATTTTTCGCATTTTTCTTTTAATTATTTAACTTGAACATTTAGCTGATTTATTGAATGCACAAAATAGCAATAGTGAGGTCAGCAGGAGTCACAGGATAAAAATCGTGTTCCTTTAGTGGAACTATTATTTTAATTAATGATACACCTGTCTAGCTCCGCCCATCGATAGGGGTCTAATATGCCAAGGACTTCATTTATTTTTTGAAATTTCTAGGTATATGGTTATAAGTAACAAAACCAAAGTACCCAGAAATTGTCTGATTCAATTTTCGATTTTCTACATTTTTCTGTTAATTATTTAACTTGAACACTTAGCCGATTTATTGAATGGACAAAAAAGCAATAGTGAGGTCAGCAGGAATCACAGAATAAAAATCGTGTTCTTTCGGTGAAATTATTATTTTAATTAATGAAACACCTGTCTAGCTCCGCCCATCGATAGGGGTCTAATATTCCTAGGACTCTACTTAATTTTAGAAATTTAAAATTTTTTAGGTTTACGGTTTTAAGTAACAAATCCAAAGTACCAAGAAATTATGTAACTCAATTTTAGATTTTCCGCATTTTTCTTTTAATTATTTAACTTCAACATTTAGCTGATTTATTTCATGAAAAAAAACAATAGTAAGATAAGCAGGAATCACAGGATAAAAATCGTGTTCTTTTTGTGGAACTATTATTTTAATTAACGACACACCTGTTTAGGTCCGCCCATCGATAGGTGTCTAATATGCCAAAGACTTTACTTATTTTTAAAATTTCTGCGTTCACTTTTCTAAGTAGCAAATCCAAAGTGCCAGAAACTTGTTTGACTCAATGTTAGATTACCTACCAACATTTTTAAAAATTTAACTCTAACATTCACTACTCGTTTTGAATGGGCAATAAGCAGCAGTGAGGTCAGCAAGAATCACAGGATGAACACCATGTTCTTCTTGTGGAACTATAATTTTAATTAATGTTACATCTGTGACACGTATTAAGTCTGCAAAGTCGGAAGCTAATTCTGCAAAAAGCCTTTTAACTCCTTCTGCGTCCACATTTATGCCACGAAGCGTTATCTCAGTATTCAACAAATGGTTTTAAACAACATGAGTAATTTCAGCTATTTATTTATGTACATTGTTCAAGCTTGTTCTTGGTCAATTACATAACTAGGCTCGCATAAATAACTAACGCAATAATAAATTAAAATATTCTTTTGATTTTCAAGCCCCTGAAAAATGTTAAATTTTTTATTAAAACTTGTTTAGTCCAATAGAAATTTCGCAGTAGTCTCGTTTTTGACAATCAGGCTAGTTAATTTAAACAAAAACAATTGTTATTAAATTAAAATAAGAAATTACTTTATCTATTCAGTTGAAGGAGGGTCATAAAAATACTTTTTGTTGTTCTGTCTCGTCCAAAAGTTCCTACTTGAACATCCGTCGAACTTTGCAGACATCGGGCATAATTTAGCATGTCTCAAACAAAATCACCGAACTCTTCTGCAAAAATAGCACCGTTGCCGTCTCCTCTCTTATTCATGCCGTCCAAATTTCGACCAAATAGCGTAACAAAATGCAAATCTCCTAAGTGTGCATTGACGTTCTCTTTCTTTCTATGCAAACAAAATAATTCTCTTTCTCGCCTTTTCCTTTCTCTAAATAGACCCGGCGGAAGTTTGTTTTTTTCTCTTTCCTCGTTTTCTCCCTAAACCAAAAGTCAACACGTTGTCGTCATAGCTGCATCGCCGCAAAATTGTCGTAATCGAAAAAAATCGTTCTTTGAAGTTGATATTAAATTTTCAACGCGGTTTTGTTAGGGAAGAAACAACAAACTTGTAGGGTAGAAGCGTGAGTTAAAAAGGGTAAAACGGCAACGTTGCTAATGGTGTTTCGTGTAAAAGTACATTAGCGATTTAGTTTGCGAAAAGGATTCGCATCAAGAAGGCTATCAACTATCATGCAAGGTGACGCGATTTTAATGGAGTTGTGTAGTGAGAACTTTATCGTGTCTAGGAACAATTTCGTTAAAATTCCAATCGATATTCTCTTTACTAAATTGTAATTTTAATCTAAAGAAATTTCTTGCCTAGTAACAGTGACGACATAATCAATCGATGCAACGAAAACGTTTCAATTTTCGTTACGATTCGTGTTAGTTGAGACAAAGCGCCAATTTTGATGCATGCAAAGAGAATTTGGCCATCGATTTCGACAAACTTTATCGTAACTAGTAATGTACAACATTAATAATGTCGGCGATTTTGTTTTGTTAACAAACTGATTGCTTTTCGGGTTTACTATGTAGTGTTGATCAATAAACAGGTCGCTCTACTCATAGAGGTGGTAAAGGGTGGTTTGTGTCAACCCCTATAACGAACCCGACGCTGAACCGGGATTGTCGGATGTGGAAAGGTCGTAAATGCGGTTTTACGAGTTTCAGAAGTGCATGTTTTATAATTCTATAGATGTGTAATTCGGTTCTTAGTGCTCAGAGTTATGAATTTACTAGATGGTTTTGTTAAACGTTTTTCGATCATAAAATTGTTGTAGAATCCCGTGTTTAAATTTTAATTTTTTTTAATATGTGGGATAGTTGGGGATTTGTGCGAAACAGCCAAAGTGCCAGGGGAATTTAATCGTTTTTGTGGCTATACAGGTCAGCGAAAAAAACTGCATGAAACTTTTTATATAATAAAATTTTCAACTCGTATTCATTAATTTTATAGCCGTATTAAAATTTTTCTCTCGTTCATCCCTACTTTCAAAAATTTAAAAGTCAATAAAAGAGATAAGAGGACACATCAAGTAAAAAATGTAAAAAATGCATTAAAACATTGAAAAATCTGAATATTGAATAGATCACCAAACTAAAAAGAAAATCATTTAAAGATAACAAAAAAAATTGACTTGAAAATCAAAAACATCAAACTATCAGAAAATAGGTAAATAGCAGCATACAGACAAATTAAAAACTGAAATGACTAACAAATTTCAAAATAACACTGAGAGACTCCGGAAATTATTGGGGCAAATTAGAATGAATCCTAAGCCAAAAGAAATTTATGCCAAAAAATGATGACAATTAAACATTTTTGTAGAAGTTAAAGTTGAAAAACAATAGAAAAAATTATAAAGTTGAACGAATTAGAAAGAAATAAAACACTTTGATAATTGCGTCATTAAAAAAATATTCCACAAGAAGAGCAATGGACTCAAGTTGTGTCCTTGCGGTACTCCAGAAGTAACTACGTGGTATCTAGATCGTATCGCTTTAAGCTAAAGCTGTACAATGGAAATTTTGTAGCATGTTAACGATGAAAATTATCAAAAAGGTTTTTAATAGAATATCAAGAGTACTAAGATTTTTTCGAAAATCTGAATATTTTAGTGGAGTAAAGAAATATTTCTAGTCCACACCTGTGATAGTGTAGGTTGTAATTTATAAATGAATTAATTTGAGAAGATTTGAGAAAATTGAATTATAAATCAATCGAGAATTCGACCAAAAATTGACACCTGGGGTGCTCCAGATTTTTTCTTTGAAGTTTTATTGCAATATCTAAGGGATTTTATGTGTCACGTATGTGTAGGGCCCCACTAATTGTAGAAATTATAAAAAAAATATCCCAAAAGGAAAATATTTTTGAAGAAGTTAAAGTTGGAAAACAAGCAAAAAACTGTATAAAGTTGAACAAATTAGAAAGAAATGAAACACTTGGATAATTCCGAAAAAAAAACTTTCTACAAAACTAGACTCAAGTTGTATCCTTGCGGTACCCCAGAAGTAACTGCGTAGTCTCTAGATCGTATTGCTTCAAACTAAAACTGTGCAGTGGAAATTTCGTAGCATGTTTACGATGCAAATTTACAGAAAGTTTTTAATAGAATAACAAGAATTCTAAAAATTTTTCAAAAATCTGAATATGTTAATGTAGTGAAGAATTAATTCTAGTTCACACCTGTGATAGTGTTAGGTGTAATCTGTAAATAAATTTATTTGAGAAGATTTCAGAAAATTCGATTATAAATCAAAAGAGGATCGGGCCAATAATTGACACTTGGGGCGCTCCAAATTTTTTTTATCAATTTTTCTTAAATATCCAAGAGATTTTAAGTGTCATTCATATGTAGCGCTCCACCATTAATTATAGAAATTTAAAAAAATTGACCTCAGAAAGAGAACGATAATTATATGGAATAATTATATGACAATCAAATATTTTTGTAGAGATTAAAGTTGGAAAACAAGCAAAAAACTGTACGAAGTGGAACAAATTAGAAAGAAGTAAAACACTTTGATGATTTCGTCGAGAAAAAACTTTCTACAAGAAGAGCAATGGACCCAAGTTGTATTCTTGCGGTACCCCAGGAGTAACTGCGTAGTCTCCAGATTCTATTGCTTTAAACTAAAGCTGTACATTAGAAACTTTGTAATATGTTAACGATAAAAATTATCTAAAAAAAATTTATAGGAAAACAAGAGTACCAACATTTTTTCAAAAATCTGAATATGTTAATGGAGTGAGACATTATTTTTATTTCACACCTGCGCTAGTATTGGGTGCAGTCCATAAATGAATTTATTTGAGTGGATTTAAGAAAATTAAATTATAAAGCGAAAGAGGCTAGGACCAAAACTTGGGGCGCTCCAGATGATATTTTGATCGAAATTTTATTGAAATATGCAAGAGATTTTATGTGTCATTTATGAGTAGCACCCCACCATTAATTGTAGAAATTATAAAAATTTTGACCTCAGGAAGATAATGATAATTATATGGAAAAATTAGCAAAAAGAGTTATTTTTGGAGTTAAGACTTTTAAGTGACAACTATAAGGATAATGTAGAGGGAAAAATTAAAATAAAAAATAAAGAAATGAGGAAGATAAAAGAATTAAACTAAAGAAAATGAGAAATTAAAAAATCAAATATGATGCAAAATAGAAAGAGACTAAAGTAGAAACTTTCGCAATGAATGAAAACAATATGATGAAAAATTATATTAAAATTGATGTAACAAAATAAATGTGTAATTTGAATATTTTGGAAATAAATTATATATTGACAAAATTTTGAAAAAACACTCACACACAAATTAAAAAAAATATATTACTGAAGGAAAAAGTAGATGAGCATGTATTATAAATTAAAATAGCAGCGTATCCAAAATAGGCACTTGGGGAGTACTTTAGAAGTAATTTTATTAAAATTATCTTTGAATGTCAAGGAGAGACATTGAAAAAAAAATTAGAAGCACTAACAGAACGACAAATATATAGAAAAAATTATCAAAAAATATTTTGGAGAATTTCTGGAGGTAATTTGGAAGACTAGAGTTAAAAAACTACATTAGAAAGGAGCTAGAGAAAAAAAAAATATATACATTGTGTTCAGCATAGGGACCTCGCAAATTTGCAGACTATGGTCAGATACAAGAAAATTTATACCTAATAATATTTGACAGATTGGTCATGGTTGCCCAAATTTTTCTGCACCTCCAATTTCCTCCGGAAATAATAAAAACTTCAGTTTTTCTTATGGATCATGATGAAGTTTATTTTCTCAAAACATTTTGGTTGCTTCTTACAGTAATTTATCACTTTTGGTATAAACATCTGTCATTATGTTTCATTAAGCTAGAACTCGTGCAATCAAACATTTTCGTCCATAATTTACAGTTAGTTATGAATCTACGAAAACAATTGAAGACGCTGAAAGGTGCGTCCTTTTACGAATAAAAAACATCAAGAAATGGCGCAACGCTTGCGATAACGATCTAATTTTTTGTTAAAATTCCTTTGTTTACGTTGTGCGTTAGTTAAGTCGTGTTCGTGTATCGGGGTGCTAATAAACATTTTAATTTCAGTGAAACGTGGGATGTTACCGAAAAAACCCTAGGATCAAAGGAACGTCAAGGGGGTGAGTCGATTTTAATTTTAACGCAATTTATATTTAGAATTTTTTGCAAAATCCGGGTAATTAGGCTTTAATAATTTTGCTCTAAAATTCAAATTTAGCTGTTATTTGTTTTTTTTTAAATTAATTTGGAGTAACAATAAAATAACTAAGGTATTTATGTCATTGCCAGCTAGGCAAATTTATTTCACAGCCTTGTTTAAGGAAGCAAAATTAAAAAATAAATTTATCATGATCAGTAAGCAAAATCCAAAATTTTTATTCTTCCCACAAAAAACTAAAAGTATAGAAAAATTTGTGTAACTTTGGAAAAATATTTTTTTAAACCTCTGGGTAATTGGGCTATAATAATTTTGCTCTAAAATTAAAATTTCGTTACTATTTGAATTTCTTAAAATTAATTTCAAATTAAAAAACTTAGAAAAAATTAAATTGGTTGAGTAATTGTTGTCAAAGTTCTAAAAACGAAGCCCACGCATCAAAATTTATTTAGAAAATTTTATTTCGAATTAATTTCCTTTGTGAGCCAAAATAACTAGAGCAAGGTTACTTTAATTGTTTTAGTAAAGTTAGGTCAAGTTTTATAACAATAAAAAGATTGAGGCATTTACGTCGTAGCTAGGTAGACAAATTCAATTTCACAGCCTTTTGTAATAAATTAGGAAAATGGCATTTTAATGAAAGAAAACAAATTAAGCTCCAAATTTCTGCAAGGAAAAACTAAAAAGTTTTCAAAATTCAAAAATAAAATTATCATGATCAATAAGCAAAATCCAAAATTGGTATTATTTCCACAAGAAACTAAAGGTGAAGAAAAGTTTGAGTAACTTTGGAAAAAGTGTTTTTTGAAACCTCTGGGTGATGGGCTATAATTATTTTGCTCTAGAATTAAAATTTTGTTATTATTTGAATTTTTTTAAATTAATTTAGAATTTAGAAAAAAATAAGTTAGTTGAGTAATTGTTGTCAAAGTTCTAAGAACAAAGCATTAAAATTTATTTAGAAAATTCTATTTGGAGTGAATTTCCTTTGTGAGCCAAGGTCTATAACAATAAAATAGTTGAGGCATTTACCTCGTAGGGAGCTAGGCAAATTTAATTTCACAGCCTTGTGTAAAGAATCAGAAAAACGGCATTTTAAAAGAACACAAATTAAGTTCCAAATTTCTGCAAGAAGCCAGAATGTTTTCAAAATTCAAAAGTGACCATATCAATAAGAGAAATCCAAATTTTTAATTTTCTTCAAGAAATAGATGATGTAAATTTTTGTAATTTTTGGAAAAAGTGTCGTAATATTGTACAACTTTCATCGCCACTTTTTGATAAAGACCCAAATCGAAAATTTTAGTTTTTATATAATATCAAGTTGCAATAGACCCTAGCTGGGGTAACTTTTTTATAATTAACTCATAAATTAACAATAAAATAAAAAATAGAAATGGATAATGAAAGAGATGCAATAACAAAAGTTACAAAACTTATATTCCAAAAAAAAAATTAATTAAGGAAATAAAGGAATGAAAATTGTTAAACATTTAAAGATATTGGCACCGAATTAGATGAAGAGTACTTAAGACAAAAAGTTGAAAATAAATCCTAAAAATTAATAGAAAATTGAAAATTGTAGATCTAAAGCAAGAATAAATTTTTAATTAACTTTACCTCAACGTGTAGGACTAGTTTAGGGGTTAAAATATTAAGCATTAAAAATGAATGTTGTAAAACAATAACGATAACTCTCTTAGTTCTCTGTCTATATTTAGTTGAGATAAATATTTTAATTTTAACGCAAATACTACTGATAACCCAATTTCGCAAAGAATGATTAGAATTTATCAAACCAAACCATAATTTAAAAAAACTATTTATAAACAAAGTGTTAAATAAACAATTTATGTTCTGTTTACAATTTTAGTTTAGTAATAAAATTCCAGAGAATAGCTATTAAACTAAAAGGTTTCGAAATTGTGTGTAGTTCTCTTATTTTATGGCCATCGGCTGCCAAAATTTTTGAACAAATACCCCTTAAGCCTTTCTCGACTTTTACTTCAATAGACTTCTTTAAAAGGCTATAGTTACTAAAAAATATTTGGTGTGTGTAAAATTATTTTTTTATCAATTATCAAAATTTGTTTCAATTTTTCACTTTAATTTATTTGAGTGCCAATACTGGTAATTACCCAACTCTTTGTTTAACAAATTTATTTATTATTGAAGTAACTGTTGAAGTTACTCGGCGCATATATCGTTGAAACAGCGCCACGTAATTTATCGAAATCGTTGCACCAACAGCACCTGTGCCAACAAGTTTACTCGTAACTTAATCCAGAAACGTTTTCGGATTTTCAGTGGTTTCCGTCAATCTTTCGTGGTAATTCACGAAAATACTTCAAAATTTCACAATTTTTTATCCGATTGTAACACCATGAACGTGTTTTCGATCGTTCCTCCTAAACTCCATTCCATTAACAAAAAGATGTTTCTCCTCTCCCTCTCTAACTTTTTCTTTCCATTCTCTTCTCTTTATGACTCCGTCAATTTTTTGTCACATCCTTTTTCCATCATTATACTCGGCCATTGTTGTTTTGTGGCGGTTGCTAAAGATGATCGCGATTGTTTTATTTCGTTCACGTCCCCATTCAATTTTGCAACAAATAGACTCATCAACTTCACCCCCCACACTTTCTCTATCTACAATCAATCACCGAAAGCGCCTCCAAAATCACCGATAAACTTCAATTTAATCGTCATCAATGTTAACGTTCGATTTTTGTTTGCAATTACAACTCCCTCCAAACCCCCCACTTAAATTTCATACCCTCAAAACCCCCCGTTTGCAAGCTTTATTACTACGAACGGCTCCACAAACTTTATTAAGCACTTAAGCGTTATACACTTTAAACTATTCATTACGGGAAGGAATGGCGGAATTAAAATTCGGGAAAACCACCCCGAACTCACCCTCAATCCGACGTAATTAAATAAAAAGACAGAGAGTAGTTGGATGGTGCGGTCTAATTAAACAAATGAATTTTCGCGACGGAAAGAAAGGGGGGACGGGTCTCGCTTCTACTCACGTTTCTCTATTAAATTATCCAACTGTGTCGTAATTTCTTGTAATCACTTTCACTGTTTTCACTCAAATTTTTTGTCGACGTTATACAACCGGAAATGCACGTATGCGAAAATTTGCGATGTTAGTCCGGAAGAGAAAATTGGTGTAGCACGTTCACCGTTACGCGTTCTGTGCGAGACTCGGGCGTTAGCGTGTCGCGAGCCGGTAATAGTGGGGGAAAATGTGGAAGAGTAGGGATGATTTAAGTTAGTGGTAGAGGGGGTGGGCAGGGACGGGGACGATCGATTCCTTTTCTACTCTCTATAACGGAGTGAAGGTTGCGTGTTGGAGAGGCTTTCTTTAAATTGTGTTGTCCTAGGGCGGACAATTTGCTAATACAAACTTTAAGAGATATCAACATTATCAAGTTAACATTGCAAAATTGGGGAAAATTTTTAATGTTGGTAGAGAAATGGCGTCGGGATGGCGGCAGAAAAATCAGGAAATGACAGAATCACGACCAATTTTTTTTCTTTTTCAAGCTTTTCTTAACTTTATGGCTCGTTGGAGGAGTTTCATTGTCTTGACACGTATCATTGGTGTTGGAGGATTTGTCACCATCATCCTGCAGTTGAGAAAAAAAATTACGGTTCAGTTTCATTTTTAAAAAACACTTCCAGTTATTTGCGACTACATCGAAATTTCCAACCACAGTGGTGGAAGTTACCATTTGGTCCTCTCGAATCAAAATTTAGTTTTGTTGCATTAAAGTTGTTTTGGCAGGTGTCGATGGCCAGTTAACAACTGTAAGTGCTGTTAACCTGTGAAAGAAGTGATACTGAAGAATTCGAGAGGATTTAGAGCGGCTCTCGGTGGAGCAATCAGACGCTCGCCTGGTGAATGGTCGGATTGCTCGGCGCCGTATTAAAGGAGGAAGCGCAAGAGTAATTTAATCAAAATTTGCAAATAAAGGGAAGTTTGTCCGACTGGCACCCAATCACCGATGATTGGTGACACTGGTACAAATTAACCGCTAGATTCCCAACAACTACTCTTTACTTGCCGACGAAATTTTTTATTCATGGGACGGTCGCTTTATAAACGTCGTTTCAAGCAAAAGTTTCGGGCTCACGTTGGTGCATTCTCGTTCTTCTTTCGAACGCTTTCCATTTACGGTCGTAGTGCTTATTTTACGGCTGTTTCCGTGCGCCCGACGTAATATCGCTAATGAAATGCGACTTAACTGATGTTTCTCTTTTCGGAGTACGAAAAGTATTTAAATGACGTCGCATATTCCGGCGAGTGCAATTTAAAAATTAATCGAATACGTAAATTTAACATCTTTCGTTTTAAATAGAACGTTGGAATTAATTCGGGTAATGGCCCAAAGGCTGCTACTAAGTTTTCGCATAAATTTTGTTTGTTTTGTGTAAACGACGTTGGTGCCAAAATGACAATTAACGAGTCAGTTGGATCATTAAGAATTGATTGTTGAAAGCAAATTTACTTGAAAACTTTACTTGGAGCTAGCAAACATTTTTTGACATTAAAATCTTTACGTTCATAATTAGAAACAAAACTATTCACGTATGCAAACTTTATACTCCTGTAATTGAAAATAAAAATTATGATTTAACCAAAATTTTGAAATTTTTACAACTGCTCTGTTGAAATTTGAAATTTTAACTTTTACATTTTTCTCGATTTTTTTTAAAACTATTTTGAAAAATTGAAAATTCTTACAAAATACTCAAAATATTTCTACTAGCATCTAAAATTTAGTCGTTTACATGATTTCATTTTTCCAGATCCACTTAAGTTTTCTGTCTTTAAATACATTCACATTGATCTTCCAGGCATTGAAAGTTGTTTCGATTTTTAATTTTGAAAAAAATTTTTACATCTACAAGTTTTAAATTTCAAAATTTACTCAAAATATTTATATCTCCATCTAAGATTTAAGGTCGCTACACAAATAAATTTTTGGATTTAGATTACTTTTCTCTGTCTAAAATATTTGCCTTTCTTTGATATTTCAAGAAAGCGTGTCATCAAAAAATTTCAAAATCGAATAATTTACAGCTACAAAATAAATTTGTCAATTCAATTTTTTTTCACATAACAACGGTCCTTTTGCCACATTGGCTTTTAATCATACAACAAATTCTACGAGTATTTCACATAATTGATAAAGTAAAACTATTTAAATTGAAATTAAACGTCCCCCGAAGTTTTTTCTCATATTTTCGTCAATAGAACACAATTAATGTCGTTAGATCGCTTCATAAGTAACTTGTTCGGTGGTTTTCGAAACGATAACCCATCGAAATTCGCGATTCAACACGAACTGGATAAAGACCTAACCGTCAACAAACACACCAACAACGGCCAACAGTTTCGGTCTTGTTGGCGATAAGCCCCAGTCGGCGTCTCTAAGTGAATTAACTGCCTAAAAACGTCCATTGTTGCGTTGCTATTAATCAAATTGAAAGTAAATAAAGATAAATCGCACCATCTCGACGAAATTAGAACCGTGTGTAGTTTTATTTTTATTTTAATTCTCCAACACCCCCAAAAACCGTTTCGCTACAGAGAAGTTCCCTTAGGACTAATTTATTTGGAGTCGACAAGTGTGAGGGTAAAAAATCAACGGGGGCGGCGGCCGATGTTGTCGCCAGACACTGGCATCGCAGCAGGCGGCGTTGACAACTTCAGATGGTGTAGTCACTTATTTCCGGATTAATTGAAACGTTAAGACGACAAGATCATTACTGGTTGGGTTTTTTCCTTATGGGGTGAAGGGAAAGGGATGATACCAAACACACTATTGATCTCAAACTGTTTATTTTTGGGGGAACAAAAAATTTTTTTGGCATTAAAATTTGGGAAATTAAGAGGATACATCCTAGGCAAATATAGGTGAAATTGTATTGGTATCGAGACAGCTGATTGGAACTTAAATTTTGAAAAACTCAAGAAAATTAAAAGGATTTTAGACAAATGATAAAAAAAATTGTATAAAATTTTCAAAATTGTTGTTACCATTTAGTGCAATAATAATATGCAGTTTTAGAAAATCACACAAAAATATATAATAAAGACGTCGCTCTTTTTGTTTTAAAACATTCATTTATCTTTTATTCAACAATTTACTTTGCAACTCAATTTCAAAAGAATAGCTAAAAGCCACGCTTAGGCGTGTTAGATTCATAAAGGGAAGCTGCGAATATTCCGAATCTAAGTGAGAATACGTGAGACTTACAGCGGGATGCTGAATACGGCGGGCGGTCGATTTAGACATAACTGTATGTTAATTAACACCTAAATAATTTTTTTCCCTGAAAACCTTACTTAAAAGCTGTTGATTACAACAAAATTTTTTACTTTGAGCTGCATCATTTGTTACTGCTTAGGCGTATTAATTTTATACAAGAATTGTTAGGACGTGTGGAGTTTCTGAGTAGAAGTGGAAATGCTCGAGACCTGCAGTAAAATGCTAAATACTATGGGAGACTAAATAATGGGGAATTGTTAAGATGTCGAGTCAAAATGGAGACGCGTGAGACTTACAGCGTGATGCTCAATGCGGCAGGCGGATGACTTAAACATAACTATATATTTACATTAGTGTATTATTAAATATTTTTTTAAGAAATCTGACATAGAAGCCGTTGCTATCCAGATAAAGAGTGAAATTATTTTATTTGTGCTACTCCAATTGCTCCTGCGTAGGCATTCTGGATTTATAGAAAAATAGTAGAAACCTGTGAAGCGGCTGAGTAGGAGTGGATACGCGTGAGACTTGCAGCCAGATGCTGAATGTGACGGGCGGATTATTTAGATGTGACTGTACATTTAAATTAATATCTCATTAAATATTTAGACAAGAAATCTGTTACAAAAAACATTGGCATTCGAATAGAGTTTCTCAAATTTTATTATAATAAAATTTTCTGGTTCGTGCAACACTATTTGCGATTTCTTAGGATCTGTAAAGATGTTGAATCGGAATAAAACGATTGAGACTTTTAGTGAGATGCTAAATGTGACGAGTGAACCATTCAGAAGTAACTGTACATTTAAATTAATATCTGACTAAATATTTCCTCAAAAAATCTGTTACAAGAGCCATTGACATCCGGATAAAATTTTTCATATTTTATTACCATAAAATTTTGCGATTCATGTTACACCATGTGCTATTGCCTAAGCGAATTGAATTCATATAAAGTTAGTGGAACGCTGTGAAGATTCTGAGTCGAAACGGAAACGCGTGAGACTTGCAGCGAGATGCTGCATACGGCTGCTGAACTACTTAGACGTGACTGTACATTTTGATTATCGTATCATAAAATATTTTTCCAAAAAGCCCGATTCACATGCCCTTGCTCTCCGTATGGAGCATTTTATATCTTATTACAATAAGATTTTCTTGTTTATGCAACACCACTGGCGATTTTTTAGGACCTGTGAAGATGTTAAATCGGAATAAAACGATTGAGACTTTTAGGGAGATGCTAAATGTGGCGGGCGGACTTTTTAGGCGTAACTGTGCATTTTAATTAATATCTCACTAAATATTTCCTCAAGAAATCTGTTACAAGAGCCATTGGCATCCGGATAAAATTTTTCATATTTTATTACATTAAAATTTTGCAATTCATGTTACACCATGTGCTATTGCCTAAGCGTATTGAGTTGATATAAAGTTAGTGGAAAGCTGTGAAGATTCTAAGTCGAAACGGAAACGCATGAGACTTGCAGCGAGATGCTGCATACGACTGGTGAACTATTTAGACGCGACTGTACATTCTAATTATCGTATCATAAAATATTTTTCCAAAAAGCCTGATTCACATGCCTTTGCTATCCGTATGGAGCATTTTATATTTTATTACAATAAGATTTTCTTGTTTGTGCAACACCACTTGCGATTTCTTAGGACCTGTGAAGATGTTAAATCCGAATAAGACGATTGAGACTTTTAGCGAGATGCTAAATGTGGCGGGCGGACTATTTAGGCGTAACTGTGCATTTTAATTAATATCTCACTAAATATTTCCTCAAAAAATCTGTTACAAGAGCCATTGACATCCGGATAAAATTTTTCATATTTTATTACCATAAAATTTTGCGATTCATGTTACACCATGTGCTATTGCCTAAGCGAATTGAATTCATATAAAGTTAGTGGAACGCTGTGAAGATTCTGAGTCGAAACGGAAACGCGTGAGACTTGCAGCGAGATGCTGCATACGGCTGGTGAACTATTTAGACGCGACTGTACATTCTAATTATCGTATCATAAAATATTTTTACAAAAAGCCTGATTCACATGCCTTTGCTATCCGTATGAAGCATTTTATATTTTATTACAATAAGATTTTCTTGTTTGTGCAACACCACTTGCGATTTCTTAGGACCTGTGAAGATGTTAAATTCGAATAAGACGATTGAGACTTTTAGCGAGATGCTAAATGTGGCGGGCGGACTATTTAGGCGTAACTATGCATTTTAATTAATATCTCACTAAATATTTCCTCAAGGAATCTGTTACAAGAGCCATTGGCATCCGGATAAAAACTTTCATATTTTATTACAATTAAATTTTGCGATTCATGTTACACCATGTGCTATTGCCTAAGTGTATTGAATTCATATAAAGTTAGTGGAACGCTGTGAAGATTCTGAGTCGAAACGGAAACGCGTGAGACTTGCAGCGAGATGCTGCATACGGCTGGTGAACTATTTAGACGTGACTGTTCATTTTAATTATCGTATCATAAAATATTTTTTCAAAAAGCCTGATTTACATGTCTTTGCTATCCGTATGGAGCATTTTATATTTTATTACAATAAGATTTTCTTGTTTGTGCGACACCACTTGCGATTTCTTAGAACCTGTGAGGATGTTAAATCGGAATAAGACGATTGAGACTTTTAGCGAGAGGCTAAATGTGACGGGCGGACTATTTAGGCGTAACTGTGCATTTTAATTAATATCTCACTAAATATTTCCTCAAGAAATCTGTTGCAAGAGCCATTGACATCCGGATAAAATTTTTCATATTTTATTACAATTAAATTTTGCGATTCATGTTACACCATGTGCTATTGCCTAAGCGTATTGAGTTGATATAAAGTTAGTGGAAAGCTGTGAAGATTCTAAGTCGAAACGGAAACGCATGAGACTTGCAGCGAGATGCTGCATACGACTGGTGAACTATTTAGACGCGACTGTACATTCTAATTATCGTATCATAAAATATTTTTCCAAAAAGCCTGATTCACATGCCTTTGCTATCCGTATGGAGCATTTTATATTTTATTACAATAAGATTTTCTTGTTTGTGCAACACCACTTGCGATTTCTTAGGACCTGTGAAGATGTTAAATCCGAATAAGACGATTGAGACTTTTAGCGAGATGCTAAATGTGGCGGGCGGACTATTTAGGCGTAACTGTGCATTTTAATTAATATCTCACTAAATATTTCCTCAAAAAATCTGTTACAAGAGCCATTGACATCCGGATAAAATTTTTCATATTTTATTACCATAAAATTTTGCGATTCATGTTACACCATGTGCTATTGCCTAAGCGAATTGAATTCATATAAAGTTAGTGGAACGCTGTGAAGATTCTGAGTCGAAACGGAAACGCGTGAGACTTGCAGCGAGATGCTGCATACGGCTGGTGAACTATTTAGACGCGACTGTACATTCTAATTATCGTATCATAAAATATTTTTACAAAAAGCCTGATTCACATGCCTTTGCTATCCGTATGAAGCATTTTATATTTTATTACAATAAGATTTTCTTGTTTGTGCAACACCACTTGCGATTTCTTAGGACCTGTGAAGATGTTAAATTCGAATAAGACGATTGAGACTTTTAGCGAGATGCTAAATGTGGCGGGCGGACTATTTAGGCGTAACTATGCATTTTAATTAATATCTCACTAAATATTTCCTCAAGGAATCTGTTACAAGAGCCATTGGCATCCGGATAAAAACTTTCATATTTTATTACAATTAAATTTTGCGATTCATGTTACACCATGTGCTATTGCCTAAGTGTATTGAATTCATATAAAGTTAGTGGAACGCTGTGAAGATTCTGAGTCGAAACGGAAACGCGTGAGACTTGCAGCGAGATGCTGCATACGGCTGGTGAACTATTTAGACGTGACTGTTCATTTTAATTATCGTATCATAAAATATTTTTTCAAAAAGCCTGATTTACATGTCTTTGCTATCCGTATGGAGCATTTTATATTTTATTACAATAAGATTTTCTTGTTTGTGCGACACCACTTGCGATTTCTTAGAACCTGTGAGGATGTTAAATCGGAATAAGACGATTGAGACTTTTAGCGAGAGGCTAAATGTGACGGGCGGACTATTTAGGCGTAACTGTGCATTTTAATTAATATCTCACTAAATATTTCCTCAAGAAATCTGTTGCAAGAGCCATTGACATCCGGATAAAATTTTTCATATTTTATTACAATTAAATTTTGCGATTCATGTTACACCATGTGCTATTGCCTAAGCGTATTGAATTCATATAAAGTTAGTGGAACGCTGTGAAGACTCTGAGTCGAAACGGAAACGCGTGAGACTTGCAGCGAGATGCTGCATACGGCTGGTGAACTATTTAGACGTGACTGTTCATTTTAATTATCGTATCATAAAATATTTTTCCAAAAAGCCTGATTTACATGTCTTTGCTATCCGTATGGAGCATTTTATATTTTATTACAATAAGATTTTCTTGTTTGTGCGACACCACTTGCGATTTCTTAGGACCTGTGAAGATGTTAAATCGGATTAAGACGATTGAGACTTTTAGCGAGATGCTAAATGTGGCGGGCGGACTATTTAGGCGTAACTGTGCATTTTAATTAATATCTCACTAAATATTTCCTCAAGGAATCTGTTACAAGAGCCATTGGCATCCGGATAAAAATTTTCATATTTTATTACAATTAAATTTTGCGATTCATGTTACACCATGTGCTATTGCCTAAGTGTATTGAATTCATATAAAGTTAGTGGAACGCTGTGAAGATTCTGAGTCGAAACGGAAACGCGTGAGACTTGCAGCGAGATGCTGCATACGGCTGGTGAACTATTTAGACGTGACTGTTCATTTTAATTATCGTATCATAAAATATTTTTCCAAAAAGCCTGATTTACATGTCTTTGCTATCCGTATGGAGCATTTTATATTTTATTACAATAAGATTTTCTTGTTTGTGCGACACCACTTGCGATTTCTTAGGACCTGTGAAGATGTTAAATCGGATTAAGACGATTGAGACTTTTAGCGAGATGCTAAATGTGGCGGGCGGACTATTTAGGCGTAACTGTGCATTTTAATTAATATCTCACTAAATATTTCCTCAAGGAATCTGTTACAAGAGCCATTGGCATCCGGATAAAAATTTTCATATTTTATTACAATTAAATTTTGCGATTCATGTTACACCATGTGCTATTGCCTAAGTGTATTGAATTCATATAAAGTTAGTGGAACGCTGTGAAGATTCTGAGTCGAAACGGAAACGCGTGAGACTTGCAGCGAGATGCTGCATACGGCTGGTGAACTATTTAGACGTGACTGTTCATTTTAATTATCGTATCATAAAATATTTTTCCAAAAAGCCTGATTTACATGTCTTTGCTATCCGTATGGAGCATTTTATATTTTATTACAATAAGATTTTCTTGTTTGTGCGACACCACTTGCGATTTCTTAGGACCTGTGAAGATGTTAAATCGGAATAAGACGATTGAGACTTTTAGCGAGATGCTAAATGTGGCGGGCGGACTATTTAGGCGTAACTGTGCATTTTAATTAATATCTCACTAAATATTTCCTCAAGAAATCTGTTACAAGAGCCATTGACATCCGGATAAAAATTTTCATATTTTATTACAATAAAATTTTGCAATTCATGTTACACCATGTGCTATTACCTAAGCGTATTGAGTTCATATAAAATTAGTGGAAAGCTGTGAAGATTCTAAGTCGAAACAGAAACGCGTGAGACTTGCAGCGAGATGCTGCATACGGCTGGTGAACTATTTAGACGTGACTGTACATTTTAATTATCGTATCATAAAATATTTTTACAAAAAGCCCGATACACATGCTTTTACTATTCATATGGAGCATTTTATATTTTATTACAATAAGATTTTCTGGTTTGTGCAACACCAGTTGCGATTGGAATAAGATGATTGGGATTTGTATCGAGAGGCTGAATATGACGGACGCACCATTTTGACGTAACTGGACGTTTTAATTAAAATTTCATTAAATATCTTTTGAAAAAATCTGATGCTGATTTAGATGTAACTTTACATTTAAATTAACGTTACATTAAATATTATTTTAAAAGAAAAGATGTATATACTGACTCAATCCTGATAGTTTTTTATATTTTATTACAATGAAATTTTTTGATTTGTATTACAGCACGTGTTAGTACTGCTTAAGCGTATTGGGTTCATAAAAGGTAAGTGGAGACCTATATAAATGATGAGTAGGAGAAGGGTGCGTGAAACTTGCAGCGAGATGCTAAATGCGGCAAGCGGACTATTTAAAATAAAGCTTTTCATATTTTATCAGAATATTTTTTTTAAGAGAAACTAAGGTAACAGAGGACGTTTTAAAATCTTATTCGAGATAATTTCAATGGATTTTAATTGTAACTTCAAAGCAGTGAATTTTAAATATTTGAAAAATTCAACATCTGCAGAGAATATTTTGTTTTTCTGGCAATTGTTACAATATTTTAGTATTCTCTTGATACCATTAGTTAAAATTTTGTATTTTGCCTTTGTGTGATTTGTACGACTTGCGGTTTTCGAATCTATAGGAGATAAGCAACCCCTTTTACTTGTTTTACCAGTCAAGCTACGAGCGATTTTGTAATTTTTTTTATTAATTAAAAATAAAATAAAATAATTAAGAGCTGGCTAAGGATACAATCATAAACAGGAACAGCAGAAGTTCTTTAAAGGACATTTCCAAAATTTGACATACAAAAAATGGCACTATTGGAATATCTGAAGTTTTTTAAAGATAGAAAGTAGTTGAAGAACGCAAACTATTCAACAAATAAAATAAAATAAATGATATGTTAACCAACAAATAGTACTTTGCACATATTTGCTCCTAACTGAAAAGAGAATTTTCCAGTAGCCACCTCTCAAGTGCATTGGAGCTTAAGCGACCCATAGTAGAATTCAAGTTAGTTGAATCAAAATTAAAATCTGATCGTTGAACTGACATCCGGAAAGTTTTCTATAACGAAATCTAAAGTATCAATACCAAAAAAAAAAATGTGGCAAGATTGGAATTTTCGGGGCTCCATTAGGATAGATGATAGTTAGTCGAAAGATAGCGGTTTTCAAAATCTACCTAACTTCTGCCGGCATTAATGCTTTTTCTGAAGATAAAACAACGATTTTGATAATGCGGCGCCACTAAATCCGCAACAGTAGCAAATGTAATTAAATTGAGTTCAGAATTTTAGCTATTGAGTGATTGTCATCTATCTTACGAGGAAGGGTGGAATTATCCGAGTTAAAAGGGGGTCGCAAAATGTGAAAAACGACTTACAATGTTGTGAAAGCAGACTGGTTGGTTGAATTTGTTCCCTTTTCCCTCCCGGATTTAATTCCCATTCTAATTCGCAGCCAGTCCATTTCCTCTCTATAATAGAGTGCCGATACGATCAAGCCAGGTACGTTATTCCAGTTGATTATGACGTTGGGAAAAAAACCGTCGTCTGGTTCTAATTTAATGTCGATGCTATGTGCGAACCTTCGATTCGCCTCTTCCATTTTTATTACCTACCGTTTCTCGTAACAACGCGATTTTTAAATTTCATCCCGTTATTCCCGTGCATATTCATGCCGTACGATGATGATGATAATAATAAAGCTGCGAAAACGGTAATAATAAAAATTTGTAGAGAAAGAGGGAAACTCTCTCGACATTCCTGCGAATCGCACGAATTATAAATGCTAATACCTTCTAACTTCTACTTTGGCCTTAATTTGCATCGTAATGTAATAAGGCCAAAACAGGTGTTGAGGGGAATTAGGAAAAATCGTTCCGGCCACTTTGTTGCGTTCCGGAATTTTTACCTAACAACGACGGGACGAGGGAGGATTAAAATTAATGGGGAGACGGACGAAAAAACGACGACGTTAAAGTTAAATAAGCGTCGCTCATACTGTATAAAATAGGGGTCTCGGTAGTCGGGATGTAATTATTATTATTGTCATTACGTCGGTTCTTTTTCCTGCTAACACCAATGTTTCGCTCTTTATTGTGTGCATGTAGGCAATTTTTTATATAGTTTCGGCGCTGCCACGAGCTAATTAGAACAAGCGTAGTACTGACGGGATCAAGTTCGAAAGTAATTAGGGCGCCACGTAATCTCGATGAAAAAAAGCGACGAAAGAGAGGATAAAACATTTTCAACTGACTTGTGTTGGTTTTTTAAACTAGAAATTTTATTCATCGAACAACTACTAGAAGCAGTTGCAATTTTTTTTCAACATCGTAACTCTTGAGGATTAAGGGGAGATAATAAATTTTAGAAGTCAATTTTGCGGAATACCGCAATTTTGTTATTTTCCAGCGTGACGCGCAATATTGACAAAAAAATTAACTACTGCTGTGTTTGATTTACTAGCATTCTTCACAATTTACATATTTATTGACACACAAACAAATTGGATGGAAACTTGTTTCTCTATGCTGTCAAAATAATAATAATGCAATTGAAAACGTAATTGATAAAAAATTACAATTTGAAGCGGCCAATTAGCAGGAGAATTTTTTTTGCTGCGTTAAAATTTTGAAATTTTAAAACCGACTTAACCAGGTGCCATTTTTTCTTGGAAAATTTAGTGACGATTTTATTGTTGATAATTTTTTGTGTCCAACGATCTACGTAAATTTTATTAAAGTTGTTTTCTGGTTTAGAAGTAGAATGTTTAATTAATTTCTAAACACAAATGGCTCAAGCGATTAACGAAGGAATTAATTATTTACTTTTTATAACTTGCAGGAGTTTCTTCGTAAATTAAGTTACTCGACAAATGGAGAAGGCGGCGGGTGCAAATCTTTGAATTAAATTACGTGAAAAGTTATTAAATTAATTTGAACAAATGTCAATGTTTTCTACAATAAGATGAAAGGGACGAAATTAACGAGAAATTTTGTTTAGAATTTTTTTACAATTTCTCCAAAATTAATTAGTTGATTGTAATTAAACAATAAAAGTTTATTGTTATAATGTTGAATTAAGTGTTGTAGTTAGAAAAATTGCGACAATTTTTGTCTCAAGAATAACGTAAATTTTATTTAATTTGATCCTTGAGTTTCATTTTAAGGATTCCGAAAAAATTTGAATTACAAATGGGTTGAAGCATTAACAAAAAATTAGTTCTCTCGTTTATATAATACTAAGCAACTTTTCAAAGGAATTTTTAATAATTTGTTGGAAAATTGAGTCAGTCGACAAATGGCGGAGGCGCCGGGTGAAAGTGTTCAAATTAAAATCTGTAAAAAATTGTATGAATAAAATTGAATAATTATTATTTTTTTGCAATAAAATTAGACCAGTGCCGCTTTAAAAAATTGCTAGAATTTTGATAAATAATTTCATTATAAATTTTTATTTTTATTAATGTCCCGAGATTAAAATTAATTCGCTAAATCGGCTCTATTGTAATAAGGAGCTGTGGTTACATGTTTCAACTGGTATAAAAATATTAAACAACGAGGCAATTAGGTTTTCAATACATTTTTTTGACATAATAATTGAAAATAAAGAAAATTGAAAAATGGAAAAAGGCGTAAGAAAAAATCTTTTTATCAAAAAGTGTAAAAAAATAAAGTAAAGCGCATTAATTATTTTTTTATGCAAAGAGTAAAATAATTAACATTTAAACTTTACACTGTAACAATTACAAACACGATTTTTCAGAAAAAAAATTAAAAATTAAATAACTCGACAAATGGCGGAGGCGCCGGGCGAAATTTTTTAAATTGAACTATCAAAAAGATTTGAAAATAAATTAACAAGATAAAAGCAATTTTTTGTAAAATAAGTTCATCGCAAATTTGAGAGCTAATCAAATTCTAGATCTGATTTTTTCAAATTTTAGTTTTTTTTAATATTTGAGAAGCGGCAATACATTTGTGATCAGTGCTCAAAAACTAAAATAATTAACATTTCAACTCTACACTTGATACAACTGCAGACAAAATTTTTCGAAAGAGGAAATCGTAAGAAATTAAATAACGCGACTAATGGCGGAGGCGAAGGGCAAGAATACTTAGATCAAAATGTATAAAAGGTTTAAAAATGAATTTAAAAAAAATCATTGCAAAATTGCCAGCTAATATAATTTTGGATGGGATATTTTCAAATTTGGATTTTTTTTAGTATTTGAGAAGCAGAAATACTTTTGTGATCAATACTCAAAGAGCAAAATAATTAACATTTCAACTCTACACTTAATACAATTACAAACAAAAATTTTTCAAAGAAAGAAATCTTAAAAAATTAGAAAACGTGACAAATACCGGAGGCGGCGTTCAAAAATATTTAGATTAAAATGTATGAAGGATTTAAAAATAAATTAAGAAGGCTTAAAAGTGTCTAGCAAAATAATTTTATTACAGTTTTGGCAGGTAATAAAATTTTAGATGTGATTCTTGCTAATTTGAATTTTTTTTAGTGTTTGAAAAGCAGCAATTTATCTTTTTGTTTAATACTTTGACAGTAAAATAATTAACATTAACACTTAACATTTTTCAAAAAATTAAATCTTAAGAAATTAAATAACGCGTCAAATGGCGGAGGCGCCGGGCGACATTCTTTGGATTAAAATGTATAAAAGATTTAAAAATGAATTAAGAAAGTTAAGAAATTTTTAGTAAATGAACCTCATCTCAATTTTGGCAGCAAATAAAATTTTTGATGCGATTTTTTTAATTCTCAACTTCTTTAGTGTTTGAGAATAAATAATTTATCTTTGTGATAACTACTCAAAAAAAATTATAATTAATATAAAAATTCTACACTCAATATAACTCCAGACAAGATTTTTCAAAAGAAGAAGTGTTAAGAAATTAAATAACGCGACAAATGGCGAAGCCGCCGGGTCAAATCTTTAAATTAAGTTGTGTAAAATATCTAAAATATTAACAAGACACGTGCAATTTTATTTTAAAAAATAAACTTGTAATTTTGACAGCTAACGATATTTTAAATTTGACTTTCTTAAAATGGCAACTTCTTTAGCGTTCAAAAAGAAATAATTTAGCTTCGTGATGACAACTTAGACAGACCGATAATTAAGATTAAAATTTCACACTCTATACAGTTGCAAGCAAATGCTTTAAAAATTAAATAACTCAACAAATGGCTGAGGCGCCGGGTAAAGCTCTTTGAATTAAAATGTAAGAAAGATTTAAAAATGAATTAAGAAGGTTTAAGAAATTTTTAATACATGAAACTCGTGGCAAATTAACCAGTTAATAAGACTTTAGATGCAACTTTTTAAAATTTGGATTTTTTTAGTATTTTAGAAGCAACAATTAATCTTTGTGATTAATAATTAAAAAGTAAAATAATTAACATTAGCACTCTACCCTCAATACAACTGCAGACAACATTTTTCAAAAAAATAAATCTTAAGAAATTAAATAACGTTACAAATGGAGGAGGCGCCGGGCAAGAATCTTTAGACTGAACCGTATATACATTGAATTAAAAATGTTTTTTAATTTTCAACTTTTTTTGTGTTTGAGAATAAATAATTTATCTTTGTGATAACTACCCAAAAAAAGGTTATAATTAACATTAAAATTCTACACTCAATATAACTCCAGAGAAAATTTTTTAAAAGAAGAAATATTAAGAAATTAAATAACGCGACAAATTGCGAAGGCGCCTGGTCAAATCTTTAAATTAACTTGCGTAAAATATCTCGAAAATTACCGAGACACATGCAATTTTTATTTTCAAAAATAAACTTGTAATTTTGACCGCTAACGATATATTAGATTTGACTTTCTTAAAATTGCAATCTTTTTAGCGTTCAAGCAGAAATGATTTAACTTCGTGATGACTACTCAGACAGATCGATAATTATGATTAAAATTTCGCACTCTATACAGTTGCAAGCAAATGCTTTAAAAATTAAATAACTCAACAAATGGCGGAGGCGCCGGGCAAACTTCTTTCAATTAAAATGTAAGAAAGATTTAAAAATGAATTAAGAAGGTTTAAAAAATTTTTTGGAAATGGAACTCGTTGCAAATTTGGCAGCTAATAGAACTTTAGCTGCAACTTTTTAAAATTTGGATTTTTTTAGTATTTTAGAAGCAAAAATTTATCTTTGTGATTAAGAAATAAAATAATTAACATTAACATTTTTAAAAAAAGAAATCTTTCGAAATTAAATATTGCGACAAATGGCGGAGGCGCCGGGTCGAACCTTCAGATTAAGTTGTGCAAAAATCTAAAAAATGAACAAAACACGTGCAATTCATTTAATAAACTCGTAAGTTTGGCAGCTAATAAATTTCTAGATCTGATTTTTTAAAATTTACAACATGCTTAGTGTTTGAGCAGATTTAATTTATCTTCGAGATCACTACTAAAGGAGACTAATAATCAACATTCAAACTCTAGGCTTTATACAACTGCAGACAAAAATTTTTAAACAAAAAATTGCGAAAAATTAAATATCGCGACAATTGGCGAAGGCGCCAGGTAAAATCTTTAAATTAAATTGTGTTGAAGAGCTCAAAAAAATTTTACAAAATAAACTTGTGCATTTGGTAGCAAATAAAATTTTTGATATGATTTTTTTAATTGACTTTTTTAGTGTTCGAGAAAAGGTAATTTACGTCCGTAATCACTACTCAAAGAGACCAATAATTAGCATTAAAACTTTACACTCTATATAATTGCAAGAAAAAATTTTCAAACAAAGAAATCTTAAAAATTAAAGAATTTCACAACTGGCAAAGGTACCGAACGATAATTTTTAAAGTATATCTGAAAAATTTAAAAATTAATTGGAAAGGTTTAAGAATTTTTTAGTAAAATAAACTGATCGCAAATGTTGCAGTTAATAAAATTTTTTCAAATTTGGATTTTTTCCAGTATTTGAGAAACAGCAATTTATTTTTCTGACCAGTACTCAAAGAGTAAAATAATTAACATTAGAACTATACACTCAATACAACCGCAGATAAAGAAATTTAAGGCAAGAAATTTTGAGAAATTAAATAACGCGACAAATGGTGGAGCGCCGGGTAAAATCTTGAGATAAAATTACGTAAAAAATCTAAAAAACTTACAAGATATGTGCAATTTTTTTTTGAAATAAACTTGCAAGTTTGGCGGCTAATAAAATTTTTGATATGATTTTTTTAATTTACAACTTTTTTAGTATTTGAGAAAAAATAATTTATTTTTATTATTGCAACTGAAAGAGAACAATAATTAACAATTAAAAGCAAAAATTTTCGAAGAAAGAAGTATTAAAAATGAAGTGACTAGTCAAATGGCGGAGGCGCCGGACAAATTTTTTTACATTAAAATGTACCAAATCTAAAAATAATTGAAAGAGTTTAGAGAAATTTTTAGTAAAATAATCAAATCGAAAATTGGCAGCTAATCAAATCTTGGATTCGATTTTTTCAAATATGCACTTTTGTTTCAGTATTTGAGGAGCAGCAAATTATCTTTGTGATCAATACTCAAAGCGTAAAATTAATATTAGAACTATACACCTAAAACAACTGCAGACAAAAAATTTTAAACAAAGAAATCTTAAGAAAATAAATACGCTGACAAATGGCGGAGGCGCCATGTAAAAATCTGCAGATGTGCAAGAGTGCTAAGAAATTTATTTGAAAATTACATATTCATTCTAATAATAAAGACTCAGCTTATGTAACGTGAAATTGACTTTACTCAACGATTCTGGCATGAGATTTTTTTCAATTTGTTAGAAAAAAAAATTTTCCAGTAAATGAGGAAGACAGTTCAACTCTAGATAAGAGTTTTAGAATTAAAAGCTACTAATTGTATATTAATTGCGATTTTCTTTAAAAATGATCTATAATTGTTACTTTCTATGAACTCCTACAATACAAAATATTATCAATAATTTTTCTACACTTAATAATGCTAATTGTCCAAAGAATTTTTAATAATTTCTTCGAAAATGACGTGACTTAACAAGTTGCGGAGCTGACAGATTAAAATTGAAATTTAACAAAAAATATTGCTGCGCTGCTTTTGTAATAAAATTCGATCCACTAAAAAAATTTATTAAAATATTTCGATTACAATATTAATCTTCTAGTTTTTTTAACAAAATTACTGAAATTATTTACTAAGGGATAAAATATTTACATTTTGATAACTCTTTTAGAGAAATTGATGACAAATTTTCTTACCCGACAAATGCAGGGAAAAATTAATTAAACAAGCTTCAATCATTTCCATTTTATTCTTCAAAATGAGAAAAGTTGATGAAACATTTTATGTAAAACTTATGTTTAGTATTTCAATGCCATCTGAAGTTTTACTAAAGTTACTTGTTGAGCTACCTTTAAACAAAATATAATGTCCGAATGTTTAAAAAGTATAAAAACATTAACTACTTTTGCTAATTTTTACAATATTCATTGAAAAATTTTCCCATTCAACTACCATTTTAATTAAAACGATTATTATTGATTTCTTTAAGAAACTCTACAAGATATAACAACTTTACAATTTAACTTTATTATAGAAAATAATTTTTGTATATTTACGTTGGAGATAGTAAAAATTGGCGCAAAAAGCTTTCAAACGAAAATCTCAAAATCGTCACTTTCGAAGCCCGAACCTACTTCGACGCAGATTAAGTCTCACTAGTCTAATTAAATCGGGCGCCGCGTAATTTACCGTTGTTATCACTATTTGAACAGCGGGATTTCCTGGAGCACTTCTCCACACATACATATTCCCGACCTCTTCTCACCTACATGTTTCCTCCGGATTCGAATCCCTTAAATGCGTCCCCAACGTCCCGCGTCAACCGTATTTCAGATTTCATCCCCGTAATACACATCCCTGCCATTTATGTGTCAAAAATATAAAAGTATGTTGCAGTAAGTCAGAGATAAGCACGACGAAATCCTCTCCCCGGTTAAGGGGACGACAACCGTACCCCCCCATGTTGCTTCCACCCATCTCACTTTCTCGACCTCCTTTCGCTACCAACCCCCCCGGCAACAAACCTGCTCTCTCCCCGAAACCCTGCGCGCTTATATGAATATGTAAAATAGTGTTTGTGGCAGCGCCCGTGCGGATTAAGTGGTTTTGCGGCCTAAGTTATTGTAGTAATTGTCTTTTTGTACGGCGTGGATACCAATTACTCAGGCATGCGAGGGGCACAATATAAAACGAAAAAATTAACCGGAAACGAGTTTTTTGAGTCGAAATTACCTAAATTTCAAATCTTTTTAACTGCGTGACGTCGTTCCTGAACGAATCACTTCAATGATCGAGTCGATTCATGAACGAATCTTTTTCGTTCTTTCCATAATTCCTGTCAATCTCACAATCGGAAGTCGTTTTTCCACCAAATTTCTCTCGCTATCACTCTCTCGTTATCTTTCTCTTCAGTTATTTGGTTTAGATATCCGGATTTTCACGTGTGTTTGCTTGATGGGCGTGTGCTGTTTGTCGCGGCCAAATTTGCGGCCCGAATGCAAATTTAATTTGATGCGGCGACGTAAGTTCTGGAGTGTGCTTACATTCTGGATCTTGGGCCGAGAATTAGCAACTTCTTTGGTGGTATGTGCTTGTGTGTGTGTTTGTTGGTGTGGCGTGTGAGTGGAGGGCAACTTTAACGTTGCGCTGTCAACTTTATTAATTCAAGCAAAAAGTTGGCGTCGGACGCGCGTAATCTGCTGTCGACAAAGGTGGACGACGAGGACCCATCAAATTAAATAATTTAATTACGGTAAACAATGGGAAATCGTGAAAATGGTGGCGAGGGAAATTAATCGGGCGTCGAAAAGGCCGGAAATGGTGAAAAAAAATTTCTACTTGAATGAGGAGAGCAATTTCAGGAACTTTACGTGCCGCAAGTATCTGGAGAATCGACCAAAGACCGTAAACGAGTTTTGTATTTGAAAATGGGAAGTTTTAAAAAATTTAATGAATGTGAAGAGATTAAAAAAGCTTCTTAAAAAAGTTATTGTTAACATTGGTAAACTAAAATTTGTAAGAATATATAAAGAAACTCTATAGGAAATAAGTTTTAGAAGTTTTAAGTTGCACCTTATTTGTTGGGCTTGTGAGTTGTAGTTGTAAAGTTGTGAGTTGGAATCAATAAATAACTAACTGAGTTAAGTGGGATATTAAGAACTGAAATCTGAAAGCAGTCACTGACTGAACGAAACAAATATTAAAAATGAATAAAGTGAGAGCTGCGGGGAGTCGGAATTCAGAGTTCTGAGTAGCTGAATGAGTTCAGTAGGTGTTGTAACACTGGAGTCTGGAAGTTGTAATTTATTGAATCAATAAGGTAGGAGTTGCAGAATTCAAAGTTGAAAGATGCAAGTTGTGAATATCTGACTGAGTGAGTTGGAAATTGAAATCTGTGACTAGCTAAATAAGTGAAGTGTAAACTAAGAAGTTAAAAGTTGAGTAAGTAGAAGTTGCAGAATTAATAGTCAGTAGCTGCGAGTTGTGACTAGCTGACTGATTGAGATTAGAGTTGTGGAGCTAGGAATTAAAACCTGTGGCTGACTAACCGAATATGATGAGAGTTGCTTTGTCAATTGAGAGTTTAGATTTCTGACTGGCTGAATCAATTACGTAAGAGTTGTAAAAATGGAGTCTGAAAGTTGTGACTGACTAAATGAATAAAGCGAAAGTGACAAAGTCAAACATTATAAGTTGTCAGTTGCTGATTGAGTAGGTGGGAGTTTCAGAATTGGTAGTTGGAAGCTGCAACTCTAGAAATGGTGACTGTCCAAGAGGAGAGTCGGATATAAAAATTTAAAATCGTGACTGGCTAAACTAATAGAGTTAAACTTATGGAGTTATAAGTTGAAAGTTCAATTTTCTGAGTAGCTGAATCGGTTAGGCCGGAGTTGCTGAAATGTAATCTAAAAGTTCTATCTGATTGCATAAATAGAATAAGAGTTGCATAGTTAATCACCGGAAGTTGTGAGTAGCTGAATGAATAGTGGGAGTTGCAAAATTGGCAGTCGGAAGCTGCGAGTTGTGACTTGTTGACTAATTGAGATTAGAGTTGCTGAGTTAGGAATTCGAACCGGTGACTGGCAGGCAGAATAAAATGAGAGTTGCATTGTAGAAAGTTGTCTCTGACTATATAAATAAAATAAAAATGACAAAGTTAAAGAATGGAAGTTGTGAGTTGCTGGATGAGTAGATGGGAGTTGTAAAATTGGGTGTTTGAATCTGCGAGTCTAAAAATGCTGACTGTCTAAGAAGAGAGTCGAAATTAAAAACTAAGTGTTGTGACTGGCTAAACTAACACAGTTAGATTTGTGGAGTTGTAAGTTGAAAGTTGAAATTTCTGATTGGATGAATCAGTCAGGTCGAAGTTGTAGAAATGCAATGTAAACCTTGTAATCGATTGAATAAATAAAGAGAAAGTTGCAATGTTAAATGTTGGAAGTTGTGAATAGCTGAATATAAAGTGGGAGTTGCAAAAATGATAGTGGAAAGTTGCAAGTTGTTACTTGTTAACTGACCGAACAGGAAGTTGGAAAATTAGAAATTAAAACTTGTAATAAGCGGAATAAATAAAGTGAGAGTTGCGGAGTTGTAAGTGGAAAGTACAACTTTTTGACTCGTTGACTCGGTTAGGCCGGAGTTGCAAAAATGTAATCTAAAAATTTCATCTGATTAGATAAATATAGTGAAAGTTGCAAAGTTAAACACTGGAAGTTGTGGGTAGCTGAATGAATAGTTGAAGTTTCAAAATTGGTAGTCGAAAGCTGCAAGTTGTGACTGATTGACTAATTGAGATTAGAGTTGCCAAATTAGAAATTGGAACCTGTAACTGGCTGACTAAATGAAATGAGAGTTGCGGAGTTGTAAATTGAGAGTTCAGATTTCTGACAGGTTGAATCAATTAGGTAAGAGTGGCAAAAATAGAGTCTAAAACTTGTAACTGACTAAATAAACAAAACGAAAATGACAAAGTTAAACACTGGAAGTTGTGAATTGCTAAATGAGTAGGCGGGAGTTGCAAAATTAGTAGTTGGAAGGAGTGAGTCTAAAAATGCTGACTGTCCAAGAAGATAGTCGGAAATAAAAATTAAAAGTTGTGACCGGCTAAACTAATCAAGTTAGATTTGTGGAGTTGCAAGTTAAAGGTTGAAATTTTTGATTGGGTAAATCAGTTAGGTCGGAGTTGCAGAAATGCAATCTAAAAGTTATAATTCATTGAATGAATAAAGTGACAGTTGCTATATTAAATACTGGAAGTTGTGAGTAGGTGGGAGTTGCAAAATTAGTAGTTAGAAGCTGCAAGTTCAAAAGTGCTGACTATCTAAGGGGAGAGTCGGAATTAAAGATTAAAAGCTGTAACTGGTTAAACTAATAAAGTTAGATTTGTGGAGTTGTAAGTTGAAAGTTCAAATTTCTGACTAGCTGAATCGGTTACGCCAGAGTACTAGAAAACAATCTAAAAGTTCTATCTGATTGCATAAATAGACTGAGAGTTGCATATTTAATCACTGGAAGTTGTGAGTTGCTAAATGAGTAGGTGGGAGTTGCAGAATTGGTAGTTGGAAGCTGCAAGTCTAGAAATGCTGACTGTCCAAGAGGAGAGTCAGAATTAAAAATTTAAACTCGTTATTGGCTAAACTAATAAAGTTATACTTGTGGAGTTGTAAGTTCAACTTTCTGACTAGCTGAGTCGGTTAGATCAGAGTAACAAAAAAGCAATCTAAAAGTTCTATCTGATTGCATGAATAGACTAAAGGTTGCATAGTTAATTACCTGAACATGTGAGTAGCTGAATGAATAGTGAAAGTTGCAAAAGTGGCAGCCGGAAGCTTCGAGTTGTGACTTGTTGACTAATTGAGGTTAGAGTTGCCGAGTTAGGAATTCAAACCGGTGACTGGCTGACAAAATAAAATGAGAGTTGCGTTGTTGAAAGTTGTCTTTGACTAAATGAATAAAATGAAAATAACAAAGTTAAAGAGTGGAAGTTGTGAGTTGCTGAACGAGTAGGTGAGAGTTGTAAAATTGGCAGTTGTGAGTCTTAAAATGCCTACTGTTTAAAAAGAGAGCTGGAAATAAAAACTAAATGTTGCGACTAGCTAAACTAACAAAGTTAGATTTGTGGAGTTGTAAGTTGAAAGTTGAAATTTCTGATTGAGTGAATCAATTAGGTCGAAGTTACAGAAATGTAATGTAAATCTTGTAATCGATTAAATAAATAAAGAGAAAGATGCAATGTTAAACGCTGGAAGCTGTGAGTGGCTGAATATACAGTGGGAGTTGCAAAAGATGGTAGTAGAAAGTTGCAAATTGTTACTTGTTAACTGACCAAACGGAAAGTTAAAGAATTAGAAATTAAAACTTGCGAAGAGCGGAATAAATAAAGTGAGAGTTGGGGAGTTGTAAGTAGAGGGTTTAGGCTTTTGACTTCCTAAACCAGTTAGATGGGAGTTGTAGAAATAGAATCTGAAAGTTGTAACTAAGTGAATAAATAAAATGAGAGTAAGAAAGTTAAAATCTGGAAGTTGTGAGTGATCGATGTTAACATGGCGGATTCATCAGTGGAGAGTTTGAAGTTCTGATTGCCTAAATGAGTTAGGAGTAAGTTACAAAGATCAAAACAAAAAAATGTAACTAAACGAGTAGGATGAATATTGCAGAATTAAACACTGGAAGTGTAATGTTTGATTGAGTAGGTAGAAGTTGCAACTTTAGTAGGTTAGAAGTTTTGAGTTGTGTTTAACTAACTCAGTAAAGTCGAAGGTGAGATATTGGAAATTTGAAGTTCTTACTGACTGAATGAGTTAAGTTAGAGTTGCGGAGTTCAAAGCTGTGACTAGCCAAATTAATAATGTGATAAGTTAAACATAGGAAGTTGTGACTAACTGACTGAATAAGGTAAAAGTTACGGAGTTGAAAATCAAGAGACTGAATAAATGAATTAAGTAGGAGTTCAGTAATAAGAACATGGATATTTGATCAACTGATTGACTAACATGAAAGTTGCAAAATTGAACCCTGGAAGTTGCAAGTAGCTGAATGAGAGAGTGAAAGCTTCAGAATAGATAGTTGGCAGTTGTGAGTTGTGTTCAACTGATTGAGTCAAGTAGAAGTTTGGGAGTTGCAAATTAAAAGCAATAACTCGCTAGCTAATTTAAGTGAAAGTTGCGGAGTTGAAAATTGAGAGTTCAGAGTTGTGACTAGCTGAATTGATAATGTACCACTTGAAAAGTTCAATGTGAAAAGTTTTGACTAGCTGACTGAATAAAGTCAAAGTTGTGGAGTTGCAAACTGAAAATTTAGAGTTCTGACTTACTGAATGAGTTTAGTAAGAGTTGAGAAACTAAAACCCAGATGTTTTGACCAACTAAATGAGTCACATGAGAGTTTGAAACTTAGGAGTTGAAAGTTTTGAAAACTAAACGAATAACTGAGAGTTGTGGCGTTGGAACTTAAAAGCTGTTATTTACTAAGTGAGTGAGATGGGAGTTATATACAGAAACTTAAGAGCTACAGAGTTCAAAAATATGGAGCTAACAGTTGGAAGTGTATAAACTACTTCGATATTTGGAATTGCAGAGTTGAAAGTTATAAATGAGTGAATGTGAGTGTATGTGAAAATATTTTCGTATCCTTGCTGAAAATTTATGAGAAATATATATAACAAATAAAAAACCATTAGCACACTTCACAAATTTCGTTAAAAATATAATCCTCGAATAAAATTTCTGCGTCGAAAAGCAGAGTGTTCTAAAACTCCCGATTTCATCACAGTCGACTCAATTCTGGTCACAAACATTTCATTCCAAGTTCCGCGACGACATTTACCGCTTTCATGAGCAGCTTTTCCTCCTAATGCCATCAATTTTTTCGACTTTTCGTCGGACAAAAGCCCGTTTAACAAGCTCATCGTTAGCCGGACGTCGTTTTAAAGTTCATCGCTTGTTCCAGCTCCTGCGGAGCACAAATGTTAATTGCCGTTTCGATTGTTCCTTCGTCACTCGACTTCGGTAATAATAGTGGAATGGGACGGTGGCGGCGGCGGCGGCATCGCGACATTCATCCGAAATTAATTGCCGTCGACGTCTTGACCCGAAACTTGCAACGTCGAAATTTCCGATATCTACATTTAAGTTGCTATATAACCGTTGCACGCGTTCTTTGAAAGTCTGTATCGTCATAACGTTGCATAATGGAACAGTTGCCAAGAGAGAACCGCCCTTGAAGAAGAAGAAGAAAAAAAACTTCGAGATTTATGCGACTTTGACTTTCATTCCCATTTCCACGTCATTTTTGTTACTCGTGCCACTCTTTTATGGCGATCTCGCAAAAACGCTTGTTCTTCGACCTGACTAGAAAAATTTTACTGGAAACTCGACATCTTAGTCGCGAAATCCTATTAACTTGTTCGATTCAATATGAGAGTAATAACTTCAGACACGGTATTGATTTAAATATCAGTATCAAGTGAGCTGCGAATGAGGAGAGTTAATTATCCAATTAAGTATATAAGATGGCTTAGGGTTGTCTGGCTTTGTCACGATGTCGGCTCTACTTACAACATCAAATAACTCAAGCCCCTTTCTAGCCTACTTCGACTAAGACAATCTATTCAGATAATTTAATTTTAAGTTTAGCTCTAACGAAATTATTTGAGTATCAAGGAGACGAGTTTTCTTTGCAAGGTTACCCATTCAGCGCTGACTCGATCAAGACAAAGCCGATAAACAAACTTAAATTGATTTAGCCTACCAAATTTCACATAACATTTCACAACGTTTCACGGATATTGAGGCATTATCTTAATACAATATTTGCACTTATACTAATAATAACCTTACCACAATTAATATAACGCTGGAAATAAATATTTACAGAAGAAGTCGCATTTCACATATCATTTCACATATATTCCAGTCCTACCAAATAAAATACCTTCACATATTTTTTACACAGTAATAGATTCACCTGACTATAACCCTGAAAGTTGATATTAATGCAAAAAAAATAAATTTCACATAATACTTCACATATAGTCGAGCCTTATCAACTTAAATACCTTCACATATTTTCTACACAGTAATAGCTTCACTTGACTGTAATCCCCGAAGTAGATATTTATACAAAAAAGTTGAGTTTCCCATAACACTTCACATATATTCGACCCTCGTCGACTAAAATAAGTTCACATATTTTCTATACAGTAATAAACTTGCCTGATTATAATCCTGAAATTAAATGTTTACTCAACAGAATTTGATTTCAAATATATTCTAACTCTACCAAATAAAATACCTTTACATTTTTTCTACACATTAATAGCTTTACCTGGCTATAACCCTGTAAGTAGATATTTAAAAAAAATAATACTTCACATATAGTCGAGCCTCGACAACTAAAATATGTTCACATATCTTCTATACAGTTATAGCTTTACCTGACTATAACTCTGGAAGTAGACATTTTTATACTAGAAAATTGAATTTCACATAGCACTTCACATATATTCGAGCCTCAATAACTAAAATACCTTTACATATTTTCTGTACATTAATAACTTTGCCTGATTATAACCCTGAAAATAAATGTTAGCTTAGCAAAGCCCCATTTCACATAACATATTACATACATTGCAGCCCTCCCAAATAAAATATTATTACATATTTTCCACACAGTAATAGATTTACCTGACTATAGCCCGGGAAGTTGATATTTATGCAAGAAAAATAAATTTTACATAACACTTTACATATATTCGAGCCTCAACAACTAAAATACCTTCACATATTTTCTATACAGTAATAGCCTTGACTGGATATAATCCTGAAATTAAATGTTTACTCAACAAATTCCCATTTCAAATATATTCTAACTCTACCAAATAAAATACATTTACATATTTTCTATACAGTAATAACTTTGCCTGATTATAAACCTGAAAATAAATGTTAGCTAAACGAAGTTCCATTTCACATATCATATTACATACATTCCATTCCTACCAAATAAAATGCCTTCACATATTTTTTACACAGTAACAGATTCACCAGACTATAACCCTGTAAGTTGATATTAATGCAAAAAAATTAAATTTCACATAACACTTCACATATATTCGAACCTCAACAACTAAAATACTTTCGCATATTTTCTATACAGTAATAACTTTGCCTGATTATAACCCTGAAAATAAATGTTAGCTTAGCAAATTCCCATTTCACATAACATATTACATACATTGCAGCCCTCCCAAATAAAATATTTTTACATATTTTCCACACAGTAATAGATTTACCTGACTACAGCCCGGGAAGTTGATATTTATGCAAGAAAATTAAATTTTACATAAGACTTCACATATAATCGAGCCTTAACAACTAAAATACCTTCACATATTTTCTATACAGTAATAACCTTGACTTGATATTTTCCTGAAATTAAATGTTTACTCAACAAATTCCCATTTCAAATATATTCTAACTCTACCAAATAAAATACCTTTACATATTTTCTATACAGTAATAACTTTGCCTGATTATAAGCCTGAAAATAAATGTTAGCTAAGCGAAACTCCATTTCACATATCATTTTACATACATTCCAATCCTACCAAGTAAAATGCTTTCACATATTTTTATACAATAATAACTTTACGTGATTATAATTCTGAAAGTACATGTTGACGCATCAAAGTTCCATTTCACATAACATTTTACATATATTCTACCCCTAAAAAATAAAATGTCTTCACATATTTTCTACACAGTAATAGCCTGACTTGATTATAACTTTTGAAGTAGATATTTGAAAAATAAATCAAGTTTTACATAACATTTCACATATATTCTAGCCCTACCAAATAAATAATCTTCACATATTTTTTTGAAGAGTAATAGCTGTGCCTGATTATAAATTTGAAGTAAATATTTACACAAAATATTTTTATTTCACACAATATTTAACATATATTTACCAGAATTAAATTCAATATATTCACATATTCTCTACACAAAAACTGATTTACCTGATTAATTTACATTATCATGAAAATTGATATTTACAATATATTGTCAAAAATTAAGTGTTACGTGTAAAAAAATTGTATGTGAAATTTGTTGGAGAAATAAATTGGAAAATATTGAGTGTGTGAAAGGTTAGTGAAATAGAACTAAACAGCCGAGGTCAAAGTTTGAATTTATTGTTTAATGTTGTCTCTAAAACGGACTTTACAAAATACCTGCCTTCAGCATCGAAAATTTCCCAATTGTGGTCGGTAGAAACCGATAATTCCTGCCGCCTGCGGCGGTTTTGCGCCGCCGAATTAACGAAAACAAGACGTAAAAGCCTAATTGGGCCCACTCAGGCCCCTTCCGTCTCCCGGGGCCCATATACAAAATTTAAGGGCCGTAAAAACGGATCCAATCTTGCCTAGGAATGGGCCAGAGGGGCGTCGAGAAGAGGCAACGTTGGCGGCGACGCTACGCACACTTCATATTTCACATTTCCATTTTCATCATTAATATTTGACTATAAAAGATATTGTGGCGGCGCGGCCCGGAATGTGTCCCGGGGACGGCGTCGCTATTCCCCGTTCAATTTCACCATCGCGACATTGTCACCTCTTGTTCTTCAAACCGGAACAACAATCTTAGGAAAAGACAACAAATGGCTTTAATGAGAATTTTTTTCTTACACGCCGCCACTTCCATTAATTAACTCAAATCAATCGGAGGACTTTTCCAATTAATTACCGCATTTGCCTCAAAAACAGTTGAAAACAATCGAGATCTAGACGAAGTTTTCTAAACAACAACACAGTTCAACGGCCGGTAGCCATTTTCGGGACGAACCCAAAGTCGGCCTTGAACTCTCCAGAAATCTCTCAAGGACGTCGGGAAAGCGCTCGATACTGCCCCCGAAATCCCGTTAAAGTCTAAACAGATGAATAAAATTATCCCGATCGCGAGAGGGACACTAATTTCGTATCGGTCTGCACGGACGTGATCGCTCACAGTTCCCGTGGGATGACTGGGAATATTATTCAATGTTATTATTAGCGAGTTGCCGATTAATTGGTGAAATAACGCCCAAAAGATCTCGATTTGACTGTCAATACTGGCGTCATTTTATTTTTGTTTATTCAACATAATTGCGCCGCCACTGGTTAAATAAAAAAAAAAAAACAAGAAAGGCCCGAAAAACGGATGAACATTCGAAAGTGTAATTTCGACTTCTTAATGCCAAAAATCTCTTTTTGATAGAAGTTTTTTATAATGAAGAGCGTCAATGACGTCACTCAATCTTCGTAACCGTAGAGCACTTAATTGGTGGCGGCGCCACGCGATTTACGTCGATGACGCGACAAGGAAATTAGACGAAATTCAATATCCTGTCCTTTTTGTAAACTTCCCTATAGTGCACGTGAACCATATATAGAACCGAAGAAATAAGAATGGAAGTTGCAAAACGTCAATGCAAATAACTGAAAGGTAACCGCTAACCGGAAATGCACGGAATTCATTTTCAACTTCTATTCAAACGTTTCTATTTATCGACGTACACATTAAATTCAATTGTCGTTTAACCGCCATTTTGTTTCCGAAATAGCCACTGCTTTTAGTTAATTATAATCTAACAACTATTAGAACCTCTAGAGTCGCTTTGTAGTTGAACAAAAGACCGCGAGTCTGAAAGCTCGAGGCGATAGTATAACTAGACTTGCAACAACACCATCATCAACTAATAAACGAAGCGAATTTCAAGTGTTGCCAACGGCCAATTAACAGTGTTGCCAACTGTTCGTAGGGTAATGGGAGACGAAATAAATTTTCGTCGTGTTTATTTTGATATGGCAGAAGCGCTTCGGTTTATATCTTATACACGTTCGGGATTCGGAGTTGACGGCTTGACAAGCTTGCAGCGGGCGGTTATTGTTTCCCTTTTTCAAACGAGTTGAAGGGACCCGACTTGACGTGACGTCCCTGTTGGCGACGTTTTTGCTAGTGCCGATCTCATTACGGACTTAATTATAGTAGAGAAGAAAAATTTTCACAGCGTTTCACATACTTTTTCAGATTTTTTCACATATTTTCACCTAGATCTATAAAGTTTTTAATTTTGTTAATTTAAATGTGTCAAACTTTATTAGATTATTTTAATTTTACATAATCTGCGATTGATTTCACATATTTGTTTTACATACCAGTATATGACTTAAAAAATAATATCTTAAAGTATATTATGACTAAAGTTGATTTACATTTTGGACATTTTAATACTTGTCGCTTAAAAACAGCCTACTTTTCCACATACATAAGTTTTTTCACATATTTTCACATATATGTATTATCATAATTATTTTATTAAAAAAATAGTATTACGGAGTGTACGTTTTAACAAAACTGGCTTTACATAAATTAATTTTCACTCTCAAAGTCTACTTAAAAGTTTATTCACATCTTCACATAGAAGTTTATTTACTAAATTTCAGTAAAATAATTTGTTCTGAGGTAATAAAGTTTCCTTTAAATGTTCTTAGATAATCTCCAACTCAATATCTGTCTTCTCATACCTAACTTCTTTCACATATTTTCACTTTTTTAAATATATATTTTAAATTATAAAGATTCGCAAATTTTAAATGAGTAATTAATTAAATTTGAGGTTAATTAAATATATCCACTCCGCTGTTTATTAAAAGACTTTCTTACCCTGTCTAATAATTATATATGTTTTCACTTATGAGCGATAAACTAATGGCTTAAGAGAGGACTAGATTTTATTTTAAAAATATTACAATCTTTAAAACTTCACTAGGCTTTATCACATACATAAGTTTTTTTCACATATTTTCACACATATGTATTATCTTAATTTCTCCATTTTAACAAACTACGTATTAAGGTGTGCATGTCTTAAAGTAAAGCTGCGTTTACGTTTATCAATTTGTATTTTTGACGTCTACACGAACAGTTTCTGCACATTTTCACATACTAACACTTTATATACTAAATTCTTAAAAAAAATTTTTTTTCATTTATCAAACCTTACTTTAACGTTTTTGATTAACTTTAGAATTATTAATGACTTTATATGCAAAATTCTTTTCATATATTTTCACATACACATCTTAATTTATGTAATTTTGCAAAATTGAAATATTTATTTATGTGCGTTAGAGATTAATTGGACATTCTAACCATTTCTTCCTTTTTATTTATCGAGTGGTTTGTTATAAAATATTTCACGCAGTTGAATCTTAATATATATTTTCACATATCAGCCATAAACTGATAGTTTAAGAGAGGATTCAATTTTGTTTTAAAATTTCAAAGTTTTTAATTTTTTACTAAGCGTTTTCACATACTTGAGTTTTTTCACATATTTTTACATATGTAGATTATAGTAATTTTTCCAGTTCAGCAAACTACGTACTAAGAAGTACATGTTTTAAAAAGAACGCTGCGTTTACGTTAATGAAGTGTACGTATTGTAAGATTTTGATAAACTTTTTTACGTACATTTTCTTTTTCACATATCAAATCTTAGCAGTATCCTTTCACATATTTTTACATAAACCTATAAAGTTTTTAATTTTGTTGAGAATCTTTTTTTACGTACATTTTCTTTTTTGCATATCGAGTCTTAGCAGTATCCTTTCACATATTTTCACAAAAACCTATAAAGTTTTTAATTTTGTTGAGAATCTTTTTTTACGTACATTTTCTTTTTTACATATCGAGTTTTAGCAGTATCCTTTCACATATTTTCACGTCAACCTATAAAGTTTTTAATTTTGTTAACTTAAATATCTCAAACTTTATAAGATTATTTAAGTCTGGCATAATGGGCGATAGATTTCACGTATCATTTCCACTTACTTTACATATCAGTATATGACTCAAAAAATAACCTCTTAAGATATATTATGACTAAATTTGATTTACATTTTAAACATTTTAATACTTGTCGCTTAAATACAACCTACTTCTTCAGTTACATAAACTTTTCACTAATTTTCACATACATATATTATCGTAATTATTCTATTTCAACAAAATACGCATTCGAGAGTATATATTTTAACGTAAAGTGGCGCTACATAAATCAATTTTTACTCTCAAACTCTACTTAAATAGTTTACTCACATCTTCACATACAGAAAGTTTATTTACTAAATTTCAGTAAAACAATTCTTACTGAGTTAATAAAGTTTTTTTCAATACTTTTTGATGGCCTCCAAAACAATACCTGTCTCCTCGTACCAAACTTGCTTCACATATGTTCTATTTCTTACATATATATTTTAATTTATGTAAATTCATAAATTTTAAATGAGTAATATAATTAAATTTGAGGTTGGTTAAATATGTCAAGCTTTTTTCACTGAATTACTTATTTATTAAAGGACTTCTTTACCACGTTTAATATGTCTATATGTTTTCACATATAAGCGATAAACTAATAGCTTAAAAGAAAACTCAATTTTATTTTAGAAATGTTAAAATTTTCACAATTTCACTAGGCTTTTTCACATATTGGAGTTTTTTCACATATATGCATTATCTTATTTTTTCTATTTCAACAAGTTACCTATTAAGAACTGCATGCCTTAAAATAACGCTGCGTTTACGTTAATCAATTTTTATTGTCGATGTGTACTTAAAAAGTTTCTTCACATTTTCACATACCAACACTATATATACTAAATTGTTAATAAGAAAAATTTTAGTAAATTTATCAAACATTGTTTCGACGTTTTTGATGAAATTTATAACGATTAATTACTTTATATGCCAAATTCTTTTCACATATTTTTACATATGAAGATTATCGTAATTTCCTTATTTCAACAAACTACGTATTAAGGAACACATGTCTTAAAGTAAAGCTACGTTGATGTTAATCAATTTTTATTCTCGACGTGTACTTGAGTAATTTCTTCACATTTTCACATATTATCCATTTACATACTAAATGGTTAATAAAGTAACTCTTAGTTTATGAATCAAATCTTGTGTTAACGTCTCTTGATAAACTTTAAAATGATTAATGTTTTTATTTGCCAAATTCTTTGCACATATTTCCACATACACATCTTACTTTTGGTAATTTTGTAATATTGAAATAATTATTTATGTACCTTATAAGTTAATTGGACATTTTAAGCATTTCTGCATTTTTCTTTAAATTTCTCCCAGTTGAATTCTATATGTGTTTTCACATATGAACAGTAAACTAATAGTTTAAAAGAAGATTCAATCTAATTCGTAAATTTTCAAATCTTTGAAACTTCATTAAGCTGTTTCATATACATAAAATTTGTTTTCACATATTTTCACATATAATTATTTTTGCAGTTTCTTTATTCCAAGAAACTACTTATTGGGACTTGTGTGTTTTAACGTTAAGTAATGTCAACGTCGAACAGTTTAAACTCTCAAAATGTAGTTAAGCTGCAATTTCACTTTTTCACATATCGACGGCTCAGGTACAAAATTTTCAATAAAACAACTTTTACTTAACAAAAAAATTTCTTTTTTCGATGGACTTAATGGGCCCCAGAACTATTTTTGTCTTAAAATACCGAATTTGTTTCACATATTTTCATATATTTCTTTAAGTTTATTATAATCGTTTTGTTCGCACTTCAGACTTTAATTTTTTTAAATGTAGTTTTGCCTTTTTTTATTAAAGTTTCTAATATAAGAATCTAGATCCGTGACTACTGCTTTTTTATATTTGGACACAGTTGCAATAATAAAAAAAATTGTGGGGAATAACTGGAATTTTAACTTTGGTATTATTTGATGTTCGAAACAATTTTTGATCATCGAATGTAATTTTTTTTAACAAAAAAATTTCGAGTTAACTTTCCACCAGTTTCATTTTTGCCGCACCTCGAGGGCGTTTCGTTATCGTTTGCAACAATTTAAAAAATCCAACAACCGTCAAAAAGGGCGCCGCAAAAGCGTCGAGACCCTTTCACCACCATCGTCGCCGCACATTCCCTTCTCGTATAGTACAGTCGAAAATCAGGTCGTCGAAAGCCCGAAACAAAGTGAAAAGCCGGCAAAAATGCCCGGTTGAAAAGCGCGTCGACAAAGGAACAAAAGTAAATAGGAAGAGTTTCGCCCGTTCCCCTTTTTCATCATCTCTACCGGGAAAGTCGCTTCACTAAAAAGAAGTGGGAGAGACAGAAAGGGCAGATAGCGTAATTATCGTAGGGCAGAAGAGACGACAAAAAGACACACACACAGGTGCCGAAAATGCCGGTTCGACAAAGTTTATCGAGAGGTTATAAAAAATCAGGTGGGCGTTGGCGGGTCGGGATTATTTCGTTGGAATCGTGGGTGGCTGGAAAAAATCAGGGCCGTCTTGATTCTTGAAGACAAGAAGTAATAAATATTTTAAAAATTTTTGTTTGGAATAAAAGTTTGTTATCGAAAACGATTTTGACTAATAACCACAAAATTTCTATTGATGGCGGCGGATTTTTTTCTAATTTTTTCTGTTGTTTCAGTGATCCTTCAGGATCCTTCAGGAGATGGACGTTGGCGCTCCAGAAACTGTGAGTCTTTACCTGTTTAATTTAATGATACTGCAATACGGTTATTGTTTGAGTTTTGCGTCTTGAAGGATGGCGTTTTAGCCGCCGATTTCTGTCTTCAATTCGGCCGTTACCCATCAAACATCCGTCGAATAAACGATAAAACACAAGAACCGACGGACCCCTCTCGTAAAGAAGGAAACTTTATGTAGCGCCCGTCCCGTCGTTAGTGGAAATTTTCGCATCGCCGATTACATTTTTTATCGCCTCGACTACGGATAGGGAGAACCAAACAAAAACACCATCCCATACCCAGGATCAATCCCGATCTGACCTCCCGGTCCCATTTCTAATATCGTTCTACTTTAATCTTAAATTTTATTTTATTTTTCCACAATGACGACGACGACGAGTCTAGAGTTTTAAGTTGCGTGCACTGTACCGTTGTTATTGTTTGTTAAAGAAAAACTTTTGCAAAGACGTAAAAGAACGGATGTGGCGGGGAGTTAAATAGGTAAAATGCCAATTAGCTTAATGAAAGTCGTTAGAGTAGAAGAAAATTCGAAACGTCGAGAGAATAACGAAACGAGGCACAATGCTCAACGGGACGAAATAAGGAAACAAATGAAGTCCTTAATTACTGAATTATAGATTTGGGTGCGGTAACCTGGATGTGGGGTTCCGGGTGCCGGGAATTGCGCCGGGATCGCAGATAACGTCGACAAAGATGACAAAGTGGACGGCAAGACATGCAATAATCGTTATGATTAATAGAAACGACGCCACGTAATTTTCACATCTTCACTAGCACCATTTTCGATACTAAGTCCTTTAAATTTATTCACTTGTTTGGATTATTTTTTTAATTCTTCCCCACTTTCAACAGAAATTCGTTACTGTTAGTAACACCAGGAGAGAGCATATTTCGTAAATTTACTGATGTGCCACTAATACGTTCGTACTCTTTGAAGGGTTATAATTGAACATTTTCACGTTAACTGAAGGATTTTATCTATTCACAAAATGTTGTGTCTTCATCTTCATATTCGGGGCAAATTTATGCTAATTATAACGAATTTCACAAAAATATTCTCCAGCAAATTCTCATATTAATGCAAACAAAGGTTAACCCTTGAAGTTTAAGCTGGAAGTTTGCGATTGCCAATTGTAAAATTCGAATTACAAAAAAAATTCTTGTTGAAACCATATCGGTAAAAGCGCTGCCACAAAATTTCTAATCTTCTAGCAATAATTTTGAATTAAAACTAAAGCTTTTTGATACATTAGAAATAGTGACAAGTAATTTTCAGGATTTTAATGAAAAAAATTAATTGCAATAAATTTCTTCTAATGTTAAGTGGCAAATTTAAAATTTAAAAATTACCTCAGAGTTTTCAGGTGCAGAATATTGAATCGTAGTTGAAATTCTTTGATGTTAAAAACCAAATTTATATAGTTAAAGAGGGGCAAAACTATTTTCAGGCGTCTAGATAAAAGTTTCGAAATAAAATAAAAATCTTTTGAAGCTGAATTGCTAACCAAATAATTTGAAAAGGCAAAACGTAGTTTTCATTACTTTAATTTAAAAAATTGATTCTCAACAAAAATATTTTAATGTTAAATCTCAAGATTATAAATTTTACGAATTGCTGCAAAACTTTCAGACTGCAAGACAGAAGTTTTCAGTTACAACAGTAGTTAAGTGATGTTTAATCGCAAATTCATACATTTAAAAAGGCTTCCGATAGTTTTCAGGCCTCTGGTGAAAAAATTCAATTACTATAGAAATTATTTATTATTCAACTGCGCATTTATATATTGCAAGAGACTCTACGTAGTTTTCAGGACTTCAATAAAAAACATTAAATTGCTATGAGTATTTCTAAATGTTAAGTCGCCAGTCTTGTAAGTTTTAAGAATCTTGACATAATTTTCAGGGCTCTAGTGCAAATATTTGTAATCGCAATAGAAATTATTTCATGTTATATTGCAACATCATACAAAGGAAGAAACGGAGTTTTTAGGATTAATAAATAATTTTTAATTGCAATAAATATCCCTGAATGTTGAATGGCAAATTTATAAATTTTATGAAGCTTCACATAGTTTTCATTGCTTTAGTGTAAAATCTTCTACTATAATAGAAATTCTCTGCTGGAATATTGCAGATTTATTTATTGAAAGTGGTGCCACGTAATTTTCAGGACCCTAATGAAATGTTTTGAATTGCAATAAAAATGTCTTGATGTTAAATAGCAAATTTATGTATTTGAAAAGCCATTACATAGTTTTCAGTCAGCTAGTAAACAAGTTTAAATTATAACAGAAATTGGTTAATCTTAAATTGTAAATTCCTATACTGGATGAGGCTCTACATAGTTTTCAGGTCTCTAGTGCAAAATCTTGAATCACAACAGAAATTTCTTGATGATATTTCGCAAAATCATATGAAGGAAGAGCCACAATGTAGTTTTCAGAACTCTTATAAACAATTTTAAATTGCAATAAAGATTTCTGAAGATTAAATGGCAAATTTATAAATTTTAAGAAGCATCATGTAGTTTTTAGTGCTTTAGAGTAAAATTTTGTACTACAATAGAAATTTTCTGGCGGAATATTGCAAATTCATTTATTGGAAGTTGTTCCACGTAATTCTCAAGACTCTAATGAAATGTTTTGAATCGTAATAAAAAAAATTGTTGTTAAATACCAAATTTATGTATCTGAAAGGCCACTACATAGTTGTCAATCATATAGTAAAAATAATTGAGTGAGAATAGAAATTGCTGAATTTTAAATCGCAAATTCATATACTGGAAGAAACAAATTTTGAATGCTAATAGACATTTATTGATGCTAAATAGCAAATTAATATATTTAAAGAGGCTCCACATAATTTTTAGGACTATAATAAAAAATCTTACATTGCTTTCATGTTTCTTAATATTTAGTGGCAAATCTTAGGAAGCGCCACCTAGTTTTCAGGTCCTTTTTGCAAAATTTTTATGTGCAATACAAATCTTCTTTTTGAAAATTCCAAAATCATAAATTCAAAAAGGTGCCACGTAATTTTCAGGACTTGAATGAAAGATTTCAATGCGCAATAAAGGCTTTTTAATATTTAATTGCAAATTTATAAATTCCAAAGAGTATCACATAGTTTTCAGCCATCTAGTAAAAAATTTCAATTACTACGGAAATAGCTTAAAGTTAAACTGCATACTTATATCCTGAAGGAGGCTTCACATAGTTTTCAGGCCTCTAGTGCAAAATCTTGAACCGCAACAGAAATTTCTTGATGTTATATTGCAAAATCATTTAAAGGAACAGACGAAATGTAGTTTTCAGGACTCTAATAAACAATTTCAAATTGCAATAAAGATGCCTGAATGTTGAATGGCAAATTTGTCAATTTTAAAAAGCATCACATAATTTTCAGTGTTTTCGTGTAAAACTTTGTACAGGCGGAAAATTGCAAATTTATATATTGGAAGTGGTGCCACGTAATTTTCAGGACCTTAATAAAATGTTTAGAATCGCAATAAAAATGTTCTTATCTTAAATAGCTAATTTATGTATCTGAAAGGCCACTACATAGTTTTTAGTAATCTAGTAAACTAGCTTGAATTATAACAGAAATTGCTGAATCTTAAATTGTAAATTCATCTACTGGAAGAGGCTTCACATAGTTTTCAGGCTTCTACTAAGAAATTTTGCATGTTAATAAAGGTTTTTTGAAGCTAAATAGCAAATTAATATATTTAAAGAAGTGTCACATAGTTTTCAGGACTTTAACAAAAAATCTTAAATTGCTATACATTTTTCTTATTATTTATTTGCAAATTTTGCTAAGTTTAGAAAGCGCTACCTACTTTTCAGGTTTTTATTGCAACATTTCTATTTGCAATAAAAAACCTTTTTTTGGAAAATCCAAAAATCCTAATTTTAAATTGGTGCCACGTAATTTTCAGGACCTGAATAGATACATAATTAGCAATAATTTTTTTTTTATATTAAATTGTAAATTTATAAATTCTGAAAACCACTACATAGTTTTTAGGATTATAGTAAAAAAAATTTAATTAATACGGAAATAGCTTAAAGTTAAACTGCACGGTTAAACTGCACTGGAAGAGACTTCACGTAAATTTCAGGCCTCTAGTGCAAAATCATGAACCGCACCAGAAATATCTTGATGTTATATTGCAAAGTCATATAAAGGAACAGACGCAACGTAGTTTTAAGGACTCTAATAATTAATTTCAAATTTGAATAAATATTTCTGAATGTTGAATGGCAAATTTATAAACTTTAAGAAGCATCACATAATTTTCAGCGTCTTCGTGTAAATTTTTTTACTGCAATAGAAATTTTCTGGCGGAATATTTCAAATTCATTTATTGGAAGTGGTGCCACGTAATTTCCAGGACCCTAATAAAACGTTTTGAATCGCAATAAAATTGTCTTTATGTTAAAATGGCAAATTTATGTTTCCGAATGGCCATTACATAGTTTTCAGTCATCTACTAAACAAGTTTGAATTATAACAAAAAACGCTTAATTTTAATTTGTAAATTCACATGCTGCAAGAGATTTCACATAGTTTTTAATCTTTTACTAAAAAATTTTGCATGCCAATAAAAGTTTTTTGATGCTAAACAGCAAAAAAATGTATTTGAAGAGGTGCCACATAGTTTTCATGACCTCAATAAAAATCTTAAATTGCTATACATATTTCCGAATATTAATGGCAAATTTTGCAAATTTTAGGAAACGCCATTTAATTTTCAGATCCTTATTGCCACATTTTGTATGGGTAAAAAAATCTGCTTTTAAAAAAATTTAAAATCAAAAATTCAAATAGGTGTCACGTAATTTTCAGGACTTGAATGATAGATTTCAAGGCGCAATAAAGATTTTTTAATGTTTATTCGCAAATTTATAAATTTCAAAGAGCATTACATAGTTTTCAACCCTCTAGTGCAAAATCTTAAATCGCAACAAAAATTTCTTGATGTTACATTTCAAAATCACATAAATGAACAGACGCAACGTAATTTTCAGGACTCTAATAAAATGTTTTGAATCGAAATAATTTTTTTTGACGTTAAATAGCAAACTTATGTATTTGAAATGGCACTACCCAGTTGTTAATCATCTAGTAAAAATAATTGAGTTAGAACAGAAATTGCCAAATCTTAAATCTTAAATTCATTTGCTGCAAGATGCTCCACATAGTTTTCAGGCTTCTACTAAGAAATTTTGAATGCTAATAAAAGTTTTTTGATGCTAAATAGCAAATTAATATATTTGCAGAGGTGTCACATAGTTTTCAGGACTTCAATAAAAAATCTTAAATTACTATAAATATTTCTGAATATTTAGTGGCAAATTTTGCAAATCTTATGAAGCGCTACTTAGTTTTTAGGTCCTTATTGCAATAGAAATCAATTTTTGGAAAATTTTGAAATCATAAATTCAAATAGGAGTCACGTGATTTTCAGGTCTTAAATGAAAGATTTCAAGACGCAATAAAGATTTTTTAATATTTAATAGCAAACTTATAAATTTTAAAGAGCACCACATAGTTTTCAGTCATCTAGTAAAGAAATCAATTACTACGGAAATAGCTTAAAGTGAAACTGCACACGTATATACTGAAGGATGGTCTACATAGTTTTCAGGCCTCTAGTGCAAAATCTTGAACTGCAACAGAAATATTTTTAAGATATATCTCAAAATCATATAAAAAACAGGCGCAACGCAGTTTTCAGGACTCTAATAAACAATTACAAATTTCAATAAAGATTTCTAAATGTTGAAAGGCAAATTTATAAATTTTAAGAAAAATTACATAATTTTCAGTGTTGTAGTGTAAAATTTTGAACTGTAAAAGAAATTTTCTGGCGGAATATTGCAAATTCATTTATTGTGGTGTCAAGTAATTTCCAGGACTCTAATAAAATGTTTTGAATCCCAATAAAAATGTCTTTATGCTAAATAGCAAATTCATGTATCTGAAAGGCCACTACATAGTTTTCAGTCATCTAGTAAGCAAGTTTGATTTATAGCAAAAATTGCTTAAAATTAAATTTCAAATTCACATACTGCAAAAGATTCCACATACTTTTCAGACTTCTACTAAGAAATTTTGCATGTTAATAAAAGTTTTTTGATGCTAAAAAGCAAATTAATGTATTTGGAGAGGTATCACATAGCTTTCAGGACTTAAGTAAAAAATCTTAAATTGCTATAAATATTTCTGAATATTCATGACCAATTTTGCAAATTTTAGGAAGCGCCACTTAGTTCTCAGATCTTTATTTCAAAATTTTTATGTGCAATAGAAATATGTTTTTGGAAAATTTTAAAATCTTAAATTCAAATAGGTGTCACGTAATTTTAAGGACTTGAATAAAAAATTTTAATGGGCAGTAAAGATTTTTTAGTGTTTAATCGCAAATTTATAAATTTCCAAAAGCACCACATAATATTCAGCCATCTAGTAAAAAAATTTAATTACTTCGGAAATAGCTTAAAGTTAAACTGCACACTTATATACTGAAGGAGGCTCCACATAATTTTCAGGTCTCTAGTGCAAAATCTTGAATCGCAACAGAAATTTCTTGATGCTATTTCGCAAAATCTTATAAAGGAACAGACGCAACTGCGTTTTCAGAACTCTAATAAACAGTTTTAAATTGCAATAAAAATTTCTGAATATTAAATAGCAAATTTATAAATTTTAAGAGGCTTCACATAGTTTTTAGTGCTTTAGTGTAAATTTTTTTACTGAAATAGTAATTTTCTGGCGGAATATTGCAAATTCATTTATTGAAAGTGATGCCACGTAATTCTCAGGACCCTAATAAAGTGTTTTGAATCGCAATAAAAATGTCTTTATGTTAAATAGCAAATTTATGTATCTGAAAGGCCACTACAAAATTTTCCGTCATTTAGTAAACAACTTTGAATTATAGCAAAAATTGCTTAATTTTAAATTGTAAATTCACATACTGCAAGAAATTCCACATAGTTTTCAGGCTTTTACTAAAGAATTTTGCATGTTATTAAAAGTTTTTTGATGCTAAATAGCTAATTAATATATTTGAAGAGGTATCACATAGTTTTCAGGACTTCAGTAAAAAACCTTAAATTGCTATAAATATTTTTGAATATTAATGACAAATTTTGCAAATTTTAGGAAGCGCCACTTAGTTCTCAGACCTTTATTGCAAAATTCTTATGTGCAATAGAAATACGTTTTTGGAAAATTTTAAAATCTTAAATTCAAATAGGTGTCACGTAATTTTTAGGACTTGAATAAAAAATTTCAATGGGCAGTAAAGATTTTTTAGTGTTTAATCGCAAATTTATAAATTTCCAAAAGCACCACATAATTTTCAGCCATCTAGTAAAAAAATTTAATTACTTCGGAAATAGCTTAAAGTTAAACTGCACACTTATATACTGAAGGAGGCTCCACATAATTTTTAGGTCTCTAGTGCAAAATCTTGAATCGCAACAGAAATTTCTTGATGCTATTTCGCAAAATCTTATAAAGGAACAGACGCAACTGCGTTTTCAGAACTCTAATAAACAGTTTTAAATTGCAATAAAAATTTCTGAATATTAAATAGCAAATTTATAAATTTTAAGAGGCTTCACAGTTTTTAGTGCTTTAGTGTAAATTTTTTTACTGAAATAGTAATTTTCTGGCGGAATATTGCAAATTCATTTATTGAAAGTGATGCCACGGAATTCTCAGGACCCTAATAAAGTGTTTGGAATTGCAATAAAAATGTTTTTATGTTAAATAGCAAATTTATGTATCTGAAAGGCCACTACATAATTTTCCGTCATTTTGTAAACATGTTTGAACTATAACAAAAATTGCTTAATTTCAAATTGTAAATTCATATACTGCAAGAAATTCCACATAAGGCTTCTATAAAGAAATTTTGCATGTTAATAAAAGTTTTTTGATGCTAAATAGCTAATTAATATATTTGAAGAGGTATCACATAGTTTTCAGGACTTCAGTAAAAAACCTTAAATTGCTATAAATATTTTTGAATATTAATGACAAATTTTGCAAATTTTAGGAAGCGCCACTTAGTTCTCAGACCTTTATTGCGAAATTTTTATGTGCAATAGAAATACGTTTTTGGAAAATTTTAAAATCTTAAATTCAAATAGGTGTCACGTAATTTTCAGGACTTGAATAAAAGATTTCAATGGGCAGTAAAGATTTTTTAATGTTTAATCGCAAATTTATAAATTTCCAAAAGCACCACATAATTTTCAGCCATCTAGTAAAAATTTTTAATTGGTACGAAAATAGCTTAAAGATAAACTGCACACTTATATACTGAAGGAGGCTCCACATAATTTTCAGGCCTCTAGTACAAGATCTTGAATCGCAACAGAAATTTTATGATGCTATTTTGCAAAATCTTATAAAGGAACAGACGCAACTTCGTTTTCAGAACTCTAATAAACAGTTTTAAATTGCAATAAAAAAATTTTAATATTAAATAGCAAATTTATAAATTTTAAGAGGCTTCACATAGTTTTTAGTGCTTTAGTGTAAATTTTTGTACTGAAATAGTAATTTTCTGGCGGAATATTGCAAATTCATTTATTGAAAGTGATGCCACGGAATTCTCAGGACCCTAATAAAGTGTTTTGAATCGCAATAAAAATGTCTTTATGTTAAATAGCAAATTTATGTATCTGAAAGGCCACTACATAATTTTCAGTCATTTAGTAAACAAGTTTGAATTATAGCAAAAATTGCTTAATTTTAAATTGTAAATTCACATACTGCAAGAAATTCCACATAGTTTTCAGGCTTCTACAAAAAAATTTTGCATGTTAATAAAAGTTTTTTGATGCTAAAAAGCAAATTAATGTATTTTAAGAGGTGTTAAATAGTTTTCAGGTCTTCAATAAAAATCTTAAATTGCTATGAATGTTTTTGAAAATTTTGCAAATTTTAGAAAGCCCCACCTAGTTCTCTGATCTTTATTGCAAAATTTTTATGTGCAATAGTAATATGTTTTTGGAAAATTTTAAAATCTTAAATTCAAATAAGTGTCAGATATATTGGAAGTGGTGGCACGTAATTTTCAGGACCCTAATAAAATGTTTCGAGTTGCAATAAAAATGCTTTGATGTTAAATAGCAAATTTATATATTTGAAAAAGCGCCACATAGTTTTCAGGCGTTCGTTGAAAAAAATTAAATTTTAATGAAAATGTAAATCCAAATTCAAGAAGAGGTGCCGCATAGTTTTCAGGTCTATACCAAGAAATCTAGAACGACAATAGAAATCTGTTGGTGCTAAATTGCAAATTAATATATTTGATAAAGTGCCACGTAGTTTTTAGGACTATAATAAATAAATTGAGACGAATAAAAATTTTCTATTGCTAAATCGCAATTTTATAAATTTTAAGGTACACCACAAAACTTTCAATTTCAACTTAATTCACAGAAAAAAATTTCTTTTGCAAGTCGCATAGTTTTCAAGACTTTAACTTGAATAAACGCTACGTAGTTTTCAGGCTTACAATAGAAATTTTTTGATGTAAAATTTAAAATTTATTTATTCGAAACAGCGCTAAATAGTTTCAGTCTCCTAGTAAAATATTTGGATTAATAAAATTTCTTCGATGTTAAATCGCAAATTCACATATTCAAAGAGGCATTAAATAATTTTCTAACTTCTAGTAAAGAAATTTGACTTGCAAAACTGTAACAGACGCCAAATAGTTTTCAAAGCTTTAAGGGCTCTATACTAAGGAACGTTATACCTTTCAATTTTTGGTTTGTGATTTTAATGAACAAAATAAATTCCTGAAAATTATTTTTCAACTAAGCAAATTTTAGGGGAAATTCTTTACTTTTAAGGACCTTACAGAAATTTATTCACGTGTCACTAATGAATTTTACTCCTCTTCACAATTAAATAATAAACATAAAACTCTTAACTATTCAAAAAAAATGTTTTAAGAAAAATTATTAATATCAAAACAGTTTCATATTAATAAATTTTGCTACGATACATAACTAAAAGTTTGTTTACCGTGCCCTCAAATCACATGCAAATTAGTTTTAAAAAAGTTTTTCACAACAATTTTGGGTATTATGTTGCAACTTTACATATTGGAATAATCGTTACCTAATTTCGTAATCAAATTTAAATAATGGGAAAGTGCTGCAATTTTTTGTTAACGTTAGTGGAGAGTCTGTCCAGAAATTTAATATAGTGCCGCCTACCATTTGGAAATTAATCGTCACTCTTCAGTGTTAACTTTATGGTAATTTGGGGTAAAAGCGAGGATGTTTCAGTTTTAATTTTTTCAGGAATTAACAACGATGATATCGCAAATAATTGATAAATGTTAAGTAATAAAAGATTTTGAAAAATGTCTTCCAGTAACGAATTGTGACTTAATTTAATGGACGGAACGCCAGGTAATTGTTATCGCGTTTAACCTGTTGAAACGTGCGCGTATCGTCACATTCGTTTCCGGTCGTCTGATCCGATCATACGGTGCAAAGCGTCGGCGGATCGAGCGAAACGAAACACTTGGACGATTTTAATTTTTTGCGTCGCGACGCTTCAACTATCTGCACGAAACTCGATCTAAAATACACAAAAAGGAAACCTGACAATTTCCTAAACACACCGAGGGGAGTGTGAATTTTTCCAATTTTTTTTCCTGCCGGTAAAACGACCCAACAGATCAAATTGGTTTGGGAATAATTTTGGAATTTTAATTTTTATAAAAAATCTTTTTACTTTTCTACGATATAAATTTTTTTTCATAAATTTTACGTTACTTTAAAAAAATATTTTTGTCCCACACGGATTAGACAACTGACAATGTCTTCCCGTCTTTGAAATCACGTAACCCGGAGTCAACGTAACAAATCGAACAGGAATAATAATGCAAAAATCTCGAAAAATCAACAAACACGCCAAAACCTGCTGAATCCGGAAGTCTATGCAAACAACCCCCTTTCTCTCCCCTTTTCCTTCAACATCCCCTTTTCACCGCCGCCACCTGTAAGATAAACTCAACCCTCCTCTTCATGGACGATTCCACTAAACATTTACGTCATTTCAACAAAAATATTTACGAATCCCTTCCCCTTTTCCAACATCCCTTTTAAATATCGTTAATTACCGATAATGACGTCGTCGACACAACGTTGTTACGTCACTTCCAATTCGGGTCGCGTCCCGGAAACGACGTCGTCCCGGCCGCCATGCACGAGTGGTCTCCCGGAAAAATCAATTCCGAAAGATGTTACCGGCGGGCAAATATTTGCCGGCGTGCGTGTGTTTACCGGGAAGGGAATTGTAGGAGAGGTGCGGAGGCGGTTCGTTATTAATTTCGATCGAAAAAGGGGAATTCGAGATTTTGACGGGTTAATCAAATAAAATTCCCTCGATTAAAATTAATCGAAAAAATTAAAAGGATGCAAAACTAACCCCCACTTCTTACGGTTTTCTTCCTACTTCGAGTTAATAAAATTTTATTGAAACGCCCCGAATAGGGGTAGTTTTAAGACATGAGATAGGAGCTGCAATTATTATCTCGATCATCCCCTCAACTCCATATTGCTTGTTATCTCCTTTCCATCGTCCGTGAGTCCGTAATTCTATTGCTTTCTCCGCAATTAGCGATTTCCTTACACGACCCTCTCCCAGGAGTCCCGCCGCCGCCTCCGTATCGCGGTCAATGGCGTCCTCCTCGATAACACCCCCACTCGAGGGCTTAAGGACAAGGGTTGAAAAGCGCTCTCCTCCACGGCCATCCGGGACAATGCGGCCGACGGACAACTATAAAGTTTCGGTGAAACCCTTTGTAGTGGCCGGCCTGATTAGTAGCGCCATTGTGCTTGTTACGAATACTTTAGCGCCGCCACCACCACCCCTTCTCTTCTATTTTCAACCTTTCCCGTCATCTAAATAATAAATCCGAAGACGCGACGGCGGCGACAAAACTAAAACAAACCCCCTGTAATAACGTTGCTTGACACCCTGTTTTTGGGGGATGGTAAACGGGTGGTGGTTGTGTTTCGCGTAGGTGACAGGTATTTATTGTTGGTTGAGTTTATTTTTTTTGGTTGGCGGGGTGGAAAGGGGATTGTATTTCGTTATTTTTCTTTGCTCTTGCGGTTTCGTTGGAAATTCGGAGACGACGGTCTTTTTGGTTGTTGCGACCGTTAAGCCCTCGGGGGTTTGGTGTTTCTTTTTAATGCTATGCGACTTAGACTGTTCGGCACATTCGTAACTTCTGAATCCGGATTTGATTTATCTATTTCTTTGGGGAAGAAGGAAAACGTTTTTTCGTAGCGTTCCTCGTAAATTTCCTTGAATCTAGGCAACCAGTTATACATTTTAGAAAATTAAATGCGTAACGTTATGGAACTTTTTTCGTTTTTTTTTCGACTATTGTTTTTGGGGATTCCTTTTAAAACAACGACAAAAATTCTTGAATTTAGGTGACCAGTGAAACGCGTTAAATAATTAAATGCGCAAGTTGAGGAAACTTCCAATTTTTTTTCTAGCATTTTTTTTTTAACGTTAACAATGAAACTTTAAGAGGATTTTGAAGCATTGTTCCTGTAAAATAATCTCGAGTAATTTTATCGCACAATTTATTCTGCATTTACATAAAAGGACGACGCCGACGTTGGACAAACTAATAAACTTCAGTTTAATGCTGTCGTTCTTATATAATATTCAGTAATTTAGAAACGAAGCGTCAGTTGGTTAACGATGCGTTTTGTTAACTGAAAGACCTCATCTGTTTAACTTGTATTATGACGTGCCATTGGATCTAATTTTAAATAACACTGACACTAGCATTTTTATATCAACACTACCCCCTCTCAAAATTCTTCTGCTAGTGGTTAAGTAACAATTGGAAATAATTTGAATGAGACTTTTCTGAAAAATTGGCATCATCTTGAAATTTTGCTTGAATCGCTTGAGGAACTTAACTAGGAAACTTTTCCAAAAATGACACTAAATATAAATGAAAATTTAAATTTTTATTTATTGATGCTAAAATTTTCCTGAGCAATTATGATTGATTTTTTTGGAAGCTTTCAGGAAATTTCTGCATTAAGTTTTTTTTTAACTATTGGAGCTGACCGCATTTTGCTGAATTCTATTCAATTGTTGTTTTTGCTCTTTTATTTGTATTAAAAGCTTAGAATTGAACTGAACTGAAAGTCACGTAGTTTTCAGGATTTTAATAAAAAATTAAATCCCAACAAATATTTCTTTTTAAGTTAAGTCGCAAGTAAGGTCTTCAATTAAAACTTTTGATTTGCAAAAGAAATTTTTGACAAAAAATTGCAAAATTGTGGTAGGCTTTTCGCAATTTTTTTCACTTGGTGGCCTATGAAATTCCAAAACATTTTCCAAAATTTTTATATTTAATTTAATACTATTTGGCCGCTGTTTTTTCTTTTCTCTTTGTTGCTGTACGCTTATAACGTTAAAAAAGTTGAATGTTTCTTTTTTGCCTTTACTAAACATTTTTTAACTCTTTTTATTTTTTCTAGTTTCAGTCTTGCTACCATTTATTCGTTTCTTGCTCTTCCATTCGAATTACATCATTGATAATAAGAAATTTTCAAAAACTTGGAACTGAACCAAGTCATGGAAGAGTTGCTATTCCTAACTTACCGCTACATAATTTACGTTGCAATTTTGTTTGGACCGTAAATAAATGGCTTGAATAGTGAAAAATGTTTCTGAAGAGTTCACAAAACCTGGGAGCTAAATTAGAAGACTACATAGTGTTATTTCATCAAAGAGTACAAAATGATCTTCTGCTTCCATTGCTTTCTGCAATTTTTTTCACTTGGTGGCCCCTAAAATTCCAAACCATTTTCCAAAAATTTTATATTTAATTTAATACTATTTGGTCGCTGTTTTTTCTCTTCTCTTTGTTGCTGTGCGCTTAAAACGTTAAAAAAGTTGAATGTTTCTTTTTTGCCTTTACTAAATATTTTTGTAATTCTTTTTATTTTTTCTAATTTCAGTTTTGCTACTATTTATTTGTTTCTTGCTCTTCCACTCGAATTACATCAATGATAATAAGAAATTTCCGAAAACTTGGAACTGAACCAAGACATGGAAGAGTTGCTATTCCTAACTTACCGTTACATAATTTACCTTGCAATTTTTTTTGGACTGTAAATAAATGGCTTGAAAAGTAAATTTTTTTTTAAAGAATTCTCAAAACCTGGGAGCTAAATTAGAAGACTACATAGTGTTATTCCATCAAACAGTACAAAATGATCTTCTACTTCCATTGCTTTCTGCAGTTTTTTTCACTTGTTGGCCCCTGAAATTCCAAAACATTTTCCAAAATTTTTATATTTAATTTAATACTATTTGGCCGCTTTTTTTTTTCTTTTTTCTTTGCTGCTGTGCGCTTATATTGTTGAAAAATTTGAATGTTTCTTTTTTGCCTTTACTACACATTTTCTTAACTCTTTTTCTTTTTTCTAATTTCAGTTTTGCTACCATTCATTTGTTTCTTGCTTATCCATTCGAATTACATCACTGATAATAGGAAATTTTCAAAAACTTGGAACTGAACCAAGACATGGAAGTGTTGCTATTCCTAACTTCCCGCTACATTATTTACCTTGCAAATTTTTTTGGACCGTAAATAAATGGCTTAAATAGGAAAATTTTTTTCTGAAGAATTCTCAAAACCTGGGAGCTAAATTAGAAGACTACATAGTGTTATTCCATCAAAGAGTACAAAATGATCTTCTGCTTCCATTGCTTTCTGCAATTTTTTTCACTTGGTGGCCCCTGAAATTTCAAAACATTTTCCAACATTTTTATATTTAATTTAATATAATTTGGTCGTTATTTTTTCTTTTCTTTTTCTTGCTGTACGTTTATAACGTTCAAAAACTTGAATGTTTCTTTTTTGCCTTTACTAAACGCTTCTTTAATTCTTTTTATTTTTTCTAATTTCAGTTTTGCTACCATTTATTCGTTTCTTGCTCTTCCATTCGAGTTACATAATTGATAATAAGAAATTTTCAAAAACTTGGAACTGAACCAAGCCATGGAAGACTTGCTATTCCTAACTTACCGCTACATAATTTACCTTGCAATTTTGTTTGGACTGTAAATAAATGGCTTGAATAGAAAATTTTTTTTTTTAAAAAGTACTGAAAATCTGGGAACTAAATTAGAAGACTACATAGTGTTATTCCATCAAAGAGTACAAAATGATTTTCTGCTACCATTGCTTTCTGCAATTTTTTCACTTGGTGGTCCCTGAAATTCCAAAAGATCTTCAAAATTTTTTATATTTAATTTAATACTATTTGGTCGCTATTTTTTTTTCTCTTTCTAGCTGTACGCTTATAACGTTCAAAAAGTTGATTGTTTTTTTTTGCCTTTACTAAACACTTCTTTAAGTCTTCTTATTTTTTCTAATTTCGTTTCTTGCTCTTCCATCCGAATTACATCATTGATAATAAGAAATTTTCAAAAACTTGGAACTGAACTAAGACATGGAAGAGTTGCTATTCCTAACTTACCGCTACATAATTTACGTTGCAATTTTTTTTGGACTGTAAATAAATGGCTTGAATAGTAAAAAGTTTTTCTAGAGTGTTCTCAAAACCTGGGAGCTAAATTAGAAGACTACATAGTGTTATTCCATCAAAGAGTACAAAATGATCTTCTGCTTCCTTTGCTTTCTGCATTTTTTTTCACTTGGTGGCCCCTGAAATTCCAAAACATTTTCCAACATTTTCATATTTAATTTAATACTATTTGGTCGCTATTTTTTCTTTTCTCTTTCTTGCTGTACGTTTATAAGGTTCAAAAAGTTGAATGTTTCTTTTTTGCCTTTACTAAACACTTCTCTCTTTTTATTTTTTCTAATCTCAGTTTTGCTATCATTTATTCGTGTCTTGCTCTTCCATTTGAATTACATCATTGATAATAAGAAATTTTCAAAAACTTGGAACTGAACCAAAACATGGAAGAGTTGTTATTCCTAACTTACCGCTACATAATTTACGTTGCAATTTTTTTTGGACCGTAAGTAAATGGCTTGAATTGTAAAAATGTTTTCTAAAGAGTTTTCAAAACCTGGGAGCTAAATTAGAAGACTACATAGAGTTATTTCATCAAAGATTACAAAATGATCTTTTGCTTCCATTGCTTTCTGCATTTTTTTTCACTTGGTGGCCCCTGAAATTCCAAGACATTTAAAAAAATAATTATATTTAATTTAATACTATTTGGTCGCTGTTTTTTCTTTTCTCTTTGTTGCTATACGCTTATAACGTTCAAAAAGTTGAATGTTTCTTTTTTGCCTTTACTGAACTTTTTTTTAACTCTTTTTATTTTTTCAATTTCAGTTTTGCTACCATTTATTTGTTTCTTGCTCTTCCATTCAAATTACATCATTGATAATAAGAAATTTTTAAAAATTTGAAAGTGAACCAAGACATGGAAGAGTTGCTATTCCTAACTTACCGCTACATAATTTACCTTGCAATTTTTTTTGGACTGTATATAAATGGCTTGAATCGTAAAAAAAAATTCTAAATAATTCTCAAAACCTTGGAGCTAAATTAGAAGACTAAGGGGTCTATTTTGTATCTCGATGTTCACGAACATCCATGTTGGTTAACGACAATTCTGTAACGACTACTATAACGGCTTGTCTGTTAAGGGATATTCTCTATTGACCATGTTAAGAAAGTGACCTTGGCAACTTCATAACTACAATCGATATTTTCTAAACGAGTAGTATTTTTGCTTTATTTTGGGCGCGTTCTGCAAAGCAATTCTTTCATCCTTGTTCTTCTTGGGCAAATGAAAAGAGATGGTCGCGGCGTAACTATAGAAACAGATTCTTGCGGCGACGTAAACTAAAACCTAACCTCACTTCGGCCGCCACTCCCACTTTTTGGCGGTCCAGAACAAATGTTTGGTAACATGGCCGTTATGAGATAGAAAATAGACCTGTTAGCATCCAAATTGCAGCATCATCTACCGAACCCGGATACCTAGCGTTGATAGCCAGAATTTTCAAATCAGAGTCGCATATCTACATAGAGAAAATACATTTAAATACAGCACAAGAACAAAACATGTAGTCTTACTGTTTGGCAATTAATACTGTGAAAATTTTTTCTATTAATATAAACTCTGTCTGGATGAAGAGGATGTTGCGCTGGAGGAGGATATAGAAATGTGCTTAAAATATTTGTTGCCCGAAATCCATTAAAAGATGCAAAAGATAAAATTTAATAATGGGTTTAGGGCGAAAATTCATTAAAATGTCCTTAAAATGTTATTAAACAGCGTCCAGTTCAAGCCGTTCGGTAACATGGTCCTTTAACAGAAATGTCGTTTGCGAACATGTCGTTATCCAGTTACAGAATAGTAAATGTCGTTCATGAACAGCTTCCATGTTACGATAACATAGAAATCGTTAAATAACGACTCTGTTCACGAACATGCCAGATAGAGAATAGCTACCCATGTTATATAACGACAAATGCTTGGTAACATGGCCGTTATGAGATACAAAATAGACCCCTACATAGTGTTATTCCATCAAAGAGTACAAAATGATTATCTGCTTCCATTGCTTTCTGCAAGTTTTTTCACTTGGTGGCCCCTGAAATTCCAAAACATTTTCCAAAATTTTTATATTTAATTTAATACTATTTGGCCACTGTTTTTTTTCTTTGTTGCTGTACGCTTATAACGTTAAAAAAGTTGAATGTTTCTTTTTTGCCTTAACTAAATATTTTTGTAACTCTTTTTTTTTCTAATTTCAGTTTTGCTACAATTTATTTGCTTCTTGCTCTTCCATTCAAATTACATCATTGATAATAAGAAATTTTCAAAAACTTGGAACTGAACCAAGACATGGAAGAGTTGCTATTCCTAACTTACCGCTACATAATTTACCATGCAATTTTTCTGAATCGTAAATAAATGGCTTGAATAGTAAAATTTTTTTCTAAAGAATTCTCAAAACCTGGGAGCTAAATTAGAAGACTACATACAGTTATTCCATCAAAGAGTACAAAATGATCTTTTGCTTCCATCGCTTTCTGCAATTTTTTTCACTTGGTGGCCCCTGAAATTCCAAAACATTTTCCAACATTTTTATATTTAATTTAATACTATTTGGTCGATGTTTTTTCTTTTCTCTTTGCTGTACGCTTATAACGTTCAAAAAGTTGAATGTTCCTTTTTTGCCTTTTCTAAACTTTTTTTTAACTCTTTTTATTTTTTCAATTTCAGTTTTGCTACCATTTATTTGTTTCTTGTTCTTCCATTCGAATTACATCATTGATAATAAGAAATTTTTAAAAATTTGACATTAAACCAAGACATGGAAGAGTTGCTATTTCTAGCTTATCTCTACATAATTTACGTTGCAATTTTTTTTGGACTGGAGATAAATGGCTTGCATAGTAAAATTTTTTTCTAAAGAGTTCTCAAAACAAAACTACATAGTGTTATTCTATGAAAGAGTACAAGATAATCTTTTATAAAATTTTGGGTAAATAATTTATGAAACTCTAACACGAAGATTTAACGTGCCGAGCTTGTTTTTTGAAAATTAACACTAAACCTTGCAACTCTGTTTGAATTTCTCAAGCTAATTTTTTAACTGCAATTCTTTTTCTATTTTCTATAGACTTTTCTTAATTAATTTTGATGCTTTATAATTCTTGTAGCTATTTAATTCTAATTATTGAAACCAAAGTTTTTAATTTTGATGTATTCTGCATAATTTGCTTGACAAATATTTTTAGAAGACCCAAAAAATTTTTGCCACGCCACTTTGGATGTTTTTATAATTTAGTTAAATTACTCGACAACCAGCTGACTTTGATCGATAATTCCAAGCGATTCTAGAAAATTGCCCTTTTTTCTCTAGACAAATTTGTGAACCATCAAGAGTCTCGGTCAGGTACCGAACTGAATGTTAAACGAAACTCGCTCCTGACACCGCCTCATTACATCCAACAAACAACCCCTTTAGCACAACAACACGACGCAATCACGTTTTTGTGCCAAAAAAAAACTAAATAAGCCACCAAGATGCAAAACTTTTTTTGATTTGACCCGGCCAGTCTTGAAAGAGGCGTCAGTAATTGTCGATTAATGTAGGGGAAGAAACGCGCAAGAAAAAGCGAAAAGATGGATAGATAGTTGCAATTCCCTTTTGACTTGGGGGATGTTTTTATTTAATTAGTAACAGCGATGGTTTCATTAAGGTCGTTTTTTGAGAGAGGGGGAAAATAATTTTTTCTCTCTTCTTACAACATGGCAATGCGAACGGGACAGAAGTAAGTAAACAACACTAACTAGCACAGGAAAGTTATAATAACCGGAATTAAAGCAGCGGTGGTCCCGACGGAAACGTATACAACGGAAATGGCTCGAGAAAGTAGGTTGGGGTTGCTGAAAAATTCATACGAAATTTAGGGGAAAACATTTTTTCTTCACTCAAATCGTCAATAACTTAAATTTATGTTTAGATGAAAACTGTGACGATTTTCTAAACATTGCACAAAGATGGCACCACTCACCACTATACAGCGTGTTCTAGATTTTTCGATTTTTGCTTTAATTTTTTTCCTCAAAGAATTATTTTCAGTAGTTTCCTAACGTCTCGTCGAGATTTCCTATCTATCAATAAAACTTGAAAGGAACCGGATGAAAGGAAATTCCGACCCGATACAAACTCATAATTGCAACGAACTTTGAATATCGACATGAATGTGTATTTACGTATCTCAGGGGTCGTCAGAGGGAAATATCGTCCGAAATTATCAAAATCAATCGAATCATCCACTAGTTGAATTTTTTTCCCTCTTCATCATCTAGAAAGCGTCGCGACACTACGCTAACTATGATGAGAAAAGAGAGAAAAAGGGGTCGGGGATTAAAAGGGGGGATGTTTAATAAATTTAAGTGGCGAACAAAGGGTGCGCGGGCAGTTTATTTTCAAGTTCGTTAAGTCTGCCCCATTCTTTACTCTCCTCCCGACGCAATCTTCAAATTCCTCGGGAATATAATAAGAATGCTTGCTGCTCGACGGCGTGTTTAAATTAATCAAACGATTAGGGCCGGGCTTAATTATAACGCCAGTTTTAAGAAGGGGGTAGAACGGGAGGTGAAAGGTGGTAGGTGAAGGGGGTAAAGAGATGCGACCGATAGCTTTGTTGTGAGAAGGGCCAAGAAGACGCCTTGTCACCGCCATTATACCGAAAACAAACAATTGTGCAGAAGTTTCTTTTATCTTTATAATTGATCGAGGTTGGCGTTGAAAACCCCCGAAACGTAGTAAATTTTCCAGCCACTGGTTGCAACGCCCCCTTATTATTGTAATCACATTTTTTTAATATTTTTATAACATTTTATTAATTGAATTATTGCAATTGCTTCAATTGCGATTTTTATTAATATTTTAACTACAAAAACCCTACCAATACCCCTCCAATAGTGACGCAATCACCAATTTTATTACGCACTGTTTTGGCTTTTTATTTAAATTTTTATTTACGTTAATACCAAAATTTTTTTAAGGTTGAATCACGTGACATAATGATGTTTCGTCAATCTTAAGTGTGGTGTGTTTCCTATAAATGAAAATAAATGATTGGATTTTATTAAAATAATTTTTTTGCTCTAACATTACACGTTACAGGAATTTGTAATATATTACGTCACTAAAGAGGAATTCTGTGGCGGTCAGAAACTGAAAATATGATTTTATATCGTTGACTCTAGTTTGCGACCGCCACATCATTCCTTTTTAGTGAACTTGCTTGTTTCGAAACGCTACTTTTAGAAGACTGTGAGAGAGACGCCCAAATTATACATAATTTTTGCATTCAGGACGCCACAGCACTCCTCCTTTAGTGATTCGTATGTTACAGATTAGGTGTTTTTCTTCTATTTCCATCCTTAACTTAATTTTCGTACTAGTTAACGACGGAAACTCTCATAAGTTTGAATTAGGGTAACAAAAATTGAGTGGGGTCGCCACAATACCCTCCCAATAGTGACGTAATTCTGAGATGTATTACAAATCATTTTTGGTTACATTAGTAGTGAGAATTTTTTTGTATATCCAGTGGCGTCCCCCGATCCTATTTGCTTGATTGAAGTTTTTTATATTAGTACCATATGAACAGCAAGTTCCTATATCTTATTAAAACTTTATTATGAGGGTTGTGATGTTTGTTGCGGAAAATAGTATTGGAATAGAAAGGGGGTGTCCCGTAAATCATGGCGTTGTTTTAATTTTTCTTCGTCCAACTTCCGGGGTGTACAGGTGTACGTTTAAAATATCGTCCCGTCACAATAGCCGCGATCCCGGAATTAATTATTTAATCTTCTCGCCGAAGTAATCAGTTTAAATCGCATTAACCGGCAAATTCCGCAGCCAGTCTAGTAATATTTAACGGGCCTAAAGGAACTCAATTTGCACAGTTAATGAGCTTATCGAGTCGCTAGTGGCGTACGTTCGGTTGTTACGTTAGTTAGTCAGTTTCCGATCATTTAACGATAGTGGCAGTCCCGAAGTCAATGAGGCACATTGCCAGAAGGTACAGGATAATGTAGTAGAATCCGAGTAGATGCGAAGCAAAAGACTTTTGACCTAGAAATTTTGACTTTGACAATAATTTTAATAGTAACAAAGACCAATTAATGAAAATATTTTGGATAAGGAATTTGGATTTGTTCTACAATTTATTTAACATACATCAGCTAATAAATTGATTAATTATCGAAATATAATCCCCGGAATTTGTCCATAATTGGTGATTATTATTAAGAAAACATGAAAAAGATTTCTAATAGAAGATTCTTGAACGCGTGCGCTTTAAAATGAAATTTTTCTAGCTGCGCTAGCGTGAAATCGAGCAATATAAAAATTTTCGTAACGAAAATTGAAACGGGCTTAGCTCCGCCTACTGACCAAATTTTGACAGCTAGAGACCCGGCGATTTCGGACATTAGAGCAAAACATTTCTCTTTTACTTTTCCAATTCCCAAACTTGACTTACCTCTCATAATTTTTTAGCAATTCTAACTTTATTATAATTATTAATAATATTTTTAATAACAAAAAATCTAAATAAATAAGAATATTATTGTAGACGGAAGTAGAATAGTTTTCAATTTTAGTTCACATTTAAAAGTTGTCAGTTTAATTATTTTCTAAAATTTAACCACTGAAATTTAACAATAATTGTTAATTATTATTAACAAAACATCAAAAAGATTTATAATGAGAGATTGCGTGCCTTAAACTAAAACTTTTTCAGCTGCGCTAGCGTAAAGACGTCCAATCCAAAAACATGCGTAACGAAATCTGCAACGCTTTTATCACCACCTACCGCCCATGTTTTAACAGAGAGAAGAGCGGCGATTTCGTATATTAGGGTAAAATATTTCTCCTCTACTTCCCCAATTGTTAAATTCGAGTTAACTGCTGTAACTTTTAAGTAATTTGCACTTAAACAAAATTGTTATTCAAAATAAAATTTCAAAAATATCCTTATTGGGCTAGTTGCTTTAGGAATTTGGAATGGTTGTCTCGAGGACCGTTCTGCCATCATTATATACGTCACTGTCATCTCTACTGAATCCACTTCCGGTATTATTGACCGGAAACCGAATCGGAATAGGAGAGACGGCGTGCCGCCGCCATTGTTGCGTTAGCCGGAAAATAATTACCATTTTGGTGGTTTCCGGGCCCGCCAATTTCCGCGACCGCACCACCGGAAACTGGATTATATCAAAGCAGGGGCGGTTTCCGGTAATGACTGCGACGCATTCTTATTTCTTATCTTACTGTCGCAGGCCAATCGCCGACTTGATTTTTACGTTTTTATTCGAAAATTTATGGAATGCTGCGTTTTTCCGTTCGGACGTGTTAATTTTGAAAGTCAGGACCCTCCAAATCTTTATTACCACATACGTCATCGTTTATTTAAATGTGATGGTAAGGTTGGGAGAAGTCGGTACCGACAAAAGCGCCACTTCAAATAACTGAAACCTAAGCCACAGTAGGCGTCGTATCTGTGTAACTGCTCTAATAAGTTTACACGTAATAGTTGTTGAACGAAATATCAATCTCAACCAATATTCTTAACTTAAGAAATTTACCACTTTCTAGTAAATTGTTGAAGACGAGATTCTTCGTGTTTGATTAATTCTAAAAGAATATGTCAAATTGTTAAAAAGTCTTTTTAATTCCGCGTAACTTCCTTGGTTATATGAGAAGAAAATTGCGCTTTCTACGCAATCAAATTTAAAATTTTTCCGGTATTGTCGACTATGCATGGCATTGAGATACACCCCTATCACAAGGTTGAAGAATTTATAGTAAAATTTTATATTTTTGTCAGGCAATATTTATTTTCAACTCAGCTTAAGAAATTGACCACTTTCTAGTAAATTGTTGAAGATGAAATTCTTTGTTTAAATTAATTTTGGAAGAATGTGCAAGACCGTTGATAGCCTTTTTCAAATTTTGCCTGAATTTTATAATTATATATAAAAAATGCACTTTGTATACAATAAAAAGCAGCACTCTTCCGGTGTAGTCGACTGCGCGTTGCATTGAGATACACCCCTATCACAAGGTTGAAGAATTTATAGTAAAATTTTATATTTTTGTCAGGTAATATTTATTTTCAACTCAGCTTAAGAAATTAACCACTTTCTAGTAAATTGTTGAACATGAAATGTTTTGTTTAAATTAATTTTGGAAGAATATGCAAAATTGTTGACAGTTTTTTTTAAATTTTGCCTGAAATTTATAGTTATATGAAAAAAAAATGCGTTTTGTACACAATAAAATGCAACAGTCTTTCGGTGTAGTCGAGCGTGCATGGCATTGAGATACACCCCTATCACAATGTTAAAAAATTTATAGTAAAATTTTATATTTCTTTCAGAAAACATTTATTTTCAACTCAACTTAAGAAGTTTACTACTTTCTAGTAAATTGTTGAACATTTAATTCTTTTTTTAAATTAATTTTGGAAGAATGTGCAAAACTGTTGATAGCCTTTTTCAAATTTTGCCTGAATTTTATAATTATATATAAAAAATGCACTTTGTATACAATAAAACGCAGCGCTCTTCCGGTGTAGTCGACTGCGCATTGCATTGAGATACACCCCTATCACAAGGTTGAAGAATTTATAGTAAAATTTTATATTTTTGTCAGGCAAAATTTATTTTCAACTCAACTTAAGAAATTGACCACTTTTTAGTAAATTGTTGAACATGAAATTCTTTGTTTAAATTAATTTTGGAAGAATATGCAAAATTGTTGACAGTTTTTCTTAAATTTTGCCTGAAATTTATTGTTATATGAAAAAACATGCGCTTTGTACACAATAAAATGCAACAGTCTTTCGGTGTAGTCGAGCGTGCATGGCATTGAGATACACCCCTATCACAATGTTAAAAAATTTATAGTAAAATTTTATATTTCTTTCAGAACACATTTATTTTCAACTCAACTTAAGAAGTTTACTACTTTGTAGTAAATTGTTGAACATTTAATTCTTTTTTTAAATTAATTTTGGAAGAATGTGCAAAACTGTTGATAGCCTTTTTCAAATTTTGCCTGAATTTTATAATTTTATATAAAAAATGCACTTTGTATACAATAAAATGCAGCACTCTTCCGGTGTAGTCGACTGCGCATTGCATTGAGATACACCCCTATCACAAGGTTGAAGAATTTATAGTAAAATTTTATATTTTTGTCAGGCAAAATTTATTTTCAACTCAACTTAAGAAATTGACCACTTTTTAGTAAATTGTTGAACATGAAATTCTTTGTTTAAATTAATTTTGGAAGAATATGCAAAATTGTTGACAGTTTTTCTTAAATTTTGCCTGAAATTTATTGTTATATGAAAAAACATGCGCTTTGTACACAATAAAATGCAACAGTCTTTCGGTGTAGTCGAGCGTGCATGGCATTGAGATACACCCCTATCACAATGTTAAAAAATTTATAGTAAAATTTTATATTTCTTTCAGAACACATTTATTTTCAACTCAACTTAAGAAGTTTACTACTTTGTAGTAAATTGTTGAACATTTAATTCTTTTTTTAAATTAATTTTGGAAGAATGTGCAAAACTGTTGATAGCCTTTTTCAAATTTTGCCTGAATTTTATAATTTTATATAAAAAATGCACTTTGTATACAATAAAATGCAGCACTCTTCCGGTGTAGTCGACTGCGCATTGCATTGAGATACACCCCTATCACAAGGTTGAAGAATTTATAGTAAAATTTTATATTTTTGTCAGGCAATATTTATTTTCAACTCAACTTAAGAAATTGACCACTTTTTAGTAAATTGTTGAAGATGAAATTCTTTGTTTAAATTAATTTTGGAAGAATATGCAAAATTATTGACAGTTTTTTTTAAATTTTGCCTGAAATTTATAGTTATATGAAAAAAAATGCGCTTTGTACACAATAAAATGCAACAGTCTTTCGGTGTAGTCGAGCGTGCATGGCATTGAGATACACCCCTATCACAATGTTAAAAAATTTATAATAAAATTTTATATTCCCTTCAGAATTTTTTTTTTAATGTAACTTAACAAAGTTTACTCCTTTCTAGTGAATTGTTGACCATGAGATTCTTTGTTAAAATTAATTTTGGAAGAATGTGCAAAACTTTTGATAGCCTTTTTTTAAATTCTACCTAAATTCTATAATTATATGAGAAAAAAATTGCGCTTTGTACGCAATCAGATGCAACAATTTCCCGGTGTTGTCGACTTGTGTATGGCTTTGGGATACACCCCCATCATAATGTTAAAAAAAATTAGTATTTTTTTTTCTTTTTTAGAAAAATATGTCTCGTTCTGCACACTTTATAAAAAAGAACTCTGACGTAAAGACCCGTTCACACCGTGTTAGGTTATCAGTTTCGCATTTCTGTCGGCAACGCATCCGTCAACGGGCGAAATCTGTTTGTTTTTTCGTGCGTCCCGTCCGTCAAAGAACGTCGTTAATCATCGTACGCGTCGCGACGCTGCTTTTCAGTTGTGCGAACTAGGGGTCGATTTCGAGGGGTAAAAGGGACGTGGAGCGGCGTGCCGCCAAAGCAATGCCTTAATGTAAAAATATTCAACGTCGTAAAATCTTATTGCTTCTAATGTAATTTATTTGAAACGGTGAGAATGCTTCAGATATTTATGACTAGACGAAAAATCCAGCCACTTCCGGATTAAAGGCGACCGGAAACCGGCGAGTTTTGGCTAAAATCAAATAGAAATTTTGGTTTATTGCTGATGTTGAATTATAAGAAATAAAAAAATATTGATAATAGTGACTAAGATTGCGGCGTTTCCGGTAAATTTTTTCACTGACGCAACTTAATACTGACGCAGTTTCAGAGTCCATCACATTGTATAACCTGTTTTAAGATAATTTTAAAGTAAAATTATTTAATGTAGACACATCCGTCTATGGTTGTTAAAATTAAAAAAAGTGTGGTGCTAAAAAAGAATTATTTTAATTTCTGGCAAAATGATTGAAACAATATTTTTATTATTAACGTGATTGTTATAATTTTTGTCCAAGTTGAGTTTCTTGAAAGTCCCATCGATCTCCTACCCTCAAATTTTTGTTTGAAAGATCGCAAAAATTTTCGTTCAACATTTGACGATTATTGTCAAAAACGACGTCTCAATTTTCTAAAATTAATTTAATTAACTTCAGGGAGGTAAAATTTATTAAATTACTTTTTAACTCTTCGGCGGACTCGAGATCACCACTATAATCGCTGGGTAAACAATTTTTTTAATAAAACTCGATTAAAGTCTGATTAGTAGTGTAAATTTTAATCTAAAAATAAAAAAATAATCAAAATTAAGTTAATTACTACTAAAAATATTTTTGAATAGAGTTTTTCAGAAAATGCAAGTTTGCACACTCCCATAAGTAAATTAGTGAAACCCGGAGCGTCTAAAAAAGTATCGCCATAGGTCTTCCTGGATAAGCGGACTAAGAATAATTAAAAATATTTTTTCTACTTTCATATAAAAATTACTATATAAAGGGTGTGGAGTTTTGATAATTCTGCCACTGAAATTTTCATTAGATGTGCCATTGAAGCGCCTTTGAGTTCCATCATGATGACGTCACCCATTGAGTAGTCGTTTCTCAATAGAATTTTGAACAAAACCATATACAACTTCACTATTCTACTCAAATTATATACTTCGGGATCAGAATTTTCCAATCTCAATAAAATAATTCGTAGTAGTAATTCGGGTAGTGCTACCCTAAAAATATTATTAAAAATTCCTTGTTGTTAAGAAAAATTACGTAAATTCTTTAGATGGCACAAAATCTTCCTTGTTTGCTTGATAATATTCTCTGTTGAGAGTGTAATATGCTTAGAATTTTTTTTTGGTTTTTTTAATCTTAAACTTGTTTCTCATCAAAAATTTTTCAATTAAACTGTCATCTATTGAACAAAACTAGTAACGAGTTGTTGCCTTTTTATAATTTACCTTGATTTTTGGGTAAATGTTGTTGTTGGATCCATTTCTTCACTATCTCGATGTTTTCCTTGATACACTTTTCGTCAACATTGAAATACCGGTGGATATTTTCAACATTTTCCTTGGTGTATTGAAACACTCTCATTTTAGATTAACACTTTCGGTAGCTGCCACTTTCAGGGAGAAAATGGTGAAATAATTGTCAAGATTGTTGCATCGATTTATTCTCTTTTTTCCAAATACCCAAAAATTTTTATTTTTATATTTAAATAAATTTGTTGACCTTGGTTAAAGTTTCATAGATACATCAACTAGTTTGACACCAGAACTCGTTTTAGTTGTCTTGGACCGTTTTTAATTTTTTTCGAACGTATCTGCTTAAGAATTATTTACACTGACCAAACAAAATATTTGAAAACTAATAAAGCTGGCACTGCAGGGTTGTGTTAAAAATTTAGAATTTCTGTATTCTGCTATGGAGGCGCAATCTAGCCCGCTCTAAATTCAAAATTTCTACAGTTAAATAAAAATAAAATTAAAACATTAATAATTCTGAATGAAAAGAAGTTCCAAAGAAGATAGTTAAATCATTTTTAACGGACTTTTGACGTGTCGGATTTTATCGACTACTTTGGTCCCATTAGGGTCAAGTTTTGCTGTTTTTAACTGATAGTATCGAATGAAAATTACTTATTGCACTTCACTATGTTAATTTTTGAGGGGCCGCAGAGGTCAAACTTGCATCCCTGGTTTTTCTTCTTCACATTAACTAAGTTACTGCGGGCACAAGTTCCCAACTAACAATTTCAAAATTTACCACGCCATCGACTATTTAATGATTAAAATTAAGATTAGGGCAAAGATGATTCTCTATAGAAAAGAGCAGAGCTTATCTATTAGCAGTTGTCTAGCACGTTAATGAAATATTTACTTCTGGTGTGCCGCAGGGATCGGAATTGTGACCGTTGCCTTTCCTTTTTATATCAACGATCTCTACGGCCCGCACCAGTTCTTAACGAATAATTGTAAAATGTTCTGCACCATTGCTAGTAGCATCAACTCTTTAGTCAAATTAATCAAATTATGGTTAATTAGAATTTATTACCTCCCTGGTAAACTTTCTTAGTTCCTGTTAGAAACTTGTGTAAATGGTGCGCCGCAAGAATCGATATTCGAACCGTTTCTCGTTCTATTTTTATCAACGTTCTAAGTCCAACGCTGAGTTTTATACAATCAATTCTATTTATATTTCACGTCGAAGGTCAATTAAAAATTTGTTACATTCAACTATATAGGTTTTAAGAAAAGGTGTGGTTGGTAACAGGAATCTGCTAAAAATTAAAGAAAGTTTTCTAATGAGTTAAAATAGAAAGTGGAAAACAAAATATTTAAAATTTAGTCAGTAAAAATAATTAGAATTGAAATACAAATAATAATAAATACAAAGTACTGAGAGAGCGTTGACCTAAAAGTTAAAATTTTCTTTGCAATTGACGGTAATTTGACTATTAGTCCAAATTAAGTTTTTTGAAAGTTCCATCAATCCCAAAACTGTTTTCAGCCAATTCCCCTATTCTTAATTCTTCAGTGGAAACCTCGTAGTAAGCTTTGTTCAACATTTGGCGATTGTTGTCAAAAATCACGTCCCATTTTTCTGAAATTAATTTAATTCACTCAACAGAAGTACAAACTGAAAACTCACTTTTCAACTCTGCGACCGACTCGAGATCACCACCATAGTCGCTGGGTAAACAATTTTTTGGGTACCACTCGTATAAATCTTCATTACTCCTATGAACTTTTATCTGAAAATTTTAATAAATTTTAAAAAAATAAGCAATTTGTGGTGGAAATACCTTAGAGTAAATTTTTTCAGGGAGTGCCAGTTTGATTCCTCCCAAAATCAGGTTAAGAAATTCGGAAGTGTTTAGAAAATGTAAACTTAAAAGTCTCCCCGAATAAACGGACTAAAAAAAATATTATCGCAATTTGTTGTATTTTTTTTTTGTGATTACCGAATAAAGGGTGTGTATTTGTGACAATTCAGTTACAGTTATTTTCTTGAAATGTCCCATCGAAACTCCTTTGAAGTCAAGTAGGACTCTATCGCCAATTGAATAGTCGTTTCTAATAATAATTTCGAATAAATTAACGAAAAATTTAAGAGCCCTAACTAAATCGTATTTGTCAGCATCGAAATTTTCAAGTCGCAACAAAATCAGTCGCTCCAATTTAGGGGTGAGCCGAGGAAGTGGTAAGCCTAACCTAAAAAAATTAATAATTTTTTTCGATTTATTTACGATTATTATTACACCACTTCCTTTGAGGGCATGAATTCTTCGTTGTTGTTTTGATAATATTGTTTAAAAACATTTTTAAGGGTGTAATACGAGTCTAATTTCTTCTTTGTTTTTTCGATCCTAAACTTGTTTCTTAATAAAAACTTTTCAATGAAACCATCATCTATTTGATAAAATCGGTTATGAATTGTTGCAAATTTTATATTGTTTACCTTGGTTTTTGGGTAAATGTTGTTGTTGTTTAATCCATTTTTTCACTATTTCGATATTTTCTTCGATATGTTTTTGATCCACATTAAAATATTGCTGGATATTCTTAACATCCTTCTTGGTATATTGAAGCACTTCCATTCTAGACTAAAACTTTCGGCAACTGCCACTTTAGGTAGAAAATCCCAAAATAATTATGAAGGTTGATGTACCGATTTATATCTTGTTTTTTCCAGAATACTTTCTATTTTTATCCTTAGTCAGTTGACCTTTTTAACCGTTTAAAAGTACTGCAACCAGTTAAATACCGCAACCAGTTATAGAGTTGTAGTTGTTCTAAACGGTTTTCAAATACATCCTTTTATTGCAGTTGCATACAAATTATTTACTGATTTTTCTTCCTCGAAAAACTATGTTAAAATATTTGCATTTCTATATTCACCACTGGACGCTCAACTATATTTTTAAGTTTCTCATTTCTTCACAATGAGCAGATAATATCGATAGTATTGCTTCACAATATTGACTTTTGGCGTACCGCAGGCATCAAATTAGAACCAGTTGTTGTTCTCCTTTACTTACTTTTTGTTTATCGACAGTAATTCAAGCCATAAATATTTAATTATCCTAGTGAGTCGTTAAAATTAAAAAGTTTTTGGAAAAACTATTTTTTAGATGTTAAGGTGAAAATAATTTTTGGTGTGCCGCAGAAATCCAATTTGGACCCTTTGTTTTACTCCTCCACTTGCCTTACTTTCAATCGATAGTAATTCTAGTATTAACCACTCGTTCGTCCCAAAAATAAGAACTCTAAAGGATTCAGTGGGCTTAATATAAAGATAATTTTTGGCGTTCCCCAGGCATCAAATTAGAACCAGTTGCTGTTTTCCTTTACTTATTATTTATTTATCGACAGTAATTCAAGCCAGGAATATTTAATTATCATAATGATTCGTTGAGATTAAAAAAGTTTTTAGGAAAAACAATTTTTAGAAGTTAAAGTTAAAAATTTTTGGTGTGCCGCAGGGATCCAATTTGAACCCTTTGCTTTACGCCTCCACTTACTTTACTTTTAATCGATAGTAATTCCAGCATTAACCACTCGTTCGTCTTAAAAATAAGAATTCCAATGGATTCAGTGGGTTTAAAGTAAAAATAATTTCTGATGTGCCGCAGGTATCCAATTTGGACCCTCTTTGCTTTACTCCTCCACTTAATTTACTTTCAATCGATAGTAATTTTAGCATTAACCGCTAAATCGTTCGAAAAAAAAGAACTCTACAGGATTCGGTGGACTTATGGTGAAAATAATTTCTGATGTGCGGCAGATATCCAATTTGGACCCTCTTTGCTTTACTCCTCCACTTAATTTACTTTCAATCGATAGTAATTTTAGCATTAACCGTTAGATCGTTCGAAAAAGAAAGACTCTACAGGATTCAGTGGACTTATGGTGAAAATAATTTCTGATGTGCCGCAGGTATCCAATTTGGACCCTCTTTGCTTTACTCCTCCACCTAATTTATTTTCAATCGATAGTAATTTTAGCATTAACCACTAGATCGTTCAAAAAAGAAGGACTCTACAGGATTCAGTGGGCATAAGTCAAAAAAAAAAATTTCTGGTGTGTTGCAGGTATCCAATTTGGACTTTTTGTTTTATTCCTCCACTTACTTTACTTTCAATCGATAGTAATTTCAGCATTAACCACACGTTTGTCTTAAAAAGAAGAACTGCACAGAATTCAGTGGATTTAAAGTGAAAATAAATTCTGGTGTGCCGCAGGTATCCAATTTGGACCCTCTGCTTTACTCCTCCGTTTACCTAACTAAATCACGAGCAATATAATCCGGATTACCTTCCTCCGAATCTGTGTTTACCTTCCATCGGTAGTAATTCTAGGATTAACCACTCGTTCGTTCTAGAAAAAAGAACTCCACAGGATTCAGTAGGTTTCTGGTAAAGCTCTTTTGAACTAACAGCAAAAATCATATACTAACAGTAACAAAGTTTGTAATTACCATATTACCAAGTAGTTATTTGAATGGAATAGTGATTATGCGTTGATGGTAGATCCATTGCAATTGGTTAAATTTTCAAAAAATTTCATTTGTGGCTCTATTTTCTAAATAACTTCTTTGGCAGTAATCTACTTTGAATAGTAAAGTTCAACGTATTTGGTAAATAAGTATATAACAGACAGAATTTGCTGATAGTTCTTATTAGTTGACTCCAAAATTATAATTTGACCAATATGGCAGATATGGAGCAGAGAAAAATTTTTGTCCAACGAATGGAGATTTTTTTGTTCTTTACGCTTGCAGTTTGATTAAATAAACGCCAAGCACTTAGTTAATAATTTTTCTATCCTTTTCTTCAGTTGTGCTACATACAAATTTATCTTAATGACTTTTGCTTTTTAACCCAAATAGAATGGTTTTGTTGAATTTTGTATTACGCCGATCTACATATGCTTGAATACTATCAGTAGCGCCTGTTTTTTTACTAACTTTTACAAGAAGTTGTTTTTCAGAAAGTACATACCATAAGGTTTATCCTTGAGGATCTTTATTATTGTTCTTAACTCGCTTTTTCTTCTTCTCCCTTGTAGATTCTAAATGGCAGAGTAGTAGATAATTAAACCAAGAAAGCAACTTAAGGTTCTTTTTCTTCATGATCACAACTTGACTCGAGCACTCTAAACTGCAGAATTTTATTATTTCGTTTTCGATCTGCTTGACGATCTACAACTTCCAGTTCAAAGAAAAAGAATTTTCATTTTAACGTTGGTCTCTTTGGTTTTTTTTGGTTCGTAATCCACTCTGGTTTTTTGGTTCTGATGAAGCTGCTATTTGAATTTTCGCTATCGTTATATCTTTATTTTTTTTTATTTAGCATTCTCATGCAAAATCATTACTATCCTAAACTTTTTCTTGTCATTTTCTTTCTTTTTACGATTGGATCATGGAGTTTGGTTGTGTCCAAACTCCCATAACTTTTGACTTATAATCGTTTGATCTGTAACTCTTTTATCACAATTATAACATCTCAATCTGGTAGTCTTGTTGGTGGGATCATTGAACTCTTCGGCACTATTTGCAGCTCTATCTTTTTCATATTTTGAAAAACTCCTACATTAGCATTAAAATCAATGAAGGATTTGGCACCATAGAGTTGTTTTTGTAATACTTTTTTACTAAATTTTACTACTGGTTTGCCGCAGGGATCATACTTGTAATTGTTGTTTGTTTCTTCTTTCTTCGATTTCAATCTGAAATTTTACAGTCGTCATTATCTTTTAACTGAATACTTCAACTATACTATCTCATCAATAGCAATGTCGGCATTGATCTTAACTGAATTTGACTCCATTGGGCTTCAGTATGTTTCTAATAGAAAAAAAGTGAATATCGAATATCCGTTAATTGATAGGTTCGATTCTATGTACTTTTGGTGTAACCCAGGGATTAATTTGGAAACTATTTCTCTTTTTCTTTATTAATAACAATTTCAATTCGGAACCTTATGATGCTTGAACAGTTCTTAATTGATCATTGGTAACTGCACCATCGTTGGTAGTTGAAGCATCAGTCTTGCTGATCCAATATGTTCCTGATTTTTTTTTTCTAGGTCATGTGTACCTAACAACAGTTAATTGTATGTCTCTACCATATTTAATAGTGGCGCCCCGCAAGGATCGATTTTCGAACCTTTGCACTTTCCCTTTTTCGGCAATAATCTGAGTTTCGTGTTGTTTTATTATAGTTTTTACGTCAAAATTTATTTATCAGTTTTTAAATTTTAGTTCAAAATATCGTTTTGATATTTGGTACTTCATGTAAATTAGAGAATTTTTTTGAATAATTATGTCTCTTAGGCTGCATCGATTTTTAGTTTAATAACTTTTTTTGAAATAATTGTTAATGTAATCAATATGTTCTTTTGATTGCAACTGATAATTATTTACTTTACTAGCAATGACCCCAAAAATAATTATTTTCGTACGTGTGTTCTTTGAAATTTATTTATTTAATATAACTGACAGCATGCTTTCAGTGATAAATTAATATTCAAAGAATTTAACACTTAAATCAAGGTTGAGGTTTGTCGCAATAACAATCATTGGATTGGTTTGTACTATAAAATGACATATAAAAATAAATTGTTGGAAGCAAAATATTTACAAAAATACTGAAAATGTTGGTACGTAATAAAAATATAACAATAGAATAATGCCCTAAATAATTATAGTTGAAATCGAAATAATGGAGGTTAACAAGAAATTAGAAAAAATGAAAACAATTAAAAGGAGAAAATAAAAGAAAAGTCACTCAAAACTAACAATTTTAGAATCGTTTTAAGTGTTAATTTTGTAAAGAAAAAATAAATGAAAATTTTGTTGAGTTGACAATAATTTTCGAGTTAGTCCAAATTGAGTTTTTTAAAAGTTCCATCAACCCCAAAATAGTCTCCTTTTGGCAATTCTCCCACCCTCAAATGTTCAGCTGAAACGTGATGATAGGCTTCATTCAACATTTGACGATTGTTGTCAAAAACCACGTCCCATTTTTCTAAAATTAATTTAATTAATTTAACAAAATTACAAACCGGAACTCACTCTTTATCTCTTGGACAGATTCGAGGTCACCACCATAATCGCTAGGTAAACAACTTTTCGGGTAATACTCGTATAAATCTTCATTACACTTATGAACTTTTATCTAAAAAAAAATACAGAAAAAAAAATTTAGTTTGTAAAAATACCTTGGAATAAACTTTTTCAGGTAGTGAAAGTTTGATCAATTTCACAATGACGTTAACAAATTCGGAAGTGTTGAGGATATCAATACTTAAGGGTCTTCCCGAATAAATGGACTAAAAAAATCGAAAATTATTTTTATCTTTTTTTTAGTTTTACTAATTACTGAGTAGAGTGTGTACAGTTTCGAGAATTCAGATATTGAAAGTTTCTTTAGATGTCCCAACGAAAGTCCTTTGAAATCAATTAAAAGCCTGTCACCTATTGCGTAATCGTTTCTCATAATAATTTCGAACAACACCACAACATATTTAATGGTTCTAACTAAATCATATTTGTCAGGATCATAATCTTCAAATCGTAACATAACTATTCGTTCTGATTTAGGGGTGAGTCGAGGAAACGCCAAACCTAACCTAAAAAAATTGTTAAAATTACTACGATTTAGTTAAATAAATTATTACCCCACTTCTTTCGATGGAACGAATTCTTCGTTGTTATCTTGATAATATTCTTTGAAAACGTTTTTAAGGGTGTAATACGCGTCTAATTTTTTTTTGGTTTTTTCGATTCTAAACTTGTTCCTCAATAAAAGCCGTTCAATGAAACCGTTGTCTATTAAATAACATCGATAATTAATTGTTGACAAATTTTGCAATATTTACCTTGATTTTTGGGCAAATGTTGTTGTTGTTGAATCCATTTTTTCAAAATTTCGACGCTTTCTTGTATCCATTTTTCGTTAACGTCATAATATCGATGGATATAGGCGACCTCGTCTTTGGTATATCTTAAAACGTCCATGCTGCATCTAATCGTTTCGAACACTGACTGAATTACCAAATTATCAAGGTTATTGCCTTGTTGACCTTCTTTAATTTCGGTTTACCTTGAAAAAACTTGTAGAGATTTGTAATAAAATAATTTTTTGATTTTTATTAACATATTCGATTGTAGAATCGCTTATGATAATTTAAATAGTCACAGTCACACTTGAGTTAATGGAGAACTGTTTTAATGGATTTATTCGAATTGCGTCACTACTTGATAGGCAGCTAATAACCAAACGCACTAATTATTATAAACAAGAATTTGTTAATTTTAATTTTTGAATTATTTAATTGTACTTCAAAATTTTTCATTAATTTTTTTTATGAAAATTTAGTAGCCCAATAAGTTTAGAAGAAAGTATGATTTGTGTCAAGCGTGTGGAAGGTAAGACAAATTTGAGTAATAATTGAAAATAAAAACAAGTAGACATAAAAATGCAACAAGAAGGTAATAAAAAAAAAATTGACACTCTCGCAATTAGAATTTTCTGCACTCTCATGAAAATTTCAGCGATTTTGGGTGGAATCAAAAAATTCCTGGCAAAACCCCATTTTGGTACTAAACCAAGTGGAGGTAAATCCACCAAGAAATAATTTTAAATTTTTGGATGGGAGATTAAAAACAAAGTAAAACCTAATTTAATAATTTACAACTGGCGGTTCTATTGCTCAAGGTAAAACAGAAAATTTTGCGTAAATGAGAAGAAAATAGTTGAAAGAAGCACGCTTTAAAGCTCGTTTTCAAAATTTTTTTGCAATAATTTAAGGCCATTCACTTAAAAATTGCTTAACTACGTTTAATATTATGTGCATAAAGCAGAAGAAAATTTGTTATTTCTGCAAAATAGACTAATCGACAATTAATTTGGTAACTTTACTATAATTAGAGTTTGACTATTTGCTATAGAATCTCTGTGAGTACTAAACTCCTGAAGCAACTGAAAAATAAAAATAATTTTTTTAATTAGCAGATAACTTTAAACTTCCTTAGCATTAAACTTAAAAAGTTTCATGTGTAAAAATTTATTTTATTAGCTAATAATTTCAGTATTAGTTCAATTTAAGTTTCATCAACCCCAAAATAGTTCTCTTTACGAAATTCTGCTACCCTCAAATGTCCAACTGAAACTTCGTAGTAAACTTCATTTAACATTTAGCGATTGATTGTTGTCCAAAATTCTGTTTTGTTAACGATCTTTTTTCCACTAAAATTTCCCACTTTTGAAGAGAATTTGTTAATTTTAATTTTTAAATTATTTAATTGTACTTCAAAATTTTTCTTTAATTTTTTTATGAAAATTTAGTAGCCCAATAAGTTTAGAAGAAAGTATGATTTGTGTCAAGCGTGTGGGCGGTAAGACAAATTTGAGTAATAATTGAAAATAGAAACAAATAGACGTAAAAATGCAACAAGAAGTTAATAACAAAAAGAAAAAAAATTGACACTCTCGCAATTAGAATTTTCTGCACTCCCATGAAAATTTCAGCGATTTTGGATGGAATCAAAAAATTCCTGGCCAAACCCCATTCTGGTACTAAACCAAGTGGAGGTAAATCCACCTAGAAATAATTTTAAATTTTTGGATGGGAGATTAAAAACAAAGTAAAACCTAATTTAATAATTTACAACTGGCGGTTCTTTTGCTCAAGGTAAACCAGAAAATTTTGCGTAAATGAGAAGAAAATAGTTGAAAGCAGCACGCTTTAAAGCTTGTTTTCAAATTTTTTTTGCAATAATTGAAGGCCATTCACTCAAAAATTGCTTAACTACTTTTGACATTATGTGCATAAAGCAGAAGAAAATTTGATATTTCTGCAAAATAGACTAATCGACAATTAATTTGGCAACTTAGGGTTTGACTATTTGCTATAGAATTTCTGTGAGTACTAAACTCCTGAAGCAACTGAAAAATAAAAATAATTTTTTTAATTATCAGATAACTTTAAACTTCCTTAGCATTAAACTTAAAAAGTTTCATGTATAAAAATTTATTTTATTAGCTAGTAATTTCAGTATTAGTTCAATTTAAGTTTCTCGAAAATGTCATCAACCCCAAAATAGTTCTCTTTACGCAATTCTGCTACCCTCAAATGTCCAACTGAAACTTCGTAGTAAACTTCATTTAACATTTGGCGATCGATTGTTGTCCAAAATTCCGTTTTGTTAACAATCTTTTTTCCAGTAAAATTTCTCACTTTTTGAAGAGAATTTAAGTTATTTTTTAAACCACTTTAACCTAGTTTCAAACCAGATAACTTCGGGAGTCTTAAGACGGAAAGCGCAGGTTAGAAAATAAAAATATCCCATGACGGAATAATAAAAATTATACTCGCTAAGACAAATGACAAAAAATTGAAAATTAAAAAAAATATATTTTGGCAATTTACAAATTGAGACTTAATTATTTAAAGTTTATGGTAAAATTAGTTGGTCTGTAAAGCGGATCCATGAAACAAAACCGCTACAAGCTTTGATTTTAAGAGTTACTTCTAATAATTCACGAAAATTGCTTAAAAAATTTCTGAATTTCACTTTGTTTCATGTGGGACGAAAAAACGAACTTTATAAAATAATGAGATAGAAAATTTAATTAGCAATTCCATTATTATTAGATTTTTTATATTGGCAAGAGATTTTGTGTGGTGAGTGTATCCCTGAAAAAATTGTTAAGAGCAAAAAAATTTTTTTTTTAATTAGTCGCATTTGACTACAAGCAAAAAAAGCTTTCAAGTTGCCCCAATAACTAAGAATGGCTTTGAAAATTAGCTTCAAAATCAAATGCATTTGAGTATTGCAATATTTATGTCATTACTTATGTTAGCATTGTAACGCTTGCCCCTGTAGAAAAAGGTACCTTCGTAATTCACAAGTGGAGACTTTATTGTTGATGGTATCACAGAAAAATGTGCTTGACTGTGAAGATAATAGTTGAAAGAAGAGCACTTCAAAGCTGATTTTCAAAATTTTCTTGCAATAATTTAAGGCCATTCACTCAAAAATTGCTTAACTACGTTTGACATTATGTGCCCAAAACAACAAGAAAATTTGAAATGTCTGTAAAGTTGATTAATCGACAGTTTATTTGACAGCATGTTACTATAATTTGGGTTTAAATATTTGCTATGAAATTAATGTTTATAGTAAACTCCTGAAACAACAGAAGAAATAAAATTAGTTTTTTAATTTACAGAGAACTTTAAGTTTTCTTAAAACGTTAAAATCAAAAAGTTTTATGTATAAAAATTCACTTTCATAGCCAATAATTTCGGCATGAGTTCATTTTAAGTTTCCCAAAAGTGCCATCAACCTCAAAATAGTTCTCTTCTCACAATTCTGCCATCCTCAGATGTTCAGTTACAACTTCGTAGTAAGCTTCATTCAACATTTGGTGACTGATTGTTGTCCAAAATTCCGTTTTGTTAACAATCTTTTCGAATAAAATTTTCTTCAGATTCAGGTGAAGTCCCACTATTTGAAAAAAATTTGAATTATTTTTAAAACCACGCTAATCAAGTTTCAAACCAGATAACTACGGAAGTCTTAAGACGGAAAGCGCAAGTAATAAAATAAAAATATTCCATGACGGAATAACAAAAATTAAACTCTTTAAGGCAAATTGACAAGAAATTAAAAAAATTCCTTGCAGATATTTTAGTAGTTTACAAATTGGTGATTAATTATTCAAAGTAACATGGAAAAATTGGTTGGTCTGTAAAGCTAATAGATGAAAGAAAGCCGCTACAAACCCCGATTTTTAGATTTATTTCTAATAATGTGCGGAAATTGACTCAACATTCATCGAATTTTACTTTGTGTTATGGGGCTAAAAACAATCTTTTTAAAATAATAAAAAAGAAAATTTAATTAGCAACGCCACTATTATTAGATGTTAGATATTTGCAAGAGATTTTGTGTGGCCAGTGCATTCCTGAAAAAATTATTAACAGCAAAAAAAGTCCCGCCTTTTCTAATTTGCCGGATTTTGCTAATCTATTTAAATTAAGCAGAAAAAGCTTTCAAATTGTCTCAATAACTAAAATAGCTTTGATATTTAGCCTCAAAGTCAAAGATATTTAAGTAATCCATGACTATATTGATGTTGTTACTATAAACATTATGTGAATAGTGAACCCTTGAAGCAACTGAAAATTGAAATTTATTTTTTTTAATTAAAAGTTAACTTCGAATTTTCTTAAACATTAAACCCAAAAAGTTTTATGTATGAAAATTTACTTGCATAGCCAATAATTCCAGCATTAGTCCGAATTAAGTTTCTCGAAAGTGTCATCAACCCTAAAATAGCTCTATTTACGCAATTTTGCTTTCCTCAAATGTTTATCTGAAACTTTGTAGTAAGCTTCATTTAACATTTGGCAACTGATTGTTGTCCAAAATTCCGCTTTGTTAACAATCTTTTTTTAAGTAAAACTTCCATCAGATTCTGGTAAAGTCCCACATTTGAAGAGAATTTAAAATATTTTCAAAACCACTTTAACCTAGTTTCGAACCAGGTAACTTCGGGAGTCTTAAGACGGAAAGCGCAGGTTAGAAAATTATCCAACCATATCCAACCACGGAATAGCAAAAATTGAAATCGTTAACGCAAATTGACAAAAAATTAAAAAAGTTCTCAAAAACATATCTTGGTAATTTACAAATTAAAACTTAATTATTCAAAGTACCATGGAAAAATTTGTTGGTTTGTAAAACTAACAGATGAAAGAAAACCGCTACAAGCCCTGATTTTAAAATTTATTTCAAATAATTCACGAAAGTTGATTAAAAAATTTTCGAATTTTACTTCGTGTCATATTGCAAGAAAAAAGAAATTTTACAAAATAGTGACATACAAAATTTAATTAGCAATGCCACTATTATTAGATTTTTGATATTTGCAAGAGATTTTGTGTGGTCATTGTATTTCTGAAAAAAATATTAAGAGCAAAAAAAAATTCTTCTGTTTCCTAATTTGCCAAATTTTGATAATCCACTTGACTTTAAACAAAAGAAGCTTTCAAGTTGTCCTAATAACTAAAATTGGCTTTGATAATTAGCCTCAAAGTCAAAGGTATTTTTGTAATGCAATATTTAGGTCAGTATTTGTAACGCTTGTTTCTGTAGAAAAAGGTATCTTTGTAATTCAAAAGCGGAGACTTTATTGTTGAAGGTAGCACAGAAAAATCTGTTGGTCTATGAAGATAATAATTGAGAGAAGTGCACTTCAAATCTTGATTTCAAAATTTATGTGATATAATTTAAGGATATACAGTCAAAAATGAATTACGTTTGATATTTAGCACCCAATGAAAACTAAATTCTAAATTTCTGCAAAATTAACTAATTTACAATTGAAGTGGCAACATGCTAATATCATTAGAATTTGACTGATAGTGTGACTAGTGAAGCAACTAAAAATAAAAAATTAACAGATAACCTCAACCTTTTTAAAATATTAAACTCAAAAAGTTTTGTTTGAAAATTTGCCATAATTACAAATAATTTTGTTACTAATCTAAATTAAGTTTTTTGAAAGTGCCATCAACACCAAAATAGTTCCCTTTAGGCAGTTCTCCCACCCTCAAATGTTCAGCTGAAACTTCGTAATAGGCTTCATTCAACATTTGGCGATTGTTGTCGAAAACCACGTCCCATTTTTCTGAAATTAATGGAATTAATTTAATAAAAGTACAAATTTGAACTTACTCTTCGTCTCTTCGAAAGACTCGAGGTCACCACCATAGTCGCTAGGTAAACAACTTTTTGGGTAATTTTCGTATAAATCTTCATTACACTTAAAAACTCTTATCTAAAAAAAAAAAATTTAAAAAAAATTTACCAACTCCAATAGAAATACTTTTGAGTGAATTTTTTGAGGCAGTGCGAGTTTGACCAATCCTAAAATAATGTTAACAAATTCCGTGGTGTTGAGGAAATCCAAACTTAAAAGTCTCCCTGAATAAACATTCTAAAAAATGTGATAAAGATTATCGTTTTCATTTATTTTTTCGAATTTACTGAATAAAGTGTGTAGATTTTCGATAATTCAGCTACTGAAGTTTTCTTCAGATGTGTCAATGTAATTCCTCTAAAATCCATTAAGAATCTGTCACCAATTGAATAGTCGTTTCTCATAACAATTTCGAAAATAACAACTAAATATTTAATGTATCTAACTAAATCGTATTTGTCGGGATCCAAATCCTCAAATCGCAACACCACAAGTCGTTCTAATTTTGGGTTGAGTTGTGGAAGCGCCAAAGCTGCCCTAAAAAAAATTGGCAATTTTTTCGACTTACTAACGAAAATCATTACCCCACTTCCTTTGATGGCACGAACTCTTCGTTGTTTTCTTGATAATATTCTTTGAAAACGTTTTTAAGGGTGTAAAACGCGTCTAATTTTTTTTTGGTTTTTTCAATTCTAAACTTGTTCCTCAATAACAACCGTTCCAAAAAACCGGTATCTATTAAATAATATCGATGGTAAATTGTTGGAGATTTTACCGTTATTTACCTTGATTTTTGGGTAAATGTTGTTGTTGCTGAATCCATTTTTTCAAAATTTCGACGTTTTCTTCTATCAATTTTTCGTTAACATCATAATATTGATGGATATTTGCAACTTCTTCTTTAGTATATTTTAACACTTCCATTCTGGACCTAATCGTTCTAGACACTAACCGGATAACCAAAGTATCAAGGTTACTAACTCGTTGACCTTTTAAATTTCAAATATTCTATCAACTGATAACTTTCGGTCTTCTAAACCGGAGGACGAAGCGTCTAAAACAAAAAGAATGCACCATAAAATGACAAGAGTTAGAGTTTTTCAGGGAGACCTCGGTTAACGTTTGAGCTACTTTTAGTGGAATAACAATATTGTAATGGGACTTTTATTGCATGTTTATTGCTTACAAGTAACAGCTAATGACCTGTCACGCTAATTATTATAAACAAAAATTTTTGCTAATTCATCATTATTTAAAATTTTCCCGCCTGATCTTTTAACAAATTTTGTAGCTTAATATAAATAAAGTAAAACGCAAAATATTTTGTGTCAACTGCAAATCTCTATGATTTAAAAATTAAAAATTTCGGTAGCACTCAAAAACAAATTTCAATGAAAAAATTAAACTGCTTTTCAACCAGGTGGAAGTGTTCTTCAACGAATTACTTTGAAATTCTTCCGATTGATGACAGAGAGAAAAATGTTGCATAATATGACAAAACTAAAATCATTAGGTCGAGTAGAATTGTAGAATTATTTCGATAAATATTAAGTAAAATTGAATTAAGAAATTCTAAGAGTTTTTCATTTTTACAAAGTTAAAAAAATCGGATAAAAATTATTTCTAATAATAAAAAAGTGTATTTCTGCTTCGTGCAAAAATGGCCGGTTAATGTGGAATTGTAAGAGAAAAAAAAATCTGTTTGGAATTGGTGCAGAGTTTATGTTCCCAATGTCCGTATTTTAGGCATTATACCCAAATTTCTCTTCTTAAGTTATCCAAAAGACGATCTGGACAGAAAGATTTTGTGCAACATCTTTTGAGTTGGTTGGTATCCGGGAATTCCACATCATCCGTTAACTAATCTAATGGAATATCTAAATTAGTTGCTTCTCCGGTTTTTTGCTACTTGAATTTCTTTGGCTTCATCCTGCATTGCTGGTTCTAGATTTTGCGTCATCGTTAACTTTATCTCCTTCCAATCCAATTTTTTTAATTATTTTTTTCGCATCTCAGAATGAGAGACTTTCCTTTTTTGCTCTCCCCGATTCTTGATTTGCCTCGTCGCATTTTAGGGACAGGAAGTGGAGCTATTTGTTGGTAAAACTGGTTGTTCATTGCCTCTAAATCGTCATCGCTAAAGGTTCATTTGATTTTCTTCATGTTCAACAGGCTCCTCTTTATTTTTATGAGTTTTCTCTAGAAATTTTCTTAAAGAGGAAATATTTCTGTTTACTGGAAACCGATGTGTTAGTCGAAATCCTTTGAACGCGTTTTTTCTAATATTTGTTTTTCTCATATCAGGAATTCTTCTCGTTCACCCTTGTTTGGAGCTGAAGTCAAAATTGTGACTGTTTCCGAAGTTCGACCTCTATTGCCTTGTTGCTTTTTAAGGACGGGAAAAGGAACTATCTTTTGGTAAAACTGGTTGTTCAATACTTCTACATCGTTATCACTTTAGACACGCTCTAAGGTTATTTGAATTTTTTTATGTCCAACAAGCCCATCTTCATTTTAATGAGTTGCTTTTAGGAAATTTTTTTCTGTAAAAATATTTTTGTTCAATAGAAACAACTATGTTTTTCGAAATCCATTGACTGCTCTTTCGCCAACATTTTTATTTTACTTATTTTTGGGAGCCAGAAACTCTTACAGTTTTTTTTTACTTGTTTGGGGTCAAAGTAAAAATTTTGGCTGTTCCAAATTCTTGACCTCATTTGCTATGTCGCTTTTTAAGGACAGGAAGAGAAACTATTTTTTGGTAAAACTGGTTGTTCACTGATTTTACATCGCCATTGCCTTAGACAAACTTTAAGTTTATTTGTCTTTCCTCATGACCAACAGGCCCATCTTCATTTTAGTGAGCTTTATTTAGGAAATTCTCTTCTGTAAAAATATTTTTGTTCACTAAAAATAGATGTGTTTGTGAAAACTCATTGAATTCCCTTTTGCCAGTATTTATTTTTCTTATATTTTGAAGTCGGGAACTCTCTTAGTATATCCCTGTTTAAGGTTGAAATCAAAATTTTGGCTGTTTTCGATTTTTGACCTCTTTGGCCTTATCGCTCTTTAAGGACAAGAAGAGAGACAATCTTTTGTAAAACCGGTTGTTTATTGCTATCACATCGTCATCGCCCTAGACACGCTATAAGTTTAATTGAATTTTTTTATATTTAACAGGCCTTTCTTCATTTTTGTGAGTTTCATTTAGAAGATTTTTTTTCTGTAAGAATATTTTTGTTTAGTCAGGAACTCTTCTAGTTCCCCCTTGTTTGGGGTTGAAGTCAAAATTTTAGCTGTGTCCGATTCTTGACCTCATTTGCTTTGTCGCTTTTTAAGGACAAGAAGAGAAACTATTTTTTGGTAAAACTGGTTGTTCACTGATTTTAGATCGCCATTGCCTTAGACAAACTTTAAGTTTATTTGTCTTTCCTCATGTCCAACAGGCCCATCTTCATTTTAGTGAGTTTTCTTTAGGAAATTCTCTACTGTAAAAATATTTTTGTTTACTGAAAACAGATGTGTTTGTGAAAACTCATTAAATTCCCTTTTGCCAGTATTTATTTTTCTTATATTTTGAAGTCAGGAACTCTTTTAGTTTATCCCTGTTTGAGGTTGAATTCAAAATTTTGGCTGTTTTCGATTTTTGACCTCTTTGGCCTTATTGCTCTTTAAGGACAAGAAGAGAGACAATTTTTTGTAAAATCGGTTGTTTATTGCTATCACATAGTCATCGCCCTAGACACGCTCTAAGTTTAATTGAATTTTTTTATATCTAACAGGCCTTTCTTTATTTTTGTGAGTTTCCTTTAGAAGATTTTTTTTCTGTAAGAATATTTTTGTTTAGTCAGGAACTCTTCTAGTTCCCCCTTGTTTGGGGTTGAAGTCAAAATTTTAGCTGTGTCCGATTCTTGACCTCATTTGCTTTGTCGCTTTTTAAGGACAAGAAGAGAAACTATTTTTTGGTAAAACTGGTTGTTAACTGATTTTAAATCGCCATTGCCTTAGACAAATTTTAAGTTTATTTGTCTTTCCTCATGTCCAACAGGCCCATCTTCATTTTAGTGAGTTTTCTTTAGGAAATTCTCTTCTGTAAAAATATTTTTGTTCACTAAAAACAGATGTGTTTGTGAAAACTCATTGAATTCCCTTTTGCCAGTATTTATTTTTCTTATATTTTGAAGTCAGGAACTCTTTTAGTCCATGCTTGTTCGAGATTGAAATCAAAATTTTGGCTGCTTTCGATTTTTGACCCTTTTGGCCTTATCGCTCTTTGAGGACAAGAAGAGAGACAATTTTTTGTAAAACCGGTTGTTTATTGCTATTACATCGTCATCGCCCTAGACACGCTCTAAGTTTAATTGAATTTCTTTATATCTAACAGGTCTTTTTTCATTTTTGTGAGTTTTTTTTAGAACATTTTCTTTTATAAAAATATTTTTGTTAAGTCAGAAACTCTTGTAGTTCCTCCTTGTTTGGGGTTGAAGTTAAAATCTTAGCTGTTTCCGATTTTTGACCTCTCTTGCCTTGTCGCTTTTTAGGGCAGAACGAGGAACTATCTTTTGGTAAAACTGCTTGTTCATTACTTCTGCATCGTCATCACTTTAGGCACGCTCTAATTTTATTTGAATTTTTTATGTCCAACAGGTCCATCTTCATTTTAGTGAGTTTTCTTTAGAAAATTTTCCTCTATAAAAATATTTTTGTTCAATGGAAACAACTGTGTTTTTCGAAATCCATTGACTGCTCTTTTGCCAACATTTATTTTTCTAATATTTGGGAGTAAGGAACTCTTACAGTTTTTCCTTGTTTGGGGTTGAAGTAAAAATTTTGGCTGTTCCCGATTCTTGACCTCATTTGCTTTGTCGCTTTTTAAGGACAGGAAGAGAAACTATTTTTTGGTAAAACTGGTTGTTCACTGATTTTACATCGCCATTGCCTTAGACAAACTTTAAGTTTATTTGTCTTTCCTCATGTCCAACAGGCCCATCTTCATTTTAGTGAGTTTTATTTAGGAAATTTTCTTCTGTAAAAATATTTTTGTTCACTGAAAACAGATGTGTTTGTGAAAATTTATTGAATTCCCTTTTGCCAGTATTTATTTTTCTTATATGTTGGAGTCAGGAACTCTTTTAGTTTATCCTTGTTTGAGGTTGAAATCAAAATTTTGACTGCCTTCGATTTTTGACCTCTTTGGCCTTATCGCTCTTTAAGAACAAGAAGAGAAACTATTTTTTGGTAAAACTGGTTGTTTATGGCTATTACATGGTCATCGCACTAAACACGCTCTAAGTTTAATTAAATTTCTTTATGTCTAACAGGCCTTTTTTCATTTTTGTGAGTTTTCTTTGAAACAATTTCTTCTGCAAAAATATTTTTGTTCAGTCAGGAACTCTTCTAGTTTTCCCTTGTTTGGGGTTGAAGTCAAAATTTTAGCTGTTTCCGATTTTTGACCTCATTTGCCTTGTCGCTTTTTAGGGACAGGAAGAGGAACTATCTTTTGGTAAAATTGGTTGTTCATCGCTTCTACATTGTCATCGTCTTGGGCACGCTTTAAGTTTATTTGATTTTCTTTACTTATAACAGGCCCTTCTTCATTTTTGTGTGTCTCCCTTATGCCATTTTTTGTATCAAAATATTTTTGCTTACTGAAAACACATGTGTTTGTCAAAATCCATTGACTGTCCTTTTGCCAGTATTTATTTTTCTTATGTTTTGGAGTCAGAAATTCTTGTAGTTCACCCTTGTTTAGGGTTGAAGTCAAAACTTTTGCTGGTCCAGATTTTCGACTTCTTGTGTCTTATCGCTTTTTAACGACAATAAGAGAAACTAGCGTTTGGCAAAACTAACCAGTCCAAAAATTTCCAAATTATTATTGACATCTTTGCATGTTACCGTTGGAAATTTTGATGGTGTTAAATATTTGAAAATAAATTTAAAATATTCAATTACAATCGTTGTTGACACTTAGTCCTTAAATGTTCATCAAATGCGTTTAAAAATAAATTAGAAGATTTCCACACAAGGTTTAAATTTATTATTGACGTCCAGGGCATGGGCGTCCCTCGAAATTCTAATGGTATTAAGTGTATGCAAACAAACAAATTTTAGAATGAAATAATTTCAGAACTCCCAAAGAATAGAAGTCCTACTTTTGCACTTCCAACCCGATCTTAAGGTTAGCGGACAAAACTTTGAAAATTGGGTGAAAACATTTCTGCGTATTTTACACCCAGTTTCGTTAATATTCAACAAAAGGCAAGTAATTTAGAATTGTTGCAAAGTAGAAAAGTGAAATAATTATGGTCCATAGTTAGTTTTTCAATTTAGTTCTAAATAATTGATTTCAATTTCCTCAAAAACTACCCAAATTGAGATTGATATTATATTCAAATAAGCAAGGAAATTCAAAATTTTTACGATGAGCTGTGATTAACAATTTAGTTGGCAACATGTCAGTATAATTGAAATTCGGCTATTTGCAACAGTTTTCTTGTTGGAAGCGAAGTACTGAAGCAATTATAAATCGGGCTAAATCAAAATACGCTCAATTTAGGCAACTCATTATACTTCAAACAATAAAATCGAACATATCTTACCATAATTTGAGAAGTTTAATTAATAAACCTCATTTGAGTCGTTATAACAAGATTTCTAAATAAAATGGCGCAGCTTCTAAAACAATCTTCTGTGATAAATTGACAAAAATCACCGACCTCAGGTAGGTTAGATGGAAAATTAAAAAGCACCCAAAATTGTATGTTTGCAATTCACAAAGGGGGGGTTTATTATTTGAAGTAGCACAGAAACTTTGAATGTGTTTACAGAAAAGAAATGAAAGAATAGCGTTTCAGAGTCCGTTTTCAAAATTTATTAGTAATAACAATTTGTGCTAAGAGAAAGAAATTTGAAATGCTTGCAAAATTGGCTAAACTACAATTAAGTTGGCAATTATTATTGTTTGGCAATTTGCTATAAATTCAAAATTCTAAAGATTTTTCAAACCAACTTCGAGCAACTTTATTTTGTTTAATTCTTTAATCCAAATTAAGTTTTTTGAAAGTTCCATCAACTCCAAAATAGTTGCCTTGAGGCAAATCTCCCACTCTCAATTCTTCAGTTGAAACCTCATAGTAAGCATCGTTCAACATTTGGCGATTGTTGTCGAAAACCACGTCCCATTTTTCTGAAATTGATTTAATTAACTTGAGAACTATAAACAAAAAACTTACTTTTCAACTCTTGGATAGACTCGAGATCACCACCGTAGTCGCTAGGTAAACAACTTTTTGGGTACCACTTGTACAAATCCTCATTACTCTTATGAACTCTTATCTATGAAAAAAAAATTACAAAAAGTTTTTTTAAGAGATTTGTAAATACCTTTGAGTAAATCTTTTGAGGCATTGCTAGTTTGACCAACCCCAAAACGACGTTAACAAGTTCTGAAGCGTTAAGAAAATCTATACTTAAAGGTCTTCCCGAATAAGTTGACTAAAAAAAATTGCGAATTATTTAATTTTAATTTTTTTTTAATTACCGCATAGAGGTTGTGTAGTTTCGACAATTCAGCTACTGGCATTCTCTTCAGATGTCCCGGCGAAACTCCTTTGAAATCGATTATAAGTCTTTCGCCTATTGAGTAGTCGTTTCTTGTAACAATTTCGAATAATGCCACTAAATATTTTATAGTTCTAACAATTTCATATTTTTCAGGATCCGAAGACTCGATCCGCAACATATAGAGTCGTTCTGATTTTGGGGTAAGTTGGGGTAACGCCAAAGCTAACCTAAAAAAATGTAAAAAAAAATTCCACTTACTTAAAAAACTATTACCCCACTTCTTTCGAGGGAAGGAACTCTTCGTTGTTTTTTTGGTAGTAATCTTTAAAAACGTTTTTGAGGGAGTAATACGCGTCTAATTTTTTTTTGGTTTTTTCGATCCTAAACTTGTTCCTCAATAAAAATCGTTCAATAAAACCGTTATCTGTTAAATAAAAACAATAAAAAATTGTTGGAAATTTCAACGTAATTTACCTTGATTTTTGGGTAAATGTCGTTGTTGTTCCATCCATTTTTTCAAAATTTCGACGCTTTCTTGGATCCATTTTTCGTCAACATCATAATATCGATGGATATAGGCGACATCTTTCTTAGTATATTTTAACACTTCCATGCTGGACGTAATCAATTCAACCACTGGCTGGAAAAGCAAACTATCAAGGTTATTGCCTCGCTGACCTCTTGTTTTTGCTACAATTATTCCACCAGCAGATAACTTTGACATTTTTTGGACGCGCAGTTAAAAAACGAAAATATTGCAAAATTAAATGACGAGAATTACAGTTTTTAAATGGGTCAGATAGAAGGTTAAGAATAACGCAAAAACATCTCTTCGTAATTTAAAAATGGTCCCTTTATACCTTAAGGTAGCGCATAAAATTTTGTATGTTTGTGAAGTGAAGAGGTAAAAGAATATTGCTTCAGAGCTTTTTTTTCAAAGTTTTCCGGATTACATTTTGTGCGAAAAAAACGGAATCGACAACGAAGTTATTAATTTTTAACACTCATTGCCCTTTTGCTACAAATTTTATGTGACTAGTGAATTCCTGAAAATTTTACAAATATTAAAATGATTTTTTTATACTATCGCAATATTCTAAACGTGACTCGATGAAAAAATTAACAATGTTCCTGTCTAGTTGACCTTTCATTTTGATTTAAATGAGAATAATTTATAAAGTTGCAATTTGAATCGTGTTCGGCTGAATTTCAATGAAAAGTTCAATGACTGCTAGATAACGGCAAAACGCTTTTATGTAAATTGATAACGCTAAATTACAAGTAACTTCATAGTTTGATCATTTCATATATTTCTATATATCCGTTTCAAATTTCCCGCCTGTACCACAAAACACTTTTTGTGTGCTAAATTAAATATTAAAATTTGTAGAAAACAAAATAAAAATAAATTAAAATTAATTCAATCTAAAATAAATTGAAGGTGAAGGTGAAAAACATTTAATAAGAAAAAATACTTTTGCAATATGATAATGGTGAGTTTCGAAATTCGCTTCAAATTCTACTAAAATTGCGCTTTATTGGAGAAAACCGGAAATATTTTTATTAAAAATGCAATTAGTTTAATTTCAAACCGGTTGTAGTTTAGTCCATTACGAAAATTTTGAAAAAAGTAGTCTAGCACTAAAAAATTTTCACTAAAAGTAATAGCAACTTCAGTCAAATATTTTTCTAAGAAATCCGCAGTCGGTTAGAGTCCATTACTTGTTACGGTCGACATCCAAGTACTTGTACTAGCATAGGTCCGGATAGTGGAAGAATTTGAACCCATATGTCAAATTATTTTCGAGAATTCTCCAAAATGTTGCAAACTTTGTTGTCATTTTTAAACAGAAAATAGTGACACAAATCTTAATAAATATCTGAATCGATGGTCCTAAAAATTAGAATTTGAAAAAAACTTTTCTCTTCTTATAACTTAAATATTGTTTATTAGCAAAAAATTAAAAAAAAGCAATCGATACATCCGTAATTCCTTTGTTTATTATATAAAGAAAAATAAGCATTTTCGGTGAAAAATGTCTAAGAAAATTGATTACAGTGTTAAGTTTAAGGAGTCGCAGAAAATGAGAGTTTAACAAGCTGTTAACGCCCTCCTATTTTTTTATTAAATTAACTAAACATTAGATGTTTGTTGCATTCTGTAGGCATTTAATATTAACTTTGCTTCTTTTCAAATTCTTAATATGCAGCGGATGACTGTAATCAAAGATTAAAATTTTGACAAGAGATTAATCACGGTTTGTGCAAGTGGGCATCAAACTTTGTACAAAGAGAGCACGTTTCATTATCTATGAAACAAAAGTATCTCAAAAATAATACCGGAAGTTGACCTCAACTTTTTTAATTTAAACGAAACATTTTGCAATTTTCTGATTTTGGAAATAAGGTTTTTTGTATTATAGGAGATTTTTTTATGCATGCGACATGGTTGAATTCAAAAATTATGCCAAATAATAATTAACGTTCCAAAAATTTCAAAAATATTTTACTTAAATAAAAAAGTTAATTTTTGATACTAACAAAAGTGCTACCACATTTTTGACAAAAAATTTGCTTTTAGTCTCTGTAAAAGTTTTCAATTTTTTATAATTTCTTTATGTTCCTCTAAACGCCCTGAACAACAATTTTGTTGTATAATTTCGTAATTAAAAATTTGTAGTTTCATTATTCGAAGTAGACCAGAAAAATTGGCATGGCAATGAGGGAAAAAGATGAAGGAAAGACGCTTCTAAATTTATTTTTAAATTTTATTTCTAACAATATCTACTCAAATATTAGGGGCCAAAATTTTTTTAACTTTTTTGATAAATAGTTTTATTGACAATTTTGGCGTCATGAAAAAAATAAGAAAATTTTATGGCTTAAAAAAATAAAGTTTATACAAAAACATATTTTTGAAATTCACAAGTGTAAATTTTATTTTTTAACCTATCACAGAACAACTAGCATAAAAGTAAAGTAAAATGATGAACAAGATACGCTACAGACTTGCTTTTGTTTTTATTTCTAACAATTTACGAAATTTTTGATACTAACAAAAGTGCTACCACATTTTTGACAAAAAATTTGCTTTTAGTGTCTGTAAAAGTTTTCAATTTTTTATAATTTCTTTTTGTTCCTCTAAAGGCACTGAACAACAATTTTGTTGTATAATTTTGTAATTAAAAATTTGTAGTTTCATTATTTGAAGTAGACCAGAAAAATTGGCATGGCAATGAGGGAAAAAGATGAAGGAAAGACGCTTCTAAATTTATTTTTAAATTTTATTTCTAACAATATCTACTCAAATATTAGGGGCCAAAAATTTTAACTTTTTGCTAAATAGTTTTATTGACAATTTTGGCGTCATGAAAAAAATAAGAAAATTTTATGGCTTAAAAAAAATAAAATTTATACAAAAACATATTTTTGAAATTCACAAGTGTAAATTTTATCTTTTAACCTATCACAGAACAACTAGCATAAAAGTAAAGTAAAATGATGAACAAGATACGCTACAGACTTGCTTTTGTTTTTATTTCTAACAATTTACGAAATTTTTGATACTAACAAAAGTGTTACCACATTTTTGACAAAAAATTTGCTTTTAGTCTCTGTAAATTTTTTCAATTTTTTATAATTTCTTTATGTTTCTCTAAAGGCCCTGAACAACAATTTTGTTGTATAGTTTTGTAATTAAAAATTTGTAGCTTCATTATTCGAAGTAGACCAGAAAAATTGGCAAGGCAATGAGGGAAAAAGATGAAGGAAAGACGCTTCTAAATTTATTTTGAATTTTATTTCTAACAATATCTACTCAAATATTAGGGGCCAAAAATTTTAACTTTTTGCTAAATAGTTTTATTGACAATTTTGGCGTCATGAAAAAAATAAGAAAATTTTATGGCTTAAAGAAAATAAAATTTATACAAAAACATATTTTTGAAATTCACAAGTGTAAATTTTATCTTTTAACCTATCACAGAACAACTAGCATAAAAGTAAAGTAAAATGATGAACAAGATACGCTACAGACTTGCTTTTGTTTTTATTTCTAACAATTTACGAAATTTTTGATACTAACAAAAGTGTTACCACATTTTTGACAAAAAATTTGCTTTTAGTCTCTGTAAATTTTTTCAATTTTTTATAATTTCTTTATGTTTCTCTAAAGGCCCTGAACAACAATTTTGTTGTATAGTTTTGTAATTAAAAATTTGTAGCTTCATTATTCGAAGTAGACCAGAAAAATTGGCAAGGCAATGAGGGAAAAAGATGAAGGAAAGACGCTTCTAAATTTATTTTGAATTTTATTTCTAACAATATCTACTCAAATATTAGGGGCCAAAAATTTTAACTTTTTGCTAAATAGTTTTATTGACAATTTTGGCGTCATGAAAAAAATAAGAAAATTTTATGGCTTAAAAAAATAAAATTTATACAAAAGCATATTTTTGAAATTCACAAGTGTAAATTTTATTTTTTAACCTATCACAGAACAACTAGCATAAAAGTAAAGTAAAATGATGAACAAGATACGCTACAGACTTGCTTTTGTTTTTATTTCTAACAATTTACGAAATTTTTGATACTAACAAAAGTGCTACCACATTTTTGACAAAAAATTTGCTTTTAGTGTCTGTAAAAGTTTTCAATTTTTTATAATTTCTTTTTGTTCCTCTAAAGGCACTGAACAACAATTTTGTTGTATAATTTTGTAATTAAAAATTTGTAGTTTCATTATTTGAAGTAGACCAGAAAAATTGGCATGGCAATGAGGGAAAAAGATGAAGGAAAGACGCTTCTAAATTTATTTTTAAATTTTATTTCTAACAATATCTACTCAAATATTAGGGGCCAAAAATTTTAACTTTTTGCTAAATAGTTTTATTGACAATTTTGGCGTCATGAAAAAAATAAGAAAATTTTATGGCTTAAAGAAAATAAAATTTATACAAAAACATATTTTTGAAATTCACAAGTGTAAATTTTATCTTTTAACCTATCACAGAACAACTAGCATAAAAGTAAAGTAAAATGATGAACAAGATACGCTACAGACTTGCTTTTGTTTTTATTTCTAACAATTTACGAAATTTTTGATACTAACAAAAGTGCTACCACATTTTTGACAAAAAATTTGCTTTTAGTCTCTGTAAATTTTTTCAATTTTTTATAATTTCTTTATGTTTCTCTAAAGGCCCTGAACAACAATTTTGTTGTATAGTTTTGTAATTAAAAATTTGTAGCTTCATTATTCGAAGTAGACCAGAAAAATTGGCAAGGCAATGAGGGAAAAAGATGAAGGAAAGACGCTTCTAAATTTATTTTGAATTTTATTTCTAACAATATCTACTCAAATATTAGGGGCCAAAAATTTTAACTTTTTGCTAAATAGTTTTATTGACAATTTTGGCGTCATGAAAAAAATAAGAAAATTTTATGGCTTAAAAAAATAAAATTTATACAAAAACATATTTTTGAAATTCACAAGTGTAAATTTTATTTTTTAACCTATCACAGAACAATTAGCATAAAAGTAAAGTAAAATGATGAACAAGATACGCTACAGACTTGCTTTTGTTTTTATGTCTAACAATTTACGAAATTTTTGATACTAACAAAAGTGCTACCACATTTTTGACAAAAAATTTGCTTTTAGTCTCTGTAAAAGTTTTCAATTTCTTATAATTTCTTTATGTTCCTCTAAAGGCCCTGAACAACAATTTTGTTGTATAATTTTGTAATTAAAAATTTGTAGTTTCATTATTCGAAGTAGACCAGAAAAATTGGCATGGCAATGAGGGAAAAAGACGAAGGAAAGACGCTTCTAAATTTATTTTTAAATTTTATTTCTAACAATATCTACTCAAATATTAGGGGCCAAAAATTTTAACTTTTTGCTAAATAGTTTTATTGACAATTTTGGCGTCATGAAAAAAATAAGAAAATTTTATGGCTTAAAGAAAATAAAATTTATACAAAAACATATTTTTGAAATTCACAAGTGTAAATTTTATCTTTTAACCTATCACAGAACAACTAGCATAAAAGTAAAGTAAAATGATGAACAAGATACGCTACAGACTTGCTTTTGTTTTTATTTCTAACAATTTACGAAATTTTTGATACTAACAAAAGTGTTACCACATTTTTGACAAAAAATTTGCTTTTAGTCTCTGTAAATTTTTTCAATTTTTTATAATTTCTTTATGTTTCTCTAAAGGCCCTGAACAACAATTTTGTTGTATAGTTTTGTAATTAAAAATTTGTAGCTTCATTATTCGAAGTAGACCAGAAAAATTGGCAAGGCAATGAGGGAAAAAGATGAAGGAAAGACGCTTCTAAATTTATTTTGAATTTTATTTCTAACAATATCTACTCAAATATTAGGGGCCAAAAATTTTAACTTTTTGCTAAATAGTTTTATTGACAATTTTGGCGTCATGAAAAAAATAAGAAAATTTTATGGCTTAAAAAAATAAAGTTTATACAAAAACATATTTTTGAAATTCACAAGTGTAAATTTTATTTTTTAACCTATCACAGAACAACTAGCATAAAAGTAAAGTAAAATGATGAACAAGATACGCTACAGACTTGCTTTTGTTTTTATTTCTAACAATTTACGAAATTTTTGATACTAACAAAAGTGCTACCACATTTTTGACAAAAAATTTGCTTTTAGTGTCTGTAAAAGTTTTCAATTTTTTATAATTTCTTTTTGTTCCTCTAAAGGCACTGAACAACAATTTTGTTGTATAATTTTGTAATTAAAAATTTGTAGTTTCATTATTTGAAGTAGACCAGAAAAATTGGCATGGCAATGAGGGAAAAAGATGAAGGAAAGACGCTTCTAAATTTATTTTTAAATTTTATTTCTAACAATATCTACTCAAATATTAGGGGCCAAAAATTTTAACTTTTTGCTAAATAGTTTTATTGACAATTTTGGCGTCATGAAAAAAATAAGAAAATTTTATGGCTTAAAAAAAATAAAATTTATACAAAAACATATTTTTGAAATTCACAAGTGTAAATTTTATCTTTTAACCTATCACAGAACAACTAGCATAAAAGTAAAGTAAAATGATGAACAAGATACGCTACAGACTTGCTTTTGTTTTTATTTCTAACAATTTACGAAATTTTTGATACTAACAAAAGTGCTACCACATTTTTGACAAAAAATTTGCTTTTAGTCTCTGTAAATTTTTTCAATTTTTTATAATTTCTTTATGTTTCTCTAAAGGCCCTGAACAACAATTTTGTTGTATAATTTTGTAATTAAAAATTTGTAGCTTCATTATTCGAAGTAGACCAGAAAAATTGGCAAGGCAATGAGGGAAAAAGATGAAGGAAAGACGCTTCTAAATTTATTTTGAATTTTATTTCTAACAATATCTACTCAAATATTAGGGGCCAAAAATTTTAACTTTTTGCTAAATAGTTTTATTGACAATTTTGGCGTCATGAAAAAAATAAGAAAATTTTATGGCTTAAAAAAATAAAATTTATACAAAAACATATTTTTGAAATTCACAAGTGTAAATTTTATTTTTTAACCTATCACAGAACAATTAGCATAAAAGTAAAGTAAAATGATGAACAAGATACGCTACAGACTTGCTTTTGTTTTTATGTCTAACAATTTACGAAATTTTTGATACTAACAAAAGTGCTACCACATTTTTGACAAAAAATTTGCTTTTAGTCTCTGTAAAAGTTTTCAATTTCTTATAATTTCTTTATGTTCCTCTAAAGGCCCTGAACAACAATTTTGTTGTATAATTTTGTAATTAAAAATTTGTAGTTTCATTATTCGAAGTAGACCAGAAAAATTGGCATGGCAATGAGGGAAAAAGACGAAGGAAAGACGCTTCTAAATTTATTTTTAAATTTTATTTCTAACAATATCTACTCAAATATTAGGGGCCAAAAATTTTAACTTTTTGCTAAATAGTTTTATTGACAATTTTGGCGTCATGAAAAAAATAAGAAAATTTTATGGCTTAAAGAAAATAAAATTTATACAAAAACATATTTTTGAAATTCACAAGTGTAAATTTTATCTTTTAACCTATCACAGAACAACTAGCATAAAAGTAAAGTAAAATGATGAACAAGATACGCTACAGACTTGCTTTTGTTTTTATTTCTAACAATTTACGAAATTTTTGATACTAACAAAAGTGTTACCACATTTTTGACAAAAAATTTGCTTTTAGTCTCTGTAAATTTTTTCAATTTTTTATAATTTCTTTATGTTTCTCTAAAGGCCCTGAACAACAATTTTGTTGTATAGTTTTGTAATTAAAAATTTGTAGCTTCATTATTCGAAGTAGACCAGAAAAATTGGCAAGGCAATGAGGGAAAAAGATGAAGGAAAGACGCTTCTAAATTTATTTTGAATTTTATTTCTAACAATATCTACTCAAATATTAGGGGCCAAAAATTTTAACTTTTTGCTAAATAGTTTTATTGACAATTTTGGCGTCATGAAAAAAATAAGAAAATTTTATGGCTTAAAAAAATAAAATTTATACAAAAGCATATTTTTGAAATTCACAAGTGTAAATTTTATTTTTTAACCTATCACAGAACAACTAGCATAAAAGTAAAGTAAAATGATGAACAAGATACGCTACAGACTTGCTTTTGTTTTTATTTCTAACAATTTACGAAATTTTTGATACTAACAAAAGTGCTACCACATTTTTGACAAAAAATTTGCTTTTAGTCTCTGTAAAAGTTTTCAATTTTTTATAATTTCTTTATGTTCATCTAAACGCCCTGAACAACAATTTTGTTGTATAATTTCGTAATTAAAAATTTGTAGTTTCATTATTCGAAGTAGACCAGAAAAATTGGCATGGCAATGAGGGAAAAAGACGAAGGAAAGATGCTTCTAAATTTATTTTTAAATTTTATTTCTAACAATATCTAGTCAAATATTAGGGGCCAAAAAATTTTAACTTTTTGCTAAATAGTTTTATTGACAATTTTGGCGTCATGAAAAAAATAAGAAAATTTGATGGCTTAAAAAAAATAAAATTTATACAAAAACATATTTTTGAAATTCACAAGTGTAAATTTTATTTTTTAACCTATCACAGAACAACTAGCATAAAAGTAAAGTAAAATGATGAACAAGATACGCTACAGACTTGCTTTTGTTTTTATGTCTAACAATTTACGAAATTTTTGATACTAACAAAAGTGCTACCACATTTTTGACAAAAAATTTGCTTTTAGTCTCTGTAAAAGTTTTCAATTTCTTATAATTTCTTTATGTTCCTCTAGAGGCCCTGAACAACAATTTTGTTGTATAATTTTGTAATTAAAAATTTGTAGTTTCATTATTCGAAGTAGACCAGAAAAATTGGCATGGCAATGAGGGAAAAAGATGAAGGAAAGACGCTTCTAAATTTATTTTTAAATTTTATTTCTAACAATATCTACTCAAATATTAGGGGCCAAAGAATTTTAACTTTTTGCTAAATAGTTTTATTGACAATTTTGGCGTCATGAAAAAAATAAGAAAATTTTATGGCTTAAAAAAAATAAAATTTATACAAAAACATATTTTTGAAATTCACAAGTGTAAATTTTATTTTTTAACCTATCACAGAACAACTAGCATAAAAGTAAAGTAAAATGATGAACGAGATACGCTACAGACTTGCTTTTGTTTTTATTTCTAACAATTTACGAAATTCTCGTCAAGAAAAACCGAAGTGCGTTTGATGTTGTATTACAAGAAATTTGATATTTCTACGAAATAGTTTTATCGACAGTTTAGTGGGAGTTGAAGTGAAAAAGATTGTGAATGTTTGAAGTAATTGCATTCGATTTTTTTTTATATTTCAAACTAACATAATTCCAAGGATTCTGAGGCGGTTACCTTGATGGAATCACAAAAATTACCTTTGTTAAGAAGAGTAGACAAAAGATTAAAATTTAAGAAAAACATATTTTTGTGATTGATAAGTGAAAATAAGCAGAAAAACTTGATTAAGTGGTAAATGAAGAGGTAATAGAAGAGTTCTACTAAACTTGTTATCACATTTTATTTATAAGAATTTAGAAACATTTTAAAAATTGCGTCTGTAATTCTGTGTCAAAAACAAATTCAAAATTTTTGCAAAATTGATTCATTCAGTTAGCAGCATGTTACTAAGTTACTGAGGATTGGATCACATCTACATATATAATTATTATTTTTGACTTAATAGGTATGAAATAAAACATAATAAAATATAAAAAGTGCGGACAAGACTAAAAATTAAAAAAAATGAGGAAAGCTTTAACGTAAATTCAGAATTAAAATTCGAAATTCAATTCAGTTGCCATCAATTTTGAAATTAATCTAAATTGAGTTTTTTGAAAGTTCCATCAACCCCAAAATAGTTCCCTTCCGGCAAGTCTCCCACTCTCAAATGTTTAGCTGAAACTTGATGATAGGCTTCGTTCAACATTTGGCGATTATTTTCAAAAACCACGTCCCATTTTTCTAAAAATAGTTTAATTAAATTAAAGAAGGTACAAACATCAACTCACTCTTCAACTCTTGGACAGACTCGAGATCACCACCATAATCGCTAGGTAAACAACTTTTTGGATACCACTCGTACAAATCTTCATTACACTTATGAACTCTTATCTAAAAAAAAAATTAAAAAAAAAATTTTGTTTGTTTGTTAAATACTTTTGAGTAAACTTTTTCGGGGAGTGCAAGTTTGACCAATCCCAAGATTACGTTAACAAATTGTGACGTATTTAGGTAATCTATGCTTAAGATTCTTCCCGAATAAATGGACTAAAAAAAAACAAAATTATCTGGATTTTTGCTTTAATTTGAAATTACTGAATAGAGGGTGTGTAGCTTAGAAACATCAGCTACTGAAACTTTCTTCACATGTCCTAACGAAATTCCTTTAACATCAATTAGGAATCTGTCGCCTATTGAGTAGTCGTTTCTCATAACAATTTCGAGTAAAACGACTAAATATTTGATGTATCTAACAAAATCATATTTTTCAGGATCAAAATCTTCGAATCTTAAAATTATAAGTCGTTCCGATTTTGAGGTGAGTTGAGGAAGTGGCAAAGCTAACCTAAAAATTATTGAAAAAACTCAATTTTCTTGAGAAAATTATTACCCCACTTCCTTTGATGGAACGAATTCTTCGTTGTTTTCTTGATAAAATTCTTTGAAAATGTTTTTAAGACTGTAATATCCGTCCAATTTCTTCTTAGTGATTTCGATTCTAAATTTGTTCCTCAATAAGAACCGTTCAATGAAACCATCATCTATTAATATTGAAAATACAACTTTTTAAAATTTTAAATTAATTTACCTTGATTTTTGGGTAAATGTTTCTGCTGTTGGATCCATTTCTTCAAAATTTCGATACTTTCTTGTATCCATTTTTCGTCAACATCGTAATACCGATGGATATAGGCGACGTCCTCCTTTGTATATTTTAACAATTCCATTGCGAACCTGAATTTGCTCAAACTCCTTTATGATTTTAATTATCTTAATAATCAAAACGGTGACTGGAAAATAAAAATTTAAAATTTTTTTATCATTTTGTTCTTGCTTCAAATAGTTTTGTATGAATGATAGTATTTGTATAATTCTATGACCGATGTTAGTAATTTGGAGAATTTTATGGATTTTTGAAAATAATTTTTGATGGTTTAATTTTTCAAAAAACGCCGAAGCAGTGTAAAATCTTCTTTCTTGTCAACAATCTTTCTCTCTCAAGTATTTTTTTTCAGTTTCTAGTAAAATTAAACTTTTTGAGAAAAATTGAATTTTTTTAAAACTACTAACTTAGTGGAGGTCTTAAGACGGAATTTGCTGATTATGAAAAAATATTCCGTGACTTATTAAAAACATTTTTTGGTACTTTACAATTTGGGGCTTTATTGCTCAAAGTACCATGAAAAATTTGGTTGATCTGTAAAGCCAATAAATGAAAGAAATCCGCCACAAGCCCCGATTTTAGAATTTATTCCTAATAATTTACGAAAATTGACTCAAAACTTATCGAATTTGACTTCATGTTAAGTGACTAAAAAACAAAAAAATCAAAATTTTTGCAAAATAGCTACATCAACAATTTAGTTGGCAAAACGTCACTGTTATTAGAATTTGGTTATTGACAATAAATTTTGCGTGATCAATAAATTCCTGAAGGATTAAAAATTTCAAAATTTTTAAATAAAAAAATGTTGGTGTTAAGAAAAAAAAAATTCAAGTCTCTCAATAAATAAAAATTAGTTTAATAATGAGGGTCAAAGTCAAAGTAATTTGAGTAATGTAATATTCATGTCACTGCTCATATTTATGTTGTAACGTTTGCCCTTGAAGAAAAAAACCATTTGCAACTTAGTTGCATGAAACGAATTTATTGTCATTTGCTACAAAATTATTTGCAATAAATTTGACTGTCAACCACTTAACACCTCATACAATGCCATAAGAAATTGTTTATTTTTATGTATGTTCAATAATTTTCTGAAATAAGAAAAATTTTGATACGTTTCTACAAAATTCTTCGTGCTTCGGCACTTGATTTTTTTATTAAAATAGAAAGTGGGTGGTCAATGAGAGAAGTTCTATTTTTTGTGTGTTTATAGGGCAGTACCGGCAAACTATAGTAATAATGTTGGGATGTATTTGAGTCAATTTACAACGTAATTGATAAAATTTTTAACAACATTTTCAAGGTTAAAGTTTACAGCGATAACAACAATCGCATTTGTTTATATAAATAATTTGTTTCAATTTTCTTGCAGCAATATCTTTCTTATATGTTATAATCAAGTGTGGAAAACTATATACCAGGGTATTATGAAAATCAAAAATTTAAAGCTTAATATATACAAATAGTAGCGTTGATCGTAGATTTTTTGTTCATCTAGTTACTTAAACAATTTAAAGAAATTTAAGAAAAATAATCTAAGTTTTATTATATTTGAATTTTTGGAAAATTCCAAAAATATTGTGTTGTCTAACAGAAATGGACAAATTGTCGAAAGTCATGTCGTAATTCATGTCGTAATTCATACGTTGAGTCTTTTTTTCTGAGCGTAGAACCCAAAAATTAGTGTCATCGGAAAGAAAAAAAGTGTAAGAAAGGCACTTCGAAGCTTGTTTTTCGATTTTCATTTGTAATAATTTCAGGCGAATTTCTCAAAAATTGTGTTGTAACAAAACAATATTTTTTGAATTTTTGAAAAATCTTTAAAATATTGTATTAGAAAAACAGCAATCACTTTTCAATGGAAATTGACAAATTATCAAAAATCATGACTTCGTAATTCATACGTTGAGGATTTGTTTCTTTACGTAGCAACCCAAAATTAATGTCATCGAAAAGAAAAAAGGTGTAAGAGAAGCACTTCAAAGCTTCTTTTTAGATTTCTATTTGTAAAAATTTCTGGCGTTTTTCTCAAAAATTGTGTGGTAACAAAATAAATTTTTTTTTTAATTATTTGAAAATTTTTAAAATATTGTGTTAAACAAACAGCAATCAGATTCTAACAAAAAATGACAAATTGTCAAAAATCTTGACTTTGTAGTTCATACGTTGAGGCTTTGTTTTTTAACATAGCACCCAAAAATTAGTGTTATGAAAAAGAAAAATGTTGTAAGAAGGGCATTTCAGAGCTAGTTTTTTGATTTTGATTTGTATTAATTTCAGGCAAATTTCTCAAAAATTGTGTTGTAACAAAATAAAATTTGTTTGAATTTTTGGAAAATCTTCATAATATTGTATTAAAAAAACAGCAATCACCTTTTAATGGAAATTGACAAATTATCAAAAGTCATGACTTCGTAATTCAAACGTTGAGGCTTTTTTTCTTTACGTAGCAACCCAAAATTAATGTCATCGAAAAGAAAAAAGGTGTAAGAGAAGCACTTCAAAGCTTGTTTTTAGATTTCTATTTGTAAAAACTTCTGGCGTTTTTCTCAAAAATTGTGTGGTAACTAAATAATTTTTTTTTGAATTATTTAAAATTTTTTAAAATATTGTGTTAAACAAACAGCAATTAGTTTTTAACGGAAATTGACAAATTGAAAAAAATCTTGACTTTGTAGTTCATACGTTGAAGCTTTGTTTTTTAACGTAGGACTCAAAAATTAGTGTTATAAAAAAGAAAAAAGGTGTAAGAAGGACACTTTAAAGCTAGTTTTTAGATTCTGATTTGTAATAATTTGAGGCGAATTACTCAAAAATTGTGTTGTAACAAGACAAAATTTGTTTGAATTTTTGGAAAATCTTCAAAATATTGTATTAAGAAAACAGCAATCACTTTTTAACGGAAATTGACAAATTATCAAAAGTCATGACTTCGTAATTCATACGTTGATGCTTTGTTTCTTTACGTAGCAACCAAAAATTAATGTCATCAAAAAGAAAAAAGATGTAAAAGAGGCACTTCAAAGCTACTTTTTAGATTTTTATTTGTAAAAATTTCTGGCGTTTTCCTCAATAATTGTGTGGGAACAAAATAATTTTTTTTAATTATTGAAAAATTTCCAAAATATTGCATTAAACAAACAGCAATCAGTTTTTAAAAGAAATTGATAAATTGTCAAAAATCTTGATTTCGTACTTCATACGTTGAGGCTTTGTTTTTTAACGTAGCACAGCAAAAATTAGTGTTATGAAAAAAAAAATGGTGTAAGATGGGCACTTCAAAGCTAGTTTTTAGATTTTGATTTGTTATAATATCTGGCAATTTTCTCAAAAATTGTGCGGTAATGAAATAACATTCATTTAAATTTTTGGATAAAAGGTCAAAATATTGTATTAAAAAATCAGCAATCAGTCTTTAAACCAAAATTAACAAATTGTCAAAAATTACGACTTCGTAATTCATGCGTTGAAGCTTTGTTTTTTAACGTATCACCCAAAAATTAGTGTCATCGAAAAGAAAGTAGGTGTAAGAAGAGCACTTCAGAGTTGGTTTTTTTATTTTAATTTGCAATAATTTTTGGCGATTTTCTAAAAAATTGTGTGGTAAAAAAAATTCCGAATTTTTGCAAAACTGATTTTTTGTCAACATAGTTAACAACAGGCCATTGTTAGAATTAGAATTAGAATTCAATTATTTTCAACAATTTTTGCGTGACGATTGAATGCCCAAATCTTTAAAAATGTTGCTAAAAAACTAAAAAATTAAATTCACTTAACTACTTTTTATTAAATAAAACTTTAATCACCTTAATTTTCTGGTAATTGTTTTTGTTGTTGGTTCTATTTCTTCAAAATTTGGATCTTTTTGACTTTGATCACTTACTTCTTACTCTATTACAGTACTTCCATTTTATGCAGTCACTTAAATAAACTAAACACTTTACAGATTTATCTTTTCCAATATAATTACCAAGGTTTTCTACATTTCTTTACTTTGTTTCTACGCATGTATACTTTTTATGTTAATAACTATTTCGAATTAAGTTATTACCTTGTCAATGTTTCATTGAGCTTCTAGCTCGACGAGCATTACATTTTCTCTACAAAACTGTTATTAATGTTTTTAATTGGTCACTCCAAAGATTCATACTGAGAGGGTAATAGACTAATTATAACGAGAAAAATTATAAAACTAATAAGGGAGGGGAGAGGAAGTTTTTTCTAAAAGACAAAAAATTAATTAAAAAACCCGAAAACTTTTAGCAATATTTTATATAAAATTCCAAGTACAGTCACACCCTACAAAACCGATAAAAATGGAAATATTGATCAAATAAACCATAAACAAATAAGAGCACAAATTTACGGTAAAAATAATGTTTTAACACTTCTAGTTTTAGTCCAAATTAAGTTTTTTGAAAGTTCCATCAGTCCCGAAATAATCACCTTTAGGTAGTTCCCCCACTCTCAAATGTTCAGCTGAAACATTGTAATAATTTTCGTTCAACATTTGGCGATTATTGTCAAAAACCACGTCCCATTTTCCTGAAATTAATTATTAGAAACTTGATTCAACTTAAACTTGCAATAACTTTTTAATTCTGCGACTGACTCGAGATCACCTCCATAATCACTAGGTAAACAACTTTTTGGATACCACTCGTATAAATCTTCATAACTCTTATGGCATCTTATCTAAAATAAAATTGTAAATTTTTGAAAAAAAGATTAACAAAATACCTTCGAAAATATTTTTTCAGGAAGCGCCAGTTTGAACAATCCCAAAAGAACGTTAACATAAGAGGGAGCGTTCACCATATCCATACTCAGAGGTCTTCCCGGATAAACCGACTAAAAATTTGTATAATTATCAAAATTTTGAACTTTTTTAAATTACTGAGTATAGAATGAAAAGTTTCGATAGTTCCGCCACTGAAAATTTTTTGATATGTCCCATCGAAAGTCCTTTGAGATCCATTAAGATTCTGTCACCAATTGCATAATCGTTTCTTATAACAATTTCCAATAGAACCACCGAATATTTAATTGCTCTAACAGCGTCGTATAATTGAGGATCAAAATTTTCTAATCGCATCAAAAACAATCGTTCCGATTTAGGATTGAGAAGAGGAAACGGCAGTGCTAAACTAAAATTAAAAATAATATTTTGGTCGAAGTTTCGTAAAAAAATTACGCAATTTCTTCTGACGGTAAAAATTCTTCGTTATTTTTTTGATAATAATCCCTGAAAACACCCTTAAGTGTGTAATATGCTTCGAATTTCTTCTTGGTTTTTTCAATACTAAACTTGTTCCTCAACAAGAATCGTTCGAGAAAATTGTTATCTGTTTGAATCATTTCGTTAAATTTTATTCAATCAATTGCTTACGTTACCTTGATTTTGGGGAAAATGTTTTTGTTGTTGGATCCATTTCTTCAAAATATCGACACCTTCCTCGATATATTTTTGGTCGATTTCGTAATAACGATGAATATTGGTGACGTCTTCGATGGTATAATTTAACACTTCCATTTCACACCCGAACTAACAATAAACTGAGCATCTAACGAGTTGCGTCAAATTCTCAATTTTTTTTCAACAATTAGTGACTAGACGAAATAATGAAGGTTACAATTTTTGTTTTGTTAATATTTGTAGTTCGTCACGCAAATTTTTTTTTATAAAGTTATAACAATAATTTGTAGAACTTTTTAATCTTAGTGGTGATTAAAGAAAATTGACTTAATAACTCCACAAATAAAAATAATTATTAACATCAAAAGAGAATGAGGTGCTAATTTTAATATTTACGCCAATCTGGGTCTATTTTGTAAAAATAGTCGAATTTCCTCAAAATTTGCTTGACTTGAAGACGATTAAAAATTAGCAACAAACAATTGAACTAATTTAGTTTAAGGTCAACGTGTTTACTTGCCAGATTATCTTCCTAATGAACATAAATTACGTAACTTTAAAATTTTCCATTAAAAAAGTTGTTTCGTTTGGCTACCTATCGTGAAAAAATGGCGGAAGTCAATTAAAGTTTCGGACAGTTCTTGAACGGACTGTACTGTGGCTATAATTATTTATATACACGGTGTGTACAGCATACAAATATTTACGATGAGACTGAGTTTCAGGACGGTTTAAGTTTTTTGTTGGGTACTAACGCGGCATGGTTCCCGGTCCGGCCTGGTCCGGTCCGATCCTGTCCGTCTTAGGCCTGGTCCGGTCCGGTTCAATTTATAAGAGTAACTTTGGACCGTATCGGGCCGGTATAGAGATGCAATTTTCTACCCCAATTGTTTTAGTACAGCTGGTCACGAATTGCAAGCCATAAGGGTAAAATATACAGAAAATTTTGAAATTAAAAATTTTTGACCAAACAAGTTCAAAAACAATTTTTTATTATGAATTATAAGATTTCTTAAATTTGCATTTGTTATATTAACAACTTAAGTGTGTTTAAATTTAAAATAAAATTTGAAAATTTGGAATTTTTTGGAATTTGCAATTAATTTTTTTTTTGAATTCGTAAAAAATGTATTATAGCAAATCTAAGAATTTTCTGAGTGATTCAGATTTTGCTATTAAACTTTAATGTTCTAGAGAATTGAAGTTGTTGAAAATAATTTTTTCTACAAAATTTGCAATGGGTAAAAAAATTAAATTTTAAACATAAAATTCAAATTTTGGTTTCGATCAAGCGTTACTTAATTGACATTGTGGCAACAAGTCTTAATTGGTTCCTAATTTTTTAGAAAGTTGTATACATTTTTGTAAAAAACCAAACATTTGCATAAGTTATGGAAATAGTTTCCAACTCTGGTTTTTTGTTCTAAATTCCTTAATTCTTGTTCTGAGCATGCTCCGTTCGTAATTTTTTTTTTGTTTTTCAAAGTGACAATTTTTTTTATTCCAGTGAAATTGTGAAACGTGGGATGTTACCCAAAAAAACATTAAAACCTTTATTGCTCTGTATTGTTTTATACGTCACACATTTTTAAAATTATCTATTACTCGTCCACAAATTTTATCTTATTTCTTAAATTATTATTGAACCAGAATCCACTTATAGAATTAAAGAAAATTTGTTTAAGGTAACAAAATTATAATTTTTCAAAAATAGTTTTCAATTTTATTATTAATTGAAAGTGGATTGGGCTTCACCACCACCCTGTAAACATGAAAAATAATTTGACGTAGTAGAAAATTTTTTAATAATTTTGTGAGACTAACAATAAAGTTTAATTATCCTTACCCACGTTTCAAACCTTCATTATTTTTTCAGCAAACTGTACAACTCTCCGTAAAAGTAACAAATAACTTTCCAAATATTTTTACAATTTTTCTCAATAATTCAGCAAACGTTGAGCAAAACAAGCTTGTCTCTTGAATTCTTCCGTTAGAGCTTTTGCTATCCAACATTTTCATCCATAATTTACAGCTAGTCACACGTCAACCAAAACAATTGAAGACGGGAAAAGGTGAGCTTTTCTACGATTAAAAACAATGTCAAGAAATGGCGCAACGCTTGCGATAACGTTCTGGTTTTTTGTTGAAATTCCGTTGTTTACGTTCTGCTTTAGTCGAGTCGTTTCGTGTGTCGGGGTGCTAATTTTTTTTAAATTTCAGTGAAACGTGGGGTTTTGCCCAAAAACTGTTGTTAGAATCAAAGAAGCGTCAAGGGGTGAGTCGATGTTAATTTTATTGCAATTTATTTACTGAAAAATCTTGTTAATTGGGCTTTAACAAATTTGGTTTAGGATTGAAATTTTGATAATTTTTGTGTTTTCCTAAATTAATTCCGAGTTTAGTTATAAAACTTTGAAGAAGTTAAGTTAGTTCAGGTAACTGTAAAGAAGAAGCGCATTGGATGGAAATTTAATTGAAAAATTATGTTTTGCTACCCCCCAAAATTCGAATGTTGCTGAGAGTTTGAAAATAAATTACAAAGATCCTAAGAATTCTCTAAATTATTTTTGACACTTGTGACATCAATATTTTTCGATATTCTAATTATGTAAATTGTTTTGAAAAAAATGAGAAAGGGGCCAAAAAATTCCCAAATTATTATTGACATTTAGTGCGTGGTACCCCTGAAAATACTGATGGCGTTAAGTGTTTGAAAATAAATTTAAAAATTTGAAAATTTTTAAATTTATTATTTACACTTAGTGTTTGGATACATCTCAAAATTCTAATGGCTTAAACGGTTTGAAAATAAATTAGAAAAAATCTTAAAAAATTACCAAATTGATAGCACATCGGTCTTTTTGGATATTCCAATTATGTAAAGTATTTATAAAAAATTGTAATAGGTTCCAAGAAAAATTCAAATTATTATTGACATTTAGTGCGTAGTACTCTTGAAAGTTCTGATGGTGTTAAGTGTTTGAAAACAAATTTAAAAAATTCCAAAAATTTTCTAAATTATTATTGACACTTAGTGCTTCGATGTCTCTTGAAATTCTAATAGCGTAAACGGTTTGAAAGTAAATTTGGAAAAATCTTAAAAGTTTACCAAATTATTATTGATAGCATATCGGTCTCTTTGGATTTTTTAATTATGTAAACTCTTTGGAGACAAATGCGAAAGGTCCTAAAAATTTCCAAATTATTATTGGCATTTAGTGCGTGGTACTCCGGGAAATTCTAATGGTTTTAAGTGTTTAAAAATAAATTTTAAAAATCCCAAAAATTTTCAAAATTATTATTGACACTTAGTGCTTCGATGTCTCTTGAAATTCTAATAGCGTAAACGGTTTGAAAGTAAATTTAGGAAAATCTTAAAAGTTTACCAAATTATTGTTGATAGCATATCGGTCTCTTTGGATTTTTTAATTATGTAAACTCTTTGGAGAAAAATGCGAAAGGTCCTAAAAATTTCCAAATTATTATTGACATTTAGTGCGTGGTACTCCTGGAAATTCTAATGGTGTTAAGTGTTTAAAAATAAATTTTAAAAATCCCAAAAATTTTCAAAATTATTATTGACACTTAGTGCTTCGATGTCTCTTGAAATTCTAATAGCGTAAACGGTTTGAAAGTAAATTTGGAAAAATCTTAAAAGTTTACCAAATTATTATTGATAGCATATCGGTCTCTTTGGATTTTTTAATTATGTAAACTCTTTGGAGAAAAATGCGAAAGGTCCTAAAAATTTCCAAATTATTATTGACATTTAGTGCGTGGTACTCCTGGAAATTCTAATGGTGTTAAGTGTTTAAAAATAAATTTTTAAAATCCCAAAAATTTTCAAAATTATTATTGACACTTAGTGCTTCGATGTCTCTTGAAATTCTAATAGCGTAAACGGTTTGAAAGTAAATTTGGAAAAATCTTAAAAGTTTACCAAATTATTATTGATAGCATATCGGTCTCTTTGGATTTTTTAATTATGTAAACTCTTTGGAGACAAATGCGAAAGGTCCTAAAAATTTCCAAATTATTATTGGCATTTAGTGCGTGGTACTCCGGGAAATTCTAATGGTTTTAAGTGTTTAAAAATAAATTTTAAAAATCCCAAAAATTTTCAAAATTATTATTGACACTTAGTGCTTCGATGTCTCTTGAAATTCTAATAGCGTAAACGGTTTGAAAGTAAATTTAGGAAAATCTTAAAAGTTTACCAAATTATTGTTGATAGCATATCGGTCTCTTTGGATTTTTTAATTATGTAAACTCTTTGGAGAAAAATGCGAAAGGTCCTAAAAATTTCCAAATTATTATTGACATTTAGTGCGTGGTACTCCTGGAAATTCTAATGGTGTTAAGTGTTTAAAAATAAATTTTAAAAATCCCAAAAATTTTCAAAATTATTATTGACACTTAGTGCTTCGATGTCTCTTGAAATTCTAATAGCGTAAACGGTTTGAAAGTAAATTTGGAAAAATCTTAAAAGTTTACCAAATTATTATTGATAGCATATCGGTCTCTTTGGATTTTTTAATTATGTAAACTCTTTGGAGAAAAATGCGAAAGGTCCTAAAAATTTCCAAATTATTATTGACATTTAGTGCGTGGTACTCCTGGAAATTCTAATGGTGTTAAGTGTTTAAAAATAAATTTTTAAAATCCCAAAAATTTTCAAAATTATTATTGACACTTAGTGCTTCGATGTCTCTTGAAATTCTAATAGCTTAAACGGTTTGAAAGTAAATTTGGAAAAATCTTAAAAGTTTACCAAATTATTATTGATAGCATATCGGTCTCTTTGGATTTTTTAATTATGTAAACTCTTTGGAGACAAATGCGAAAGGTCCTAAAAATTTCCAAATTATTATTGGCATTTAGTGCGTGGTACTCCGGGAAATTCTAATGGTTTTAAGTGTTTAAAAATAAATTTTAAAAATCCCAAAAATTTTCAAAATTATTATTGACACTTAGTGCTTCGATGTCTCTTGAAATTCTAATAGCGTAAACGGTTTGAAAGTAAATTTAGGAAAATCTTAAAAGTTTACCAAATTATTGTTGATAGCATATCGGTCTCTTTGGATTTTTTAATTTTGTAAACTCTTTGGAGAAAAATGCGAAAGGTCCTAAAAATTTCCAAATTATTATTGACATTTAGTGCGTGGTACTCCTAGAAATTCTAATGGTGTTAAGTGTTTAAAAATAAATTTTCAAAAAATACCAAAAATTTTCAAAATTATTATTGACACTTAGTGCTTCGATGTCTCTTGAAATTCTAATAGCGTAAACGGTTTGAAAGTAAATTTGGAAAAATCTTAAAAGTTTACCAAATTATTATTGATAGCATATCGGTCTCTTTGGATTTTTTAATTATGTAAACTCTTTGGAGAAAAATGCGAAAGGTCCTAAAAATTTCCAAATTATTATTGACATTTAGTGCGTGGTACTCCTGGAAATTCTAATGGTGTTAAGTGTTTAAAAATAAATTTTCAAAAAATACCAAAAATTTTCAAAATTATTATTGACACTTAGTGCTTCGATGTCTCTTGAAATTCTAATAGCGTAAACGGTTTGAAAGTAAATTTGGAAAAATCTTAAAAGTTTACCAAATTATTATTGATAGCATATCGGTCTCCTTGGATTTTTTAATTTTGTAAACTCTTTGGAGAAAAATGCGAAAGGTCCTAAAAATTTCCAAATTATTATTGACATTTAGTGCGTGGTACTCCTGGAAATTCTAATGGTGTTAAGTGTTTAAAAATAAATTTTAAAAATTCCAAAAATTTTCAAAATTATTATTGACACTTAGTGCTTCGATGTCTCTTGAAATTCTAATAGCGTAAACGGTTTGAAAGTAAATTTGGAAAAATCTTAAAAGTTTACCAAATTATTATTGATAGCATATCGGTCTCTTTGGATTTTTTAATTATGTAAACTCTTTGGAGAAAAATGCGAAAGGTCCTAAAAATTTCCAAATTATTATTGACATTTAGTGCGTGGTACTCCTGGAAATTGTAATGGTGTTAAGTGTTTAAAAATAAATTTTAAAAATCCCAAAAATTTTCAAAATTATTATTGACACTTAGTGCTTCGATGTCTCTTGAAATTCTAATAGCGTAAACGGTTTGAAAGTAAATTTGGAAAAATCTTAAAAGTTTACCAAATTATTATTGATAGCATATCGGTCTCTTTGGATTTTTTAATTATGTAAACTCTTTGGAGAAAAATGCGAAAGGTCCTAAAAATTTCCAAATTATTATTGGCATTTAGTGCGTGGTACTCCGGGAAATTCTAATGGTTTTAAGTGTTTAAAAATAAATTTTAAAAATCCCAAAAATTTTCAAAATTATTATTGACACTTAGTGCTTCGATGTCTCTTGAAATTCTAATAGCGTAAACGGTTTGAAAGTAAATTTAGGAAAATCTTAAAAGTTCACCAAATTATTATTGATAGCATATCGGTCTCTTTGGATTTTTTAATTATGTAAACTCTTTGGAGAAAAATGCGAAAGGTCCTAAAAATTTCCAAATTATTATTGACATTTAGTGCGTGGTACTCCTGGAAATTCTAATGGTGTTAAGTGTTTAAAAATAAATTTTAAAAATCCCAAAAATTTTCAAAATTATTATTGACACTTAGTGCTTCGATGTCTTTTGAAATTCTAATAGCGTAAACGGTTTGAAAGTAAATTTAGGAAAATCCTAAAAGTTTACCAAATTATTATTGATAGCATATCGGTCTCCTTGGATTTTTTAATTTTGTAAACTCTTTGGAGAAAAATGCGAAAGGTCCTAAAAATTTCCAAATTATTATTGACATTTAGTGCGTGGTACTCCTGGAAATTCTAATGGTGTTAAGTGTTTAAAAATAAATTTTAAAAATCCCAAAAATTTTCAAAATTATTATTGACACTTAGTGCTTCGATGTCTTTTGAAATTCTAATAGCGTAAACGGTTTGAAAGTAAATTTAGGAAAATCCTAAAAGTTTACCAAATTATTATTGATAGCATATCGGTCTCCTTGGATTTTTTAATTTTGTAAACTCTTTGGAGAAAAATGCGAAAGGTCCTAAAAATTTCCAAATTATTATTGACATTTAGTGCGTGGTACTCCTGGAAATTCTAATGGTGTTAAGTGTTTAAAAATAAATTTTAAAAATCCCAAAAATTTTCAAAATTATTATTGACACTTAGTGCTTCGATGTCTTTTGAAATTCTAATAGCGTAAACGGTTTGAAAGTAAATTTAGGAAAATCCTAAAAGTTTACCAAATTATTATTGATAGCATATCGGTCTCCTTGGATTTTTTAATTTTGTAAACTCTTTGGAGAAAAATGAGAAAGGTCCTAAAAATTTCCAAATTATTATTGACATTTAGTGCGTGGTACTCCTGGAAATTCTAATGGTGTTAAGTGTTTAAAAATAAATTTTAAAAATCCCAAAAATTTTCAAAATTATTATTGACACTTAGTGCTTCGATGTCTTTTGAAATTCTAATAGCGTAAACGGTTTGAAAGTAAATTTGGAAAAATCTTAAAAGTTTTCCAAATTATTATTGATAGCATAACGGTCTCTTTAGATTTTTTAATTATGTAAACTCTTTGGAGAAAAATGCAAAAGGTTCTAAAAATTTCAAAATTATTATTGACAGTTAGTGCGTGGTACTCCTGGAAATTCTAATGGTGTTAAGTGTTTAAAAATAAATTTTAAAAATCCCAAAAAATTTTAAAATTATTATTAACACTTAGTTCTTGGGTGTTTTTAGAAGTTCTATGTAGTAAATAAATTAAAAAGATCTGAGGAGTTGACCAAATTATTATCAACACCTAGCGGATCGGTCATTTCCGATATTCTAATTGTATGAAGTGTGTAAAAAAATTAGAAAAATTTCAAAATTTCTAAACTAATATTAACATCTGGTGCATGGTGCTCTTAAAAATTCTGATGGTGTTAAGTTTTTGAAAATAAATTAGAAAATTTCCAAATTCTTTTAATATGGTTATTAATGCTTAGCACGTCTAAAAAATTTCTAAATTATTATTCATATTTAGTTTGTGGTACCCCTGGAAATTCCGAGGGCGTCAAGTGTTTGAAAATAAATTAGAAAATCCCTAAAATTTGTAAAATTATTATTGAAATCTAATGCTTGGGTCTCCTATAAAATTCTAATGGTGAAGTAGGACTTGAAAAAAAATTAGAAAGATTAAAAAAATCTCCAAATTCTCATTGAGCCATAACACATTTATGTTCTTTAATATTCCAATTGTGTGAAGTGTTTAGTAAAAATTGAGAAAGGTTATAAAATATTCCCAAATTATTACTATATGATACCCTTGGAATCTCTAATGTTGGTGTTTGAAAATAAATTAGAAAAATATCAAAAAAATTTTGGCGCTTAATACATAAACGTCCATTGAATCTCTAAAGGTGTTACGTGTTTGAAAATAAATTAGAAAAGTCCCAAAGTTTTCAAACTTCTTCCTCAATTTAAAGTTAGATTGCCATCGACACCAAAATAGTTCTTTTTGGTTAAGTTCCAGACTCAAGTGTATCTGGTAGCAAGTATTGAATAATCTTTCATTATCTTTTAATTAAATTAACGTGTTTGTTGCTCGAATCATTTTTTAAAATTGCAATTTTTTTTAATAACTTGAAAATAGTTTCTAACGCCAGTTCTTTGGCGTATTAAAGTTCCTCCGTGATTCGAAACCTAAACACTTATTAATTGCAACTTTGTTGAAATATAAAAAAGAAACTTTCAAGGTTGACTTGTTTTAAATTTTTATATTTCAAATTCTAATTAGTTCTTAATTAACTAACAATTTTTATGCTTTTTAGCAAAAATATCGATAAAAACTTAAAATCAAAGTCAAATTATTATGAGACCAGTGCCACGCAGTACCTTTCACTGCTTTTTCCGCGTTATTTTTTTATCGAACATGTTTTTCTATATCTATAGCACAAATGAAAATTAATAAAAACTAAATTCTATTTTACAATACGACTCTAACTTGATTTTGTACCTGCTGCAAGTTTTAATTAATATAAACCAGAAAAGTGTAATAGTAAGGTAGTGATGAAAAAAATAGCACGTCAAACTAACAATAAAAGAAGAAAGTTAAAGTAAAGATTTAAGTCCTCTAGGAAATTAAACCATAAAGTTTCGAAAAATAATTTTTTTGCAAAATATTTGCGATTTAAATTTTTTTTTCATTAAAAAGGAATCGAGTCAAAAGTATGTTTTGGTTTTTAATTGACACGAGTTATTGTGAACGTGCTACTGTTTACCGTAATTAGCCGTATACATTATTAACAGTGGCAATTATTGCGGTTAGCTAAGCAATAAATTAATGTCAACAAAACGGGGAAGTGGTAAAAAGTGGAATTTTCTATTTGTAAATAGAAAAACATGACGTTATATCAAAAAGGAAAAAGTGGCGTTTTTAGAATAATTTACCTATAACGATTTTACTGTAGTAGAAAGAGAATTATAATTTTATTTTTTGTGATTAAAATTCTTGAATTGTTTATCAAATTTTGAACACTTTATTTTTGTTAAATTTATTGTTAATATAGTTTTTTTCGTTCCTTATTATATCTATTTGTTTTTCTTAAAGAACTAATTTCTGCTTCTAAAGAATTTTTTCTTGGCAACACTCTTAACCATTGTTTTATCAATTTTTTTTCTGATTTTCTTGTCCGAAAGTTTAAATTTTTGTTGTATTTATAACTTTATTTATCCCGTTCGATGTCTCCAATGTTATTAAAAGTTTCCTCTACATTCTTAATTTTTGTTCTTTCCAGTTACATTATTTTTCTGTTCGCATTTCTTTTATTGTAGTTCTTTTGTAGCTATCCCTGGCTGTTATCATTTGATCAGTTATTGTCACCAATAATGATTTCCATAATTTCACATATCTTTACCACTCTTCTAATATTTTCTCAACATATTCTAATTTAAAAAGTATCGAGGATTTCTCTTCAAAATTTTCTTATTTTCGTTCTTTTAAAATTTTCCAGTTGTTTGTTACCTTTAGTTTAATGTTGAGCTTTCCATTAAATTTCAAACTTAGATAACTGGAATGTTGTGATGTCTATCGACATTGATCTATTTTTTGCCCTAATTTTTTAAATATTTTCATTATGCATACTTAATCCACAATAAATGTTCAAGCTCTAAATCAACATTGCACTTTCTTCTGCCTGTTGGTGTGCAATTTTCTTTCTACTACATTTCTAATAACTTCTGAGTATCCTCGACCTACACTACTAATTACTGTGATGCCTTGGTAGGTATTCTCTTCTTATTTCCCCAACTTCTAGATTAACTTTTCTATTGGTGGATCTGTCTCTTCTTAATTTTTGCTTGTTTTGATATCCAGTTTGCCCAGATCAAGTTTTATGTTCGAGACATTCTTCAGCTCATTTTCTCTGTAATCTTTTTCTTACATAATTACACATTAGAAACAAACATATTTTATTACCTAATCACTGGGTAAGTCCATCAAATGGGTGAATAAGGACTTTTCTAGTGAGGTATTTCTCAATATTTAGCATCTATGGAAGAAACACTTCTTTAGTCGATTTTTGTTTTGCTTTCCTAGCAAAGAAAATGCTTATATGTCACAAGTTGGCTGCTACGCCTCTACATTTTTTCTTCAACATCAAGATCCTTGCAGATAGTATTTGACACACACCAGAGTGCATGCACTTTTGTTTGTCTTCAAACTTTGCGAATTTCGCTTCCAAGATTTGATCAAGTACAAAATTGGTCGGAGAACGTTGCCTTGTGGTACTCCGTATTTGAGTGTATCAAGACTTTGCTTGTTATAGATGGATTTTTATAATTAGATGGAGTTGCGATTTTGTTACCAAACTTTGATGTTCGACTTGATTAAGTGCAATTTTGGATCCATTGCTATCCTGAAAAAATGTTTTTAATTCAGAAATTGACTGGTAAGCTTCTAGATTTTCTCTACAAAACCAAAATCTTTTGAAGACAGTGTTTGACATAGACCAGAGTGCGTGTATTTTTGTTTGTCACCAAACTTTGCAGATTCCATCAAGCACAATATTGGTTCCACAACGTTGCCCTGTGGTACTCCGGATTTGACGGGAACAGTGTCTAAAACTTTTGTTGTTATAAATAAATTTTCACTATTAAATGGAATTGCAATTTTCTCACCAAACTTTGTGGTTTGATTTGATCAAGTGCAATATTGGTCCCAGAACGTTACCCTGTGGAACACCGGACTTGACGCAAAAGTGTCTGAGATTTTACTAGAAGTATTTGAATTTTAATAATATTACAATTGCGTTTTCTACAATTATTGATGTTGCGCAAAATGTTTTGCCAAAGAAACTCCCTTATGGAACTCCGAACTTGGCGGGAAAAGTGTCTGAGACTCTAGCGTTGACTCTGGTTTTAAATTATCGATCAGTTGTTTATTTAAATAATTTGACATAGAACACAAGGCAATTTTCTAGAAAAAGCTTTTATCGAAAATTACAAAATGGCAGTAGTTTTTGTCTTTAAAAAATCTGTTGATCTTATAGGCAATTTTGTAATGTTGCTGGGCGGTTGAAAGAGACTGGCGAAATTTCTTAAAATTTTCAAAAAAGCTTTAGGTTTTTTGACCAATTTTTAAAATTTTGTTGATATTTATGAAACCGGAAGAGTAAAATGGAAAATAATTTTGTGTCTTAATTAAGTACACAAACTACAGTAAACATGTATGATGTCATATTTTTTAACTTTAATTAGCTTCAATTAATTATAATGATAATTCTGCTTAAGTTAGATGTTTTGTAATTAATTAACTTTTGGTTTAGAAAATACAAAACTAAAAAAATTGATTATAATTTTTTATTTCACTAAAATTTCACTAAAAAATTATTTCTAACATAAAATAAAATCCTAAATATCAGAAAGTATAATTTGGAATATCTCAAAAAATTCTGGCAGTTTTAAAAATGTTATATACCTAGGTACACATCGATTTTCTATTTATTGAAGCAAAAAATGAAAAAATTAATTTTAATTCATTTTTAATTGGATAAACTAGTTAATGTTATGTATTTGCGAAATTTAGTTCGTAAGTTAACTTTTTGCCAATCCCAATAATGTTCTAAAAATTATTGCTAAAATACTACGTGGAGACAGGTGAGCAGTCTCGCTGTTAGTTATTAATCCAAAGTCAATTTCTTAAAAGTGCCATCAACCCCGAAATAGTCGCTCTTGGGCATATCTCCCACTCTCAAATTTTCTTGAGAAACATCATGATAACAAGCGTCGAACAATTTTTGATTTTTTTCAAAAACCACATCCCATTTTTCTAAAAACCAAATTGTTTAAGTTATTTCCAAAATTTCAAAATTACCTTTAATTTCCTTAAACGATTCTAATTTCCCACCATAATCACTAGGCATACATTCTTTTGGATAAGTTTCGTAAAGAGATTCCAAATTATCGTGCAGTTTAACCTAAAAAAATTCGTTTATTACGAAAAAAAATTTGAATTCTTACCTTCGAAAAAAGTTTTTCCGAAAATCCCATTTTCAACACTTTCATTAGCACATTGACGTAAGTGGGACAATTGATAAAATCGAGACTTAAAGGTCTCGCTGAATAGGCTTTCTGAAAATTCGTTTCAGTTTTCGTTACGAATTCGTTGTAACTTACTATATATAGGCTGTTGAAATGAGACACTGAAGCAATGCTTATTTTCGTTAAGTGAGCCATTGAAAGTCCTTTCATATCGACTAGAAATCTATCACCGATACTGTAGTCGTTTCTCATCAAAATTTCTAATACCAACATGATAAATTTCATAATATTTAAAATATTGTAGAGTTCAGGATCATCGTTCTCCACCTTGTATAAAATGATGCGTTCGGATTTAGGGGTAAGACGCGATAACGGCAAAAAAACTCTTAAAAAACGATTTTAGAAAATTTTTGAATCAACAAACATTACTCACCCAATTTGGCGAGATGGTACAATATCGGAATTGTTTTCTTGGTAATATTCCCTATGAATTCCTCGAATAGTGTAATACCCATCCAATTTCTGTTTGGTTTGTTCTATACGAAACTTATTTCTCAAAAGCAGACGTTCCAGAAAACCATCGTCTAATCAACGAAATTATAGCAAAAATTTCTACAAATAGATGGTAACGTACCTTGATTTTTGGGTAAATGTCTTTGTTGTTCGAGCCAATTTTTTAAAATTGCAACGTTTTCTTTAATCGTTTCTTCAGTCACTTGAAAATATTTTCTAACGACAGCCACGTCCTCTTTGGTATATTTGAGTTCCTCCATGTTTGGAATACGAAACACTAATAAACCGGAGTTCTCTTAACGTACCTATAGAAATGTTCTTGCCAAGGCTGACTTGTTTGCTTTATAATATTATCAGCAAGCTAAAATTAATTCTTCGCTTTACCAACTATTTTATGTAAAAAATTTACATATTTTTTTGTGGAACTATTACAAGAATTTATGACCCGATTTTAAGTTGACTCGTTTTATGCCGCAACTTCAGTTGCCACGGCGAGATCGCAAATCCAGTTGTGAACGGCGGCATCCTAATTTTAAATCTGCAAATTTCATTCAGATAGCTATGCAGCTTCCAGTTTTACTCATTAAATTCTTTTGATTTTAAAAATTATTGTTAACTGTAGCCCTCGATTTATTTTTGGAATGCTACCACCTGATTCACTACAAATTTATAAATTTTTGAAAATTTTATAGAAATTTATTTGGACACGAGAAGTTGCTTATTCTAATTTTTTTGTTTGAAGTCAAACTATTTTTTTTTTTTAAGTTTAACTACAATAACTGAGCTTTATTTATAGTCATTGCGACTAGCCATATAAATTATTGTTAATAATAATACCAGAACCGGTAATTTTTTTTCTATAATTTCGCATTTTTTCAAATTATTTTTAACAACGTACAAAGGGAGGGCAATCAAATTTTACCATTTTAAATACTTTTAAAAATTATATAATTTTCGAATTTGAGAGAAGCGAAGCAGTAAACGCCCTACACTTCCTTGTGGTCGAGCAGTTACAAAATACTTAAAATATGACGAGAACACTCAAAATATTTAAAGTAAAATAACTCGACGAAATAAATTTTCTGACACGAGTTTAAACTTTTGACATCTCCAGTGCTATTCAAAAAATTCTGGAGTTTAAAAAATTGGAAGAACTCAATGTGATAAGTTATTAAAGTGTCAAAAATTATTGCATCCTCTTTTTCATATCTGACGTGATAATTAACCAGTTAAACTAATTAATCTCGCAGATGTGCAAATTAATTTTTTTAATAAACTACTCGGATTTAAAAAAATTGAAACTAACTATTTGTGATGAAGAATTTTTTTCAGTAATTTTTAGAATCTACTCATGTGCTTGCGGATTACAGAATAATTTTCAAAATTATTTTGAAATATTTGAGATCGAATTTTGGTTTTAGATTTTTTTCTTAAATATTTTTTACTAATAACATTTCTTACGTCAATTATTTATACAATACCGTCGTATTTGAGTTCTTTCGGTAAATTAACGAGAGCTTGCAAACTTCTCACACCAAGTGTTTTTAGATCCATTTTTTTCTGTTCCACTCTGACATCCTAGGTGTTAACCCGAATGCAGTTATAAAAAGTTCTTTAGTTGATTCACTTTAAATTAATTGTTCATAGTATTTTACTTTTTTCTATCAAACTAGGTTCACAAAAAAATTTGAAATGTCTCCAGGAGCTTTCTTTAAATTTGTTCTGTTGTTCAACATAGATCTCATCTTTAGCCTTTCACTTTCGCTGTGCCTTTTCTTGTTTTTGTTTTTTTTTTAATATCCTGGGACAAACGAAATGGTGTCCACTTTAAGCTAGCCAAGTAACTATAAATTATCTTAAATATAATGAAAGGACCAAATATATTTAAAGGAAGTTTGGTTTAGTAAAATAACTAAAAAAAAATTAAGAATTTGACGTGATTCCCTCAAACTTTTGACGTTTCTGGTGCTGTGAGAAAAATAATTTTTTTAGTAAAATAGTGGAACTCGATAAGTTATAATTTATCAACAATGATTACACCTTTTCTTTGTCATATCTGACGTTTTAACTGATTAAAAAAACAATTTTTTCTTAAATTTTTTTTGTTGTGAAATATTTCTCTTTCAGTAATTTTGCGAATTTCAGAAATTTTTTCAAATAGATTCAATCTACTCATATGTTGCTAATGTATTTTTGTAGATTACAAAATAATTTTCAAAAATTATTTTAAAAATTTAGAGATCGAATTTTGGTATTGGATTTTTCTCCTTTGGTGTTAGTTTTTTACCAGCAACATTTATTACCTCAATTATTTTTACAATTCCTTCGTTCAGAGTTTGCAAATATCTTGCACCAAGTGTTCTTACATCCATTTCCCTCTGCTCCACTCCGAGGTGTTAAACCGAATTCAAATAAAAAAATTAAAACTTCTATAGTTAATTCTCTCTAAATTATTTATTCATAGTATTTCCCTCTTTTCTACCAAACTAGATTCACAAAAAAATTCAGAATGCCTCGAGGAGTTCTCCTTAAGTTTGTTTAGTTTTTCAGTTGTTCAGCATACATCTCACCTTTAGCCTTTCAATCTCTTTTGTGCCTTTTCTTGCATTTCTTTTTATCAATATTCTGGGACAAATCTTTAGTTTAGGCTAGTCAAGTAGCTGTAAATTACCTTAAAACGATAAAAAATATCCAAAAGCAGTTTGGCTTAGTAAATTAACTATAAAAATTAAAATTGTTGACGTGATTCCCTCAAACTTTTGACGTCTCTGGTGATGTTAGAAAAATTCTCTTTTTTAGTAAATTAGTAAAACTCAATGAGAATTAAGTTATTAATTCATCAACAATAATTACACCTTTTCTTTGTCATATCTGACGTTTTAATTAGGCATTTAGTACCAATGAATCTCACGTTTCCACAAAATAATTTTTTAAGGGTGCTAATTAATTTCTGATTAAAAAAACGGAAATTAATTTTTTCTTAAATTTTGTCTGTTACAATTTTTTTTTCAGTAATTTTGGCTTCAGAAGTATATATCCAATCTACTCATATGTTGCTACTATATTTTTGTGGATTAACAAATAGTTTTGGAAAATTATTTCGAAAATTTATAAATAGAATTTTGGTTTTGGATTTTTCTTTTTACTTGTCTGTTAGTTTTTTACGAGTAACATTCATAAGATCACTCATCTCTATACAATACCTTTGTCTCTTTAATTTAAATTTTTTTGAGTTTGTTCCACTCTGACATTCGAGGTGTGAAGCCAAATGCAGTTATAAATAATATTTTATTTTGGTTCAGTAAAGTAACGAGAGCTTGCAAACATCTCACACCACTTGTGCCTACATCTATTTCTACCTGTTCTACTCTGACATCCAAGGTGTGAAGCGAAATGCAGTTATAAAAAAATTATTTTAGCCAAATCTTTTTAGATTTATTATTTATATTATTTTCTTTGCTTTACTAACATTTTTCTAAAAAATAACTTCACAAAAACTTTAGAAGTGCCTCAAGAAACTATTTTCTTATTCTTTTTCAATTTTCCTTGCTCTATTGTTAGATATAGGTCTCACTTTAGTTCTTTACTTTCTTCCATGCTTCTTTCTACCATTGCTTTCTGTTGATAACATGAAGACCAGCGAAGTGATGGACGCCTGACACTACTTTGGTTTATTGTGGTCGAGTAGCTCTAAAATACACAAAATATTTTGAAGAGACTATAAATATTTGAAGGTAGTCTAACCTAGTAAAATAGATAAAATGCAATTTGTGACTTGATTTTTCGAAATTATTGACGTTTCAAGTGCTATTAAGAAAAATTTTGTTTTTGTTCGTCACTTATCTCTACATTTACCCTTGTCCTTTTAATGTAAAATATTTGAGTTGGTTCAGTAAATTAACGAGCGCTTGCAAACTTCTTACACCAATTGCTCTCACATCTATTTCTACCTATTCCACTCTGACATCCGAGGTGTGAAGCCAAATGCAGTTAAAGAAATATTTTTTCTCAACTTTCTCTAGATTCATTATTAATATTATTTCCTTTGTTTTACTAACATTTTTCTAAAAAATAACTTCACAAAAACTATAGAAGTGCCTCAAGAAACTATTTTCTTATTCTTTTTCAATTTTCCTTCCTCTATTGTTAGATATAGGTCTCACTTTAGTTCTTTACTTTCTTCCATGCTTCTTTCTACTATTGCTTTCTGTTGATAACATGAAGACCAGCGAAGTGATGGACGCCTGACACTACTTTGGTTTATTGTGGTCGAGTAGCTCTAAAATACACAAAATATTTTGAAGAGACTATAAATATTTAAAGGTAGTCAAACCTAGTAAAATAGATAAAATGCAATTTGTGACTTAATTTCTTGAAATTATTGACGTTTTGAGTGCTATTAGGAAAAATTTCGTTCTGTACGTCACTTATTTCTGCATTATCTTTGTCCTTTTGAAGTAAAAATATTTGAGTTGGTTCAGTAATTTAACGAGAGCTTGCAAATATTTTACACCACTTGCTCTCACATCTATTTCTACCTGTTCCACTCTGACATCCGAGGTGTGAAGCCAAATGCAGTTAAAGAAATTTTTTTTTTTAACTTTCTCTAGGTTCATTATTCATATAATTTTCTTTGCTTTACTAACATTTTTCTAAAAAATAACTTCACAAAAACTTTAGAAGTGCCTCAAGAAACTATTTTCTTATTCTTCTTCAATTTTCCTTGCTGTATTGTTAGATATAGATCTCACTTTTAGTTCTTTACACTCTTTCATGCTTTCTTCTACAATTGCTTTCTGTTGATAACAATAAGACCAGCGGAGTGATGGACGCCTGACACTACTTTGGTTTATTGTGGTCGAGTAGCTTTAAAATACACAAAATATTTTGAAGAGTCTACAAATATTTGAAAGTAGTCTAACCTAGTAAAACATATAAAATGCAATTTGTGACTTGATTTCTTGAAATTGTTGACGTTTGGAGTGCTATTAAGAAAAATTTCGTTATCGTACGTCACTTATTTCTACATTATCTTGTCCTTTTGATGTAAGAATATTTGAGTTGGTTCAGTAAATTAACGAGAGCTTGCAAACATCTTACACCACTTGCTCTCACATCTATTTCTACCTGCTCCACTCTGACATCCGAGGTGTGAAGCCAAATGCAGTTAAAGAAATATTTTTTCTCAACTTTCTCTAGGTTTATTATTCATATTATTTCCTTTGCCTTACTAGCATTTTTCTAAAAAATAACTTCACAAAAACTTTAGAAGTGCCTCAAGAAACTATTTTCTTATTCTTTTTCAATTTTCGTTGCTCTATTGTTAGATATAGGTCTCACTTAATTCTTTACTTTCTTCCATGCTTCTTTCTACCATTGCTTTCTGTTGATAACATGAAGACCAGCGAAGTGATGGACGCCTGACACTACTTTGGTTTATTGTGGCCGAGTGGCTCTAAAATACACAAAATACTTTGAAGAGACTATAAATATTTGAAGGTAGTCAAACCTAGTAAAATAGATAAAATGCAATTTGTGACTTAATTTCTTGAAATTATTGACGTATTGAGTGCTATTAAGAAAAATTTCGTTCTGTACGTCACTTATTTCTACATTATCTTTGTCCTTTTGAAGTAAAAATATTTGAGTTGGTTCAGTAATTTAACGAGAGCTTGCAAATATTTTACACCACTTGCTCTCACATCTATTTCTATCTGTTCCACTCTGACATCCGAGGTGTGAAGCCAAATGCAGTTAAAGAAATTTTTTTTTTTAACTTTCTCTAGGTTCATTATTCATATAATTTTCTTTGCTTTACTAACATTTTTCTAAAAAATAACTTCACAAAAACTTTAGAAGTGCCTCAAGAAACTATTTTCTTATTCTTCTTCAATTTTCCTTGCTGTATTGTTAGATATAGATCTCACTTTTAGTTCTTTACACTCTTTCATGCTTTCTTCTACAATTGCTTTCTGTTGATAACAATAAGACCAGCGGAGTGATGGACGCCTGACACTACTTTGGTTTATTGTGGTCGAGTAGCTTTAAAATACACAAAATATTTTGAAGAGTCTACAAATATTTGAAAGTAGTCTAACCTAGTAAAACATATAAAATGCAATTTGTGACTTGATTTCTTGAAATTGTTGACGTTTGGAGTGCTATTAAGAAAAATTTCGTTATCGTACGTCACTTATTTCTACATTATCTTGTCCTTTTGATGTAAGAATATTTGAGTTGGTTCAGTAAATTAACGAGAGCTTGCAAACATCTTACACCACTTGCTCTCACATCTATTTCTACCTGCTCCACTCTGACATCCGAGGTGTGAAGCCAAATGCAGTTAAAGAAATATTTTTTCTCAACTTTCTCTAGGTTTATTATTCATATTATTTCCTTTGCCTTACTAGCATTTTTCTAAAAAATAACTTCACAAAAACTTTAGAAGTGCCTCAAGAAACTATTTTCTTATTCTTTTTCAATTTTCGTTGCTCTATTGTTAGATATAGGTCTCACTTAATTCTTTACTTTCTTCCATGCTTCTTTCTACCATTGCTTTCTGTTGATAACATGAAGACCAGCGAAGTGATGGACGCCTGACACTACTTTGGTTTATTGTGGCCGAGTGGCTCTAAAATACACAAAATACTTTGAAGAGACTATAAATATTTGAAGGTAGTCAAACCTAGTAAAATAGATAAAATGCAATTTGTGACTTAATTTCTTGAAATTATTGACGTATTGAGTGCTATTAAGAAAAATTTCGTTCTGTACGTCACTTATTTCTACATTATCTTTGTCCTTTTGAAGTAAAAATATTTGAGTTGGTTCAGTAATTTAACGAGAGCTTGCAAATATTTTACACCACTTGCTCTCACATCTATTTCTATCTGTTCCACTCTGACATCCGAGGTGTGAAGCCAAATGCAGTTAAAGAAATATTTTTTTTCAACCATCTCTAGGTTCATTATTCATATAATTTTCTTTGCTTTACTAACATTTTTCTAAAAAATAACTTCACAAAAACTTTAGAAGTGCCTCAAGAAACTATTTTCTTATTCTTTTTCAATTTTCGTTGCTCTATTGTTAGATATAGGTCTCACTTTAGTTCTTTACTTTCTTCCATGCTTCTTTCTACCATTGCTTTCTGTTGATAACATGAAGACCAGCGAAGTGATGGACGCCTGACACTACTTTGGTTTATTGTGGTCGAGTAGCTCTAAAATACACAAAATATTTTGAAGAGACTATAAATATTTGAAGGTAGTCAAACCTAGTAAAATAGATAAAATGCAATTTGTGACTTAATTTCTTGAAATTATTGACGTTTTGAATGCTATTAAGAAAAATTTCGTTCTGTACGTCACTTATTTCTACATTATCTTTGTCCTTTTGAAGTAAAAATATTTGAGTTGGTTCAGTAATTTAACGAGAGCTTGCAAATATTTTACACCACTTGCTCTCACATCTATTTCTATCTGTTCCACTCTGACATCCGAGGTGTGAAGCCAAATGTAGTTAAAGAAATATTTTTTTTCAACTTTCTCTAGGTTCATTATTCATATAATTTTCTTTGCTTTACTAACATTTTTCTAAAAAATAACTTCACAAAAACTGTGGAAGTGCCTCAAGAAACTATTTTCTTATTCTATTCAATTTTCGTTGCTCTATTGTTAGATATAGGTCTCACTTTAGTTCTTTACTTTCCTCCATGCTTCTTTCTACCATTGCTTTCTGTTGATAACATGAAGACCAGCAAAGTGATGGACGCCTGACACTACTTTGGTTTATTGTGGCCGAGTGGCTCTAAAATACACAAAATATTTGAAGAGACTACAAATATTTGAAGGTAGTCTAGCCTAGTAAAATAGATAAAATGTGATTTGTGACTTGATTTCTTGAAATTATTGACGTTTTGAGTGCTATTAAGAAAAAAATCGTTTTGTACGTCACTTATTTCTACATTATCTTTGTCCTTTTGAAGTAAAAATATTTGAGTTGGTTCAGTAAATTAAGGAGAGCTTGCAGATATTTTACACCACTTGCTCTCACATCTATTTCTACCTGTTCCACTCTGACATCCGACGTGTGAAGCCAAATACAGTTAAAGAAATATTTTCTCTCAACTCTCTTTGGGTTCATTAATCATATTATTTCCTTTGCTTTACTAACATTTTTCTAAAAAATAACTTCACAAAAACTTTAGAAGTGCCTCAAGAAATTATTATCTTATTCTTTTTTAATTTTCGTTGCTCTATTGTTAGATAGAGGTCTTACTTTAGTTCTTTACTTTCTTCCATGCTTCTTTCTACCATTGCTTTCTGTTGATAACATGAAGACCAGCGAAGTGATGGACGCCTGACACTACTTTGGTTTATTGTGGCCGAGTGGCTCTAAAATACACAAAATATTTTGAAGAGACTACAAATATTTGAAGATAGTCTAACCTAGTAAAATAGATAAAATGCAATTTGTGACATGATTTCTTGAAATTATTGACGTTTTGAGTGCTATTAAGAAAAATTTCGTTTTTGTACGTCACTTATCTCTACATTATCTTTGTCCTTATCATGTAAAAATATTTGAGTTGGTTCAGTAAATTAACGAGAGATTGCAAATATCTTACACCACTTGCTCTCACATCTATTTCTACCTGTTTCACTCTGACATCCGAGGTGGGAAACCAAATGCAGTTAAAAAAATATTTTTCTTCAACTTCCTCTAGGTTCATTATTCATATTATTTCCTTTGCTTTACTAACATTTTTCTAAAAAATAACTTCACAAAAACTTTAGAAGTGCGTCAAAAATCAATTTTCTTATTCTTTTTCGATTTTCGTTGCTCTATTTTTAGATATAGGTCTCACTTTTATTTCTCTACTCTCTTTCATGCTTCTTTTCACCATTGCTTTCTGTTGATAACATGAAAACCAGCGAAGTGATAGACGCCTGACACTATTTTGGTTTATTGTGGTCGAGTAGCTCTAAAATACACAAAATATTTTAAAGAGACTAAAAATATTTGAAGGTAGTCTGACTTAGTTAAATAACTAAAAAAAATAAAATTCTGGACATAATTTCTTCAAACTTTTGACTTTTCTGGTGCTATTAAGATATCTCGTTCAGAAAATTGAAAAAACTTGATGAGTGATAAGCTATTAATTTATCAAAAATGATTGCTCTTTTTTTGTTAAATTTGACGTTCTAATTGGCTATTTCAACTAATTAGTCCCGCAATAGCGCAAGCTAATTTTTTCATTAAGTTAATCGAACTGGTTAAATCCTTTTGGTATAGTGGACTGTATAATTTTCAACATTTAGTGGTAGAAGTTTAAGCGGTACTAGTCGATCGCTACAACGGGAGAAAAGAGGGTGAGTGCAATCCTCGCAAGTATACCCGGGTGTTACTCAAATACACCCAGAGATGGCGCTGATCTAATACCAACTTGAGGCTTGGTAACTTTAAAAAAGTAGAAAGCAAATTTTGTATTGTCAAATATCTTTTTTTCAATAATTTTGCGAATTTCAGGAGTTTTTCAAATATATCCAATCTACTCAAATTTTTGTGGATGACAAAATTGTTGCAAAAATTATTGTAAAAATTGGCAAATTGGTTTCGAATTTTTCTGTTTACATGTTTGTAATTTTATTACAAATTTATTGCGTCTTCCATTGCTAAAATGCCTTTGTGTCATTAATTTAAAAATATTTTTGTGCATTCAGTAAATAAACGAGAGCTTGCAAACTTTTCATACCACGTATTAGATTTCTTGACATCTTTGCTTGCGTTTAAGAATATTGTTTTGCATTAAATTTAATTTTATCGTACTTTCTACTCTCTTTTGCATTTCTTTAAGTTTAACATCTAAGGCATTCAAAAACTTGAAAAAAAATAATTTTTGAAAAACACAACCTCTTACCTGAACATTAATTTTGGCTATAAATAACTACCGTTGATCAAGTTCATAGAATAGTGAGTGCAATCACTCTCAAGAAAAAAAAAATTGGTTTAAAAACATTTTTAGGCTTGACGCAGCCATTCGACAAAGTCTTGTCCAAATTTAAAAAAAATTACCGAACATCTACTATCAGTTGATCAAATGTTATTTGACTGATAGACACTTCCAGGTAAAATTCCGAAACGAATTCACCAAACTGCAGATAAGAAATTCCGGAGTACCGCAGGTTAGTGTCTTGGGACCTCTCCTCTACCTACTGTACCCTTCAGACTTACCCATTGCACAAATCATCACAAATCAGTTTAAAAAAAATCAACAAAATCCAGTCCAGAGATTTTAGGTAGTTTTTAGTCAAAGAACAGACGCTCCCTAGTATTGAACCAAAAATTTGTAACAAGCAAATATTTCTTGCAAAACTTAAGCTTACAGATTTTAATCTTTAGAGCATTTATTGCTAAATCTGAATATTTATTGATACCTGACAGAAAAACCCAAAGTTTACGTAACAAATTTTTCGTAATTAATCTAAAGTTAGTTTTTTAAAAGTACCCTCAGCCCCAAAATAATCCCCTTTAGGCATCTGTCCTACTCTCAAGTTTTCTTGGGAAACATCATGGTAAGAAGCATTGAACAATTGTTGATTTTTTTCAAAAACCACGTCCCATTTTTCTAAAAAATAACAAAGTTTCATTTGTTTACAGAAAAAAATTAAATAACTTTTCATTTCATTAACCGATTCCAATTTGCCACCATAATCACTAGGTAGACACTCCTTTGGATAGGTTTCGTAAATTGTTTCCAAATTTTCATGCAGTTTAATCTAGAAACGTTGCAATTATTTGATAATAAAACCAATTCAAAAATTTTACCTTCGAATATAATTTTTCCGAAAACGCCAACTTGAAGACTTTCATAAATAAATTCATGTAACTTGGGAAGTTAATGATATCAATAGTTAGAGGTCTTCCCGAATAAGCTTTCTGAAAATTCGTGTAAACTTTTGTTTTTAATTTTGTTCAAATTTACCATGTACAAGTTGTGCAAACTCGTCATATTAGTAACAGTTACTTTCGTTAGATGACTTAACGAGAATCCTTTCATATCAACAAGAATTTTATCACCGATACTGTAGTCGTTTCTCATCAATATCTCAAAAATCAACATAACAAATGTGAGGATTTTAACATTATCGTAGAGTTCCGGATCGTCATTTTCTATCCGATATAAGATAATGCGTTCGGTTTTAGGAGTTAGACGCGGTAACAGCAGAACAAGCCTTAAATTTTTTTTAACAATTTTCTTAATTAATCAGAACACTACGTACCCTATTTGGAGCGATGGTACAATATCGGAATTGTTTTCTTGGTAGTATTCCCGGTGAATTCCTTTAATGGTGTAATAACCTTCTAATTTCGTTTTGGTTTGTTCGATTCTGAATTTATTTCTTAAGAGTTGACGTTCCAAAAATCCATCGTCTATCCAACAAAAGTGTAGGGGAGAATTTCTAAAAAAAGTAATAAGGTACCTTGATTTTTGGGTAAATGTTTCTGTTGTGCGATCCATTTCTTCAAAATTTCAATATTTTCTTTAATCACTGGTTCAGTTACTTGAAAATAATTTCTAACGAAAATTACGTCTTCTTTGGTATATTTTAGTTCTTCCATGGTTCGAATCTAGAATGGTAGTAAATTGCGTTACGATAAACTTTGAAAAATTACCTTCAAGGATGACTTGTTTTTCCTCAAATATTATTACTGATAAAGAAATTGTAACTAACTAGTTGTTGATTTCTATGATTTTGAAAAAAATCGTAAGTGACTATTTGCAAGTGGAAATAAACAAATTTTTGAAGTGAGATGCTACAAAGTTCAAATATCATTGGACCAGTGCGTTGTAATAATTTTTTAGTTGTGTTAATAATGTTGGACAGAAAACCAAATTTTGAGAAACCAAATAAAAGGCTTCAACTTTGTAAAAATGTTTAGAAACGCTTTTTGTGAAATATTTTTTAATAATTTTCTGATTTTCAGGAGTGTTTCTAAATAAATTGCCAATCATTTGCTGACAATATATATTTTGAATTATAAATTATTTAAAAAATTTTTTTTGAAAAATTTACAAAACGTTTTTTGCAACGTGTCAATGCAACGTAATAAAACGACAACGCTAAGTTGAGAATCATCTGAACTATTTTATTGTTTGGTTGTATATAAGTTGTAGCGCTCTGGGACTTTTTGGCTCTAGCAAAAACTATGAGTTCCACAAAATTTTTTGTGGCAATTATAAACTTTGAAATAAATTACCTATCGAAAGACACCAAAAATAATATATAAAATAGTTTTAATTTATGCGTTAAAGTGTACAAACATGAAAAATTTTCCAAAGCTCGGCTATTACTATGAGACAAATATTTTATTAAAAATATATTTTGCTAATTTCTTTGATCTTTAGTCTTTCTGTCAATATAATCGAATTTTCTTAGAAATGAGTAGCAAAGTCTAGAGCCAAAAAGTTCGAAAGGGTGTTTTTGCGCCAAATTTGACTAGATTTAGAAAATTTACAATATTTTATTACTTGGTGTATTACAAATCGTCACGAAATGGGTGCAAATACAAATATTTTAAGAATGATACTACTCTGGGTCTTTTTAGCTCTAGCAAAAACTATGAGCTTCACAATTTTTTTTGTACCAGTTACAAAAACTGCAATAAATTGCCTATTGAATGACACCAAAAACAATGTATAAAATAATTTTATTTTATGCGTTAAAGTGTACACAAACTTGTAAAATTTTTCCAAGCTTAGGGCTTACTACTGAGACAAATAAATTGTCAAAAATATACTTTACTAAATTCTTTGATCTTAACTCTTTTTGTTAGTATAATTGAAATTTCTTAGAAATCAATATCAATGTCTGGAGCCAAAAAGTTCGAAAGCCTGTTTTCTTCGTTTTTGCGCCAAACTTGACAAAGTTTAGAAAATGTACAAAAGAATCTCAGCAATTACTTATTTTATTGTTACAATTTTGGATGCACTTTTGGTAGATTTTGCTATTATTTTCGACGACTCACATTTACTATTTTAACTTTAATGCAGCAAAATTGAAAGAGAAACCTAACCAAGGATAACTTCTTTTTTATAAAAAGTTGTTGCGTTTTTTAGTTCGCATGCGTTCTTGAAGTAATTTCTTTACGTTAATTAGATAACGCAATGATTAGTAATCGCGCTTGAAGATAATTTGTTTTATTTAATATTTACTTGCGTTGTAAAAATGTAAAAATTATATAAAATGTGAGATTTTGAAGATTTTCCAAATTTTATAAAATTCTTGCCAATTTTTAAATTCGAAATTTCACGGCGAGCTAAACTCTTGCAGTATAAAAACTTTTCACATAACTCCCCTAAACACTACTTGGTAGTCTCTTAAATAATTTTATTATCTCCAGTCAGTTTCGTGATTCTTCGTAAAAGTTTAAAAAAATTGATTCGCTGATTGTACTTTGTCGAAAGTTTGAATGCGATTTTGTTGCAATTTTACTCTTCTCCAAACTATTTGGAAAAATTTGTATTTTTGTATATTGCCCTTCGCTCTATTTAATTAGAATTGTTATTTGCATTAATGGAGAGGAGTGCAATTAACTGCGCTTAAATACTTTAAAATATCGAAATTTTATTGTTAAATGTCGCTATAATTAATTTTTTGAAATTTATTTAAAAACAAAAATGTTATAACAAAATCTTAAAATCTTTGAATTTGTCGGTTGAAATTTTGGTTATTTACATTTTCAAAATCGACCCATTCTCATGTTGAGCCTCAAATTTCAAGTTTTTCTGGTAAATTTCTTTGTAACGATCATTGAACATTTGTTGATTTTTTTCAAAAACCACGTCCCATTTTTCTAAAATCAAAAAACTTGTAAAAACACAAAAATAAATTTTCAACTCACCTGTAAGTTCTTGAATCGAGTCTAATTTGCCACCATAATCACTAGGCAAACACTCTTTTGGATAAATTTCATAAAGCGATGTCAAGTCGTCATGGATTTTAATCTAAAACTATTTTTTAACCAAAAAATTCCAAATTTCAAAATCATACAATTGAGCAGAGTTCTCCTGGCAATGAAAGCTTTATGGTTTCCATAATTAAATTCATAGAAGGTGGACAATTAAAAAAATCGAAACTTTTAGGTCTGGTCGAGTAGACTTTCTAAAAAAAAATTAATTTTTGTTTCTAAATCGTTTCAATTTTACCGTGTACAACGTTGCAAAATTTGAAACACCTGCTGCCGTTATTTTCGGTACGTGATGCGGAGAAAAATTTCCAAAATCAACTAAAAGTCGATCTCCAATACTGTAATCGTTTCTTAGCAAAATTTCTAAAATCAACGCGATAAACTTTATAGATTCCGAAACATCGTAAAGTTCAGGATCATCACTTTCGAGTCTGTAGAAAGCAATGCGTTCTGATTTAGGTGTTAAGCGCGGCAATGGCAAAAAAACGCTGAAAATCAGAACAACAAAATTTTTTGAAAAAAAAACAATAAGAAATCTCACGTGTTTTGGCCACTCGGTACCATATTTTCGTTGTTTTCTTGGTAATATTCTTTGAGAATTTTTCTGATTGTGTAATATTCCTCCAATTTTTTTTTGGCTTCCTCTATTTTAAACTCGCTTCTCAAAAGTAGACGCTCCAAAAAATCGTCGTCTATTCAGCAATATTTTATTAATTAACTAACTGAAAATAAATTGGTTACACACCTTGATTTTTGGGTAAATCTTTCTGTTGTTGAATCCATTTCTTCAAAATTGCGATTTTTTCTTTAATTGCCGTTTCAGTCACTTGAAAATAGTTTCTTACAAAAGCGACGTCTTTTTCGGTATATCGAAGCACTTCCATTATTGAAATCAAAAATTTTTACTTCGTAAGTAAAAGTGGTTTTTGTAACTTCCAACAAACGTTGAAACTAATTGCGTTTTGCTGCAGAAATTTTAATTTATAATAACAAGAAAAGGGGCGGATATCTCGGTAAGTTCATGAGGTGCATCAAAATTTCCGATATCGGCAGCTAAAATTAAAATAATCTTTTGGCCCATACGATTTGGTGACTTTTGTTATCTTCTGTGTCGCATGAGTGGCACATATTATGTAATTGTGCACTCTTCATAAGATGTTTACAATTTACATTGCTGAAGCTGGTGCATTAATAACAAACAATATTTACAAAAAAAATTATCTTATCTTCAAAATAATTAAAATTTCTGTGACGTTGGGCTTTGATTTTGAGTCAAATAATTAATTTCGGTTCCGATTGAAGACATTAGTGTAAAAATAATTTTTATCTTTCGTGTTTATGAAACTTGTTTTTAAATTTAATTTGCAATAAACTTTTTCGATTTTCGACGATCTACTTTTTGCAAACAAACTCTTTCCGGTCTGCAACAAAATTTTTCTTATTGTTCAAATTATTTGTGTAAGTTAAAGCAAATTTTGCTACCATTTTTGGGATTTGAAAATTTCATAACTCGAAAAAAGCGCAAAAAGTTTAAAATGACGACACTTAGTTATGGAAATTTTTGGAAATGTTTCTAAAAATGTCGTAATTATTGAAGCTGAAAATTTTGAATATTTTAACCGAAACTTTTGCTCAAATTTGGAAAACCCAAGCAATTTTTGATAACCGCAGCGCTACATTCTACTTGAGTTTTGATTAAAGTGAAGCAAATTGTTTGACGGCAAAATTGTACTTGTTAAGCAATTGTAAGATTTTAAATTTTGGAAATTTTGGCTTTCATCCAAGTTTACCAAAATTTAAATTATTGATGGTGATGTAACAAGAAACAAATTTTGGCACAATTTTTGATATTCGATTATTTCGAATCTGGGAGAGAATTCAAAATTTTGAATTTTTTGGTTTTCCAATATCGACATAATTTGGATTGATTTTAAGTTAAATTTGCATTAGTGGTAATTCTTCAGATAGAAAATTTTAAGTTGCGTAGCCAAAAATTTTGTTGAAATTAGAAAAATTTGAATATGTACCTAACTTAATATTTTGATAACCGAATTAATTAGGGACAATACTTGTGCTTGTTAAAAATTATTAACTTTTAAATTTTGGAAATTTTGTAATTTTGATTTTAATCGCAATTTAATTGAAATTCTTCTGCGGATGTAACAAAATAAAAAACCGAAAGCACAAAAGTACAAAACATTGAAACCAAGCTGCCGAAAGCTAAAGAAGATCTACATAGAATTTAGATAAGATACAAAGAGATTTAATAAAAAAAGTAACGTAGTGGGGGTACACAAAAATCAAGATAAAGTCGCGAATTTTATATTTAACAAATTTGTATAAAATCACTGCAAATTTCCTCTAAGAGACGCAATATAGAACCCAAAGCAAAGAAGCTAAAAAGTTACAATTATGTTGAAAATAAGAAAAAAGCAAACATTTTCTTTAAAGATTTCAAATGGCAGGGACTCCGAATTTAAGTCCTTAAAGAAATTTTTCAGGTTAAGCTTCCACTTTTAAGTCTTTTTGGGAAATGTCTTTGTAACAGGCGCTAAATAATTTTTGATTTTTTTCAAAAACCGGGTCCCATTTTTCTGAAATTCAAAAAACTTGTAAACGTCCAAAAAAAATGTCAACTCACCTGTAAGTTTTTGAAACGACTCCAATTTGCCGCCATAATCACTAGGCAAACACTCCTTTGGATAAGTTTCATAAAGCGTTGTCAAGTTGTCATGAATTGTAATCTAAAAATATTTTTTAACCAAAAAATTCCAAATTTCAAAAGCATACTATTGAGAAGAGTTCCTCTGGCAATGAAAGCTTCATGGTTTCCGTAATTGAATTCATAAAAGGTGGACCATTAAGAAAATCAAAACTTTTAGGTTTCGCCGAGTAGACTTTCTGAAAAAAAATGAATTTTTGTTTCAAAACCGTTTTAATCTTACCGTGTACAACTTGGCAAAATTTGATACACCTGCTGTCGTTAATTTCGGCACGTGTTTAGGAGAAACTTTTCCAAAATCAACCAAAACTCGATCTCCGATACAATAATCGTTTCTTATCAAAATTTCTGACATTAACGCCATAAACTTTATAGTTTCCGTAATGTCGTAAAGTTCAGGATCAGCACTTTCCAGTCTGCATAAAATAATGCGTTCTGCTTTAGGTGTTAAACGCGGCAATGGCAGAAAAGTTCTGAAAATCGGAACAACAAATTTAAAAAAAAAAACAACACGAAAACTCACGCGTTTTGGTTAGTTGGTATCATATTTTCGTTGTTCTCTTGGTAATATTCTTTGTGAGATTTTCTAATTGTGTAATATTCCTCCAATTTTTTTTTGGTTTCCTCTATATTAAACTCGTTTCTCAAAAGTATACGCTCCAAAAAATCATTGTCTATTCAGCAAATAATTTATTAATTTGTTTATAACCAGAAATAAATTGATAACACACCTTGATTTTTGGGTAAATGTTGCTGTTGTTGAATCCATTTCTTCAAAATTGCGATTTTTTCTTTAATTGCCGTTTCAGTCACTTGAAAATAGTTTCTTACAAAAGCGACATCTTTTTCGGTATATCGAAGTACTTCCATTATCGAAATCAAAAAAAATTACTGTGTAAGTAAAAGAGGTTTTTGTAATTTTCAACAAACGTTGAAACTAATTGCGTTTTGCTGCAAAAATTTTAATTTATATTTGCAAAAAAATGGGCGGATATCTCGGTAAGTTCATGAAGTGCATCAAAATTTCCGATATCATCAGCCAAAATTAAAATAATCTTTTGGCCCATACGATTTGGTGACTTTTGTTATCTTCTGTAACGCATAAGTGGCACTTATTATGTAATTGTACACTCTTTATTGGTTGTTTACAATGTATATTGATTAAGGTGGTGCATTAATAACAAACAGAAGCAATATTTACAAAAAAAAAGAAAAAAATTATTTTATCTTCAAAGCAATTAAAATTTCTTTGGCGTTGGGCTTTGACTTTGACTCAGATAATTAGTGGAAAAATTAATTTTATTCTTCGTGTTTATTAAACTTTTTTTTAACTGAATTTGCAGTAAACTTTTCTGATTTTTGACGATCCACTTTATGGCAAACAAACTCTTTGCGGTTTGCAACAAATTTTTTTTATTATTAAAATTATTCATGCAACTTAAAACAAATTCAGTTAGCATTTTTTGGATTTGAAAATTACATAACTCGAAGGAGCAAAAGGTTTTAAGTTTCGACACTTAGTTTTGGAAATTTTTGGATTGTTAATATAAATTAATGATTCTAGAAATGTCGTAATTATTGAGATATAAAATTTTGAATTTTTTGGTTCTCCAATATCGGCATATTTTGGATTAATTTTAAAATTTAAATTTGCAAGAGTGGTAATTCTTCAGATAGAGAATTTAACTTGTGTAGCCAAAAATTTTATTGAAATGGGAAAAATTTAAGTAGGTCACTAACTTTATATTTTTGATAACCAAATTAATTTGGGACACTACTTGCACTTGTTAAAAATTGTTAACTTTTAAATTTTGGAAGTTTTGTAATTATGATATTAATCCAAATTTAATTAAAATTCTTTTAACATAAAATAAAAAATCAAAAGCCCAAAGGTACAAAAAATTAAAACTAAGCTGCCGAAAGATGAAACAGACTTACATAAAATTTAGTTCATATACAAACAGATTAAATAGAAAAACTAACGTAATGGGGGGACCCAAAAATCAGGTTAAAGACGTAAATTTTATATTTAACAAATTTGTATAAAAAACACTGGAAACTTCCTCTCAGAGATGCCATGTGGAACCCAAAGCGAAATAGCTAAAAAAGTTACAATTACGCAGAAAAAAAAAGCAAAAATTTTCTCATAAAGAATTCAAATGGCAACCTGCCATTTAAATTTAAGTTTTTCAAATAGTTTTCTCAGATTGAGCTTCCACTTTCAAGTCTTATTGGGAAATGTCCTTGTAACAAGCGCTAAATAATTTTTGATTTTTTTCAAAAACCGCGTCCCATTTTCCTAAAATCCAAAAATTTGTAAAACACAAAAAAAAATTTCAACTCACCTGTAAGTTTTTGAAATGACTCCAATTTGCCACCATAATCACTAGGCAAACACTCTTTTGGATAAATTTCATAAAAAGATGTTAAGTTGTCATGAATTTTAATCTAAAAATTTTATTTACCCTCTAAAAATACGAAATTTAAGAATCGTACCATTGAGAAAATTTTCTCCGACACCGAAACTTTTATGATTTCCATAAATAAATTTATAAAAGTGGGACAGTTGATGAAATCGAAACTTTTAGGTTTTCCCGAATAGATTTTCTGAAAATTTTTGTTAATTTCATTTTTAAAATTGTTATAATTTTACCATATATAAGGTAATGAGTTTCGCAACACTTTCTGGGGTATATTTCGGTAGATGATTTTTGGTAAAATTTCGAAAATCAACTATAAGTCGATCTGCGATACTGTAATCGTTTCGAATCAAAATTTCTAACATTAACACAACAAATTTGAAAATTTCCTCAATTTCGTAATCTTCAGGATCATCGCTTTCGATTCTCAACAAAATAATACGTTCTGATTTAGGTGTTAAAAGCGGCAATGGCAGGAAAACACTGAAAATTAAATAGAAACAAAACTATCAGTTTCATTAAAAAACAATTCTCACCCATTTTGGCGAGTTGGCACCCTATTTTCGTTGTTTTCTTGATAATATTCTTTGTAAATTCTTTTCATTGTGTAGTAATTCTCCAATTTTTCTTTGGCTGCCTCTACTCTAAATTCGCTTTTCAAAAGCTGACGCTCCAGAAAATCATCATCTAAAGCAAGCAAAGAATTTCGAATTTATTAGAAGTAAAGTGATTACAGACCTTGATTTTTGGGCAAATGTTTCTGTTGTTGAATCCATTTTTTCAAAATTGCAATATTTTCTTTAATTGCTGCTTCAGTCACTTGAAAATAGTTTCTTACAAAAGCGACATCTTTTTTGGTATATTGAAGAACTTCCATGATTGAAATCAAACAATTTCTTGTTATCTGCAACAGACGTGGGAGCTAATTGTCGTCCGATGCAGCAAAGTTAAATTATATTGACCGGAAAAGGGGCGGATATTTCGGTAAGTTCATGGGCTGAATCAGAATTTGCGATAGCAGCAACAAAATTAAAATAATCACTTGGCCCATGCACTCAACAATAATTATTTATTTCTGTTTATCCTTAACGTAACGTATTATGCAATTTTGTATAGAGAAACAAATTTGTTTTCATTAGGGCTAATTAAAATTAAAAAAATATTTTCACCTCTAAAGTGATAAAATTTCTGGCGCCTTGGTCTTTCGTTATCTGCTAATATAGAATCGTATGATAATTTACCTGCGGAAAATTTGATTGATTGGATTATTAAAAATACTCGATGACGTTCTCACTCAAAGTCTTTGCCCCACTTTCATTTTTGAGGATCTCGAAAAATGGAAAAATTTTGAAATTTTTATATTAAATTTTATAAAATTGAGTCTGTTAATGAGAATCAATTAACGCATTACTAGAAAAAATTGCAACTCTTTAGGAAGGGAATTCTGAATTTTAGAGTCAAAATGTTGTTCAATTCCAATTTTTGTTTTATAAAATTTTCAATTTTTTAGTACAAAACCACACTCTACTTTTGGACTTTTACTAAAATTTGATTCAAAAATATTTTATTTATGACTTTTGATGATTGAGACCCAAATTCCATGATCAGGTAATTGAGTTTCGTCAAAAAAACCGCATCAAAGGACTTAAAATTTAAAATCCAGAATTAGTTTCTTAAACCTGCTTAGTTATTAAAATTTTATTTAAAGACAATAATATACAAAAAAAAAAATTCAAAATTTTTGAGTTGCTGGTCAAAATATTTTAAGCTGACCCGTTTACAGGTTGAACCAATTTCAAATTTTCCTTAGAAATGTCTTGGTAATGTAAATTTTGATTGAAGATAAATAAAATTTGTTGATGACGTAGCTGGAAACCTAATTCTATGGCACTCTATTACCTTTGAAGATCTCAAATTTACAACAACATTGAAAATTTTAGAATTATTTACGTTAACTTTTAAAAATTTTAGTCTTTTAATAAGAATTAAGTAACGCATTATTCGAAAAAGTTGTAATTTTTTAAATGAAGAATCCTGAATTTTAGAGCCAAAAATGTTGTTCAGTTTCAGTTTTAGTCTCAAAATTTTGAATTTTTTCAGATAATTTTTGCAAGATATTTTCAATTTGTTAATACAAAATCGAACATAAAAATCGGTCTACTTGTCAAGATTTACTTCAAAATTTTTTGGTTATAAAATATTTTCGAAAAGTCAATTTGGCGTTTTTGTTGGTTCAGTAAATAAGTCAAAAAAATATAAAAATACAAAATTAAGGCATCAAAGAATTTAAAGTTTATTATCCAAAATCTTTATTGTTAAATCTTCTTAGTTTCAACTTTCAAAAATTGCTGGTCAAAATTTTGATTATTATAAAAATTTTCATTTTTTAACTTGACCCGTTTTCAGGTTCCTGGAAAATTTCCTTGTAACATTCATTGAACAGTTGTTGATTTTTTTCGAAAACCACGTCCCATTTTTCTAAAACAAATAGAACTTGCAGAAACAGATAAACAATTTTTGAAATTACCTGTAAGTTTTCGAAACGACTCCAATTTGCCGCCATAATCACTAGGCAGACACTCTTTCGGATAAATTTCATGAAGAGATGTAAAATTTTTATGAATTTTAATCTAAAAATATTTTGTTAACCAAAAAATACCAAATTCAAAAATCATACCATTGAGTAGAGTTCGTCCGGCAATGAAAGTTTTATGGTTTCCGTAAATAAATTCATAAAAGCGGGACAGTTGATAAAATCGAAACTTTTGGGTCTTCCCGAATAGATTTTCTGAAAACCTTTATCAATTTTAGTTTCAAAATTGTTATAATTTTACCATATAGAGCGTAATAAATTTCGAAACGCTGTCTGCAGTAAATTTCGGTACATGATCTTGGGAAAAATTTCCAAAATCAACTAAAATTCGATCTGCGATACTGTAATCGTTTCGAAACAAAATTTCCAAAACTAACACTACAAACTTAAAAATTTCCTCAATATCGTAAGCTTCAGGATCATCACTTTCAAGTCTGTAGAAAATAATGCGTTCTGATTTTGGAGTTAGTAAAGGCAATGGCAGTAAAACTCTGAAAACCAAATTGGCAGCAAAATTTGAAATTTTCAGTAAAAGTACTTACGCGTTTTGGCGAGTTGGCACAATTTTTTTGTTGCTTTCTTGATAATATTCTTTGTGAGTTTTTCGAATTGTGTAATAATCCTCCAATTTTTTTTTGGCTTCCTCTATTTTAAAGTCGCTTCTCAACAACTGGCGCTCCAAAAAATCATCATCTAAACAAGCAAACAATTTCGAATTTATTACAAGTAAAGGGATAACAGACCTTGATTTTTGGGTAAATGTTTCTGTTGTTTGATCCAATTCTTCAAAGTTGCGATATTTTTTTTAATCGTGGTTTCAGTCGCTTGAAAATAGTTTCTCACAAAAGCGACGTCTTTTTCGGTATATTGAAGTACCTCCATGGTTCGAATCAAGAATTTGTTACGGTATTGTCACTGTTTCAATTTCTTTTGTACGTTCCAATAAAGTGGAAATTAATTGTCGTGCACCTTATATTTAGAAGAAAAGGGGCGGATATCTCGGTAAGTTCATGGGTTAAAGCAAAATTTGTGATACCAATTACAGATTAGCCCATATCACCGAGTAATTTTTATTGTTATCATTTCTTCAGCACCAATACAATTATAAGAGTAAAAATAAATTTTGTTATTATTCGCACTTATGCAATTATTTATTTAATATTTTTTTCAAATTTTGACGATGTGCTTTAATGTAAACAGTCTCTTGATGGTATCAAGATTTCGATTTTTGACGATATTATTTCAACTGAAAACAAATTTCGCACCACTTTTTGAGGATTTCAAATCTGAAAAAAATGCAAAATTAAAATTTTTGACATCCAGTTGTGGCCAACTATTATCAAGAGGTAAATCACGCTTTTTTAGGGATAGTGATAATTTTTTAGACAGAAAATTGTAAATTGATTCATCAAACTTTTTGTTGAAATTTCAAAAATTCAAGTACCTACTTTTCCATTTTTGATCACCGTGGAGCTAAAATCCACTAAATTTCAGTTAATTTAAAGCAGAGACTTGCCTTTTTTGATCTTTTTAGTTGTAGACTTTTGGCAGCTTCAAAGTTGAGGACCAGTTAATTGTAGCCTTGTGAATTTTAAAAATTTTAAAATTTGATAATTATACGAATTTGACAGAAACTCCGTGCAGATATTTTGAAAAAATCAAAGTTAAGTGGTTAAAAAATATCCAAAAAATTAAATTGTTTGGATTTAAACAGCTAAAAATGTAATAAAAATAAGTTTTGGCTATTGGTTGCAATTTCAGATATAAATAAAAAATAATTTATTAGAATTTTATTAAAAAATTTGTATGGCGCTTGTAAGTTTGAGCATAACCAAATTGAATTGTGAAGCCTAAAGTTTCCAAAAAAAATAAGTTTTTGAATTTTGGTAAATTTTGATTAATTTAAAATTTTGAAAATTATTTATTCAAATTTAAAAAAAAATGATCCGAAGTAACTCAAAACTAATTTCGAAGGCCCAAATCAACATTTAGTTTGTTTTCTAAAATTAATAGCGCTTACCAATTTTTGGCAATTAATTTAGAAAATGTGTGCCATTAAAATTTTAATATTTTCAGAAATCAAAATTTTCTTTCCCTAGCAATCCTTGGCATTTTGACAGATTTTTTATTTTTTTTGAAAAATTAGATTCTACTATTAAGGTCTAATACTTTAGTACAGTTAAAGACTTTTGAGTTTCTAAATATTTTATTAAACAGATGTGTAAAAAAATTGAAATTCGGAATTTTTCAGTATCAAATTTTCTGGGAGAGAAGGAAGGAACTTCCAAAATCAAGGAAGAAATTTTTAGCTCGTAACTTGTTTTTTTTTCTCTAGCAATTTTTAAAGATTTAAAAAAAAATTCAGATTTCACTATTGAAGTTTAATGCTTTAGTACAGTTACGGACTTTTGAGTTTTTAAATATTTTATTAAACAAATTATGTGCAAAAAAAATTTAAATTCGAAATTTTCAAGTTTTAAGTTTCTTTAATTTAATTTTAAAATAAGATTTTTTGAAAAAACCAAAGAAACTTTCAAAATTTTTGAAGAAATTTTCAGCTCTAATTTGCTTTCTCAAAATTCCGTAGTTTTCACTCTGAGTTTGTTCCGTTAAATCGTTTTCGTAATTTGGGTGTTAATAAACTTTTTTCTATTTCAATAAAGTTCAAAAACTTGGAAATTTGCCCAAGAAAATCTAAATTTTTTTATTAATGTGCGTGCACTCTTTAAATGACCCATAATATCCACAAATTTGATTATTTCTCAGAGAATTAAAAAAAATTATACCAAGAGAGAGGAGTCTATCTGAAAAAAAGTTTTCCTTGACACTACAACTTATTTTAAAAAATCAATTACGACAACATTATAATAAAGAAAAAAATTTGTGGATTTTGTCGAACACCCTGTAAATATGGACTCGAACTTTTTTAACAATTTTTTTTTATTCGATCCTACACAATTTTTCATCCAACTGAACAATTTTCCGTAAAACGTAAGAAATAACTTTACGAAATGTTTTTACAATTTTTCTCAATAATTCAGCGAACGCTAACAAAAATAAAGTTGTCTCTATAATTCTTCTAGTAGAACTCCTGCAATCCAACATTTTCATCCATTATTTATAGTTAGTCTACCAAAACAGTTCAAGACGAGAAAATGTGAAGCAAACGATTAAAAAACAACCTCGCTTGCCATCAAGAAACGGCGTAACGTTTGCGATAACATTCCAGGTTTTTGTTAAAATTCCTCTGTTTACGTTTTGTAGTTGTAGTTGAATCGTTTTCGTGTTTCGTGGTGTTAATAATTTTTTTTAATTTCAGCAAAACTGTGAAACGTGGGGTGTTGCCGAAAAAGAAAAAGCAAGACAACTTTAAGGGGGTGAGTGAATTTTTAACTCTTTTGCAAGTTATTTACAATTGGAAGCCTTCGGTAATTGGACTTTAATAATTTTGCTCTACAATTAAAATTTCCATGTTATTTCAAAGAAGTTGAGGCAGTTAAAATTATTGCCAAAACTATTAAGGACGAAACGTAAAAGAAGCGAGCAAGAATATTTCAAATTTTTTTAAAATTTGTTTAAGACGAAATTTAGGCAATATTGACGCCAAACTCTTGCAAAATTCTAATGGTGTTAAGTCTTTGGAAATAGTTAGAAAATAAATTAGAAAAGTCCCAAAAATATTACAAATTTTTGGTCAATCTAAACTTAAATTCTTAAAAGTATCGTAAACCCAAAATAGTTTTGTTGAGGTAGATTTGCCACTCTGGAAATGAAGAAATTTGATAATTTTTTTTTGATTGAAGGAAGTTAGAAAAATTGTCACTTTTGACATCCACTTCCATTTCTTAGCGTGCACGTCCTATACTCAAAATATTTTTTAAACTTTTGTTAATGCTCGAAATTTCAAAATTACCCAAAAAAAAATTTTCGAGGTTTTAGTATTGACACCCACTTATGAATTAATTTTCTTTCTTTCTGCAAATTTATGAGCAACTTTCAATTATGCAACCTCTGGAAATGCGTCCTGCTATTAGTCAGATAAATTAAAACTCTTGAAAAAATTAAAATCGACGACCTTTATTTGTTTAAAATTTATACGCACAAAATAAATGCAACAAAATTAAGTTTGCTGGTCGAAATTTTGGTTGTCAACCAAAATTTAAGTTTTTAGAGCGATCCTTTCGGGTTGAACCTGCATTTTCAGATCTTCCTGGTGGATGTCCTCGTAACAAGCTTTGAACAATTGTTGATTTTTTTCAAAAACCACGTCCCATTTTTCTAAAAACCAAAAAACTTGCAGAAACACAGAAAAGTCTTCAACTCACCTGTAAGTTTTTTAAACGACTCCAATTTGCCACCATAATCACTCGGCAAACACTCTTTGGGATAATTTTCATAAAAAGATGCCAAATTGTCATGAATTTTGACCTAAAACAATAATTTACTTCCAATAGTACCAAATTTAAAAATCCTACCACTGAGTTGAGTTCTTCTAAAAACGTCAGCTTGACAGTTTCCATAACTGAATTCATACAAGGGGAACAGTTGATAAAATCAAAAGTTTTAGGTCTTGCCGAATAAACTTTCTGAAAATTACTTTAAATTTCTCTTTTAAAATTGTTGTAATTTTACCATGTAGAGGGTAGAGAAATTTGATACAATAGATGCAGTCACTTTTGGTACGTGATTAATGGAAAATTTTTCACAATCAACAATAAATCGATCTCCGATACTGTAATCCTTTCTTATCAAAATTTCGAACATTAACACCATGAATTTCAAAATTTTTTCGAGATCGTAAACTTCAGGATCATCACTTTCAAGTCTGTAGAGGATAATGCGTTCTGATTCAGGAGTCAGTAACGGCAATGGTAGGAACATTCTAAAAATTAAATCGAAACAGAATTTTGAAGTAAAAGTAATTGCCACTACTACTTACCCGTTTTGGCGAGTTGGCACAATATTTTCGTAGTCCTTTTCGTAATATTCCTTGTGAATTTTTCGAATTGTGTAATATTGCTCCAATTTTTTTTTGGCTTCCTCTATTTTAAAGTCGCTTCTCAACAACTGACGCTCCAGAAAATCGTCATCTAAACGAGCAAAGAATTTTTTATTAATTTACTAGGAGTAAATTGGTAACAAACCTTGATTTTTGGGTAAATGTTTTTGCTGCCCGATCCATTTTTTCAGAATTGCGATATTTTCTTTAATCGCGGCTTCAGTCACTTGAAAATGTTTTCTTATTAGAGCGACGTCTTTTTTGGTATACTGGAGTACCTCCATGGTTCGAATAAAAAATTTATTAACTTTCAATGGGTTTAGAAAATTTCTTGTAATTCACAATAATTTTGGAAAATTATTGTTGTCAACTACAGAAAAATTGAGTTATATTGGCAAAGAAAGGGGCGGATCTCTCGGTAAGTTCATGGGGTGAATCAAAATTTACGATACCAGAGACCAAATTAAAATAATCATTTAGCCCATGTCACTTTTTCATTTTTATTGTTATCTTCGCTTCAGCTTGAATGTCACGTATTATGCAATTGTGCACTTGTTAAGGCGCCTCCAAAATTTAATTTAATTATTATTGATTGAAATAATGTTGCAGTAGCAAACAGGAGCAACTCATACTAGAAATAGAAGAGCAAATTCTTTTTAATGAGAGCTAATTAGACTAAAAATGTGATCTTATCTTTGAAATGATAAAATTAACCTCGACTTCTGTTGACAAAAATACTAACGAGAAGATTAGGGCAAAAATAAATTTTGTTGTTTAAATATTTTTTTTAATGAAATTTTTTCAAATTTAGCACATTTTGAAAATTTTAATTTCAAAATAGGAACTACTTTTCTAATCATAAAGCTTTTTGCCCATACAACGTACCTTCAAATTTAGCTAATATGTTGATTTTCTAAAAAAACTTCCTCATAAGGCCAAAATGAAATTTTTGAGATGGTAATTAAAACTTTAAAGTGCCATAGTGTTGAAAGTAGAAGTCCAAATTCAAAACTAGGGAGTGAGTTGCGTTAGGCAAACTGAGTTTCATGTAGTAACATTGTAAAAAGACTTTAGAAGATTTTGAAAATTTTGGGGAAAAAAAATAAAAATTTTCAAAAATCTAAAATTTTTGTTGTGCCAACTCAAATAGCAATTTATAATGCGGTTTGCGTTGCTAATTACGTATCTGCATTCGGTTTCTCTATTTTGGCAATAGATTTAGAGTATTTCAAAAAAGATTACAAAAGTCAAATTTTTGCAAAATTCAAACCTTGATAACTTCTAGAGTTTTTGAGTCACACCGTGTACAAAGACATCCAGTTATTCAAAATTTAAAGGGCTTTCTAACGAATCTACAATATGGGTTTTGAGATGGCAAATAAAATTCCTCAATTTTTTACCAATGCTCAGTGAGTTTTGAAGTGCCATAACTTCGAAAGTAGAAGTCCAAACTAAAAACTAGCGACAGCGTTGCGTGAGGTGATCTCAACACTATAAAATTAAACCATAAAATCACTTTAAAAATGTCAATATTTTCAACGTTTTTTTCTATCTCAACGATAAAAATTTTAAAAAATGCTAAAATTGCCACCAATCATTCTGAACCATAAAAAATAATATTTTCGGACGTAAACAGTGTCTCTGATATCATTTTCGTATTCGGCTCGTCCATTCGAATGATAGATTTTCGAAATTTTATAAAAGAACACAAAATCATAAATTCTTCTGATATTCAAATCTTCATAAATAAGAACGTTTTTAATTTATTTTGAATGCAAGAACTTGACCTTAATCGACATTCAAGGAGCTTTTTAACAAGACTAAAATGACGGAGCTGCCACTGTAAATAATGAAGTAGAAATTTTCAATTTTGATCAAAATATTGCTCCAAATTTTTGTCTCTACATCTGTCGATGAAAATTTTCAAAAATGCTAAAATGGAAATCCATTGCTTTGAGCTAACAAAAAAAATATTTTCGAATGTAATGAGAGCCTCCGATCTCGCTTATGCACCTGGATTTCACACTAAAGTGATGGATCTACAGAATTTTACAAAAGATTACAAAAATAATTTTTTATACAAAATTTTGGACAAAAAATTCAAATTTTCATAACATCAAAATGAACAGCCCAACTTGAAAATCGGCGGCTGCCTTAAATTAGACGAACCAAATATTATAAATTGATATCATAAAATTGTTTAAAAAAATTTGAAAACTTTGTATCAAAAATTGTACAACATACTCAGACAACTAAAATTTACAGAAATGCCAAAATCATTTTCAGCAACGATTTTGATATTTTCCAATGTAATTCGTGTTGCTAATGTCGATTTTGTACATCTTGTTCATCTGAAGGATATATTTCGCATATTTTATAAAAAACGCAAAAAAAACTTTTTTTTCCAATATTCTACCCTCGATTACTTTTAGAGTTCTTGAGCTATTGCGAACGCAAGGACATGCAAATAATCGACATTCAGAAGGCTTTCAAATATGCTTAAGATAAAAGTCTTGGCTCTTTAAGTAGAATAGCTAACATTTTTATTGTTGATAGAATTTTAAAAATCTTGTCCTGAGATTCAAATTGTTATAATTGCGAAAATGGAAGTCCAAATTAGACTGAATATTATGAAATGACTTCAAAAAAAGGTCCTAGGAAATTTAGAGAATTTTTAGTAAAAAATTTGGCACTTACTCATTTGATCTAAATTTTCAAAAATTCCAAATTTATTTTGTGCCAACGCAAATAATTATTTCTAATGCGGTTTATGTCGTCGGTTACGCACCTGGACTCGGTTTGTGGATTTAAGCAATATATTTTGAGTCTTTAATAAAAGAACACGAAACTCAATTTTTTTCAAAATTCAAGTCTCGATAAATTTTTGAGGTTATGAATCACTTCGAATTTAAGGGTATTGTATTAATGGATATTTTAAGGGCTTTCTTATTAGTCTAAGATAAATGTCTTGAGGGAGTAAATAACAAACCTCAATTTTTTACCGTTGGTAGGAGTGAAATTCAAAATGCCATAACTTCGAAAGTAGAAGTCCTAAATAAAAACTAGAGACAGCGCTGCATTAAGCAAACTAAACGCTATAAAATAAAGCTATAAGATGACCTTCAAAATTTTCAATATTTTCAACTTTTTTTTTCTACCTCAATCGATAAAAATTTAAAAAAATGCTAAAATTAACACGATTCATTCTGAGCCATCAAAAATAATATTTTCTGACATAACCAGTATCTTTGATTTCATTTTCGTAATTGGCTTGTTTATATTAGCGATAGATTTTCAACATTTTATAAAAGAACACAAAAAAATAATTTTTGTTGATATTGAAATATTGATAACTAAGAGCATTTTTACATTATTTCGAATGCAAAAACATGAATTTAATTGACATTCTAGGAGCTTTATAATAAGCCTAAAAGGAGAGAGCTGTAATTGTAAATGAGTAAGTTGAATTTTTCAATTTTGATCAAATTTTGTCGAAATCTTTGCCTCGACCTCAATGGATAAAATTTTTTAAAAATGCTGAAATTAAAATCTAGTGCTCCGAGCTAACAAAGAGAAGATCTCCTAGTGCAATAAGAGTCTCCGATCACGTTTCTGTACTGGACTTTGGCATTAAAGTGATGGATTTACAGAATTTTACAAAAGATAACAAAAATAATTTTTTTACACTACTTAAACTTTGATAACTTCTAAAGCTCTTAGATCGCTTCTAGTACGTGAAGTTTATTTAACTCTATATTCAAAGGGATTTCTAGAGAATTGAAAACAAAAGTTTTACCTTTATAACTAGGAAAGTCGAATTTCTTAAGTTTTGCTCAAGAAATTCAAATTTTTGTAACTTTAAAATTAAAAATTTATTTTTTAAAATTAGCTACTGTATTAGGCAAGCCAAATATTATAAAACAAGATAATATTAGAGCCCTAGAAATATTTAAGAAAATTGACAAGGAATTGTTTTAATTTGTAAAATTTGCAACTTCTATTAAAAAAACTTTTGAATTTTTTTACAATCCTAATTGAAACATTTTTGCTACTCAAAAAAAAACATTCTTACCTCAAAGAAGGTTAGCAACTATTAATTAAAACGTCCAACTAAGTGATTATTTTATATTTTTTTCGAGGTAGGTAAATTAATATTTTCAAAATTATTTAAATATTTTTATTACATAAATTTTAAGTTTTCAGAATTGCTTTCGGGTTGAATCTTCCCTTCCAGTCATTCCTGGGTAATGTCCTTGTAACAAGCGTTAAACAGTTGTTGATTTTTTTCAAAAACCACGTCCCATTTTTCTAAAAACCCGAAAACTTGTAGAAACATATGGAAACATTTTCAAGTTACCTTTAATTTTTTGAAGCGACTCCAATTTGCCACCATAATCACTAGGCAAACACTCTTTCGGATAAATTTCATAAAGAGACGTCAAGTTGTCATGAATTTTAATCTAAAACATTTTATTTACTTCCAAAAGTACCGAAATTCTAAAATCGTACCAACGAGTAGATTTCTTCTGGAAACGAACGCTTGAAGGTTTCCATAAATGAATTCATATAAGTGGGACAGTTAAAAAAATCGAAACTTATCAGTGTCTCCGAATAAGCTTTCTGCAAAAAATGATTTTATTTCTCTTCCAAAATTGCTGCAATTTTACCATGTATAGAGTAGAAAAATTTGATGCACCACTTGCGGTTAATTTCGGAACGTGATCTACTGCAAAATTTCCCATATCAACTAGAAATCGTTTTCCGGTACTGTAATCGTTTCTGATCAAAATTTCTAAAACTAACATGATAAATTTTAAAATCTCTTCAATATCGTAATCTTCAGGATCTTTGCTTTCAATCCTGAACAAAATTATGCGCTCTGATTTGGGAGTTAAACGCGGCAACGGCAGGTAAATCCTGAAAAAAATAAACAAGAAAATCAACGTTTTCGTCTAACCGCTACTCACCCATTTTGGCGAGTCGGCACCAAATTGTCGTTGTTTTCTTGGTAATATTCTTTGTACTTTCTCCTAATTGTGTAATATTGCTCCAAATGTTTTTTGGTTTCCTCCATATCAAAGTTGTTTCTCAGCAACTGACGTTCCAGAAAACCATCATCTGTCCAACACAATTGCAAGAAATTATTACATCTTCAGAAATAGATTAATTGAAATCATACCTTGGTTTGCGGGTAAATGTTGTTGTTGTTGAATCCATTTCTTCAAAATTGCGACATCTTCTGTAATGGTCGCTTCAGTGATTTGAAAATAGTTTCTTACAAGAGCGACGTCTTTTTTGGTAAACTGGAGTATTTCCATGGTTCGAATAAGAAATTTATTACACTTCAATGGGTTTAGAAAATTTCTTGTAATTTACGACAATTTTGGAAAATTATTGTTGTCAACTACAGAAAAGTTTAGTTATATTGGTCGAGAAAGGGACGGATCTCTCAGTAAGTTTAAGGGGTGAATCAAAATTTACGATACCAGAGACAAAATTAAAATAATCATTTGGCCCATGTCACTTTTTATTATTATTATTATCTTTGCTTTCACTTAAATGTGACGTATTATGCAATTGTGCACTTGTTAAGGCGCTTTAGAAATTTAATTTAATAATTATTGATTGAAATAGTGTTGCACTAGCAAACAGGGGCAACTGATACTAGAAATAGAAGAGCAAATTCTATTTATTGAGAGCTAATTAGAACAAAAAATTTATCTTATCTTTAAAATGATAAAATTAACCTCGACTTCTGTTGACAAAAATGCTAACGAGAAGATAAGGGTAAAAATAAATTTTGTTGTGATCATAATGCTACTTGTCCATATACCGTACTTTAAAATTCAGCTAAAATGTTGATTCTTTAAAAAAACTTTCTCATAAGTCTAAAATGAAATTCTTTAGGTGGTGATTGAAGCTTTAAAGTGCCATAGTTTCGAAAGTAGTCGTCTAAATTCAAAATTAGCGAGTACGTTGCGTTAAACAAACTGAGTTTTATGTAGTGACATTATAAAATGACTCTGGGAGTGTTTGAAAATTTTGGACAAAAAAATTAAAATTTACAAATATTTAAAATTTTTGTTGTGGCAACCAAAATAGCAGTTCATAATGCAGCTTGCTTCGCTAATTACGTATCTGCATTCGGTTTCTCCATTTAAGCAATAGATTTCGAGTATCTAAAAAAAGATCACATAAGTTAAATTTTTGAAAAATTCAAATCTTGATTACTTCTAGAGCTTTTGAGCTACACCGTATACAAAGACATCCGGTTATTCAAAATTAAAATGTTTTTCTAATGAACCTGAAATATAGGTTTCGAGATGTTAAATAAAATTCCTCAATTTTTACCATTGGTCATAGTGAATTTTGAAGTGTCATAATTTCGAAAGTAAAAGTCCAGATTAAAAACTAGCGACAGCGTTACGTTAAGTAAATCCAACACTATAAAATTAAACCATAAAATCGCTTTAAAAAATGTCAATATTTTCAACCTTCTTTTTCTAACTCAATCGATAAAAAATTTCAAAAATGCTAAAATTGCCACCAATCATTCTGAGCCATCAAAAATAATATTTTCTGACGTAAACAATGTCTGTGGTATCATTATCGTATTCGGTTCGTATATTCGAATGATAGATTTTGGACATTTTATAAAAGAACACAAAATCATAAATTCCATGGTTCGAATAAGAAATTTATTACACTTCAATGGGTTTAGAAAATTTCTTGTAATTTACAACAATTTTGGAAAATTATTGTTGTCAACTACAGAAAAGTTGAGTTATATTGGCCGAGAAGAAGGCGGATCTGTCAGTAAGTTCATGGGGTGAATTAAAATCTACAATACCAGACACAAAAATAAAGTAATCATTTGGCCCATGTACTTTTTATTATTATTATTATCTTCGCTTTCACTTAAATGTGACGTATTATGCAAATGTGCACTTGTTAAGGCGCTTTAAAAATTTAATTTAATAATTATTGATTGAAATAATGTTGCAATAGCAAACTGGAGCAACTCATACTAGAAATAGAAGAGCAAATTCTATTTGTTGAGAGCTAATTAGAGCAAAAAATTTATCTTATCTTTAAAAGGATAAAATTAACCTCGACTTCTGTTGACAAAAATGAGAAGATAAGGATAAAAATAAATTTTGTTTTAATCATAATGCTTTTTGTCCATATACCGTACATTCAAATTCAGCTAAAATGTCGGTTCTTTAAAAAACTTTCTCATAAGTCTTAAATGAAATTCTTTAGGTGGTAATTAAAACTTTAAAGTGCCATAGTTTCAAAAGTAGAAGTCCAAATTCAAAACTAGCGAGTGCGTTGCGTTAAACAAACTGAGTTTCATGTAGTAACGCTATAAAAGGGCTTTAGGAGATTTTGAAAATTTTTGACAAAAAGATTAAAATTTTCAAAAATTTCAAATTTTTTATGTGCCAACCCCAATAGAAATGTATAATGCGGTTTGCGTCGCTGATTGCGTATCTGCATTCGGCTTCTCCATTTAAGCAAAAGATGTCGAATATTTAAAAAAAGATCACAAAAGTCAAATTTTTGCAAAATTCAAACCTTGATAACTTCTAGAGTTTTTGAGTCACACCGTATACAAACACTTTCAGTTATTCAAAATTTAAAGGGCTTTCTAATAAACCTAAGATATAGGTTCTGAGATGGTAAATAAAATTGCCCGATTTTTTACCATTAGTCAGAGTGAATTTTGAAGCGCCATAACCTCGAAAGTAGAGGTCCAAATTAAGTGAACTCAACATTATAAAATCAAACCATAGAATCGCTTTCAAAAATGTCAATATTTTGAACTTTTTTTTTTGACATCAGTCGATAAAAAATTTCAAAAATGCTAAAATTGCCACCAATCATTCTGAGCCATCAAAAATAATATTTTCTGACGTAAACAGTGTCTCTGGTACCATTTTCGTATTCGGTTCGTCCATTCAATTGATAGATTTTGGACATTTTATAAAAGAACACAAAATCATAAATTTTTCTGATATTTAAATGTTCATAAATAAGAACGTTTTTAATTTAATTTGAATTCAAACACCTGACTTTAATCGACATTCAAGGAGATTTCTAACAAGCCCAAAATTAAGTAGCTGCCACTGTAAATAAGAAAGTGGAAATTTTCGATTTTGACCAAAATATTGCTCCAAATATTTGTCTCTACCTCTTTTGATGAAAATTTTCAAAAATGCTAAAATGAAAATCTATTGCTTTGAGCTAACAAAAAAATATTTTCGAATGTAATGAGAGCCTTCGATCTCATTTATGCACTTGGATTTTATACTAAAGTGATGGATCTACAGAATTTTACAAAAGATCACAAAAATAATTTTTTTTACAAAATTTTGGCCAAAAAATTCAAATTTTCATAACATCAAAATTAACAGTCCAACTTGAAAATCGGCAACTGCCTTAAATTAGACGAACCAAATATTATAAATTAACATCATAAAATTGCTTAAAAACATTTGAAAACTTTGTATCAAAAATTGTACAACTTACTCAGACAACTAAAATTTACAGAAATGCCAAAATCATTTTCAGCAACGATCTTGATATTTTCCAATGTAATTCATGTTGCTAATGTCGATTTTGTACATCTTGTTCATCTGAAGGATATACTTCGCATATTTTATAATAAACGCAAAAAACTTTTTTTTCCAATATTCAACCCTCGATTACTTTTGGAGTTCTTGAGCTATTGCGAACACAATGATATGCCAATAATCGACATCTAAAGGGCTTTCAAATATGCTTAAGATGAAAGTCTTGGCTCTTTAAGTAGAATAGTTAACATTTTTATTGTTGATAGAAATCTACTTCTAGAATTTTAAAAATTTTGTTCTGAGATTCAAATTGCTTTAATTGCGAAAATGGAACTCTAAATTATACTGAATATTATGAAATGACATCAAAAAAGGTTCATAAAATTTAGAAAATATTTAGTAAAAAATTTGGCACTTACTCATTTGATGCAAATTTTCAAAAATTCGAAATTTATTTTGTGCCAACGCAAATAATAATTTCTAATGCGGATTATATCGTCGGTTACGCACCTGGACTCGGTTTGTGGATTTAAGCAATATATTTTGAGTCTTTAATAAAAGAACACGAAACTCAATTTTTTTCAAAATTCAAATCTCGATAACTTTTTGAGGTTATGAATCACTTCGAATATAAGGGTATTGTATTAATGGATATTTTGAGGGCTTTCTTATTAGTCTAAGATAAATGTCTTGAGGGAGTAAATAACAAACCTCAATTTTTTACCGTTGGTAGGAGTGAAATTCAAAATGCCATAACTTCGAAAGTAGAAGTCCAAATTAAAAACTAGTGACAGCGTTGCTTTAAGCAAACTAAACGCTAGAAAATGAAGCTATAAAATGACCATCAAAATTTTCAATATTTTCAACTTTTTTTTTCCACTTCAATCGATAATAATTTTAAAAAATGCTAAAATTAACACGAATCATTCTGAGCCATCAAAAATAATATTTTCTGACATAACCAGTATCTTTGATTTCATTTTTGCAATTGGATTGTTTATTTTAGCGATAGATTTTTAACATTTTATAAAAGAACACAAAAAAATAATTTTTGTTGATACTGAAATATTGATAACTAAGAGCATTTTTACATTATTTCGAATGCAAGAACATGACTTTAATTGACATTCTAAGAGCTTTATAATAAGCCTAAAAGGAGAGAGCTGCAATTGTAAATGAGTAAGTTGAATTTTTCAATTTTGATCAAATTTTGTCGAAATCTTTGCCTCGACCTCAATGGATAAAATTTTTTAAAAATACTGAAATTAAAATCTAGTGCTCCGAGCTAACAAAGAGAAGATCTCCTAGTGCAATAAGAGTCTCCGATCTCGTTTCTGTACTGGACTTTGGCATTAAAGTGATGGATTTACAGAATTTTACAAAAGATAACAAAAATAATTTTTTTACACTACTTAAACTTTGATAACTTCTAAAGCTCTTAGATCGCTTCTAGTACGTGAAGTTTATTTAACTCTATATTCAAAGGGATTTCTAGAGAATTGAAAACAAAAGTTTTACCTTTATAACTAGGAAAGTCGAATTTCTTAAGTTTTGCTCAAGAAATTCAAATTTTTGTAACTTTAAAATTAAAAATTTATTTTTTAAAATTAGCTACTGTATTAGGCAAGCCAAATATTATAAAACAAGATAATATTAGAGCCCTAGAAATATTTAAGAAAATTGACAAGGAATTGTTTTAATTTGTAAAATTTGCAACTTCTATTAAAAAAACTTTTGAATTTTTTTACAATCCTAATTGAAACATTTTTGCTACTCAAAAAAAAACATTCTTACCTCAAAGAAGGTTAGCAACTATTAATTAAAACGTCCAACTAAGTGATTATTTTATATTTTTTTCGAGGTAGGTAAATTAATATTTTCAAAATTATTTAAATATTTTTATTACATAAATTTTAAGTTTTCAGAATTGCTTTCGGGTTGAATCTTCCCTTCCAGTCATTCCTGGGTAATGTCCTTGTAACAAGCGTTAAACAGTTGTTGATTTTTTTCAAAAACCACGTCCCATTTTTCTAAAAACCCGAAAACTTGTAGAAACATATGGAAATATTTTCAAGTTACCTTTAATTTTTTGAAGCGACTCCAATTTGCCACCATAATCACTAGGCAAACACTCTTTCGGATAAATTTCATAAAGAGACGTCAAGTTGTCATGAATTTTAATCTAAAACATTTTATTTACTTCCAAAAGTACCGAAATTCTAAAATCGTACCAACGAGTAGATTTCTTCTGGAAACGAACGCTTGAAGGTTTCCATAAATGAATTCATATACGTGGGACAGTTAAAAAAATCGAAACTTATCAGTGTCTCCGAATAAGCTTTCTGCAAAAAATAATTTGATTTCTTCTCCGAAATTGCTGTAATTTTACCATGTATAGAGTAGAAAAATTTGATGCACCACTTGCGGTTAATTTCGGAACGTGATCTACTGCAAAATTTCCCATATCAACTAGAAAGCGTTTTCCGGTACTGTAATCGTTTCTGATCAAAATTTCTAAAACTAACATGATAAATTTTAAAATTTCTTCAATATCGTAATCTTCAGGATCTTTGCTTTCAATCCTGAACAAAATTATGCGCTCTGATTTGGGAGTTAAACGCGGCAACGGCAGGTAAATCCTGAAAAAAATAAACAAGAAAATCAACGTTTTCGTCTAACCACTACTCACCCATTTTGGCGAGTCGGCACCAAATTGTCGTTGTTTTCTTGGTAATATTCTTTGTACTTTCTCCTAATTGTGTAATATTGCTCCAAATGTTTTTTGGTTTCGTCCATATCAAAGTTGTTTCTCAGCAACTGACGTTCCAGAAAACCATCATCTGTCCAACACAATTGAAAAAAATTATTACATCTTCAGAAATAGATTAATCGAAATCATACCTTGGTTTGCGGGTAAATGTTGTTGTTGTTGAATCCATTTCTTCAAAATTGCGACATCTTCTTTAATGGTCGCTTCAGTGATTTGAAAATAGTTTCTTACAAGAGCGACGTCTTTTTTGGTATACTGGAGTACCTCCATGGTTCGAATAAGAAATTTATTACACTTCAGAAGTTTAGAAAATTTCTTGTAATTCACAACAATTTTAGAAAATTATTGTTGTCAACTACAGAAAAGTTGAGTTATATTGGCCGAGAAAGGGGCGGATCTCTCAGTAAGTTCATGGGGTGAATCAAGATTTACGATACCAGACACAAAATTAAAATAATCATTTGGCCCATGTCACTTTTTATTATTATTATTATCTTCGCTTTTACTTAAATGTGACGTATTATGCAATTGTGCACTTGTTAAGGCGCTTTAAAAATTTAATTTAATAATTATTTATTGAAATAATGTTGTAATAGCAAACAGGTGCAACTCATACTAGAAATAGAAGAGCAAATTCTGTTTATTGAGAGCTAATTAGAAGAAAAAATTCATCTTATCTTTAAAATAATGAAATTAACTTTGACTTCTGTTGATAAAAATACTAACGAGAAGATAAGGATTAAAATAAATTTTGTTGTTTAAATTTTTTTTTTAAATTATATTTTCCAAGAATCAACATTTTAGCTAAATTTAAAAGTACGGCATATGGGCAAAAAGCATTATGATTAGAAAAAGAGTTTCTATTTGGAAATTAAAATTTTCAGTATAAATACATACGAAATAAGTCTAAAATGAAATTCTTGAGGTGGTAATTAAATCATTAAAGTGCCATAGCTTCGAAAGTAGAAGTGCAAATTCAAAATCAGCGAGTGCGTTGCGTTAGACAAACTGAGCTTTATGTAGAGACATTATAAAAGGTTTTAGGAGATTTTGAAAATTTTGGACGAAGAAATTAGAATTTTCAAAAATTTCAAATTTTTGTTGTGCTAACCCTAATAGCAATTTATAATGCGGTTTGCGTCGCTGATTGCGTACCTGCATTCGATTTCTGCATTTAAGCAATAGATTTCGAGTATTTCAAAAAGATCACAAAAGTCAAATTTTTACAAAATTCAAACCTTAATAACCTCTAGAGTTTTTGAGTCACACCGTATACAAAGACTTTTAGTTATTCAAAATTTAAAGGGCTTTCTAATGAACCTAAAATATAGGTTCTGAGATGGTAAATAAAATTCCTCAATTTTTTACCATTGGTCAGAGTGAATTTTGAAGTGCCACAATTTCGAAAGTAAAAGTTCAAATTAAAAACTAGCGACAGCGTTACGTTAAGTGAACTCAACACTATAAAATTAAACCATAAAATCGCTTTCAAAAATGTCAATATTTTCAACTTTTTCTTCAATCGATAAAAAATTTCAAAAATGCCTAAATTGCCACCAATCATTCTGAACCATCAAAAATAATATTTTCTGGCGTAAACAGTGTCTCTCGTGTCATTTTCGTATTCGATTCGTCAATTCAAATTATAGATTTTGGACATTCTATAGAAGAACACAAAAATATTAATTTTTCTGATATTCAAATGTTCATAACTAAGAACGTTTTAATTTATTTCGAATGCAGGAACATGAGTTTAATCGACATTCAACGAGCTTTCTAACAAGCCCAAAATGAAGGAGCTGCCACTGTTAATAAAATAGTAGCATTTTTCCATTTTGACCAAAATTTTGCTCCAAATTTTTGTCTACCTCAATCGATGAAAATTTTCAAAAATGCTAAAATGGAAGTCTATTGCTTAAGCTAACAAAAAAAAATATTTTCTAGTGTAATGAGAGCCTCCAATCTCGTTTATGCACTTGGATTTTGCACTAAAGTGATGGATCTACAGAAGTTTACAAAATATCACAAAAATTAATTTTCTTACAAAATTAAAACCTCCATAACTTCTAGAGGTTTTAAGTAATTTCGAGTACAAGAATTCCAAATAAATTGACATTCATAGGACTTTTTAGAAAACTAAAAATAGAAGTTTTACCTCTGTAAATTAAAAAGTCAAATTTTTGAAAATTGACCAAAATTTTGGCCAAAGAATTCAAATTTTCGTAACATCAAAATTAACAGTCCAACTTGAAAATCGGCAACTGCCTTAAATTAGACGAACCAAATATTATCAATTGATATCATAAAATTGCTTAAAAAAATTTGAAAACTTTGTATCAAAAATTGTACAACATATTTAGTCGACTAAAATTTACAGAAATACCAAAATCATTTTCAGCTAACGATCTTGGTATTTTTAATGTAATTTGTGTTGTTAATGTCGATATTGTACAACTTGTTCATTTGAACGATATATTTCGGATATTCTATAAGAAGCGCAAAGAAACTTTTTTTTCCAATATTTAACCTTCGATTACTTTTAGAGTTCTTGAGCTATTGCGAGCGCAAAGACATGCCAATAATCGACATTCAAAGAACTTTCGAATATGCTTAAGATGAAAGTCTTGACTCTTTAAGTAGAATAGCTAACATTTTTATTGTTGATATAATTTTAAAAATTTCTTTCCTGAGATTCAAATTGTTATAATTTTAAAAATGGAAGTCTAAATTCAAAACTAAGGACTGAGTATTATGAAATGACATCAAAAAAGGTCCTAGAAGATTTTGAAAATTTTTAGTAAAAAGTTACTCGTTTGATCGAAATTTTCAAAAATTCCAAATTTATTTTGTGCCAACGCAAATAATAATTTCTAATACGGTTTATCTCGTTGGTTACGCATCTGGACTCGGTTTGTCGATTTAAGTAATATATTTCGAGTTTTTAATAAAAGACCACAAAACTCAATTTTTTTCAAAATTCAAATCCCGATAACTTCTTCAGTTTATGGGTCACTTCGAATATAAAAATATTGTATTAACGAATATTTAAAAGGCGTTCTAATAAGTCGCAATTAAATGTCTTGGGGAGGTAAATAACAAAACTAAATTTTTCACCGTTGGTAGTAGGGAAATTCAAAATGCCATAACTTCGAAAGTAGAAGTCCAAATTAAAAACTAGTGACAGCGTTGCGTTGAGAGAACTAAACGCTATAAAATAAAGCCATAAGATAACCATCAAAAATTTCAATATTTTCAACATTTTATAGAAGAACACAAAAAAATGATTTTTGTTGAAATTCAAGAATTGATAACTACGACCATTTTTACTTTATTTTGAATACAAGAGCATCACTTTAATCGCCATTCAAGGAGCTTTATAATAAGTCGAAAATGAGACAGCTGCAACTGTAAAAGAGAAGGTTGAATTTTTCAATTTTGATCAAAATTTTGCTAAAAATTTTTGTCTCTACCTCAATAGATGAAAATTTTCAAAAATGCTCAAATTAAAATCTATTGCTCTGAGCTAACAAAGAGAAGCTTTCCTAGTGTAATAAGATTCTCCGATCTCGTTCCTGTACTTGAAATTTGCATTAAAGTGATGGATTTTCAGAATTTTACAAAACATAACAAAAATATTTCTTTTTACACAATTTAAGCTTCGATAACTTCTAAAGCTTTTAAATCGCTTCTAGTAGAGGGAGTCCATTTAACTCGACATTCAAGGAGCTTTATAATAAATCTAAAATGAGAGAGCTGCAACTGTAAAAGAGAGAGTTGAATTTTTCAATTTTGATCAAAATTTTGCTAAAAATTTTTGTCTACCTCAATAGATGAAAATTTTCAAAAATGCTTAAATTAAAATTTATTGCTCTGAGCTAACAAAGAGACGGTTTCCTAGTGTAATAAGATTCTCCGATCTCGTTCCTGTACTTGAAATTTGCATTAAAGTGATGGATTTTCAGAATTTTACAAAAGATAACAAAAATATTTCTCTTTACACAATTTAAGCTTCGATAACTTCTAAAGCTTTTAAGTCGTTTCTAGTACAAGGAGTCCATTTAAGTCGACATTCAAGGGGCCCTCTAGAAAATTGAAAACCAAAGTTTTACCTTTATAAATAGGAAAGTCGAGTTTCTTAAAATTTGCTCCAGAAATTCAAATTTTTGTGACTTCTAAATTAAAAGTTCAATTTAAAAACTAGCGACTGTATTAGGCAAGTCAAATATTATAAAACAAGATCATTTTAGAGCCCTAGAAATTTAAGAAAAAAGGACAAGAAATTGTTTAAATTTGTAAAATTTACAACTTTTATAAAAAAAATATTTTTTTCACATTCTAATTGAATATTTTTGATATTTTGAAAAAAAAAATTTACCACAAAGAAGGTTAGCAACTATTAATTAAAACGTCCAACTAACTGATTATTTTGTACTTTTTTCGAGGTAGGTAAATTAATATTTTCAAAATTATTCAAAGTTTTTTATTACTCAAAATCTAAGTTTTCAGAGTTGATTTCGGGTTGCATTTTCCCTTCCACTCATTCCTGGATAATGTCCTTGTAACAAGCGTTGAACAATTGTTGATTTTTTTCGAAAACCACGTCCCATTTTTCTAAAAACCCAAAATTTTTTAGAAACATATGGAAACATTTTTAAGTTACCTTTAATTTTTTGAAGCGACTCCAATTTACCACCATAATCACTAGGCAAACACTCTTTCGGATAAATTTCATAAAGAGACGTCAAGTTGTCATAAATTTTAATCTAAAACATTTTATTTACTTCCCAAAGTACCGAAATTCTAAAATCGTACCATCGAGTAGATTTCTTCTGGAAACGAGAGCTTGAAGGTTTCCATAAATGAATTCATATAAGTGGGACAGTTAAAAAAATCGAAACTTATCAGTTTTCCCGAATAAGCTTTCTGAAAAAAATAATTAAATTTCTCTTCCAAAGTTGCCGTAATTGTACCATGTATAGAGTAGAAAAAGTGGATGCACCACTTGCGGTTAATTTCGGAACATGATTGACTGATAAATTTCCCATATCAATTAGAAATCGTTCTCCGACACTGTAATCGTTTCTGATCAAAATTTCTAAAACCAACACGACGAATTTTAAAATTTCCTCAATATCGTAATCTTCAGGATCTTTGCTTTCAGTTCTGAACAAGATTATACGTTCTGATTTGGGAGTTAAACGCGGCAACGGCAGGTAAATCCTGAAAAAAACAAACAAAAAAATCAGCGATTTCAGCAAACCACTACTCACCCATTTTGACGAGTTGGCACCAAATTGTCGTTGTTTTCTTGGTAATATTCTTTGTACTTTCTCCTAATTGTGTAATATTGCTCCAAATGTTTTTTGGTTTCCTCCATTTCAAAGTTGTTTCTCAACAACTGACGTTCCAAAAAACCATCATCTATCCAACACAATTGAAGAAAATTATTACATCTTCAGAAATACGTTAATCCTACCTTGGTTTGCGGGTAAATGTTTTTGTTGTTGAATCCATTTCTTCAAAATTGTGATATCTTCTTTAATGGTCGCTTCAGTGATTTGAAAATAATTTTTTACCAGAGCGACGTCTTTTTTGGTATATTGCAGTACTTCCATGGTTCGAATCAAAACTTATTGAAGAGTGGTTAGAAAGCTTCTCGTAATCCACGAGAAAAGTGGAAGTTAATTGTTGCCCACATCGGCAATTATATTGCCAAAAAAGGGGCGGATATCTCGGTAGGTTCATAGGGCGAACCAAAATTTGCGATACCAACAACAAAATTAAAATAATCATTTGGCCCATGCCATTCACAGATTTTTTTATCTTCACCATGAAAATACGTGACCTATTATGCAATTCTGCACTCGTTATGGAGTATTTACAATAAATTTGAATAGATTTGTGGGTTTTTTGAAATCTGCGGGCCACTTATGCTCACTTCATCCTTCACTCAAGTCTCCTTTTCTCGAGAATGAGTGACGAACCACTCAGTTTTTGTATTCAAAGACGCAGTTATTGAGTCACTCAAATGAGGGAGATTGCACATAGACAACGTCGCAAATTCTAAAATACAGTTTGATAGTTGAAAATGGCCGAAGAAATTTTTTTACCCACACTTGTAATTTCAAAATTTGAAGAAAAAATTGTAAAACCTGAAAAATTATAATCTTCATGCTTATCGCCTTGAATGATACCGAAATTCAAATTAACTAAGTGAAATTGATTTTGAAGAATTACAAGTAATTGAATAATCTTTTTGAATTTTTGAAAATTTTGTAAGTTTGATATTTATCCACTTAACCCAAAAATAATTTAGAAATTAGAAATTGAAGGGCTAATTAGACTTTAAATATTTTCAGGGTTGCCATTTGAGTTTTGAGAAATTTAAGATTTTTGTAAATTTATAATCAGAGGGGGTCAAAACTGGATGCGTTTCTAAATTTAAAAAAAAATTTCATTGATTAAAAAAATTATAATTTTTTGAGAATTAATTTCGAGCCACTTAAACGTTTGAAAATAAAATTTAATCGCCGATAATGCTGCCAAAAATAATTCTGGTAATAGATAGTTGTAATTTTGATTATTTTTCTCATATTTTGCTTCAATTTTTCCAAATTTTTCTTATTTACTTCAACCCACCCAATTTTTACTCATCAATTACTTAAGAACTAATCGACTTTTTTCAGTTAGTTACATGTCTACCAAAATAATTGAAGACTGAAAAAAGTGAACAGTTAAAAAACAATGTCGCTCTCGCCGACAAGAAAATGCGTAACGTTTGCCATATTGTTCTGGTTTTTTGTCAAAACTCCCATATTTACGTTCTGTTTTTGTAGCGTTAGTTGAGTCATCTTCGTATTTCGGAGTGTCAATAAATTTGTTTTTAATTTCAGTGAAACTGTGAAAAGTGCGATGCTGCCGAAAATAAACGTGGGATCAAGGAAATGTCTAGGGGGTGAGTCAATTTTTACTTTTATCGCAAATTGTTGCTAAATTCTTCAGTTTCTTGAAGCCTTCGGGCTTTAATTATTTTTTATTTTGTTATTACTTCGAACTTAAGGCAATTGAAATTTGTTGCCATAAGGACGAAAGTAGGTCCAAAAATTTACTTTAAATCGGGTATAATATTAAAATTTTTCTAATTTATTTACTTAAGAATTTAGTTAATGTTGGCGCCTATATGGAGGATGCTGCAAAATTTTATTTTAAGATAATAGGAAATTGAACCAAACACTTTCCAATTTTTTTGATAAATCTAAAGTTAATTTCTTAAAAATACTATCAACAGCGAAATAGTCTCTTCTGGGTAGATCCTTCACTCTCAAGGGTTTTTGGGAGTGTTAGCGCAAAGTCTGAGAAATTTTGGTAAAAACTTTGGTTAGAAAAATTTTCATCTTTAAGAGCAGAAGGAATTTTTTTAAAATACAATTTAGCTTTATAAATTTTAGCCCATTTAATGCAAAGAGCTTAGTAACGTAATTTTGAAATTGAGAACTATTTTACTAAATTTTGTAAATTTTTCCAAAAATTATTTTTTTATAAGTTTTAACACTCCACATTTATTTACGTAACACTAACTTAAACTTGAGTTTTTTTGGAATGGATCAAGAAAGTTCGAAAATGCAAAGTTTTCCAAAAATTTCAAATTTTCAAACTAACGAAAAACTTGCAATTCTAAAGCTTTCTTCTGATTGATTTAGTTTCAGGTTTTAATGAAGTTAAAAATGCTGAAATTTATGCAACTTATTAACAATTTATTACTAAACAACTGAAGAAATTAAATTCACAATTTAAAATTTTGATTTTCAATCCAAAGTGAGTTTCTTAAAAGTACCGTCAACCCCGAAATAGTCCGTTTTGGGTAATTCACCCACCCTCAAGTTTTCTTGGGAGACATCATGGTAACACGCGTTAAATAATTTTTGATTCTTTTCGAAAATTACGTCCCATTTTTCTAAAAAAAAAAAAAAAATTTTGGAAAAATCTTCAACTCACTCACCTTTTAATTCTTTAACCGATTCTAATTTTCCACCATAATCACTAGGTAGACACTCTTTTGGATAAGTTTCATAAACAGTTTTCAAATTTTCGTGAAGTTTAATCTAAAAAAAAAATTATAACGAATCAACAAATTAAAAAAATTACCTTCGAGAAAAGTTTTTCTGGAAACACTATCTTGAAGAGTTTCATAAACAAATGCATGAAAGAAGGACAATTGATGAAATCAAAACTTAGAGGTCTCCCTGAGTAAACTGACTAAAAATTTGTTTAAATTTTAGTTTCTAAATTATTGTAATTTTACCGTATACAGAGTGATCAAATGCGATACATCTGCCACAGATATTTTCTTAAAATGAGCCAACGAAATTCCTACCAAATCAATTAGAATTCTGTCACCAATACTATAATCGTTTCTCATCATAATTTCGATCATTAACATTATCAATTTAATAATTTCAATAAGATCGTAAATTTCAGGATCAAAATTCTCGGTTCTGAACAAAATGACACGTTCGCATTTCGGTGTCAAACGAGAAAGAGGTACCCAAATACTAAAAAAATAATTAAAATAAAAAAATTGGAATTTTAACAACACTCACGAAACATGACGACTCGGTATAATATTTTCGTTGTTTTCTTGGTAATATTTTCTATGAATTCCTCTAATTGTGTAATAAGCTTCGAGTTTCTTTTTAGTTTGTTCTATTCGAAACTTATTTCTCAACAGCTGACGTTCCAAGAAACCGTCATCTAATAACAAATAATTTTTCAATGAATCAATGAAACACCTAAAAGATCAATATCATACCCTGGTTTTTGGGTAAATGTTCCTGTTGTTCTATCCATTTTTTCAAAATTTCGATAGATTGTTTAATTTTTGTTTCGTCCATTTCAAAATAATTTCTTACGAAAGCGACATTTTCTTCTGTATATTGGAGTTCCTCCATTTTTCGAAGCCAAATTGGCAATGAAACCTATTTTGGGATAAAATTTCTTCAAGGCGAACACGTTGTTTTAACACTGGAAGAAACCAACCGTTACTGTTATTGTTGATTTATTTAAAATTTCTTAATTAGCTGCAAGAATGAGAATTTTGATGAGGTTTTTGGAAATTTTAACATTTTTTATTGTAACGCATAGTGGAAATTACCGGGTGACCTAGAAACGAAATACTTTAATAAAGAAGTAATTGGACGTTGTGGCGAGTCTGACTAGTGCATTGATAATATTTATATTTAATTATAAAATTGTGGCATCGTGGTAGAGTTGCTTAAACCATGGGTGACAAGTAAATTTTAATTGCGTTAAAACTAAAAAGTTTTTTTTTGGTCGCTCCTCTCCAGAAGGCAATGGCAAACTACCAAATTATATCCTGTTGATTCTTAAAATTTCGTGTTTTTTGAATTCGATTTAATCCTGCAGGTCTATGTGTAGAAAAGTCGTCGACACTTGCGTTGCTCTTTAACAAAATTGAAAAAATGTAAAGCATGGCGGAAAAAAAGTTTTTTTACAAACAATCGGTTAAAAAAATTATCAATTGGTTCTGTACATCGCAACAAATTTTGGAGAAACGAAATCCGGTGAGAACGCGAAAAGCGGCGTGCGTGGCGAGTCTGACTAGTGTTCGATTTGATTGCAATACGTTGATGCTATACAAAACAGGATCAATACGACGTGCTACAAGTGTCGACTAACGTTTGGCAGCTAGAAAAATTTGTAGATAATATTTCAATAAAGTAAAAAAAATTGCTTAAACCATCGAATTTCGTTAAAACTAAAAAAAAAAAAATTTATTGCTCCCTTTGAAAGTCAATAACGAAGTACCGACAAGTATCTTGTCTAGTTCCCTAAAATTTCTCGTTCGGATCCGGCTTAAACTAGCAAGTTTCACATCCACAAAGGTCCTTAACAGTTGTGTTGCACTTAAATAAAATTGAGAAAAAGTGAAGTGTGCCGAAAGCTAAAGTTCTTTGACAAACAATTTAAAAAAAATTGTGAACTGGCACTAGGTATCGAAACAATCTCTAGAAGAAAAATTTTACGCGTTAAGTGGCTGGCGTGGCGAGTCTGACTAGTGTTTTTTTTTTGACGCTACAAGTTTCGCATATAGTTTCAAAATTTCGGCGTAGTGGTAGAATTGCTGTAATTACAATTATAATTAAATTTAGATAGCTTCTCCTGGAAAGGCCGGGGCAAACCACAGGGTAAAGTCTCTTAACCACAATTTTTGACATTCTAAATTGTTGACCTCTCGTGTCTATAAAAACGTAAAGAACGCACCCACTACGAACACGTGTAGAGGTCACCGACACTGGTAACGTTTGTGTTACTTGAAGGAAAAAAAGTGAAGTTAGTAAATGCAATTTTTTTAATTCATAATTAAGTTGTACATTTAATTGAATGTTTACAAGATTTAACAACTTCTTCCTTGTTTTATGCAAATTTTTCTGCAGTTCATGGTGAACGTGATTATTTTGGTGTTTCAAAATTAACCTAACTGAAGGATAACTTGTTAATTTGTAAATAACGATAGCATTCTTCTTAATTGGCACTAACTTACACATTAATGTTTATTGTGGTTCTACTTTCAATTCTCAATTAGTTAATTTGTTGAAAAAAAAACATTAAAGTTGTTATTGTAAGAAAAATAATTTTTGTGAAGTAATGCGTGAAACTTTTTTTGATAATTAGTCAACAACTAAATAATAAAAATTTAATTTGTTGATAATTTTTAATGGTTTTGACATTTGTAAATTTCCTAATTACCGGGTTTGGTTCCGTTAGATTTTTGATTATTCTTTGATTTCAAGAGCTATTTCGATCGGTATTTTTATGAAAATTCCAATAATAAATTTGCCAGTACAGTGACAGAAATAGTTTAGTCTCAACAAAATTTTGTTAAAAGATTTACAATAAAAAAAAATTTTTAATTTCATTTAAACAATCAAAATTTTGCTGCGTTTGAATATCTTTGACAAACATGCAAAAATGCGAAGTAAATTTAAAAATTGTTATTAATTTTTAATACTTGAAACATTTGCGATTTTTTATTCCCGGATTTAGTGTTATTAGATTTTTTATTATATTTAAATTTCAAGAAATACTTCCGTGCATATTGTTTTAAAAGTTAAATCAAGACGAGGAATATGCCATTATACGTTAAAAATAGTTTAGCGTTAATAACTAAATGAAAAGACATTAATCACATGTTTAAATATTTTTTGCGTTATTTGTAACAAAAAAATTATTTTAAATATTTCTACCACTTGCAAATTTCTTATTCACCGGATCTGGTTTCATTAGACTTTTTTTAATTTCGAGAACTACTTTGATCGGTATTGTATTAAAAATTAAACAAAAAAGGTTATCGATCCAGATATGTTCAAGTAATTTTTGGAAACAAAAAAAAATAATTAAAAATTTATGTCATACCTGAATTGATGGATAGGTGTAAGTCCTGTCAAGTTTTGTCGAGATCCTCGTCTTTTTCTATGGAACTCGCTAAACTGACTAATTTCAAATTGGTAGTTACGAAATCTGAAGAGAGGGCGCTTCAAGGATAACTTGACGTAATATTCATTGCCTACTTCTTAATAATATTTGTTTTTTTTAAGTATTTCAACTTGTTACTAATTAATTCGGTTCAACTAGTCCAACTAGATTTTTTTTTTAATATTGAGGTATAGAATTTTTTGGAAAATAAAAAAACTATTAAATTGTTTTTACGATGGATATTAAATTTTATTACTTATTAAAAATTGGTCCAGTTACCAATCTTTTTGATTAATTATTAATCTAAATTAAGTTTTTTGAAAGTACCGTCCGTTCCAAAATAGTGATTTTCGGGCAAATCTCCAACCCTCAAGCCTTCGTTCGAAACGTTGTGATAATTTTTGTTGAACATTTCGTAATTGGCTTCAAACGTATTATCCCATTTTTCTGAAACATCAAAAATGTAGCAATAACAAAAAAATTTGGATATTTACTTGTTAATTCATCAATACTCGGGAGGTCACCCCCATAATCGCTAGGAAGACACTCTTTGGGAAGAACCTTCGTCAAATCGTCACCTTTATTATGGATGCTAACCTAAAATATTTTGCTTAAATTAAAAAATTAATAACTAACATTGCTCACTCTGGAGTAAAGTTTTTCAGGAAAAACAATTTTAAAAAGTGTCAAAATGGCGTTAACGTAGGGAGGAGAGTTGATCAAATAGATCCCCAAAAATCGTCCCGAGTAAGTTTTCTGAAACGTCCACAATAATTTGTGATTTTTCTATTTTGGAAATTTTACCGAGTAAAGACTGTAACATTTGTAAAATTCTGCTACCGAAATTTTTTTTATGTGACTTAAACTGAACCCTTCGAGGTCGAGAATGATTTTCTCTCCAACCGCGTAGTCGTTCCTCAGACAAATTTCTAAAGATAACATAAAAATTTGACTTATTCTAAGAAACTCGTATAAGTCCGGATTTTTGTTTCTTACTAAAGAAACAGTGATGCGTTCTTGATTAGGGGTGAGACGGGGAAACGGCAAGTACATCCTGTAAAATATTTTTTTCATCATTAAATTTCCAAAATTAAATTAAATAAAAAATTGAAAAATACTTACGTCATTTCACGTGAAGGTACGATACCGTTAGTTTTTTCAATAAAAAATTCCCTATAAATCCCCCGTAACGTATAGTAAGCTTCTATTTTATTTTTAGTTTGTTCGATTCGAAATTTGTTCCTCAACAAGCATCTTTCCAAAAAATCGTCATCTATTTTTAATTTCCAAAAAAAAATAAAAAAAAAATTATTAACAACCAATTTAATACCTTGATCATTTGGTAGATGTCTCTGTTGGGCTATCCAAGATTTCAGGATTTCGACACTTTCTTTAATTTTGTTTTCGTCCATTTGGAAATGTTCCCGAATCTTAACGACGTCATCACAATTATATGCAAGTACTTCCTCCATTTTCCACGTAAAATAACCTAACGCACTTTTAGTTTTCGTGAAACCCGAAGTGAACGCGAGTCGTGGATAACTGGATTTATTTTAGTAAACACGAGTCTATAATTCTATTAAAAGACTTGTTTTGCATGTTTTGAATAGGTTGCACGAACTCGATCATTCATGTTTATCGTTAAATATTTTGCAGTAGTTCACTTCAATTGTCAACTGTAAGCAACACTTTACTGCAATCACAACAAATATGGACAATCTCATTGAATCCAAGAAATTTCAATTGTTTTCTCTGTAAATTTGCAGAGGAAACTAGTTAGAAAAGCTGGAAACAACAAAGGCCCCAAATTGGTACCTTGCGGTACTCCAAACATTTTTAAAAATTCGAGTTTGCAAGAGGAATACGTCACGAAGAAATGTTAATTTAATTTTGATTAGGTTTGAAAATTTCAGCAGCCGAGTTGGAAAAAATATTGAAAATTTTGACTTTCTTTGGAAACAAAATTTTTATTTTCCTGACAGCTAATAGCGAAATTCAAGTTTTAACCATTTTAGATTTTTTTTCACATTTTGGTCAAATTTAATTCATTATTTTGATTTAAAGGCATTCCTTGCGCAAGTTTGAGTTGTAACTGAATTTGAAAATTTTTGAAATTTAAAAAAAAATTCTAATTATGGTATTTATGCAACTTTAAAAAAATCATCACGACAATCCAACACTCATTTCAATAACAGAATTTGGAAGGTCAACTCGTCATAGATCAATATCAAGTTTTTTTTTGAAAAAATCGCGTTTTTGATTTTTTTTACTTATTTTGAAAAAGTACCCAAAGTATTAAAATTTTTGCTGCAAGTTTTTTATTGACAATCAAACCGAAAATACAAAATGTTGGTCAAATTTCGCTTTACTTTTCAACTTCTAAACCTATTTGTTTGCAATTTTAATAATAAACTAGTTTTAATTACTTAAGGCAAGTTAATTTTGGGGACTGAGATTTGCAAAAAATTTTGAGACATTTCTGAAATTTAAAAAATTTTGGATTTTTATTTCTAATTCCCTTTCTATTCTTATTTTTTATTTTGTTTCAAAAATCTTGATAAAATCTGAAAAAATTGAAATTTATATATTTTAGCCATTAAGAACAGAAGACAGAACAGAACAGAATTTGGAAGGTCAACTCGTCATTGATCAATATCAAGCTTTTTTTTGAAAAAAATCGCGTTTTTGAATTTTTTTACTTATTTTGAAAAAGTATCCAAAGTATTAAAATTTTTGCTGCAAGTATTTTATTGAGAATCAAACCGAAAATACAAAATATTGGTCAAATTTCGCTTTACTTTTCAACTTCTAAACCTATTTGTTTGCAATTTTAATAATAAACGAGTTTTAATTACTTAAGGCAAGTTAATTTTGGGGACTTCATTTTGCAAAGTATTTAGTGACATTTCTGAAATTTACAAAATTTTGGATTTTTATTTCTAATTCCCCTTCTATTCTTATTTTTTTTTTATATATCTTGATAAAATCTGGAAAAATTGAAATTTATATATTTTAGCCATTAAGAACAGAAAACAGAACAGAACAGAACAGAATTTTGAAGGTCAACTCGTCATAGATCAATATCGAGTTTTTTATAAAAAAACGCGTTTTCGAATTTTTTTACTTATTTTGAAAAAGTATCCAAAGTATTAAAATTTTTGCTGCAAGTTTTTTATTGAGAATCAAACCGAAAATAGAAAATTTTGATCAAATTTCGCTCTACTGTTCAACTTCTAAACCTATTTTTTTGCTAATTTAATAATAAACGAGTTTTAATTACTTAAGGCAAGTTAATTTTGGGGACTGAGATTTGCAAAAAATTTTGTGACATTTCTGAAATTTACAAAATTTTGGATTTTTATTTCTAATTCCCCTTCTATTCTTATTTTTTATTTTGTTTCAAAAATCTTGATAAAATCTGGAGAAATTAAAATTTATATATTTTAGCCATTAAGAACAGAAAACAGAACAGAACAGAACAGAATTTGGAAGGTCCACTCGTCATAGATCAATGTCAAGCTTTATTGAGAAAAAATTCGCGTTTTCAAATTTTTTTAGTTATTTTGAAAAAGTATCCAAAGTATTAAAATTTTTGCTGCAAGTTTTTTATTGAGAATCAAACCGAAAATACAACATTTTGATCAAATTTCGCTCTACTGTTCAACTTCTAAAACTATTTTTTTGCTAATTTAATAATAAACGAGTTTTAATTACTTAAGGCAAGTTAATTTTGGGACTGAGATTTGCAAAAAATTTAGTGATATTTCTGAAATTTACAAAATTTTGGATTTTTATTTCTAATTCCTTTTTTATTCTTATTTTTTATTTTGTTTCAAAAATCTTGAAACAATCTGAAAAAATTGAAATTTATATATTTTAGCCATTAAGAACAGAAAACAGTACAGAACAGAATTTGGAAGGTCAACTCGTCATAGATCAATATCAAGTTTTTTTTGAAAAAAATTGCGTTTTCGAATTTCTTTACTTATTTTGAAAAAGTATCCAAAGTAATAAAATTTTTGCTGCAAGTTTTTTATTGAGAATCAAACCGAAAATACAAAATTTTGATCAAATTTCGCCTTACTTTTCAACTTCTAAACCTATTTGTTTGCAAATTTAATAATAAACGAGTTTTAATTGCTTAAGACAAGTTAATTTTGGGGACTGAGATTTGCAAAATATTTAGTGGCATTTCTGAAATTTTCAAAATTTTTGATTTTTATTTCTAATTCCCTTTCTATTCTTATTTTTTATTTCGTTTCAAAAATTTTGATAAAATCTGAAAAAATTGAAATTTTTATATTTTAGCAATTAAGAACAGAAAAAAATTGTTTTAAGCCATTGCTTGCAATCTCAAACAATACAACTGTTCTAGATTTTGGTAGCATTTAAAAAAAAATGTGCTCTACTTATTTAATATCTAAGCTTCTCATGTTTGCAAGTTGAATGGTAGCCCAAATTTGATAACCTAGGAAAGTTGATTTTGAATACTGAAGTTTTCAAGAAATTCGGTGTCGTTTTTGTAATTTCGTCAAGTTTTGAAAATTTTGGTAATTACAAATTATAATAATAATTATAATTTGAAAAATTGTTGATATTTCCAGCTTTTCGAAATTTCAAAATTAACCTTTCAAGTGGTGTGTAAGTGGGAGGATTTAAAAAGTCGATCTTTGTCTAATTAAGAAAACGTAATTTTTTTTAATAATAATTTAGGATTTTGGACATTTACAAAAAACTTGTCCAGTATATCGCAAATATTAGGGCCATAATTAAAAAAAACTCCAGTTATGACAGGACCAAAACTTTTTAAGTCTAACAAATTTTTATTGGGTTAAACTAGTTGAAAAATTCTGATTTCTAGTTCTGGTAAAAAAAAAATTGAAATTGTATTAATGATTACGATGGGTTACTTGGATATTGAAAAATATATTTAACTCCAGTTAATACTTTCTAAAAGACTGGTAAGAAGAAGTTTTAATTTTGAAATTTTTCAAAAGTTTGAATTCTTCAAAAATTTTGATTATTTATTTCAACTTGCAAACTTTCTACTTTAGAAACTTTTTATTATTATTACAATACCTTTGTAATATTAATTTAAACTTAACTATTTTCAAAGTGATCAAAAAAAATCTAAAATTCAAAGTTTTTGAAAATTAACCAAAAACTTTTTTTCGAGAGCTTCTTTTTGATTGATTTAGATTCAGGTTTTAGTAAAGTTAAAATTTCTTAAATTATTTAATGAAATAACTTAACAATAATTTATTGCAAAAGACAAAATATGTAAAAGAAATTAGGAAATTAAATTTACAATTCAAAATTTTGGTTATCAATCCAAAGTGAGTTTCCTAAAAGTACCGTCAACCCCGAAATAGTCCGTTTTGGGTAATTCCCCTACTCTCAAGTGTTCTTGGGATACATCATGGTAACAGGCGTTAAATAATTTTTGATTCTTTTCGAAAACCACGTCCCATTTTTCTAAAAAAAAAAGAAAGTTTTGGAAAAATTTTCAACTCACTCACCTTTTATTTCTTTAACCGATTCCAATTTTCCACCATAATCACTAGGTAGACACTCTCTTGGATAAGTTTCAAAAATTGTTTCCAAATTTTCGTGAAGTTTAATCTAAAAGAAATTGAATTATTACGAATCAACAAATCAAAAAAAATTACCTTCGAGAAAAGTTTTTCTGGAAACACAATCTTGAAGAGATTCATAAACAAATGCATGAAAGAAGGACAATTAATGAAATCAAAACTACGAGGTCTCCCTGAATAACCTGACTAAAATTTTTTTTTTATATAATTTCGAAATTATTGTAATTTTACCGTATAGAGGGTGAGAAAATGCGATACATCTGCCACAGATATTTTCTTGAAATGAGCGAACGAAATTCCTACCAAATCAATTAGAATTCTGTCACCAATACTATAATCGTTTCGCGTCATAATTTCGATCATTAACATCATCAATTTAATAATTTCAACAAGATCGTAAATTTCAGGATCAAAGTTCTCGGTTCTGACCAAAATGACACGTTCGCATTTTGGTGTCAAACGCGAAAGAGGTACCCAAATACTTAAAAAATTATAATTAAAAAAAAAATTGAATTTTTTATAACACTCACACAACATGACGACTCGGTATAATATTTTCGTTGTTTTCTTGGTAATATTTTCTTTGAATTCCTCTAATAGTATAATAAGCTTCGAGTTTCTTTTTAGTTTGTTCTATTCGAAACTTATTTCTCAACAGCAGACGTTCCAGGAAACCGTCATCTAATAACAAATCAATTTTTAATTAATAACTGAAACACCTGAAAGATCAATAGCATACCTTGGTTTTTGGGTAAATGTTTCTGTTGTTCTATCCATTTTTTCAAAATTTCGATATATTGTTTAATTTTCGTTTCGTCCATTTCAAAATAATTTCTCACGAAAGCGACATTTTCTTCTGTATATTGGAGTTCCTCCATTTTTCGAAGCGAAATTGGCAATGAAATCGAATTCTAGATATAATTTCTTCAAGGTGAGCACCTTTGCACTTTAACACTGGAAGAAATCAATCGTAATTGTTATTTATTGTTGATTTATTTGAAACTTTTTAATTAGCTACAAAAACAAGAATTTTGACGAGATTTTTGAAAATTTCAACATTTTTATTTTAATACATAGTGACCTAAAGGGGATAATACTATGATAAACAGGTAACTGGCCGGCGTGGCGAGTCTGACTAGTATTCATTTTAACTGCAACACGTTGATGCTATACAAAACACTTTCAACATGACGTGCTACAATTGTCGACTAACGTTTTACATTTAGAAAAATTTTTAGTTAATATTTTAATAAAGTAAGAAAATTGCGGCATAGTGGGAAAGTTGCTAAAGCAAATCGAATCCCGTTAAAGCTAGAAAATTTCTTTTCGGTGGCTCCCCCTCGGAAGCTAATAGCACCGAGTGGTATCTTGCTCAGTTTCTTAAAAATTTTCGTTCGGATCCGACCTAAACTTGTAAGTTTCACTTTTATAAAAGTCATTGACATTTTTGTTGCACTTAATCAAAATTGATAAAAAGTGAAGCTTGCCGGAAATTAAAGTTCTGGGGGAAACAATCTTTAAAAAAATTGTGAACAGACATATGACGAAACAAACTCTAGAAGACAGATTTTAAGCGTTAAATGGCTGGCGTGGCGAGTCTGACTATCGGCTATCGTTCCTTGTATGGTTTCAAAATGGCGGCATAGTTGCTGAAATTACGAGTATAATTGAATTTAAATACTGTTAAAAAATCTAGTGTTGCTCCCCCTCGAAAGACAGTGAGAAACCAATGGGTAAAATCTCTTAACCACAGTTTTTGACTATTAAAATTATTGACCTCTCGTGGCTATACAAACGTAAAGAAAGCCCCCACTACGAACACGTATAGAGGTCACCGACACTGGTAACCTTCGTTACTAGAAGAAAAAGAGGTAGGTCGAATGAATGTAATTTTTTTATTCATAATTAGGTTGTGCATTTAATTGCATTTCTGCATTTTTGCAAGTTTTAGCAAACTTTTCTTGTTGCATGCAAATTCTTCTGCAGTTTATGCTGAACATGATTAATTTGGTGTTTCAAAATTAGCCTAACTTGTTAAATTGTAAATAACGATAGCATTTGTAAATTTTCTAATTACCGGGTTTGGTTTCATTAGATTTTTGATTATTTTTAGATTTCAGGAGGATTTTTATGAAAATTCCAATAATGACTTTGCGAGTACAGTCGCAGAAAAATTTAGTCTTAATAAACAGTAAAATAGCAAAATTTTGTTAAAATATTCCTAATAAAGAAAATAATTTTCAATTTGATTTAATCAATCAAAATTTTGCTGCTTTTGAATTTCTTTAGATAACTTGCAAAAATTTTCTGTAAAGTAAATTGAAAAATTGTTATTAATTTTTAGTACTTGGAACATTTGCAAATTTTAATTTACCGGATTATTGAGACTTTTTATTATATTTAAATTTTAAGAATTATTTTCGTGCAGTTTGTTTTAAAAGTTAAATCAAGACAAGAAATATGCGAAACAGTTTAGCGTTAATAAATAATCAAAAAGATATTAATCAAATGTTTAGATAATTTTCTGCGCTATTTAATATAAAAAAATAAATTTTAATTACTGAAATTTACGAATTTTCTATTCACCGGATCTGGTTTTATTAGACTTTTTTTTCAAGAACTACTTTGATCGGTATGGTATTCAAAATTAAACAAAGTAGATTATTAATCCAAATATGTTGTAATAATTAATTAAAAACAATGAAAATTAATTTTAAAAATTGATGTCATACCTGAATTGTTGGATAGATGTAAGTCCTGTCAAATTTTGTCGAGATTCTCGTCTTCTTCCATGGAACTCGCTAAACTGACTAACTTCATGTTGGTAGTTATGAAATCTGAAGAGAGGGCGCCTCAAGGATAACTTGACGTAATATTCATTGCCTACTTCTGAATAATATTCGTTTTTTTAAGTATTTAAACTTGTTACTAATTAACTCGGTTCAACTAGTTCAACTAGAATTTTTTTTTGGAAAAATATCGAGGTGTAGAATTTTTTTCTTGAAAATTAAGAAAGTTATTAAATTATTTTTTTGATGGATATTTATTGACTCATTGACACTAGGTGAATCATAAGCAAAACTTTACCACAATCACAACAAATATGGACAATCTCATTGAATCCTAGAAAGTTCAATTGTTTTTTCTGTTAACTTGCAAGAGGAACTAGTTAGAAAAGCAGAAAACAACAAAGGACCCAAATTAGTACCTTGCGGCACTCCAAACATTTTTCTAAATTCAATTTTGCCAGGCCAATATGTTACGAAGCAATGTTAATTTAATTTCGATTATTTTTCAAAATTTTAGCAGTCGACTTGGAAAGAATATTAAAAATTGTTACTTTTTTTTCAAACAAAATTTTTGTATTCTCGACAGCTAAAAGCAAAATCAAAATTATAACCATTTTAGATTTTTTCCCACATTTGGGTCAAATTTAATTTAATATTTTGGTTTACAGCAATGCCATGTTTGCAAGATTCAGTTGTAACTGAATTTGAATTATTTAGGACAAATCAATTTTCAAGACTAAAAAATTTAATAATTTTTGAAGTTTTTGAAAATTTTCTAATTTTATCACCACAACCCAAAACGCATTTTAATAGCATAATTTGAATGGACAACACGTCATAGACTAATATTAAGTTTTTTTTGAGAACAAATGTCGTTTTCGAATTTTTATTATTAATTTTGAAAAAGTATCCAAGTATTAAAGTTTTTGCTGCAAGTATTTTATTGAGAATCAAGACGAGAATAAAAATGTTTGTTCAAATTTTCCTTTACTTTTCAACTTCGAAGTATTTGTGTTTGCAAATTGGATAATAACCGAAATTCAATTACTTAACACAAATTAATTTTGGGGACCTATGACATTTTGGAAATTTTCAAAATTATAGAAATTTTTTAAAAAGTTCAATTAAGAAAACATGATTTTTCTTAAATAATAGTTTTAGATTTTGCACATATACAAAAAACTTGTGTATTTTATCGGAAATATTAAGGCCATAAGTAAAATAAAATTAATTGAACTATGACAGCAGCAAAGCTTTCTTAAGTCTGACAAATTTTCATTGGGTTGAATTAGTTGAAAAATTATTATTTCTCATCTTGGTAAATATTTTCGTTAAAAATTATATTATTGACACGACGAGTTACTTGGAAATTGAACAAAATATTTAACTTTAGTTATTACTTTCAAATTTGTTCGCATTTTTCCAAAATTCTGCTTACTAATTTCTACTTACAAACTTTTTATTTTAGAAGCTTTCTATTATTACTGCACTCCCCTCGTAACACTAACCTAAACTTAACTATTTTTGAAGTGATAAAGAAAATTCAAAAATGCAAAGCTTTTAAAACCATTGAAATTTCCAAATTAATGAAAAATTTACAATTCTAGAGCTTCTTTTTGATTGATTTAGATTCAGGTTTTAGTAGAGTTAAATATTCTTAAATTACATAATATTATAACTTATTAACAATTTATTGCAAAACAAACATATAAAATAAATGAAGAAATTAAATTTACAACCCCAAATTTTGATTATCAATCCAAAGTGAGTTTCTTAAAAGTTCCGTCAACCCCGAAATAGTCCGTTTTGGGTAATTCCCCCACCCTCAAGTGTTCTTGGGATACATCATGGCAACAGGCGTTAAATAATTTTTGATTGTTTTCGAAAACTACGTCCCATTTTTCTAAAAAGAAAAAAAAAGTTTTGGAAAAATGTTCAAATCACTCACCTTTTATTTCTTTAACCGATTCTAATTTTCCACCGTAATCACTAGACAGACACTCTTTTGGATAAGTTTCATAAAGCGTTTCCAAATTTTCGTGAAGTTTAATCTAAAAAGAAAATTACACAAATCAACAAATTAAAAAAATCACCTTTGAAAAGAGTTTTTCTGGAAACACCATCTTGAAGAGTTTCATAAACAATTGCATGAAAGAAGGACAATTGACAAAATCAACACTTAGAGGTCTGCCTGAATACGCTGTCTAGAAATTTGTTTAAATTTTAGTTTCTAAATTATTGTAATTTTACCATGTACAAAGTGATCAAATGTGATAAATCTGCCACAGGTATTTTCATAAGATGAGCCATCGAAACGCCTACCAAATCGATTAGAACTCTTTCACCAATACTGTAATCGTTTCTCATCGTAATTTCGACCATTAACATTATAAATTTAACTATTTCAACAAAATCGTAAACTTCTGGATCAGAATTTTCTATTCTGAACAAAACGATACGTTCGCATTTCGGTGTCAATCGCGAAAAAGGTACCCAAATACTTAAAAAATAATAATTTAAAAAACAATTTAAAATTTTAAGAACACTCACACAACATGACGACTCGGTATAATATTTTCGTTGTTTTCTTGGTAATATTTTCTTTGAATTCCTCTAATAGTGTAATAAGCTTCGAGTTTCTTCTTAGTTTGTTCTATTCGAAACTTATTTCTCAACAGCTGACGTTCCAAGAAACCGTCGTCTAATGACAAATAAAATTTTTATTAATCAATGAAACACCTAAAAGCTCAATACCATACCTTGGTTTTTGGGTAAATGTTTCTGTTGTTCTATCCATTTTTTCAAAATTTCGATATATTGTTTAATTTTCGTTTCGTTCATTTCAAAATAATTTCTTACGAAAGCGACATTTTCTTCTGTATATTGGAGTTCCTCCATGTTTCGAAGCGACATTGGCAATGAAGCCGAATTTTTGATAAAATTTCTTCAAGGCAAACACGTTTACGCTTTAACGCTGAAAGGAACTAACCGTTATTGTTATTGTTGATTTATTTGAAATTTCTTAATTAGCTGGAATAACGAGAATTTTAACGAGACTCTTGGAAATTTTAACATTACCGGGTGATCTAGAATCGAAAAACTGTGATAAAGAAATAAGTGGCTAGCGTGGCCAGTCTGACCAGTGTTTCGCAACTAGAGCAAAAGTTGATAATATTTATATTTAATTATAAAATTGTGACATCCTGGTAGAGTTGCTGAAATTATCGGTAACAATTAAATTTGAATCGCGTTAAAACTAGAAAGTTGTTTTTTGGTCGCTTTCCCTCAGAAAGCAATGGCAAACCACCGAATGATATCTAGTTCAGCTTCTTAAAATTTTACGTTAATCGAATCTGATTAAATCCCGCTGATCTATGTGTAGAAAAATTGTCGACACTTGCGTTGCACTTGAAGAAAATTGAGAAAATGTGAAGCATGCCGGAAGATGAAAAGTTCTTTGGGAAATAATTGTTAAAAAAAATTTAAACTGATTATGTGTATCGAAACAAACTGTTGAGAAACGAAATCCGCTGAGAACGCGTTAAGTGTCTGACGTGGCGAGTCTGACTAGTGTTCGTTTTGATTGCACGTTAGCGCTACAGGTTTCGACTATCGTTTTGCAGCTAGAGGAAAAATATTTTTATTTAGTTAAAATTTCGGCATAGTAGTAGAGTTGCTGAAATTACGGGAATAATTAAATTTAGATCCTGATAAATCAAGGGTCGCTCCTCCTCGAAAGGCAGTAGCAAACCACTGGATAAAGTCTTTGTCATTCTAAAATTGTTGACTCGACGTTTCTTTAAAGACCTAAAGAACGCATCTACTACAGACACGTGCAGAGGTCATCGACACTGATAAGGTTTGTGTTACTTTAATTAAATTTTATTGAATGGTTCTTTGAATGTTTGCAAGTTTCAAAAAACTTTTCTTGTTGTGTGCAAGATTTTCAGGATTTCATGGTAAACTTGATTTTTTTGTGTTTAAAGATTAACCTAACTGAAAGATAATTTGTAGATTTTTGATTCGATCGATATTTTGATAAAGAATTCTAGAAATAAAGAACATGCGAGTAAAGTCTTGGCATGATAAATATTGTAAAAATAAATTTATAGAAGAACATTACTAATGCATTTTTTAAAAACAAACACAAATTATAATTGCAACCAAAATGTTTTCCATTAAGTAATTGCGTGCAATTTTCTTGAGATAACTAGAAAAGCAAAGAACAAATTAATAATTGAACATTCGCGAATTTTTTATTCACCGGATCAGGCTTTATTTGGACTTTTTAATTTTTTTAGAAGAAAGTAACATTTTTCAAAACTGATGTCATACCTTGATTATTGGATAGGTGTAAATCCTGTAAAATTTTGGCTAAGTCCTCGTCTTCTTCTTTGGCACTCGCAGAACTGACTAATCTATTATTGCTATTAAGTAAATCTGAAGAGAGAGGAGGGGAATATCAAGGATAACTTGACGTAATTGTGATTACCTACTTTTTCTACAATACTTGTTTTTCTCTTTAAGTGGCTAGTAATTAATTCGGTTCAACTAGTTCAACTACAATTCCTTTTTTGAAAAATATTGAGGTGCAGAATTTTTTTGGAAAAACAAAACGACTATCAAATTATTTTTTACGATAGATATTTATTGAGTTATAGAAAATATGTCCCGTTACCATTCTTTTTGGTTAATGATTAATCTAAATTAAGTTTTTTGAAAGTACCGTCCGTTCCAAAATAGTGATTTTCGGGCAAATCTCCAACCCTCAAACTTTCGTTCGAAACGTTGTGATAATTTTTGTTGAACATTTCGTAATTGGCTTCAAACGTTTTATCCCATTTTTCTAAAACGTCAAAAATGTGACAATAATAAAAAAAATCGAAAATTTACTTGTTAATTCATCAATACTTGGGAGGTCACCCCCATAATCGCTAGGAAGACACTCTTTGGGAAAAACCTTCGTCAAATCGTCACCTTTATTATGGATGCTAACCTAAAAATTTTTGCTTAAATTAAAAAATTAATAACTAAAATTGCTCACTCTGGAGTAAAGTTTTTCAGGAAAAACAATTTTAAAAAGTGTCAAAATGGCGTTAACGTAGGGAGGAGAGTTGATCAAATAGATCCCCAAAAATCGTCCGGAGTAAGTTTTCTGAAACGTCCACAATAATTTGTGATTTTTCTATTTTGGAAATTTTACCGAGTAAAGAGTGTAACATTTGTAAAATTCTGCTACCGAAATTTTTTTTATGTGACTCAAACTGAACCCTTCGAGGTCGAGAATGATTTTCTCTCCAACCGCGTAGTCGTTCCTCAGACAAATTTCTAAAGATAACATAAAAATTTGACTTATTCTAAGAAACTCGTATAAGTCCGGATTTTTGTTTCTTACTAAAGAAACAGTGATGCGTTCTTGATTAGGGGTGAGACGGGGAAACGGCAAGTACATCCTGTAAAATATTTTTTTTCATCATTAAATTTCCAAAATTAAATTAATTAAAAAATTTAAAAATACTTACGTCATTTCACGTGAAGGTACGATACCGTCAGTTTTTTCAATAAAAAATTCCCTATAAATCCCCCGTAACGTATAGTAAGCTTCTATTTTAATTTTAGTTTGTTCGATTCGAAATTTGTTCCTCAACAAGCATCTTTCCAAAAAATCGTCATCTATTTTTAATTTCCAAAAAAAAATCAAAAAAAATAATTAACAACCAATTTAATACCTTGATCATTCGGTAGATGTCTCTGTTGGGCTATCCAAATTTTCAGGATTTCGACGCTTTCTTTAATTTTATTTTCGTCCATTTGGAAATGTTCCCGAATTTTAGCTACATCCTCACAATTATATCCAAGTACTTCTTCCATCTTCCACGCGAATTATACTAACGCAGTTTTAGTTTTCACGAAATCCGAAGAGAATGCAACTCATGGATAACTGGATTTAATTTTATAAACGCAGGTTCATGATGCCATTAAGAAACTTGTTTTGCATCTCTTAAGTAGGTTGCTTGAACTCGAGCAGTAATGGTTATCGTTAAATATTTTCCAAGCGTTCAATTGCTTATAATAAGCAAAAATTTATAGCAACGACAGCAAATATCGACGCTATTAGACGTTAGTAGAGAGTTCAACTATTTTCTGTTTAAATTTGCAAGAGAAGCAGTAAACAAAGGACCCAAGATAGTACTCTGCGGCACTTCAAACGTATCCGTTTGACACCATGTCTGTTTGTTGAGTACAATTTTGGTTTTACCCTCACCCACGATAATAAATTTGAAACGAAACTAAAATCACTAAGAATTGAAATTAAAATTTATCAGTTTACTACGTTGAACGTCAATGTAAATTGTATTTGGTTTGAAAGTTAATTGTTGGAATATTTTGTGATTTGTCGACTAAGTTGGTTTTCAAAAAATTACCGTTAGTAGATTTATTTTTAGTAGTAAAACATTTTTGGTGAAGCTACACCCTGTATATACTTTTAAAAATTTTCAAATCGTGTTGGTTTTGTGACAAAACTTAATTATCGGGGAACCAAAACTTTTCCTAAATTCATTAAAAAAAATCCAACTACAAGAATTTGTTAAAAAAATTAAGAGAACCCACAAGAATTTGTCAGTTTCTTTCTAATATCACCAGAAGGTAGAACACAAGATGCAGCAAAGTCATTGAACTCGCAAGCAACCTTCGCATCTATAGATATAAATAAAGAGAAATGCAAATAACATTATTATGATGTTCAACCTCGTCGTGTTAATGGTAAGGATCGGTTTTCAGACGGCATCAAGTAGGCGATAAATTTTAAAATAAGATTATCTAAACTTGCGCTAGATTCTTCTAAAAGTTAGTAGCGAATTACAAGTTTTTGCGAAAGAGACAGGAGTTAGTACTGAGACGCACTACAATTGTAGCTAAAAAGTCCAACTTGGGGTAAATGTTAGAAAATTTTAATGGGTATCAATTCAAATTTTAACATGGTGCTATGTTTTTAAAATTCCTAAACGACGTTGAATTAAAAAATCTAGACACGTGGAAACAAAGAGATGTCAAACTCAAAATGTTAGATGGCGATTTCAAATTTTCGGTCAATGTTTAAATTTATAATGAGAATTACATTCAAAAGGTAAAGGTAAGTAAAGAAATCACAATCGACTTTGAATTGTAAATCTTTATGGTGGTGTCAAAGTGGTGCTAGACTCAAAATTTAAGATGACAATTTCAAATTTTCCGTCAATGTTAAAAATTATAATGAAAATTACATTCAAAAAGTAACATGGTGATACTTGTTAAAGAAAATTATAATAGACTTTAAATTGAAAAATCTAGATGGTGCTGTCAAATTGTTGATGAACTCAAAATTCAGGATGGCGATTTCAAATTTTTGGTCAATGTTAAAAATTATTATGAGAATTACATTCAAAAGGTAACATGGTGATACATGTAAAAAATTACAATTGGCTTTAAATTAAAAATATAGATGGTGGTATCAAAGCGGTGCTAGACTCAAAATTTAAGATGGCGGTTTTAAATTTTTTGTCAATGTTAAAAATTATAATGAGAGTTACATTCAAAAGGTAACATGGTGATACATGTAAAAAATTACAATTGGCTTTAAATTGAAAATCTAGATGGTGGTATCAAAGCGGTGCTAGACTGAAAATTTAAGATGGCGATTTCAAATTTTTGGTCAATGTTAAAAATTATAATGAGAATTACATTTAAAATGTACCATGGTGATACTTGTTAAAGAAAGTTACAATCGACTTTAAACTGAAAATCTAGATGGTGGTGTCAAATTGTTGATGAAATGAAAATTCAAGATGGCGATTTAAAATTTTGGGTAAATGTTAAAAATTATAATGAGAATGACATTCAAAAAGTACATGGTGGTAATTGTTAAAAAAAGTTACAATCGACTTCAAACTGAAAATCTAGATAGTGGTGTCAAATTGTTGATAAACTCAAAATTCAAATGGCGTTTTCAAATTTTTGGTCAATGTTAAAAATTAAAATGAGAATTACATTCAACAAGTAACATGGTGATACATGTAAAAAAATTACAATTGGCTTTAAATTGAAAATCTAGATGGTGGTATCAAAGTGGTGCTAGACTCAAAATTTAAGATGGCGATTTGAAATTTTTGGTCAATGTTAAAATTATAATGAAAATTACATTTCAAAAGTAACATAGTGATACTTGTCAAAGAAAGTTACAATGGACATTAAACTGAAAATCTAGATGGTGGTGTCAAATTGTTGATGAACTCAAAATTCAAGATGGCGATTTCAAATTTTTGGTCAATGTTAAAAACTATGGTGAGAATTACATTCAAAAGGTAACATGGTGATACATGTAAAAAAATCAAAATTGGCTTTAAATTGAAAATCTAGATGGTGGTATCAAAGTGGTGCTAGACTCAAAATTTAAGATAGCGATTTGAAATTTCTGGTCAATGTTAAAAATTATAATGAGAATTACAATTCAAAAGTAACATAGTGATACTTGTCAAAGAAAGTTACAATCGACTTTATACTGAAAATCTAGATGGTGGTGTCAAATTGTTGATGAACTCAAAATTCAAGATGGCGATTTCAAATTTTTGGTCAATGTTAAAAATTATGGTGAGAATTACATTCAAAAGGTAACATGGTGATACATGTAAAAAAATTAAAATTGGCTTTAAATTGAAAATCTAGATGGTGGTATCAAAGTGGTGCTAGACTCAAAATTTAAGATAGCGATTTGAAATTTCTGGTCAATGTTAAAAATTATAATGAGAATTACAATTCAAAGTAACATAGTGATATTGTCAAAGAAAGTTACAATCGACTTCAAACTGAAAATCTAGATAGTGGTGTCAAATTGTTGATAAACTCAAAATTCAAATGGCGTTTTCAAATTTTTGGTCAATGTTAAAAATTAAAATGAGAATTACATTCAACAAGTAACATGGTGATACATGTAAAAAAATTACAATTGGCTTTAAATTGAAAATCTAGATGGTGGTATCAAAGTGGTGCTAGACTCAAAATTTAAGATGGCGATTTGAAATTTTTGGTCAATGTTAAAATTATAATGAAAATTACATTTCAAAAGTAACATAGTGATACTTGTCAAAGAAAGTTACAATCGACTTTATACTGAAAATCTAGATGGTGGTGTCAAATTGCTGATGAACTCAAAATTCAAGATGGCGATTTCAAATTTTTGGTCAATGTTAAAAATTATGGTGAGAATTACATTCAAAAGGTAACATGGTGATACATGTAAAAAAATCAAAATTGGCTTTAAATTGAAAATCTAGATGGTGGTATCAAAGTGGTGCTAGACTCAAAATTTAAGATAGCGATTTGAAATTTCTGGTCAATGTTAAAAATTATAATGAGAATTACAATTCAAAAGTAACATAGTGATACTTGTCAAAGAAAGTTACAATCGACTTTATACTGAAAATCTAGATGGTGGTGTCAAATTGCTGATGAACTCAAAATTCAAGATGGCGATTTCAAATTTTTGGTCAATGTTAAAAATTATGGTGAGAATTACATTCAAAAGGTAACATGGTGATACATGTAAAAAAATTAAAATTGGCTTTAAATTGAAAATCTAGATGGTGGTATCAAAGTGGTGCTAGACTCAAAATTTAAGATAGCGATTTGAAATTTCTGGTCAATGTTAAAAATTATAATGAGAATTACAATTCAAAGTAACATAGTGATATTGTCAAAGAAAGTTACAATCGACTTTAAACTGAAAATCTAGATGGTGGTGTCAAATTGTTGATGAACTCAAAATTCAAGATGGCGATTTCAAACTTTTGGTCAATGTTAAAAATTATGGTGAGAATTACATTCAAAAGGTAACATGGTGATACATGTAAAAAAATCAAAATTGGCTTTAAATTGAAAATCTAGATGGTGGTATCAAAGTGGTGCTAGACTCAAAATTTAAGATAGCGATTTGAAATTTCTGGTCAATGTTAAAAATTATAATGAGAATTACAATTCAAAAGTAACATAGTGATACTTGTCAAAGAAAGTTACAATCGACTTTAAACTGAAAATCTAGATGGTGGTGTCAAATTGTTGATGAACTCAAAATTTAAGATGGCGATTTCAAATTTTCGGTCAATGTTATAAATTATAATTAGAATTACTTTCAAAAGGTAACATGGTGATTCATGTAAAAAAATCACAATCGACTTTAAATTAAAAATCTAGATGGTGGTATCAAAATGGTGCTAGACTCAAAATTTAAAATGGCGATTTCAAATTTTTCGTCAATGTTAAAAATTATAATGAGAATTACATTCAAAAAGTAACATGGTGATACTTGTCAAAGAAAGTTACAATCGACTTTAAACTGAAAATCTAGATGGTGGTGTCAAATTCTTGATGAACTCAAAATTCAAGATGGCGATTTCAAATTTTTGGTCAATGTTAAAAATTATGGTGAGAATTACATTCAAAATATAACATGGTGATACATGTAAAAAAATCAAAATTGGCTTTAAATTGAAAATCTAGATGGTAGTATCAAAATGGTGCTAGACTTAAAATTTAAAATGGCGATTTCAAATTTTTGGTCAATGTTAAAAATTATAATGAGAATTACATTTAAAAAGTACCATGGTGATACTTGTTAAAGAAAGTTACAATCGACTTTAAACTGAAAATCTAGATGGTAGTGTCAAATTGTTGATGAAATCAAAATTCAAGATGGCGATTTAAAATTTTGGGTAAATGTTAAAAATTATAATTAGAATTACTTTCAAAAGGTAACATGGTGATTCATGTAAAAATATCACAATCGACTTTAAATTAAAAATCTAGATGGTGGTATCAAAATGGTGCTAGACTCAAAATTTAAAATGGCGATTTTAAATTTTTGGTCAATGTTAAAAATTATAATGAGAATTACATTCAAAAAGTAACATGGTGATACTTGTTAAAGAAAGTTACAATCGACTTTAAACTAAAAATTTAGATGGTGGTGTCAAATTGTTGATGAACTCAAAATTCAAGATGGCGATTTCAAATTTTTGTTAATATTAAAAATTATAATGAGAATTACAATTAAAAGGTAACATGGTGATACATATAAAAAGATCAAAATCGGCTGTAAATTGAAAATCTAAATGGTGGTATCAAAGTGGTGTTAGACTCAAAATTTAAGATGACGATTTCAAATTTTCGGTCAATGTTATAAATTATAATTAGAATTACATTCAAATGGTTACATGTAAAAAAACACAATCGGCTTTAAATTAAAAATCTAGATGGTGGTATCAAAATGGTGCTAGACTCAGAATTTAAGATGGCGATTTAAAATTTTTGATCAATGTTAAAAATTAAAATGAGAATTGCATTCAAAAAGTAACATGGTGATACATGTCAAAGAAAGTCACAATAGACTTTAAATTGAAAATCTAGATGGTGGTGTCAAATTGTTGATGGACTCAAAATTCAAGACGGCGATTTCAAATTTTCGATCAATGTTAAAAATTATAATAAAAATTTTATTCAAAAAGTAACATGATGATACCTGTTAAGGCAAGTTACAATCGACTTTAAACTGAAAATCTAGATGGTAGTGTCAATTTGTTGATGAACTCAAAATTCAAGATGGCGATTTCAAATTTTCGGTCAATGTTATAAATTATAATGAGAATTACATTCAAAAAGTAACATGGTGATACATGTAAAAGAACACAATCGGCTTTAAATTAAAAATCTAGATGGTGGTATCAAAATGGTGCTAGACTCAAGATTTAAGATGGCGATTTCAAATTTTTGGTCAATGTTAAAGATTAAAATGAGAATTGCATTCAAAGAGTAACATGGTGATACATGTTTAAAAAAATCACAATCGACTTTAAATTGAAAATCTAGATGATGGTGTCAAAAAAATGCTAGACTCCAAATTCAAGAAAGCGAATTTAAATTGGTGCCATATGGGTGCTAAATTTTAAATAACCCAATCTGTCGCAAATACAAAAAGAAATCTTTTTGTTTCTATCTGTTAATGTTACTTAAGACTATTTAATTATTTTCTATAACCTGAACCTATTTTTGTTACTCTTCTTAATAGTGTTTTTGTTTCTGCGCGTTTCTTATTTTTAAATATTTGTTTGCTAGCTGTAATTTAAATTTGTTTTTCTTTCCGTCACTTTTGATTTTAATTTTTTTTATTTTTCATTATTTTGTTGCAAAGTTTTGTTTCAACTTCCTTTTTTCTACTTTTCCAAAATAGAAGAGAAGTAGTCAAAATGTTTCCGTATATCAAATATTAACACTCGAAATGAATTTTAGTAAAATGAATAAAAAATATATTTTAGTAAACGACATAGTGGAGTCCAATTAGCTCGACACTTACTACTAATAGTGAAAGAAGCGTTTCACTTTTCGTTGCATAGTGCGATTTTACGCAATCGCTGTTGAAAAGTTTTATTTAGAAATTTATTTATTATTATAACTAATAATTAAAACAACCAATGAGTGCTTAGTGCTTATTATATACAGGGTGATTCTTCACAATCCTCAAACCTCTAAGATGTTATTGAAACATTATAAGTCAGAAATTTTGATGTTGTGTTTGTTATTTTAATTTTAAATTTCAAAAATTCGGTTTAATCTAAATTGAGTTTTTTGAAAGTGCCATCGACTCCAAAATAATCACCTTTGGGTAAGTCTCCAATCCTCAAACTTTCATTGGAGACATTGTGGTAGTTTCTGCTAAACATTTCTCTATTTCGATCAAAGACTGCATCCCATGTTTCTAAAATAACAAAAATTGTAATACGATAAAAAAAATATTGCAACTTACTAGCAAGTTCATCAACACTAGCGAGCTTGCCGCCATAATCACTAGGAAGACACTCTTTCGGAAAAATGTTAACAAGATCCTCTTTTTCACGAACGTTAATCTAAAAAAAAAACTTAGCTAAAGAAATTATTTTCAAAATGCTGACCCTGGAGTAAAGTTTGGCGGGAAACCCCATTTTTAAAATTCCCAAAATAACATTGATGAAAGTTGGAGGGTTAATTATGTCAACACTAGTCAGTCTTCCAGAATAAATTCCCTACAAAAAATTTAAATCAAAACTTTTTAATTTCAAAATTTCGGGGACTTACCGCATACAAAGTGATCATTCTGTTAACTTGAGAAAAAGTAATTTTTTTAGCATAACTCAAAGTGTATCCTTGGAAATCAATGATGAGTCTGTCTGCAACGGCGTAATCGTTTCTAAACATAACTTCGGAACACAACATGTAATATTTTATTTTTCTCGGTACGTCATAGAGTTCAGGATCAAGATTTCTATTAATCAAAAACACTAACCGCTCCTGATTTGAAGTCAATCGAGGCATAGGCAGAAACAATCTGTTAAGAAAATACGAAAATTTTATTTCGAAAAGTTATGAACTTTTAAAGAGCCCCAAACTTTTGAAAAACGAACTTGTGTATTCGTTTTTGAAACGTCACGGTGCCGTAAAAGGGGACGAAGCAATAATACGAAGTAAGCTGCGACAAACTTTTTGAAATTAAAATTTGTTTCTTGTAAAATTTTCGAACTTTTAGTTTCTCACTTACGTTTCTTCGCGAGACGGTACAAATTCTTCGTCATTTTCCTGAAAACACTCCCTGTAAACCCCACGAAGTGTATAGTAGGCGTCCAATTTTTTTTTCGTTTGTTCCACTCGAAATTTGTTGCGTAGTAAACATTTTTCCAAAAAATCGTCGTCTGCAAATTTGTTAAATTAATTAAATCGATTCGATATTGATAATTACCTTGATTTTGTGGTAAATGTTTCTGCTGCGATATCCACGTTCTTAGTATCGCAATATTTTCTTTGATGCGGTTTTCGTCAACTTGAAAAAAATTACGGACCTTGCGGACGTCTTCTTCATTGTAACTGAGCTCTTTCATGGTTGCAATGTAATTTAAAAATGTTTAAAAAATTCAACAAACTTGCGCTATTATAACAAAATAAGAATCGTTTAAGGATTTTCCTTGTGCTCTTTAAACTTTGCTACCACAAGGAATAATTAGACTGGTATTTGTTTTGATTATGGAAATGTGCCCTAATTAACTGCTTTTTTGGATATTAAAGGGTAATCACGTAATTTAATTAGTCAATTAGAATAAATTTTTGAAAATAGTGTTAACAACAATGTTGCACGTTATTAAAAAAAATAAAATTAAGTAAACTAAATCTTAATTGGCGATTCCTGAGGGTGAAAATCAGCAGAAATTGAAATTTTTTGCAGATTTTTTAGTTCGAAACTTTGCGGTAATTTTTGAACAGCTCAGTTAGCGTCAAAATTAATTTTTGGAAATTTTCAAAAATTATTAACAACCTGATCATGACTTATCCAAATCGCCGCCATCATTTTGGCTGTATAAGTTTTCGAAAATAAATGTTTCAACTTTGTAATAGAGAAATTGTTAAATTATTAAAAATCTCAGATGTTGTCAAAAATGACACCCTTAATAATGACCCGCGCCATTTTTTATTTGCAATATTTCGCATTCGCTAATAGTTGAAACTCAAACCACAACAGTACAGCTAGCGAACAACAGGTGGCGCTTGCTTATTGACCTATAAAAAAAAATATTTTGGTGAAGTCTACTTAAAGGAGAAGTTTTCCATTTTAGCGTCTCACTGAAAGTGTTACTGTTGTTTATGTTATTTGATTGAAAAATCGCGGGAATTGTTGAGACTCGAATCAAAATTGTGCCGCTATTAGACGATAGATGGCGTCGAGTTTTTGGCGCGATAATACAAAATTTTATTTCCAACTTGAGAGATTCTTTTTTCGTCAAATACTACATATTAAGTATCACGCTGTCTACTTTAAGTTTTCAAATTTTTAATTTTTAATTCCACATTTTGGTGATTATTTTTATTAAAAACAAATTTATCAATTTATTTATAATTTTTCTTTAAAAGCAAATTAAAGAAATATTTTCTAATCCAAATTAATACTTTTGAAAGTGCCATCGATTCCAAAAACGTAGCTGTCAGCCACCTCTCCTATTCTCAATTTTTCATTAGACACATTAGAGTAGTTGTCATCAAAAAATTTGCGTTTTTTTTCAAAAACTTGATCCCACTTTTCTGAAACAATTAAAAACATAAATTCAAATAATTTATATTATGTGTTACCTAAACTTACTCTTGAAAAAATTTTTGAGGGAAGTGCAAATTTGAGGAGTTTTAAAAGAAACTGTAGAATGGCGGGGGCGTTTAATATGTCGATGCTGACGAGGCGACCGGAATACGCTTTCTGTATAACAAAAACAATTTTTTTTCAAGTTAAGACAAACGATATATGCTTTCACCGACATTTCTTTCACTATATGAAGAAGAAATAAAAGTTAAAAAAAAATTAACTTTTTCTTTTTAACTGACGTCAAAAAAGTTGTAAATAAAATTCTGGCAGCTAGTAATTAGTTACAATAAACTTGTGACATATGTTTCTAAAGATTCTTTTCTCAATGAAGAAAGTGAGAAAGTCAAAAAATATAAAGAATTTTTAGCAAGAATACAACAGACTAAAAGAATTCTTGCAGCTAAAGAGGAATTAGCTGCGACATCCGTTAGTCACTATTTTTTCTCCTTCTTGTGGCCAAAACTGAAAATTTGACAAGTTTAAGAAACCTACTATTTGTTTGAAGAGCAAAATTGTTCAATAATTATTTTTTTCGCAACTAATGAGTAGTTAAAATAATTTAGTTATTGATCTACGTTATTAATATTTTTTTCTGAACTTCTAAGTATCCTCAGACAAATAACAATTGTTGAAGAACTAAAATAAAACGTTAGAGTTTCGAGAAAATTTCCCGTCCATTAGTTAATAAATAGCTAAGAGGAATAATATGGATACGACTTACGTTTTTAAAGACATTTTTGTGATATATGTAAGAGTTAAAAAAATTTAACTAGAAAACACGACAACAATATCAAAAAAAAAACTCGCAGCTATATAGCAGCTACAAGAAACTAACTGTAAATTACATTAATAGCAACTTTTTTTTATTTTCCATGTATAGAATGGAGAAGCTATGCGACTATATGACTCTTAATTGTCTGTTTGTCAAGAAAAACTTTAAACCAATATTTAAAAAAAAATTGCAGCTATAGAGCAGCTACAAGAATCTAGCTGCAAATTACGTTAATAACAACTTTAATTTTATTTTCTATAAAGAGAATGGATGCGACGTTAAGACTTTTATTGTGTGTTTGACAAGAACTACTTTAAATCAGTATTTACAAAAAATTCTTGCAGCTAGTGAATAGTTAAGAGCAATGATGCGGATTATAGAAACATCTTTTTTTTTCTATATAGAAATCTTAAAAATTCAAAATGAGTTAGAATTTTTTTAGAAAATATAACATCAATATTTAAAAAATATTTTTCTTGCAGCTATATAGCAGCTACAAGAAACTAACTGTAAATTACATTAATAGCAACTTTATTTTTATTTTCCATGTATAGAATGGAGAAGCTATGCGACAATATGACTCTTAATGGTGTGTTTGTGAAGAAAATCTTTGAACCAATATTTAAAAAAGAAATTGCAGCTTTAGAGCAGCTACAAGAATCTAGCTGCAAATTACGTTAATAACAACTTTAATATTATTTTCCATAAAGAGAATGGATGCAACGTTAAGACTTTTATTGTGTGTTTAACAAGAAAAACTTTAAATCAGTATTTACAAAAAATTCTCGCAGCTAGTGAATAGTTAAGAACAATGATGCGGATTCTAGAAACATAATTTTTTTCCTGTATAGAAAATTTAAAGATTCAGAATGAGTTACGATTTTATAACTAGAAAACATAACATCAATATTTAAAAAAGTATTTTTCTCGCAGCTATATAGCAGCTACAAGAAACTAACTGTAAATTACAATAATTGCAACTTTATTTTTATTTTCCATGAATAGAATGGAGAAGCTATGCGACTATATGACTCTTAATTGTGTGTTTGTCAAGGAAAACCTTAAACCAATATTAAAAAAAATTGCAGCATAGAGCAGCTACAAGAATCTAGCTGCAAATTACGTTAATAACAACTTTAATTTTATTTTCCATAAAGAGAATGGATGCGACGTTAAGACTCTTATTGTGTGTTTGACAAAAAAAACTTTAAATCAGTATTTACAAAAAATTCTCGCAGATAGTGAATAGTTAAGAACAATGATGCGGATTATAGAAACATAATTTTTTTTTCTATATAGAAAACTTAAAGATTCTAAATGAGTTATGATTTTATAACTAGAAAACATAACATCAATATTTAAAAAATATTTTTCTTGCAGCTATATAGCAGCTACAAGAAACTAACTGTAAATTACAATAATTGCAACTTTATTTTTATTTTCCATGAATAGAATGGAGAAGCTATGCGACTATATGACTCTTAATTGTGTGTTTGTTAAGGAAAACCTTAAACCAATATTAAAAAAAATTGCAGCATAGAGCAGCTACAAGAATCTAGCTGCAAATTACGTTAATAACAACTTTAATTTTATTTTCCATAAAGAGAATGGATGCGACGTTAAGACTCTTATTGTGTGTTTGACAAAAAAAACTTTAAATCAGTATTTACAAAAAATTCTCGCAGATAGTGAATAGTTAAGAACAATGATGCGGATTATAGAAACATAATTTTTTTTTCTATATAGAAAACTTAAAGATTCTAAATGAGTTATGATTTTATAACTAGAAAACATAACATCAATATTTAAAAAATATTTTTCTTGCAGCTATATAGCAGCTACAAGAAACTAACTGTAAATTACATTAATAGCAACTTTATTTTTATTTTCCATGTATAGAATGGAGAAGCTATGCGACAATATGACTCTTAATGGTGTGTTTGTGAAGAAAATTTTTGAACCAATATTTAAAAAAGAAATTGCAGCTTTAGAGCAGCTACAAGAATCTAGCTGCAAATTACGTTAATAACAACTTTAATTTTATTTTCCATAAAGAGAATGGATGCAACGTTAAGACTTTTATTGTGTGTTTAACAAGAAAAACTTTAAATCAGTATTTACAAAAAATTCTCGCAGCTAGTGAATAGTTAAGAACAATGATGCGGATTCTAGAAACATAATTTTTTTCCTGTATAGAAAATTTAAAGATTCAGAATGAGTTACGATTTTATAACTAGAAAACATAACATCAATATCTAAAAAAGTATTTTTCTCGCAGCTATATAGCAGCTACAAGAAACTAACTGTAAATTACAATAATTGCAACTTTATTTTTATTTTCCATGAATAGAATGGAGAAGCTATGCGACTATATGACTCTTAATTGTGTGTTTGTCAAGGAAAACCTTAAACCAATATTAAAAAAAATTGCAGCATAGAGCAGCTACAATAATCTAGCTGCAAATTACGTTAATAACAACTTTAATTTTATTTTCCATAAAGAGAATGGATGCGACGTTAAGACTCTTATTGTGTGTTTGACAAAAAAAAACTTTAAAACAGTATTTACAAAAAATTCTCGCAGCTAGTGAATAGTTAAGAACAATGATGCGGATTATAGAAACATAATTTTTTTTCTATATAGAAAACTTAAAGATTCAAAATGAGTTATGATTTTATAACTAGAAAACATAACATCAATATTTAAGAAAGTATTTTTCTCGCAGCTATATAGCAGCTACAAGAATCTAGCTGCAAATTACGTTAATAACAACTTTAATTTTATTTTCCATAAAGAGAATGGATGCGACGTTAAGACTCTTATTGTGTGTTTGACAAAAATAACTTTAAATCAATATTTACAAAAGATTCTCGCAGCTAGTGAATAGTTAAGAACAATGATGCGGATTGTAGAAACATAATTTTTTTTCTATATAGAAAACTTAAAGATTCTAATTGAGTTATGATTTTATAACTAGAAAACATAACATCAATATTTAAAAAAGTATTTTTCTCGCAGCTACATAGCAGCTACAAGAAACTAACTGTAAATTACAATAATTGCAACTTTATTTTTATTTTCCATGAATAGGATTGAGAAGCTATGCGACTTTATGACTTTTAATTGTGTGTTCGACAAGAAAAACTTTAAATCAATATTTAAAAAAAATTCTCGCAGCTAGTGAATAGTTAGGAACAATGATGCGGACTATAGAAACATGATTTTTTTTTATGTAGAAAACTTGAAAATTTAAAATTAGTTAAGATTTCTTAACTAGATAATATAATATCAATAATTAAAAAAATATTTTTCTCGCAGCTATATAGAAGCTACAAGAAACTAACTGTAAATTACAATAATAGCAACTTTATTTTTATTTTCCATAAATAGAATGGAGAAGCTGTACGACTACATGACTCTTAATTGTGTGTTTGTTAAGAAGAACCTTAAACCAATATTAAAAAAAATTGCAGCATAGAGCAGCTACAAAAATCTAGCTGCAAATTACATTAAAAGCAACTTTAATTTTATTTTCTATATAGAGAATGGATGCGACGTTAAGATTTTTATTGTGTGTTTGACAAGAAGAACTTTAAATTAGTATTTACAAAAAATTCTCGCAGCTAGTGAATGGTTAAGAGCAATGATGCGGATTATAGAAACATCTTTTTTTTTCTATATAGAAATCTTAAAAATTCAAAATGAGTTAGAATTTTTTTAGAAAACATAACATCAATATTTAAAAAATATTTTTCTTGCAGCTATATAGCAGCTACAAGTAACTAACTGTAAATTACATTAATAAAAACTTTATTTTTATTTTCCACGTATAGAATGGAGAAGCTATGCGACAATATGACTCTTAATTGTGTGTTTGTGAAGAAAATCTTTGGACCAATATTTTTAAAAAAATTGCAGCTATAGAGCAGCTAAAAAAATCTAGCTGCAAATTACGTTAATAACAACTTTATTTTTATTTTCCATAAAAAGAGTGGATGCGACGTTAAGACTTTTATTGTGTGTTTGACAAGAAAAACTTTAAATCAGTATTTACAAAAAATTCTCGCAGCTAGTGAATAGTTAAGAACAATGATGCGGATACTAGGCATGTTTTTAAGAACATTATTTTTCTATGTATAAAACTTAAAAATTTAAGACGAGTTAGGTTTTTTTAATTAGAAAACACGACATTGATATTTAAAAAAATTCCTCTTCTCGCAGCTATAGCAGCTACAAGTAACTAGCTGCAAATTACGTTAATAACAGCTTCATTTTTATTACCCATAAAAAGAATGAAAAATCTATACGACATTAAGACTTTTATTGTGTGTTTGACGAGAATTAATATTGAAAAAAATTCTTGCAGCTAGTGAATAGTTAAAAATAATAATAATGTAGATACACTCATATTTGCAAGAACATCATTTTTATATGTAGAAAAATCGAAAAGTAAAAAGAGTTTAAAAAATTTTACTAGAAAACACGACATCAATATTTTAAAAATTATTTTTTTGCAGCTATATAGCAGCTACAAAAAACTAGCTGCAAATCACGTCAATAACAACTCCATTCTTATTGCCCATAAAGAGAATGGAAAATCTATACGACATTAAGACTTTTATTGTGTGTTTGATAAAAATTAATATTGAAAAAAATTCTCGCAGCTAGTGAATAGTTAAAAACAATAATGTGGATACCACTCATATTGTGAAGAACATCATTTTTGTATATTTAAAAATTGAAAAGTGAAAAACAGTGAAGATTCTTTAACTAGAAAACACATCAATATTATAGAAATTCTCTTTCTCGCAGCTATATAGCAGTTACAAGAAACTAGCTGCAAATTACGTTAATAACAAATTTATTTTTATGGGCCTTGAACAGAATGGAAAAGTTATGCGGTGTTAAGACTTTTATGAAAAGCAAAATTTTAAATCGCGTTTTAAAAAATTCTCGCAGTTAGTGAATAGTTAAGATAATGTAGCTATAATGTTGTTTTGTCACAAACATAGTAACTTCATAAACATTTTTTAAAGTTATCAAATGTTGAAATCTGTTTTTTTTGAAGAAAACTTCTACAAGATTAATGTTATCATATTAAAAAATCTCGCAGTTAAATAGTAGCCACAAGAAGCTAGCTGAAACTTATTTTAATAGCAATTTTTTTTCATAAAGAAAGTTATTAATATTGAAACCTTTTTCGACAAAGAAATACAGAATAAGGATTTAAAGGGTCAGCTAGAAATAGTTAAAAAAATTGAATAATTACTTTTGCCAATTTTTTTTGTTTATAACGAAAATTGAATCATTTTTTTGCCCTAATTTTTTTTTGATATTATTACCTGGTACAACATTGTAATTTTAGCGATACTGGCCGCGTCAAGTTTCTTCAAATGTTCCAAAGTCACACCTTTTCCATCTAAAATAATTCTTTCACCAATCGAATAATCTTCTCTCATCATCAATTCGTATATTAACAAATAATATTTCATAATTCTTGTAAAATCGTAGCAAACTGGATCCGTGTTTTCCACCTTCAAACAGTAGACGCGTTCAAAATCTGACGTCAATCGAGGCAATGGCAATAAAATCCTGAAAAATTTTGACGGTCACTGCTTTGTGTTAGAGTGCACCGTGCGTAAAACTGGTTGAGAAATTTGTTAATAAAAACAGTCAATTAACAACTTCAAGGTTCCCATTCATGGTTTTATTTAATTAATCAAAACTACTTACGCGACTTCTTTCGAAGGCACAAATTCTTCGTTACAGTCCTGATAAAATTCCCGATAAACCCCCCGAAGTGTGTAGTAACCATCAATTTTTCGCTTAGTTTGTTCGATTCGAAATTTATTTTTCAATAAACATCTTTCGAGGAAAGCGTCACCTATTTTTGGGTACAAAAAATTTGGTAATTGTTTCAAGAACTTACTCTGGTTTTGGGGTAAATGTCGTTGTTGACTTATCCAAATTTTGAGTATTTCCACGTTTTTGGTTATTTCGTCGTTATCGGTTTGATAGAAATTGCGAATTTTGGAAAATTCTTCTTCAGTTAAAGCAACGACGTCCATTTTTCGAAAAGTTTTGCAGTGACTGGTACAGAATGCAATTTCTGTCAAGGTTCCTACTGGGTAATTGCACTATTCGCATGTTGTTATTTGGTTTAATTATGTTTTTTGTATTTTGCAACAAAGTGGATTCGAAATAAAAGTTTAAAGTTCGAAATTACGTAGCAAAATTTTATTTTGAAAAATTATTATAATTTGAGTTTAGGAAAATTATAATCCGAGGTGGCGGTGAAATTTTCAAATTAAATCGAGGCACTCAAGAATCATCCGAAATTCAACAACATAACCTCACTTTAACAATTGTTTGTTACGAATTTAAATTTTTGTTTATGAGTTAAAGAGAAAATCGGGTTACGTCACACAATTGTTGCAATCAAATTTAAATAATTACTAACTGACAGTTGACCAAACGCTAGCTTTAATTACAAATTTTATTATATTAACAAAATACTTAGAACATTTTGTTTTATTAGTTACGTGGTGGCGCTGATAAATTTTCGTTTTATTAGTCGAGATTCAGTTTTTTGAAAGTTCCTTCAACGCCGAAATTGTCGTCCTTTACCACGTCACCCACTCTCAAAGTTTCGTTAGTAACATCATTGTAGATGGCGTCAAAAAATTTTTGGTAATTCTCAAAAATTTTGTCCCAATTTTCTAAAATTTTGAAAATTCATAAAAAATTAAATAAAAAGAAACTCACTTTTAGTTTCTTCAATCGAAGCGAGATTTCCTCCGTAATCTTTAGGTAAACATTCTTTCGAACAACTTTGTTGCAACGATTCGAAATCGTTGTGAACATTAATCTAAAAAAAATTTTTAAAATTTTAAAAAATTGAGTAAAAACTCACTTTATTGTAGAGTTTTGCGGGAAGAACCATTTTGAGTAAGTTAAGAAAAATATTGAGGAACGTCGGCGCGTTAATGATTTCGATACTTAAAGGTCGTCCTGAGTAACCTTTCTGAAATTACTGAAATTATTCGATTATTTAAAAAATTTCGGTCACTCACCCTGTATAACGTGATAACTCGAGCGAGTTCTGCCGGTGGAACTCGTTTGATGTGTTCAAGGGTGCAACCTCTACAATCCAAAATTATGCGTTCACCAATCGCATAGTCTTTTCTCATAACAATTTCCATTAAAAGGAGAACAAATTTAATAATTCTCAACAAATCATAAAATTCCGGATCGGTATTTTCCATACGTAAAAAATAAACTCGCTCTTGTTTCGTAGTTAAGCGCGGTAATGGTAGGGCAATACTACAAAAAAAATTGAAATTAATCCCAAAAAAAATTTTTACTCACGTATTTTCGAGGGAAGGCACGAAATTTTTGTTGCATTTTTCGTAAAATTCTCTACACATCCCTTTCATTGTGTAATAATTTTCTAGTTTTTCTTTCGCTTTTTCTATTCTGAACTTGTTCCTTAGCAGCAATCTCTCCAAAAAAGCGTCATCTGTTTGTGGAAAATTTTTGAGTGTTTTTTTTCAAATTAACTTTACCTTGGTTTTGGGGTAAATGGGGTTGTTGACTGATCCAGGTTCTTAAAATCACAATACTCTGCTGGATGGTGGCTGAGGTTACTTGATAATATTTGCGTACTTTACATACGTCGTCTTCGTTGTATTCGAGCACTTCCATTTTCGAAGTTGTTGCTTTCACGATGACCAGTAATCGACTGATTGACGATGGTTCGGGGTGAGGAAATTTAAATCGTTATTCAGTACGATGAACTGGTGTGAATTTAAGTTCTATGCAAAATTGAAGGACATGGAGGAATCTGCAAAATAGATAATTAATTTTTATAATTAGCGACGATAATAAAAGTTTTGAATTAAAAATAGAAAATATTGTTAGTTCCTGTTTTTCTATGGTTGCTGAAAATTTGTAAAGCGAGTAGAAGCGGTCTCAAAATTTCCTTCCACCACCTTTTGTCTAGTGCAAAATGTAAACGCGGTTACACTTTTTTTTCTTTGTACATACGCCAACTGATGGTAAAGAAATGCAGAGCATGCAGTAGATGGCAAAAATCACGAAGCAATGACGACAAAATAGTCTACAAGAGACTAAACTGCACAACGTTCTAGCAAAGGCAAGGAATGCAACTTTAGAGCAGTATATGACATCCCTCAGTAAAGACGATCATAGAATTTGGAAAGACAGAAATTTTTTTAAAGAACCCCAAATATCGATACTTCCCATAGGGAAACTGGATAGAAGTTGGGCTAAAAGGGACAAGGAGAAGTCGCAAATTTTTCGGAATACCTGACAGAAGTATTTACACCTAGAACCAAATAATTATAATAACAACAATTGAAGACTTCCTAAAAGTACCTTGCCAGATGTTACTCTCAATTAAGCCTTTCTCTCCCAAAGAAGTAGCATTGAGAATTAAAATTCTAAATCAACATTAAGCATCTAGATACGATCTTATAACAGAAAAAATACTGCGACAGTTACCAGCAAAGGCAAAAGATGACGGCGATCTACAATACGAAGTACAGGTTTGCCCTACGATTTGCCTAAATTATCATAATATCCAAACCTGGAAAGCTAATCAGCAAAATGAGCTCGTACCGTCATTGCTACCTATTCCCTCAAAAATAATTGAAAAATTTTTACTGCATAGTATCAGAAGACACCCAGAAATACAAGAACTTATATCTGACTATTAGTTTGGATTTAGAGAAAATCACTTTACCATCCAACAAGCACAAGGAATTGTTAACAATATTAGTGGAAGTCTAGAGGAAAAAAGCGTTTTGTGCTGCGGTGTTTTTAGACATTGCCCAGACCCTTGCCAAGGTCTGGCTGGGTTCTATATAAAATTAAACTTGAATTTCTAGGTCCATGCTATCTCGTATCTTGAAATTGTACATGTTTGAAAGGTATTTTCAAATAAGATTTAAAGTTGCATATTCAAATTGCCGAAAAATAAAATCTTGAGTGCCACAAGGGAGCGTATTGGGCCCACTATTGTATTTAATATTTACTGAAGAACTGTCAACAACAAATAACACCACAATAGCAATGTTTGTGGATGATACAGCCCTAATAGTGATAAACGATAATCTAGCAGTAGGATCTCAGCAACTCTAACATCATTTGGACATCCTAGAAGATTGGTTGGGTGTATGGAAAATAAAAATTAACCAGACAAAATCTGTGTAGATCACGTTTACAACTAAATATATAAATTGGCCACCAGTTACTATCAATAATTTACAAATTCCAGCCCAGACCGAAGTAAAGTATTTAGGTCTACACCTAGATTAGGAACTTTTATGGCAGAAACATATTAAGACCAAATGACAACAACTGGACCTTTAAGCACCCAAAATGGCATGGCTTCTAGATCAAAAATCCAAATGGTTTTTGGAAAACTAGCTGCTACTCTACAAGTGTATAATAATGCCAATTTGGACATATGACAAACAATTGTGGAAGTGTACTAAACTATATAACTGCAAGATAATAGAAAGGTTCTAATCAAAGATGCTTCGCTGCACAATTATTTGCAAATTCGATTTGTGAAGAAATAAAAAGATTTTCAACTGCATATCACAGGCGGTTGTCAGTACATAGAGATTTATACGTGGCTGCCACATTTATTTTCACCTCATCCTGTACTCAAGCTCACTATGCCCTTTGGTATTCAGAAACAATTTTTCGCTTAAATTCGGTGCGCATGCGGTGTAAAATGGAATCCGAAGAGTTTGAATTTTTGCGTCTTGTTACAAAAGTGCCTCGTGAGTGCATGAACGTGCGCATGTGCAAACTATTCCTGTCTAAAATTTGACACGTTGTCTATATGCGATCTCCTGAGTGACTGATAATGGAGTCTCTGAATACAAAAATTGAATCGTGGCTTTACTCATCAATTTACTTATTATTCAGTTGTCAAAGTTTCTTACAGCTTTATGCATGTAATAAATTCTTTTTAATTTCTTTCTATTTCAAGTTGACTCTAGTTTTTTGTTATTTTTGTTAGTTTTTAATATTTTTGACTCGATTTTATATTTCTCCTCTTACGTGTCTTTTCAGTTCTATTTTCTTACTTGGAAATTGAAACTTTTACATTTCACATGCAACAGCATTGGTCCTAAAACACTGCCCTGTTGTACTTCAGTATTAATTTTATGTAACCCAAAAGTTTTGGAACGGAGTTTTTTATTTTCTTTCTTTCTTCTTCATTTACTTTATTAAAAAAAAATCTCAAGTTTGTTTTTATTTATTTCAACTACTTATAGCAAATTTTTTCTCTTTTTTTTCTGCGAGCTATTTTTCTTGGTGGTTCTTTGTAAAATGCCAGTAGAAATTGTTTTTTTCCGATTCTATTTTTTTTTATTTACTCATCTACACTTCCAAATAAATTTCTAGTATTGACGTCTCTTTAAATATTTTTTTAATAATATTTTACTACTTCCTTACTTTTTTACTTTAGTTGGTTTTACTCATGTTAATATTTTTTATAAAGATTTTTTTATTAACATTGATAATTGAAATTATTTTAAGTTAGAATTCGTTCTGCGGTGATTAAAAATATTTTTTTACCTTAATAGCAACATTTCTCGAAATATTTTGAAATTCTTGTTTGTTTCATTGAATTCTTTCTCTTCTTAATTCTTATTTAATTATCTACAGCCCCATATAAATTTTTAGTATTGACGTCTCTTTAATAATAGTTTACTACTTTCTTATTTTAATTTTTACTTTAGTTGGTTTTACTCTTGTTATTATTTTTTATAAAGATTTTTTTATTAACACTAAATGAAATTATTTTAGGTTAGAATTTATTTTGCTGTGAGTAAAAATATTTTTTTAACTTAATAGCAACATTTCTGGAAATTTTTTGAAATTTTTATTTGTTTCATCAAGTTTTTGCTCTTCTTAATTCTTATTTATTTATCTACAGTACAATATAAATTTTTAGTATTGACGTGCCTTTAAATAACTTTTTCAATAATATTTTACTACATTTTCATTTTAATTTTCACTTTAGTTGGTTTTACCCTTGTAATTCTTTTTTAGAAAACTTTTTTTATTAACACTGATAATTGAAACTATTTTAGGTTAGAATTCATTTTGCTTTGAGTTAAAATATATTTTTTAACTTAATAGCAACATTTTTCGAAATTTCTTAAAATTTTTGTCTGTTTCATTAATTTTTTTTTCTGCTTAATTCTTATTTATTTATCTACAGTCTCATATAAATTTTTGGTATTGACGTCTGTTTAATAATAGTTTACTACTTTCTCATTTTAAATTTTTCTTTAGTTGGTTTTACTCTTGTTATTATTTTTTATAAAGATTTTTTTATTAACACTAATAAATGAAATTATTTTAGGTTAGAATTCGTTCTGCTGTCAGTAAAAATATTTTTTTTAACTTTGTAGCAACATATCTCGAAATTTTTTGAAATTTTTGTTTGTTTCATTAAGTTTTTTCTCTTCTTAATTCTTATTTATTTATCTACAGTACAATATAAATTTTTAGTATTGACGTCCCCTTGAATAATTTTTTTAAATAATATTTTACTACTTTTTCATTTTAATTTTTACTTAAGTGATTTACCCTTGTTATTATTTTTTAGAAAACAATTTTTGTTAACACTGATAATTGATATTGTTTTAGGTTATAATTTATTCTGCTTTGAGTTAAAATATATTTTTTAACTTAATAGCAACATTTCTAGAAATTTTTTGAAATTTTTGTTTGTTTCATTAAATTTTTTCGTTTCGTATTTATTTATCTACAATCCCATATAAACTTTTAGTATTGACGCCTCTTTAATAATATTTTACCACTTGCTTACTTTAATTTTTACTTTAGTCTTGTTATTATTTTTTATAGAGATTCTTTTCATTAACACTGATAATTAATAATTTTAGGTTAGAAATCGGTCTGCTTTGAGTAAAAATATTTTTTTAACTTAATAGCAACATTTCTGGAAATTTTTTGAAATTTTTGTTTGTTTCATTAAGTTTTTGCTCTTCATAATTCTTATTTATTTATCTACAGTACAATATAAACTTTTAGTATTGACGTGCCTTTAAATAATTTTTTTCAATAATATTTTACTACATTTTCATTTTAATTTTTACTTTAGTTGGTTTTACCCTTGTTATTCTTTTTAGAAAACTTTTTTTATTAACACTGATAATTGAAATTATTTTAGGTTAGAATTCATTCCGCTTTGAGTTAAAATATATTTTTTAACTTAATAGCAACATTTTTCGGAATTTCTTAAAATTTTTATCTGTTTCATTAATTTTTTTTTCTTCTTAATTCTTATTTATTTATCTACAGTCTCATATAAATTTTTGGTATTGACGTCTCTTTAACAATAGTTTACTACTTTCTCATTTTAATTTTTACTTTAGTTGGTTTTACTCTTGTTATTATTTTTTATAAAGGTTTTTTTATTAACACTGATAAATGAAATTATCTTAGGTTAGAATTCGTTCTGCTGTGAGTAAAAATATTTTTTTTAACTTAGTAGCAACATATCTCGAAATTTTTTGAAATTTTTGTTTGTTTCATTAAGTTTTTTCTTTTCTTAATTCTTATCTATTTACAGTACAATATAAATTTTTAGTATTGACATCCCTTTGAATAATTTTTTTTAATAATATTTTAACACTTTTTCATTTTAATTTTTACTTAGGTGGTTTTCCCCTTGTTATTCTTTTTTAGAAAACTTTTTTTATTAACACTGATAATTGAAATTATTTTAGGTTAGAATTTATTCTACTTTGAGTTAAAATATATTTTTTAACTTATTACCAACATTTCTCGAAATTTCTTGAAATTTTTGTTCGTTTCATTGAATTCTTCTTTTCGTATTTATTTATCTACAATTCTATATAAACTTTTAATATTGACGTCTCTTTAATAATATTTTACTACTTTCTTACTTTAATTTTTACTTTAGTCTTGTTATTATTTTTTTCTTTTCTTAATATTTATTTATTTATCTACGGTCCCATATAAATTTTTAGTATTGACGTCTCCTTTAACAATTTTTTCTTAATAATATTTTACTACTTTCTCATTTTAGTTTATACTTCAGTTGGTTTTAATATTTTCTTATAAAGCTCTTTTTATTAACACTGATAATTGAGATTATTTTAGGTTACAATTCGTTCTGCTTTGAGTAAAAATATTTGTTTTAATTAATAGCAACATTTTTCGAAATTTTTTGAAATCTGTGTTTGCTTCATTCGATTTTCTCTCTTCTTATTTATTTATCTACAGTCCCATATAAACTTATAATATTGACGTCTCTTGAACAATTTTTTTTAATAATATTTTACTACTTTCTCATTTTAATTTTTACTTCAGTTGGTTCTAATATTTTCTTATAAAGCTTTTCTCATTAACACTGATAACTGAAATTATTTTAGGTTAGAACTCGTTCTGCTTTGAGTAAAAATATTTTTTTAAATTAATAGCAACATTTCTCGAACTTTTTTGAAATTTTTCTTCTTTTAATAAAATTTTTTCCCTTCTTAATTCCAACATTTTAATTATTTCAGCGTTGTTTCTCCTTTGTCCTCAATTTAAAAACAACATTAGTTACGAACACGAAACGACCCAGTGGAGGAAATAAAAGATAGCAAACGATAACATTATCATAAGTAAAAAAATTTGTTAGGAACCTCGCTAATTAAAAAATTTACCATAAAATTAACGATTTTAGATTATTATCTAAATTATCTTCAAGCAATTCCGGAATTTTCTTTAATTCTTTAAAAATTATCACTTAAACCTAAAATTATTTTTACTTAACCAGCTTCAAAATTTACTTTTCAACTAATTCACTTATCAATAATTTTTTTATAAATTTTTCCTACAGCTCCCAGTTTCTGTTAACTAAATTAATCGACTAATTAAATTAATTCGTCAGGTTCGTTGCGGCTCGATTTTCTCTATTACACACCGACGAAAGTGAAAACGTGGCCCAACTGGCAATTGCGTTTTTACTCTTTAAAAGTATTGTGGCCCGTGATCGGAATGACTGAATCTCTTCCAAGTCTCAATTAAAATTCAATTTGACCAAGCGACGTACTTGTAATCCAATTAATTATTATTCCTTTCCCCCACCGCAACGCCACAAAAAGAAAAACAACAACAACAACAAAAAAGCTGGTAGACGTCAAATTTTTGCAACCCCGCAGACTTAATTAAATCTTTTTTCGTTATTAAATTTTATTCATGACATGATCTCTCTTAATTGGCGTATGTAAATTTGTAATTATTTTTAATTACTTCGCTGAATTTACAATTATCAAGGTTCTTGTCTCATTTATATTGCTTTTTCAATGGAAGTTTCACATCTTAATTTTTTATTCAATTATTTAATGCAATTTTGTTTCAGATACGCAAACGTCTCCCTTAGTACGCCCCTGGTAAGTGTAGAAACTTATAGTTAATAGTTGAAACCAATTTTTGAGCGCCATCTATATTTTGTGAAGAGAAACTTTTAGTTAGACATCAACCTGAAGCGCCATCTATAATTTAGAGTTAATAACTTTTACGTTTAACTCATAATTCGTTTAATTTGAACTACTTGCGATTACAGTTTTCTACTTTTAGTCAATTTTAATTTAAAAACTTGCAAAACTTAGTTCAAATTAATTGTAATTCCACAAATTCCAACTATAATTGACTCAAACCAAAGAGCAATTTCATTAAGTAACGTCCCCTACAGTTTCGAGTTTAAACTCACATCACTATTAGTTTGAATTACTTGTCACTACAGTTTGTTCAGTGATTTAGTTAAATTAATCAACTTTGAAGTGCCATCTATAATCTAGAATTGACAACTTACGAAAATTTGCTCAAAATTTATTTAATTTAAGCTACTTTCTATAGTTACACTAATTTTATAAATTTTTAAATTATGGAATCAAATTTGAAGCGCCATCTATAATTTTGAGTTTAAAACGTTTAAAAGTTAGTTCAAAGTTCAAAGTTGTGATAATTAATTCAATTCCAAGAAAAAATTAAATTAGGGTCTCCATTTGGTAGCGCCATCTACAGTTTTTAGTTTTAAGCTTATATTAAATCAACATTAGTGGCATTTGAACTATTTGTCACTACACCTCGTTCAGTTTAAACATCAACTTTGAAGCGCCATCTATAATTTTAAGCGTGAATTTCGCAAAGTTACCATTTATCCTTGTAGAATAATTTGTAACTAAAGTATATTCAATGCCAGGAGTGAGTTAAAAATGAAACTTAACATTGCAGCGCCATCTATAACGTTGAGTGTTTTTTTACGATATTAATTAAAGTCGAAGAATTCGGGAAGTTAGTTTAACTATTTAATCCACAGCTTTGCTTTAGGTCAAATGTACAATAATTATTATCACCGGTTTATTTAGAACAAATACATCTATCTCGTGACGTCACCATCAATCTAGATTGAGTTTTTTGAAAGTTCCCGCCACCCCGAACAGATCGCTCGGTTTATTAACACCCAATCGTAAATTTTCGTTGGAGATCATCTTCAGATTCTCTTCGAAGATCGGTTGGTTATGTTCGAACACTTTATCCCATTTACCTGCAACCAATTGGGTTAAATGAATATTAAAAAAAATAATTTCGATAATTCACCGATGAGTGTCGCCACTGATTCCAAATCACCACCATAATCACTTGGTAGACAGTCTTTCGGAATAGTTTTGTGCAAAGATTTCAAATCTTTATGGATGCGAATCTACAACAAATTTGTTTGGTAATTGGGAAAAATTAAGGTTGCGAAATCGCGATCGAAACGTCAAATTATTTTTAATTATTTTTTCAATATTGTGACACTCACTCTTTGGTACATTTTTGTTGGTATCAGTTTTTTGAGTAGCGATAACAATAAATTGATGAAAGGAGGTGCGTTGATAAAATCGCAACCGACGAAACGTCCAGAATAGGCGCCCTGAAGCAAAATTGGATTGGATGAGTTTTTATTTTGTGTCTTGATTTTGGTTTTATTGAAGTACCTGGTAGAGGGAGATGAATCGCGATATGATGATGGGATTGTTACGTGTCATTGTCGATGCTGTATGGCCGGTAAAATCAGCGACAAACCTGTCACCTACTGAATAATCGTTTCTTATCAAAATCTCGAACAATAAAAGATTGAACTTGACGATGCTCAAGACGTCATAGTCGTTAGGGTCACCGGTTTTCAATTTCCAAACGATGACACGCTCCAAATTTGGGGTCAGTTTGGGGAGGGGTAACGTGGTGCTAAAAACAAAATTTAATAAAAAATTTATTACCCCATACAGATTCTACTTCTTGACAAAATTCAACACTTTTACAAGAAAGAAAAATTTTGAACTTTTGTAAGTTTTTTTGATTTTTTGGAAAAACTTTTTCGATTTTCAAAAAATTGTTAATTTAACAAAATTTTTAATTACTGCAAAAAATCATTATAGACTTACGGCCTGATAGCTAATAACTGATTGCGAACAAATATTTTATTTATTTTGAAATTTCACTGTAAACTTTGAAAAGCTTTAAATAATTTAAGGTTAGCGGTTCTGAGTGATGTAAGTTGTAGGAGAGACATCATAGTCTGAATCTAAAAATGACTTCTCTCTCGCACGCACGGAGTGCTATAGGCACGACAGCGCTTTCGGTCGTTGTACGAGACTTTAAAACCAGTCCATAGTACTGAAATTTTTCTTTCCCTTTAGCGAATCTAAGAAAATCTTAAGGGAGTAAAACAAATTTTAACCCGATCGGTCATGTACTTTTAAAAGTGTGGTCAACTGAATTCCTCCAAATATTTATCACCATACTTTAAAAAAAAAAAAATTCTAAAGTTGCTAAGTTGTCTAAGACACCATCATTGGCTTCCAGGTACATCAAAAAATTCTTAAAAAATTTCTACAATTTTGAATTTTTTTACTATGATTGTTGTGTCTATGACGCTCCATAAGTACGACAGAGAGCGCAACAAAACGTAAACTACACTGTTAAATTTGCTTAAATTTCAATTAAAAATTTTGTCGTTTTCTTTCAAAAACTTCACATATTGACAGTGGAGGCAGCCAAATCTGCATTTACATCTTAGAACTTTAATTTATTTTATTTTGTTGCTAATTGTAATTGCCGTTCCTCAATATTTAGCATGCAGCAGTTGTCTTTAACAATTATTTTGATCAAAGACTTACGTCGTCGTTTATGAGTAATAGAAGAAACAAAACTTGGACATTGATCTCGAATTTTAATTATTTTTATCTTAAACGTCCCACTTATTCGTATCGAAACGAACTAGAGAAATTCAACATACGTCGTGACTTGTCCAATCGTCATATTTCTGAAAAGACTTACGTCAGTTCACGTGACGGTATAATCGCCTTGAAATCATCAAACATATTCATGTGAACGCCCCTTAACCTGCAATATCCGTCAATTTTCTGTTTGGTTTGTTCGATTCGAAACTTGTTACGCAGCAGACATCGTTCGAGAAAGTTTTCATCTAAAGAAACAAAAAACAATTTAACAAAACCAAAAAAATAAAAATTGAACTCACCATCGATTTTGGGTAAATGTTGTTGTTGTCTCATCCATTCTTTAATAATTCTCACGTCTCTTTTAACGTCGTCTTCTTTAACTTTAAAATGTTTTCGAACTTTAACGATTTCTTCAGACGTTACTCGGATCGCGTCCATTTTCGGACGAGTGCACTGATAATAATGACGGATCTTCTATCTCGGAGACGGTTGTTGTGCTATCACGTTAATAGGTTATAGTTGGAGGTTATCTTTTCATTACCAATAATGCTAGTTGGTTTGGTTTGGGTGAAGGGTCGAATGAATTTTTTTAATTTTGAATTATCGCTTAAATTTTTGAAGAGGGGAGGAAGGAAAAAAAATTGAAAATAACTAGTAAACAAATGTTGGTGAGGACGGGTGTACTTAAATCGTGTGGGTTAAAGAGGAAGCGGAGGCGAGGAACGGAGTCCGAAGACCAAAATGGACAATTGTGTACGGAGAACGTGGCTAATTGAATCTAGTAGCCGTAGCCGATTGTTGATGTTACATGAGGATAATCATCATAATCAAGTCTTCCATGAAAGGAAAGTTTTAAACGACAACGGTTTGAGAATTTTTCAAATTTTATTATTAACATTTTAGACAGGTTTGCAACTTCCATTGAGGTACCCAAAATTTTAGCCAATTAACTTTATACAACATGAAGTTATTACACTATGACGCAATTGTCTAGAAACCTCTTTATTATTAATTTTGGCAAGTTCTTCGTAACCTGTAAAAATTACTTTCAATTTTTTCAATTTTAATTTTTTAAGAATATTGAAGTGTTATAGCATGCGAGAGTTGATAATCTTCAAAATTTCTTATTAAGGTTTTGGGCCCAAATATTTTAAAATTTCGCAAATTTATTTTCCTACTCGAAATTTGGTTTTTAGGTGCTATAACACTTTTGGCTTTTTGACTTAAACTTACAAGTTTTCCATTATTTGTCCAAAGAACTAACGCATGGAAAATTTACCCTCAACTTTAATAACATTGAGCTGTTATAACATAAAGTTAACTATTTGATCATATGTTGTTAGTATTTTTGATCCAAGAATTTGGAAACTTTATTTTCTAGGTTCTATAACACCTCAAGTGAAATGGTGGAAATTCGGTTCAAACCAACTTTTACTTTTGAAATTTTGTGTAATTTCTAAATTTATTTTCGTATTAACAAAATGTTGAAATATTTAAAAAGTGTTATAACATCAATTATAAGTTATGTGGCTACAACACTTCAAGTTTTAGTTAAATTCTTCGTAAACAAAAGAGTTGATACGATTACAATGTCAGTTAATTTGTAAATCTCGATTTTGAATTTAAGGTGTTATAGCACTTAAACTTTTAAAAAAACTTAATTATTTTTAAACAACCAATATCAAATTTATTTCGTGCCGATTATCATTAATAATCATATTTTTATATATTAACATCTATATATAGATGTTATAACATTTTTTGCATTAATATTTAAATGTTATAGCACTTGGTTTTTAAGATTAAAAATTACCAAGTGAGTTGTAAGATATTTAAAAAAAATAACTGCTACAGTCTCACTTTCAATTTTTTAGCACTTCTCTATACATTGAAAATAATTTTAACATCACTATCCTAATTGGTTTTTTTAATATTTAAATATTTTTAAACTCAAATTTTGAATATTTTAACTATTGATATTGTTTACTAAACTCAACGAAAAGCTGTGTTTGCTAATCAAAATGTGTTATAACACCTCAAGTGTAACTGTAGAAATTTAGTTCAAATCAACATTATTTCTTCTTTCTAGTAAAATAATTGATAGTATAACAATGTCAGTTAATTTGTAATTCTCGATTTTAATTTAAGGTGTTGTAACACTTAAACTTTTAGAAAAACTTAATTATTTTCAAACAACCAATATCGAATTTATTTCGTGCTGATTATCATTAATAATCATATTTTTATATATTAACATCTATATATAGATGTTATAACATTTTTTGCATCAATATCTAAATGTTATAGCACTTGGTTTTTAAGATTAAAAATTACCAAGTGAGTTGTAAGATATTTTAAAAAAATAATTGCTCCAGTCTCACTTTCAATTTTTTAGCACTTTTCTATATACCGAAAATAACTTTAACACCACTATCCTAATTGGTTTTTTTAATATTTAAATATTTTTAAACTCAAATTTTGAATATTTTAACTATTGATATTGTTTACTAAACTCAACAAAAAACTGTGTTTGCTAAGCAACATGTGTTATAACACCTCAAGTGTAACTATAGAAATTTAGTTCAAATCAACATTCTTTCTTCTTTGTAGTAAAATAATTGATAGTATAACAATGTCTGTTAACTTGTAATTCTCGATTTTAATTTAAGGTGTTATAACACTTAAACTTTTAGAAAAACTTAATTATTTTCAAACAACCAATATCGAATTCATTCCTTGCCGATTATCATTAATAATCGTATTTTTATCCATTAACAACTATATATAGATGTTATAACATTTTTTGCATTAATATTTAAATGTTATAGCACTTGGTTCTTAAGATTAAAAATTACCAAGTGAGTTGTAAGATATTTAAAAAAAATAATTGCTACAGTCTCACTTTCAATTTTTTAGCTGTTTTCTATATATCGAAAATAATTTTAACACCTCTATCCTAATTGTTTTTTTTAATATTTAAATACTTTTAAACTCAAATTTTATATATTTTAACTATTGATATTGTTTACTAAACTCAACAAAAAACTGTGTTTGCTAAGCAACATGTGTTATAACACCTCAAGTGTAACTATAGAAATTTAGTTCAAATCAACATTCTTTCTTCTTTCTAGTAAAATAATTGATAGTATAACAATGTCAGTTAATTTGTAATTCTCGATTTTAATTTAAGGTGATATAACACTTGAACTTTTAGAAAAACTTAATTATTTTCAAACAACCAATATCGAATTTACTTCTGGCCGATTATCATTAATAATCGTATTTTTATCCATTAACAACTATATATAGATGTTATAACATTTTTTGCATCAATATTTAAATGTTATAGCACTTGATCCTTAAGATTAAAAATTACCAAGTGAGTTGTAAGATATTTAAAAAAAATAATTGCTACAGTATCACTTTCAATTTTTTAGCACTTTTCTATATATCGAAAATAATTTTAACACCACTATTCTAATTGTTTTTTTAATATTTAAATATTTTTAAACTCAAATTTTGAATATTTTAACAATTGATATTGTTTACTAAACTCAACAAAAAACTGTGTTTGCTAAGCAAAATGTGTTATAACACCTCAAGTGTAACTATAGAAATTCAGTTCAAATCAACATTCTTTCTTCTTTCTAGTAAAATAATTGATAGTATAACAATGTCAGTTAATTTGTAATTCTCGATTTTAATTTAAGGTGTTATAACACTTGAACTTTTAGAAAAACTTAATTATTTTCAAACAACCAATATCGAATTTACTTCTTGCCGATTATCATTAATAATCGTACTTTTATCCATTAACAACTATATATAGATGTTATAACATTTTTTTGTATTAATATTTAAATGTTATAGCACTTGGTTTTTAAGATTAAAAATTACCAAGTGAGTTATAAGATATTTATAAAAAATAATTGCTACAGTATCACTTTAAATTTTTTAGCACTTTTCTATATATCAAAAATAATTTTAACACCCCTATCCTAATTGTGTCTTTTAATATTTAAATATTTTTAAACTCAAATTTTGAATATTTTAACTATTGATATTGTTTACTAAACTCAACAAAAAACTGTGTTTGCTAAGCAACATGTGTTATAACACCTCAAGTGTAACTATAAAAATTTAGTTCAAATCAACATTCTTTCTTCTTTCTAGTAAAATAATTGATAGTATAACAATGTCAGTTAATTTGTAATTCTCGATTTTAATTTAAGGTGTTACAACACTTGAACTTTTAGAAAAACTTAATTATTTTCAAACAACCAATATCGAATTTATTTCTTGCCGATTATCATTAATAATCGCATTTTTATCCATTAACAATAATATATAGATGTTATAACATTTTTTGCATTAATATTTAAATGTTATAGCACTTGGTTTTTAAGATTAAAAATTACCAAGTGAGTTGTAAGATATTTAAAAAAAATTGCTTCAGTCTCACTTTCAATTTTTTAGCACTTTTCTATATATCAAAAATAATTTTAACACCACTATCCTAATTGGTTTTTTTTTAATATTGAAATATTTTTAAACTCAAGTTTTGAATATTTTAACTATTGATATTGTTTACTGAACTCAACGAAAAGCTGTGTTTGCTAATCAAAATGTGTTATAACACCTAAAGTGTAACTATGGAAATTTAGTTCAAATCAACATTTTTTCTTGTTTCTAGCAGAAGAGTTGATACGATAACAATGTTAATTTGTAATTTTTGATATTTAATTTAAGGTGTTATAGCACTTAGATGTTTAGAAAAACTTAATTATTTTCAAACATCCCAACATTAAATTTATTTATTGACTACTAGCATTAATAATTATATTTTTACTTATTAATAACTGTATATGGATGTTATAACATTTTCTCATCAATGTTTAGATATTGTAGCAGTTATTTTGTGAGACGAAAAGTTATCAAATAAGTTGTACGACTCTCTTTAAAAATAATTTCTTCCACTTTTTCTCAACACTTTAACACTTTAACTTTTCTATATATATATAGAAACACTTCTTAGCACGAATGCCAAAATTTTGTTTGCAATCTCTGGGTGTTTCTATAACTAAATTTTGAAGCTTTTATCTAAACGGGAAGCCTCTTGCTGCTAAGCAACTAATGTTATAGCACCTAAAGTGTAAAATTTGAGATTTGGTTTAAGAAAACTTTTTCTGTTACTTTGCATACGTACTGCATGCCCGCATTAAAGTAAAGTTGAAATTTTTATAAAGTGCTATAACACTAAATATACCTTTTTTGACTAATACCGTTTAAATCCTTGATTAAATATTGTCATTAAAACAAAAAATTATTTATAGTTCAATAATTTTATTCTAAGTGTTATAGCATCTATGTGACACTATGTGAAGCTATCACTCGATTTTTCCTATAAAAGCAAAAATGTTAAATTATTAAAAAAAGAACAATTACCAGTAACGCCTTAAAAAAATTAAAATGCCATTTTAACCGATTTTGAAAATTCTCCTGATTTCTCTCTTCAACTTTCCCTATTTTAAGTTAAAAAAGTTTTAATACCACCGAGTGTCTACTATCGATCTGACAACTTTTATTTCTCCACTTTTTTTTTACAATCCGAGATTCTACTTTGATTCCTCCATGTTGCTAGTTACGTTTCTGTTTGAGGGTCGTAGTTGCGATGTTATCGTAATTATTTGCTTTTGCTACATTTAAGCGGTAAGTGAAACGTGATTTTCGACCATAACTGCTGTTCCAGTTTGTTTGAGAACCTTCAACGATATCGCGATGCCGATTCAAACATTTTCGCAATCACAGATTGAAACGGTTCAATAATTATTCAGGATCAATTATTTAAATTGTTTCAATCCGTCAAATCAATTGACAGCTGTCGGATTTAGATCGCCAATTTTTTCTCGAACTTTATCAATAAAATTGCAATTGGAGATTTAATGGTCGGATTTTTTTGAGGATATTAACGAAATTATTTCTAAGTCGATTCAAATTCCAAAATTATTTTTATGATGACAGCTAATAGAGCAAAAAATTTTTTTATCACGCTGATAACAGTAAAGCCAGGAAATATCGTGGACAAATGGTGGCAGCGTTAAAAATTGAAACTTTGAAGTAGAGGCTAGAAAATAATCTCAAGAAACCAAGAATGGAAACTTTTAGATTAAAAAAAACTATTCGAGTTTTGCCAATTTAATTCAATTGACTCTAAAAGTAAAATTACTTTTAAAGCAAGTGTCTCGTTCCGAAATATTGGCCTTATGGTGGTTGATATTGTTGTTATAGAAATTTTATAAATACATCTCGAGTTTAACTTATTGAAAGTTTTATTTTAAATTATGTTGTTGGTCTCTTTGATGTTTGCCTCTTGCTGCAAATTTTAGATGTAGAACCAAGTTTTAATAGAGCCACGACCGTCATTAAAAGTTAATAACAAATGCAAAACTAATTTTCTTACAAATTATTTTTGCAATATTTTAATAAAATTTATAAAGTTTATAACTTGTTAAAAAGTTCATAACAAGATAGTTTCGTATCGTTATTATAGCAAGGAAAACGTCTATTTACTCAAGATACTACAATTTACAGTAGCAATTAGATTTTTCCAAGACTATTAGTTAGTCAAGAATTTTTTCCAAATGATTCAGTTTAAATTGAATATTCATATTTTAGGTACCACTTTTATGGTAATGGATTAAAAATTATTGAATAGGTTTCAAGCAATCAGCACTCGGCTTCTTGCGTTTTCAAACATTTCAAACATATAAAATATTTTTTGGTGCCATGAGTTTAAGGTGGTACCAATAGTTTCTAAAATCGAAATAATCGACATTACCTGCAGAATGGTTGAGTCATCCTTAAAAAGATTGTCGATATTACCGAAAGCTGAGAGAATTAGAAAAGAAAAAAAAATTTGGTACTTAAATATTAGATAGGTACTCAACTATTTGAATTTTAGAAGTTTAATTTTTAATTATTTTTTTTGTTTAAAACAATTGCAACATAATTTTCAGCAGGATTATCAAGGAATTTGAACCAACTTTTCTATGGTATCCTCCCTTGATTGTGTACCATTTCCACATGATAAAGTACCACGTCCAAGTAATGAAAAGTATTTTGCAGGTCTTTAAAGTGTGCGTATTCAAAAACTTGCGATTTTAAAAATTTTCTTTAAAGAGTTTTTTGTACCTGGATTTTAAGATGGTACCAATAGTCTTTATAATTAAGGTAATCTAAAATTTTTTATATTTATTGAGTAATCCTAGTCGAAATTGTCGATACTATATAAAGTCAGAGAATTAGAAAGAAAGAATCTTTGCAGGTACTCAAGTAAAAGGTACCACTGAATTTTTTTTAATTTAAAACTGTTGTAACGTACCTTTCAACAGGATTACTAAAGAATTTGTACTAATATTTCTATGGTTATCTCTCGATTTTAGTACCACTTTCACATGGTAAAGTACCACTTCCTAGTAACAGAAAACATTTACTAAATTTCCAATCCTCACATATCTAACTACCGTTTTTAAAATTCTTCTTCAAAGATTTTCTTGTAACGAGATTTTAAAGGTGGTACCAATTGTTACTATAATTAAGGTAATTTAAATTATCCTTCGATTTATTGGGTAATCCTAGTCGGAATTGTTAGTACTACCTTAAAATCGAAGAATTGAAAAAGAAGGAAACATTACAGGTACTCAAAGAATAAGTACCACTCAATTTTTTTGATTTAAGAATTTTATTTTGAAACATTTTTTTAGTTTAAAGCTATTGTGACGTACCTTTCAGCAGTATTACTAAAAATTTGTACCAATGCTTTTATAGTTATCTCTTGATTTTAGTACCACCTTTACTTCATAAAGTACCACGTCCAAGTAACAGAAGTTATTTAGTAAATTTTCAAATTGCACATATCCAAAGACTCACGTTTTGAAAATTTTTTTTTCAAAAATTTTGTTGTACCTTGATTTTAAGGTGGTACCAATAGTTTTTATAATTAAGATGATCTGAATTATCTTTGGATTTATTAAGTAATTGTAGTCAAAATGGTCGGTACAAGCTAAAAGTCAGAGAAATAGAAAGAAATTATCTTTGCTGGTACTCAAGTAAAAGGTACCATTGAATTTTTTTAAATTTAAGAATTTTCTTTTTAATATTTTTTTTTAGATTAAAACTATCGATACGTACCTTTCAGTATAATTATTAAAGAATTTGTTCCAATGTTCCTATAGATATTTCTTGATTTAAGTACCACTTCTACTTGTTAAAATACCACGTCCCCATAACAAAAATTATTTAGTAAATTTTCAAACTGCACATATCCAAACACTTTCGCTTTCAAAATTTTCTTCAAAGATTTTTTGTACCTTGATGTTATGGTGGTACCTATCAATAGTTTCAAGAATCATCATTTTACTAAAATTACCCAAAATTTGTTAGAACATCACTCTTCAAATTTTATTTTAAGAATTATTACTAAGACCCATCTTCAAGCAATTGGTACTCGAAAAATTACTTTTTCTAACCTCTCTTTGGTTCATAGTAACAATTATAATTTTTTGTAGCATCACTTCTGATGTGGTACTAAGACTTCTTAGAATTCTTTGATTAACTTAGTTAAAAAAGCGTACATTATATAGTTGGATTAATCAGTTAACTTTAATAACAATTATTGGTACTACCTAAAATTAAGTGAATCGAATTTCAAAAAATGCAAAAGTACTCACACTCTTAGTTTTAAGTTACTAAAAGCTAAGTAAATCTTTTGTAGCAACAAATAGATACCAAACTTATTGAGTTTTTAAGAAATATTTTCGAAGATTTTTTGATAATTTGATTGCACGGTGGTACCTATAATTATTAAAATTAGTATCGTTTGACTTGACTGCTAAAAAAAATTAATTTTATAGTTCAGACGAATTAGTTGGTCTTAATAAAATTGTTGGTACTATCTAAAACGAAAAAAGTACTCCAGGTACTTAAGCAATACGTTTTTCTTCATTTAGCTTAAGAATTTCTACTTCTAAATAGTACCAATAATATCTAGAAGCAGTTTGACTCTTTTTGTTAGAATAGATTAAGTTTCGGAGTTCAGCCTAGTGAGTTAACCTTAATAGCAAGTATTGGTACTACCTAAAACTGAGAGAATCGGAAAGAAAAAAAATATGTAGGTACTCACACAATTAGTACTTACACTTTTGGGGTTAGAATACTTATTTTTTAATAACCAACAATTTCAGCATTTTTTGAGATTACTCAATATTTTTAGTATATTCATTTTTAATTTATGTACCACGTCAGCACAGCTTACCAAATAGAATGTCTCAAAATAAGAAACCTCTTGAATTCCTTAAGCTTCTAATGATTTCTTATTGTTTACTTCAGTTGAAGGTAGTACCAATAATTTTTGTAATTAAAATTAAGTCATTACTCGGGATTAATGAAGTGTAGATTCTTTAGTCCGGATTAACTAAGTAGTTTTTAGAGAAAATATTGGTACTTATGGTGCTAAAAATCAAAATTTTACAGGTACTTAGTCAACTGGTATCGACAATTTGGAATTGTTAGTACCATCAACATAATGAACCAAAAAGTCGAAATTAAGTACTCGTTCTTTATAGTTTTCATAATTCTATTATGGTACCTGTGTTGAAAGTGGTACCATTCTAAATTTAAGATTTTTTAAATAAACAATTGTAATTTATTTAGTCTGCATGGGTTAGCTAGTTTAATAACAATTTTCGGTGCCACTTGCAACTAAGGAGTACCGAAAAAAAAATTAAACATGCAAGCAATGAGTGTTTGAATTTGAGGTTCTTTTATGAACTATTTTTCACTCTATTGCACCAAGTAAAGAAATTATTAAAATATTTTTTGAATTAAAATTGCAAAATTTTTATTATGGAAAGTGATAGGATATGAAAAAAATTGTGAAGTTTACATATCGATCAACCAAAATTTTTTTATTAATGAGAAGCTTAATCCAGATTAAGACTCTTGAAAGTGCCGCTGACTCCAAATGCTTCATTTTTCTTAACTTCACCCACACGGGCCGTTTCGTTAGCAACTTCCGTCGCTATTACTTTCTTGAACCAGTCGATGTTTGCCATGAAATCTTTATCCCACAGATCTGAAACAGACGTTCAAAAAAAGGAAAAAACTATCAAAATCTGACCTAAGTACTCCTTGATAGTTTTACCATCACCACCGTACTCTTTGGGCAAATACTTCTTGTCAATATTCTGATGAAGCGATTCCAAATTCTTATGAATAGTTATCTGAAAAAACTCTCTAGTTAATAAAAAAAATCTAATACTAAGGAATTTCAACTCGATTTGGCTACATTGACTACCGCTACCCTCAGAAGGCTTGCGCAATTTATTGAACCAATTTTTACAGAAGATTTTTATTTAAAAAAATTATTTTGAGGGTAGCAAAAAAATTTTCCTACCAAATCTGTTCAATAAATTGCGCAGGCCTTCTGAGGGAAGCCGATTTCTAGTATTTTTTTGAAGATATTATTAATAATTTTGGTTTTATTTACTCTTTTGAAAACTTTGGGATGCATCAAAGTTTTGCAGCCTTGCATGAAGATGTCCATGAATGACGGTACATTAATATATTCCATCCCTTTAACTCTAGAGGGATAAGCATCCTGAAAATGTTTAATGATTCGTTTCGTTCAGTTCCCAAATCACAATCAACCTGATACATGGATCCGTAAACCGCAAATTTCGCAGCGTATTTCTTGAAATGGTTGAAAGTGAAATTTTCACAATCCTGCACGAATCTGATCCCGGTCACGTAATCACTTCTCAAATAATATTCACCAACGCAAATACTAAATTTGAAAAATTTCATAATATCAGCATCTTCGTCACTTGGATTGCTGTTAACTTTAATAATTACGATCCTTTCCAACGATTCAGTTATTGTCGGTAGCGGCATAACTAAACTGAAATTTTTGTTATTAATTTTTTTTCGAAAAAAAAAACTTACTCGGGACTTTGAGACGGTAAAATAATTTCAATATCGAGAAAATCACCAATGTGACTTCCTTTGAGGGTGTAATATTTTTCCATTTTTTCTTTGGTACGTTCCACGCTGAATTTGTTGCGTAACAAGCTTTTCTCGATGAAATCGTCATCTGTTTTTATTATTTTTCTATTAATTTAAGGGTTGAAATTGTAAAATGTGAAATACCTTGAGTTCCTTGAGGAAAATGGGGTTGTTGTTTGATCCAGTTTTTGATAATTTCTATGTCGCGTTTTATAGAAAGTGTATCGACGTTGAAATGATCACGTACGGCCTTTTTGGTGGTTTCGTCGGGTTCGAAATAAGGCTTACAAAACATGATCGCAGTTGGCCTCGAAATAGTCGCAGCCAACGCGATTTCACTTAAGTCATATTGTTATTTTTTATCTATAGTTGGCGGAACGACTATCGAAACGGCGGTTTCGTTAGTTTAACGGTAATTTAGGAGAACACGATAACTCGGACAATTTTTGTTAAAATATGCAAAAAAAATCGCATGGGCGCTGCGTGAAAATTTCTGCAAATTTTGTTACTTTTTAGTTTTAAAAAAATAATAACAATGCGCAAGAAAATTAATTGCCGCTATTTTGATAATTGCGTAAAAAATTGTGACACTTGGCCATTGTCTCGATAATTTTCGTTTTCAAATGTTGAAATTAATTTTAAACAACCCGCTCGACCAAGGTGTATTTAATATTGCCGACATTTTAGGCGCAATTTCATAAAAATTCCAAAATCATATTTCTCAGTGTTTTTATTTAAAATTAATTTTTAATAATTATATAATAACAATTGCGAGTCGTTATTTTAAATTAAAATATTTTTTCAAAATTTCGTTGGTACCTAAAAATTTTAATCGATTTCAAGATTTTGAAATTTTCTTTCGCAAGTTTCGCTTGCGACAGTTGCCAAAGATGAGATTGCAGAATAAAGTTCTTGTTGATTCGAAACGATCGCGTCCCATTTTTCTAGAAAATCGTCCATAATTTGCAAAATCAAAAAAAATTTTTGATTTTACCAGACATCTTCTTAATACTTTCCAAATGGCCACCGTAATCGCTAGGTAAACACTCTTTTGGTATTTTTTCGTATAACGAATCGAGAGTGGGATGAACGGTTATCTGGGAAAGGATTTTTTATTGTTTGCTGGTTGATTGTCGAAATATTTTAGGGACCAATAAGCGTTTGTGCAACTGGTTTCGGGACTTACCCTCGATAACATTTTGGGGTTAAGAACTGATTTTAAAAGATTTAGAATTCCGCTGATGAACGAAGGTGCGTTGAGGAGTTCGAATCCGGCTATTCTGACTGAAAGAACTTTCTGTAAACAAAAAAAATTAAAAATTATTGTTGGCATACGGTTTTGAATATTTAAAAAAAATTGAATCAAATTTTTTTTTTTAATTTTTGAAAATTATTTTTGAAATATTTTCAAAATCATAGTTCATTTTAATAAGAAATAAAAAATCATCTTAATATTTTTTAAAATTCACTAAAAATTTTGTGTCAAATCTGTTTTGGTCCAGTTGCAATCAAATTAATTTTTTGGCAAATTTTTCAAAATTTTGTCGAAAAATAAGATAATTAACTTAAAGTTCAATGAACTGCTGAAATTCTAAAAATCTTTAAAATATTTTTATGAAGAGCAAATTTTTTGAAAATTATTTTTTTGAGTCTGTTAATGTGCCATTTACAGTTTTTTTTCAATTAAGTAATTTTTTACCGCCAACGCTAATTACTGAAACTCTAAAGTTGGAGAATTGTGCGAATTTTGTTCCAAAATAGAAAAAATTTATTCAAGATTATTCCATTTCGGATCAATTTTTGTTTTTTTTTTTCGAAATTATAAAAATTGTATTTAAGCTTTTCCAAAATATTGCTTGAACTTCTTAAACTTGGGTATTTATAAATATTTTTAATTTTACTTTTGAAATTTTTAACCTCTTGCTGCAAAATGTCTCATTTTGAGTTTGACTCGAAATTTAAAAAAATTTTGAAAATTACCAAAAATTTTTTCACACTTTTCCTAGAATTGTTGGAAACTATCAATATTTAATATTTAAAGATCGATCAAGCTTTCTTTAACAATTAAAAAAAGATTTACAAGTTTAGAATTGAATAAATAAATTTTCAAAATTTGTCTGGAGTTCAAATTTCTTTTTTTCTTACTCAGAAAACTTTAGAAAATTTATTTATTCAATTCTAAACTTGTAAATCTTTTTTTAATTTTTAAAGAAAGCTTGATCGATCTTTAAATATTAAATATTGATAGTTTCCAAGAATTCTAGGAAAAGTTTGAAAAAATTTTTGAAAATTATTTTTGAAATATTTTTTTAATTTAATTTTTTTTAAATATTTTCAAAATCATAGTTTATTTTAATAAGAAATAAAAAATCTTAATGTTTTTAAAAATTTACTAAATATTTTGTGTCAAATCTGTTTTGGTCCAGTTGCACTCAAATTAATTTTTTCGCAAATTTTTCAAAATTTTGGCCAAAAATAAAATAATTAACTAAGTTTAATGAACTGCTGATTTTTTTAAAGAATTTAAATATTTTCATTAAGGGCAAATTTTTTGAAAATTATTTTTTGAGTCTGTTAATGTGCCATTTGCAGTTTTTTTCAATTAAATATCTTTTTACCGCCAACGCTAATTAGTGAAGTCCTAAAGTTGGAAAATTGTGCGAATTTTGTTGCAAAATAGAAAAAATAGGTTCAAAATTATTCCATTTCGGATACATTTTGATTTTTTTTTTCGAAATTATAAAAATTTTATTTAAGCTTTTCCAAAATATTGTTTGAACTTCCTAAACTTGGATAATTATAAATATTTTTAATTTGACTTTTTACATTTTTATCCTCTTGCTGCAAAATGTCCCACTTTGAGTTTGACTCGGAATTTAAAAAATTTTTGAAAACTAACAAAAATTTTTTCAAACTTTTTCTAGAATTGTTTGAATCTATCAATATTTTATATTTAAAGATCGATCAAGCTTCTTTTAAAAATTAAAAAAATATTTACAAGTTTAGAATTGAATAAATAAATTTTCAAAATTTGTATGGAGTTCAAATTTCTTTTTTTCTTACTCAGAAAATTTTAGAAAATTTATTTATTTAATTCTAAACTTGTAAATCTTTTTTAATTTTTAAAGAAAGCGTGATCGATCTTTAAATATTAAATATTGATAGTTTCCAACAATTTTAGGAAAAGCTTGAAAAAATTTTTGAAAATTATTTTTGAAATATTTTTTATATTTAATTTTTTTTTCAAAATATTTTCAAAATTATAGTTCATTGTAATAAGAAATTAAAAATCATCTTAATGTTTTTAAAAATTTACAAAAGATTTCGTGTCAAATCTGTTTTGGTCCAGTTACACTCAAATTATTTTTTTGGCAAATTTTTCGAAATTTTGTCCAAAAATATAACAATTAACTAAGTTTAATGAACTGCTGAATTTTTAAAAACCTTTAAAATATTTTTATTAAAAGCAAATTGATTGAAAGTTATTTTTTGGAGTCTGTTAATGTCCCATTTACAGTTTTTTTTCTATTAAATAAATTTTCACCGTTAACGCTAAAAGTGAAATTTTAAAGTTGAAAATATAAATTAAAATTTGCTCGTTTTTTTCCAAAATAGAGAAAGTGGGTTTAAAGTTATTCCATTTTGGATCCATTTCTTTTTGGAAATTTTAAAAATTTTATTTAGCTTTTCCAAAATATTGTTTGAACTTCTTAAACTTGGATAATTATAAATATTTTTAATTTGACTTTTCTAATTTTATCTTACTGCTACAAAATATTCCATTTTGTGTTTGACCCAGAATTTGAAATTTTTTTAAACTTTTTCTAGAATTGCTTGAAACTATCAATAAATTTAATATTTAAAGATCGATCAAGCTTTCTTTAAAAATTTAAAAAAATTTACAAGTTTAGAACTCAATAAATAATTTTTCAAGATTTGTCGGGAGTTCAAGTTTCTTTTTTTATTACTCAAAAATTTTTAGAAAATCCACTTATATTTAAAAAAGATTTTTTGAATTTTCAATTATGTAACGTCACTTTTCAAAATTTCCATTTTATTAACAATTTTCAAAACTACCACTAATAGGTGTAAATAATTGAAATTATAATTTAATTCTAGAGATGTCTTAGGCCTTTTGTTAGATTAAGACATTAAAAATATTCTTTTAAGTCTTAAAAAAAAAAATTCAGTAATGTTTTTCAAAAATTTTGAATAATTTGCGACTAGTTCTTCAAAATTTTATAATTTTCTTATGTTTCTAACTAGTTAGAAGTAATTACTTTGAATTTTTCTGTTTTGAAATTGTTAATTGGTGCCACAAAAAATATTTTTTTGATAAATCATTTTGCAAAAAAATTAATTTCTAAATTTTTATCATTTAAATTAAAAATTAGAAATTTTAAGTTTGAAAAACCATTAAAAACTCAATTTTTTTGGAAAAATTCGCCAATTCTCTTTTTAATTGACAATTGAAAAACCCAATTAACCTACTTCATAGACATTCATCATCTTCCAGGCTGTTGTCGGTTTGATTTTAATTAAATGCGTGAGAGAAAATCCGGCAAAATCAAAAATAAATCGATTGTTTTCGGTTTTATCATTATGAAAAATAACAGTGCCAATCGACACTATGACACGAAGACACCTTTTGACGCTATAATCGATTTTGGTTTCTGGATTGATTTTCAGGAAACCCACGCGTTCACAGGAAGATGTTAGAGTGGGCATGCACATCACAGTACTGAAAGTATAGTTGAAAAAAAATTGTCAATATCGAAAAACTTACATCGTTTCTTCAGATAATTTGAAGCCCCCAAGTTTCGAAAAAATCTCCGGATATTGTTTTATAAATTTGAAATAGCATTCCATTTTTGTTTTTGTTCTCTCCACGTCGAATTTGTTTTTTAACAGAATCAGTTCCACGAATTCGGGATCTAGAAATTAAAAAATTGAAAATTTTGCAATTTTCAAAAAAAACTTCAAATTTTCAAATATTTATAAACAATTGCATTTTATATTACCCAATATCTAATGTAGAAAACCTTTTGTTTTTCCGATATTATTTATCAGTTTTGTTTCAATGGCCGACAACAATAGAATCGATCATTCCAATTTTAGTTGCCAACTCATCAGTTCCTCGTATACAGCCAAGTAATTTTTAAAATCAAAAAACCAAAAGGTAACAAGAAATAGTTACCATGACTCTTGGGTGGAAGTTCCGCTTGATTTTTGGCCCATTCTGTAATTTTTTGGACGTTTCTCGTCACTTCTTCTTCGTTGGTGTTGAAATTATTCAAAATCTGCTTTCTCACACTCGAATCGATTTTGAAAACGTCCATGGACGAACAAGTTTCTAAGTTTAGATCCCACATGTTTGGCACTTGCTTGCAATAATCTAAACACAATTGAACTGACTGACTGAGATAAGAAACGGATAGTTGTGGTGCGACTTTGACCTTCACACTCAATATCGCTTTGCAAAAAAAATTTTGAAATTTTTTAGGTCTCAATTGAGTATTGTAAAGGATTAATGCGGAACTTACTATTTTGTGAGATGGATTTTTTCAAAATTTGAAAATTATTTTTGGAAAAAAATTATGTAGTGAAATTTTTTTTGGAAAATTTTGAAACGTTTTTAGAATTTTTTTCTAAAACCAAAATTATTAATTAGCGGATGTTAATAGGTTTTTCTAAATTTTTTTTTGGAATTGTCTCTTGAGTTTGATTTGAATTCGAGTAGAAGTTTTTTTGAAAATTTTATAAATTATATTTAGTTATTTTTCTAAATTTTTCTTAGATCCCAACCATTACAAATATTAATTTGAAATTAAAAGTTATATCAAAAGTTTTTGTGGGGTTCCAAAATTATTTTTGGAAAATTTTGAATCAAATTTTTGAATTTTTTCCGCTAAAACCACAACTGTTGACTAACCTATATATAACATTGAATTTCAAACAACTTTCTTTTAAGGTGAAAATGTTTTGAAATTGTCGATTTTGAGTTCAATTTGAACTCGAGTGGAAAATATTTTTTTACCTTTTGGGAATTATATTAATTGTTAAATATTATCAATTTTAAACTAAAGGTTATTTTAGCATCTTTTGTGACTGCAAAATTATTTTTGAGAATTTTAAAATATGTTTTTGAATTTTTTTCCAAACAAAAATTGTTATTTTCAGAAATTTGGCGGGAAAATAATTTCAAAAATCTTCCACTTACAATGCTTTAATTCCTTAAATAATAAAATTGCCCCACTCAACATTCAATTTTGTTTTCGTTAATTTAGCAATAATTAAAAATTTTCTATATAGATTTCGAAATTATGCATTTCTTTCCGCATGTTCCACTCTTATCAACAAAAACAACAACTATCACAGAAATATATTTTTTCAAACACCATTATCGATAAAAAAATATTTTAAAAATTACAACAATTTTCCTAAGACAATCAACAAATTTTCAAAAAATCTCTTCAACGTTCGTCGTCATAGGAAGCGAGTCTTGAAATTTTTTCAAAAAATTCCGAGAGATCTTCAATTATGTCGTCATGAGTTTCTAAAAACAAAACACCAATAACAAGAGTGGGAATTTCAAAAACAGCCGAATCGTACTTAAACAACTTTCCAAAGTTTCCGAATAACCCCCGTATTCATCCGGTAGACAATCTCGTGGCACGTTAGTATACAACGACTCCAAATCTTTATGGATTGATATCTACAGGTAGTCCAAAATTAATTTGACAACAATTTTGCTAAATTCAAAATTAAGTGATCCACACAAACTTTTGCTGACCCTCATATTAGAAAATAATTGAAGAAGTTTTGTTTGATGACGTCATTGGTCATTAGTTTTAAAATTACCTTCGCCATTAATGTCGGTTTGAAAACGCTTTTAGCTAGAGAAAAAATCAAATTCCAAAACCAAGGGGCGTTGATGATTTCAATTCCAGCCACTCGAACTTTAACCATTTTCTAAAATTTTAAATGAATTTAATTAAAAAATTACTAATACCATAGAAAGTTACCTCATGAATGTTGCATAAATTGATGAGAAGCCAAGGGGTAAATTTTATGAAGTGGCAGAATTTGAAGTCGCCAAAATCGAGGATGAATCGATATTTATCAATGCGATCGTAATGGTAAAAGATGGTAGCCATTGTGACCGCAACATTAAAACCTCGAATGACGTCATAACTACTGTTAGTGTTGACGTTCACTTTCAATATGTTAACACGTTCGTTTGATGGTGTTAAGTTGGTTAATATTACGCTGGTGCTAAAAAACTTTTTGGTTCAACTTTAATCGCAACTTTTTAAAATGAAACTTTTTTAGATTTAAAAAAATTGTATGCGTAACGAAAAGTGAAACGTCCCCATTTTACTTCGGGACAAGCTAGGAGGTTTCAGTAAGATTCTACTGTTAAATACACAAATTCTACACAATTATCCAATAGTTACTCTAAAAACCACCAGTGGCGTCACTCTTTTCACTGTCTTGTCATCTTTTTTCGGCTTTAATTGGCGAATTATTTCTTAACTCAATTCTCAAGATTAGATTTGAGCTTAATAAAAAATTATTTCCTTTAAATTTCTTCAACTTTATTTTATTTTTTTTAAACTTGAAACGAAAGACAGTGCGCCATCTTTAATTAGCAGTAGCTAAAAGAAGCATTTAAGGAAGATAGTAGCAATATCTTTTTCCATTCTGAATCTTGCTGTCTTCTTGTCTTTTAATTGTGTTGAGAATTTTTTTTGTTTAGCATTTTTATTTTATTGAAATTTGAAAATTGTAAAATTTGAGGTTCAAAAATGTTTTTTTTTTATCATTTCTGTGCAATTATTTATGTTACTTGTTCTATATTATTGTATTGGGCAATTGTAGTTTGAAGTGTCTACTTGTTAAAAGCACTTCATGTTACTTTGTATTTGTTATTAATAATTTTTTGAAAAATCTGTATATTATCTTGAACAATGACAAAACAATGTTTTTATCTACTGGCAAACGCACTCCAATTGATCTATTATAGAAATAGATTTTTGTCTACACCACTTAAAATATTTTTTGCCTAATCCTACAATGTTTTATAAACTTACCAGACTTCTTGCGATAGCTTGAAGTGTCCCAAATTATTAAAAATTTTGGGATATTTTTTAACAGTTTTAAAATAACTTTTTATCCTATCCTTGGCGTCTTGAACATCAAATTTGGTTTTGAGCAACACGGTTTCTATGAAAATTTCATCTGAAATAAGCCAAAAATTTTTGCTGTTATTCTGAATTTTTGAGTAAAGGAAACTTTTTTAAAACAGCTGAACGAAATAGTTTTTTCAAGAAAACTAAATTTGACATAAGTAGACACAAATGTTGCATCTGATGATAACTTGACCTGTTACCTATTAATCTAGATGCGATGGTAGATTTAAAAAATGCAACAAAATCGTTATCTTTTATGTGTAACTGCAATTTTTATTTTTATTTTTCGATATTATTTTTATTAACTTACGAGTTTGTACTTCATAATTTGATTTCCATCATTAAAATGGTTACGTTAATTAGAAATAAGTTTTTTCAATTTTGGAAAATTTTGATTTTTTAAAAAAATTTGTTTGGTAAAATAATTAAGAAAATTAACAATAATTACAAAAACAACAATTTTTGGTATCTTGGGCTCCCAGTAGTAAACTATTTTGAAGTTTCAACCCGTTAACTTGAAATATTTTTTTACAATTTTTGAAACAAAAAATTCGAAAATTTTGTTTTGTTTTGTTAAAATAATTAACAGAATCAACAATAACTACAAAACTAACATTTTTATTACCTTGGGCTTCCAGTGGTAAATTTTTTTGAGTTTCAACCCATTTCCTGATTTTTGTCACATTTTCCGAAACTTCTTCCTCGTTCGTTTCGTAATCTTCCAATAATTTTTCACGAACACTCTTTTTTATTTCGAAAATTTTTAATGTTTTTGTTACATTTATGTTCCACATGTTTTAACCGTGGCACGAGGTAATCTGCTTTAAACCTTTATAACGACTAAGGTTTTTGTAATCAAACACGAAACACTTTATTAACAATAATTATTATTGTTGCTTAGATCAAGATCAAAGTTTCTATCTATTACAAACAACCTTGACCCTTCACACTTAAACGAATCAGTGACGTTTTGAATGCAGAACAAGAATTTATCAAAAATAATTTAATAACTTTTACCACAATTTTGGAAAAAATTTAAAAATTAAATTGTTGCGCCTCCAAAAGTAGTTAGAATTTTGAAGAAGTCTGGGGGGCCGAATCTGGTGAACAAATAATTAAAGTTTGCACTATTATGTTTTGGGGGTAGACAGAAATTTAGGTTTGCTTATTTTAAAAAAATGTTTCGGTTTTCATAAATTTAAAAAGTTTAAAAAATTGGTATAGTGAGAGAATTAAATTAAAAATTTATTTGTGTAGCAAAAATAAATAACAAAGGAGTGTAGGAAAAAACTGAACATGACTCATTTGTCGATTATCAAAAAAATTATATTTTTTTACTAGAAAAAATTTGAATTTTGAAAATATTAAAAATTTAGCACATATTTCCTAAAAATGTTTACCATCAACAACAATGGCAGGAGACACAAAATAAGGAAGAAAAAGTACTAAAAGTTAAAATTAAAAAAAACTAAATTTTTTCCAAAAAAAATATTTTTGAAAAATTTTCAAAATCTAGATTTTTTGAAAACGACATTCTAATTGTATTTAAAGAGAGTTAGGAAAAATAAAAAATGTATTAAATACAAAATGACAACGTTCCAATTTTTTGAAAAATCCATCGTTTTACGAATTTGGTAACAAAAAACTTTTAAAATAAACAAATGTCAGGTTTTTGAAAAAATGTTTTCTCACTATAAATATGTATCTAGGTCACAAATAAGTGACGGGTTTTTTGAAAAAATTACGAAATGATTTTCTTTGAGTAGAAGATTTTAGTTACATTATCAATGTTTAGATTAAATATAAAACGTACATAAGCATTTTTTTGATAAGTCCATTTGTTGCAAAAAAGTGGAAAAATTTTGAAAACTTATTAAAAACACATCGATAATTTTACTGGCTTAAAATAAATAAAATAGGCAACGAGGAAGCAAATAAGAAAAATTAGAAAAGTTACTAAAAACTCTTCTACATTTTTAATTTATCTAAAAAATATCAAAATAAGCAACGAAAAGATAAATAAAAAATCCCAAACCAAATTTTTGTAAGAATTTACGTTACTTCCGATATTAATTACATTAACATCTTGAATCAGTCTGCATTAAACAAGATACATGCAGAATTATTTGTGTAGAGATAATTTAAATACTTCCCGGAGTTCTTGCGACGCTTTGAATCCTTCCAGATTGGTGAAAATCTCTGGATAAAGCCCGATGATCTCAAAGTAACCCTCTATCTAGCTTTTACTTCTTTTCACGTCGAATTTGTTGCTAGCCGGTGTTATCTCGATAAAGTTTCCATCTGAAACGGAAGTTTTTGTCATTACTCAAGTCGCAGGACCAGCTCGCTAAAAACTACAATTAACCAGAAGAAATTTTAAAAACACGTGCCAAACGGCAAGTGAGAGCGTTACCACTCGGCCAGCGCCTCCAATAATTCTGACGATTCGAGTCTTTGCGTAATAGTTTCTGATTTATTTTTAATTATTGTAAAATATTAAATTCTTTGAAATAATTAGCAAGAAAATTAACCAGAATATTTTGAAAAATAGCAAAGGTCAAGAATTTTAGGTAAATTTCAAGAGTTGAACAAGAATTTTGTTTGGTATCAATGTTCAACTTAAATTATCGTTGTTTACTAGATATGTTAGTAGCAAATGACCTTAATTTAAAAAACTTCCGATTAGACCATAAGCGTGTCAAAAGCCAAAGAACTTTAATTTTGAAAATTTTTATAGAAAATCAGATTTTTTTCCAAACTTTTCGACCGTCCCTTATATACTCTAAGTAGTTTTTTTTATGCGCCGCTACTGCAGCATTTTTCTTGGATAGTTTTATCTAGAAATTTTTGAAAACAAATCGAATGACGTCATAGTCTCCATTACTTTATTTAAACTTACCTGTTTAAACTTTTAACGTTATCTTTAAACGTTCATTATTGTTAACATGTTGTTGTTATGCATGCCCTAGATTTTTTCACATGTAAGGAGAATCGTATAAATTTCTAACATTCTTTAAATAAATTTTTTTTCTAGTTTTTTCTTTAGCACATTTTTTTTTGTAAAATATTACGAAAATTTTGTCTTTACCTCCCTCGTTTACTTCACAATATTATCTCGGATTTGATATTTTTCAAAAAAGATTGTAAATTTCTGTCATTCTTTTGATTTATTTTTGCGTTTCCTTAACAAGTATCTATAAATTTTTCACTTTTTCTATTATCACTGTTTTTGCAACTTTTGACCACTTTCTTCAATTTCTAATTATTAGTTACATCAATTTTTAATATGTCTACGCCTCTACTTGTTTTTAATTTTGTGGCATTCTTATGCCCAATTTGTTCGTTTTAAAAAACGTTTTCGAAATGTTACAAATTCTGAACGTAATTTACTGAATATCTCTTAAATTATTGTAAAAATGGTAAATTCAATTCCACAAATGTCCAAAAACAAGCAGAAGTAATTTATTTTGCAATAAGACTTTCTAAATACATCAATACACTATCATTCGTTCCAATTTTTGAAATTTCTTTGTTAATCAACCTCCAACTTTTTGAAATTTCCTTGTAAGCCGAAAAGTTCATCGTCGAGCGGAAGTCCGGGTCTCAAAGTTTCATCCACTCTTAAACTGTCCAAATGGTCGAAGTAATCTTTGTATTCTTCCAGCTTCAACTTAATTTTTTCTAAAAAAAATTTTCAAAACTTAATTCAACAATTTTCCAAAATTACCATTAAGTTCCTTCAAACATTTTTCTTCACCTCCGTAATCCTTAGGCAAAACTTGCCTAGGAATATATTCATACAAAGAATCAAAATCAAAATGGCGAAAAACCTAAAAAGATATTTTAGTTACGATTAGTTTGTGCCGCCACCACCCGGTTTAGATGATATCTCGGTAGATGTCGCTGAATCAAACGTTTAACCCACCTTTTGCGCAACTTTCTTCGGTACTACTGCGTTGAACATTTTAAGAAAAGTGTTGAAAGCTGGTGGACAATTGATAAAATGCACACCGTTAGTCGATGACGTGTACATTTTCTGCAACATTAATTTAAAAAAAAATTAAATTTCAATAAATTTACCTCAGCTATTGTGTGAATTTTCTTCATTAACATTGGTGATAATTTCGTTAAGTGTTCGAATCCGCAACCATCTAGATCTATCAAAAATATATCCCTAATGCAGCGGCCCTCCAATAAGCGAAATTCAGCCCAAATAAGGGATAAAGTGAAAAATTTGATTGGATCAAATTTTGTTTGATCGTTTTCGATTAATTTGAAAACAGTAACTCGCGATAGTTTTTCAGTTAATTTCGGTAACGATATCCAATAGCTGCAAAAATTTAAAAAAAATTGGTTGTGACTGGTTTTTTGGAAATTACTTGATATCCATGTAATTTTTTATTGAAGTGATTTTGGGGTTGGTTAATGAGAAAATTTCGGGAACTCTCGATCGAATCGAGTAATACATGTCGAGCTTTTGTTTCGATATTTCGATTCGACATTTGTTGAGAAGAAAAAAATTTTCAAGTTTGCGATCACCTAAAAAAAAATAAAAAAATATTTTCCAAAATTGTTTGCTCTTAAGAAACTTTTACTTCATCAATTTCTATTCTGTACAAAAAAATGTCCTCAATTGAAATTACAGTAAAAAAAATTGCAAAAAATTTTCTGAACCTAACAAAAACTAAATCTACTTACAGGGTACTTCCGGAAAGTGCGGCTGTTTCTTGCACCATTCCCGGAGACCGTCAACATCCTTCTGGAATTCGGTAATATTGTTAACGTATCGACTTAACATCTTTTCGTCAATTTCTCTGGTGATGGGTTCGAAATATTCCATGATCAACTTACTGGTGAGTATTGAAGATTACGTATTTCTGTCGTTGTTCCTCAATTGCTGTGGTATTTTATTACCGCCGCTTACTAGATAATTGTTGTCAATTTTTTTAAAATTTATTTTCCATGTTAACTTAACCTTATTGCTAATTGCAATTGTTGTTATTGCACGTTGTTGCACTGTAATAATTTGCAAATAATCAGTAGCGAATCATAAAAAGTTTATCGGTATTCTTGTAGTACACAGTGAAGTTTACAGCAATTCTCGCCAATTTATCCGGCTCGAAGCACCAGAATTTTTTTTTAATTTCACCACGACTTCTGACGGTTATTGGGCAAATACTTCACTATTCTAACGATATATTTTTTGCGTAGCGCTTTCAATATTATTCTGTAAAACGCTTGATTTACTATTCACTAAATAACTTTATCTGAAGATTTTTAATGTTTAAAACTTTGTTTCTATTTTTGTTTTGTCTAACAAATTTTTTTCTACATCTTTATTCAAAGTTATTCGATTCATAAATTTTATCAATAACTTGACATGTAAGAATCCGAATTATTCTGCAGATAACTTTATTTGAGTTTTCTCATAATTTATTTCAAGAGTGTCTTGTTATCAGTTATGTTTTCGAATCGAAGTTGGCGTCGACGAAATTTCGGTAGAAACCTCAACCATACGTCATTTTCACGTTATAAAACCGCATCAATCAAGTTAACTTTGACCTCGACTTGATGGATTGTCTGGTTTGACCTGGAACTTCCGGATTTTAAAACCTTTCCGCAAGTTCACCTGCTGCTGAATTAGAATTTTTGTTTTGTTTTTCGTTTTATTTTCACCAAAGTTTTAATTAATTTCAACATAACGGTAATGGAGCTATCTTTTAACACTAACATTAGTGATACTGCAGATGGCGCGATCATCATAATAACAGTTTCATCTTTGATATAATTCAAAGTTGTATTAACATTAATTCTGGTATGAGTTTTCAAATGTGATAACTAACAATTTTAAGTTTATTCGCAAAGTTTTACTAGAACATTTACGTTATTGTAGTTGCAATTATGTCGGATAGGTAGCGCTACTGTTACAAAGTATATTTTAGTTATTCTACTGTTTTTGAGAGGTTTCGAGAGTTAGCTGGTTAAATTTCTTAATTAGGACATTTTAGTGAAAAGAGACTTTAATGAATAGAATTAAATTTAACAGGAATGTTGAATAGTTTAAAAATAGTAAAAAATAACGCAAAAAAATTTATTTAGTAGTAAACTTGAAGTGAAAGTAATAGAAATACGTTTTATTCAGCTGATAGCATATTATTCAGGGAATAGTTTCAATAAATAGAAATTCAACAAAATTACAGAAATTTTGTTGCACAATCAAAATTTTATTTTTTCAAAATATATCCTGATGACGGAATAACTTTTATTCGTTGAATAAAAAAATTAACTACTTTTTAAAAAATTACAGAAAAGATATGAATTTAGTAGGAATATCAAAATAAAAATGTTAGTGAAACCTAAAACTTTTATTCAGTCAATAGTGTCTTATCAGAGGAATCAGAAGGAATAACTTGTAGATACATCTTGAATTAAAAAAAACACTTGAGTTACAATTTTCAGAAAGACTTTTAGTTTAATATCTAAGTTAACCGAAAATAAGTGGAGACATGTAAAAGTTCTATTTACTCAAATATATCCAGGTGAAAGAATAAATTTTATTCATTGAATAAAATAATTATACTTTTCTTAAAATTTGCCGAGAAGCTATAAGTTTAGTAAGAATTTTGAAACAAAAATGTCAGTAAAACTTCAAACTTTTATTTAGTCAATAGTTTCTTATTCAAAGAATAACTTGTACATTTTGAATTAATAAAAATAACACTCGGGTTAAAATTTTAGAAAAGCTGTTAGTGTAGTATTTAATTTAATATAAAATAAATGGCAAAAGGCAAAATTGTTATTTGCCTAAAAGTATCCGGATAAAGTAATAACTTCTATTCGTCGAATAAAATTTTTTAACACTTCTCATAAAATTTGCCGAGAAGCTATCAGTTTAGCAAAAATTTTAAAATAAAAATGTCAGTAAAACCTAAAACTTTTATTCAGCCCAATAGTGCCTTATTGAAGGAATAACTTGTACATTTTGAATTAAGAAAACTAACCTTTGTGTTGAAGTTTTTAGCAAAGCTGTTAGTTTGGTTACTAATTAAATAGAAAATAAGTATTGAAACGCAAATTTTTATTTTCTCCAAAGTATTTTGATGAAAGGATAAATTTTATTCGTTGAACAAAAAATCGTACTTTTTCTTAAAATTTGCAGAAAAGTTATAAGTTTAGTAAGAATTTTAAAACAAAGAAGTCAGTATAACCTTAAACTTTAATTCAATGAATAGCGTCTTATTGGAGGAATAACTTGTACATCTTGTATTGAAGAAAATAACACTTGTGTTAAAGTTTTTAGAAAAACTGTTTGTGTAGTATCTAATTCAATAGATAATAAGTAGTGAAAGGTAAGAGCTTTACTTACTTAATTGTGTCCTGATAAAGAAATAACTTTTATTCGTAGAATAAAAGATTAACATCTTTCTTAGACGTTGCAGACAGCTGTAAGTTTAACAAACATTTTAAAATAAAACGTGATTGAAACCTAAAACATTTACTTAGTCAATAGTTTCTTATTGAAGGAATAACTTTTACATTTTGAATTAATAAAAATAACTCTTGTGTTGTAGATTTTAGCAAAGCTATAAGTTTGGTAATTATTTTAATAGTAAATAAGTAACAAAAAGTAAAACTTTTATTTATTTCAAAGTATCCTGATGAAGGGATAAAATTTATCCATTGAATAAAATAATTATACTTTTCTTAAAATTTTTAGAGAAGCTATAAGTTTAGTCAAAATTTTGCAATAGAAATGTCAGTAGAACCTTAAACTTTAATTTAGTCAATAGTGTCTCATTCCCGGAATAACTTTTAAATCTTGTTTTAAGGAAAATAGCACTCGTGTTAAAGTTTTTAAAAAAGCTGTTAGTGCAGTATCTAATTTAATAGAAATTAATTAGTGAAAAATAAAATTTTATTCATTTAATAAAATAATTATACTTCTCTTAAAATTTGCGAATTTCGAAATAAAAATATCAGTAAAACCTAAAACTTTTATTCAATGAATAGTGTCTTATTCAAGGAATAACTTGTACGTCTTGATTAAGAAAAATATTTCTCGTCTTGAAGTTTTTAGCAAAACTATTGATAACATATTCAATAGAGTGGTGAAACGCAAATTTTTATTTACACCAAAGTATCCTAATAAAGAGATAAATTTTATTCGTTGAATAAAAAAGAATACTTCTCTTAAAATTTACAGAGAAGCTATAAGTTTAGTAAGAATATTAAAATAAAAATGTCAGTAAAACCTTAAACTTTTATTCAGTCAATAGTGTCTTATTGGAGGAATAACTTGTACATCTTGCTTTAAGGAAAATAACACTCGTGCTAAAGTTTTTACAGAAGTTGTTTGTGTAGTATTTAATTCAACAAAAAATAAGTAGCGAAAGGTAAAATTTGTATTTGTCTAAAAGTATCCTGATAAAGAAATAACTTTTATTCGTCGAATAAAAAAATTAAAGCTTCTGTTAAAGTGTGTGGAAAGCTATTAGTTTAGTCACAATTTCGATAGAAGATAAATCTTGAAACTTAAAATTTCATTGACTCAAAAGTATCCTCATCAAGGAATGACTTTTATTCGTCGAATAAAAAAAAATTAACGCCTCTGTTAAAGTATGTGGAAAGCTATTAGTTTAGTCACAATTTCGATAGAAGATAAATCTTGAAACTTAAAATTTTATTGACTCGAAAGTGTAGTCATCAAGGAATAACTTTTATTCGTCGAATAAAAAAAATTTAATGCCTCTGTTGAAGTGTGTGGAAAGCTATTAGTTTAGTCACAATTTCGATAGAAGATAAATATTGAAACTTAAAATGTTATTGACTCGAAAGTGTCCTCATCAAGGAATAACTTTTATTCGTCGAATAAAAAAATTTAAAACGGCTGTTAAAGTGTCTGGAAAGCTATTAGTTTAGTCACAATTTCGATAGAAGATAAATATTGAAACTTAAAATTTTATTGACTCGACAGTGTCCTCATCAAGGAATAACTTTTTTCGTCAAATAAAAAAAATTTAAAACCGCTGTTAAAGTGTGTGGAAAGCTATTAGTTTAGTCACAATTTCGATAGAAAATAACAATTGAAACTTAAAATTTAATTGACTCGAAAGTGTCCTCATCAAGGAATAACTTTTATTCGTCGAATAAAAAAATTAAAGCTTCTGTTAAAGTGTGTGGAAAGCTATTAGTTTAGTCACAATTTCGATAGAAGATAAATATTGAAACTTAAAATTTTATTGACTCGAAAGTGTCCTCATCAAAGAATGACTTTTATTCGTCGAATAAAAAAAAATTAACGCCTCTGTTAAAGTATGTGGAAAGCTATTAGTTTAGTCACAATTTCGATAGAAGATAAATCTTGAAACTTAAAATTTCATTGACTCAAAAGTATCCTCATCAAGGAATGACTTTTATTCGTCGAATAAAAAAAAATTAACGCCTCTGTTAAAGTATGTGGAAAGCTATTAGTTTAGTCACAATTTCGATAGAAGATAAATCTTGAAACTTAAAATTTTATTGACTCGACAGTGTCCTCATCAAGGAATAACTTTTTTCGTCAAATAAAAAAAATTTAAAACCGCTGTTAAAGTGTGTGGAAAGCTATTAGTTTAGTCACAATTTCGATAGAAGATAAATATTGAAACTTAAAATTTTATTGACTCGACAGTGTCCTCATCAAGGAATAACTTTTTTCGTCAAATAAAAAAAATTTAAAACCGCTGTTAAAGTGTGTGGAAAGCTATTAGTTTAGTCACAATTTCGATAGAAAATAACAATTGAAACTTAAAATTTAATTGACTCGAAAGTGTCCTCATCAAGGAATAACTTTTATTCGTCGAATAAAAAAATTAAAGCTTCTGTTAAAGTGTGTGGAAAGCTATTAGTTTAGTCACAATTTCGATAGAAGATAAATATTGAAACTTAAAATTTTATTGACTCGAAAGTGTCCTCATCAAAGAATGACTTTTATTCGTCGAATAAAAAAAAATTAACGCCTCTGTTAAAGTATGTGGAAAGCTATTAGTTTAGTCACAATTTCGATAGAAGATAAATATTGAAACTTAAAATTTCATTGACTCAAAAGTATCCTCATCAAGGAATGACTTTTATTCGTCGAATAAAAAAAAATTAACGCCTCTGTTAAAGTATGTGGAAAGCTATTAGTTTAGTCACAATTTCGATAGAAGATAAATATTGAAACTTAAAATTTTATTGACTCGACAGTGTCCTCATCAAGGAATAACTTTTTTCGTCAAATAAAAAAAATTTAAAACCGCTGTTAAAGTGTGTGGAAAGCTATTAGTTTAGTCACAATTTCGATAGAAAATAACAATTGAAACTTAAAATTTAATTGACTCGAAAGTGTCCTCATCAAGGAATAACTTTTATTCGTCGAATAAAAAAATTAAAGCTTCTGTTAAAGTGTGTGGAAAGCTATTAGTTTAGTCACAATTTCGATAGAAGATAAATATTGAAACTTAAAATTTTATTGACTCGAAAGTGTCCTCATCAAAGAATGACTTTTATTCGTCGAATAAAAAAAAATTAACGCCTCTGTTAAAGTATGTGGAAAGCTATTAGTTTAGTCACAATTTCGATAGAAGATAAATCTTGAAACTTAAAATTTCATTGACTCAAAAGTATCCTCATCAAGGAATGACTTTTATTCGTCGAATAAAAAAAAATTAACGCCTCTGTTAAAGTATGTGGAAAGCTATTAGTTTAGTCACAATTTCGATAGAAGATAAATCTTGAAACTTAAAATTTTATTGACTCGAAAGTGTAGTCATCAAGGAATAACTTTTATTCGTCGAATAAAAAAAATTTAATGCCTCTGTTGAAGTGTGTGGAAAGCTATTAGTTTAGTCACAATTTCGATAGAAGATAAATATTGAAACTTAAAATGTTATTGACTCGAAAGTGTCCTCATCAAGGAATAACTTTTATTCGTCGAATAAAAAAATTTAAAACGGCTGTTAAAGTGTCTGGAAAGCTATTAGTTTAGTCACAATTTCGATAGAAGATAAATATTGAAACTTAAAATTTTATTGACTCGACAGTGTCCTCATCAAGGAATAACTTTTATTCGTCAAATAAAAAAATTTAAAACCGCTGTTAAAGTGTGTGGAAAGCTATTAGTTTAGTCACAATTTCGATAGAAAATAACAATTGAAACTTAAAATTTAATTGACTCGAAAGTGTCCTCATCAAGGAATAACTTTTATTCGTCGAATAAAAAAATTAAAGCTTCTGTTAAAGTGTGTGGAAAGCTATTAGTTTAGTCACAATTTCGATAGAAGATAAATATTGAAACTTAAAATTTTATTGACTCGAAAGTGTCCTCATCAAAGAATGACTTTTATTCGTCGAATAAAAAAAATTTAACGCCTCTGTTAAAGTATGTGGAAAGCTATTAGTTTAGTCACAATTTCGATAGAAGATAAATCTTGAAACTTAAAATTTTATTGACTCGATAGTGTCCTCATCAAGGAATAACTTTTTTCGTCAAATAAAAAAAATTTAATGCCTCTGTTGAAGTGTGTGGAAAGCTATTAGTTTAGTCGCAATTTTGAGAAAAGATAAATATTGAAACTTAAAATTTTATTGACTCGAAAGTGTCCTCATCAAGGAATAACTTTTATTCGTCAAATAAAAAAATTTAAAACCGCTGTTAAAGTGTGTGGAAAGCTATTAGTTTAGTCACAATTTCGATAGAAGATAACAATTGAAACTTAAAATTTAATTGACTCGAAAGTGTCCTCATCAAGGAATAACTTTTATTCGTCGAATAAAAAAATTAAAGCTTCTGTTAAAGTGTGTGGAAAGCTATTAGTTTAGTCACAATTTCGATAGAAGATAACAATTGAAACTTAAAATTTAATTGACTCGAAAGTGTCCTCATCAAGGAATAACTTTTATTCGTCGAATAAAAAAATTAAAGCTTCTGTTAAAGTGTGTGGAAAGCTATTAGTTTAGTCACAATTTCGATAGAAGATAAATATTGAAACTTAAAATTTTATTGACTCGAAAGTGTCCTCATCAAAGAATGACTTTTATTCGTCGAATAAAAAAAATTTAACGCCTCTGTTAAAGTATGTGGAAAGCTATTAGTTTAGTCACAATTTCGATAGAAGATAAATCTTGAAACTTAAAATTTTATTGACTCGATAGTGTCCTCATCAAGGAATAACTTTTTTCGTCAAATAAAAAAAATTTAATGCCTCTGTTGAAGTGTGTGGAAAGCTATTAGTTTAGTCGCAATTTTGAGAAAAGATAAATATTGAAACTTAAAATTTTATTTACTTGAAAGTGTCCTCATCAAGGAATAACTTTTATTCGTCGAATAAAAAAATTTAAAGCTTGTATTAAAGTGTGTGGAAAGCTATTAGTTTAGTCGCAATTTTGACAGAAGATAAATATTAAAACTTAAAATTTTATTGACTCGAAAGTGTCCTCATCAAGGAATAACTTTTATTCGTCAAATAAAAAAATTTAAAACCGCTGTTAAAGTGTGTGGAAAGCTATTAGTTTAGTCACAATTTTGATAGAAGATAAATATTGAAACTTAAAATTTTATTGACTCGAAAGTGTCCTCATCAAGGAATAACTTTTATTCGTCGAATAAAAAAAATTCAATGCCTTTGTTGAAGTGTGTGGAAAGCTATTAGTTTAGTCACAATTTCGAAAGAAGATAAATATTGAAACTTAAAATTTTATTGACTCGAAAGTGTCCTCATCAAGGAATAACTTTTATTCGTCGAATAGAAAAATTTAAAGCCTCTGTTAAAGTGTATGGAAAGCTATTAATTTAATCACAATTTCGATGAAAGATAAATATTGAAACTTAAAATTTTATTGACTCGAAAGTGTCCTCTTCAAGGAATAACTTTTATTCGTCGAATAAAAAAAGATTAATGCTTCTGTTAAAGTGTGTGGAAAGCTATTAATTTAGTCACAATTTCGATGAATAATAAATATTGAAACTTAAAATTTTATTGACTCGAAAGTGTCCTCATCAAGGAATAACTTTTATTCGTCGAATAAAAAAATTTAAAGCTTCTATTAAAGTGTGTGGAAAGCTATTACTTTAGTCGCAATTTTGAGAGAAGATAAATATTGAAACTTAAAATTTTATTGACTCTAAAGTGTCCTCATCAAGGAATAACTTTTATTCGTCGAATAAAAAAATTTAAAGCTTCTATTAAAGTGTGTGGAAAGCTATTAGTTTAGTCGCAATTTTGAGAGGAGATAAATATTGAAACTTAAAATTGTATTTACTTGAAAGTGTCCTCATCAAGAAATAACTTTTATTCGTCGAATAAAAAAATTTAAAGCTTCTATTGAAGTGTGTGGAAAGCTATTAGTTTAGTCACAATTTCGATAGGAGATACATATTTAAACTTAAAATTTTATTGACTCGAAAGTGTCCTCTTCAAGGAATAACTTTTATTTGTTGAATAAAAAAATTTAAATCCTCAGATAGGATTTACAGAAAATCTATAAATTTAGTAGCAATTTCTAAATAAAACTAGTAACAAACAATTGATATCACCCTATTAAGAAGTAACTTTAATATCGTGAATAACAGAGCAACGAAACATCCCTCAGACATAACTTTTTCAACGTATCAGTCGACGTTAAGTTTCTTGAAATTGCCATGATAACCCAACACATCGTCATTGTCAAGTGGATACGGCCTCAAATCTTCATCAACTTTCAATGTGTCCAATAAATCGAAACGAGTTTGATACATCGTTAGAGACTTCTTGATCGATTCTATAACCAAAAAAAAAAAATTACCAATAACAATGATTTTGAATCAGAATGTTGGTTCGTTACCGTTAAGTTCGCTTAGAGTCATCTCGTCACCACCGTAATCTTTGGGCAACAGCCCTTTTGGGAAATGCTCGTTCAGCGATTCCAAATCCTTGTGGACGTGAATCTGCAAAGAAGAACAGTTATGTGTGTATCTACCGCAAAAAGGGTCGGCAACGTTCTATTCAATAATAACAAATAGTCGGCGATCTTTTAGGATGAATGGGATTAAAACGCAAAAATGTTTAAGGCAAAAGCTATTCGTTTAATAGGGCGGATAGCTTTAGTAGGGTTAAAAATAATGTTTCAAATGGCTGTTAAAAAAGTTACGAGTTAAGGGCAGTATGGGTGTTATGCGGACCCTTGTTAAAAATCTTAAGTTATCGGAATTTATCCCAATTTTTTCTATTTTTGTGCTTAACCTAAATTAGAGCACAACAAAAGGTCATAACTTATTTAAATCAAAAAAAAATATATTGCCCTACATATTAAACCAAAAAATATTTTTTGACTTGTTTCTATTTCTTATTCTCTCTCTCTCTTTTTATTGAAAATTTTCGAATTTTTTGCGTTTCGAAAAAGGCAATAGTCGTAAGTAAATTTCAAAAAAATCCTGTGGTCTGAAAAAAATTTTTTCTCTTCACAAATTGAAAATTTATAGAGAAATTTTGTGTTGTTTGCGCTACAAGAGACCAAATTGTTTTAAATTATTTTCAAAAAAAAAAATTGTAGTCAGCTAATGAAAGCAAATAAATTCAAAAAATATTTTTTAACAATTTCGAAGTTTGGTATAGAGTCATGGAGCATTTTCAATCAAAGGAAAATAAAATATAGGAAGAACGTAAAATAAAATGAGAAACTGAGGGAAAGAATGTTCAGAAATTTAAACGTATTTCCAATTTTTCCAGTCACCAATGAAATAAAAAATTTTTGGTATCAAATTTTTTGGTGCCACTGTTAGGATTTTTTTACTCACCCTTGCTGCCATCTTCGGTTTAACCACAGTCTTAATCGTGCTAATCAAAACATTAACGAAAGTTGGACAATTAATAAAATGCAACCCTGCTATTCTATTACTGAAAACTTTCTGAAAAATTCTAATTAGACTTGTAATTAAATTATAACATCAACGTTGCTACTTCTGTTATTGTGTGCAATTTCGAAATGAGCAAAGGTGTAAATTTTTTGATATGTCCAATTTTAGCTCCTTCAAGATCGAAAACGACTATGTCGCCTATTACGAAATCTTCTTCTAATCTTATTTCAGCTACGTTACACATATGAGCAAACAAGTATAAAGGGTCAAATTTGTTAACATCAGTATCAACACATTTGCACATTAACACCCTATAGTAGTCTTCAGTTAATTGCGGAACAGGTATCCAGTACCTACAAAATAAAAAAAAAATTTTGTTAGCTAATTTGTTTTTCTTACACAACATCCATCATTTCTTGCATGTGTGGAAGTTTAGGGTTGTTGTAAACATCCGGAATAAGAGATCGAATCGTATAGTACATGTCGATTTTTTTTTTGGCACGTTCTATGCTAAATTTGTTGAGAAGCAAAAATTTTTCGATTCTTTGGTTATCTGAAACCAAAAAAATTGCTATTTTAATATAGAAATTAAACTTAGATTGAATGATTTCAAACTCAACATTTTTTATGCAGACGTCTGTACAAATTTTATTTTTAAACAATTTAACACTAACACTTGCTAAAACATTTAGTAAACTCACCTGCAATTTCGGGTAGATGAGGTTGGCTTTTCAACCATTTCTTGGTCGCTTCCACATCATCATTAAGAGAAGCGAGATCACGTCCGTACACTTTTAGAATATTTTTTTTCACTTCTTCGTTGATATTAAAATATTTTTTGTAATCCGCCATCATTGCTTGTTCAAGTCTCACTGGTTTTAGAAGACTTTTATTCAGATACAAACATAAATAGAATCTTTTCGCGACCTCCAAGACTTGTTTCGAAGGCAAACTTGCATTCAATTAGTCGTTTTGCAATTAATTTTGTTAAAAAAGAACAATTTTGTGGCTTTTTATTATCAACTCGACAAGCAACAAAAATTACGAAAAGTCATAAGGAAATGAAAGTTACTGTTGGTGCATTCTTTGTCATTTGTCAGTTGGCAGTCTTAAACTACTCCAATTGAATGTGTTTTTTGTCACAATTGAATCTTTTATTTGTTTAATACTTTACTCAATTTGAGAGAAGCGGCGAATTTCGACAATTCCTACATTTGTTACCTGTCGATTGGTCAAAGTTCAAAATAAAGTTAAGGAGCGGTAATTGATCAATATTGAATGGTGTTAATGTGACAAATGTACCCTGCAAATTTTGTTTTAGTGTTACATGTTATTTCGGAGAAGCGGCAATTTTCGGTTATTATTATTGCTAGTTCTTGTAATTTGTCAATTAATTTTGGCTTCTAATAAAGTTATAAAATTCCAATCTATCACAATTGAATTGTAGCAATCCCACAAATATGCCGTTTAATTTCAGTGGTAGTACGATATGTAATTTAGGAGAGACGGCTAATTTGACGTGTATCCTATATAGATTAGTATTAATGGTCAGTAGGTTTGATCTAAATATATTTTTATAAACCAAAATAGTCTATCAAAACAGAATAGGACTTTTGCACAAATACACCAGTAAAGTTTTGGGATTAATACTAGTCACAATTAAGAAGAGGCGGCAATTTTTGACAACTTGTCACTTATCAATAGGTCTAAGTTCAAAATAAAGTTATTAACCAGTAATGAATCAATATTGAATGGCGGCAAATTGACAAATATCCTTTCTAATTTTACTGTTTAATATTTTACACAATATTAGGGAAGCGGCAAACTTTCAACAATTTTTACATTTGTTACCTGTCAATTGGTCAAAGTTTAAAATCAAGTTACAGAGCGGTAATTGGTCAATTTCGAATGGTGTTAATGCGATAAATGTACCCTGCAAAATTGGTTTTAGTGCGATCTGTAATTTCGCAGAAGCGGCTAATTTCGATTATTATTATTGATATTTTTTGCAATTTGTCAATCAATTTAAGTTCTATATAAAGTTATAAAGTTCCAGTCTATCAGCATCAAGTTGTGGTAGTATCACAAATATACTGTTTAATTTTAGTGGTAGTGCAGTACGTAATTTATGAGGGACGGCCAATTTGACGAGTATCCTATAAGAATTTGTCTCAATTGTCACTAAGTTTTAGCTGAATATATTTCTCTGGACCAAAAACTTATCAAAATCTAATAGCCATTTTGCAGAAATAAACTTTATAAGTTTTGCGTTTTATTCTATTGGTAATTTGAAAGAGGCGGCAATTTTTGGCAACTAGTCACCTATCAATTGGTCTAAGTTCAAAATAAAGTTATTAACAGGTAATGCATTAATATTGAATGGTGGCATTTTGACAAATATACTTTCTAATTTTACTGTTTAATATTTTACACAATATGAGGAAAGCGGCAAACATTCAACAATTTTTACATTTGTTACCTGTCAATTGGTCAAAGTTTAAAATCAAGTTATAGAGCGGTAATTGGTCAATTTTGAATGGTGTTAATGCGACAAATGTACCCTGCAAAATTGGTTTTAGTGCGATCTTTAATTTCGCAGAAGCGGCTAATTTCGATTATTGTTATTAATATTTTTTGCAATTTGTCAATCAATTTAAGTTCTATATAAAGTTATAAAGTTCCAGTCTATCAGCATCAAGTTGTGGTAGTATCACAAATATACTGTTTAATTTTAGTGGTAGTACAGTACGTAATTTATGAGGGACGGCCAATGTGGCGAGTATCCTATAAGAATTTGTCTCAATTGTCAGTAAGTTCTAGCTGAATATATTTTTCTGGACCAAGAGCCTATCAAGATTTAATAGTCTTTTTGCAGAAATAAAGTTTACAAGTTTTGTGCTTAATTCTATTCGTAATTCGGAAGAGGCGGCAATTTTTAGCAACTTCTCATCTATCAATTGGTCTAAGTTCAGAATTAAAATATTAACCGGTAATGCATCAACATTAAATAATGGCATTTTGACAAATATACTTTCTAATTTTACTGTTTAATATTTTACACAATATGAGAAAAGCGGCAAACATTCAACAATTCTTAGATTTGTTACCTGTCGATTGGTCAAAGTTTAAAAGCAAGTTATAGAACGGTAATTGGTCAATATTGAATGGTGTTAATGTGACAAATGTATTCTGCAAATTTTGTTTTAGTGCGATCTATAATTTCGCAGAAGCGGCTAATTTCGATTATTATTATTGATATTTTTTGCAATTTGTCAATCAATTTAAGTTCTATATAAAATTATAAAATTCCATTCTATCAGTATCAAGTTGTGGTAGTATCACAAATATACTGTTTAATTTTAGTGGTAGTACAGTACGTAATTTATGAGGGACGGCCAATTTGATGAGTATCCTATATGAATTTGTTTCAATTTGTCAGTAAGTTCTAGCTGAATATATTTCTCTGGACCAAAAACTTTTCAAAATCTAACAGCCATTTCGCAGAAATAAACTTTATAAATTTTGCGTTTTATTCTATTGGTAATTTGAAAGAGGCGGCAATTTTTGGCAACTTGTCACCAATCAATTGGTCTAAGTTCAAAATAAAGTTATTAACAGGTAATGCATTAATATTGAATGGTGGCACTTTGACAAATATACTTTTAAATTTTACTATTTAATATTTTACACAAATTGAGAGAAGCGGCAAATTCTTAACAATTCTTACATTTGTTACCTGTCAATTAGCTAAAGTTCAGAATGAAGTTATAGAGCGATAATTGGTCAATATTGAATAGTGCTAATGCGACAAATGTACCCTGCAGATTTGGTTTTAGTGCGATTTGTAATTTCGGTGAAGCGGCTAATTTAGATCATTATCATTGACAATTTCTGCAATTTGTCAATTACTTTAGGTTTCAAATAAAATTAAAAAATCCCAGTCTATCACAATCGAATTGTGGTAGTACCACAAATATAGCGTTTAACTTTAATGGTAGTACAATACGTAATGTAGGAGAGACGGCAATTTTTGACAACTTGTCACTTGTCAATTGGTATAAGTTCAAAATAAAGTTATTAAGTAGTTATGTATCAATGTTGAATGATGGTAATGTAGCAAATGAACCCTGCAAATTTTATGTTATTACAAACTCTAATTTCAGAGAGGCGGCCAATTTTCGTTATTTTTTTGAGAATTTTTAGTTGTTTTAAGTTTAACTTAATTGTGCACATCAACAATCTATCGAATTCAAATTGTACTATTGCCACAAATATACGTTTAAAAGTTGATATTAGCGCTATTCACAATTTGGGAGAGTTGGCAAATTTTGGGTAAGATCTTCTTTAAATTTTTGTTACCCTAACTTCAATTCTTAAAATAATGAACTGTCAACTTATCAAAATCAAATCGCATTATTGCTACTATTCAAATTATGTGTTAGTAAGTACACTTCGTAATTAAGGAGAGGCGGCAAAACTCAGTAAATTTGAAGTTTAAAATAATTTTTAACTTCAGCCACTTACAAAAATGAAATTTTAGCATAATCACAAATATACCCTACAATTTCTGTATTAGTGCAGTTTACACTTGGGGGTAAGCGGCTAATTTCGCAAATTTTCGTTTCATTTTTCTTCTAATAAGTTTAAAATAATTTTGAAAATTAACCAATAAACAAAATTTGAATAGTGCTAATGGTGGTAAATTAGTTTCTAAACAAGTTAGTTCTTTTCAAAATTAAAGAGAAGCGGCAAAACTAAAAAGTTCAAAATGGTTTGACATACCTGGAACCTACCAAAATTAATTTCTGCTGTTGCCACAGACATACCCTCAAAATTCTGTGTTAGTGCTATTAATAATTTTGGAGAGGCGGCAAAACTTAAAATGTGAAAATGGTTTTACGTATCTGAAATTTTCTAAAATAAATTTATATTATTGTCACTAATATAGCTTGCGAATGTTGTGTTAATGCTATTGATAATTTAAGAGAGGCGGCAAAACTCAAAAGTTCAAAATAGTTTGACACACCTGGAACTTACCAAAATCAATTTGTGCTATTATCACAAATATAGCGTCCAACTTTCGTGTTAGTGCTGTTCTCAATTTGAGAGAGGCGGCAAAACTAAAAAGTTTAAAATAATTTTGTTGATCGGAAAGTTATCAAAATCAATTTGTGCCATTATCGTCAACGTGCCTTGCAAATCCCGTGCTAGTGCTAGTTTTAATTTCGGAGAGGCGGTCAATTAACTGATCTTTTTCATTAAAATCCGCAACTACGCAACTACTGGAAGAGGTAAATCAAGCGAATAACCCAATTTCATGGCGGCTCCTTGACCCGGAGGTTGTGTAAACAGACACAGTGGCGGCGAGGAAGTCGACTAGATAGCCGACAATTATACATTTCCCATTTCCCGTCTCGCTGCTTTGTTCGCAATTCCGGAATTCCTGGGCGGTTCCGGACGTCTTTAAATCGGCCCGTAAACACCCTCAAACAGACGACCCAGTATGTGTCAAGAGAAAATATCGTTATTTCGCTAGAATAATTCTAACCATCGTGGTAGTTCAAAGTAACTAAAATTAATTAAAATATTTACGTCTAGCTAAAAATATTAAATTAATAATAAACAATTTTCACGTTTGAAATTTTTGTTTACATAGATAAAAAAATTATCTTTGATGTTTAAGTCCAATTGGTTATTTTTGCCAGTAGTTTTCAATCAATAAAAATTCTCAGACGCCTCAACATTAATATTGATCGAATTTGTAATATTTTTAAAGGTGAACGTGTCAATTTGAATAATTTAAAATTCAATCACCTCCGACTCGAAAGAAAATCGTCCGGCGTCGCGACGCTTCATTTCCTTCGAAATGACTAATTTACTTACATTCACAAAAATTACGTCTGTTGTTGCAGCAATTTTTTAGATATTATGTAACTTGTACAAAATTTGAAACTTTACATTTTTTTCAGCAATCTGCAGGTTCTTTTGACCCGCTGAAATTCTCATTTAAATTTAATTCCCCTGACGATATATCCCTCCGGCCGCCGGTTCGGTTGAACCAGATAACCTCCTTAAACTTACTAACATAAAGTAGACGATAGCAAGTAGCTATATCTTTATTCCGATATCATTCCCAGTCATCAATCTTGACTATGGAGTGATTTTGCTTTAGCTATTTTCGGTTTAATTGTCGGTAATTTAGTGAATGTGGCATTGAATTAAGTCTTCATCGTCTATAGAAAACCACCCTCTTCTTCGATTATGACGTCGTCCCGTGACAAACACAAAAGCGCCGACGGACGTGACGATGTGGCGGCGAGGGATCGTCGAACAACGAAACTGGTACAAGTGATAAATTAGGAACGCAAGGGTGACCAGTAAACGGATCAGGGTAATTGAATTCAAATCGACAGGACACGAAAGGTTTTTTATTCGAGTAGAGGGATGAGGAAAAACAAAAAAAAAACACCAAAAAATTGAGAAAAATGAGGGAGGGGTGCAAAACTTATATAAAGTTTGAGTAAGTTTTTCTTAATGTTTTGATGAATATATTAAGAAGAACGGGAATGAAGAACACACAGAAGAAGCAAGATATGGCAATTTCAAGAGAAGCAGGAGGGAAGAAATGAAGAATATTAAAGGATACAGCTAGAGAAGTGTTTATCTTAGCGATAACAGTTAAAATTGAAGAAATAAGAATTACGATTGTTAATATGAAAAGAAACCCGTAAAAAGAAGAAACAAGATTGAAGAAGAAAGCAAATTTTCTTTAAATGTCAATACCAATATACTAAAAAGAATGAAGATGGAGATTAAAAGAAAAAATCAAAATACAACAATTCGAAGATAAACATGTCAAAAGTATATAGTTGAAAGCGTGAAAGAAGAAGACTTTAAAGTTGAGAACTAAATTTTAAGAAAAAAAATTTAAGAAGAGTCTGAAACAAAAATTGAGAAACATGACAGCGAGAAGCGAAAAAAATTAGATAAATTGCAGAAAACTGAAGAACAAAAACGGAAGAATGGTTGAAGAAGATTTAAATTCAATCATCGGAAACGAAGTGGAGAAAAGTGGAAGAAGAAGCACGATACACTAATCTCGAGAACTTTTAAAGACCTAAATATAAAAAGAAGAAACGAAGAAAGTTTGAGGTATAATAATACTCAATGCAATGAAAGAAAGTAAGGAAGATAAATAGGAATGTTTCAAATTGCTTCTTTAAATGTCCATGTTAATATACTCGAGAGAATAAAAACGAAGATTAAAAGTAAAAATCGAGATACAAGAATTCTAAGATAAACTGAAAAAATAACAAAAGCAAATAGTTGAAAATATAAAAAAAATTTCTAGCATTGACAGTGAAAGAGGTATTCTTGAAAAAGATTTAAATTTAAAAGTTTGAAATAAAGAGGGTTGAGGAAAATAATGCAGATGAGCGGAAAAAACAACAGAATAGGAAGTAATAAGAAGAAAAAGACCGGTACATTGACACCGAAAATTTTTAAGTAGCTAAATATAAAAAGAAGAAATGAAGAAAATTTTAGATAAAAGCCACTTTAACAATACTTAAGAAAAACTAAAGAAACCAAATGGAAAACTTATAAATTGCTTTATCAAATGTTAATTTGAATACACTAAAGAGAATAAAGATGCAAGTTAGAAGAAAGGATTAGGATACAACAATTTTAGGGCGCAAACTAAGAAAAATAATAAAGTCATGTTGTTAAAAAGTGTAAAAAAAAAAAGTTTGTATCTTTGATAATTCATTTTGAAGAAAGAAGAATTATTGAAGAAAATTTCAACTAAAGAATTTGAAGCAAATATTGAAAAGAATCATGCAGATGAGTGAAGATAACGAGAGATATAAGATAAAAATGAAGAAAATGAAAGAAGAAAATGGACTCCTTAACATTGAGAACTTTTTACTTACTAAATATAAAAAGAAGAAACGAAAAATGTATAAGGTTAACACTAATCCTAATAATATTTAAAGGAAATTAAATCAAAGTAGGAAAGTAAATGAAAAAGTTCCAAATCGTTTCTTCAAATGTCAATGTCATTATATAATATAATAAGAAGAATAAAGATGTAGATCAAAATGAATTGGGATATAACAATCCGGAGATAGATAGTCAAAAAAATAATAAATGTGGAATAACTGAATAGTGTAAAAGAAGAAAATTTTATGGTTTACTATTAAATTTGAAAAATAAGGACTCATTAAAGAAGATTTAGATTCAAGAACTTGAAACGAAAGTCAATGGGCAAATTATTCAGATAAATGCAAGATGCAAGAAAAACAAAGTAATAATGAAGAAACTGGATAAAGAAGCATACTAAACTAATATTGAGAATTTTGGAACAGTTGAAGAATATATTTAAAAAGAAGAAACGAGATTGATTGCAGACAAGAAGCAAATCTCAATAATAATTATTAGAAATCAGAAAATTTAAAAATTTAAATATTGCTGTCAATATATTAGAGAAAATTAGAATGTAGAACAAAAGGAAGAATTAGGATATAACAATTTTAAGGCAGAAATCATTGAAGAAGAATTAAATTCAAAAATTTGAAACGTGGGTACTTAAGTGTATTATGCAAATAAAGATGAAAATAGAGAAAATAGAATACAAGCGAAGAAAGTAGAAGAAGCACAATGTATTAATATCAAAAATTTTTGGGCAGCTGAAGAAGGAAATGTAAAATAAAGCATGGAAGAACAATAATCCAAAGAAGAAAAATCTAGATTTGAAAATTAAAGATAAGGAAGAAATTATTAAAGAGTATTTAAATAAAGAATGCAAGGCTGAGGTATATGAAAATTGTGAAGAATGAGGTAGAAGTGAAGAAAGTGGAGGAAGAAGTATTTTATACTAATATCAAAAATTTTATATGGGATGAAGAGCAAAAAGAAATAAAAAGGACGAAACAAATCTGAAGAAAACTTGAAAAAAACTAAATGTTAATTGAAGAAATAATTAGGACTAAAATCCGAATAATTACAATCAATAGAATAAATTTCGTGAATGAAGAAGAGATAATATAGAAAACTATAGAAAAGTAAAAAATTAAGAAGCAATCACTGATTACAACAGTTTTTGAGGAATTGAAAAATATAGAAGGAAGAAAAGAAGAAGGTGATAAAGTAGTAAATCTAACTAACAAATCTTAAAAAAAAATGAGTGACAATTTATGCAAAAAAGCAAACTAAGGTCACTCGAAGACGGGTGATAGAAAAAAGAAGATGCTCTGTAGAAACTGACGTTAAAATAAAAGAAGAAAGCATGTGAAGAAAGACAGGAAAAAATTGCTGTAGAATTTATAAGTTAAAATAAGGAACTAAAAATTATTTAACCGCAAAGAATTGGCGAAATGAGGATAAAGGAGACGAAGAAGCGAAGAAAAAGAAGAATTGTCGGTTTTTCTGCGACTTTTGTAATTATTGGCATGGTGCATTTTATCGATTTCTTATCGATCTTCAACGGTTCTTGTCTCATTCACATAATGAAACGAAATACCTCGAGGTTATTAAGTTTTGAACCCGAGACATAACAACCCAAACTGGGTGAATCTCGATTTTTTTCCCTTCCAAACAATTTCCGATATATCATTATACGTAACAAAAAAAAAAAAAAAAAACAATCAATCCATCGTGAAGAGTTCGAAAAGTTTCAGTTTCAACTTAATTAGCTCGAATCGAGAAAATACAAGAACGCACATCATCCTCCTTCTCCTCCTCCTTCACCATCAAAGTTTCTCCCTTTATCCCCGCCAACTTGATTGATCTCCCGGATTTATTGCCCGTAAACATCCCGGAATTATTAATTATTACCAGGGTACGATATTCAAATTAGCTCCGTTAATTATTATGGAAATAGCGTAACCCAAAGCTTACGTCTTCCAAACAAACATTTCCTGTTACTTACCAAAAATACATCGATCGATCCACTAAAAACCGACAAATTTTTCTTTCGACAACACTCGTTCTATTTGCATACGAAACGACTTTCGTTCCTCTTTCCTCCTTAAAATTTCAAAGCCGCCAAGCACGAAACGTGAGTCGAGTTAAATTTCGGAACGAAAAAGAAGGAAAAAGGAGGACGTACGGTATCTAGGCGAGAATCTATTTCGTTGCCACTTTATTCATGGCTTTTTTTGTCTTGTTCGTTTCGCCACCACTTTTGCGGGGTGAAAAAATGGGGATCGTTATTAGGGGTGGTTCTGTTGCTTTTCAATTATTTATAAATTACGGCGCGTTTATTGGATGTCGATCACGATTTGTGTTGCGATTTAAATCCGTTTTCGTTCTTCTCCTACAATTTGGTAATTTGACATTTTGCTACGCCCTAAAAAAATATTTTTTTGTGACAGTAAATTAGGGTAGTACTAGCGGTACCGTGGATAATTTGGGGTGTAAAATGGATAAAAATTAGAAGCCACTAACTGATTTATTTCTAGCTAAAAAATTTGGTGCAAAATCTAAGACTCGCTTCTATAACTTTCTACGTTTAAAAAATAGTACCGAGTACCACCATCTACTATTAATCTATTAAATCCAAAAATTTAAATATGTATTAGACTAACTCTTAAAATTAAACTATGAACTTTCTACATTTATTGAAACTTTGCAACAATATATTGAAGAGTTACAGAATTAAGGTACTTGCTGCCAATTAGAATTTTTTTATTTGCACCTTGATAGGGTGTGGGTACTAATAGTGGTACTTTAAAAAATTATTGTGATAATTGTCGTACTTCTGCTTGTTTTATTACTTTACACTCCAAGAATTCTTCTTTCTAGCAGTAAATTATAGTGGCACTAAGTGGTACCATTGGACAGTTTTGATTAAAATTAATAAAATTTGGAAGCCACTTGCTGAGAAATTTCTAAATTCAATTTTGGAAAATCTAAGATTTGACAAAATTTTTGGAAAATGGTACCGAGTACTCCCATAACTATTTACATTTTGAATCTAGTCAAAAGTTCATTTAACTTATTAAACAACATTATGTACTGTATAGTGTTAATCTAGTCGTAGACGCCTAAATTCTACAATTCTACAACATACACGTTGAAAGATGGTACTTCCTACTTTAAATCAAATTTGTTGAAAAATGTGAATTTGCAATCGGATATAGAAAAAAACTAAGATTTTGCTGACAATTTAATTTTTTTGATTTACAACTCGATGGGTACTCATGGTGGTACCTTTACAAATTATTGTAATTGTTGTACATACCACTTATTTTCTTACTTTACACCCTTAGAATAATTTTTATAATAGCAAATTATGGTGGTACTGGTGAAAGCGTTGCATATTTTAGGGACTAAAATTTACAAAAAATAGAAGAATTTTCTAAATAAATTTCTAATTAAAAAATTTGCAAAATCAAGACGTTACGAAAATAGTACCAAGTACCCTTAACTATTTGTCTTTAAAATGTAGTCGAGAATATTTCAAATTTATTTGACGGAATTATTCACTAGCAACTTTATTCTATAGTGTGTTAGTCTGGATGGTATGTTTAAAATAATGTGTATATAAATTTTCAAGGTAGTACCCCTATTGAATAGTGTTGAAATTTTATTTTGCAACAGGAGAAAATTGAGGTATTTGCTGACAATTATAATTTTTTTATTTACAACTCGATTGACTGCGGGTACTCATGGTGGTACCCTTATCAACTACTATGATTTTACTCGTACTTGCTATTTCTTTTGGTACCGTATGTGTCTAGAATAATCTTTCAGTAAAAATTGACCGTAGTACCAGTAGTACTGTTGCATAATTTAGGTAAAGTCGACCTTAATGGTACCATGTGTACTCCGTAACTATTCAATTTACTTATCAAATGTACACAATAATATGCTCAATTTAATACTTGTACTTGCTACTTACTTTGTTACCATATGGTCCAAAAAGACTTCTCCTAGCAAAAATTTATGGTAGTACCCAGTTGTACTGTGGCTTCATTTAGGTAACTTAGGAGGTAAACTTAAGTAAAGATAACCCAATTGTTTTTTGAAATAATTAATTTGAGCAAAATCAAATACTCGACTCTTATTTTTAAAAAAATGGTACTGAGCATACTTCTAAACTATTTAATTTATATATCGAATGTACCCAAAAATATACTCAATTTACTACTCATAGTAGCTACATTTTTTATCGTATCTTCCAAGAATACTTTTTCTAGCAAAATTTGGTGGTAGTACCTAGTGGTACTGTGGATTGATTTAGGTAATTTAAGAATTAGATTTAACTAAAATCAACCCAAATGCATTTCAAAATAATTAATTTGAGCAGAATCAAAGACTAGACTTTTATTTTGTTTAAATGGTACCGAGTATACTTCTAAACTATTTAACTTACCTATTGAAGGTACTCAAAAATATACTCAATTTACTAATCGTAGTTGCTACTTATTTTGTCACCATACGCAAAAATTTATGGTAGTACCCAGTGGTACTGTGGCTTGATCTAGGTAATTTAAGCATGCAATTTAATGGAAATTAGAAGTCACTGAGTAGAAATATCCCAAATGCACTTATAAATAAATAATTCGAGTAGAATCAAAGTCTTCACATTTATTTTTAAAAAATGGTACCATGTATACGCTTTAACTATTTAATTTATTTTTGAAATGTACACAATGTGCTCAATTTATTACTAGTGCTCTTTACTTATCTTGTTACTGTATATGTTCCACAAATACTTCTAGCAAAAATTGATGGTAGTACCAGCGGTACTGTGATATGAAGTATGTAATTTTGGCATTAAATCTAACGGAAAGTAAGTAACAAAAAGATCTTAAGTTTATTTTGAAATAAATAATTTGAGCAGAATTAAAGATAAATACCAAAAAATGGTACCGACTATATTCCTCAACTATTTAATTTACCTATCAAGTATACTTAGAAATAAACTCAATTTACTGCAGAATAATATTCAGAACTATATAGTATTGCTGTAGACTCTTAATTCTTAGAGAAATTATAATATGAACTTCAAATGGTAGTACTTCCTGCATTCAGTCGTACTTATTGCAAGTATTGACTCTTCATTTTGCAGCCATATAATAAAAAATTGGATAACTAACGTACTTGCAGCAAATTCTAATTTTTCTATTTACAGTTCTATTGGCGGTGGTACCATCACCAATTGTTGTGATTAAAGTCACAATTACTTCTTATTTTGTTGCTTGCTTTAAAAATCCTTATTTGTAGCAGCATTATGGTAGTATTATTAGTACCTTAGAAACAGAAAGTTTAAAAATGGTACTAGTACTTTCCATAATCATTCAACTGCAAACTGAAAACAAAAAATATTTTCATTATTAATAAAAATTATTTATTCACGAGTCGGTACTACATTCAATAGACATAGCTTCCCGGTTATTAGAAAAATATTGATAGAATCTTGAAAAGGTACTACCGATAAGTCCCTGTTAAAAATAACTGTCTTTTGTGCAATAATTTGGTGAAATTATTTACCTAATTCTAAGTATTGACAATTAGTTAATCACTAGAAAGTTATAGAGGAACCGATTGGTACTACTTAAAATTCTGTTGCTAGAATAGAGAAAAAGACAACTTTTAACTATTTTTTTCAAACATGCTTTTACAGAAAAGTAAACGTAACTACCACTAGTACCAATTTTAGGTAGTACCGGATATCCTTAGTATTAAATTTAATTTAAAACAGTTTTTGGTCTAAAATTCTTTTATTTTTTTGCCATTCTTCTTATTGCCCGTTTTTCTTGTAACTCTTTTCTCTGTCAATTCCAAAATCCTGATTTTTGTCTCTCAGTTTTATTTGCATTTTTTTCCCACCTTGTTCATTCTTCAGATTTAGAGGTGACCTGTAAATTTCTATAATTTAAAGTAATGGTACTGCATTTTTAAAAATGGACTAAGCTACCTGAAAACTTTTTTAATGAAACTCTATGGAAGAGATAAGTACTTGAGAACGTAACTATGATTTTAGTTCGCTACCGTACATTTTCGAACCGTTTCTCCTCCTTTTTCTCGTTCTTTTCTTTGGCCGTTTGTTATCGCTTGATTCGGGCTAACTAGTTGCGCAGTTGTGACGAAAACAATTACTCTAAATTCAATTTGAATCGTCCGTTTCTTGTTCGAAACAAACAAGGAATTTTCAAGACAAAGACTTTATAAGGAGGACGAGAAACGGTGGATGGGGGCGTAAAAAAACAATAATCTCATCCATAACACGGAACATAATATAAATTACGCTTACTTGTTCCCTTGATAAAATAGGCCGGGAATAAAACACAGATAAAACAGTGTTAAAATGTAATTGTGAATATTCCCGTTATATCCGGGACGATCCCCAAGGTGGTGCTGGAGGAGCGGCTCTCGAGATAAATGCGTATCTGATACATTTTTTAATAAACGTCTTATTTTTATTTTTTCGTCTTCTTTTCGGCCTTCTACTTGCTCGGTAATCTTATTTACATGTTTATGACGTTCAGGGAGTGACGCTAAAAACATTAAAAGACAACGGAACAATCACTCCTGCGAAATTTACACTTAAGGTTGCTTTTTTATTTACCGTAAAAGTCTTGTTTTTAGCGTTTATGCGTTCCGTAACTGACGCTTTGATGGCTTGTTTCGTGTACGGCCATTAAACGCACTGACGTTCGAGAACGATGACACTTTTTAAGTACCGACAAACAATATAGAAATTAATTCGATTGTGCGTCTGAAATGTTGGAAATTATCAAAAAATATATTTTAAAAATTTTGGTACTACTGGTACTTCCTACTGAGAAATCGATTTACTGCATAATTGTTCTTGTTGCAATTCCTAATAAATTTTTAATTTAGTTGCCAAAAAAATTGTTGTTATTAAGATACTATTGCACTGTATCCAGTACCACCAGTACCACTTAGTTCAATAACTACAACCATATTGATAATAATAGAAATTTTATCAACAATCACTTAACTCGATTGTGTATAAGAAACGTTTGAAGTTATTAAAAACTTGTAAAAAAGATTTAGTACTACTGGTACTTTGTACTGACACAACAATATACTTCAGAATTATTATTGTTGTAATCAAAACCTTTCTTTTTAATGAATCTTTAATTAAGTTGTTAAAAATATTGTTATTGAGACACTCTTATACTTGATCTAGTACCACAAGTACCACTCAATTTAATAAGTGCAACCATATTGATACTAATAGTTGTTTTATCTACAATAATTAACTTGATAGTGTATCTGAAATGTTGAAAGCCTTCAAAAGCTTAAAAAAAATTGGTACTACAGGTACTTCCTAGTGAGAGATCAATTTGCTGTAGAATTATTTTTATTCCAACCAGAATCTTATTTCTCATCATTTTTTAATTAAGTTGCTAAAAATGTTATTATTAAGACACTCTTGTACTTGATATAGTACCATTAGTGCCACTCAATTCAAAAACAACAACCATATTGATACTGATGGTGCTTTATTTATAATAACTTAACTCGATTGTGTGTCTAAAATGTTTGAAGTATTTAAAAATTATTTTAAAAAAATTGATACTACTGGTACTTCCTGCCGAGAAAACAATTTACTGTAGAATTATTTTTATTGCAGTCAAAAGCTTCTCATTAATAAATTTTTAATTAAGTTGCCGAAAATATTGTTATTAAGACACTTTTTTACTTGATGTAGTACCATCAGAACTACTTAATTCAGAAAGGACAACCATACTAGTGGTAATTTTATCCACAATTAACTTGATTGTGAGTCTGAAAGTTTGAAGTTATCAGGAATTTATAAATGAAAATGTTGGTACTACAGGTACTTTCTTTTGAGTTGATTTCAAAATTGATATTATTGCAAGCAAAAGTTTCTTCCTAATAAATACATTATTAATTTAGTTCCCAAAAAGATTGATGTAAAGATCTAGTACCATCAGTACCACTCAATTCAGGAACTACAACCATTTTGATATTAATAGCAATTTTATCAATAATCACCTTACTCGATAGTGTGACTGAAATGTTTGAAGCTATTATTTAGAAAAATTTGGTACTACAGGTACTTCCTACTAAAAAATATTTTATTCTAGAATTGTTATGATTATAATCAAAAGTTTTCTTTGTTAAAAATTTCTAATTTAGTTGTGAGAAAATATTGATATTGTTACGCTAATATTTGATCTAGTACTATGAGTACTACTCAATCCAAAAACCAGAACCATATTGATATTAATAATTATTTGCCCTTCGACAATTATTAAAAAAACCTTCTGGTTTGAAGCATCAAGTTCAAGATACTTTTTTAACTTTGAGTAGTACCTCTTTGCAACATGAGTAAATAATTGAAATATAAAAATAAACTAATAGAAATTTTATAAACAATAATTTAATTCGATTGATAAATAATTAAAGTTATCAAAAAATTTTAAAAAAATCAGTAGGTACTACAGGTACTTCTTACTTAGAAACTGTTTTAATCCAAATTACAAGCAGAAGTTTTGTTCTTGCTAAATTTTCCTATTAATTTTAAAAAATACTGAAAGTATGACACAAATATATTTGATCTAGCACCATCAGTACCACTCAACTCTTAGAACTATCACCAAATTGATAGTATTAATTATTTATTCTTCTGCAATATCTAATTGAAGTTTCAATTAAATCGGAAAATTCAAGAATTTTTAAGCTTCTAATTGTTAGTACTGACTTTGAAATTGTGACCTCTAACCCTTTAGTACCGTTTCATAGTTTACGTTAAAGTTAAAACAACTTTTCGTGTGCTTAGAATATTGAGGAGCATCAAATCTCAGAATTGAAATTGCTTCATTAAAGATCCCGATACGTCATTTTATTCAATATACATACTGGTACTACCGGTATTTACTAAGCAATTTTTTAAATTTGTGTTAATAGCACTAACAAACAACATGTTTTAAATTAAAAATTAATTTAATAGTCAAAATTGGAACATGCTAATTGGGGAAATTGTTTGAATAGTCCTAACAAGTGTTTTTTTAATTTTATAAGTAGCAACTTTTTTTGTTGGTGCTTTAGCTTAAAAGAACTGAAATTTAACAGTAAATTGGTACATTCAGGAATTGAATCATCATAAATATAGGTACTACCCACGCTTTGAGGTTACTAATCAATTAACAACTCAATCACGTTACATATAACGATAGTACCTTCTAGTACTGAATTTGAATTTGACAACATTGATTTTATCTTCTGTCAATATCTTTTAGAATTAAAAAACTAGGATAGTTAATATAAATTGGAATTATTTTATACAAGACTATATGTGGATAGTAGCGGTCGTACTTGAACGAATTGTTGTTATAGTTACTATTCGTTGTAACTTTAATAATAATTTCTAATTGCTAATTAATAATTAGCCAAATATGGTAGTACTAAACAGTACCGTTGCAGATTTAGTGACCAAGTTCTTAAAAAACTTGAAATATTTTTATTAATCTCAACAAGTAGTACTCTCCCCTTTAACTAACTAGGCTACTTAAGCATTTTACGTTATTGTGCACTCTAAAAAATTTCTATTAGTATCCTATGGTACTACTCAGCGGTATCAGTATAAAAGCATTAACTAAATATATCCCAAGATTCCCAGAATCAAGAACGAAATGTTAGGGTAATCTAAAAAGGTACTATCTCCCTTAGCTATTTACCTATGGGATGCTTTAAAACATATCGAGTAATTTTATTTACTAACAAGTCCATATTGCGTGAAGATTTAGAAGTTTAGGTACAATTTAAATTAAAATATTATTCTACAATATTAAAGGTAGTACCTACATGAAATTAAACTTATCAAAGAGCTTTGATAATTTTTGTCAATAATATATTAAATAATTAAGAAACTTTGGTACTTGCCATTAATAAAAAAAAATTATTTGCTACCTGACAAGTAGTGAGTACTAGTAGTGGTACTCCCACAAATTATTGCGATTATAAACGTATTTAACACCATGTTACTGCACGTTCTAAAAATACTTTTCTGTAGCAGTAAATCATGGTACTACTAGCAGTACCATCAAGTAGTTTAAAAATTAAAATGAATAAAAAAAATTAGAAAATTAGAAGAAAACTTTAATTAAAACTTAAAACTAAATACCATATGGTTAAAAGTACTACCTAGTGGTTATTTTGAAAATTCCAACTATTAACGTTTTCATAACTGTAGTTACTTATAGAAACATACAGGAAATTTTATTTTATAGACAATTTTATAATAAACTTCCAGTAGTACTAGCAGTATGCAAGAGTACCATCACACAATTTCACTTACAGAGATTAAAATTTTAATGTCAACAAATGTAACTAAACCTTTAAAGAAGAAATTCTAGTACAAAATATATTTAAAAAATGGTACTAAATGGTACTAATAATGTTTCAACTATAAATTGTTGTTAGAAAAATATGGCTATACACCTAAAAGGTTGTACTTCTAAAATATTCGTTTTTTGTTCATCGTTTTGGTGAAATTATTTACTTAATTTTAAGTACTGACACCAAATTTTGATATTGTTAGAAAGTGATAGGTTGGTACCAAAAAAAATTTGTTGCTTGAATGAAGAACAGAGCAAGTTTTATTTGTTTACATTCAACAAATTTTTAAAACACGTTACACTCGCGGTAGTACCAATCAATTGCACCAACTGTAGGTAGTACCCAATTTCCTAATATTATCCTAAATTTTAGCAAAATTTTTGATAGCATTCTCTAATTTTACCAGTTGCTACTATTTTCTTCCTTCACCAAAATGGTTGCAATTTTTTAAGGTACTCTTTCCTCAGTTACTATGTCTTTGTTCAATTTGTGTCATTTTTTACGTTTCTAGATTAAAATTTATTTTTTCGCCCCCAAATGTCGGAACTCTTTTTCATCGACATTATCATTGAAATGCAGCGTTTTGCGTCGTAGTGGACGTCCCGACGCCGTTTATAATCGATAAATTCTCGAAATTCCAGTTCTACCATCCATGTCGATAAAGTAATGTTGATGTTTCGGATATTTTCCTGCGCTATTGAAATTGAAGGTCTATAAAGGAACCGAGGGTTTTGGTCATCGGCCATAAGCGTAACCGCTTCTTCGGCCCGTCCTCCATCAAATTAAATTAAATTATGGGCAGAAGGGAGTGGCTCAAAAACAAAAGACTCGATAAAAACAAATGGTTCTGATCGAATTTATACGGCGACGGAACAGTTTTGACTTTATCCCTTCGCCAGCTTCCGCGCCTTTGATCCGCTATCTGCCCACTGGCCGACGGGTTTTGCATCCCCCAACCAGACGTTCCCAACAAATCCACCCGTCAAATTAACCGGATTAAACAACCAAAAAAACTGCCCCAACAAATATTTTAATAAAACATTCAAATTGAGTATTAATATATTTTTCTAATTTTCTTCAAGTGTTTCGGTGAAAGGGTTGAAGGGTAGAGTTTCAAAAAAATTTTAGTACCACTGACTTATCGATCCCCATTTAAATATAAAGAAGCGTAAGTAAGCTACAAAGAAACTTGAAAGAATTCAGATACTGTTCTTTATTACATTGTTGCAACCTCTTCGCCGTAAAGGCCGTGAACGATCCGTTAGTTATCGAGAACAAAGACTTTTTCCCGATTCCGGTCCTGGATACTATCATTCCCCTTCCATGTGCCTAATTGATCGAATCACACCGACATCCCACTTCTGAAACAGCGCGATGTCCCACTGCTGACGGGACGACTGCATAAAGAAGTAATAAAACGGGGGATGGCGAAGGCGAAAGTCTGACGGAATGGAGCTGCCGATATTGGATTCGGGAACTATTCTGACAGCTTATGCGTTTGTTACCGCTGAAATTGGCGGACAGGTGCGTTTTATCGTTATATTTTAAATGGCCGCCGCAATTTCATTTTTCGCCAATATCGACACAAGTGCCTATACTAAGGCCATTGTTGAGGCTTTAACGGCATTGTCTATGCCGCCGGATGAGGAGCGCCGCCCGCAATCGCCACTCTACTCTATGCAGTTTTCCATCCAACTTCGCTCTCCCTAAGTGTCTTAAAGTGCACGCGTTATAGTTTGTTAAGCACTTTAGTTTGTATTGGCTACTGCGCTACTGTTATTGTTTCAGAATCTACACAAACAAAGAAAGTACGTCATTAAATGAAGGGTAATGTGGCGGGCATTTATTTACATTTTTAAATTTGGCGCCAAACTATTTTTAAGATTAATTTTCGTTTTTAGCTAATAGAAGCAAATAATATTTTTCAATTACGCTACCGCTAGATCAAATCCTCTAAGGAGTCGTCAAAATACTCCCCTTACAGTGATACGTTGTCGCTTTCCCTAAGTATCTTAAGTGCACGTGCTATAATTTATTAAGTACTTTAATTTGTATAGGCTATTGCGCTACTGTTATTGTTTTAGAATCTACACACACAAAGATTACATCATTAAATGAGGAGTAATGTACCGAGCATCTATTTACATTTTTAAATTGGGCACCAAACCATTTTTAAGATTAATTAATTATCGTTTTCAACTAGTAGAAGCAAATAATATTTTTTAAATTACGCTACCGCTAGATCAAATCCTCTAAGAGGTCGCCAAAATACTCCCCTTACAGTGCTACGTCTTTGTTTTTCCTAAGTGTCTTAAGTGCACGCGCTATAATTTATTAAGCACTTTAATTTGTATTGGCTATTGCGCTACTGTTATTGTTTTAGAATCTACACACAAAAAAATCACGTCATTAAATGAGGGGTAATGTGGCGAATATTTATTTACATTTTTAAATTTGGCACCAAACCATTTGTAAGATTAATTATCGTTTTCAACTAGTACATGCAAATAATATTTTTTAAATTACGCTACCGCTAGATCAAATCCTCTAAGGGGTTACCAAAATACTCCCCTTACAGTGATACGTCTTCGCTTTCCCTAAGTGTCTTAAGTGCACGTGCTATAATTTATTAAGCGCTTTAATTTTTATTGGCTATTGCGCTACTGTTATTATTTTAGAATCTACACACAAAAAAATTACGTCATTAAATGAGGGGTAATGTGGCGAATATCTATTTACATTTTTAAATTTGGCACCAAACCATTTGTAAGATTAATTATCGTTTTCAGCTAGTAGAAGCAAATAATATTTTTTAAATTACGCTACCGCTAGATCAAACCCTCTAAGGGGTCGCCAAAATACTCCCCTTACAACGATACGTCTTCGCTTTCCCTAGGTGTCTTAAGTGCACGTGCTATAATTTATTAAGCGCTTTAATTTGTATTGGCTATTGCGCTACTGTTATTATTTTAAAATCTACACACAAAAGAACTACGTCATTAAATGAGGGGTAATGTGGCAAGTATCTATTTACATTTTTAAATTTGGCACCAAACCATTTGTAAGATTAATTATCGTTTTCAACTAGTACATGCAAATAATATTTTTTAAATTACGCTACCGCTAGATCAAATCCTCTAAGGGGTCGCCAAAATACTCCCCTTACAACGATACGTCTTCGCTTTCCCTAGGTGTCTTAAGTGCACGTGCTATAATTTATTAAGCGCTTTAATTTGTATTGGCTATTGCGCTACTGTTATTATTTTAAAATCTACACACAAAAGAACTACGTCATTAAATGAGGGGTAATGTGGCAAGTATCTATTTACATTTTTAAATTTGGCACCAAACCATTTGTAAGATTAATTATCGTTTTCAACTAGTACATGCAAATAATATTTTTTAAATTACGCTACCGCTAGATCAAATCCTCTAAGGGGTCGCCAAAATACTCCCCTTACAGTGATACGTCTTCGCTTTCCCTAGGTGTCTTAAGTGCACGTGCTATAATTTATTAAGCGCTTTAATTTTTATTGGCTATTGCGCTACTGTTATTATTTTAGAATCTACACACAAAAAAATCACATCATTAAATGAAGAGTAATGTGGCGAGCATCTATTTACATTTTTAAATTTGGCACCAAACCATTTGTAAGATTAATTATCGTTTTCAGCTAGTAGAAGCAAATAATATTTTTTAAATTACGCTACCGCTAGATCAAACCCTCTAAGGGGTCGCCAAAATACTCCCCTTACAACGATACGTCTTCGCTTTCCCTAGGTGTCTTAAGTGCACGTGCTATAATTTATTAAGCGCTTCAATTTGTATTGGCTATTGCGCTACTGTTATTATTTTAAAATCTACACACAAAAGAACTACGTCATTAAATGAGGGGTAATGTGGCAAGTATCTATTTACATTTTTAAATTTGGCACCAAACCATTTGTAAGATTAATTATCGTTTTCAACTAGTACATGCAAATAATATTTTTTAAATTACGCTACCGCTAGATCAAATCCTCTAAGGGGTCACCAAAATACTCCCCTTACAGTGATACGTCTTTGCTTTCCTTAAGTGTTTCAAGTGCTCGCGCTATAATTTATTAGGCACTTTATTTTGTATTGGCTATTGCGCTACTGTTATTCTTTCAGAACCTACACAAAGAAAGAAATTACGTCATTAAGCGAGGGGTAATGTGGCGAGCATCTATTTACATTTTTAAATTTGGCACCAAACCATTTGTAAGATTAATTATCGTTTTCAGCTAGTAGAAGCAACTAATATTTTTTAAATTACGCTACCGCTAGATCAAATCCTCTAAGGGGTCGCCAAAATACTCCCCTTACAGTGATACGTCTTCGCTTTCCCTAGCTGTCTTAAGTGCACGTGCTATAATTTATTAAGCGCTTTAATTTGTATTGGCTATTGCGCTACTGTTATTATTTTAGAATCTACACACAAAAAAATCACATCATTAAATGAAGAGTAATGTGGCGAGCATCTATTTACATTTTTAAATTTGGCACCAAACCATTTGTAAGATTAATTATCGTTTTCAGCTAGTAGAAGCAAATAATATTTTTTAAATTACGCTACCGCTAGATCAAACCCTCTAAGGGGTCGCCAAAATACTCCCCTTACAACGATACGTCTTCGCTTTCCCTAGGTGTCTTAAGTGCACGTGCTATAATTTATTAAGCGCTTTAATTTGTATTGGCTATTGCGCTACTGTTATTATTTTAAAATCTACACACAAAAAAATTACGTCATTAAATGAGGGGTAATGTGGCAAGTATCTATTTACATTTTTAAATTTGGCACCAAACCATTTGTAAGATTAATTATCGTTTTCAACTAGTACATGCAAATAATATTTTTTAAATTACGCTACCGCTAGATCAAATCCTCTAAGAGGTCACCAAAATACTCCCCTTACAGTGATACGTCTTCGCTTTCCCTAGGTGTCTTAAGTGCACGTGCTATAATTTATTAAGCGCTTTAATTTGTATTGGCTATTGCGCTACTGTTATTATTTTAAAATCTACACACAAAAAAATTACGTTATTAAGTGAGGGGTAATGTGACAAGTATCTATTTACATTTTTAAATTTGGCACCAAACCATTTGTAAGATTAATTATCGTTTTCAACTAGTACATGCAAATAATATTTTTTAAATTACGCTACCGCTAGATCAAATCCTCTAAGGGGTCACCAAAATACTCCCCTTACAGTGATACGTCTTTGCTTTCCTTAAGTGTTTCAAGTGCTCGCGCTATAATTTATTAGGCACTTTATTTTGTATTGGCTATTGCGCTACTGTTATTCTTTCAGAACCTACACAAAGAAAGAAATTACGTCATTAAGCGAGGGGTAATGTGGCGAGCATCTATTTACATATTTAAATTTGACGCCTTCGGCTCCTAAAAGCAGCTTATATATTTTTTCAATTACGCCACCACTAGATCAAGACGTCTAACGTGTCGCCGCAATATTCCCCTTACAGTGACACGTTTTCAAAATTTTTGTAGTTTTAACTAACGTAGCTGAGGGCCGGCTTGTTATTTAATTTAACAGCAAAATTTTTTTAGGTAGATAACTAAAATTTTACAGTAACTTACGTAGCTATTTCTGCGGTTTCCGCTTTCGACTGGTTATCCTTCGGGCACCGTAATTTTGAAATTATTAATAAAATCAGGGATTTGGCCGTGTAAAAACGTCGTGATCGGCCCTTGGTGCGTCATTAAAATGGCGATTCGGTCCTTTAAAAACGTATCATTGGCGCGTTAACGACGCCCACCGTCGCGACACCCGCAGAGAATTTAACGAGATTGCCCCGAAGGGAGGCGGTGTTGCGGCAGGAAAGCGACTCGATTTATCAGAAATTTCCGCTATCTTTAACTGTCCTGCAGGCCGGCAGTTAAAAAAATATGAAACGGAGTAGGTGTTGAAAAAAAGAAAAGGGGAAGGAAGAAAAGCTTCCGCCATTAATTTTGAAGTAAGCGCAACGTAACGGTTGTGACAAGTTTTTGGATCTCGATTCGAGTTGATGTCGCGTCAAGACGCAAAAGTAACTGACAGATGTCTTTTGAAAAGTTTGGAAACTAATTGTCGGTTGCATAACGAACTAAAAGTTTAATTTAACTTTTGAGGGGATTTATATTATTTTCTGTTCTAGAGCACTAACGATGTTTTGAAAGTTTCAACTTTTAAAATAATTTTATTCGATATATTGAAGTTGAAGTGTCAGGAATTGGAAATTTTCAAAAAGCTCTACATCAAAAATTACCACGAATTCGATTAGGACATAACATTGTGTATGATCCCTACAATTTTCGATTATTTACTATGGAAAATGAAAAAGTTATAAAAGATTTAAATTCAAGTACCACAGTCATCAATTTTTGAAAAAGTAACTATTGCAAAACAAATTATGGATTCCTTTAGAAGATATCATTTTGTGTAATTCCTACAATTTTGAAAGAATAGTTGCAAAAATTGTAAATGTTATTAAGGATTAATGAAAATATGAAGATGAGAATTCCAAAATTTTCAATTTTTTTAAAGGTCCGCAGTAAAAAACAGACCTCAGAACAAATTATTTAAAATCATTCCGCATATTGTCTACAACTTTGAAGTAGATATTGAGAAATACAAATATTTTCTAAATTATTTGTATCTGCGAGCACCCTAGGAACCAATTTTTCAAAGTATATATTTTGCAAAACAGGTTATGAACTCTATTGGAGGATGTTCTTATGAGTAATTCCTACAATTTTGAAAAAGGAATCGCAAAATCTGGTGATTCTATTGAGGATTAATGAAGATATGAAAGTAAATAATTTAGAAATTATTTTTTTTTTGAAAATTTTTGCTATTTACAGGAAGTACCCAGTTAATTGAAAAAGGTTATTTCATATAGTTTTCACAATTTAAGGAAAATGGTGCAAGAAATAAAGTTTTTCTAAAATATTTGAATCTGCTAGCACCTAAAAGCAATTTTTCAAAATCTACATGTAGCAAAACCAATGACAGATTCTTTTAGAAAATACTATTGTAAGGAATTCCTACGATTTTAAAAGAGTAATTCCAAAAATTGTAGACTTTAGTAAGAATTAATGATATTTAAAAAAATAAGATTTCAAAATTTTTAATTTTTGGAAACGTTTAATATCCAGATCGGACACCTAAATAAGTTCAAAAGGACCATTGTGTATATTCCCTACAATTTTGTGAGGATAGTTAAAATGATTGATTATTTTATCACAAATTAAAAAATCGAAGCATTAAAAACGATTATTTTTCAAAATATGTATATTGTAAAAAAATTACTAAATTCCTTTGTAAGCCATTATGGTCTGTAACTCCTACAATTTAACAAAAAATTCAGCGGTAACTAAAGTAGTAAAAAAAGATTAACTGCTAGAGAGAGGTAAAACTAATTGCAAAACTTCTAACTCTCATTTAAATATAAATCCTGAATTTCCAACTGTGCAATTAGTAATTAGCTTGAATATAGCATGCTCCTCTTATTTTATTTACAAATTTGAATCTGAACTTTAACGAACGAAGTTGACCCACATTAAAGGGTCTCGCCCAACGATAGTGCCTCAACCTGCACTTAACCGTCGTCCGTTTAGGATTTATAGCATATAAAAAGCAACAATTGCGACATTATAGAAAAAATCCAATTAAAAACGGCATATATGGCTCAGACGTGCCGTAGTCATAGATCATCCGAACCGGAAGCCCACCTGAATCAACGTCGGGACACAGGACTGTAATTGATAATTTTGTCCGGTTAGATTTTAATCCAACTCTCTAATCCAGGGCGTTATCATAACACTAACCATTGTGCGTTAATATCGTTTTCTAATTTTCTGATCGGTTTATATAGAGGACGCTTTCGGAATTATGACAGCAACCGCAATTCAGACGAGACGTGTCTAAATGACGAAAAATTGATTGTTGGTCCGCTTCCCAGAAGAAGAGATTTCTAATAATCGAGACCCTCAATCGAAATATTTCTTTTAAAGCTTATTTGATGCAATAAGGGTGTCAACATTTTAGGGATAACTAAGTAAATGAGCTTTTAATTGTTTCTGATTTAATTTCTGCGTTTTTTGCATTTTGAAAAATGGCGATTTTATACGCAACGGAAAATTAATAATAAAAAATTTATTTGTAGAAGCAAATGATTCAAAATTGTAGGGATTACTTATGAGAATGTAATTGAACTTTAAACATCAAAATTTTTGTTCCATATACATTTTGAAAAATGGCCACATTTGAATCTGATGGTCGTTTCACCCTTAATATTTAATTAAAGTTTTTTTGCGTCGCCACCAACTAAAACTTATAAAAATTGCTTGTTATAGTGTGATTCAAATGTACGCAGTGACATTTTTGAAATGTATCATTTTTGAAAAATTGCAGTTTTTGTGTTATTTTGCCAAAATTGTTAATTTTATTCTATTTTCAGGAGTAGATTTTTAATAATCGAGACCCTCAATCAAAATATTTCTTTTAAGCTTATTTGATGAAATAAGGGTTTTAAAATTTTAGGGATAATTAAGTAAATTAGTTTTCAATTGTATCTGCTTCAATTTCAACGTTTTTCAAATTTTGAAAAATTATGATTTTTAAATTGCTTTTTGTTAACGCAACGGAAAATTATTAATAAAAAATTTATTTGTAGAAGTAAATGATTTAAAATCGTACGGATTACTTAAGAAGATGTAATTGAACCATAGACGTCAAAAATTTTCTCTTATGTGGTCCTTTTTCAAAATGTATAGTTTGAAAAAGGACCAGTTTCGAATCTGATGGTTGTCTCACCCTTAATATTTAATTAAAGTTTCTTGCGTCTCCACCAACAGAAAGTTTTATAAATTGCTTATTATATTGTGTTACAAGTGTACGCAGTGACATTTTTGAGATATATAGTTTTTGAAAAATCACAATTTTTGTGTCATTTTGCCGAAGTAGTTAATTTCCGTAACTTTTTTTTCAAAATTGTAGGAGTTACTTACAACAACATATTTTACTTTTTCCCATACTAATTTTTACTGTAGATACATTTTGAAAAATGACAATTTTCTTCCTTTTTATTTTATATCACTAAAACTTTATTATTCATAATAATAATTTTGAAATTGCAGGAACTACTAACAAAGATATACTTGACGATTCATCAATCTGATTTTGGCACTATATACTCTTCCAAAAAATTTTGATTTAATTGCTCTATTTGCTCTTCATTTATTTGTTGGCCAAAATTCTATTTCTCACCAAATTCTTTTCAAAATTGTAGGAATTATTTACAAAGATATTTATTGCAGTATTCCTTATTAATTTTTGGGCTATATACTTTTTGAAATTTTTAAAAATTTTACCACTATGCTTTTTCACTGCATCACCACTTACATAATTAATGTACCTGACTCAAAATCGCAGGAACCCTTACCAGTAATACACTCTACTTTTTGCCATAATTATTTTTTGTATATCTACATTATGAAAAAAAAAACATTTTTTAATGTTTTCACTTGCATCTCGTTGTTAGTGGCTGAACAACAATCGCGGGACTCCCCAGTGAGCCGGCTCTGTTAACAATCCCGACCTTAATTTGTTTCTACCACGAAGCAAGTGGCGAGCTCTAGATTAAAACGAATAAAAAATAAGTGTCTCGCCAAGCTCTCAACAACGCCATACGGAATAATGAGATTGTAAACATAAACACGCGTCTCATCACGTCTCTTAAAAAAAACACGACACGCCTCAACAGTTTTCTCTTAAAATCCAGCCAATTTTCGTCAAGTCAACCGGCCTAATTCCAAAATCTCCAGTTCGACCAGCATAATCGATAGTCTCTAACGGGCTGTTATTGTTGATAATCTGCTTAAAGTTCTGGATTTCGATATGGAATTAGACATGCAAAGCTAGAGAGAAGGAGTGAGATAAAAGAGGGGTGAAAGGGAAGAAAGGGGGCGAATACGTAAGGGAATATCCTGGAGGTGCTGAGAGTTGATATTGGATATCGGCCGGCATAAATCAAATAATAATGTATTCGGTTTGGGTAACACAAGTGTTCAGATTCGGAATGCAATATTGACTCTTGGTAGCATTAAATCAAGAACGATTCCGGAAACGGAAATTGTAACGAGGACAGGTGAAGACGAGAAATGTTTACGTTGAAGGGATGATCCTCTTCCAAAGACAAAATGGGACGTAAGGCAGTCAAGTAAGTCTAACCTCTGTTCTAGAAAAGACATATATGTGTATATGTTTTCTTCAAAATCCAACAGTCATTAGCCTCATGGCTGCCCAAAAAATTTTTGTTGTTTTTTCTATGCAACGACATTTTCTGTAACAATATTCTAGTAAGGGTGGAGGCTCAAAATATAATTTAAGTCTAAAAATTAAATTGTTTTAGAAAAGACATATATGTGTATATGTTTTTTTTATAATCCAACAGTCATTAGCCCTATGGCTGCCCAACAAATTTTTGTAGTTTTTTCTATGCAACGGTCTTTTCTGTAACAATATTCTAGTAAGGGTGGAGGCTCAAAATATAATTAAAGTCAAAAAAATGAGGTGTTCTAGAAAAGACATATATGTGTATATGTTTTTTTCAATATCTAACAATCATTAGCTTTATGGCTGCCCAAAAATTTTTTGATATTTTTTCTATGCAACGGCATTTTCTGTAACAATATTCTAGTAAGGGTGAAGGCTCAAAATATAATTTAAGTCTAAAAATTAAATTGTTCTAGAAAAGACATATATGTGTATATGTTTTTCCTCATAATCCAACAGTCATTAGTCCCATGGCTGCCCCAAAAATTTTTGTTGTTTTTTCTATGCAACGACATTTTCTGTCACAATATTCTATTAAGGGTGAAGACTCAAAATATAAATAAAGTTTAAAAATTAAGGCGTTCTAGAAAAGACATATATGTGTATATGTTTCTTTCAGAATCCAACAGTCATTAGCCCCATGGCTGCCCAAAAATATTTTTTTTGTTTTTTCTATGCAACGACATTTTCTGTAACAATATTTTAGTAAGAGTGGAGGCTCAAAATATAATTTAAGTCTAAAAATTAAATTGTTTTAGAAAAGACATATATGTGTATATGTTTTTTTTATAATCCAACAGTCATTAGCCCTATGGCTGCCCAACAAATTTTTGTAGTTTTTTCTATGCAACGGTCTTTTCTGTAACAATATTCTAGTAAGGGTGGAGGCTCAAAATATAATTAAAGTCAAAAAAATGAGGTGTTCTAGAAAAGACATATATGTGTATATGTTTTTTTCAATATCTAACAATCATTAGCTTTATGGCTGCCCAAAAATTTTTTGATATTTTTTCTATGCAACGGCATTTTCTGTAACAATATTCTAGTAAGGGTGAAGGCTCAAAATATAATTTAAGTCTAAAAATTAAATTGTTCTAGAAAAGACATATATGTGTATATGTTTTTCCTCATAATCCAACAGTCATTAGTCCCATGGCTGCCCCAAAAATTTTTGTTGTTTTTTCTATGCAACGACATTTTCTGTCACAATATTCTATTAAGGGTGAAGACTCAAAATATAAATAAAGTTTAAAAATTAAGGCGTTCTAGAAAAGACATATATGTGTATATGTTTCTTTCAGAATCCAACAGTCATTAGCCCCATGGCTGCCCAAAAATATTTTTTTTGTTTTTTCTATGCAACGACATTTTCTGTAACAATATTTTAGTAAGAGTGGAGGCTCAAAATATAATTTAAGTCTAAAAATTAAATTGTTTTAGAAAAGACATATATGTGTATATGTTTTTTTTATAATCCAACAGTCATTAGCCCTATGGCTGCCCAACAAATTTTTGTAGTTTTTTCTATGCAACGGCCTTTTCTGTAACAATATTCTAGTAAGGGTGGAGGCTCAAAATATAATTAAAGTCAAAAAAATGAGGTGTTCTAGAAAAGACATATATGTGTATATGTTTTTTTCAATATCTAACAATCATTAGCTTTATGGCTGCCCAAAAATTTTTTGATATTTTTTCTATTCAACGGCATTTTCTGTAACAATATTTTAGTAAGGGTGAAGGCTCAAAATATAATTTAAGTTTAAAAATTAAAGTGTTCTAGAAAAGACATATATGTGTATATGTTTATTTTTCATAATCCAACAGTCATTAGCCCCATGGCTGCCCAAAAAATTTTTGTTGTTTTTTCTATGCAATGGCATTTTCTGTAACACTATTCTAGTAAGGGTGGAGACTCAAAATATAATATAAATAAAAAAAATGAGGTTATGAGCTAAGAGGTATTTCTTAGTTATAACGAAATAATTAAGATGGCGTTGCGTGGCGATGACAGGAAGCTGCACAGGAGCTTTCAATTAAGTTCGTGTAAAAAGCGTTGGATAGATGTTCCGAATTGTGTTAAAAAAGGCCAAAAGGGCGTAAATTACGACTGAACGGACCGCAATGGAGTCCACAATCTCCGTAAACAACCGAAAAGCCGGACGAAAAGAAACGAAAAAGCTCTTTTGTATCAACAAAACCGGTCGTGTTCAAACAGCAAAACCACCCTCAACTCGATTACTTAATTGGAATGAACAATCCGAAATCGCCGATAGAGGGAGCTACCGAATTTTAATTCCTCCACCAAACGGAAATAGATAAATCGCCGTCGGAACGGATACGTCCTGCAAACAACGATAATCCCATTAAAAGAAGCGCATCCGTCTTAACCCGCACCCCCAACCACCCCCACTAACCCACAAACCGAACTAAGCTATTTATTGGACCAACCCCGACTTGATTCTTGTTTTTCAACCCATTGAGGATATCAAAAAAAATTTTAACGTATATGCAGCCAGTTCAATTCGTCGCTTTATATCTCGTGAAGTAATTGACTTGAATTCTATAAACGCGTTTTGTTGCGGCTTTACGTTGTTTTGTTCACGTTGCGTTGCGTTAATACAATTCAGTGGGGGGGTTGAAATTAAAACCCCGGTCACGGTCGTGGCGGGCGATTTAAGTGTTGTTAAACGGTTAATTAGCGTTCTGTACGAGTGTGTAATCTGCGCGTTTAAGGGATGAGGTGGGGTTGTTACGTTACAACTATTAGACGATCAGAACGGAGATACGACGGTTTTTGGTCGTTTCCCTAACGATTATTATCACGTTATCTATGCAAATGTGTCCGGACGCAAAATTTAATGGAAACACAAAAACTATACTGTAGGTAGATTGGGAAAGGTGGAATTGTTTCGGGTTGTAACCGCGAGATGGTGGCGGAAATTACGACGTCGGAGGTGGGATAATTGTTTCGTTGGTAAAAGGAAATTTATTACGCTTTTACCATTTCTACCGGAATCGATGGTGCAATATCGGCGAAATTGCACGTTGATTTCCGATTTTTCTAATTGACTTTTATTGCTAAATATTCAATAATGTCTAACGTTTCCGACATTTTCTGGATAATTATATAACAAAGCTTCGTTTGAGGCCGATATTATTTTTAAACAATTGAAATTATTCGCTCTAAGAATATTTAAATGGGATTTTAACGCCATTTGCATTTGGAGAAATAACAAAATTTGTTGATTAAAGTTTTAATTATAGCCTGAATTGCTCCAAAATCGTAGGGTTTGTAGTATAGTTTGTTCCATACAGGAATCTATTTTCATTTTTGTTGTAAGTTTGTTTTGAAAAATTGCCATTTTTGAGCTTTAATACGTCTACACCCCCTACACTTTGTCTGAAATTTACACTTTTGCATTTAAAACTAGTAAGGTTTTATAGATTTAACATTTTATTCAGCTGTAATCATTTAAATGGCCTTTTATCTCCAGGTATGTTTGGAGTAATTTTTAAGTTTGTTGATAGAAAATTTAATTATAGTGGTAATTAGTCTAAAATCGTAGGAATTGTTGTGTATTTCATTCGCTGCATAAATCTGTTTTTATTTTTGTTATATCTTCATTTTGAAAAATAGTTGCTTTTGACCCTCATTTTATCAAAATTTGGAGAAATATCAAAATTTGTTGATTGAAGACTTAATTATTTTTGAAATTTTTCCAAAATTGTAGTCATTGTAGTATAGTTTGTACCCTACAGAAGTCTATTTCCATTTTTGTTGTAAGTTTGTTTTGAAAAATTGCTACTTTTGAGCTTTAATACGACCCCATCCCCAACACTTTGTCTGAATTTTATACTTTTGTATTTAAAGCTAGTAACATTTTATAGCTTCGAAATTTGATTCAGATGTGGTCATTTAAATGACCTTTTATCGCCAGGTATGTTTGGAGTAATATTAAAGTTTGTTAATAAAAATTTTAATTATAGTGGTAATTACTCTAAAATCGTATGGATTGTTGTGTAGTTCATTCGCTGCATTAATCTGTTTTCATTTTTGTTATATGTTCATTTTGAAAAATTGTCGCCTTTGACTCTCATTTTATCAAAATTTGGAGAAATAACAAAATTTGTTGATTGAAGTTTTTATTATTCTCGAAATTTCTCCAGAATTGTAGGCCTTGTAGTATAGTTTGTACCCTACAGGAATCTAGTTCAATTTTTGTTGTAAGTTTATTCTAAAAAATTGCTACTTTTGAGCTTTTATACAACCCCATCTCCTACACTTTGTCTGAATTTTATACTTTTGCTTTTAAAACTAGTAACGTTTCATAGTTTCGAAAGTTTATTCAGCTGTGGTCATTTAAATGGCTTTTGATCGCCAAGTATGTTTGGAGTAATATTAAAATTTGTTAGTAAAATTTTTAATTACAGTCAAAATCGGTCTAAAATTGTACGGATTGTTGTGTAGTTTATTCGCTGCATAAATCTGTTTTCTTTTTTGTTATATGTTCATTTTGAAAAATGGTCGTTTTTGACCCTCATTTTATCAAAATTTGAAAGAATAACAAAATTTTTTGATTAAAGTTTTAATTATTCTCAAAATTTCTCCAAAATTGTAGGTTTTGTAGTGTATTTTGTACACTACCGGAATCTATTTCCATTCTTGTAAATTTGTTTTGAAAAATTGACACTTTTGAGCTTTAATACTACCACATCCCCTACACTTTATCTGATTTTACACTTTTGCATTTAAAACTAGTAACGTTTTATAGCTTCAAAGGTTTATTCAGCAGCGGTCATTTAAATGACCTTTAATCGCCAGGTATGTTTGAAGTAAACTTAAAGTTTATTGATAAAACTTTTAATTAGGGTCGTAATTGTTCTAAAATCGTAGGGATTGTTGTGTAGTTCATTCGCTGCATAAATCTGTTTTTATTTTTATTATATCTTCATTTTGAAAAATAGTCGTTTTTGACCCACATGTAATCAAGTTTTGGAGAAATAACAAAATTTGTTTATTAAAGTTTTAATTGTTGTCGAAATTTGTCCAAAATTGTAGGACTTGTAGTGTAGTTTGTCCCCTACATGAATCTATTTCCATTTTTTTTCTAAGTTTGTTTTGAGAAATTGCCACTTTTGAGCTTCAGTAGAAACCCTCCCTCTACACTTAGTCTGAATTTTACACTTTTACATTCAAAACTAGTAACGTTTTATAGTTTCAAAAGTATATTCAACTGTGGTTATTTAAATTGCCTTTTATTGCTAGGTATGTTTGGAGTAAACTTAAAGTTTGTTGATAAAATTCTTAATTATAGTCGTAATTGGTCTAAAATCGTAAGTATTGTTGTATAGCACATTTGCTACATAGATCTGTTTTTATTTTTGTTGTATGTTTATTTTGAAAAATTGTCATTCTTGACCCTCAATACCCCTTCATCTTATCAGAATTTTGAATTTTTGCATTTAATATTCTTAGTGCTTTAAAACATCGAAATTATTCTAAATTCTGGGCATTTAAACTATACTTTTTAGCTACTTATATTTGAGATGTACCAAAATGTAGGGATTAGAATTTTAATTATTATGCAAATTTTTCTAAAATCGTAGGGGTTGGTGTGGATTATACCCCGTTTATAAATAGCTTTTTAATTTTGTTGTAAGTCTATTTTGAAAAATTGCCCTTATAATTCCAAATACTTTCCAACTCTCTTCAATTTATCTAAATTATACAATCTTTTAAGACTAGTTTAAGACTAGTAACGCTTTAAAATAGTGAAAATTATTTGAACTTCAAAAATAATAAAATTGTTGTTCGAAGCTTTCATTATTGTTCAAATTACTCTAAAATGGTAGGGGTTCGTGTATAGTTTGTCCCCTACATAAATCCATTTTTATTCTTGTTGTAAGTACATTTTGAAAAATTGACCCTTTTAACCTTCAACACCCCCCACCTCCCTCATTTTATTAAAGTTCTATAATTTTAGAGTTTAATATTACTAATGCCTTAAATCAACAAAAACTATTTGAGCTGCAAGCATTTTAAATGACTTTTCCGCCAGTTGTATTTAGAGAAATAATGAAATATGTTGATTAGCATTTTAATTATTGTTCAAATTGATTCAAAATCGTAGGGGTTATTGTGTACTTTGTTCTCTACTCAAATCTATTTTTATTTTTGTTATAAACATATTTTGAAAAATGGCCGTTTTTGATCCGCAATAGCATCTCACCCCTTATATTTTATACGAATTTTACATTTTCCTCGCACGTTCGGCCGCAATTGTCTCTTTTACAATAAGCAACTGGAAGAAGCCTTCATAAAAGTGTTGGGACGCGTCGGGAACGTTGCCGGATTTCCGATTCGCAATAGAGACAATAACAAATTCCAATCAAACTTTTCGAAAATACATTCGAAACTTTTAATCGCATCCAATATTAAAAAAGAAATGATTTGACTTTCCCACTTTGACAGATCCCGTATCGTCCAACAAATTCTAAAGTAATTACGAAATCGCATTTTCCGGACCGTGCATGCAGTTGTTTGATTTCTTGCCGCCCTCGTTGGTAACGTGAGCGTTTAATTAAACCCGGCTCCTGTTTACATTATTAGAACCGAGCACTAGATCTCGACTGCATGAACCCCTCATTACCGTCATCCAGATGAGAGTTCCTACATTATCCCAGAGACTTGAGAATAGAAAAATAAACGAACAAGTCGGTGCAAAAACGACGAAATTGAAATTTCGTAGTTGACGGACCACCAACAAGTTGTTGTTATTATACTGTTTCAATGTCACCTTGGTTTTGGGGTTGTTGCTTCAATTTTGAGATAATTAAATTTTTTTACTAAATTTAACGTTGAAAATTTGTGTTCAACTTAAATTTTTGATATTTTATGTTTTCGCGTCTGGTAATTTTCGCATTGGCAATGTGGGTAGACTAAAGGGATTGCAGGGAGGGGTGGCGCGTTATTTATCGCGAAACATCCCCGGAAATATACGTTCATGTTTTATTCATCCCCCTATTGTTTGTTTTATTTTTATCGTTTTATGAATTTAATTTTTTACTCGATAAATCCAATTTCTATCGTTGCCGTTTCGATTTCTTCCACGTGAATCATTGCAGAACTATATAGACTCCGAATCTCCAGGAAACTGGTTGGCGGGTTAATTTCTCGAAAAAAATATTTCTACCGTCCATAAAATCCGAAGTTATGGATTCGTTGGTTTCAGGATTTTTTCGAGGGGTTGGAGGGTAAAGGGTTTTGGTGTCTGCAGACGTTCTCGGAGCCGGTGAAGGGTGCAAATAAAGCCGTACAACATCGAATAGCTTTTACCGAGAACTTGCATTATTCGGACGAGAGAAAGCCGCAATTGCATGGGGGACAATCCTGCAATTCCTGCTGTCTAGGGTGCTGAGGTTGTTATTGCGGACTTGCTTATTGAAAATGTCCGGCACTGGAATGGCCAATACGTGATACAGGACCGGATTGGGACTGTCTGTTTTCCAGCGGTGACTTTTCAACAAATTCAACGAATTCCGAATGAATCCACGGTGTGCCCACAAATTCCAACGTCAGTTAAAATTGCTCCACAAAATTGGAATGTGCTACTTGGTAAGGGGACAATATCCATTTTTCAAAATGTACTTTTTACAAGAAGGATAACAGTAAGCCTCTTTGCTGATTTTTTCCCGCGTTTTTAGAACAATTATCACTAAGAAGAATTATTTTATTAGAAAATAGAAATCTCAAAAATCGTCATTTTTCAAAATATTGATTTTACAAAAAAGACATTTGTAGCATAATCGGGATATCTCAGGGATCAATCCCTACATTTTTGAAAAAATTGTGACCGCAAGTGTTATCATAATCAACGAATAACTATTACAATGTTGTTCAAGGTCAAAAGTGGAGGCGTTTTAAAATGTTTATAGTTTAAATTTTGCTTTAGTTTTATTTGAAAATTATTTAAAAACAGTTTTAAAAATTTAAAATAATCACAAGTCATATTAATAATTTTTGGAATCATTAAAGATAAAATGAGAACAGAAAAGTCAAAAATCGACATTTTTCAAAATATGTTTTTCACAAAAAAAACAACAGCAACATATGTAAGACTCTTCATTGATTGATCCCTGCGTTTTTGAAATTGTTACGATTTTAAATAATATTTTAACCAACGAATTACTATTATGAGATATTTGGAGACTGAAGCTCGCTTGTTCTCGAAATGCTTACGGTTCGAAAATATATTCTAAATTCCTTTTGGGGTTAATATCTACAACTTTTACAAAGTTGCATTGAAAAATAAATGTTTTATGATGCAATTAGAAAATAAAAACGCCAAAAATCGCCATTTTTCAAAATGTCTTTTTTGCAAAAATAACATTAGTAACGTAAGTAGGACACCTCAGTCATCAATCCCTACATTTTTGAAAAAATTACGACTTCAAGTGTCGTCTTCATTCACGAATAACTATTATGAGAAAATTTAAAGTTTTCATTTTTTGAGATCCTTGTCGTTTTTTTTGAGCTTTCTTTAAAAACTAGATGAATATATAATTTGTAAATAGTTAAAGTAGAATTTGTATAATTAGGGACAAAATTTGTTTTTTTAAATTTTTCTAAAATAATAATATGAAATATTCAGAAATAGCTTAATTAAAGCGTAGCCGTTTCGTTGCCATCCCGGTTTTTCTCTAAATATTCAATTTGCTGCAACCCTCAATCTAAAAAGACGTCGCGTCACTGCACGTTTTATAATATTGAAGTTTCAAATATGCTGCAAATTGTCGCGACAAGGGCGAAGCCAGTTTTTGATCACCCAACAACGCCGGCTTTGTTAAAGTTGCCATGCCGCTGAAAATTCGATAAATTTCCACCGTAATCAAGCATTCGGGAAACCTTCCCACGGGACCGAATCAACCTCCTAACAACAACAGAGCGACATCTGTTGCTTCATCCTGCATTGTTTCCTATTTTTCTTCGAACGGCTTAATTCACATGTTATCCGGATCTCACCTGAGTTTGTTTTCGCTGCTTGCCACGATGTAAACAACGCCCCTTTCACCCTTAGTTTTCATCCCCTTATTTTCCACCACCACAGTCGGATAAACGTAAATTCTCTATTAGAAAACCGTCGTCGCACCGTACCTTCGGTAATCACGTCTGGTCATTGTTAGAACACGTTCGGCACGTCCTTCTGTTTCTTTATCTGATTTCGTTCGGCCACCATTTCGGATTGTTGGAGTGTTTACTTAATTGGCCGACGAAATTATCGATTTTCGCTACCGTTACCAGCCGAAACTCTTAGACTTTTTACTTTTTTTGTTTTTCATACTTTTTTATTATTTATTGCTCCAAAGCAACGTAAAAGCAACAACGCTATCGAAAGTACCAACACTGAAAATTCTCCAATCTTAAATTCATATTACGTGTTCATTTTTAAACAAATCGTGTCATTTGAAGAGTAAAATTCGAAAAAAATAGCAATTTTTCAAAATGGAGGGATTTGAAAAAAAAGTTCACAGCTAGTTAGAAGAAACCCTTCTTAACAACCCCTACGTTTTTGAACTAATTATCTTTATAAATAATAGCTAGAACCTTCATTGGCAATTCTAGAAAATTTTGAATAAAAATTTCACAAGTCCTTTGGGATCGAAAATAACAATTTTGTAGAGTTATAAACCAACTTAAGTGCAATCTCGAGGTTGCGCCAATATTACAAAAAAATATGGCCAACGACGTAAATTATCTGAAGTATAATCGTTAAGTCGGTCTCAATATCCCTTCTCCATCAGTGCAACAGGCTATACGTTACGTCTGCGGTATATTTCCTGTCATCTCCCCGTCCTATTCTCGATATTTATGATTCCCTCAGGACTCCCGCCTTATTATCCGTTTGACCCGACGTCAATTCCCGGCTAAGAGGATAAAGTTATTAAAAATAACAATAATCCAATAACCGGTTCATGCATCGTCAATATCTTCGTTTTTTGTCCGCCATCATTGTAGATATTAAAAAGGAAAGTTTCGTGTAATTTCACCGATTATGTACTCACTTTGATAATTAGAGTTGTCAACTTTTCACGTGGCACCTGAACGAGGCACGCGGAATAAAAGGGGTAGGATGGCAAAGCAAAAGTTTTCCAGATAAACGACAGTTAGAGAGGAGAATTTAGTGTCGACGACAGGTGGCGTTTCGCGTAATTTGCATTTGTTTTGGTGATATTAATGGGAAAAGGGGACGAGAGGGTTATACCCAGGGGGGTTAGGTTTGGGTCCGCGGAACCTGCAGCAGAGGCAAATCCGTCGATTTAAGGAATCCCAAGTGACAAACTAGAGCGTGACGGTATAAACGTAAAAAGGGGCGTCACGTAGTTTACTATTCTCCGTTTACAACCTTTAACCGTGAAGTTTAAGACTTCTATTAAAGTTATTTGATAGTTGTTCAACTGTAATTGTTAATTAAAATTGCATCGAGAGGTTGAATTAAAGAATAACTTTTGCTAAGATTTTTAATTGGCGCTAAAATGTTAATTAGTAGTCACAAATAGTTCAAAATCGTAGGGGTTACTCACGGAGACTCACCCTAATAGATTTTGCTTCAGTTTTTGTTCTATCTATTTTTTGAACAATTACCATTTCTAGCTATTAACAGCCTCCAATTCTATTAAAACCCAAGTTTAACAGTTAAATATCGAAGAAAATAATCAATTTGATTCTTATTAATGATTCAAGTGTGAAAAACAAGAATGTGGTGGCAGGAAAAGAGGAGGTTGTTACATAGTATACTATTGCAGATTTACAACCTCTGATCCTAACAATAATGACTAGTCTTAAAATAATTGCCAGTTTTTGAGTGAATTTGTTAGTCAAGTTTACCTGGAGAGTTTGAGTTAAAAAGTAAGTTTGGCCAAAATTTTGATTATGCGTTTAAAAATCAATTAATCATCAAAACTGATTCAAAATCGTAGGGGTTGCTCACGGAGCTTCCCCCTAACTGATTTTGCTTCAATTTTTGTTGTATCTATTTTTTGAACAATTACCATTTTTAGCTCATAACAGCATCAAACTCTATTGGAACCCAAGTTTAACAGTTAAATATCGACGAAAATAATCAATTTGATTCTTATTAATGATTCAAGTGTGAAAAAAAAAATGTGGCGGCAAGAAAAGGGGAGGTTGTCACATAGTATAGTATTGCAGATTTACAACCTCTGATCCTAACAATAATGACTATTCTTAAAATAATTGCCAGTTTTTAAGTGAATTTGTTAGTCAAGTTCACCTGGAGAGTTTGAGTTAAAAAGTAACTTTGGCCAAAATTTTGATTATGCGTTTAAAAATCACTTAATCATCAAAATTGGTTCAAAATCGTAGGGGTTGCTCATGGAGGTTCCCCCTAACCGATTTTGCTTCAATTTTTATTGCAGCTATTTTTTGAACAATTGGCATATAATGCGGTTTAATTCAATTAGTACTCAAACATGGCGGGTAAAAGATTTGTTATTGATAGTTGAAACTGAAACAAGGGAGAATTGCAATTGTAGTTTCAAAGGGCGGCAATTGGAGCGCCACGTAATTTAGTTTTGAACCTGACGCTGGTGCAGTAATAACATTAACACCTTGCTTATAATTAGCAACAAACTGTAACGTCGAAATTAGTTGGACGTCACGTAATTCACTGACTGGGACGGAACCTTTGGCCGTTTTTGTCGGAGAATGAAACGTGCACGCTTTTCCGTTTCCGACTTTAAACCCGTCGAAGTGTCCCGGACCCGAAATTCCCCATTAAAGCCGCATTAGAGGGGTAAAGGTCCGACATATTGACCGGTGACGTGTGAAAGAAATCTATACGACCCGACCGTCACATAACTCACAAGAAAAACGTCAGCGTCGTCACTTGGATGAATTGAAATGAGGGGAACAGGGGGCGATGTTACAATAACAAAATCGATCATTAGCGCCGTTGGAGCTTCTCGGAACCAATTTGGTTTTTCTTTATCTCGCAACTTCGAGACCCATAAAACGGCGTGTTTTATAGTTTTATAATAACGTTATTTACTAGCGAGACTAACGCTCAATTTAACAGGAGCGCTGAACCGGTAAACTGTAAACTGGAACGGGAGGAAATGGAGGACTAACGATACAGGGAGTTGCGGCGTCGCGGCGTTCCGATCTTTTTCAAATTAATTGATGTCATTATCGAGAACGCTCATTAAATCTCTAATAGTAAGTTGCGCCTTATCCCCTTTTCCTCTTTCTACCTCCTTTTTAGCATCATCAATTTTAAGCGACCCCTCAACTAAAAGTGTAGTTGCTATCGCAGCTCTAAAGCTACTTCTACAAACAAGTTTTTCTAAATAAATGGCCAACGCTTCGCAACTTAGAATTTGCTCAGCTCAAAGTCAAACAGTTACGAAACTGGCCGGAATAACTTTTAATTAAATTTCTGGCCGGCTTGTTTAAATATTGTCGCTAGAAGGATCGTTTTTAATTAACCCAAATGTTTAGATATGAATGGCGCAGTTGTTAACTTCCCCAGCACTAAAACTCGCCGGTTTACTCACGTTTTTGAATTTCGCGCCCACAGTGAAGTTGACGCTGCAGCAATGCGCACGCCATCGGTGGCAAAAATAACAACTAATCTTCATGCCAGTAGTGAAATCTGGCAACTTTTCAAGTAAAATTGTTAGGCAAGTTTGTCACGGTAGATTGGATTGGAAGACAATTTTTATTAAATTCTTTAATTGCTGCTTAAAAATCAATTAATTATCAGAAATGGTTCATAATCGTAGGGGTTGCTCCTACAAAGTCACTCTATGGAATTCCGCTTCAATTTTTGTCGTACCTATATTTTGAAAAATTACCACTTTTTACTATTGATAGCCCTCTATTTTATTAAAAGCGGATATATCAACAAATTTGATTTCTTATTAATAGTTATAGCTTCTGAAGCTATAGTTTCATAAAAGAAAGAGACGTCACATTGTTTACTATTTTCTATTAACCCTAGAAATAAAATTGCTATATAGTGATGCGAGCTCTACTTGCAGCAGAACTGAGAAACATTGTCGTGTACCATTTGTTTAGCTCTCGGCATTTATTTGAATTCAAATTTTGAATTTCGCGCCAGTAGTGAAGTTGGCGTTACAATCATGCGCATGCCCCTGGTAATAAAAACGAAAGCCTTTTAGAGATTGAACGCGAAATCTGGAATGGTCGTAACGACGCCGAGGCAGCGCCAGAAAGTGAAACAAATGGTTAGGGCGGGGGTATTAGTCGAGATTGTCCGGTAGATCAGCCTTAATGCCTTTAAGCAGGAGTTATAGGGCTCTTAGTTTTCTATTTCCACCTCTGATTGCAGCGCTACGGCCCCATTGCCAGGCCTCTTCTCTAAATTAAAAATAATTCAAGACGATTCAGACGCACGCTTCGTCTCATTAGAACACGCTTTCAACTCTTGAAGCAAGAAAAGTCACAAATTTCAACGGCAACAAGTTCCATTAAACTTATTAACAACCCCAATAGTCATAGTGACAACATTGGACCAACCGTCACTAATTAAACGATTATAGCATGACCGATGAAAATCACCGGATGAAATTGGCTTCGTGTTCTCTCTATAGTGAAAAAATTTATTTTGTAGAGAGGTTTGTTTTGGTGATGTATGAGTTATTCCGGTGCTGGAATAATGGTCGGTCGTCCATCGTACTGGGGTGATTTTTTACGAGGCCGCAGCGGCCGGAGGGCACGTGCACGTTAAGTGACAAACGACTCGCGCACTCTTGCGGATCATTTTTTATGATACAATTAGGGGGAGAACGAGGTTAAGGGAATGCGAGACATACACACTAGAGGTCCAGGTGGACGGACACTTGTCGACATTCCGGAAACGTTTCCGACCGTCCCCGGAGGCGGTCCGACACCCCCTACGACACAACCCGACGCGGAATTTTGACCGGTGACCTACATTTTTAATGGAGCCAGAGGTGGCGGGGTCGGAAAACGTCGTTTTTCAAAACGGAGATAACAGGAAAAACCTTACACCACCGAAAGAGATGTTTGGCGAGGATGGTCTACAATTTTCAAATAATCTCGACGGGTAGTTTACGTTTAATCGCTGATTGGAGATAATTTAATCATTTTTGGGATTTGAGAGTGAAAGTGGCAATTGTTCAAAGTTGGGCTAGGAGAAAATTTTTAACGAAGGCAGCTAGAGAATGTCTCTCTGAGCAACCCCTACGATTTTGAAACTTTTTGGATCATTAACAAAAATGTTATCATTGGTTAAAATTATCACTTTTTGTCAGACATTAAAGGATAAGATCTCTAGCGATATTATTAAAGAAATAATTTATTGAACAAGTGGCGCAACCCACTAGTGTTACACGTTTAATTTTTGATTAAAATTAATACGATAGTTTTTGCGATTTGGGCGTAAAAAGGTCAATTGTTCAAAATTGGACTAGAAGAAAATTTCTAACGAAGACAGCTAGAGAATGTCTCTCTGAGCAACCCCTACGATTTTGAAACTTTTTGGATCATTAACAAAAATGTTATCATTGCTTAAAATTATCACTTTTTGTCAGACATTAAAGGATAAGATCTCTAGCGATATTATTAAAGACATAATTTATTGAACAAGTGGCGCAACCCACTAGTTTTACACGTTTAATTTTTGATTAAAATGAATACGATAGTTTTTGCGATTTGGGAGTAAAAAGGTCAATTGTTCAAAGTTGGACTAGAAGAAAATTTCTAACGAAGGCAGCTAGAGAATGTCTCTCTGAGCAACCCCTACGATTTTGAAACTTTTTGGATCATTAACAAAAATATTATCATTGGTTAAAATTATCACTTTTTGTCAGACATTGAAGGACAAGATCTCTAGCAATATTATTAAAGAAATAATTTAATGAACAAGTGGCGCAACCCACTAGTTTTTACGTTTAATTTTTGATTAAAATTAATACGATAGTTCTTGCGATTTGGGCATAAAAAGGTCAATTGTTCAAAATATAGTTTGATGAAAAAATTTTCTAAAAAGGGTTGCGAATCATCTCTCTCAATAACCCCTACAATTTTCAATCTTTTGTGACAATTAATAAAAAAGTTATTATTGGTTGAAATTAACATTTTGTGTCAGTAAAGAGGTTACGTGGCATTTTCACAGTTCTTTAGCGTTACGAACAAATAAATAATTAAATAAAGAACCGGAAGGACGGTAGCTGACTGGGGAATCGCACCGATTCGGGACGTTTAATCGCTGATTAGAAATAATCTGCTTAGTATTGAGATTTGGTGTAAAAAATGGCAAATGTTCAAATTATAACTAGGAAAAAAATTTCACCGCGGATAGTTAGAGAGTATCTTTCGGACCAACCCCTACGATTCTGAAACAATTCTGATCATTAACAAAAGTGTTGGTTAAAACTACAATTTTCTGTCAATAATTCAATAATTGAAATACTTGAAATTTTCTGCGAATTCCTTGGCGGTATATGCAAAGAAATAATTGAATGGAGAATAGGGAGCCCGGAGGCCGACTGGGACAGGGTACCGGCCCTGGATCGGGCTCCTCGCCCTAAATTATTGAAATTTCCTCCAGCAACCCGATAAATCCGTCGCGTTATTGGTTGGGATTCCGCGGATTGCTCCCGGACGTCGCAGGACCGGCTCCATTTACAGGAACCGTCGGTGATTCCCCGCAACTCCCCGTTTCTCGACTTGATATACTACTTAATAATGCAGGGGCCTCCAGATATTAAGCGTCTCCGGCACCGCCATTAAGCGACGGTCTGCAACGGCAGCGACGAAGCGTCTGAAGTATCGTTGCATAACAAGTGCCCGTCTCTGAAACTCTCAACGTAACACACATATTGCGGTTATGTTACTCACTCCCGGGTTGGGAACTTCATTAAAGTTGAGGAGATGAGGAATGAAAGCCGGGACAAAAGGGGAATGGCGGGAGAACAAGTCGGACCCGAACCAAACTATTTCCATTAATGACAATTCGAACTATAGCAGAGCTAAGACAGGACCGTATCGCACAGTTTCGCTAAAAACAACTCAGAAACGTCCAATGGTTTTGTTGTGTGTTGAGGGTAAAAATGGCAAATGTTCAAAATGTAACTAGGAAAAAAAATTTACAGCCGGCAGTTAGAGAGTGCCTCACTGACCAACCCCTACGTTTCTGAAATTATTTTGATTATTAACAAAAATGTTATCAATAGTTAAAGTTTTTATTTTTTGTCAATCATTGAAATAGTTGGAATTATTTGATAATTTTTAGCTATATATTTGCTAACGATTGACTTGACCAGAAACTATGAAACAACAAAAAAATTCCGCACAAAAAACGTAAGTGTGGTTATTGTCTTTAGTCCTGTGTCAATGGTTTTCGTTTCGGTAACAGGTCGAGGTTACCATGACGCTCCGTTTGTCCGTGCATTGAATAAACAGATTACCGGGGCTACAGCTGCTTAAACAAGATCGGCGGTGTCGCAGCAAACAGGGCCGGATTAAGGGACGCCTTCGGCAACCATCAACGAATCGAATCTGGTGAGGATTAAATTTCTTCTTCGTCCCCTTTGCATAACTCCCAGCAGCTATTGATTCAATTAATTCTAATCGCCGAGGCGGCACGGGGGCGGCGCAGCCAAGGTAACGTCTAATCGCGATAAGCAACTTCGAGCTCTGCTTTCAACTGATAACTCACGCAATTGTGCGAGATTATGATAGCAAGAGTTGGAGGTATATCGCACGTTAACATATTCCACCCTTCTTCGTTACCGACAATTGGATGAATTATTTTCAGTTAAGAGTTAAACAAACTAGTCCCCTACTAACTGCGTCACATATTTTGGGGAATAATTGAAACGCATATTCAATAGCTACTCGCCAAATTTTTAGGCTCTAGTGATTTTAATCGTTTTATAAATTTATTTAAGTAGCAAAACTCTTCAAAATCGTAGGGATTACTAAGAGACACACACTAAAGCGGGTTGAAGAGTTACTTTTTTAATAGCTACTTTTTGAAAAATCACCGTTTTTAATATCTGTACTCACAAATTGCAATTTAAATTAATTGAAAATATTTAATTATCACTAATTAAATTATTAGAGCAATAACAAAAGTTGGTTTTAGCATCTATTGCCAATAAGAAGATCAGTTCGCAATTTTAGTTGTTTTTTTTAACTTTCTAGGTTTCTAGGTGTTTTCAATTATTTTAAATATTTAGTTTATCTCCAAAAGACTTCAAAATCGTAGGGATTACTAAGAAAGACCCACGAAAGCGAGTTCAAGAGTTACTTTCTTAATAACTACTTTTTGAAAAATCACCGTTTTTAATATCTGTACTCACAAATTGCAATTTAAATCAATTCAAAATATTTAATTATCACTAATTAAGTTATTAGAGCAATAACAAAGTTTGTTATTAGCATCTATTGTCAATAAGAAGATTAGTTTGCAATATTAGTGGATTTTTTTTTAATTTTCTAGGTTTCTAGGTGTTTTCAATTATTTTAAATATTTAGTTTATCTCCAAAAGACTTCAAAATCGTAGGGATTACTAAGAAAGACCAACGAAAGCGGGTTCAAGAGTTACTTTTTTAATAGCTACTTTTTGAAAAATCACCGTTTTTAATATCTGTACTCACAAATTGCAATTTAAATTAATTGAAAATATTTAATTATCACTAATTAAATTATTAGAGCAATAACACAGTTTGTTATTAGCATCTATTGTCAATAAGAAGATTAGTTTGCAATTTTAGTTGATTTTTTTTAACTTTCTAGGTTTCTAGGTGTTTTCAATTATTTTAAATATTTAGTTTATCTCCAAAAGACTTCAAAATCGTAGGGATTACTAAGAAAGACCCACGAAAGCGGGTTCAAGAGTTACTTTTTTAATAACTACTTTTTGAAAAATCACCGTTTTTAATATCTGTACTCACAAATTGCAATTTAAATTAATTGAAAATATTTAATTATCACTAATTAAATTATTAGAGCAATAACAAAGTTTGTTATTAGCATCTATTGTCAATAAGAAGATTAGTTTGCAATTTTAGTTGATTTTTTTTTAACTTTCTAGGTTTCTAGGTGTTTTCAATTATTTTAAATATTTAGTTTATCTCCAAAAGACTTCAAAATCGTAGGGATTACTAAGAAAGACCAACGAAAGCGGGTTCAAGAGTTACTTTTTTAATAGCTACTTTTTGAAAAATCACCGTTTTTAATATCTGTACTCACAAATTGCAATTGAAATTAATTCAAAATATTTAATTATCACTAATTAAATTATTAGAGCAATAACAAAGTTTGTTATTAGCATCTATTGTCAATAAGAAGATAAGTTCGCAATTTTAGTTGTTTTTTTTTAACTTTCTAGGTTTCTAGGTGTTTTCAATTATTTTAAATATTTAGTTTATCTCCAAAAGACTTCAAAATCGTAGGGATTACTAAGAAAGACCCACGAAAGCGGGTTCAAGAGTTACTTTTTTAATAGCTACTTTTTGAAAAATCACCGTTTTTAATATCTGTACTCACAAATTGCAATTTAAATTAATTCAAAATATTTAATTATCACTAATTAAATTATTAGAGCAATAACAAAAGTTGGTTTTAGCATCTATTGTCAATAAGAAGATAAGTTCGCAATTTTAGCTGTTTTTTTTAACTTTCTAGGTTTCTAGGTGTTTTCAATTATTTTAAATATTTAGTTTATCTCCAAAAGACTTCAAAATCGTAGGGATTACTAAGAAAGACCCACGAAAGCGGGTTCAAGAGTTACTTTTTTAATAGCTACTTTTTGAAAAATCACCGTTTTTAATATCTGTACTCACAAATTGCAATTTAAATTAATTCAAAATATTTAATTATCACTAATTAAATTATTAGAGCAATAACAAAGGTCGGTTTTAGCATCTATTGTCAATAAGAAGATCAGTTCGCAATTTTAGTTGTTTCTTTTTAACTTTCTAGGTTTCTAGGTGTTTTCAATTATTTTAAATATTTAGTTTATCTTCAAAAAGCTTCAAAATCGTAGGGATTACTAAGAAAGACCAACGAAAGCGGGTTCAAGAGTTACTTTTTTAATAGCTACTTTTTGAAAAATCACCGTTTTTAATATCTGTACTCACAAATTGCAATTTAAATTAATTGAAAATATTTAATTATCACTAATTAAATTATTAGAGCAATAACAAAGTTTGTTATTAGCATCTATTGTCAATAAGAAGATTAGTTTGCAATTTTAGTTGATTTTTTTTTAACTTTCTAGGTTTCTAGGTGTTTTCAATTATTTTAAATATTTAGTTTATCTCCAAAAGACTTCAAAATCGTAGGGATTACTAAGAAAGACCCACGAAAGCGGGTTCAAGAGTTACTTTTTTAATAACTACTTTTTGAAAAATCACCGTTTTTAATATCTGTACTCACAAATTGCAATTTAAATTAATTGAAAATATTTAATTATCACTAATTAAATTATTAGAGCAATAACAAAGTTTGTTATTAGCATCTATTGTCAATAAGAAGATTAGTTTGCAATTTTAGTTGATTTTTTTTTAACTTTCTAGGTTTCTAGGTGTTTTCAATTATTTTAAATATTTAGTTTATCTCCAAAAAGCTTCAAAATCGTAGGGATTACTAAGAAAGACCAACGAAATCGGGTTCAAGAGTTACTTTTTTAATAGCTACTTTTTGAAAAATCACCGTTTTTAATATCTGTACTCACAAATTGCAATTTAAATTAATTGAAAATATTTAATTATCACTAATTAAATTATTAGAGCAATAACAAAGTTTGTTATTAGCATCTATTGTCAATAAGAAGATTAGTTTGCAATTTTAGTTGATTTTTTTTTAACTTTCTAGGTTTCTAGGTGTTTTCAATTATTTTAAATATTTAGTTTATCTCCAAAAGACTTCAAAATCGTAGGGATTACTAAGAAAGACCAACGAAAGCGGGTTCAAGAGTTACTTTTTTAATAGCTACTTTTTGAAAAATCACCGTTTTTAATATCTGTACTCACGAATTGCAATTGAAATTAATTCAAAATATTTAATTATCACTAATTAAATTATTAGAGCAATAACAAAAGTTGGTTTTAGCATCTATTGTCAATAAGAAGATAAGTTCGCAATTTTAGTTGTTTTTTTTAACTTTCTAGGTTTCTAGGTGTTTTCAATTATTTTAAATATTTAGTTTATCTCCAAAAGACTTCAAAATCGTAGGGATTACTAAGAAAGACCCACGAAAGCGGGTTCAAGAGTTACTTTTTTAATAGCTACTTTTTGAAAAATCACCGTTTTTAATATCTGTACTCACAAATTGCAATTTAAATTAATTCAAAATATTTAATTATCACTAATTAAATTATTAGAGCAATAACAAAAGTTGGTTTTAGCATCTATTGTCAATAAGAAGATAAGTTCGCAATTTTAGTTGTTTTTTTTAACTTTCTAGGTTTCTAGGTGTTTTCAATTATTTTAAATATTTAGTTTATCTCCAAAAGACTTCAAAATCGTAGGGATTACTAAGAAAGACCCACGAAAGCGGGTTCAAGAGTTACTTTTTTAATAGCTACTTTTTGAAAAATCACCGTTTTTAATATCTGTACTCACAAATTGCAATTTAAATTAATTCAAAATATTTAATTATCACTAATTAAATTATTAGAGCAATAACAAAGGTCGGTTTTAGCATCTATTGTCAATAAGAAGATCAATTCGCAATTTTAGTTGTTTTTTTTTTAACTTTCTAGGTTTCTAGGTGTTTTCAATTATTTTAAATATTTAGTTTATCTCCAAAAGACTTCAAAATCGTAGGGATTACTAAGAAAGACCCACGAAAGCGGGTTCAAGAGTTACTTTTTTAATAGCTACTTTTTGAAAAATCACCGTTTTTAATATCTGTACTCACAAATTGCAATTTAAATTAATTCAAAATATTTAATTATCACTAATTAAATTATTAGAGCAATAACAAAGTTTGTTATTAGCATCTATTGTCAATAAGAAGATTAGTTTGCAATTTTAGTTGATTTTTTTTTAACTTTCTAGGTTTCTAGGTGTTTTCAATTATTTTAAATATTTAGTTTATCTCCAAAAGACTTTAAAATCGTAGGGATTGCTAAGAAAGACTCACGAAAGCGGGTTGAAGAGTTACTTTTTTAATAGCTAATTTTTGAAAAATCACCGTTTTTAATATCTGTACTCACAAATTGCAATTGAAATTAATTCAAAATATTTAATTATCACTAATTAAATTATTAGAGCAATAACAAAGGTTGTTATTAGCATCTATTGTCAATAAGAAGATCAGTTCGCAATTTTAGTTGATTTTTCTTTTGAACTTTTTAGGTTTCTAGGTGTTTTCTATTATTGTAGTTATTTAATTTATCTCCAAAAAACTTCAAAATTGTAGGGATTACTAAGAGAGTCCCACTAAAGCGAGTTCAAGAGTGTTTTAAGTTTAGATTTTTATGCGACGGGAACGAGCTTGTAGATAATGAAAGGTAAGGTTGGCGAAATGAAACACGCAACAACAAACGAAATTAAAATTGGGGTTTATTTACGATACTCCAGCTACTTCAAGTGAATGCGACGACGAAGGTGCCTCTGGTTGGCGACCTGGTGATCGGTCGGCGAAGACGTCCACCTAACGTGGAGCAGCGACGACGAAGGGTTTCGGAGCAGCGGTGTGAAGGTGACTTCGACGACCGGCCTGCAGAGCTTCTAGTAGAAGTGACGAAAGCGACAACAAACTAATACTGGGGTGTTGACGGAGGACATCGACGAGGTCTCTATCAACACACGAAGCGATTAATACTAATGGTGATGGCGCGGAGGCTCTTGGGCATCTCTGGCTTTGCGCGGCGGTATGCGCCCTTCAAGTGCGTGTTCCCTAACTTGGCTGGTGGTTAATCCCAGCGCAAAGTTGGCGGGCGATTCAAATTGGAGAGTGTGGACGAAACATACCGCCCACCAAAATCACCAACAAGAGGGTGATTTTCTAAAGCAACTAAAAATGTGGCTTCTCGTGTACATACAAACAAGCCAATAATGAAATGAACAAACAACATCGAGAGGGGGGGGGGGGCGCGATCGACGCGTAATCAACAACGTAAACAAAAAATGACGCGACAACGCGAATAAACGTCCAAAATCATTTCGAATGAGTGACGCCACGAAAGACGCGTCAATCAATGCGAGGGTAATGGGCACAGTTTTACAACCGGACGTTTGGTCGTACCTTGTACCGTTCGTACTGTAGCAACTCGAGAAATATTATCCGCTACAGGGTGCAAGGCCTCTATGCGGCCCAACCTCCAGCGAAGAGGAGGACATAGATCATCTTTAATCAAGACGAGAGAACCTATGTCACATGGTTCGAACAAATGAGTTTTGGCCCACTTGCCGCGTTGGTAATGCATGTGGAGATATTCGTCTCTCCACCGAGACCAAAAATCGTGGTGCAACCGCTGAACCAGTTGCCACCGGGATAAGCGACTAAGTTTTAAATGCGACAGATCTGAGTCTGGAACTGCCGTTAATGGTTCGAGAGTCAAAAAATGTCCAGGCGTAAGGACATTTAAATCGTTTGGATCAGTGCTTACACTGCAAAGCGGGCGAGAGTTGAGCACGGCTTCCACCTGCGATATTAGGGTGCTCAGTTCCTCATACGTCAATAGTTGACTACCAATAACACGAGATAAATGCGTCTTGACCGACTTTATCCCACTTTCCCACAGCCCGCCAAAATGGGGTGCAGAAGGAGGATTGAAGTGCCATTCCAACGCCTCACATTCCGCGGCAATGCGCATCATATTTACTAATTCACGGTTGGCACCAACGAAATTGGTACCGCAATCGCTGTAAATTTTCGAACAGCGCCCTCGACGTGCGACAAAGCGACGCAGAGCCGCCAGAAATGCATCTCGCGATAAATCCGATGCGAGTTCAAGATGTACCGCTCGAGTAGTAAAACAAACAAACAAACAAAGGTAAGATTTAAGGGTCTTGGCCCCGCGATGACGAGACATCAAAATCGAAAACGGTCCGCCGTAGTCCACACCAACACAACTGAATGCCTTTACTTGGCTGACTCGCGGAACCGGTAGGTCACCCATGGGTGGCGTGAGTGGCGAAGGGTTGGCGCGAAAGCAGCGGTAGCATTTTGAAATGCACTGTCGAATGGCTCGACGAGCGGAAACTACCCAAAAGGCCTGTTGTAACAAGTACATTGTGGTGTTGACACCCGGGTGTAAATTGCAGTTATGAATCTGCCAAATCAAAAGTTCTGTCAACCGATGATGACGTGGAAGAAATGCCGGATGCTTTGTTTCAAAGGGCAGCGACGAGTGAGCCAAACGACCTCCGACTCGTAAAATCCCGTTGTCATCAAGAAACGGGGACAATGTCTGCAGCTGTTTGCAGCAAGGTTGTTTGGCGCGAAGGGCCGCGATCTCTTGACGAAAGGCGACAGCTTGGACTGTCTTGACGATGTGTAGTAAGGCACGATGCAATTCGGACGCAGTTAATGCGCCGGACAGTTTATCTTGACCGCGCGTATTGCTTGTAAATCGAAAACAATAAGCGATGATGCCTTGGATTTTCCGTAATGAGGAAATCCGGAGCATAAGTGAATCGACAAAGTTTGGAGGGGTTTGGTGAGTTGTTAGCGCAACCTTTCTAGATTCCTGCTCTAAATCGAGGGAATCAGCTGAGACGTGATTGGGGATTGAACCCAATTTATTCGACGGCCATGACTCTGGTAGATCTATCAACCATGAAGGTCCCGCCCACCATAAACGGCATGACACGAGGTCCTCTGGGAGCAAGCCTCGAGAGGCAGGATCAGCGGGGTTATCTCCTGACCGAACATGATGCCAACAATCAGGAGCAAGGCGGTCTTGAATATACGACACGCGATTCGCGACGAACGTTTTCCACCGATGGGGAGAAGACTGAATCCACGATAACGCGACGGTGGAATCACTCCAAGCAACGACGCCATCAACGGCTACACGAAGTTTCGAACCATTGGTGTCTTCTTTGACTACACAATGGTGAGGGATAACATAACATTTGTTGTCCGTTGGCGCAGGACGCAGCGACATATGCCCCGACTCAAGATAGTCGGTCATAAAATCGACATATTGCTGCCGCAACAGAGGTTGTACGGACAAGCGACGTTCTAACGAACAAAGGCGGCGATCCGCGAGTTGAAGCGACCCTTCAAAAGTGGGCAACGGTGACGACTCCTTGAAAGGAAGCAGTACCCCAAATCGACCTGAGCTCTCGCGATAATGCGACTCCTTGAATAAGGTTTCAACGTGGGAGTCCACAGTAGATAACGCTAACTGATTTGGGACCTCTTCAGTCTCCCAGAAGCGCTTCAAAGTATTATCGAGTGTTGGCTCTGTAGTCACAAAAAACGAATGGACTGGCACTGACGCAAGGCAAGTGGTGGTACCGACCAAAATCCACCCGAATACCGTATTAATCGCCGCGGGACGTTCTCCATCCCCAGCAATAAAACCACCGCAAACTATAGAGGCAAAAATGTCGGCACCAAGCAGTATATCAACGTCCCCTGGTTGATACCAATGGGGGTCGGCCAGTTTTAAGTTTTCGAAAGCTTGCACCGGAGGCAATGGAATTCCAGGAAGCTTGGTACAAATGGCGGGCAAGACGATCGGGTTCAATCGAAATCGCGATTCGGTTAATCCGACTGGACGAATATCGCATTGGGTAGAACCACGCGAAGCATTAATGGTCACATGACCTACACCCGAAATGGGAACCGACGATCGGCTACACGAAAGCCCGAGGCGCTTGCGGCAACCGTCGGCCATAAAACTAGATTGGCTCCCTGAGTCACAGAGAGCTCGCACAATTTGAAAGTTACCCCACCGATCTCGAACTTCAACCAAGGTGGTTGACAATAATACCGTAATTGGTCCGCCTGCGGCAGTTAAGGTGATCGGTGGTGGTGTTGACGTCAAAGGGGTTGGCGCATGCGCAGGCGATGATGATATTGGGTGCGCAGCGCCTTTGTTGAAGTGTAGAAGCGAATGGTGCGACGCCGAACACTGACGGCAGGTATGCCTAGACGGACATGATTTGACCATGTGCGTCGGACTTAAACAATTATGACACAGTCTCAACGATTTCACTGCGTTGTACCGTTCGAGTGGTACCAGGGCCAAAAACTTGGGACACTGCATGATCTTATGCAAATCCCGACAGTAATCGCATTTAAGGGGGGCGGAAATGCGCGAAGACGATGAAGGCGAGTTTACCAGCAGGGTTTGTTTCCGATCCGTTGAAGACCGCCAGCTGGGTTTTAGAGAAGGCCTTTGGACTGGTTGCTCAGCAGACCGACGATTACTAAACGAGTCGGCTTCTAATGCGCGACATTGGTCGATGACAAAGTCTTTGACTTCTTGAAATGACGGAAATCCGGTTCTCGCAAACTTCATTTCGAACCGTTTTCGAGTTCCTTTGTCGAGTTTGTGGACGAACATGTTGAACAACGAAAAGTCCCATAAGTCTAGATGGGGAAACTGTTGTAAAGCGGATATGTTCTCCACGAAAACATTAATTAAATCTCGAAAAGACTGAGGGCAATCTGGTTTGGCCGTTGGCGCATCGCAGATAGATTGCCAGTATACTGAGGCGAGCATTCGTTCGTTTTGATAACGGTCGACTAATGATTTATATGCAATGTCATAGTTATCGGTTGTCAACGGCAAGTGCTTGACCAAAGCTAGTGGTTCCTTAGACAATGTTGATATTAAGTACTGGAACTTCTCAATCGACGAAAGCGAATCGTTGTTGTGAATCAATGCTGAGAATAAATCAAAAAAGGTCGGCCATGACTTTAGCGACCCATCGAACATGGGGAGATTAATGCGTGGCAGTTTGACGCTTGAGCGGGGCCGACTGCTACCGCCAGCATCGGTGAGCCCACCTTGACTACTAATCGATGATGATTTAGGCACCGGCAAAGACACAGGGTTTGACCCCGCGGCAAAAGATTCGAACGAGCCACGATCCGTTGAAGCCTTCTTGTCGGACAGTGGCGCGTAAGGAGGGTGACCACTCTCACGTTGTAGCGCTATGTATATTGACTTGACTTTGCCGAAAATTGTGTCAATTTCTATTGCAAGGTTAGTAAAAACAGTAGTTTGATCCGAAGCGGAATCGTCTAGCACCGTACGAGTATTGACTGCCGAAAACTGCTCATAAACTTCGAGCGCGGTGTCATAGACGGCGTAAAACATATCCCGTTCTTCAGGATCAGTTTTGGCGGCAATTGCCACCGTTTGAATTGATTCAAGGCGACATTTCACGTGCCTTGCGGCCGGTATGGCCCTTTCAATCGGGAACTCCATCATAAGGTGGCTCAGTTAGCTTGCACAACGAATAACTAGACGTAAGGGGGTGCGAAATGCGCGAATTCAACGAATAATTTTGTCCCGTGCCCCGAGAAACAAATGGTACGCCACTGGTAGCAAATAATGTGTGAGAAAACGAGTTAATTAGTATTTACACGAAAAAAACAAAACCAAAAAAAAACAGGTGCGTTTAATCACTCGCCTCCGGCTACGGTCAACAATAGTAAACAATTCAGTTGCCTGGAGCAGGTAAAGCACCGACCCTTTCTTGCGACAAAAATGAAACGATAAACGGAAATGCGCGCAAACCGGTTGCGGGGCGGCTGGTTCGCAATAACACCGAGGATCAAACAAGCGACAATAATTTCGCTCCAAAAAAACGTTAACCGAAATTCTATGCAAAATCCAAGGCGGCTAGTGGAATACGATGAAGACGAGGCTAATTATAGTAAATAGCGATAATAACGACGAATTACCCTAGCAAAGATCGGCGAATTCGCGACAATTGCCTGTTCAACACACAATCCCACCGTCCAAAATCACAAGCTCGTTCGACAAGAACAAATAAAAAATTGGATATTTCATCAAAGGGCGAATTCTATCCGGCTCGAAGGACCATGTTTTAAGTTTAGATTTTTATGCGACGGGAACGAGCTTGTAGATAATGAAAGGTAAGGTTGGCGAAATGAAACACGCAACAACAAACGAAATTAAAATTGGGGTTTATTTACGATACTCCAGCTACTTCAAGTGAATGCGACGACGAAGGTGCCTCTGGTTGGCGACCTGGTGATCGGTCGGCGAAGACGTCCACCTAACGTGGAGCAGCGACGACGAAGGGTTTCGGAGCAGCGGTGTGAAGGTGACTTCGACGACCGGCCTGCAGAGCTTCTAGTAGAAGTGACGAAAGCGACAACAAACTAATACTGGGGTGTTGACGGAGGACATCGACGAGGTCTCTATCAACACACGAAGCGATTAATACTAATGGTGATGGCGCGGAGGCTCTTGGGCATCTCTGGCTTTGCGCGGCGGTATGCGCCCTTCAAGTGCGTGTTCCCTAACTTGGCTGGTGGTTAATCCCAGCGCAAAGTTGGCGGGCGATTCAAATTGGAGAGTGTGGACGAAACAAAGAGTTACTTTTTTAATTGCTACATTTTGAAAAATCACCGTTCTTAACGTCTGTACTCACCAATTGCAATTTAAATTAATTGAAAATATTTAATTATCACTAATTAAATTATTAGAACAATAACGAAGGTTGTTTTTAACATCTATTGTCAATAATAAGATCCGTTCGCAATTTTAATTGATTTATCTTTTGAACTTTCTTGGTTTCTAGGTGTTTTCAATTATTTTAAATATTTAGTTTAACTCCAAAAGACTTCAAAATCGTAGGGATTACTAAGAAAAGTCTACTCTAACGTGCCCAAAAGTTATTTTTCAGCTAACTACTTTTTGAAAAATTACCATTTTTTACATTATACTGATCCAGTTGTAGTTTCGGTAGCCTCAAAATTATTAGTAACTAAACAATGAAAGCAATGCAATTTGTGACATTATTAGTGAGAAGATAATCAACAATCACTCCCACGTCAATAAAAGTTTCTAATTGACGCATTTAACCATAATATAGAAAGTTGCTAGCAACAGTTGACGACAGAATAACTAAATTCAGATAAATTCGATTGTTTATCTTGTAGTGCGAAACAGATAGAATTAGTTGAAAATCGACCGAATTTGAGGTAATTTAAACGTTTCCATTGGCGTTCGTGCAGCTGCCGCCTCTCTTGGAGACGCAATTCGTTAATAAACAAAGAGGAACGGCGATAATTCACAGTACAAAAGCACAAAAAGATAGAGCAACGTTCCTGGCCCGCTTTACCGGGTCGCCGCTATATGTGCACTTTATTATGGCAATAATTTTCGTCTGGGTAAATGGATTTTACTACATAAGCCCTGTACAGTTTTAATGCGGACAGGACCGGATTTATACCATTACTACCACAGGCACGCCCTAACTCCACGGCGGCGCCAAACCTCCACATTCACAACATTAGTTGCCAATAAATCGCATTTTTAAAGTGAGTTTCCCACCAGATAGCACTTCAAGACACTAGTACCAAGACTAATGTAAGGTGGCGCTGCCAAATTACTTGCCAATAAAAGTAGGTGGCGTTAATTAGAAACTATCACAAGGTGGCGTCGATAATTTTGTGTAACCACTGGTAGATGGCGTTGCGAAAGTTTTTAATAATAGCGATAGATGGCGCCAACACAAAAATTTCAATTAACTCCCGCTAGATGGTGTTGAAGTTCTCAAACATGTTGAAAGGTTCAAAACAAAGAAAAGACGAGTTGTTTTTGATAATATATCCAATTATTTATTGTCGTAGTAACAGTATGTTTATAAATGTAGAAGCGAAACTACAAAAGAACTAAAAACTATTGAAATAAATAATTACAAATGAAAAATCGGAAGACCTAACAAACATACAGTCTTAACATTAAACTTATTCAACTTAACATTGTACTGTGTAATTATAATAATAAAAATGGATCGAAATTATTTTTTTTCGACAACATGGCGTTTTGCGTGTTCTTTCATGTGATCGGCTCTTCTGAATTTTTTGTTGCACACTGTACACACATGTCCCAATTCATTGGCGTGCGTGTTTAAATGGCGACGGAATGCCGATCGAAAAACTTTCTTCAATGGTTTATCACAAATTGGACATTTACTCCAATCTGTCATACCGTAAAACTTTTTGATTTCGCTCATCGCCATAACTACTTTAGGAAACTTATGCATCTCTCTGACATGTAGCAACATTTCCATTGCGGTTTTGAAAACGGTTGGGTTAGGACATTCGCGACAAGTTCTATCTTCGAGAGTTTCTTCCTCGTTTTCTTCGTCTTGTTTCATTTCTTCGTCTGACCAATTTTGGGTTTCTTTCAGAACTTTTGTCGTTTTGTCTTCGACTATCGATTCTTGAACAACTTCTTTTGGAGTTTCATCGTTCGGTTTATTTTTTATGATGAAACAAGATTCACCTCCAATATCTTTACTGGGTGATCTTCTGAATGTTAGTTTTATGGGTGGCGTGTTTTTTGGCAAAATTTCCGCCAAATTGATTTGTTCGTTCAAAATTATGTTTTGTTTAATGTTGATTTTAGGGGTTGATTTTACGATAATTTTAGGGGTTGAATGGTCGATTTGATCGAGTTTTGGATCGACTTCAACTCGACTTTCACTTGATTGCGTCTGTTTAAAGTCAAAATTAGGGGCGGTTTCAAAATTTTGTTGCTCCGTTTCGGGGTGTAACTCCGGAATTCTATCGATCGACAACCGAGGTTGAGGGTCGATTTTTAATTCATTGGACTGATTCGATTTTAGGGGAATTTTACTTCTTCGCCTCGGCGACCGCTCAATCTTCTTTTCGAATTTCGCTTCAGGGTGAAATTTCGATTCAGGGACCCGACCCAAAATTGAATTTTGTTCGTTAGTTGGGGTTAAATTATTATTTTTTGTACTGCGGTCCTCAATGGTCAGTTTCGATTTACGTTTCTTTGGCGATGAAACGCTATCTCGCTTCGATTTCTCCGATTTACGTTTAAAGGACCGTTTCTTCATAACCCTTTCAACTTGAGCCCTTAAAAGCGATTCGATTAACGATTCAGTTTCGTTACAAACTTTGGGTACCTCTGCATCATCCACACTATTGACACTATTTTCAGTTGTAACGTCAGACCACAAATGAATTTTATCAAAAATTTTTGGTTCCAAATTTGTTTCATTTTCAGTTGTTAACTCAGAAAGAGCTTCATCAGAAGTTTTTGGTTCCACATTTGTTTCAAGGGGTGTCCCATTTTGAGTTAATTTAGTGGAGATAGTTTTCGCAAACTTTTCTCCCTTATCGCTACTGATAGATTTGGTTTTGATATTAACTTTAGGGGCACCCCTACTCCTAAGTATTCTCAGGGGCAATTTTTTTTTAAATAACATTTTATCGACGACCCTACGAGATTGACCCTTAACTTTAATATTAATTTGGTTCCTAACTTTTCTACTTTTAGAATTTCTTCTAGGGGCCGTTTCAATATTAGTTTCTTCAGTAAACGTAAAAACATCGTTAGGGGCGGTTTCAGTAGTTCTCACCTCAGGAGCAATTTGACGAATATCTTCATCCTCAACTTCTTGACGCGACCCTTTTGCAATTTCGGAAATTTCAGAAACTAATTTCGGAAACATCCCACTTCTGGATATTTTAGGGGTAACCCTAAGATTTTTTTTCGAAATTCTAGCGAGTTTTGGGGACGTCTCGGTTAAAATTTCTTCATTATTAGGGGGCACTTTTGAAGTTTCTTCCAAAACACCACTTCCGGCAGAATCGGTTCTCAAAGTTCTTCTAGGGACGGATTGAGAAGGTACCACAATTGCGTCGGATGTGGGTTTTGTTGAAATTTCGTAATTAGGGGCGGATTTCGACGACATCCTTGTTCTTGGGGCGACGTAACAAGTGTTTTCGGTCACAATAATTTCCTCTTTGGTGTTGCTAGGGTCGAATTTAGGGTCCATGGGAGACGTTTCATTCGAACTCGTTTCGGTAACTTGTAAATTGCTTGTCCTGGGGGCCAACTTAAGGGTGTGCAAAGTTCTTTTTCTAGGGACCGTTTTTGGCAGAATTTCTTCAATTATTTCACTCGCAATTTGGAGGGATTCGGATTGTGAGGCCAATTTGGGGGTCTGATTGTGCGCCCCTTTTAGGGGCGGTTTATTTGAGATCTGTTCAACGGTTTCAACCTCAACTTCCGGATCTTTAATATTAACATCTTCACTAGAGCTCATGTTTGGTGATTTTCTTCTAGGGGCGACTTTAGGGGACCTTCTCCTAGGGTTTAATTTTATTGTTTCAATATTCAAAATGTCTTCACTTCCGTTCTTTATCGTTACTCCAGTTTCAGGGGTCGTTTTTGAAACCATTTTAGGGTTGAGCAAAATTTTTCTTCTAGGGATAACTTTTAGGGGTCGATCGTTTTCATTTTTTTTCATATCTCCAAGTTCAGAACTGACTTTGCTCGGTATTTCTAAAGATTCCTTCATAACGTCCAATTTAGGGTTCAACAAAGTTCGTCTTCTAGAGGTCACCCTTAGGGGCGCTTCCCTCAAAGTTGTTTCAGATCCATTTTTCTGCGTGTCTTCAAGTTTAGAAGATGGCTCGTTCACAGAAACCAATTTAGGATTCAACCAAGTTTTTCGTCTAGGGGTCACCCTTAAGGGCGGTTCCTTCAAAGTTGATTCAGACCCGGTTTTCTCTGTTTCTTCAGGTTTCGAAGGTGCCTCATTCATAGAAACCGATTTAGGGTCCAACAAGGTTCGTTTTCTAGGTGTCACCCTTAGGGGCGATTCCTTCAAAGTTGATTCAGACCCGCTTTTCTCCGTTTCCTCAGGTTTCGAAGATGCCTCATTCTTAGAAACCAATTTAGGGTCCAACAAGGTTCGTTTTCTAGGTGTCACCCTTAGGGGCAATTCCTTCAAAATTGATTCAGACCCGGTTTTCTCCGTTTCTTCAGGTTTCGAAGATGCCTCATTCGTAGAAACCGATTTAGGGTCCAACAAGGTTCGTTTCCTAGAAGTCACCCTTAGGGACAATTCCTTCAAAGTTGATTCAGACCCGGTTTCCTCCGTTTCTTCAGATTTCGAAGATGCCTCATTCGTAGAAACCAATTTAGGGTCCAACAAGGTTCGTTTTCTAGGTGTCACCCTTAGGGGCGATTCCTTCAAAGTTGATTCAGACCCGCTTTTCTCCGTTTCTTCAGGTTTCGAAGATGCCTCATTCGTAGAAACCGATTTAGGGTCCAACAAGGTTCGTTTCCTAGAAGTCACCCTTAGGGACAATTCCTTCAAAGTTGATTCAGACCCGGATTTTTCCGTTTCTTCAGGTTTCGAAGATGCCTCATTCGTAGAAACCGATTTAGGGTCCAACAAGGTTCGTTTTCTAGGTGTCACCCTTAGGGGCGATTCCTTCAAAGTTGATTCAGACCCGCTTTTCTCCGTTTCTTCAGGTTTCGAAGATGCCTCATTTGTAGAAACCAATTTAGGGTCCAACAAGGTTCGTTTTCTAAGGGTCACCCTTAGGGATGATTCCTTCAAAGTTGATTCAGACCCAGTTTTCTTCGTTTCTTTCGGTTTGGTTGCGTCCACACTTTTAGGGTCCAACAAAGTTGACTCTCTAGGGGTCACCCTTAGGGGCGATTCCTTCAAAGTTGTTCCAATTTTCTTCGGATCTTCAGGTTTTGTTTCGTTTATAATTTCTAAAGTTTTGGGGTCCAACAAAGTTTGTCTTCTAAGGGTCCTTTTTAGGGACGTTTCACTCAAAGTTACTTCCGACTCGATTTTCTTGATATCTTCAAATTTGGAAGTGACTTTGTTGATGATTTCTGAACATTTAGGGTCCAACAAAATTCGGTTGCTAGGGTCCGTTTTTAGGGTCATTTCCTTCAAATCAGTTTCAAACCTTTTTTTCTTGCTACCATCAGCGTCAAGAGATTGCGTTTTCGAAGTCAACAAAGTTCGTCTTCTAAGGGTCCGTTTTAGGGGCGTTTTATCCAAAATTGCAGCAGACTCAATTTTCTTGGTATCTCCACAACTTCCTTCCTTCGTAATTTCTGAATACTTAGGGTCCGAAAAAATCGATTTTTTAGGGTCAATTTTTAGGGGCGCTTCCTCCAAAATAGTTTCATTCTCCATTTTCTTCATATCTTCCGATTTAGAGTTAACTTCCGAAAATTTTGGCTCCAATAAAGTTTCTTTAGGGGCCACTTTTAGGGGCGTTTTATGGCAAATCGGTTCGATTTTTTTCAACGTAACTTCATTCGTCATTTCTAACGATTTCGTTCTAAACCCCAATTTGGGGTCCAACAAAGTTCTCCGTCTAGGGACCGTTTTTAGGGACGTTTTATTCGAAATTTCTTCCCAATCAAATTTCTTCGCATTTTCACCCTTAAACACCATTCGATTCGTCAATTCTAAAGATTTCGTTCTAAACCCCAATTCAGGGTCCAACATTGTCCGCCTTTTAGGGGCCATTTTTAGGGGCGCTTCAATCGCCGTAACTTCACTAACAATATCGCTACTTGCCAATTTTGTAGGTGCAAATTTTGGTGGTATCAAAGAATTTTTTTGAGGGGCGATTTTAAGGGGCGCTTCCCCACACAAAATTTCCAACGTAATTTCCGGTTGTAGCTTCGCCTCAATCGTTTTTTCCCTACCCGAACATCTTGTCTTAGCCCCCATTTTAAGGGGCGAACTTATTTCGGAAATAATATCATTTTTGGGGGGTAAATTAATGAAAGTTTTCCTCTCAGGGGCGGTTTTCCGACAAACTTCATTCAAACTTTCTTGTTCCGGAGTTTTACTCAAAATTTCGTTTCTCACTTTACAAAAACTTTGAGGAGAATTTTTAGTATCAGCGATACCCAAAACATTTTTAGTATCATCCCTTAAATTCCCCGATTCAACGACAACTACATTCAGACTTTCTTTACCCAACAATTTCGTTTTTGAATCGTTTTTAAGCGGCAGTTTCAAAAAATTTGTTGAATTCCAAGTTTGTTGTCCCGAGGGGTCATCACATTGTGCCGCCGTCCCCGTCGCCGCCTTTTCAATCGTTTTCATCGATTTTTTTTCGTTCTTCGGTATTAATTCGTCCCAAATTTCTTTATCGGACAATTGCGGAGGGAAAGGCACTTCAATCGTCAGTTCCTTGTTCCAAAGTCGTCTTCGTTTTCCGATTTTCGTCGGCGTTTCGTCCCATTCTTCATCCGAACAATCTTTAATTGGCATCTCGATAACGATTTCTTTCGATGATTGCGTTATATCGACGACAACTTCACGATTAGAAAGTTTCGACGTAACGGGGGGCAAATCCAACGACTGCGATAAATTTTTAATTTTACCACTTTCATTCCACCGGTTTTTTCCCATGAGTTTGTGAACTACATCGCCTCTTAAGGGTAATTCAATGGTAATTTCTTCCTGTAACGAAAGGTTTTCAGTGATATCTTCCGGTAATTTTTGATCCCAAGGGCGTTTCACTGATTGAGGCCCGATTTCGTTCCAAATTTCTTTACGTCGACTCCTCTTTTTCACGTCACACTTAACGGGTGTCGCAATCACTTCAAACTTTTCCGCGGCGCCTAGACTCGGTTTTACAATTGACGTTTCAATTTTAACTGGAATGTTAGGTTCCTGAACTTCTTTCGGCGATTCCTCCCCTACTGACAATATATAAGCTTTCGCCGAACATGTTTTAATGTGTGCTGCGCGGTCCTTTTTGACTGGAAAGAGTTTATTGCAAAAGCGACAAAGGTAGAAGAGGCGTCCATTGGGTGCCACTATCGAGTCTCTTATCGCTACGACCCCGTTGTGAAGACGTTTGGAGGTTTTTATGGCGTTTCCGTTCAAATCTGGAGCTTGATTCGGGCGGTTTTGCGAATTGTTATTGTCGTTTTTGGCTGTAATTAACAAACATAACCTCAAAAATATTGTTGGGATTTTGGCGAAATACTAACGATTTTCCATGTTTCCTGGCGGAAACAACGCCAATTTGGCGATAATTAACTAAAAAACAACATAAAACCAACGAAAACAACGAGTTTTAAACAAAAAATAAAGGTAAACAATAAACCAAACAAATGTCAAATGAAAATGTCGCGCAACAACAAGAAAATCCCTAAATCGGCAGCGCTAAATTTAAATTTCTCAATAGTTGCTTGGTTACCAGATAAATACAAACAACCGGAAACCGGAAGTGGCGGCGACGGTTTAGAAATGGCAAAATTTCGGGTCTGCAAAAATCGGTGAGTATCCAAAAACTCGATGCAGTGGCGGAGGTGGTAATTGTGAAAATCGCGCAGGTCAGGACGCGCCCTTTTTGCCCTATTGAAAATTACGAAACAAACTTTTTGACGTTTATCGATTTTTTTCAGTAACAACTGGAACACCCGCAACAATTCCGCCAATATCGCTGCCGTTTTACATCCCAAAAACTACGCCACTGAAAATTGTCGATATTCAAAACACAATTATTGTTATTGCAACGATTCTCCAATAAGACCGACGCTTTTTTCGAGACCTAAAAGCGATTTTTCCGACAATAATTATGACGTCACTTTCCCTATTGAATTGACGTCAAATAAATGTCATTACCAACACGACAATGACAACAACACTAGAAGTGACAGTTATGATTTTTCAAATAAAGGGAATTTTAGTGAAGAAACGACGATTGATGACACCAATACTGCCAACGTTAACGATAAAAAAATCGATTTGAATGATTTTCGTAAAAATCATTATTTCGAAACGCATTCAGTTGATGATTTGGCCGAATCCGTCCCTGCTCATACTTGCGTTCACAGGTTCGGACTCGATTCAAGATCGCTACCGGAACCCCTAAACGCTGATGTTTTCGGTGTCAGTCGTTGCGTGATTTGCGGAAAACCGATGGATAATCCTAAAAGCAATGGCGTCGTCGATGAAAGAACGACGAAAACGAAGGGGGTTTTACCGAAATTCTACAAGTATGGATTAGCGCCGAAACGGATCCATATAGGAAACGGCGATGTTAAAATTGAAGTTGTTGCAAAATTGGGGGATTTGGTGGAATTTGGGGAGAAACCGGAATATTTTAACACGTATGCTTTGAGATACCAAAAAGGGGTTAGTTAGCCGTGATTTTTGGAAATCACAATTGTTGCCAAGTTTAAAACTAGAAAATTACTAAGTGTGGTTATGTTATTTTTTATTTTGATTGAATTTTGTTTAATTTTATTTTTTGGATTATTGTAATTTTTATTGATTGACACTTTTGTGTAGAAATAAAGTAGCGCTAAGCGCATTTATACTTTCTAGTTGCAGATTTGAGGTTAAATTGAAACGTCACTTGTCAAATCGGTTGAATTTGGCGGCAAATTCAAATTTAGTTGTTTCTGGAAACGGGCAAAATGGCGTAATTAAAGCGATTTAACACGTGCAAAGCAATGTTTATTTTCTTAAGTCAAAAATAACTCGAAACAAGAGACGATCGCAACTACCTTACACCAAACGTTCCCAGACTCCAGCACGAAAACAATAACGCATCGTCGTCGCCAACGCCATTCGTAAGTAAAAACAAAACAATAATTTTAGAACAAACTTTAATGGCCGTCTTGATTGAAAGAAAAAACGGCGTTCTACTTAATTTTATGTTCTTCTTAATTGCTTGCGTTTCCGGTTCGATAAGTATGTGGGAAATTGTTGAGGGGAAGATAGGGAGGGGAAATGGGAAGAATGTTTAAAATTTTCAACATCCTGCTTACGTGATCGTCTCGCTGGTTTATTATTGGAGAACAAATGGTTTGTTTTCGTTAATTCCGCTAACATAAACAGTTGGTATTAAATCTACTGAGAATCTAGTTGGCGTTTTTAGTCGACAACCACAAACGAACAACAGACGATCACTCGTCGTTTTAGTTTATTTTCGATTACCCCCGCCTGTCGCCAGTTTTACTAAAACAAAACACGACTAGAAATTTGATGAGTGTCGGGTGGAAAAGAACAGATTCTGGAGGTTATGAGTGTTTTCTAGAATACGGTGAGTTTTTCCCTTTTAAGGTAATAATTTTTCGAATTTTGATAATTATTTATTTTTATTATCGAATTTTAAATAAACAAATCAATTCGGGCGAAGACCCTCCTGTGTTTTTCACAATTTCCCCAGAAAACGGTTGGCAACCATGTGTCTCCAACTCAATGTAAACAAACACCAGAAGCGGACTCGCCCTAATTTAGTGGCGCCATCTATTGTAGAGTAGGTGGTTGACAATTGTTTCTCAACACTCGACCTAAATTAAAAGCAACAGAGACAGATGCGCTAAATCTTGAAGAAACAGCAACGAATTCCTCGAACTTGCTTTAATCTAGTGGCGCCATCTATTGTAGAGTAGGCAATTAACAAACCTAGTAGCACCATCTTTTATAAAATAAACGGTTGACCACTCTGCTTCTTTTAAAATAAATAAAAAACATAGTTGGGCTCCCCCAAATTTAGTTTAATTATCAAGCAGGTGGCGCCATCTAGTTTTGAGTGGAAGCAACAACGTAAAAGTTAATTTATTTGCAGAAAAGTCTAACACTATGGGTTGCGTCGAATACGCTGCGACTTTCGGATCAGTTATCCTTCTCATCTTGACTCTTCCTTTTTCGATGTTCTGGTGTTTCAAGGTAATTTTTGTTAAGTTGGTACAAGTTTTTTTTTAATTATAGTTTTTCAGGTGGTTCAAGAATACGAACGAGCTGTCATATTTCGTTTGGGTCGTCTTCGAACAGGGGGCGCTCGCGGGCCTGGAATTTTTTTCGTCTTACCTTGCGTCGACAGTTATTGTAAAATCGATTTACGCACAGTGTCTTTCGATGTTCCTCCTCAAGAAGTTTGTTTTTTTTTTTTTTTTTTAATCAATCATTTAAACAATTTATCAATTTCAGGCTTTAACTAAAGATTCTGTAACTGTCACTGTCGACGCTGTTGTTTATTATCGAATCCAGGACCCTCTCAACGCAGTCGTCAAAATCAGCAATTACAGGTTCGTACTAATTTGTCTATATATAGATCTAGAGATACAAGAATATAGAGATTTAGAGGCATAAAGACATAGAAACATAAAGATATAAAAAGTTAAAGAAAGTTTTTAGAAACATAAAGATATAAAGATCCAGATATTAAAGATATGGAAATATAGAGACTTAGAAACTTGAGATATAGAAACATAGAGACAAAGATACATAAAAACATAAAGAGACAGAGACATGGGAACAAAGAAGCTGAGAAACGTAAAGACATAGGGACAGTGGCACATATAGACAGACATAGAGGTATAAAAATATAGAAACTTGAAATCTAGGAAACTTAGAGATCTACAGACATAGAGACATAGAAACAACAAAACATAGAAACATAAAGACATAAGGACAACGCAACAAAGAGACAGACAGATGTAGAGGCATATATCTATAGAAGTTTTCAAAAATATTGTTTAGAATTATAGAAATATAGATATATGAAGATATAGAGATATAAAGACTTGAAGATTTGAAGACTTATAGACCTAAAGAAATAGAAACATAGAGATAGAGATACACAGGATAATAAGGACATAGAGACATAGGGACGCACAAACATAGAGACATAGAAACCAAGAAGCAGAGAAATGTAAAGACTTAGGGACAAAGATACATATAGACAGACAGACATAGAGACATAAAGATTGAGATACGTAGAATCATAAAAACATAGAAACAGAGAAACAGAGAAACGTAAAGACATAGGGACTAAGAAACATAGACAGATATAGAGGCATAGAGATACAGAAGGTTTAAAAAAATTTTTAGAAACACGAAAATACATTTCCATACAATATAGAGACCTGAAAATTTGAAGACTTACAATCTTGATACAAAGAAACATAGATAAAAAGATACATAAAAAAACATAAAGACACAGAGACATAGGGACACACGGACATAGAGACATAAGCACAAAGAAGTAGGGGAACGTAAATACATAGTACATAGAGACATAGAGACATAAATATAGGAAAGGTTAAAATTTTTTTTAGAGATTTGAAGGTATAAAAATACGTAGATATAGAGATTTGAAGATATAGAGACTTTCAAACTTGGAGACATAGAGACGGAGATACATAGAAACAAAAAAACAGAGAGACGTAAAGACATAGTAACTTAGAGACAAAAATACATAGAAACATAACGACACAGAGACATAGAGAGGCGTAGATATAGAGACAAAAAATCAAAGAAACAGAGAATCGTAAAGAGGTAGGGACAGAGACACATAGAGACAGACATAGAGGCATAGAGATATATAAGGTTTGAAAAAATGTTTAGAAACACAGAAATACATTTCTAAACAATACAGAGACCTGAAAATTTGAAGAGTTACAATCTTGAGACATAGAAGCATAGAAACAAAGATACATAAAAACATAAAAACACAGAGACATAGGAACACACAGACATAGAGACATAAGAACAAAGAAGTAGGGAAACGTAAAGACATAGTACATAGGGACAGAGACACATATAGGCAGACATAGAGGCATAGAGATATAATATAGAGACATAAATATAGGAAAGGTTAAATTTTTTTTTAGAAATTTGAAGGTATAAAAGTACATAGATATAGAGATTTGGAGATATAGAGACTTTCAAACTTGGAGACATAGAGACGGAGATACATAGAAACAAAAAAGCAGAGAGACGTAAAGACATAGAAACTTAGAGACAGAAATACATAGAAACATAACGACACAGAGACATAGGGAAGCGCAGACATAGAGACATAAGAACAAAGAAGTAGAAAAACGTAAAGACATAGTACATAGGGACAGAGACGCATATAGGCAGACATAGAGGCATAGAGATATAATATAGAGACATAAATATAGAAAAGGTTAAATTTTTTTTTTGAAATTTGAAGGTATAAAGATACATAGATATAGAGATTTGGAGATATAGAGACTTTCAAACTTCAAGACATAGAGACGGAGATACATAGAAACAAAAAAAAACAGAGAAACGTAAAGACATAGAAACTTAGAGACAAGAATACATAGAAACATAACGACACAGGGAGGCGCAAACATAGAGACAAAAAATCAAGGAAACAGAAAAACGCAAGGAGGTAGGTACAGAGACACATAGAGACAGACATAGAGGCATAGAGATATAGAAGGTTTGAAAAAAAAATGTTTAGAAACACAGAGATACATTTCTAAACAATACAGAGACCTGAAAATTTGAAAAGTTACAATCTTGAGACATAGAAGCATAGAAATAAAAATACATAAAAACATAAAGACACAGAGACATAGGGAGACACAGACATAGAGACATAAGTACAAAGAAGTAGGGAAACGTAAAGACATAGTACATAAGGACAGAGACACATATAGGCAGACATAGAGGCATAGAGATATAATATAGAGACATAAATATACGAAGGGTTAAATCTTTTTTTAGAAATTTGAAGGTATAGAAATACATAGATATAGAGACTTTGAAACTTGGAGACATAGAGACGGAGATACATAGAGACAAAAAAACAGAAAAAAGTAAAGACGTAGAAACTTAGAGACGAAAATACATAGAAACATAATGACACAGAGACATGGGGAGGCGCAGACATAGAGACAAAAAATCAAAGAAACAGAAAAACGCAAAGAGGTAGGAACAGAGATACATAGAGACAGACATAGAGGCATAGAGATATAATATAGAGATATAAATATACGAAAGGTTAAATTTTTTTCGGAAATTTAAAGGTATAAAGATACATTGATATAGAAATTTATAGATATAGAGACGGAGATATATAGAAATAAAGAAACAGAAAAATGTAAAGACATAGGAACATAGAGACAGATATACATAGAAACATAACGACACAGAGATATGGGGAGGCGGAGACATAGAGACAGAAAACTGAAGAAACAAACGTAAGGAGGTAGGGACAGAGACACATAGAGACAGACATAGAGGCGTAGAAATATTGTGGTATAGAGACTTGAAAAATAGGAAACTTAGTGATCTACAGACATGAACCATAAGGACATCGAGACATAAGGACGCACACACATTGAGACATAGAAACAAAGAATTATAACGACAGAGAGTCATAGAGATCCAAAGAGATCCAAAGACATAGACATAGAAAAATATAGAGACCGACATACATAGAGATATAGAAGTATAGAAGGTTTTAAAAATTTATTTAGAAATCTAGATATATAGAGGCTTTTAAAGTTGGCGACTAAGTACCTAATGATAGAAGCAGCAAGCCAGAGAGAATAGAAGCATAGAAATATGGAAGGTTTTAAAAAATTGTTCAGAAATATAAAGATACAGAGATATGAAAATATTGCAATATAGAGACGTGAAAGTTTGAAGATTTAAAGACCTAGAGACATAGAAAAATAAAGACATAGATACAGAGAACCATAAAGACTTAGTGACAGAGAAACATATAGACAGATAGCCTTATGGTATAGATATATAAAAGGTTTTAAAGGTTTTTTAAGAAATATGGAGCCATGGAGATATAGAGATTTTGAAACTTGAAGACTTACAGACAAAGATACATAGAAACATACAAACATGGAGACATAGAAACAGAGAAACGTGAAGACAAAGAGACACAGAGAAACAGACAGACATAAAGGCATAGAGATATAGAAGATTTAAGAAAATATAGAGATACAGAGATATAGATATATACCAATATAGAGACGTGAAAATTTTAAGATTTAAAGAACTAGATTCATTGAAACATAGAGATAGAGATACATAGAATTATAAAGACATAGAGAAATAGGGACGCACAGACATAGAGACATGGAAACATAGAATAAGAGAAACATAGAAACAGACACACAAAGAGGTATAAAAGGTTTAAAAGAAAATTTTTAGTAACTCGACTCGTTTGCTGGCCATGACGACGCTTCGCAACATTTTGGGAACCCGAAGTTTGGCTGAAATCCTGTCGGATAGAGAGGCTATATCGCATGCCATGCAGACGTCGTTGGATGTGGCTACGGATCCTTGGGGTGTTAAAGTGGAGCGCGTCGAAATGTTGTAATGTGTCTAGTTAAAATTTGTATTGATGTTAGTTGTTTGCAGAAAAGATGTTAGTTTGCCCCAACAGTTACAGAGGGCGATGGCGGCGGAAGCTGAAGCGTCACGAGAAGCTAGAGCTAAAGTTATAGCGGCTGAAGGTGAAATGAAAGCATCGAGAGCATTGAAAGAAGCCGCTGATGTCATCAACCAGTCACCTGCTGCTATTCAAGTATAAACATGTTTAAAGTTTAATAAGTTAATCGTTTTGTTTTTGTTTTCAGTTGAGATATCTTCAAACTTTAAGTACGATTTCAGCGGAAAAGAATTCTACTATCATATTTCCATTACCAATCGATCTCATCGGACATTTTCTTAATCTTGGCAATAATGGCGGAACACAAATTATTTAATGGTTTCAAAAAAATTTGTCTTGCTTTGTTTTTAATTGAAATTGTTAAACATTTTTTTCTTGGTATCTGTCAATATTATATGTTTCTATATGTTACTCTAGATTATTATAGTTAGGGTAGGACGACAAAGTTAATAAAGTGACAGCGAATTTGCCATTCTTGAAATTACTTACAATACGTTGCTACGAGTTAACTTGTGTTACTAAGCGTTACCATACGGTATCATAAGTAACTTTATGTTACCGTACAGTACTCTAACCTAATTCTTAAAACAAGAACTAAACGTTACAATGTTACGTTAGGAGATTGAAGTTAATAAAAATGACAGCAATTTTACTACTCCAAAAACTATTTGCTTTGTGTTACTATGCGTTACTGTAAGTTACCTTACGTTACTATACGTTATGATACAAGAAAAAAGTTAATTAGACCAGCAATTTTGTAACACTTAAATCAATTTGACATGGGTTACTATAAGTAACGACACGTTACTATAAGTAACTACGCGTTACTATAAGTAACTATGTGTTACTATAAGTAACTATGTGTTACTATTAATAACTACACCTTACTGTACATGTTATGGCAATGAAATGAATTCGAGCCTCGGTAATAATTATGTTAGCAGTGTTTGTCATTGCCATGGTTAACCTCTAATATGCCTCAAGTAAACACAGGAACACGAAGTATTTTAGGTATTAATTCAGGAACTCAGGAAAACCCCACCAACGTTATAGGAAACTAAAAATTTAAAATGAAATCATGAAACGCCCATCTAAGATTTTAATTTTTTCGATTTTTTTCTGTACCTTAAACGATTATGATTTCAAAAGTACTAAAATATCAACTAATCGCTCTGAACTAATCAAAGTAATTTGTTCTAATGTAATTTGTCGCCCTGATCTTGTTTGCACAATCGGTTAGTCAATTATCGAGTCAGATTTCTAATATTTGGAAAGTCTACAAAAATTTCTAATTTTTATAAATTTCCATACCTACTTGAGTCTGTATAACTTAAGATTCAACTTTGAATCTTCAGATTTGACAAAAATGTGTAAATTTTTGGGACCTCTTTTTATTAATCGATTGCTTAAACGGAAGTCAATCGTTGCATTCTGGCGCAAAAAACATTTTTTGATGTATTTTGTTTCGGTTTTCTTGATTTCGGACTTTTTCAGCCCTGAAATAAGATGATAAGGGACATTTCGACCTTTACGACTCCAATGGTGCCAAACTTCTGATCAGCTGCTAAACTTGAAATCGAAGAACTCGAAATACAAGTTGCCTACCCAGGTTGAATCAATATTCGGAAACACATTGCATCATTCATTTAGGTAAAAAAATTTGACATTGATTCCTCAATGTTTGTTATTTAATTGTTGATAATCGGTTTTCAAAATTTGAAATTTAATATTTAAATCTGCAACATACTTATCGCTTTTGTTTCTTATTATTAACAGGGGTCCACTAGACCACTGCATAATCCTCGAACCAGTTCCCAATATTGTACTACTAGTCCATGGCAACACAAGTACACGCTTCTTCTCTAATACAGGGTCAAGGAACAAGAAATTCTTCTTACTGCTGGATTCGACGGATCTTTGTCTCAAAAATTGTAAATAACGCATGTGTGGTACATTTTTATATAATTCTGTGATGTAGATAGGTTTCTAAATAAACAGTTCAAACTAAAATTTTTTAGAAATTAATTTTCCTATCTTTAAGAACCCAAGCTACTAAGCTCAATGCATTCTCAAAGTCAGCACTTCAAATTATATTCATATTAAGACTGACACTACATTCATTATTTTAAAGTTAGTTTTTACTAGTTCTAAATATAAGTCACATAAATCTTTCGAAAAAATAAAAAGTTGTACCTCTCGGTCAATATTTTGCAGTTATTAAGCTGAGTTAGTTTCATAAGCTTCCGTTTTGGCCGTAGTCATGTTGGGCATATGATGGCCGATTTCTTGAAAACTAAGAAAGCAACAGTGGAACTAAATAGCTTTATGAATTCGCATTCAAATTACTTCAATCTGTGTGAAATTTCAAAGCAATCGCAGGGAAAAAAAATTCTGTCCATATTTTTCATAATAATATAAGCTTCCAATTCTGGTCGTTGTCATGTTAGGCATAGGATGGTCGATTTCTCGAAGACTAAGAAAGCTACAATGAAACTGAATAGCTCTATGAATTCGCATTCAAATTACTTCAATCTGCGCCAAATTTCAAAGCAATCGGAAGAGAATAAAATTTTGTCGATATTTTTTTATAAGGCTATAAGCTTCCGTTTCTGGTCGTTGTCATGTTGGACATATGGTGGTCGATTTCTCGAAAACTAAGAAAGCTACACTGGAACTGTATAGCTTTATAGATTCGCATTCAAATTACTTCAATCTGTCTTAAATTTCTTAGCAATCGGAGGAAAAAAAAATTTTGTCGATATTTTTCATAAGACTATAAACTTCCAATTCTGGTCGTTGTCATGTTGGGCATAAGATGGTCGGTTTCTCGAAAACTAAGAAAGCTACAATGGAACTGAATAGCTCTAAGAATTCGCATTCAAATTACTTCAATCTGTGCCAAATTTCATAGCAATCGGAAGAGAATAAAATTTTGTCGATATTCTTTATAAGGCTATAAGCTTCCGTTTCTGGTCGTTGTCATGTCGGACATATGATGGTCGATTTCTCGAAAACTAAGAAAGCTACAGTGGAACTGTATAGCTTTATAAATTCGCATTCAAATTACTTCAATCGGTCTCAAATTTATTAGCAATCGGAGAAAAAAAAATTTTGTCGATATTTTTCATAAGACTATAAACTTCCAATTCTGGTCGTTATCATGTTGGGCATAAGACGGTCGATTTCTCGAAAACTAAGAAAGCTACAATGGAACTGAATAGCTCTAAGAATTCGCATTCAAATTACTTCAATCTGTGCCAAATTTCATAGCAATCGGAAGAGAATAAAATTTTGTCGATATTCTTTATAAGGCTATAAGCTTCCGTTTCTGGTCGTTGTCATGTTGGGCATATGATGGTCGATTTCTCGAAAACTAAGAAAGCTACAGTGAAACTGTATAGCTTTATGAATTCGCATTCAAATTACTTCAATCTGTGTCAAATTTCAAAGCAACCGCAGGGAAAAAATTTTGTCGATATTTTTCATAATAATATAAGCTTCCAATTCTGGTCGTTGTCATGTTAGGCATAGGATGGTCGATTTCTCGAAGACTAAGAAAGCTACAATGAAACTGAATAGCTCTATGAATTCGCATTCAAATTACTTCAATCTGTGCCAAATTTCAAAGCAATCGGAAGAGAATAAAATTTTGTCGATATTTTTTTATAAGGCTATAAGCTTCCGTTTCTGGTCGTTGTCATGTTGGACATATGATGGTCGATTTCTCGAAAACTAAGAAAGCTACACTGGAACTGTATAGCTTTATAGATTCGCATTCAAATTACTTCAATCTGTCTTAAATTTCTTAGCAATCGGAGGAAAAAAAAATTTTGTCGATATTTTTCATAAGACTCTAAACTTCCAATTCTGGTCGTTGTCATGTTGGGCATAAGATGGTCGATTTCTCGAAAACTAAGAAAGCTACAGTGGAACTGTATAGCTTTATGAATTCGCATTCAAATTACTTCAATCTGTGCCAAATTTCAAAGCAATCGGAAGAGAATAAAATTTTGTCGATATTTTTTTATAAGGCTATAAGCTTCCGTTTCTGGTCGTTGTCATGTTGGACATATGATGGTCGATTTCTCGAAAACTAAGAAAGCTACAGTGGAACTGTATAGCTTTATAAATTCGCATTCAAATTACTTCAATCTGTCTCAAATTTCTTAGCAATCGGAGGAAAAAAAAATTTTGTCGATATTTTTCATAAGACTATAAACTTCCAATTCTGGTCGTTGTCATGTTGGGCATAAGATGGTCGATTTCTTGAAAACTAAGAAAGCTACAGTGGAACTGAATAGCTTTATGAATTCGCATTCAAATTGCTTCAGTCTGTGTCAAATTTCATACCAATCGGAAGAAAAAGAATCTTGTCGATATTTTTCATAAGACTTCCGTTTCTGGTCGTTGTCATGTTGAGCAAATGATGGTCGATTTCTCGAAAACTAAGAAAGCTACAGTGGAACTAAAAAGCTTTATGAATTCGCATTCAAATTACTTCAGTCTGTGTCAAATCTCATAGCAATCGGAGGAAAAGAAATTTTTGTCAATATTCTTCTTAAGGCTATAAGCTTCCGTTTCTGGTCGTTGTCATATTGGGCATATGATAGTAGATTTCTTGAAAAGTAAGAAAGCTACAGTGGAACTGAATAGCTCTATGAATTCGCATTCAAATTACTTCACTCTGTGCCAAATTTCATACCAATCAGAGGAAAACAAATTTCTGTCAATATTTCTTATAAGGCTATAAACTTCCGTTTCTGGTCGTTGTCATATTGAGCATATGATAGTAGATTTCTTGAAAAGTAAGAAAGCTACAATGGAACTGAATAGCTCTATGAATTCGCATTCAAATTACTTCACTCTGTGCCAAATTTCATACCAATCGGAGGAAAATAAATTTCTGTCAATATTTTTTATAAGGCTATAAGCTTCCGTTTCTGGTCGTTGTCATATTGAGCATATGATAGTAGATTTCTTGAAAAGTAAGAAAGCTACAGTGGAACTGAATAGCTCTATGAACTCGCATTCAAATTACTTCACTCTGTGCCAAATTTCATACCAATCGGAAGAAAATAAATTTCTGTCAATATTTTTTATAAGGCTATAAACTTCCGTTTCTGGTCGTTGTCATATTGGGCATATGATAGTAGATTTCTTGAAAAGTAAGAAAGCTACAGTGGAACTGAATAGCTCTATGAACTCGCATTCAAATCACTTCACTCTGTGCCAAATTTCATACCAATCGGAAGAAAATAAATTTCTGTCAATATTTTTTATAAGGCTATAAACTTCCGTTTCTGGTCGTTGTCATATTGGGCATATGATAGTAGATTTCTTGCAAAGTAAGAAAGCTACAGTGGAACTGAATAGCTCTGTGAATTCGCATTCAAATTACTTCACTCTGTGCCAAATTTCATACCAATCGGAGGAAAATAAATTTCTGTCAATATTTTTTATAAGGCTATAAGCTTCCGTTTCTGGTCGTTGTCATATTGGGCATAAGATAGTAGATTTCTCGAAAAGTAAGAAAGCTACAGTGGAACTGAATAGCTCTATAAATTCGCATTCAAATTACTTCACTCTGTGCCAAATTTCATACCAATCGGAGGAAAATAAATTTCTGTCAATATTTTTTATAAGGCTATAAGCTTCCGTTTCTGGTCGTTGTCATATTGAGCATATGATAGTAGATTTCTTGAAAAGTAAGAAAGCTACAATGGAACTGAATAGCTCTGTGAATTCGCATTCAAATTACTTCACTCTGTGCCAAATTTCATACCAATCGGAGGAAAATAAATTTCTGTCAATATTTTTTATAAGGCTATAAACTTCCGTTTCTGGTCGTTGTCATATTGAGCATATGATAGTAGATTTCTTGAAAAGTAAGAAAGCTACAATGGAACTGAATAGCTCTGTGAATTCGCATTCAAATTACTTCACTCTGTGCCAAATTTCATACCAATCGGAGGAAAATAAATTTCTGTCAATATTTTTTATAAGGCTATAAGCTTCCGTTTCTGGTCGTTGTCATATTGGGCATATGATAGTAGATTTCTCGAAAAGTAAGAAAGCTACAGTGGAACTGAATAGCTCTATAAATTCGCATTCAAATTACTTCACTCTGTGCCAAATTTCATACCAATCGGAGGAAAATAAATTTCTGTCAATATTTTTTATAAGGCTATAAGCTTCCGTTTCTGGTCGTTGTCATATTGAGCATATGATAGTAGATTTCTTGAAAAGTAAGAAAGCTACAGTGGAACTGAATAGCTCTATGAACTCGCATTCAAATTACTTCATTCTGTGCCAAATTTCATACCAATCGGAAGAAAATAAATTTCTGTCAATATTTTTTATAAGGCTATAAACTTCCGTTTCTGGTCGTTGTCATATTGGGCATATGATAGTAGATTTCTTGCAAAGTAAGAAAGCTACAGTGGAACTGAATAGCTCTGTGAATTCGCATTCAAATTACTTCACTCTGTGCCAAATTTCATACCAATCGGAGGAAAATAAATTTCTGTCAATATTTTTTATAAGAAACTTCCGTTTCTGTTCGTTGTCATATTGGGCATATGATAGTAGATTCCTTGAAAAGTAAGAAAGCTACAGTGGAACTGAATAGCTCTATAAATTCGCATTCAAATTACTTCACTCTGTGCCAAATTTTATACCAATCGGAGGAAAAAATATTTTTGTTCCTATTTTTCATAAGGCTATAAGCTTCCAATTTTAGTCGTTGTCATGTTGGGCATTTGATGGTCGATTTCACGAAAAGTAAGAAAGCTACATTGGAACTGAATAGCTCTATGAATTCGCATTCAAATTAATTCACTTTGTGCCAAATTTCATACCAATCGAAAGAAGAAATATTTTTGTCGATATTTTTCATAATGCTATAAGCTTCCGTTCTTGGTTGTTGTCATGTTGAGCGTATGATGGTCGATTTCTCGAAAACTAAGAAAGCTACGGTGGAACTGAATAGCTTTATGAATTCGCATTCAAATTACTTCAATCTGTGTCAAATTTCAAAGCAATCGCAGGGAAAAAAATTTTTGTCCATATTTTTCATAATAATATAAGCTTCCAATTCTGGTCGTTGTCATGTTGGGCATAGGATGGTCGATTTCTCGAAAACTAAGAAAGCTACAGTGGAACTGAGAAGCTTTATGAATTCGCATTCAAATTACCTCAGTCTGTGCCAAATTTCATACCAATCGGAGGAAAATAAATTTCTGTCAATATTTTTTATAAGGCTATAAGCTTCCGTTTCTGGTCGTTGTCATATTGGGCATATGATAGTAGATTTCTTGCAAAGTAAGAAAGCTACAGTGGAACTGAATAGCTCTGTGAATTCGCATTCAAATTACTTCACTCTGTGCCAAATTTCATACCAATCGGAGGAAAATAAATTTCTGTCAATATTTTTTATAAGGCTATAAGCTTCCGTTTCTGGTCGTTGTCATATTGAGCATATGATAGTAGATTTCTTGCAAAGTAAGAAAGCTACAGTGGAACTGAATAGCTCTGTGAATTCGCATTCAAATTACTTCACTCTGTGCCAAATTTCATACCAATCGGAGGAAAATAAATTTCTGTCAATATTTTTTATAAGGCTATAAGCTTCCGTTTCTGGTCGTTGTCATATTGAGCATATGATAGTAGATTTCTTGAAAAGTAAGAAAGCTACAGTGGAACTGAATAGCTCTATGAACTCGCATTCAAATTACTTCACTCTGTGCCAAATTTCATACCAATCGGAAGAAAATAAATTTCTGTCAATATTTTTTATAAGGCTATAAACTTCCGTTTCTGGTCGTTGTCATATTGAGCATATGATAGTAGATTTCTTGCAAAGTAAGAAAGCTACAGTGGAACTGAATAGCTCTGTGAATTCGCATTCAAATTACTTCACTCTGTGCCAAATTTCATACCAATCGGAGGAAAATAAATTTCTGTCAATATTTTTTATAAGGCTATAAACTTCCGTTTCTGGTCGTTGTCATATTGAGCATATGATAGTAGATTTCTTGCAAAGTAAGAAAGCTACAGTGGAACTGAATAGCTCTATGAACTCGCATTCAAATTACCTCAGTCTGTGCCAAATTTCATACCAATCGGAGGAAAATAAATTTCTGTCAATATTTTTTATAAGGCTATAAGCTTCCGTTTCTGGTCGTTGTCATATTGGGCATATGATAGTAGATTTCTTGCAAAGTAAGAAAGCTACAGTGGAACTGAATAGCTCTGTGAATTCGCATTCAAATTACTTCACTCTGTGCCAAATTTCATACCAATCGGAGGAAAATAAATTTCTGTCAATATTTTTTATAAGGCTATAAGCTTCCGTTTCTGGTCGTTGTCATATTGAGCATATGATAGTAGATTTCTTGCAAAGTAAGAAAGCTACAGTGGAACTGAATAGCTCTGTGAATTCGCATTCAAATTACTTCACTCTGTGCCAAATTTCATACCAATCGGAGGAAAATAAATTTCTGTCAATATTTTTTATAAGGCTATAAACTTCCGTTTCTGGTCGTTGTCATATTGAGCATATGATAGTAGATTTCTTGAAAAGTAAGAAAGCTACAATGGAACTGAATAGCTCTGTGAATTCGCATTCAAATTACTTCACTCTGTGCCAAATTTCATACCAATCGGAGGAAAATAAATTTCTGTCAATATTTTTTATAAGGCTATAAGCTTCCGTTTCTGGTCGTTGTCATATTGAGCATATGATAGTAGATTTCTTGAAAAGTAAGAAAGCTACAGTGGAACTGAATAGCTCTATGAACTCGCATTCAAATTACTTCACTCTGTGCCAAATTTCATACCAATCGGAAGAAAATAAATTTCTGTCAATATTTTTTATAAGGCTATAAACTTCCGTTTCTGGTCGTTGTCATATTGGGCATATGATAGTAGATTTCTTGCAAAGTAAGAAAGCTACAGTGGAACTGAATAGCTCTGTGAATTCGCATTCAAATTACTTCACTCTGTGCCAAATTTCATACCAATCGGAAGAAAATAAATTTCTGTCAATATTTTTTATAAGGCTATAAACTTCCGTTTCTGGTCGTTGTCATATTGGGCATATGATAGTAGATTTCTTGAAAAGTAAGAAAGCTACAATGGAACTGAATAGCTCTGTGAATTCGCATTCAAATTACTTCACTCTGTGCCAAATTTCATACCAATCGGAGGAAAATAAATTTCTGTCAATATTTTTTATAAGGCTATAAACTTCCGTTTCTGGTCGTTGTCATATTGGGCATATGATAGTAGATTTCTTGCAAAGTAAGAAAGCTACAGTGGAACTGAATAGCTCTGTGAATTCGCATTCAAATTACTTCACTCTGTGCCAAATTTCATACCAATCGGAGGAAAATAAATTTCTGTCAATATTTTTTATAAGGCTATAAACTTCCGTTTCTGGTCGTTGTCATATTGGGCATATGATAGTAGATTTCTTGCAAAGTAAGAAAGCTACAGTGGAACTGAATAGCTCTATGAACTCGCATTCAAATTACTTCACTCTGTGCCAAATTTCATACCAATCGGAAGAAAATAAATTTCTGTCAATATTTTTTATAAGGCTATAAACTTCCGTTTCTGGTCGTTGTCATATTGGGCATATGATAGTAGATTTCTTGCAAAGTAAGAAAGCTACAGTGGAACTGAATAGCTCTGTGAATTCGCATTCAAATTACTTCACTCTGTGCCAAATTTCATACCAATCGGAGGAAAATAAATTTCTGTCAATATTTTTTATAAGGCTATAAGCTTCCGTTTCTGGTCGTTGTCATATTGGGCATATGATAGTAGATTTCTCGAAAAGTAAGAAAGCTACAGTGGAACTGAATAGCTCTATAAATTCGCATTCAAATTACTTCACTCTGTGCCAAATTTCATACCAATCGGAGGAAAATAAATTTCTGTCAATATTTTTTATAAGGCTATAAGCTTCCGTTTCTGGTCGTTGTCTTATTGAGCATATGATAGTAGATTTCTTGAAAAGTAAGAAAGCTACAGTGGAACTGAATAGCTCTATGAACTCGCATTCAAATTACTTCATTCTGTGCCAAATTTCATACCAATCGGAAGAAAATAAATTTCTGTCAATATTTTTTATAAGGCTATAAACTTCCGTTTCTGGTCGTTGTCATATTGGGCATATGATAGTAGATTTCTTGCAAAGTAAGAAAGCTACAGTGGAACTGAATAGCTCTGTGAATTCGCATTCAAATTACTTCACTCTGTGCCAAATTTCATACCAATCGGAGGAAAATAAATTTCTGTCAATATTTTTTATAAGGCTATAAGCTTCCGTTTCTGGTCGTTGTCATATTGAGCATATGATAGTAGATTTCTTGAAAAGTAAGAAAGCTACAGTGGAACTGAATAGCTCTATGAACTCGCATTCAAATTACTTCACTCTGTGCCAAATTTCATACCAATCGGAAGAAAATAAATTTCTGTCAATATTTTTTATAAGGCTATAAACTTCCGTTTCTGGTCGTTGTCATATTGGGCATATGATAGTAGATTTCTTGCAAAGTAAGAAAGCTACAGTGGAACTGAATAGCTCTGTGAATTCGCATTCAAATTACTTCACTCTGTGCCAAATTTCATACCAATCGGAGGAAAATAAATTTCTGTCAATATTTTTTATAAGGCTATAAACTTCCGTTTCTGGTCGTTGTCATATTGAGCATATGATAGTAGATTTCTTGCAAAGTAAGAAAGCTACAGTGGAACTGAATAGCTCTATGAACTCGCATTCAAATTACCTCAGTCTGTGCCAAATTTCATACCAATCGGAGGAAAATAAATTTCTGTCAATATTTTTTATAAGGCTATAAGCTTCCGTTTCTGGTCGTTGTCATATTGGGCATATGATAGTAGATTTCTTGCAAAGTAAGAAAGCTACAGTGGAACTGAATAGCTCTGTGAATTCGCATTCAAATTACTTCACTCTGTGCCAAATTTCATACCAATCGGAGGAAAATAAATTTCTGTCAATATTTTTTATAAGGCTATAAGCTTCCGTTTCTGGTCGTTGTCATATTGAGCATATGATAGTAGATTTCTTGCAAAGTAAGAAAGCTACAGTGGAACTGAATAGCTCTGTGAATTCGCATTCAAATTACTTCACTCTGTGCCAAATTTCATACCAATCGGAGGAAAATAAATTTCTGTCAATATTTTTTATAAGGCTATAAGCTTCCGTTTCTGGTCGTTGTCATATTGAGCATATGATAGTAGATTTCTTGAAAAGTAAGAAAGCTACAGTGGAACTGAATAGCTCTATGAACTCGCATTCAAATTACTTCACTCTGTGCCAAATTTCATACCAATCGGAAGAAAATAAATTTCTGTCAATATTTTTTATAAGGCTATAAACTTCCGTTTCTGGTCGTTGTCATATTGGGCATATGATAGTAGATTTCTTGCAAAGTAAGAAAGCTACAGTGGAACTGAATAGCTCTGTGAATTCGCATTCAAATTACTTCACTCTGTGCCAAATTTCATACCAATCGGAGGAAAATAAATTTCTGTCAATATTTTTTATAAGGCTATAAACTTCCGTTTCTGGTCGTTGTCATATTGAGCATATGATAGTAGATTTCTTGCAAAGTAAGAAAGCTACAGTGGAACTGAATAGCTCTATGAACTCGCATTCAAATTACCTCAGTCTGTGCCAAATTTCATACCAATCGGAGGAAAATAAATTTCTGTCAATATTTTTTATAAGGCTATAAGCTTCCGTTTCTGGTCGTTGTCATATTGGGCATATGATAGTAGATTTCTTGCAAAGTAAGAAAGCTACAGTGGAACTGAATAGCTCTGTGAATTCGCATTCAAATTACTTCACTCTGTGCCAAATTTCATACCAATCGGAGGAAAATAAATTTCTGTCAATATTTTTTATAAGGCTATAAGCTTCCGTTTCTGGTCGTTGTCATATTGAGCATATGATAGTAGATTTCTTGCAAAGTAAGAAAGCTACAGTGGAACTGAATAGCTCTGTGAATTCGCATTCAAATTACTTCACTCTGTGCCAAATTTCATACCAATCGGAGGAAAATAAATTTCTGTCAATATTTTTTATAAGGCTATAAACTTCCGTTTCTGGTCGTTGTCATATTGAGCATATGATAGTAGATTTCTTGAAAAGTAAGAAAGCTACAATGGAACTGAATAGCTCTGTGAATTCGCATTCAAATTACTTCACTCTGTGCCAAATTTCATACCAATCGGAGGAAAATAAATTTCTGTCAATATTTTTTATAAGGCTATAAGCTTCCGTTTCTGGTCGTTGTCATATTGAGCATATGATAGTAGATTTCTTGAAAAGTAAGAAAGCTACAGTGGAACTGAATAGCTCTATGAACTCGCATTCAAATTACTTCACTCTGTGCCAAATTTCATACCAATCGGAAGAAAATAAATTTCTGTCAATATTTTTTATAAGGCTATAAACTTCCGTTTCTGGTCGTTGTCATATTGGGCATATGATAGTAGATTTCTTGCAAAGTAAGAAAGCTACAGTGGAACTGAATAGCTCTGTGAATTCGCATTCAAATTACTTCACTCTGTGCCAAATTTCATACCAATCGGAAGAAAATAAATTTCTGTCAATATTTTTTATAAGGCTATAAACTTCCGTTTCTGGTCGTTGTCATATTGGGCATATGATAGTAGATTTCTTGAAAAGTAAGAAAGCTACAATGGAACTGAATAGCTCTGTGAATTCGCATTCAAATTACTTCACTCTGTGCCAAATTTCATACCAATCGGAGGAAAATAAATTTCTGTCAATATTTTTTATAAGGCTATAAACTTCCGTTTCTGGTCGTTGTCATATTGGGCATATGATAGTAGATTTCTTGCAAAGTAAGAAAGCTACAGTGGAACTGAATAGCTCTGTGAATTCGCATTCAAATTACTTCACTCTGTGCCAAATTTCATACCAATCGGAGGAAAATAAATTTCTGTCAATATTTTTTATAAGGCTATAAACTTCCGTTTCTGGTCGTTGTCATATTGGGCATATGATAGTAGATTTCTTGCAAAGTAAGAAAGCTACAGTGGAACTGAATAGCTCTATGAACTCGCATTCAAATTACTTCACTCTGTGCCAAATTTCATACCAATCGGAAGAAAATAAATTTCTGTCAATATTTTTTATAAGGCTATAAACTTCCGTTTCTGGTCGTTGTCATATTGGGCATATGATAGTAGATTTCTTGCAAAGTAAGAAAGCTACAGTGGAACTGAATAGCTCTGTGAATTCGCATTCAAATTACTTCACTCTGTGCCAAATTTCATACCAATCGGAGGAAAATAAATTTCTGTCAATATTTTTTATAAGGCTATAAGCTTCCGTTTCTGGTCGTTGTCATATTGGGCATATGATAGTAGATTTCTCGAAAAGTAAGAAAGCTACAGTGGAACTGAATAGCTCTATAAATTCGCATTCAAATTACTTCACTCTGTGCCAAATTTCATACCAATCGGAGGAAAATAAATTTCTGTCAATATTTTTTATAAGGCTATAAGCTTCCGTTTCTGGTCGTTGTCATATTGAGCATATGATAGTAGATTTCTTGAAAAGTAAGAAAGCTACAGTGGAACTGAATAGCTCTATGAACTCGCATTCAAATTACTTCATTCTGTGCCAAATTTCATACCAATCGGAAGAAAATAAATTTCTGTCAATATTTTTTATAAGGCTATAAACTTCCGTTTCTGGTCGTTGTCATATTGGGCATATGATAGTAGATTTCTTGCAAAGTAAGAAAGCTACAGTGGAACTGAATAGCTCTGTGAATTCGCATTCAAATTACTTCACTCTGTGCCAAATTTCATACCAATCGGAGGAAAATAAATTTCTGTCAATATTTTTTATAAGGCTATAAGCTTCCGTTTCTGGTCGTTGTCATATTGAGCATATGATAGTAGATTTCTTGAAAAGTAAGAAAGCTACAGTGGAACTGAATAGCTTTATGAACTCGCATTCAAATTACTTCACTCTGTGCCAAATTTCATACCAATCGGAAGAAAATAAATTTCTGTCAATATTTTTTATAAGGCTATAAACTTCCGTTTCTGGTCGTTGTCATATTGGGCATATGATAGTAGATTTCTTGCAAAGTAAGAAAGCTACAGTGGAACTGAATAGCTCTGTGAATTCGCATTCAAATTACTTCACTCTGTGCCAAATTTCATACCAATCGGAGGAAAATAAATTTCTGTCAATATTTTTTATAAGGCTATAAGCTTCCGTTTCTGGTCGTTGTCATATTGGGCATATGATAGTAGATTTCTCGAAAAGTAAGAAAGCTACAATGGAACTGAATAGCTCTGTGAATTCGCATTCAAATTACTTCACTCTGTGCCAAATTTCATACCAATCGGAGGAAAATAAATTTCTGTCAATATTTTTATAAGGCTATAAACTTCCGTTTCTGGTCGTTGTCATATTGGGCATATGATAGTAGATTTCTTGCAAAGTAAGAAAGCTACAGTGGAACTGAATAGCTCTGTGAATTCGCATTCAAATTACTTCACTCTGTGCCAAATTTCATACCAATCGGAGGAAAATAAATTTCTGTCAATATTTTTTATAAGAAACTTCCGTTTCTGTTCGTTGTCATATTGGGCATATGATAGTAGATTCCTTGAAAAGTAAGAAAGCTACAGTGGAACTGAATAGCTCTATAAATTCGCATTCAAATTACTTCACTCTGTTCCAAATTTTATACCAATCGGAGGAAAAAATATTTTTGTTCCTATTTTTCATAAGGCTATAAGCTTCCAATTTTAGTCGTTGTCATGTTGGGCATTTGATGGTCGATTTCACGAAAAGTAAGAAAGCTACATTGGAACTGAATAGCTCTATGAATTCGCATTCAAATTAATTCACTTTGTGCCAAATTTCATACCAATCGAAAGAAGAAATATTTTTGTCGATATTTTTCATAATGCTATAAGCTTCCGTTCTTGGTTGTTGTCATGTTGAGCGTATGATGGTCGATTTCTCGAAAACTAAGAAAGCTACGGTGGAACTGAATAGCTTTATGAATTCGCATTCAAATTACTTCAATCTGTGTCAAATTTCAAAGCAATCGCAGGGAAAAAAATTTTTGTCCAAATTTTTCATAATAATATAAGCTTCCAATTCTGGTCGTTGTCATGTTGGGCATAGGATGGTCGATTTCTCGAAGACTAAGAAAGCTACATTGAAACTGAATAGCTCTATGAATTCGCATTCAAATTACTTCAATCTGTGCCAAATTTCAAAGCAATCGGAAGAAAAAGAATCTTGTCGATATTTTTCATAAGACTTCCGTTTCTGGTCGTTGTAATGTTGAGCAAATGATGGTCGATTTCTCGAAAACTAAGAAAGCTACAGTGGAACTGAGAAGCTTTATGAATTCGCATTCAAATTACCTCAGTCTGTGTCAAATTTCATAGCAATCGGAGGAAAAGAAATTTTTGTCAATATTTTTCATAAGGCTATAAGCTTCCGTTTCTGGTGGTTGTCATATTGGGCATATGATAGTAGATTTCTCGAAAAGTAAGAAAGCTACAGTGGAACTGAATAGCTCTATGAATTCGCATTCAAATTACTTCACTCTGTGCCAAATGTCATACCAATCGGAGGAAAATAAATTTCTGTCAATATTTTTTATAAGGCTATAAGCTTCCGTTTCTGGTCGTTGTCATATTGGGCATATGATAGTAGATTTCTCGAAAAGTAAGAAAGCTACTGTGAAACTGAATAGCTCTATGAATTCGCATTCAAATTACTTCACTCTGTGCCAAATTTCATACCAATCGGAGGAAAAAATATTTTTGTCCATATTTTTCATAAGGCTTTCATTTTTAGTCGTTGTCATGTTGGGCATATGATGATCGATTTCTCGAAAAGTAAGAATGCTACAGTGGAACTGAATAGCTCTATGAATTTGCATTCAAATTACTTCAATCTGCGTCAAATTTCATAGCAATCGGAGGGAAAAAAAATTTTGTCGATATTTTTCATAAGGCTTCCGTTTATGGTCGCTGTCATGTTGGGCATATGATGGTAGATTTCTTGAAAACTAAGAAAGCTACAGTGGAACTAAATAGCTCTATGAATTTGCATTCAAATTACTTCAATCTGTGTTAAATTTGATAGCAATCGGTGGTAAAAAAATTTTTGTCGATATTATTTGTAAGCTTGCGTTTCTGGTCGTTGTTATGTTGGGCATATGATAGTCGATTTCTCGAAAACTAAGAAAGCAACAGTGGAACTAAATAGCTATATAAATTTGCATACAAATTACTTCAATCTGTGCCAAATTTCATAGCAATCGGAGGAAAAAAAATTTTTGTCGATATTATTTGTAAGGCTTGCGTTTCTGGTCGTTGTTATGTTGGCCATATGATAGTCGATTTCTCAAAAACTAAGAAAGCTACAGGGGAACTGAATAGCTCTATGAATTCGCATTCAAATTACTTCAATCTGTGCGAAATTTTATAGCAATCGGAGGGAAAAAAATTTTTGTCGATATTTTTTGTAGGGCTATACGCTTGCGTTTCTGGTCGTTGTTATGTTGGGCATATGATAGTCAATTTCTCGAAAACTAAGGAAGCTACAGTGGAACTGAATAGTTCCTTGAATCCGCATTCAAATTAAGGCAATCAGCAGAACATTATCAATGAATGTTTTGCAGGTTTCAATTGAAAATAATTAATTAAAACAATTTGTGTATATTTGAAATTTATTTTTCAATAACTTAGAAAAAAAAACAAAACTTAAAATAGACTTAACTCAAAAACAGCAATTTTAATTTTCAAAATTTTTCGTAATATTTTTCTATTCAACTTCCTCAGTATTGCTTTCGGTTTCCTGAAAATCCGAATTAAGTTAAAATTGATCATAAATAACATAAAAATTTACCTCCGAGTCCGTTAAGACGTTGCCGAAAAGCTCGATTTCAGTCTTGACACCAGTGTTGCCAAAGGGGGCGGTAGTATCTGCAATTATTTCAAATTTGGAAGTTACCTGCAACAGTTAAGTATTAAATATAAGTTATTTTTAGTTTTGCTTCAAGTTAAGACAATCTATTTTTAACAGGCTGCCAACTGTAAGTATTGATTGAAATGGAGCATGGCGGCAAATTATGTTTGTCAAGCCGTCAGTAGTGGGAATTTTTAACGTGTCGTGTCGCGGAAGTTTCCCAAAAAGTTTCGATAATCGCGCCTCTATTGGCTTTTTTCGGAAGTCTTCGAAAAAGACAGGATTGTATTAACCTCAAAAAATTTTAAACAAAAAAGGCAAAACCTCACCGCTTCCAAATCGGCTTGCAGAAGATAAAAAATTTCCTTATCTACGCTAATAGCGTTGTTATCTTCATTGATGGTACATTTCCGAAAACGTCTCTTTTTAACATTTTTTAAAGGTGGTGTCAAGCCATGTAGTGAATCAACACAACTTCCTGTACAATCAAGAATTTGGCAAATATCGCCAGTTTTAACAAAAGTTGAACCATCATAAGTTTTATACGATTCTGTAACCGTCGGTAATTTACGTAAACAAGCCGGAAGTGTTTTTTTCTTCACCGTAACCGACGCTTCTTCTAATCCAATCCCTAAATTGATTTTGAGTCGTCTCTTCACTTTGCCGGGCTTCATCTTCAATAATGACCGCAAATAATCGGCGTCGACCTACCGGAAACGTCACAGAAAATGTCGTGAATCAAAAATAACTTACTTGAGGCAAGCGCAAGATGAAGTGATCTTCCAGTTCAAATTTAAGACTTTCAGTGATGCTCGATTCCATTTTGGGAAGCGAAAGCGATTTAAATTGAAAATGCGGGCGACGCCGGACCTGTTTAGTAACTAATCTAGTAAATTATTTTAATAAATCAGGCTTGCCACCAAAAACCAAAAGCAACACTATGAAAAATTTTGCAAAATTAATTTAATTTAGCAAATTTTGCATCGATTCTTGCGATAATTTGAGTCAATTCGAATAATTAACAAGAAATTAGGAATTTTTCTAAAGTTAACCAAGTACGTCATGGTTTCCGAAACGTCATCTGTCACTTGTCACTTTGACGTTTCTCTGGTTGTTTATTTATAATTATCGTTTTTGTCTAAAAATGAACTACCCTTTGCTGCAAACAGATTGCAAAAGGGCTGTTTCGTCCCTTAGTAACATGAGTAACGACGAACTCGACGCCGTAATGAATGACGACGAAAAAATCACCAATATCCTGTTGGGGTTGGATCAGGTCCGTAATGAATTACTTTTTCCTGTAATAACCACTTTTTCTCTAGACGTACCTCAAAGAGATTGAAAGTGAAAAAGAAACGGTTCTGGCTAACAACAATTTGCTGGCTGAAGAGAATTTGTCACGAGAACCGGAACTGGTCGAAGGTCGAGAAAAATTGCAACAACTCAGCGCTGAAGCGGAAGTTTTATCGAAATCAGTCGAAGAGAAAACTAAAGAAATACGTAATTTTTGTTTCTTTGAAAAAAATCGATTTTTAACCAAATTTTTCAGGTAACAAAACCGGTGATTTGTCTTTAGAAACAGCTTTGGCGCTTCTACAAACAGCCGCCAGCGAAATGGAGGAAGAATCCGACAAAATTGCGAAGAAATTCCTCGATCACGAAGGTGAACTTGACGATTTTCTGGATGAATTTCTTGCTAAACGAAAACTTATGCATTTGAGACTAGTTAAAGCTGAGAAACTTTCGAAAATTCTATCAAGAGATCCTTCATTGAGTAACGTTCCCAATTACATTAACTCACCCCCAGTTAATGTTAATACCAATTATTTTCCTGGATTACCAACTACTGTTGGTAATCCGAGTTCGGGGGTGCCTTATCCTACAGGACCTCTTGCCATGCCCATGCCGCCCCCACCAATGAACTATTTCCAAAACCATTATTAAAGCTTCAGTTTAAGAAAGAGCTGCGTTGTGATAATACTGACATAGATGGATGAGTAGCCATGAAGGTGCGACGCCTTAAGGGCACAAATTTATTATTGTTAAGGTTGCAATTATTGTAGATTTATAAAATAAGTTGTAGAAAATATAGCGCATAACAAATTTGGTGTTTGCTTGAAACTCTGAGCGTTAATTCCTCTCACTGCTACTATTAAACAAAATCTCTGTAGCAGTAAAACAAAGAAAAAAATCTGTTCACGGTTTCATTGTTTCTTGTCATGACAACCATCATTGTTGTCGTGGCAACCATCATTGTTGTTGTGGCAACCATCATTGTTGTCGTGGCAACCATCATTGTTGTCCTAGCAACCATCATTGTTGTCGTGGCAACCATCATTGTTGTCATGGTAACCACCACTGTTGTGGCAACCATCATTGTTCTCATGACAACCAAGGGGAATTAAAATCAAATAATGGGACAGTTAAAAATGAATTAACATTTTTTCTTTAACTGTACAAGCCCGACCTATGTACAGAAACAGTGTGGCCAATCACAGAGCTTTCAAAAATTGCACTATCTATACACAACAAAATATTACTAATTAAAATTAGTTGAATCAGTCGTCTCTAGTTACGATAAATTCCGTGCCGCCAAAATTGGTGACTCGCTGTCTGGTATCTTGATCGTAATCGTCGCGCATAAATATTATACTAGTGAATAGAAAGATAGTTCCAATGAAGAAAACCATCTGTTCGGATCTGACGTCAGATCTTCCCGACTCGAAGTGTCTTTTCAGAATTTCTTCTCGTTGTTTTCTTTTCATATCTTTAGCGAAAGTTGCTTCGTAATGAGAACGTGACCATTCATCAAAATTGTAAATAGTTGTACGTCCCGATGGTGCCGGTGGTCTCGATCTAGTATCTCTCGATTTATAAAATTTATTAACCGGAGTTTCTTCAAAACTCCTCACATCTCCCATGTACAAACCTGGAAGATTTTTTTTGAAAAGTGACAAACACAAGAAAAAATTTATTACCTCGATCGTACAATTTCCGTGTTCTAACGTTACCTAAAACTTCGTAAGCTTCGGTTATATCACGGAATTTAGCGTCACTTTTTTCATCATCTTTGTTTTTGTCCGGATGATAAACCATGGAAAGTTTATAATAAGCGGATTTGATATCAGCTTGAGTTGCTTTCGAGGAAACTCCGAGAGAATTGTAGTGATTACGGCGGGTATTTAAAACAAATTGGGTCGAAACTTTGCGAATTTGGGGACAAAAATACTTGAAGTAGTCGAAACGTCCCATTTTGAGGTTATGTGACAAATTTTTCAGATTACCTCAACATTGTCGTAGGAAACTCTAGAAAAAGGCAATTGTTGTTAAAAATTAGTCAATAGTCGCGAAATTGGGGAAATTACTTGAGTTTTGGCGATAATCGATTAAAATTAGATAATTATGTCACAGCTGTCACTTTTTGATTATTTGACGTCTGTTTGAAATTTAGTGATAACAGGAATGCCAATCAAGAGATGAAAAGTTTTGGTTAGTTATTAACTGTTTTGGTTGGTTAAATGGCGCTTTTTGTAATTATTGTTTGTAAAATTACTGTTAGTTAAAAAAAGATTGTTGGCCGAATGATGTTAGTAAAACATTTTAACACTTTTAGCAGCAGAAGTAAAGTAGAACACAAGGAGGAGGCATATCCTTAGGGTTTCCTCCTAAAGTGAGATGGCGCTGAAGTGCTAAAGTCAAATTATAAGTATTGTTGACTTATTTTACTAATTTACTTATCATTTTTAACCCTCTAAATGATCTCTTAAGTGAAACTGAACCACTGCAAGTGACGGATTTTTGTGCTATTTTTACCACTTTGTATCTTCCTACAATATGTAATTTTATTTAATCTAAGGGCTTCGTTGGACTTTCCATCTACTCCGTTTACAGTAGAGACTTAATTGAATTGACCTTTCATCCCTTTGTCCTTTCCTATGAACCTTTTAATTTTTTTTATTAAACCATTCTATGTCTTTCTTGTAAGACCAATTTGCTTAATTACTTCAAAAATTTGAACTTTTAACTGCAATTATGAACACTCGACGTTCAATTGAAATTAATTGCAATTAGTTACCACCAATCAGAGATAGCGCTCCGATACAAGCAAGTTGGCGTCCCAAGTGTCAAATTTATATAAAACATAACCCCAAAAATTTGTAGCTGTCATCACTTAATCCTCGCGCAAATTTGCTTTAATTATCAATTAAAATCGCTTCAGATTCGTCCGCTTTATTTCCGCCGTACAAATGAAGAATTTTACGCGTTTACAAAAATTTGTGGTGGGTTTCGGGGCTTTAACCGGTGCGGCGACTTATTGTTACCTCAACAGTCCCTGGAAGAAAGTTCACGCTTCTTGGACAACAGATTATCAACCCCCTTTTCACGCAAAATGGAACGATAATTGGGACCAGTAATTTTGTTATAATTTTATTTAACTGAGTTGATTTCAATAATTTCAGTCGATCCCCGAAACATTTGATTCATCCAAAAAAAATCAAAAATGAAAAAGACGAGAATCATATCAACGAACAAATGGAACTCGTTAAACCTAAAGCGGTGCGTCATTTGATTTTGATTAGACATGGTCAATATAATGTTAGTGGACGGACTGATAGCGACAGATATTTGACGAAATTAGGTCGAATTCAAGCGGATTATACCGGTAAACGATTGAAAGAACTTTCGTTACCTTATTCGCATATAGTAAAATCTACCATGTCTCGAGCACAAGAAACCGGGACAATTATTTCCGATTCGTTACCTGAAATTCCTGTAACCAATTGCGAATTGTTGAGAGAAGGTGCACCGATACCGCCAGAACCACCTTTAGGGTCCTGGAAACAAGAACTTTATGTAAGTTAGACTCTACCAACCGGTGGCGGGAATTATTTTCTTAATTATTCAGCAGTTTTACGTAGATGGGGCAAGGATTGAGGCGGCTTTTCGAAAGTATTTCCACAGAGCTGAACCGGAACAAGAACAAGACTCTTATACTGTCCTAGTGTGTCACGCTAACGTGATCCGGTATTTCGTTTGTCGGTGAGTTTCACTTTCCTCATTCAAACCACTCGTATTATGATTTCTATATTTTCTTGGCGAGTCCAAATTTTCTCATTCAAACCATCCGCTATTATAAAGTTTCTATATTGGACGACATATTTAATTTTTTTTTTGTTACAGTGCCTTACAGTTTCCAGCAGAAGCTTGGCTGAGGATGTCTTTGAACCACGCCAGTATTACATGGATCTCGATAACGCCCAGTGGCAGGGTCATTTTGAGGTGTATGGGGGATAGCGGCCATATGCCTCCTGACGTCATCACCAGTCATTGATTGACAAAATTTTCCGATTAGCAGCATTTTTAGTTAATAATTTTTATTAAAATCCCTCTCCACCCCTACAAAACAGTATATAAAATCTTGAATACACTTAATATAGTTTATGTAACTCTAAGAAGCCGTCTTGTTAATTATAGTAACCTTACTAATTTTTCCTGAATAGTTTTGTAAAGTTGCGAAATTAATTTAGGGACGCCACTGGAATTGGGTCTACGCCACTGATGTTTGGGCGGTTACTTTGCAGTTTACGGGTCGAGCGCGCATTCATGAAAATTTGTATTCAGTTGCTGTAGGTTCCCCACTGAGTCGCTTCCACATCGAATTTTCTTGTGAAAGTACCAATTTGTCGGAGAACGCCACTGGAATTTTCCGTCCGCCTCTGTTTTTGAAATTTCGGTGTGATTTCTGGGGATTTTGTTGTGAATGCGGACAATTGGTGTGTCTGTTGAGTGCGTCAAAACGTCTGCGCATGTCATCTGGCCTTAAACATGGCCGGCCGTAGTGGTTATGAAGAACGAGACAACAGGTAAATATGAATTTTTTAATGAAATTGGGGTCGATTTCGCCCCGATTATTTCCAAAATTAATGGAGATATTATTGGGATTATTTTTGAACCGTTTAATCGGGTCGAAATCGACTTTTGTAGCGTCGAGTTGCGTCGGCGTCTTAACGTACACGCGGTTTGTTTTGCAGAGATTTTGGCGGCGGCGGCCGACGCGGAGGGCGTAAGCCTTTCCCTACTGAGCCCCCTTTTACAGCTTACATCGGTAATTTACCGTATGGAATCGTTCAAGGGGACGTTCATCGCATCTTTGAAGAACTTCACGTGAAAAATGTGCGTCTTGTTATGGACAAGGAAACTGACCGGTTCAAAGGTTTTTGTTACGTTGAATTCGATACTTTAGCCGATCTAGAAACGGCTATTGGTATGAATGGCATCGTAGAAGTTGAAGGACACACTATCAAGATTGATGTTGCTGAAGGCAAACGTAACGATCGCGGTGGTGGGTTTGATCGTGGTCGAGGGGGTGGCCGTGGTGGTTTTCGAGGAGGCCGACCTGGCGGTGATCACAGATTCGAAGAGTTTGATCGCCGAGGTGGTGGTGCTGGTGGAGGTCGAGGCGGCGGTTCTTTCAATGGTAACTATTCGGTTTCGTTCCGTCAATTGTTATTGTCATTTTTTCCCAATAGATAGAGGAGGAAACCGCGGAAATTACGGTAACTTCTCGGCGGAAGACGGAGGAGGGGGTGCTCGAGATTGGGGAGCGCGTGGCACACGAGGAGCACCCAGTGGAAATCCTGTAGGTTTTGGAACTAGACCGCGTCAGGAACGGCGCTCGTTTACTGAAGATTTACCTAATCCCGTTCCGGGTAAGAGTGTTGAAGTTGGAAAAAGTGTTTTGTTAAATATTTTTTTTGTAGATGTGACCGGCCGACAGCGTTTGAAGCTGGCCCCCCGCACTGTTAAGGATCCGGTGAATGCGATGGCCGAAACTTCGCAGACTTCTACCATTTTTGGAGGAGCTAAACCTCGAGAGGAAAAACCATTGCCGCCGTCTCAACAACCGGAGCAGCCGCCGCAGTAAATGCGGAAGAAAACATCTGAAAAATAATAATATTAATAATAACGATGATTGTTTATTGTGTGTATTTTGGTTTTTAAGATTCATTAATCGCATCGTTTCTTCTCCTCGATATCTCTCTTCTTTCGCTCGCTCGATCATTCAAGCAAGATTCTCACCACTTTTTCATATTTATTTTTTTTGTAACTTCACATCAAACGGACGCAATTTGGATTATAACATTGATTGGTTTTTATCCTGTGGGCTCGTGAGTCCTGCGTTTGTTATGTTTGTTAACTTTGTAATATAGTCAGTTTGCTTTTTCCAATGGAACCCAAGTTCGTGTAAAAATTTTATAGAGTTGCATTTTATAATATAAATTATTGAATAACGGTGATGGGGAGGAGGGCGTCTTTCGAGGGGGGCGGCCGCCGACCTGTCCGCTTTAGGATTAACGTTGTTTTTATTTCATCTTTTTTTGTATTTATAGGTAACCCTAACGACTTTTACCAAACATACCTTGACTGTTTTCAGGGACGCGGTCAGTGTTACTCTGGACTTTTGTCCCTCGAAAGATAAACACGGCCTTTGACGGTTTCATTGTTGTTAATATTATTATTAGTCGAGAGATAAGGGGGGGGCGTTGGGTATGTTTGGGTAGAAGCTGTTCTCCTAAGTAAAGATTTAAAACAAATCAATCTTATACTGTTAATAAAAGATTAGCGTTGTAAAAATGGTATTGTTGGACTTTTATAAATTACCAAATTTTTACAATGCTATAAACATATAATTTACACATATTGTGTAATAATGTATGGTCTTGTATGATATATAAAAATAATAAAATGTGAATTAAGTATAAGAGACTTCTTGACTCTTCTGATGATTAAGTAAGTAGAAAAGTTGACTTAAATACAATCAAAACTACAGAATTCTGTAGTCTATGAGCAAATTTTACTCTTGCTATCTGCTACGATTCCAACAAGATCAAGGAGATCGTTAAAGCGCGGGAAAACTAGTCGTGACCTCTATTGGTAGAAACTCGAACTGCAAACAGGTTCCTGTATTCAATTAGAAATTGTAAGAAAGACATTGGTTTGATTTTGTAAACAAATTTTACTCCTGGTATCAATGTCGCAAATTTAAGCACAAACAACTGGAAATCTTTCTGAATTTAAGCTTAAATCATTCGAAATTTCTTTGGATCTCATCATGAAACATTAAAAATTTTATACGTAAAGACATTGTAGGGACTTGCATTAATAGCATTGCAGTGAAGCGAGGATAAAAATGCTTTCCTTAATCGGGATTCGAGCCCGGGTCTCCCAATTGGCGGTCCATCTCATGCGCAACTAGAGCATAAAACGTTAAAAATTCTGGCCAAGCTGCGACACTGCAAATGCCGTTTTTCTAAATATGAAACAATTAAAAATTTTGGCTTTCTAAGATTGAAACACTAAAAATTCGTGATAATCTTGGCATGGAGCGTTGGAGAATCTTGCTTTTCAAAGTCTGAAACCATAAAACTTCGAAATATTTCGGTCTTCTAAGACTGAAATAATAGAAATTCTCATTCTAAGGATGAAACACCGGAAAATCTCGTCCATCTGAGCATGAAATATGGAAAATTTTGGCAATATAAGCATAAACACTAAAACTCTGGTTAAATAAGCGTGAAACATTAAAAAATCTTTCCCTTCAAAGTCTGAAACCTTGAAGATTTCTTGTTATTTAAGCAAGAAGAATTTCGGCCATCTAAGATTCGCATAATAGAAATTGTCATTGTGAGCATGAAACACAAATTCCCCAACATCTAAGAATAAAACACGGAAAGTCTCGTCCATCTAAGCATAAAATAGGATAATATCTCGGCTATATATGGATGAAATACAAAAATTCTCGTTGATCTAAGCATGAAGCATTGCAATTTCCCTTTTTCTAAGCATGAAGCACCGAAATATTTCGGTCTTCTAAGATTGAAACAAAAGTAATTCTCATTTTAATGATGAAACACCGAAAAATCTCGTCCATCTGAGCATGAAATATGGAAAATTTTGGCAATATAAGCATAAAGCACTAAAATTCTGGTTATAGAAGCGTGAAACATTGAAAAATCTCCCCCTTCAAAGTCTGAAATCTTAAAGATTTTTTGTTATCTAAGCATAGAACACTGAAAAACTTTGGCCATCTAAGGTTCATATGAAAGAAATTGTCATTTTAAGCATGAAACACAAGTTCCCCAATATCTAAGAATGAAACACTGGAAAGTCTCGTCCATCTAAGCATGAAACAGGACAATATCTCGGCTATATATGGATAAAATACTAAAAATTCTCATTGATGTAAGCATGAAACACTAAAGTTTCTTGGTAAACTAAGCATGAAGCACTGTAAATTCTCTTTTTCTAAGCATAAAGCACCGAAATATTTCTGTCTTCTAAGATTGAAATAAAAGTAATTCTCATTCAAAGATGAAACACCGAAAAGTCTTGTCCATCTGAGCATGAAACATTGAAAAATCTTCCCTTCAAAGTCTGAAACCTTAAAGATTTCTTGTTATTTTGACATAAAACACTGAAAAACTTTAGCCATCTAAGGTTCATATAAATGAAATTGTCATTTTAAGCATGAAGCACAAGTTCCTCAACATCTAAGAATGAAACACCGAAAAGTCGCGTCCATCTAAGCATGAAACAGGGAAAAATCTCGGCTATATATGGATGAAACACTAAAATTCTTTGTTGATCTAAGCATGAAACACTTAAGATTCTTGGTAAACTAAACATGAAGCACTGCAAATTTCCTTTCTCTAAGCATAAAGCACCGAAATATTTCGATCCTCTAAGATTGAAATAACAGTAATTCTCATTCAAAGATAAAACACCGAAAGTCTTGATCCTCTGACCATGAAACATGGAAAATTTTGGCAATATAAGCATAAAACACTAAAATTCTGGTTATATAGGTGTGAAGCATTGAAAAATCTTCCCTTCGAAGTCTGAAACCTTAAAGATCTCTTGCTGTTTTGGCATAAAACACTGAAAAACTTTGGCCATCTAAGGTTCATATAGATGAAATTGTCATTTTAAGCATGAAACACAAGTTCCTCAATATCTAAGAATGAAACACTGGAAAGTCTCGTCCATCTAAGCATTAAACAGGAAAATATCTCGGCTATATATGGATAAAATACTAAAAATTCTCGTTGATCTAAGCATGAAACACTAAAGTTTCTTGGTAAACTAAGCATGAAGCACTGTAAATTCCCTTTTTCTAAGCATAAAGCACCGAAATATTTCTGTCTTCTAAGATTGAAATAAAAGTAATTCTCATTCAAAGATGAAACACCGAAAAGTCTTGTCCATCTGAGCATGAAACATTGAAAAATCTTCCCTTCAAAGTCTGAAATCTTAAAGATTTCTTGTTATTTTGGCATAAAACACTGAAAAACTTTGGCCACATAAGGTTCATATAAATGAAATTGTCATTTTAAGCATGAAGCACAAGTTCCTCAACATCTAAGAATGAAACACCGGAAAGTCTCGTCCATCTAAGCATGAAACAGGGAAAAATCTCGGCTATATATGGATGAAACACTAAAATTCTTTGTTGATCTAAGCATGAAACACTTAAGATTCTTGGTAAACTAAACATGAAGCACTGCAAATTTCCTTTCTCTAAGCATAAAGCACCGAAATATTTCGATCCTCTAAGATTGAAATAACAGTAATTCTCATTCAAAGATAAAACACCGAAAGTCTTGATCCTCTGACCATGAAACATGGAAAATTTTGGCAATATAAGCATAAAACACTAAAATTCTGGTTATATAGGTGTGAAGCATTGAAAAATCTTCCCTTCGAAGTCTGAAACCTTAAAGATCTCTTGCTGTTTTGGCATAAAACACTGAAAAACTTTGGCCATCTAAGGTTCATATAGATGAAATTGTCATTTTAAGCATGAAACACAAGTTCCTCAATATCTAAGAATGAAACACTGGAAAGTCTCGTCCATCTAAGCATTAAACAGGAAAATATCTCGGCTATATATGGATAAAATACTAAAAATTCTCGTTGATCTAAGCATGAAACACTAAAGATTCTTGATAAACTAAGCATGAAGCACTGTAAATTGCTTTTCTCTAAGCATAAAGTACAGAAATATTTCGGTCTTCTAAGATTGAAATAAAAGTGATTCCCATTCAAAGATAAAACACCAAAAGTCTTGTCCCTCTGAGCGTGAAACATGGAAAATTTCGGCAATATAAGCATAAAACACTAAAATTCTGGTTATATAAGTGTGAAGCATTAAAAAATCTCCCTCTTCAAAGTCTGAAACCTTAAAGATTTCTTGTTATTTTGACATAAAACACTGAAAAACTTTAGGCATCTAAGGTTCATATAAATGAAATTGTCATTTTAAGCATGAAACACAAGTTCCTCAACATCTAAGAATGAAACACCGGAAAGTCTCGTCCATCTAAGCATGAAACAGGGAAAAATCTCGACTATATATTGATGAAACACTAAAAATCTTTGTTGATCTAAGCATGAAACACCTAAGATTCTTGGTAAACTAAACATGAAGCACTGCAAATGTCCTTTCTCTAAGCGTAAAGCACCAGAATATTTCGGTCTTCTAAGATTGAAATAACAGTAATTCTTATTCAAAGATGAAACACTAGAAAATCTTGTCCATCGGAGCATAAAACAAGGAAAATTTTGGCAATATAGGCATAAAATACTAAAATTCTGGTTATATAACCGTGAAACATTGAAAAATCTCCACCTTCAAAGTCTGAAGCCTTAAAGATTTCTTGTTATTTTGACATAAAACACTGAAAAACTGTGGCCATCTAAGGTTCATATAAATGAAATTGTCATTTTAAGCATGAAACACAAGTTCCCCAATATCTAAGAATGAAACACTGGAAAATCTCGTCCATCTAAGCATGAAATAGGAATAAATCTACGCTATATATGGATGAAACACTAAAAATTCTCGTTAATCTAAGCATGAAACACTAAAGATTCTTGGTAATCTAAGCATGAAGTATTAGAGATTACGCTTTTCTAAGTCTGAGACACTGCAAATTCCCTTTCTCTAAGCAAAAAGCACCGAAATATTTCGATCTTCTAAGATTCTAAGCATGAAACACAAATTCTTTAACATCTAAGAATAAATCACCGGAAAGTCTCGTCCATCTAAACATAAAACAGAGAAAAATATCTGTTAAATAAGCAAGAAACACGAAAAATTTTTGTCCGTCTAAGCATGAAATAAGAGAAATTCTCATTCCAAGCATGACACACTGCAAATTTCCTGTAGTTTAAGGATAAAACATTCAAAGATTTCTAAGATTGAAATAGAGGAAACTCACCTTCTAATTAAATACTGGAAAATCTAGCTCATTTAAGCATGAAGCATTAATCTATTCGAGCACGGAGCAAACACTAAAAAATCTCGGTCATCTAAGCATCTAACACTAGAAATTTTATATGTTAAAGCATAAAATATTAAGAAAATCTGCACTTCTAAGCATTGAACACTGCAAAAGCTCGAGTATCTAAAACGGAAATAAAAGAAATCCTCATTCTAAACATGTCACACTGCAAACTCCCTACCGTCTAAAGATAAAACACACAAAGTTTCGGCCATCTAAGATTGAATTAGAAGAAACTCACATTCTAATTAAATACTGAAGAATCTCGTCCATCTAAGCATTAAACATTCGCCAATCTGAGCACCAAACAAACACTGAAAAATCTCGGTCATCTAAGCATGTAACACTAGAAATTTTATATGTTAAAGCATGACACATTAAAAAAATCTGCACTTCTAAGCACGGAACACTGCAAAATTGCGAGAATCTAAAACTGAAATGAAAGAAATTTTCATTGTAAGCATGACACACTGCAAATTGTCTATCGTCTAAGGACGAATCACTCAAAAATTTCGGCCATCTAAGAACGAAATAAAGGAAACTCACGTTGTAATTAAATACTGGAAAATCTCGCCCCTCTAAGCATGTAATTCTAGAAATTTTATACGTTAAAGCTTAAACCATTAAAAAATTCAGCACTTCTAAGCGTGGAACACTGCAAAATTTCAGGTATCTAAGACTGAAATAAAAGAAATTCTCATTCTAAGAAGGACACACTGCAAATTCCCTAGCATCTAAAGATGAAATACTCAACGCTAGGCCGGAAATACTGGAAATTGTTTCACTTCTAAGCATGAAACACCAGAAATCGTTTGGAACCTAAGAATGAAACACTACAAATTATAAATAGAGGCAACGACCTCTAACCTTAAAAATTCTAACTGCAAATAAATGTTTTTAATTTGAAAGCAATTTCGTTACATATTTAATTAAGCCAAATATTTGCGATTAGGGTTACTAAAGCCATTTTGCCATTTACTAAAATATCTTTATTCACACAAAGTGGGTAAACTGAACAAATATCCACATCTAGTGTATAATAGAAGCGAAGAAGTCTTAATCTAAACATAAGAACGTTAAAAAAAACAATAGAAACAACTAAAACCATATAACTAAAAAGTTTCAACGGGAATATTTGAGTATAAAGACAAAGTTTAATGTTGTTACACAGTATTTTGAAAGAACCGCACAATAGATGTCGCGAGCAGAGCGAAACAGTTATGTTAGTATTAGTAGTATAAATGCACAAACTTGAACAACGACGCAGGTTTCGCAAGAACAAAACACAAAGAACCGTACCTTTTTTTATTTTATTTTTTTGGTGTTCGCTACGAAATTTGACTAACTAAACCGTGAAGAGGGCTTTGGGAGTAGAAAAATACATCGAAACTTTCAGTTTTCCTATACCCTAAAAATATTTTTCTTTAGCTAAAAGGGTAACCGTATAATAACGAGCCTTCATTCCTCCCTTATCGTGAGTCAAAAATAACTCACGCTAAGGTGGTGAGGCGATTAAATTTTTATTTTGAACACCATGTGCGCATCGAGAGACCGCGACTAACGCAACAAAAGTGCCTCAATATACAAAAAAAACATATACACTTGAAAAAATAAAAATAAAAAGGACGCGAGTCCTGGCGAATAATAATTATCGTTTAGGTTTGTTGTATTTTTTCTTATTATTTTTTTTTTCTTCATTTGTTCGATTATTTAACGGTGGTCGTGGCGGGTTGCATGGTTGTGGCGCCGGGAATCTTGCCCAGGACCTTCGACAAGTTAACTCCGGTTAAGGCATTGACGGCTGGCGGTATCTGACCCACTAATCGAGTGATTTCGGCCGTTGTAGAATCGGGACCACCGATCAAAACGATCTCGTCCGTTTTCGCCAGAGGCGCCGCCACTTCGGCGGCGATCTAAAAACAAACGATCATATCAATAAAACGGTAAAAAGACCGAAGTAAAAGTATAATAAAAAAATTGCTTCAGAAGTGGGATTTTTGACCGGAAAAGCAGATCAGAAGTGGGATTTACAACGTTTCAGAAGCGAGATTTATTGTCAACAAACAATTTAAATTGTTTCTAAATACTTTCGATTTAAGGTTACCTTAGGTAAGGCCTCTAGAACGATCGACATGATGGCGGCGTCTCCATATTGCTTGTAAACCGCCGCTTTTTGTCTCATCCTTTCGGCGTCGGCTTTACCTATGCAAGAAATGGCCCCAGCTTCAGCAGCTCCTATCAACTTGATCCTTTCACTCTCAGCCTGTGCGACTTGCACAGTTTGAGTCCTACAAAATTAAACCAAAAATTGTAACATCAACAATGGATAACTAAACCAAACAGAAGTTACGATGTGTAGTCAAAATTTATCCATAAACCCACCGTCTTCCTTCGGCCAACATTTGTACTTTGTAGCTTTCGGCCTCGGCCGGTAGGCGAACGGTCGAATTTAATTCTCGTTCTTTCCGCATCACCTCCTGCACTTCGATTTCGATCAGTTTTTTCCTTTCGACCACGTCTATTTGGATTTCTTCGTTTCGTATCTTCTGGCGAATCTTGGCAGCTTGCAGCTCGTAGGCCAGTTGTGCTTCGGCTTTCTGGAAACAAAATCCATTAAAATACCACTCAACTAAATACCATAAATGGACAATAATTGAAATTTTTATTTCGTTTTTTCTAGTCTTTTGGTAAACTTACGGCAGTGTTGATTTCTTGATCGAAATGCGCCTTCTGCAGTTTGAACATTCTTGAATTGTCTTCGATCTTGGTGTCGGTTGAATATTTGATGTCCATGGCGCCTTTTTGACATTCCGCCTCCCGGATGCCGGCGTCTCTGTTGGCTTCGGCGACGCCAGCGTCGGCGTCACGTTTCACCATAGCCGTTTGTGCTTTACCTAACGACGCCAAATATTGTACTTCGTCATAGACGTCCTTGATGGTGAACGATAGGATCTCGATACCCATCCGGCCGACATCGGGGGCGGCAACTTCCCTCACAAGAGCGGCGAATTGGTCGCGATCGCGATACACCTCTTCGACTGTAAGAGTTCCTGAAAACAAAAAAGTGTTAAAAAAAATTTGCACTAAAAAACAAAAACGTACATAGTAACAACCCCCACTGTTGCACCCACTGTCATTGCGATTTTGGCCGCACCCATCCAAACTAGCGACATTTTTTTAAATTGACCAAAACTCTTCTGATTTGTTGTTATTAATACTGACGCTGCTTCCAGCGACTCCGTTTTATGGCGTTTTATTTGCAGTTCCCCACTCTTTTTTAATTTGAGACAAATACAGTGACGTCGTCAATTGTTGAAACGGCAGATTTCGACTGTTGTTGTTTTTAATTAGTTTCTCGTTGTTTTTGTCGTTTAGATAATTAAGCAAATTGTAAATGTCCATTGCGAAATGTTGCGAAATATTAAAACAAAAAATTGTGGCTGAAGAAAGAAATAAAAAGTAAAAATGTTAACCTTCGTTGCAGCAACGTTATTGAATTTTTTTGAAAAAAAGAATTACGTCAAATTATTTGGAAAAAACGACAAAATTGGGCGACGTCACAAACAGATAAGAGGAAAATTTACAAGCAGTTATGTTGATAAACAACTGCAACAATTTATGTAGCAAGGTCGTTTTATAATCGATCATATGATTGTAATTGTTAATAAAAATGATAATTGTGACGTCAATGGTTAATGAAATTTTTTATCTGGAATTAAAGGAATTTCCTTTGAATTGATTCTGGAAATTCCGGTGGTGATTGTGCATGCACCTGCGGTATCTTCGTTGTCTAATTAAGTGACGAATTTCGACAAACCCACAAATTTCAGTTAAAAAAGTTGTTTCGAACGAAGGAAATATCCTCGGACGAGCGATGTCGAGGTGAACTTGACCGGAATTGATTAATGGGTTTCCTCGAAAAGCGACGGTTTTTCTGTGGGATATGCAAGGAATTTCCTTAGAAATTTGTAGAGAAAAAGCAACTGGCCGAAGGTAGAAAAACCAACACCAAGAAATTCGTGTAAAAGTGAGAAAAAAAAATCAAATTATTTTACATTCATTTTCGTTATTCTTTTTCTGTGTTGTTTCTTTTCTATTTCTCTACCTATTCTATTCCCCATTTTACTGCTGAAATTCTCTGTGAATCTGTCTATAACATATCTAAATTTTCTTCTGAAATTTTATTTGTTGAAGAATTTTACTTTATAGTTGTTTTCGTTTTCTTCCCCTTATAATTCTTTTTCAAAAAACTTCTGAAAGTTCTTGCCAAATATCACCCCATCTCTCCACCACTAACGTATTTTTCTTTAAGAAATTTAATTGAAAAACTTCATTTCCTCGTAGTATTTCTACGTTTTTTTTGACTATTACTCTAACTATTTTTTGAAAAAATTTACTTGCCAAAATTTTGTACATCCCTTGTTTTATTGCATCAGATTTCTCTTGGTAGAGATTTCCGCCATACTATTTTTCTACTTCTTCTTCTTCTAAAAATTTAGTTCCTCATCGTAACTCTTCTTAAATTCCATGCGCATATCAAATTTCTTTTCAATAATTTTGTAGTCTTCTATAGCTTTCTCTTTTTCTCATTTTCCAAAATTTTGTAACTAAATCTGGTTCTTGGTAAAATTTTCTGTACTTAGATTCTAATGGTATCAGAATTTTTGTCATGAAGAGTGATATTCCTTATGGCCTTATCTTGTCTTCATGTTGTCTTGGTTCAATTTCTTCTAAAAATTAAATCGCTTACCGTGGTTCTTGCTAAATATCAGTGTTTCGGTATATCTTCTGTGTTATTGTACCAAATTCTTCGTGGTAATTTTTTTCTTTCCTTGAAGATCATTTTGGCCCCCTATACTTCTCCTCCTTGCCCTAGCGCGTCAAACTTCGCTTCTTCGACGTCCTTCTCGTCTTTAAATTGTTTTTCTAAAAATTGAGGTACCAAAAATGGCAAATGCAAAAATTCGGCATGTCAAGTCTCTTATTCTATCAAATTGTTTTTAGTAAAGATATTCTTCAGAGTTTTGAGGAGATTTATTTCTTCGTCGCCTTGTTCTTATTCTTCTTTTTTGCTTCGAGAAATTTTGCGTCTTGCTGTAACTGTCTAACCTGCGTCTACATTGTAACAGATTTTCTTTTTTGATAAGTGTCACTTCCATTTGACTCTGCTTTGTCCTGCTATTCTTCTTGTTCTATTTCTTCAAAAAATGAAATCCCTTACGCTGTTTGTTGCTAAATACCAATGCGCATCGATTTTATTAACATAGCAGAATTTCCTTCGTAAAATTTATCTGAAGAACTTTATTTCTTTGTCGTTCTTCTACACTTCTCTCTGCTTCTCTTCAAACTATTTCTTCTAAAAATTTTGTTTCCAACAATGACAGACTAAAATTCTGCTGATCTCGCCCCATGTTGTATTAGATACTTCCTGGCAAAGATTTTCTATGTTTTTCTTCTTCTAAAAATTTTTTTCCTCCGTGTAGCTTTTGTTAATCTTCTACGCGGATCTCTTCCTATAACGTATCAAATTTTTCTTCGATAATCTTTTTCAGATGTTTTAGTTCCTCGTCGTATTGTTGGTTGGTTTACTTTGTTCTTGCTTCTCAAAATTTTTCTTCCTGCTAAAACTGTCTATACTACGTCTCACATCGTAACAGATTTTTTTTTAATAAAAATTGTCATTTCCTAATTGCTTTACTTTCTCCATCTATTGTTCTCGTTCCATTTCTTCTAAAAATTTGATCCTTTACCGTATTTATTGCTAAATATCAATTTGCATCTCTTAACATATCAGAATTTTCTTCATAAAACTTATTTGAAGAGTTTTGCTTCTTCGTCGTACTATGCTTTTCTCTGCCTCTTTTTAGACTATTTCTTCTAAAAGTTTAGTTACCTAAAATAGCACACCCTAAAATTCTGCTCAGCCCGTCCCTTAACAATAAAGGACAATTAAATTCTTCTTAGTAAAGATTTTCATTTCTTCAGGATCTTCTTGTGCTTTTCCATTATACTCGTTCTTCTTCTTCTAGAAATATAGTTCTCCAGTGTGACTATAACCTCCTATGCACATTTGTTCCCTTAACGTGTCAAATTTTTCTTCAATAATCTTATCAGACAAGCTTTACTTCCTCCCCGATCTTCTTTTCTTCTTCTTGTTGTTATTTGCTTCTAAAATTTTTGTAACTAAACCTGTTTCTTTCCAAACCTGTCTATACTTTATCACCTATAGTATCAAATCTTCTTTCACGAAGAGTGCCACTTTCTTATTGCTTCACTTTGTGTTTCTATTATTCTTCTCCTATTTCTTCTTTTAAAAAATTAATTATATAAAATAATACTCTCCCAAATTCGGCTTATCTCGTCTCTTATTGTATCCGATTCTTCTTGGTAAAGATTTTCTCCATTCTTCAGAATCTTCGTGCGACTTCCAGTTCTTCTCGTTCTTCTTTTTCCACAAATTTAGTTCCCCAGTGAGGCTCTTGCTAACCTATACCCAACTCTTCCCTTAACGTGTCAAATTTTTCTTCAGTAATTTTATTTGACAACCTTCACTTTCTCAAGGTCGTTTTCATCTTCTTCTTAGTTTTTGCTGCTAAAAAATTTGTAACTAAGCCTGATTCTTTCCAAACCTGTCTATCTCCTATAGTATCAAATTTTCTTTCATGAAGAGTGTTAATTTTCTTATTGCTTCACTTTGTCTTGCTATACTTCTCCTATTTCTTCTTTTAAAAATTTAGTTACTTAAAATTATAGTCACCAAAATTCGATTTATTTCGTCACTTATTGTATTCAATTCTTCTTGGTGAAGATTTTCTCCTTTCTGCAGAATCTTCCTTCGGCTTCCAATTCTTCTCGTTCCCTTTCTACAAATTTAGATTCCCAATGTGGCTCTTGCTCACCTATGGGCATCTCTTTCCTTAACGTGTAAAAATTCTTCTTCAGTAATCTTATTTGACAAGCTTTACTTCCTGAACGTCTTTCTCATCTTCTTGGTTTTTGCTTCTAAAATTTTGTAACTAAACCTGTTTCTTTTCAAACCTGTTTATACTTGCCTCTTATAGTATCAAATTTTCATTCATGAAGAGTGCCACTTTCTCATTGCTTCACTTTCTCTTCCTGTTCTTCTTCTCCTATTTCTTATTTTTTTTTAAATTTAGTTACTTAGGATGATACTGTCCAAAATTCGATTTATGTCGTCTCTTGTTGTATTCAATTATTCTTGGTAAAGATTTTCTCCTTTCTTCAGAATCTTCCTCGGCCTCCAATTCTTCTCGTTCTTCTTCTTCCACAAATTTAGTTCCCCAATGTGGCTCTTGCTAACCTATGCGCGTTTCTTCCCTTAACGTATCAAATTTTTCTTCAGTAATCTTATTTGACAAGCTTTATTTCCTCAACGTCTTTTCCCATCTTCTTCTTGGCTTTGTTTATAAAAATTTTGTAAGTAAACCTATTTCTTTCCAAACCTGCCTATACTTCATCTCCTATACTATCAAATTTTCTTTCATAAAGAGTGTCACTTTGTTATTGGTTCACATTGTCTTCCTGTTCTTCTTCCTCTGTTTCTTCTTTTATAAATTTAGCTACTTAAAATGATACTCTCCAAAATTCAATTTATCTCTTCTCTTATTGTATCCGATTCTTCTTGGTGAAGATTTTCTCCTGTCTTCAGAATCTTCCTGCAACTTCCAATTCTTCTCCTTCTTCTTCTTTTTCTATATATTTAGTTCCCCAGTGTGACTCTAACCTCCTATGCACATCTCTTCCCTTAATATCTCAAATTCTTCTTCAATAATCTTATTGGACGAGCTGTACTTCCTCCTCGATCTTCTCTTCTTCTTCTTGATTTTGCTTCTAAAAATTTTGTAACAAAACCTGTTGCTTTCCAAACCTGTCTATACTTTATCACCTATAGAATCAAATTTTCTTTCATGAAGAGTGCCACACTCTTCTTGCTTCACTTTGTCTTCCTATTCTTTTTCTCCTATTTCTTCTTTTAAAAATTTAGTTATTTAAAATGAAACTCTTCAAAATTCGGTTTATCTTGTCCCTTATTTTATCCAATTCTTCTTGGTATAGATTTTCTCCTTTCTTCAAAATCATCCTTCGGCTTAGAATTCTTTACGCTCTTCTTTTTCTTCTTCTACAAATTTAGTTCCCCAGTGTGGCTCTTGCTAATCTATGCGCATCTCTTCCTCTAACGTGTCAAATTTTTCTTCAGTAATCTTAATTGACAAGCTTTACTTCCTCAACGTCATTCTCATCTTCTTGGTTTTTGCTTCTAAAATTTTTGTAACTAAACCTGTTTCTTTTCAAACCTGTTTATACTTGCTCTTTTATAGTATCAAATTCTCTTTCATAAAGAGTGCCACACTCTTCTTGCTTCACTTTGTCTTCCTATTCTTCTTCTCCTATTTCTTCTTTTAAAAATTTAGTTACTTAAAATAATACTCTCCAAAATTCGGCTTATCTCGTCCCTTATTGTAGCCAATTCTTCTTGGTAAAGATTTTCTCCTTTCTTCAGAATCTTTTTTCGGCTTAGAATTCTTCACGTTCTTCTTCATCTTCTACAAATTTAGTTGCCCAGTGTGGCTCTTGCTAACCTATGCGCTTCTCTTTCCTTAACGTGTCAAATTTCTCTTCAGTAATCTTATTTGACAAGCTTTACTTCCTCAATGCCTTTCTCATCCTGTTGGTTATTGCTTCTAAAATTTTTGTAACTAAACCCGTTTCTTTTTAAACCTGTTTATACTTGCTCTTTTATAGTATCAAATTTTCATTCATGAAGAGTGCCACTTTCTTATTGCTTCACTTTGTCTTCCTGTTCTTATTCTCCCATTTCTTCTTTTTTCAAAAATTTAGTTACTTAAAATAATACTCTCCAAAATTCGATTTATGTCGTCTCTTATTGTATTCAATTATTCTTGGTAAAGATTTTCTCCTTTCTTCAGAATCTTCCTTCGGTCTCCAACTCTTCTCGTTCTTCTTCCTTCTTCCACAAATTTAGTTCCCCAGTGTGGCTCTTGCAAACCTATGCGCATTTCTTCCCTTAACGTATCAAATTTTTCTTCAGTAATGTTATTTGACAAGCTTTATTTCCTCAACGTCTTTTCCCATTTTCTTGGTTTTGTTTATAAAAATTTTGTAAGTAAACCTATCTCTTTCCAAACCTGCCTATACTTCATCTCCTATAGTATCAAATTTTCTTTCATGAAGAGTGTCACTTTCTTATTGGTTCACTTTGTCTTCCTATTCTTCTTCCTCTATTTCTTCTTTTATAAATTTAGTTACTCAAAATGACACTCTCCAAAATTCAATTTATCTCTTCTCTTATTGTATCCGATTCTCCTTGGTAAAGATTTTCTCCTTTCTTCAGAATCTTCCTGCGACTTCAAATTCTTCCCGTTCTTCTTCTTTTTCTACAAATTTACTTTCCCAGTGTGACTCTAACCTCCTATGCACATCTCTTCCCTTAATATCTCAAATTTTTCTTCAATAATCTTATTGGACAAGCTTTACTTCCTCCTCGATCTTCTCTTCCTCTTCTTGTTTTTGATTATAAAAATGTTGTAACTAAACCTGTTTCTTTCCAAACTTTTCGATACTTTATCTCCTATAGTATCAAATTTTCTTTCATGAAGAGTGCCACTTTTGATTGCTTCACTTTGTTCTTCTTCTCCTATTTCTTCTTTTTTTAAATATTTAGTTACTTAGAACGATACTCTACAAAATTCGATTTATCTCGTCTCTTATTGTATCGAATTCTTCTTGGTAAAGATTTTCTTCTTTCTTCAGAATCTTCCTGCAACTTCCTCTTCTCGTTCTTCTTCTTCTACAAATTTAGTTCCCCAGTGTGGCTCTTGCTAACCTATGCGCATCTCTTCCCTTAACGTGTCAAATTTTTCTTTAATAATCTTATTTTCGACATGGCCCTTCACAAACTTCTAATAAAGTTCTAGTAACAAAAAGAAGTTTACTAGACAAGTAAAAACCAATAATAGGCCAAACGGAAGAAAAATTCTCTTCGAGTTAATGACGGTAACACCAAGAGAAACAAACTTTGCTTAGAGGAGACTTCTTATGTCACTGTCAACTTTTAAATTTTTGCTACTGGAAACGTCACTTTGGCCAAATGTCAAAAATTACTGTAGACCATGGAAGTCTTTTGGTTTCATGCGTTAGCTTTATCCCTAACATTGGGTCTTTTGGTACTGGCAAGGTTAGTAACTTGATATGTTAAAACTCTTTGAAAATCTTTTTTTTTTAAGATCAACCGCACATAAACAAGACAGAGCTGCAATAATTAAGAAAACAACACCTAGACCTAGACGACGATGATACCAACCTAAGATGGCACGTAGATGTCCCTCCAACGTTTGCAACACCGTCATCTTGATCTCTTTGACGCTTTTCCCTAAAAACTGTTCCGATGCTGTATGCAACAGTTCATCAGCTTTCATGATTTTGCATTGGGCAACACCGGTAACAGTTAATGGTACACCTTGGGCCGTTTCGACGCTGCCACACATCGGATTCAACGTCATCACTTCCAAAGAAAGACGTTGAACATCGGTAACCAACCACCAAGCCCATGCCCAACCTCCGACGATAGTAACTCGTTTCGTAGAACCACAGCATCCTCCTGTAATCAAAAAACGAAACATTTTAGGTTCGTTAGTAAAAAAAAGGTCAACAAAAATTATTGCTTGCGCTACCTGGATCCAGTCACGTAGATCGACCATTGGAAATGATGGCATGTACGAGATATGGAAATTCAAACGATGTGGCAGGTGGGTCATTGAAATGCAACAGGACGAAACGAAGAAGTGGACCGCGTTTTCAGTGTCGAAGTTATGTAACTGTCATGTTACAGGTTTTGATGCAAAAAAACTTTGTAGGAAAATGACCGCCATTTTGGTTCCAAAAAATTTAGTTGTAACAAAATAATTTGGTTGTTTTCTTATTTTACCTGTCGGCTTACGTTGATCAAAGCACGTAGCGATTCATCAATGGGTACCATCACCAGACGTCGAGCTATCCGTTTAGGTCATCTGAGTACCGTTATAGTTGGAGAATCGGTAAACGCAAAATCATTGTCAGTCGACCAAACCAAAAAGAGTTGTTGCAAAATTAACAAATCGTTACAATTAATAACATGGTCGACTGGAAGAAATTCCGTTACTAAGAATAGTTGGGTAGTACCGTCTTGTAAATACGGAGCGGACTTGATGAAAGTCGGACGAAAACTATTCCAAGAACTCTCTCTCGTTAAAATTGTGGACGGAATTATTTAGACCATGGAAGAGGAATTTATAAGACAAACCAATTTGAAAGCGTCAGAAGGTCTTCAAGTTCAAGAGCAACAAGAGATGCGACCGTGAAATCAAGAACAATATGTGTATTTCTATGGAAAAACTAGAGTGCTATATTATGTTAAAGTTAATGGGTCTTAAGTGAAAGAGATAACCACTAATCGAATTGTTTGGTGTTGTTTAAAAACCTTCAGTTTCGTTAATCAGTGAAAAAGGTAAGAAAATTCACCATTGTAGGTAGTACCAAATTGTTCTTTATTGAGTTACGTTGTTAATTTTTGCACCCGCCTCTAGAAATTGCCCACCTCCCTTATTGTTCTTTTTATTGTTTTTGTTTTTATTATTATAAACAATAAAAAACAAAACACACGCGAGGGAAGTACCTAAAAAAATTACATCAAGGTGTTAATGTTAGTAATAAAAAGACTTAATTGCCCAAAAACAGCAATTAATTCAAAATTTCTATAAAAATCGATATTAAGTACTACGTGTCCCAGATCGGTACTACCAATTAAAATTCAAACACCAACATCACCACCACCCGCAATCGAGTTAAGTAACGAAATTATCGATTCCAGCCATGTTTTTTAACTCTCTCTTCTTTGAAATCGATGGTACCACCATCCCTTTCAATAACACAAAAATAATTTTAAGTAGAGGGGTAATCAAAAGAAAGTTATCACATCAAAATCACAAAATTAACCAGTAGTACAGTAACAATGACACTATTAACCGGTAGTACCATTCAATTATTTAATTTATTTATAATATTTAATTTGTTGTAGGTGCGATGAGTGGAATAGCTGGACCATTACTAGGGTTAAGTGCTTCGGCTGCTACAAATTTCGCTGTTTTCCTGCCGGCATTAGCTGCAGCTATAGCGTTCTTCCAGTACGACCTGTTGGATCCGGAATCGAGACCTATCGATGTGGAAACGGAAGATTTACTCGAAAAATACGATTTTATAGTAGTAGGTGCTGGTTCTGCAGGTACGTTATAGTTTTAGTAAATCGAAAGTACTAACGTCAAATTTTTAGGGGCGGTTGTTGCCAATAGATTGAGCGAAATGGAAACTTGGAACGTACTACTTCTTGAAGCTGGAGGTGACGAAATCGAAGTCAGTGACGTGCCGTTGATGGCAGCGTATCTGCAACTCTCCGAATTGGATTGGAAATACAAGAGTGAACCGCAGGGACAAGCTTGTCTAGGTAGTACTGTCTAGATATCAAATTGTGATTTGGTGGAAGAACTAATATTATCGATTAGGTACTTTTGGGCCTAAAAACTATCTTATTTTGGTGATGATGGTGCTAAGAGCATAGACAGTACTTTATTAACTTCGTGGCGGTACTGATATATGTTAAAAAAGTTATGATTTTGCTAACATTATAAACTAGGTACTTACCAAAAAGGTAGCTTCGCGAGAATAGACAAATGGATTGAATTTAGAAACTACTCCAGTTTGGTATTGTAACTAGGTTTTGGTGGTGGTACTACTACCGCTTTAGCAAATATTGGAAAAATCCATTAAGTGAAAATAATGTTTTTACAATTATTTTGATTTATTAAGGTTTAGATGGTATCCAGTTGGTTTTACAACAGTACCACTTATTTGTAGTATGTAGCTTCATCTTGGCTTGAATAGAATGGAACAATTTTTCCATTATTAACAACATTCAGTAACATTATTGTAGATATTATGGCAGTATAAAAATGATACTCAAACTTTGAAGTAGTATCACAACCAAAGAGGTAGTACTACAATCAAATTAAAGATTATTTTCGAAAAATTCTTAGAATTAAAATTATGTTCCAAGATCTTTTAATTTTAAGTAGTACTTTATTTCATCACTTGATACATGTTAAAAAAATAATGGTACTAGATTTTGGTGGTAGTACTACTACCATATTAGCAATTTTAGAAAAAATCCATCAAGTGCAAATCATGTAGTTAAAACGATTTAAATTTATTAAGGTTTAGATGGTATCTAGTTGGTTTTACAACAGTACCACTTATTTGTAGTATGTAGCTTCATCTTGGCTTGAATAAAATGGAACAATTTTTCTATTATTAACAACATCCAGTAACATTATTGTAGATATTATGGCAGTATGAAAATGATACCCAAACTTTGAAGTAGTACCACAACCAAAGAGGTAGTACTACGATCAAATTAAAGTTTATTTTCGAAAAATTCGTGGAATTAAAATTATGTTCCAAGATTTCTTAATTTTAGGTAGTACTTCGTTTCATCACTTGATACATATTAAGAAAATAATGGTACTAGATTTTGGTGGTAGTACTACTACCATATTAGCAATTTTAGAAAAAATCCATCAAGTGCAAATCATGTAGTTAAAACGATTTCGATTTATTAAGGTTTAGGTAGGGCCTAGTTGGCTTTACAACAGTACCACTCATTTGTAGTATGTAGTTTCATCTTGGTTTGAATAGAAAGGGACAATTTTTCGATTATTAACAACATTCAGTAACGGTATTGTAGATATTACCACAGTATGAAAATAATACCCAAACTTTGAAGTAGTACCACAACCAAAAAGGTAGTACTACGATCAAATTAAAGTTTATTTTCAAAAAATTCTTGGAATTAAAATTATGTTTCAAGATTTTTTAATTTTAAGTAGTACTTCGTTTCATCACTTGATACATATTAAGAAAATAAATGGTACTAGATTTTGGTGGTAGTACTACTATCATAATAGCAATTTTGGAAAAATCCATCAAGTGCAAATCATGATTTTAAAACGATTTCGATCTATTAAGATTTAAGTAGTTTCTAGTGGGTTTTACAACAGTACTACTCATTTGTAGTATGAAGTTTCATCTTGGTTCGAATAGAAAGTAACAATTTTTCCATTCTTAACAACATCTATTAGCGGTATTGTAGATATTACTGCAGTGTAAAAATGGTACCCGAACCTCAAAGTAGTACCACCACCAAATTAAAGTTTATTTTGGAAAATCCTTAGAATTAAAATGATGTTCAAAGTTTTCTAAGTTTAAGTAGTACTTCGTTTCATCACTTGATACATGTTAAGAAAATAATGGTACTAGATTTTGGTAGCAGTACTACTACCATATTAGCAATATTGAAAAATTCCAGAATTAATAACTCCGAAAACAGGTACTGCAGATATTAAATATAGATCGATTGTAGTATGTAGATATATTATAAAATGGTACCAAAGAGGTGGTACTACGTTTGAAAATGTAAAAAATAATAATTTTGTTGTTTCCAGCCATGAACAACGGTCGCTGCAACTGGCCTAGAGGCAAAGTGATCGGTGGTTCCTCGGTACTCAACTACATGTTGTACCTGCGTGGTAACAAAAAAGACTACGACATTTGGGAGGAACAAGGCAATCCGGGTTGGGGTAGTCAAGACGCTCTCTATTATTTCAAAAAATCAGAAGACAACAAGAACCCTTACCTTTCAAGAACTCCCTACCATTCAACCGGAGGGTACTTAACAGTATCGGAAGCTCCTTTCCACACTCCGTTAGTCGCGGCGTTCGTTGAAGGTGGTCGCCAATTAGGTTACGAAAATCGCGACATCAACGGAGAGTACCAAACTGGTTTCATGATGGCTCAAGGTACCGTTAGAAGAGGTTCACGTTGTTCTACTGGTAAAGCGTTTTTGCGACCGGTACGACTACGAAAAAATCTACACGTCGCCATGCATTCTCACGTGACCAAAATTTTGATTGATCCAACCACTAAAATCGCTTTCGGAGTTGAGTTTGTTAGAAACGGAAAATTGTACCGTATCAGAACCACTAAAGAAGTGGTACTTTCGGCGGGTTCGGTGAATTCGCCCCAATTACTGATGTTATCGGGGATTGGTCCTAAAAGCGATTTGGAAAAACACCAAATTCCTGTCATACAAGATTTGAAAGTTGGCCATAACCTCCAGGACCATATAGGATTAGGAGGATTGACTTTCGTGATCAACAAAGAAGATTCGATTCGACTCGATCGGGTTTATTCGGTTGGTCCTTTGATGCAGTATGCGATTTTTGGGGGAGGTCCATTAACTATCATGGGAGGAGTGGAAGGTTTAGCTTTTGTTAACACCAAGTACGTCAATGCTTCGGATGATTTTCCCGACATTGAGTTTCATTTCATTTCTGGTTCAACTCATTCAGATGGAGGGAGTCAACTTAAAAAAGCTCATGGAATCACCGACGCTTTCTACAAAAGAGTTTTCGGACCAATCCAAAACAAAGACGCTTGGAGCGTCATACCGGTACTACTTCGACCAAAAAGTAAAGGGTTCATCAAGTTACGTAGCAAAAAACCCTTCGATTATCCCCTTATCTACCCCAATTATTTCAAGGACGATTTCGATATGAAAACTTTAATCGAAGGAGTGAAAATAGGGGTAGCTCTAAGTAAAACACCGGCGTTTCAAACCTATGGTAGTACTTTACAGAAATTTCCGGACTGTGCAAGGTTCGAAGAGTACTCGGATAAGTACTGGGAGTGTATGATTCGGTTGTATTCAGTGACGATTTACCATCCTGTCGGTACTTGCAAGATGGGACCTTATTGGGATCCTGACGCGGTCGTTGATCCTCAATTAAGGGTTTACGGTGTGAAAGGGTTGAGGGTGATCGATGCGTCGATCATGCCGAATCTAGTGAGTGGCAACACGAACGCTCCCGCGATTATGGTGGGGGAAAAAGGAGCGGATTTGATTAAGGAATTTTGGATGAAAACAGCGAGGTTGGGGAGGTGGATGAGGAGACCGAGGGGGGAAGTGGGGATATGATTGATAGCTTTAAGAAACTCTCAGGTGATAATTTTATTTATTGTGAATAATAAAATAATTTTTGAAGCAATTTTGGTGTTATATTTTAAAAACCACAAAAATCAACCAAAGTAGTACTGAAAAGTTCCTTTTCGCAAATCTTTGTTAATTACATTAAAATTGGGGCGCAAATTGTTTCTCTCCTTAAACAAGTTAAGACTCGGTGGGTCTAGTGGGGTGCGAATCGATTTAAGTGACGCAAAACAACAATTATAGTTTGATAATGACGTCATCTCTATAGGATAGAACCCTAAATGGTAAAAATTTGGGATTTTTGCTATTGGAGATTTAAGAAATTCATATCTCCGCATTTAGGAATTCTCACATAAAACAATGTATTCAGGTATCCTATAGTTGAAATGTGCAGACTCGCTATGAAAGATGATAACTGTTATCTTAGGTTTCCTTCAGTTCAGCAAATTGTAGACACTGCCCTCAAGATCGCCGAGAGAACCGCTAAACAAAGTGAACTTCCTTTAGCGACATTTCCTATTGTGCTCTTCAAAAACGTAAGTACCACTTTTTTCAATAGTACCAAAAACGTACCTAAATGGTTCCAAAATTAATTATCTCGCGTTATTAATTTTAGTTATTAGTACCAATTTGATATTATCACGCTACGTATTTAATTTCCCAGTACCACTTTGTTATTGGGCAGTACCCAAATTTTACGTAAACTGTTCATAAATCTACCCTCCCACATTGTCCTAGAACTATCTAATTTGTAGTACTATCACCTTAAAGATTTCATATTTTCGAACCATTTTAACGTTAGTGGTACCAAAACTGTAGCCAAACTGTCTTTAAAAAGAGCTTGTCAATAATTTTATTTTTAAATACTAAATAAAATTTCGTAGTCTCGAAATGGTACCAAATTTATTCCACATGTAGTACCAAAATTGTAGCCATTCTATTATCAAATTTTATGTTTTGGTACCACCTCAATCTTAGCAAAACCAAAATCGTATCAAAATTATATCGAAATCGACCTTATCACATTACAGATCCTATTGTTCAGTACCACTTTTCAGAAAAATATTCGTGAAATTGCCCTTAAACCTAATTTAGTAGTACTGAAATTGCAACAAAACTATCCGTAAATTGGCTTTCTCACGATATAGATTTTGTATGTAGGATCCACTTTATTCTTAGTGGTACCCAAACTGAAGCCAAATTGCCCTTATATGGAACTTGTCAAATTAGAGATTTTATTTTTAAATGCTAAACCAAATTTTCAAGTCCCAAAATAGTATCAAAACTGTTCCTCAAGTAGTATCAGTATTGCCTCTAAGTTGACCCTTTCAATTTTCAAATTTTATCTTTAGGTACCACTTCAATCATATCAAAGCCAAAATTGTATCCAAATTGCATCAAAATCGACCTTATCACGTTACACACACTATTGTTCAGTACCACTTTTTGGAAGTATCAAAAAATTCCTGAAACTGCCCTTAAACATAATTTCGTAGTACCAAAATTGCAACAAAATTATCTCTAAATTGACCTTGTTAAATTAAAATTTTATTTTAACTACTAAATCAAATTTCGTACTCTCGAAATAGTACCAAAACCATTCCTCAAGTACCACTTCTTGGTAGTATCAAAATATTCCCGAAATTCCAGAGAATCTCTTTTGTTTTCAAATTTTATCCCTAGATACCACTTAAATTTTAGCAAAACCAAAATTGTATCAAAATTATATCGAAATCGACCTTACCACATTACAGATCCTATTGTTCAGTACCACTTTTCAGAAAAATATTCGTGAAATTGCCCTTAAACCTAATTTAGTAGTACTGAAATTGCAACAAAACTATCCGTAAATTGGCTTTCTCACGATATAGACTTTGTATGTAGGATCCACTTTATTCTTAGTGGTACCCAAACTGAAGCCAAATTGCCCTTATATGGAACTTGTCAAATTAGAAATTTTACTTTTAAATGCTAAACCAAATTTTCAAGTCCCAAAATAGTATCAAAACTGTTCCTCAAGTAGTACCAGTATTGCCTCTAAGTGGACCCTTTCAGTTTTCAAATTTTATCTTTAAGTACCACTTCAATTTTATCAAAGCCAAAATCGGATCCAAATTGCCTCAAAATCGACCTTATCACGTTACAGATACTATTGTTCAGTACCAATTTTTGGAAGTATCAAAAAATTCCTCAAATTGCCCTTAAACATAATTTCGTGGTACCAAAATTGCAACAAAATTATCTTTAAATTGACCTTGTTAAATTAAAATTTTATTTTAAGTACTAAATCAAATTTTGTACTCTAGAAATAGTACCAAAACCATTCCTCAAGTACCACTTCTTGGTAGTATCAAAATATTCCCGAAATTCCACAGAATCTCTTTTGTTTTCAAATTTTATCCCTAGGTACCACTTAAATTTTAGCAAAACCAAAATTGTATCAAAATCGACCTTATCACATTACAAATCCCATTGTTCAGTACCACTTTTCAGAAAAATATTCGTGAAATTGCCCTTAAACCTAATTTAGTAGTACTGAAATTGCAACAAAACTTGGCTTTCTCACGATATAGATTTTGTATGTAGGATGTATTTTATTCTTAGTGCTACCCAAACTGAAGCCAAATTGCCCTTATATGGAACTTGTCAAATTAGAAATTTTATTTTTAAATGCTAAACCAAATTTTCAAGTCCCAAAATAGTATCAAAACTGTGCCTCAAGTAGTACCAGTATTGCCTCTAAGTGGACCCTTTCAGTTTTCAAATTTTATCTTTAAGTACCACTTCAATTTTATCAAAGCCAAAATTGGATCCAAATTGCACCAAAATCGACCTTATCACGTTACAGATACTATTGTTCAGTACCACTTTTTGGAAGTATCAAAAAATTCCTGAAACTGCCCTTAAACATAATTTCGTAGTACCAAAATTGCAACAAAATTATCTCTAAATTGACCTTGTTAAATTAAAATTTTATTTTAAGTACTAAATCAAATTTCGTACTCCATAGTACCAAAACCATTCCTCAAGTACCACTTCTTGGTAGTATCAAAATATTCCCGAAATTGTCCTTAAATCAAATTTCGTAGTATTGAAATAGTACCAAGATTGCCCCTCAGCGAATCTTTTTTGTTTTCAAATTTTATTCCAAGGTACCACTTCAATTTTAGGAAAACCAAAATTGTATTAAAGTTACATCAAAACCGACAGATTCTATTTTTTAGTACCACTTCTTGATAGTACCAAAATTGCAACAAAATTATCCCTTATTTGACCTTGTCACGTTTATTTATGTTTCAGAATAAATTCAATATAGCAGCAAAGTACCAAAGTAGCAAAACTATTTCTCAATCAACCTTCGGCCGTTATTGACTTTAATATCGTTTCTTAGTACCACCTCAACTTTGGTAGTACCAGATTTTTTGCGTCATAAGTTATATCGTTGCTAAATCGTCTAAACCTTGTAATAGATTTTATTATTAGTACCACTCCTTGGTAGTACCAAAGTTGTTGAAAAAGTGTCTCTAAATCAAATTTTCTGCAATTTTGGGTACTATTAAGACCTTAAAAAAATTCTTTTATTTACGTTTTTATTGTTATAGAGCGAAATGGAGAACCCGTCGCATGTTCAAATGAACCTCTACTCCATGACCCGCATGGCCTTAACTCTAGGTCCAGGTCTCGGTTTCTTAATCTACCTCTACTCATCCACAATCACCCATCGTCTGGATATTTTGGATCGAGAAAACCGTGTTCGTGACACCCCATTCTACCAGATCCGCCCCAATTACGATTTCATTGTAATAGGAGGAGGAAGTGCTGGTTCGGTTTTAGCAAATCGCCTTACTGAAAATCCTAATTGGAGCGTCCTTCTGCTAGAAGCCGGTCCTGACGAAATCGCCCTAACCGATCTACCATTAATGTTTCCCACCCTTCAACTGTCGCCGTTCGATTGGCAATTCAAAACGGAACCAGGCGAAAACTATTGTCAAGCCATGGTGGAAGGAAGATGTAATTGGCCTAGAGGAAAAGTTTTGGGAGGATCCAGCGTTCTTAATGCGATGTTATACGTGAGAGGCAACAAAAAAGACTACGACCGATGGGAGGCGCAAGGGAATCCTGGATGGAGCTACGAAGATGTTCTGCCCTATTTCAAAAAATCCGAAGATATCAGGATTGAGGAACTCCGAAACGACCCGTACCACGGAGTTGGAGGGTACCTTACTGTGGAGAATTTCAGGTAGAATTTTTCCTTTTTTACCAAAGAGTACTACCAGTACTTGGAACCATTTTCACTCTTCTCAATTCCGTACCACGGAATTGGATAAAATTTCATTCTTCACTAAAGAGTACTTCCGGTACTTTTAAACATTTTGATTATCTCCAAACTTGTTAAAGTTTTTGGTACTATCTCTGACGTTGTTAATTAATGATTTCTAAGCAATTATAATCAAAAGTACTACTATATGGTTTTTAGGTACCACGCACCAATCGTTGAATGGTTCCTAGAAGCAGTGGAGGAACTTGGTTACAATATCCGCGACATCAACGGCGAGTACCAATCAGGATTTACGTTAGCTCACGGTACTCTTCGCGATGGTCTTCGTTGTAGTACCGCCAAAGCTTTTCTTCGACCTGCCAATAAACGACCCAATCTCCACGTGTCTCTTCTTTCGTTAGCAGAAAAAATTTTGATAGATCCAAACACGAAACAAGCCTACGGCGTAACTTTTAATAAATTCGGAATCAAAAAAACGGTACTTTCCGACAAGGAAGTACTTTTAAGTGCCGGCACCCTTCAATCACCCCAACTATTAATGTTATCAGGAATTGGACCTTACGACCATTTGAAGGAATTAGAAATTGAAACCATCAAAGATTCACCTGGAGTAGGAGGTAATCTCCAAGACCACGCCGCCATGGGTGGCGTTACGTTCCTCTTCAAACCTCCACCAGAATACGAGAACAAAACGTACGGTTTTCAATTACCAAAAGTTTTCGATGACGAAACCATCAATGAATTCGCTTTAAACCATCGAGGACCAGTCTATTGGTTACCGGCTTGTGAAGTCATGGGGTTTGTTAGTACCAAATATGCTAACACCAGTGAAGATTGGCCTGATATTCAGTACTTTATGACAGCATTTGGGGAAAACACTGATGGTGGATTATTTACAAAAAGGGCAGTAGGGTTAACAGATGAATTTTATTCAGCTGTTTACGAAGAAATTCTTTACCAAGACGCTTTCGATATAATTATTTTATTAATGAGACCAAACAGTCGAGGAAGAGTTACGTTAAAAGACAAAAATCCTCACACCCATGTGGTTATCAACCCAAATTATTTTGATGATCCCCAAGACGTTAAAGTTATGGTAAGTTTAATAAAAATAATAATTTTAACTAATTTTTGTCATAGGTTGAAGGAACGAAATTGGCGTACCAAATCGGTACTAGCAAAACTATGAAAAATCACCAAGTGTATCTTAATCAATTCAGGATACCTGGTTGTCAACATTTCGAGTTTTTGTCGGATGAATATTGGGAATGTCAAGCTAAACACTATACAATGACCATCTATCATCCGGTTGGTACTGCCAAAATGGGTCCGGAAAGTGACATTGATGCTGTGGTTGATGCTAGATTAAGAGTTCATGGTGTTAAAAACTTAAGGGTGGTTGATGGTTCTATTATGCCATTCATTGTTAGTGGAAACACCAATGCTCCAATTATTATGGTTGCGGAAAAAGCTGCTGATATGATTAAAGAAGATTGGGAGGAAGAGTTGTCCGAAGAGGAAGGTTATAATGGAATCCGTACTAAAGGTGAGTTGATAAAAAAATTGAATAAGTAATAATTGTGGTTTCTAGATGTTCCAGAAACAAGAATCCAGCCAGAAAACAAAGGTACTCAAATAAAAAAAGGAAAAAGAATAGCAAAAATTGAAAGAATGAGGGATTTAGATTATTGGTAGTTGCAGTACTGTCAATTAGAAGAAGTACCAAAAACAAAATAGTTCCTAGTAATGTCTTTATAGAAATAAAACAATTAGTACCTTTACTGTAGACGTAAAAAGATTATATAGTACTATCGTAGAAAAATGTGGTAAGATAAATATGGTAGTACTTACTGATTTGCAGAAATATAATAAAAGTGAGAAAGAATTTTTGCTATAATTAGAAATAGGATTAAAAATTAACTGGTTTGTAAAATTTATTTAATTATCTTTGTGGTACTAGATCAATCAGTACCTGTACTGTAGATATAGAACAATTTTTAGTGCAAGCAAAAAAATGTAGTAACAACCCACACTGTGATATATGAAAAGTATGTCACTTCTAGGTTGATCATGTAAATGTATATAGCATATAGCTATTATAAATCTTGGTACTTTCAAAGTGTTGTAAGCTTGGTAGTAAGATTGTAATCGGAAAATAAATATATTGAAAAAAATAAAGTGAAGGTTACTATGAAAATGGTGAGAAAGAGGAATTTGGATTATTAGCAGCAGCAGTACTAACGAAAGTAGTACCAAAAATAAATTTTACTGTAAACGTAAGGAGATTGTTGGTACGATCACCAAAAATTAAATATGTTAAAGTGGAAAAACGTTCCAAAAAGGTGGTACCAAAATTTAATGTAAATATATTATCGGTCAGGGTTTAAGAAAGTACAATTTTTAATCGGAAAAAAAATTGAAGATGAAGGTACTAATATTGAAGCTGTTGGCAGCAAATAGTACTACACATTAATTTAACTATGTGGTACTGTTATTAATAAAACAGTTTTATAAAATGAAACGACATTTAAAGGGTCTCTTTTCTAGTTATGTTTTACTAGATCAGTCAGTACCTTTATGGTAGACATATAGCAACTGTCAGTACCACCTCTAAAAGTGTAATAATTCCAAGGAAATTTTTTTTTAAATCATAGGGTGGTGCTTTGTAGTACCGCAATATTATTTAGCACCGAAAATAAGATTGGTTTCTAAAAATATTAAACAATCTCTTAAAACGTCCCTTTACTGGTACTAGATTAGTACCTTTGTAGTAGACATAAAGTAAATATTGGTGCCAACTCTAAAAGTATGATTATTTCAAAGTAAAAAAATATTCAGAAAAAAATACGAGAGGGGCCTTGTAGTACCAAAGATAAAATCAGTCTCTAAAATATATTCTTTTAGCTCTATTTGTGGTACGAAATCCATCAGTACGTATACTGCTGATATAAATAAGTTGGCACGAGCAACAGAACATGAAAAACATCTCAAAGTGAAACTGAAAGATAATAATTACAACCTCTAACAATATCGATGAGTGTACAAGGTACTTGAGTAACCAATTATAACTTTCATTATTTTGCAACTGTAACTGTAGCCCGGAAAGTATACTATCAAAAATAAAATATTTTCAAACTGATTTTACCTATGTGGTAGTACCTCACATAAATAGAAGAAATATTTAGGTTAAAAAAATTACAAAAAGATAGTACCGATATTGAAATTGTGGTTCGCCAGCAGCAACATTAATATCGATATGTATAGGTATTTAATGATAAAACCGACCAAAGTAGTACCGGAGCAAAAGCGGTACTGAAACCAAACTAGTAAAGGTAAACAATTCAAGTACACTTACTGTTGATATAAAGGCAAAAGAAGTAAAAATGTTATAGTGGAAAAACGTTCTAAGGTGGTACCGAAACCTATAGCCAGTTTCGTTTCCATTTGTTTTTCTTGTAACAACCGTGTTTATAATGTAAGGAGTTACAGTAAATTGTAGCTGCTTTGACGTGGTGTGAAGCAGAAGTGAGGTGGCAATTGTTGCAAAAGTCGAGGTTGAGAAATTTTATAATTGGCTATTGAAGTACTTGATAATATAATAATTGAAAAGTTTTTCAAATTCTAACAATCATTGCCAAACGAAAAATAAATGTACTGAAACAAAAAAAAAACAGCCAACGCCAACATGATTATCAGTTAAAGTACTAACGAAAATGTGGTACCTAAAACCGAATAACCTCCAAAAAAATGCTTTCATCTATGTGGTACTGGTTCCTTGTAGTAAAGGCAGAGCTACTATTGGTATGAACTCCATGAACGATTTAAATTAGATTGAAAAAAAATGTGAAAGAAGTACCATAGCTACAATGAGTACAGCTATATTATCTAGTACCAAGAATAAAATTGGGAACAAAAATAAATCGTGTAGGTAAGTAAAAAAATATTTGGAAAAATTTTTGGAGCAGTACCTTATGATTACTGTAAGTACCGTAATATTCTCAAGTACCAAGAATAAAATAAATTTCTAAAATAGATGCGTTCAGGTGAGTAAAAATATGTTTGAAAAAAAATAGTAGTAGTACCTTATGACTACAATCAGTACCGCAATATTCTTAAATACCAAAATACAATTAATTATCAAAATAGATGCATTTAAGTGAGTAAAAATATGGATTTAGTAGAAGTATCTTATGATTACGGTCAGTACCGCCATATTGTCAAGTACCTAGAATAAAATTAATTTCCAAAATAGATGCTTTTAGGAGAGTAAAAAAGAGTTCAAAAAAATTTTGCAGTAGTACCTGATAATTACAATCAGTACCGCAGTATTCTCAAGTTGCAAAATAAAATTAATTACCAAAATATATGTTTTTAAGTAAGTAAAAAGAAGTTTGAAAAAAAATTGTAGTAGTACCTTATGATTATATAAAGTACCGCCATATTTTCTAGTACCAAAATAAAATTAATGACCAAAATAGAGGGTTTTAGGTGAGTAAAAAAAAGTTTGAAAAATTTAGTAGTAGTACCTTATAATTACAATCAGTACCGCAATATTCTCAAGTTGCAAAATAAAATTAATTACCAAAACATATACTTTAGGTAAGTAAAGAGAAAAATTGTTAGTCGTAGTACCTTATGATTATATAAAGTACCGCAAAATTTTCTCGTACCAAAACAAAATTCATGACCAAAATAGAGGGTTTTAGGTTAGTAAAAGGAAGTCTGAAAAAATTTAGTAGTAGTACCTTATGATTACAATCAGTACCGCAATATTCTCAAGTTGCAAAATAAAATGAATTACCAAAATATATGCTTTTAGGTAAGTAAAAAGATGTTTGAAAATTTTCTGTAGTAGTACCTTATGATTATATAAAGTACCGCAATATTTTCTAGTACCATAATAAAATTAATGACCAAAATAGAGGGTTTTAGGTGAGTAAAAAGAAGTTTGAAAAAATTTAGTAGTAGTACCTTATAATTACAATCAGTACCGCAATATTTTCAAGTTGCAAAATAAAATTAATTATCAAAATATATGCTTTTAGGTAAGTAAGAAAAAGTTTGAAAATTTTTTAGTAGTAGTAGTACCTTATGATTATATACAGTACCGCAAAATTTTCTAGTACCAAAATAAAATTCATGACGAAAATAGAGGGTTTTAGGTGAGTAAAAAGAAGTTTGAAATTTTTTTGTAGTAGTACCTTATAATTACAATCAGTACCGCAATATTCTCAAGTTGCAAAATAAAATTAATTACCAAAATATATGCTTTTAGGTAAGTAAAAAGAAGTTTGAATTTTTTTTTGTAGTAGTACCTTATGATTATATAAAGTACCGCAATATTTTCTAGTACCACAATAAAACTAATGACCAAAATAGAGGGTTTTAGGTGAGTAAAAAGAAGTTTAAAAAAATTTAGTAGTAGTACCTTATAATTACAATAAGTACCGCAAAATTCTCAAGTTGCAAAATAAAATGAATTATCAAAATATATGCTTTTAGGTAAGTAAAGAGAAGTTTCAAAAAAATTTGGTAGTAGTACCTTATGATTATATGAAGTACCGCAATATTTTCTAGTACCAAAATAAAATTAATTACCAAAATAGAGGGTTTTAGGTGAGTAAAAGGACGTTTGAATAATTTACTAGTAGTACCTTATAATTACAATCAGTACCGCAATATTCTCAAGTTGCAAAATAAAATTAGTTACCAAAATATATGATTTTAGGTAAGTAAAAAGAAGTTTAAAAAAATCTTAGTAGTAGTACCTTATGATCACAATTAGCACCACAATATTCTTTAGTAACAGAAATAAAATTAGTTTCCTAAATAAATGTTTTTAAATGCATATGTAGTACCAAATCCACCAGTACGTCTATTGTTGATATAAATAAATTGTTGCCACACACACAAAAACATAGAAGCAATCGATTATAGTTAATTTTAGGACCTGTGACCCAAAAGCCAATCACAGTACAGAATACAAATTACAAGTAGTACCAAAAATCAAGTTATTTTCAAACCGTTTTTTTACCTATGTGGTACTGGATCAGTACCTTTCTTAGAAACACAAATACAGAAATATTTAAAAATTAAAAAACACAAAAAAGATGGTACCAATATCTAAGGAAGGTACAAATTTGTAAAGCGAAATTGTTGCCCTACTTTCTATGCAAATTTCCTCAATAGTAACATGGTGAGATATGTTGGCACCAATGTAGATATTGTCAACTTATTGATCTCAATGATAAATAATAATTTAAACATTTAGCCTTAAAATTAATAATTTTATGTGACACCCAATGGCCTTACCTGGCAAGATAAGAATTCTTATAAATCAACAAATTCTGATAATATAAACTAATAGTCGCCATGTCTTTATCCAGTGCCGTTTTGAGTCATCTCACTCCTGTATTAGGGCCATTTGTTACTATAATCCTCACAACATTCATAATAATTCTCCAGAATAGCATTGTAGGTCCCTTTTATGGTTCAATTAACGTCCCGACTTGCCAACTACATGCAAGGTACGATTTCGTGGTTATAGGTGGAGGATCAGCAGGTAATATCTCCATCTAAAAACAAACGTACCATTTTGCCTAATTCCCTCAACAGGTGCTGTTCTTGCTAACAGATTGAGTGAAGTTTCCAATTGGACAGTACTTCTTCTTGAAGCTGGCGGCAACGACAATGATGTTGTAACCCAAATACCAATGACTACCAATTTCCTTCAGTTAAGCGAAATCGATTGGCAATACAAAACCCAACCACAAGGCGACACTTGTTTAGGTTAGTACCAAAATTAAGTGTTCTAGACAAAGTCAAAACAATTATTCCAGCTATGGTTAATGGACGATGTAACTGGCCTCGAGGTAAAATTATTGGTGGTTCTTCCACTCTAAACAACATGTTGTATGTTAGAGGCAACAAAAAAGATTACGACGAATGGGAAAATTTGGGTAACACAGGTTGGGGGTACGAAAACGTTCTCGAGTACTTCAAGAAATCCGAAAACAATCGCAATCTCTCTTTAATAGGACAGTACCATAACGATGCAGGACTTCTAACAGTTTCTGATCCTCCATACAAAACTCCGTTGGCAGACGCTTTTATTTTAGCAGGTCAACAATTGGGTTATGACAACATCGATGTGAACGGACCACAACAAATTGGTTTCACCCAACCTCAAGGTACTATCCGAGATGGTACTCGCTGTTCTACTGCTAAGGCATTTTTGAACCCAATTAGATCACGCAAGAACCTTCACGTGGCCTTAAACGCGTTCGTAACCAAAATCGTTATTGATCCTGTAACGAAAATTGCAACGGGTGTCCAGTTTAAACGAAACGACATCAACCACGTTGTTACTGCTACTAAAGAAGTGGTACTTTCGGCAGGTACCATCAATTCGCCTCAAATTTTGATATTATCAGGAATTGGAATGGCAGCTGATCTCAATCCCTTAGGGATTAACGTGATCAGTAACTTAAAAGTAGGTTACAATCTTCAAGACCACATCAGTTTAGGAGCTATGACTTACGTTATCAACAAACCGGATTCAATGACTCTTGAAAAAACGTTTTCGGTGGCTTCATTGGGTCAATACACTACCACCCGTGATGGTCCTTTGACTATTAAGGGTACAATTGAAGGTTTGGGGTTTGTCGCAACAAAATACGTTAATGCCAGTGAAGATTATCCTGATGTAGAATTACATTTTCTTTCAACATCAATTAATTTTGATTATGGATTGCAAATGAGACGAGTTATAGGATTAACACAAGATTTCTATAACACAGTGTTTCGTCCAATTGAAAAAAACCCTACTTGGAGCATGTTTCCGACTCTTCTTCGTCCAAAGAGTCGCGGTTTCATCAAAGTAGCATCTACCAACCCCATGGTACCACCCTTAATCTATCCGAATTATTTCAAAAATCTCGACGATATGAAAGTGTTGATTGCAGGTGTCAAGTTTGTTATGAAAATGAGTCAAACTCAAGCTTTTCAAGAATATGGAAGTACTTTGGTTAAATTTCCACAATGTAGTCATATCAAAGAAGATTCTGATGAGTACTATGAGTGTATGATTAGACTTTTTACTGCCACTGTTTATCATCCTGTGGGAACTTGCAAGATGGGTTCAGATTCAGATCCTGATGCTGTCGTTGAATTTCGATTAAGAGTACGAGGCATTCAGAGATTACGAGTCATTGACGCATCCATCATGCCAAACATAGTGAGTGGAAATACTAACGCCCCCACTATTATGATAGCCGAAAAAGGTGCCGACATGATTAAAACAGATTGGCCATCAACCCCATGACGAAACCATAGATAGTAGTACCAAAAAATGTTTCCAAAAATTTTGTATAATTGTCTCTTTTCCATCATAACTTTAATACAGAAGATACTTGTTGGTATGACTTTTTTTCCAAAATCCTCTTTTACCTTACAGTACTGATAGTTCCAAAACAAATTATCATAGTTAACATGTCAAAACGTGACACTCTATTGAAAGTGTGCAACACTAATTGCGTTACGTACACTTGAAGAAAAAACCCACCAAAGTCGTACCGAAGCAAAACTGATATTGAGGGAAAAACCAAAGAATAGGGGACTTTTAAGATTTCTACTTTTTGAAAAACACTTTGAGCAAATGATTTTATTAAGTGCAAAAAGCTTTGGTAGTACCAAGAAACTGTTTGTGCTTTACTGGAAATAGTTTAAACTATAAGAGTACTAAAAGCAATATACGAGATGTAGATGTGGATAGTAGAAAAAATCAACCAAAGTAGTACCGCAAGAAAAGTGGCACTGAAGTAATTTGAGTAGTACTTGTCTTGAATTTTAGGGTTAGAATAGTTCATCAAAGCTTTAAGCAAGTACTAGTACTGACATTGAGAGTCAGCACAATAGACGATTTTTGTAATTAAAAGATAGTACTTTACTTATTTACAATTGAAAGTAGCAACAATTAACTTTATTATTAATGTGGTACTACGTCAATCAGCATTTTTATTGCAAACCTAAAACGATTGTTGCTACAAGTATGACCAATGTAGTATAACCAGTAGTGAGATGTTATAAAAATAATTTTCATTTCTAGCTTAACTGTTAATGTACAAAGTACCGAATTCTTCATTCGAAATATTGGTACTTGCAAGATATTGCTAACTCGGAAGTGCGATTGGAGTGCAAAAATATGTGAAACAAAGAATGAGGAACTGAAAAAAACAGCGGTGATGAGAAATTTGGATTATCAACAACTTCAATATTAACTAAAAATGTAGTACCAGTAGTACCAAAAACCAAATAATTGCTGCTATTTATATTGTGCTACATTATTCAGTACCTTTACTGTACATGTAACAGATTATTGATATTAATACAAAAAAAGAAAATGTTTTAGCAGAAGAACGTTCTGAAAAAGGTAGTACCGATACCTGTAGGCAATAAATTGCAGTTGTTTTCCCGTTTTTTCTCTTTTCCTATGTGTATAATATAACGATAATGCAGACAGTGTCACAGTAAATGGTAGTTGCATTTACGTGGTGTGAACTGGAAGTAAGGTTGCAATTGTTGCAAAGGTCAAAGTTGAAATACTTTTATTATTGGTAGTTGCAGTACTGAATCATTTAATATGTCAATTAATTTTAAGTATTCTTAGTGTATTCTGTTTAAGAAAGTAGAATTATTTAGTTGTAAAATGGTAAGTACTAATACTAAAAATCACACAGTAGCGAGTAGTACCACAAATTAATTTTGACTATGTGGTACTATTACTAATTTGAAATAATACTAAAAAAATTATAGAAACTTTAAAACGTCCTTTTTATATATGTAGTACTAAGTAAATCAGTACCTTTGTAGTAGACGTATAGCGCCTGTTGGTACCAACTTTAAAAGTGTAAATATTTTAATTGGAAAAATTTATGAAATTTTTTTACTGACATTGAAAGCAATACAATTCAGTTCCAACTAGTACCAAAATATTATCAATTTGATTTTCTGCATAGACCATACAAATATGCCAAAAATTTGGTTATCCACAAACCGAATAAAACAGATCAAAGCAAAGATGAGGCGTTTGAATGACAACCAGTCGCAGTACTAACTAGAAATGTGGTACCTAAAAAATGTCTAAAATCCTCTTTTACCTTACAGTACTTACAGTTGAAAAACAAATTATCACAGCTAACATGTTGAAGCGTAACACTCTATTAAAATTGTGCAACACTAATTGCGTTACATACACTTAAAGAAAAAAACAACCAAAGTCGTACCAAAGCACAACTAATACTGAAAGTAAAACCAAAGACTAGAGAACTTTTAAGCTTTTTACTTTTAGGCAAACACTTTAAGCAAATGATTTTATTAAGTGCAAAAAAGGTTTCGGTAGTACCAAAAAACTGTAAAGGTTTGTGCTTTACTGGAGAGAGAGAGAACTGTAATAGTACTAAAAGAAATATAGATGTGGACAATAGAAAAAATTAACCAAACTGGTACTGAAGTAATTTGAGTAGTACCTGCCTTAAATTTTATAGTTAAAAATAGTTGGTCAAAGCTTTAAGCAAGTAGCAAATTTCGAAAAATGACTTAAAAGTACTAGTACCGACATTGAAACTCAGCACAATAGACAATTTTTGTAATTGGAAGATATGGTACTTTACTTACAATTGAAAGTAGCAGCAACAAATAGGTTCCTCAATTAATTTTATTATTCATATGGTACTACCTCAAACAGTATTTTCATTGCAAACTTAAAGCAATTTTTGCTACAAGTATCAACAATGTAGTTACAACCTGCATTACGATATTATAAAAATAATTTTCATTTCTATGTTAACTGTTAATGTACAAAGTACTGAATTCTTCATTCAAAATATTGGTACTTGCAAGATATTGCTAACATAGAAGTGCCAATAGAGTTAAAAACATGTAAAACTAAGATAGTGGAACTGAAGAAGACGGCGATGATCAGAAATTTGGATTATCAACAACTCTAATATTAACTAAAAATGTAGTACCAGTAGTACCAAAAGTCAAGTGATTGCTGCTGTTTATGTTGTAGGACATTATTCAGTACCTTTACTGTACATGTAATAGATTGTTGATATTAATACAGAAAGTGAAAATATTTTAGCTGAAAAACGTTCTGAAGAAGGTAGTACCAAAATCTGTATACCAGAAATTGGAGTTATTTTCCCGTTTTTCTCTCTCTCTTCACATGTGTATAATATAACAATAATGTAGGCAGTGTCACAGTAAATGTTAGCTGCATTTACGTGATGTGAAGTGGAAGTGAGGTTACAATTGTTGCAAAGGTCGAAGTTGAAAGACTTTGATTATTGGTAGTTGCAGTACTGAATGATTTAGTATGTCAATAAATCTTTATAAGGATTCTCACTGTTACTGTTTGAGAAAGTATAATTATTTAGCTGCAAATAGTAAGTACTAATATTAAAAATTGCAGTAGCGAGTAGTACCACAAATTAATCTTGACCATGTGGTACTATTAATAATTTGAAATAATACTAAAAAAATTAAAGAAACTTTAAATTGTCTTTTTTATGTATGTAGTACCAGATAAATCAGTATCTTTGTAGTAGACATTTAGCGCCTATTGGTACCAAATCTAAAAGTGTAAATATTTTAATTAAAATCATATATTAACAAAATTCTACTGACATTGAAAGCAGTACGTTTTAGTTCCCACTAGTACCAAAAATGTTATCAATTTGTTTTTCTACCTTGACCATACAATATCCCCTAACTGTAGTACCAAAAATAAAACAATTTTTAAATAAATACTTTTACCTACACACGTGGTAGTACTCAAAGTATTGCTGAAACTGAAAGGAAGTTAGTTTTCCAATTTCTGCCGTCTCAACCAAGAGATAAAAGTACTTAAGCCACCATAGTAGAGTTGCTTTTAGATGTGGTGTATTCGAAACTGAAAAGGAACTAAAATTTTGATCCTCAATAGACAGCCAAAACTCGTTTTTATATTTGTGGAACTGAATCAATTAGTACCTCTCTTGTAGGTACAAGTATTTAGATAAAAATAAAAAATAGAAAAGTGGTACCGATTTTGAAAAAATCGAGATTCAGTTTGAAACTTCTGCTAAACTGTTGGCTTACTTTCTAGGTTGTCTAGACAACAAGTCTAAAGATGTTGTCAACAATGTAGAAATTGTATGCTTACAGCTCTCAAGGATAAATAAAAACATTTACAAGAACTAGCAAGATCAAGATGGATCAAATTTATTTAAAAAAATATTGTCAATGTAACTAAAGCAAAACAATAGTTAACAACAAATGACGCGATAAGAATCTTTATAAAAGATCAAGTTTTGATCAAAAGAGATAATAGTCATCATGTCTTTGCTGAGTACCGTTTTAGGTCCTCTCAGTCCCATATTGGGGCCACTTCTTCCTGTTATCATCACAACATTGACGCTTCTTCAAAATGTCATCGTGGGTCCTTTTTACGGACCAATTGACGTTCCGACTTGGCAATTACGTTCAAGTTACGATTTCGTGATCATCGGAGGAGGATCAGCAGGTGATACCACCATCCAAAGACCAAACCATTTTTTCTAATTCCGTTAACAGGTGCAGTTCTTGCCAACAGATTGAGCGAAGTTTCCAATTGGAAAGTTCTTCTTCTTGAAGCTGGCGGTAACGACAATGATATTGTCACCCAAATTCCAATGACGGCCCATTATCTTCAATTAAGTTCAGTCGATTGGCAGTACAAAACCCAACCACAAGGCGACACTTGTTTAGGTTAGTACCAAAATTAAGCGTTAGAGATAAAAAAAAAATTTACAGCCATGGTTGATGGACGATGTAACTGGCCTCGAGGTAAAATTATTGGAGGTTCTTCAATCCTGAACTATATGCTGTATGTGAGAGGCAACGAAAAAGATTATGACGAATGGGAAAATATGGGTAACACAGATTGGGGGTACGACAATGTCCTCGAGTACTTTAAGAAATCCGAAAACAATCGAAATCCCTCTTTAATAGGACAGTACCATAACGATGCGGGACTTCTAACAGTTTCTGATCCTCCATACAAAACTCCGTTGGCAGACGCTTTTATTTTAGCAGGTCAACAATTGGGTTATGACAACATCGATGTGAACGGACCACAACAAATCGGTTTCACCCAACCTCAAGGTACTATCCGAGATGGTACTCGCTGTTCTACCGCTAAGGCATTTTTGAACCCAATTAGATCACGCAACAACCTTCATGTGGCCTTAAACTCTTTCGTGACAAAAATCGTTATTAATCCTGTAACGAAAATTGCAACGGGTGTCCAGTTTAGACGAAACGGCATAAACCACGTTGTTACTGCTACTAAAGAAGTGGTACTTTCGGCAGGTACCATCAATTCGCCTCAAATTTTGATATTATCAGGAATTGGAATGGCAGCTGATCTCAATCCCTTAGGGATTAACGTGATCAGTAACTTAAAAGTAGGTTACAATCTTCAAGACCACATCAGTTTAGGAGCTATGACTTACGTTATCAACAAACCGGATTCAATGACTCTTGAAAAAACGTTTTCGTTGGCTTCATTGGGTCAATACACTACCACCCGTAATGGTCCTTTGACTATTAAGGGTGGAGTTGAAGGTTTGGGGTTTGTCGCAACAAAATACGTTAATGCTAGTGAAGATTATCCCGATATAGAATTACATTTCGTTTCAACTTCTGTTAATTTCGACTATGGTTTGCAACTCAAACAAGTTCTAGGATTAACACAAAATTTCTATGACGCAGTCTTTCGTCCTATTGAAACCAAGCCTGTTTGGAGTGCGTCTCCGACACTTCTTCGTCCAAAAAGTCGCGGTTTCATCAAAGTAATATCTACCAATCCTATGGTACCACCCTTAATCTATCCGAATTATTTCGAAAATTTCGATGATATGAAAGTGTTGATTGAAGGTGCTAAATTTGTAATGGAAATGAGTCAAACAGAAGCTTTTCAAGACTATGACAGTACTTTTGTGAAAATTCCTCAATGTGATCATATCGAAGAAGGTAGTGATGAGTACTATGAGTGTATGATCAGACTCTTTACTGCTACTCTTTATCATCCGGTGGGTACTTGCAAGATGGGTCCAGATTCCGATCCTGATGCTGTTGTCGATTCTCGATTAAAGGTACGAGGCGTCCAGAGGTTACGAGTCGTTGACGCATCCATCATGCCGAACATAGTGAGTGGGAATACTAACGCCCCAACTATTATGATAGCCGAAAAAGGGGCTGACATGATTAAAGCAGATTGGCCCTAAACCATTACAGGCTCCGTCAATTTCCTGACAAAATCGTAGATATATAATTTCAAGCAGTACTGAAGAAATGTAAGATTTTTGTAAATTTGTTGTAATATTTTCTCTGTTAGTAGTTCAATATAGTTTGGTTTCCTCGTTAGTGTTCCTTTTGTAATTTCATATCCTTTTTTATCTTATAGTACTCTCATTCTCAAGGCAAAGTATACTAAAAAGGATTTTGTAAACTTGGCCAGAAGCAACAATAATGTCGATACGTACAGCTAAAGAAAGAAACAACCAAAGTAGTACCGAAACAAAAGTGATACTGAAATAAAGACACACAATAAAGGCAAATTCTTTGTTTATTGCAATACAAAACGGTTAATAACTTCTTGCAAGAATCATCTAAACTCCCCACTCCCCACTGTTTTCACCTACAAAGAAGGACAATTATCTTCGCCTGACTGTAAGATTGTGTTGTCTGCTAAAGAGGTTAGTGTATAATAGAAGAAATATAAATATAGGCATTTGAAAAAAATAATCAAAGCAGTACCGAAATATAAGTGGTACTGAAATTAAAACTGCGCTAGTAGCTGCAATCAATCTGAGAAAATACTGAACTCCGCTGACTAGAAACAGCTGAAGGAAAAACTAACTAAAGTGGTACCGAAAAAATTAGTAATAATTCAAGTGGTACTAAAGCTAGAATAGTGTTAGTGAACGTGAACAATTTGAGTAAGTATGGAGTCTTATTGTAAATATAAACCCAGTTTATAATTCTTTCAGAGTAGTACCTGAATATGTGTTAGATATATTCATTAAAAAAATACTGAAGCAATTGGAATTTTGTAGACTTGACAGAAGGAATATAATTATTGATATTTGTACCTTAAGAAGAAATCAACCAAAGTCGTACCGGAACAAAAATGGCAATAATCGTAGTAGTACCGAGAAAAATTGGTACTGAAGTTAGAATCGTATTAGTAAAGGTGAGAAAATTGAGCAAATATCGAGTCTCATTGAGGGTATAAACTCAGCTTATAATTTGTACAAAGTAGTACCTGAATAGATGTTAGATATATTCATTAAAAGAAATGGTAAAGCAATTAGAATTTTGTGGACTTAAAAGAAGCAACACTATTATTGATATTTGCAGCTATAGAACAAATCAACCAAAGTCGTACTTGAAAGAAAGTGGTAATAATAGAAGTAGTACCAAAAAAAATTGGTACTGAAGTTAAAACCGTTTTAGTGAAGGTGAGCAAAATAAATAATATAAAGTCTCATTGAAGATATAAGCTCAGCTTATGATTTCTCGAAAGTAGTACCTAAATAGGTGTTAAATATTTCATTAAATAAAATACTGAAACAATTAGAACTTTTTGGACTTGACCGAACAAACATTATTATCCATATTTCCAGCTATAGAAAAAATCAACCAAAGTCGTACCGGAACAAAAGTGGTAATAATCAAAGTAGTAGCGAAAAAATTAGTACTTAAGTTAGAATCGTATTAATAAAGGTAACAAAATTTTGCAAATATCGAGTCTCATTGAAGGTATGAACCCAGCTTATGAGTTCTTGAAAGTAGTACCTAAATAGGTGTTAGATATATTCATTAAAAAAATACTGAAGCAATTAGAATTTTGTGAACTTAACAGAAGCAACACTATTATCGATATTTGCAGCTTAAGAAAATATGAATCAAAGTCGTACCAGGACAAAACTGGTAATAATATAAGTAGTACCGAAAAAAATGGTACTGAAGTTAGAATCGTTTTAGAGGAGGTGAGCAAATTGAGTAAACATCAAGTCTCATTGAAGGTATGGGCCCAGCTTATAATTTCTCGAAAGTAGTACCTAAATAGGTGTTAAATATTTCATTAAAAGAAATACTAAAACAATTACAACTTTTTGGACTAGACCGAACAAACATTATTATTCATATTTCCAGCTATAAAAAAAATCAACCAAAGTCGTACCGGAACAAAAGTGGTAATAATCGAAGTAGTACCAACAAAAATTGGTACTGAAGTTAGAATAAAGGTAAGAAAATTCAGCAAATATCGAGTCTCATTGAGGGTATAAACACAGCTTACGAGTTCTTGAAAGTAGTACCTAAATAGGTGTTAGATAAATTCATTAAAAAAATAGTGAAGCAATTAGAACTTTGTGAACATAATAGAAGCAACACTATTATCGATATTTGCAGCTTAAGAAAATATGAACCAAAGTCGTACCAGAACAAAACTGTTAATAATATCAAAGAAAATGGTACTGAAGTTAGAATCGTTTTAGAGAAGGTGAGCAAGTTGAGTAAATCTCGAGTATCATTGAAGGTATAAGCCCAGCTTATGATTTCTCGAAAGTAGTACCAAAATAGGTGTTAGATATATTTATTAAAAGAAATACTGAAACAATTAAAACTTTTTGGTCTTAACAGAACCAACATTATTATCGATATTTCCAGCTATAGAAATCAACCAAAGTCGTACCAAAACAAAAGTGGTAATAATCGAAGTAGTACCAAAAAAAATTGTACTGAAGTTAGAATCGTATTATTAAAAGTAAGAAAATTAACGATTGAGTCTCATTGAGGGTATAAACCCAGCTTATGAGTTCTTGAAAGTAGTACCTAAATAGGTGTTAGATATATTCATTAAAAAAATACTGAAGCAATTAGAATTTTGTGAACTTAACAGAAGCAACACTATTATCGATATTTGCAGCTTAAGAAAATATGAACCAAAGTCGTACCAGAACAAAATTGTTAATAATAGAAGTAGTACCAAAGAAAATGGTACTGAAGTTAGAATCGTTTTAGAGAAGGTGAGCAAATTGAATAAATATCGAGTGTCATTAAAGGTAAAGCCCAGCTATAATTTCTCGAAAGTAGTACCTAAATAGATGTTAGATACATTCATTAAAAGAAATACTGAAATAATTAGAACTTTTTGGGCTTGACAAAACCAACAGTATTATCGTTATTTCCAGCTATAGAAAAAATCAACCAAAGTCGTACCGAAATAAAAGTGACAATACTCAAAGTAGTACAGAAAAAAATTGGTACTGAAGTTAGAATCGTATTAATAAAGATAAGAAAATTGAGCAAATATCGAGTGTCATTGAGGGTATAAACCCAGCTTATGATTGCTTGAAAGTAGTACTCGAATAGGTGTTAGATATAATCATTAAAAGAAATACTGAAGCAATTAGAATTGTCTGGGCCTGATAAAACCAACACTATTACCAATATTTCTAGCTATAGAAAAAATCAACCAAAGTCGTACCGGAACTAAAATGGTAATAATCGAAGTAGTACCCAAAAAAATTGGTATTAAAGTAAGAATCGTATTAATAAAGATAAGAAAATTGAGCAAATATCGAGTCTCATTGAGGCTATAAACCTAACTTATGATTTCTGGAAAGTAGTACCTGAATAGGTGTTAGGTATATTTGTTAAAAAAATACTGAAACAATTAGAATTTTGTGGACTTAACAGAACCAACACTATTACCGATATTTCTAGCTATAGAAAAAATCAACCAAAGTCGTGCCGGAACTAAAATGGTAACAATCGATGTAGTACCGAGAAAAAGTGATACTAAAGTTGAAATTGCCTTATTAAAAGCGAATAATTTGAGAAAATAACAAGATTTACTGAGCGAATAAATCGAGTAGCTGATTTCCTCCAAGTGGTACCTAAATAGATTGAAAAGAAAAAACCCACTGGTTCAATTATGTGGGAATTGCAACAATTATGTAAAAACAACTAGAAAAAACAAGAAAAACCAGAAATTGAACAATTTTTTTTTTAAATTATAAAATTACAGTGAACAGAGATAACTAATTCAAATATTGGCAGGTGCGAAGACGTACAGTAGGTCGTTTTTCTTCGTTTCGTGGTTAACGCAGACTCTTCACCGGTTCTTGCAGTTGTGAAGACAGGTTTTGTCCACGTTCTAATTGTCAAAGAATCAGTAGCCTTCGCGTGGCCACAGACATTGTATAACTTTAATCATATTCGTGTAAACATTCAGGTCAAAGTTTTATTCTAAAATTATCATGTAAAAATACAACCTTAGTACATTAGAACGTGTTAACATCTTCAATTACCAACCGGATACCAGCGTGACACTACAGTTTTGTTAAGTTTTGAGTCCTCAAACTCACCCAATTTTCGAAATATTTCCACAGGTAAGTGTTGATGTTAATTAAAGATAGAACAACTCAAAATTCTAATTTTTTTTACAAAAACTTACCGCGATTTCAAAAAGTTGACCAACTATCATACAAACACACCTGTAAGGTATGTTGCCTACTTTGCTGAAGAATTTGACGTAATAATTCATAGAAAACATTTAGGAAAGAACTTAATTTTTTTTTGTAAATTTAGCAACTCCTGAAAGTGGTGCAATTACCTTCATAACGTTGTTGTAAAATAATTAGAAATAATAATTTTCTTGTCCAGGAACAATGGAGTGTCCTTTAGGAATTTCCGAGCCTTGTCCCGGAACCGCTACTGGAGTTTCCGGCCATTTGTTTCTTACCCTCATCAATGCTTTAATGGCCTCAAAATGCGCAATCAATTCTAGAACTAATTATCCAACCGATTACGCATCTTCACTCAACGACCAAGACGAATTCGATTTTATTATAGTAGGTGGTGGTTCTTCAGGATCAGTAGTTGCTAATAAACTTTCAGAAAATCCTAATTGGAAAATTTTACTTCTAGAAGCAGGCAATTATCCATCATTAACAACAGAAGTAAGTTAACAATAAAATAAAAACAAAAATAACTTTGCTTCTTAAAGATACCAAGTTTACTCTTCAGCTTACAAGAAACCGAAGAAGATTGGCAATATTTAACAGAACCTTCCAAGAATGGCTGTTTAGGAACAAAAGACGGTAGATGTCACTGGCCTAGAGGCAAAGTGTTGGGAGGTTGCAGCACTATTAACGCCATGCTTTACGTTAGAGGCAACAAAAGAGATTACGACCAATGGGCTTCTGAAGGTAACCAAGGTTGGGATTTTGATAGCATAGAAAATTTTTTCAAGCTATCAGAAAATTTGCAAGTCAATTTAGAGAATGAAGAAAATTTCGGTCGTGAAGGCCCCCAACCATTGACCAAATACCAATGCGAGGAACCGCTAATAGAAAGTTTAGTTCAAGCAACTACTCGATTGGGTTATCCTCTTTCAAATCAAGGAACCTACTTGGGTTATTACGATAGTCTTATGACTATAGAAAAAGGTGTTCGAGCTAACACTGCGAAAACTTTCTTAGGTAAAATCCAAAATAGAGAAAATTTGAAAGTAGCTCTCAACTCGATGGTCGAAAACTTAATAGTGGACGAAACCAAAACGGCACGAGGTGTAACTGTTGGGATAGGAACCAAAAAAATCAGTCTCAAAGCAAGAAAAGAAATAATAGTTTCAAGTGGTGCCATAAACACGCCACAACTTCTGATGTTATCAGGAATAGGTCCAAGAAACCACCTCGAATCTTTAGGGGTTAAAGTAATCCAAGATTTAGAAGTGGGGAAAAACTTGCAAGATCACGCAACTTTTGTTGGATTATTCGTAGCTCTTTCTGATTCTGCTGTAATAATCCACAATTTTCTAGATGAATTCTATAAATATTTTATGCACCAAGAAGGTCCTTTTGCAAAAATCAGCATTACCAACCTCCTTGGTTTCATTAACACTAAAAACGATTCGATTTATCCCAACATACAGATGCACCATGCCCTCGCGAAAAAGAACGATCCTTACTTACTTCCAACAATGTTAAGAATTTTCGGTTTTAAAGAAGAAACAGCTGCCAGTTATTTGCTTGCTAATCAACTATCGCATACTCTCAATATCATGCCGACACTTTTAAATCCTAAATCACGTGGCAAAATTGAATTGAAATCGACAGATCCTTTGGATAAGCCAAAAATTTTTGCGGGATATTTCGATGAAAATGAAGATCTCGAAGTGATGCTGGAAGGAATTAGGTTTGTTGAAAAATTGTTGGAAACACCTGAATTTCGAAAGCATGATGCTAGAATTGTTGAATTGAGGATACCTGGTTGTGATAGTTTCGAGTTTCGAAGTGATGATTATTGGAAATGTTCTTTGAAACATTTGGCGACTTCTATTTATCATCCGGTTGGTACTTGTAAGATGGGGCAGAAGATCGAAGAAGGGGCAGTGGTTGATTCCAGATTGAGGGTTCATGGGGTTGATAAATTGAGGGTGATTGATGCGTCGATTATGCCGAATATAGTGAGTGGTAATACCAATGCGCCATGTTTGATGATTGGGCAGAAAGGGGCGGCCATGATTATAGAAGATTGGGAGAATCGACATGAAGAGCTTTAAAATTATATGCGATTTGTATCAATTTGTGATGGTGTAACTTATTTTTTTAAATAAATTTTTTTAATTGAGTTTATCGTTCCTTTATTCTATATCTGTTCTTCTTCTTCATTTCTTCTCTTTCTTTCCAAATTTGTTAAATCTTTCAACTTTGCACTTTTCACCACCACATATTTCTATGAACACTTACAGACCAAAAAATATTCTGAGTTTTCTTCTATATTGAATGAGTAATTCTTCTATTTCTTCATTTCAATTTTTTTGACTTATTACACCTTTGAATCACAATTACGTTTCTCGGTAAAATTACAGCTCTAGGTTTAAGATTTTTTAAAAGAGTTTTAGTTTTTTCTCATATCCTCAAATTATTTTCATCGCAATGAAGTTCTAAAAATCAATTCTTCTAATTTTTGCAGAAAATCTTCACTATGCTCAAATTATCCTTTTTATTCTTAATCGTTTTGTATGCGTGTTTTCTTCACATCAATATCTTTTCTCCCTGAAATGTTTGATATATTCCGCTCTTTTCTTCTTTTGAAGATGGTTTGTTAACCATTGAAGACTCTTCTGCCTTTTTCTACATTTCTAGAATCTTCTGAGTATATCAAAATTATCACGCTAATTTTATTGTTTCTTCTTTTTTTCTTTGCATTATTACCTTTTGTTCAATCTATCAGTTTCTTCTTAAATTTCCAAACTTTCTTCACTAAAAATTGAGAAAAATTCTTACAGTTCTCACAGAAGTCTCCAGGTTTTCTTCCCTGCACCATTTTTAAAATTGTCTTCTTCTTTTTTAATCTATTCTAGATCTCATGTTTCTTCTTTTTCTTCGTACTGACATTATATCTGCTTAATACGTCTTATTTCCACAATTCTTTTATCGATCATCCATTCAACCTTTTGGCATTTAGTTCAGTTATTCATTTCTTCTGATTTGGTTTCTTCTCAAATTTTCTAACTTCTTTCTTCACATCAGAATTCCAAAGCATTTTTTTATTTTTTGCAAAAAAACTTCTCACTTTGTTTTATTTCGTTACACTTACGTTATTTTCTTCATTTTTCAACCATTTTAAACCTTCCAAAGTATTTTCCTTTCTTCACCCAAACATCTTCTTTCCTCAATATATTTGTTGGTTTAATTATTTTTATTGTTAACATTTTAGTTTCAATATTTTGTGTTTAAGGATCATCAAATTTCTTCAATAAATTTATCGTCACCTTCTTTCATTAGTTTTCCCTTCCTTTCTTCTTTTATAGATGCCTTATTAAAGATTTTTGTATTTTTTACCTACATTTCTATATCAAAGTTATCACGCTACTTTTATAGTTTCGTCTTTATTAAATTTACTGTCTCTTGGTTAAATCTATCTCAGTTTCTTCTTAAATTTCCGAAATTTCTTCACTAAAAATTCAAAAGTTTTTCTACATTTTTCATAACAGTCTGCTCTATTTGGAGTTTCTCCCATGCACCATTTTCAAAATTATCTTCTTCCTTCTTTAATCTATTCTAGATCTCGGGTTTCTTCTTTTTCTTCATATCGACATTTGATTTGCTTGATACGTCTTATGGCTGCAATTCTTTTATCGATCATCCATTTAACTTTATGTTCTTTAGTTTACTTATTCATATCTTCTGTTTTATTTTCTTCAACTCCTTTCTTCACCTTAGAATTTTAAGGCAATTTTTAATTTTTTGCAAAAAATCTTCCACTTAGTTTTATTTCGTTACATTAACGTTATTTTATTCATTCTTGAATCATTTTAAACTTTCAATATATTTTCTAATCTTTACCTAAACATCTTCTCTCCTCGATATATTTGTTGGTTTAATTATTTCTATTGTTAACCTTTTAGTTTCGTTATTTCCTTTTTAAGGATCATCAATTTTCTTCAATAAATTTATCGTCACCTCCTTTCATTAATTTTTCGCTTCTTTCTTCTTTTGTAGATTGTTATTAAAAATTCTTCTATTTTTCTCTACATTTCTATATCAAAGTTATCACGCTACTTTTATAGTTTCTTCTTTACTAGATTTACTATCTCTTGGTGAAATTTGTATCAGTTTCTTCTTAAATTTCCAAAATTTCTTCACTAGAAATTGAAGTCTTTCTACAGTTTTCATAGAAGTCTGCTCTATTTGGGGTTTATTCCCTGTACCATTTTCAGAATTGTCTTCTTCCTTCTTAAATCTGTTCTAGATCTTAGGTTTCTTCTTTTTCTTCATATCGATATTTTATCTGCTTGATACGTCTTATGGCTGCAATTCTTTTATCGATCATCCATTTAACTATAAGTCCTTTAGTTTACTTATTCATATCCTCGGTTTTACTTTCTTCAGCTCTTTTCTTCACATCAGAATTCTAAAGCAATTTTGTATTTTTTGCAAAAAAATTTCTAAATTGTTTCATTTCGTTACACTTCCATTAATTTCTTCATTCTTCAACAATCTTAAACTTTCAACATATTTTGCATTCTTCACTTGAACATCTTCTCACCTCGATATATTCATTGGCACAATGATATTTGTATTATTAACCTTCTAGTTTCAGTATCTCCTTTTCAAGGATCATCAATTTTCTTCAATAAATTTATCGGCAACTTCTTCCATTAAAATTCGTCTCCTTTCTTCTTCTCTAGATGCATATTAACTTGTGAAGAATGTTCCATAATTCTCTTACAATTCTAAAGCCCTAACTACACAATAAAATTGTAACGCTACTTTTATAATTCTTTAGAATTTTCTTCATTCTTCTTAAACCTATTCTAGCTATCAGACTTCTTCTTCATTTAAGTTTCTTCATAGTGTTAGAAATCTGTTCTAAATAATTAAATCGACTTCTCCTTTAGTTTCACTATTCGTTTCTTCTCACACTTTTAAATAATTTTCTTAATTTTTAAAGACTTTCTTCAAAACATCCATTTTACTTGATGCATTTGAGGTCACTTTCATCCTTACTCTTAAGTTTCTTCTCTTAGTTTCGTTATTTTCTCCATAAATTTTAGCAACTTTCTTCTAACATTTCCAAAATAATTTCTTTAAAACTAAAATTTTGATATCATTATTAGAATTTTCCCAGCAGTTCCTCTACTTGGCTTTTTATGCACTCACTTATCTCTTAAAAAATATCTTTTAATAGGGTTTAAGCAATTTCAGGGACGCTACTGTCTTAGATTTTCTTTTTTAATATTAAACGAAGACACTGTTGCAGTTATAGTTAGAGATTATTAAGATTGAGAGTGCCTTAATCTAATTTCATAACTAAGAAGATTAATTAAAAAGTGCCCGCACACTAAAAGAATGTTTATCAGTTTTCACATAATAAAAAAATTAATTGACCACAAAAAAGAGAAAGTTTGCAATAAAAAAGCGTAATCAACAATCAACCATTAAAGAGTCACGTATATTGTTAAATTTTTTTCCGTCTAGTTACAATTGGGAACACGAAGAAACAAAAAATTTTGCCATCACCAACACCATTCATCACTCAAATTTCATCATCACGATTCCTATTTCTTCTACGTCTTCGATGTTTCTTCCCTTTCAAACGTTTTCTTCTAGACTCGTAAATTTGAAACTGCGACTTTTCCCTTTCGGTCATTTCTCGCCACATTTCGCCGCCGATTTTGGCCAATTGGGCCGCTCCCAAATTCAATGTCGGTGTAACTTTTTTGAATTCCATCAAAAAATTTATGAAAGGATTCCGAGAAGTTCCTATTTTCGGTGCTTGTAGGTCATTTAATAAATTTTCGGTCATCCGGACATTTCGGTTTCTTCTTTCATCATCGCTGGTAGAGGTGGGAGTAAAATCGTTGTTAAAACACATTTTCGTCGGCGTTTTCATCGCGATTTTGAGGATTGTGGTGTTGGGAAAAAGTCATGTCAAAAATTTTGACAGTTACTAGGATAAATAAAACAACAGGTGGTGGTGGTGGTGGCGTGGAGTACCGAGATCGAAACGGGTAATTGATGGAAATTAAAAGAGAAAGTCGATCGGTTGCTTAATGGAACTAACGTTACTTAATGTAAATGTTCAGAAATTATTGTAATTAATTATTACGCGTTTATGCCGCTCGGTAAATTTCTCAGTTATTAAAATTTTGAAGCATTCATGTTAAGTAAGGTAATTGATAGTTTTTGGAGAAGTTTTCGTGAAACTTACCATTTGGACATCTCATTTTAAGAAATGAAGGTTCAAAATCAAAATTTTTGACCAACAATAAAAATTACGAAAACAACAAAGCGTCAACGCTAGGTGAGATTATTGATCTAGAAGTTAAACCCACCATTGGGGCAACATATCAGTTTACGAAATAAAGATTCAAAGTCGAAATTTTTGACTAGCAATAAGAATTATGGAAACAAGTGTGGCAAATCGTTCTCATTAAGCGAGTTTATTGATCTACAAGTTAAACCCACCATTTGGGCAACATATCAGTTTAGGAACTAAAGGTCCAAAGTCAAAATTTTTGACCAAAAACAAGACTTATTGAAATAACCAGTTTAAAGCGTTGGTGCTAAGCGATATTATTAATCAACAAGTTAAACCCACCATTTGGGCAATATATCAGTTTACGAAATAAAGGCTCAAAGTCAAAATTTTTGACCAGCAATAAAAATTATGAAAGCAAGTGTGGCAAATCGTTCTCGCTAAGCGAGTTTATTGATCTACAAGTTAAACCCACCATTTGGGCAACATATCAGTTTAGGAACTAAAGGTCCAAAGTCAAAATTTTTGACCAAAAATAAGACTTATTGAAATAACCAGTTTAAAGCATTCGTGTTAAGCGATATTATTGATCAACAAGTTAAACCCACCCTTTGGGCGACATATCAGTTTACGAAATAAAGGTTCAAAGTCAAAATTTTTGACTAGCAATAAGAATTATGAAAACAAGTGTGATAAATCGTTCTCGCTAAGCGAGTTTATTGATCTACAAGTTAAACCCACCATTTGGGCAACATATCAGTTTAGGAACTAAAGGTCCAAAGTCAAAATTTTTGACCAAAAATAGGACTTATTGAAATAACCAGTTTAAAGCGTTCGTGCTAAGCGATATTATTGATCAACAAGTTAAACCCACCGTTTGGGCAACATATCAGTTTACGAAATAAAGGCTCAAAGTCAAAATTTTTGACTAGCAATAAGAATTATGCAAACAAGTGTGGCAAATCGTTCTCGCTAAGCGAGTTTATTGATCTACAAGTTAAACCCACCATTTGGGTAACATATCAGTTTAGGAACTAAAGGTCCAAATTCAAAATTTTTGACCAAAAATAGGACTCATAGAAATAACCAGTTTAAAGCGTTCGTGCTAAGCGATAATATTGATCAACAAGTTGAACCCACCATTTGGGCAACATATCAGTTTACGAAATAAAGGTTCAAAGTCAAAATTTTTGACAAGCAATAAGAATTAAGCAAACAAGTGTGGCAAGTCGTTCTCGCTAAGCGAGTTTATTGATATACAAGTTAAACCCACCATTTGGGCAACATATCAGTTTAGGAACTAAAGGTCCAAAGTCAAAATTTTTGACCAAAAATAGAATTTAATGAAATAACCAGTTTAAAGCGTTCGTGCTAAGCGATATTATTGATCAACAAGTTAAACCCACCATTTGGGCAACATATCAGTTTAGGAACTAAAGGTCCAAAGTCAAAATTTTTGACCAAAAATAGAATTTAATGAAATAACCAGTTTAAAGCGTTCGTGCTAAGCGATATTATTAATCAACAAGTTAAACCCACCGTTTGGGCAACATATCAGTTTACGAAATAAAGGCTCAAAGTCAAAATTTTTGACTAGCAATAAGAATTATGCAAACAAGTGTGGCAAATCGTTCTCGCTAAGCGAGTTTATTGATCTACAAGTTAAACCCACCATTTGGGTAACATATCAGTTTAGGAGCTAAAGGTCCAAAGTCAAAATTTTTGACCAAAAATAGGACTCATAGAAATAACCAGTTTAAAGCGTTCGTGCTAAGCGATATTATTGATCAACAAGTTGAACCCACCATTTGGGCAACATATCAGTTTACGAAATAAAGATTCAAAGTCAAAATTTTTGACAAGCAATAAGAATTAAGCAAACAAGTGTGGCAAGTCGTTCTCGCTAAGCGAGTTTATTGATATACAAGTTAAACCTACCATTTGGGCAACATATCAGTTTAGGAACTAAAGGTCCAAAGTCAAAATTTTTGACCAAAAATAGAATTTAATGAAATAACCAGTTTAAAGCGTTCGTGCTAAGCGATAATATTGATCAACAAGTTAAACCCACCATTTGGGCAATATATCAGTTTACGAAATAAAGGCTCAAAGTCAAAATTTTTGACCAGCAATAAAAATTATGAAAGCAAGTGTGGCAAATCGTTCTCGCTAAGCGAGTTTATTGATCTACAAGTTAAACCCACCATTTGGGCAACATATGAGTTTAGGAACTAAAGGTTCAAAGTCAAAATTTATGACCAAAAATAGGACTTAATGAAATAACCAGTTTGAAGCTTTCGTGCTAAGCGATATTATTGATCAACAAGTTAAACCCACCATTTGGGCAACATACCAGTTTAGGAACTAAAGGTCCAAAGTCAAAATTTTTGACCAAAAATAAGATTTATTGAAATAACCAGTTTAAAGCGTTCGTGCTAAACGATCTAGAAGTTAAACCCACCATTTGGGCAACATATCAGTTTAGGAACTAAAGGTCCAAAGTCAAAATTTTTGACCAAAAATAGGACTTATTGAAATAACCAGTTTAAAGCGTTCGTGCTAAGCGATATTATTGATCAACAAGTTAAACCCACCATTTGGGCAATATATCAGTTTACGAAATAAAGGCTCAAAGTCAAAATTTTTGACCAGCAATAAAAATTATGAAAGCAAGTGTGGCAAATCGTTCTCGCTAAGCGAGTTTATTGATCTACAAGTTAAACCCACCATTTGGGCAACATATGAGTTTAGGAACTAAAGGTTCAAAGTCAAAATTTTTGACCAAAGATAGGACTTATTGAAATAACCAGTTTAAAGCTTTCGTGCTAAGCGATATTATTGATCAACAAGTTAAACCCACCATTTGGGCAATATATCAGTTTACGAAATAAAGGCTCAAAGTCAAAATTTTTGACCAGCAATAAAAATTATGAAAGCAAGTGTGGCAAATCGTTCTCGCTAAGCGAGTTTATTGATCTACAAGTTAAACCCACCATTTGGGCAACATATGAGTTTAGGAACTAAAGGTTCAAAGTCAAAATTTATGACCAAAAATAGGACTTAATGAAATAACCAGTTTGAAGCTTTCGTGCTAAGCGATATTATTGATCAACAAGTTAAACCCACCATTTGGGCAACATACCAGTTTAGGAACTAAAGGTCCAAAGTCAAAATTTTTGACCAAAAATAAGATTTATTGAAATAACCAGTTTAAAGCGTTCGTGCTAAACGATCTAGAAGTTAAACCCACCATTTGGGCAACATATCAGTTTAGGAACTAAAGGTCCAAAGTCAAAATTTTTGACCAAAAATAGGACTTATTGAAATAACCAGTTTAAAGCGTTCGTGCTAAGCGATATTATTGATCAACAAGTTAAACCCACCATTTGGGCAATATATCAGTTTACGAAATAAAGGCTCAAAGTCAAAATTTTTGACCAGCAATAAAAATTATGAAAGCAAGTGTGGCAAATCGTTCTCGCTAAGCGAGTTTATTGATCTACAAGTTAAACCCACCATTTGGGCAACATATGAGTTTAGGAACTAAAGGTTCAAAGTCAAAATTTTTGACCAAAGATAGGACTTATTGAAATAACCAGTTTAAAGCTTTCGTGCTAAGCGATATTATTGATCAACAAGTTAAACCCACCATTTGGGCAACATACCAGTTTAGGAACTAAAGGTCCAAAGTCAAAATTTTTGACCAAAAATAAGATTTATTGAAATAACCAGTTTAAAGCGTTCGTGCTAAACGATCTAGAAGTTAAACCTACCATTTGGGCAACATATACGAAAAAAGGGTTCAAAGTCAAAATTTTTGACCAACAATAAAAATTATAAAATTAGGAATGAAACCGCAACTTGTTAATTGATCATTACAAAAGTGGCAACGTAATGTTTACTAACTTTCTTGCATTATCATAACCCAAATTACATGAAAAACGATCAGAAGTCCAAGTTTTTGCACAACACTAATATGTGGATTTCCCATAGAAGAGCGTTCAACTAAATAGCCTTAAAAATTCAAATTGTCCAATCAGCAAATTACTCAAGTTTCCTTTAATTTCTCTCAATTACACAAAAATTACCAATAATAACCCACAAAAACTAAATTTCAAATTAATTGAGGAAGACTATAACGATTTTTTCAACTCCTCAGTTACCCTACAATTACCATACAATCGACAGATCAAGTGTCAAATGTATTTTACCATTCATGGATGTTGAAATTGATCCCACTCTCCGATTTTATTAAATAATTACTCTTGCTTTCCTCTAAAATACAACATTTTTCTTCCACTACGATACCGTAGTTGTACGACTTTCACTGTTGTAGTTCGTCAATGGTGTTGGCGCGATAGTCGTGTTCAAGAACGTGAACGTACCGGTGGTTGTTTTGGTATCGTGGAGATGTTACACGTGGTTGTTAAAATGGAATATTTAAGGTGAGAAAAGTGCGAAATTGTGTCATGTTAACGCAATGTCGTCCAAATGGTTTCGAAATTTCGAAACAAATTATTACTGAAATTACGTATACGCAACTGGTCTTAATCGCTCGAAAATCGATGAGTTTCGAAATTTAACACATAATTATTGATGAAGTCAAACAAGTTGGTTCTGGTAAGGAAAGTCACACCTGTTTAAAGTGCTGAAATCGTTATTGGTTGGTGTTTAACAAAAATTGGCACTTGTATAAGTTGATTACCAACCTATGACAATCATGTGGTTGTGAAGCAAGTTCAAGATAGAACAATGTGAGGTCATCCAAAACGATGATTTTTTGGTAAATATTCAAATAATTAAAATTTTTGCCACTTGTATCTTGGATTTTAAAATCGTTTTGGTCACTCCGGATTTTAATTTATTCTGAAATTGTCTCATTGACAAGAAGTAATTTTAAACAAGACTACCAGAAAATCTCAAGATAATATAGGAAAATTTTTTTTGGGAAGTTTTGAACATTTTTGAACTATCTGTTATGTGGTTTTTAAGCTTTTTGTTTTTTTGTGTCTATTTTTTATTTGGAGACATCATTTTGATCTTACATTCAAAGACACATCTGAATTTTTTGTTTCGATTTTAATTTTAATTTTTGGATTTCAATTTTACTTTGAAACCTCTGGATTTTAGTTCATTTATCTAATTCATAAGAATTAATTTAAGAAAAGACAAAAAGAAAGTCTCAAAACAATAAAAACCTCTAACATTTTGGGTATTTTTGATAACTTTTAGATTCTGTGTCAGCGATTAAATTTTTGATTTCCATTTTTTGGGCTAGTGACGTCATTTTAATAAAGCAACTAGACACATTCAAAACTAAAACTTTTAAATTTTAGTGTTTCATTGAAATTTTTGGATTTTAATCTTTCTTTGGTTACTCTTCAGATTTTAGTTAATTTTCAATTTCCCTAATAACGAGCAATAATTTACAACAAAACGAAAAGTAGATCACAAATCAATAAAAGAAATAAATCAATTCTGATATTTTAGGGCCATTTTGCGCTTCTTCAACCAATGTTGGATTTCAATTTTCCTTACAAGGATTTTGAAACATTTTTCTATAAATATTAGAATTGTTAGTGCCATTGGATCAATTTAGTATTTTTTTGAAATTTTTGAAACAGTAGAATTTACACAAATTAAAAGACAAAATAAGTGAACTTGACCAAACACATTTCTTGGTATTATTGTCATTTTGGTCTTATTCATGCAATAATTTTGGGTATTTAACTATTTTAAGATAAAATGGCCCACTCTAAATTTAACATGTTTAAACTATTTCAGAAAAATCAGCAGGATATATAAAACCAAATTTTGAAACTTTTTGGATTATTTTTGGGTAATAGTCGTCTCAATGTTTAACTTCATTTTAACAACTAAAAACTAATTTGATATAATTTTTTTAATTTTGGCTGCACCTTGGTCAATCTAACTGTCTAGTGTTTCCCGTTAGTTCTTAAATTTTAGTGCATCTTTGACCAGTTTTTGAGAATTTAATCTTCTCTTACAGTATAAAAAACCTAAAAGTTTGACACCAATATAATTTCTTTCTTTTGAGAAAATTTATAAGCGAGAAAAACATTTGAAGTCAACGAATTTATAAGCTGCAAATTTTTGGAACTAATGTACTTTTTACAAATCAAACATTCAGACACTTTGTAACCCAAAATAGGATAAACAATAGTTCGAATCACTTGACGTCAATAAATCTTTGGACCCTCTTAATTTTCGGGCCATTTTTGGACACTTTTTGGTAATTTTCCAACAAAATTTGTTTTATCTAAGTCTCTTAATGTAGACCTTCTCACAGTGATGATTCGATTATAATATCATTTGTGAAAATGGTTACTCCTTCTAGTGCCCTTTTGACGTTTTTAAAAATCGAATACCACCTTATCAGATTTTGCGGGTAATTTTTGGAAAGTAAATCTATTTCCTGTAAAGTCTGAAAGTTAATATTTTCATGTTTTTTTAATTTTAGTGTTCTATAGGTAATCTTTGAGTTTGTGTCCAATTTCAATTCAGTGCTTATTAATATTTAGTGTCATTTATCTGTTTTTGGATTTCTAGGTCTGAATTAATCTTTTTCTTTTTCTTCTTTTCTGTTAGTAGGCAAAGTTGCGCGTTCTTTTTTAAATTTTTTCATCCTCTTAAATTGTCACGTCAATTTGAACTTTAACAGTTTTTTATCAAATTTTTGGAACTAATGTACTTTTTGCAAGTCAAACATTCAGACACTTTGTAACCTAAAATGAGATAAACAATAGTTCGAGTCACTTGATATCAATAAATTTTGGGAACCTTTTAATTTTTGGGCCATTTTTTAACATTTTTTGTAATTTTTCAACAAAATTTGTTTTATCTAAGTCTCTTAATGTAGACTTTCTCACAGTGATGATTCGATTTTAATATCATTTGTGAACATGGTTACTCCTTCTGGTGCCCTTTTGACGCTTTTAAAAATCGAATACCACTTTATCAGATTTTGCGAGTAATTTTTGGAAAGTAAATCTATTTCCTGTAAAGTCTGAAAGTTAATATTTTCATGTCTTTTAAATTTTAGTGTTCTATAGGTAATTTTTGAGTTTGTGTCCAATTTTAATTCAGTGCTTATTAATATTTAGCGTCATTTATCTGTTTTTGGATTTCTAGGTCTTAATTAATCTTTTTCTTTTTCTTCTTTCTTGTTAGTAGGCAAAGTTGCGCGTTCTTTTTTAAATTTTTTCATCCTCTTAAATTGTCACGTCAATTTGAACTTTAACAGTTTTTTATCAAATTTTTGGAACTAATGTACTTTTTGCAAGTCAAACATTCAGACACTTTGTAACCTAAAATGAGATAAACAATAGTTCGAGTCACTTGATATCAATAAATTTTGGGAACCTTTTAATTTTTGGGCCATTTTTTAACATTTTTTGTAATTTTTCAACAAAATTTGTTTTATCTAAGTCTCTTAATGTAGACTTTCTCACAGTGATGATTCGATTTTAATATCATTTGTGAACATGGTTACTCCTTCTGGTGCCCTTTTGACGCTTTTAAAAATCGAATACCACTTTATCAGATTTTGCGAGTAATTTTTGGAAAGTAAATCTATTTCCTGTAAAGTCTGAAAGTTAATATTTTCATGTCTTTTAAATTTTAGTGTTCTATAGGTAATTTTTGAGTTTGTGTCCAATTTTAATTCAGTGCTTATTAATATTTAGCGTCATTTATCTGTTTTTGGATTTCTAGGTCTTAATTAATCTTTTTCTTTTTCTTCTTTCTTGTTAGTAGGCAAAGTTGCGCGTTCTTTTTTAAATTTTTTCATCCTCTTAAATTGTCACGTCAATTTGAACTTTAACAGTTTTTTATCAAATTTTTGGAACTAATGTACTTTTTGCAAGTCAAACATTCAGACACTTTGTAACCTAAAATGAGATAAACAATAGTTCGAGTCACTTGATATCAATTAATTTTGGGACCCTTTTAATTTTTGGGCTATTCTTTAACATTTTTTGTAATTTTTCAACAAAATTTGTTTTATCTAAGTCTCTTAATGTAGACCTTCTCACAGTGATGATTCGATTTTAATATCATTTGTGAAAATGGTTACTCCTTCTAGTGCCCTTTTGACGTTTTTAAAAATCGAATACCACCTTATCAGATTTTGCGGGTAATTTTTGGAAAGTAAATCTATTTCCTGTAAAGTCTGAAAGTTAATATTTTCATGTTTTTTTAATTTTAGTGTTCTATAGGTAATCTTTGAGTTTGTGTCCAATTTCAATTCAGTGCTTATTAATATTTAGTGTCATTTATCTGTTTTTGGATTTCTAGGTCTTAATTAGTCTTTTTCTTTTTCTTCTTTCCTGTTAGTAGGCAAAGTTGCGCGTTCTTTTTTAAATTTTTTCATCCTCTTAAATTGTCACGTCAATTTGAACTTTAACAGTTTTTTATCAAATTTTTGGAACTAATGTACTTTTTGCAAGTCAAACATTCAGACACTTTGTAAATTAAAATGAGATAAACAATAGTTCGAGTCACTTGATATCAATAAATTTTGGGAACCTTTTAATTTTTGGGCCATTTTTTAACATTTTTTGTAATTTTTCAACAAAATTTGTTTTATCTAAGTCTCTTAATGTAGACTTTCTCACAGTGATGATTCGATTTTAATATCATTTGTGAAAATGGTTACTCCTTCTAGTGCCCTTTTGACACTTTTAAAAATCGAATACCACTTTATCAGATTTTGCGGGTAATTTTTGGGAAGTAAATCTATTCCCTGTAAAGTCTGAAGGTTAATATTTTCATGTTTTTTGAATTTTAGTGTTCTATAGGTAATCTTTGAGTTTGTGTCCAATTTCAATTCAGTGCTTATTAATATTTAGTGTCATTTATCTGTTTTTGGATTTCTAGGTCTTAATTATTCTTTTTCTTTTTCTTTCTTCCTGTTAGTAGGCACAGTTGCGCGTTCTTTTTAAATTTTTTCATCCTCTTAAACTGTCACGTCAATTTGAACTTTAACAGTTTTTTATCAAATTTTTGGAACTAATGTACTTTTTACAAATCAAACATTCAGATACTTTGTAACCTAAAATGAGATAAACAATAGTTGAAGTCACTTGATATCAATAAATTTTGGTACCCTATTAATTTTTGGGCCATTTTTTGTAATTTTGAAACAAAATTTGTTTTATCTAAGTCCCTTAATGTAGACTTTCTCACAGTGATGATTCGATTTTAATATCATTTGTGAAAATGGTTACTCCTTTTGCCCTTTTGACGTTTTTAAAAATCAAATACCACCTTATCAGATTTTGCGGGTAATTTTTGGAAAGTAAATCTATTTCCTGTAAAGTCTGAAGGTTAATATTTTCATGTTTTTTTAATTTTAGTGTTCTATAGGTAATTTTTGATTTTGTGTCCAATTTCAATTCAGTGCTTATTAATATTTAGTGTCATTTATCTGTTTTTGGATTTCTATGTCTTAATTAATCTTTTTCTTTTTTTTTCTTTTCTGTTAGTAGGCAAAGTTGCGCGTTCTTTTTTAAATTTTTTCATCCTCTTAAATTGTCACGTCAATTTGCACTTTAACAGTTTTTTATCAAATTTTTGGAACTAATGTACTTTTTACAAGTCAAACATTCAGACACTTTGTAACCTAAAATGGAATAAACAATAGTTCGAGTCACTTGATATCAATAAATTTTGGTACCCTATTAATTTTTGGGCCATTTTTTGTAATTTTTCAACAAAATTTGTTTTATCTAAGTCTCTTAATGTAGACTTTCTCAAAGTGATGATTCGATTTTAATATCATTTGTAAAAATGGTTACTCCTTCTAGTGCCTTTTTGACGTTTTTAAAAATCAAGTACCACTTTATCAGATTTTGCGGGTAATTTTTGGGAAGTAAATCCATTCCCTGTAAAGTCTGAAGGTTAATATTTTCATGTTTTTTAAATTTTAGTGTTCTATAGGTAATTTTTCAGTCTGTGTCCAATTTCAATTCAGTGCTTATTAATATTTAGTCTCATTTATCTGTTTTTGGATTTCTATGTCTTAATTAATCTTTTTCTTTTTTTTTCTTTTCTGTTAGTAGGCAAAGTTGCGCCTTCTTTTTTAAATTTTTTCATTCTTTTAAATTGTCACGTCAATTTGAACTTTAACAGTTTTTTATCAAATTTTTGAAACTAATGTACTTTTCACAAATCGAACATTCAGACGTTTTGAAACCTAAAATAAGATAAACAATAGTTAGAGTCACTTGACATTAATAAATTTTGGGACCTTCGTAGTTTTTGGGCAATTTTTGACACTTTTTGGTTATTTTAGACAAAACTTACTTTCTAGAAGCCTCTTGATTTAGACTTCCTTAGTGACGATTCGACTTTAACACCATTTAAAAAAAACTTCGATTAATAAATAACTGTCATTAATGCTTCTAGTGTCTTTTTGGCCATTTTTGAAATTTAAATACTATTTTTTCCAAAATTTTGTATTTTTAATTATTAATTCATTTAGACTACAATTCATTCTTATTAACGTCCAGTTGTTAGTAACTCTCCAAAGGAAAAAGAAACACGTCTAAAAGGGCCGTTACCTAATAATGTTAATTTTGAATTAAAAACAACGTATCAAAATAATTTTTTTTAATTGCGACACCTAAAAAATTTTGTAATGCGAAATTTTATTTATTAATAAATTCTTGCATCAGTTTTTCAATTCAACACTTCTTTGGTCGACCATACCTCAGAATATGACCGCAATAATCTTTTAATTCGTAATAACAAGCAATAACTCAACAAAGTTTCTAAAGAATCTCAACCCAATTTTCGTTTTCTTAACTTTCGTTCAACCGACTTGAAATAAAGTTGCAAGTTTACAACAATTGGCTGATTAACAAAAAAATCAACAACCGTAGAAATATTGTAAGAAATGTCAAACAATTCGAAAAAAAATCGATTAAATAGCCCAAAAAACGTAAAGCCAATGTTGGCTTTAAAAATTAAAATTTTGAGTAAGGCCAAATGTCAGGTACCGGAAGCTGAATCCGCTTCATCGATTGGTAAAAAATTACTACCGGAAGTTTAGAAATTTGTGTATAAATTAAAAAAAATATTCACTTTTTCTTGAAAAAAATTTCTCCTAAACATCAAGAAACGAAGTAAGGAAATTAATTATAACAAACGTACGGTTCGCAACCGCTTCATTGCAACATTCCGGATATTTATTGAAGAATTCTTTTGTATATGAAACCATTAAATTGTATAATGTATGCATTAGAAAACGAATAATAGTTAGACATGTCATATTAAAACAAATTTATTAACAAAAGAACATTGTTTAAAAACAATAATTATTTTTATGACACTTTCGTGTTTTTCCTTTTTAAATAATTGACCTTTCGATTTAGATGGCAATCGGGTTATATAACCAACATATAGAGATGAAAACACTTTCACTACAATGTGCAATATTTCTTAATCCGATGGTAGTTTGCGTTGTAAGAGAAAAAGTGAAATCAAGTTCTTAGTGGAGACGTGTTGGTTGTCGCGTTTGGGGAGCTCCTTCAAAAAAAATTAAAATCCTCTAAACGGGCGTTTGTGGCGTTAGTTTAAGTTTTCGGGCGCTCCCCCTCAGAAGACAATGCAAATCCAAAAAACCTCTCCTATAAAATTTCTAGTCGTTCCAATCGGACCTAAAACTGTAGACAGTACATCCCACGTGTTTGGGCGACTTAATGACAGCGCATATCGCAGTTACGTGTAAAATTCTTTTTCTATATGTAAATTTTAATAGTTTTCGTCCCAATTAATTAAAAAAATGTTCCAATTCCGCAAGTGGTCCAGTTAAAGCTGAAAGTGGCAAGGCCAAAACCGTTGCAGCTTAGCAGTAGACTTTTTGTGTATTTCCTCCGCCTGGCGTGACCGCTTTTACTTGAAAACAAGTGAACGTGCGACCTGAATGTATCGAAATACTCTTGAAAAATTTCAACCGCAATTTACTAGAATTAAAAAAAGCGTTTCACCCAACTGACGTCGGCAACCTTCAAGGTTCAAAGACATCTAATTCCGAATCCATTACGAGAAAGTCAGTGGCGTCCGTGACCTCCACCCAAACGAAGAATAAAGCAATGAATTATTCACGGTCGGGTGAAAGTGAACGCAACGAAAGAACCAAACCATAACAGGAACAAAATTGATGTTAGAAATTTTTTTTGCAGACCTTAAATTATTGGAAGTACCATGGCGGTTTTGGCGTTACCGGCGATTTTGGGGGCAATCAAAACGGCAGTGGCATTAATCGGTGCTGGTAAAATAGCAATTTTGCCATTTCTAGTCGCCACTGTAGCCTATTTCCACTATGACCAATTCGATCCTGAAAATCGACCAGTCGATCGAAAAATTATCGAACCCGAATACGATTTTATTGTAGTAGGTGGTGGATCAGCTGGTTCGGTAATGGCGAATCGATTGTCGGAAATCGCCGATTGGAAAGTGTTGCTGTTAGAAGCGGGCGGTCATGAAACCGAAATCACTGACGTCCCACTTCTGAGTCTTTATTTACATAAAAGTAAAGTCGATTGGGGATACAAGTAAGTCACTTTTCTGTATTATTGGTTGTCTATACCATTCATTTACAGAACCGAACCATCGAACACGGCATGTCAAGCGATGATCGAAAACCGTTGCAGTTGGACCCGTGGTAAAGTTTTAGGAGGATCCAGCGTTTTAAACACTATGCTTTACATAAGAGGAAACAAAAGAGATTACGACCAATGGGCTAAATTTGGAAACGATGGTTGGTCGTACGACGAAGTTCTGCCATATTTCATCAAAAGCGAAGACCAACGTAATCCATATTTAGCAAAAAATAAATATCACGGAACAGGTTCGAAAACCGTTAAAAAAAAAACAAAAAATCACTAAAAATTTCAGGTGGTTACCAAACGGTACAGGAAGCTCCCTACTACACCCCATTAGGTGTGGCATTTCTTGAAGCGGGTCAAGAAATGGGTTACGAAGTTCGTGACGTTAATGGAGAAAAACAAACGGGTTTTGCTTGGTACCAATTCACGATGCGAAGAGGTACCAGATGTAGTACCGCTAAAGCTTTCCTCAATCCTATACGTTTACGTAATAATCTACACATCTCGCTGTATTCTCATGTGACTAAATTGCTAATTGATCCCCAAACTCGACGTGCTTACGGGGTTGAATTTGTTAAATTTGGAAAAAAACAAGTGGTGAAAGCGAGAAAAGAAGTGATTTTGTCAAGTGGAGCGATTAATTCACCTCAATTGTTGATGTTGAGTGGTATTGGACCAGCGCATCATCTTAGAGAGAAAGGGATTAAGGTGCTTCATGATTCTCCGGGAGTGGGGCAGAATCTTCAGGATCATATAGCAATGGGAGGGTTGACGTTCTTGATTGATCATCCCATCAGTATTGTCATCAACAGGATGGTCAACATCAATTCGGCGTTAAGGTAATTTTTGTCCTTCTATTGCTTTAGTTATTCAGCGTTGATATCTTCAAAATCCGTAACTTTTCTTCTCCTAATTACTTCCTCCACCCGTATGGTCTTTTATGAAACTCTATAAGTAAAATTTAATAAATATTTCTGTAATTTCTTCATTTTTCCTCTTTCTTCTTTTCCTAGATCTAAAAGTTACTCCCTAGATAGGATCCCAAAAGCAACTTCTGATTGCTTCTTTCTCTCTACAAGCTTCTATTTGGCGTTATCTTCCTCTCTTGATGTAGAAGTTACTCTTACAGCTATTCTTCCCCTTAAAGTATCTTTCGTTCTTGTTCCAAAGAAAAATTCGTTGTATTCCATGTCTTGGTAATCACATTTCGGAGCCTTCTGTATTATGCTATTCAAACCCTACACCAATTTACACTTTCTCCAACTCTTTAGAAGGACGTGGTCCTAGCTATCATGACCATCAATGCCTTCGTTTCTATTTCTTCGTCTCCAAGCCGTTAACGTTATTTGGTGAGTATTGTCTTCTCGTCTTCTATCTGGTGCCATCTTCTTCTCTTGATGTAGAAGTTACTCTTACAGCTATTCTTCCCCTTAAAGTGTCTTTAGTTCTTGTTCCAAAGAAAAAATCCTTGTATTCGATGTCTTGGTAATCATATTTCGGAGCCTTCTGTATTATGCTATTCAAACCCTCCACCAATTTATACTTTCTCCAACTCCCTAGAAGGACGTGGTTCTTACTATCATGACCATTACGTCATCATTTCTATTTGTTCGTCTACAAACTGTTAACGTTATTTGGTGAGTATTGTCTCATTGTCTACTATCTGGTGCCATCTTCTTCTCTTGGTGTAGAAGTTACTCTTACAGCTATTCTTCCCCTTAAAGTGTCTTTAGTTCTTGTTCCAAAGAAAAATTCGTTGTATTCGATGTCTTGGTAATCATATTTCGGAGCCTTCTGTATTATGCTATTCAAACCCTCCACCAATTTATACTTTCTCCAACTCCCTAGAAGGACGTGGTTCTTGTTATCATGACCATTATGTCATCATTTCTATTTCTTCGTCTACAAACTGTTAACGTTATTTGGTGAGTATTGTCTCATCGTCTACCATCTGGTGCCATCTTCTTCTCTTGGTGTAGAAGTTACTCTTACAGCTATTCTTCCCCTTAAAGTGTCTTTAGTTCTTGTTCCAAAGAAAAATTCGTTGTATTCGATGTCTTGGTAATCATATTTCGGAGCCTTCTGTATTATGCTATTCAAACCCTCCACCAATTTATACTTTCTCCAACTCCCTAGAAGGACGTGGTTCTTGTTATCATGACCATTATGTCATCATTTCTATTTCTTCGTCTACAAACTGTTAACGTTATTTGGTGAGTATTGTCTCATCGTCTACCATCTGGTGCCATCTTCTTCTCTTGGTGTAGAAGTTACTCTTACAGCTATTCTTTCCCTTAAAGTGTCTTTAGTTCTTGTTCCAAAGGAAAATTCCTTCTATTTCATGTCTTGGCAATCACATTTCGAAGCCTTCTGTATTATGCTATTCAAACCCTACACCAATTTACACTTTCTCCAACTCTCTAGAAGGACGTGGTCCTAGCTATCATGACCATTAATGCCTTCATTTCTATTTCTTCGTCTACAAGCCGTTAACGCTATTTGGTGAGTATTGTCTTCTCGTCTTCTATCTGGTGCCATCTTCTTCTCTTCATGTAGAAGTTACTCTTACAGCTATTCTTCCCCTTAAAGTGTCTTTAGTTTTTGTTCCAAAGAAAAATTCGTTGTATTCAATGTCTTGGTAATCACATTTCGGAGCCTTCTGTATTATGCTATTCAAACCCTCTACCGATTTATGCTTTCTCCAACTCCCTAGAAGGACGTGGTTCTTGCTATCATGACCATTATGTCATCATTTCTATTTCTTCGTCTACAAACTGTTAACGTTATTTGGTGAATATTGTCTCATCATCTACTATCTGGTGCCGTCTTCTTCTCTTGGTGTAGAAGTTACTCTTACAGCTATTCTTTCCCTTAAAGTGTCTTTAGTTCTTGTTCCAAAGGAAAATTCGTTGTATTCCATGTCTTGGTAATCACATTTTGGGGACTTCTGTATTCAAACCCTACACCAATTTGCACTTTCTCCAACTCTTTAGAAGAACGTGGTCCTAGCTATCATGACCATTAATGCCTTCATTTCTATTTCTTCGTCTACAAGCTGTTAAAGTAATTTGCTGAGTAGTGTCACCTCGTCTTCTATCTGATGCCATCTTCTTCTCTTGGTCTACTCTTGCAGCTATTTTTTCCCTTAAAGGGTCTTTAGTTCTTGTTCCAAAAGAACATTCGTTGTATTCCATGTCTTGGTAATCACATTTCGGAGCCTTCTGTATTATGCTATTTAAACCCTACACCAATTTACACTTTCTCCAACTCTTTGGAAGGACGTGGTCCTTGTTATCATGACCATTAATGCCTTCATTTCTATTTCCTCGTCGACAAACTGTTAACGCTATTAGGTGAGTATTGTCCTCTCGTCTTCTATCTGGTGCCATCTTCTTCTCTTGATGTAGAAGTTACTCTTTCAGCTATTTTTCCCCTTAAAGTGTATTTAGTTCTTGCTCCAAAGGAAAATTTGTTGCATTCGATGTCTTGGTAATCACATTTCGGAGCCTTCTGTATTATGCTATTCAAACCCTATACCAATTTACACTTTCTCCAACTCTTTGGAGAAGTTGTAATCCTTTTTGTCAGGACCATTAATGCTTTCATTTCTATTTCATTGTCAACAGGCTGTTAACGTTATTTGCTAATTAGTGTTCCTTCATCTTCTATCTTCTTCTATTGACATAGAAGTTACTCTTGTAGTTGTTCTACAACTCAAAGTCTCTTTAGTTCTTGCTCCAGAAAAAAATTCCTTGTATTCTATGTCTTTGTAAAAACTAACTTTGTAATTTTGGTCTTTCTGCACGGAAACTTTCTCGTTTCTGGATTCTTCTCATTCCATCTGTGGTTGTGGTCTTCACTAACCATTAATGTTTTCATCTCTATTTTTTCATCTACAAGCTGTTAACATTATTTGCCAATTAGTGTCTCATCGTCTTCTATCTGGTGCTATATTTTTCTGCTCATATAGAAGTCACTTTTGTAGCTATTCTTTCGCTCACAGTCTTTAGTTCCTGCCCTAAAAGATAATTCATTGTATTCCACGTCTTGGTAAAAACTTTCTTTGTTCTTCTGCATGGACACTTTTTCATTCCTCGATTCTTCATCTTCTACCTACATTTCTCCATAATAACAAGAAGATCTACTTATAAGAGAGCAGACAAACATAAGCACTTTAGCTAAATTCTTCCTAAGTAATAGATCTTTTCAGATTCTTGCTCAAGTAGACTTGGTGATTAGAGTTTTCTTGTCCACTATCCAATAATATGCGTTTCCATAGACTAAAGTTACTCGAGGAACAACTTCTTATCTTCCGTGGTCCTCTGTAGGAATAAAATAGTCTTCAAACTCGAAGCACCATTTAATGCTATTCCTCAACTCACCTCTATGGTAAATCATTCCTTCTTCATCAACACATTTCTCTATTATCTAGAAACTCCTTTGCTCTACCTGTCTTCTTGGAGATCAATAAAAGTTTCTTTTTAACTTTGAACCTTGAACACTTAAAAAAATGATTCACAACCCTTTTCCAGATACGCAATCAAAGAAGATGGTCCTTTAACTTCCAGCGTCGGTTTAGAAGTGGTCGGTTTCATCCCTACCAAATATACGAATCAAAGCGACGATTGGCCCGACATGGAACTCATGATCACCAGTACTTCTGCTGCCGCTGATGGAGGTACTCAAGTGAAACAAGCCCACGGTTTAACCGACGAATTCTACAACGAAGTTTACTCCGCCATAAATTTCCGAGACACTATCGGCATCTTTCCTATGATGTTACGTCCGAAAAGCAGAGGCGAAATAAAATTACGCACCAGTAATCCGTTCGATTATCCACTTCTTTATCACAATTACCTCACAGATCCGCACGATGTTTGGGTGTTACGTGAAGGTGTCAAAGCGGCTATCGCTTACGGTCAAACGCAAGCCCTCAAACGTTTCGGGACGAGATTCTATGATAAGAAAGTACCCAATTGTAAACATTTACCTGACTTCACCGACGAGTATTGGGACTGTTACGTCAGACAGTATACTTTATCGATTTACCATTATTCGTGTACGGCGAAGATGGGGCCTCAAACTGATCCCTATGCTGTTGTGGACCCACAATTGAGGGTTTATGGAGTTTCGGGGTTACGTGTCGTAGATGCTTCAATTATGCCGACAATCACTAACGGCAATCTGAACGCTCCTGTTATTATGATTGGGGAGAAAGCGGCCGATTTAGTGAAAAACTATTGGTTATCGCCAACTACTAGAAGAAAAAGGGAATTGAGGCCCAAGTACAATGTAAGGATAGAAAAAACTTGCCCTAACATCACGTGTTCTTAGGAGTACAGTGCCAAACTATTTATTGTTGTTAGATTAATAATGTGGAAGATAGTCATTAGGTTGTAATGATGATTTGCTCATTGTATATAGTTTTATAAAATTGTAATTTTGTTAATAAAACCAATATAACTGTCACGATTACATTAAAATTCGTTGTAAGTAGTAGAAATTGAAGCAGAAACTAAATTGGTTAGTCATTTGTAGTCGGTGCGTCAATTAGCTCCATATTTTGAAGAATCTGTAAATGTGAGGCATGCTTTCTATGTGCCGACTGACCTAAAATGCGTCTAAATGGCGACTTGTTGGGAATACCGAATTGAAAATTGTAACGATTGTTCATGTTAATATTGTTATTCGAAATAGAGAACTAAAATTTCGCCAGCTACAATTTGAACTTTTTCCTCTTTTTACGGGAAAACTGAAATTTCGATAAATTCGGGATTTTTGAAAGAATCGACTCGAAATTGATAACGATTACTTAGAACAATGTTCTAAATCGGATTTAATTACTATTTTTTTAGTGAAACACGTTTGAACTTTTAAGAGTTTTTGATGTTTTCGGCAGTTCTTTGAATTTTCAAGATTGCAATGTAGCGCAAACAACGAAACTGACGTCACACCACTAAAAATAACGATTAAATTAAGTCTTCAAGAAATGTATAAATATGAATCGTTATAGAAAAACCACAAAAATGTATATAACTTACAAAGTCTTGGCCGGAAAAAGCTGAAAAACGTAACGATTCCTCTAGTTGCTCATACGAATCGAATCGCGTTACTCTTTTTTCGTTAAAACAAGTATGAACTTTGAGCTATTTTGAGGGTTTTCCTTCGTTCAGAAAATCGTAGCAATTTTAGTTTCCAGGAATCGAAACGGGTTGTTTTTCGTTTGCTACTATAAATATGAACTCTGACCTTGATGAATGCTTTTTCGGTTATAACAACGTCAAATTTCTCTTGATCATCGAAATTTCGTCTACAACAAATCCGGAACGCGCTTCTTCTTACGCAACACTTTCCTCGCGACCTCGCCGCCTCCTAGCAATTTTAATCAACTACGCACGTGCGTTGACCGCATCGCTTAATTACACGAATAATAATAATTTTCTCCATAAATTTCTCTTGTCGATTAAGGAGGGAAGACAATTTTGAATTTTCCGATAGTGATAATGAAATTGCGTCAGGTGTTTGAGGAACGAAACAAATTCTCAATTAAGTACGCGACTAAGGACAAAGAGATTGCTAATTAACAATGGATCGCAAAAATTGTTGAGTGATTAAGTAAAAAACTTTCACTTGGTGGTAGTTTTAATTAAAAAAATGACAATGGTAGGGCTTGTAGCCAGGAAGTTGGCTAATTCGTTTTTAGCAGTTTCAGTGGGTGATGGTTAAAGGAAGTGTTTGTGTGTTTGTTTAGTGTCCCATCGGAATTTTGAAGGTGAGAACAGAAATTTCGTCAGAAGTGGGATTCGTCTTGTTGGGTTTCATTGAACTTGCTGCGAGCTGGTTTGGTTGTGAAATATTATTGGAATTGTTAAGTAGATGTTAATGTTGGAATTCGAATTGTGAGGCAACTCGAGTAGAGTAAAAAATCTGGGAACCAGTTAAATAACGCAATAATTTTAGTACCAATTTTTAGTTAGTAGCTAATTGGCGAAATAGCCTCAATAGCATTGACAACCTTATTTCGGGTCATTTCCATCACGATCTCTATCACCTACTTAAGAAAATTTCTCAGATTTTTGAGAAACTTTAAAAAATTTACTTAAGAAGAAAATTTCTTAGCGACTCTAAAAGTTTCGCACTTGAACGCTTTGCTTTTAGTTAAGTAAAGCGAAAACAACGAAAGTCAATAGAAAGTGTCACTTGTGTCGAATCTTCTTGATAGTGTTAGTAAAAAAAGATATCGAAGAAATCGTCGAAACATTAAAAATCGACCTTCCAAACAATGGTCAGGAAAGCGATTTCCATGTTGACTATTGACGAGGAACTGTTGACATAACGCTACATGTTAACGTGAACTTTTCCACGCAACCTTGTGGACGGACAAGCAAAAGAAAATTCGCTACTTTCATTTTTACTTAAGACAACCACCGAGTCCCGTCGATTTCTACCGAAGTCGTACCAACATTCGCAGTGTTCTCTCGACACCGCGACCGTTCACCTGGACTTCTTCATAGTCTTCAACAGTTCTAGTGTTAAAAAAGTGCGGCAACAAGTGCCATAACAGTGATTTTTCAACGTCAGAAATTTCGATAGTCGAAATGACGGATCGAAAGGATTTTGGTGTTAACCGAAACTATCATAAGGTACTTTTTGATTTGTAACATTTTTTTTTTCGAAAAACTTTTTATAATTTTAATCTTCTCGACATTGAAAATGGAAGAAATCTGGTTCAAGTGCGTCGACAAGAAAGGAAAGGCGACGATATCGTCGCTGCAGGCCGGAACTTGCCAATCGGATCGAGGAACCAAATTAAAACTTTCAAAAAAAATTCAAAATATCTAAAATAACTAAATAAGAAGAAAACTTTTGTGGAATTCTCACTAACACTCAATGTCACTTTTACTAGTAATAGTAACAATCACGCAAGGGGCGTGAACTGTTGTTGTCGGTGCTAGAACGTAACCAGAAACCGAAGAAAATCAATCAAAATATTTGCGTTCATGAATGTTGGATCCGTGGTGAAAAGAATTTGTGAATTGACCTTAACTTAAATTACGGAAGACGACGAGAAATCGCGTGAAAGCCACCAATCTATGAAACTTCGTTTTAATTTAAATTATTTTGATTATTTTTTGTCTTCATCCTCTACTTTTCTATTATTTTATTGAAATAAATCCTCGTTTTTTCCAAAATTGCTTCCAGAAATTTTAGTTTCGTATGTTTGGCAATGTACGCATGGATTTTCACCTCTATATGCTACATATAAAATTGCGTTGATCTTCATTTCTTCCGTATCTTCTGGATTATGTCAATGCTAACGTTGATGGCATGACTAAAAATGAGTGTATTTTACAAATTTATGGTGCGATGAAATTGAAAATCGTAGGGGTTCGTCTACTTTTGCCAAGGAATTTAATAATGTCACTTAAATTTCCCTAGGTCAAGTATGAACTTTTGACCTACTTGCAACTTTTGTTTCCTATTTGCCAATAATATCATGACTCCGTCTCTAAATTTTTATGTCATTTTATTATGTTACGTGCTTTTTTAAGTTCTATTAACGCAACTGACTCCTAATCTATTTTATCTTAAATCTCCATTCTGATCCTCTTGAAAGTTTTTATTTTTTCTCATTCTTTCAGCTTATGTAAATACGATTTGTAGTCATTACTATTATCGATTTTGAAGTTTCTTGCAGTAAGAAAACAGCAAATTCGACGAAACTAGAAAACTAATATTGATGACCCACCCAATAATGAGTGCATTTTCTAAACTTATGGTATGATCTAATCAAAAATTGTAGAGATTCATCCTCTTTCGTTAACAAATCAAATGATACCACTCTCACTTCACTGGGACAAATATGAACTTTTCACCTATTTTAGCTTATTGTAAATGTTGTAGTTTGTAATTCTTGATATCTGCAGTTTTCTAAATGTCGGAAGACACCAAATTCGGCGACACCAAAAACTAACCTTGATGACAAAACTAAAAATGAGTGTATTTAACAAATTTATGGTGCGATGAAATTGAAAGTCGAAGGGGTTCATCTGCTTTTGCTAACGAATTCAATAATGTCACTTTAATTTCTCTAGATCAAGTATGAACTTTTGACCTACTTGCAACTTTAGTTTCCTTCTTTTCAATAATATCATGACACTGTTAGTTTAAAAAAACTTTTTGTTCATTTTATTTCTTATTTCATTTTATTATGTTACCTGTTTTTTAAGTTCTATTAACGCAACTGACTCCTACTCCATTCCATCTTAAATCTCCATTTTGATCCTGTTGAAAATTTTTATTTATTCTCCTTCTTCCAGCTTATGTATATACGATTTATAGTCATTCCTATTATCGATTCTGAAGTTTCTTGCAGTAGGAAAACAGCAAATTCGACGAAACTAGAGAACTAATATTGATGGCCCACCCAATAATGAGTGTATTTTCTAAACTTATGGTATGATCTAATAAAAAATTGTAGAGATTCATCTTCTTTCATTATCAAATCAAATGATACCACTCTCACTTCACTGGGACAAATATGAACTTTTCACCTATTTTAACTTATTGTAAATTTTGTAGTTTGTAAATCTTGATATCTGCAGACTGGATTTTCGATTTTTAAAAGTCGGAAGACACCAAATTCGGCGACGCCAAAAACTAACCTTGATGACAAAACTAAAAATGAGTATATTTAACAAATTTATGGTGCGATGAAAGTCGTAGGGGTTCATCTACTTTTGCTAACGAATTCAATAATGTCACTTTAATTTCTCCAGGTCAATTATGAACTTTTGACCTACTTGCAACTTTAGTTTCCCTCTTGTCAATAATATCATGACACCGTTAGTTTAAAAAATTTTTTTTGTTCATTTTATTGTTACCTGCTTTGTAAATCCTATTAACGTAACTGACTCCTAATGCATTCCATCTTAAATCTCCATTTTGGTCCTCTTGAAAGTTTTTATTTCTTATCCACTTCTTCATCATCTCCTTCAAGTTACTGTTATGATGTTTTTAAATCTCCGATTTTCAATTTCAATCATCAAATTGCGAACAAGTTTTTTTAGTAGTTCTTTTTAAGATTGGTTTTTGTTTAATATTTTGCGTTGTAGATTTTGAAGTTTTGAGTAATTGAAAAACAGCAAATTTGACAAAGCTAGAAAACTAACATTGATCACCCACCCAAAAATGAGTGTATTTTCCAAACTTATAGTACGATGTAATTAAAAATTGTAGGGATTCATCTTCTTTCGTTGACAAATCGAATGATATCACTCTCACTTCACTGGGACAAATATGAACTTTTCACCTATTTTAACTTATTGTAAATTTTGTAGTTTGTAAATCTTGATATCTGCAGACTGGATTTTTGTTTTTTTAAAGTCGGAAGACACCAAATTCGGCGACACCAAAAACTAACCTTGATGACAAAACTAAAAATGAGTGTATTTAACAAATTTATGGTGCGATGAAATTGAAAGTCGTAGGGGTTCATCTACTTTTGCTAACAAATTCAATAATGTCACTTTGATTTCTCCAGGTCAAGTATGAACTTTTGACCTACTTGCAACTTTAGTTTCCTTCTTGTCAATAATATCATGACACCGTTAGTTTTAAAATTTTTTTTTGTTCATTTTATTATGTTACCTGCTTTGTAAATCCTATTAACGTAACTGACTCCTAATGCATTCCATCTTAAATCTCCATTTTGGTCCCCATGAAAGTTTTTATTTCTTATCCACTTCTTCATCATCTCCTTCAAGTTACTGTTATGATGTTTTTAAATCTCCGATTTTCAAATTCAATCATCAAATTGCGAACAAGATTTTTTAATAGTTCGTTTTAAGATTGGTTTATGTTTAATATTTTGCGTTGTAGATTTTGAAGTTTTGAGTAATTGAAAAACAGCAAATTTGACAAAACTAGAAAACTAACATTGATCACCCACCCAAAAATGAGTGTATTTTCCAAACTTATAGTACGATGTAATTAAAAATTGTAGGGATTCATCTTCTTTCGTTGACAAATCGAATGATATCACTCTCACTTCACTGGGACAAATATGAACTTTTCACCTATTTTAGCTTATCGTAAATTTTGTAGTTTGTAGTTCTTGATATCTGCAAACTAGATTTTTGTTTTCTAAAAGTCGGAAGACACCCAATTCGGCAAAACTAAAAAAACTAACCTTGATGACAGGACAAGAAATGAGTGCTTTTTCTAAAATTATAGTACGATAAAATTGAAAATGGTAGGGATTCATCTACATTCATTAAACAATCCATTGATGCCACTTTCACTTTAGTAGGACCAATATGAACTTTTCATATATTTGAGCCTTCTGTAAATTTAGTCTCACTTTTACCAGTAAATCCTTTAAGAATTCCAGATTTATTGAGTGAGTATAACAATATAAAAATAATTTAAGAAAATGCGGAAATGGTGTTGCACAACTATTCATTAACTTCACAAATTTAGGTAATATTTGTTTAACATTTAGGAACTTCCAACATTTAACAAAGAACCACTAATAGTCATTATCTCATCATCACGAAACCTGTGCACAACAACGATGATGCAAATTCACAAGTGAAAGCAATACCGTTACATTTCTCTTGAGGAAACGTTCGAAAATTAAAATAAAACAGTGAAAGCGTACTCCAACACTCGAAGATCTTCTTCTCGAAACCACAAAAGCAAATAACCCCCCACATGACAAAATGACAAAGCTTCACACGCCATCACCCAAACATTTAAGTGAACGTCCCGAAAAAAATCTTTCCAAATCCCAAATGATTGTAATCATTGTTCTCATGTGAGCTTACCCAATAACTTGAATCGAAAGAGAGACCTCGTCCTCAATTAAGATTCGCGACAACATACGTTGCAACTTGCAACTAATCACAGTTTTCAGTCCGTTTCGTTATTATTAATAAAATTTTTGTTATAGCCGACGCCACTGGTTTCGGTGCAGTGATATGGATAAGTCCGATCCAGGACCGAAAAAATCGAAAAATTCAAGTGCCACCCCCAAAGATCCAAAATATTTAACCGAATACCTGCAACGAAGCGACAAAAAAGAGAAACTTCGTCATCAAGGCTACCACACTACCCCAAACAAACCGAAAGAAACGCGACAATCCAACAACAGTCCCCAATTTAATTATATTAGAAATAATCTTCATATCAAATCGTGTTTGGGAGGTAACCTCAACGCTCTCAATTTCCAAGTGAAGAAAGTTTCGTTCAGGAATTATACACCGAAAATTTTGAATCAAGAAATCAACATGGGAATGTGGATGTGACAGTTATGTCGATGTTAGCTGTTATTGGTCAGGCGGCCCATTTCGCCGTGGGTCTAGCCGGGAATCCATTGACTGTCATCGGATTAGTTCCGATTTTCGCCGCCGGTTTGGCGGTCATGCGATATTTGTCTATAGATCCAGAATCACATCCAGTCAACGTCAGACATGTTAGTAACAGTTGGCAAGCATGCGAAATTATACACTTTCTTCTGGTCGGTTGGTTAAAAAAAAAACGATTTCTCGTTATGCTGTACGTCACTCTTCATTTATTGAAATAATTTTCTGTAATTTGCAACTAAGTATCCTAGGCTTGCTTCACCGTATTTCTTCAATTCTGATAATGCTTTATTATTGTTAATTTTCTCACAAACTTTCTTCTGGGTTCATAGTATTTTCTTAGCATCACTTCTTCAGTTTTATCATTTTCTTCTTTTTCTTCTATTTCTATGTTAAATCATGTGCGCAATAAAACTTTTTTCACTTTTCACATAAACTCTCCATTGATATCTTTCCTCAACTATCTGAGTCGAAGATGCCAGATCTTCAATTATTTCTGTTACTATTAACAATTTCTTCGGTATTTTCTTAGTTATTTTGAATTTCCACAATTTTTCTTTAGCATGACAATAGAATTTGTTCTATATCTACTTCTATGATTTCTGAATTATTCGCTATTTTTGTTTCTACGATCTTCACATTTTCTTCAGTAATATACTCTTTTCCAGGATTTTCCACTATTGAACGCACTTCTTCAATCAAGAATTTTCTTTCATTGCGGTATTTTTTCCAAAATTTTTCATTTTAAACTTTTTGTAAACTTCTCTTCGTTTTTATAAACCCGCATATATAATTCCATATTGATTCTTCAACATTCCTTTCTTCAATATAGTTGTACTCTTACTAATTTTTATTATAATTCACTATCTTTCAATTTTTTCTCACATATTTCTTCAAATACTTCTACGCTGTTCTTTTTGAAGATTATTTTTCTTCAAATTCAAAAAACTTTTAGGTCTAATTGGAGTCTCAGCTAAATCACTAACCAAGAAATTTAAAGGGCATCACTTCCTATTTAATTTCTATCTATATAAACAAAAATCATTATTTCTTCTATCTTCTACTCATCTTTCTTCTTGTTATCAAAGTATATAATTTACTTAACTTCCGTTACACATGTTCCTTCATCTACTTCTATGTTGCACTTCAGGAAGATTCTTTTTCTTCAAAATAAAAAACTTTTAGATCTAGTCAAAGTTCAACTATGTCGTTATCTAGTGATTTTAATAAACTTCATCTTCATGTGTGATTTTTATTTATATTAAGAAATTTCTTCAATATTTCTTCTGCACTATTAGTTATCTTCCTTCTGGTTATCACACTATATAATTTATTTAACTTTCATTATACGTATTTTTCATCGATTTCTATGCTGTTCTTCTTGAAGAAACTATTTCTTTAAATTCAAAGAAATTTTTCAACCTAGTCAATGTCTTAACTATATCGTTAATCCAGTGATTTTAATCGACTTTTTCTTCTAATAAGATTTGGATCTATTTTAATAAGATATTCTTCAATATCTCTTCTACACCATTTTAAAGCTGCAACGTTTCACAACTTATATTTCTTCTTATTATCATACTGCATAAGCTATTTAATTTCCATCACTCAAATTTCTTCATCTAACTTCTCTATTTCTTCATTTCTTCAACGTTATTTTTATTAATGTTAACTATTTATCAAGTATCACCTACACTCTTCTTATGAAACGTAGGATAATCTAAACCTAATTCTCCAGTTAACATCATAATGCAATTTCTTCTGCCATCTACTTTCTTCATTCTTATAACATACCAAATTTAAGCTTACGTAAATAAACTGTTCAATAGCTCTTCATCTTCAAAATATATATTTCTTTTTTCTTTCAATATCATATTGAAATATATATTTTTAACTATTTTTCCAAAATCTTCCTTCTTCTTAGTGAAATTAACATCATCCAATTCTTATACTTACATTAGACTTCTGCTATATTGATTCGAAGCACTTAATTTTTTAGTTATCTATCTTTACATTCTTCTAGCATTATCTTGAGGCCTATTTATAACTAATTCTCCAATATTTTCTTCATTTTTCTTACTGATATTATATTGTTTAATTACTATGCTTCTGTTATCTCGACTAAGATCACCAACTTGCTAGTTCTTTATTTTTTTATTGTTCTGGCATTGTCTTGAAACCGATTTTTAACCCTTTCTTCCATATCTTCTTCGTTTTCCTACTAATATTATATTATTTAGTTCTTCTGCCTATCTTATGCTTCTTTTATCTTGGCTCGGAACACCTAATTTTCTAGATATTTATTTTTATATTCTTCTATCATTATCTCCAAAGCCTATTTCTAACCATTTCTTCGATATCTTCATAATTTTTCTTACTGATATTTTACTACTTAGTTCCCATACTTATCTTGCTTCTGTTATATTGACTTGAAGTACCTAACTTTGTAGTTCTTTATTTTTATATTCTTCCCGCATTATCTAAAAACCAATTTCTTCAATATCTTCTTCGTTTCTTCTTACAAATATTGTATTAGTTACTTCTTATGCTAACCTTAGGGCTTCTGTTGTCACAATGTACTTATTTATATACTCTTTCAGCATTATCTTGGAGTCTACTTCTAACCATTTCTTCAATTTCTTCTTCCTATACTTTTTATGCTGATATATGGCTTCTGTTACACTTAGAGTAATGAAGATCTCGATCATTTTAACCTACTTTTCCCCTCGCATCATCTTAAGTTGCTTAAGAGTAAAACCAAAATTTACATTTTTCAGGTCCGGACTGAGTACGATTTCATAGTGGTGGGGGGAGGGTCAGCCGGGGCAGTAGTGGCATCCAGACTTTCCGAAATCGCCAATTGGACCGTTTTGCTCCTCGAAGCTGGAGGAGATGAAAACGAAATTTCCGACATTCCCTCATTAAGTGGTTACACCCAAATGTCCCAATTCGATTGGATGTACCAAACATCACCACCCGGAGACTCACCTTATTGTCTAGCAATGATAGGTGATCGTTGTAACTGGCCGAGAGGAAAAGTAATTCGAATTACCAACCAAAAATTTTTAGTAACAAAAAAAATTTTTAGGTATTAGGAGGTTCAAGCGTTTTAAACGCAATGATCTACGTAAGAGGCAACAAAAACGATTACGACCAATGGGAACAACAAGGTAATCCCGGATGGAGTTACGATGAAGTTTTGAAATATTTCCTCAAATCTGAAGATAACCGCAATCCATATTTAACGAAAACAAAGTACCATCGATCTGGAGGTTATTTGACGGTCCAAGAAGCACCTTGGAGAACTCCTCTTTCGATAGCGTTTCTTCAAGCAGGAAGGGAATTAGGTTACGAAATTAGAGATCTCAATGGGGAGAAACAAACAGGTTTCATGTTATCTCAAGGAACTATTAGAAGAGGTTCCAGATGTTCAACGGCTAAAGCTTTTTTGAGACCAGTTAGAAACAGAAAGAACCTCCACATCGCCATGTATTCTCAAGTTACCAAAATTATGGTAAATCCAGTCACGAAAATCGCTTACGGGGTTAAATTCGTTCGCAATAACCGCCCCCAAACAGTTAGGGCACGTCGCGAAATAATTTTGTCTTCGGGAGCAATAGGAACCCCTCAACTCTTGATGTTATCAGGAATTGGCCCCAAATCCCATTTAGAATCCTTTAAAATCCCCATAATCAGCGATTTAAAAGTCGGTTATAACCTCCAAGACCACATCGGTTTAGGAGGGTTAACTTTCGTTATTGACGACCCCATAACTTTCACGAAAAACCGCTACCAAACTTTCGCAGTCGCCATGGAATATATCGTGAACGAAAGAGGTCCAATGACGTCATTGGGAGGTGTCGAAGGTTTAGCGTTCGTTAACACGAAATACGCGCCATCTTCCGGCAATTGGCCGGACATCCAGTTTCATTTCGCCCCTAGCAGTATTAATTCTGACGGGGATCAAGTCAGGAAAATAACAGGATTAAGGGATAGCGTTTACAATACGGTTTACAAACCCTTAAAAAATTCCGAAACTTGGACGATACTACCCTTGTTATTACGGCCACGCAGTACGGGGTGGATTCGATTAAAATCGCGCGACCCCAACGTTTACCCCGATATTAACCCGAATTATTTCACTCATAAAGAAGACATTTTGACTTTAATCGAAGGGATTCGTATAGCTCTAAACGTTTCGAATAGTGCTTCGTTTCAACGGTTCAACTCGAAACCTCATACTATTCCTTTTCCTGGTTGTCGACAATACGCTTTCGATACTGACGAATATTGGGAATGTAGTTTGAGACATTTTACTTTCACCATTTACCATCCGACATCGACAGCGAAAATGGGACCGCAATCTGACCCTGATGCTGTGGTCGATCCGAGATTGAGGGTTTATGGAGTGAAAGGTTTGAGGGTGATTGATGCGTCGATTATGCCAACGATTGTTAGTGGCAATACGAACGCTCCTGTGATTATGATCGGGGAGAAAGGGGCCGATATGATAAAAGAGGATTGGGGTATTCGAATTAGTTAATTTATTTTATTGGTTTTGACCAATCCCTAGTCAATGAATCAAATGATTACACTTGCAGTAGTTTTGTATATTTCCTAAGCTATGACTGTACAATTTAAGGATTGTAAATAATGTACATTTTTATATAAATTATATTTTGGCTGTACATATTTTTGTTAATTGTTGTTTTTATAATATAAAGTGTACTGTTGAATAATTTTTATTTCAACTCTCTCCTGTTGTAAAATACAACGCTGTTCAACAAAAATTTTCAGTTTGTTGAAACTAATTGAGGAGTTTTGGTAGACCGAAAAAACTTCAGTTGAACTAAGTATTGTGGAAAACTACAATCGATTTTAGTTGAAAAGAACAATGTTCAACCGCGTCAAATTTGAATTGGTATCAAAAAATTAAAAGTCCACATAGATTTTGTTTAATAATTTGTTCTTAAAGAAGAAATTATGGTTAGTTGTAAATAAAAAAAAACTAAGTACAGGTTGAACATATCATTAACCAAGTCATTTTTAGTTGAAAAGGACACTTTGGGCCAATTTTAGAAAATGGAAGAAATGCTTAACAAAATCTAGAACACGGTTGAAAATACAAAAAAAGATCACATTTCTAAGATAGTTGAACTTGTTTCTACAAATCTACAGAGGTTGAAAAAAGGTTGAACATTAAAGAAAAGAGAACAATTTAATAGTAGAAAAAGTTTAGTTCAACCAATTAAAACTCTGTGATAGTTAAACAATAATTTATAGTTCAAACTAGCCACTGTTGGTTGAAAAGAACACTTTAGGTCAACTTTAAAAATTATAATCCTATCTTAAAAAAATCTAGCAAGCAGTTCTAAATAAATCTAAAAAAATTAAATTAAAATATCTTGTGAAACTTTTTGCTCCTAATCTACAAATAGAATAGAAAAGTTGAACAATATTATACAATTAAAAAAAATCATTTTATTATGTCTATAGATTGTAGTTGAATTTGTAGTTCAAGCAATGTCACTATTAGTTAAAAAGGACACTATGGTTCAACTATTTAGCGATGAATAATGACTTTTGTTGAAAAATGCAAATTAGCAACATTTATAGACAAGAAGAAGCAAAATTAGAATAATTTTCCAATTTCAAAAAGCACAGCATAGTTGAAAAGTGCAATAACCTTGAAAACATTGAGTTAAAATTAATAATTTAGTTGTAGTTCAGCTCTAGTAATGTTAATTGAAAAGGACAATTATTTGAAAAATTCTAGTTCTAGTTTTGGATAGAATAGTTAATTTCTCACTGAACACTGTACTAAATTTGAAACGGACAATGAATGTACAACCATTGTTGAAAAATCCAAATTAAATTTTTTTATCAAAATTCTGCTTCAAATTGAATTTACAAATTGAAATTAAAGAGTGCAGTTACAAATGATACATACAAAGGTCTTCCTGCTGAAAGGGACAATAGTACTAATCAAGTCTGCGAAGCAACTTATTTAGTTGAAACGAACACTATTACATACATTTGATTTGTAACTCTAATAGCAGAGAGAAAGTTGTTAAAAATATGTTGTAGTAACGAGCAATAAATGTTCAACTTTTGTTGAAAAGTGCAATTTCTTAAAATTTGTAAAAAAAGTGTAAAACTAAGATAACATTTCTAATTAAAGAATCTAACCTATTAAAAGAAAAAGAACTATAAATTATTTCCGGTTGAACAGGACAATCTTCGAGCAGTTTATGCGATCGCTTTTCAACAAAAATCGGTTTTAATAAAAACGCAATTATAATGGAATTTGGATTGTTCTTCAAAGTGTGCAAGTTTGTTCACAAAGTAGAAATACTGAGTAACTCGTAGTTGAACCGCATCGAAAGTGAAATGGACAATAAATGTTCAACCATTGTTGAAAAGTTGCAAATATTTAATCAAAATTCTGGTTAAAATGGTAAATTACAGAGTGCAACAAGAAATTCTAACTACAACTGTCTTTCTGTGGAAAAGGACAATAATACTAACCAAGTATGCGAAGCAACTTATTTAGTTGAAACGAACACTATTACATAAATTTGATTTGTAACTCTAATAGCAGAGAGAAAGTTGTTAAAAATATGTTATAGTAACGAACAATTTTTGTTGAAAAGTGCACTTTCTTAATATTTGTAAAAAAAGTGTAAAACTAAGATAACATTTCTAATTAAAGAATCTAACCTATTAAAAGAAAAAGAACTATAAATTATTTCCGGTTGAACAGAACAATCTTCGAGCAGTTTATGCGATCGCTTTTCAACAAAAATCGGTTTTAATAAAAACGCAATTATAATGGAACTTGGATTGTTCTTCAAAGTGTGCAAGTTTGTTCAAAAAGTAGAAATACTGAGTAACTCGTAGTTGAACCGCGTCGAAAGTGAAATGGACAATAAATGTTCAACTATTGTTGAAAAGTTGCAAATATTTAATAAAAATTCTGGTTAAAATGGTAAACTACAGAGTGTAACAAGAAATTCTAACTACAACTGTCTTTCTGTTGAAAAGGACAATAATACTAACCAAGTATGTGAAGCAACTTATTTAGTTGAAACGAACACTATTACATAAATTTGATTTGTAACTCTAATAGCAGAGAGAAAGTTGTTAAAAATATGTTGTAGTAACGAAGAATAAATGTGCAACTTTTGTTGAAAAGTGCAATTTCTTGAAATTTAAAAAAAAAGTGTAAAACTAATATAACATTTCTAATTAAAGAATGTAACCTATTAAAAAAAATAACTATAAATTATTTCCGGTTGAACAGAATAATCTTCGAGCAGTTTATGCAATCGCTTTTCAACAAAAATCGGTTTTAATAAAAACGCAAATATAATGGAACTTGGATTGTTCTTCAAAGTGTGCAAGTTTGTTCAAAAAGTAGAAATACTGAGTAACTCGTAGTTGAACTGCATCGAAAGTGAAATGGACAATAAATGTTCAACCATTGTTGAAAAGTTGCAAATATTTAATCAAAATTCTGGTTAAAATGGTAAATTACAGAGTGTAACAAGAAATTCTAACTACAACTGTCTTTCCGTTGAAAAGGACAATAATACTAACCAAGTATGCGAAGCAACTTATGTAGTTGAAACGAACATTATTACATAAATTTCATTTGAAATTTAGTAGCAACGAGAAAGTTGATAAAAATATGTTGTAGTGACAAACTATAAATGTTCAACTTTTGTTGAAAAGTGCAACTTCTTAAAATTTGTTAAAAAGAAGTGTAAAACTAAGATAACTTTTCTAATTCAAGAATCTAACCGATTGAAAAGAACAAAACTGTAAATAATTTCCGGTTGAAAAGGACAACTTACAAGCAGTTGATTCAATCGCTTTTCAATAAGAATCTGTTTTAGTAAAAACTTGGATTGTTCAACAAAGTGTGCAAGTTTGTTCAAAAGGTAGAAATACTGAGTAACGCGTAGTTAAACCGTATCGAGAGTGAGTTATAAATGGACAGTAGATGTTCAACCATTGTTGAAAAGTTGCAAATATTTAATCAAAGTTCTGTTTAAAATGGAAAATTACAAAGTGCATCAAGAAATTCTAACTACAACTGTCTTGCTGTTGAAAAGGACAATAATACTAACCAAGTATGCGAAGCAACTTATGTAGTTAAAACGAACATTATTACATAAATTTCATTTGAAATTTAGTAGCAACGAGCAAGTTGATAAAAATATGTTGTAGTGACAAACTATAAATGTTCAACTTTTGTTGAAAAGTGCAACTTCTTTAAATTTGTTAAAAAGAAGTGTAAAACTAAGATAACTTTTCTAATTCAAGAATCTAACCGATTGAAAAGAACAAAACTGTAAATAATTTCCGGTTGAAAAGGACAACTTACAAGCAGTTGATTCAATCTCTTTTCAATAAGAATCGGTTTTAGTAAAAACTTGGATTGTTCAACAAAGTGTGCAAGTTTGTTAAAATAGTAGAAATATTGAGTAACGCGTAGTTAAACCGTATCGAGAGTGAGTTATAAATGGACAATAGATGTTCAACCATTGTTGAAGAGTTGCAAATATTTAATCAAAGTTCTGTTTAAAATGGAAAATTACAAAGTGCATCAAGAAATTCTAACTACAACTGTCTTTCTGTTGAAAAGGACAATAATACTAACCAAGTATGCGAAGCAACTTATGTAGTTGAAACGAACATTATTACATAAATTTCATTTGAAATTTAGTAGCAACGAGAAAGTTGATAAAAATATGTTGTAGTGACAAACTAAAATGTTCAACTTTCGTTGAAAAGTGCAACTTCTTAAAATTTGTTAAAAAAAGTATAAAACTAATATAACTTTTCTAATTAAAGAATCTAACCGATTGAAAAGAAAAGAACTGTAAATGATTTCCGGTTGAAAAGAACAACTTTCAAGCAGTTGATTCAACCTCTTTTCAATAAGAATCGGTTTTAGTAAAAACTTGGATTGTTTATCAAAGTGTGCAAGTTTGTTCAAAAAGTAGAAATACTGAGTAACTCGTAGTTAAACCGCATCAAAAGTGAGTTAAAAATGGACAATAAATGTTCAACCATTGTTGAAAAGTTGCAAATATTTAATTAAAATTCTGTTTAAAATGGGAAATTACAGTCACAAAAAATTCTAACTACAACTGCATTGTTGTTAAAATGGACAATAAAACTAACCATAATTACGTGGATATTAGTTGCAGCTCTAGTTGAACATGACAGGTAGTTACAACAGTCGATTTTATGTCAAACAATAAGTGTTCAACATTTGTTGAAAAGTACAAGTTCTCAATATTTGTTAAAGAAAGTAGGAAGTCAAAATAAAATTTATTGAAAGAAAAAATGTAGTTGAAACGGACAACTTTCAACCAGTTTAGTTTGCATGAGACAGTTACTCAACCAATAGAAACCGGTTAGAGTGAAAAATGTAATTATGGTTGAACTAGATTTGTTCAACAAAGTGTACAATTTTGTTCAGAATAGTAGAAAAATGAACGACTTGTAGTTGAACAACTGTAACATATTTTTTTGCAAATTGCTTCCAATGAACAAAAAGTTCAACCCTAGTTGAAATGAGCAACTCTATTGGATTTTTAAATTAAAATGTTTTTCCATTACGCAATATTCGTGATTTAAAATTCTAGAAGTTACAAAACCAATTTGATTAAAAAATCAAAATATAACCGCTGAACAATAAAAATTCAACTTTTGTTGAAAGATAGCCAGTTGGCAAAAAAGTTGTTTCGTTCGAGGAAGAATTTCTAGCAACTCAACCGAACAATTAAATTGATTTTTCTGAAAGTTTTTTATTAGAAAAGTTTCTTGTGACACGTCCGAGAAAGAAAGCGATAAATTTGTCATAAACGGCCACTTTTCAACTTATCCATTAAGACTCTTGTAAAATTGCAACAGCCACTAAAGTGCCACTTCCAAGTGAAATTTTACAAGATAACTTAAGAGTAGTTACTTTAATGAAAACAAACATTAATTAAATGACGTGAGGTTTTAATTTATACCAAAATTCCTTTCGCCTAACCGGAAACCAAAGAACTTTTTTATTTCAAAATTTCTTCCAACCCATCCAAGTTCAAGTATCAAATGTAAATAGAAAGTTCAGTGGCGGCGTCACTAATCAAATTAGATCAACAATAACAAGTTAAAGAATTTTCACCAATTGCTTCACATATGTAGAAGCAGCGATTTCATCGTTTTCGCCATCAATGATTAATTGTAAAAATTTATAATTAGACGTCACACTGCGCCATCGTGTAACCGGCGCTTTGAATCTAATTTGTTTACAATACAGACATTATCTAACACTTTCACCGCCATCGCGAGCAACCAAGAAAGTGGCAAATCGTTTCAAACAATTTTAATTTCAAAAAAATTTCTTCTAGTCAATTTTGCAAAATTTTAGTTAAAACGAGGAAAAAAGTGGACATCATCACGTTCTTCACCTCGAAATCTGGGACGTATTGCAAAATTTTGGGCGACCTTTCCTTAATTTGCGAAATATTTTCGTAACTCTTCAATTTCAACATATATGCCTCGTTTTAGTTACGTGTGGAACAATTAGATAAAAGTAAGAGTGGGTTCCGGAACAAAAGGTGGGCGCGTGTCCGTTGGCAGGTTGTCTTGAAGCCTTCTAAAGTTGAGTGAAAGTTAATCGATGATGGACGTACCGTTAGGTCGATTATATTGGGAGCGATTGCGTAATTTTTATGATTAAATTTCAAGGTTTTCACAGCGACTAGGGGTGATTTTAGCGAGAGTGAAAGTGATACGCTACTGGATATACATATAGGAAGTTTAATAAAATTAAATCAATAGGCTTGAGTTCCAGGGAAAGCGGTGGCGTCGACCATTGTTTGCGCGACGTAAAAGGCTCGTTGCGTACGCGATTTGCTTGCGCATGTGTCATTAACTAATACAATTCTCTTCGTATTCGAAAAATTTCAACACGGTTATTATTTGCCAATATCCACCAATACATTTAAAAAAAAAATTGACGTTAACTCTTCCCTTAGGAGATTGGTTAAAGAAAAAAAAATGGCGATTTTGTAATTATCGCTAATGAACATTTTAGTTTTGCCACCCTTTTTGACCTCAACTTCTTTATTTTCGTTAAATAACAAACTGAGTTATTAATTAATAATGTGAGTAGAAAAAAAGTTAAAAAAATGGAAATTATTTTTCAATAAAAGTTAGAGAATTTCTACTTTCACAAAAATTATTTGTTAACGCCGATTTTAATTATTAAATAATATAATTAACTGTTGCTCCTTCCGTTAAGGGATTGATTAATAAAAATTAAACTTAAGCAACTTTATTTAAACAATGCTTTGTACATTATTTCAACGTTAAACTTTCTCGCTGACATTTGCTAGAAATGTTCATGAGCACATGTCACTGTTGATCTAGGTGAAGCAAATATATGTTCAAAAATTCCATTATTTTCCTTTCGTCAAGAAACTTACTCAACAAGAGAATTATGTAAAGAAGATGTTTAAATACCACTAATAGCGATAAAATATTTCAAGTAAGTAACAAAAATAGTTTTTTCAATCTTCAATATGTTGAAAAAATATTTTGTTGATTAAGGGAGACTTCGATTAATAAAATTCGGTTTTCCAAATCAATAGAAAGAAAAAGAAGACAAAGAAATTTTGTGTTTTAATTCTTTCGTTAAAGTAAAAAAAATGTTAACAGAATCGTAAATTCTAACAATCAAAGCTTATGAAAGTTGGATCGTTTTTCAAATATCTATCCAGTTTTTTCTATCTTAAGCCAGTCCTTTGATTTCTTCCAATTTTATTCCTCTTGTCATATTTTTCTTTTTTTTTTCTAATGTAACTAGTCCTCTTTCTTCTTAAGTTTTCAAAAATTGTGCTTTGGTTTCTTCATGCTTCTCAAAGTTCCGTAAAATATTTATTGACGTTCTTCAAAATAGTTTGCCATTTCCTTCTTTTATTTTCTTTTCTCGCCTTTTTGTAATTTTATACTTACCTTTGTCCTTTATAGGTATATCTTCCATTTATCTTTGTCCTCGTCAACTGCTTTCTGAGTCTTTTCTGTAAGGCAGTTATTGTTCCCATATGTAAATATTGTTCTCTAGCAACTTTCTTCTGCTGCTGATAGAACTGCAGTTTCAAATGTTCTCCATAGTTCCTCCTTGTTGGATTTAAAGTTTTTATCTTCTAAATTTCCTTTTATTAGTTTCGGTGTTCTTAGAGTTACGACATTTTATTTTATAGATTCTTATTTGCCTCTAATTCCATTTTTTATTTTCTTCTTTTATTGTCCTCAGATATCTCTCAAGTTCCTTCTATCTTATGCCAGTGCTTTAAATTCCTTCAATTTTATTACTCTTTATTCCGCTGCTTCCCTAATCTCATTGTGCCACGTTCTTCTTGGTTTTATTCCTATATAACTAGTCCTCTACCATCTTTAATGGTTTTTCAAAATTTCGCGTTTTGGTTTCTTCATGATTCTCAAAGTTCCGTAGAATATTTATTGGAATTCTTTAAATAGTTTACTATCTTCTTCACTTATTTTCTTTTCTTGCGTTTCTGTAATTTCTATACTTGCGTTTGTCCTTTATTAGTATATCTTCCATTTTTCTTTCTTCTCGTCAACTACTTTCTGAATCTTTTCTGTAAGCCAGTTATAGTTCCTTTTTATAAATTTTGCCTTCTAGCAACTTCCTTCTATTGCTGATAAGACTGCAGTCTTAAATGTTCTTCATGTTAGATTCTAAATTTCTATCTTCCAAATTTTCTTCTATTAGTTTCTATATTCTTAAAGTTATGACATCTTATTTTACAGATTCTTATTCACCTCTTATTTCTTTCTTCTTTTTATTTTCTTCTTTTATTGTCCTTAGATATCTCCCCAGTTCCTTCCATCTTATGCCAGTCCCTTGATTTCTTCCAATTTTACTCCTCCTCGTTCCGCTGCTTTGCTAATCTCATCATACCACGTTCTTCTTTGTTTTATTCTTTTATAACTAGTCCTCTATAATTTTTAATGGTCTTCAAAATTTTATATTTTGGTTTCTTCATGTTTCTCAAAGTTCCGCAGAACATTCATTGACTTTCTTCAAAATATTTTTCTATTTTCTTCTTCTATTTTCTTTTCTTGCCATTTTGTAATTTTAATACTTGCCTTTGTCCCTTATTGGTATATCTTCCATTTTTGTTTCTTCTCATCAACTGCCTTCTGAATCTTTTCTGTGCGCAAGTTATAGTTCCTTTTTATAAATTTTGTTCTCTATCAATTTTCTTCTGCTGCTGATAGAACTCCCTTCTTCATAGTTCCTTCATGTTGAATTTTAAGTTTCTATGTTATAAATTTTCTTCTATTAGTTTCTGTATTCGTAGAGTTATGGCATTTTATTTTATAGATTCTTATTTGCCTCTTATTTCTTTCTTCTTTTTATTTTCTTCTTTTATTGTCCTTAGAAATCTCCCCAGTTCCTTCTATCTGACGCCAGTCCTTTGATTTCTTTTGATTTTACCCCCAAGCTCTTTCTATCATATGCCAATGCTTCAAATTCTTCCAGCTTTATTACTCTTTATTCCGCTGCTTCGCTAATCTCATTGGGCCACGTTCTTCTTGGTTTTCTTCCTTTATAACTAGCCCTCTATCATCTTTAATGGTTTTTCAAAATTTCGCGTTTTAGTTTCTTCTACTATTTTCTTCATTTATTTTATTTTCTTACGTTCCTGTAATTTCTATACTTGCGTTTGTCCTTCATTGGTATATCTTCTATTTTTCTTTCTTCTCATCAACTGCTTTCTGAATCTTTTCTGTAAGCCAGTTATAGTCCTATTTTATAAATTTTTCTCTCTAGTAACTTCCTTCTATTACTGATAGGACTGCAGTCTTAAGTGTTCTTCATAGTTCTTCCTAGTTAGATTTTAAGTTTCTATCTTCTAAATTTACTTTTATTAGTTTCTGTATTCTTAAAGTTATGACATTTTATTTTACAGATTATTATTCACCTCTTATTTCTTTCTTCTTTTTATTTTCTTCTTTAAATAGTCATTAGATTTCTCCCCAGTTTCTTCTATCTTATGCCAGTCCTTTGATTTCTCCTCGTTCCGCTGCTTCACTAATCTCATCATGCCACGTTCTTCTTTGTTCTATTCTTTTATAACTAGTCCTCTTTCATTTTTAATGGTTTTCAAAATTTTATATTTTGGTTTCTTCATGTTTCTCAAAGTTCCGCAGAACATTTATTGGCTTTGTTCAAAATACTTTTGATTTTCTTTTCTTGCCATTTTGTAATTTTAATACTTGCCTTTGTCCCCTTATTGGTATATCTTCCATTTTCCTTTCTTCTCATCAATTGCTTTCTGAATCTTTTCTGTGCGCAAGTTATAGTTCCTTTTTATAAATTTTGTTCTCTACCAATTTTCTTCTGTTGCTGATAGAACTCCCTTCTTCATAGTTCCTTCATGTTGAATTTTAAGTTTCTATGTTATAAATTTTCTTCTATTAGTTTCTGTATTCGTAGAGTTATGGCCTTTTATTTTATAGATCCTTATTTGCCTATTATTTCTTTCTTCTTTTTATTTTCTTCTCTTATTGTCCTTAGAAATCTCCCCAGTTCCTTCTATCTTACGCCAGTCCTTTGATTTCTTTTGATTTTACCCCTCCTCGTTCCGCTGCTTCACTAATCTCATCACGCCATGTTCTTCTTGGTTTTCTTCCTTTATAACTAGTCCTCTATCATCTTTAACGATTTTCAAAATTTTACGTTTTGGTTTCTTCATGTTTCTCAAAGTTCCGTAGAATATTCATTAGAATTCTTTAAAATAGTTTCCTATTTTTTTCTTTTATTTTCATTTCTTGCGTTTTTGTAATTTTTATACTTCAATTTGTTCTTTATTGGTCTATCTGCTTTGTGAATCTTCTCTGTGAACCAGTAAGTTCTTTCATAGTTCCTGTGTATAGATTTTGTTCTCTAGCAACTTTCTTCTGCTGCTGATAGAACTCCCTTCTTCATAGTTCCTTCATGTTGGATTTTAAGTTTCTATGTTGTAAATTTTCTTCTATTAGTTTCTGTATTCGTAGAGTTATGGCATTTTATTTTATAGTTTCTTATTTGCTACTTATTCCTTTCTTTTTTTATTTTCGTCTTTTCTTGTCCTCACATATCTCCCCAGTTTCTTCTATCTTATGCCAGTCATTTGGTGTCTTTCGATTTTACCCCTCCTCGTTCCGCCGTTTCACTAATCCCATCATGCCACGTTTTTCTTAGTTTTCTTCTTTTATAACTAGTCCTCTATCATCTTTAATGGTTTTCAAAATTTCGCGTTTTTGTTTCTTCATATTTCTCAAAGTTCCGTAGAAGATTTATTAGAACTCTTCAAAATAGTTTCCTATTTTCTTCTTTTATTCTCATTTCTTGCGTTTTTGAAATTTCTATACTTGCCTTTGTCCTTTATTGGTCTATCTTCCACTTTCTTTCACCTCGACAACTGCTTTCTGAATCTTCTCTACGAACCAGTAAGTTCTTTCATAGTTCCTGTGTATAGATTTTGTACTCCTGCAACTTTCCTCTGCTGCTGATAGAACTAAAGCCTTAAATTTTCTCCATAGTTCTTCAGTGTTGAATATTCAAAATTCCTCTTCAAATTTTCGCAATTTTTCTGTGTTTTCATTACCAAGTTTTATTCGATCCCAATTCGTAAGTATTTTTCATAGTAATTTTTGTTCTTATTATTTTCTAATATGAAGTTTTCCACTGCAACCTTTGATATTTTCTTGCCGTTGGCGTCGATTAGTAGACCTGTGAGCGCAATATTGTTACTCTTTCTGTATATTTTTTTATTTCTTAGTAAGTTATCTCATTTTCCCTTTTGATTTCCTTGATTTATTTTTGCAGGATGCTTTGGTCCAACTTAATTTCCTTTAACATGTTTCCAAAGTATCTCAACTAGCCCTTTTAGCCAATCAATATTTTTATTTTATTTTCTAATGTTTCTTCAAAGTTCTAGTCATCTTCCTGTTTTCCGCAATAAATTCATCACCTCTTCTTCTCCTTTCCGCTTCTTTTGGTCCAATGTATAACTATCATTGTCTATTTGTTCGCGTGCCCTTATCTTTCTTAATCTTGTTTAGTCACTTAATCACTTTGCATTTCACTCTCCAGTATTGTAGTCTGACTAGTAACAGATCAAAGAGTTAATAAGAGGTTCCAAAGAGATGGTCTGTTCGTAACTCAGTGGGAGTGTACGTGAGGCGAAATCCTTGATTCTAATCAAACTGGAACTTGACTTTTACAGGTAAAACAATATCAAAAGTGGGATAGACAACTTGTTTAGTCAAGATAAGTATGAGACTATGGCAGCTCTTAAAAAAATATTTCGCTGAGAACAGCAGGGACGGATGCCTTGTCAGGAAAGGCCGAGCAGTTGTCATCTGACTAGTAGAAATCAAAAAGCTTATATGAAAGAACAAAAAAAAAGACCACCTACCTCAATGACTAGCATTCTCGAGATGCTATATCATTGTTTTTTCGACAGTAACACTAAGGTGTTCAATTTTTTAATTATTTGCACCATAAAGATACACTATAAACATCACTCTCGATATCTATTTCAGGTGGAAGTGAATTTTTTCAAGTATACCAATTTCAGAAGTGGGATCGATATCTTGAACGGGTAAGATAAGTAAAACTGTGACGGCCTTTGGGATGGTTTTTCACTAAGAAAAGCCGAGACGGCTGCCTTGTCAGGGAAGGCCGAGCTGTTGTAATTTGACTAGTAGAAATCAAAAAGCTGATATGAAAGAACGAAGAGGCCAGCCCTAGCTCAGTAGGATAGCATAGTCGAGAGGCCATATCGTTGCTTTTTCGAGTATACCACTAGTGTTCATGTTTTTTTAATTTATCTCTCAATCCAGCTAAAGGTCAACTTTTTCTGGTATATCAATTTCAGAAGTGGGATAGGCAACCTACGTGGACAAGATAAGTATGAAGCTGCGGTAGCTCTTGTGTTCATGTTTTTTTATTTATTTCTTAATCCAGCTGGAGGTCAACTTTTTCAGGTGTAACAATTTCAGAAGTGGGATAAATAATCCAATTAAAAAAAATTCTATTACGATTTTCCTCTCGTTAAAATTGTAATTTGCCTTAACCAGTTCTTTAACAAATACTTTTCGTTACATTATCGCTAATGGTTTGTTCTCACGACAATTAAATAAAGAGAAAATGGAGGTTTTTCAAAAATGAATGCTATGAAGCGACTCTTTCAACTTAGAGAATCGTTAAGTTAAAAAAACGTAAAAAAGGGTTTTCCCTTCGTTAATTATTGAAAAAAAATCGGAGAGGGTCAAAAATCAATCCTGGCTCTAGATGACTCTAATTGAATTGTGTTAACACGTTCGGGTGATACAACTGGTAAAATTATGCGTTTTCGATTTCCCTCTCTATGGTAAACGAGGAAGAAAACTTGGTGCGGTATCGGAAGCGCGTCACGTCAAACGGAAATGGTAACATTCCATCGACAAACCGATCTCGAAGTTTACGTAATAATATCCGAAAATCGCCGCAGCGGAACCTGAGTACCTCTTCTAAAAATCACCATAAACTAGACGAGAGTCCCCACTCGAAGAACCAAACTGTTACCTACCACTTGGCGCGGGTCGTCGCAGAAATCAGTCGGTGCACGATAACCAACCAAAAACCACCTCTCCCCCAAACACGTGAGCGATAAAAAAAAACAAAAAAAAAAAAAATTGGTGACCTTTTTCTTTTTAGTGTTGAACGAGGATTTTGTTGAGAAAAATTGTTTTTGGCGCCACCATCGAAATGGATTGCAAAAAAAAAGTGAGTAGATTTCTGTTTTATTATCCCTTCACTTTCCGTTTCCGCTTCAAACAATTCCGGCTGCGTAATCGTAAAATGATTTTTCAAAATATACCAGAATGATAATTAACCGATTTGTTTTGAATAGAAAAATGAAGAAATGTTATATTGTCCATCGAATTTGAACAATAAACATATTCTATAGTAAAGTGGGGATTTCGTAACGGAAACCGCTTTGCTGAAGCCATCTCGATTGCGTTTTTTGGTTACGTAACGACGCAACTTTCATCAGTTGGATGTTGTAATAACAATTTCGGTTATACGACCTTTCGTTGGCCTTGCCTGAAGGACCGGGAATTTCGGTTTGGCGCCAAAAATCAATCAATTTTTTTTTATTAAAAACGGTACCGTTTCCGCATTCCGGTAGACGAATCGGAAGCGTTACCGCAACTCTTGGACGGAACGTGACTTGATCTTGCGAGAGTAGCGTGGAAAGAAGAAAGCATGAAATGATGATGCGATTAAAGAGATGACGCCCACGCACGCGATTAATTTTCGAAAATTATCAATTTTCCAAACTATTTTTTGGAAATTTCCAAAACCGAAGATAATTATTCAAAATTAGAAAATTTTAACAAAAACCCTGAAAACCACAACTAAATTACTTATTTTCGTTATATTGTCGTGTCATTGTCGTCGCATTTCTTTGTTGTTGTCGTCATCATTAACAATTGTTGTAGTAACAAGAGAATTTTTCTTGATTTATTAGTTGGTCCACAATTGCTATTGTTGTTATTCAAAAATCTCCCACAGATTAGAAAGGTTAGTTGGCATTTAATCGTTTTTTCCATTCGTTACCAACACACGCATTTTTGGTTTCAAGTGGTAGAAAGAACAAGAAAAAAAATTACGAGATGATCTCATGGTAAAAGTAAACAACACGGTCAACCGGTAACACCGTTCGATCCGTCGGACAAGATCACGAAGAAAGTGAAATTGAATGTGTTGCGCTCTATTACAGTTCCGCATTCGTCGACCATTAATCAGCCCCCGACAACAAACTGACAAAGTGGAATCGGTAACGGGGCTCTTAATCTCTACTTCGAACCAGTGGGAACGTTCCCAGATGAATTTAATTAATTAACCGAAATTTTGGTTTTGCAAGAAGTATTTAACCTTCAAAAAACAGTAGAAAAAGTAATGTAAGTCTAGTTAAGAGCTGAAAATTGCAATAATTTACCGTTGATGTAGGCAAAGAATTTTTGAGGTCTCGTAGAAAAAATTAAATTTAAGATCTTTTCTTGGTAGGGATTCCTATAGATACTCAATAGTGGTTTGCTATTAAAAATTGATATTCACCTTGTTCTAACTTCGTCCCTCTTGCTGCCTCAAAATGAAATTCAAAGTGTTGCCACCCAAAACTTTTGTCTTAAAGAAGTGTATACCTCCAAAACGTCAGTAAGAGAAAAAAGATGCTCAGTTAAGATCTAGTCAGAAAAGCTTGTCAATTGTATGATTATTAAGGAAATTGCAACAATTTACCATTTATGTTGGCGAAGAACTTTTGAGATTTTGTAGATTAGAAGTTGCAATTTTAGAAAGAATAAACTTTAAGACTTCTCCTTAGTAGGGATTTTTACCACCAGACACCCAATGGTGGTTTGATATTATAAATTGACATTCACCTTGTTCTAACTTCGTCCCACTTCCTGCCTCAAAATGCAATTCAAATTGTTGCCACCCAAAACCTTTGTCTTCAAGAAGTGTATACCTTTAAAACGTCAGTAAGAGAAAAGAAACATGCTCAGTTAAGACCTAGTCAGAAAGGCTTGTCAGTTTTATGACTATTAAGGAAACTGCCACGATTTACCATTGATGTTGGCAAAAAACTTTTAAGGTTTTGTAGTTTAGAAGTTGCAATTGTAGAAAGAATAAACTTTAAGACTTCTCCTTGGTAGGGATTCTTACCAATAGACACCCAATGGTGGTTTGTTATTAAAAATTGACAGTCACTTTCTTCTAACTTTGTTCCTCTTCCTGTCTCAAAATGCAATTGAAAGTCTTGCCACCCAAAATTTTTGTCTTGAAGAAGTGCATAGCTCCAAAATGTCAGTAAAAGGAGAAATAGATGCTGAGTTAAGACCGGGTCAGAAAAGTTCGTCAATTTTATGATTATTAAGGAAATTGACACAATTTACTAGTGATGTTGGCAAAGAACTTTCAAGGTTTTGTAGTTTAGAAGTTGCAATTGTAGAAAGAATAAACTTTAAGACTTCTCCTTGGTAGGGATTTTTACCACCAGACACCCAATGGTGGTTTGATATTAAAAATTGACATTCACCTGGTTCTAACTTCGTCCCACTTCCTGCCTCAAAATGCAATTCAAATTGTTGCCACCCAAAACTTTTGTCTTAAAGAAGTGTATACCTTTAAAACGTCAGTAAGAGAAAAGAAACATGCTCAGTTAAGACCTAGTCAGAAAGGCTTGTCAGTTTTATGACTATTAAGGAAACTGCCACGATTTACCATTGATATTGGCGAAGAACTTTTAAGGTTTTGTAGTTTAGACGTTGCAATTGTAGAAAGAATAAACTTTAAGACTTCTCCTTGGTAGGGATTCTTACCAACAGACACCCAATGGTGGTTTGTTATTAAAAATTGACAGTCACTTTCTTCTAACTTTGTTCCTCTTCCTGTCTCAAAATGCAATTGAAAGTCTTGCCACCCTAAATTTTTGTCTTGAAGAAGTGCATAGCTCCAAAATGTCAGTAAAAGGAGAAATAGATGCTGAGTTAAGACCTGGTCAGAAAAGCTCGTCAATTTTATGATTATTAAGGAAATTGACACAATTTACTAGTGATGTTGGCAAAGAAGTTTTAAGGTTTTGTAGTTTAGAAGTTGCAATTGTAGAAAGAACAAACTTTAAGACTTCTCCTTGGTAGGGATTTTACCACCAGACACCCAAGTGTGGTTTGATATTAAAAATTGACATTCACCTGGTTCTAACTTCGTCCCACTTCCTGCCTCAAAATGCAATTCAAATTGTTGCCACCCAAAACTTTTGTCTTAAAGAAGTGTATACCTTTAAAACGTCAGTAAGAGAAAAGAAACATGCTCAGTTAAGACCTAGTCAGAAAGGCTTGTCAGTTTTATGACTATTAAGGAAACTGCCACGATTTACCATTGATGTTGGCAAAAAACTTTTAAGGTTTTGTAGTTCAGACGTGGCAATTGTAGAAAGAATAAACTTTAAGACTTCTCCTTGGTAGGGATTCTTACCAATAGACACCCAATGGTGGTTTGTTATTAAAAATTGACAGTCACTTTCTTCTAACTTTGTTCCTCTTCCTGTCTCAAAATGCAATTGAAACTCTTGCCACCCAAAATTTTTGTCTTGGAAGAAGTGCACAGCTCCAAAATGTCAGTAAAAGGAGAAATAGATGCTGAGTTAAGACCTGGTCAGAAAAGTTCGTCAATTTTATGATTATTAAGGAAATTGACACAATTTACCAGTGATGTTGGCAAAGAACTTTTAAGGTTTTGTAGTTTAGAAGTTGCAATTGTAGAAAGAATAAACTTTAAGACTTCTCCTTGGTAGGGATTTTTACCACCAGACACCCAATGGTGGTTTGATATTAAAAATTGACATTCACCTGGTTCTAACTTCGTCCCACTTCCTGCCTCAAAATGCAATTCAAATTGTTGCCACCCAAAACTTTTGTCTTAAAGAAGTGTATACCTTTAAAACGTCAGTAAGAGAAAAGAAACATGCTCAGTTAAGACCTAGTCAGAAAGGCTTGTCAGTTTTATGACTATTAAGGAAACTGCCACAATTTACCATTGATATTGGCGAAGAACTTTTAAGGTTTTGTAGTTTAGACGTTGCAATTGTAGAAAGAATAAACTTTAAGACTTCTCCTTGGTAGGGATTCTTACCAACAGACACCCAATGGTGGTTTGTTATTAAAAATTGACAGTCACTTTCTTCTAACTTTGTTCCTCTTCCTGTCTCAAAATGCAATTGAAAGTCTTGCCACCCTAAATTTTTGTCTTGAAGAAGTGCATAGCTCCAAAATGTCAGTAAAAGGAGAAATAGATGCTAAGTTAAGACCTGGTCAGAAAAGCTCGTCAATTTTATGATTATTAGGGAAATTGACACAATTTACTAGTGATGTTGGCAAAGAACTTTTAAGGTTTTGTAGTTTAGAAGTTGCAATTGTAGAAAGAACAAACTTTAAGACTTCTCCTTGGTAGGGATTTTTACCACCAGACACCCAAGTGTGGTTTGATATTAAAAATTGACATTCACCTGGTTCTAACTTCGTCCCACTTCCTGCCTCAAAATGCAATTCAAATTTTTGCCACCCAAAACTTTTGTCTTAAAGAAGTGTATACCTTTAAAACGTCAGTAAGAGAAAAGAAACATGCTCAGTTAAGACCTAGTCAGAAAGGCTTGTCAGTTTTATGACTATTAAGGAAACTGCCACGATTTACCATTGATATTGGCGAAGAACTTTTAAGGTTTTGTAGTTTAGACGTTGCAATTGTAGAAAGAATAAACTTTAAGACTTCTCCTTGGTAGGGATTCTTACCAACAGACACCAAATGGTGGTTTGTTATTAAAAATTGACAGTCACTTTCTTCTAACTTTGTTCCTCTTCCTGTCTCAAAATGCAATTGAAAGTCTTGCCACCCTAAATTTTTGTCTTGAAGAAGTGCATAGCTCCAAAATGTCAGTAAAAGGAGAAATAGATGCTAAGTTAAGACCTGGTCAGAAAAGCTCGTCAATTTTATGATTATTAGGGAAATTGACACAATTTACTAGTGATGTTGGCAAAGAACTTTTAAGGTTTTGTAGTTTAGAAGTTGCAATTGTAGAAAGAACAAACTTTAAGACTTCTCCTTGGTAGGGATTTTTACCACCAGACACCCAATGGTGGTTTGATATTAAAAATTGACATTCACCTGGTTCTAACTTCGTCCCACTTCCTGCCTCAAAATGCAATTCAAATTGTTGCCACCCAAAACTTTTGTCTTAAAGAAGTGTATACCTTTAAAACGTCAGTAAGAGAAAAGAAACATGCTCAGTTAAGACCTAGTCAGAAAGGCTTGTCAGTTTTATGACTATTAAGGAAACTGCCACGATTTACCATTGATATTGGCGAAGAACTTTTAAGGTTTTGTAGTTTAGACGTTGCAATTGTAGAAAGAATAAACTTTAAGACTTCTCCTTGGTAGGGATTCTTACCAACAGACACCAAATGGTGGTTTGTTATTAAAAATTGACAGTCACTTTCTTCTAACTTTGTTCCTCTTCCTGTCTCAAAATGCAATTGAAAGTCTTGCCACCCAAAATTTTTGTCTTGAAGAAGTGCATAGCTCCAAAATGTCAGTAAAAGGAGAAATAGATGCTGAGTTAAGACCGGGTCAGGAAAGTTCGTCAATTTTATGATTATTAAGGAAATTGACACAATTTACTAGTGATGTTGGCAAAGAACTTTCAAGGTTTTGTAGTTTAGAAGTTGCAATTGTAGAAAGAATAAACTTTAAGACTTCTCCTTGGTAGGGATTTTTACCACCAGACACCCAATGGTGGTTTGATATTAAAAATTGACATTCACCTGGTTCTAACTTCGTCCCACTTCCTGCCTCAAAATGCAATTCAAATTGTTGCCACCCAAAACTTTTGTCTTAAAGAAGTGTATACCTTTAAAACGTCAGTAAGAGAAAAGAAACATGCTCAGTTAAGACCTAGTCAGAAAGGCTTGTCAGTTTTATGACTATTAAGGAAACTGCCACGATTTACCATTGATATTGGCGAAGAACTTTTAAGGTTTTGTAGTTTAGACGTTGCAATTGTAGAAAGAATAAACTTTAAGACTTCTCCTTGGTAGGGATTCTTACCAACAGACACCCAATGGTGGTTTGTTATTAAAAATTGACAGTCACTTTCTTCTAACTTTGTTCCTCTTCCTGTCTCAAAATGCAATTGAAAGTCTTGCCACCCAAAATTTTTGTCTTGAAGAAGTGCATAGCTCCAAAATGTCAGTAAAAGGAGAAATAGATGCTGAGTTAAGACCGGGTCAGAAAAGTTCGTCAATTTTATGATTATTAAGGAAATTGACACAATTTACTAGTGATGTTGGCAAAGAACTTTCAAGGTTTTGTAGTTTAGAAGTTGCAATTGTAGAAAGAATAAACTTTAAGACTTCTCCTTGGTAGGGATTTTTACCACCAGACACCCAATGGTGGTTTGATATTAAAAATTGACATTCACCTGGTTCTAACTTCGTCCCACTTCCTGCCTCAAAATGCAATTCAAATTGTTGCCACCCAAAACTTTTGTCTTAAAGAAGTGTATACCTTTAAAACGTCAGTAAGAGAAAAGAAACATGCTCAGTTAAGACCTAGTCAGAAAGGCTTGTCAGTTTTATGACTATTAAGGAAACTGCCACGATTTACCATTGATATTGGCGAAGAACTTTTAAGGTTTTGTAGTTTAGACGTTGCAATTGTAGAAAGAATAAACTTTAAGACTTCTCCTTGGTAGGGATTCTTACCAATAGACACCCAATGGTGGTTTGTTATTAAAAATTGACAGTCACTTTCTTCTAACTTTGTTCCTCTTCCTGTCTCAAAATGCAATTGAAAGTCTTGCCACCCTAAATTTTTGTCTTGAAGAAGTGCATAGCTCCAAAATGTCAGTAAAAGGAGAAATAGATGCTAAGTTAAGACCTGGTCAGAAAAGCTCGTCAATTTTATGATTATTAAGGAAATTGACACAATTTACTAGTGATGTTGGCAAAGAACTTTTAAGGTTTTGTAGTTTAGAAGTTGCCATTGTAGAAAGAATAAACTTTAAGACTTCTCCTTGGTAGGGATTTTTACCACCAGACACCCAAGTGTGGTTTGATATTAAAAATTGACATTCACCTGGTTCTAACTTCGTCCCACTTCCTGCCTCAAAATGCAATTCAAATTTTTGCCACCCAAAACTTTTGTCTTAAAGAAGTGTATACCTTTAAAACGTCAGTAAGAGAAAAGAAACATGCTCAGTTAAGACCTAGTCAGAAAGGCTTGTCAGTTTTATGACTATTAAGGAAACTGCCACGATTTACCATTGATATTGGCGAAGAACTTTTAAGGTTTTGTAGTTTAGACGTTGCAATTGTAGAAAGAATAAACTTTAAGACTTCTCCTTGGTAGGGATTCTTACCAATAGACACCCAATGGTGGTTTGCGATTAAAAATTAACATTCACACTGTTATCACTTGGTCCCTCTTCCTGCTTCAAAATGCTATTCAAAATGTTGCGACCCAAGATTTTGACCTAGAAGAAGTTCCTCATCCCCAAAACGTCAGTAGAAGAAGAAATATATAGTCAGCTAAATCCAGTTTGTATTGCCTCTTCAATTTTTGAACAACTAAAGAAATTGCAACAATTTACTATTGATGGTAGCGAAAGACTTTTGGGGTTGTGTAGATTAAAAATTGCAACTGTCGAAAGATTAGAATTTATAATCTCTAGTTGAAAGGTATTCTTACCAACAAACACCAAATGGTCGTTTGCTACTAGAAATTGACTACTGTCTAGTTTTAAGTTCGTTCTACCTCCTGCCTCAGAATGCAATTAAAAGTGTTGCCATCCGAAATTTTGGTCTAGAAGAAGTACTTTTACCTAGAGGACGTCAGTAGAAGATGAAATACATTTTAAGTTCAACTTGTCTTTTGATTTTTAGGACTGCCAAAAGAATTGCAATAATTTACCATCGTGAACTTCCTTTGGTATTTCGTTGGTTACAGAAAGTTAGAGAAAACAGAATTTAGAAATGGTCGCAATGGTTGTTCCCCACTAAAAACTGGTCATCGAGGACATTCTACTTTTCCAACTTGCTCCCATTGTCTGTCTCCATTGATGAGGTGTTGGTATTGAAGTGAATCAACTTTTGGGGTTCTTCTATTAAAAAATTAAATTACCAAAAATCGTAAGAGTTATAATCTTGAGACTATGTAAAGCTCTAGAATATTAAACTTGTCCCCTCGAAATGCTTTTCGTAAAATATTTATTGTCTTTCTGAACCTTCAGTTGTAGATCTTAACCTTCAAAACCCTCGACATACCAATTTTTTGTTAATAAACTTTAATTTTCGCAGATCAGAAGCGGCGTGGAGAGGTCCAAGTCTTGAATTACCATGCACCAAAGAGTAAAACAACCCCATCAACCCTTTAACACTAAAATGAAAATACGACCACCCGATTGACTTTCTAAAAAAACAAAAATGTTAGAAACACTCTTCGTAACAACCGCCCTAAAAACCATCGGAATCGTCGGTTCAACCCTCTGGATAATCCCTCTCCTCCTCGCCGGCATCTCATTCTACAACTACGACCGACTCGATCCTGAATCGCCAGTAATCAACCGCAACACCCTGTATAAAGAATACGATTTCGTCATAGTTGGCGGCGGTTCGGCTGGCGCCGTTGTGGCGTCACGACTCTCCGAAATCCCCAACTGGAACGTTTTATTACTAGAAGCAGGACCGGACGAAAACGAAATTTCAGACGTACCATCATTAGCTGCATACTTACAACTTTCGAAATTAGATTGGGAATATAAAACGGAACCGACAGGTAAAGCGTGTCTGGGGATGAAGAACGGAAGATGCAACTGGCCCAGAGGCAAAGTATTGGGAGGATCCAGCGTTCTCAACTATATGTTGTACGTCAGAGGCAACAGACACGATTACGACCATTGGGAAGCGTTGGGTAAGTAGGAACGTAACTGTAGGTAAAGTTAACAAGAGGAGATAGAATGCGCACAAACTCAATGTTTAGGGTTAATAAGAGTATTCAGTCTCATTGGGGGCGGTCATTGTTACTAAGAGTTGAAGATTTCTTGGTTTGACCACTCTTCAAAATTTTTTAACTTAATTTTGGAATTCCGTAGGTAACCCCGGTTGGAATTACGAAAACGTCTTATACTACTTCAAGAAATCGGAAGACAACCGCAACCCTTATTTAGCTCGCACCCCCTACCACAACAAAGGTGGTTTGTTAACGATTCAGGAATCACCTTGGCGCACCCCTTTGGTGGTGGCTTTCGTCCAAGCAGGTACCGAACTCGGTTACCAAAACCGCGACATCAACGGTGCCGAACAGGCGGGTTTCATGATAGCTCAAGGTACCATCCGAAGAGGTTCCCGTTGTTCAACTGCCAAAGCTTTTTTACGACCGATCCGTTTACGTCGCAACATCCACACAGCGTTAAATTCCCACGTGACCCGTCTCCTCATCAATCCAAAAACCATGCGAGCTTACGGGGTAGAATTCCACAGAAACGGCCGAAAACACCGAGTGGTAGCCCGCAAAGAAATCATATTATCAGCAGGTTCGATCAATACACCCCAAATATTAATGTTATCGGGGATAGGACCAAAAAAGGAACTCGAAAAATTCAAAATACCACTCGTCAAAAATTTGGCAGTTGGTGAGAATCTTCAAGATCACGTAGCGATGGGTGGATTAACTTTTCTCGTCGACAAACCGGTTTCGATTGTCCAAAACCGTTTTCAAGCGTTCCCTATGACGATGCAATATTTGGTCCATGCGAAAGGACCAATGACGACACTTGGTGGTGTCGAAGGTTTAGCTTTTGTTAACACCAAATATGGAAACCGAAGTTGGCCCGATATCCAATTCCACATGGCACCGGCAAGTGTTAATTCCGATGGTGGCGTTAAAGTTCGTAACGTTCTCGGTTTAACCGATCACGTCTACAACACGGTTTACAAACCGATTGCTAACAAAGACGTTTTTACGTTAATGCCGTTATTGTTACGGCCGAAATCGCGCGGATGGGTGCGCCTCAAAAGTAGGAACCCTTTCGACGCACCCATCATGAACCCGAATTATTTCGAAGAACCTGGTGATGTTCAAACTTTAGTTGAAGGTGCCAAAATAGCTATGGAGATTAGTGAAGCGCAATCTTTCAAACAGTTTGGTGCTAAAGTGCATCGGGTGCGTTTTCCTAATTGTAGAGGACATAATTTTGGTAGTGATGAGTATTGGGAGTGCCATATTAGAACAATGTCGATGACTGTGTATCATCCGGTTGGTACTTGTAAGATGGGACCGGCTTGGGATAGAGAAGCTGTTGTTGATCCAAGATTAAGAGTGTATGGGGTGAAAGGTTTAAGGGTGATTGACGCGTCGATTATGCCTACCATACCTAGCGGTAACACTAACGCTCCTGCTATTATGGTGGGGGAAAAAGGAGCTGATTTGGTTAAAGAAGACTGGTTGAAGGAGAAATAGTCAATAGTTTTAAAAAAAAATTCATGTACATAAATAGTTTTGCTGGGCGCATGCAATATTGAGGTAAAAACTCGACCAGGTGCTCAAGTTCTTGTTCGCGTGTTGTCTAGTAATAAGAAAACAACTTACTGTAAATATTGTTAAGGTAGGTTAAGTTTTGTTGTTTAATTGTTTGAGTACTTGTTATGTCTGCAATTGTGAATACATTACGATTTTATACCATTTGATGTAACGCAATGACCTTCAACCTTTACGTCATGGACTCAATAGGTCAAAAAAACGTTAAATAGTTTGTTGTGAAAGTGGCGCGAAATTTATTGTCTAGTAGGTAGTGAACTGTTGTCTATAGGAAGGATTTGCAAAAAAAAATTTTCCCGTAAACACATTTTGAAAAAAAAAAAGTCTCGCGGGCCCAAATCTGGACTGTTAATAAATGGTTGGAAGCTACGTCGATTTGAAAAAAATACTGCAAATTGTGGGGCAATTTTTTACGTCATCCATTCAACTACGGAGAAGAGAAAAGTTAAAAAAAAGTGGTGGCTCAATATTTTAAATTTGGGTGTTAAAGAAATTGGGTAAATAATTTTTGAAAGTCGCACAAGACCAGATCTGTATTAACAACTGTTACGAAAAAAATTACGAATTGTTTGAAAATTCGTAAGAGCTGTAAAATATTTTTTCTCTTTTCCAATTTTCATTTACATCTTGAAAAGTTGCCAGAACTTTTTTATGGAATTGTGGATCAAGATACGGGAACTTTCTGTTTATTTTTTTAATTAACTAGCACAACTATAAAAATTTATTGGTTCGATGAAATCACCTTAAAATATTACTCAATCACTCTGGCTGAGACCAGACATGTTAACGTTGACACAGTTATCTCGCAATTATCACATTGGCATTGAAACAATTGCGAAATAATAAAAAGCAGGCAACCAACAATTGTTTGACATGTGCAGGTGCTGGTAACCTGTTGGCAAGCTAGATGTTTGTCGATAATTTAAAACGACTGTTGTGGCGAATTTTAATGTCAAGTTTGAAACGTTTTCCCAAGTTTCTCAAGGAAACTAAGAAGGTTTGCAGGTTTTTTTATTTGATTGCGTTTCAATAGACATTGAAAATTTTGATAATTCAATGCAAAAATTGGTGAAATATTTCAGAAATTTCATAAAAAATCTTAATAAATATTTCAAAAAATTTGACTTTCTATGAATATATGTCAAAATATTATAATAAAAATGAACCGATAATTAATTAAAATTAAGCTAATAATAGTAAAGAAATTGCTGAAGACAGTAAAAATTTGGAAACAAAACTATTTCAAATAATCGACAGTCAGACTTGAAAGGTTCGGAATAGATTTTTTCAAAATGTTTGTATTACAAATCGCAAAAATGAAACAATTTAAGGATGGGCCAGTATGGAACTCCTGCAAATTTGAAATAATTACAATCAAAATTAAAAGTTTGAAGGCCCAAAATGGTCAATTTCTGAAATTTTGAATCTCAAAAATAAACATTGGGATGCAATTCTTGCAATTTTGAAATAATCCTAATGAAAAATTGGAAAAAAAATCCATAATTGTTAAATTTTCAAAAAGTATATAGAATAAATTTAACTGTGAAAACAATTGAAAGTTGATTCAATAATCTCTGCGATTTTGGAAGACAAACAACATTAAAAAAATTAAACAAAAATTATCAATGAAACCAAAAATCAAATATGGTAATTTTTCAAAAAAATCCTGGTAGTGGCCGAGTTCAAATTTCAAAATGCACATATTCTAAAAATAATTATTGGAATAATTCAATGATGGTTTCATACACAATCGTTACAATTTTGGTGGAAAAAAACTGAAAATTAGACGAGATTTTGCAAAATTTTCTATGTACTTAAGAAAACTTCAGATATCGAATGAGGCAAGGAGCTAAGTGTCGCTTCGTAAATCGAACTACTGCCGCTATTTCGCTTTTCGTAATAAGTCATTGACTTAAAATTGCACGCCTGTATCACTGGTTGCAGAAGACCAGGTGCGCACAACAGCTACGTACCAATATGGCGGTTGATAGCGTCAAAAAATAAGTTCGAACTTAAAGAATCATGCTTTCTAATGACACAATTTTTATATTTCTTGACTTTTAAAAAACAATTCAATATTAGAAATAAAATCTTCAAAAATTGTCAAATTTTTAAAAAGTATATAGATTTTTTTTTTCTATCGGAATAGTTAAAAGTTGACCCAATAAATAATCCCTGTGATTTTGAAAGAAAAACAATGTTAAAAACAAGTGAAAACAGCGATTATTAACAAAAAAAAAACAAAAATTGCAATTTTCCAAAAAAAAATTGCTTTTGCAGAATTTGGTATCTAGTTACATATCGAATGAGACAAAGAGCTAAGTGCCGCTTCGTAAATCGAACTATTGCCGCTATTTCGCTTTTCGAAATAAATCATTGACTTGAACTTGCACTCCTGTATTACTGGTTGCAGAAAGCAAGGTGCGCACAACAGCCACGTACCAATTTTGCGGTTGATAGCGTCAAAAAATAAGTTCAAACTTAAAGAATCACGCTTTCTAATAACACAATTTTTATTTTTTTTAATTTTCAAAAAACAAATCAAAATTAAGAATAGAATCGTCAAAACTGTCAAATTTTCAAGAAGTATATAAAAAAAAATTTCTATCGGAATAGTTAAAAGTTGACCCAATAAATAAACCCTACAATTTTGCAAAAAAAACAATGTTAAAAACAAGTAAAAACAGCGACTATTAACAAACAAAAAATTGCTTTTGCAGAATTTGGTATCTACTTAGATATCGAATGAAACAAAAAGCTAAGTGTCGCTTCGTAAATCTAACTATTGCCGCTATTTCGCTTTTTGTGATAAGTCATTGACTTGAATTGCACTCCTGTATTACTGGTTGCAGAAAACAAGATGCGCACAACAGCCACGTACCAATTTTGCGGTTGATAGCGTCAACAAATAAGTTCAAACTTAAAGAATCACGCTTTCTAATAACACAATTTTAATTTTTTTTAATTTTCAAAATACAATTCAAAATTAAGAATAAAATCGTCAAAACTGTGAAATTTTCAAGAAGTATGTAGAAATATCTTTTCTATCGGAATCGTTAAAAGTTGACTAAATAAATAAACCCTGCGATTTAGAAAAATAAGCAACGTTAAAAACAAGTGAAAACAGCGATTATTAACAAACAAAAAAATCAAAAACTGTAATTTTCCAAAAAAAATTGCTTTTGCAGAATTTGGTATCAAGTTACATATCGAATGAGACAAAGAGCTAAGTGCCGCTTGGTTAAACGAACTATTGCAGCTATTTCGCTTTTTGTAATAAGCTTGAAATTGCACTCTTGTATTACTGGTTGCAGAAAACAAGATGTGCACAACAGCCACGTACCAATTTTGCGGTTGATAGCGTCAACAAATAAGTTCAAACTTAAAGAATCACGCTTTCTAATAACACAATTTTATTTTTTTTTAATTTTCAAAATACAATTCAAAATTAAGAATAAAATCGTCAAAACTGTGAAATTTTCAAGAAGTATGTAGAAATATCTTTTCTATCGGAATCGTTAAAAGTTGACCCAATAAATAAACCCTGCGATTTTGAAAGATAAGCAACGTTAAAAACAAGTGAAAACAGCGATTATTAACAAACAAAAAAATCAAAAACTGTAATTTTCCAAAAAAAATTGCTTTTGCAGAATTTGGTATCAAGTTACATATCGAATGAGACAAAGAGCTAAGTGCCGCTTGGTAAAACAAACTATTGCAGCTATTTCGCTTTTTGTAATAAGCTTGAAATTGCACTCTTGTATTACTGGTTGCAGAAAACAGGGTGCGCACAACAGCCGCGTACCAATTTTGCGGTGCATACCGTCAAAAAATAAGTTCAAACTTAAAGAATCACGCTTTCTAATATCACAATTTTTATTTTTTTTTATTTTCAAAATACAATTCAAAATTAAGAATAAAATCGTCAAAACTGTCAAATTTTCAAGAAGTATATAGAAATTTTTTTCTATCGAAATAGTTAAAAGTTGAGCCAGTGAATAAACCCTGCGATTTTGAAAACAAGTGAAAACAGCGATTACTGACAAGAAAAATAAAAAATTGTAATTTTCCAAAAAAAATTCTTTTTGCGGAATTTCGTTCTAATTACTTATTTATTTTTAAATAAAATGTAAAAAACTTAAATAAATTTTCATTTGATGTTTGTTGAGTTAATAAAATATTTTGAGGTTCTTGCAGGAATTTCATGCAGCTACAGAAATGTCCACAGCAATTTTGGCAAACTTTTATACACAATTTTCTTCAACAATCTCAGTTTCAAAGTTTTTAAATCTAACAGTACCGTAAGAATTAAGGCTGATTACGATAGATTATCTATAATTATGTCAATAAATGTTTGCAAAATTTAATAAAAAACTCAAAACGCTATCGGAATTTCTGGTATTTTTAGACAAACAAATTTAGAAGTTCCTGCATGAATTTATTCCAGAAAATTGCATTTTGTATTCTGACTTTCGAATATTCTAGCAAAATATTGAGAACGTAAACACTTTCGATTAATTATGAATAAATAAATTTAAAAAAATGACGGAACTGGCGTATCAGTTGAACGTGGAAGTCAGAGGATAATAGTTGATAATCAAGAAAATCAGGGTCGTCTTCTTTTTCAAAAAAGACCTCAAATTATATAAATCAACAAACGCAAATAATAATTGAAAATTAATCGATTTAAAACTTGCCACCACAAAGTACATAATTAAAAAAAACGTCGATGATATAAATTGTTAGATTCGAATCCAGAAAAAAACGACGTAAAGGAAAATAACTAAAATTTTGTCGCAAGTCTTTGAAAGGAAACTCAAGGCATTCTCCATATTCGTTCGATAATTTTTCGAATAAAAACAACGGAAATAAAGGACAAAAGAAAATGTTAAGATTCAAGAACATCTCTAGCGACACGATTAAGGTCGTTCAATTGAATGATACGCAAAATTTTCTAGTCTTCAAAGGTCATTGTAAAGGAGATTTACTAAACAGGATTTTGCCCATGCCAAATTGAATGATAAACGATGTAACGAGAAATCTTCCATCCAGCGGCCATTCAAAAAAATTATGACACTACCAAATTCCCAAAAAAAATCTAAAACAACTCGCTAACGAACGGCCATCGCCGTCACGGAATCTTTCTTGACCACCGTCAATTACGCACCAACTACAAAATAAAACTAAAAAAAAATCGCAAGTTAATGCATGAAGCGAGAGGAGACGCCTTGTAATTATTTGGCTATTAGTTAATATTCTGGCAGAAAATACGACAGTTGATGTTAATTCAAAAATCTGCATAAGTCTGTTTGCCCTTTGCATAATCATCGAAAAATAAATTGGAAGCTGCATATTAAAATGTTTAAGAAATTGACACGTCATCTTTTCTAAATTTTAGAATACCTTAAAAATTAATTTGTTTGTCGCTTCCCCTCGGAGGACAACGGTAAAGCAACGAATGTTGCTCTCTCTAGAAAAGTTTTTCTGCTAAATTTCTGCGATTGTTCGGAACCGATCTAAACCTGTTGGTGCCACGTGCCTATAATAAAAATCCATACCATGGAGACGTGTAGAAAGGTAAAAAAATATTTTTGAAAAAATCGCGTGGATTTTGATGATTTCAGTAAAAATTTTATGTTTTCTAATAAATCTCGAATAATTGAGATGTTCCTTTTAAAAATATCTAACAGTTCCTTCAACTTAAAGTTTAAGTTTTGCATAACGCCAAAGATCATGGTCATTGTTTAAATGACTCATTAATAAAACAAATTCACGCACCTTAAAAACGCCCCTATAAAAATATTTAACAACCTTAGCACGAAGAAATTTAAATAAATTTCGCGGCAATTTAAAAAAAAATTCACCACGTCAAGCGACTTTGTAATTATCTTTTTGGTAGAAAAGTGATGAATAGTCTCGCCATAAGATAAAATTAAGGCAAATAACATTAACCGGAAGAATACCGGAATAAATCGATAAATGCCTTAAATCATTACAAGGATGCAATCGGTAAAGTGGCGGCACGTAATTTACACTTACGTTTGCAAATCAACAATTAAAAAAATTGTTTGATTTTTGTGAGCTACCGCCGAATTTGTTTAACTTCTACAAGTTGTGGACATACCTGCAAAAAACAAAAAAAATATATTAAAAAAGTGTTAAAGCGTATTTATTAAACATATCATTGGAAGTATCATAATTAGTTCGTGCAAACTTTGCTAGTTTGAGGTTCAGTAAGTATTGACGTGGTAAAATGACTTCAACGAATCTTTGACTGGTAAATAAACAATTTTTTTCAATATTCACAATTATTTTTATAGATCAGGTTTTTTCTACCTCACCAGTTGTTAAAAAAAATGAAAAAAACCTTTGCCAACATTTGCTGATGTTGTTTGGACATTCAGCAGATTTGGTTCCATCAGATTTTCGTTAATTGAACAAGTTGCTGCAAATTTCCTGTGTCAAACCCAAAAATTTAGTACTTATAGTCGCAGCATTAATGATATATTATGACTGATGTAAATGGTACTCAATTACGTTACCATAATCAAAAACACGACTACCACATTACTAGCAACAATTGACGTTATCCAATAACACATGTTGGCCAACAATATATCAGCGCAGTAAAAGAGAAATCTTCACTCAAAAAGTCGCACTGATTTCGGTATTGTTTCGTCAATCGTAGTGTGCTATTTTAAATAATTATTGTACTAATCTAAGTCGAACTACAAATAAAAATAAACAAAGAGATGGATGTTGACAACAATGACTGGAAGAACGAGATAAGAACCTTGTGACGTGTAAAAAATTTTGCTGTTACGTAACAACCACTAAGAATTACTAATATTAACAACAATTGTCCATCTATAGGGCGATATAAGAAAATTGTTTCACCAGAGCAATTATTTTCATTTTAGTTGTCGGTTAAATTGTTATTAATTGTTGTTTTTACTTCAAAATCGTAGGGAGTGTATACTAAGTTGCCTTGCAAGTGTTGCCACAGTTATTTTTCCTCTAAGTATATTTTGAACAATTACAATTTTGAACCCTCCAACACAATTTTTTTGTTAATCGAAAACAAAATTTCATTTTTAATTCTTTTTTCAACTTTTATTGTCTCAACAATAGATTTTTGTCATTCTAGGGAGCAATTCAAGAAAATTTGCTTTTCTACAGCAATTATTATCTTCTTAATTGTCGATTAAATTGTTATTAGTCATTGTATTTGTTTGAAAATCGTAGGGATTGTACACTGAGCTACCTTGCAAATTTTGTCATAGATATTTTTGTCTAGGTACATTTTGAACAATTACGATTTTAAACCCTTCAACACCAATTTCTTTATTAATCTGTGACAAGAGTTTTATTTTTAATTGAATTCGCAATTTTTATTGTTTCAACGACAGATTCTTGTCATTCTAGATGGCGATTTAAAAAATTTGCTTCTCTACAGCAACTATTGTATTTATAATTGCGACTAAATTGTTATTAATCGTTAGATTTATTTCAAAATCGCAGGGATTTCATATTGAGTTACCTTGCAAGTGATGGCACAGTCACTTTTGCTCTATATACATTTTAAACAATTAAGATTTTGAACCCTCCAACACAGATTTTTTGTTAATTGGTAACAAAAGATTTATTTTTAATTCTGTTTTCAAGCTCTATTGCTTCAAGAATAGTTTTTTGTCGTTCTAGAAGACGACTTCAAAAAATTGCTTCTATACCGCAATTATTTTATTTTCAATTGTCGATTAAATTGTTATTAAACATTATATTTGTTTCAAAATCGTAGGGATTGTTCACTTAGTTATCTTGCAAGTATTGCCATAGTTATTTTTGCTGTAGGTACATTTTGAACTATTAGGATTTTGAACCCTCCAACACTATTTTGTTTGTTAATCCGAAACAAAAGCTTTATTTTTCCACATGTGCATATTAAGAAATCACAATATTTACTTACCTCACATTTTCACATCAACTGTTAATTTGTTCATATGTTAAAATTGCAGAAATTCGATAATAAAACCTCTTTAGACCTTTTACATGCTGGCAGCAACCATCTTGAACTGGTAACATTTTCATTGTTTTTCTTTTGACTCATTAATATTTTATTTGCTATTGTAGTTGCTTCAAATTTGCAACAAACGCCTACTAAATAGTTCTGCAGATACTTTGATGATTATTACAGTCGTATATGCATTTCGAAAAATTACCAATTTGAATATTTAAGCTTTTATTCTATGATTAGTTGTTCTATTTATTTTTGTAATTAAAGTTACTCTCATAGTTATTTCAACGATATATACCATTAGAAAATTAATATTTTAGTCCTTCCAACTATTACTCCTTCGTTTATTGTTAATAGAAATTACACTTATTATTGCGATCGTTTCAAAATTGCAGGAATTGCTTGTTAAGTAATCTTTGAACTATTCACATAGTCATCTGTGCCATGTCGCTATTGCGATTTCCAATTATCCGATTCCCAATTCGTCTTTAATAGTTGATCCAAGTCGGAAAGTGCGGACCGCATACTGAACTAAGAGCATCCAATTGCTGCGTTTGGAAAGTATGAAAGATAGACTGCTTTATTCGCCATTTTTTGTGCAGGTAACGACAAATTGGCACTTTTTTCAATTTTGACAATTAAAAATGTGCGTAGATAAAGGCGCGTTGGTTCCATTATTAATTTTTGTAAAACTTGCACCAAAATCTTCAACTTTTCTAGAATCAATATCCAACAGTAGTAGAAAACAGAGTTTTTGCATCCAGGAAATTATCACAATTGTTTCAAAATCGTAGGGTACGCACACAAAACTATTCTTCAAGAGTTGCCATAGTTATTTTTGCAATATTCGAATTTTGAAAAATTACCATTTCTGACGCGTGATTGGTACGTAATTCGGGCGCAATTGATCAAAATGTACAATTAAATTCAAGACAATACTGTTTAACTCTAATCTCGTGTCTATTTCTGTATATAGTTCTAATAATTAAAAAACCAGTCTGCTAGTAGATTGGTGATAAGATTGTTAATGTGGTAAAAATTGTAAAAAATCTTGAAAATGTTATGGATATTTATTTATTAATAGAAGAGTCGTCAGGATAACAGTTTTAAGTAAAATTAGAAATGTACGTGAGCTTCCGCAAGTAAATAGGTAAAATGAGATAAGTGTTTAGCTGTTAACGAGCAAGGTGTGTTGAGAATTGAAATTAGGAGTTCCCGTCACCTGAGACAACTACCACATGAAATCTAATTGCCTTAAGAGAGCCGTCAATGAAGTGTTTCATTTGGAAACCAATTAATTTGCAACTAGCGAGAGTCAAACGACTAAATTCAATTATCTATATCGGCGAAACATCACGCAATAGCTGAAGGTCTAGATCTACGTTTCTGCAATTTCGTAAACAATTTGAGAATCTTCAATCCTAATGAAATTGGTACTGGTAAATTTCAATTAACTTGATAACATTGACATTCCTATAGGATTAGAAAACGTCTGACGTAGAAGTGTCTCTTTGTTACATGGTGTGGCATTGCAATGTTTACGACTAGTGATGAAAAGATTCACTTTGACTTCTTGTCACCTACTTTCTATAATTGTTATTTCTCTTTCTTATATTAAATCACTTCCTCTTCGTAGATATTTTATTATTACAAATTTTGTGTCTTTTTCTTCAATTATTCTTCTTATTCTCGAATTCCTTGTTTAAATGAAGAACACAACGAGTCATCTAATATCGTAATTCTTTTATATGTGGGTACTTCTATGTCGGATTAACAGATATTTTTCTTCATTGCCATTTCTTACACTTCTTTTCCTTTCAATTGTATTCTACTATCTTCAGAATTCCATTACTGGCATTACTTGTTTAATTTTTGTTTCCTTCTTATATTTGCTTCAATTTTCTTAAATTGAAGAAAAGAAGAATGAAGATATTTAGTATTATGTCGGTTTTATCACTTCCTTCTTAATCTCTTCACTTCATATTTATTCTAAATTATTTCTTGAAAATCTTCATTCCGATGCAGTTCTTCTAGTAGAAATTCCGGATATATATTTTTTGCTTCCTTCTCTCGTTAAATTCCCACTTTCTTAACACTTAGTTACATTTGCTTTTCGTTCATTTTGAATTAGTGAAGAAATTCTTCATTTTTGATATATTTAACAATTTTAAAATTTCTTCTTTTTTCTATAAACCTGTAGTTATATAGCTGTCGGCTACCGTAATCGTAACAAAAATATTAGTGAGTGCCGATAAGAGGTACGGCAATATGATACGATGCCATCAATTGTCTATTGCTGCTAATGATGTCCTCAAAGCAAACGATATCCCAATAAAAAGACGTCAATACGTTACTTGAATCACGTCATACCTATTAATGCCATTTAAGTACAAGACGGTTTAACGGCAGTTTAACTACAGCGTTTAATCTTCTTTTCCATCTTATTTACATGTTTTCCTCTTTTTCTAATAAAGAACATAAGAGGTAAGGCTAGAAAGTTTCTGTTGTTTTCATAATTCGTTTATATTTAGTTCTTAAATTTTCTTTCTTCATTTTTAGTCCCCAAATATTCTTTAGATTTCTTCTTTAAAATTTTTGTAAATTTTATTCTACAATGTTTTTAATTGTCATTTTATTGTTTCTTCATTAGGATGTCGTTCTGTTTTTTCCATTCTTTCATAAATTGAAGAAAGGAAGAATAAAGCCACAAATTCCCAATCTCTTCTTTGTAATGTCTGTATATTTGTTACTCCCTCAGTTACAACTATCTTCGTTGAATCTTCAATTTTATGCTTTAACTAGATTTGCTTCTCTTTTTCAAAAAAAAGAACGGAATATTGAAGATAAGAAGTTCTTCCTCCCATTATAGTTCTTTGATATTTAGTTAATATTTTTTTAACTTTTATCCATTTACTTGTTTACCATTGCCCATCAAAATTTCTTTCTTCAAAACTAATTTCAACTCTATACTGATACATTCAACTTTTCATAACTACCATTTACTGTTCTTATTATTATTCTTAAAATAAAGACGAGAGAAGTGAATATCAAAATTCCCGATTTCTGTATATGTTGTTTGTATATTTCTAACTGTTCTTCAGTTCTTCTTTTTTCAGTTTAAACTTCTTCTAAACTATTTCTTTAAAAATGTCCAAACTTCAATTTATTCTAGTTTTCAAAATTGTATTATTACGATGTTGTTTCTATTTTCTTGCTTCGTTCTTCTTTACCACTACTTTCGTTAAATTTTCGACTTTCTTTACAGCAACATTTGCTTCTTTAGACCAGATTTTTCCCTTCCATTGTAATTTTTCCTATTTAGTTACTACTATCTTAGTCTTATCAATTTCTTCTTCAGTTTGGTTCTTCAAATTTCTTTACAAGTTAATTAATTTCCATTTTTCTTTCGTTTTTCTCCTGCTTCTTTCTTCAACAAATTTTAACTGTTTCCATTATGTCTAATTACATGTGTTGCCTTTTCCTTAAATTAAAGAAAAGTAGAAGTTCTTCCTCCTATCGTAATATCTTCATATTTAGTTACTAGTTTTTAGGTTTCTTATCTTAGTGTTATCAATTCTTTCTTCACTTTTGGTCTTAAAATTTATTTAAAAGTTAATTCATTTCCACTCTTTCTTCATTTTTTCCTACTTCTTTCTTCAATGAATTTTAACTGTTTCCATTATGTCTAATTACATGTGTTGCCTTTTTCTTAAACTGAAGAAAAGTAGAAGTTCTTCCTCCTATCGTAATATCTTCATATCTAGTTACTAATTTTTAGGTTTCTTATCCTAGTATTATCAATTCTTTCTTCACTTTTAGTCTTAAAATTTATTTAAAAGTTAATTCATTTCCACTCTTTCTTCATTTTTTCCTACTTTTTTCTTCAATGAATTTTAACTGTTTCCATTAAGTCTAATTACATATGTTGCCTTTTCCTTGAACTGAAGAAAAGTACAAGTTCTTCCTCCTATCGTAATATCTTCATATTTAGTTACTAATTTTTAAGTTTCTTATCCTAGTATTAACAATTCTTTGTTCACTTTTGGTCTTAAAATTTATTTAAAAGTTAATTCATTTCCACTCTTTCTTCATTTTTTCCTACTTCTTTCTTCAATGAATTTTAACTGTTTCCATTATGTCTAATTACATGTGTTGCCTTTTCCTTGAACTGAAGAAAAGTAGAAGTTCTTCCTCCTATCGTAATATCTTCATATTTAGTTACTAATTTTTAGGTTTCTTATCTTAGTATTAGCAATTCTTTCTTCACTTTTCATCTTAAAATTTATTTAAAAGTTAATTCATTTCCACTTTTTCTTCAATGAATTTTAACTGTTTCCATTATGTCTAATTACATGTGTTGCCTTTTCCTTGAAATGAAGAAAAGTAGAAGTTCTTCCTTCTATCGTAATATCTTCATATTTAGTTGCTAATTTTTTGGTTTCTTCACTTTTGCTCTTCAAATTCTTTCTTTTAAACTTTTAAATTTTCAATTCTATCCTAATACATTTCATAACTACCACTTCTTGTTCTCTTTCCTTATCTTCTTCTTCTTTATTTCTTCATTAGGTTGTCACTGTTTCTTTAGAACTAATTACATTTGTTCCATTTTTGAATTGAAGAACCGACGACTGAAAACCACAAGTTCTTCGTTCCTACGTAATTCTTTGATATTTAATGGGTAATTTTTAGGGTTTATCAATTATTTTCTTCACTTTTCTTCTTAAAATTTTTCTTAACAGTTTCTTTTAACTTTGTTCTAGCCCTTCAAAATTATTTGTTTTAAATCTTTCCACAAACACTTTAAATTCGTTAACTGTTTTCTTAAACATCTCTTTTGAAATTTTACAGAATTCTTCAATCTAAGTTGTTCGTATTTACGTTAATTTTAAGCAATCTCGTCAGAAAATTTTTTTAACATTTTCGCGCACCTTTTTCCTCCTAAGTTACTTCTGAAAATGTTTTAAAATTTCCAAAAAAGCTATAAAACCACCATTTGAAATTTCAAACTTTTTTGTAGAAAAAGTTTGAAAGAAAAAAGCGACTACAATTTTTTTTTTCTACATAGATAATTCTCCATTAGTAATAGATAACTCCCCAAGAGATTTTAATGTTTGAGATAGCTAACACATCCATGAGAAAAAATAGAATTTGCTGATTCATCATGATATTACAGATCGCAGAGCATTGCGTGCGGTTTTACTTGTACATTCCCCTTAATAGCCAGATTTGTCTCCATGTGACTTTTATTTAAAAAAACAAAAACTGCAGTTATCATGAAAATTAATTAAAACGCCAAACCAAGCAATTTGCACCTGCTTACTAAATTTGTAGGACAAAAGGACGAAAGGTCGAAAATAGTTAAATAGGAATCACAACAACCATTTGTGGCAAATTTGTTTTTTTTTTTTGGGAAAATCCCAAATTGACACAAGATCAACAAATTTATTTCAAGTCCATAAAAGAAACAACTTTGTAAATAATATCAAAAAAATATAAAAAAGAAGACAATTTTTGCAATAATTGCAATTTTAATTGCTGAACTCCTCACACTTTTGCTGCAGTTTACCTAATTAACAAGAATCCCATTAAAGTTACATAAGGAGGAAATTTTCGCCAAAATTAGCAAACGTTAAATTTTACCACACCCATAACAAAAATATTAGCAGCACAAATAACGATTTCGTGTTTTAACGAAATAAACTAAACATTGGTAATGTAAAAGACACAAGAAGATGCCAACATTTGTGACGTAGCAGCCACAATGTTAGTAGTGGGGTTCCGATTTCCGATACGTATAAGAAACCATTTCAAGGATTTGCAATATTATAAAATCGACCACCGACCTAGTGGAGGTCTTTCCATCGAATTAAGTGAAGTGTTCATTTTGGAATTAAAAAATGTGTATCGAGTGAAATTTGGAAAAAGTAAATACTTCAATTTTTATAAAAAAAAGTACGTTAATTTTTCCAATCCATCGATCAAACAACTCAATCATTTCAATCAATTAAACAAAAAATCGAACCAAATTGTCGTTAGACGAAATTTTTCGAACTAGCAGAAGATTATTAGTAAATTAACAAAATTCTTTCAAGTTGTTAGTTATTTAAACAACTTAGTGGCATTATTGTTTAAATACCCAGACGTTACGATGTTGCACTGTCACTTAAGATGCTCCAGGTCAAGGTCGATTGGTGTTGAAAGCGAAATTAATTTCATTCTCAAAAAATTGAAACGATTGAAATATTTGAAAATTTGTTTGTGTGACATTTACCAAATTATTTGTTTGTTTTAGAAAAAAAAACAATGTTGAAACTGTGGATCGTTTGCACCTTTTTGGTTAGTGTTACTGTTCAACAATCGATTCTGGATGGTCTCGTTAACATAGTTCAGGAAGGCGAAGACCAGATCACATTGGAACCACAAGATATGCCACAATTATTACCGGAATATGATTTTATTGTGGTGGGTGCTGGTACTGCTGGTTGTGTGATGGCCAACAGGTTGTCGGAAAATCCGCAATGGAATGTGTTATTGATAGAAGCAGGTACGGATTTTTTATTTTTGAAACTTCCGCGTTTATGGACATGAAATTTTATTTTAATATTTTTCGAAATTTTTTTGAGTTTTTGAAATTATAATTTACTTAATGAAGAGTAAAAAAATTATTTTAACAATTGAATTTTGAAGTAAAAAAAATGTTATACCAGCAATTTTTCGGTAAAACTGTTAAATTTTTAGATTTACTTTTGTAAATCCAGCTCTAAGGACCAGAAATTTCTGAAAATAAAAAACTTTCGATATAAGCATTTTCACATATTTTAATTAAGGCCTAGGAGGGCAACATATTTCAAATTGCTCGAGGTGCATCAATTTTCTGTTAAGTGTTGTTAAAGACAATAGAAATAAAATTCGCACCATAATCATGCTATTCCAATAAGTAATAAATCTCACAATAATTAAAATTAACAATTTTGAATTTTGCTTCTCCGGCTCAAAGGACCAAGTATTTTGAAAATAATTCCCCCTGCAAAAATTTATTTCTCGAAAAAAATTTATCGAATTTTAAGTCATTCAATAAACTTTCCTTTATTTAACAAAATAATTAAAAGAAAAGAATTTAAATTTAAAAATGTACAAGTTAATTTTTGCTCATCCAGATCAGAGGACCAAAAATTTTTTGAAATAATTTCCAACATAATGTTGTAATTTTTCTATAAATCGAATCTATCAAATTTTAATACGCTGGGTCAAATTTTCATTTATTTATCAACATGAAAGAACCAAGAATTTAAAATTGTATTCATCCGGCTCAAAGGACCAGAAACTTCTGAAAGATTCCTCACATTATTCATTTGTAGTAGTACAATTTACTATAAAGTATTTCGGGTAGCTAAGCAGACTTTTCAGTCAAATTAAAGATTGCAATTTTTGGGCCTCCGACTCGAAGGACCAAAAATTTCCGAAATAACTCCTCCTACTATTCACTTGCAATAAACGCAAACAATTGAAATGTGAAGCAATGTGAGTCAAATTAAGGATTATAACTTTTGAGTATCCGGCCCAAAGGACCAGAAATTTTCTACAAAAATTCCTCCTACTATTCATTGAAACTCCTAAAATTCACTTATAAATCAAATATGTCAAATTTTAGGTCGTTCTTTCATTTATTAACATTAAAGAACAAAAATTGCAGCATCCACGCGTAACATTAAATATTTCAACTTTGGCGTATCCGGCTCGAAGGACCAAAAATTTCAGAACTAATTCTACCAACTGTTCATTTGTAATAAACCAAAACGAGTCAAATTAAAGGCTTAAATATTTGTTCCTGCGCTTCAAGAAGCAAAAATCTTCACTAAGTTTCTTATCCGGCTCAGAGGACCAAAAATTTCAGAACTAATTCTTCCAATTATTTATTTGTAATGAACCAAAACGAGCCAAATTAAAAAATTAAACATTTGCTTCTGCGCTTCAAGAAGCAAAAATTTTCACTTAACTTTCTCATCCGGCTCAGAGGACCAAGAATTTCAGAACTAATTCTTCCAACTATTTATTTGTAATGAACCAAATCGAGTCAAATTAAAGACTTAAGGATTTGCTCCTGCGCTTCAAGAAACAAAAATTTTCACTTAACTTTTTCATCCGGCTCAGAAGACCAAAAATTTCAGAACTGATTCTTCCAACTGTTCATTTGTAATAAACCAAAACGAGTCAAATTAAAGGCTTAAATATTTGCTCCTGCGCTTCAAAGAAGCAAAAATCTTCACTAAGTTTCTTATCCGGCTCAGAGGACGAAACATTTCAGAACTAATTCTTCCAACTATTTATTTGTAATGAACCAACTCGAGTCAAATTAAAGACTTAAGGATTTGCTCCTGCGCTTCAAGAAACAAAAATTTTCACTTCACTTTTTCATCCGGCTCAAAAGACCAAAAATTTCAGAACTGATTCTTCCAACTGTTCATTTGTAATAAACCAAAACGAGTCAAATTAAAGGCTTAAATATTTGCTCCTGCGCTTCAAAGAAGCAAAAATCTTCACTAAGTTTCTTATCCGGCTCAGAGGACCAAAAATTTCAGAACTAATTCTTCCAACTATTTATTTGTAATGAACCAACTCGAGTCAAATTAAAGACATAAGGATTTGCTCCTGCGCTTCAAGAAACAAAAATTTTCACTTCACTTTTTCATCCGGCTCAGAAGACCAAAAATTTCAGAACTGATTCTTCCAACTGTTCATTTGTAATAAACCAAAACGAGTCAAATTAAAGGCTTAAATATTTGCTCCTGCGCTTCAAAGAAGCAAAAATCTTCACTAAGTTTCTTATCCGGCTCAGAGGACCAAAAATTTCAGAACTAATTCTTCCAACTATTTATTTGTAATGAACCAACTCGAGTCAAATTAAAGACTTAAGGATTTGCTCCTGCGCTTCAAGAAACAAAAATTTTCACTTCACTTTTTCATCCGGCTCAGAAGACCAAAAATTTCAGAACTGATTCTTCCAACTGTTCATTTGTAATAAACCAAAACGAGTCAAATTAAAGGCTTAAATATTTGCTCCTGCGCTTCAAAGAAGCAAAAATCTTCACTAAGTTTCTTATCCGGCTCAGAGGACCAAAAATTTCAGAACTAATTCTTCCAATTATTTATTTGTAATGAACCAAAACGAGTCAAATTAAAGACTTAAACATTTGCTTCTGCGCTTCAAAAAGCAAAGATTTTCACTTAACTTTTTCATCTGGCTCAGAGGACCAAAAATTTCAGAACTGATTCTTCCAACTGTTCATTTGTAATAAACCAAAACCAGTCAAATTAAAGGCTTAAATATTTGTTCCTGCGCTTCAAGAAGCAAAAATCTTCACTAAGTTTTTATCCGGCTCAGAGGACCAAAAATTTCAGAACTAATTCTTCCAACTATTTATTTGAAATGAACCAACTCGAGTCAAATTAAAGACTTAAGGATTTGCTCCTGCGCTTCAAGAAACAAAAATTTTCACTTAACTTTTTCATCCGGCTCAGAGGACCAAGAATTTCAGAACTAATTCTTCCAATTATTTATTTGTAATGAACCAAAACGAGTCAAATTAAAGACTTAAACATTTGCTTCTGCGCTTCAAGAAGCAAAAATTTTCACTTAACTTTTTCATCTGGCTCAGAAGACCAAAAATTTCAGAACTGATTCTTCCAACTGTTCATTTGTAATAAACCAAAACGAGTCAAATTAAAGGCTTAAATATTTGCTCCTGCGCTTCAATAAAGCAAAAATCTTCATTAAGTTTTTTATCCGGCTCAGAGAACCAAAAATTTCAGAACTAATTTTTCCAACTATTTATTTGTAATGAACCAAATCGAGTCAAATTAAAGACTTAAACATTTGCTCCTGCGCTTCAAGAAGCAAAAACCTTCATTCAACTTTTTTATCCTGCTCAGAGGACCAAAAACTTCGGAAATAGTTCCCCCTATTGTTAATCTCTCTACTAGAATTTACTTCTGATTCTAACATATTGAGTTTCAGGACATGCAGAAAACTACCTAATGGACCTGCCAATCTTAGCCAACTACCTGCAATTTACCGACAGCAACTGGAAGTACAAGACAGAACCCAGTGACAAATTCTGTTTGGGCATGGACAGGCAGCAATGTAACTGGCCTCGAGGCAAAGTTATGGGTGGTTCCAGTGTCCTCAACTATATGATTTACACCCGAGGCAACCGGCGCGATTACGACAATTGGGCGAAATTGGGCAACTCAGGATGGTCATTCGACGAAGTTCTTCCATATTTCAAAAAAATCGAAAATAACGTCGTACCCGGTTTAGAAAATTCTTCCTATCACAACACAGGTGGATATTTATCGATCAGCTATTCGCCATATAAAACGAAAATAGCTGACGCCATCATCGAATCGAGTATTCAAAATGGCTTCAATTACGTCGATTATAATGGTGCTAATCAAGTGGGAGTATCAAGAATACAAGCCAGTATGAAGGATGGAGTGAGAGATAGTGCTAGTAGGGCTTATCTACATCCAATCAGAAACCGTCCAAATTTACATGTGAAAAAAATTGCTATGGTGACAAAAATTTTGATCGATCCAAAAACCAAAAAGGTTCAAGGTGTAGAATTTGAAAGAAATGGAATTATTCAATCAATTAGGGCAAGAAAAGAAGTTATAGTATCAGCAGGTGCTATCAACTCACCTCATCTTCTTATGCTTTCGGGAATTGGTCCAAAAAAACATTTAACCTCAAAAGGGATTCGAGTTTTGAGCAACCTTAAAGTGGGTTACAACTTGATGGACCATATAACTATAGGAGGTTTAACATTTCTGATCAACAAACCTTACTCGATAACTCTAAACAAAATGTTAGAAAAGGAAAACTTGAGAAATTACCTCAATTTCCACAAAGGTCCTCTTTCAACAGCTGGAGGTTGCGAAGTTTTGTTGTTTACTGACACGACAAATCCTCGAGATCCCGACAGTTATCCAGATATCGAATACATTTTCCAGGCAGGTTCTCTAGTTTCCGATCCACTTCTTCGTAAAGATTTCGGTTTGAAAGAAAACATCTACCAATCAGTTTATGGCGGCATCGAAAACCACGAAAGTTTCATGGCGTTTCCCATGTTATTAAGACCAAAAAGTCGAGGTAGAATCATGTTAAGAAACAACAATTACAAAACGAAACCGGCCATCTATCCAAATTATTTCGCAGACCCTTACGATATGAAAACCATCATTCGAGGTGTCCGTTTGCTTCTCAACATAACTCAAGAAGAAGCTTTGCAAAAAATCGGAACACGTCTTCACGATATACCGATACCTGAATGTAGTCATTTCGCTTTTGGTAGTGATGAATATTTCGAATGTATGACGAGATTTTTTACTTTCACCATCTACCATCAGAGTGGCACTTGCAAGATGGGACCTGCCAAAGACAAAAAAGCTGTGGTCGATCCTCGATTGAGGGTTTATGGGGTGAAAGGATTGAGAGTTGTGGATGCTTCGGTGATGCCGGAGATTCCCGCAGGGCACACTAATGCGCCCACTTTTATGATTGCGGAAAAGGCTGCCGATTTGATAAAAGAAGATTGGGGATTTCGAACGTGAAGTCACTTAAATAATTTGTAAATCAATTCGGTTTTGTGATAATTGAGTGACTGTTGAATTGTTAATTAAAGTGCAGTTAACGTTAAAATTGTAAATAGCTACATCAACGTCTTTGAGTGCTATTGTATGACTGAAACGTACCCATGCGAGGGTGTAATTTATTTAATTTTAATTATGTTTATTGTAATGATTAAGTGTCACTTAAAGAAGAGCAATATTTAAGTAAAGATGAAGAAATTTTGTGATGTCTTAATTGTAAGTGTTAGAAGTGAGGCAAGTAAAGTTAACAAAAATTCGAGAGTGTACCTAGTAATTTTTAGGCTACCGCACGAACACTAAACGTAAATACGAAAAGTGAATTCTTAAGCAAGACAACGAAGGTTAAGTTACAATATTAAATAAACAATTGAAAGTTTGGTTCTAGACTTTGTATTCTAACACCGAATTAGTCGTTTTGACTGCACCTCTTTTACAGTTGTCCCTCTCCGGCATTTGGAACCAGGTTCAAGTTCTTCGAATGATGAAAATATTTTCAATTGCAAAGATTTGCTATCGAATCAAAAATTTAAAATTAAAAAAAATTATCCTACACATTAATGTTTGGCTCAAAGGTTTTTTGAGAAATTTTGAAAACAAAGAGAATTTACAAAAAACTTTGGGCCTTATCTAGTGATTCAAAGGATCAAGTCTAAATGTAAGAAACTTCAAAAAAACAAAAATTTCAAATTTAGTTGACTCCTAATCAATGTAGAAAAGTATTTTACTGTTAGCAATTGAGTTGATAAAGTGTAATTGTCAAAAACAATATCATTTGCCAAAAGAATTCCGGCTCTAAGCACCTCAATTTTGAAAAGCCTAGCTCCAGCGCCCTAAAAGACCCGAAAATTGTTGTTTGTTAATGATTAAAAATTTAAAAAAATCTTTTGAGTTGGCCGAAGTTTTCAAATATATTTTTTTTAATATTAGAAACTTCAAACTAAGAGATTGTTCTATAACTAATAGCAACTGTATAGCTTTTCCACATGAAAGACAAAATATCGTAATTCTTCCGGCTCTAAGGACCAAAATCTAATCATTCTAATTTTGTTAGTTAAGTATTTCTAAAATAAAAAATTTACGAGGAATAATATTTTCAATTTATTTTTTTATTTTTCTTTATCCAGCTCGAAGGACCAAAATTTAAAAAATTCCAAACAATTTTTAAAAAATTGATCAAACTATAGTTTGTTAGACTCAAAAGGCCATTCAAATGCACTTTAAGAACGTCAACATTACATGTGCAACAAATCAGTGTTAAGAAAATTGTTGTGGTGAGAATCTCAAAAACTTGTTGATCCGAATTTTTTTATGTAATTTTTCGTTTTTCAATTTTAAATTTAAGAATAAAAATTTGTAATTAAAATTATTCAACAAAAATTCAAGTATCTACCTACCTATGCAACCTGAAAACTTAATTTTTACTTATCTTGCAAAACAAAACAAAAATCATAAAGCCAAAAAGTTTCTAAGTGGCCACTTTAACTCTCAATCTGAAAATTGCCAATTAATAGACTCAAAATTTGTTGGGGCTTAATACCCAAAAACCTACAAATCTCTAATTTTAGTACAGAAATTCCGAAAGCAAAATTTTAGAAAATTTAAAAAATCGTCCATTTAGCTATCAAAAAAGTTATTTCAAATGCCAAAAATAAGTTCTAAGTTTCCAAATGTTCAAAATTCACAGCTAAAAAATATTAAAAAATGCTTTGTGTTCCTTATTTCATTTTTAACCACTCAGTTGTAGAAAAAGAAATTTTGACTGTCTGTAAAATTAATTTAGAGCAATATTAGAATATTTTTGCTGACCATTTTTTTTAATAGCAAAGACCAATATTTCTGTTAATCCTGATGTATACAATTATTCTCCATACAAGCGTGAATTATTCTGCCCTAGATCAACCTATTTGTTTTAAATTCATAACTTTGCTATAAGAGTTCATCCAGTTTAAGGTTAAGGGGGTATCCTCACACAATAACATAGTCGACAACACAATTAGAATGTGACATTTGATCAAAATGTGCACCGGAAATGTCACATTCTACTGGAGTTGTAGACTTTGTATTGTGTTGGGATACACCCCCAGTCCTAAACTGGCCAAATCGTTATAGCAAAATTTCAAAGTTTGATGAGTTTAAACGCAAATTTTCTTTATTTAAACTTAAAAAGGAAGAACGGGAAAAACATTTTTTTTAAACAGATGACGCAAACAATAGCGAAATTGCAGTTTTGTTCCAATATTGGACAATAAGCGAGGTGAAATCTCGAAACTCTCCCAAATATGAAAAGAAAATTTTGCAATTCTGAGCAGTCCTCGTCCGAGCTCGTGTTCAATATGCAATTATTCAATTTTAACAATAAATGTTGAAGCATTGGTTTTTGTGAAATAAAATTGTAACCTACAGCTCCATCTTACGGATTAATTTAGAAACCAACAATTTTGTTATGCAACCACTTATACGTCTAAACGTTACGAAAACGATATTAAAAATTCTACCTTGGATATTCCTCAATTTTTCAGTGGCTTACCTGTAACAAAAGAAACAAATTTAGTTCAACTATTTCAGTAATTTCTATTGGATAATTATAAATAATTTAAAACGCCATTAGCGTCAGTGTAAATTTAACGAAATCGTCAAACTTTCGCCCAAAGGCCATTTCGATCCATCTAACGACTTGGATGCGTCAACAAAAACGCAATAAATAGCACCAGTCAACAGAATTAAAATCACAAGTCCTTCGACATTTCCATAAGTCACTATGTTGAAATTTGTAATTGTTTTCTGTAATTTAGAAAAAACATAATAACAATTTAATTTTAGGCCCTAATTGCTTGTTTGGTGGTAGTGGCCAACGCCTATCCCCAGCAATTCATCCCTCGCCCCCCAAAACTCGTCATCCACAAAACGAACACCGGAAACGTTCCAATAGAACCAGCCACTAATAGCTACATCGAAACAATTCCATCCCAAAATTACCAAATCAGCGAAATCGAAAAATTACAAAACCAAAACGCCAGGTAAGCAATTTTTTTCGATTTTTTTTTGTTTATTTTTTGTCATAGGTATCAGTTTTCGACTAACGTTCAGGATCATATCAGCGATTTAACTCACACGAGAGATGAGGTTAGAGATGGACTTAACGTGATGGGTTCTTATTCCTATAGTGATGGCTATTTCAAAAGAACCGTCCATTACGTTGCTGACGATAAAGGATACAGAGTTACGGGGTAGTTTTCTTAATTTTTTTGAAAAATTGAAATGTAAAATTTGTTTTGTAGACAAGAATCTGTACCATTGGCAGGACCCATGATCAACAATCACGGTACCGCTGACATCAGCACTAACGCCCATGGTTCTCATCTAGCTTACAGGGTTCAAAGCGTAGAAGTACCTGGGCCCGTTGAAAAAATCGTTGAAGATTATTGAAATTTCTGTTAGTTATTAACTAAAATGAAACTGTCAAATTTGTAAAATTGCGTGGAATAAAAAACAAATTTCCGTTAACAATTTTTTTTAACTCCTTAGCGGTTAATTTTCTAAATTAGAAGTTAATAATTGCAAGAAAAATTGCTGCAAAATGGGAGAAGATCTATTTCACTTTGTTTTGAATGCTGGTATTTAATTAATACTTTGACTTAACGGTTAATTCAGTGAGTTTGCATCAAATTAAAAAATATTGTTGTGTTAAAAAATAATTTTAATACTAAATTAAGTTCCTCAAGCGGATAGAAAATCATTCAGCAATAATTAACGGTTTTATTAACGGTCAATAAATCAAATGAGTAAACAATATAAGTATTTAAATAGTTGCAGAGACTAAGAAAATAATGCTCTTAAAAAATTAAGCCAAAGTTAATGTAATAGTTTTGACTTAACGGTTAAGAAATAAATCTAAGCCAAACCGTTGAGTGAAAACCTTTAGAGCACATAGTTGAAAATAAAACTTGCAAATTTAAGTAAAAAGTTACCGTTAAAAATTATTTTTTGAGTTTAATTGTTAACCGTTAATTCCTCAGATTAAAAGTTAATAATTGCACTTTTGAGAAAGAGCAGTAGGAGCAACTGCAGCAATTTAAAAAATTATTTCTAAAAAGATTAAGCCTAAATTAATTGTAGAGTTAATGGTTAACGGTTAAGAAATTAAATGGCCGCCAAATAGTTTCGTAAAAAAACTTTAAATTGCATAGGTTACAACCACTCTTACTAATTCGATGCCAAATCAAAAACAAAATTTACGTTACAAAAATTCTTGGCTCCTTAACGGTTAGTTCTCAAAATAAAACGTTAATATTTGCAATTTTGAGGATGAGACTAACTACAAAGTGCGAAAAAAATGATTCGATTTCACTTTCAATGCTAGCGCTAAATTTACTTACGCTGACTTAACGGTTAATCAATGAGCGTAAAACAGTTTTACTAGACATTTCAATGCTTACAAAAACAGTACAATAACCATTGTAACACCGAATTGAGTTTCTTGAAGCAAATAGAAAATTATTCCAAAACAGTTAACGGTTTTATTAACGGTCAATTAATAGAAATAAAACAAACACAATGCGTATTTAAGCAGCTGCAGCAGTTAAAAGAATTTTTCTGGAAAAATGAAGCTTAAATTAATTAAATAATTTTGCTTAACGGTTACGAAATAAAATAGCTAATAAATTGTGTCATAAAAAACTATAAAGTAAAAAGATTAAACCTCGAAATTTAACAATGACTTTTGTAGATTAAAAATAAATTCTTAACGGTCACTTTGGTGTACTACAAATTTAGTTTCTTGAACACAATCCAAATTTATATGGTATTTTCGTCAATACTCAACGGTTCCATTAACGGTCAATAAATAAAAAAACTATGCGAAAAGTTAATATTTTAAAGAAATTCAACAAAGTGACGTCAGTTATTAAAATAAACCTTTAAGTAAACAGATAACGGTTAATTATATCTGAAAACGGTTAAAAATAATTGAAACTTTACCAATGTAGATAAGTATGATCGAGAACAATTCTATTTCCTACGCCAGCATTTATCTACGATGACTTAACGGTCAATATTGTGGATGTGATATACATTTAACGGTTAATTTTTCATTTTCAATAGATTAAAAAATAACTGCCATGAGAAAGTAAATTTGGTTTCTGTTAGTAATGCTTTGAAGAACTATAGGAAAAGCTGCTAAATTTTACAAATATAAATTGACCGTTAATTATAAAATGTATAAATAATTAAATCGCAAGCTATACAATGTCTTAGAAGTTAAAATGACCAGAAAAAATTACTAAAAATATCTTATCTCAGCACCACTATTTTGGTTAGAAGTTAATTTTTAGGATATGTGAAATATGAAACTAAATCACTAAAATCTCATTGACTATAGAGCAGATTTATTGCTAGTAAAAAGATAAAAGTGATTAGTAATTGATACAGAAGCTAAGTAACGGTCAATTTTAGTTGGTAAACCTTAGAAAAATTTGATAATAAATTCGAAGTAAAAAGTTTAAAAGAATTTCAAGGTATCTTATGAAATACCTGACGGAATACAATCAAAATTTGCCCTAAAGCCGATCGATTACAACTCCAAAAACCAGACTTTCTGTTCAGCTATTTCGAAAATTCCATAGATAACGTAATTACAAAAACCTTCCTAATTAAAACCACCTCCAAGTCGACAAAATTCACACCAAATCGAATTGTGTGAAAACATAAACGCCTGTAAATAATCCAAAATTGGAACAACAACAACGTACGTCGCGATGAAGCCACTACTAATAATTATAACAGTGGCAATAGCTTTAGTTGAGTGCAAGTTCGTTTATGTGGGAAAAGACGAAGAAAAAATCGAGCCATCGCCGGTGCAATATCGACCAATAAGTGAAAGAAGTGAAGAAACAACAACAGAAAGAGTCCAACATTGGCAAAATCCTAGTTTCAACCACAACTACCCTCAATATGGCGAAAAGGTACCACCTAAATATGTTAAAATTCACATAAAAAAATTATTTCGAATTAAACCAACTACGAGATTTCCAGTAGTACCGTCTTGCCACAATCCTCAATATGGCGAAAATGTACTACCTAAATGTTTGAGTCAACAAAAATCATTTTTTTGTGTTAAGCCATAGACGAGATTTCTAGTAGTACCATTTTGTCACTATCCTCAATATACCAAAAGGGTACTACTTAAATATGTTCGAGTTTACATAAAAGAATTGATTTTAAATTAAACTACCAACAAGATTTCTAACAGTACTAATTAAGTATGTACCTATAAGTTAACAAAAAAAATTATTTCGAATTAAATTAGCAACAAGATTTGTAGTAGTACTTTTTCGCCATTACTGTGAATATAAAAAGGTACTACCCTAATATGTTGGTATTTACATTAAAAAAATATTTCAAATTAAATCAACAATGAGATTTCTAGTAGTGCCGTTTTCCCATTACCGTCAATACGGTGAAAAGGTACTACCTAAATATGTTGGTGTTTGCCTAAAAAAATGATTTCGAATTCAACCAGAGACAATATTTCTAGTAGTACCGCTTCGTCAATATCCTCAATATGATGAAAAGGTACTACCTTAGTATGTACGAGTTCACAAAAAAATTGATTTCAGATTAATCCAACCACGAGATTTCCGCCTCACTACCAAAACAACCCTTATTTAGTCAATTCAGGAGGACACGTCCAACCAACGCAGTTTCCGCGACCTCAAACAGTACCACAACACTACCCAACGGTACCAAATTACGTAGCGTCCGCTGCTAATATTCATAATAGCCAATCTCTACATCCAACAACTCCAAAACCAATTAATCATCAAGGTACTAAAATAGTACCAAGATTAGAATTGATTTAATTAACTAGAAAATTGTAGTGTCGTCGATAAGCTACAACTATCAAACACCGCAATTTCAAGCTCAATTTCCCACGGCACAACCTCCGCAACATTATCATCAAAATCCGACGGTACCACCCACTATCAACATTCAAAATAATCCATTTCTGAACCCTACGAGTCCAAAACCTTTCCAACAGCAAGGTACTTCGTTAAGCTTAATGTGTTTGGTTGGTTCTAAAATTTTAGAATTTTTAGCAAACTACGAGTACCAACCACCAGCATTTCAAACAGTACCATCTCAACAAATTCCAGGAGTAATTCACCATATACCAGGAGGATCTTTTATTAATTTACAAAATAACCCAACAACTCAAAGACCAAATTTTCAACACCAAGGTATTGAATAGTTTTAGAAGTACCACTTCAAAATTTTGATATTTTTTTAGAGCAATCCGTGAATTACCAATATCAAAAACCTGCATACCAAAATGTTGTTAATAGTCAAAATTTTGTGCCTCATTTCCCGAATAACCCTTACCTCAATGGTGGACATTTGAGTGAAGTAGAAGTACCGAAAAATGTGTATGTTGTTCAAGAATTTCCAAAAACTTCTACAGTGACCAGTTTGGAATTTGATCAAGGGTTGCACACGTCCCGGCCAATTAACCCCCAAAATTTTGGAAATTCTCCCCAAACGGTAGGTAATAATCAGGAACCTTGGTACTACCAAACTTCCGGGGTCACGACACCCAATGATTTCTCTCGACAAGAAATTGCAAAACCAATTTCCATTGGTTCCTCCCAAAGAGAATCGAGGAAAAATAATGACGAAACTTTCCTAAACAAAAGCAATAATTCGTATAGTGAAGAAATTACTGACGATTCTACTTATGAATTCGCTAGTGATGTCCAAGACGGAATCAATGGAAATTCGCATCAAAGACAAGAAACGAGAGATGGCGCCACTGTTAAAGGTCAATATTCCTATAATGACGGTTACGTGAAAGTGACTGTTATGTATGTCGCAGATGATCAAGGCTATAGAATTATTGGGTAACTAGAGTGATTGTCACGACCCTTTGGTTAAATCAATTGGTTTCAGGAGTGAAAAAGAACTGGTAGGAGAAGGACCTCAACATAATCCTGAAGGTAAAGCTCAAGTTGCGACGTATCAAAACGGCAACCAACATAAATACGAAATTAGAGAAGAAGATCTGAAAAATAGAAAAGAAATTAAAACGTAACAAGTGAAACAAAAATTTCTTTAATGTATAACAATTATTGAATAAATATTTTTGTTAATGCGTTGTCATTTAATTTAATTAGAAAATTAGTTCACTACGTTTAGCCGAAACCGGTCTCAAAGCCATTAGGACGTTTCAAGGTTCGTGTAATATCTTAAAATTGCTGTTTGGGGCAACTCGTTGGCGGGGAGAAATTCTTTTAGGTTTAACGAAATCAACTGCTTTTAAGACGGGATAGCACCAACTGAGAAACACTTGAAGTCAACTACTTGGTGGGTGAACGTTTTTTTGTTGGAGTACAGTGGCGCGCAGCGCACCTACATCAAATATTAAATGAAGGTAAAAGTAAACAAGAAAACGAAAACATCTTGATTCATACAACTCTCACTTTCCCAATAAAACTAAACTGGTTTCTTTGTTTGGAAAAAGGTTTAATTTATTTCAGTATATTGAAGAAAAAACTACTATAACAGTACTAACATATCCAAAATGTTCCATCAAAATTGTAGTGATCATGTGATTAAAATTGCAGAAAATGCTACTGTTGACGTACTTGATTCACACCATTTTCGTAACGGTACTAGCCTCTAGCGACGCCATCGATCTTCTAAACCAAACCCAAAGAAGTTACAATGAAATTAGTAGAAGACAAGGAAGATTTATCAACAACTTATCATATGGTAATAAAGAAAAAATTACAAAAAAAAAAATTATAGTAGTACCATCAAATTTCTAGAAGTACCACCACCCGCAGATGAAGAAACTTTCGATTTCATAGTAGTGGGAGCAGGTTCGGCAGGTGCAGTCATTGCAAATCGTCTATCTGAGATTTCGAACTGGAAGGTACTACTTCTGGAAGTCGGAGAAGCCCCCTCGTTTTTAACTGAAATACCGGTTATCGCTCCTCTATTCCAATTCACCAATTACAACTGGAATTATTTAATGGAAAAGCAAGAAAACATGTGTTTAGGTAAACGGTACTACCAAAATATTCTCGTATTAATTAAAAAAAAACAGGTTTGGTCGACCAAAGAATGGCATGGCCTCGTGGTCGAGCTCTTGGCGGTACTTCCATTATCAACTACATGATACACACCAGAGGCAACCGAGAAGATTACAACCGTTGGTCGGAATTGGGCAACCCTGGATGGTCTTATGACGAAATTTTACCATATTTCATCAAATCGGAAAGAGCTAATTTAAGAAATTCCGATCCCCAGTACCATGGTTCTGACGGGTACTTATCAGTTGAAGACGTTAGATTTCGAACTGGTTCAGTCGACGCATTTATTCAAGGAGCAAAAGAAGCAGGTCACGAATATGTCGATTATAATGGAAAACGACAATTAGGTGTTTCGTATGTTCAAGCAACGACACGTCGTGGTTCTAGATGTAGTACCGAAAAAGCTTTTTTGAGAACAGCGAGAAATCGGAGGAATCTCAAAATTTTAACACGAGCTAGAGTTGTTAAAATATTAATAAATCCGAAAACGAAAATTGCTTACGGTGTAAAGTACGTTAAGAACCGGCAGTACCGTAAAGCTATAGCCACCAAAGAAGTGGTACTTTCTGCGGGTACTTTTAATTCCCCACAATTATTAATGTTATCGGGAGTAGGTCCTAAGGAGCATTTGGAGGAACTTAACGTAACGGTACTACAAGATTTACCTGTTGGTCAAAAGATGTACGACCATCTCTGCTTTTTAGGACTTTCGTTTTCTATTAATTCTTCTATAGTTAGCGACCAATCCGGGTTAACAAATCCAGTAACTTTCTTGCAATGGCTGTTAAACGGCAAAGGACCTTTAACAACTCTTGGTGGAGTCGAAGCGTTACTTTACCATAAAACCAACATTTCCAGAGACCCTCAACCATATCCAGATATGGAATTTATATATGTTTCCGGTAGTTTAGCTACCGACAAAGGTGAATTTTACCGAAAAACTTTTAGAGTCACTGATGAAGTCTATAATGCCGGTTGGAAAAATTACGAAAACACCCCACTTTGGAGCGTACTGCCCATGTTAGTACATCCGAAATCCTATGGATACCTCAAACTCAAATCGAAAAATCCCTACCATTGGCCGTTGTTATACGGCAACTACTTCACGGATCCCGAAGGAGAAGATTTGAAAACTTTTATAGCTAGCATTCGAGAAATGCAACGCATTATCCAAAGTCCTGCTTTACAAAAAATCGGTACTAAAATAATTTTGTCGCAAATTCCAGGATGTAAACATTTACAACTAGACAGTGACGAGTATTGGGAGTGTATGTTGAGACACGTTTCCGCTACTCTTCATCACCAAGTTAGTACTTGCAAAATGGGACCTCGTCACGACCCGGAAGCAATTGTTGACAACAAATTGAGAGTATACGGAATCAAAAATTTGAGAGTAGCTGATTGCAGCGTTATACCGTTACCGTTAACCGCACACACCAACGTTCCGGCGATCATGGTGGGGGAAAAGGCGGCAGATTTGATCAAGGAAGACTGGACAAAGGACAGCGAGGATAGTATAGATGTTAGACGTTATGTTTAGAATCTTAACTTTTAAGAGTTAAACTGGCTGTGAATTTTAGATAAATAAATTTTTATAGTAATTGTTACTTTCATTAAAATGGCATCAACATGACAGGTCTTGGAACCATTGGAGCCGCTTGGTACCAAACATTACTCTTTATCAATTTCAGAAACCATAAGAGTACTGCGCTTCCAAAAATAATTTTAGTATATCGACATGCCAAATTTTGGAACCTTAGAAGCAGTTTAGCACCAAATAGTACTACTTGTCAATAACCAACTTGAGATACTACTACCTATTAAAAAATAAAATCAGCACGACACGACATTTGGAAAACATAAAAACGGCTTTGCACCAAAGAGTACTCGTTTATTTAACAATAATCAATTTTAGGTACTATTACATTAGTACATCAACCGGGTCTATTTTGAAACCATAGAAGCAGTTTGGTACCAAACAGTACTTTTTCTCAATTATCAACTCGACGTACTGCCACAATACCACCACTATAAAAATATCCATTGTACATTGACATGACATGATTTGAAACCATAGGAGCCGTTTGGTACCAAATATTATTTTTTATCAATTTCAGGAACTATAAGAGTACTGCGCCTTCAAAAATAATCTTAGTATATCGACATGCTAAATTTTGGAACCTTAGAAGCAGTTTAGCACCAAACAGTACTACTTGTTAATAACCAACTTAAAGTACTACTACCTTTTTAAAAATAAAATCAGCACAACACGAGATTTGGAAAACATAGAAACGGTTTTGCACCAAAAAGTACTCGTTTATTTAGCAATAATCAATTTCAGCTACTATTACATTAGTACATCAATCAGATATGTTTTAAAACCATAGAAGCAGTTTGGTACCAAACAGTACTTTTTCTCAATTATCAACTCGACGTACTGCCACAATACCACCACTATAAAAATATCCATTGTACATTGACATGACATGATTTGGAACCATAGGAGCTGTTTGGTACCAAATATTATTCCTTATCAATTTCAGGAACTATAAGAGTACTGCGCCTCCAAAAATAATCTTAGTATATCGACATGCTAAATTTTGGAACTTTAGATGCAGTTTAGCACCAAACAGTACTACTTGTTGATAACCAACTTAAAGTACTACTACCTTTTGAAAAACAAAATCTGCACAACACGAGATTTGGAAAACATAGAAACGGTTTTGCACCCAAGAGTACTCGTTTATTTAGCAATAATCAATTTTAGGTACTATTACATTAGTACATCAACCGGGTCTATTTTGAAACCATAAAAATAGTTTGGTACCAAACAGTACTCTTTCTCAATTATCAACTCGAGGTACTGTCACAATGCTACCACTATAAAAATATCCATAGTACATCGACATGACATGTTTTGAAACCATAGAGGTAATTGTGCACCAAACAGTACTCATTATATATCAATAAACAATTTTAGGTACTATAGCAATACTGAGTTGCAAAATAACCTTAGTACACCGATATGACAGGGTTTGGAACTATAGAACCACTTTGGCACCAAACAGTACTCTTACTAAATTATTAACTCGAGGTACCACAACAATACTACTTTTATAAAAAAACATAGTACATCGACATGATATGATTAGGAACCATAGAAACAATTGTGCACCAAACAGTACTCTTTCTCAATTATAAACTCAAGGACTCATTTCAAATTTATAACATTAAAGTACCAAGGTAGTACTAACATATACTAACATAAATGTGTGTGTATTCGTTTTTTTTATTTTAGTAGGTACTACTTATACAAATAAGAGTTAACCATGCTTAAACTGTTCTAGAAGAACCAGTTATAACAACCAATTTAGGAAATAGTACCAACCAGACAATTATATAAATAAGATTCTATCAAATTAAGAAAAAATATAATAGAGAAGTAGGTAGTACTGACATTCTACGAGTTTCTGATTGTACCATTGCACGACTACCGTTAAAATAATTACTTGCGTTGGTAATATCTAAAAATCATAGGTGAATAAAAAGTAGTTTTGTGGTACTATTCATCAAGCTTAAGAGATCATTTTGCAATTTAGTAACAGAAGCTAGTTCCATCGCAAAAACCGAAACTTAATAGCGCTAAATTGTGAGGTACTACCGGTTGCTAGTCGATTATTATTTGGTCATAATATAAGCATCGAAGTAAATAATGCAATAAATCGTACCCAAACTGGATTCAAATCACGTTTGCAACGACCACCGATGACCCCTATGAATGAAACTCTATATAAAGCCGGCAGGGAATTTCCAGAATCATTCAAATTTCGAACGTTAAAATGATGATGTTGCAAATTATAATACTAACGGTACTGATTGTCGAGTACCGGTGTCAAATCGAAAAAACCGACAAATCCTCAACAACGAAAGAATACGCCACAGCATCAAACAATGAAAATCAACACCAAAAATCACCTTTAAGTAAGTACCATATAGTACCGAATGGAGATAATTTTATTTTTTTGTAGAAATTATCGATGACAGTTACAATTTTATCGTGGTTGGTGCCGGTTCCGCAGGTTCAGTTATAGCAAATCGCTTATCGGAAGTACCACACTGGAAAGTACTATTAATCGAAGCTGGACGTGAACCCGATACAGTTACAGAAATTCCAGCTCTATCATCTTTATTGTCTTTTTCTGATTACAACTGGAAGTACTTAATGGAAAAAGATGAACGTGTAGGTTTGGGTAAGTACCAAGTTTTTTCGTTCAGTACCAAAAACTCTTCGATTTTAGGATTTGAGAACCAATTAATGGCGTGGCCTAGCGGGAAAGGTTTAGGTGGTTCAACCATCATCAACCATATGATTCATAGTAGAGGCAATCGATTGGATTACGATAATTGGGCAAAAATGGGCAATTCCGGATGGTCGTATAAAGAGGTACTACCGTATTTTTTAAAATCAGAAGATTTTTTGGCGGAAAAAGGCGATGATGGTTACCATAATCATGGAGGCTATCTAAGTGTTGAAAATGTGCGTCATAGAACTGAATCAGCAAATGTTTTTGTTAAAGCAGTCCAAGAAATTGGCTTAAAATACGTTGATTACAATGGTAAATCTCAAAATGGCGTATCTTATGTCCAAGGTACTTTAAGAAATAGCCGCAGATGTAGCGCTGAAAAAGCTTTTCTACGACCAATCAGACACCGTTCTAATCTCAAAATTTTAACAGAAACCAGAGTCACTAAAGTGTTAATTGATCCTGAAACCAAGAAAGCTTTTGGTGTTGAATACTATCACCAAGACAAATTCTATAGGGTTAAGGCAGAAAACGAAGTGGTACTTTCAGCTGGAGTTTTCCACTCACCCCAACTCTTAATGTTATCAGGAATAGGTCCAAAGAATCATTTAGAAAGTATAGGGATTGACGTCCTCAAAGATTTACCAGTAGGTCGTAAACTGTACGACAACATTTGTTTCTTGGGGTTGGTTTTCACCCTCAACGAAACCATCACTGCCAATATACTCAACAATTTCAGCCCAGAAGCTTATATTGATTTGATTGAAAACAATCGAGGTCCTCTAACGATGTTAACTGGTGTTATTGAAGCTTTGGCTTACATTAACACTAACATTTCTGAAGAAATTTCTGATTATCCAGATATCGAATTAATTTTCACATCAGCAGGTTTTCATAGTGACGGTGGTTTAAGTTACAAAAACACTTTAAGAGTATCGGACGAAATCTACAACACTGTCTGGAAGCCTATTGAGAACCAACCAGGTTGGCAGGTACTACCTATGTTAGTCCATCCCATTTCTTATGGTTTCTTGGAACTACGTTCTAACAATCCTTTCGATCCGCCAAAATTGCACGGGAATTACTTCAGTGATCCTTTAAATAAAGACGTAGCAACTCTTGTCGCTGCCATAAGAGTTATTCAGAAGATTTCTGAAACTGACGCTTTCCAGAAGTATGGATCAAAACAAGTAGAAACGCCGATTCCAGGTTGTGAATTACACGAAAACGATTCGTTCGAGTATTGGGAATGTGCTTTGAGACAATTGAGTGTAACGATGAACCATCAAGTAGGAACGTGCAAGATGGGTAGTCAAGACGATCCAGAAGCTGTGGTCGATAACGAACTTAAAGTGTATGGAATTAAAAATTTGAGAGTAGCTGACACTAGTGTAATGCCTACCACGGCTACTGCTCACACCAATGTTCCTGCGATCATGGTGGGGGAGAAAGTGTCCGATATGATCAAGCAATACTGGAAGTACTACACCAAATAAAATAAGAAATTGAATGTATTTTATAATTTTATAAATAAAAAATTCCCGATTTTAGTGATAATTCCAAAATAGATGTTTAGTACCACCAAAGTACCAATAGTTCAGAAATTGATTTCAGTGCATAGCGACCAATATAAATTGACAAAATTGGGTAACTAAAGGTGTAATAGCTTGTAGTTAATGTCGCAGGTACTGATCAGTACCACCAAATAGATTACTTACAATCACCGATGTACCAAAAAAAAATTGTTAGAAAATTGCTTAATAAATTTCACCAAATTTTAATCAATTTTACAAAAAATAGAAGAAGTAGTACCGAGAAACTTTGGTAGCATAATGCTTTCAGAACTACCGCGGTAAAGGATATTTTAAATTTTCTTAAAATGTGGTACTTTTTGTCAGGGATCAACAAACTACTGGCGCTAAAATACAGCCAGTACTACTCCAAATACTGCCCTTAGTACCGCCGCTTACCTCAACACCGCAGTAATCAAACTAGCAATCATAAATAAATAGAAACTTTTCGAAGTTACTCTATGACTTTGGATTTCTGGTTTAATAAGTGGTACCTCTTAAACATATATACGGGCAGTACCGACAAAAATTAAAATTTGGAAATACAAAGTTACCAATCTGTTTCAAGTGTTTATGACAAGAACTACAATCATAGAATAAAGTTAGACCTTAAGTAGTACCTAGTAGACAATTAGAGTAAATCTGCATACTTTCTAAAACCACAATATAAATAACTAATAGACATGCAGATATGTCACTTCAATTTAAAAAATAAGTGAATTATAGACTTTGTAAAGAACAAAACCGCAAGGTAAACAAGCAACCAACCCAGAATGACGGCAGTACTTGAATATAAACAATCACTTCAGAATATTGTTTATTACCGAATTGTGGAAAATTTTCGTAATTAGCAATATTAAAATATGCAAATCAATTAATCTATTTCACTGGTACTAGTACTAAAGGTACTACCAAAATTTAAGAAAATATTGGTCCTTATGCTTTAGGATAGTTCAAAAATCACGAAAATTTTTAAATAGATATTTTACTCTTATCAATATATCAATATATCAATATTAATTGGCGGTAAGTACCAGGTACATAGGTAGATAAAATAAAGATCTTAGTGGTACTTTCGAGAGATGTACAAAGTTAGACAACGTGAGAAGATCCTACGAAAAACGTGTTGCTGTGCTACTAACATCTTCAGTACTATTTATATACAAAAAATTAAGAAGTACCCTAATAAGAAAGGACCTTTTACAACGAGCATGCCGCACAGAATAAATTGGAATATCTTTTAATTAAAACTAAAATAGAAGTACCGGGAATTCCTGCAAAAAATAATACGGAATCCACTTGAAAGAAAGAGTGGTATACCAAGTACCGTGACTATTACGTTCAAGGTAATTTCCATATTTTTATAAATATTTAAAAATTGTATTGTTAGACACTTTAGTCATGTCAGAGGTAAAAGCGACATACTTGTATGTTTGGTACTCTTTGGAAAACTAGCTTTAAGTAGTACCAATACCAACCGTGGCACATTTATATTGAATTATAATAGAGTAAGTAGTAATTGATAGTTATAGAAGTAGTACCGATATAAACTTTCCGGGAAATAATAATTTTGGAAATAGTACCAATACACTGTCCAACATTAAATATTACCAATACAGAAACCAGTACCTTTATATCAATCTAACAGTACTAGAACTAGTACCAATTTTAATTTCAAAGCAAACATTTTGAAAAAAATTATTTAAAGTAGTACCAGTTCCAAAAGTGGTACATTTACTTTAAATTATGACACTGGAAATATTATTTAATAATTCTAGAGGTAGTACTAATATTAACACCCATAAAAGTATTATTTTACCAAGTTTACTTGTGTATACATTTAAACAATAGAAGTAAAATATGATAAAAAATGCAACTCAGGTACTATTATGTCAAGATATATCAAACCACTCATTTTCAAAAAAAAAATGTTGTGGTAACATCAATTTTCATGTTTTCGCTAAAACTTTTTCGTCTTGAAAACTTTACTTTCCATTATTTAAATCATAGTAGTATTTGTTGCAAATTTTATTTATAATTGTGACACGAACGAATATGGATGTACGTGATCTTGAACTAAATCGTGGTTGCAGTATTTAGTTGATTGTTCATTGCTCATTGCCGTCTATCTTGTATTATGTGCCTTGCTAAGAATTGCAAAAATCTTTGACTGCATAAACAATTGAAATCGAATAATTTTTTCTATGGAAGGTCATTTTATAAAGTTATCCGAACCCTGACCATTTCTACAACTTGTTGGGCGGCATCGACCTTTCAAACCTCCTTTAAGTTAGATACTCTGCACCCTGGTACTACCATAGTTTTAACAATTTTGGATTTTTGTTTCAATACCCTGATCTCTGTTTGAAAGGGTACTACTCCATCTTATAAAATGCTTTGTCGATAAAGCAGGTGCCTTCAATACCAGATATCAAAATGAATAGAGATATTTTTAGGTTCGATAGGTACTCCAATATGTAGTAGCTAAAATTTTAATGTCTATTTTAGTAATTAAAGCAGAAAGCACTAAAGTACTTTAGTAGATTCGTGTCAAATCTACCGAACGTTCAATTTCATATATAACAAGTACCACTAATAAGAAAGGTACAGTCTTGATGGTTGCAAGTGACCAGGTGATCAAGGAAAAAATGTTGAACCGAATTAAAGAAGCATCAAGCTTAAGTCTCTGGGTAAACTAGTACCAAATCATATATAGCAAGTACCATCAAGCAAATGATTGAGTTAATAACACAAGCCAATTATCTCATTGATATGAAAACATTGTAGTACTGAACTGATGGTACTATTTTAAATTTAAATAAAATATATATATAGAAAAGATTAAAAATATGATGAGATAAAAGTAAAAGACCAGAGAGCAAGATAATAGTTGAAGTACTTATTCAAGAACAAATAGAAAAATTAAAATTAAAACTTCTTGTAGTTAAAGATGAAGAATCTTCATAAGGTGAAAAAAGTTACAATCAATAATGGCCTAAGTAGTACTTACACCTAAAGTACCTACCTGGTCATAAACCAAACAAATGGAATCTGAAGCTTCTAGTAGATTAAAATTTACGAAATTATTTACGAAACGAGATAAAATAAATTGCCAATATGAAGAGTACCCTGCTATAACAATGGTGAAACTAATTGTAAATTAACGAATGACCTTCAGTACCTTATCATAGGTGAATGAACAAACATCAATTAATAAAGTAAATTTCTACAGGAACAGATTAGACATTCTCTGAACATTAGCAGTATCACATGACTTCGTGCCCTCTAAACAATCATGGTACTTTAATGATAGTACTATTCTAGAATAATAGAAACGTTGCAAGAAACCCATCAGTCACCTAAAGCTCAGCGATTTGATTGATAACCAAACGAAAACATCAAAAACCACCATATTTTCTTCAGGTAACGTAGTATACAATTTGCATAGTTTTATATAGACTTCTAGATCACCAACATGTTGTCCGTAACGGTACTACTTTTATTGCATTTAGAAGATAAAGTTAGGAAACTATTGGTGGGAGCTAAAAAAAGTAGCATATGTTGTCTTCTATTGTTCCTTACAACAAGCGTTTTGGGTAAGTATCATGGTACTACGTAATAGCAATTTTAGAGTATTCTCGATAAATATAAAGAGTACCAAACTGATTTGGTCGAAATTTAGGTACGAAGTCGCCTTGGGAATTGAATGATTCATATGATTTCATCATTGTGGGTGGTGGATCTGCTGGTTCCGTTTTAGCAAATCGACTTTCAGAAGAGATAAAATGGAAGGTACTACTAATTGAAGCTGGAGAATTTCCGATTCCGGTTCTCACCGATATACCAGCTCTAGCACCGTTCCTACATTTTACTAAACAAAACTGGAACTATTTAATGGAAAAAGAAAACACTTCATCCTTAGGTAAGTACCACCTTTTCAAAAAACAAATAAAAAATATGTCGGCATTAGGACTTGTGGACCAAAGGATGGCTTGGCCTAGAGGTAAAGCTCTAGGTGGTACTTCTACAATTAATTATATGATCGCAACGAGAGGCAACCGTGTGGATTTCGATAGATGGGCGGCTAAAGGTAACCCAGGATGGGCCTACAAAGACGTTTTGACATTCTACAAAAAATTAGAAGACTTCCAAATTCCCGACGAATTCGACAAGAAGTACCATAATACAGGAGGACCTGTATCAATATCAAAAATCGAATATAGAACCGAACTATCAGATGTTATAATTAATGCTACAAAAGAAGCAACAGGAGTTCAAAATCGAGATTATAATGGCCAGAAACAAATGAGCGCTACTCATTTTCAATTAACTCAAAAAAATGGTGCTAGGTGGAGTACCGAAAAAGCGTATCTACAGCCTGCTTATGGTCGGTCGAACCTTGATATCTTAATCAATGCTCGAGTAACAAGAGTATTGATCGATTCCAAGAAAAAAGCTTACGGGGTTGAGTACTACCATATCGGAGAGTACTATCAAGTGAAAGCTAGTAAAGAAGTGATACTGTCAGCTGGAGCTTTCCACTCCCCCCAGTTACTTATGTTATCAGGAATCGGTCCAAAGGAACACTTGAAGAGTTTCGGAATTAACGTGGTCAAAGATTCTCCTGTAGGGCAAAAACTGTATGATCATTTAATCTTCTGTGGTATACCTTTTACTATAGACCAAGATATTGGTACCAACCTATTTAGAGCTCTATATCCAACTTCGTTTTTCAAATATTTTTTTCAAGGTACTGGACCATTAACTGTAGTAACTATGGTCATTGAAACTGTAGGTTTCATCAAAACTAATGTTTCTAAAGACAAAGCTGAAGATTATCCCGATGTAGAACTAGTTAGTAGCACGTCCTCAATCGCGGGTGACTATGGTGTCGCATTTAAAGACGCATACAGAATCAACGATGAGATTTACGAAAAAGTTTTCAAACCTCTTCGAGGAAAACCATCATGGCAGATAACACCCATGATGTTACATCCGAAATCTTCAGGTCGTATCAAGTTAAGATCCAGAGACCCTCTAGACGCTCCTCTTCTCTACGGTAACTTTTTCTCCGACCCCGAAAATCATGACATCAAAACATTCATTGCTTGTATTAGAGTGATCCAAAAAATTTCGGCGACACCTCTTTTTCAAAAATATGGTTCGAAAATGGTGACGACACCCATTCCCGGTTGTAAACATAACGTTTTCGATTCGGACGAGTATTGGGAGTGTGCTTTGAGACATCTTTCGATGACTGTCCATCATCAAGTTTCTACTTGCAAAATGGGACCAAACAACGATCCGGAAGCGGTGGTTAACCACGAATTGAAAGTGTATGGGGTAAAGAATTTGAGAGTGGCTGATGCTGGGATCCTTCCCGGTCCAATTTCGGGACACACTAATCTACCAGCGATCATGATAGGGGAGAAAGCTTCACATATGATTAAAACTCAATGGAAGTAAATGGTACTAACTATTATAAATCTGAATACAGCATAATTTTCGTTACAGTAGTACTGACGGAAACGAGCACCATAACTTTGTTTTCATTTTGCTCCAATTAACTACGCCAATTTGTCTGCGAATTTCAACAATAAAAAATAAAATGTTAAGAAAAACCTATAGTAGTACCTTTTGGTACTTGAAAGATAATAGCAATTCAGGTGGGTTAAGTAAAAAAAATTTATAAAAGGTTCACTATAGCTGTCAATATGATAAAAAATTATTCAATTATTCAGGTTGGTTAGGTACTACCCCACCTAAGTACCGAAAACCTTAAAAACCCATTTAAGCAAAATAGGACGGCTTAAGGCGCTTAAAGAAATTTACGATATACCTTATAGTACGAGAACTAACGGAAACACCTACAATAGAACAGTACTACAACCTTGTTTTAACTTTCACAAAATGTGATAGAAAATTATTGAGGATAGTTAGGTACTACCGCATCTAAATATTACCCTTAAAAATTATTTTGAACAAATTGTCAAGTTCTAATGTGTTCAAATTGTGGTAAATTGTCAAGTTCTAATGGTAAGAGTTAAGATACCTTCAATTTCATAACTAACAGATATCGGTAGTATTTCTAGTACCGCAATACTACAAGTACTATTCCTTCAAAAAGTGTTCTGGGCTTTTGACCAGTTATAACGTGTCATAGCAAACTATAATTTGAGAATTATGAGAGTTAGGTACTTTGTGATGTCATATGGTACTACTTAATAATTTTAATAGAAAAAAAGTACCAAAAATTAGAGATATAATCAAATAGCAACAAAAAAAAAATTTACAGTTTCTATTTAATTGCTAAGGATAGTGTTACTAAAATTAAACAAATAGATAACCTTCAGTACCTTATCAAAGGTGAATAAAAAAGTTCAATTAATGAAGTAAATTTCTACAACAGAAGATTAGACATGTTCCGAACATTAACAATTTGGCATGATTTTGTTCCCCCGAAACAACTGTGGTACCATGTTGACAGTACTATTTTGGGTGTTGTCCAAAAAGAAAAATTAAAGAGACGGTGAAAAAAATTCATTAATCATCAAGCAATTACTTAAGGTGAAAGTCAAACGTAACGCTTTGATCTGATATTCAAACGAAACCAAGTCAGTACTATTTTTAAGGTAGCCTATTATGTATTTTGCATTGTTACATGTAGATAGATTTCACTAGACACCACAAAATTCTCCGATAGTTACCATGTGGCTCGTAGCGGTACTACTTTTATTACCATTAAACGAATGTACTTTACAAGATACAGTAAAGAATCTACTAAGTGGTGGTGGAAAATTTAATATTTTCGGAAAACCAAAATTAGGTGAGTAGTACTAAGTAGTACCACAAGTTACAATTATCTAATTTTAGTCAGCAAAAAACCTTGGCAATTAGAGGAAAGCTACGATTTCATTATAGTAGGTGGTGGATCAGCCGGTGCTACTTTAGCTAACAGATTATCGGAAGTGGAAAAATGGAAAGTACTATTAATCGAAGCAGGAGGAAGTCCAATTCCAGTAATAACAGACATTCCAGCTTTTTCACCTGCTCTACATTTTACCCACCAAAACTGGAACTATTTGATGGAAACAGAAAATAGTTCATCTTTGGGTAAGTACCGCTTCATAACAGCAGTACTTGATTTAGAAATTTCAGGATTAACCGATCAACAAATGGCGTGGCCAAGAGGTAAAGCTCTTGGTGGTACTTCAACAATTAATTATATGATCGCTACGAGAGGTAACCGAGTTGATTTTGATAAATGGGCCGGTTTGGGTAACCCAGGATGGTCCTACAAAGAAGTACTACCTTTCTATAAAAAATCAGAAGATTTTGTTGTTGATTTAGAAGTTGATCCGCAGTACCACAACCAAGGAGGGTATTTAACTATTTCTGACGTACCGTACAAAAGTCAACTTGCAAGTGCTTTTGTTAATGCAACCAATGAAGTTTTGGGATTAAAATACGTTGACTATAATGGCGAAAAACAAATTGGAGTTTCCTATTGGCAATCAACTCTACGAAACGGAGCTAGATGTTCAGCGGAAAAAGCTTTTCTTCGACCTGTTTACGGGCGCAAAAATCTTCATATTTTGATCAATGCAAGAGTGACTAGAGTATTGATAGATTCTGGTAATGTGGCACGAGGAGTTGAGTATTACTATGGTGGAAGGTACTATAAAGTAATAGTTGAAAAAGAAGTGATACTATCAGCTGGTGCATTTCATTCACCCCAACTGTTGATGTTATCAGGAATTGGTCCAAAAGAACACTTAGAAAGTTTTGGTATTAAAGTGAAGCAACCTTTGGCCGTTGGTCAAAAACTTTATGACCATCTTGGTTTCTTAGGTATCACTTTTAAGATTGACCAAGACGTTGGTACCAAACTCTTAAGAACTATATTGCCTTCTAGTTTGATTAATTATAGTGTTTACGGGAAAGGACCTCTAACACCTCTAGCAATGATTCTAGAATCGCTAGCTTACATCAAAACCAACGCTTCCAATGAAACTGCAAAAGACTATCCTGACATAGAACTAGTTTTTGCTTCCTCCTCGATCGCAATCGATTACGGCACCTTCTTCAAGAACGCCTACAGAATCAGTGATGAGGTTTACGAAAAATTTTTCAAACCTTTGAACGGTCGACCATCATGGCAGATAATTCCTATCCTTCTACATCCGAAATCTTCCGGAAGTGTCAAGTTAAAATCAAGAAATCCTCTCGACGCTCCACTTCTTCAAGGAAATTTTTTCACTGATCCTGAGAATCACGACATCAAAACTTTCATTGCCTCTATCAGGATAATCCAGAAAATTGCAAAAACGCCAATATTTCAACAATATGGTACCCAACAGGTGATGACGCCGATTCCAGGTTGCGAAAGTGAAAAGTACGATTCAGATAAGTACTGGGAGTGTGCTTTGAGACATGTTGCTGTGACTGTGCATCATCAAGTTTCTACTTGTAAAATGGGTCCTGATAACGATACAGAATCGGTTGTGGATAACGAATTGAGAGTACATGGTATCCAGAATTTGAGAGTGGCTGATGCTGGAATCATCCCATTTGCAATTTCAGCTCATACCAATGTGCCGTCGATAATGATCGGGGAAAAAGCAGCTGATATGGTCAGGAGTGTTTGGGAGAATCTATAGACAATAATATTACTCTCGATAGCAAATAAACGTATCATTGGGTGTGATAAATGTAGTAATTAAATAAGTAGTACCGACAAAAATGTATTTAATTTTTTAATGAAAACTGAATGGCTTGGTCAGGTAGTACCAATTGTTCGAAATCGTTAGAAGTATCAAAAATTTAAAATTAGGCATTAGGTTAATAATTAGGTACACAAAACGTCGTGAACACAAACTGAAGTGTCAATTATTATGAGAGTGAACCGCTGGTACTACTTTAAACCTCTCCAATTTTAAATAAAAATTCTTCAAACTCTCTTCCTACAGCAGGAAGTACTAAAACTGTTCCAATAACGTTTTGTCGCACAACAAAAATATAAAAAAGAACTATATCAGAGCTTCTATTTGATCAATAGTACCATGAAAAAGTTAAAAAAAATATTCAATTAGATTGAGGTACTAGAATATGAACTATAATGTAGTGGTAATACTTGAAACTGAAACTCCAAGCAAGCGTTAAGAGCTTTAAACAAGCAATTTTAACTATTCGTGGTTCAAAACATGAGATGTTACTAAATGTACGTATAGTAGTACCAGTAACCAAAAATGACATTATAAAATACAACCTTATGGAGTTTTCTATTGGAACGTTGTTGATAAATAAACTGAGATTACGGTAATTATATAAAACTATGAACCTATAGCATAACAATAGAAGAAAAAGTATCAAGAGTGTAGTACCAGTAAAAACTATAAATACTACTATTGGGCTACCATTGATATTCTGACTTAACTAAACAGTTTGATGTAGATTAACTTTATAATAGTTGAAATCTAAACCAAATTTGCAATTATGGTACCACTCTATATAAAAACAGTTCTTAAATTCATAAACAATTCTAATTTCGTAGTAATTCAAACTAACAGACTTAAAGTGGGCCTTGAAAAACTCAACGCCTACACATTATAAAAAACTACTAATTAGACACGTAATTAACAATAGAACATCGTATAATCAAGTTATAGTTAAGTAGTTTTAAAAGCGTTGAAGGTGGTATTTTCAATGTGAAACATAAGCAGAACGGAAAAGCTTTAAAGTCAAATCGTAGTACAGATCAAAATTTAAAATTAATGATACTCCTATGAGTAAAAAGTAACTCCACAAGGGTGGTACCGGTACCAAAAAATTAAGTTCCTGTGGCAAAAAGTTCAATAAAACGGCCAACATTACCTTAACCAAGTTGCTTTTCTTTGAAAAAAAATATTACTTACTTTGGTACTTATCTCCCAGAAATGGCTTTCTTGGTACTACTTTTACAATAATTATTGAGAAGCTGTTACTAGAATCAGCTTGGCAAACCAAGTGGCTATAATATAAAACTATATTATCACTTAAAAGATATAAGTGTGCTTGACCACCTGTAGATGGTACCGATCAAAGTTCTGCGGTAGTGTATATACTAAATCTGTCAACACAATAAAAACAAAAATAAATATAAACAAATAGAAAAAAGTTTACTTTAACCATAACCAATATATGACAATCACTATTAGTACCACGAGTACTATCAAAAAGTATAAACACCTAAAATTTAAAAGTGAGTACTAAAATTTTCAAGTAATTGTTCTCATGTTATGGTGTTACCTAAATCACTCAACTCTATCTAATTTGGTACTACATATCAATTACAATTTTTCAGTACCTTGCTGCCACAATTTAGCTGTCTCGTTTGTCGTGACACCTTCAACTTTTTTTGTGAGAAATTTAATAATTAGTGACTAAGTAAAATTAAATAAAAGCGTTCGAAGACAGACACTTAACAACAAAACACCGTCACACCATGTCAATACTTTCAATTTTAACAGTGTTCTTGCTGGATGAGTTTCAATGTCACCAAGAGACGTTCGACAAATTATTAAAAGAAATAACGGACAGTTATCACAATATTTCGGAACATTATACGTTTTCAAAAAGTGAGTACCTAAATCATATATTGAAGCTCAATAAAAGTAGTACCGTGTTGCAGAAACTAAACTTCGGTACGATTCCGACGAGTACTGGGAATGCGCCATCAGACACATAGTCTCGACAGTACATTATCAATCGACCACTTGCAAAATGGGACCCTGGTACGACCAGGAAGCAGTCGTTAACCACAAACTTCAAGTTTACGGTATCGATAAATTGAGAATCGCCGATACTAGCGTTTTTCCGGTACCACTTTCAGCACACCGGTAATAATGTTGGGAGAAAAAGCAGCCGATTTAATTAAGGAATCCTACTCGGTACCAAAAGTACTACCCTACAGTCGTTAATGATTGTTCAATAAAGGTACTACCTAAAGTAACTGTAAGACGTAAAATTTGAAAGTTTGTTATGCGATTTTAATAAAAATCTGCATACTAACTGGCGGGTACCGCCTTAAAATTAACAATAAGTACTACTATTGTTATCAGTTATAGCTAATTATTGCTATTTTAGCAATTTTTAATAATAATACATACAGTAGTACCGGTATTAATGCACTTCCGTAAACACTATTACTTCAGTTAAAAATAGATACAGGTACTAGCAATGCAAATAATTTAAAATTAGTTGTTGCTTAGCTGACTAGAAACAGTACCACCTTCCAATTCATGGTACTGCAGGTATAAGAGTGCAGAAGTTCAAACGTCTTCATTTAAAACAACTTTCTCTGTCTTGACACTATCAATAGAAGAATAACGAGGCCACTTACTGGTAGGTACTTTGGATATATCGTTAAAGTGCGGAGCATAAGTTTATATTAGTTATAACGCAAGAATTAGTTGCTAATCGCGGTACTTTTTAAAACAAAAAAAATTACTTTTGCTCCAAATTAAGAATATTGGGAGGTACCAGTTCTATATAAAGCCTAAAACAGTAATAAAACTAGCATTTGATTGTGAGATCTCGTTAAATAATGTTGTTAATTATAGTACTAACCTTGTTGTTCTTGGCCGAATCTCAATGTCAGCAGGAAGCGATCGATAAACTGCTGAAATCTGTTGCAGAAAGTTATCAAAGTGCTAGAGAAAATATCAGAAAACCTCCTGAAGGTAAGTTGAAAATCCCTAAAATTTCCAACCAAAGTAGTACCGATTTTCAGAAACGCTACTTCCGAATTTGGTTGAAGAAAACTATGATTTTATCATAGTGGGTGCGGGTTCAACCGGTTCGGTGATAGCAAATCGATTATCAGAAGTACCGAACTGGAAAGTACTACTGATCGAAGCTGGAGAGGAACCTGAGAGTGTTACTGAAATTCCGGCGTTAGCTCCAGTACTGCAATTCACTGATTATAACTGGAAGTACCGTATGGAAAAAAATGATAGTATTGGTTTAGGTGAGTCGTTTTATTGGTGGTGATTGTGGACTAATTTTGTGAATTCAGGGTTACAAGACCAAGTGATGGCGTGGCCTCGGGGGAAAGGTTTGGGCGGGTCCTCTCTAATCAACTTCATGGTTCATACCCGCGGTACCCAATTTGATTACGATTTGTGGGCAAATTTAGGTAATCCTGGATGGTCGTACCGGGAAGTACTACCGTATTTTATTAAATCAGAAGATTTTTTGGTGGAAAAAGGCGATTTAGGGTACCACCAACGTGGTGGTGAATTAGGAGTGGAAAATTCTGGATACAGAACTAAATCAGCTGAAATTTTTGTTAATGCTTCTCAAGAAATTGGTCTACCAAACATCGATTATAACGGAAACCAGAAATTAGGTGTCTCGTTTGTCCAAGGTACTTTACGAAATGGTAGAAGATGTAGTACCGAAAAAGCTTTTTTGCAACCCATAAGACTGAGACCTAATTTGAAAATTTTAACAAGAGCTAGCGTGACTAAAGTTTTGATCGACCCAATACTGAAGCAAGCATTTGGTGTTGAGTACTACCGTAACGGAGAGTACCACAAAGTTGGAGCTGTAAAAGAAGTGATACTATCAGCGGGATCTTTAATTTCTCCCCAATTACTAATGTTATCTGGAATCGGTCCAAAAAAAGACTTGGAAGACCTAAAAATTCCCCTAATCGTAGAGTTACCAGTTGGCCAAAAACTTTATGATCACATTTTCTTCATGGGTCTTACCTTCAGTGCTAACGACACCATCACTTCTGATTTAACCACAAATTTCAACGCAACTAACATGAAGAATTTTGTTGAAAACGGTAAAGGACCTCTAACAATTTTGGCAGGATTATGCGAGGCTTTGGCTTTTATCAAAACAAATGCTTCAGAAGAAATTCTTGACAATCCCGATATCGAGTTGGTTTTCTTCTCGGGTGGTTTCCACTCAGACGGTGGTTCCATGATGAAATCAGTTTATAGAGTTTCCGACAATACCTACAACACTCTTTGGAAACCTCTAGAAGGGAAACAAGCGTTTCAAATTTACCCCATGCTGATCCATCCGGAATCCTACGGTTTTTTGAAACTAAACTCCAAAAATCCTTTCGACCCTCCAAAATTCTACGGAAATTACTTGAGTGACCCCAAAAACAAAGACATGAAAACTCTAGTAGCTTCAATAAGAACTATTCAAACACTATTAAAAACTTCTGCTTTTAGTAAGTACGATGTTAAATTAGTTGAAACTGTAATTCCTGGTTGTGAGGAACCCAAGTACGATTCTGACGAGTACTGGGAATGTGGGATAAGAAATTTAATTTCGACGGCACATCATCAAATTAGTACCTGTAAGATGGGACCTTGGCACGATAAAGAAGCTGTTGTCGATCATGAGTTGAAAGTGTATGGTGTTGGGAGGTTGAGAGTTGCTGATGCTGGGATTATACCGGTACCACTTGCGGGTCATACGAACGCACCTGCGATAATGGTGGGGGAAAAGGCTTCTGATTTGATCAAAGAGTGTTATGGAGTACCTCGAATACTGGTAGCGTTTTAAAATGGTGACGAAAAAATGGATGTTAAGTAATAAATTATAATGGATGGTATTTGCTTATTTTTTAATAAAACCTGGAGTTGAGGGTGTATCCCGATACAATACACAGTTGACAACACTGGGTTGGGATACACCCCCAATACTAAACTTGGTGGACAGTTAGAGCCAAATCTAAGGTTAAGAGAGCCTGAACGCAAATTTAAAAATATCTAAGAACCTCGTATGGATAATAATTCTCTACGTTAGGCTAGACAGAACTATTAATACGTAGCTATTTAAGAAAAAAAGACGCCGCAGAGAAACATTAATTTTCGGGATTCCTGCATTAATTTAAAATCAAACTCTTTCTAGAAAAATTATGTAGAAGCAAAACAGATTCAATAAATGTCAGAATTATAATAGAGGCTTTGGACATTTTTCTCTATTCTATTATTAAATTCTATTAAAATCATAAATTTACTAAATCCCTGCTGGAAATTTAGTAATTTCTTTAAATTAAAAAACAAAACGAAAATTAATAGCAAAAAACATTTACACAGACTATCAAGTTTCTACAATAATTCTTTTATTTCCTGCAAAAAACTTAAATATGAATAAAAAATTCCAAATTCCTGCAAGATTATTAAATCAAACTCTTTCTAGAAAAGTTATGTACCAACAAAACAGTTTCAATCAATATCCAAGTTTAGATTTTTCGGACATTCTTCTCTATTCTAATGTTAAACTTTATTAAATTTATACCCTTTCTAAATTCCTGCTCCAAATTCAGTAATTTCTTTAGATTAAAAAATAAATCAAAAATAAATAGCAAAAAACATATGCACAGGCTATTAAGTTTCTACAAAAATTCTTGCATTTCCTGCAAAAAAACTTAAATATGAATAAAAAATTCCAAGTTCCTGCAAGATTATAAAATCAAACTTTTTCTAGAAAAATTATGTACCAACAAAACAGTTTCAATCAATATCCAAATTATATATCTTTTGCACATTGTTTCTATTCTAATGTTAAACTTTATTAAAGTTATAAACTTTCTAAAATCCTCCTCAAAATTCAGTAATTTCTTTAGATTAAAAAATAAATCGAAAATTAATAGCAAAAAACATTTACACAGACTATCAAGTTTCTACAATAATTCTTTTATTTCCTGCAAAAAACTTAAATATGAATAAAAAATTCCAAATTCCTGCAAGATTATTAAATCAAACTCTTTCTAGAAAAATTATGTATCAACAAAACAGTTTCAATCAATATCCAAGTTTAGATTTTTCGGACATTTTTCTCTATTCTAATGTTAAACTTTATTAAATTTATACCCTTTCTAAATTCCTGCTCAAAATTCAGTAATTTCTTTAGATTAAAAAATAAATCGAAAATAAATAGCAAGAAACATAGGCACAGGCTATTAAGTTTCTACAAAAATTCTTTTATTTCTTGCGAAAAACTTAAATATGAATAAAAAACTCCAAATTCCTGCAAGATTATGAAATCAAACTCTTTCTATAAAAATTATGTAGCAACAAAACAGTTTCAATCAATATCAAAGTTAAAAATATTTTGAACATTTTTCTCCATTCTAATGTTAAACTTTATTAAATTTATACCCTTTCTAAATTCCTGCTCAAAATTCAGTAATTTCTTTAGATTCAAAAATAAATCGAAAATAAATAGCAAGAAACATAGGCACAGGCTATTAAGTTTCTACAAAAATTCTTTTATTTCCTGCAAAAACTTAAATATGAATAAAAAATTCCAAATTCCTGCGAGATTATGAAATCAAACTCTTTCTATAAAAATTATGTAGCAACAAAGCAGTTTCAATCAATATCAAAGTTATAGATCTTTTGAACATTTTTCTCCATTCTAATGTTAAACTTTATTAGTATTATAAACTTTTTAAATTCCTGCGAAAAATTCAGTAATTTCTTTACATTAAAAAATGAATCGAAAATAAATAGCAAAAAACATATGCACAAGCTATTAAGTTTCTACAAAAATTCTTTTATTTCCTGCAAAAAAATTAAATATGAATAAAAAATTCCAAATTCCTGCAACATTATGAAATCAAACTTTTTCTAGAAAAATTATGTACCAACAAAACAGTTTCAATCAATATCCAAGTTATAGATCTTTTGGACATATTTCTCTATTCTAATGTTAAACTTTATTAATATTATAAACTTTTTAAATTCCTGCGAAAAATTCAGTAATTTCTTTAAATTAAAAAATGAAACGAAAATAAATAGCAAAAAACATCTGCACAGGTTATTAGGTTTCTACAAAAAATTTTCTATTTCCTGCAAAAAACTTAAATAAGAATAAAAAATTCCAAACTCCTACAAGTTTATGAAATCAAACTCTTTTTATAAAAATGGTATAACTACAAAATATCCGAATGGAAGAAAGTTTTTATCTATTCCAGTTATAAACTCTATGATCCTGAACTTTTCAAATTCCTGCAGAAAAATTCAGTAATTTCTCCGAAATATAAATGAAGTGAAGATGAAATGTATAAAAAAGTATGCACAGTCTAACAGGCAATTAATAATTTCCTGCAAAAACTAATTAAAATTTTGAAAATGTGTTTTTTGTATGCATCACATAATTTCAAAAAATCTTCAGCAGTTGTTGCAAGTATCCGCAAAATTCAATCAAAATTCTTGCTATCTTCAAAAAAATTGAAATTCAAACAATAAGTTACAAATTCCTGCAAAAATTTGAAATCGCAAATTTCTGCAAACAACATTTTTTTTGTAAAATGTGGATTGAGATTTTTCCACCCGTTGATATAATTCCTGCAAAAACTCTTCAATTCTTTCAGAAAAAAACATAAATAATATTTACAAAAATATGAAAGATAATTTCAGATTCCTGCAAAATATTAAACCAGCACATTTCTGTGGTTCCAAGAATCAGGAGATTCACATTAAAATTTTGTCTTAAAGCGTGAAAATTTATTCCTGCAGAACTTTATTCATCTGGATAATCCTGTGAAAATTTACAGTAAAAATTTTAACAAATAAAAAAGAAATAAACTGTCGAAATTTGTAACAAATTTCAATAATTGCGTAAACTGTTAAATATGAAGATATAAAATTTATTCAAAACCAATTGCAAAATCAGTCAAACGAAGGCGATACAAGTACGGAACTTTTTCTACTGATGTTAATCTGACATTTTCATTAAAACTTGCACAATCACAATGGACCTTACCCAAAAGGTCATCTGATTCGTCAACAATCATCCATTGATTCCGAACGAACAGCCCCAATGTTGTCCTCAAAGCAAGGCAACGTGCACAACTTTTACAAAGAATAATAAAAAATCAACAGGTTGTTCCCTCATCAACGACCATGTACAATTGAACAAACGTATCAATCAAAGCCATCGCCCCGAAGAAACGCACGTTAGTTTCTCTATTGCACCCACATCGACGAAGAAGCGACAAAAAAGACGGAGATAGAGGGAACCTGTTGGATTTAGATCGGGCCGACTAGAGGCGGCCCCTTCTTGGTTTCGTATAATTATCGAAAGGATTGTTGTGATCGGACAGTTTGTTTGACTTTGTGTTGAGGTAAACACCTCCAAACGGGTGAGTTGCGAAAAACTTTGAAAAAATTTAGAAATACCAGCCGCAAAAATCGATTCAATACCCCCCAAACAGTGATAATATTTGCGAAATTTAGTAATAATTAGCCGCAAAAAATCGCCGCAATACCCCTCAAGCAGTGGTAATTTCTAGAAAATCTATTGAATAATTAGGATTTATCCACAAAAAAATCGCCTCAATACCCCTCAAACAGTGGTAATTTCTAGGAAATTTATTGGTTGATAGTTGAGATTCATCCACAAAAAATCGCCTCAATACCCCTCACACAATGATAGTTTCTAAAAAATTTATTAGGTGATAATTAGTATTTAGCTACAAAAAATCGTCTCAACACCCCTCAACCAATGATAATTTTCAGAAAATCCGTTGAGTAAAAATTAGGATTCATCCACAAAAAATCGTCTCAATAACCCTCAAATAGTGATAATTTTGTAAAAATTCATTGAGTTATATTTAAAAATTTTCCCAAAAGATAGCCTCAATACCCCCCAAATAGTGATAATGTTTAAAAAATTTATTGAGTGATAATTGAGTAATTTATTCGATTTCAAGTGTAAAAACCAAGGTTTCAATAAATAATTAATAATGAAAAAAGTTCTTGTGCAATCGGATAATTTTCAGGAAATTTTCAGGAACATGCTGAAACACGCCCCCCTTTTCTGCCTTTTATTGGCAACAACTATCCATTCATCCCCTTTCCAACTGACTGAAAACTACATTGAAGATTTCAAATTAGGAATTGAAAACCTAAAAAAATTAGCCCACGAGCACGAGTTTCATGAAGAAAATTTCGATCACACCCTCTACAACGACACCGAAGCCGTCAAAGAAGCTTCTGAATATGATTTCGTGATCATAGGAGCTGGTGCTGCAGGTGCAGTGATAGCCAACCGTCTGAGTGAAGTACCCGAATGGAAAATTCTACTCCTCGAAGCTGGAAAACCGGAAACACCCTTCACTCAAATCCCAAAATACGGAAGTCTTCTTCAAAACACTCCCTACAACTGGGCTTATGTTACCACGCCTCAAAAAAATTGGTGCCAAGGTGAGTTCGGACCAAATTTGAAAGTTAAAAAAAAAAACTTTTTTAGGTATGATCGAAAACCGATGCGCAATCGCTGGAGGTAAAGCTCTTGGAGGTTCTACTGCTATTAATGGAATGTTGTATACTCGAGGTAACGCGAAAGATTACGATCTTTGGGCTGATTTGGGTAACGACGGTTGGTGTTACGATGACGTTCTTCCATATTTCAAAAAAGCCGAAGATGCTCATATTAAAGATTTCGACAATAAGTACCACAATCACGGAGGTCCCTTCCACGTTGAAAACCCACAATACCTCACCCATGTACACGAAGATGTTTTAGCTGCAGGAAAAGAATTCGGTTTAGACACCATCGATTATAATGGTAAAGACCAAATAGGGTTAGGATTAGTACAAATTAGTACCAAACACGGAAAACGTCAAAGTACCGCTCAAGCGTACCTAGAACCAATCACCAAACGACCAAATTTAGTGATAAAATCTTCGAGTCACGTAATCGAAATTGTTATAAGTCCTCACACTAAAGAAGCGACAGGTGTTAAATATTTACACGACGGTAAACTTTACGCGGCAAAAACCAAAAAAGAAGTGGTACTATCAGCCGGTAGCATCAACACTCCCCAAATTTTGATGTTATCTGGAATCGGTCCCAAAGAAGATCTGGAAAAACTCGAAATACCTCTAATCCACGATTCGAAAGTTGGACACAATCTTAAAGACCACATCGGTTTTTTCGGTCTCGATTACCTTTACGACGAATCAAAACCAGTTGAAGAACACGACGAAATCGTCGAATATTTAAAAGAAGGCAAAGGAACTTTAACCAGTCACGGAATCGAAGTTATTGGTTACTTAAAAACCGAAGCTTCTAAAGAAACTACTAAGTATCCCGATGTTGAATTGTTTTTCGGTACGAAAAAAATCTCTGCAGATTCAAGTCTCAATTTCTTCAGATTTAAACAGGAAATTTTCGATACTCTCTGGAAACCAGTTGAAGGTAAATCCGCTATTAACATTGGTGTTATGTTGGCACATCCGAAATCAAGTGGAACTGTTACATTGAAAGATAAAGATCCTCTTCATCAACCTTTGGTTGATCCTAACCAATTGTCCGATCCTGATTATCATGATATCGAAACGGTACTTGCTGGTATCAAGAAAGCTATTGCTCTCACTGAAACTGAAGCATTGAAGAAACTTGGTGGCAAAATCAACGAACATCCAGTGGCTGGTTGTGAAGGTTATAAATGGGGTAGCGATGATTATTGGAAATGTGCCATTAAACATTTGTCGATCAGTTTAAGACATGTTACTGGTACTGCTAGGATGGGACCGGAAACTGATAAAGAAGCGGTTGTTGATAATAAATTAAGAGTTTATGGTGTTCATAAATTGAGAGTAGCTGATGCCAGTGTTATTCCTGTTAGTATAACTGGTCATACTATGGCACCTACGATTATGATCGGGGAGAAAGCAGCCGACTTGATCAAGAACGATTGGAAGTGATTTGTTGAAATTATTTATTTTTATATCCTAATTTTTTGTATTAAAATATTTTTTCTTTAATTTTGTTTTCCTCCAATTTGTTTGGTAACGCTATACTTACCTTTGGTTTAAGACTGCCAAATCAAGTAGTTGGAAAATTAATTGACATACCTGTAAAAAAATTAAAATTAGCACTAAGGTACTACATGGTACTACATAAAAGTACAACAATAATTGTATAGTATGTTAGGAAATTTTCTTATCTTTTAATAAGAACACCCTGTAGAAAGAATACTTGCAAATTTCATATCCCAGAACTACTTAGCAGTCATTGTTCAAGGTTTGCACTTAGCAGGCTATTACTTTTCAAGCAAAATTTACAACCATTATCAAAAATTAGAATAATTTATACAAGAACCAAGTAAACAAATGTTGCAGTGTTTTATTTTCTTAACCAGCTGTCTTTTTTTTCAAGCAAATAATTGAATTTGGTATCGAGAAAAGTAGTACCATCCTAAAAAAGTAACTGAATAAAAAATAGTTTACTACAACTTCAACCAATTCATTGTAGAGATTTTCTGCACAATAAAATTTGTTATAAAGTTAGTACTTTCCATAAAAAGGTAGTACCATCAGTTTTCCAAGTCGCCACAAAACACATAAATGATCTCAAGATAAGTTTAGAAGAATTTAAAAAAACTCCTAGGTAACATATCAAGTTTAAAAAACCCTTCGTTATTCAGAAACTCTGAAACAGAGGTAGTACCGACTCAAAACAAAAAAAAAATACAATAGAATTAAAGAAAGTGTCTTTTCAAATCAGTCAAATAATTGCTTCACACAGTCTAAAAAGAGCAAATAGTAGTATAGAAAAGTAGTACCACCTAAACTAATTCATTGTAGATGTCGTTTAGCACTATAAAATTGTGTTATGAATTAGTGCTATTATGCAGAAGAAGAAAAACTCCTAGGTAACATGTGAAGTCTTAATATCCCAACGTTACTTAGAAACGCCGACACCAAGAAAGATAGTACCGACTCAAAAAGAACATTACAATTGATTTAAGTTCCAGTTGTCTCTTCGAATCAGTCAAAAAGTTGCTACACCGTTTGAAAAAGCAAATGCGAAAAGTAGTACCATCTGAATGATTTGGTATCACTTCGACTAATTCATTGTATATGTCTTTTAGCACTATAAAATTGTGTTATGAATTAGTGCTATTATGCAGAAGAAAAAAAACTCCTAGGTAACATGTGAAGTCTTAATATCCCAACGTTACTTAGAAACGCCGACACCAAGAAAGATAGTACCGACTCAAAAAGAACATTACAATTGATTTAAGTTCCAGTTGTCTCTTCGAATCAGTCAAAAAGTTGCTACACCGTTTGAAAAAGCAAATGCGAAAAGTAGTACCATCTGAATGATTTGGTATCACTTCGACTAATTCATTGTATATGTCTTTTAGCACTATAAAATTGTGTTATGAATTAGTGCTATTATGCAGAAGAAAAAAAACTCCTAGGTAACATGTGAAGTCTTAATATCCCAACGTTACTTAGAAACGCCGACACCAAGAAAGATAGTACCGACTCAAAAAGAACATTACAATTGATTTAAGTTCCAGTTGTCTCTTCGAATCAGTCAAAAAGTTGCTACACCGTTTGAAAAAGCAAATGCGAAAAGTAGTACCATCTGAATGATTTGGTATCACTTCGACTAATTCATTGTATATGTCTTTTAGCACTATAAAATTGTGTTATGAATTAGTGCTATTATGCAGAAGAAAAAAACTCCTAGGTAACATGTGAAGTCTTAATATCCCAACGTTACTTAGAAACGCCGACACCAAGAAAGATAGTACCGACTCAAAAAGAACATTACAATTGATTTAAGTTCCAGTTGTCTCTTCGAATCAGTCAAAAAGTTGCTACACCGTTTGAAAAAGCAAATGCGAAAAGTAGTACCATCTGAATGATTTGGTATCACTTCGACTAATTCATTGTATATGTCTTTTAGCACTATAAAATTGTGTTATGAATTAGTGCTATTATGCAGAAGAAAAAAAACTCCTAGGTAACATGTGAAGTCTTAATATCCCAACGTTACTTAGAAACGCCGACACCAAGAAAGATAGTACCGACTCAAAAAGAACATTACAATTGATTTAAGTTCCAGTTGTCTCTTCGAATCAGTCAAAAAGTTGCTACACCGTTTGAAAAAGCAAATGCGAAAAGTAGTACCATCTGAATGATTTGGTATCACTTCGGCTAATTCATTGTATATGTCTTTTAGCACTATAAAATTGTGTTATGAATTAGTGCTATTATGCAGAAGAAAAAAAACTCCTAGGTAACATGTGAAGTCTTAATATCCCAACGTTACTTAGAAACGCCGACACCAAGAAAGATAGTACCGACTCAAAAAGAACATTACAATTGATTTAAGTTCCAGTTGTCTCTTCGAATCAGTCAAAAAGTTGCTACACCGTTTGAAAAAGCAAATGCGAAAAGTAGTACCATCTGAATGATTTGGTATCACTTCGACTAATTCATTGTATATGTCTTTTAGCACTATAAAATTGTGTTATGAATTAGTGCTATTATGCAGAAGAAAAAAAACTCCTAGGTAACATGTGAAGTCTTAATATCCCAACGTTACTTAGAAACGCCGACACCAAGAAAGATAGTACCGACTCAAAAAGAACATTACAATTGATTTAAGTTCCAGTTGTCTCTTCGAATCAGTCAAAAAGTTGCTACACCGTTTGAAAAAGCAAATGCGAAAAGTAGTACCATCTGAATGATTTGGTATCACTTCGACTAATTCATTGTATATGTCTTTTAGCACTATAAAATTGTGTTATGAATTAGTGCTATTATGCAGAAGAAAAAAAACTCCTAGGTAACATGTGAAGTCTTAATATCCCAACGTTACTTAGAAACGCCGACACCAAGAAAGATAGTACCGACTCAAAAAGAACATTACAATTGATTTAAGTTCCAGTTGTCTCTTCGAATCAGTCAAAAAGTTGCTACACCGTTTGAAAAAGCAAATGCGAAAAGTAGTACCATCTGAATGATTTGGTATCACTTCGACTAATTCATTGTATATGTCTTTTAGCACTATAAAATTGTGTTATGAATTAGTGCTATTATGCAGAAGAAAAAAAACTCCTAGGTAACATGTGAAGTCTTAATATCCCAACGTTACTTAGAAACGCCGACACCAAGAAAGATAGTACCGACTCAAAAAGAACATTACAATTGATTTAAGTTCCAGTTGTCTCTTCGAATCAGTCAAAAAGTTGCTACACCGTTTGAAAAAGCAAATGCGAAAAGTAGTACCATCTGAATGATTTGGTATCACTTCGACTAATTCATTGTATATGTCTTTTAGCACTATAAAATTGTGTTATGAATTAGTGCTATTATGCAGAAGAAAAAAAACTCCTAGGTAACATGTGAAGTCTTAATATCCCAACGTTACTTAGAAACGCCGACACCAAGAAAGATAGTACCGACTCAAAAAGAACATTACAATTGATTTAAGTTCCAGTTGTCTCTTCGAATCAGTCAAAAAGTTGCTACACCGTTTGAAAAAGCAAATGCGAAAAGTAGTACCATCTGAATGATTTGGTATCACTTCGACTAATTCATTGTATATGTCTTTTAGCACTATAAAATTGTGTTATGAATTAGTGCTATTATGCAGAAGAAAAAAAACTCCTAGGTAACATGTGAAGTCTTAATATCCCAACGTTACTTAGAAACGCCGACACCAAGAAAGATAGTACCGACTCAAAAGAAAACATTACAATTGATTTAAGTTCCAGTTATCTCTTCGAATCAGTCAAAAAGTTGCTACACCGTTTGAAAAAGCAAATGCGAAAAGTAGTACCATCTGAATGATTTGGTATCACTTCGACTAATTCATTGTATATGTCTTTTAGCACTATAAAATTGTGTTATGAATTAGTGCTATTATGCAGAAGAAAAAAAACTCCTAGGTAACATGTGAAGTCTTAATATCCCAACGTTACTTAGAAACGCCGACACCAAGAAAGATAGTACCGACTCAAAAGAAAACATTACAATTGATTTAAGTTCCAGTTATCTCTTCGAATCAGTCAAAAAGTTGCTACACCGTTTGAAAAAGCAAGTGCGAAAAGTAGTACCATCTGAATGATTTGGTATCACTTCGACTAATTCATTGTATATGTCTTTTAGCACTATAAAATTGTGTTATGAATTAGTGCTATTATGCAGAAGAAAAAAAACTCCTAGGTAACATGTGAAGTCTTAATATCCCAACGTTACTTAGAAACGCCGACACCAAGAAAGATAGTACCGACTCAAAAAGAACATTACAATTGATTTAAGTTCCAGTTGTCTCTTCGAATCAGTCAAAAAGTTGCTACACCGTTTGAAAAAGCAAATGCGAAAAGTAGTACCATCTGAATGATTTGGTATCACTTCGACTAATTCATTGTATATGTCTTTTAGCACTATAAAATTGTGTTATGAATTAGTGCTATTATGCAGAAGAAAAAAAACTCCTAGGTAACATGTGAAGTCTTAATATCCCAACGTTACTTAGAAACGCCGACACCAAGAAAGATAGTACCGACTCAAAAGAAAACATTACAATTGATTTAAGTTCCAGTTATCTCTTCGAATCAGTCAAAAAGTTGCTACACCGTTTGAAAAAGCAAATGCGAAAAGTAGTACCATCTGAATGATTTGGTATCACTTCGACTAATTCATTATAGATGTCTTTTAGCACCATACAATTTATTATAAAATTAATACCATCAATTTTACAAGTCACCAAATCTCCTACACAACATCAGATTTTAAAAACTCATCGTTACTCAGAAACCCCTAAACCAAGGTAGTACTCAAATATAGAAATTACATAACAATTAAAGATAATTCCTGCTGTATTTTGGAATCAGGTAGAGAACTGCTACACCAATTCAAAAAAGTAAATAGTAGTATAGAAAAGTAGTACCATCTGATTACAGAAAAGTTTAGTATTACTTCAACCAATTCATTGTAAATATATTTTAGCTCAGTAAAATTTATTATACAATTGATGCTATTAAACTTAAAAAAAGTAGTACCATCGGTTCCAGTCACCGAAAAACACATAAATGACCTCAGGGCTGTTGCAGAGGAATTCAAAAACACTCCTAGATGACATCAAGTTTTAAAACCCATCGTTATGCAGAAACCCTGAAGCCAAGGTAGTACCGAATTGTAAAAAAAGACCACTAAAGTTAAAGAAAGTTACGACTTCGGAGTAATAGCGGTCAAAACAGGTAGTTCTTGCAAGACACGTCAGTTGCGAACCGGTATACTACTTGAGGACTTTACCTAAATTCTTCGATGCACAACAGGACAACACCCTGTGAAATTGCGACATTACCACAATACGGCAAAATCTCTAGTGTCACAATAATTCAAGTAGTACCGGTTTAATAACTAGCAACATATCAAGAATTGGTTGATCTAAAATGTTAGCTAAGTCAAAAATCTAGTCGGTTTCGTTATTTTAATAGTAAGTACTACTAGTGGTACTGGTAATTAATGTGGTTTATTACTTATTTAGAAATGTAGTAAGTTTGTAACTAATTTAGAGTCAGTTAGAAAACCTAAAGTAATGAATGATAGTTTGTAGTTGCAAATATGTGTAATAAGGTACTACCTAAATTTCCGAAAGTAGCAAATAAAATAGCTAGTTAACAAAACTTCGAATCCAATAAGCAAATTTTTTGGGATACTTAAAGTCATAAAGCTATTAATATAGTGAGTGCCTCGATAGTGAGTACCTCAAAAAAATAGTACCGTTAAGCTCTTCTGAAATCGAAATTTTTGGTTCAACACCAAGTTGTTAAAATAGAAAAATTGAAAAATTAAGACGTTTATTGGTGTAACATAAGTAACGTAAAGGGTGGTACTTAAAGTGGTACTTTATGGAATTTCTTTCATTTTCCTAGACCCAGTTTACTTAATAAATGCAAAAACGTCAAGGTTAGATGTTCAAATACAACTATAAGAATTGTGTATCGGAAGTACCTAATTATATATTTAGATTGGCTTCAATTAATGAAGGTGCAACCAAAAGCGTAACAGTGATGTAACCAAAATATTAGCATTTATTTTAAAATACAATACGGTTAATATTGACGGTACAATGAGCAACTTTTAAATCTAGAAAGTGAAGGTGTGAATACAAATATCAACAATAGAACCTCAAACAATAAACGCCAAGGTGGTACCTGTCGATTCAAAAAATCGCAAAATTTCAAAACTCGTTTCTTTAATGATATTAATATAAGTAATCGGATACGTTATTGCACATCCTCTTCGAACGAACCGTATTAATTGGTACTAACATTGTAGCAGGTTTTCTGAAAACTAGTACTAAATTCACTACAGACTAATTGAGATTTTACCACACAACTAAAAATAAAATTGTATCAACATATATGAAAGAAAAACCAAAATATCCTCGAAACAAACATCGATAATTGATGTGGTACCTTTCGGTACTACCCTAAATTTGGAAGATTAGCTCCAAATAAAGTTGTAATAATCTTAAATCCAACGAGAATTTTATGTGGAGTACTTGCAAGTAGTCCATTGAGTTGTATATCGTAGTTTTTTTCGGTACCAAAAAGTACTGTTTTTCAAAAATTGTACTTTTTGCTAGATTGATCTAGCGGTTTCGATTTTCTGCTTACCAATAGATCTAAATAAGTGTTTACCTTGAACTTTATAATATATTCTAGTACCAAATGTCTCATCCAAGATTATAACGGTACTTATAAAAAAATCAGTTTAATTATATTGTCGATAATTATAGAATGATTCATGGAATCGACGTGAATTCCCAGCTCGGGTTGTTTACCCACCCAATCACCTGTGTTGCTATCAGTACCGCTGGCCATCAGCAAGACGAGTTCTTAATTGACCTGACGTTCCATCGGCTAGTTCTTGTTAATTTCAGTTAGGATTACCCGTTCGGTCAGTTCGGTTTTTCCAAAAAGCTCAAAAAGGTACTCGACTATAAAGCCAAGCACATCACCACAATGGCCATTCAACTTCGACATGTTGCGGCTATTGGGGATCTCAGTGCTTCTCGGTTTCTCAGTGGCATACGTGCAAAAATGGCAGTTCGAACTCGCCGACAAATTAGTTGAAGATTTCAAATCGCAAGCTGAAGAACTCAAAACTGGGGCCCTCCACAACGAATTTAAAGAAGAAAGTTGGCATTCGGAAGAATCGAGCGAAACAAATGTTCTAAAAGGTACTATTCAATTTTTTTTGTAATCCCAAAATAATTCGAGAAATTTCAGGAGCTTCCGAATTTGATTTTATCATAATTGGTGGTGGTACTTCCGGTGCCGTTATTGCTAACCGATTGTCAGAAGTACCGGAATGGAAAATTCTTCTTCTGGAAGCTGGCGGGGTCGAAACCGAAACCACTCAAGTACCCAGATTTTGGGAATTACTTGAAAACACCCCCTACAACTGGGGGTACTCCACTACCCCCCAAAACCACTCATGTTTAGGTTAGAATTTTTTTAGTTTCGAGTAATGATAATTAATTTATTTTTTAACAGGAATGGTTGATCACAAATGTTCAATTCCTTTGGGCAAATCTCTTGGTGGTAGTACCGCTATAAATTCAATGGTCTACACTAGAGGCAACAAACGCGATTTTGATTTATGGGCGGATCATGGTAACGATAATTGGTGTTTCGCTGACGTTCTTCCTTTCTTCAAAATAGCAGAAGACGCAAATTTCGAACATTTCGATAAGAAATTCCATCATCGTGGTGGTCACCAACACCTTGAGTACCCTCAACATTTAACAATTCTAGGAAATCACGTGTTCGAAGCCGGCAAACAACTCGGTATTCACGATATCGATTACAATGGCAAACACCAAATGGGTATGGGATTAGCGCAATTAACAACAAATTGCGGTCGAAGGAGCAGTACCGCCCAAGGGTACTTAGAACCAGCAGTAAAACGAACCAACTTAGTAATTAAACCGTTGAGTCACGTTACAAGAATCGTGGTTAGTCCTCACACCAAGGACGTGAAAGGAGTACAGTACCTTCATGATGGTAAAATTTTCGGCGCTATAGCAACCAAAGAAGTAGTACTGGCAGCTGGTGCCATCAATTCTGCCAAAATTTTGATGTTATCAGGGATCGGTTCTAAAGAAGAATGTGAAAAGTTAAAAATTGAAGCAATTTCGGATTTGGGTGTTGGAAAAAATTTGAAGGTTCATCCCACATTTATTGGACTCGATTTCGTTTTTGACGAAACAACTCCTGAAGGAATCGACGATTTACATGATACCATCAAATACTTGAAGTACGGTAAAGGACAATTGACTGCGCCAGGAACAGAAGCTTTGGCCTACATCAAAACTAAAGCTTCAAAAGAACACGCCGACTACCCTGATGTTGAGTTGAGGTTTTCTTGGAAGTACTTCACTGAACTTGATAGTCTTAAAGGGGTGAGATTGGCAAAAGAACAGTACCACTCCCTTTGGAAACCGTTGATTGGCAAAAAAGCGATTAATATCGCTGTCACTTTAACACATCCAAAATCGACAGGTTACGTTACCCTCCACGACAATGATCCACTCCATCATCCAATCATAGAACCATCATTGTTGTTAGATGAAGACGAACATGATTTCCATACTATGTTAGCAGGAATTCAAGCTGCCATCAACATTTCACATACTGAAGCCTTCCAGAAACTCGGAGTGAAGATCAATCATAACCCGGTTCATGGGTGCGAAAAACTCGAATTTGGTTCTGAAGACTATTGGGGATGCGCAATCAAATTTTTGACAATAACCTCAGGAGATGTTAGTGGTACTACCAAAATGGGACCAACAACAGACAAAGAAGCCGTGGTCGACAACCAATTGAAAGTTTATGGCGTCCACAACTTGAGAGTTGCTGACGCCAGTGTCATACCTATCACCATTACTGGAGGATTGACGGCCTCTACCATCATGATAGGAGAAAAAGCTGCTCACATGATCAAAGAAGACTGGAAATAAAACTATTTGCTTAACTAAACTACATTAAGTTCATTTATAATAAAGATTTTAAAATGTGAAAATAATTTTATTGAATAGTACCAACAATTCCGAAAAGTCATGTTACGGTTCTAAAATGTTTTCAACAACGGTGACCTAAAAGATTAACCAAATGGTAGTCGACCACGTCCGAGATAACCGCTAATTACCCTAAAAGTAGTCACCAAGTTCGAAAAACAATATTTTGATTGCAACCATGGTACTACTTAAAACTATATTTCTAGCTGCACTAATTAGTACCGCAACAATTGACGCAAAAAAACAAGGAAAATCAGGAAACGAAACCAAATGGGGTACGTTACTTTCCTTTAGTTAACTTTGTTTCTCAATTTCGGTACTACAGGGGGAAACTACGATTTCGTGGTAATTGGTGGCGGTACTGCCGGTGCCGTTATCGCTTCAAGACTCGCAGAAGTATCGAAATGGCAAATTCTAGTACTTGAAGCAGGTGGAAAGCCACCTTTATTATCCAGCATCCCCGCTACCGCCCCCATGATGCAAGTAACTGAATCAAGTTGGCGGTACTGGTCGGAACCTCAGATTGACGCATTTAAAGGTTTGAACCACAACAGAATGTTGTGGCCATCCGGAAAATCACTTGGTGGTACTTCCGCTATCAGCTACATGATATATTCGAGAGGTAACAAAGAAGATTTTGATAATTGGGAGAAATTGGGTAATAAAGGGTGGTCGTACCGGGAAGTTCTGCCGTATTTCCTCAAAACGGAAAAAGAGAATTTGGAGTACTTCGAACATCAGTACCATAACGATAGCGGAAAAATGTTTGTGGAATATTCTTATTATGGAGAAGGTTGTGGTAGTTTCATGCAAGCCGCTAAGGAACTTGGTGATGGTTCTACTTGGTAGTACTTTTTTTAAATATATTTTTTAGGGTATAACGCTACTGATTACAATGGTCGAAACCAAATAGGTTTTTCTACAATTCAAGCGATTTTAAAAAAAGGAGCAAGACAAACTACTTTTGAACTATTTTTGGAAGAACCACGTGAAAATTTGGAGGTAGTACCGGGAGCTTTCGTTACCAAAATCGTTTTCGATAAAACCGGAAAAAAAGCAAAATCTGTTAAGTTTCTTAAAGATGGTAAAAAGTATAGAGTTTCCGCTTCCAAAGAAATCATTTTAAGCGCAGGTACTTTCAATACTCCCCAAATTTTGTTGTTATCAGGAATCGGTCCCAAAAATCATTTAAAAGATTTGGGAATCGATTTAGTTAGAGACTTACCAGTAGGGGAATCGTTACGGGATCACGTCACGTATCCCGCCCTTAATTTTATTACAACTTCAAACCGCACCCATTTCGATATAATGAAAGACTATATAATCGATTTACCTTTTTGGTACTGGACCGGAAAAGGTACTTCGACAAGTTTAGGTGGTTTCGAAGCGATTGGTTACGTGAAACTCCCTAATTCTCCCCAAAAACGTCCTGATCTCGAATTGCTTTTTCACGACGCCATTTTGAGTCCAATTATGAAAAAAATTGCTAACATCAAAGACGAAACTTACAACAAACTCTACAATAATACCGAAAAACTTATCGAATGGTCGATCTATCCGGTATTGCTTCATCCAAAATCTAAAGGAGTTTTGAAATTGAGGTCTAAGAACCCTTCAGAACCTCCCCTACTCCACCCAAATTTTTTCAGCGATAAAAACGATGTTAAAGCGATGATCGAAGGTATCAGGTTCGTACTGAAATTGATAGAAACTCGTGAATTTAAAAACGTAAACACAAAACTCAACCCTAACCCGGTACCAGGGTGCCAAAATTTACAACCAAATTCCGACACTTATTGGGAATGTGCTTTAAGAACCTTAGCGAGAACCGCCCATGACCAATTCGGTACTTGTAAAATGGGACCGGTAGACGATCCGAAAGCAGTGGTTGATCCACATTTGAAACTCAAGGGTACCAACAATGTTCGTGTGGTCGATGCGAGTGTACTTCCAGATACGGTTTCCGGACACTTGTTTGCCGCCACTGTCATGGTCGCCGAAAAGGCCGCCGATCTCGTCAAGGAAAACCACAAATAACTGTTAACAAGGTTTTTGTTTAATTTAACTAAAATAAAGTGAATTGTGTAAGATTTTTGGTACCACTTATAAAGTAAATTGGTTATTTGGGGTAAAAATCGCCAATATGGAAAGTAAAAATTAGCAAGGCACCAATTGGGAAAAAATTTTGATACCACCTACATAGTAAACTGGTTATTTGGGGTAGAAATAACCGATATGGAGCAAAAAGATTCGCAAGGAACCAATTGAGAAACAATTTTGGTACCACCTACATAGTAAACTGGTTATTTGGGGTGGAAATCACAAATATGGAGAGAGAAATTCACAAGGAACCAATTGAGAAAAATTTTTGGTACTACCTACATAGTAAACTGGTTATTTGGGGTAGAAATAACCGATATGGAGCAAAAAAATTCGCAAGGAACCAATTGAGAAACAATTTTGGTACCACATACATAGTAAACTGGTTATTTGGGATGGTAATCACAAATATGGAGAAAGAAATTCACAAGAAACCAATTGAAAAAAATTTTTGGTACTACCTACATAGTAAACTGGTTATTTGGGGTAGAAATAACCGATATGGAGCAAAAAGATTCGCAAGGAACCAATTGAGAAACAATTTTGGTACCACCTACATAGTAAACTGGTTATTTGGGGTGGAAATCACAAATATGGAGAGAGAAATTCACAAGGAACCAATTGAGCAAAATGTTTGGTACTACCTACATAGTAAACTGGTTATTTGGGGTAGAAATAACCGATATGGAGCAAAAAAAATCGCAAGGAACCAATTGAGAAACAATTTTGGTACCGCCTACACAGTAAATTGGTTATTTGGGGTGGAAATCACAAATATGGAGAGAAAAATTTACAAGGAACCAATTGAGAAAAATTTTTGGTACTACCTACATAGTAAACTGGTTATTTAGCGTAAAAATCGTTAATAGAGGATAATTCGCAAGGACGACAAAGTTCATTGTCGTTTGACGATAGAACCTTGGTCGAGCTTGAGTACGCAAAAAATGAGGAACCTGAGGTTCTTCTTAAGTTCTATTAACTGGAGAAAGATTTGGAAAAACCACCCCAAATTTTGTTGGTTATAGTCAAAGTTCCCCAAAATAGTACTTCGGTTTTTGGGAATTATCTTAATTAGGGAAGAACCTATAAAGTTCCTCGGACTTTGCAAACTCAAGTACCTTGGTTTCGATATCAAAGCAGCAAGAAGCCGGTTATGTTAGGGGTCACAGTACTGTGAAAAAATTAATAAACCTCAAGAATTTAGTGAGTATCGGCATTTGTTTTGTGGAAACAGACGTGACATGTCTGGATAGTACCATTGAGAAGCGTTAGTGATTTTTGGTACAATGGCAAAATTCGTAATAGTGTTAATGGTGGTAGTAACTTTAAAACTGCAATTAGTGAATAGTTATGGACTCAGCAATATCATTACCAAATTCGATACCTTCGTCAAAAATTTGGACCATGTTGTAACCAACGGATCACCACCTCCCCAGTTTCGTGAAAACAAAATCGTTGGTAAGTCAAGTGATTTTGCTACCACCAAGTGTTATAATTTGATCAATTTCCAGAAGACACCTACGATTTTATTATAGTAGGTTCAGGTTCTGCTGGATCAGTTTTGGCGAACCGTCTATCAGAGATTTCGCAATGGAAAATTCTATTGCTGGAAGCCGGAAGACCCGCAAATTTCCTAACCCAAATCCCTCTTCTCGCTCCGCTTCTACAACACACCCCCTACAACTGGAACTACACTCTTGAACGTCAACCAGGAATTTGTTTAGGGATGGAAAATCAAACTTGCAATTGGCCACGTGGTCGCGCTTTAGGCGGCACTAGCGTCATCAACTATATGATCTACACTAGAGGTAACCCGAAAGACTACAACAAATGGGCGTCGCAAGGCAACCCCGGTTGGTCATACGAGGAAGTTTTGCCATACTATAAGAAATCCGAAAATTGCAATTTAGGCAAAGAAATTTGCTCGAGTCCTAACCGAAATCGAGGGGGAGAGTTAAACATTGAATATCCTTTCAAATCTGAGTTAACAGACAGCTTCATTGAAAGTGGTCGAGAAATGGGAGGAATAACCCGTGATTACAATTCAGAAAACTATATGGGTTTTTCTAGATTGCAATCAACGACACGGAAGGGGCGTCGATTATCAGCTGCAGATGCTTTTTTAAAACCAGCAATGCTTCGACCTAACTTACACGTAGTTATTTCAGCACGTGTTACAAAAATTTTGATCGACCCCACCACCAAAAGAGTTCTTGGTGTCAATTTTTTGAAACGTGGTCGAAAATTCGTGGTCAAAGCATCAAAAGAAGTGGTTTTATCAGCAGGAACCTTTTCATCCCCCCAATTGCTTATGCTATCAGGAATTGGCCCAAAAAACCATTTGGAACAACTGGGAATTCCCCTACTTCGTGATTTACCAGTCGGACAATTAATGTACGACCACGTTTCTTTCACCGCTTTAGCTTTCGTTATAAACCAAACCATCGAAAGCAAAACCGCTATTTTGAATCCCCAAGAAAGCCTCAATTGGTTCTTTCGTGGTACCGGAATTTTCACAAGTCTCGCAGGAGTCGAAGGGATAGGCTACATCAATACCGGTACATTCCCCGACGATTATCCAGATATCGAACTAATTTTTTCGGGGGCGGGTTCTTTAGAAACTGATTTAGGTTTAGTAGTAGCGAAAGAATTGAGAATCAGAAGAGAAATTTACGAAAAAGTTTTTAAACCTATCGAAACCTCCCCAGTTTGGACGATTCTCCCCATGTTGCTCCATCCAAAATCACGAGGTTACCTCAAGTTACGGTCGCGAAACCCTCTAGAACCGCCTCTCCTCTACTCGAATTTCTTCACAGATCCAGAAGGTGAAGACTTAGAAACTTTAGTAAAAGCAATTCGTTATATAACGAAATTGAGTCGTACCAAAGCTTTCCAGAAATTCAATTCGAAACTTCACGATATTCCCATCCCTGGATGTGAAAATCACCTTTTTGATTCTGACCCATATTGGAGATGTGCCATAAGGACGTTAGCGGTGACTTTACATCATCAAGTAGGAACTTGCAAGATGGGACCCGAAAATGATCCCGAAGCTGTTGTTGATCATCGTTTGAAAGTTAAAGGGATAAAAGGATTACGAGTTGTGGATTGTAGCGTCATTCCGGTAACGTTATCTGCACATACGCAAGCGCCAGCTATGATGGTTGGGGAAAAAGCCGGTGATTTTATCAAACAAGACTGGAAAGTGATTTGAAGCTGACTCAACCCATTCATGAATTTTATGTAGAGTTACAACAAAACTGGACTAACTAAAGAGTGAAAGTGTTTAAATTTTTTAAATATCTTAATAGCGAAATTGTTTGATCGCCAGTACACTCCTGCATTTCTTCGCGTCCTCACCAACGAGACGAAGAAGTGGTTGTTAACACGAAACAAGGTGATGGTCGCGTGACGGTTTAATTAATTGTTTGTTTTTTTTATCATTATTATCAACGACAAAAACTTTTTTGTGATCAGAAGAACCTTGCAGTGATATCTTTGTTTACGTTTTTTAATTAGTTTTGAAAGAGGCAAATGCCGGTAGTGTTTTCTCAGGTATTTCTGTTTAAAATTCCAACTGTGTTTACGTAATTATTAACAAAAAGAATTGTCTGCGAGACACTTCCTTAATCTATATCTAGAAAGAGGAAGAAGGAAATGTTGTGTGCTTGCATGATGGTTGCGGTGGAATAAACAAGGAGACCGGTAATTAGCTTTAAAAGTAAAAAACGTGTGATATTATGAATAGTTTTACTTATTAAATGAAATTTAATTTTCTTATATATTAATTATCATTTTTTTCATTAAAATCGATTAAAAACGACGATTCATTGTAGTTATACAATTTTAAGTACCAGATGGTACCTTAATTACTTCTATAGATTTATTTAACTTTAAGTGTCATTATAGTTTTATGATTAAAGGTACCACAACCACATAATCAGAAATCTATTTTTACTACTAAAAAGTACTGAACTTTTCTGGTACCACCACAGCAGAAACATTCAATTACAATTTAGATTCATAACAAATCATTAATCGGTACTATATTCATATATGCGAGCGGTAGTACTTATTTTCCAGGTACCGCCACAATGGTGGTATATGTGATAGAGATTTTCTTATTAACTTTTTTATATCACTTTACAATTCTTTTCACTAAAATCGATTAAAAACGAGGATTCATTGCAGTTATAACTTTGTAAGTACCAGGTGGTACATAAATTATTTCTATAGATTTAGTTTAACTTTAAGCCTATTAGAGTCCTATGATAAAACGTACCGCTACCACAGGATCAGAAATATACTTTTACTACAAAAAGGTACTAATCTTGCTTGGTACCACCACAACAAAAATATTCAATTGCAGTTTTGATTCATAATCAGTCCTTAAACCGTATTATATTCGTAGAAACCATTGGTAATACTGAATTTTCAGGTACCCCCAAATTGGTACTACTTATTATTTTAGAAATTATGTTAACATAATAATATGTTGATTAATCAGAACCATCAAACGAGTAATGAGCTACAAAATTATAAATTATTAAGTATCAGGTGGTACTTAAGTTATTTCTATAGATTTATTTAGCCTTAAGTACAATTATAATTTTATTTTAAGACGTAACGCAACCACAATATCAAAAATATATTTGTACTACAAAATGGTATTTATCTTGATTGGTACCACAACAACAGAAACATTCAAGCATAATTTTAATTAAATGTTATAATACTAGTCGAAATTATCGGTAGCACTTTTTTGGGGTACCAATTGAAGGTATTATATATTGTTTAATTAATAATACCCGATTAACTTTACCAATAAAAAGTTAATACAGAACTTGTAAAGTACCAAAATCTAATTTTTATAGCAAGTGTAGTTAGTTTCACAAAATATTGCAACAGATGCCCGCAATTTTGGGTCAAAGTAGTAATTTCAGCGGTGGTACTTATCTAGCAAAAAATCTTAAAATATTTCAAATTAAAGTACTGCTTCAGTAGTATCAGAGGGAATTACGACCTGTAAAGCAATAAAAATTATTTAAAGTACAAATAATTTCAAGTTAGTGGTACTACTTTCTGCATACAATGTTTCCTGATGAATTGCAATTATTATTGTTGATATGACTTCATGAAAGTATTCTTGACTACAGAAAGAACATACGGCAACTACGTGATGAAGGTTAAATTTCACTTATTTGAAAATGGTACTATCTACTGCTTCAATCTCTATATTTATAAAAGTTCCGACAGCAATAGAAATTTCCTAGGTACCATCAAAACTATTCTAACATTCAACGAGGAACAACTTTGAATATTGTAATAATTGTTTAATTAGATACAAACCTCATTACTAATATTTTAAAATTAATATTTCCAGATGAGAAATGGTACTATCTTACTTAAGTACCTCATTAAAATTTCTTTGATTTGTTTGTAGTATATAGGAATGTTTCGCAAAACATTACAAGAAATAACTAACGATTTTAATAAATGTTCAAAAAAGCACTCAAAGTAGTACCCCTCTGGCTAAAAAGCAATTAAAAAACAATAACGCCATTCTTAGACAGTACTGGAATACGTAAAGAGACAAAAATTCGAGTTTATGGTACTAATATCATGCCACAATGACTACATAACAAAATTTTGGAGGTAGTACCTATCGAACAAAATAATTGCAATTAATAAAAAATAAAAAAATCCTCAAGCAGTACCTGATACTTTTAGGAGATGAATGGAAGTAATTGAAATTATAATTCAAGTTGGTGGTACCGGTTTTCCCCTACATTGTAAATTTAGATAATGAATTGCTACTACTGATATAAATTTCTTCGAGTAATATCATAACTATAGAAAATCAATAGGAGTAAATAAAACTATTTTTCAAGTTGGTGGTACCGGATTTCCCATATATTGTCCATTTAGGTAATAAATTGCTACTATTAATTATGATTTCCTCAAGTAGTACCAGACAGCTATGGGAAATCAATTAAAGTAACTAAAATTATTATTGAAATTGGTAGTACCGGTTTCTCCATAGGTTGATTTCTTAATAAATTGCTACTACTGATTTGGGTTTAGCAAAATATTCATAATTATAAGAAGTTACAGTAAACGGTACTACAGAAGAGGATTATTTTCATTTATTTTTTTGGTACTTCCAACAATTTCTGTTAATTTGTGGCTACACCACAAAAACCACTTTAGTACTCAACGAGGTACCATATTTAAATATGGTGATTATTGTTAGGTTAGAGCAAACCTCATTTTTTAATGTTAAGAAATCTTTTTCATTTCGAAATGGAACCTAATATTATAGTAAAGTTTGCAAGTGGTACCCACCTAACTGGAAAAACCTAGTTCACAATTGTGAAACGATTATAAAAAGTTAGACAGATTACGTGCATAAATATTGAGTAAATTATAGCAATTTTTGGATTGGTGGTACCGAATTTTAATGCCAAATTCCATCATATGTGGTTTTTTTAATTAATCCTGTCATTTCAACATACCGAGGCGACGTGACCATTTTAAATTTAGTTTTTTAAAAAAAGGCACTTATCCGTTTAGTACCACCACAATTAAACAGTACTTTCACATTTCATTTACAATTGAACTCGAACTATAATTATAAAGGTGAGTTAACTTATGCTTTCTAGAAAAATTTATTTTCGAAGGTACCATCCAAATATTTTCTAAATATTCTGCTACAATAATATTCATAACTTTTGATATTTAATTAACTAGATTTGCTTCGTAAAGTACCAAACTTTTTTTTTAATTGCACATGTAGATTCATATTAAATATTAGAAAACGGTACTGCAGATTCTACAGTTTCTGGTTAAACTATTAACAAATTTTGTGGGTAGTACCTAACAAGAATAAGCAATTTTAATAACTTTAATTAAAATTGCCAATCTTCAAGTGCTTTAATAATAATAACAACCGCTGTAAGTAGTTTTTGGTACAACTTATTTTATGGGTACCGCCAAAACGGTTCTATGTAATTACCAGAAACCTATTTTTTACTGTTTGATTGAACTGAATATTTATTACCAATAAAATTTTGGCCTTATTCAAATTTACAAGTGAGATGGTACTACGGTACTTCGTTGTTTGGTACTCGATTAAAATTGTTTTTTAGTCCAAATAATTACTACATTTTGGAAAGACAGTGCGTCAAGTAGAGAAATTTTGAGTCAATTTATTTTATACGTTTTAGGTAGTACCTGGTGTTTTGTGAAAATAGTGTAGCTCCTTTTCGATCTGTCACAATAAGCAACATTCGCATTTCCGGTTGCAGTAATTCAAAGTGGGTACTTTCTCGTACCCAGATATCGACTAATATGGAGTACCATCGGGTTCCTCGTGCTACAAACCAGTTTTCTCGATTGACAATAAACTTGAATCGACTTCTACCTCCAGGCTAACGTAATTGGATTACAACTAACAATTATTTTTTATAGGTACCACTTACTTAAAATGAAGGTCGTTATAGCTTTAACACTTTTGGTGTTAATGAAAATTGTAAAAACTTCAAAAGAACTGGACCATCTAGAGAGTATTTACGACCGCATGAAGAAAATCTACAACCAAGGAACCACGAGAAAAAACGAGTACTCTCTGAACTGGGAAAAACTAACAAAACCAACCCAAATCGATACAAAAGAAACCATAGGTTGGAAGTACCAACAATTTTTCTTATATTAATCAAATAATTGCAGCTCCCGTTTACGATTTTATCGTAGTTGGTTCTGGATCATCAGGTTCCGTGATCGCTAGTCGTCTATCGGAAGTACCACATTGGAAAATTTTGCTTTTAGAAGCGGGAAAAGGAGAGAATTTAATGTCGCAAATCCCAACAATTGCCCCAATTATGGCTTTAACATCCTACAACTGGGGTCACGTAATGGAGTACCAACCCAATATATCAACCGGTATGGTTAACAATCGAATGTTGTGGCCAAGAGGTCGCGCTTTAGGTGGTACCAGCGTTATCAACTACATGATTTACACCAGAGGCAACAAACTTGATTACGATAGATGGGGTAGTAACAACCCTGGTTGGTCGTACCAAGAGGTACTACCATATTTTATTCGAGCCGAAAACGCGAAATTAAAAAACGGAGATTATCGTTATCATGGAATTGGGGGGGCTTGGGGGGTTGAGGATATTTATCAACCTGAGTTAGTTTCAATTTTTATTGAAGGTGGCCGTGAGTTGGGGTACCCCAATATTGATTATAATGCTAACGTTTTGGGATTGGGAGTTTCAACGGTTCAAGCCAACGTTTTTAATGGTAAAAGACATACAAGTGCTAGAGCTTACCTCCATCCAGTTCGAAAACGCAAAAATCTTCATATAGTAACATCAGCTTTTGTGACAAAAATTTTGATTGATCCAAGTACCAAAGAAGCTTTTGGTGTTGAATATGATCGTCAAGGGAAAAAATTTAGAGTTGAAGCTAGACGTGAAGTGATTTTGTCAGCTGGTACTTTCCATTCACCTCAATTATTGATGTTAGCTGGAATTGGTCCTAGAGACCATTTAGAAGAATTAGGAATACCAACCATAGAAGATTTACCTGTTGGTCAAAATTTGCATGACCATTTATGTTTTGGAGGTCTCGCCTTTCTACTTAATCAAAAATTAGCGTTATCAGCTACCGATTTATTCAATCCCAACTATGTCTTCCAGTTTCTCCTCAATGGTACTGGACCATATACATCTTTAGGAGGAGTTGTTGGTATTGGTTATATCAAAACCGAATTGTCACAAGAAATCGCGGATATTCCCGATATCGAATTAATTTTTGTTGCTGGTTGTCTTTCAAGTGATTTTGGACAATACACGCGACAATGGATGAACATCCGTGACGACATCTATGACGCTCTATTTCGCCCTCTACATAACATCCCTTGTTGGACAATTTTTCCAATGTTACTACATCCAAAATCGACTGGTTACCTCAAACTCGCTTCAACCAACCCTTACCAATATCCTCTTCTTAACGGCAATTTCTTCACAGATCCTGAACAACAAGACATCAACACTTTGGTAGCTTCGATCAGATTTATCCAAAAATTATCAAAAACAAAACCTTTTCAAAAAGTCGGTTCAATACTTAATCCGAATCGACATCCAGGTTGCGAACCATACGAGTTCGATAGTGATGACTATTGGAGGTGTGCTTTGAGATCGATTAGTGTGACTCTCCACCACCAGGTGGGGACCGTCAAAATGGGACCACCAGAAGATCCTGGCGCTGTTGTTAATCATGAATTGAAAGTGTATGGAGTGGGGAGGTTACGGGTTGCTGATTGCAGCATAATTCCGTTTGCTTTAGGGGCGCATACGGCGGCGCCTGCTGTCATGGTTGGGGAGAAAGCCGCCGATTTGATTAAAGAAACTTGGGGAGAATTCGAATATCGATAACTACAATAACCTCAAAAACATTAGTGACAATTTTGAAAATTCCAGTACTGTTGTTAGTGACTAAGTGTTGCGGAAAAGTTGTTTTTTTAGTTACTATGGAAACTGAAACTTGATTAATTTGTTTATCTACGACCACTTGTGTTTTATGTAATTTACTCATATTCACTGCAATTATTCGAAAAATTTTGTAATTTTCTTAATTGCGGTTAATTATCCTTAAAACAATATTAATAAAGTATTATTATGATTTGTTGTTGTTGTTAAGCAATTAGTGATAAAAGGAAAATAATTTTAATGTGAAAAATCAAGAAAATAACTTTCTTGACGTCGAAAAAAATGTTGGATAAAACGAAAAAAAACTCAAAACTGTATATAGAGCGGGTTGAAAGAAAAGTGTGACTAAATTGTTTTCTTCGAAGCCAAAAGAATTTTACTTTCCATTTACGAATGTGTGATAATGTACAATAATGTTACGTTACGCGGTTTCATTGTTAAAAAACAAAAATAAAAAAACACTTCATTAACCTCGTACCTGAGGGCATGAACCAGAAAATTGAAATTTAAGCTCACGCAATATTTTTTTCGATTACTTTTGGGCGTGGGATTTTTACGTAACTTTAAAAATGTGTCAAAACTTAATAAGGAAACAGTTGGAAATAAAAGATATGGAACAGAAACCTTTCACCTGTTAAGAAAATAATTGGGGGCGTTGCATTCGAAAAATTTGGTAATTGAGTTCTATTTACATCATTTAAATTAATGTCACGTTTTTTTGGTGTATACTATTTTTGGAAAATTAAACGAAATTGAGAGCTAAATTGTTTATCAATTTTAGTAATTCTAGAAACACTTAAATACGTAATCGCGACATCAAAATACGGTAATCGAGTAACTGCAGGAAAAAGTGATTTTGATATTTAAAAACAACATTAACAGTAATTAAAAAAGCGACAACAATAATTTTGAAAATTCGGAAATTTTGAAAATTGTGAATTAATATGGAATTTTGAATCGGATTTTTATCAAACTCGTAGGGATTATTGATAATGAAATTCTTGAACTCCTCCAATAGTTATTTTTGCCCTCGGGACGTTTTGAACTTGTACCATTTTTAACCCTTCCATTGCAATAATAGCAATGATAGTACCCAAATGTATTCCATAATTACCTTTAAAGTTGCTTCCGTTACAAGTAAATTTTAAAAACTCACCATTAGAAAGTCATAAACTTCCATTTGGTCGTTATTGGTAGAACTATGGTCCTATTTGACGTTCAAATTATTTTAAAATTTTGAAGAATCCATGTTAGATTAACCTTTATTAACTACAATAGTGTTTCTAACAACATTTGCATTTCAAAAAATAACCATCTCAAAACTTGGTACTACCATTCCATAGATAATCGTGGATTGGAATACGATTTCCAATCGGAATTATATCCAACTCGTAGGGATTATTAATAAAGGGATTCTTGAGCTCCCTCAATGATTATTTTTGCACTATACACGTTTTGAACAAGTACCATTTTTAACCCTTCCATTGCAGTAATAGCAATGATAGTACCCAAATGTATTCTGTAATTACCTTTAAAGTTGCTTCCGTTACAAGTAAATTTTAAAAAATCACCATTAGAAAGTCATAAACTTCCATTTGGTCGTTATTGGTAGAACTATGGTCCTATTTGACGTTCAAATTATTTTAAAATTTTGAAGAATCCATGTTAGATTAACCTTTATTAACTACAATAGTGTTTCTAACAACATTTGCATTTCGAAAAATAACCATCTCAAAACTTGGTTCTACCATTCCATAGATAATCGTGGATTGGAATACGATTTCCAATCGGAATTACATCAAACTCGTAGGGATTATTAATAAAGGGATTCTTAAGCAGTTTCAATGGTTATTTTTGCATTATAGACGTTTTGAACAAGTACCATTTTTAACCCTTCCATTGCAGTAATAGCAATGATAGTACCCAAATGTATTCTATAATTACCTTTAAAGTCACTTCCGTTACAATTAAATTTAAAAAAATCACCATTTGAAAATCATAAACTTCCATTTGGTCGTTATTGGTAGAACTATGGTCCTATTTTACGTTCAAATTATTTCAAAATTTTGAAAAGTCGATGTCAGATTGACTTTTATTAACTACAATAGTGTTTCTAACAACATTTGCATTTCGAAAAATAACCACCTCAAAACTTGGTACTACCATTCCATAGCTAATCGTGGATTGGAATACGATTTTCAATCGAAATTATATCAAACTCGTAGGAATTATTAATAAAGGGATTCTTAAGCAGTTACAATGGTTATTTTTGCATTATAGACGTTTTGAACAAGTACCATTTTTAACCCTTCCATTGCAGTAATAGCAATGATAGTACCCAAATGTATTCTATAATTACCTTTAAAGTCACTTCCGTTACAATTAAATTTAAGAAAATCACCATTTGAAAGTCATAAACTTCCATTTGGTCGTTATTGGTAGAACTATGGTCCTATTTGACGTTCAAATTATTTTAAAATTTTGAAGAATCCATGTTAGATTAACCTTTATTAACTACAATAGTGTTTCTAACAACATTTGCATTTCGAAAAATAACTATCTCAAAACTTGGTACTACCATTCCATAGATAATCGTGGATTGGAATACGATTTCCAATCGGAATTATATCAAACTCATAGGGATTATTAATAAAAGGATTCTTGAGCAGTTCCAGTGGATATTTTTGCATTATAAACATTTTGAACAAGTACCATTTTTGGCCCTTCCCAATTTCTTCGTCGCCAATAATTTAAATAAGTGTCATTTATAATTAACTGTTCCAAAACTGCAGTAATAGTTTAGTGATCTATCTTTTAACCATTTTTGAAGTCACTTTAGTTATAAGTAATTTTAAAAAAATTACAACTTTGAAGTCAAACTCCTATTTGCTTTTTGATGGTTAACTATAGTCTCATTTAACGTTCGAATTATTTCGAAATTTTAAAAACTTTATAGAAACTTACTACTAATAACTCCAGTAGTATCTCTAGAAACATTTGCTTTCCAAAAATATCCATGTCGTCCCTTGGTACCACCATTTCTTAATGGTATATAATCGAAATTATATCAAACTCGTAAGGATCATTAATAAACGGATTCTTGAGCACCCTCAATGATTATTTTCGCACTATAGACGTTTTGAACAAGTACCATTTTAATCCTTCTCTTCCTACCTAGGGTTCCATTTATGATTATTGACGTTTTAAAATTTCATTAATTACTAATTCGGTCATCTTTCAACTAGTTTCTTGGTTAACAAGAGTTATAATTATGATGACTGCTTCAAAATCGCAGGGATTACTTATGGAGTCATTCTACAACTATTACCTTAGTAACCGGTGCCTTAAATATATTTTGAAAAATTACCATTTTGACTTCTTCAGTTTTAACTTGTCTTAGAGGTATATAATCAAAATTATATCAAACTCGTAGGGATCATTAATAAACGGATTCTTGAGCTCCATCAATGATTATTTTTGCACTATAGACGTTTTGAACAAGTACCATTTTAATCCTTCCCTTCCTTCCTATGGTTCCATTTATGATTATTGATGTTTTAGAATTTAATTAATTACTAATTCGGTCATCTTTCAACTAGTTTCTTGGTTAACAAGAGTTATAATTATGATTACGGTTTCAAAATCGCAGGGATTACTTATGGGGTCATTCTTCAACTATTGCTTAGTTAACCTGTGACTTAACTATATTTTGAAAAATTACCATTTTGACTTCTTCAATTTTAACTTGCAAAGAATTAATCTCAAGTAGTCATTAAACTGTTCTCATTTTTAGTTTTTCAAAAAAATGTATTTCAGAAATCGCTATTTTAGACCCTTCAACTCTCATTTGTCATTGCAATTGTTTCAAAATTGTAGGAATTTGGTAACGGATCGTCCTTAAACTATCCCCGGAACTATTTTTAAAAAACTAACATTTTGAAAAATTCACATTTTAAACTATCGTTTCATAATTCCCCATTTCTCAAATAATATGCTTCTAATCTTATCAGTTCTCTAGAGCTTTCTATATCATTATGTTTACTAATAAATTATTAATTTCTTTTGTGTCACTTTAGATCATTTTATCACTTGGCATTTTCTGTTCCTTTCTGTTTTTCAAGCTTATATTTCCTTTTTGTAACTCTGTAATTCTCTACTCTGTACTTCTCTCTACTTCTGTACTCTGCTGTAAAGGTTCAATTAAAAAAAGTACTAGAAATTAATTAGGAATAAATAAATTTTTACTTGGTCTAAACCTTCATTCTAGACACACTTTTCATATAAAAATAAGAGAACGGTATATCTAATAGAGGTGTGAACATAATAAATCTTGTGACATGACGAGTAACGGATAGTTCCCACCATAAGAAAATTAGATGAGTTAGAACCACCAACATTAAATTAAATTATGTAGTCTAGTACGTGAAACCGATCGTTCAGTATAAATATCTGACAAATTATTCGGTGAATAAGTGTTTTAACTAAAAGGTAAGCAGTATCAATTTTCAATCATTTATGTTGCCCTAAAACAAATGTTTGCCATCCAATAGAAACTTAGTTTCCAATTTTGCTAGTTGACCAAAAAAACTATCTTGACAATGAACCAACATCATTCACTAAAACAGATTCGGACTGAGATAATTTTCGAATATTCTCTCAATCAATCACTTTAAGTCGAGGTAGTACCACGACTGGAACTATTAGTACGATTTTATTTTTTGAGTACCTCAAGACAATAGAATACAAATGACGTCCAGTAACCAAAACTATGGTAGTCAAACTTTCAATCGAGGTGGTACCACGATTGGAACTTTTTGTTCTTTAAGTACCACAAGACAATAGAACAGATATCGAAGATATCCAGTAACCAAGACTATGATAGCCAATAAGATAGTGAATTTTAGCCCGAAACCGAAACTTGGAACAAATTGGAGCAAGACTTCAAATTGCGCGAGTCCGGTCCTGGCGCAGTACCGTTCAAGCATCACACAACGATCGTAGCCTGAAACCAAACAACCTAACTGGCTTTAATTGTAGCTTCCGATGATATCATTCGAACGGTTTCAATTGCTTATAAATGACCGACCCACGCAATTAACAAATTTAACTGCCAAACAGTACTGAATGACTAGTAATCAGTAGTACCAAAATTTGAACAGCTTTCCTTTACCGTTATACTCAGTCCTTATTTAATTTGATGCTTTAACGGCATTTACGCTTCTGCGATATAATCGTAGTAGTACTCAAAGAAGTAGTACCACTAATAGTAGTACTATTTGAAGGCAATTTTTGCTGCATTTTACGTTCGTTATGATGTTTTCATTCTAGGATTGAAGATTCTGGCAAAGTACCAAGGCAGTACCAAGACAATCTCAAAAAGTTAAGAGTACTTAAGAAATGTTAAGATTATTTTGATATCACCAGAATGACTTAGTCTCTTTGTTTATTTCTAAACTTTTTTAATTTTATTTCGAGGTAGTACCAAAAGTAAAAATTTTATCATACTTTTCTCTACCAGGAAGATATCAACCATACTTTAATGTTTTGTTATTTTGGAATATTAAGAATACAAAATCAGTACCAATGAGTACCAAACCAGTAGCTAAAATTCAATTACGTGTCTATATTGCAATATCTTATCCATATTTAATATTGACTCCACTCTTATTTTGATGGTACCTAAGTAGTACTAATACTCTATTCTAATTTACTTTGATTCTAAGTTTATTAAGGTTTGCCACTAATTATTCACTCAACTTTTCCTTAATTCCAACAAGGTATTGTTTTAACTTCAGTTGATTTTTTTATAGCAATTAAGTAGTACCAAAATTGGTCAATAAGAGAAGATGAAGACTGTCTTGCTCGCCCTTCTCATGATTCAAAGTACCTGCTCAATGGACCATGAATTCGATGCGTTTAGAACTATTTACAACAACATGTCAACAACCTACAGTTATTACGCCCAACAAACAGGTACCACAAACCCTACCAACTGGAACGAATGGATCCAACCAAATAATTGGGTTACAGATGCAATCAGAACCAAAACAACAACAGGTACTTACTAGCAGAACCTTTCAACCTCTACAACATTAATTTTTAGACACCATGTTCGATTTTATCATCGTTGGCTCCGGATCAGCTGGTGCTGTTATAGCCAGTCGTCTATCCGAAGTACCCGAATGGTCGGTACTACTCCTCGAAGCCGGCAAAGGTGAAAATCTAATTTCTCGCGTTCCTCTAGTAGCACCAGTAATGTCTTTAACACCATACAAATGGGACTATTACATGGAATACGAATCCGGGATTTCCCAAGGGATGGTCAATAATCGCATGGCATGGCCTCGAGGTAAAGCATTGGGAGGTACTAGCGTCATCAACTATATGATCTACACAAGAGGAAATAAATTGGATTTCGATAGATGGGCGGCACAAGGTAACCCCGGATGGTCGTACCAAGAAGTACTACCGTATTTTATGAAATCCGAAAATGCTACGTTGCGAAAAGGTGACTATCGTTACCATGGAAAAGGAGGGTACCTCGGTGTTGAAGATATTTACCAATCAAAAGTCGTTAAAGCTTTTGTTAGATCAGCTAAAGAGTTGGGGTTGAAGAAAATCGATTATAACGCCAACGTTGATGGGTTAGGATTCTCGACGGTACAAGCTACAGTGTTGAAAGGTAGAAGACATACTGTAGCTAGAGCGTTTCTTCATCCTGTCAAACATAGAAGAAATTTGCGTATAGTAACTTCTGCTCATGTGACTAAAATTTTGATCGATCCAACCACCAAAGAGGCTTATGGTGTCGAGTACGACCATAAAGGGAAAAAGTACCGAGTTGGTGCCCGTAAAGAAGTGGTTTTATCTGCTGGAACCTTCAATTCTCCTCAACTATTATTATTAGCCGGAATCGGTCCAAAGAGTCATTTAGAAGATTTAGGAATACCAACCCTAAAAGATTTACCTGTAGGCCGAAATCTTCACGACCATTTATGTTATCCTGGATTATCTTTCTTGATTAACAGCGACATCTCTTTGTCAGTCAACAAAGTCGTGTCGAAAGAAACTATTTTGAACTTCTTATTCAACGGTACTGGTCCATTAACTAGTTTGGGAGGAATGGAAGGTATAGGATATATCAAAACCGAAGTTTCACGAGAATTGGCGGATTATCCCGATATCGAACTTCTCTTCCTTGGAGCAACCCTCGCTTCGGATTACGGACAATTCACCAGAAAATGGATGAACATCCGTGACGACATCTACAACACTCTTTTCCGTCCCATAGAGAACCTCCCCAGTTTCCAAATCTCCCCAATGTTACTCCATCCCAAATCCACAGGTTACCTCCAACTCCGTTCCCGAAACCCTTACGATCCTCCCCTTCTCCACGGTAATTTCTTCACAGATCCCGACCAAACTGATATCAAAACATTTTTAGCATCAATCAGATACATCCAGAAAATCGTAAGGACCAAACCTTTCCGCAAGTTGGGTGCAACTTTAAATCCGAGTAGAAATCCAGGTTGCGAAGCGTACGAGTTCGATAGTGATGACTATTGGAAGTGTTCGTTGAGGTCTATTAGTGTGACTCTCCACCACCAGGTGGGGACGGCTAAAATGGGACCTTCGAGCGATCCGGGAGCGGTTGTTGATCACGAACTTAAAGTACATGGAATCGAGAGGTTGAGAGTGGCGGATTGTAGCGTCATTCCTTTTGCTATAGGGGCCCATACCAACGCACCCTCGATCATGATAGGGGAAAAAGCAGCCGATTTGATCAAAAAAACATGGAGGACGTTTGGTTAGAAGAATCGCGTCAATTGATTGAAATTATATGTTATAGAATTGTACATTAAGAGTTTTTGTTTATCTAAACTAAACATTATTGTTACAACTTTACACATTTAGTCGCAATATGAGAAAAAGGAGGGTAAAATTATTCAAGTAAAATAAAAAAATCAGAAGAAAAATTTCATCAGAAGTGGGATTGGAAAATCCAAAAAGTACCTTTATTTTTATTATAACATCTTGCCAATTTTAATATGATTTTTCCTATTATCTCTATAGTACCCACCCAAGTAGTATTAAAAATTACTATTCAAAGCTTGATAATATTTATTTTATCCTTTTTTCCGCATAATAAACTGAACTGAATCAGTACCAAGTGGTACTTCGGCAATTTACTAATAATAAATATTTTCATTGCTGCCACTATATAAATTTAGTTTAAATAAACGCAAAAGAATTTAAAACTGCTTAAGTAAAATAAAAAAAAGTTAAATCAGAAGATTTCTTTTCAGAAGTGGGATTCGATTTTTCCCCAAATTTAATATTAGGTTAGAATAAAAAAGGATGTCACACAACGGTTCCATTCGGAAAACAAAAATTTTGTAAAAATACATATAATCTTGGATCCTGACCATAGTTTTGACCCAAAAATTTAGTTTTAGCTTAAAAAATTCAATAACGTTGTTACACTCACGCTTCTTAGCTGTTACTAATATTAGATAAAAAAAAACATGAAAAACGAAAAAAAGTAGAATCAAAAGGGGAATTCACGCACTAGGAGCTTTATTCAGAATTTGTGCAATTCGAAAAGTAAAATCCAAAAAATACTTTTACTATTATTATATTGTAACATATCTTCTATTTCAATACTGTTTTCGCTTCTATTTCTATAGTACTTACCAAAGTAGTACCAAAAATAAGTAACTAAAGCTTTATAATGTTGTTTTCTACTATTTTTTTTAATTATTGTAGCATTTTACCTCCTACTCAGACAATTGACCAAAAATAGTACTTCTAACGTACTAAACGTACCACCAGTACCAATCATGACTCGACTAATTTTACGCCACATCTCCATAACAATAAATTTCGAATAAGGATATCTAAATGGAGACCTATCGCTTCATTTCATTTTATTTTCAAAGTAATTCCATAGTACCTAAGTAGTACCGCTTTGCTCTTCTCTGATTTATTTCCAATTTTATATCATTTTGATTAAACTTAAGATGAGCCGATATGTTTCTACTTAACTTATCCTCAATTTCATCATAGTGGACTATACCAAATTAGAACCAGAGAGTACTTCGGTAATTTATTAACATATAAATATTTCTTATTGCTGCCACTTTATAGCTTTAGTCTCAATAAACGCAAAAGAGCTGAAAACTACTTAGGTAATATAAAAGGAAGTTAAATCAGAATTTATTTTTTTTCAGAAGTGGGATCCGATTCTTGGCTAAATTTAATATTAGATTAGAATAAAAAAGGATGTCACAGCAGTTCGAATCGGAAAACAAAAATCTGATAAAATTATAGTACTTACCTAAGTAGTACCAAAAATTATTATTTGAAGCTCTACAATATTGTTTCCTACTATTTTTTTAATTATTGTAGCATTTTACCTCCTACTCAAACAATTTATCAAAAGTAGTACTTCCGACGCACTAAACGTACCAACAGTACCAATCATGACTCAAGTAATTTCACGCCACAGCTCCATTAAAATAAATTTCGAAAGGGTTATCTAAATTGTGACCTGTCGCTTCATTTTATTTTCAAATTGATTGCATAATACCTAAGTAGTACCGGTGTGCTCTTCTCTGATTTATTTCCAATTTTATATCATTTTGATTAAACTTAAGATCTATCGTTATTTTTCTACTTAACTTATCCTCAATTTCAGCATAGTAGACTGTACCAAATTAGTACCAGAGAGTACTTACATAATTTATTAATATATAAATATTTGTTATTGCTGCCTCTTTATAGATTTAGTCTCAATAAACGCAAAAGAACTGAAAACTACTTAGGTAAAATAAAAATAATCAGAATTTATTTTTTTTCAGAAGTGGGACCCCATTTTTCGCTAAATTTAATATTAGATTAGAATAAAAAATGATGTCACAGCGAATCGGAAAACAAAAATTTGATAAAATTATAGTACTTACCTAAGTAGTACCAAAAATGATTATTTGAAGCTTTATAATAGTTTCCTATTAATTTTTTTAATTAATGTAGCATTTTACCTCCTACTCAAACAATTGATCAAAAGTAGTACTTCCGACGCGCTCAACGTACCACCAGTACCAATCATGACTCGAGTAATTTCACGCCACATCTCCATAATAATAAATTTCGAATAAGGTTATCTAAACTGTGACCTGTCGCTTCATTTCATTTTATTTTCAAATTGATTGCATAGTACCCAAGTAGTACCGCTATGCTCTACTCTGATTTATTTCCAATTTTATATCAATTTGATTAAACTTAAGATGAGCCGATATTTTTCTACTTAACTTATCCTCAATTTCAGCATAGTAGACTGTATCAAATTAGTACCAGAGAGTACTTCGGTAGTTTATTAATAAATAATTATTTTTTATTCTTGCCATTTTATATAATCTAAATAAACAAAAAAGAATATAAAATTGCTTACGTAAACTAAAAAAAGTTAAATCAGAAGAAAAAAAAATCAGAAGTGGGATTCGAATTTTTCCTAACTTAGTATTGGAATAATACGAAAAATATATTGCAATAGGAAAAACATTTCTCTTTTAGTTGGTACTAATATGAAATTAATAAATGTCAAAAGAATAAAAAAAAATGTCAGAAGTGGGATTCGAATGATATTATTGTATGTAGGCAGTATACAATAATATTATTGTAGGCAGTAAAGCAACGAAATGCACAATTTTTAAAATTGCGAAATCCCAAAAAAAAATTGAAATTTATTATTAAAAAATTTCATACAACCCAATTCGAGTAACGTTTGCCATTTAAACGATAAAAAGTGCAAAAAAAGTTTAAAAAAAATTCACTGTCAGGTGTGGGATTCGAACACACGGTCTCCTTCGAGAACCAGAGCTTAAAGATGGCGCCCTAATCTAAATAAACAAAAAAGAATATGAAACTACTTGTGAAACTAATAAAAAAAAATTAAATCAGAAAAAGAAAAATTTCAGAAGTGGGATTCGACTTTTTCCTAAACTTAGTATTGGATTAATACGAAAAACATATTGCAATAGGAGCAACGTTCCCCTTTTAGTTGGTAATAATATGAAATTAATAACTGTCAAAAGAATTTTAAAAAATTGTCAGAAGTGGGATTCCAATGATATTACTGTATGTAGTGTTATATAGTGAATTCTTCAAAATTAGTGTAATATAATCAAAAAATACCTTCGCTATCCCTTTTACTACAGGCAGTGAAGCAACGAAAGACACTCAGCGTTAAGCCACAATTTCTAAAATTGCAAAATCCCCCAAAAAAAATTGAAATTTAGTACTAAAAAAATGCATACAACCCAATTTGAGTGAACTTTGCTATTTAAACAATAAAAAGTGCAAAAAAAGTTAGAAAAAGAAAAAAAATTTCACTGTCAGGTGTGGGGTTCGAACCCACGCTCCCTTTCGAGAACCAGAGCTTAAATCTGGCGCCTTAGACCGCTCGGCCAACCTGACTTGTACATGCATTGCGCTACACACCGCTTTTAACGAGCTAAAATTGCGTCACATAATAAAACGTTAAAATTTTTGCTATAAAAAATTATTTTTAACAACATTATCTAATCTAAACAACACTAACATAAATTACAACAAGTTCCACTATCAAAACATGAAATTACGTTAAAGAAATCAACTAAAAACATAAGAGATGAACAAGAGGGAGCCTCATGTCTATTACAACACAATGCAGCTTTATTTACACATCGGGACGTCCGTCATATCGATTAGTATATAAGAGGACGTCTAGAAACAGCGGCGACTATGGATGGACCCTCGCCAACTCGATCCGGACCACTAACAGCAACAATATCAGACGAAATCGTCATGACAACGATACGTAAACAATAAATTAACAACGAATTGATCGGAAATAAAACGGCAAAAATACAAAAATAGGGGTGCGAAATCAATGGGGGGTTGCAGACGTCACCATCACAGCTCCATTTCAGAGTGGAGATAAGTGGTTGTTAAAACCAATCGACAAATATGACGACGCCAAATCGTCCCTAGAGAAGGCCACGAAACAAAACAATTATTTGACGTTTCTCAATTGTTTTTTAGATAATAAGTTGCGAATTTCGTGATAATTCATTATTGTTGTGACGTCACGTTTTGTGCGTCAGCCCGTTTGATGTTTTTCTATGATAATTATTAATAAAAAACAAGTCGAAAGATAAGGACGATTTTGACAGTTGTGCGTCAGCGCCCTTGATGCTTGTTTATGATAATTATTCGAAGAAAAGAACGGGTTAAAAGATGGGGGTGAAAAAAATCGATAAGTTTTAGTTAGGGTTGTTGTCCCTAAGGACGATCCTGTGACGATTATTATTGAGGCGCCGCTGCGACTATCGCAAAATTGAAAATCAACGATGTAGTTGGCCATGAAACTGTACGATGTGAAATTTGGACGAATGTGTTTGAAATTTAAATTGAACAACAACAAAAACGCGATTATTAAAGAGAATTCTGGCATGCATACCAACGTACTTGACCTCAACTATGTAAAAATAAATTTTATCGCTTGAACTAATAAAAATCGAGAGTGCGCTGAACGGTCTGGGAGGAGTTCCCTTTAAATTTTAAATTGACGCGGGCGAGTTCTGTCCTGGATATAGTACAAAAAACGAGGTTAAATATTATTATGTAATAAACAGGAACTGACGTGTATATCAACAACGATAAGACTTGAATGTAAACAAATTGAACCAGCAATACATAACCTAAAATTTCAAAAAGTGACTTAATTCCAAATTTTAATCGATGTCGTTGGGTTGGCACCACCGAAAGCGGCGCCGACTAAAAATATTAATAACAAAAATCGAAAAGTTGAAAATTTCCCCGTAAATAGCCCCGAATTATCCGGATTCGAAACCAAAAGACCGGTTATGCGATTTAGGAGAAAACCTGTCGAATTGCGGCCAAATTCCACCAATTTCCAGTCAATTTTCCCAAAACAAATGAACAATTTAACCTACCTGAAACTATGAGGGCTTCGTTAGGTCCAACCGTGTGAATATTTCCCATTTCTGCCGTCGATTTCCACAAACAACCACCAACAACAACACTAACAACACTCAATTCGGCCGAAATTCCTTATAAAACATAAAAATCGCGACGGAATTACAATTTTTTTTATAACACTCACACGAACGCTCCCTCAGCCATACTACGACCTACTGTCCTACGCATGCGCCGTCACAATCTCACAGCACTCTTCGTCCTCAAAACGCAACAGAGGATTTTCGACGTTTCCTGCTGTTTTCGGGACGTCCAAGGGGACGATAAATTGAAAGCGCGATTTAAAGCGCTTGCGTGAAGAACGTGCGTCGCCGGCGTCGTTGGGCGTCGCGTGACTCAAGCGTAACGTGTGTCGAGTTTTGGAGCGGCGCGTTTTGCCACCGAAAACGCTAATCGCGGGGCTCTAGCGTGATTTTTGTAAGTAAATCCTTTTTCACCCCCCTTTTCGCATCGATATTAACCGATTTTCGACCCCCCCGTATCGTTGGCGAGTAACAAGTTTCGATTTGACGCAATAACGTCGACATAACCTCAATTTGTTTATGTGTCAAGGGGGCTAAATTTGGGAATTTTGTAGGAAAGAAGCCCCGAAAATGACAGACACCAGCGATTTAGACCGACAAATCGAACAATTAAAACGATGCGAAACCATCAAAGAGAGCGAAGTTAAAGCTTTATGTGCGAAAGCTCGAGAAATTCTTGTTGAAGAAAGCAATGTACAACGCGTCGATTCCCCGGTTACGGTAAATTTTAGTTTTTGATTATCGATGATTGATTAACTTTTGCGTCTGTAGGTTTGTGGCGATATCCACGGACAATTCTACGATTTAAAGGAACTTTTCAAAGTTGGAGGCGATGTTCCGGAAACGAACTACTTATTCATGGGCGATTTCGTGGACCGCGGCTTTTACAGCGTAGAAACGTTCCTTTTACTGTTAGCGTTAAAAGTAAGTTTTTTTTAATTTCTATTAAGATTCCTTATAATAATTGTGGTGTATTGAAGGTTAGATATCCAGATCGAATCACGTTAATTCGGGGTAATCACGAATCGCGTCAAATTACCCAAGTGTACGGCTTCTACGATGAATGTTTACGTAAATACGGTTCGATTACCGTTTGGAGATATTGCACTGAAATTTTCGATTATTTATCATTATCCGCTATCATCGATGGCAAGATTTTCTGTGTACATGGCGGCCTTTCACCATCCATCCAAACTTTGGACCAAATTAGAGTCATCGATCGCAAACAGGAAGTACCCCACGACGGACCCATGTGCGACTTGCTCTGGAGCGACCCTGAAGGTAACATTTGACACCCAAAAAACGCGTCAATGTTTGTTTTTCCCTCAATATCAAAACAACAATTTTTTTCTTTCTTTATCTTCATTGAAGCAAAACTTTTAAGCCGCGATAGCCTGAAATTGACCGAACGTAACGAAAATTGAAGCGTTTTTTTCATATTTCAATTTCATAATTTTTTTGTTTTTTAACCGCGTAAAATCGACCCTACGTAACGAAAAATGAAACTCTTCCAGCTTTGGCCGCTTTTTTTTAATCAATTTGCTTGTTTTCCCTCAGTATTGAAACAACTAGTTTTTTCTTAAAGCAAATGTTTGTGGCAATAGCGTAAAAACGTAACGTAACGAAAATTGAAACGCTCCCCACTCTGTCTACGAATTAATAAATTGTTGCAGATACTCAAGGATGGGGGGTGTCGCCGAGGGGCGCCGGTTACTTGTTTGGTTCTGATGTGGTGGCTCAGTTCAATGCTGCCAACGAGATTGACATGATCTGCCGTGCCCACCAACTGGTTATGGAGGGCTACAAGTGGCACTTTAACGAGACAGTATTGACAGTGTGGTCGGCTCCTAATTATTGCTACAGGTAATTTGTTTATTATTGTTACTAGGAAAACAATTGAAACGTTTTCGTTGCAGATGCGGCAACGTGGCGGCCATTTTGGAACTGAATGAACACCTGCAGAGAGACTTCACCATTTTCGAGGCGGCTCCGCAAGAAACTAGAGGTGTTCCGTCGAAGAAGCCTCAAGCTGATTATTTTCTTTAATTTAGATTTGTAGCGTTCTTTTCTAATTGTTACATGTATTCTCTTATTATTCCAATTAATTTTAACTATCTGTAAGTTATGTTATGATGCAATTGTTTTGATTTCGACCGAATTGGTTAGACCAGTTAGAATTTCACTTCATATTTGGTTGTTATCAGAAGTACCGGCAATCGAGAGGGCGTTTGAAGGGTGTCACTCCGCGAACGCCCTCTGGTGTTTGTCAAATCAATCACATCAAATTTTAAGTATGAGATTATGTGGTACCATATTACAGACTGCCAAATTAGAGGATTTTGTACAAATTGATACCGTTTTAGTTACGCCCCCTAACCCCATTTTTTTTTTACATTTTTGACAGTTGTTCATTATTTACCTTATTAAGTTGGCCCTGGATGAGCGGACGAGAATCGCTCCAATCAACAAGCGTCACTTTTCTTTGGTACACTGATCCAAACTCTGAAATAAACGCCATTTTAGTTCTATTACTTGTTACCAAATTTGAAAAACTTACAAAATTTTAGCAAATTGAAAAACAAAAATTTTATTTTTATTTGAAGCAAATTGGAATTTTTTTGGCAGAATTTGCGGAAGATTTTCGCAAAACTTAAGGAAAATATTTTCGAAATTGGGCCAAAATTTGAAGAAAACTCAATTGTTTCTGACATATTTGACAGTTGTTGACTTTTTGCCTGTTTCTCACCGTTTTCGTATTTGCCATGGAGAAACAAATGAACACCGCTTCAATTTCCGGAAATTGCGATTTTATCAAGAAAATCGATAATTATCCGTCAAAACAATAACACTTAAGCGTTTCGTAGACACTAATAGTTAGATTTAACACTAAATTGCACGATTTTTAACAAAATTTGAATGCAAAGTACCAATTTTAGGAAGAGCGACACAGACGTATTTAGCGGGCGGGTGAAAAGTGCTACCAACCAAATCAAGAGACTCAAAATTTTCATAAAATCGTAACTTAAAAAAATAACAATTTAATTATAAATAATATAAACATATATTCATTGTTTTGTAATAAAGAAAATTTGGTTTGTCCAGCACAAAAGAGAGAAATTAATATTTTTTCCAATTTTCCAGTGCTACCAACGCAATTATTTAATAATTAATTGAACTAACCTAAAAATGTCGATAAATCAAAATATCGTTTTAAACTTTATAAGAAGAGTGTCAACTCCAAATTTACACACCCCCATTCCTAATTACGTCCCAAAACATTCCCCAGTTACCCCCGAAGACGTTTCATCCCTTCAAAACTTCATCCGACAATCATCAAAAATTCTAATCTTAACAGGTGCTGGTATTTCGACGGAATCAGGTAATTCCTCAATTTGTTCAATCCCAATTCACCCACAATTACGTTTAGGTATCCCCGATTATCGTTCCGAAGACGTGGGGCTATACGCCCGTTCTAAACATCGCCCCGTCCAGTTTCAGGAATTCCTCAAATCGCCGTCAATAAGGCAACGTTATTGGGCCAGAAATTATTTAGGCTGGTTCCGGTTCTCGCAAACTCTCCCCAACAACACCCACATGGTTCTGAGAGACCTCGAGACGGTTCACAACAAAATTTCAGCAATTGTCACCCAAAACGTTGATGGTTTACATAAGAAAGCGGGAAGTCGAAACGTTATTGAACTTCACGGAACTAGTTTTCGTGTTGTTTGTTTACAATGTGGCAACAATTACGAAAGGTCAGAAATTCAAAAGAAATTGATGGAAGATAATCCGGAGTTGAAAGAAGAAATTCAAACGATTCGACCGGATGGCGACGTGGATATTTCACAAGTAAATTTGGTTGGAATTCGTTTGATTATTGCAAAATTTTTTTTAGGAAAAAATCAAGACGTTTCGACCCCCTTTTTGCGAGGTTTGTAATGGAGTTTTGAAGCCCGATATAATATTTTTTGGTGATAACGTCCCTAAGCAACGAGTTGAAGCTGTTCGCTCTTGGGTTACTTGTAGTGATTCTGTTTTAGTACTAGGTTCAAGTTTATCAGTTTTTTCTGGTTATAGGATAATTTTGCAAGCTGTTGATGAAAAGAAAAGAGTTGCAATAGTTAATATTGGTCCAACAAGAGCTGATCACTTAGCCAACTTGAAGATTTCAGCAAAATGCGGAGAAATTTTGCCTAAAATTCTGTGATTTTTATCTGAGTAGTAAATAAATTTCGTTAGTTGTTAATTTAGCGATTTTTCAATTTAAATTTTAAAAACGAGTGCTTTATAAAAGTTGATAAAAATTCAATTTTTTACAAATTTTGCACCTCCATAACTTAGAAACTTTTTGAGCTACTGCAAACGCAAGGACATCCTTGCAATGGAAATTAAAAGGGCTTTCCGAAAAGCCTAAAATGAATTCCCTGGGATCGTAAATAAAAAAGCACGATTTTTCACCAAAGTTGGAGTGACCTCCAAAGGGTCATAACTTGGAAAGTACGAGTCCGACTCATAATTTAAAGACAGCGTTGCATTAGGCAAGCTCAACAATATAAAAAGAAGCCATAAAACGGACTCAAAAAATTTCAATTTTGTTTTCTATCTCAATCGATAAAAATTTAAAAAAATGCTAAAATCGACACCAATCATTCTTAACCTTTGGAAATAATATTTTCTGACGTAGCGTGTCACTCTTATCTCATTCCTGTATCTAGTTTGTCCATTTTGGGTGATAGATTTGCGACATTTAACAAAAGAACACAAAATTACAATTTTTTTCAAAATTTACAGCTCTATAGCTACCAGAATTTTTAAACTATTTCAAATATGAAAACATCTCCTTAATGGACCTTTAAAGAACTTTCTAACAAGCCTAAAACGGATTTTCTACCGCCGTAAATAAGGGAGTTCAATTTTGTCCAAAGTTTTGCTCAAAAAATTCAAAATGTCATAGTTTGGAAAATTAAGAGTCCAAATTAAAAACTAGCGACGGCATCTCGTCCAGTGAGTTGTCTACTATGAAATGAGACCATAAAAAGTTTTTTGAAATTTTTCGACAAGAATCAAGGCCAGATGTGCAGGAAAATGCCCAAAAAAACAAAACCATTCCCACTCAAAGAAAATATCTTTTTCCGACGTAATTTTTGTGACTGAACACGCTTCTGTACTCGCTTTGTCCATTTAAGCGATGAATTTCCAGTGGTTTACAAGAAATCACCAAAATTTGAGTAATGACAAAATTTAAACCTCAATAATTTCTAGAGTTTTTGAGCTAGTGCAAATACAAAGACATCCTTGCAATGGAAATTCAAAGGGCTTTTCGAAAAGCCCAAAATGAATTTCGTGGGATGGTAAATAAAAAAGCACGATTTTTCACCAAAGTTGGAGTGAACTGCAAACGGTCATAACTTGGAAAGTATAACTTCGAATTATAAACTAGCCACAGTTTTGCATTAGGCGAGCTCAACAGTATAAAATGAAGCCATAAAATGGCCTTGAAAATTTTCAGAATTTTCAAAAAAAAATTCTACCTCAATCGATAAAATTTTTAAAAAATTCTAAAATCGACTCTAATCCTTTTTAGTCTTTAGAAATAATATTTTCTGACATATAATGTCCCCCCTATCTCATTTTCTTATCTGGTTCGTGCATATAAGTGATATACTTTGAACATTTCACAAAAGAACACCAAAATTACAAATTTTTACAAAATTTACACCTCGATAACTACCAGAGTTTTTGAGATATCTCGAATCTGAAAAAACGTCCCTTTAATTGGAATTTAAAGAGCTTTCCAACAAGCCTAAAACGGATTTTTTACCACCGAGAATACGAAATTTCAACTTTTCAATTTTGACCAAAATTTTGCTCAAAAATTTCGAATTGTCATAGCTTTGAAAAAGTCCAAATTAAAGACTAGCCGCAGCGTTTCGTTCAACAAGCTGTCTATTGTGAGAATTGTTTGAAAATTTTCAAAATTATTAACCAAAATCAAGACGCATATCATTCAATTTCGGTTATGCCAGGCAAATGTTACGAAAAAATTTCTGTAATGCGCTCAAAACGAATCTTGTATGTACCAGCCACCAGCGCTTCTAGATCAAAATGCAAGCCCTGTGTAATATTATAGTGCCAATAATTAAAATAATACCCATCCTCTGAGTGACGTCACCCATTTAAGTTTTCCCCTACGTAATCATAATGCCCTTGTGAAGAAAAAGTTCTCGAAAAATCGAAATTCGACAGTCGATGACGCAGTCAACTGTTACAAGCGGACACAGTCCACCACAACGACATCTCTTTGAGAATCGCCAAAGTTTTTCAGAACTTGCTGTTGGTCGTTGCACCCATAACTGTCATTATTGTCGGTGAAATCAACTCCCTGTCGTTATTATCAACAATTTCGACTTGTATTTTAGCATACTTACTTCTTGTATCCTGGTCTAGTGATTAATTCCCTCAAAATGCGTCCCAAGTAAGTTCAAAATTCAACTTGGATTTTTTACTTTTATTGAAATTACCTCAAAATGGTTTAATCACGAGAGTGTTTTTCAAAGAAATTGATGGTGCAAACAATTCAACAATATTTTGAAGAGTAAAGTCACCAAGTTGCTTTATTAAATCGACACTAATCTACCATAGCGCCATCTCTTGTATACGGTGAAGTAAAGACCCTTTTTAATAAAGAAGGTGGGTGACCATTGGGACTGAATGAGTAGTTATTATTTATGAGATGAAAGATGAAGGCTGTAAACGCGAAATGCCAACACGACACTTCTTCTTCATATAATAAGCAAGCTCCAATTTCTGTTCGGCTTTCTATTCTACTAATAAACGCATATTATCAGGATTCAGGGAAGCTGAGTTTTATTTGCCTTTTATCTATCCGATAAAATAATTAACGCAGAGGTTTAACAAAAAAAATTAAAATTAATATTTAAAATTGCGGCCGAAAATTAGTTGTAGGTAAATGTAACAAGAATTAATATAATTATGTGGAATATGGGTAATGACTTAGTTCCTTAGCAATTGCCAAAAGAGTTCTGTCCAATGCAGAATTTATTTAATTTAATAAACTTTACGTTACAGTAATTTAGTTTGTTTGTGTCCTGACAATGACTGCTCTTAAAATACTTCGTCATAACGAATATAATATAATTATTATAGCAGAATGTGCTTCTTCTTGAAATTTGTCGTTTCTTTTATTATTATTTTAATGATCAGATATTTTTACACTTCTTCATCTACTGCTCAGCCTGGTAGACGATCTGGCAACACTGGTTGGCAATGTTGGCATGCCATCTGGCGGTGAAACTTATTAATCAGAAAATTGATGGAAAGTTTATCTTGATTCCGAATTGTATGTTTTTCACTAATTCCTGCAAATTTGAGGAAAATCGGCGTTAATTCTCGATAAAAACGCGAAAATCGTGGCTGAAATGGCGGAAGAACGGCTCCACATTGTAAGTAAATTTCCCAACAACATAACCTCACTTTTCCAATTGTGCGCTTCTCGTAGGATTGGGGCAACGATAAGCTCCATAGGACCCAAAAACAAGTCGAAAAGAACCCTTACGACCTAGAATCATGGTCAATTCTACTGCGAGAGGCTCAAACCAAACACATTTCAGAAGTGCGCCCCCTTTACGAACAACTCGTCGATATTTTTCCAAGCGCCTCAAGATACTGGCGAATTTACATTGAACACGAGGTAATTCACGAAATTTTCTCAACTTCAACTAAAATTTGTTGAAATTTCAGATGAAATCGAGACATTTCGAAAGGGTGGAAAAGGTAGGATGTAATTATTTGGTATTATTTAATTGTTTTGATGGAGGTTTCGATAATAAAACTGTGTCTCTAGTTATTAAATGATTTTCTTCCTCCTTAACTTGAATTGGTAACGTTTGTTAGCGAATTGGGGGATATTTTGTGTTTTAATCGACCCTTATTTACCACCAAACCCTCAATAAAGAATTTTGATGATAACGTAATTGTTTTCTTGTGCGGCCGGTATCGTCTTTTCGTTAACCAACGGTTACCTGTGTTTTCGTCAATTAATTTTGTTTTCGTCAGTTGTTTCAAAGGTGTTTGATGAAGATTTTAAACATTGAATTATGGAAACTTTATCTTGGATATGTTAAGGAAACCAAAGCTTCGTTACCGACTTATAAGTGAGTAAAAATTTTTTTTGAGTTTTGAAATTAATTGCGATTTTGTAGAGAAAAAATGGCGCAAGCTTATGATTTTGCTTTAGACAAAATCGGTATGGATATTCACTCATATTCGATTTGGAACGAATATGTTAATTTTTTGAAAGGTGTGGAAGCTGTGGGGTCGTATGCTGAAAATCAAAAAATTTCAGCAGTAAGAAAAGTTTATCAAAGAGGAATTAATAATCCGATGACCGGGATGGAAACTCTTTGGAAGGACTACATAGCTTTTGAACAAGTGATTTCGTAATTTTTTTTCTTTAATTTGTAATAATTGTCTTGTTTTAAAGGCCATTAATCCCATTATCGCTGAAAAAATGAGTATTGAAAGAAGCAGGGATTATATGAACGCGAGAAGAGTTGCTAAAGAGTTAGAGGTGCAGATCCGGGGTATTAACAGGAACGCTCCAAGTGTTCCACCAAGTGCCACACCTGAGGAGCGGAAACAAGTGGGTTTTGTGGCAGATACTGGAGTTATTTGTTTTGTTTGAATTTTTATTTTTTCCCAAACTAGAATCACCCAGTTACCCAAAAAAATTTCATGTGGTTCCTATTTTAATTTAAATTTATTAAGAGTTTTGTTCATTATTATTTCATTTTATGTGATATCTCAGTGTATTAACGCTTGTTTTCAGTTTTTTTAAATTTTAATACTTTAGTGCTGGAAACCGCATTGTGACCCCCCATTTGATAAAAATTATAAGCGTGGCTCTTTAAAATCGTGTTGGAAAATTCTTTTTATATTGTCATTGTATTGTTTTGTTTATTTGATTATTTTATTTTGTTTATTTTCTTCGATATTTACTATCTTTTTGTTTTCAAAAATGGTTTGGTATATCAATATTTTTCCCCAATATACTTGTCTCTCTTTTTTCTTTTTTCTACATTGTTTCCTTTAGTACAGAATTGCTGCATAGACTTATCCTTAAAAAAAAAATATTTTTTTTCTGCGATTGCCTCCATTTTACTGGTATTTCCATTTTTTTTTAATTTTTATAACTTTTTTGTTTTCTCGTCATTTCTTTATTTGCCTTGTTTCGCCTATCAGCAATTTTTTTTAAATTTAATTTTTCCTGCTTGTTACATTCAAAAAAATGTTTGACTCGGTTTCATTTTCTGTATTTTTTACAATTTTTTAAATTTATTAATTGTTTAGATCCTAATTTTGGGTTTTCCATAGTTTTTAATATTTTTTATTTCTCATCTTTTTATTTCTGTTTTTTCGAGCGTCTCGTATAATTAATTTCAGTTTGTTTTTACTTCCCTCTTCTTTTTTCCATTCACTACTATTTTTTTATCCCCTTCTCTCTAACTATTTCATTTTTTCTTATCTTTCTGTTTTTTATTCTATTATTGCAGCTGTTTTCGTTATTTATTTTATTTAATGCTTTCCACAGCTTTAAGCTAAAGCAGCGATTGCTCCCTTTATTGCTTTATATTATTTAATTCCACCAAAGTTACAGTTTTAGTTTTTTTTTGTGTTTTTAATAATGAATTACATTTCTTTATATATTTGAGGAACTTTCTAAGTGTGTTAATTCCATTTCTAGGTCGTCGACTTTTTACATACTTTCCTTTTTTCTGCTGCGCAGCACCATTTTTGTTTATTTATTTTTTTCAATTTTTTAAATTGCGTTTCTCCATATTTTTTTCTTAAACAAAATTATCTTATTTTTCTGTTGTTATTACAGTATTAGTTTTCTCTAATTTTTTATCTTTGCGTAATTGTTTTTCTTCTTTCGTTTACTGCTACCGATTTCTTTTGCTATTCATTTTTTTTATGCCATTGCACTAAATTTTTTTAAATATGATTGCTTTGGTTTTTCTCAGTTTCTTATTTCTTTTGTCTTGGAATATATTTTTGTCTCTTCTCTACCAATTTATCACTACAATGTAGTTCCATTTTCTGGATTTCTTATTTCCAGATTTTGATTGAAAGGCATTCATTCCATTTCTACATTGTCAATTTTTTGTATCTAAACAAAATTATTACATTTCTTTTTTTATTATGCTTTTAACTTTCTCTTTGTTTTTTTTTTCATTGTATGTTTTACCTTTTCTTTATATTTTTTCTGGCTTCTACTTCTGCATATTTTTCTTAATAGTCTTATTTAAGTCTATTTAAACTTTTTTAACTTTTAACTGATTATCTCCTTTTGCTTCCTCAAATGTCATTTGAATTTGCATTTTTTTTTTATTTTAGCACTTTATTCTTTTTTATTTTTTTTTATTTTAGTTTTTAAATTTTCATTTTTCTCTTTTATTCAACTTTTTTGTTTTAAAATTTATTTTCTAATTTTTTTCTACTTATGCCTTTTACATTTATATTCGCTCTTTTCGTTTTAATAACTTTTGAAGTCAAAATCTTCTTGTCTGTCTTGTATATTGTCTCTATTGGAACATTTAATTGCTGCATCAATTGATTACTCTTTCAGTTTTTCTTTTTGTTCTGTTTTTATTTTACTGTTTCTCAATTTTTTTCTGTAGCTTTTTCTTGTTCTTTCATAATTATTTTAATTTATATTTTAATTCTATCATTCACTTCTTTTACCTATTAATGTTTCTTCAAATTGTTTGACTCCATTTTCTGGTTTCTCTCTTCTTTCACAGATGTGTTTCAATTCTTCTAAACGTGCTTTTTCTATTTAAGATTCGCCAAATTTTATTATTTCAACAAAATTATTCTTTTTGTTACTATTTTCCTTTTAACTTCCTCTTTGCTTTTTTTTCATTGTGCTTTACCTTTTCTTTATACATTTTTTCTTGGCTTTTACTTCTGAATATGCTATTAGAATTTGTTTTTATTTTTTTATTTTTGCACTTTATTCTTTTCTCTCATTATATTTTCAATTTCAATTTTTTAAGTTTTCATTTTTCTTTTTTATTCAACTTTTTTGTTTTAAAATTTATTTTCAATTTTTTTCTTTTTCTTTTTCATTTTTATTCGCAATTTTTGTTTTAATAATTTTTGAAGTCAAAATCTTGTCTGTCTTTTAAATTGTCTCTATTGGAACATTCAATTGCTGCATAAATTGATTACTCCTTGAGTTTTTCTTTTTGTTTTGCTTTTATTTTACTGATTTTTTATTTTTTCTATAGCTTTTTCTTGTTTTTTCATAATTACTTTAATTTATATTTTAGTTCTATCATTTACTTCTTTTACCTATTGATGTTTCTTCAAATTTTTTGACTCTTTTCTGGCTTCTCTCTTCTTTCACAGATTTGTTTTAATTTTCTAAACGTGCTTTTTCTACTTCAGATTCGCCAAACTTTATTATTTCAACAAAATTGTTTTTTTTTGTTACTATTTTGCTTTTAACTTTTTTTTTTTTTTTTTTATTCTGTGCTATACAATTTTTTTTGGCTATTACTTCTGCATATGTTATTTGATTTTTTTTTTGCACTTTATTCTTTTCTCATTATATTTTTAATTTCAATTTTTTAAGTCTTCATTTTTCTTTTTCATTTAACTTTTTTGTTTTAAAATTTATTTTCAATTTTTTTTTTCATTTTTATTCGCAATTTTCGTTTTAATAATTTTTGAAGTCAAAATTTTGTCTGTCTTCTATATTGTCTCAATTGGAACATTCAATTGCTGCATAAATTGATTACTCCTTCAGTTTTTCTTTTTGTTCTGCTTTTATTTTACTCTTTCTTTATTTTTTTCTGTAGCTTTTTCCTGTTCTTTCATAATTATTTTAATTTATATTTTAGTTCCATCATTCACTTCTTTTATCTATTGATGTTTCTTCAAATATTTTTACTCCCTTTTCTGGGTTCTCTCTTTCACAGATTTGTTTCAATTTTCTAAACGTGCTCTTTCTATTTCAGATTCGCCAAATTTTATTATTATTTTTTTTTTTTGGTATTATTTTGCTTTTAACTTTCTCTTTGTTTTTTTGTCATTCTGTACTTTACCTTTTCTTTATACATTTTTTTTTTGGCTTTTACTTGTGCATATGTTATTTGAATTTGTTTTAATTTTTTTATTCTTGCACTTTATTCTTTTCTCTCATTATTTTTTTAACTTCAATTTTCTAAGTTTCTATTTTTCTCTTTTATTTAACTTTTTTGTTTTAAAATTATTTTTTTTATTTGCAGTTTTTGTTTGAATAATTTTTGAAGTCAAAATATTTTTGTCTTTCTTCTATATTACTTTTATTGGAACATTCAGTTGCTGCATAAATTGATTACTCTTTGAATTTTTCCTTTTTTCTCTGTTTTCAGCTTATTTTATTGTTTCTCCAATTTTTTTCTGTAGCTTTTTCTTGTTCTTTCATAATTATTTTAATTCATATTTCAGTTCTATCATTCACTTCTTTTATCTATTAATGCGTCTTCAAATTTTTTGACTCAGTTTTCTGGATTCTTTCTTTTTCAGTTTTGTTTATTTATTTTTTTATTATTATTAAGCTATTTACTTTCTCTTTAATCTTCTTGTCTCTGCGTCTTACTTTTTTCTCCTCCAAATTTTACCTTTTTTCAAATATTAATTACGTTAAATTTTGTTCTTTTGTCATTTTTTAAATTATTTGTTGTCTAGAATATGTCTTCTTTTCTTTTCTACCAACACATTACTGTAATTCAACGCCAAATAGTTTTTCTTCACTTAATATCTTTTTTTTTGCTTGTTTTGCTCTATGTTTTAATCAATTTGATTGAAATTGTTTTGTAATATTTTTTATTTAAATTGTTTCCACGGTGTTAAAGTTTTTAGCATAAACTGTTTTTTTTATGTCTATGCTGCTTCAATTTTCTTTTAATTTTCTACTTTATCGCTTTTTTATAATATTTCTACTACCTTCAGTTTTCTCTTCTTAATTTTTTTTGTATTGAAATTTTTGTTATTAACTTCATTTTCTCGTTTTCTTCTACTTCTGCCATTTCTATTTTAATGTGTTTTTCATTTTATCTCTTTTTTTTTCTCTTATCTTTATTTGTAATTTGTCTCCGCCTTCTTGTTCTATTATTCGATTTATTTTTATACTTTTTTTTATTTCCTACTTCTTTGTGTCGTCGTTTCTTTTTTAAATTCTGCATTCTAATTTTTTAGATCATTTTCCATATAATTGTATATTTTTTTATTTAACATTATTGTTCATGCTTTTGTTGAAGTATGGTCCGGCCCTCCTCTTCCTCATACACCAAAGTGTTCAATATAAAGTTAATTTCTTCGACCTTTTGTTTTTCCATTTACTAATATGTTTAACCCTCTTAAGGTTTTTTTATTAATGTTGCAATATTTTGATATCTTCGACTGCCATCTACAATACGCACTTTCTAACTTTCATCTTTTTCTACAATTTTTTCCTTTACTGAAACTGTCAATTTCCTAATTTTTCCACATTTTTGTTTCACAGGTGGAACTATGGCAAAAATACATTGCTTGGGAAAAAAGCAACCCCTTAAGAACCGAAGACACCGCCCTCTTAACAAAACGAGTTGTTTTCGCCTTAGAACAGTGCTTATTATGTCTCGGCCATCATCCCGACATCTGGTATCAAGCGGCGCAATTTCTTGAATATAGTTGCAAGATTTTAGCAGAAAAAGGGGTAACAATTTTCATATCAAATTTTGTTTTAATATAAATTTAATAAAATCAAAATAGGACGTGAACGCTTCGAAATTATTCAGCGAAGAAGCCGCCAATATGTTCGAACGCGCCACTAGTTCTCTACTGAGCAAAAACATGTTGCTATATTTTGCCTACGCCGACTACGAAGAAGGGAGACTCAAATACGAAAAAGTCCACCAAATCTACCAGAAATATCTCGAAATTGAGGATATTGACCCAACTTTGGTAACGTAATTGCTATTTCTAAAACCAAAAGTTAAATAAAAATTTTAATCAGGCCCTGATTCAATACATGAAATTCGCGAGAAGAGCCGAAGGAATCAAATCAGCGAGATCAGTTTTTAAACGGGCTAGAGAAGATAACCGAACCAAGTACCACATTTTCGTTTGCGCCGCCCTAATGGAATACTATTGCAGTAAAGACAAAAACATTGCGTTCCGAATTTTCGAATTAGGCCTCAAAAAATTCGGAGACATCCCCGAATACATCACGTGTTACATCGATTATTTATCGCATTTAAACGAAGATAACAACACTCGAGTTTTGTTCGAAAGAGTTTTGTCTTCCGGAAGTTTGGAAAACGAAAAATCAGTGTAAGCATCGATTTCGTAATTACTCTAAATAAAAATAGCGCCATCTATTGTTATTTTTTGACCGCAGCGACATCTGGAACCGTTTTTTGGAATTCGAATGCAACATCGGCGATTTGCAGAGTATTGTAAAGGTAGAAAAAAGACGCGCCGAAGTCCTTTCGAAAATCAAAGAATTCGAAGGTAAAGAAACGGCGCAATTAGTTGACAGGTATAAGTTTCTCGATTTGTATCCGTGTACTCCTGCGGAATTGAAAAGTATCGGGTAAGCGCCATCTATTGGTTTTTTGTTGGAAAATAATTGAATTTTTGTAGTTATACCGAAGTTATCAACATGACTGGAGCGGGAAGAAATCATATACTTCAGTCAATTTTTAATAGTGATTCAGACGCACCTCTCCCCACTCCCGATTATGCTCAAATGATTCCTTACAAACCCAAATCGAGTCCTTTACCAGGAGAACATCCGGTACCTGGTTAGTATTTAGTTTCACCGGAATTTGTTTTTAAGATATTTTTTTAGGAGGTTCGTTTCCTTATCCACCAGTGGCGGCGTATCTGTGCACATTGTTGCCGCCTCCGGCTTGCTTTAGGGGCCCGTTTGTTCAAGTCGACCAACTCATGGATATTTTTAACCGAATTCAGTTGCCCGATACAGGTAAAAAACGTCACATTTGTACGTCATTACGGTCAACGCTACTTTCCAATTGGTTTATCATCAACGATATTTCTTATTGGTGACAAGTGACGTCACTATATAATTTTTTAGACGCTACTACTCGCCGCAAATATCAAATTATACTGTTAGTGCCATCTATGAAACAAATTTATCAAAGTTTGAACAAATTTAGACTTCAATATGTCTTATTAATGTAGAAATCAAGTGTTTGAAGAGTGACGTCATTTAGCTTGATCTCAAATCGGTTCTCAGTAAGGGTTTTCAGTAAAAAATTTACATGTTTTACTAATGACGTCATCGTAGAGGATTTTAAGGTACAATACACGCTATTAACGCCAACTCTGTTCCTTAATTGTTACACTTTGTAAACTTTTTTACATAAATTTCTTTTATTGGGGCCGAAATGAAGGTGACGTTATTCAAAATGGCGCTTACTTGACCCAACCAATATCTTTTATTGGTGATTTGGTGACGTAACTATACATACATATTTTTTTGGACGTTACTACTTCTTGCAAAGCTCAAATTATATTGTTTCTGAATGACGTCATCTTCCACTATACAACATTTGCTATTAGTGCCATCTATGAACCAAATTTATCAAAGTTTGAACAAATTTAGACTTCAATATGTCTTATTAATGCAGAAATCAAGTGTTTGAAGAGCGACGTCATTTAGCTTGATCTCAAATCGGTTCGTAGTAAGAGTTTTCAGCAACAAATTTGCATATTTTACTAATGACGTCATCGTAGAAGATTTTAAGGTACACTACATTAGCGCGAACTCTGTTCCTCAATTGTTATACCATGTAAACTTTTTACATAAGTTCTATTGGAGCGGAAACCGAGTATTTTACCGGTGACATTATTCAAAATGGCGGTTACTTGACCCAACCAATACCTTTTAGTGGTGATTTGGTGACGTCATTGTATATATACATATTTTTATACTGAATGAAGGGTCGCCTTTCAACAAGTTTTATTACTATTTTTAGTGCCTCAACCTGCTGAGAACGGCGGAGACGTCCGACTGTTTGATCTGGCAAAATCAGTTCATTGGATTGTTGAAGAGGGTGGTGGCGTCGGTATCAGGAAACGGAAACGTCTAGGATTGTCAATGGACGGTTCTGATGATGAAGACATGACTATGCCCCCATCTAACGACATTTACAGGCAAAGACAACAAAGACGAGTTAAATAAACTGATACGGTTTTTAATAAATATTATTAATTACACTAAGTTAGAATATAATAAATTGTAATTATTTTATAGTTCTCTTAAAGTTTTTCTTTCAAAATAGCGTTGCAGAGCTGCATCGAAAACCTCCCCAATCGTCCTCTTTTTCCATATATCGATTTTAGGTTTTTTTGGTGGCGATTCTTCAATTTTCTTCTCTACTGTTTCGATTTTTGGTTCGTTTTTAATAGTATCGTCGACTTTAGTTTCGGTCACAACAGTTTTTTCGTCAGTTTTATTTTTATTCTCATTATTTTCACCCTCTGAATCAGAAGAATCGATACTAAAATCGGAATCCGCGTCTAGATTCGAAGGTAAATGTTCTTTTTTCACTTCTTCAACTCCATTTTCCGTATCGCTTTTATCCGGACTTTCTCTTTGACGATACTTCCTTTTCTTCCCTTTTTTTTTATTATCATCTTCGGTATCACTAGTTTCTGTTACAATTTTTTCTTGACTTGACTCGCCTACTTCCTCGTTTTCTTGTTTAATTTTATCTTCGTAATTAACTTTTTGGTCGTACAAATGTCGATAAAAACCGTCCAAATTTCCTTGTTTCCTAACATCACCGATCGCTTCCAAATACTCCTCTCTCCTTTCTTGCGCTTCCTCTTCTTTCATTTCTTCCAATTTCTTTCGGTACGCGGACGTAACAAACGATTCTTTATCCTTAAATTCTTCACCTAAAACCCCTATTTTTAACAATAACATTACAAAACAGTCAACAAACCTTCAGCTTCTCGTTCTTTTTGAACCTGTCTCTCAATCCTCCTTTCGTTTTCTTTTTTACGTTTATCAGCAGCCGCTAATAATCGACTAATATATTTTGGTTTCCTATCCAAATCTTTGCGACTTAATTTCGATTCTTTTCTCTTCTTATCCATTTCGTCGTAAATTTCATCGTATTGGTAAACAGTTGGATCTTCTTCAACAGCCCGATTTTGCGTTATTTTATCCTGTTTCTTCAGCGGTTTCTTCAAACCAGTAGGACGTGCAGTTTGGCCATCAGAATCTGAATCTTCATCAAAGATAGAGGGGCGACCAAGACCTTTGCCCTTATTCGGCACAATTAATCCGTATCTAAAAAAAAAATTACAATTGCGTCACAAAGAAAGTTTTACTCACTGTTTAGACATTGTTAGTTGAAAAATCCCAATGACGTAGTTTCTTATCAAAATTTCCTTTATCCAAAATTTTGAGGTTACACTTTTATGAAATTTTAAAAACGTTTCACTAAATCCACAAATAACAACTGGGAGGTCTTAAATCTCTCAATTAAAACCTAATAATTAGATATTCCATCAAAAAAGATGCAAAATTTCTCCCTATTCGAAGTTAGAATTTGAGGTTATGTTTATTATTATGAATCTAAATTTTACGGGTAGAAACCTGTAATGTGCAAAATTTTGAAAATTAGTTTAATTCCAATTATTTTAATCAATAATTTGAATTATTAACCAAAAATCTTAAATTAATGTAAAAATAACGTAATTAGTTGTTAATTCCGCCAAATTTTGTTAAATCGAGTCGCTTATGTCGGTAACAAATTACAGATCGCTGTAGTCTTAATGAAGTGTCAATTGCGTCGAGTTTCGTTGCTGCTAGATGACGGTAAAACCCTCTTTATTCCCTAATTTCAAGCGTTTAAATCCCGGAACTGTAATCCCGAAACGCGGTTCTTTCGATTACGCTATTATTTCCGGGATTCCTGTTGAAATTGTGACGTCATCGGATTGCGGTCCCCATCTCTTCTAGGAACGGGGCGATTCGCCATAGCCGACTGGATATCAGATGCGTTAATGGCATTTTCTTAGCTTTTGCCCGCTACATTTGGCGCGCCCCCTCGGGTTGAAATGAAATCGTTGGTTAATGTTGTAGAAAAGAATTTATCGGCGCTAGCACCGTGTTTTGTTTCGTTTAATTGCGTTGCGCTTTTGTATGGTGGACATGGAGACGGTCGCGACCGCAGCCGCCTACAATTCTGTGATTTTGCCGCCGTCGTCTCGCTACTGGACTGAATGTAGTGTCATTTATGTTGTTTGCGTGGACCGCAAACAGTTTCTGTAGGATGCCGCGTCTTTGATCTTTGCCGGTTGGTGATGGTCAGGACCGGATTCGGAAGAACTTACCAAAAATCGACGAATTAAAAAAATCTTTTTAACCCTTCCACGCATGCGCGCCATTAGCAAAGGTCACTGGATTAGTAGCGCGATTTTGAGTTTTTTGACTTATTGTCACTCAAATTTTCTTCTATTAATACAATTTCAATATCTTTTACTTGCATCTATTTTTTGTTCGAGTCTCTTCATTGACACTATAACGTTTTTCTAGAGTTCTCTCAATGGCCAATGTTTTGATTCACCTCTGGAGGACTAACACCAGAATTCGAACGAGTTTAAGGTAAGTGGATGACTAGATAAAGACTTGAATTTGCCGCCATTTTGTTTTCCTTTAATACGTGACACTGTGAATTGTTTCACTTGGTTCAGAAGAATTTTTTCCAATAGAACCGAAATTATTTGAAATTTCAATAAATTTGGAACTATTTCCCTCTCTCTCTCGTTTACACATCTAACAGTTCTAATTTTTTGTTTCTGAATCGCCCATCTACTTCTACTATTGTGTTATTACTCGGTTCTCATACTCTTGAAAATCGATATCACTATAGCATATTGCATATGGCAACTGTTTAGCCTGAAATTTATCGTTAAATAAAAAAAAACGTACTTTGGTTTTAAGGTCCGTCCAGTCTGGGCTACCTGGAAGATGGGATTGTAGCCCAACACAATACAAAATCGACAACATAGAATAAAAATTTTAAAATTACAGTTTCACTCAAATATCACATTTTAATAGTGTTGTCGACCTTGTATAGTATTGGGATACAACCCCATCTTCCAGGTAGTCCAGTTTGGGTGTCTTTTTTTTTTGCATGTTCCCGCCAATGTGGGAACGCTGAATTTGAATTAGTTATGCTAATTTGCGTTAAGTCTCGCGTTGGAATAGGCAACGAGGAAGTGATTTTTTGTTGCTGGGAAAACGGGAAAACTTTTGTCTTTCGATTTTCTTCGTGATTGCGGTTTATGGGTTGTAATTTTTTTAATTTTTCGGGTAATAATTTTTTTTCGATAGTTGCTTGTTCTTTTAAACTTCTCGACGTGGCGGTGACGGTGATGGGGGTGTCCCTGTTCCGTTTTTAATGCCTTATCTGCAGAAGGGAGGCCTTATCTCGACGCGACAGCCTTCCCTTATCCTCGATGCGTGCCTTAATACGCACACGCGTCGTCTTTTTCCCCCAACACACAAGCTCACGTCACCGTCATGTGTGCCTGTATGTGTTATCCTGTCCGCGACAGATACGTTATGCCAGGAACACGAAGTTAACGCGTCGGTGGACCCGGAGACACGGGAACGCCGGACCCGAATTTGGCTGCGAAACAAAAAACTTGTCACGATAACTCTAGAACGAAGAAATTTAACAATCCAATCGTCCAATTTTTTTGTTTTTTTTTGCGAAATTTCTGAAGTAGTCAACAATTGAAGCCTTAAAAGATTTTTTTTTTTTTGAGTAAATTACACAATTGAGTCGGTTTTTCTTTTAAGTAAAAGCAAAAAATTTTTCTAGACCTTCAGTGATTTTTTTGAAGAATAGATAAACGAGAAAAAATATTGAAATAACACTTGGAAATAAACAAAAAATTTTTTTTCAATTTTAATAATTAAAAATTTGCCAAAATTTCAAAATCGACGATATTGTGTTCGTTTCAAATTTGGAGCAAAAAATATTAAAACGACAACTTACAAAAAATTTGTTTCAACCTGAATCGAAATTGCGAAAAGATGTTTTTTCTAACCGAAGCTAGATGGCGCTACGAAAATTTCAGCCATCAGATGGCGCTTTGTATATTTTCGAATTAAAAATTTAATTTTTCCTTGCAATTGTTAGAAATCTTAACTGTGACAGCTGTCACAAAAACTATTAAAGTACCTACAAGTATCAGTTATTGACTCAAAAAGTGGACAACCATCGTAATTCTTGTTATTAAACGACCATTAAGTGTTTACATCAAGACATTCTAATGTTAACGACTATAAGGTTGATAAATAAAAACTTTGATTAAATAGGCGACATAAGCGTAATTATATACATTTTGTAACAAGTTAACCTGCAGCAAATTAACTGCATCGCAGAATCTAGAGCAAATTTATATAATTTGGAAAAATTGCAATTTTTATCGCCATCTGTTGGGCGATTTTGAAAATTCGCAAAACTATATCAAGCCAGTTGATTTTTTTTTGCAATTTTTGAGGTGTTGTCACGCAAATTTTCGAAATTTTTGGACTAAAGTACGGGTTTGGCGCCATCTCTTGATCAGTAGCGACAACGTAGATTTTTAATTATTTTTAAAATTTTAAAATGGTGTGAAAATCGAAGCGACAGCCATTGAAAGAAAAGTTTTGTTGCACCGAAATCGCGTACGCTTCTCAAGACGCAAGTTCAACCGCCCCCCGAACACCGTCTTTGTTTACCCTGAACTTGTTCTGATCAATTGAGGTTAATTCGACTGCAAAATAAACAGAAGCCAACATATTGTTACGGTTTCGGTAACAAAAGATGCCGCCGGGCCCTCAGCTGCCCTCGCCGCGCCTTCTGTATGTACACGCACTCAAAACTCGATGAATGTTTGATGATGGCATTTTTTCGATTTAACGATTCCTCATCCCCCCGTTCCGTTACCACCCACCCTTACATGTGATTACAGATCGACGCAATAAAAACGAAATCTCCAAGGACGACAATAACAGTTGTGCAGGTTTCTTTTTCTAATTTTTTTCTTTTTTGTTGCTGTTGTTGTTAGTAGCATGTTGTGAGTGTTGTAAACGAGACCATATGGGGGTGAGCGCAATAACCCCCCAATGTGTATGTCGCCTCGAGGGTGCCATCCGGGGACCCCCGAGTGCTTGGTGAGGACGTACTTACACGATCGCTCAACGTCAGCGAACATTCGGTCAACTGGTCCTCGGGGACGATTGGGGGTAAATTCGGGGAATATGCTGATGATGATGATGATGCGCAGTTGGCCGATCCCCTTCGTTCCGTTTTTGTTTTGTTTTGTAAACAAAATTTGCGATCCAGAACTGACAAGTAATCGTCTCGTTGAAATGCAACAGTTGAAAGGTCGGCCGTAAAAAACGTGGCACTACCATTACTTCTAGTGTTAGTTTTCTTTGCTATTGGTACTACTGTTGCTGTTGGTTTTGCTAGTTTTATCGCTTTACTCCTGAATCTGACACTATTGTTGCTGCTTCTACTGTTTTAGCGACTGTCAGTGATATTTTTCTTGCTATTAGTACTAACTACTGCTTTTGGTACTACTACTGCTGTTGGTATTGCTAGCTTTACCACATTACTACTGACACTTTTGTTGCTGCCTCTACTGGTTTTGCTACTCTTGGTGCTACCTTTCTTGGTATTAGTACTAACTACTACTTTTAGTACTACTATTGCCATTGCTGCTGTTAGTATTGCTAGTTTTACCACTTTACTACTGACATTACTCTTGCTGCTTCTAATGGTTTTGCTATTGTTAGTACTACTTATATTAGTATTGGTACTACTGCTACTGATACTAATATTGCTACTGTTGCTGTTGGTTTTGCTAGTTTCATCGCTTTACTCTTGAATCCGACACTATTGTTGCTGCTCCTACTGTTTTAGCGACTGTTAGTGATATTTTTCTTGCTATTAGTACTAACTACTGCTTTTGGTACTACTACTGCTGTTGGTATTGCTAGCTTTACCACATTACTACTGACACTTTTGTTGCTGCCTCTACTGGTTTTGCTACTCTTGGTGCTACCTTTCTTGGTATTAGTACTAACTACTACTTTTAGTACTACTATTGCCATTGCTGCTGTTAGTATTGCTAGTTTTACCACTTTACTACTGACATTACTCTTGCTGCTTCTAATGGTTTTGCTATTGTTAGTACTACTTATATTAGTATTGGTACTACTGCTACTGATACTAATATTGCTACTGTTGCTGTTGGTTTTGCTAGTTTCATCGCTTTACTCTTGAATCCGACACTATTGTTGCTGCTCCTACTGTTTTAGCGACTGTTAGTGATATTTTTCTTGCTATTAGTACTAACTACTGCTTTTGGTACTATTATTGCTGTTGGTATTGCTAGCTTTACCACATTATTATTTACACTTTTAATGCTGCTTCTGCTGGTTTTGCTATTGTTAGTGCTACTTATATTAGTATTGGTACTACTGCTACTGATACTAATATTGCTACTGTTGCTGTTGGTTATGTTAGTATCATCGTCTTACTCCTGACTCTGACACTATTGTTGCTGCTCCTACTGATTTAGCGACTATTAGTGTTATTTTTCTTGGTATTGGTACTAACTACTGCTTTTGGTACTACTATTGCTGTTGGTATTGCTAGCTTTACCACATTACTACTGACACTTTTGTTGCTGCTTCTACTGGTTTTGCTACTCTTGATGTTATAATTCTTGGTATTAGCACTAACTACTACTTTTGGTACTACTATTGCCATTGCTGCTGTTAGTATTGCTAGTTTTACCACTTTACTACTGACATTACTTTTGTGGCTTCTAATGGTTTTGGTATTGTTAGTACTACTTATTTTAGTATTGGTACTAGTGCTACTGGTACTAATATTGCTACTGTTGTTGTTGGTTTTGCTAGTTTCATCGTTTTACTCCTGACCCTGACACTACTATTGCTGCTGCTGTTGGTTTAGCGACTGTTAGTGAAATTTTTCTTGGTATAAGTACTAACTACTACTTTTGGTACTATTATTGTCAGTGTTGCTGTTAGTATTGCTAGTTTTACCTTTTTACAACTGATACTATTCTTGCTGCGTCTACAGGTTTTGCTAATGTTAATGCTACTTTTCTTGGTATTGGTACTATTACTATAGATATTGCTAGTTTTACCACTTTACTACTGACACTATTGTTGCTGCTTCTACTGATTTTGCTATTGTTAGTGCTACTTATTTTAGTTTTGGTACTAGTGCTACTGGTACTAATATTGCTACTGTTGTTGTTGGTTTTGCTAGTTTCATCGTTTTACTCCTGACCCTGACACTATTATTGTTGCTGCTATTGGTTTAGCGACTGTTAGTGAAATTTTTCTTGGTATAAGTACTAACTACTACTTTTGGTACTATTATTGTCAGTGTTGCTGTTAGTATTGCTAGTTTCACCTTTTTACAACTGATACTATTCTTGCTCCGTCTACAGGTTTTGCTAATGTTAGTGCTACTTTTCTTGGTATTGGTACTATTACTATAGATATTGCTAGTTTTACCACTCTACTACTGACACTATTGTTGCTGCTTCTACTGGCTTTGCTATTGTTAGTGCTATTTATTTTAGTATTGGTACTAGTGCTACTGGTACTAATATTGCTACTGTTGTTGTTGGTTTTGCTAGTTTCATTGTTTTACTACTGACTCTGAAACTATTCTTGATGCTACTATTGTCAGTGTTGCTGTTAGTATTGCTACTTTTACCACTTTACAACTGATACTATTCTTGCTGCTTCGATAGTTTTTGCTACTGTTAGTGCTAATTTTCTTGGTACTGGTTCTACTACTATTGCTACTCTACTCTTATTGTTTGTAATGCTAGTTTTACCACTTTACTATTGACACTATTGTTGCTGCTTCTACAGGTTTTGCTACTGTTTGCACTACTTTTCTTGGTACTGGTACCTACTACTATTGACTGTTGATATTGTTAGTTCTACCAGTTTACTATTGACAATACTGTTGTTGCCTTAATTGAGTTTGCTATTGTTTGTATTATTTTTTTTACTACAAGCACTAGCTACTACTTTTGGTACTACTATTGCCAGTGTTATTGTTGGTATTGCTAGTTTTACCACTTTGCTATTGACACTATTGTTGCTGCTTCTACAGGTTTTGCTACTGTTAGTGCTACATTTTCTGGCATTGGTACTACTACTATTGATACTACTATTAACTGTTGGTACTGCTAGTGTTACCACTTTACTACTGACATTACTGTTGGTGCTTTTACTGGTTTTCCTATTGTTAGTGCTTTTTATATTGGTGTTGGTAGTACTGCTACTGGTACTAATACTGCTACTGTCGGTGATATTTTTGCTAGTTTTACCGCTTTACTACCGACTTTGACTTAGACACTATTATTGCTGCTCCTATTGTTTTAGCAACTATTAGTGTTATTTTTCTTGGTATTAGTACTAACTATTACTTTTGGTACTACTATTGCCACTGTTGCTGTTGGTATTGCTAGTTCTACCACATTACTATTGACACTAATGTTGCTGCTTCTACTGGTTTTGCTACTGTTAGTGCTACTTTTTTTGGTTTTAGTACTAAGTACTATTTTTGGTACTACCATTGCCACTGTTGCTGTTGAACTAACATTTCAAATATTTCACTTGTTCTCTTATAAGTTGAAATACTCTCATTGAGTGTTTCGCTTGTGGTTTTGACCATCTGTTGCTCAATTTTCGAGATTCTTAAGTCGATTAAGGCCACTTAACGGTCGGCTTCGATAAACAAGGGGATGTCGTTATTTTTCCGATAGGAAAATCGAGTCAATTCCGTCAATCTTTGATCGTGATTTCGATCACGACTTCACGATCGTATCTGCTGGCCATCATCCGTAGGTGTACATTAATTGTTGCAGCAGCACCGTTTTCTTCTCTCTTCTCTTCTCCTCTATTTTCACTAGAGACATACGGTAGCAAAGAGCGGTATATGCACGCTCGCAGGGTTGCCACCACATAATAACAACCTTCTATACCGGTCGAACGGCGTAATCGGTTCGTGTCCCAACCCGCCCACTTTGTAATTATATTTTTGATGCATGCCCTCGCCGTTCTCTACACAAACTACCTTAGATGGGTGCTTAGAGACGAACGACGGATCCTCTCCCAACTCATAATATAATTTTTTTTGTTTTTTTTTTTAGTTTTTTGCACGCCACTCGAACGAAAATAGAATGAAACGATCACACTGTATCGTTTTCGTTTCAATTACAGTAATTGGGGAATTTTTTAACATTTTTCTAAAATCAACTTTAACGTCACTGTTATTTATACAGAAGTCCATGAAATAATCGAAATTTTTTAACATCGCTGTTATTCTATAACACCAGTGTTATTTTTAACTATAACATTAATCTGGTGAATGGGCTGTCGTTAGCACTCAAAATTTTACAATTTACAGTAAAAAGTTGCATTATTTGCAATATAATATTTTAACGCCGCCGTTATTGAAAGTTGTTATCTTCATGGAAATTAATTGCAAGTTTGTAGTTTTAATAACACGGTTGAATCGAAAAAACTGTTAAGAGATTTAGTTTTAGTTGAAATTTTAAAAATTTTCTATACCGTTTAACGGCGGTGTTATTTTTAACAGCGCCGTTATCTACATAACGCACAGAAGAGACGAGGTTTAGTTAAACGTGGCATTGTTTGCAATTAAAAATCTCCTGCAAGTCCCGCTATCAGTTTCGGTATTCCCCGAGGCGGCGACGTCTGCTTGGATATCTCCCAGCATCACTGGGGTAAATCTCTCGTTTTTCCCCTCCCGACCACCGTCGCCACCCCCCCTTATATATCTATGCAGGGTCGAAGAGATACCATCTGTGTTAACGGCCGATCGCCACCGCCGATACTGTTTTAATGTCGATTTGATTTATCTCGTTGCGAAACAGAAAGACGCGTCTCGCCCGCAGGAACAAAACGACGTCATCGTTGCGTCCAAGTGCACGCACACACAGAAACGTACGTACGTACGTACGTGTATCTACTGTGGGTATACAGGAGAAGATACGATACGGGAGAAGAGAGCCGTGCCGGCAGATCACAGGTGGCCGTTGCTGTTAATGAGGCAATTTAAATGCATAACACAAGGGTCGCGACCGATCGCATCCGAAAGTTCCCGAGGGACGCGACCCAAACCGTTTCCCTTTGCTCTATGCCATCCCTCCCTCTCCCGCGTCCACGTCGATGTTCTCGCAACAGTGTCAGGAACTGAGAGGATGTCGGGATCGGGATGTGTTTTTATAGGGTTGGATGGTTTCGCGATGCGGCCCGCAGGATCATGACCTGGATGCAAGAGGACTGATTAGAAACGACCTACCTCACGTGACCGAATCGCGTTATGCTGATTAAAACGGGAGTTGAGGGGGTGTCGGGAATTCCCGAAGTGAACAGGTGGGGTTGTTGAAATTGGCGGAGGTGTTAAATTTTTTGTTTTTAACGTTAACGGTCACGTGTCTGTTAAACATAACAGAACTGCCGGAAAGTGTTTGGAAAAAGTTTGTTAATTGTTAAAAATCGTTTAGCACAACTTGAAACGATTTGTTGTTAATTACAATGGGGTCTGGAGGAACTTGAAGCTAATTACCAACTGGATCTAAAGTTTCAGGAGTGAAACGGTATTGCTGTTAAATATAACAGATCTGTTAAAACGCTCTCGCAGGAATTTCAAAATTATTAAATATTCTTCACGAGTTGAAGGAACTTTCTGTTAATTACGAAAGGGTTTGGAGAAGTTTCAGGAATGAAATAGTGTCGCTGTTAAAAATAACAGACCTGTAAAAAAATTATGTCATGAATTAATATTTGTTTAATATCTCTGATGACAGTCTAAAAGAACTTAAAGCTAATTATCAACTGAATCTAAAGTTTCAGGAGTGAAATGTTATCGCTGTTAAATATAACAGATCTGTTAAAAGACTCTCGCAGGAATATCAAAATTATTAAATCTCCTTTACAACGAGTTGAAAGAACTTTCTGTTAATTACGAAAGGGTTTGGAGATGTTTCAGGAATGAAATAGTGTCGCTGTTAAAAATAACAGACCTGTAAAAAAATTATGTCAGGAATTAATATTTGTTTAATATCTCTGATGACAGTCTAAAAGAACTTAAAGCTAATTATCAACTGAATCTAAAGTTTCAGGAGTGAAATGGTATTGCTGTCAAATATAACAGATCTGTTAAAAAACTCTTGCAGGAATTTCAAAATTATTAAATATCTTTTACACCGAGTTGAATAACTTTCTGTTAATTACGAAAGGGTTTGGAGATGTTTCAGGAATGAAATAGTGTCGCTGTTAAAAATAACAGACCTGTAAAAAAATTATATTAGGAATTAATATTTGTTTAATATCTCTGTTGACAGTCTAAAAGAACTTAAAGCTAATTATCAACTGAATCTAAAGTTTCAAGAGTGAAATGGTATCGCTGTCAAATATAACAGATCTGTTAAAAAACTCTCGCAGGAATTTCAAAATTAGTAAATATCCTTTACAACGAGTTGAAAGAACTTTCTGTTAATTATGAAAGGGTTTGGAGAAGTTTCAGGAATGAAATAGTGTCGCTGTTAAAAATAACAGACCTGTAAAAAAATTATATCAGGAATTAATATTTGTTTAATATCTCTGATGACAGTCTAAAAGAACTTAAAGCTAATTATCAACTGAATCTAAAGTTTCAGGAGTGAAATGTTATCGCTGTTAAATATAACAGATCTGTTAAAAGACTCGCAGGAATATCAAAATTATTAAATATCCTTTACAACGAGTTGAAAGAACTTTCTGTTAATTACGAAAGGGTTTGGAGAAGTTTCAGGAATGAAATAGTGTCGCTGTTAAAAATAACAGACCTGTAAAAAAATTATGTCATGAATTAATATTTGTTTAATATCTCTGATGACAGTCTAAAAGAACTTAAAGCTAATTATCAACTGAATCTAAAGTTTCAGGAGTGAAATGTTATCGCTGTTAAATATAACAGATCTGTTAAAAGACTCTCGCAGGAATATCAAAATTATTAAATCTCCTTTACAACGAGTTGAAAGAACTTTCTGTTAATTACGAAAGGGTTTGGAGAAGTTTCAGGAATGAAATAGTGTCGCTGTTAAAAATAACAGACCTGTAAAAAAATTATATCAGGAATTAATATTTGTTTAATATCTCTGATGACAGTCTAAAAGGGCTTAAAGCTAATTATCAACTGAATCTAAACTTTCAGGAGTGAAATGGTCTAGCTGTTAAATATAACAGTTGTGTTAAAAGACTCTTGCAGGAATTTCAAAATTATTAAATATCTTTTACAAGGAGTTCAAAGAACTTTCTGTTAATTACGAAAGGGTTTTGAGAAGTTTCAGGAATGAAATAGTGTCGCTGTTAAAAATAACAGACCTGTACAAAAATTATATCAGGAATTAATATTTTTTAATATCTCTAATGACAATCTAGAGGAACTTAAAGCTAATTACCAACTTTATTTAAAGTTTCAGGATTAAAATGGTAGTACTGTTAAATATAACAGACCTGTTAAAAGACACTAGCAGGAGTTTGTAAATTATTAAATTTTCTTTACAAGAAGTTGAAAGAACTTTCTATTAATTACGAAAGGGTTGGAAGAAGTGTCCGGAATGAAATAGTGTCGCTGTTAAAAATAACAGACGTGTAAAAAAATTATATCAGGAATTAATATTTGTTTAATATCTCTGATGACAGTCTAAAAGGGCTTAAAGCTAATTATCAACTGAATCTAAACTTTCAGGAGTGAAATGGTCTAGCTGTTAAATATAACAGACCTGTCAAAAGACACTAGCAGGAGTTTGTAAATTATTAAATCTCCTTTACAAGAAGTTGAAAGAACTTTCTGTTAATTACGAAAGGGTTGGAAGAAGTGTCCGGAATGAAATAGTGTCGCTGTTAAAAATAACAGACCTGTAAAAAAATTATATCAGGAATTAATATTTGTTTAATATCTCTGATGACAGTCTAAAAGGGCTTAAAGCTAATTATCAACTGAATCTAAACTTTCAGGAGTGAAATGGTCTAGCTGTTAAATATAACAGACCTGTCAAAAGACACTAGCAGGAGTTTGTAAATTATTAAATCTCCTTTACAAGAAGTTGAAAGAACTTTCTATTAATTACGAAAGGGTTGGAAGAAGTGTCCGGGATGAAATAGTGTCGCTGTTAAAAATAACAGACCTGTAAAAAAATTATATCAGGAATTAATATTTGTTTAATATCCCTGATGACAGTCTAAAAGGGCTTAAAGCTAATTATCAACTGAATCTAAACTTTCAGGAGTGAAATCGTGTGACTGTTGAAAATAACAGACCCGTAGAAAAATTACATCACGAATTATTATTTTTTTAATATCCCTGATGACAGTCTGGAGGAACTTAAAGCTAATAACCAACTTAATCCAAAGTTTCAGGAGTGAAATGATATTTCTGTTAAATATAACAAACCTGTTAAAATACACTAGCAGGAGTTTGTAAATTATTAAATATTGCTTACAATGAGTTGAAGGAACTTTCTGTTAATTAGGAAGAGGTTGGAAGAAGTTTCAGGAGTGAAATGGTATTGCTGTTAAATATAACAGTCCTGTTAAAAGACACTAGCAGGAGTTTGTAAATTATTAAAAATCCTTTACAACGAGTTGAAGGAACTTTGTGTTAATTAGGAAAAGATTGGAAGAAGTTTCAGGAGTGAAATGGTATTGCTGTTAAATATAACAGATCTGTTAAAAGGCACTTCCAGGCGTTTGTAAATTATGAAATATTGCTTACAGTGAGTCGAAGGAACATTCTGTTAATTACGAAAGGGTTGAAAGAAGTTTCAGAAGTGAAACGGTATTGCTGTTAAATATAACAGACCTGTTAAAAGACACTAGCAGGAGTTTGTAAATTATTAAATATCCTTTACAAAGACTTGAAGGAACTTTGTGTTAATTAAGAAAGGGGTGGAAGAGTGAAATGATATTGCTGTTAAATATAACAGGCCTGTTTAAACATACTCGCAGGAGCTTGTAAATTATCAATTTTTTTTACAGTGAGTTGAAGGAACTTTCTGTTAATTACGAAAGGGTTCAAAGAAGTTTCAGGAGTGAAATAGTGTGGCTGTTAAAAATAACAGACCTGTTAAAAGACACTAGCAGGAGTTTGTAAATTATTAAATATCTTTTACAACGAGTTGAAGGAACTCTGTGTTAAATAGGAAAGGGTTAAAAAAAGTTTCAGGAGTGAAATGATATTGCTGTTAAATATAACAGACCTGTTAAAAGACACTAGCAGGAGTTTGTAAATTATTAAATATCCTTTACAAAGACTTGAAGGAACTTTGTGTTAATTAAGAAAGGGTTGAAGAAGTTTGAGGAGTGAAACGGTATCGCTGTTAAATATAACAGACCTGTTAAAAGACGCCAGCAGGAGTTTGTAAATTATTAAATATCCAACGAGTTGAAGGAACTTTCTGTTAATTAGGAAAAGGTTGGAAGAAGTTTCAGGAACGAAATGGTATCGCTGTTAAATATAACAGACCTGTTAAAAGACACTCGCAGGAGTTTGTAAATTATTAAATATCGCTTAAAACGAGTTGAAGTAATTTTCTGTTAATTACGAATGAGTTGGAACAAGTTTCAGGAGAGAAATAGTGCGGTTGTTAAAAATAACAGACCTGTAATAAAATTATATCAGAAATTAATATTTTTTTAATAGCTCTGATGACAGTCTAGAGGAACTTAAAGCTAATTACCAACTTAATCAAAAGTTTTAGGAGTGAAATGGTATTTCTGTTAAATATAACAGACTTGTTAAAAGACACTAGCAGGAGTTTGTAAATTATTAGTTATCCAACGAGTTGAAGGAACTTTTTGTTAATTAGGAAAGGGTTGGAAGAAGTTTCAGGAATGAAATTGTGTAGCTGTGAAAAATAACAGACCTGCAAAAAATTACACCCTCTCTTAAGTTATGAATTCTGTTCCTGCAAGGGTAATAATTATCCAAATTCTTCCTGATTTTTTCTAATAACCCACCATCATGTCTTTGTTAGGGGTGAAAGGAAGCGGGACAAGTGTCACGAAAGTTATTACTACTACACCCATTCGATTTGTTAACCTCCACGAGTCGCGTGCGCCCTCCAAAAATCACTGTTTTCGCAATGTACGATTGCCTGTCTCACCCCCGCCCCCAAATCGAAAACCAAATATTTCATTAGCCCACTCGAAACGCAATAACGACATCGTCGTCGCCGTCGCCGTCATCGTCGTCCTACACTACCCTCTTTTTCCCAACTAACCACAACTTAAGTTGATTAGGTGGTCGTTCATTCATCCCCCTCTTCGCATCACACCGGCAAATTACCGAATTAGTGTGCGTCGAAATCAACGGTCATATCATTACGGGGGAAATCGTTGCGTCATCCTAATAACCGCCCCCCGGGAACGACGTTGTTGATTTATTTGTTTTTTTTTCGAAATTTTTTGCAAATGGATTCGACGTCGTTCTCGAAGACGACGTCGACGACGTTTCTTCTCTTATGTTCGAGTGTATGTGTTGTGTTGGTAAGGGGCCGAAGGGGGCGCCTCGGGCCGGTATTGTTGATAGCTATCCCTGGTTGCCGGGGTAACGCAGATTAACGGGCCGTGCGCCCGATGTCTATTTTGTACAGGTCCAGACAGAACGCCGATTCAATCATTGTACAGTCAAGGGAACAAGTCGCTGTCTTGTGGCCGGTTCACAAGCTAATATCGGAAACGATAACTGTTAACGGTTAATTGGCAATTAATTTTTTTTAATAGTCACACGAAAATGTTACGTTTGACATTATCGACGAAATTGGTGCTGCAAAAGAACTAAAATGCACCAAAAATATTTTAGAAAAAACAATTTAATGATATTCTAGAATAATGAAAGTTAAAGAAATTTCTAATTTTTATCAAAGTTAATTTTTTGTGCAGTAAACTAGTGCTGGAGGTGGAAAAGTATTGAACAAATATTTCAAATATTTTTTTTAATTTTAAATACTCAAGTTAATGTTTCAAAAATTTTTGAAAATTTTAGTCAACATTTAGAATTCTTCAACTTTTTTTTAAGTATTTCAACTTTTCTCAGTGTCTCTTTGGCATTCAATATTTTCCAAATTTGAACCAATTTGTTAAAAAATCTGTTTAAATACTTCAAAAAAATTAAATACTTTGATTGATATTTTACTACTTTAGATAACATTTAAAAAATTTCAAATTTGCATTTCAATTATTTTTCTCAAATATTTAGCACTCGTTTCAGTTGATATCTCAAATTTTCTTTACACGAAACACAAAGTGTTTCAGTTCGAATTGTTTTAGTTTTTATTTAAATTTGAAGAAGTCACTTCCATTTTATTTAAAATACACCAAAATCCGCAAATAATTTCCCGAAACTTTACATCCAAAACTTCAAATCAAATTGGACGCTGACGATTGGTCGAAATAGCGTTGAACAGTTACGTCATCGCGTCACGTGCGCGTTGTGGTTGTCGAAATTTCGATCGATTGGGTCCGAGAGCGCGCGGATGACGGTCACTTGTGAACGGGCCCCACGTGTATGGTTGGCGACGCGTCCGCTAGGTGGCCTGCGAGATAGAGCCGTCAGTGGGCCGGGGACGGGCCGGGGCAGGGGCGGCGGCGCTATGAATATAGATTAGCTGTTTTGGTTCTCTCCTCGCGCCTCCGAGAGGAGATGCTGCCGGTCCGGCCCCGTGTACGATGCCATCGCCGTCATCATCGTGCAGAAAAACCGTCGTCACCACCTTCCCCGTCCCACCTTCTTTCTCGCCAAGTCCCCCAATTGCGACCAGTAAGATGAAAAAGAAGACACACCGCCACCACCATCACCAACTACCATCAACAGTAGTAGCGGGCAGCGGTACCAGACGTTTTTTTTTTTTACTCGGACGAACGTTTTCGTTCGTTTTTCCACCCAGACGGTATTGCTCTCCCGGATTAGTCCGGGAGCTGAAATGTTCGAATTTAAATGCATCAGGTTACGTTACGGTACGGTTTCGGACGACCGGATCTTTGCATTTTTATTTGGTAATCACGCGAAGGCCGGGGGCGGGAAAGGGTCGCGGCTTGATGGTGGCGGCATAAAATAGGTTATGGCGGTTTTATCGCGTTTGGAACCGACCTTGCCGGTTCGAATGGCGGATCGAGAATTTCGGCAAATTGAATGGGGAGGTTTGTTGTTGTTGATTTTTTTAATCTTTTTCGAATTAAATGGAAAACGAAATAAAGAATTTAGCCAGTTTCGGTTAAACCGAAAATTTAAATTGCAATATTACGTCGAAACGGAATTAACAAAATTGCAGATTTTTTTTACAGCTGTGCACATAAAAATACATGTAAGTAAAATTTCGGTTAAACCGAAAAAAAATAATTTATACCTACATCTAAGGCGAATTTAACAGTTTGTGGCAGGATTTTGTGGCGTATACATAGATTAATGTTTTAGCAGGAATTGCTTAGGTTAAATGAGTTATTAGTTGATTTCCAAGATTTCGGTTAAACCGAAAGTGGAGTTTCTTAAAACACTACACCTTGAATATAACTAAAATAAATTTTAAATGCGATTGAAAAAAATGTTTAGGGTAACATACAGTAATAGTAGCTACAAGAACTAGTTGCTATTTCGGTTATACATGTAAGTAAAATTTTGGTTAAACCGAAAAAAAAACATTTATACCTACATCTAAGGCGGATTTAACAGTTTGTTGCAGGATTTTGTGGCGTATACATAAATTAATGTTTTAGCAAGAATTGCTTAGGTTAAATGAGTTATTAGTTGATTTCCAAGATTTCGGTTAAACCAAAAGTGGAGTTTTTTAAAACACTACACCTTGAATATAACTAAAATAAATTTTAAATGCGATTGAAAAAATGTTTAGGATAACATATAGTAATAGTAGCTACAAGAACTAGTTGCTATTTCGGTTATACATGTAAGTAAAATTTCGGTTAAACCGAAAAAAAACATTTATACCTACATCTAAGGCGGATTTAACAGTTTGTTGCAGGATTTTGTGGCGTATACATAAATTAATGTTTTAGCAAGAATTGCTTAGGTTAAATGAGTTATTAGTTGATTTCCAAGATTTCGGTTAAACCAAAAGTGGAGTTTTTTAAAACACTACACCTTGAATATAACTAAAATAAATTTTAAATGCGATTGAAAAAATGTTTAGGATAACATATAGTAATAGTAGCTACAAGAACTAGTTGCTATTTCGGTTATACATGTAAGTAAAATTTTGGTTAAACCGAAAAAAAAACATTTATACCTACATCTAAGGCGGATTTAACAGTTTGTTGCAGGATTTTGTGGCGTATACATAAATTAATGTTTTAGCAAGAATTGCTTAGGTTAAATGAGTTATTAGTTGATTTCCAAGATTTCGGTTAAACCAAAAGTGGAGTTTTTTAAAACACTACACCTTGAATATAACTAAAATAAATTTTAAATGCGATTGAAAAAATGTTTAGGATAACATATAGTAATAGTAGCTACAAGAACTAGTTGCTATTTCGGTTATACATGTAAGTAAAATTTTGGTTAAACCGAAAAAAAACCATTTATACCTACATCTAAGGCGGATTTAACAGTTTGTTGCAGGATTTTGTGGCGTATACATAAATTAATGTTTTAGCAAGAATTGCTTAGGTTAAATGAGTTATTAGTTGATTTCCAAGATTTCGGTTAAACCAAAAGTGGAGTTTTTTAAAACACTACACCTTGAATATAACTAAAATAAATTTTAAATGCGATTGAAAAAATGTTTAGGATAACATATAGTAATAGTAGCTACAAGAACTAGTTGCTATTTCGGTTATACATGTAAGTAAAATTTTGGTTAAACCGAAAAAAAAACATTTATACCTACATCTAAGGCGGATTTAACAGTTTGTTGCAGGATTTTGTGGCGTATACATAAATTAATGTTTTAGCAAGAATTGCTTAGGTTAAATGAGTTATTAGTTGATTTCCAAGATTTCGGTTAAACCAAAAGTGGAGTTTTTTAAAACACTACACCTTGAATATAACTAAAATAAATTTTAAATGCGATTAAAAAAATGTTTAGGATAACATATAGTAATAGTAGCTACAAGAACTAGTTGCTATTTCGGTTATACATGTAAGTAAAATTTTGGTTAAACCGAAAAAAAAACATTTATACCTACATCTAAGGCGGATTTAACAGTTTGTTGCAGGATTTTGTGGCGTATACATAAATTAATGTTTTAGCAAGAATTGCTTAGGTTAAATGAGTTATTAGTTGATTTCCAAGATTTCGGTTAAACCAAAAGTGGAGTTTTTTAAAACACTACACCTTGAATATAACTAAAATAAATTTTAAATGCGATTGAAAAAATGTTTAGGATAACATATAGTAATAGTAGCTACAAGAACTAGTTGCTATTTCGGTTATACATGTAAGTAAAATTTCGGTTAAACCGAAAAAAAACATTTATACCTACATCTAAGGCGGATTTAACAGTTTGTTGCAGGATTTTGTGGCGTATACATAAATTAATGTTTTAGCAAGAACTGCTTAGGTTAAATGAGTTATTAGTTGATTTCTAAGATTTCGGTTAAACCGAAAGTGGAGTTTCTTAAAACACTACACCTTGAATATAACTAAAATAAATTTCAAATGCGATTGAAGAAAATGTTTAGGATAACATACAGTAATAGCAGCTACAAGAACTAGTTGCTATTTCGGTTAAACCGACCACGAATAATCTTTTCCTTAACCAAACTGTCTTTCCAACAGCGAGAAGTTTTCTTTTTTATATCAATATTAAAAACGGTTGCTAATTCTAAATTTTTTCTCCGGATTCGGTTAAACCGAAAATTTGAATGGTGATAGTCGAAACGTACTTAACAGAATTTTTGACTTTTTACAGTAACTGCGAACTTAAAAACAAATTTATACAAAAATTTTCATTATAATTGGTTTATTAATTATCATATATTTCGGTTAAACCGAAAATAATTTTTCTAAATACACTACTGTTTGAATGCTTATAACTGAAAAATTAATCTAGAATTACATAGGATAGTAGCAATTATAAAAACTAGTTGCTATTTTGGTTAAACCGACCATGAATAATTTCTTCCTTAACCAAACTGTCATTCCAACAGCGAGAAGTTTTCCTTTTTATATCAATATTAAAAAGCGGTTGCTAATTCTAAATTCTCTTGCCGGATTCGGTTAAACCGAAAATTCAAATGGTGATAGTCAAAACGTAATTAAAAAAGTTTAAGACTTTTTATTCTAACTGCAAACTTAAAAACAAATCTACAAAAATTGTCTGTATAAGTTACAACATATTTCGGTTAAATCGAAAATGTTTTTCTTAAATACACTACTGCTTGAATACTTATAACTGAAAAATTAATCTAGAATGACATTAGATAGTAGCGATTAGGAAAACTAGTTGCAATTTCGGTTAAACCGACCATGAATAATTTCTTCCTTAACCAAACTGTCATTCCAACAGCGAGAAGTTTTCTTTTTTATATCAATATTAAAAAACGGTTGCTAATTCTAAACTTTTTTGCCGGATTCGGTTAAACCGAAAATTCGAATGGTGATAGTCGGAACGTAATTAGTAAAATTTTATACTTTTTACTGTAACTGCGACCTTAAAAACAAATCTATACAAAAATTTTACGTATAATTGGTTAATTAATTACCACATATTTCGGTTAAACCGTAAATGTATTTTTTTAAATACGCTACTGGTTGAATACTTATAACTGAAAAATAAATAAGGTAGTAGCAATTAGAAAAACTAGTTGCTATTCCGGTTAAACCGACCAATATTTTGATTTAAAAAAAAATCCGATCTTAAAGAGTATTAAAAATTTTTCTTAATAACAACCTTGAAACGAGAAACTGGTTCTAGATTTTATTACCAGTTTCGGTTAAACCTAAAAATTTAAACATATTTTTTTTTTAAATATTGTGAATTATTAGCGTTGTCGCATCACATTCAATTTCAACATATTTTAATTAAAGAAGAATTGTTGAAATTTCGGTTAAACCGGAACCAAATATAGAATTATTTTTATTTTTTCTCAATTACAAGTTTTTTTTCAAGGTTGATAGTATTTCGGATTATTAGAAACTTTCGATATTTATCATTAGTGTGGAGTTTTATCGAAGTTGCTCCAAAGTTTAGTTTAAGTTTTCTAAGAGTTTCGACACTTGACGAGCGGTCTTTGATCTTTCCCATAACATTTTTATAGCTTTGATAATATGGAAATTTTCTGAAAATTAAGATACTGAACAGTTTTGGGTGTACGTAAGTTTCAATTTCGGTTAAACCGGTTAATTTTGCTTGAAATAAATTAAATGAACGTGACACCTATAATTGACAAATAACGCAACAAAGATTAACGATCGAGTTACTCATTCTACATCAATAAAATAATGCAACGATTGATTTATAGCTCTTTTCAATCACGATTGGATTGAATTCAGTTCCGTTTTTGAGTCCACAGTTTCAATTAAATGCATAGGATCGATGGTTGGAATTTGCATCGTTTTTTCTATTTTTTTTTTTTTGTTATTGTTTTTGCATCGACCTGACTGATGATAAAAAAAAAAATTAACACAGAACCGAGTCAGTATCAAACGGGGCCTTCCTCTTCTCGAAAACCCCCCCGGATCTATTTCACGGGTGCGTGGTCTTTCGCACCGACGTTTTTGCGGTGCGACCGCCGTTATTACGGGGGGCATTATATCATGATCGCAGGAGGCCATGATACGGGGCGCTCTCTAATCCCAAAACAGTGGGACAGGTGGTGGCGGCGGTGCGGTCCGGGGGTATCGGGTTCTAATCCCCGTTGTCATCCCGGCAGGCCGTGACAAGCCGCTGCCGACCGCGATACCCCGGTCCTGAATGAGAGATCGCTCGCCCAGAAAAATCTGTTTGACACCCGACACAATGGACCTTAGGACCACACGCGTTTTTCTTCTCGCAAAATCACCAAATCCACACCTTACGGGGCGCGAACGAAAAGTTTCATTACCACGTGGTGACGTCGCGACAATCGCATAGGTGCGTGAACGTCAAAATCGGTTGATTGGTTGTCGAACGTCACGACGATTTGATTTCCTATCGAAATTCGTTTCTTTATAGTTCGATTGGTCGTCAACGATCACGTGGTTGTTTCGTGCCGGTCCGATTGGTCGTCGATCGTCACGTGTCGCTTCGCGACCGTTTGTTTCTTCGTCGAAAGTCACGTGACGCACAATCAAAATTTGATTGGTTACCGAAGGTCAGGTGGTCGCGTCGTCACAGTTTGATTGGTCGTCGAACGTCGTTTGCTCTTAATTGGTCATCGATGATCACGTGGTGCGACGGATGTCGTTTTGATCGCTTGTGCGGCTGTTTGGTGACGTGTTGTCGCTCGAGCCGTTTCTGTTTGGGAACGGGAAAGGCGGCGGCGGTGGGACGGGAAGAGATTCGGGAATCGTGCCGCCTCCGCCCGTTCGTATAGATTGGTTTTCGTGTGGGTTAATCGAAAAACGAAAGGCTTTGGTCACGTCAGACACACTTGCCGCGTTTCTTGACTATTCCGGGATCTCGTGTTATACACCCCGAAGTAACGTCAGTGGCACGTGACTGGGTTCACACGTACGAACGGAATTCGCAAAGAGAAAGAGAAACGTTTTCGTGACGATGTGTGTTTGTTTTTTTTTATACTGTTATAAGTAAATTCCTGTTGGTATTGAATTAATTGGAAAAATTATGATGGACGAGAGTGGTGGTAGCGGTAAGGGTGGTGGATTTACCCTTCGCGTTTGTCACCCCTAATTCAAACAATAGCCCGCAAATCTACCGATTCGTTTTTATCACCCACATAAATGTAACGTGATAGTTTTTTTTATGGGTAAGAGTGCCGGCTGTCCTGCATTTGTTACCATTATCATTTATAGTGAGATTTCGACACGTGTCAGAAATGTTTTATGAGTGATATCTACAGGACGACGTGGCTGAGATAACGAATAGATGTCTGGACCATGGTTTTTTCCTCTTCTTTGTATCACTGAAATTATTTTTTTCTCTAGGAAGAAAAAACAAAAAGAATATCTCTCGTAACTTATTTTGTTTAGGTATAAGAATAGAAGAATAAAACGAAATTCATGTTTCTTCTTCAGGTAGCAAATTTTCTATTTTCTTAACACATTTTCATAATTTTTCTATAGATCTATATATCTTTCCCAAATTCTTCTCCATCTTTTTCTTTCATTGAAGATTCGATACTTTCGTGTTGTCCAAAATTATTTTTTGTTCTTCTTTCTCTAACTATCCAACCCTTGTCCGTTCTCCGTTTTAGTTTAATTTTCTAATATTTCTAATTTTTTTTTCTACCTCACAACCAAACTTTCTCTTTCGTGTCATTATTGTCAATTATGATTTCTATTTTACGTTTTCAATTTTTTTAATTTGTAAAAAATAACTCGAAGATTATTTTTGAGTTTTGATTCGACTCGTTGGAAATAATTTTTCAACTTTGCACGCGATTTTTGAAAAAATGCGCAAAAAGATTAAAACAGTTGATTACGACATCGGCAATTACTCGAACCCATAATTAACATATCGACTTGAACGTGTACGATGGTGGGTTGTTTATTTTGATTACCATCGTCCGCGTTGTCGAGCAGTTAACCACCAGTTTTCTGACGTTAATAAATCAATTTCGCGTAAATTACCGTAAATTTCTTCACGTTACATATTAGTTAACGACGACGACGAGTAGCGCCATTAATTTTTGAAAAAACACTTTTGTCTGTTTTTTTTTTACATAAACTGCATAAATGCAGATCATTTATATCATTGATGCATTGAGCCACGAAAACGTGTTGTTCGGGTCGTTGTTGGAGAGATTTAGTTTTGACGATGCGTCGGATGAAACGAGTCTGATTTAAATGTCCCAACTGACCATTTAATGGCCGTTTTAACCGTCCCAGATTATTTTAATTACGCAATAAATACGGGAGGTCATTAAAAATACATGTGTTGACCACTTTGCGGGAACGCGGGAGGGCGGACGCGGTTTGACAGATTAACCTGACGCCCGGAACACTCAATTTTCGAAACGAAACGTTCCAAATGCGACAATCGTCCAACGATTTCCTCAATCAAAAACGGAAATAAGTTGGTCCAATAAACAGCAACGTAGAAGGGCGAGATGCGATAATGAAAACATTTTTTTTCTACACTTTAGTTGTTTGTCTCTTTTAATAGTTTTTTCTGTTGATTGTTTTCTAAGCAAAATAGTGGCAATGGAAAGTAAAAAGATTTTTGAAATGTTCCTAATTAAGTTGAAGTAACCAAAAACAAACCAGAAGAACGAGATGAGATAGCAGAAACATCTTTTCTACACTTTTTGTTGCTTTTCTTGGCAGTTTTTTTAATTTATTTTTTTCTAAGCAAAGTAAACGGGGAGGGAGGTAAATGAATTTTTGAAATATTTTTATTAAGTTGAAGTAATCAAAAATAATTCAGAAGAGTAAGATGTGATAACAAAAAGCATTTTTGCCTACACTTTTTTATTGCTTTCTTTGCCAGTTTTTTCAATTTATTTTTTCTAAGTAAAGTAGACGGGAAAAAAGTTTGGATTAGCCAAAAATAATCCAGCAGAGCGAGATGAGATAACAGAAACATTTTTTTCTACACTTTTTGCTTACTTTTCTTGTCAGTTTTTAATTTATTTCTTTCTAAGCAAGGTAGGCGGGGAAAAAAGTAAAAAGACTTTCGAAGTGTCCCTAATTAAGTTGGAATAACCAAAAGTAATCCAGAAAAACGATATGTGATAACAAAAACATTTTTTTCTACACTTTTTGCTTACTATTCTTGGCAGTCTTTTCAATTTATTTTTTTTATAAGCAAAGTAGACAGGAAGGAAAGTAAAAAGATTGTCGAAAGGTTCCTAATTAAGTTGGACTAGCGAAAAATAATCCAGAAGAGCGAGATGTGATAACAAAAACATTTTTTTCTATACCTTTTACTTACTTTTCTTGGCAGTTTTTTCAATTTGTTTTTTCTAAGCAAAGTAGACAGGAAGGAAAGCAAAAAGATTGTCGAAAGGTTCCTAATTAAGTTGGACTAACGAAAAATAATCCAGAAGAGGGAGATGTGATAACAAAAACATTTTTTTCTACACCCTTTGCTTGCTTTTCTTGGCAGCTTTTTTAAAATTTTTTTCTTCTAAGCAAAGTAGACGGGAAGGAAATTAAAAAGATTTTTGAGATGTCCCTAATTAAGTTCGAGTAGCCAAAAATAATTCAGAAATTCGAGATGTGATAACAAAAACATTTTTTTTACACTTTTTGTTTGTTTTTCATTGCTGTTTTTTCAATTTATTTTTTCCAAGCAAAGTAGACGGGAAGTAAATTAAAACGATTTTTGAAATGTTCGTAATTAAGTTCGAGTAACCAAAAATAATTCAGAGAACCGAGTCGTGATAACAGAAACATTTTTTTTGTTACACCTTTTGCTTGCTTTTCTTGGCAGTTTTTTTAAAATTTATTTCTTCTAAGTAGACGGGAAGGAAATTAAAAAGATTTTTGAGATGTCCCCAATTAAGTTCGAGTAACCTAAAATAATCCAGAAAAACGATATGTGATAACAAAAACATTTTTTTCTACACTTTTTGGTATTTTTCTTGGCAGTTTTTTCAATTAATTTTTTTCTAAGCAAAGTAAACGGCAAGGAAAGTAAAAGGATTTTCGAAATGTCCCTAATTAAGTTCGAGTAACCAAAAGTAATCCAGAAAAGCGAGATGTGATAACAAAAACATTATTTTCTACACTTTTTGGTTACTTTTCTTAGCAGTTTTTGCAATTAATTTTTTTCTAAGTAAAGTAAACGGCAAGGAAAGTAAAAGGATTTTCGAAATGTCCCTAATTAAGTTCGAGTAACCAAAAGTAATCCAGAAAAGCGAGATGTGATAACAAAAACATTTTTTTCTACACTTTTTGGTTACTTTTCCTGGCAGTTTTTTCAATAATTTTTTTTTTATGCTAAGTAGTTGAGTAGGAAAATAAAAAGATTTCCAAATGTCCCTAATTAAGTTGGAGTAACAAAAAATAATCCAGAAGAGCGAGATGTAATAACAAAAACATTTTTTCCTACAATTTTTGGTTGCTTTTCGTGGCAGTTTTTTCAATTTATTTTTATCTAAGCAAAGTAGACGGGAAGGGAAATTAGAAAGATTTTTGAAATGTCCGTAATTAAGTTCAAGTAACCAAAAGTAATCAAGAAAAGCGAGTTATGATAACAAAAACATTTTTTTCTACAATTTTTGCTTACTTTTCTTGTCACTTTATAATTTATTTTTTTCTAAGCAAGGTAGGCGGGGAAGAAAGTAAAAAGACTTTCGAAATGTCCTTAATTAAGTTGGAATAACCAAAAGTAATCAAGAAAGGCAGTTATGATAACAAAAACATTTTTTTCTACACATTTTGCTCACTTTTCTTGGCGGTTTTTTCAATTTATTTTTTCTAAGCAAAGTAGACGGGAAGGAAAGTAAAAAGATTTTCGAAAGGTTCCTAATTAAGTTGGACTAACAAAAAATAATCCAGAAGAGCGAGATGTGATAACAAAAACATTTTTCTCTACACCTTTTGCTTGCTTTTCTTGGCAGTTTTTTTAAAATTTATTTTTTCTAAGCAAGTACACGGAAAGGAAATTAGAAAGATTTTTGAAATGTCCATAATTAAGTTGGAACAAAATATTATTTTCTACACTTTTTGGTTACTTTTCTTGGCAGTTTTTGCAATTAATTTTTTTCTAAGCAAAGTAAACGGAATGGAAAGTAAAAGGATTTTCGAAATGTCCCTAATTAAGTTGGAACAACCAAAAATAATTCAGAAAAGCGAGATGTGATAACAAAAACATTTTTTTCTACACTTTTTGATTAGTTTTGTTGACATTTTTTTCAATTTATTTTTCTAAGCAAAGTGGACGGGAAGGAAAGTAAAAAGTTTTTCTAAATGTCTCTAATTAATTTGGAGTAACCAAAAACAATCCAGAAGAGCGAGGTGTGATAACAAAAACATTTTTTCCTGCAGTAGTTGTTGGCTTTTCTTGGCAGTATTCTCAATTAATTTTTTTTTAAGCAAAGTAGATGGGGAGGAAAATATTTTTTTTCTAGAAATGTCCCTGATTAAGTTGGAATAACCAAAAATTATCCAGAAGAGCGGGATGTGATAACAAGAACATTTTTTTCTACACTTTCTATTTGTTTTTTGGCAGTTTTTCCAATTGATTTCTTTCTAAGCAAAGTAGACGGGGAGGGAACAATTTTTTTTCCGAAATGCCCCTAATTAAATTGGAACAACCAAAAATAATTCAGAAGCGCGGAATGTGATACCCAAAATATTTTTTCCACATTTTATCGTTTGTTTTCCTTGGCAGTTTCTTGTTATAATTCTTTACTAAGCAAAATAGTCGGGAAGGAAAATAATTTTTTTTAAAAATATTCCTAATGGTGTTGGTGCTAGAAGTAATAACGCTGAAGAGCGAGATGTGATAATGAAAACATTTTGGCAACAAGTTTTTTCTCGATGCCCTCGACAGTTTCTTCCATCGATTTTTCAAGTCCCAAAAAAAATCGAAAAGATTTTTGCAACGTTCCCCGTATATGGAGCGGTTTCCTCAATGATCCGTTTGCCCCCTTATGTGGAACTACCGGTTCGCTACCCCCGAACCCACAAGTCTCTTCTTCATCCCCGTCCGGATTGATGGGTTGTTTTGTTGTGTACCTGCGGATTATCGCCGCTATTCTCGCCCTCCAAACAAGATTAAAATGAACAGTCGATTTGTCCGGCCATTTCACAGACATACCAACACCGTAACCGAATAACAATAACAATTTTATGTATGTGTGTGTGTATACGTCTTTAATTCTTCACCTCAACTACCCTCCCAATCGAACAACAAAAAACTTTTCGACGACACGATTTTTCTTTTTCCACCTATCAGTTTCGTTGTTCCTTCTTTTTACCCTCGATGTCGCTGTTTTACTGAACCTATCGTCAAACAAGAATTGAGAATTCTGTTGACGGAACACAAAGTAAACTGCGATGATGATGATGGCGTAAGGTTTCGCAAATACCGGCTCGGTTCTATTTAAATATTTATGGCTTCTCCAATTACACTCGAGAGTTGTATTGTGTGTTGGCCCGGGTTTTGATGATGGTGGCGTGTGTGTCTCCGGTGTACGGTGGCGATGATGTTGCCGCGCACGGCGTTTTTGGATGATGTTGACATTGTCGCGGCCATACACACACACACACAATCTCTCCAACTCTGGTGGCACGTGTGATTGTTCGATTGCGACGCCCCGGCCTTAAACCGGATCTGTTTGTAGTGATCAGGAAGGGAAATAGAGGGACGTGCCGGATCAACCGCTTTCCGGGCCGGAGGCGGTGGTGGAGGCGGCGAAGTTTGTCGCGATTGAAAAGCGTACTGTTTGGACGATTAAATAAAAACTTTTGGTTCTCTTTGGTATCTTTGAAATATTTTCTAGAAGAAGATGGAACCGTTTCTATCACACAGGGAAAAGCAAATAGATGAAGAAAAGCAGCGGCAGAACGCGTTTAGTTCAGTATGCGGTCCGCATTTTCCGACTTTGGTCAACGATTAACGATGAATTGGGAATCGGATGATTTTTCGCAATGGAGGCATGGTACAAATGGCCGTTTGAATAGTTCAAGGATTACCTAAAGATTCACCCCTGTGATTTTGAAACAGTTACAACGTCAAATAGAGTTTTAACAAGTAAAAACCATTTTAACGTAGATTCAGATAAACGATTTACAAGAAAATGCGGGCTAAGTGCTAAACATAGTGATTTTCCGGAATGCCCATATGGTAGAAATAAGTAATAAGAGTGTTTGGAAATAACATAACGTTCAATCTCTACAATTATGAAAGAAGTACAATTGAACATAAAACTTTTATTGTGGATAAACAAAAAAATGTTTGGTAGAGGGTTTGAAATGGTAATTTTTCAAAATGTACATATGACAAAAACAACTATGCTAACACTTGCAAGATAACTTAGTGGTTAATCCCTACGATTTTGGAAAAAATACGACAATTTTCTGGCTGAAGAAACTCTGTCTTTTCTACTAGTGTTGGAGATCTGCCATATTGATTCTTGAATAGTTGAAAATTTTCGAGCAAATTTTACTAAAATTAATAATGGAAGCAACGCACTTTTATCCACACTCATTATTAATTGTCAAAATGGAAAAAGTAACAATTTGTCGTTACCTACAAAAAAATGGCGAATAAAACAGTTTCAAACTTGCCAAATCAAATAATTATTAACTTTGGTCAAACGCAGCAACAGAACGCATTTAGTTCAGTATGCGGTCCGCACTGTCTGACTTTGGTCGACGATTAACGATGAATTGGGATTTGGATGATTAAGAATAGTGATTTTCCGCAATGGAGACGTGACGCAAAGATCACTTCACAAGAGATTCTTGTAATTTTGATATAATTACAATTTGAAGTAAAGTTTTAAGTCAAATATTAATTGTGAAAGGGAGTTCGAAGATTTAAGCCGGTTGCATTTCTAAAAGTACAAGAGGAAAAATTATTCTGAGAGGCTTATGTGATGATATTGGAGGTTCAACATAATAATTTCTTGGAAAGTCTTTAGAGTCTTAATTATAATATGACTCCGCAAAGGTCTCGTGCGATTTTAAACAACTACAATGATTCTAATTAACAATAAGCGATACAATAAGAATTGGAAGGATCAAAACATTAATTGTTTAATGATATAATTGGTAGAAATAATTATGGGAGTAACTTTGATTCTTAATATATCATTTTTACAATTTTAAAATAGTTACAAAAGTAAATAGAGCAACAATCTACTGAGTATTCATGAAATAAATTTCAAATATTTAAGCTGGCAATTTTTCAAAATGTACTTGTGACAGAAATGAACACGAAAATATCTGCGAAACGACCTAGTAGGCGTTTGTTGTAATTTTGAAGCAACTACAATGGCAAATAAAATTTTAATGAGTTTAAAGAAAATTGATCAAAGTGTTGGCAATTCAAGGTGGTCGTTGCCAGTGGGCAAAAATACCTAAAAAGTCCTATCATGTAATTTCTGCAATATAAATAATAATTAAAACAAAACTTTTATTACGGATTAACAAAAAAAATAATGTTGTAGGATTCAAAGTCGTAATTGTTTAAAATGTAGCCACAGCAAGAAGAACTGCGACAACACTTGCAAGGTTACTTAGGATACAATCCCTACGATTTTGAAGAAAATTCAACGGTTAATAACAATTTAATCGACAATTAAAAATAAAATAATTGCTGTGGAGAAGTAAATCTTCTTAAATCACTCTCTAGATTGATAAGAATGCATTGTTGAACCAATAAAAGTTGAAAATTCAATTGGAAATAAAAGTTTATTTAGGGATTAACAAGAAAACTACTGTTGAAGTGTTCAGATCGTAATTGTTCAAAATGTACTTAGAGCCAAAATAACTATGACAACACTTGCAAGGTGACTTAGTATGCAATTCCTACGATTTTGAAGAAAATATAATGATTAATAATAATTTAATCGACAATTAAAAATAAAATTGTTGCTGTACAGAAGTAGATCTTCTTAAATTACTCTATAGAATGACAAAAATCTATCGTTGAAGCAATAAAACTTGAAAATACAATTAGAAATAATATTTTAATTACGGATTAATACAGAAATTGGTGTTGGAGGGTTCAAAATCGTAATTGTTGAAAATGTGCTTAGAGCAAAAATAACTATAACAAGGTAACTTAGTATGCAATTCCTACGATTTTGATGGAAATTCAACGGTTAATAACAATTTAATCGACAATTAAAAATAAAATAATTGGTGTACAGAATCAAATCTTGTTAAAGCACCCTCTAGAGGGACAAAAATCTATTGTTGAAGCAATACAAGTTAAGAATGCAATTAAAAATAAAACCTTATTTACGAATTAACAAGAAATTAGTGTTGGAGGGTTCAAAATCGTAATTGTTGAAAATGTGCTTAGAGCAAAAATAACTATAACAAGGTAACTTAGTATGCAATTCCTACGATTTTGATGGAAATTCAACGGTTAATAACAATTTAATCGACAATTAAAAATAAAATAATTGGTGTACAGAATCAAATCTTGTTAAAGCACCCTCTAGAGTGACAAAAATCTATTGTTGAAGCAATACAAGTTAAGAATGCAATTAAAAATAAAACCTTATTTACGGATTAATAAGAAATTAGTGTTGGAGGGTTCAAAATCGTAATTGTTCAAAATGTACTTAGAACAAAAATTACTACTACAACACTTGCAAGGTAATCTAGCATACAATCCCTACGATTTTGAAACAAATATAGCCATTAATAATAATTTAATGGACATTTAAGAATGAAATAATTGCTGTAGAGAAGTAAATCTTCTTAAATCACCCTCTAGAGTGACAAGAATTCATTCTTGAACCAATAAAAGTTGAAAATACAATTGGAAATAAAACTTTAGTTACGGATTAACAAAAGACTAGTGTTAGAGGGTTTAAATCGTAATTGTTCAAGATGTACTTAGAGCAAAAATAACTACGGCAACACTTGCAAGGTGACTTAGTATACAATCCCTACGATTTTGAAACAAATATAGCGATTAATAATAATTTAATGGACATTTAAGAATGAAATAATTGCTGTAGAGAAGTAAATCTTCTTAAATCATCCTCTAGAGTGACAAGAATTCATTGTTGAACCAATAAAAGTTGAACATGCAATTGGAAATAAAACTTTAGTTACGGATTAACAAAAAACTAGTGTTAGAGGGTTTAAATCGTAATTGTTCAAAATGTACTTAGAGAAAAAATAACTATGGCAACACTTGCAAGGTGACTTAGTATACAATCCCTACGATTTTGAAGGAAATATAATGATTAATAATAATTTAATCGACAATTAAAAATAAAATTGTTGCTGTAGAGAAGTAGATCTTCTTAAATCACTCTTTAGAATGACAAAAATTTATCGTTATAGCAATAAAACTTGAAAATACATTTGGAAGGGAAATTTTAGTTACGGATTAACAAAAAAATTGGTGTTGGAGGGTTCAAAATCGTAATTATTGAAAATGTACTTAGAGCAAAAATATCTATAGCAACACTTGCAAGGTAACTTAGTATGCAATTCCTACGATTTTGATAAAAATTCAACGGTTAATAATAATTTAATCGACAATTAAAAATAAAATAATTGGTGTACAGAATCAAATTTTGTTAAAGCACCCTCTAGAGTGACAAAAATCTATTATTGAAGCAATACAAGTTAAGAATACAATTAAAAATAAAACGTTAGTTACGGATTAACAAAAAACTAGTGTTGGAGGGTTTAAATCGTAATTGTTCAAAATGTACTTAGAGCAAAAATAACTATGGCAACACTTGCAAGGTAACTTAGTATGGAATCCTTACGATGTTGAACGAAATATAACGATTAATAATAATTTAATCGACAATTAAAAATAAAATAGTTGCTGTTGAGAAGTTAATCTTCTTAAATCATTCTCTACAATGACAAAAATCTATCATTGAAGCAATAAAAGTTGAAAATACAATTGGAAATAAAATTTTAGCTACGGATTAACAAGAAAATTAGTGTTGGAGGGTTGAAATCATAATTGTTCAAAACGTACTTAAAGCAAAAATATCTATGGCAACACTTGCAAGGTAACTTAGTATGCAATCCCTACTATTTTGATGGAAATTCAACGGTTAATAACAATGTAATGGACAATTAAAAATAAAATAATTGGTGTACAGAATCAAATCTTGTTAAAGCACCTTCTAGAGTAACAAGAATCTATTCTTGAAGCAATAAAAGTTAAGAATACAATGAAAAACAAAACTTTAGTTACGGATTAACAAGAAATATTGTTTGAGGGTTCAAAATCGTAATTGTTCAAAATGTACTTAGAACAAAAATTTCTACTACAACACTTGCAAGGTAACCTAGTATACATTCTTTTTTGAAACAAATATAATTTTGATTTTTAAACAAATATATCGATTAATAATAATTTAATCGGCATTTAAAAATGAAATAAATTCTGTGGAGAAGTAAATCTTCTTAAATCACTCTCTAGAGTGACAAGAATTCATCATTGAACTAATAAAAGTTGAAAATACAATTGGAAATTAAAGTTTGGTTACGGATTAACAGAAGACTAGTGTTGGAGGGTTTAAATCGTAATGGTTCAAAATGTACTTAGACCAAAAATAACTATGGCAATACTTGCAAGGTAACTTATTATGAAATCCCTACGATTTTGAAGAAAACATACTGATTAATAACAATTTAATCAACAATAAAAATAAACTAGTTGCTGTAGAGAAGTACATCTTCTTAAATTATCCTTTAGAATGACAAAAATCTATCGTTAAAGCAATATAAGTTAAGAATACAATTAAAAATAAAATTTTGGTTACAGATTAACAAAAAGATAGTGTTGGAAGGTTTAAAATCGTTATTGTTCAAAATGTACTTAGAACAAAAATAACTAACGCAACCGTTTCAAGGTAGCTTAGTAGACAATCCCTACAATTTTAAAACAAATATATCGATTAATAATAATTTAATCGACAATTAAAAATAAAATTATTGCTGTATTCTTAAATATCTTTCTAGAATGACAAAAATCTATTGTTGAGGCAATATAAGTTAAGAATACAATTAAAAATTAAACTTTAGTTACGGATTAACAAAAAAATAGTGTTGGAGGTTTCAAAATCGTTATTGTTCAAAATGTACTTAGAACAAAAATAACTAACGCAACAGTTTCAAGGTAGCTTAGTAGACAATCCCTACAATTTTAAAACAAATATATCGATTAATAATAACTTAATCGACAATTAAAAATAAAATTATTGTTGTATTCTTAAATATCTTTCTAGAATGACAAAAATCTATTGTTGAAGCAATATAAGTTAAGAATACAATTAAAAATTAAACTTTAGTTACGGATTAACAAAAAAATAGTGTTGGAGGGTTCAAAATCGTTATTGTTCAAAATGTACTTAGAACAAAAATAACTATGCCATCACTTGCAAGGTAGCCTAACATACAATCCCTACGATTTTGAAACAAATATAACAATTAATAATAATTTAATCGACAATTAAAAATAAAATTATTGCTGTAGAGAAGCAAATCTTCTTAAATATCGCTCTAGAATGACCAAAATCTACTGTTGAAACAATAAAAAATACTTGTCGTTAAGACTATTAATTCTGAGTGATTGTTACAGTAACGTTGTAGTGATTTACAAACAATTCGGTGATGGTACTGACGTACCTTTAGTCACACACATTTTCGTTTTCTGTAGAAATCGGCTGTAACTTTAGCCACAACTCTTGTATCATCTTAAATCACACTTCAACTTATTAAAAAAAATGGTCGGTGAAATTAATTGTCTACATGCTTCCTATTTTCTGGCTCGCTCATGCTACTCAAGCGATTTACACAGGAACTGGCCGGAAGCTTGAATTTCTTCCCAATTCCTCCCATTCTACGATTTCCTCGTTCGACTGTCGAAACTTCTACGACGCCGTCCACTCCAAAAGTTTCAATACTTGTCCGTGACTGGTCCGTGCAGACTTCGAAAATCTGCGGTTGAGACACCCCATCACCACCACCACACTGCAGCCACCGGACGAATCGTCCTTTAAACAAAGCGAAATTGAACCCCGGCAGCGGCCCGTTTTAAGCCGTTCCAGAAGCGGGACAGGGAGTGGACGGGAAAGCTTAAATTCCCGGCTTATTGACTGTCAACGGGGTTTTAACCCTTTCCGCGCCGCCAACTGTGCGAATTTACATCCGAAGCCGCCGCCGCCGCCGCCCATCGTTCGACTTGACGAATTTAAAACAATTTTGCGAAAGAATCACCGAACACGCAGCGCGATCATTAAGGTACATGAATAATGAAGACGACGAGGAATTACTTTAATATTCCCGAAGGAGGCGGCGGTGCGCGGTCTCGAACAAAGACGCGCGCCCCTGAATTATTCAGGGGCGCACGCAAAAAATTAATTCGACAATAATTGTTTTAGAACTTTTTTTTTTTTTTTTAACAGTTTTGTTCGTGGCGAATTTTTACGGCACGGCACTGGCGATAAGGCGTGCTAGATATAAGTCGCGTTGTTTATCGTCCGCTTTTAATAATGTAACTCGGACACTTAAAGGCTTTATAGCCCTAAATAAACTTCTTGATATGTAGCTGCCAGAATTAAAAGCGACTTTACAGCCTCTCCCATAAACCGCGCGTTTAAATTCAACGTAACTACGTAACTGATAGAAAATCGTAGCTCTTTACGTTTCCGGACCACCCTGTATTAATTGAAGTCGGTCCCAGCGTTCGTCTGTGCGGACCCGCAGCTGCGATTGAATGGAATAAATGAAAAATAAGACGAAACAAAAAAAAAATTACGAACGCCGCCTCACGACTCGCGGGGGCGGCGGCGGCGGCAAGGAGAGAACGTTCGGTTTCTCTTCCCCCTTTCGTCTCTGTGTCGGCGTCGGCGTCGCAGTCGGCGGCGTACAACTTGACGTCACAAAAATCAATTTTCCCTGAGAATTTTCTCATCCAATCAGACGACGGCGGCGGCGTCTGAAGAAATCGCTCGAGGAGATGGCCGCACACTTTTTATTCCCGTTATGGACTGCAAAAAGAAAATATTCCCACAGCCCTCTTTATGGGGAACGGCGGGTTCTGTTGCGGGGCGGTCGTTGAGGAGGAAGAGGGAAGGAAAGTTAGCGGAGAAACGCGGGAGGGCTAATGGCTAAGAAAATACTCCGGGGCGAGTTCGGAATTAATTCCGGGAGTCGCATCGAAAACGAACCCGGATAAATTGCCTCCCACACGACGGTTTAATGTTTGCACACAATAATATACCGGGTGTCGCGAAATTATTTTTTAATTATCCAATTAATTCATCCTAGAGGGTTAAGGAAAAAAAATTTGCTGGGTGGTAAATTTGAAACGGTTGGTGGCGGGTTGCTTTAGTTTTTTTTTTGTTTTTTTTTTTGGTAGAAGTTGCAGGTTGCACTTGTAATCGGCCGTGAAACCGATCGCGGTTGATTCTGCGAAAGCGCGCAATTCGGTTTTTCCAATGCGGAAAGTCGTCGTAATGCAATTAGGCTTAATGGAATTTGCTTTTACGACCACAAAGCGCATCCTAGGATAGCTGAAGCCGGCGCTTTTGAACCAAGAAAACAATGAAAATGCTGCGGAGGTCTGGTCGGGGTCGGAATGTCGCGCATTTCTGCCCGCCAGCGATTATTTCTCACATCGTCGGGTCTTTGACGTTTTTGTTGCAATTTACTTAAATCAACTTTCGAACCGTTGCGAATTATCAACTTTAGTCACCAGGAACGTGCAGAACAACGGAAGTTATATCGTAGATGTAACGACTAGAAAAAAAATTCGGACGAAATCGCAAAAATTAAAAAAAATAGGTCGGTGCCGGCCAATTTTTTAGTGAAAATAAAAGTTTTGTACCGTTGCGAATTATCCACTTTAATCACGAAAAACGTGCATGAGTACCGAATTTATATAGTAGATGGAGCGGTTCCAAAAAAAAAAAAAAACGGGCAAAATCGCAAAAATTAAAAAAATATAGGTCGGTACCGGCCAATTTTTGACTGAAAATAGGCTTTGAGAATCATGTAAGTTTTAGGAATTTTGTGCTAAATATAATCAGATCATGTCGAGAACTTTTACGAAATAAAATTGTACGAATCGGGGGAAAAAATAATTAATATTAGGTCGGTACCGGCCAGATTTTGTAAAACTTGAAAGTATTTTATATTAAATCTGTCGAGATTAAGTCCGGAAACTCGGTGAAATAAAATTGTGAGACTAAAAGCTCGAAAGTTGAAAAAACGTTTAGGTCGGTGCCGGCTAATTTCAGTGAAAGTGGCTATGGTTTAGGGAACAATTAAACTCTAGATATTTTATGTTAAATTTAACATCAGGGATTCCCCGAAACTAAATGGTGAGACCCATAAGAACCATGGAACTGGTGCAGTGTTTGAGGTAAATTTATTGAAATTAATTTTAGAACAACGAAATTTTTTGATATAGAGGAGGACGAGAAAAAATGAGGAATTTTTTTTATTATATAAAATTTTGAGATACAGTTGAGTACCTGAGTAATATTTAAAATTGAGAAATAATTTAGAAGAATGTTAACGTCAATGACGCAGAGTCTGCAAGATCTTGTGCTATAGATGAGGGACTAGAGTTTTTTTGATTATGAAAATAATTGAGAAACATGAGGAGTACCTAAAGCAGTACTCGTTTACACAATAAAACAATTGGAATTAAAGAAGAACTTAGATCAATGTTTATGTCAATGATGTAAAATAAATAAAATTTTGTGCTATAGATGAGGATGATTGAAGGACTAGAATCTTTTTTGTTATCAAAATTTTTGGAAATAACGATGAGTACCTAATTAGTATATGGTTAAAAATTGAATGAACTAAGATAGAGAAATAACCCAGAGGAATGTTAAGGTCAATGATCTAAAGTAAAAAAAAATTGTGCTACAGATGAAGATGAAGATGATAGAAAGATTAAACTGAAAATGAGTACCTAAAATGTACTCGTTTACAAAATAAAATAATGGAAATTATGGATTAATTTAGAAGAATGTTTACATCAATGATGTGGAATTAGCTAATTTTGTGCTACAGATGTAGATGAGAGAAGAAATATAATTTCCTGTATTAGCAATTTATTTAGAATCACAGCGAGTACTTAAGCGGTACTAGAGCAGTAGTAGCAGGACCTAGAAGAATGTTTACTTCAATGATACGAAATAGATGAAATCTTGTGCTACAGATGAAGATGATAGAAGGACGAAGCTAAGAATAAGTACCCAAAGAGTATTCGTTTGCAAAATAAAATAATGGAAACTATGGAATAACTTAGAAGGATGTTTACATCAATGATCTGAAATTAGCGAAATATTGTGCTACAGACGTAGATGAGAGAAGAAATATAATTTCTTGTATTAGCAATTTATTTAGAATCACAGCGAGTACTTAAGCGGTACTAGAGCAGTAGTAGCAGGACCTAGAAGAATGTTTACTTCAATGATACGAAATAGATGAAATCTTGTGCTACAGATGAAGATGATAGAAGGACGAAGCTAAGAATAAGTACCAAAAGAGTATTCGTTTGCAAAATAAAATAATGGAAACTATGGAATAACTTAGAAGGATGTTTACATCAATGATCTGGAATTAGCAAAATATTGTGCTACAGACGTAGATGAGAGAAGAAATATAATTTCTTGTATTAGAAATTTATTTAGAATCACAGCGAGTACTTAAGCGGTACTAGAGCGGTAGTAGCAGGACCTAGAAGAATGTTTATTTCAATGATACGAAATAGATGAAATCTTGTGCTATAGATGAAGATGATAGAAGGACGAAGATAAGAATAAGTACCCAAGGAGTATTCGTTTGCAAAATAAAATAATGGAAACTATGGATTAACTTAGAAGGATGTTTACATCAATGATCTGGAATTAGCAAAATATTGTGCTACAGACGTAGATGAGAGAAGAAATATAATTTCTTGTATTAGCAATTTATTTAGAATCACAGCGAGTAATTAAGCGGTACTAGAGCAGTAATAGCAGGACCTAGAAGAATGTTTACTTCAATGATACGAAATAAATAAAATCTTGTGGTACAGATGAAGATGACAGAAGGACGAACCTAAAAATAAGTACCTAAAGAGTACACGTTTACAAAATAGAATAATAACAACTATGGAATTACTTAGAAGGATGTTTACATCAATGATCTGGAATTAGCAAAATATTGTGCCACAGACGTAGATGAGAGAAGAAATATAATTTCTAGTATTAGCAATTTATTTAGAATCACAGCGAGTACTTAAGCGGTACTAGAGCAGTAGTAGCAGGACCTAGAAGAATGTTTACTTCAATGATACGAAATAGATGAAATCTTGTGCTACAGATGAAGATGATAGAAGGACGAAGCTAAGAATAAGTACCCAAAGATTATTCGTTTGCAAAATAAAATAATGGAAACTATGGAATAACTTAGAAGGATGTTTACATCAATGATCTGGAATTAGCGAAATATTGTTCTACAGACGTAGATGAGAGAAGAAATATAATTTCTTGTATTAGCAATTTATTTAGAATCACAGCGAGTACTTAAGCGGTACTAGAGCAGTAGTAGCAGGACCTAGAAGAATGTTTATTTCAATGATACGAGATAGATGAAATCTTGTGCTACAGATGAAGATGATAAAAGGACGAAGCTAAGAATAAGTACCCAAAGAGTATTCGTTTGCAAAATAAAATAATGGAAACTATGGAATAACTTAGAGGGATGTTTACATCAATGATCTGGAATTAGCGAAATATTGTGCTACAGACGTAGATGAGAGAAGAAATATAATTTCTTGTATTAGCAATTTATTTAGAATCACAGCGAGTACTTAAGCGGTACTAGAGCAGTAATAGCAGGACCTAGAAGAATGCTTACTTCAATGATACGAAATAGATGAAATCTTGTGCTCCAGATGAAGATGAAAGAAGGACGGAGCTAAGAATAAGTACCCAAACAGTATTCGTTTGCAAAATACAATAATGGAAACTATGGAATAACTTAGTAGGATGTTTACATCAATCATCTGGAATTAGCGAAATATTGTGCTACAGATGTAGATGAGAGAAGAAATATAATTTCTTGTATTAGCAATTTATTTAGAATCACAGCGAGTACTTAAGCGGTACTAGAGCAGTAATAGCAGGACCTAGAAGGATGTTTACTTCAATGATACGAAATAAATAAAATCTTGTGGTACAGATGAAGATGACAGAAGGATGAACCTGAAAATAAGTACCTAAAGAGTACACGTTTACAAAATAGAATAATAACAACTGTGGAATTACTTAGAATAATGTTTACATCAATGATCTGGAATTAGCGAAATCTTGTGTTACAGATGTAGATGAAAGAAGAACTAACATTTCTTGTATTAGCAATTTTTTTAGAGTCACAGCAAGTATTTAAGCAGCACTAGCAGTAGTAGCAGGATCTAAAAGAATGTTTACCTCAATGATGCGAAATAAATGGAATCTTGTGCTACAGATGAAGATGATAGAAGGATGAAACTGAAAATAAGTACCTAAATAGTACTCGTTTACAAAATAAAATAATGGAAATTATGGAATAACTTAGAAGAATGTTTACATCAATTATGTGAAATTAGCTAATTTTGTGCTACAGATGTAGATGAGAGAAGAACTATAATTTCTTGTATTAGCAATTTTTGTTTAAATGACAGCGAGTACTTGAGCGGTACTGAAGCAGTAGTAGCAGGACCTAGAAGAATGATTCAATGATTCGAAATACATGAAATCTTGTGCTACAGATGTAGATGAGAGAAAAACTAAAATTTCTTGTATTTGCAATTTTTCTTAGAATCACAGCGAGTACTTAAACAGTACTAGCAGTATTAGCAGGACCTAGAGGAATGTTTATCTCTTTGATACGAAATAGATGAAATCTTGTGCTACAGATGAAGATGATAGAAGGATGAAATTGAAAATAAGTACCTAAAGAGTACTCGTTTACAAAATAAAATAATGGAAAGTATGGAATAACTTAGAAGAATGTTTACATCAATTATGTGAAATTAGCGAAAAATTGTGCTATAGATGCAGATGATAGAATGACTAGAAAATCTTGTATTATAATTTTTTTTAGAATCATAGCAGTACTTAAGCAGTACTAGAGAAATACTACCAAAATCTAGAAGAGTGTAAGTCGATGATGCAAAATAAATGAAATTTTTTGCTACAAATGAAAATGATGGAAGAACTAGAATTTCTTTTGTTATCACAATTTTTGAATATTAGTACGAGCATTTATTTGTAGTACTCCTCAACATTATGATAGAACAAAAACTAATAAACCAACTGTGGTTAACATCAATGATACAGATGAAACTACAAGCAACTTTTGCTACAGATGTAGATGAGATGGGAACGAATGTTTTTCAAAGAACGAACGAGAAGCCATAGACAGAAATAATTGCTCTTTAGAGATTTTTAACTACTAGTCGCAAAATGAAGATCTTTTGAGAAAGGAGATGAGTACCTAAGCAGGAATTGACGAAATCTTGTGCAGCACGAGAAGATGCACGAAACGAAATTTAAGATACTTTCAACTGCGAGACAGAGCTTTGGGAATGAAAGTGAGGATCTAGTTGAACCATATAAAAGAACAGAAACGGAAGAATGTCGGCGATGCGGAGTTGTAATAATCGCTTCTTAGTTGTTCACTTGTTCATTATGAACGAAAGAGAATTAAAAACTATTGCTGCAGATGACAAAGAACGAAAACTCCTCAAAGTGGACCATCCAAAATTTCTATATTATCAAAAATTGTTGAAAATTCGGTTCAATACGTTTCAATTTCTTCTGAAAGAAAGTGAGAACCGTTATGGATACCCATACCAAGAGATGGAAGCAACTTCGATTGACTTAGTAACTCGTTTGCGTTCGACGTCCATCAAACGGATTCGATCTTCGAACGATCACGTCCATTGTTCATCACATGTAGGTTGGTAACTGGTCGTGGGTGCATATTATGTCGCGATGCGATAACGCAGTCGGATCGTTTCGTGGGCGCCCATCTCGATCATCACAACAGGTACCTGTAACCGGTGAGCCATTGGTCGTCGCAAAAGGTGTTAACTTCCATCGTCCTGCCTCCTGGCCTTATCTCCGACAACCACGAACGAAGGCCACCACCGGATTCCTTTCCCAGTTCAGATGACACGACCCGTTCTTCGGAACGTCATCCAACAACGGACCCATTCAAACATTCGCACCGCGTAAATCATCGATGGGGTCGTTCTCTAAACGAGATCTGTATCGTGTCGTTTCTTACACCCATCGTAGAAACGATCAGATAAATAATCGCGTCTTCTTTCCCTCTCTCTCTCTCTCGAAGTTCTCTTTTTCGTACCGTACAAGAATCGCGTTTTTTTGACGTGTTCTTTTCTCTCTACGTGTATGTGTGTTAAAAGCCGACGAGAACGGCTTTTTAACTGTTCGCTTCATCGGGGCAATCCGAGTGTGAGCCTTAAGAATGGTCGGCTGTGGGGGCTGAATTCGTTGCACCGTTTAATTGGAGCATATGCCCGTGTCATAGCTTGCTGGATTTATGGGTCCGGAATGACTCTACACTAATTTTACTTCGTTACGTTCCAACACGCCATTAATTTTTCTTCGGGACGACGCTCGCCATGAATTATGGAAGGGTCCTTCGAGCGCTTTTTTTCCACCTGTGTGTGTGTGTAGGTATATATCGCGATGCGAATAATTAAAAAGGACCGGGATCGAGAAGTCGGAGGGGTTTGTTGGAATGGCAAGCACGCCATACGGCAGACGTGCCAAACAAAACAACAAGAAGTGGGAAAAATGCAACTTCACCACAAACTAATTCCGAACGGAATTTTGTAGGGAAACTTTTTGTTTTTTTTTTTCGTTGTCGTGTCAGTTGCAAATCTGATTTTATTAACGATGGTGTTAAGGTTCGGTTTGGTAGTGAAAAGCTTTATTTTTGCTATTTGCTATAGGAATAACAAAATTTCTGTCTATTTCGGATTTTCTACTTTCGTTCTTCGTCTGCTCTTCAATTAACTCCAAATAATTGGTGTAATTAAAAAAAAAATCTAGAGCGACCGAGAAAAGAGTAATTCTGGTTGACTCTGCAATTTTGAATTTTGCTCTCCCGATGAGATCTCACTGATTGTAATAATTTTAGTGAGTTATTAATTTTTATTCTCGTTTGCTCCAAAGTTTTTGTTTTGTTCTCTATAAGATTTTCGTTTTCTTTTGCTTTAAAGTTTTCGTTTACTCTCGTTCCGAAGCTCTCTTACGTTCTAAAGTTCATGACTTCGTTTGCTCTAGAATTCTTGTTTGCTTTGAAGTTCACGTTCTTGTTTGCTCTAAAATTTTTGGCTCTTGTTCGCTCTAAAGTTTTTTCTTGTGTTTGCTAGAATTATTGTTCTCTTTAAAGTTGCCGTTTCTTCCAGAACTCTCGTTCTGATTTGCTCTAAACTTCTTGTTTTTGCTCGCTTTGGACTTTCTTTCCCTGTAAAATTCTGATTTACTCTGAAGTTTCTCTGTTTGCTTTCGCTTTTACTTTCTTTAAAATTTTACTCTTTTTAAAGTTCTTGTTCTGGTTTGTTCTCGAAATCATGTTTGCTTTGGAATTTTTGCTTAATCTAAAGACTTACTTCTCGTTTGCTATAAAATCTTTTTTTTCTATTTGCTCTAAAGTTCGTTTTCCTTTTAAAGCCTCACGGTAGAAGTCTCGTTCTTGTTTGACTCTAAAATTTTTGTTCTTACTTACTCTCTAAAATTCTCGCATTCCTTCTCTTTACAGTTTTTGTTCTTGTTTGTTCTAGATTTTTTGTTTGCTTTGAAGTTATCAATCTAAAGCCTCTTGCTAGACGTCTCAATCTTGTTTGCTCTGAAGTTCTCGTTTTTACTTCATTTCTAAAATTCTAAGTCTTCCTCTCTCTAAAGTTCTCATTCTTGTTTGCTTTGGAATTCTTGTTTGCTCTGAAATTTTCATTTGATCTCAAGTTTATTTTCTCATTTGCTATAAATAGAAATTCTCATTCGATCTAGAGTACATCTTCATTTTACAGCCTCACGGTAGAGGTCTCGTTTTTGTTTGACTGTAAAGTTTTTGTTCTTACTTACTCTCTAAAATTCTCGCTTTTCCTCTCTTTACAGTTCTTGTTCTTGTTTGTTCTAGGTTTCTTGTTTGCTTTGGAGTTCTCATTTGGTATAAAGCATTCTTTCTCATTCTAAAGCCTCTCGCTAGACGTCTCACTCTTGTTCGCTCTAAAGTTCTCGTTCTTACTTCATTTCTAAAATTCTAAGTCTTCCTCTTTCTAAAGTTCTCATTCTTGTTTGCTTTGGAATTCTTGTTTGCTCTGAAATTTTGGTTTGATCTTAAGTTTATTTTCTCATTTGTTATCAATAGAAACTTTCATTAGATCTACAGTTCATCTTTATCTTACAGCCTCACGGTAAATGTCTCATTCTTGTTTGACTCTAAAGTTTTTTGTTTTTGGTATAAAATTTTTTTTCTCATTCTAAAGCCTCTCGCTATACGTCTCAATCTTGTTCGCTCTAAGGTTCTCGTTGTTACTTTTGTTGTAAATTATGATTTTATTTTTCTCTTTAGTTCTCATTCTTGCTTGCGTTGGAATTCTTGTTTGATCTAAAGTTTTCTTTGTCGCTTGCTATAAAATCTTTTTTTCAACCGCTCTAATGTTTCTTATCTTTCTAAAATCTCATGCTAGAATTCTCATTCTTGTTTTCTCTAAAGTTCTCGTTCTTACTTTTTCTGTAAAATTTTTGTTGTCCCTCTCTATACAGTTTTCGTTCTTGTTTCTTCTGTAATTCTTGTTTGATCTAAAGTTCTCTTTGTAGTTTGCTATAAAATCTTTTTTTTCAACCGCTCTAATATTTCTTATTCTAAAATCTCATGCTACAATTCTCATTCCTGTTTTCTCTAAAGTTGTCGTTTTTATTTTTTTTGCAAAATTTTTGTTCTTCCTCTCTATACAGTTTTCGTTCTTGTTTCTTTTGTAATTCTTGTTTGATCCAAAGTTTTCTTTCTCGTTTGCTATAAAATCTTTATTGTTAATTCTAAGGTTTCGTTCTTACTTTTTCTCTAAAATATTATTTCTCCCTTTTGCTACAGTTTTCGTTCTTGTTTGTACTGAAATTTCTATTTTCTCTGAAATTTTTGTTTGATCTAATTTTTTTTGTTATAATATTTTCTTTTTCATTCGCTTATGTTTATTTTAAAGCCTTACGGTAAAGGTCTCATTCTTGTTTGACTCTAAAGTTTTCGTTCTTATTTATTCTCTAAAATTCTCGCTCTCTCTCTGTTTACAGTTTTTGTTCTTGTTTGCTTCGGAGTTCTCATTTGGTATTAAGTTTTCTCTCTCATTTTAAAGCTTCTCGCTATACGTTTCAATCTCGTTCGCTCTAAAGTTCTCATTCTTACTTCTTTTAAAAATTCTGATTTTATCCTCCTCTACAGTTCTTATTCTTGTTTGCTTTGGAATCCTTGTTTGATCTAAAGTTTTCTTTGTCGTTGGCTATAAATTTTTTTCTCAACCGCTCTAATGTTCCTTATCATTCTAAAATCTCATGCTAGAATTCTCATTCTTGTTTTCTCTAAAGATCTCGTTCTTACTTTTTCTGTAAAATTTTTGTCCTTTCTCTCTATACAGTTTTCGCTCTTGTCTGTTCTGTAATTCTTGTTTGATCTAAAGTTTTCTTTTTCTTTTACTATAAAATCTTTATTGTTAATTCTAAGGTTTCGTTCTTACTTTTTCTCTAAAATATTATTTCTCCCTTTTGCTACAGTTTTCGTTCTTGTTTGTACTGAAATTTCTATTTTCTTTGAAATTTTTGTTTGATCTAATTTTTTTTGTTATAATATTTTCTTTTTCATTCGCTTATGTTTATTTTAAAGCCTTACGGTAAAGGTCTCATTCTTGTTTGACTCTAAAGTTTTCGTTCTTATTTGTTTTCTAAAATTCTCGCTCTCTCTCTGTTTACAGTTTTTGTTCTTGTTTGCTTCGGAGTTCTCATTTGGTATTAAGTTTTCTCTCTCATTTTAAAGCTTCTTGCTATACGTCTCAATCTTGTTCGCTCTAAAGTTCTCATTCTTACTTCTTTTAAAAATTCTGATTTTATCTTTCTCTACAGTTCTTATTCTTGTTTGCTTTGGATTCCTTGTTTGATTTAAAGTTTTCTTTGTCGTTTGCTATAAAAAATTTTTTCAACCGCTCTAATGTTCCTTATTCTAAAATCTCATGCTAGAATTCTCATTCTTGTTTCTCTAAAGTTCTCGTCCTTACTTTTTCTGTAAAATTTTTGTTCTTTCTCTCTATACAGTTTTCGTTCTTGTCTGTTCTGTAATTCTTGTTTGATCTAAAGTTTTCTTTTTCGTTTACTATAAAATCTTTTTTGTTCATTCTAAGGTTTTTGTTCTTACTTTCTCTCTAAAATAGTATTTCTCCCTCTCGCTACAGCTTTCGTTCTTATTTGTACTGAAATTCTTATTTGCTCTGAAATTTTCATTTGATCTAATTTTTTTTGTTATAAAATTTTCTTTATCATTCGCTTTAAAGTTTGTCTTCATTTTAAAGCGTCACGGTAATGGTCTCATTCTTATTTGACTCTAAAGTTTTCGTTCTTACTTATTTTCTAAAATTCTCGCTTTCTCTCTGTTTACAATTTTTGTTCTAGTTAGTTCTAGATTTCTTGTTTGCTTTGGAGTTCTCATTTGGTATAAAATTTTCTCTCTCATTCTAAAGCCTCTCGCTAGACGTCTCAATCTTGTTTGCTCTAAAGTTCTCGTTCTTACCTTATTTCTAAAATTCTTGTTTTACCTCTTTACAGTTTTCATTCTTGTTTGTTTTGGAATTCTCGTTTGATCTAAAGTTTTTTTCTCGTTTGCTGTAGAGTAATTTTTTTCAATAGCTCTAAAGTTCCTTTTCTTTCTAAAAACTCATGCTAGAATTCTCATTCTTGTTTTCTGTAAAGTTCTCGTTTTTACTTTTTTTGTAAAATTTTTGTTTTCCCTCTCTCTACAGTTTTCGTTCTTGTTTGTTTTGGAATTCTCTTTTGCTCTAAATTTTTTTTGTATTATAAAATGTTATGTTTGAGTTTTCATTCTTTGCTCTGAGGTTCTCGTTTTTACTCTTTTCTAGAATTTTTGTTCTCACCTTGCTCTACAGTTCTCATTCTTGTTTATACTGAAATTCTCGTTCAATCTAAAGTTTTTCTTGTTTGTTATAACATTTTCTTTTTTATTCGTTCTAAAGTTCATCTTTATTTTAAAACCTCACGGTGGAGGTCTCATTCTTGTTTGACTCTAAAGTTTTTGTTCTTACTTAGTCTCTAAAATTCTCGCTCTCCCTTTCTTTACAGTTCTTGTTCTTGATTGCTCAATATTAGTCTGCAGTTCTTATTTGGTATAAAGTTCTCTTTCTCATTCTAAAGCCTCTCACTGGACGTCTTAATCTTGTTCGTTCTAGAGTTCTCGTTCTTATTTTCTCCCTCTTTCTACAACTCTCATTTTTGTTTGCTTTGGAATTCTCGTTTGCTATAAAAAATTTGTTTCCTTTCGCTCTAAAGTTTCTATCTTTTAAAGCCTCATGCTGAAGATCTCATTCTTGTTCACTCTAAAGTTTTCGTCCTTACTTTCTCTCTAAAATTTTGTTCCCCCTTTTTCTACAGTTCTTGTTTGTACTGGAATTCTTGCTTGCTTTGAAATTCTCTACTAATCTAAAGTTTTTTTTTGTTATACCTTTTTTTTTGCTCTAAAGTTTATCTTTATTTTAAAGCCTCACGGTAGAGGTCTCATTCTTGTTTGACTCAAAGTTTTTGTTTTTACTTATTCTCTAAAACTCTCGATCTATCTACAGTTCTTGTTCTTGTTTGCTCTGGAGTTCTTATTGGGCATAAAGTTTTCTTTCTCGTTCTAAAGCCTCTCGCTATACGTCTCAATCTTGTTCGTTCTAAAGTTCTCGTTCTTACTTTTTTCTAAAGTTCTGGCTTCCCGTCTCTCTACAGTTCTCATTCTTGTATTTTATGCTAGAATTCTCATTCTTGTTCTCTCTAAAGTTCTCATTCTTATTTTTTCGGTAAAATTTTTGTTCTCCTTCTCTCTACAATTCTCGTTTTTGTCTGTTCTGAAATTCTTGTTTGCTCTGGAATTATCGTTTGATCTAAAGTTCTTTTGTATTCTAAAGTTTTAGGCCAGAGGTTTTACTCTTTCTCTAAAATTCCCGTTTTCCCTCTCTCTACAGTTCTCGTTTTTATTTATTCTGGAACTCTTCTTGGCTCTCCAGTTCTCGTTCGATCTAAAGTTCTTTTTCCTTCTAAACTCTCACGCGAGAGATCTGCTCTAAAGCTCTCGTTCTTACTTTCTCTCTAAAATTCTCGTTTTATTATCTCTACAGTTCTCGTTCTGGTTTGTTCTGAAATTCTCGTTGATGTAAAGTTTTTTTTGTCGCTTTTTCTCAATCATAACAGAAATTTTAATATTCATAACTTGCTACTTACACATCGATTGTAATTGATTTGTAACCGGCGATAAACCGCCGGTACAAAGAGAGACGAACAATTACAATGAAACAAATGTCGTTTTCGGCGGTGGTCCCTGCGTTTCATCCCCTTTCCTTCCCCCATCCCCCCCGCACGCGTCGACCTCGCTCCACTGCCTTATCTACGGCGACTTTTTGTCCTTTGGCGAAGGTCCTGTGGGATATCGCATAGGCGTAGGATGAACGAACTGAACTGAACGGACGGACGGACGACAAGGCTCGCCTTTGACATATTTATATGATAATTCGGGTGCGTAACGACCTAATGCGAACACGATGCAGGGTGCGTGCTCGAGATTACCCTCAACAATGCGACCGTATCTTGATCAACGTCGGCCATGTGTGCCCCTCTAAAGTGCATGTATGTCCGTGACAGACAGCAGCCGACCAGATTAGAGTCGGGCGGGGATCGCTGCCGCCGCCCCCGATGCTATTCCGCGAAATCAGCAAGAACCACACATCTACTGAATCGCACGGGGGATTATTTTGACCTTGCTAATCCACAAAACGTTCGAGTTTCCAACTTTCTAACTTTCCAAGACAAAAACGTATATACCTATAGATGTTTAGTTGTTGTCAGAATCAGATGCATGTAGAAGTAGAACAAGTGTCTTGAACGAATCAACATCGTGTCGTCTAAGAAATTACATATTTTTGACCATACTATAGATATGTATACAGGGTGGTTCTTGTTTATGGTCCATTAGAAGAATATAGAGAAAAATGAAGATATTAATGTGGAATTTTGTACAAAGACCAAATAGCTAATTTTCTACTGAAGGAACATATTTTCGAAATTGTGGCAATTTAACTAATACCGAAAGTTGATTTCAACTTCCATGAACTTGGCCATGAACAAGAACCACCCTGTGTAGCTGTGGGTAATTTTTGACTTGTTCTAAAACGGAAGAAGTTTTGAGGTCGTTTCAGAGAGCCAACTTAATTACTGACGAAATTTCGCTCTCATCCCCATCATCATTTTCCTCAATTACCTGTTGTCTATTGTTTCCCCCTCTTCGCTCGCCTGTCCTTTTTATCAATCGTCCAATTTCGCCTAACAATCGGGTCGACAATGCCGAGATTCATAGCCGTCCGGACCACAATGCCGCCAACCGCACAGGAATTCTTACGGGTACATTAGTCAAGTAAATGGTTGTTTATAAATAAATATATATGTTTGGGGGGGAAACCCTCGCCCTCTCCCTCTCCTCGTACAAGTTGTTATCAGGTGCCTCGCAGCGCGCTCACTCATGACCGCTGTTTCCAATTTATTTGCACAATGGGCCCGACACCCCTCCCGTCGAGCGGCCCGACGCTCCCCCGTTTCGCTCTCCCCTTTTTCGAAACCGTACATATATATGGAGAGAGAAAGAGAGCGAGAGGAAGGGAGGAAAAGTTAAGGGGGGGCACCGGCAGGATGGATATTTTCGAGAAGGGGGCGGCTTAAGGAAGGTTTTTTTTCTTAAATGAAGGGCTCGTTCCGGCTGGTACCGAACCGATATGATGGTGCGTGCGAATGCGTGTCAGGAGCAGATAGTGCTATTGACGCACCCCTTTAACGTTATTCCAGATATAAACGGGAAATAATAAGGGATGTTGATGTTGACTGGCGGCGGTGGCAACAAGTTCACGAACAGTCTTGGGAAATGGCTCGGAACGGATGCTTGTTCTGGTGGATTCGGACTTGAAGCGCAAGTTTCCAGGTGTATCCAGAATCATCCCTTTCGGCTTGTGTCGTAAAATTTCTTATTTTTAAACCAATTTTTTGTGAGATCGGACAGTTTTGTCCTTTAACACTGTGGAATTTATTGGTCGTTCAAATTTTGATTGCTCAAACCCTCAGGAGGTAAATCCCACAAAGAACTCAACTGCACTTTTGTTGTCAACAAGTTTCAATGTGAGGATAACAAATTTTAAAACTCAAAAACGCTAATTAGTACTCTCAAAATTATTTATTCAAGCCACCAAGCGGTGATAGACACCAAAGTCTCTTCTGCACTTTTGTTGTTAACTAGTTTTTGGAAGGCAAAAACATTTTAGTGTGTCTCAAAAAAACTAATTAGTGCTCTCAATTTTGTTTGCTCAAGCCACCGGTCGGTAAAAGGCATTAAAATCTCTTCTACATTTCTGTTGTTAGATAGTTTTTTAAAAAAAAACAATTTCACTCTCTAGCTAATGCATTTATGTCTTCAAAAATACCAAAGAGTTGTCTCAATTTGGTTTGCTCAAGCCATCAGGCGATAATGGACACTAAGAAGTCTCCTGCACTTTTGTAGTTTTGAAAGGAAATAAGTTCTGAAGAGTTGCTAACATACTTGCCCGTTCAAAATCACAAACTGGTGATCTTAATTTTGCTTGCTCAAGCTACTGGCTGGAAAAAGGCACTGAAACCTCTTCTGCACTTCTGTTCTAAGACTGTCTTTTTGAAGAAGAATTATATCAGTCTGCATCTGATGCATTTAACTGCTTAAAATCAATTAAGGACTTGTTTCAATTTGGTTTGCTCAAGCTACCAAGCGGTAATAGATACTAAAACCTTTTCTGCACTATTGTTGTGAATTACTTTTTCGAATGAGGAAGAGTTTTAATGTGTGACTAACATTTTTACCCATTCAAAAACACAAGTTGGTGATCTCAGATTTGTTTTCTCAAGCCACTGGCCGGTAAAAGGCACTGAAACCTCTTATGCACTTCTGTTCTAAGCTTGTTTCTTGAAGAAGAACTCTTTTTGTTTGTAGCTAATGCATTTACCTGTTCAAGGACAATAAAGAAGTGTCGCAATTTGGGCTTTTGAAGCCATCAGGCGCTAATAGACACTAAAATCTTTTCTGCACTTTTGTTGTAAACTACTTTTTTGAAAGAAAATGAGTCTTAATGTGTGGCTAACATATTTACCCATTCAGAAACACAAATTGGTGTTCTCAATTTTATTTACTCAAGCCACTGGCTAGATTAAGGTACTGAAACTTTTTCTACACTTCTGTTCTTAGCTTGTTTCTTTGAAGAAGAACTATTTCAGTCTGCAGCTAATGCATTTAACTGCTTAAAATCACTTAAGGAGTTGTTTCAATTCGATTTGCTCAAGCTACCAAGCGGTAATAGATACTAAAACCTCTTTTGCACTTTTGTTGTCAACTACTTTTTTGTATGAGAAAGAGTTTTAAGGTGTGACTAACATATTTACCTATTCAAGAATACAAGTTGGTGCTCTCATTTTTGTTTCCTCAAGCCACTGGCCGGTAAAAGTCACTGAAACTTCTTCTACACTTTGGTTCTAAACTTGTTTTTTTGAAGAAGAGCTATTTTTGTTTGTAGCTAATGCATTTACCTGTTCAAAAATACCAAAGGTTTGTCTCAATTTGGTTTGCTCAAGCCATCAGTCGATAATGGACACTAAGAAGTGTCCTGTAATTTTGTAGTTAACTACTTTCTTGGAAGGATATAAGTTCTAGAGAGTTGCTAACATATTTGCCCGTCCAAAATCACAAACTGGTGCTCTCAGTTTTGTTTGCTCAAGCCATCGGCCGGTACAAGACACTGAATCCTCTTCTACACTTCTGTCGTTAGCTAGCTTTTTGGAAAAAAAACAATTTCACTCTATAGCTAATGCATTTACCTATTCAAAAATACCTAAGAGTTGTCTCAATTTGGTTTGCTCAAGCCATCAGGCGATAATGGACACTAAGAAGTCTCCTGCACTTTTGTAGTTAATTAATTTCTTGGAAGGAAATAAGTTCTAAAGAGTTGCTAACATATTTGTCCGTTCAATGTCACAAACTGGTGCTCTCAGTTTTGTTTGCTCAAGCCATCGGCCGGTAAAAGGCACTGAATCCTCTTCTACACATCTGTTGTTAGCTAGCTTTTTAAAAAAGAACAATTTTACTCTGTAGCTAATGCATTTACCTATTCAAAAATACCTAAGAGTTGTCTCAATTTGGTTTGCTCAAGCCATCAGGCGATAATGGACACTAAGAAGTCTTCTACACTTTTGTAGTTAACTACTTTTTTGGAAGGAAATAAGTTCTAAATAGTTGCTAACATATTTGCCCGTTCAATATCATAAACTAGTGCTCTCAGTTTAGTTTGCTCAAGCCATCGGCCGGTAAAAGGTACTAGAACCTTTTCTACACTTCTGTTGTTAGCTAGCTTTGTGAAAAAGAACAATTTCACTCTGTAGCTAATGCATTTACTTCTTCAAAAATACCTAAGAGTTGTCTCAATTTGGTTTGCTCAAGCCATCAGGCGATAATGGACACTAAGAAGTCTTCTACACTTTTGTAGTTAACTACTATTTTGGAAGGAAATAAGTTCTAAATAGTTGCAAACATATTTGACCGTTCAATATCATAAACTACTGCTCTCAGTTTAGTTTGCTCAAGCCATCGGCCGGTAAAAGGCACTAAAACCTTTTCTACACTTCTGTTGTTAGCTAGCTTTTTGAAAAAGAACAATTTCACTCTGTAGCTAATGCATTTACTTCTTCAAAAATACCAAAGAGTTGTTTCAATTTGGTTTGCTCAAGCCATCAGGCGATAATGGATACTAAAAAGTCTCCTGCGCTTTTGTAGTTAACTACTTTCTTGGAAGGAAATAAGTTCTAAAGAGTTGCTAAGATATTTGCCCGTTCAAAATCACAAACTGGTGCTGTCAGTTTTGTTTGCTCAAGCCATCGGCCGGTAAAAGGCACTGAAACGTTTTCTACACTTCTGTTGTTAGCTAGCTTTTTGAAAAAGATCAATTTCACTCTGTACCTAATGCATTTACTTCTTCAAAAATACCAAAGAGTTGTTTTAATTAGGTTTGCTCAAGCCATCAGGCGATAATGGACACTAAGAAGTCTCCTGCGCTTTTGTAGTTAACTACTTTCTTGGAAGGAAATAAGTTCTAAAGAGTTGCTAACATATTTGCCCGTTCAATATCATAAACTAGTGCTCTCAGTTTAGTTTGCTCAAGCCATCGGCTGGTAAAAGGCACTAAAACCTTTTCTACACTTCTGTTGTTAGCTAGCTTTTTGAAAAAGAACAATTTTACTCTGTAGCTAATGCATTTACTTCTTCAGAAATACCAAAGAGTTGTTTCAATTTGGTTTGCTCAAGCCATCAGGCGATAATGGATACTAAGAAGTCTCCTGCGCTTTTGTAGTTAACTACTTTCTTGGAAGGAAATAAGTTCTAAAGAGTTGCTAACATATTTGCCCGTTCAAAATCACAAACTGGTGCTGTCAGTTTTGTTTGCTCAAGCCATCAGGCGATAATGGACACTAAGAAGTCTCCTGCGCTTTTGTAGTTAACTACTTTCTTATAAGGAAATAAGTTCTAAAGATTTGCTAACATATTTGCCCGTTCAAAATCACAAACTGGTGCTGTCAGTTTTGTTTGCTCAAGCCATCGGCCGGTACAAGACACTGAAACGTTTCCTACACTTCTGTTGTTAGCTAGCTTTTTGAAAAAGAACAATTTTCACTCTGTAGCTAATGAATTTACCTCTTCAAAAATACCAAAGAGTTGTCTCAATTTGGTTTGCTCAAGCCATCAGACGGTAATGGACACTAAGAAATCTCCTGCATTTTTGTAGTTAACTACTTTTTTGGAAGGAAATATGTTCTAAAGAGTTTCTAACATATTTGCCCGTTCAATGTCACAAACTGGTGATCTTAATTTTGCTTGCTCAAGCCACTGGCCGGAAAAAGGCACTGAAACCTCTTCTGCACTTCTGTTCTAAGGCTGTTTTCTTGAAGAGGAACTATTTCAGTCTGCATCTGATGCATTTGACTACTTAAAATCACTTAAGGACTTGTTTCAATTCTGTTTGCTCAAGCTATCAAGCGGTAATAGATACTAAAATCTTTTCTGCCCTGTTGTTGTGAATTACTTTTTCGAATGAGAAAGAGTTTTAATGTGTGACCAACATTTTTACCCATTCAAAAACACAAGTTGGTGATCTCAGTTTTGTTTGCTCAAGCCACTGGCCGGTAAAAGATACCAAAATTTCTTCTACGCTTCTGTTCTTAGCTTGTTTTTTTTGAAAAAGAACAATTTTAGTCTGCAGCTAATGCATTTAGCTGCTCAAAATCACTTAAGGAGTTGTCTCAATTTGGGTTTCTCAAGCCATCAGCCGGTAATAGACACTAAAATCTCTTCTGCACTTTTCTTGTAAACCACTTTTTTGAAAGAAAATGAGCTTTAATGTGTGACTATCATATTTACCTATTCAGAAACACAAACTGATGCTCTTAATTTTGTTTGCTCAAGCCACTGTCCGGTGAAATGTACTGACATTTCTACTACGCTTCTGTTCTTAGCTTGTTTTTTTGAAGAAGAACTATTTCAGTCTGCAGCTAATGCATTTATCTGTTCAAGAACAATAAAGTGTTGTCACAATTTGCGTTTCTCAAGCCATCAGCCGGTAATAGACATTAAAACCTCTTCTGCACTTTTGTTGTCAACTACTTTTCTGAAAGGAAAATTGCTTTAATGTGGCGCTAACAATTTTACCCGCTGAAAATCATTAATAATGCTACCAATTTTCGTTGCTCAAGCTATCAGGTGGTAAATGGCACTAAAGCTCTACTGCATTTACTCTGCCAAAAACGTTGCTAAAAGTTTGTTAAGTTGGTAATTTTTTCCGAAAGTGCATTGGGAAATTTCACCGACGAACATGTCGATTAGGAAAAATCCAGAGGGAGTGATATTGGTGTTGTGATCGTTATTGATTGTGTTCGTTTGGCCTTCGGGTCCGGGTGGTTCTGTTCGTCTATCCGGCCGGTTCGTGGCAACCGCCGTTTCGATTGTTCGGTCCGTCGTGGTAACGCTAATAATTCATCCCGCGATGACTGATGCCTGTCTATTTGTTACACGTCAAGAGTGCCAAGATTGGTTGCGCCCTGCTGCTAAGAAGTCGTCAGGGCCTACTGCGTCCGACTCACCATCACGTACTTCTTCAATAGATGCGATAACACCACGAAGATATTCCGTCCGGTCTTTTAAACAATATAACGGGGGTCAAGTTTACGTTCTCGTCCGTATGCGTTTTATTTAAAATTTAAAACTGCACGAACCGACGAAATAGCAACGCAAAATGGAATGTTGCGAGATGGTAGACTAAATGTCGTTTCTTTGTCGTCGTCGTCGTCCGCATGAAATGTTTCCAGCAGCGACAGTTAGCTACCGAAACAAAAGAATGCGAATGTCGCGCGGTAGCTCCCGGTGGTGGGGACGCGGACGAGCTATATGTGACGTGGCTGGATATGTGGTATGCGACTCGACGCGTTAATGGTCAAACGAAATTTTTATATTCATAAGTTGGGTGGAAAAAAGTTAATAACTTCGAGTTCGCCAAGGATCATCATTCATGGGGGCCCGTGACACGCCCACTTCTGTGTTTCAGCGTTCATCTGTTTCTACCGAGGTATACCTTGATAGTGCCGGTATACCAGGTTTCATAGATCTATAAAGTTGAAGATGGCAACCGCTTCTTGTTCTTAATTATTAATATCTATATTCAAAAATCTTCAGTTAATGCAGTTTGAAGCAACAGTTAATGACAACGATCAGTTAAAATTACAAAGAAAACATACCAAAAATCTTGATCTCATGATCAGGTAACATACCCCAATGTTTTCAATAAAAATTAGTTAATTAGTTAATAATGGGATTACTTAGTTGAAACCGTGTTAAAAACAGTTAATTGCAAGCGTAGTCATCTGTATCAGTTAACTAGTTGAATGCTTAAGTAACTAGTTAATGATGCTAGGGTTCTAGGAGAAATTCAGGTTTAGTTAAAGTAACTTAAAAAATTAGTTAAAAGGCAATTTAATTTACAATTTACCTGAAAGTTTGACGGTTGATACTTGGTCTCATGTTAATTAATAAATTATTTTAAATTATTAGTCAAAGCTTGTAACTTTTATAGCGACTTAAAATTAGTTAACAGAATTAGTTAGTTAATTGGAAATAATATAAATTCTGAAACCGACCCATTAATATTACCACTTAAGACACCAATTACAATCAATCAATTGAATTAGCTAATCTTGAGAACAGTTAATTTATATCTTGGCAGTTAAGTAGTTAAGTTAATTAGGTAAGTAGATTGAGATAAGAATAAAAAATAGTTAGGTAAAGTGATGCAATTTAAAAACTCACGTCATTAAAGTAACTAATGAGATTAGTTAAGACACAACTTGATTTACAAAATCTCAGCTGTTAATTGCCAACTTAAATACTTGTACTGGTATGTTAATGAACAAATAAATTTAGATAATTAGTTAAAGCTCGTAACTTCTATCGCGCAGTGAAATTAGTTAATTAACAAAAAATAACAAAATTTTTAGATCGGTTTATTAGTGTTTTCACTTAAAATAACAATTACCAACAATTAATTGAATTAGTTAATACTGAAATCTGTTAATTTATCTCTAAACCGTTAGGTAGGTTAAGATGTGAAGATTTAACTAATTGTATTGGTTTGAAATAATTATAAAAACAACAAAGATGGTTAAGTTAAATGACTCAATCTGGGAACGAGGATAGTTAGCAGTGACGTCATTACAGTAACTAGTGAAATTAGTTAATAAGCAACATAATTTACAAAGTCAAAGGTGTTAACTGTTTATTTAGAAACTTGGTCTATTTTGTTAATTAATTAATTACTCTTTAGCTCATTGACTAGCAATTTGAAGATATAGTTTGTATTGAAATTAGTTAACAGAATTAGTTAGTTAATCAGAAATAATAAGAATTTTGAAATCGAACTATTAATATTACTATTTCAGACACCAATTACAATCAATCAATTGAACTAGCTAATTTTGACATCAGTTAATTTATATGTAGGCGGTTAAGTAGTTAGTTAAGTAAGTAGATTGAGATAATGATAGAAGAAACAAGAAATGATTAGGTAAAGTGACGCAATCTAGAATCAAAAATAGTTAGCACTCACGTTATTACAGTAACTAATGAAAATAGTTAATAGACAACTTGATTTACAAAATCACAGCTGTTAACTGCCAACTTAAACACTTGTACTGGTATGTTAATAAACAAATAAAATTAGCTTATTAGTTAAAGCCCGTGACTTCTATCGCACAGTGAAATTAGCTAATTAACTAAATATAATAAAATTTCTAGATTGGTTTATTAGTGTTTTCGCTTCAAATAATAATTACCAACAATTAATTGAATTAGTTAATACTGAAATCAGTTAATTTATCTCTAGACAGTTAAGTAGGTTAAGATGTAGAGATTTAATAAATTGGATTGGCTTGAAATAATTATAAAACCAATAAAGATGGCTAAGTTGAATGACTCAATTTGGGAACGAAGGTAGTTAGTAGTCACGTCATTACAGTATCTAGTGAAGTTAGTTGATAAGCAACTTGATTTACAAAATCAAAGGTGTTAACTGTTTGTTTAGAAACTTGGTCCATTTTGTTAATTAATAAATTACTCTTCAGCTCATTGACTAGCAATTTGAAGATATATTTTATATTGAAATTAAATCAGTTAATTTATATGCAGACAGTTAAGTAGTTAGTTAAGTAAGTAGATTGAGATAATGATAGAAAGAACAAGCAATGGTTAGTTAAAGTGACACAACCTAAAAACGAAAATACTTAGCACTCGCGTCATCACAGTAACTAATGAAATTAGTTAGGAGACAACTTGATTTACAAAATCACTGCTTTTAACTGCCAACCTAAATACTTGCACTGGTATGTTAATAAACAAATGAATTTAGGTTATTAGTTAAAGCTCGTGACTTCTATCGCGCAGTAAAATTAGTTAATGGAATTAGTTAATTAAGAAAATATAATAAAATTTTTAGATTGGTTTATTAGTGTTTTTACTTCAAATATCAATTACCAGCAATTAATTGAATTAGTTATTACTGAAATCAGTTAATTTATTTCTAGACAGTTAAGTGGGTTAAGATGTGAAGTTTTAACAAATTGTGTTGGTTTGAAATAATTATAAAAACAACAAAGATAGTTAAGTTAAATGACTCGATTTGGGAACGAGGGTAGTTAGCAGACACGTCATTACAGTAACTAGTAAAATTAGTTAATAAACAACTTGATTTACAAAATCAAAGATGTTAACTGTTTGTTTAGAAACTTGGTCCGTTTTGTTAATTAATAAATTACTTTTTAGCTTATTAACTAGCAATTTGAAAATATATTTTGTATTGAAATTAGTTAACGAAGCCTTCAATTTTCAGAACTAAATGTGCTAGCTGCCGTTTTAATTGTTGGATTTAATATGTTGAGAAGTAAACTTACCTTGTTTATTAGCTAACATGTGATATGTATCTATTTGTTGAAATTAGTTAATAATATTAGTTACTGCACCAAAAATGATACAGTTATTTAATTATAATAAGAGTTAAGACTCTATTTATTGATAGTTAATAATTTGTTTTAACTATTTTTAAAATCAGTTAGTTGATTCTAAAACAGTTAAGTAAGTTAAAACGCAATTTTTAAAACTGTTTATTTAACCAAATTAATTAATGAAATTACAAAATCAAGTTAACATTTGATTAGTTAAAAAATCGATTTTTTTAACTAGTTAATGATTGTTGAAAACGAAAACAACAAAAATTCGCCGTCTTCTTCTTCACGTTAACTCTGTGGTGCGGTGGCGATTTTTCCGGAGCCCCGGTCGTCCTGATGCGTTTCTCTCGCGCTCGAAAATAATGGCCAAGACTTCCCGAGACGTTCTTCTGTTTTTCGTTCCAGCACCGCCTCTCTGCTTCTTTATAATAGACGGTTCGATGGCAGACCCGTAATTAGTAGGCTATGAATATTTTTGAGGTTATTAGATTACGTCGCGTTTATTATTGGTCGGTTGTGGGCGTCCATTCTTGCCGAAAAATTTCGCCCTCGAAGAAGAAGTCCAAGGCCGGCAATCGACGGACGTGATTTACGGTCCTCATCGTCCACGCCAACATATGTACATACAGGATCGTTCCGAAAATATGCAAGTATTGTTCAATTGTTTATTAGATTTGATTCACATTGCCATTTTGTTCTTCATTGAGATTTTTTTTTGTAGCCTAATAAGTTTTTGGTCCAAGAATTCTAATGTAACGCCGATAAAGTAAAATCTGACCACTTTGTGGGATGCTCCTGACAAATATATAAAACTGAAGGGCTTGAAGAATATAAAATATTTTTTTTAACAATTTTAGGACTAGTTTACTGCGATTGACGTCCCACAAAGGTGGCAGATTTTAGCTTTTTTGGCGTTTCAGACCAATTTCTTTGATTTTCTTAATTTAGAAAAATCTTTCTAACCTGCATAGATATCGGAGAATGATCAACAATTAAAACAAAAACAAAACAAGAACGGTTTTGCACTTTCGGGCGCTCCTGTATATAAAAATACCATTCGAATCGCTGTTGTTGTGGGTGGAGGTATTAGTTTCGCGTGGGAGCCGTTCTTGAAGAGTTCCAATGCGGAATCTCTGATATTATAATGGTAGCCTGTCAGGAGGTTGGCATGACTGTGATTATAGTAGTGAAGTCGGCACGTGCGCACGCTATACGATTTTCTCTCCGGACAACTGGATCTCGAATTAGGTAACCGGAAGTGAGTTCGCTTTCACGTGAAGTTCTGGAGACGGACACGATCGCGTGACCTGATGCCCTGTCATTATCTCTTCTTCTGGGAGGTTCGATTGTAGCCTACAGTGATTGCCCTAACATCCAATTTGCCACCACTTATCGCACCGGAATCATTCCCGCTAACAAACTATATGGGTTTCGACAACACGCGTCTCCATCTAGCGGACGATTACGTAACAAACGAGGGTTTTTGTGTTTTACCCGAATTTTGATGTAATTACCTTGATAGATTCAAATAAGGACAAATTCTTTTCTTTTTCCATCAGGTTACGTTGTTTTAAAATTCTAATCGGATTTAACTACTCTTTAAGTAGACGTTTAGTAAAATGGATAGAATTAATAGAATTTACAGAGTAGGCAAAATAGATAGAATCAATAGAGTAGATAGACTAGATGGAATAGATATAATTGACAAAACACATATAAATATAAAGGAACGATAGCCATATGTAGTTTCAGAATACATACACATGAGTAATGTAACAAGCAGATAGCACCGAAAGTACCTAGAGCATAGATATAACAGGTGGAATAAATGAAACAGGTGGAAGATATAAAATCAATTAAGGAGATTGAGTACTGATATGACACATGAAATATAGAGAACAGATAGCGTAGAAAGTACCTAGAGCAAAGACAAAGCAGATGGAACAGATGAAACCCATGGAACAGGTAGAGCACATAAAATAGATGTAACCGATAGCACGTATAAAGCAGACAGCAGAAAAGTATCTAGATCACAGATAGAACGTATAGAGCAAAGAAAAGAGATAGAACGTATAAAATAGACAGCACAGATGGAGCAGATGAAACACATTGAGCACATGGAACAGATGAAGTAGATGAAACAGATGCAACAGATGAAACCCGTAAAGCAGGTAGAGTACATGGGGTAGATAAAGCATATTAAGCAACAAAAACAGATAGCACATATAAAACCGACAGCACAGATGGAGCAGATAGCACAGACATGACAAATTGAATAGATGAAACAGATGCAACAGATGGAACAGATAAATCAGATAGAATAGATAGAACAGATGGAAGATGGAACAGATAGCACAGAGAGCACAAGTAGAACTGGTAACACAGAAAGTACATAATCCGTAGATAGAACAAATTTAATTGATGGAATAGATGCAACAGATGGAACATATATCTCTAAAAAGTAGAGAACACAGATAGAACCAATGCGACAAATAGAACTAATGAGACAGATAAGAAAACAGTACAGATAGAAAATGGAATAGATGGCACAGAAAGAACAGAAAGCACAAATAGAACCAATGGGATAGAGAAAATAGATGGAATATCTGGAACAAATAGCACAGCCAGAACAAGCAGAATAGATAAAATGGATTGAACATATTGAAGAGAGGAAGTAGATGGCACAGATGCAATGGGCAAAACAGATAGCATAGAAAACACCGTGAGCAGAGATGGAGCAATTAAAATAAATGGAACGGGTGGGAAAGATGAAGCATATAGCACATATGAAACACACAGCACAGATGGAGCAGATAGCACAAACAGAATAAATGGATAGATGGAACAGATGCAACAGATGGAACAGATGCAACAGATGGAACAAATAGCACAGAGAGCACAGGTAGAACTGATAATACAGAAAGTACATAAAGCACAGGTAGAACAAATTTAATAGATGGAATAGATGCAACAGATGGAACAGATAGCACTAAAATGTAGACAGGACAGATGAAACCGATACGACAAATGGAACCAATGGAACAGATAAAACAAATAGCACAGATAGAAGATAGAACAGATGGCATAGACAGAACCAATGGAACAGATAGAATCAATGGGATATGTGGAACAAATAGCACAGTTAGAACAAACAGAACAGGTGAAATGAATTGAACACATGGATGAGATGGAGCAGATGGCACAGATGCAACGGGTAGAACAGATAGCATAGAGAACACCGTGAGCACAGATGGAGCAAATAAAATAGATGGACAATATGGAGCAGATGGTAGAAATGGAACGGGTGGAACAGATAGAACATATAGCACATATAAAACAGGCAGCACAGTTGGAGGAGATAGCACAAACGGAACAAACGTATAGATGGAATAGATGCAACAGATGGAACAAATAGCACAAAGAGTACAGATAGAACTAATGACACAGAAAGTACATAAAGCACAGGTAGAACAAATAGCACTAAAAAGTAGACAGAACAGATGAAACCGATACGACAAATAGAACCAATGAAACAAATAAAACAAACAGTACAGATGGAAGATGGAACAGATGGCATAGATGGAACCAATGGGGCAGGTAGAATCAGTGGAGTAGGTGGAACAAATAACACAGTTGGAACAAACAGAACAGATGAAATGGATTGAACACACGGATGAGATAGAGCAGATGGCAGAGATGGCACAGATGCAACGGATAGAACAGATAGCATAGAGAACACCGTGAGCACAGATGGAGCAATTAAAATAGATGGGACCATATGGAGCAGATGGTAGAAATGGAACGGGTGGATCAGATAAAACATATAGCACATATTAAACAGGCAGCACAGATGGAGCAGATAGCACAAACAGAACAAATGGATAGATGGAACAGCTGCAACAGATGGAACAAATAGTACAGAGAGTACAGATAGAACTAATGACACAGAAAGTACATAAAGTACAGATAGCACAAATTTAATAGATGGAATAGATGCAACAGATGGAACAGATAACACTAAGAAGTAGACAGGACAGATGAAACCGATACGACAAATAGAACCAATGAAACAAATAAAACAAACAGTGTAGATAGAATATGGAACAGATGGCATAGATAGAACTAATGGGACAGATAGAATCAGTGGAATAGGTGGAACAAATGGCACAGTTAGAACAAACAGAACATATGAAATGGATGGAACACATTGAAGAGATAGAGCAGATGGCACAGATGCAACGCGTAGAACAGATAACATAGAAAACACTGTGAGCACAGATGGAGCAATCAAAATAGATGGACCATATGGCGCAGATGGTAGAAATGGAACGGGTGGGAAAGATAAAGCATATAGCACATATGAAACGGACAGCACAGACGGAGCAAATAGCACAAACAGAACAATTAGATAGACGGAACAGATGCAACAGATGGAACAGATAGCACACAGAGCACAGGTAGAATTGATAACACAGAAAGTACATAAAGTACAGGTAGAGCAAATTTAATAGATGGAATAGATGCAACAGCTGGAACAGATAGCACTAAAAAGTAAACAGGACGAATAAAATCGATACGACAAACAGAACCAATGGAACAGATAAAACAAATAGTACGGATAGAAGATGGAACAGATGGCATGGATAGAACTATTAGGGCAGATAGAATCAATGAAATGTGTGAAAAGAATAGCATAGTTAGAATAAACAGAACAGAATAAATGAATTGAACACATGGAAGAGATGAAGCAGATTGCAAAGATGGCACAGATGCAACGGGTAGAACAGATAAGACATATAGTACATATAAAACAGACAGCACAAATGGAGCACATAGCATAGAAATAAGAAAGAACATAGAGCACAGATAGAGGAAATGGAATAGATGGAACGGATGCAGCGAATGGAACAAGTGGAGCGGATCCAACAAATAAAATGCAGAACATATAGTAGAGATAGCGCAGAAAACACAGATAGGTAGAAATGATAATACAGAAAGTACATAGAGCACAGATGGAGCGAATTGAGTAGAAGGAGCAGGTGCAACAGATGCAAGAGATACAACCAATACAACAGATAGAACAAATAAAATAGATGAAACAGATTGAAGACATGGAGAAGATAGAACCGATGGAACATATGAAACAAATAGCAGAGATAATACAGAAAGAAAAAATAGAATAGATGAAGCAGTTTGGACACATGGAGCATATAGAGCAAACGGTGTGCAAAGCACAGACAGCACAAGTAGAACAAATAGAATGAATGGAGTTTAAGAGGCAGATACTATAAATGGAACGGGTTGAACAGATAGAAAGCAAAAAAGAGAGTACAGAAAGCACGGACAGCAGAGGTAAAATTGATAATACAGAAAGTATATAGAGCACAGATGGAGCGAATTGAATAGAAGAGAGAAATGCTATATATGGGAGAGTTGAAACAGATAAAATAGACAAATATTACAGATAGTGCAGATAGAACAAATAGAATAAATCTAGCATGCAAAGCAGGTGGTACAGATGACACGGTTAGACATACTAGAACGGCCAGCAAATATAGAAGAGACAGCTCAGATAGAAGAATTGGTCAAACAAATGGCACACATAGAGTACCTTAAAACAGATAGAAGAAATAGAATATGGAGGGACGTTCGTTTTTCACCACGTCACGATCTTTTGACGTGAAACGTTCGAAACGACTTTTTAAGTAAAATTTCAACAAAACAGATAGTGCGATAACGCGAAACGGAGACGAACGGGGATATTGATCTATTTCGGAGACATGCAAAACATATTTTTACGCTTTTGTTTGCCGTAAAACTGGAACAAAAGCTCTGAAGCGTAATCAAGGCGGATCAAAAAACGACAAAAAAAAAGTAGGTGCGAACGCGCCGATGTTGGCACCGTACCTACCGCCAGCGCGCGGCCTTAAGGTCAATTGCATCGGCTTCTAATATGTGTAAATCTTCAGGTATGGCACGGTACGTAACGGCCTCCCGTTAAAAATTAACGTCGATCGTCAACTGTCCGCCGTCGGGCTACTTCCATATTGTGACATTACAGTACCGTAACAATGATTTAGTGTCCGGCGGCGGCACCACCACCATCGTTGTCTTTTAATGACATGTCGATGGTGGAAACATGTTCGGTAGTTGGAGGCGGCGACTTGTGACACCTCCGACGACGTTGTTTGTACGTTTGTGATATTTGATGACGGACGTCGTCGCGACGTTGTTGTTCGAGGGCCACCGTGATGCGCGACGCATGACTCGTCTAATTTTTTTTCTTCGATTTTTTTTTTCTTTCGTGTTTTAGTTTCGTTTTGTTCGAAAGCGTTTGCGCTGCTGGAAGGAAGATGGTCGAGAAGAACGTTTCGGATTTTCGAAGAAGGTGACGAAGCAACTGTATAGTGTGGATAATTAATCGTAGTGTTTGGAAGCCTGTTCGTTGCCCCGTCGTTGTATTATGTTATTGCCTAATATTTTGACCGTGAAAATAATAAAGTCCTTTGTGATGGACGGACAACGCCGCGAAATGACTTTGACGTGATTCTACAATTTTTTCGATGGCGATCAACAAGATTCGCGGTAACAGAGAGACCGTACGGAAATCTTGGGAATCCGACGAAAGAAAAAACAAATTTTTTGGTTAAAAATAAAATTTGAGGAAGAACAAGATGTGATGATCGAAACGATCAGGAAAGGGAGCAAAAATTGTCGTTTTAATTACTATAATATCAATGCGCCTAGCGTTGAGTACGGAAATGTTGGAAATTTGACGAAACTAGAAACAAATTTTTTGGTTCAAAATAAAACTTGGGGAAGAACAGGATGTGATAATTGAAACGATCTGTAAAGGGAGCGAAAGTCGCTTTTTTAGTTACTAAAATGTTGCAATTTACTGGTCAATGACAGCGGCTCAGTGATTAGTGCTCCTATCGTTTAGTTGGCTCCGGTCTATCACCCTAGGAAGACAACAGCAAACTCACAAAAGATACTTTTTCTACAAAACCCTCCTTTCTAGAGACTCGCTTTATATGGAGATAATTAGCTAATTAGCTAATAACAAAAATTTACTTTTAATCTGTTTGGTTTCTGAGTGTTTGAAATAGGATCAAAATTTTTTTTTAAGATTGCCATCTTGATTTTGGGTAGATTTGACATTTGTTACAACAAATCAAAAATTTGACAACATTAGTTTTAGGTCAACTCCTCTCAAAGACCAGGCATCGATCTCTAGATTATTTCATTTGAAGAGAATTTTTACAAATATTTCCATTCACGCAGGTAGGCATTTCTTGTACACCAGTTACAAATGTCTTTTTTCTGTCAAATATTGAAATATTTTATTACGTCCCGTTCAACTGAAGAGAAACTTCTAGATATCTGTTTAAAAAAATTTTTACACTGTTTTCTAGATTAAGTCAGAATTTTATAATTTTTTTTCAAAAAATAATTTTTACATATTTTATCATGTTCTCTTTAGGTGAGATTGGACATTTTTTATTTTTCTCGAGGAACAGTTTTAATTAGTATTTATGAGGTTATGTTCGATATTAGTTTCTATTTTTTCACTTCAAGAAATTCCTTTACGTATCTTTCATATTCTATTAGAAATATTTTTACAAACCTTTGTTACTTTATTAAAACAATTTTTTATTTAACTGTTCAGTTAACTTAAATACTTTCTACAACCGTAGAATTTTTTTGCTACATCAAACTCTTTATTTTTAAATAAGTAAGGAAAATTTGGGTTTTAGGGATAAAGGTCCGCCCAGTTTGGGCTACCTGGAAGACGAGACTCTATCGCAATACAATACACAGTTGACACCGCCAAAACGGTGTGATATTGCTATTGAAGTGTCACATTTTAATGGTGTTGCCAACTGTGTGTTGCATTGAGATACACCCCTATTTTCCAGTTGATCCAAAGTGGGCGGAGAAAAAGCAAAAATTTTTCCTTATTCAAAAATTAACGCCTTTACTTAGAAAATATTCCGTGTTTGTGTATATCACATTTTTTTTAGATTTTTCAAAAAATTTCTACATACTTTCTCAGTTCAAGTGTTTTTTTTTATTGGCACCAAAATTTTTTTTATTCTTTTTAGGTCAGCAATCACTTTTTTTCTTAACGGCATTTTAGTCCTCACCAAAATTTTTGTTTAGTTGATAGTTGTAAGAATTTGCGGCAAATTAGACCCATATGGATGGGCGGAGTTATTGTCTGAACTGAATATTTTCAGTGTCGTGGAAAATTCCAGTATACTTTCTCTCTTTTTTTGTAACAGCCATCAACTAGTTCACGTGATTGATTGTTAAGCATTTTGACCGATTATCTATCAGTAATATTTTATTTAGAAATCAGAAGAAAAACGCATATTAAGGGATGAAAAAATCTTTTTTACGAATTTTTTTAAAATGTCATTTTTTCTGGGCAAAAAATTAAAATTTCGGCCATTTTGGTCAACAAGTTAGATACGCTCAAACTTTTGGATTTGGAGATTTGGATAGTTTTAGTTTTTATTGAAAATTTTTCTAAGTTTAAAATTTGGGAATTTTATTTTTTTTTATTCTTTACTTTAATCATTTGAGACCAACTTTTTGATAGTAGCAAAAAACTTGTGAAAAACGCATATTAAGAAAAGAATCTGTGATACAAAGTTTGTGCCTTTCACACGAAAAAACTTCATTTTCATTTAGATGTCGGTGGTTTACTTCAGCCATAATACTGCAAATGGAAAAACAAATGGCGCGATTCATATACAAACTAGTTGTTTAAAATTTGTGATAAAAGTGCTTTAAATGCAGTAGAACACCCCTACAACTGACGTATTGGACTCGTCCAACGAGTTTTGGCTAATTTGAAGCCCCGCCCACCGATATGGGTCTAATGTTGGCCGAGCTCTAACACACTTTATGGCGATAACAGAAATTTTTAATAAAATAATTTGTTAAGTTCTGTTTTTCCACTAAAATTTGAAATGAATAAAAAAGTTTTTTTTAGTTAAATTTCTTATTCGTTTGTGACGTAATTTTTTTTTGTACACATATTTAAATATTGCTGACGTAATTACGCTGAAATGTTTTTTTGTCTTTTTCAGAATTCACGAAATATTCCAACGAACCATCTGGTCATCCTGCACCCGTAGCTGATGGATGAAGTGTTGCAAGGTAACTTCTTGTTAATATAATAATATAAACAGAGTTGACAGCGAATCAACGATTTTTTGCTGTCTCTTTAGTCGATTCGTTCCATAATCAACTGGAGTAACTAACTGGCAATCGGAGGATCCTTGGACTTCTTCAGTTTCTCATTAAATCTAATCATAAATTAATGATTTTTTCGAAGATTGACGCATCCTAATCGTTTCCTGTTCTAACTAGGTGCCAGTCCAGAAATCAAAATACGTTCTTCTTTGTTGAGTTGAAAATTTTTGATGTTGAGAATCCATAAGAAATGGTCAAAAACACTTTTGAAAACTTGAAGGTTTTTGAGTTTTTTTATACTTCAATTTTTTTCAAATCTTACAATTAGTCAGTTTTGTTGGCATTGGAAATAGTTTTCAAATTTTTTTCTGAAACTGGAACTCTTATGGAACGAGATCCGGTGATGAAAATGCAGATTTTGCGATTTTTCTAATGCACCAGTTGCAATAAATAACGATAATGATTGCAGAAAAAATCGCAACGTAATGAAACGTCAGTTTTCATTAATAAAATTGACGCAAAAAATCGAAAACAACATTTTAATCGAGGCAAACATTTAATCGAGCTAACATATTTATTACTGTAATTAAGTTAATAACTCTTCGGTTTTTTCCGTTAAAATTACAAAACGGTTCGTTGCGTTTTTAACAAGATTCTTACACTCTTGCAACAAGAATTTCGACAAATTTCCATTTTTTCGGTTTTTGCAATTACTTTCATCGACATGTAGCTAATCGGGTCCAATCATCGCCTCGTCGTCGCGTGCCAATCTTTCGTTGTCACAAAACTTCTGTAGCGTCGTAACGATTCGTTACATTGAACGTAACGTGACGTTGCATTTTTATTTTTTTTTGGTGAATTTGACCAAAATTTCGAAAATTAACTTCATCTGAGATTTACGTGTCTGTCGGTTGGTTGGTGGTTTCTGTGAGAAATCGTAATCTGGTCGTGTGCATTTCAATAAGTCTTCGGGTGGATGACTCGGATTTCGTATGCGCCCCACTGCTCTCGAGATTTAACTTAAGCCGGATCTAAAATGAATATATACATCTACACGCGGTACGTTGTAAACCGGGTCGCTTTCCACCCTTTTCCCTAAGTGAAAACCGTACGCATGAACCGAATTTCAATGTTGTTTTTCGGGTGCGTGAGGAGAGGGCGCGCGCGAAACGTTTTGGTATGTGCAGTGGCGTGCCTGGGCGATGATGAAGAAAAATTTTAATGGAATTTCTCTCGGTTTCGTCGTTCCCCCACTCCCCCGTCATCCCTAACACTCTCGGCCGGAACGGGAGAAAAATGAGAGGGATGAAGCCGCGGCACAGGGAACGACTTCCTGTTTAATCTCCTGCCACTGCAAATCTCATATCCGGGGCGCTATTCAAGAATTTCTGTTAGCCGAAAGGGAAGAACGCGAAAAGAAGGTGAGGATTTAACGGGAACGTCTCCAGAAAAATTCGGATACGTCGCGAAATCAAGTAAATAACGACGGGAATGACGTAATTAATGTTGTATTGGTGAAGGACGCGAGTGTTTCAATGTCAATAATTTTTAACGTTGTTGTAGTGTTTCAACTATATGTTCGGTTGTTTCGCGTAGTTTGTTTAAAAATGTGAATCTCGATAATTGATAGAATGAATAATGAAGCACCGAGAAGCAGTATTGAAGTTGAATTTTTTACTAAAAATGGAGTTTCAAGTTGGTAACTGATTTTCAACTACGGTGGAGTATTAGAATTTATTCTACTGAAATCAAAAATTAATTACTTGAAACACGAAATATTTTGAAACACTAATAATATTGCTCGAGGTTTGTTTGCCAGTTATAGGTAGAATTTTTCTAAATGCTACTATGTTGAGAAAAATATGCAATTTGGAATCTAAACTATGAAACACTAGGAGTCAAGATTGAAGCACAAATTAGAATTGTTGAAAACTTAATAATCTATTATTGTATATTATTGAAGAGGATTTGGGATATATTCCAGTGAAAACAAAAATTAGTTATTTGAAACACGAAATATTATTGAAACACTAACATTATTGCCTCAGTTTTGTTTACATATTCTACGTAGAATCTTTTATTATGATGAAAAAATCACCGACTTATACACCGAATGGTGAAACTCTACGAATCAGGATTGAAGCACTGATTGTAATTATTAAAAATAAAATGTTTTAAGATTCCATATCAAAATGAGTTTGAAATTTATATTGAAATTGGTATATGTTGAACACAAAAAATTACTATTTTGAAGCACAACTGATTTTTGAAACACTCACATGCATGACATATTTAAAATTATCTGCTGCTTTGACATCACTCTAACTTTAATGTTCTATAGAATTAAAATGATTTAAGCAACGTTTTTAGATATTTCACGTAGCTCTAAGTTAAATAATGAAGCACTAAGAATTGCTATGAAAATTGGGATTATTTTTAAAAATCTTTCAATTGTAGTAACCAATTTTCTACCACGGTGGAGTATTAGAATTTAATCTACTTAAAACAAAAATTAATTACTTGAAACACGAAAGATTTCTGATAATATTGCTTGAGGTTTGTTTGCCAGTTATAGGTAGATTTATTTTAAATGCTACTATGTTGAGCAAAGTAGGCAATTTGAAAACTAAACTGTGAAACACTAGAAATCAAGATTGTTACCAGTTACAATTGTTGAAAACATAATAATGTATTTTTGTATATTATTGAGGAGGATTGAGGATTTAATCCAATGAAAACAAAAATTAACTATTTGAAACACGAAACATTATCGAAACACTAACATTATTACCCGAGTTTTGTTCACATATTCTACGTAGAATCTTTTATTCAACATGCTATTACGATGAAAAAATTACTAACTTTTATACATCGAATGGTGAAACTTTATGAATCAGGATTGAAGCACTGATTGTAATTGTTAAAATTAAAATGTTTTAAAATTCCATATCAAAATAAGTTTGAAATTAAAATTCAAATTGGTGTATGTTGAGAACAAAAATTACTATTTTGAAGCACAACAAATTTTTGAAACACATGCATGATATATTTACAATTATTTGCTGCTTTGGCATCAATCTAACTTTAATGTTCTATTGAATTAAAATGACTTAAGCAATATTTTTAGCTATTTCTCGTAGTTCTAAGTTAAATAATGAAGCACTATGAACCACTATGAAAATTGGGATTATTTTTAAAAATGTTTCAATTGTAGTAACTAATTTTCTACTACGGTAGAGTTTTAGAATTTAGTCTACTGAATTCAAAAATCTATCACCTGAAACACGAAATATTTTTGAAACACTAACAATATTGCTCGAGGTTTGTTTGCCAGTTATACTTAGTTTTTTTTTAAATGCTACCATCTTGAGAAAAGTAGGCAAGTTGAAAACTAAACTGAAACACTAGGAATCAAGATTGAAGTACGAATTACAATTGTTGAAAGCATAATAATTTATTATTGTATATTATTAAGGAGCATTGAGGATTTATTACAATAAAAACAAAAATTAATTATTTGAAACACGAAACATTATCGAAACACTGACATTTTTACCTCAGTATTTTTCACATATTCTACTTGGAATATTCTATTTAACATGCTAATATGTTTGAAAAATTGCTAACTTACTCACAGAATGGTGAAACACTACGAATCGGGATTGAAGCACTGATTGTAATTGTTAAAAATAAAATGCTTCAAGATTCCATATCAAAATGAGTTTGCAATTTATATTCGAACTGGTATATGTTGAAAACAAAAATTACTATTTTGAAACACATCAGATTTTTGAAACACTCACATGCATGATATATTTAAAATTATCTACTGTTTTGGCATCACTCTAACTTTAATCTTGTATTGAATTAAAATGATTTAAGCAACGTTTTTAGGTATTTCACGTAGCTCTAAACTAAATAATGAAGCACTAAGAATCGTTATAGAAATTGGGATTATTTTTAATAAGAATGTTTCAATTGAAGTAATGAATTTTCTACTAAGGTAGAAAATGAGAACTTAATCTAATGAAAACTAAAATTGCTGGTTTGAAACATGAAACATTTTTGAAACACTAACGAGATATATTCAGTTTTTTCCTTCAGTTCTACGTAGTATTTTCTTACTAAAATACCATTATGTTAAAAATAAAACGTTAATCCGAAAATCGAAAGTTGAAACACCACAAATCAGGATTGAAGCACTGATTGTGATATTTGTAAACATAATGTTTTAAACTTTGATATCAAAATTTATTTGCAACCAGAAATTAAAATAAAATATGTTGAGAGCAACGACATTTACATGAAACTTAATATATTTGTGAAACACCATAATGCATGATATATTGTTGCGATTACCACAGCTGGTTTTAAAATTAAAACATTTTTTCACTATCGTGACATGAATCATTATTAATGCTTCAGTTAACATGTTGAGTAATTTTATCAACTTTTTGGATTTAAAAATATCTACTAAATTAGTGCTACTAAGCGAAGTAATGAAACACTAAGAGGAGTTTTTAAAAACATTACTTCATGTGCTGGTTTCCATGTCTAAAAATCTAGTTTCGAGGCGGTTTATTGTAACAAAAATTCTAAACATAAATTTGAAAAATGAAGCACTAAGTTTTATGATCAGAATAATAATGTTTCAGCTATGTTCATTAATTTTAAGTAGCTACTTGTGGTTGAAAGTTTTATATTTATTATATTTACATTAATCCGGCTAAATTAAAATATGAAACACTTTGAAACACCAACTAGTGAAGGCTGTAACTTTCAATACTTTTATTTTTTGGGAGTGCTTCTAAATTTTTCCTAAAACAAGTAGAAATTATTTTTTGAATTTGAAGCACTTTGAAAGCACTAACTGACTTGGTAATAACCTGAAGAGTGAAGCACTTGGTAGCAATATTAAGGAATGAACGGTTATGTTGGCTGTAGCTTATTCCCAATCAAGATTCAAAATATATATTTAGTATATGTATAGTGTTTCAAAAGTGCTTCGTGTTTCAATAATAGTGATTTAGCATTTTAGGACATTTTTTGCTTAAGTAAGCACAATAACATGTTTGAAACAAAAAGTATCTTGAAACACTAAACCATTTGGGGTGTTTCAAGTATGTTGAACAATTTTATACCTGTCTCACAATTCCAGGTGAATTAGCAGCTACCACCGTTAATCTTAATTTTGAAACACTAGGCTCATAATTTGTTTTAACAATAGTGTTTCAGATGAGGTGTTTTACTTAAACAAAAATTTTGCATATTGAAAACATTACTTCTAATTTGCAAAATGAACCAAAAATGATAGAATGAAACGTTTTTCGGCAATAGTGTTTCATTCGATAATTTCCCGCATCAATCAAGGTTCGTCGTTCAACGTAACCAGAACAGTTCTGGTGACTTATTTGGAAACCTGAAACACTTCCGGAACACTCACAATTGTGTCGTGCTACAGTTTTGCGGTTTCGTCGAAATATATTCATCAAAGTCACGTTGCTCACAAAGTTCAATTGCTTGAATACGATTACGTCCGCTAATCCCGAACGTGAAACTCCAAAGTCCGGACCGTATCGTTTAGTTTTCTGGATATCGTCAAAAATCCGCACAGTTTCACGAGGACGCCGGGGGTTTTATCGTTGCTTGTTAACAAATCGGGCTGTTGTGGGGTCACCGGGGGCCCCCTGGCCTTTCGGTATATCGACGGGATTCCGTGTGGGTCCCCCGCAGCGTCGATCCTCTCCTCTAGATAAACAGCTATCTATCATCCATCAGACCCACGAAATTATTAATGAGGCAATCGAACCTTGGGGAAGTTAGTCTCACCGTCCGTTCTGTCGCGCGTTTTTCATCGCGTGTGGCTGCACTTCTTCTCTATCAGCGTCGTTAAATACAGGAAACTGTAACAATGAGCGCCACGCTGCGTCCTCGTCCAGACGTCTTATCGGAATCAAGTAATCCCTCGATATATATGATGTATACGTGGAGAGAGAGGATCGGGCTAAAGCACCTATTGTTGGATGGGACGACGCACCCATCAAGGCACGTCGACTCGACGTCCGGTGGGCTACCGAAAACGACAGAAAATGACAGAAACATCAAGCGGGTCGGATGATGGAATTAAGATTTTAAACCTCTCGCCAGCACCACGCTCCTTTTTCCAAGTCAGATCTGGAAGATAAAAACAGTCGGTCGTCGAGAAGAGTCGATGTGACATAATGGAATTTTCGGTGGCTGCGGACATGGACAACTGTCAACTCATACCGCAGATAAGCTACGGTAGCTAAAACGATTCGAGTTTTTTTTCTGAAATCATATGACAACGAACACGTGTTCGCTTGGTTATTCCGATGGATGAATGGGTGGTGGATCGAGCTATCCGGATTGTCGCCCACGAAATTTCGGTTTCGAAAAAACTCGAAAAATGACGTCAAGCGGTTCTCTATACCAGAAATGGTCATAACTGTTATTGCGCTGCTGCGTGTTAGATGAAGAGATTCCCACGCGAACCATTGTGTCCTTTATGCAGCGTTACGATTTACTTTCTTTGATGGAATCGCATCGATTCCCGACATGTAAAACCGCGACGAATCCGTTTCTTTTCATCGACGAACAATGTGACAGCCCGAAACATCTTTTCGCTTCTCGTCTGTTCGAAAAGTTTGAATATTTGCGCCACCGTCGATGACCCGCGATGATCTCTGCTGCTTCGAACCACCTACGATGGCGCCCGCATTCGTTGTTATTTAGCAACAAAAAGTTCGCGGGCAATTTGTCGATTAGAAACGTGCATTGTGGAGGTTTTATCGTGTGAAACTGGCGCCGATCTGAAGAAGGCGATCCGCTATCGGAGCCAATCGGACCATCATTCAATTAAGGTGGTGACTCGCCGACGCCCGATTGTCGCTATAGAAACGATAAAACGATAGAAATAGAAAGAATTGTTGAATTCGTCCAACGCGAACCGAAGACTGAACTGAGCGTTGATGATGTAACGGTGCGGACCGGAAACTGAACTAAAAACTAAATCTGAATGCATGAAAAATTGTTGCGATTCAAGCAATTCGGAAATTTAGCAACATTCAAGTAAATGGCAGCATCAATAAGTAGAATCGATTGATGCGGACCGCAGATTGAACGTTATCGATATTTAAACGATTCGTTATTGATGCGGACCGCAGATTGAACGTCCGAAAACTAACGACTAGATTAGCCACAAATATTGTTTCAAGTCCGGTCGATTGATTCGACTGTTTTTAGGTTACCGAAAGGTAACCCTTGCGTTTTTTTTAATTACATGTCAATTTAGATATTGGCCAAGGGCTAGCAAATGAACTCGAAATCTCCCGGTTTTTCGTTTCGAAACACAAACGTTCCCGCGCCATATTTAATTATCCTACGGTCAACAAACGTGGCTGGGATCCAATTAAGCACACCTCCAGGTCCGATTTTTTTCTCTCTTTTTTTTCGTTTTTTTTTTCTGCTCTCAGTTGTTTATTTTGGAACAATGTGGCCGAGTTGGTTCGTTCATTCGTTCGCGTCGGAAATGGCAGGGTGAAAGGTTCCGGAGGGACGACGGTTGCGCGGATTGAGGAATCCGACGCCCGACGTCGCCTCTTTCGCGCACTATTTTATCGTTTCGGCCGTAACTCCGGGCAACCGGGCGATACGTCGGGTTGCGTCGTCATGACGACGTGGGATGTTGTGCGCCCGAAACGCGGATCTCGGATATTTTGAGGACGCGAGAAAGTTTAACGTTGCAATCGGACGTTTTCTTGAAAAATCTTAACGTTTCGACGATGAAAAACGATTCGGATAAGTCAAATTCGTGGAATTGGAGAAATTAACGGGAAGCGGACCGCAGACTGAACGAGTTGTTGAGAAGAATTTATGCGGACCGAAGACTAAACAAAATCAATCGTTAATTTTAATTAGTTGTTCGTTAAAGAATTTAGAATGCAATGATGGGAAGAATGTTTTCAATATTTACAAGGCGTGAAAAGCTCAAATATTGAAGCAAAATAATTAGTCTCGAACAAAAAGATTCTTTTCGGACTGTGTTCGAATTCTAGATCTATAGTAATCTGATCAAGTTTGATAACAGAGATATTGAATGTGCCTGCCTTATGGGGTTTTCTACTTCAAAGCTAACCGACCTTAGGACCGCAACTCAAGTAATAAGAGAAAGTGGGAAGGCTTCATCACTGCTATGTTATCAACATGGCAGACCGTAACCCAGTGGGACCGACTGCTTATTGCATCACAGAAGTGTGATACTAGTCCTAACCAGCTGATTGAACTCAATTTTATGCTACCCAACTTTTTACCAAAGTAACTGTGAAATTCAAATTGTCATAACTGCGAAAGTATGAGTCCAAATTAACAACTAACGCTAGCGTTGCCTTAAGCAACCTCAACCATAAAAAATTAAATGATAAAATGGCCTCGAAAAATTTAACAGTTTTCACTTCTTTTTTCTATGTCAATCGATAAAATGGTCTCAAAAAAAGTTTTGACTCTTTTTTCTTATCTCAGTAGATAAAATTTTTCAAAAATGCTAAAATCGTCACCAACCATTTTTTATCATCAAGAATAACAATTTCTGATATGATTGGTCACTGTGATCGCATTTCCGCACCTTGTTCGTTCATCTGGGTGATAAACTTTTAATATTTCAGAAAAGAACACAAAATTACAATTTTTTTTCAAAATTTACACCTCAAAAACTACCCGAGTTTTTGAGCTATTTTGAGTAACCAAACATGTCTTTAGTGGGCTTTTCAAGAGTTTTCGAGCAAGCTTAAGACGGATCTTCTACTACCGTAAATAAAATAGTTCAATTTTTCAATTTTGACCAAAATTTTGCTCAAGAAATTCAAATTGTAGTAGTTTTGAAAATGAAGACTCCAAATTAAAAACTATCAACAGCGTTTCCGTCAGTGAGCTGTCTATTATGAATTGAGACCATAAAAAGATGCTTGAAAATTTTGAAATTTTTTATCAAACGCAAGTCACATATTAGTGCAAGAAAATGTTCAAAAAAAAGAAAATAATTTGCACCCAAAGAAAATGTGCGTGATTGTTGTTCTTACTGATTTGTAAAATTAGTCGTGTATTATAAATTATATAGTAGAGTGGTTATGTAAATATTTCTAAAATCTCATGCTATGAGAGATTTTAAAATTGATAGAAACTTTAGGGGAACGATACAGTCCGGAAAGGCGGACCGCAGCTTGAACGCTTTTTGACGAAAACTGATGCGAACTGAAGACTGAACGAGCGTTTCTCGCTAAGAAGGGGAAAACGTTACTTCTACTGATTTTTAAAATTAGTCACGTATTAGAAGTTACATAGTGGAATAGTTCTATTAATCTTTTGATTCTGGGAGAAATTTTAACATTATTGCAAGTTGGAAAAATTAACACAATACGAATCGCAGTCTAAACAAACCGAAGACTGAACGATTGTCTTTGACCCAAAAGGAGAATGTGTGATTATCATTCTTTTTAATGATTACTCGCTTATTAGAAATTTTTTAATGAGACGATTCTATAAATATTAACAATTCTTTCTTGCTGTAAAAAATTCTAATATTACACAAACATTTCTAGAACATTGACAAATTAGAAAAATTAGCATAGTGCGGACCGCAGCCTGAACGTTTTGTGGACGAAAACTGGTGCTGGCTGAAAACAGAATGAGACTCTCTGACGCAGAAGAGAAAAGCGAGACTTATTCCTACTAATTATTAGAATCGGTCGTTTGCTAAAAAGTAGAATGATTCTACGAATATTTTATGCAGGAAGAAATTTCAATATTGATAGAAACGTTTTTGGAACAATAGAATCAATTTGGATTAACTAACAGGATGCGGACCGCAGCCTGAACGTTTCGTGGACGGAAACTGGTGCCGACCGAAAACTGAACGATCCCCTTTGACACAAAGGTGAGGGTGCGATTGTTATTATTGACCGCTCGGTCAAAAATTATACAGTGCCCTGATTCGATGCAAGAACCGTGGATGTCTTCGCGATACCGTCCGACAATTCGAGATTAATAGCCGAGATCCTTTCCGATTTTTTACCGATTTCAATTCGGTCTTAATACGTTTTAAATTGGCCGTAATGACGGCCTCCTGGAACGGAACGCGCCACGGTCTCCACTCATTAATGAAATGATAAAACAAACGGTTTCTCTGTTCGTTGGCGAGTCGTCCTTCCGCCATTAACATCATCGGTAATGACGTCGACATATAAGAAAACGCGAAAATAAAACAAACAATAGAGAACTATGTTGTTGATTTTTCTTTTTTTTTCTTTTTTTTTTAGTGTTTGTCCTAACTAACTCATTAACGTCTCAATCTGTCTTGGATTATTACACGTGGATCATACAGCACACACCTACATGCCGACGCGCTAATCACGTCACTCTTTCACACGCACAACCGTGAAGGTGCTAAGAGGAATTTATGTCTGTTAACGCAATTATAATTATACAGCAAATGTCGCGTGGAATTCATACAGCAAATACTTAAGCCTTACACGAAACGACTTTTGAATTATTTTCCGGTAATAATATTAACTGGGTAACTTGTCATCGTAAGTGAAGAATAGCTCTTTTGTTTAATCGGATTTGGTAGTTTTTACGTTAAAAAAAATTGTCAACTGCAGTTTCAGTTGAGACGCTATTAAAATTGTGGAAGTTTTCAAAATTGCCGCTCTTTACTGTGACGTAGATCGATTCTGTTCAATCTGCGGTCCGCGTGGATCGCACCAATTAATTGTGATCAGATTTCTTGATATATTTGGAATTGAGGAAAGTTGCCACAATTTTTAAGTGGTGAGATTCGAAGAACCGCCAGTTCGACTGTCGTTATCCGGGTCAGACCGAAAAGTTTCTGCATTTTCGATTGTCACCGGAGGTAGACAAAAGGCCGAAACTGCAGACGACAACTGCGATTGTTGTAATTGCGGCAGCTCTACGGCCGCTGCTCACAACAACTCGTGTCCGTGGCGTGTTTTGGGGCCTCGGATTTCGGACGTCCCGCTGTTCGGTTCTGTTTCGGCGAATGTCCCGGGCCTGGGGGGGCGCCATTACCTCGACGGGGGGGCTTTCACAGAACCACGCACTCCACCACGCCCCGTCTAGTGTTCTCCCGAGAAGATCGCCGTTCCGTTTATCCATCATCATCATCATCATAGTTGGACATCTGGATGCTATGTCCAAAAACTGATCACCACCTTCACGCGCTATCACCGCTAGAAAAGATTCTTTCGAATTTCGGTCGGACCGATCCGGTTCGTTTGGCGTCTTGTTTGGTTTTCTGTCAGTTGAATGGTAATCGGTGTTGGAGATCTTCGGATTTAATTACCGACGATTTGGTTATCGTTTTAAGTGTTGCGGGTTAATTTCCTCAATTTACGCTTAGTTGGTGTTGGTGTTCGAAAATTTTCGAAAAATTCAACAAAACGATTTTTGGAGTTTTCACCACTTTATTGTGGAAAGAACGTATTTTCGAAAATTTGGCACCGAAATTTCGGAAATTTTTGTGGTTTTGTCGAAGAATTTTGGATTTCTCTAAATATCGGTCGAAATTGAAGAAACTTTCTACTTAAGAAATAATTTCCTGCATTTGCATGATTCCATTATTCTTAATTGCTTTCCGTCATCGCTCTTCAACAATTAAGTTTCTTTACACCGTACCGCAATTGTGAGTAACTCGTGCGTGTTTTCGTTAAGCAAACATCAATTTGTTCTACAATTACACCTGAAAATTGCGATTTTACAAAATTTCTGTCAATTATTTTTTCGCTTCTTAATTAGTTTTGTTTTCTTTCCGTTAGCCAACTATCGCGTTAATTGTCGAAGAACATCTTTTGGCGATCTTTTGTTTCGTGACGAGCGATTTCTTTGATTTGTTTTTTTTTTTTACTTTCGTAGCCCCTTTATCCCATTTATCCCGAACCGTTACCTGTGGCCCTGCGGTGTATTAAATATGGAATAACATGGCTTTTGTCGGCTTTGGCCGGACCGTTCGCACCCCCCGTCGACATGTTGATAGATTGATTTGTTTTTCGTTTTATTATCTAGTCGCCTGCGAAGGAGTAGAAGGCACCTTTTACGCCCCCCGAGACTAATCCGGAAACGTTCACGACACCGAATTAATAGAGACGCGATATCAAAGAAACTCTAGCGCCATTTTCGAAAAAAAAAACGCAACAAAGAGCAACAGTTATTAGGGGAAGGTGGCGGCGTGACGGCCGAAACGTCAAAAAATCGACTTGTATTCGTAGTTAGATCCAGCGCCGATTCTTGAAAAGAAATTGCGCCGGTCGCGAGGGATCGTTTTGAATCAATTTTTAACACTAGCGACTTTTTATTGGAGGAAGGTCGCGTGGTGGCGGCCGAAACGTTAAGAAACCGTCTCGTATTCGTAGTTAGATCTAGCGCCACGTTTTGAAAAAAAATTGCGCGGTCGCGAGGGATCGTTCTGGATCAATTTTTAATGCTACCAAATTTTTATTGGAGGAAGGTCGCGTGGTGGCGGCCGAAACGTCAAGAAACCGTCTCGTATTCGTAGTTAGATCTAGCGCCACGTCTTGAGAAAAATTTGCGCGGTCGCGAAGGATTACTTTTGATCGATCTTTAACGCTAGTGATTTTTTATCGGAGGAAGGTCGCGTGGTGGCTGCCGAAACGTCAAAGAACCGTCTCGTATTTGTAGTTAGATCTTGCGCGACGTCTTGAAAAAAAATGGCGCGGTCGCCAGGGATGGCTTGGATCATTTTTTAACGATAGCGACTTTCTATTGGAGGAAGGTCGCGTGGTGGCGGCCGAAACGTCAGGAAACCGTCTCGTATTCGTAGTTAGATCTAGCGCCACGTTTTGAAAAAAAATTGCGCGGTCGCGAGGGATCGTTCTGGATCAATTTTTAATGCTACCAAATTTTTATTGGAGGAAGGTCGCGTGGTGGCGGCCAAAACGTGAAGAAACCGTCTCGTATTCGTAGTTAGATCTAGCGCCACGTCTTGAGAAAAATTTGCGCGGTCGCGAAGGATTACTTTTGATCGATCTTTAACGCTAGTGACTTTTTATCGGAGGAAGGTCGCGTGGTGGCTACCGAAACGTCAAAGAACCGTCTCGTATTTGTAGTTAGATCTTGCGCGACGTCTTGAAAAAAAATGGCGCGGTCGCCAGGGATGGCTTGGATCATTTTTTAACGATAGCGACTTTCTATTGGAGGAAGGTCGCGTGGTGGCGGCCGAAACGTCAGGAAACCGTCTCGTATTCGTAGTTAGATCTAGCGCCACGTTTTGAAAAAAAATTGCGCGGTCGCGAGGGATCGTTCTGGATCAATTTTTAATGCTACCAAATTTTTATTGGAGGAAGGTCGCGTGGTGGCGGCCGAAACGTCAAGAAACCGTCTCGTATTCGTAGTTAGATCTAGCGCCACGTCTTGAGAAAAATTTGCGCGGTTGCGAAGGATTACTTTTGATCGATCTTTAACGCTAGTGACTTTTTATCGGAGGAAGGTCGCGTGGTGGCTGCCGAAACGTCAAAGAACCGTCTCGTATTTGTAGTTAGATCTTGCGCGACGTCTTGAAAAAAAATGGCGCGGTCGCCAGGGATGGCTTGGATCATTTTTTAACGATAGCGACTTTCTATTGGAGGAAGGTCGCGTGGTGGCGGCCGAAACGTCAGGAAACCGTCTCGTATTCGTAGTTAGATCTAGCGCCACGTCTTGAAAAAAAAATGCGCGGTCGCGAGGGATTGTTTTGGATCAATTTTTAATGCTAGCGACTTTTTATTAAAGGAAGGTCGCGTGGTGGTGGCTGAAACGTGAAGAAACCGTCTCGTATTTGTAGTTAAATTTAGCGCCACGTCTTGAAAAAAAAATGCGCGGTTGCGAGGGATTGTTTTGGATCAATTTTTAACGCTAGCGACTTTTTATTAAAGGAAGGTCGCGTGGTTGTAGCCGAAACGTCAAGAAACCGTCTCGTATTCGTAGTTAGATTTAGCGCCACTTCTTGGAAAAAATTGCGCCGTTCGCAAAGGATTGTTTTGGATCAATCTTTAACGCGAGCTAGCGTTATTGGGGAAAGGTCGCGTGGTGGCGGCCGAAACGTTAAGAAGCCGTCTCGTATTCGTAGTTAGATCTAGCGCCACGTCTTGAAAGAAAATTGCGCGGTTGCGAGGGATCGTTTTGGATCAATTCTTAATGCTAGCGACTTTTTATTGGAGGAAGGTCGCGTGGTGGCGACCGAAACGTCAAGAAACCGTCTCGTATTCGTAGTTAGCTCTAGCGCCACGCCTTGAAACAAAAATTGCGCGGTCGCGAAGGATCGTTTTGGATCAATTTTTAATGCTAGCGACTTTTTATTAGAGGAAGGTCGCGTGGTGGCGACCGAAACGTCAAGAAACCGTCTCGTATTTGTAGTTACATCTAGCGCCACGTCTTGAGAAAAAATTGCGCGGTCGCGAGGGATCATTTTGTATCAATTTTTAACGCTATCAACTGTTTATTGGATGAAGGTCGCGTGGTGGCGGCCGAAACATTAAGAAACCGTCTCGTATTTGTAGTTAGATCTAGCGTCATGTCTTGAAAAAAAATTGCGCGGTCGCCAGGGATCGTTCGGGATCAATTTTTAACGCTAGCGACTTTTTATTGGAGGAAGGTCGCGTGGTGGCGGCCGAAACGTCAAGAAACGGTCTCGTGTTTGTAGTTAGATTAAGCGCCACCTCCTGAAAAGAAATTGCACGGTCGTGAGGGATCGTTTTGGATCAGTTTTTGACGCGAGGGACGAGTAATGGCGGAAGGTTGCGTGGTGGCGGCCGAAACGTCAAGAAGACGACTCGCGTTCCTAGTTAGATTTAGCGCCACTTCTTGAAAAAATTTGGCGCCGTTTGTAAGGGATTGTTTTGGATCAATCTTTAACGCGAGCGAGCGTTATTGGGGGAAGGTCGCGTGGTGGCCGCCGAAACGTTAGGAAACCGTCTCGTATTTGTAGTCAGATCTAGCATCATTTCTTGAAAAAAAATTGCGCGATTGCGTGTGATCGTCTTGGATCAATTTTCAACGCTAGCGACATTTTATTGGAAGAAGGTCACGTGGTGGCGGCCGAAACGTCAAGAAACCGTCTCGTATTTGTAGTTAAATTTAGCGCCACTTCTTAAAAAAAAATTGCGCGGTCGCGAGAGTTCGTTTTTGATCAATTTTTAATGCTAGCGACTTTTCATTGGAGGAAGGTCGCGTGGTGGCGGCAGAAACATCAAGAAACCGTCTCGTATTCGTAGTCAGATGTAGCGTCATTTCTTGAAAAAAAATTGCGCGGTCGCGAGGGATCGTCTTGGATCAATTTTTGACGCGAGCGGCGGTTATTGGAGAAGGTCGCGTTGTGGTGGCCGAAACGTCAAGAAAACGACGCGCGTTCGCAGTTAGATTTCGTTTTTTTTCCTGGACACTTTGTCGCGTCGCATCCTTCGTCGTTCGGGGGCATTCCTCCAATTCGGCAGCTGCACGCCTCGCCTCGTACCTGCTGCAATCCGCGTCTCTGCACGCCGGCCCCGATGATTAATGGTGAAATAGTGAAGCAGCACCGCGTTTTACTGGACGTAATCTAAGAAATACTTTTTGTGTTCTTTAGAGCCTCTCGGCTTCCATCTTTTAATTGCAAATGGCGTTCCCCGACACACACACACACACACATACAAGTCCAATTTTGAGCTGGTTCTCTTTTTTTTTCTTCGTTCTTAGATCGTTTTTTTTTTCTTCCGCGCATTCCTCGCTTCGATCCCACTTCTGTTGTTCTGCGGTTCTTTCGTCGCCGGACCGTTCGATGGGAAAGTTGACGGCGTGATTGACACGTAATTATTTTGGTATATTCCGTATATACATGCACGCGTCGATTTTGTGCGAAACCGATCGAAAGTTGACGACCAGGATGGTTGGATTTTTGGAAAAGTTCTTGGAGTTGATGGCGGCGAGACGATTGTTAACAAATTTTAAGTCGACGTAATCGTTTTGACGTTTCGTTAATCCTCTCGATACTGGCAAGTCGACGATCCGGCAGAAAGGTTTAAAGTCCTTTCGGCACCTGAAAACAGGTGAACAATTCTGGGTGGCTGTTGTGTTAAAAATATCTTCGATTGTTTGTTGCGGTTGTTGGTTCCTGGAAGAATTGCTGCCGATCATGTTTAGGGTGATGGAGACGAAAAATATGAAGTTAAATCCTTTTTTTTTCTTAAAGAAAGAATTTTGAGAGGTTTTACAAGGCCATAAATTTAATCTTAGAGAAAAAAAATTTTAATAATTCCAAAAAAATTTTTGTCATGCGAATAAATTTCTTGCAATTTATCGGCAAAGGCACGGAATTTTTGAGATTTCTCCAGCAATAATATTTTGAAAACGGAAACAACGTTACGCAACGATTTTTTTACACCCAACATTCTTTTGCAGTTACTTGAACGGAGAGTAGATAATTGCATTGATGGGTCTAGATGCCCGAAAATATTTGAAATTTATCAAAAAATTTTGAAGAGTCTTCACTAGGGAATTTAACAAAAATTTAATTGACATAAATGAATTTCAATTAGAAGACTCGAATATTTATTAAAATAATTTGTACCTTCAATGTGAAGTTTTCAAGAATTTTAATTTTGGTAACATTTTTTTTTATTTTCAAAAATTTCAGGTAATTTTCAGAGTCTCAACTACGATTTAAAACTCATCAAGAAATGTTTGAAGATTAAAAAAATTTTGACAGGTAGATCAATTTTTTTCTTGGTAGTTCTCCCTCGAAAGACAACGGCAAACCGCTGGTGGTCTAGAAGAATCTCTCCTCAAAGTTCTAGCTTAGATTTCACGTGTCTGTGAGTACTAATAATTACAATTTTTTATCACTAGGTGTCACTCCTATGGCGGTCGCAATTTTTTCGATTTCTACGTCGCTCGATTATTGGCGATTTTTCGAAATTTCTTCATTTCGTGTCGTCTGTCGTCACGTCTTCGTTCCCGTCCTTCGGGTATCCCCAAAAATTGCCGATTCGTTCCGTGATTGAAGGCAAAAGAAGAAAAAAAAAAACAGCGCCCAAAGAACGAATCGATTTTTTCCGGACCATTTGATCGGCCAACCACCACAACGCGATAAGATTCAATCCACCAAACGAACTAATTAAAATGCACGAATTGCGTACATAACCGGATCGCCGTGTCGCAACAACATGTACACACATACAACGTGGACGACACAAGAACCGAAAATGCGACGACGCGCTTCGGTCCAATTTTTTTTTTTTAATTCGACTCCTTTCAAAGCTTCAACCTGTCTTTCGATATTGGATGTGAGAAAATTCCCGTCGATCGATCTCTATAGATCGATCCGCACACGGGTTTACAACGGCATGACAAGACCGAAATGTCGGGCGTCTAATTTCACGGCACGTTGTAAAAAATAACGACGCATAGATTAGCTGTCGATCTTGGGAGCTGGGAGAGTTGTTGTTGTTGCTTTTTTCTTTTCTTCTTCGTTTTTTTTTTTTTTCGTTGTTGTCGATTTCGGTTTTATAACGAGACGACTAACGTACAAATTGAAATTTAAATTCGTTATTAAAACGCTTTTGTTTGGCGCGATTCGATTTTTTTTTTGTATTTTTCGAAACCTTGCAACAACCACTCGATATGTTTATAGTGTGAAATTTCGGGGGCAGATTTTTTCGTCGATCTACAGGCGGCGAAAAGGGTAAGAGGGGGAGTGTTTGCAGTAAGTAACAGTTGGTCGCGAAGGGGTGCCCGTCCGGCGCCCCCCGTAGCTCCCAGCACGAAGTCCTATTAGTGACACTAAAGAGGGCTCTCCTCGACACACTAACGAGATTTATAATATTGTCGTAATTCCACCTGAGTTGTTGTCAAATATGGTTAGAAGAGTCAAGGGTTCTCCAAAAAAAAAAAATTGTTGAGGAGTATCCACAAAAATATTTAGATGGCGGTGTCGTTTTTACAGCAACCACTGGATTTTCGAATTTCTGATTTCGATTTGTCAAAAAAACAGTGTCGTTAACTATTATTCGGTAGGTGAGTGTGGGGGCTACGACGGATTAAATTTGACACCAAAACAAAATTTTTGGGTTTTCGACTTAATTTGCTGTAAGGTTGGGGAGACTGATACTGTCAGATTGTCAATGTTTCGACTTTATTCTCCTGAACTAAACCTTCAAATCTACAAATTTAGAAAAAAAAAAAATCTCGTTCTCTTGTCCCGATTTGGAAATTCTGACTTAGGGATCTATGACGTAATTGTCCTCTGTTGCCAGAAGGGCCTCTGAAAGTTTGAAATTTCCGGCAACGCTCACGTTGCTGGATTTCTACGACTTTTTGCTTTTTCTGTACTTTTTTGCCCGCATCCCCCGCGTTGGTACCCGCATTTGGTTCGCAACCCTCTCGTTCGATTCGACAAAATTCGAAAACCTTTCAACTTTTTTCTGTCACGAGCATTTGTTTTTGCGTTAAACACACGAGTTCAATTATTTTTTCATTGCGATAGAGGTAATTGTAAAATTACGCGGGTCTCGCGACACTCCCTCTATTAGTTGCTTGAACTAACAACGGCGATTTGATTAAATTAAATTGTTCTTTGCCAATATGCCCGCAACAAAAATGTTGACTCACCTGAGGGTCTGAATAATCGTCGGTAATGTAACGATAAAGTTGAGCGATTGGCGCGACAACGACAACGAAGTTGTTTAAATTTTTTTTTTGTTTACCTTAAATTTTTTTAGAAAATTTGTTAAATTATTTTTCTCAATATGTCTCTTGTTGCTAAAATTTTGTGGAATTTTGAAACGGACAGTTGTGGAAAAAAATTACGAAGGTTGCGAAAAAACGATTGAAACGTTGATGGGAAAATGTAATTTTATTAAAAATTAATTTTGTTGATCAAAACACTGACTCGTTTAGTTTTTTTTTTCAGACACTCAGATAACCAAATGAAGAGATTGCGTTGTGCTATGGGTAAGTTCGATTTTTTGGATTTTTTTGAAAATTTACTTCTTTAATTACCACAAAAATTCTCAACTGTTTGCGGCCCTTCTGCGTACCTAGCTGCGTTTTAGATGAATTTAAAAACTCTTTCGATGATCAGAGGAAATTTTGGGTAATTTTTTCAAGAAACTGTGAAAATAGGAACGTGACCAAAAAAATACAAAATTACATTTATAGCCAAAAAATCGTCTTCAGCTCGAAATTCGATAAATTTAAAATACGTAGATGATGAAAAAGACGGGAGAAGTAATAATTTTGGAAAATTAGCGGACGAAAAGTAGAAATATTAATCGAGTAAATTAGAAATAAGTGAACGTTTCCCTTCGGGAAACGATTCGGGGGCCATAACGACGCTAATCAATCATGTGCCCGTCTTAAATTGTTTCGTTGTTGTGATTTTGAATTCTCCAGTTTGCCTTCCCCCGTCTCTACCCTTAATCGTCGTACCCTAGGCTGGCGCGAACCCACCGAGTCCCGTGAAGTTACCATTTGTTTGGCCGACTTCATGGCTAACATGCAGAACATTTCCTCTTATTTAGGCCGCCGCCACCCCCCTTTTTGTCCGCAAGTTGGGGTGGTATTGTACGTTAAACATGCAATTTGTATTGTTACACTACACGTACATGATTTACCAGTGATAAATTATCACGACAAAGAGGGTGGAGAATGCCGATTGGGACACGAGCAATCCGACGACTGTGTTTGAAAAAAAAAAAATAACGAAACGAACATCGACGAAACTTACAATCACGCGAAATTTTAAAGGCCACGAAATCTGAGAAATACAAAGAGAGTGATAACGAGAATAATGAGAAAAATGGAGAGAGTAAGAAGAGTTAAAAAAAGCATCTAAATGTATAAAAGCTTAATCGCCATTAAACTGACAAGAGACAACGAGTGATAATAAATTGAGAGGGAGAGAGAGAGGACGTACCAAAAAAATTGATACGTTATCTGAAAATATAAAATCTTAAAAGCAATTAAATGAAAAAGGGAACGATAGCCAATGGTAAAGATAGAGGAAGAAGAAAGAGCAATACAAAAAAGAAGTCTTGTTATAGTATTAAAGAAAAGAAAATCTTAAAATTAAGTAAACTAAGAAGGAAGAACAATAAAAAATGATAGAGTGAGAGTAGCAGAAGAAGAAGAGGAACGCAACACAAATTGTTGCAGTTTTTAAATCTTAAGAGCGACTAAACTAAAAAATGGCAACGATAACTAACAATAGTTTAATAATTGAAAACTTTAAGAGCGACTAAACTACAAAGTGGCAACGATAACTAGTAATAGAGAAGAAGAAGGAAGAGGAACAAAAATTTTTATTATGGTATTAGAGTAGAACGTTGAAAATTGGAACGACTAGAAAATGAAACGAACGACTAAATTTGCAATCACGCGAAATTTTGAAGGCTACGAAATCGGAAAAAGACAAAGAGGGTGACAATAATAGTAATGAGAAAAATGGAGAGAGTAGGAAGAGTTGAAAAAAGTGTCTAAATGTATAAAGAAGTAATCGCCATTAAACTGACAAGAGACAATGAGTGATAAAAAAATTGAGAGAGAGAGAGAGAGGATGTACCAAAAAAAATTGATACGTTATCTGAATATATAAAATATTAAAATCAATTGAAAATAAAAAAAAGAACGATAGCCAATGTTAAAGATAGAGGAGGAAGGAAGAGGAATACAAAAGAGAAGTTTTGTTATGGTATTAAAGAAAAGAAAATCTTAAAATTAAGTAAACTAAAAAGGAAGAACAGTAAAGAGTGATAGAGTGAGAGAGAGTAGCAGAAGAAGAAGAGGAACGGAACAAAAATTTTTGCACTTTTTAGTAATTGAAAATCTTAAGAGCGACTAAACTAAAATGTGGCAACGATAACTAGTAATAGAGAATGAGAAGGTAGAGGAACGATAAAATTTGTTTTGGTATTAGAGTAGAATGTTGAAAATTAAAACTACTAGAAAATGAAACGAACAACGACGAAACTTTTAATCACGCGAAATTTTAAAGGCTACGAAATAAGAAAAAGACAGAGAGTGACAACAAGAGTAATGAAAAAAATGGAGAGAGTAGAAAGAATGAAAAGAGAGTCTAAATGTATAAAAACTTAATCCCGATTAAATTGACAAGAGACAACGAGTGATAAAAAATTAAGAGAGAGAGAGAATACGTACGAAAAAATTTTATACGTTATTTGAATGTATAAAATCTTAAAAGCAATTATATAAAAAAGGGGAATGACAGCCAATAAGATAGAGAAAGAAAAAAGAAGAATACAATAGAGAAATCTTGCTATGGTTTAAAGAATATGGAGTCTTAAAATCAAGTAAACTAAGAAGGAAGAACAATAAAGAATGATAGAGTGAGAGTAGCAGAAGAAGAAGAGGAACGAAACAAAAATTTTTGCACTTTTTAGTAATTGAAAATCTTAAGAGCGACTAAACTAAAATGTGGCAACGATAACTAGTAATAGAGAATGAGAAGGTAGAGGAACGATAAAATTTGTTTTGGTATTAGAGTAGAATGTTGAAAATTAAAACTACTAGAAAATGAAACGAACAACGACGAAACTTTTAATCACGCGAAATTTTAAAGGCTACGAAATAAGAAAAAGACAGAGAGTGACAACAAGAGTAATGAAAAAAATGGAGAGGGTAGAAAGAATGAAAAGAGAGTCTAAATGTATAAAAACTTAATCCCGATTAAATTGATAAGAGACAACGAGTGATAAAAAATTAAGAGAGAGAGAGGACGTACGAAGAAATTTTATACGTTATCTGAATGTATAAAATCTTAAAAGCAATTATATAAAAAAAACTGAATAACAGCCAATAGTAAAGATAGAGAAAGAAAGAAGAGGAATACAATAGAGAAATTTTGTTATGGTTTAAAGAATATAAGATCTTAAAGTCAAGTAAACTAAGAAGGAAGAACAATAAAGAGTGACAGAGTGAGAGTAGCAGAAGAAGAAGAAGAACGAAAAAAATTGTTTTAGTACTAGAGTAGAATGTTGAAAATTAAAACTACTAGAAAATTGAACGAACAACGACGAAACTTGCAATCACGCGAAATTTTAAAAGCCACAAAATAAGAAAAAGGCAAAGAGAGTGACAACAAGGGTAATGAAAAAAAATAAGAGAGTATGAAGAATCAAAAAAAGTGTCTAAATGTAAAAAAACTTAATCCCGATTAAATTGACAAGAGACAACGAGTGATAAAAAATTAAGAGAGAGAGAGAGGACGTACGAAAAAATTTTATACGTTATTTGAATGTATAAAATCTTAAAAGCAATTATATAAAAAAGGGGAATGACAGCCAATAAGATAGAGAAAGAAAAAAGAAGAATACAATAGAGAAATCTTGCTATGGTTTAAAGAATATAGAGTCTTAAAATCAAGTAAACTAAGAAGGAAGAACAATAAAGAATGATAGAGTGAGATTAGCAGAAGAAGAAGAGGAACGAAACAAACATTTTTGCACTTTTTAGTAATTGAAAATATTAAGAGCGACTAAACTAAAATGTGGCAACGATAACTAGTAATAGAGAGTGAAAAGGAAGAGGAACGAAAAAGTTTGTTTTGGTATTAGAGTAGAATGTTGAAAATTGAAACGACTAGAAAATTAAGCGAACAACGACGAAACTTGCAATCACGCGAAATTTTAAAGGCCACAAAATAAGAAAAAGACGAAGAGAGTGACAACAAGGATAATAAAAAAAATGGAGAGAGTAGAAAGAAGGAAAAGAGTGTCTAAATGTATAAAAACTTAATCCCGATTAAATTGACAAGAGACAACGAGTGATAAAAAATTAAGAGAGAGAGAGGACGTACGAAGAAATTTTATACGTTATCTGAATGTATAAAATCTTAAAAGCAATTATATAAAAAAAAACTGAATAACAGCCAATAGTAGAGATAGAGAAAGAAAGAAGAGGAATACAATAGAGAAATTTTGTTATGGTTTAAAGAATATAAGATCTTAAAGTCAAGTGAACTAAGAAGGAAGAACAATAAAGAGTGACAGAGTGAGAGTAGCAGAAGAGGAAGAAGAACGAAAAAATTTGTTTTAGTATTAGAGTAGAATGTTAAAAATTAAAACTACTAGAAAATGAAACTAACAACGACGAAACTTTCAATCACGCGAAATTTAAAAGGCTATGAAATAAGAAAAAGACAGAGAGTGACAACAAGAGCAATGAAAAAAATGGAGAGAGTAGAAAGAATTAAAAGAGTGTCTAAATGTAAAAGAACTTAATCCCGATTAAATTGACAAGAGACAACGAATGATAAAAAATTAAGAGAGAGAGAGAGGACGTACGAAAAATTTTTTTACGTTATTTGAATGTATAAAATCTTAAAAGCAATTATATAAAAAAGGGGAATGACAGCCAATAAGATAGAGAAAGAAAAAAGAAGAATACAATAGAGAAATCTTGCTATGGTTTAAAGAATATAGAGTCTTAAAATCAAGTAAACTAAGAAGGAAGAACAATAAAGAATGACAGAGTGAGAGTAGGAGAAGAGGAGGAGGAACGAAACAAAATTTTTTGCACTTTTTAATAATTGAGAATCTTAAGAGCGACTAAACTAAAATGCGGCAACGATAACTAGTAATAGAGAGTGAGAAGGAAGAGGAACGAAAAAGTTTGTTTTGGTATTAGAGTAGAATGTTGAAAATTGAAACGACTAGAAAATTAAGCGAACAACGACGAAACTTGCAATCACGCGAAATTTTAAAGGCCACAAAATAAGAAAAAGACGAAGAGATTGACAACAAGGATAATGAAAAAAATGGAGAGAGTATGAAGAATTAAAAAAGTGTCTAAATGTATAAAAACTTAAGAGAGAGAGAGGACGTACGAAGAAATTTTATACGTTATTTGAATGTATAAAATCTTAAAAGCAATTAAATAAATAAAGGGAACGATAGCCAATGGTAAAGATGGAGGAAGGAGGAAGAGAAACAGAAAAAACAAATTTTGTTATGGTATTAAAAATATAAAATCTTGAGATTAAGTAAACTAAGAAGGAAGAACAATAAAGAATGATAGAGTGAGAGTAGCAGAAGAGGAAGAGGGACGATACAAAAATTGTTGCAGATTTCAATAATTGAAAATCTTAAGAGCGACTAAACCAAAATGTAGCAACGATAACTAGTAATAGAGTATGAGAAGGAAGAAAAACGAAAAAGATTGTTTTGGTATTAGAGTAGAATGTTGAAAATTAAAACGTCTAGACTGCCAACTACAACCAGTGATAGAGAGGAATAAGGAGAGAGAATACAAAAGAACTTGCTAAAGTATTTAAGTATGTAAAATCTTAAGAGAGACTAAGCTAAAATGAGAAAACCACAACGAGTGATTAAGCGAATGAGAGCGAGATGAAAAGCAAGAACTTTGCTATAGTAATGAAGAGTAAAATCTTGAAAGGACTAAACTAGAAAGAGTCAACAAATCATGGAAAGTGAGAGGAGAGCCAAAGCAACAAAAACTTCTTTCGTTTTTTAATATATAAAAATGCAAAATTTTCGAAAACTAATAGACTGACAACGAGAGGAAGAACGAGAGAGAGAATGGGTGAGGGTTAAGGGGGAGAAGACGCAGATGCGGACTCGAGCTCAGGTCTAAACCTAATTTGATAATTTTATTTTGACGGAATGGGATCGTAATGAAGTTTGGACGAGTGTATCATCCGTTCCGACGCCGGGGGAACGTTCAAGAGTATCGAAACTTGTCGCTCGCACCCTTCTCCTGATCCGTCTCTCTTCGATACGTTCGCCACCCTGCCTCCCCCACCAATAACGTCAATACTGCAAAGTTGAAATTGTTTTTTGATTGAGTTTTTTGCCTCCCCTCCCCCCCCCAGCGTTCTCTTTTCCACCCACTTCGACGACGGAATCGCGACAATTTTCCCCCGGCCACCATCGTCGTCGTCTTTTGTCCGTTCTTTCCCATAGCCGGTGAAATTCCAATTAATTTAAGAAAAAAGAAACGAAAAATTTTTGGCGACAACACACTGAAAGCTAACGGGGCGAGAGTCACCCTCTCGCTATGGGGGGAAATTTTGTTTGAGGCGCGAGATTCAGGTGAAGGTTAGTTCTCTGCCGCCTTCTCCTGCTTCGTCGTCGCTGGATGGAACGTTTCATGAATAATTTTCGAGAAAGGGGCTCGGGGGTGTCGGAGCTAACCCTGTAGCGATGTAATTTCACAAGCCAGTGCGTCTGTCGCGCTTCTCTGATATGATGACCTGGCACACAGTCCTTCGTTACCACCGGAAAAATTTCGCAATAATAAATTCGTGTAATTTTTTTTTTTTTGGTGTCGTCGTCAGAGGGGTCGGAACGGGGAGGAAATCCATGATGGCCGATGCGCGAAAAAGAAAGTCTAAAGGGACGTGGGTACGGAGTTGGGGGGTTAAGGAAGCGTGTTTTTTCTTCTGCAAACCCTTCTCTCTCTCCGGGACAACGCGACGGAAGTAGTAAAAGTGCAAATAATTGAATGTCAATACGGGAAAACTCAAACAAGCCGGCCGGGGGAGGGTTGTGGAACACTTAAAGTCGGTAAACAGTGCGACACATACGCACTTGATTCGTGAAAGTTCAATTTCGAGATGATTATTGATCGTAGATTCAATGAGATCTCGAAGATCGTAAGGACACTTTTCTCGATTTTTTTTTCGTAATTTTTTAAGTTTTTTCAAGCTAAATTTTTTATGAAATTTTTGCTCGGAACTTTAACACTTGATATTTTTTTAAGAAGCAACAGGATTTCTAATAAAAAAATATTTTTGTATTTTTGGATATTTTACCACGTAAGTGGTTCAGTTTCGAAATTATTTTTGTAGTGGCAACAATTTTACATCCAATCGTTCAGTGTCTTAACAACGAATCATAATTTCTTGCAGATTTTCCATTTTTCGAATTTTCTTTTTTGAGTCGATATTTCTATTTATTTTTATTATTTTTTATTGTCCACTCAATTCTGAGACTATAGTTTGACATCATTTTATTTGGAATCTCAATTATTATTATTTCATAATTTTTTTACATTTTTTTTTACTTTACTCTAACTTTTTTTTGTTTTTTTATTTTTAAATTTACAAAAATCGAATTTGCTACAACTAATTATTTTGAAAATTTCTTTCCATTTTTGATTTTTCCTAATATATTTTGTTCATTTTCACTTTAATTTCATAAAATAGTGTTTTGTAGTTTGTCCTTTAATTTCATATTTTCTCGTGTTTGTCTTTTTATCAAATACTCTAATTTGAGAAAGTTTTTAATTTTTTTTCTTTTTTCTAGATTTCAATCTTATCATTAATGATGTCAAGTTCTTTTTTTTTTATATCTTTTTCAAAGTTCTCTTGGAACACAAGTAATTTTTCTATCTTAATTTTCTTTATTACTTTCTTATTGATTTTAAAAACTCGAAGAATGACATGTTTTTGTATTTATTATTTTCTTTTATCTTCTTTTCTCCATGGGCTTACATAATTGAGGAAACTTTTATCGTCTGTTCCGGTTTTTATTTAATTATCTTCTTTATTTTATACGAGCTGCAATAATTTATTCATTGCTTTTCGTTCCCTGTCCACAAACTAGCAATTTTCTTATCATTCTCATCAATCTTTCTTCAATATTTTATTTATTTTAATATTTTATTACACTTTTGTTCTAGAACGTCTTTTTAATTCTTCATTTCAATAAAAAGGGATTCAAAAATTATCTTCACTTATGTGAGGACGATTTTCTCGTTCTCATTTTTTTTTAACATTTTTTATGTATTCGTATTGTTAATTTTTTTACACTTTTCACTTCCTGTGATCCACGTTTTGCTTTTTAAATTTTTAGCAAGTAGTAGGTAATTTATGTTTCAATATTTTATTTTATATTTTTTTAATTTTCTAACATTTATACATATCATTTCTGTTGCTTTTACTATTTTTCAGTTTTTTCCTCACTTTTTTGTTTATTTATAATTTTTGTCGATTCTCTTTCTTCCATTGTTGTAGTTCTTTCAAAATACAAATTTTCAATTAACAACAATTCTCCCATATTATTTTATTTTTTTAGCGTTCTTTGTATATTTTTTATCAAGTATTTCTATTTTTTCCCTTTCTTTAAAATTGTTTCTTCTTAATTAGTTTTTATTTCTGAATTTCCACCATTGATTTCTGTAATTCCTTCCATTTACATCTTTTATATATAAGTTTCTTTTCATCAAATTTTTCAAATTTGCACTTTTTACTTCTTCTATTATCATCTTCAATTAGTTTCCATAATTTTTTTCGATATGATTCTTTGTTAACATTTTTTTTTTCATAGAAATTTTGTTCTAGTTTCTTATTTATTTTTGACTTTTTAACTACTTTGCTATTGTTTTCCTAACAATTTTGAATAAATTTTCCAACGATTCTTCTGAACTTTGACCATATATCGCTTCATTTTTCATATTACTCTTATTACATATTTCTATTGTTTCTTTTATTATTTTGGATCTTTATTTTTGTTGTTTTATGACATTTTAGTGTGTTTCTAAAATTCAAATTCTCAAATTTTCCTCATTATTTTCCTCGAGTTTCAACACTTTCTTCACATTCTGGTTCTAACAATGAAGAAATTTTGGTCTCGATCGGTTTTTCTTACAACTTCGGTATAAATAATTAAAAAAAAAAAGTAACTAGACGTGGACGCGATGTTTTGACGTTTAAAAAAAATTCTATTCCTCCTCCCGTGCCACTTTACGTCAACCCCCTCCCGTTCGTCCCCCGGAAACGGAACGTCGTCGCGTTTTTTTTGTGTGACGTTCCGTGCGACGCATCGTCGACTTTGTCCCTAATTATCTCTGAAAAATTGCCGCTAATTTGTTTGCTGCCAAAACACACCATCTCACACATGACCGCACGCAAGCAATGTCGCACCACTAGGGGTGTTGACGTACGTCCGCGTTCCCAACTGCGACTTCCGCATGTGCATGTTTCTAACGTCGTCGACGACGTGTGACGCGTCGGGAAACACAGGAGAGTGAAAGTGACTTATTGGTCGGATTTAATTAAGCGAATTCCGAGCCTTCGCCGTCAAAGAGAAAGAAACCGAAGAAGTGAAAAAAAAGATTTAATTATTTTCGACCACGTGGTTGTCCATTAATCTCGACGGAGAGGGTGAAATGTTTTGAATACGAGGACGGAAGACGAGTTGGAAATTTCGAAAAATTGTAATTGTACGCGCAATTGCACTTTTGAGTTTCGCGTCGTTGAAGTGTACGCGCTTATTGTAGAGAGATTTGCAAATCATCTTTAGAAATTCTTTTTTGGGGAATTCCTACACTTTTTAGTTGTGTTCTGAAATTATGTTCTGAAGAAATGGCCGTTTTGAATTATTTGGTTTTGGATCAATTTTGAAATATTATTAATACGAGGAAATAAGCCGAGTTTTCAGCAAATCGTAATTGAACCCGCAAACACACTTTTGCGTTTTGCGTCGATAAAGTGTACGCGATCATTGCAAAGAAATTTTCAAAAATTTTTTAGAAATTGTTTTGGGGTTTTGCTACACTCTTTCAGATGTGTTCTAGAACAATTTCTCGGTGAATTAGCCCTTTTCAATCATACGGGTTTGCATCAATCTTAAGAAAGAGAATGAAATGTGAAATATTATGAGTATGAGGAAATATGGCCAGTTGAGATTTTTTTAACTATTTTTTGAGGAAATTGCCCTTTTCAACTATATGGTTTTGCATCAGTCTTGAGAAAGAGGGTTAAATATGAAATATTAAAAATACGAGCAGACGACGAGTTGAAAAATTCTAAAAATCGTAATTATACTCGCAAATGCACTTTTGTGTTCTGCGTCGATAAAGTGTACGCGCATATTGCGGAGAATTTTATAAATATTTTTTAGAAATTTTTCTTCTGACGTATTGATGCACTCTCTTAGATATGTTTTAGAACAATTTTTTGATGGAATAGTCCTTTTCAACCATAGGATTTTGCATCAATTTAGAGAGAGAGAATGAAATATGAAATATTATGAGTACGAGGAAATATGGCGAGTTGAGATTTTCAAAAAATGGTAATTATACGCGCAAATGCACTCTTGAGTATTGCGTCCATAAAGTGTACGTGGTTATCATAGAAAATGTTTAAAGGATTTTTCAAAAATTTTCATTTTTGCGAATTGAAATATTTTTTTTTGTTGTCTTCTACAACAATTTTCTGAGGATATTTGCCAGTTTTAACCATTTGGCGTTGCATCAATCTTGAGAGAGCGGGTTAAATATTAAATATTATGAATACGAGGAGACAAGGCGAGTTGAAACGTAATTGTACGCGCAAATGCACTTTTGCGTCTTGCGTTGATAAAGTGTACGAGCATATTGCGGAGAAATTTCTAAATATTGTTTTGAATTTTTCTTTTAGCGAATTGCTACACTCTTAGATATGTCCTAGAACAATTTTTTGGTGAAATAGCCCTTTTCAACCATAGGATTTTGCATCAATCTTGAGAGAGAGAATGAAATGTAAAATATTATGAATACGAGGAAACAAAGCGAGTTGAGATTTTTAAGAAATGGTAATTGTACGCGCCAATGCACTTTTAAATGTTGCGTTCATAAAGTGTACGTGGTTATTATGGAGAATTATTGAATGATTTTTTAGAAATCTTCAATTTTGCGAATTGATACATTCTTTTAGTTGTTTTCTGGAACAATTTTCTGACGATTTTGCCAATTTTAACCATATGGTTTTGCCTCAATTTTGAGAAAGAGAGTTGAATATGAAATATTATGAATACGAGAAGACAAGACGAGTTAAAATTTTCAGAAAACTGTAATTATACGCTCAAATGCACTTTTTCGTTTTGCGTCGATAAAGTGTACGCACTTATTGCGGAGAAATTTCCAAATATTTTTTAGAAATTTTTGTTTTGGCATATTGTTGCACTCTCTTAGATATGTTTTAGAACAATTTTTTGATGAAATAGCCTTTTTCAACCATAGGATTTTGCATCAATTTAGAGAGAGAGAATGAAATATGAAATATTATGAATACGAGGAGACAAGGCGAGTTGTAACGTAATTGTACGCGCAAATGCACTTTTGCGTTTTGCATTGATAAAGTGTACGAGCATATTGCGGAGAAATTTCCAAATATTTTTTTGAATTTTTTTTAGCAAATTGCTACACTCTTAGATATGTCCTAGAACATCTTTTTGGGTAAATTGCCCTTTTCAACCATAGGATTTTGCATGAATCTTGAGAGAGAGAATGAAATGTAAAATATTATGAATACGAGGAAATATGGCGAGTTGAGATTTTTTAGAGATGGTAATTGTACGCGCAAATGCACTTTTAAATATTGCGTCTATAAAGTGTACGTGGTTATTATGGAGAATTATTGAAAGATTTTTTAGAAATTTTCAATTTTGCGAATTGATACAGTCTTTTAGTTGTTTTCTGGAACAATTTTTTGACGATTTTGCCAATTTTAACCATATGGTTTTGCCTCAATTTTGAGAGAGAGGGTTGAATATGAAATATTATGAATACGAGAAGACAAGACGAGTTAAAATTTTCAGAAAACTGTAATTATACGCTCAAATGCACTTTTTCGTTTTGCGTCAATAAAGTGTACGCGCTTATTGCGGAGAAATTTCCAAATATTTTTTAGAAATTCTTGTTTTGGCCTATTGCTGCACTCTCTTAGATATGCTCTAGAACAATATTTTGATGAAGTAGCCCTTTTCAACCATAGGATTTTGCATCAATTTAGAGAGAGAGAATGAAATATGAAATATTATGAATACGAGGAGACAATTCGAGTTGAAACGTAATTGTACGCGCAAATGCCCTTTTGCGTTTTGCGTTGATAAAGTGTACGAGCATATTGCGGAGAAATTTCCAAATATTTTTTTGAATTTTTTTAGCGAATTGCTACACTCTTAGATATGTCTTAGAACAATTTTTTGGTGAAATAGCCCTTTTGAACTATACGATTTTCCATCAATTTTGAGAAAGAATGAAATGTGATATATTATGAATGCGAGGAAATAAAGCGAGTGGAGATTTTTAAAAAATGGTAATTGGACGCGCAAATGCACTTTTGAATATTGCGTCCATAAAGTGTACGTGGTTATTATCGAGAGATTTTCAGGGATTTTTTAGAAGTTTTTGTTTTTGCAAATTTCTACATGCTTTAACTTGTGTTCTAAAACTATTTTCTGAGGAAATGGCCCTTTTAACTATATAGTTTCACATCAATCTTGAGAGTGAGAGAGTATGTAAAATATTATTAATACGAGGAGGAAAGACGAGTTGAAAATTTCTAAAAATCGTAATTCTACGCGCAAATCCACTCTTTAATATTGCGTCAATAAAGTGTACGCGCATACTGCACAGAGATTTCTAAATATTTTTCAGAAATTTTTGATTTGGTGAATTGCTACATTCTTAGTGGTGTTCTAAAACTATTTCCTACGTAAATAACCATTTTACTCACTTTCGAGTACTGCGTCGATAAAGCGTACGCTCGTACTTTACGCGAATATTTTTAAAAATTTAACACGGTTTGTTATTGGCATGTTTGTGGTTGTTGATATTGAAGTGTCCGTGACTTATTGGTTTGTTTAATTACCCGTATTTTCGACCTCCTTGTCGCAGAAGTTCGAACTTATCGCACAGCGAAATAGCGTCGTGCCGAAGGAAAATTACCAAATCAAAACATCATTATTCTGCAATCACACGAATAATTGGTTTGGTCGCGGCGATCGGCCCGAAAAGGCCGCCGCCGCTTCCGGTCGATTTCAAAAAACGAAATACTTCGATTGAACGGACTCGTATCTCGGTTTTGAGTTGTATTAACAACGATCGTAAAACCTATTAAATCGAACGTTATTGCCGTCTCGAATTTCTCCCGCGCCCACCTTTACATCCGTTAAACTATTCAAGGTAGAGTCGCATAAAATCAATCGATCGAAAAATTTATTGAATTTTTCCAATTTCATCCGACTGTGACTGCGTACTGAGATTTGTACATTATGTACATGTGCGTCAAGTTGATTAAATTTTTCGTTTTCGGTCGCTGCCGTTTGTTGGTGTGTGTGTATAAATCAAGCAATCATGCCCGGTATACCGGCAGCAATAACAAAATTAATGCCCGTTTAATATGAAACGAAGCGAAAGTCCCACGATCGCGTCCGGTCGATTCGGCATGGCGGTGGCGGGGCGGTTCAACCTCGATGTGTGGCGGCGATATTTGCTTCAATTTCAATCGTTTCGATGCAGCCAATAAAAATTAGATCGCACTAATCGGCTATGAGAACGAAACGGAAATTTGCGTGAAATAAGGCCATGGGTGAGAAGAAGAGTCTTAGTGGTGGTTGTGGTGAAGTTTTTCGATGGTTCTTCTCGTTATGTTAATTTTGACATTTTTTACGATTTTTTCGGATCATATCTCAAAAAATTGTCGTTCATTTCGATCCGATCATTGGGAACGGTTCGCTGCTTCGTTCATTGCGATCTATTCTAACGGATCCGCGGGAATCGTTCAAAAATCGCAAAAATCACTATGCTTACCTCTCATTTATGATAATAATTGATCAATATGACAGGAGTGTCAATATCTAACGTTAACTTTCCAAAAAGTCAAGCAAAATTCTGACTTTAATTCAAAATTGGTCAAAAAAAATTCGGAAATTTTAATTTTTGGTCTTGCTGAACTTAGATTTTCGAAATGAATAAAAATCTGTCCATAATTTTGGACATTTTCAAAAAATTTTCAAAAATTCTGCGCTCTCTAATTTTTAATTAAATTGTCTGAATCGAATTGCAATAAATTTTGGGACTGTAAAAATTGAGAAGTTAAAAAGAAAATTGTCGAATTTTTGAATTTGAACAAAATTTTGACTGACACAAACCGGATAATTTCCATAATATTGGCGGTACTCTCTAACAAGATAATCTTCGAATGTTATTTCGACCACATAAATTAAGTATTTATGCAAATTATCGCGCCATTATCTATTAGACACCTCATTACGTTACGCCTCATAAATCTTTTTCACCCAACTTCTAACGCCTTCTCATCCGGAAAAATACCGTGGTACCCTTTAAACGCATATAATAGAATCCGGTACTACCCACAAACCGTGTCGTTGAAAACATGACTTATATTGTAGGTAATTAATAAAATCAGACACAACAAAGTGACGACCTCCACTAAATTACAAACAGTACCGGTACTACCTAAAATCTCCATCATCGCGTCAAATTCAAATTAGTAGCAATCAATTAGGTAAATTACGTAAATTTTCGACAGTACTACCAAATTCCTAAAACTGCAACTGGAAGGATAACTGAATGACTAACGGTACTGTTTATTTACTAATTTAACTGAGGGTTAACGTTAACAATTTCTTGTAACTCAAAAAATCGAAATGATTTTGAAAAAAAAAAGTCATTGCTTTTGGTAGTACTGTGGATCAGTACTTAGTACTATGGGAATTTTATTTTTAAATTGAATGTTTGGTAGAATCTTTTGCCCGGTTTTCTTCATTTTTTTGTTCAATTTTCAGTTATCCGGATTTCATGCGGTAATTCCGGTGGTACCAGTAGTAGATCAGTTCGCAATAATACAGAAATTTAATTTTTAAATTAAGTCTTTAGCGGATTGTTGTGCTTGATTTCCTTCACTTTTTAGATTATTTTTTTGTTGAAATCTTGCTTTCGTACGGTAGTAATAAATCGTAACAATAGTACTCTAAATTAGTACTTACTAATATATGAATTATATTTTTAAATTAAGTCTTTAGCAGATTGTTGTGCTTGATTTCCTTCACTTTTTAGATTATTTTTTGTTGATATCTTGCTTTCGTACGTTAGTACCAATCGTAACAAAAGTACTCTAAATTAGTACTTGCCAATATATGAATTTTATTTTTAAATTGAGTCTTTAAGCAATTATTTTCTTTGGATTCCTTTATTTTCTAGTTTAATTTAGCGAATTGACCGGTGGTACTATTAGTAATCATATAACTACCTACTAATATAAAAATGTTATTTTTAAATCGAGTCTTTGGCAGACTCCTCTTCTTGACTTTTTTCAGTTTCTCGGTTAATTATGTGAGTTATCCGGTTTTCTTGCAGCAGTACCGTTAGTTTCTTTATTACTCTAGATCTCTAGATCAGTACCTAATAATATAAAAATTTTCATTTTAATTTAAATCTTTGGCGGACCCTTTTCCTCGTTTTCTTTAATTTCTTAGTTTAATTTTGTGAGATAACAAAGATTCTTGCGGTAGTGGTGGTACCATTACTACTGATATAGAAATTTTATTTTCAAATTGAATCTTTGGCAGACTCTGCTCATTTTTCTTTCTTGGTTAATTTTGTACGTTATCCACCTTTCTTGCGGTAGAACCGGTGGTACCATTAGTAGTTTAGATCAGTACCTACTACTATAGAAATTTTATATTTATATTGAGGTCTTGGAAAATTTTTTTCTTTGGTTTCTTTCATTTTCTAGTTTAATTTTGTGTTGATATTTAGCTTTCTTGAGGTAGTACTTTTAAATTGAGTCTTTGGCAGACATTTCTCATTAGTTTCGTTTATTTTCTAGTTTAATTTTGTAAGTTATCCGACTTTCTTGCGGGAGATCCGGTAAGTACTTTAAAACTTAGTACTCTTAGTAGCTTTAGTACTCTAGACCAGTACCTACTAATATAGGAATTTTATTTTTAAATTGAGTCCTTGGCAAATCCTTACTCTTGGATTCCTTTATTTTTAAGTTTAATTTAGTGAGTTATCTTTTATTCTTGCGGTATTATCAGTGGTACCATTAGTACTCTAAATTAATTCTTGCTAATATAAGAATTTTATTTTTAAATTGAGGCGTTGGCAAATTCTTTCCATTGACTTCTTTAATTTTCTAGTTTAATTTTGTGTTGGTATTTAGCTTTCTTGCGGTAGTACTGGTGGAACAATAGAACTTTTATCAGTACCTACTAATATAAGAGTTTTATTTTTAAATTGAGTCTTTGGCAGACATTTCTCCTTAGTTTTGTTTATTTTCTAGTTTAATTTTGTAAGTTATCCTCTTTTCTTGCCGTAAAGCCGGTAGTACCAATAGTACTTTATATCAGTATCTACTAATAGAGGAATTTTATTTTTAAATTGAGGCGTTGGCAAATTCTTTCCATTGACTTCTTTAATTTTCTAGTTTAATTTTGTGTTGGTATTTAGCTTTCTTGCGGTAGTACTGGTGGAACAATAGAACTTTTATCAGTACCTACTAATATAAGAGTTTTATTTTTAAATTGAGTCTTTGGCAGACATTTCTCCTTAATTTTGTTTATTTTCTAGTTTAATTTTGTAAGTTATCCGACTTTCTTGCGGGAGATCCGGTAAGTACTTAAGTACTTAGTACTCTTAGTAGTTTTAGTACTCTAGATCAGTACCTACTAATATAGGAATTTTATTTTTAAATTGAGTTCTTGGCAAATCCTTACTCTTGGTTTCCTTTATTTTTAAGTTTAATTTAGTGAGTTATCTTTTTTCTTACGGTATTACCAGTGGTACCACTAGTACTCTAAATCATTTCTCACTAATATAAGAATTTTATTTTTAAATTAAATCATTGTCTGACTCTTCTTCTTGGTTTTGTTTGTTTTCTAGTTTAATTTTGTAAGTTATTCTTGTTCTTGCAGTAAAACCGGTAGTACCATTAGTACTTTATATCAGTATCTACTAATAGAGGAATTTTATTTTTAAATTGAGGCATTGGCAAATTCTTGCCCTTGATTTCTTTCATTTTCTAGTTTAATTTTGTGTTGATATTTAGCTTTCTTGGGGTAGTACTGATGGAACAATAGTATTTTTGTCAGTACCTACTAATATAAGAATTTTATTTTTAAATCGAGTTTTTGGCAAATCCTTACTCTTGGTTTACTTTATTTTTTAGTTTAATTTAGTGAGATATATTTTTTCTTGCAGTATTACCGATGGTACCACTAGTACTCTAAATCAATTCTCGCTTATATAAGAATTTTATTTTCAAATTGAATCTTTCTCAGACTCTTCTCCTTGGTTTCGTTTGCTTTCTAGTTTAATTTTGTAAGTTATCCTTTTTTCTTGCGGTAAAATCGGTGGTACCATTAGTACTTTATATCAGTATCTACTAATAGAGGAATTTTATTTTTAAATTGAGGCATTGGCAAATTCTTTCCCTTGATTTCTTTCAGTTTCTAGTTTAATTTTGTGTTGGTATTTAGCTTTCGTGCGGTAGTACTAGTGGAACAATAGTACTTTTATCAATACCTACTAATATAAGAATTTTATTTTTAAATCGAATCTTTGGCAAATCCTTACTCTTGGTTTACTTTATATTTTAGTTTAATTCAGTGAAATATTTTTTTTCCTGCAGTATTACCGGTGGTACTACTAGTACTCTAAATCATTTCTCACTAATATAACAATTTTGTTTTTAAATTGAATCTTTATCTGACTCTTTTCTTTGGTATTGTTTGCTTTCTAGTTGGATTTTGTAAGTTATCGTCTTTTCTTGCCGTAAAACCGGTAGTACCATTAGTACTTTATATCAGTATCTACTAATAAAGGAATTATATTTTTAAATTGAATCTTTGTCAGACTCTTCTCCTTGGTTTTGTTTGTTTTCTAGTTTAATTTTGTAAGTTATTCTCTTTTCTTGCAGTAAAACCGGTAGTACCATTAGTACTTTATATCAGTGTCTACTAATAGAGGAATTTTATTTTTAAATTGAGGCATTGACAAATTCTTTCTCTTGATTTCTTTCATTTTCTAGTTTAGTTTTGTAAGTTCTCCGCTTTTCTTGCGGTAAAGCCGGAGTACCATAAGTACTTTATATCAGTATCCACTAATATAAGAATTTTATTTTCAAATTAATTCTTTGGCAGACTCTTTCCTAGACTTCCTGCACTTTCTAGCTTGATTTCTTAAATTATCCGTTTTTTTTCGGTAGTACCGGTGTTAGATACTATTGGAGGTGTTCCAATATACTTTATAAATCGATTTCGTGTAGTTTCGACTCGAAGCGTTTAGATACCTAACGTTTGAAAAATTGTGACGTTTTTCGGTACCGTAGCCGCCGCCGGCCGGTACTTCAAAGGTGCTACGCCGGCGATGTCCGTTCACGAAACAAATGACTGTCATCAGAAAACCATAACATGGGGGTTTATATGGCGCAAAACACGACCGACCGGGATGATCGCAGCGTGCACCATGTAACCGACGCGCGTCCCGCTGTGCTCCACTGTCGACACGTCGTTAGGGCGTCGTCACGTGATTTACGTCCGCCATGGATAAAAAAAAATAAATAATAATAATCAAAAAACTATCGTTTCGCGATCGACAACCAACCGAATCCATCATAACCGCAAACTTTTCGTTTTAAGTTCCGACATGTCAGTAAACGTTCGTTTTGCCATAATTTCGTCAGATTGATGGTACCGTTCCGAACATGTGGACCCGGTTAGTCAGTTGATCAATGGTGGATTGGTGACTGAAAACGTGACGATTGTTGGTGATGGACGATTGTACATATGCGTACAGACGGCAGCCTTGATTTCAGCTAATTACGTGTTAATTACGAAGACGGGATGTTTAAATCGACCATTCATTCCAGGAGAAGCGACCGAGAGGATTTGCACAGATTTAGAAACGGGCGCGTCGCAGACGGCCTTGTTTTCTTTTTAAATTCTCGAAAAATCCGAGGAAAGTCAAAAAAGAAATCGAGTCGTAATTTAATTTGAACGGTCCTCTTTGGATAATTAAGCGGTCATCGATCGATGCCAATTATACTCGTTTGCTCATTACGAATTTGTCATGTTTCGTTTTAAACCATTTTGGCGTCTGGTGGATGTAAAGCGCGTGTGGAGGCATCGGAGCATAGCAAAAAGTCATAGAGAAGAAGCCACGAGAGAGGGTCGGCAAAAACGAGGATAATACATCAACCGAACCGTGGACAGTTGAAAAATGAAAATCGACCACAAAACCTCCGACTAACCGCTCAGACTGTGACTTCTTAATTCACTATCAACATCGAACAACATCACAGTCTCGTCCGGTTTTATGCGGTAGTCAAAATGTTGAGGGTTCCACGATTCGGTCTGGCTTAATGTATGTGGGGGTTTCGAGTTAATTAGTGTATGGTAATTAGAAAGGTGATTTTGCTTTTCTTTCGGTTACAGGTAGTTTTATGGTGCTGGCGGCGTTTTTTGTGTTCTGTGAAGAGACCATTAATTTTTTTTTTTATGAAATATTCAGTCCGTTATTTATATGGTAAACGCGACGCTAATGGTTTCTGAAGAAAACTGGGGCTCTACCAATTAATTTAATTAATTTTCGGGATATGGTACCAAACGGTACTACCTCCAACAACCCCCACGTGTTCCTCGATACATTAGTTTTATTTAACGCAGTGAAACAACTCAATTTCGCGCAATTAAATATCTCAGTACCGGGCGGTACTACCCCAAAATCTAATTAAAACTTTTTAATTTTATTAAATGAAGTCAAAATATAGAAATTTTTGTTGATAAATGTACAGATTGCGTAAGTATTTATTTTTGGGGCTCTACCAGTTCATTTTTGAAATATGGCACCAAACGGTACTACTTCCAACAAACCTCACGGGGTCTCCAAAGCATTAGTTTTATTTAACGCAGTGAGGCAACTCAATTTTGCCCAATTACTATTTTCAATACTATGCGGTACTACTCCAAAATATAATAGAAACTTCTTAATTTAATTAATTTTTGTATTATAGTACCAAACGACACCGCCAACAACCTCCACGGGCTCTCCAATACGTTAGTTTTATTTAGCGTAGAACAACTCAATTTCACGCAATTAAATTTCTTAGTACTACCCCAAGCTTCAACAAAAACTTGTTAGTTCAATTAATTGAAATCAAATTATTAAAAAAATTTGTTGGTAAATCTATCGCTGGAGCTCCTCAAATAATTTAACTAATTTTTGGAATATGGTACCAAACGATACTACCTCCAACAACACCCAGGGAATTCTCAATACATTAGTTTTATTTGGCGCAGTGAGACAACTCAATTTTTCGCAATTACTTGTCTTACTACTGGGCGGCCGCGCGGTACTACCCCAAAATCCAATACAAACTTTCTAATTTAATGAATTGAAATCAAAATAGTTTTTTGTTGAGAAATATACAAGATGCATAAGCATTATCATAATCTCAAATTAATATGAATTACAGTTAGACACAAAGAAAATAGCTTAGTTTCATGAGTGTTAATCTGAATAAGTAACTTGTAAATCTTGTAAATAAAAAAAAATTGGTGGTAGAGTAGACAGAAAAGTCCTCAATCTGCATGAAAAGTTACTAAGTTATCAACTATATTGACTTTAATCTACGTTATAAATGTAGAACCAATTAAATGATTTAATTCGATTATTCCATATTAACACCTATAGTAGTACTATTACAAATGTTGTCAAAAAATTATTTAATTTGATGATAACTAAGAAGCTCTTCGATTGTAAGTGGTATAATTTCTTAATGCAGGAATAATATCGAAAGTACTACTAAACATCTGGTAGTACCGTTTTAAATTATTGCTAAAAATATTAAATTATAAATAGATTTGAAAAAGTTTCAAAAAACAAGTGTGATTTACCATTAGATCAAATTTAGCCCCGAGTACTGAACGGTACTACCTTAAATGTAGCATTACATTAACTCATGACCACCATTGAATCACCTAATTTTATGAATGCCACGTGGTGGGTCTTGATACTTTTTAGGAAAACCTTGAATCGCGGTACTACCGCCGTGTAGCAACGATTACATAATAACGTGACTATTAACAGATAGACAGTGTGCAATTCTTTAATCTCCACTATCCGGACGTCCTAATTAATTATATTAAACAAGTTCAATTAATATGGTCATTAAGGCAGGTGAAAACAAAAATGTCGATCCCTGCTGTGATTGATGGCAGCGGTACCACCTCGATTTATCAATCTCACAATTAATTTGAAATATTCGATAGCGGTAATTTAGGTTTTGTCATAACGACGAGTTGCACTTTATAATTTTTTTTAACCGGTACTACTTGTAGATTTTTTAAATACGTCGAATTTTTTTAAAATTAACAGTGCAACGGGTGTGACTTATTGTTAGAATGGCAACTGCTTGAACATATTGTGGTTTTATAAAAAAAAACTCATTATAACGGCAAACCAAATAGCGGGAATTTAATTGTAGAGTAGTACCAGAACTTGTTGTTTTTACCAAAATTGGTGCCTACAGAAAATGGTGTCAATACTTAAAGAGTATGGAAGTAACTAATTTTTGCTAAATTTGTAGTTATCGGCGCAATAGTTTATAGTAGTACCGAATTGTAGTTGGAAGTACCTATTCTATAGGATGAAAAATAAACTTGTAACAACCTGATAGCAAGTTTTAAAAATTATTTTTATTAATATTTTGAGTTTGACAGTACTTATGGTACCTAGTAAAAAATTAGAATATTTCCCAATTTTTTTTCTTAAGTTGAAAACGACAACAATTGGTGCTCCAGGCAAATTTAACTTGTAGTTTATGAAAGTCATGAAACAAAAAACTTTACCTCATGGTACCAACTTCTATCGCAATTATACTTCGAATTGTTATTACCGCAAATTTAAAATGGCGAGGGTTAGTTGTACCTAAACGCGCGGCCTCCGGAAGTATTTTTTCAGATAGAAACTAGAAAAATAATTAGAAATAAATTTTGAAATAGAAATTTAAGACAACTTTTGTGATTAGAAATAATGAAGTACTAGTAGTCGAGGCAATATTTTATTTCTACGGAAAGTGTATGCTTTCACTTCTACATATTTTCAATTTATTGCTGTCAATAATGTAAAAATGTAAAAATCTCTGTATATTATTAAAATGAAATTAGAAAAAGTAGGAAGTACCTTCAAGTACTAAGAGTTATAAGCGCTAAAAATTTTGGAATTCCGAAATTAAATTTACAACTGTTGGTAGGATTTATAGGTTGAGGTACCAAATGGTACTACCAAAAAGTACTAGGATAATTCTGAAAACTACGTATCTCAACTACCTTGAAACTACTCACAGTATCTTAGGCTTGATTTTTTATTTTGATCCGTAGTCTCGGGTTTGGGAGTACTTTTCCCTCAATTGTTTCTAGTTTTTAAGATTGATGTATTTTGTCCAACTGTTCTCAATTTTAAGTGCCCATCAAATTTGGACCAGTAAACTGGCAATTATGATCCGGGGGCGTTACGGCGCCCCAAATCGCCTAATCGCCCCCCTTTCGGTTAACTCGGAAAAAATTGCCATCAGTCGCAGTAACGCGATTTTTATTCATAATCCGCCGCGAACGGAAAACCCATCGGGGCGCACACCAGCGTCGGACGGGGGTGGCGTTCTATCCCTCGCATGGGGTGACCACTCGATCGAGAAATAGAGTTTAGGCGAATTAGCGGTCGGATCAGCAGAGGGGTACGTACGCGCGTATATGAGCGGAAGGCCCAGGGAATCGAATCGAATTGTAATGTGTTTGTAAGCCAAACCAAATAAAGCCGTCCGACAAAAATGCTTTTGTAGCTGACTGTGTGGGGTAGGAATGGTAATGAAGTTTAGGCAAAAAGTGCCGAAACGTTGACTTAATTTCGAGATTTACGTAAAAAATTGAAAGTTCACGTGCGTTCTCGAATCGGATGCAAAAACAAACACTCTGTATGTATACGAATCGAGACTCGTTGTGGTGGAAATAAGGAAATGTCATTCGACGACGCTTCTTGCCGGTTTTAAAGCGCTACCGACGGATTTATGAAACGTTACGGTTTTATTGCGGCGAAGTAAACAAAATAAATGTTCAGTGCATGTCTTAAAACGAACTGAACATCACTACTCTGCATCAAGAATTACAGAAAAATTGAAAAAAGAATCGAAATCCCAAAATATTTAGCGGTACTTGAGCAGTACCAAAAGTATCACTAATTTAATTAAATTATTTGATTCATCAAAAATAATCGAATTTCTATATCTTATAGATTACCAGAAAGTACTGGTAATCTACTTTTTTTGGTCAAAAGTACTTAGAACAAATAGACAAATATACAAACAACGATATTAGAAAAAAGTTTGTTAAAACAAAAAAAATTTTGTTAAAATTTTTTTGCGGGGGGTTGGGATATAAGAAACTACCCCCTCATTTTTAATCCAAACTTAATGAAATTTTGTAAATGGCTTTATAAAGGATGAGACTAAGTGGCTGTCGAGGCAAATTTTTCAATTTTTAATTACAAATATTTTATTTTGTTTTTAATATATGACCGTACTTCAAGATTGAATATCTCGTTTACTTTGGAGAGTTTTGTTGTTTCGAAAGGCTAGCCGCTTAGATGCATTTTTCATAAATTTATCACCGAAATTTCAGCTCATTTATGTAAAAAATACCGAAACGGGACGTTAAATTCTAACCCTCTGCACGCGTCACTTTTGGAAAAATTTTGAAACAGCCTCAAGGAGTGGTTCGAGTTTTGATTACACCTGTAGGCAAAGTTGCTATGTGAAACCAAGTAATTTTATGAAAATACCTCATAGTACTATTATCAGTACCGGCTGCTATAAAATCTTTTACAAATAACTACAATTATTCGAAATTTCAAACTTCACTTTGTTACGATTTCTCTATAATTGCGAGTAATTGACATATATAACTGTGAGGTACTACTTTTACTTAAAATCCCTTTATGTATACTACACAAAAATTGACAGTTAAATTTAAAAGCAACAGTCGCGTCTCAAACTTTACAAGTACCACTTTTCGAGGTGGGTACTATCCGAAATTTCTTAATCGACTCCTGAAAAACGATGACGCAACCTAAATGAGCGTTTGATTCGAAATTACTCGATCATAATAAGTGCTTTAGTGTCGCAGCTGTCCGCCACGGTACCACACAAAGTACTTACTTCCCGAACAAAATTGGTAGGTACAGGAATCAATCGATTAGCTCCGCGACTATTATTAAATTTTCCTCCCAGTACTACCAAATATTCAAAAAATCTAATTTTCGCACGCCGACATATAATTTGGGTGGTACCTATCCCGATTGATAGATCAAATCTCATCTTGAGCTTCTCATTAGTTTTGTTGCTTGATCGTGCGGCCTTGGACAACGGTAGTTTTTGTCGTAAAACCGTCCGGTACTAGCGGGAGTGGTACTTGCTACTAAAGTACCATCATCGTAATAATTATAATCGAACTGACGTATGGGTGCCGCGAAATTATGTGCCCGTGGTATATTTATGGGCGTGAGTACGGGTCGGGTAACAACGTGGAACTGCCACGGATTATGATTGGTACCTGCCGCTCTATAGTAGTACTCGACGGTAATAGTTATTTATGTAGGTTTATACGTGAAGTGAAAAGGAATTGAAACAATGGGAACGAGAAGCAAAAACAATGCCAGAAGCAAATTAGAGAGAATGTCGAAGGTAGTACCAAAACGGTACTAACACCGTAAAATGGAAATTTTAAAAGAATTTTACTTGAATAAATTTATTTTTGATAGATTAACTAAAGTAGTTTTCTATTAAATTCGTTTATATAGGTAAGAAAAGTGGTACCATACATGTATTTTGATTGCGTTGTCAACAATTAATTTTTATTACCAATTAATAACGATTGCTTAGTAACGTGTGTAAATTTCTAGATTTTATGATATCGACCTTTCCTTATTCTGGAACCAAGTGGTACCACCAACCTATTCTCCTTTCAAAATTTTAAATTTAGATGCTTGTTAAAGATTAACGTGTTGGGCAAGAAAATTTCGCGTTAGATGTTTCGATAATACTTGCTCCATATTTTATTTTGGTAGTACCATGACACTTCTAATTTATTCAATGGGGATTTTTGGCGAAAAAAAAGAAAATTGACGCAAAAATTGTTATAATATCAACCGAAATTATTGCTAAATTTTTGTTATTTTAATCGCGTTTAATTAAGAATATGTCAAGGTAGTACCAAAAAGTTCTTTTCGAAGATGGGTGTCTAAATTTTTTTTTAAACACTCAATTCGTGTAACGTAACGTTGCGGGGTTACCCAAAATTAGATTAAGTCCTGTTAGTAGACAAATTCCCGTTGTTTCCCCCCTTTCCTCTGGTTTGCACGTGTTAATTAAAAGTGTCGTCGAAGGCACGCGTCCGTTTTCCACTCCAGATTTCCCGGTGTCAGATTCTCGTCTGTTTATTTGCACGTCGTCGTAATTCAGTCGGCCGTGTATAATAGAGGACAATGTGCAGGACCGTCCTGAGGGAATTACCCTCGACGCGTTTTCGGGGGTGTAGTACGCAGCATCGCCTTGAATAGTTCTACGCACGACGCGAGATGTCGCTCGGGGAATTACTGTGGCGTCGGGCTTATACAGCAAAAGATGTTCCCGAGGGACATCAGCACGTTCCCCTTATGTAAGTAAGCGGAGGTCCGATCCTGGATAAGGACAGTAAAGGGACGAAAGGATGGGACCAAGAGCATTGTTGGAGAGGGATTAATAGACGATGCGTTCGAAAGGGCCGACGAGTAAATTAATCATTCGGGGGAGGGGGAGGTTAGAAGGGAACGATCAGTTTAGATTTTTGTTTCAACTCAATTTTTTTAAACTATTTAATCCGGGAGTACCCCCGGATTTTTGAAACATTCACAAATAGTTGCAGAAAAAGTTTATTGGGGGAAAGATAAAAAAATTCGTTGAAAACTGACAAAAACTGACGCGCTGCAAGCCAAATTGTGTCTTGATGACGTCATTTGAGGACTTTGCCGTAGCCCCGCGTCTGCGTTCGTTAGGCGATATCTCGTCAACTGATCGCGCGTTTCGAGAAGTAACGAATGGTAGAACGTAACAATAATTTTATTTGACTCACACCTAAGGTCGGTTTGCATTTTAATACGACTTAAGCCACGCTTCTTTACGTTACGTCACAAGTAGAATTACTAGCGTTACAATTTTTCTTTTTTTCCAGGGTCGTAATCGTGTTCGGAGTGTTCCTTCGGCTCCATCATCAAGATGTGGTGTCTCCTGAAAAGGTTTGTTTTCAACAGTCGAAGTGTCGAACGTAAAATCTTCTGTAACGTTCTTCGCATAAGAAATCCATCGCGATATTTATCAGCGCCACTTTTTAATGAACTGCGATCAATCACACCAGTTCATTCATGATTCATGTTTCTGTGATGATAATCTCAGATTCCCGATAGCCGAATTAGTTGTCCAATAATTCTTGTTGCTTTCATTCAATGGAACTGAAACGATGGGTTCTTTGACTTTGAATTAACTCGATGATGTTTACTTCTATAAGTCGTATCCCGTTTGTACTTTGTTAGCGGTTAAGGAAGGTTAGAAACCGCGCCCACCACTGACCCACCTCAGGAGACGAACTCATTTCGTTAAGTCAATTTTTTCGATTTTTTTTATTCGTAAGTGTCTGGGGGGGTCTTTTTCGAAAAACAGCTCGTGAAGACGCTACAGCAACCAAGTCGACCAAGTTCGTTGATGAGAAGTGAAATTAAAATAAAAAATTTTGTTTCTAAAATTACGGTCCAGAAATCGCTGGATTTCCGAATTGACCCATTGTTCGTTTGAAACTTTAGAAAAAAATTCGCGAAAGTTATTCTCAACTTTTGGCGAAAAATTTCACTTTTTGTGTGGCCACTTATTCCAGAAACTTTGACAAAAAACTTAAAAATAAAATCAAGTCGGCCAGTATTTTTTGTAAATGAGTAGCAGAATTTTCAAAAATATTTTGACGTTTCCAGATTAGGGGCCGAAAAATCCTTAGATTTCTGAATTAAACTACTGCTAGTTTGAAACTTTATAAAATATTTGCCAAAATCGAATCTCAATTTTTGTTAATTTTTTATATCTTGTTTGACCTCAAAAAACATTACAATACAATCAGTTCGACTAGTATTATAAGAAGTGGTGGAATTTAAAAAAAAAATTATTTCCACAATAGAGGTCCAAAAGTCGATAGACTTCCAAATGTGAGTTCGAAATGTTTGGAAAAAATTTTGCAAAATTCATTTTCGACTATCGCAGAAGATTGAATCTAAAACAGGTGCTTTAAACCAAAAAATTGGTGTGTGTGGGGGGGGGGGGTTAATTTTTTTTTTTGTATTAGTTAATTGGCAATGCGTCAAAAGGCGTAACTGGAAAGCTAAAGTGAATTTCTAGCAGTAAATTTTATTTCGAAGTCAAGAATAGGGGTCTCGAAAACTCAAAATTTTGATTGTGGCCAAAAATTATTAAATTTCTGTAATCGAAATTTAATGAAGATTCAATCTTTACTCCTTCTTTATTTTAAAGTTTGTCCACTTTTCCATTAGAATATTGTTTTGGCACTCGAAAATACAAGTTTTTGATAATTATCAGTTATTTTCAATTTTTTTTTCTAGCCAAACATAATTTTCTACAAAATCTAGCAAGTGTATAGTTTCGAATTTTGTTGGAGATCCCCATTTTTGAGTGCAAGAGAATAAATTGTCGTTTTGAAAAAGAAATAAAAAATTTTCTTAAATTAATTTTTCCATCAGGATTTTTTATGGAACGCAAAAACTCAAGAATAAAGGTCCTAAAATCTTACAATTTCTAAACTAACATTTTGTGAATTTGACAATTTTGTTGTTCGGGAAATAAAAAAGCAGGCTTAAGGAAATTATTTGGAGAAACGCATTTCAATTCTTTTAGAACTCAAGAAGGGGTTTTTGCATTTTTTTTTCACGTTTCTTGATACGAATTAAAGTTTTTATAAAAAGTGTCACGAAATTTCTCATAAATTATTCCAATCGAATTTCTGTTTTTGACTTGAAGATGGGGCAGTTTTATTAAAGACCCTTAATCTTGAGTTAGAATAAAAATTAACTAAGGAATAGTCGAAAATTTGATTAAAGAAACAGTTGAAAGGGGTTAGTTGTGTCGAATTTGGTCAATTTGTTTGTATAATTTTTGACTTAGAACTCTAGAATGAGTGTCCTGAAAACTTAAAATTTTAAATAAATAATTTCGATTTTGCCCAAATGGTCTGAAAATTATAAAATATTTTGAAATTATTTTGAAATAAAAATCAACAATTCCCCAAAGTATTCTTGGGACCATCAGAATTTTGCAGTTGAGAATTTACGTGATAAATTAACAAAAACGAGTCAAATACGCAATGTATGTTGAGGATTGAATCGTTTCTAAGCGAGTTTTTTGTTGAACTCAAGAATTTGGGTCTTAAACTATTTTCTATATTAACTGACGAGTCGACACTGGAATTTAACAATAAAGAATTTTGCAAAGAAGAATTAAAAATTAATTTTGTTTAGAAATCTCAAATCTTAAGCTAAAATTGCATTAAGTTTTTATTTAAAAAAATTCTAGGGGTAGATTATCGAAATTTTGTATTAGAACTCAAGAATGGAGGTCCTGAAATCCGAAAATTTTTAAATAAATAATTTTCGATTTTGCCTACGTGGCCTTAAAACTATAAAGCATTATGAAAGCATTTTGAAACAAAACCCCAAAATTCCCCAAAATATTTATGAGACCCCCATTCTTGAGTTAGAAATTCGAATAATTTTACAGTTGAGAATGAAAGTGGAAATGTAACAAAAACGAATCAAATTTGTCAATTTTTGTTGAGGATTGAATAGTTTTTAAACGATTTTTTTGTCGAACTCAAGAATTTGGGTCTTAAACCATTTTCCATATTAACTGACGAGTCGACACTGGAATTTAATAAGGAAAAATTCTGTAAAGAAGAATTAAAAATGAATTTTGATTAGAGACTCCAATTCTTAAGTTAGAATAGCAGAAAGTTTTATTTGAAAAAATCCTACGGGCAGATACACCAAAATTTTGTATTAGAACTCAAGAATGGGGGTCCTGAAAACTTAAAATTTTAAATAAATTATTTTAGCTTTTACCCAAGTGGCCCTAAAAGTATAAAATATTCTGAAATGATTTTGAAACAAATTCAATAATTTTTCAAAATATTTTTGAGACCCTTATTCTTGAGCTACAATTTCGAATAATTTTGCAGTTGAGAATGTAAGTAGAAGATTAACAAAAACGAGTCAAAACGCAATTTATGTTGAGAATTGAATCGTTTCCAAATAATTTTTTGTCGAACTCAAGAATATGGGTCTTAAACTATTTTCTATATTAACTGACGAGTCGACACTGGAATTTAATAATAAAAATTTCTATAAACGAGAATTAAAAATGAATTTTGATTAGAGACCCCAATTCTTAAGTTAGAATAGCAGAAAGTTTTTATTTGAAAAAATCCTATGGGTAGATACACCAAAAACTTTGTATTATAACTCAACAATGGGGGTCCTGAAAATTTAAAATTTTTAAATAAATAATTTTCGCTTTTACCCAAGTGGCCCTAAAAGTATGAAATGTTCTGAAATGATTTCGAAACAAATTCAATAATTTTTCAAAATATTTTTGAGACTCTTATTCTTGAGCTAGAATTTCGAATAATTTTGCAGTTGAGAATGAAGGTAGAAAATTAACAAGAACGAGTCAAATGCGCAATTTATGTTGAGAATTGAATCGTTTCTAAACAATTTTTTGTCGAACTCAAGAATATGGGTCTTAAACTATTTTCTATATTAACTGACGAGTCGACACTGGAATTTAATAATAAAAATTTCTGTAAACGAGAATTAAAAATGAATTTTGATTAGAGACCCCAATTCTTAAGTTAGAATAGCAGAAAGTTTTATTTGAAAAAATCCTACGGGCAGATACACCAAAACTTTGTATTAGAACTCAAGAATGGGGGTCCTGAAAACTTAAAATTTTTAAATGAATAATTTTCGCTTTTACTCAAGTGGCCCTAAAAGTATGAAATGTTCTGAAATGATTTCGAAACAAATTCAATAATTTTTCGAAATATTTTTGAGACTCTTATTCTTAAGCTAGAATTTTGAATAATTTTGCAGTTGAGAATGAAGGTAGAAAATTAACAAGAACGAATCAAATGCGCAATTTATGTTGAGAATTGAATCGTTTCTAAACAATTTTTTGTCGAACTCAAGAATATGGGTCTTAAACTATTTTCCATATTAACTGACGAGTCGACACTGGAATTTAATAATAAAAATTTCTGTAAACGAGAATTAAAAATGAATTTTGATTAGAGACCCCAATTCTTAAGTTAGAATAGCAGAAAGTTTTATTTGAAAAAATCCTATGGGTAGATACACCAAAAACTTTGTATTAGAACTCAACAATGGGGGTCCTGAAAACTTAAAATTTTTAAATAAATAATTTTCGCTTTTACCCAAGTGGTCCTAAAAGCATAAAATGTTCTGAAATGATTTCGAAACAAATTCAATAATTTTTCAAAATATTTTTGAGACCCTTATTCTTGAGCTAGAATTTCGAATAATTTTGCAGTTGAGAATGTAGGTAGAAAATTAACAAGAACGAGTCAAATGCGCAATTTATGTTGAGAATTGAATCGTTTTTAAACAAATTTTGTGTCGAACTCAAGAATATGGGTCTTAAACTATTTTCTATATTAACTGACGAGTCGACACTGGAATTTAATAATAAAAATTTCTGTAAACGAGAATTAAAAATGAATTTTGATTAGAGACCCCAATTCTTAAGTTAGAATAGCAGAAAGTTTTATTTGAAAAAATCCTACGGGCAGATACACCAAAACTTTGTATTAGAACTCAAGAATGGGGGTCCTGAAAACTTAAAATTTTTAAATAAATAATTTTCGCTTTTACCCAAGTGGTCCTAAAAGCATAAAATGTTCTGAAATGATTTCGAAACAAATTCAATAATTTTTCAAAATATTTTTGAGACCCTTATTCTTGAGCTAGAATTTCGAATAATTTTGCAGTTGAGAATGTAGTTAGAAAATTAACAAGAACGAGTCAAATGCGCAATTTATGTTGAGAATTGAATCGTTTTTAAACAAATTTTGTGTCGAACTCAAGAATATGGGTCTTAAACTATTTTCTATATTAACTGACGAGTCGACACTGGAATTTAATAATAAAAATTTCTGTAAACGAGAATTAAAAATGAATTTTGATTAGAGACCCCAATTCTTAAGTTAGAATAGCAGAAAGTTTTATTTGAAAAAATCCTACGGGCAGATACACCAAAACTTTGTATTAGAACTCAAGAATGGGGGTCCTGAAAACTTAAAATTTTTAAATAAATAATTTTCGCTTTTACCCAAGTGGTCCTAAAAGCATAAAATGTTCTGAAATGATTTCGAAACAAATTCAATAATTTTTCAAAATATTTTTGAGACCCTTATTCTTGAGCTAGAATTTCGAATAATTTTGCAGTTGAGAATGTAGTTAGAAAATTAACAAGAACGAGTCAAATGCGCAATTTATGTTGAGAATTGAATCGTTTTTAAACAAATTTTGTGTCGAACTCAAGAATATGGGTCTTAAACTATTTTCTATATTCACTGACGAGTCGACACTGGAATTTAATAATAAAAATTTCTGTAAACGAGAATTAAAAATGAATTTTGACTAGAGACCCCAATTCTTAAGTTAGAATAGCAGAAAGTTTTATTTGAAAAAATCCTACGGGCAGATACACCAAAATTCTGAATTAGAACTCAAAAATGGGGGTCCTGAAAACTTAAAATTTTTAAATAAATAATTTTCGCTTTTACCCAAGTGGCCCTAAAAGTATAAAATGTTCTGAAATGATTTCGAAACTATTTTCTATATTAACTGACGAGTCGACGCTGGAATTTAATAATAAAAAATTCTATAATAAAGAATTAAAAGTGAATTTTGATTAGAGACCCCGATTTTTAAGTTAGAATGGCAGAAAGTTTTTATTTGAAAAATAAATACAGCAAAATTTTGCATTAGACCTCAAGAATTGGGGTCTTTTAATTTTGTATAATTATTATTTTGGTGCGAAATGCGTCGTTCTTAAATTAAACAAAAATTTAAACAAATTTAGAAAAAACCTAAAAAATTGAATACTGAAATTTGAGACCCCGATTCTTGAATCATAGACAAATATGCATATTAGAAAAATAAGTAAAACAGTAAAGCATTAAAGGAAAAAGGTCAAAATTTTAGTTTTTGTTTAAAACTGAGATTTTTAAATGTTAAAACTCTAGAATAGAGGCCTTAGACACTAATCGCATTCTTTTCTTGTAACAAAACCAGCAAAAAAAATAAAAAAAATATTTTCTTATTAGAATTTTCACTAAAACTCTAGATAGGGGTCCTGGAAATATGTTATCAGTAAAAAATCGCACGTATATCCCTCAGTTATTTTTTTTTAATCAATCAAAACGTCACGTCGATTGCATGAAATGCCCGCCAATTCTCGTTTTTTTTCAACAATTTTTTCCGAAATTTCCAGAATAGGGTCCCGACAACCGACACCCTCCTCTAATCCGATACGTTTTAACCCATCTCGTTTCGAACACGTGGCTTTAAAACAGACACCGACCGACTGTCAAACTGACGTCATCATCACCATCGACAGGGGTGTTGGTGGCGTGGCGGCGAGCGCCGCCACCACCCGAAACGAATCGCGGCCGCATTTCTTCCATTAAAAATCGTTGGCCGGTTCCGATTTTTAAAGCAGCCACGTTTATGCTAATCAACCGTCGATTATTTCCAAGGGGGGCGGATGAGGGTAGGTCGACACGTGTCCCGTCGATTTTCTTTTTCGTCGTCGTCGTCGCGCCAAAACCGAGCGAAACGGTAGTCGCGGAAAAAATCAAGTGGGCGCGTGAGGTTCCCGGACTCACCGCCGATAAGATCGCGAGCTGATGGCTACCTGGAGTGGGGGCGTGGCTAACGGACGGGCGTGTCTTTCGCTTGTTATTGGACGAAATTGTGGTGGGGGTAACGTCGGATCGATGCTGGTAGGGATGCGAGTTGTCTCCGTAAACGGGGATCCGTCAGTCGGTTTGTCGGCACTGTTGTCCGTGGTGGTATTGCGTGACGCGTCTACGTTGTTGCTTGATTTAAGTAGGGAAAAAAAAAAAAAACGTACGCGGCCCCAGAAAAATCGTTTCGCGAGTTTTACGATCGATCGAAAAAAAAAAAATTAATTCGGTACGTACACGAAATTTTTTCGTGGTGGAAAATTCGATTTTCCGGACTGTTTTCTTTTTGGTTCTGTTCGTTGATGCGGGTCCAGTGATTTTTTTGGTGACACGACTTCCACAATATTATCGTCGTTGGTATCCGATTGTTGTTGCATTTGTTGGTTTTTTTTTCTATCTTCGTTTCGCTTTTCGGTAAATAATTTTTGTGGTTTTAAAAAGTGTGTGCTTGTGCGCAAAAACGGTTTTCAATCTGGCGGCCTACCTCGAAGGAGGGCCCGCTTGTACGTCCGTGGGGGCCCTTACGCTAAGGGCCGGACTGGCCCATGTACCCATCGGGCCCAATTCCAACTACATACAACATTCAGCGCACAATATAGGTCAGTGTTTTGGTTAAAGGGACAACGACGGCGACGAAAATCTCACAACGACATATATACAGGGTGGCGGTAAAAAAAGTGACGTCGATATCTAGAACTGTTGTGGGATTACGCCGAAAAACGTTTTTGAGGAGTTTACCGAAATTTTAAACTATTTCGAGTGAAGTTTCCAAGAGCAGAGGTTGAAGAATTCTTCAAATTTAACATTTTGTTTTTAACCAAATCAAACGATAGTTTTTTTAAAAACTTCAACTTTTTTTGGAAATACTTTCTTTGGTTATTTTAGAATTTCGTATTTGTACCTGTGTAGGTTTTGTTTCGATTAGAAAAGTTTGCCTCGCCAAGTATTTCTTAATGATGGTGCCTCTGGCAAAATGGAAAGGAGAATTGCTGCTGGTGTACCAATTGCAATAGTAGGCAGCCCAAACAAATGCTTGTTGATCAATAGCGGTTTTGGTCATACAACCTGTTCGGTGGTACTCACATGTCTATTGAAACAGACTTGCTTCTAGATCATTCAAATCTTGAGCAATTCTTTAAGGTTGTTTTTATTTTTTTTGGATTTTTTTTAATAAAAAGTTTGAGGAAGAAAACTAAAATTGGCTGTTAAAGTTTTCAATTTTTCCAAAATTGACTCAGTGACTAGTCCAAAGTCGTTAGATTTAACCATGAAACAAAAATTTTACTCAATTGTTTTTTTAACTGTTCTAATGGACTTTTAATTTTAGTAAATTTGACAAACGAAGTGTTGCGACCAGAAAAATTTTAAGACAAAATTTCGACGTTGGTCAAACATTTTCTTAAGCTTCGAAAATTATAGAAAAACTGCAAGTGGTGGTGCTAATTTTTAATTAATTTATTTAGTAAAAGAATTTTTGGAAACTTCAATTTTTTTGGTAATTTTTCATCAGCAATTGTAAAGTCTTACCTGAAGAGTCTTTAACGTCGTGTGGAGTTGCAAAAAGGTCAAAAAAAATATTTTTTTCTAAAATTACCTCAAAACACTTTCTTTCGTTTGAGCAATTTTCAGAATTTTTTGCAAAAATTTAGTCAAGAAACGAAAAAGTGTCAAACGGGGCCAAATCTGGACTCTGCTAAAATTTCACTAATTCTCCAACTGTTTTTTGAGTAAAGACGTGCAGATTTTTTGAGATTTTCCAGTGATTCTCATCATTTTCGAAAAAAAATTTCTAAACTCGTACAGTAACAAAAAGATATTTTCGGTTTTTGTGAATCTTTGAAAGAACTTTTTTCCTCCTCTACAAACCATTTTCAGAGGTAACTTCATTAATAAGCAGAAATTTTCGAAATATTTTAAGACATTTGAACTAAAAAAAGGAACTGTCAATAATTGTTTTTATGAAAATCAAAAAACATTTTTTTTAACATTTTCGAAAGTAATTTCAATTTCAATGGCAATAATTTCGTTCTAGCAACTCATTTGAAATAAAATTCCGAAGCTATAAATCGCGAAAATTTGCGACAGACGGTACGGTACGCGATTCGGTGCGGAGTAAGTTTCTCTAAACTTTTACCTGTTGTTTTATTCAGTTTTATTACATTTTTTAATCGATGGGAGCTAGTTAAAGAGTTTCTATTGGACGTCACGACAGTTAGTAGTAACCAATTTGAGTTTGACACAGAAAAGCTTTGACAATAGTTGCAGGGCGCAACACTTTTTATTGGCGAAACGATCGGAGTATTATAATAAAGTAATAATAACAAGCGAGTGCCGTAAAGACCCGTAAAACGTCATAAAAACTGAAAGTATTAAGTATTAAAAGATAACTACGAGATTTATCGCCACTAAAATTCTAAAAGTCCGTTTACACCAACTAAATTTCCAATTTTTCTTCGAAAACTTGTTCTTTAGCAACAACGTTGTTGATAATTAAGAAGATTCGTTCCTATTTTTTTTTTCAAAAAATTTAATATTTTTACTTGAAATTATCAACTAAACAACAATCGGCTTTTGGGAGGATTATGAGAGTTTCGTCGTAAAATGCATCGTTTGCTTTCAAATAACTTTTTAATCACTTGATGACAAACACGGATCTAAGCAAGTAGTTTGTACGTTTACAGTAAAAGTTACTGGGAAGTTTTCGTGACACCACGTGACACCATTTGTCAATATTTTGACGCGCATATAACAAAAGTACGCGGTAATGTTGCGCCGCCTGAAAATTCGAATTTTAAAATAACGAATCGTTGAAATTACGCGGTTGAAGGAACGGTACGCGATTCTGTGCGGAGTGATATTTTTGTCTCAATATCAACGTGAAACACGTCGAATTTCGCGGAGGAGGTCCTCAGTAAAATTCCCTATAAGTTTCCCGCAATTTCAAAAAACGATTCTTGATTTATGGCCAAACTTAATTTTTAAAATAATGCGGCTGAAAGTGCGGAAAATTGTTAATATTTTGACACGCATCTAATAGAAGTACGCGGTAATGTTGAGCCGCGTGAAAATTCGAATTTTAAAATTACGAATCGTTGAAATTACGCGGTTGAAGGAACGGTACGCGATTCTGTGCGGAGTGATATTTTTGTCTCAATATCAACGTGAAACACGTCGAATTTCGCGGAGGAGGTCCTCAATAAGATTCCCTACAAGTTTCGCGCAATTTCAAAAAGCGATTCATGATTTACGGTCAAAAATCATTTTTGAGAAAGTACGAAACGCTATTCGGTACGGCATAATATTTTTGTTTCGATATCGACTTTGAACGCGACATGTTTTGAAGCGCGGGTTCCAAATGAAGTTTTCGGCAAATTTGTCTTAGTTTTAACTAAAACCTTGCTCAATTTGTCATACCAAAATGTTCCCAAAATTTACGTTGGTAATTAAATTTTGGTAAAGAAGCTGAATTTAGTTGAAACCGTTTTACCTATTTTGCAAGTAAATCCTAACATTTTGAAAATTTTACATGACAAAGATCGAATTAAAATGACTAATAGACAAATATTCTATTGAAGAATGTATTGAAACTTCAAACTTTCTTCTATTTTCTTCAGCTGCTCACTCAATTTTGAAATTGTCGTGCCTTCAATAAAACTTTATGTAACTAATTATATAGCTGCGCTTACTAATTTTGATAGTTTTTGCAAAATTGGCGCGATACTTTTAGTGGTACGCGTCACCATCAGTCCATATTTTGACGCAAGATAAAACGAACTTAGTGATATTATTGCGCCGCATAAAAGGTAGAACTTAAAAATTACAAATTGTTGAAATTACGCGGTTGAAAGTACGGTACGCGATTCTGTGCGGAGTGATATTTTTTGTTCGATATCAACCTGAAACACATCACACTTTACGGAGAAGGTTCTAAATAAGATTCCCTACAAGTTTCGCGCAGTTTCAAAAAGGGATTCTTGATTTATTGTCAAAATTCATTTTTTAAATAATGTGGCAGAACGGTCAGTGTGGAGTGATATTTTTGTTTTAAAATCGACTTTGACCGGGACTTGCTTTGTAGCGCTGGTCCTAAATAGTGTCCTGTACAAGTTTACACTTCGCTTCAATTAGAGGTGTTTAATATATTTTCAGAATTTATCTTGGTTCACTTTTAACTCAAACTTTTATTTCCAATACCAAAATTTACCCAAAATTCCAGTTGTCTATTGAAAAGTGTTAAATTTTGCTATTGTCATACCTTCAATTTCATTGTAACGATTATTGAATATTCTTCCTATTTTACTTTATGGTCGTTTTATCTTTCTATTTATTCTGTATTAAGTAAATCCTAACATTTTGAGAAAATTCTAAAATTAAAATAACTGTATTGGAAGAGAGTATTGAAACCTCAAAGTTTCTTCAATTTTACACTCAATTTTGAAACTGTTTTGCGTTTAATGAAACTGCGCTTACTAATTTTAATAATTTTTGCAACTTTGCCGCAAAACTTTCAGTGGTACGCGTCACTATCAGCCCATATTTTGACGCAAATTAAAATGAAATAAGCGATACTATTGTGCCGCATAAAAACTACAATTCCAAAAATAAAAATCGTCGAAATTACGCGGTTGAAGACGGTACGCGATTCTGTGCGGAGTGATATTTTTGTTTCGATATCGACGTGAAACACGTCGAATTTCGCGGAATAGGTCCTAAATGAGATTCCCTACAAGTTTCGCGCAAATTCAGAAAACGATTCTTGATTTTTGATCAAAATTCATTTTTAAATAATCAAGCGAAAAGTATGGAAAGCGATTCGATGCAAATATTTCGATATCCACTTTGAACGCGTTTTGTTTTGTAGCGCAGTTTCTAAATAAGGTTTTCTACAACTTTATGCTTTGCTTTAATTAGAAGTGTTCAATATATTCTCGAAATTCAGTTAATTTTATTTTAAACTAAAACTTTGTTTAATTCTTAATACCAGAATTTACTCAAAATTTCTGTTGCCTATCGAAAAGTGTTCATTTTTGCTATTGTTATAACTAAAGTAGTTAAATTTAGTTGTAACGATTCTTAAATAGTCTTCCTATTTTACTGTACGTTTGTCTTACCTTCCTATTTACCTTGTAATAATTAAATCCCAACATTTTGATAACTTTACATGACAAAAAAATTAACTAAAATGACTATACTGTAAGAGAGTATTTAAACCTCGTTCTATTTCCTTCTATTATAACTCAATTTTTGCAACTTTGCCGTAAAACTTTTAGCGGTACGCGTCACCATCAGTCTATAATTTGACGCAAATTAAAATAAAGTACGGGATACTATTGCGCCGCATAAAAGCTACAATTTTAAAACTAAAAAACGCGAAAATTACGCGGTTAAAGATTGTACGCGATTCTGTGCGGAGTGATATTTTTGTTTTGAAATCGACGTGAAACACGTCGAATTTCGCGGAATAGGTCCTAAATGAGATTCCCTACAAGTTTCGCGCAAATTCAGAAAACGATTCTTGATTTTTGATCAAAATTCATTTTTAAATAATCAAGCGAAAAGTATGGAAAGCGATTCGATGCAAATATTTCGATATCCACTTTGAACGCATCTTGTTTTGTACCGCAGCTTCTAAATAAGGTTTTCTACAAGTTTATATTTTGCTTTAACTGGAAGTGTTCAATATATTCTCAAAATTCAGTTAATTTTATTTTAAACTAAAATTTCGTTTAATTCTTAAAACCAAAATTTACTCAAAATGTTTGTTGCCTATCAAAAAGTGTTCATTTTTGCTATTGCCATACCTAAAATAGTTAAATTTAGTTGTAACGATTCTTGAATAGTCTTCCTATTTTACTGTACGTTTGTCTTACCTTTCTATTCATCTTGTAATAATTAAATCCCAACATTTTGATAACTTTACATGACAAAATAATGAACTAAAATGACTATACTGTGAGAGAGTATTTAAACCTCCTCCTATTTCCTTCTATTATAACTCAATTTTTGCAACTTTGCCGTAAAACTTTTAGCGGTACGCGTCACCATCAGTCTATAATTTGACGCAAATTAAAATAAAGTACGGGATAGTATTGCGCCGCATAAAAGCTACAATTTTAAAACTAAAAAACGCGAAAATTACGCGGTTGAAGGAACGGTACGCGATTCTGTGCGGAGTGATATTTTTGTTTCGATATCGACGTGAAACACGTCGAATTTTGCGTAATAGGTCCTAAATAACATTCCCTACAAGTTTCGCGCAATTTCAAAAAGCCATTCTCGATTTATGATCAAAATTATTGTTTTTCCGAAATCCAAATTTGTAATAAAACGATTTTTTTAAGGCAATTATTCAGTTGAACCGTTTCGTTTGTAATTCATTGATGATTTTTCGCGTGTCGCGTTACTCAATTCGTTTCTTCGGACCTGTTAATCGTTTAATTGTTGAATTATAAACAAATTCCGCGACGCTTCCTTCCACGCCATTACGCCAGCAATAAATTAACAAGGAATTGCCGTGTTTAAGACGAGAACAGGTCGCCGGACGATGTTTTATTCAAATCAACCGTTGTATAACTTACAAAAGAATTAATAAGTTATGTATTCAGGTTACAACAACTTGTAATAAACAAGCGTAGGACAGATCGTGTCGTGCACACAATTTACACGAACGAAAGCGACGACGTTTCTACAACACGATAAATACAATAAAATAATAATAATAACCGAAAAAAAAAATTATATACACAAACATATATATAGTTTGAGGTATAGTCGCGTAACTTGCCACGTCACGTAATTCAACAAACAACCTATTACAATAGGGTCTTATCGGGTCGTTAAGAGACCAGCTACAAATTTATCAATTTACAGTAAAATCGTTATTGCTGGTTCAATGGCGATATTTTTAATGTCTCAATAATGCGATATTCACACGGATTACGGCGGGTTCGGTTGAGGGAAAGGGGGAAAAATTTCGAAATTTTTCCGATTTTTAAACGAACGCCCAGCGACGGTTCTCGCCGATTTTTGCGAGAGGCAGCGACGGCAATCGAAGAAACGTCAAAAACCGCGATTACATATAGAAATTCGTCCGTGATCAACTTACGTTTTTAATTGCGTAATTGGTGTGCAGTTATTGAGGAACGTGTAGCAACTTCAATTATATCTAGGAAGAAGATGACTGTTTTTACCTTAACGTTCGTAAATTATTAAAATTTAACAACATTCGGATCGTTAATTGTAAGAAAATAATGCCAATAATCATTAGACGTTAGAAAAAAGTCCTTAGAGGTACTTAATTGGGTACTCAATCACTGATGTGATTAGAAGTGATTTTAATTCATATATCGTTGAAATTAAATTAATTGAATCAATTTGTTGCTGTTTAAACGGGAGGAAGAAACGCAACGCGTGGAAAAAGTGTCAATATCTTCTGAACGAGTTGAAAAAAAACGTCTGGAAACTTAGGGAGTGCTCAAGAGAATATTTGCAACGATATTTGATCGAAATTATTTTAAAATCGACGAAATTTTTTGGGACGTGCTGGCGCCAGCACGTCGGGAATTTCAGTTATTTTCGGTAGCGTTAATAGTTTTTTGTTGCGTAAATGCGGGGAAAATTTCTAGAAACCAGCTTAAATACATTTTGGTGGTCTTAAGGACTTTTTTAACCGAGAACAGACCGATCGGTCTGTACCCTTAATCTGACCTGACTGCTACGAAAGTGATGGCTACTCACAACATTTGTAAAGATCTATAATTATGTTGTTAAATTATTTATTTATTTTATTAATTCATTTTCAGTTGACAATTATAAGTAAAATACTCGCAAAATTTTCTATGTTTTTGCTAGATAGAGATGAGAGATATGAAATGTAAGTTGCATCTCTGATGTATTTAGAAGGAGGACTTCGATGATATTTCGCGTTTTTTTTTTAAACTTGCAAATTAAAAGAATTGAGGAATATCGAAAAATATATTAAAAGAAGTGTTTTGATTAAAAGTAATCTCTTTATAGAGATGGGATTTTTGACAACAGTCAATATATAAATTTTGTTAAAATTTTTGTTTCAATAATTTTGATGTTGTCAAATAAATTCCGTAGATTAGAAGAAATTTTGCTTATATATAAAGAAAAAAAACATTTTTTTTATAGAGATGGGACCGGTGACATTGGTTTTCACCTAGTAAACGACCAATTTTAGAATTTAATTTTATTAATTAATTTTTAAGACGGGACTTACATTTTATTTTATTTAATAACAAAGTTGGTTGATTATCGCTCAAAAAAGGCACCCACCTCTAGTGGTATAATTTGAATTGTAGAGATGCGATTATAAAAAATTGATAGGCATCCACATTTTAATTAATTAAGGGCTCACATTTTAGTTTATTTAGTAACATTTCTTGGTTTATTATTGCGCAAACAAGTAGTATACTTTAAATGGTAGAGATGGGATTATTAAGAATTGACAAACATCTCCATTTTAACTAATTAGGGGCGCACATTTAATTCTATGCAGTAACATACTTGGTTCATTATCGCCCAAGCCAGGTATCCACCTCTAGTGGCATAATTTGAACTGTAGAGATGGGATTATAAGAAATTGACAGGCATCTACATTTTAACTAATTTGGGACTCACATTTAATTTTATTTAATAACGTACTTGGTTCATTATTGCGTAAAAAAGGCACCACCTCTAGTAGTATAATTTGAACTGTAGAGATGGGATTATAAAAAATTTACAGACATCTACATTTTAACTAATTAGGGGCTCACAATTAATTGTATTTAATATCGTACTTGGTTCATTATTGCACAAAGAAGGCACCACCTCTAGTAGTATAATTTGAATTGTAGAGATGGGATTATAAAAAATTTACAGACATCTACATTTTAACTAATTAGGGGCTCACAATTAATTGTATTTAATATCGTACTTGGTTCATTATTGCACAAAAAAGGCACCACCTCTAGTAGTATAATTTGAATTGTAGAGATGGGATTATAAAAAAATTACAGGCATCTACATTTTAACTAATTAGGGGCTCACAATTAATTGTATTTAATAACGTACTCGGTTTATTATTGCACAAAAAAGGCACCACCTCTAGTAGTATAATTTGAACTGTAGAGATGGGATTATAAGAAATTGACAGGCATCTACATTTTAACTAATTAGGGGCCCACATTTGATTTTATTTAATAACGTACTTGGTTCATTATAGCGTAAATAAGGCACCACCTTTAGTGATATAATTAGAATTGTAGAGATGGGATTATAAAAAGCGACAAGCATCTACGATTTGTTGAAAATTGTTCTAACTTACTTTAACTTGTACAAGTGTGATAGAGATGGCAGTAAAGGAACTGTTTTAATTTAGGTGCTTCCCAATTTAGTGATTTTTAACCGAAAATAGACCCAGCAGTTATCTCACAATTGAACCGCATCTCTAATCTGACTTCACTGTTGCAAAAGTGATGGATACCAACATTTAGAAAGATTCTATAATTTGTTATTAAATTTTCTATTCATTTTATTGAGTCCATTGTCAGCTAACAGTTATAAGTAAAAATACACGCAAAAGTTTCTAATATTTTGCTAGATTAGAGATGAGAGATATGAAATGCAAATTGCATCTCTAATGCATCTAGAAGGATTTGGTCAATTAAAATTTTGCAATTCTTTTTTAAAAGTTGCAAGTTAAAAAATTGAAAAGATAATGGAAAAACGCTAAAAGGATTAAGAATAATTAAAATCTCTTAATAGAGATGGGATTTATGACGACAGTCGAAATATTCAGTTTTTTTTAAATCTTAATTCAATAATTTTAAGGTAGTCAAATTAAACAGTGGAATAGAGGATTTTTTTTATATATAACGAACACAAATAATCAACTTTTGTAGAGATGGGAGATACTAGAGCCGATTTTTTTAAACGCACTCTAATCGAAACTGAAATTTCTAATAATTAAATAGAATAATTAACAACGTTTGTATTGAAAAATAAATCAAACATTCTTTACAGAGATGGGAGAGGTGATAATTGTTTTAATACTAGATCGCAAGCAATTTTTTCAACTGATTTCTATAATTATCTTTAAAGAAAGGACTAATATTTGATTTACTCCATTAACATAGTTAGTAGAGATGGGAGAAACAAAACGAGTTTTTAAGATACTCAAAATTCGAAATTTAAGTTTGTTAAATAGAGCAATTCATGTAGAAGAAAAATTCAAACTTTCTTTATGGAGATGGGAGAGGTAAAATCCGTTAGATCCCGGATTGCAAGTAAGTTTTTCCACATAATTATTTTTAAAAAGAACTTGCAATTAATTTTCTCCAGTAACATGGTTATAGAGATGGGCGATTATAGAAGTAGAACTGACGATAAATGCGGAAACTGTTGTTATGAATAAAGATGGGAGTGGTGTAATTTCAGTAATTTGCTTACGTTTGATGATTTTTTGCAAGAACTTATAGAGATGGGTAAAATTGTTATGGCGAGCAAATGAAGAGAAACGATAGGAACAGGAAATGTGTTAGAATTCCTCGGGATTTCCATGATTGTTTTTAACAGTTCCGCTTGATTGGCTTTAGAAACAAATTTCGTAGAGATGGGAGTTTAGTAAAGCAGAAACTCTTCTCGGAACACGCGAATCGTAAAACGACGAAGAAGTCAAAATTCTCTGTTAAATAACGGCGTTTTTCGGTAGCGGAAAACCCCGGAACAACCGTCCAACGAAGCGATTTCGCCCCGGTCCGGTCTTTTGGCGAAATCCGACTTTCTCGTCGGATTTCTGATGCTGCGGCTGGAAATTCCTCCAAGTTCGGACGAGAGGTGCGCGTTCCGTACAATCGACCACAATACCTCAAGTCGAACCGCCGTCCAAGGACGAGATAGCCAATAAAACAAAAATTGGGGCAAGGCTCGGTCCTCGATAAAAAGCCTCGGACGATTATCGATGGATGACGGATATTTACCGCAAATCGGACATCGAGCAAAAAAGAACGCCACCAATTTTTAGAGGTGCGCTCGTTACTACAAAACACACGATTATTACCAAATCGACCCTGAATCGAACAGCGGGCTCTATTCACGTTTTTCGTCACGAACTATTACCGTCGAAAATAAAAGGGGTGAAAGCGAAAAAAATTTTCTTTAGCAAATTCCAAATTCTTATCGCTGCCGCAAACGATTACGTTTGTTTTATTCAAAAAAAATTGATAGGCATAACGTTGATAAGTTCGTCCTTGTTGTTTTTTTTTTTTCGATTTTTTGTTGGTAGCGCGTCGAAATCGGTTGATGATGGTTGTTTCGGTTTGCAGGTCGGTGCGAGCCAGCCGCCGGTATGCTGATAGCCTGCGCGGGCTGCAACAAGCCAATCCTGGACAAATTCCTGCTGAACGTCCTGGAGAGGACGTGGCACGCCGACTGCGTCCGCTGTTTCGACTGTCAAGCCCCCCTCACCGACAAGTGTTTCTCCCGGGAAGAAAAGCTGTTCTGCAGGAGCGACTTCTTCAGGTTGGTTGGTTATTTATGTGTATGTAGTGAAACATTCTTGTGCATGTGTTCTCTTCGTGGTGACGTCAACCGGCGACGATAAATCAGGACGGTAAAACACGTCAATCTGTCGAACGTTGAGGTGATTTAAAACCGAATTTATATATCTATAGGACGGGGAACGCTCCCGGGCAACGTTTATGGGATGCGCGCCGGCGGGGCTCTGGAAAACGAAAAGATGATGATGGGTCGTGGAAGAATCGGAGGCGGTTTCGATTTTAATGACTGCAAACAAATCGCAGAAATTACGGGGCAATAACGAACGTACAAAACAAACAGAGACAACATTAATTTTTTTTAAAGCGCGAATCGTCTCTCTCTAACGATGGAAGTTTCCACGATAATGGAAGAAAATTTCGAAAATCTCCAATTTAATTGTTCAATAATTATTTAGATCATCGTCAACGAAATTAAGAATCTTGTCTTTAAAAACTTTCTGTGACACTTAAAATGAAGCATCGAGTGAGGTTTTAACGTAATGTGACGTCACTGGTCAGTAGTTGCAACTTCAGGTCTATTCTTGCATTTTTAAATTTTTTTTCCTCGCATCTCGTTTTGTTTCGTTTAATATTTTGAAGACAAAAACACTTTTTTTTTGTTTAATTATTTAGTCCATCATCGGTCAAGCTTTAACTATTTCGAGTTACTATACCAGCGAAGAGACACCAAATTTACTTTGTTAAATCGCTTTTTTTAATGTTACGAAGGAAACAAAAATCTCTTAATAGTTGTATACGTTTGTGGTGGTTACGTTGTCAAGAATATTTGGTTCATTATCAGTCAAACGAAATGAAAAATTAAGAAACTTTGTTTTTAAAAACTTTTTATGATACTTAAAATAAAGCATCGAGTGAGGTTTTAACGTAATATGACGTCACTGGTCAGAAGTTGCAACTTCAGGTCTATTCTTGCATTTTTTAATTCTTTTTTCTCGCATCTCGTTCTGTTTCATTTAATATTTCGAAGAAGAAGACACTTTCTTTGTATAATTATTTAGTCCATCTTCGGCCAAACTTTAACTATCTACATTCAATATACCAGTGAAGAGACACCAATTTTACTTCATAAAATCACTTTTTTAATGTTGAGGGGAAAGCGAAAGCCTCTAAACAGTTGTAACGTTTGTTGTGGTTGGTCAACCTCCATTTCTACCTAATTTTGAAAGATGACAGCACAATGAAAAATTTCTGGTTAAATTTGTAAAAGTTTGTGTCTCGGCTAAACTGTTGTCAAGAATATTTGGTTGATTATCAGTCAAACTAAATTAAAGATTAAGAATTTTTGTAATTAAAAACTTTCTATGACGTTCAAAAAGAAGCATCTAGTAAGATTTTAACATAATATGACGTCATTGGTCAGTAGTTGCAACTTCAGGTCTATTCTTGCATTTTTTAATACTTTTTCCTCTCATCTCGTTCTGTTTCATTTAATATATCGAAGAAGAAGACACTTTTTTTGTATAATTATTTAGTCCATCTTCGGCCAAACTTTAACTATCTGAATTCAATATACAAGTGAAAAAACACCAACTTTACTTCGTAAAATCACTTTTTTAATGTTAAGAGGAAAGCGAAAGCCTCTAAACAGTTGTATACGTTTGTTGTGGTTGGTCAACCTCCATTTCTACCTAATGTTGAAAGATGGCAGCACAATGAAAAATTTCTGGTTAAATTTGTAAAAGTCTGTGTCTCGGCTAAACTGTTGTCAAGAATATTTGGTTGATTATCAGTCAAACTAAATTAACGATTAAGAATTTTTGTAATTAAAAACTTTCTATGACGTTCAAAATGAAGCATCTAGTAAGATTTTAACGTTATTTGACGTCATTGGTCAGTAGTTGCAACTTCAGGTCTATTCTTGCATTTTCAAATTCTTTTTCCTCTCATCTCGTTCTGTTTCATTTAATATTTCGAAGATGTAGACATTTTCTTTGTATAATTATTTAGTCCATCTTCGGCCAAACTTTAACTATCTGCATTCAATATACCAGTGAAGAGACACCAACTTTACTTCATAAAATCACTTTTTTAATGTTAAGAGGAAAGCGAAAGCCTCTAAACAGTTGTATACGTTTGTTGTGGTTGTTCAACCTCCATTTCTACCTAATGTTGAAAGATGGCAGCACAATGAAAAATTTCTGGTTAAATTTGTAAAAGTTTGTGTCTCGGCTAGACTGTTGTCAAGAATATTTGGTTCATTATCAGTCAAACTAAATTAAAGATTAAGAATTTTTGTAATTAAAAACTTTCTATGACGTTCAAAATGAAGCATCTAGTAAGATTTTAACATAATATGACGTCATTGGTCAGTAGTTGCAACTTCAGGTCTATTCTTGCATTTTCAAATTCTTTTTCCTCTCATCTCGTTCTGTTTCATTTAATATTTCGAAGAAGAAGACATTTTCTTTGTATAATTATTTAGTCCATCTTCGCCCGAACTTTAACAATCTGCATTCAATTTACCAGTGAAGAAACACCAACTTTACTTCATAAAATCACTTTTTTAATGTTAAGAGGAAAGCGAAAGCCTCTAAACAGTTGTATACGTTTGTTGTGGTTGGTCAACCTCCATTTCTACCTAATGTTGAAAGATGGCAGCACAATGAAAAATTTCTGGTTAAATTTGTAAAAGTTTGTGTCTCGGCTAAACTGTTGTCAAGAATATTTGGTTCATTATCAGTCAAACTAAATTAAAGATTAAGAATTTTTGTAATTAAAAACTTTCTATGACGTTCAAAATGAAGCATCTAGTAAGATTTTAACATAATATGACGTCATTGGTCAGTAGTTGCAACTTCAGGTCTATTCTTGCATTTTCAAATTCTTTTTCTTCTCATCTCGTCCTGTTTTATTTAATATTTCGAAGAAGAAGACATTTTCTTTGTATAATTATTTAGTCCATCTTCGGCCAAACTTTAACTATCTGAATTCAATATACCAGTGAAGAGACACCAACTTTACTTCATATAATCACTTTTTTAATGTTGAGAGGAAAGCGAAAGCCTCTAAACAGTTGTATACGTTTGTTGTGGTTGGTCAACCTCCATTTCTACCTAATGTTGAAAGATGGCAGCACAATGAAAAATTTCTGGTTAAATTTGTAAAAGTTTGTGTCTCGGCTAAACTGTTGTCAAGAATATTTGGTTCATTATCAGTCAAACTAAATTAAAGATTAAGAATTTCTGTGTTTAAAAACTTTCTATGACACGAAAAATGAAACATCTAGTAAGATATTAATGTAATATGACGTCACTGGTCAGTAGTTGCAACTACAGGTCTATTCTTGCATTTTCAAATTCTTTTTCCTCTCATCTCGTTCTCTTTCATTTAATATTTCAAAGAAGAAGACACTTTCTGTGTATAATTATTTAGTCCATCTTCGGCCAAACTTCAACTATCTGTATTCAATATACCAGTGAAGAGACACCAACATTACTTCGTAAAATCGTTTTTTTAATGTAACGAGGAAAGCAAAAACTGCTTAACAGTTGTATACGTTTGCGGTGGTTACGTTGTCAAAAATTTTTGGTTTATTATCAGTCAAACGAAATTAGAGATTAAGAATCTTTGCTTTTAAACACTTTCTGTGACGCTTGAAATAAAGTATTGAGTGAAGTTTTAACGTAATATGACGTCACTGGTCAGTTGCTGCAACTTTAGGTCTATTCCTATATTTTCATTGTTGCTTCAGTCTTCTTTCTTCTTGTTGTTCTTTCAAATATTTTTCTTTTTAATATTATTTCTCTGCGTATTTATTGGTTTTATATATAGTTCGAATTTCGATTTTATATTCGAGTTAACTAACTTTAATTTTTTTTATATTTTTTTAACCCCGGTTTATAGTTATTTTGCTTTTTTATGTATTTTCAAATATCATATTCATTTCCGCATTCTAACACTATAATTTTTTCATTATTTTAACAATTTTGTTATTTTTGTTTTTATTTGGCATCTCATGTTAGGTCTCAATTTAATTTTTTCCGATATACTCTTTTTAAGTATATTTTTGCTTCTAATTAATATATTTGTGTCTCTTCTTCCTTCTGATTTTCTTCTACAACCGTCTTTTCTCTAACATTGTTTTGTTTCTCCTATTTAATTATCTTTAACTCTTCTTCTTTTTTGTATTTTACTATTTATCTTCGCTTTTCTTTAAAGGCATAGTTCTATCTGCGAATTTATTTTGATACTATCTTTTCTTACCATTGCTCAATTTATTTCTAATTGAGATTTTAGTAATTCTTTTTTGACCTATTAAAGATCTTCATTCTTCAATTTTTTTCACAGAATTTTTTAAACTTTTTTTTATCTTTTCTGCAAATTTTTTCACAATTGTCCCTTTTCACTTTTGCCACGCTACTTCTTAATATTCTCTTTAAAAAATTACAACAATTTAGTTTAAAATCTAATCTCTTCTACTCTTCTACTTTTCCTTTTTTGCACCTTTCTTTCTCAATTTTTTCTTTAGATTAATGTTCAACTTTTCTCTTAAGTTTTCATTATTTTTTTTAAATCTTTGTTACTTTTTACAATTTTTTTTACTTCTGAATGCCGTTTTTTCTACCAAAATTATTGCTGATCGGTAATCTAGTTGTAAAACACCTTTCACGCTACCGTTGCAGAAACATATTTTTTTCCTTGAACGCGATTAGGTGTTAACATTTGCGATAAGTGTTAACACGTTTTTTTCCTTCAACAATTTATCCCTCATTAAACTAATTAAACACCTGTTGGTCTTCACGAATCGAACGAAATCGCGTAGTTATTATTTATGTCCGAGTCCATCGATGACACTTATTAAAAATAATAACAATTACGAGAATTATGACGATGAAGAAACGAAAAATCGAATGATGGATGGCGACGCTTTCGATTAACACCGTCGCCTTTTCGATAAAAATTAATGAAATTAGTTCTGAAATAAATAAATTCAATTGATAACAACACTTTACGAACATAAACTTCTCTTATCGATGGCGCAGCAATAAACATTCACGTGCGTGATGTCATCTTTTAATAATTTAAAACAAACGGAAGTGACGATTTTGTCGGCGACGCTTCGATAATTTTTTTTTTTTTTTGGACGCTCACGAACTGAAAACGACGTCGTAAAGTGGTAATCCGACGATACGCGCAAAGAGAAACGCAAATTGGTCGATGATGGCGTGATGGAGGTTTTATCTTTTAATTAATAGCGTGATAAAGGAGGTGGAAGAAAAAAATTTGGAAAGGGACCGATTTTTACGGGCGACTCACGATCGCATAAGTCAATTTTGTAATCGGGACGGCTCTACATGTTTACGACATCCGCGTCCGATAACGAGGGTGAGAATAATTTTTTAATAATTGAATTTAAAAAAAAAAAATTTCGGTTGGTAGAAATTAACAAAAATTTACTACAAAATCTCGAACATGAATTCGAATCTATAAGCGTTCCTAAAAAAAATTAAAATTACTCAATATTTGAGTGGTCGAATTTTTTTTAACGTTTTGTTACGCGTGGGCGCGTTAACTTTTCTGGTGCCGTATTCGAAACTGTTATTTGAGTAATACGTAACAATTTTGGAAAATTTAATAGTTCCGTTTAAGTTGGATTGAATAATTTTTTTTTTTTTAAAACTCAACTTTGTAATTCAAACGTACACGGTTTAATTTTTGTTGTAGTAAAAAATATTTAGATTGACTATAAAGTAGAAGGATGAAAGAATGACGTTACGGGCCGTTTTTTTTAAATTTTGTTTGCACTAAGTTACCCACACCCTAATCAAAAATGATGAAATTGCAGTCAAAATTTTGTGTCAAAAAATTTTGTTTTTTCGAACTTTATTTCTGTAGATGCATAAATAATTTTATAGGCAATCCATCGTTGTTTTCCGAATTTAACTACTTGCAATAGTTTTTTGGTAACGATTGAAGTCCCGAAGCAACTACATGTCGAAAATTTGATTTAATTGATTGAAAATTCTCAAGAACCTTCAGTGATTTTTTTGAATTTTTGACGTTAGGGTGGCTTACGTTCAGATGGCCGTAATTTTTTTTTTATTTGGTAGAAATTAACAAAAATTTCTTACAAAATTTCGAATTTGAATTTGAATCTATAAACTGATTGGAAGCGTTCCTAAAAAAAATTAAAAATTACTCAAAATTTGAGTAGTCGAGTGACTCGTGGGAGCGCTAACGTTTCTTGTGCCGTATTGGAAACTGTTATTTGGGTGGAAATACGTAACAATTTCTGAAAATTTTATAATTTTGTTTAAGTTGGATGAAATATTTAAAATTTCCTAAAAACTCGACCTTGAAATTCAAGCGTTGACGTTTTAATTTTTGTTGTAGCGAAAAAAATTTGAATTGGTTGTAAAGTAAAAAGATGAAAGAATGACGGTACGTAGCGTTTTTTTCATATTTGGTTTGTAATAAGTCATCAAAAATGATGAAATTGCAGTCGAAATTTTGTGTCGAAAAATTTTGTTTTTTCAAAATTTTCTTTTGTAGATCCATAAATAATTTTGTTGAAAATCCATCGTTGTTATCCGAACTTGGCTACTCGCAACAGTTTTTTGGTAACGATTGAAATTCCGAAGCAACTACATGTTAAAAATTTGTTTTATTCGATCGAAAATTCTCAAGAACCTTCAGTGATTTTTTTGAACTTTTGACGTTTGGGTCGTTTACGTTCAGATGGCCATAAATTTTTTTTTGGTTAGTAGAAATTAACAATAATTTACTACAAAATCTCGAACTTGAATTTGAATCTATAAACTGATTGGAAGCGTTCCTAAAAAATTTTAGAAATTACTCAAAATTTGAGTAGTCGAATGACTCGTGGGAGCGCTAACTTTTCTTGTACCGTATTCGAAACGGTTATGTAGGTGGAAATACGTAACGATTTTTAAAGATTTTATAATTTTGTTTAAGTTGGGTGAAATATTTAAAATTTCGTAAAAACTCGACCTTGAAATTCAAGCGTTGACGTTTTAATTTTTGTTGTAGCGAAAAAAATTTGAATTGGTTGTAAAGTAAAAAGATGAAAGAATGACGGTACGTAGCGTTTTTTTCATATTTGGTTTGTAATAAGTCATCAAAAATGATGAAATTGCAGTCGAAATTTTGTGTCGAAAAATTTTGTTTTTTCAAAATTTTCTTTTGTAGATCCATAAATAATTTTGTTGGCAATCCATCGTTGTTATCCGAACTTGGCTACTCGCAACAGTTTTTTGGTATCGATTGAAATGCCGAAGCAACTACATGTTAAAAATTTGTTTTATTCGATCGAAAATTCTTAAGAACCTTCAGTGATTTTTTTGAACTTTTGACGTTTGGGTCGTTTACGTTCAGATGGCCATAAATTTTTTTTTGGTTAGTAGAAATTAACAATAATTTACTACAAAATCTCGAACTTGAATTTGAATCTATAAACTGATTGGAAGCGTTCCTAAAAAATTTTAGAAATTACTCAAAATTTGAGTAGTCGAATGACTCGTGGGAGCGCTAACTTTTCTTGTACCGTATTCGAAACGGTTATGTAGGTGGAAATACGTAACGATTTTTAAAGATTTTATAATTTTGTTTAAGTTGGGTGAAATATTTAAAATTTCGTAAAAACTCGACTTTGTAATTCAAGCGTTGACGTTTTAATTTTTGTTGTAGCGAAAAGAATTTGGATTGGTTGTAAAGTAAAAAGATGAAAGACTGACGGTACGTAGCGTTTTTTTCAAATTTAGTTTGCAATAAGTCATCAAAAATGATGAAATTGCAGTCGAAATTTTGTGTCAAAAAATTTTGTTTTTTCAAAATTTTTTTATGTAGATCCATAAATAATTTTGTTGGCAATCCATCGTTGTTATCCGAACTTGGCTACTCGCAACAGTTTTTTGGTATCGATTGAAATGCCGAAGCAACTACATGTTAAAAATTTGTTTTATTCGATCGAAAATTCTTAAGAACCTTCAGTGATTTTTTTGAACTTTTGACGTTAGGGTCGCTTACGTTCAGATGGCCGTAATTTTTTTTTGGTTAGTAGAAATTAACAATAATTTACTACAAAATCTCAAACTTGAATTTGAATCTATAAACTGATTGAAAGCGTTCCTAAAAATTTTTAAAATTTACTCAAAGTTTGAGTAGTCCAGTGACTCGTGGGAGCGCTAACAATTCTTGTGCCGTATTGGAAACTGTTATTTGGATGGAAATACGTAACTACTTCTGAAAATTATATAATTTTGTTTAAGTTAGGTGAAATATTTAAAATTTCATAAAAACTCGACTTTGTAATTCAAGCGTTGACGTTTTAATTTTTGTTGTAGCGAAAAGAATTTGGATTGGTTGTAAAGTAAAAAGATGAAAGAATGACGGTACGTAGCGTTTTTTTCATATTTAGTTTGCAATAAGTCATCAAAAATGATGAAATTGCAGTCGAAATTTTGTGTCGAAAAATTTTCTTTTGTAGATCCATAAATAATTTTGTTGGAAATCCATCGTTGTTATCCGAACTTGGCTACTCGCAACAGTTTTTGGGTAACGATTGAAATTCCGAAGCAACTACATGTTGAAAATTTGTTTTATTCGATCGAAAATTCTCAAGAACCTTCAATGATTTTTTTGAACTTTTGACGTTAGGGTCGCTTACGTTCAGATAGCCGTAATTTTTTTTTTGGTTAGTAGAAATTAACAATAATTTACTACAAAATCTCAAACTTGAATTTGAATCTATAAACTGATTGAAAGCGTTCCTAAAAATTTTTAAAAATTACTCAAAATTTGAGTAGTCGAGTGACTCGCTGGAGCGATAACTTTTCTGGTGTCGTATTTAAAACTGTTACTTAAGTAGTAATACGTAACGATTTTGGAAAATTTAATAGTTTCTGTTAAGTTAGATAAAATATTTAAAATTTTGTAAAAACTTGATTTCGTAATTCAAGCGTACACGCTTTAATTTTTGTTGTAGTAAAAAAAATTTGCATTGACTGTAAAGTAAAAAGATGAAGTAATGACGTTACGGGGCGTTTTTTCAAATTTAGTTTGCAATAAGTTACCCCCACCCCAATCTAAAATGACAAAATTGCGGTCGAAATTTTGGGTCGAAAAAAATTTTTTTTTCAAAATTTTCTTTCGTGGATCCATAAATAATTTCGTTGACAATACATCGTTCTTGTCCGAACTTGGTTACTTGCAATAGTTCTTTGGTAACGATTGAATTCCCGTCCCAACTACATGTCGATTTTTTTTTTTTATCGATCGAAAATTGACAAGAACCTTCAGTGATTTTTTGGAACTTTTGACGTTAGGGTCGCTTACGTTCAGATGGCCGTACACACACATTTACACGTATAGTGCAATAATAATTCTTAACGACCGTCGGTAATTGTGAAAAAGGACGAGGCGTCGGCCGCAAGAAACCCTTAATGGTGGTGGGGTCGGGCCAATAATAAAAACGTGTAGGTATATAAATAGGTAACTTGATAGGCGCAAAAGGCTATTACGAAAATAATGGTCGATATATTCAAATCGGAACTTAACAAACATGTTTTCGAGTTAACAAGCTGAGTCCGTAACGAGGCAATTTCGGTCTCGTGCACCATCAGGAGAAACACCACTTCGTTCCCGTAATAAAACGTAATCGGGCACCGGCACACAGCCGCCGTGGCGAATCAGTTATTTCGATGGACGAAACGAAACAAAAACCGTCAAGAAAGAAGCGCGGCATAGCACGTTCACGGATGGCAACCGGAGACTTCGTCGGTTGTTGCGAATTTTTTTTTTTTCTTTGGAACCCTCGAAACGGACGAAATCCGACTCTGCACGTCAGTTTTTTAGGTAATCAAAAAACCAAATTAGTAACAAACCTGTGATGGCGTTTTTTTCAAAATTCGAATCGTATGCACGTCAATTTTTTAACCAACCAAAATTTAGACTGAAATAGTGGAACGCTAGCGAAATTAGTAAGAAACTTTTGAAGATTTTTTTGAAAATTTTTAGTCTTTTTGCGCGTCACTTTTTTAACTAATCCAATTGAAAAGTAGATCGAAAAAAAATAATTTTTTCAAAATTTCAAATTTCGTGCGATAACAAGTTTTTCGATGTTGGTAACGAGGCGAGTCCCACGACTCGTCCGGAGCACCGCCGCAGACCTCCCCGGATCGATTTTACGTGTATTGGTGTTTGTGTGTGTATGTGCGAAGTGACGGCAAATAGACCGGCAAGAGTCGGGAGAACTTTTAACGAGGTAGAGCTCGTATATTTCGCAATGCTACACCTCCGATGGGTTTTGTTTCGAAAATAACAGACCGCGTATCGACGACTCAAACCGTAAATATATATAACGAAGAAGAAGAAAAAAAAAAGAATCGAACGCACAGTCAAAACAAAAGGGGACGGACGGGTGACGCCAGACGACATCAAAGAGTCGGTCGTTGATCAGAAATTACCGGATTTAACCGCGGGGTTTAGTGGGGAAAGGGGAAAATATTGCGAACACAAAACAGGTAACGTGAAAAGGCGGTAGTGACGGTGGCGGTGGCGGCGGCGAAGCGCAATTGCGCTGTTTAGAAATGGCCGGAAGTTGAGATGCGCATGGAGGTTGTTTGTGGGGTCTGGCTGGGTTAATATTTGACTACTAACTACTAGTTTTAAGGTTCGGTTTAATTTTTCTCTGTCGCACGCACGGGGCGTTACGTGACGACAATTTGTTTTGTCGTGCGACACTCCAAAATTATTGTGAATTTCTACGATTTTTAGTTGTCGGTATATGAAACGTATCTAACAGTTATGTTGGGGGTTTAAAGGGTTTTTAGTAAAAATCTTACGTGCGATGACGTTAAAAAAAACTTGTTCACAGATTTAGAAGCAAAATTAAAAATTAATCGAATAGCTAGTTAGAGAGCAGCAATAACCAATTTCTTGGACAATATTCGCATTTAATGCACACGAAATATTTGAGATAATGACGAATTCTTCTGATCATTTCTGTTTTATTTTCAGAAGAAACGAATTGAGATAAATGCTAATCAATTCTATCCGCGAGTCTGATTAGTGGATAAATTTTCTTCTTTTTTCTACATTTTCTGTATTTTCAAGTGCAGTTTTCTGTAAAAAAAAGATAGTTGCTGATAGATTTATAGGAAAATTTGCCTTATTTCCACATTTTAAAATTTTTTTTTATTTAAAATGAATAGCTGCTTAGAAAGCAGCAACGACCATTTCTTTCTTTATATCTATATTCGATTTAATATATGAAAAATAGAAAGACAGATATTTCTTCCAATTTCTCTTATCTATTCGAAGATTGTATCCTGGTTTATAACTTTTGAAAATGCTTTATTTTCTACAGAAAATTGATAGTTGCTGCTTTCTAAGCAGCTATTTCGATTACTCAGATTTATAAAACAAATAAATCCCGTTCTCGGATTCAGAAGAAAAATTAAAAGTTAAACGATTAGCTACTTGGACCGATTTTTTGGACCATATTAACATTTAATGTACACGAAATAATTGAGATAATGAATAGTTTTTTTGATCATTTCTGTTTAATCTTCAGAAGAAACGAATTAAGATAACTGCTAATTAATTCTATGCTCGACTCTAATTTGTGGATAAATCTTGTTTTGCTCTACATTTTATGTATTTTCAAGTAAAGTTTAAAAAAATTTGACAGCTGCTTTCTGATCAGCAATTCTTATTACATAGATTTTTAGAAAAAAAATATGTTGTCTCCAAATTTATAAGAAAGGATTAATGTAAACTGAATGGCTGCTTAGAAAGCAGCAACGACCATTTCTTTGTTTATATCTCTAATTTCGATTTAATATATGAAAAACATAGAAAAATAGATAGTTCTTCTAATTTATTTTAAATTTTAAAGATTGTATTCTGATGTATAACTTTTGGGAAGCTTTTCTTCTGTTCTCTATTTTTTGTATTATTATCTACAATCGCTTACAAAAAATTTATAGTTGCTGCTCTCTAAGCAGCAATTTCTATTACTTCGATTTCTAAAACATAAATTTCGTTCTCAGATTCATAAGGAAAATTAAAAGTTTAACGAATAGCTGCTTAGAAAGCAGCAACGACCAATTTCTTGAACAATCTTCACATCTAACGCACACAAAATATTTGAGATAATAAAATGTTCTTTTGATTCTTTCTGTTTTATTTTCAGAAAGATCAAATTGAGATATCTACTAACAAATTCTATCCTCGAGTCTAATTAGTGGATACATTTTGTTTGCTCTACATTTTCTGTATTTCCAAGTGCAGTAACTGTAAAAAAGAATTTGATAGTTGCTGCTTTCTAAGCAGCGTTTTCTATTACTTAAACGTATAGAACAAATAAATCTCGTTCTCAGATTTAAAAGAAAAAGAAAAAATTAAAAGTTGCTATTTAGAAAGCAGCAACAATCATTTCTTTGTTTATATGTAATTTCGATTCTATATATGAAGAATATAGAAAGAAAGATATTTCTTCCAATTTCTCTTAACTATCCAGAGATTGTATTCTGGTGTATAACTTTTGAAAATATTTCTTTTCTCTTCTCCACTTTTTGTATTTTTATCTACAGTTACTTACTGAAAACTGATAGTTGCTGCTTTCTATGCAGCTATTTCTATAACTTAGATTTATAAAAGAAATAAATCTTGCTCTGAGATTCGGAATGAAAGTTAAAAATTAAACGAATAGCTGCTTAGAAAGCAGCAACGACCAATTTTTTGGACAATCTTCACATCTAAGGCACACGAAATATTTGAGGTAATAAAATGTTCTTCTGATTCTTTCTGTTTTATCTTTCGAAGGATCAAATTGAAATAACTACTAACAAATTCTATTCCTCGAGTCTTATTAGTAGATATTTTTTTTTTATTTTACATTTTCTGTATTTTCAAGTGCAGTAACTGTAAAAAAGAAATTGATAGTTGCTGCTTTCTAAGCAGCTATTTTTATTACTTAGACGTATACAACAACAACAAATAAATCTCGTTCTCAGATTTAAAACAAAAATTAAAAGTTTAACGAATAGCTGCTTAGAAAGCAGCAACGAACGACCATTTTCTTGTTTATATCTAATTTCTATTCAATATATGAAGAATATAGAAAAACAAATATTTCTTCCAATTTCTCTTACCTATCCAAAGATTGTATTCTGGTGTATTGGAAAGATTTCTTTTCTCTTCTCCACTTTTTGTATTTTTATCTACAGTTACTTACAGAAACCTGATAGTTGCTGCTTTCTAAGCAGCTAATTCTATTACTTAGATTTATAAAGCAAATAAATTCCGTTCTCAGATTCAGAAGAAAAATTAAAAATTAAACACATAGCTGCTTAGAAAGCAGCAACGACCAATTTCTTGGACCCTAATCACATCTAATGCACACGAAATTTTTGAGACATTGAACTATTCTTCTGATTCTTTCTTTTTTATCTTCAGAAGAAACGAGTTAAGGTAACTACTAATAAATTTTCTCCTCGAGTCTAATTTGTGGATACATTTTGCTTTGTTCTACACTTTCTGCATTTTTAAGTGCAATTAAAAAAAATTGACAGTAGCTTCTTTCTGAGCAGCAATCCTATTACATAGATTTTTAGAAAGAATTCATCTTGTCTCTAAATTTATAAGAAAGGATTAATGTAAACTCAATAGCTGCTTAGAAAGCAGCAACGACCATTTCTTTGTTTATATCTAACTTTGATTCAATATATGAAAAACATAGAAAGATAGATAGTTCTTCCCATTTTTTTTACCTCTTTAAAGATTATATTCTGATGCTTCTGTTCTCTATTTTTTGAATTTTCATCTACAGTCGCTTATAAAAGATTGTTAGTTGCTGCTTTCTAAGCAGCTAATTCTATTACTTAGATTTATAAAACAAATAAATCTCGTTCTCAGATTCAGAAAAAAAATAATAAATTAAACGAATAGCTGCTTAGAAAGCAGCAACGACCAATTTTTTGGACAATCTTCACATCTAATGCACACGAAATATTTGAGGTAATAAAATGTTCTTCTGATTCTTTCTGTTTTATCTTTCGAAGGATCAAATTGAAATAACTACTAACAAATTCTATTCCTCGAGTCTTATTAGTAGATATTTTTTTTTATTTTACATTTTCTGTATTTTCAAGTGCAGTAACTGTAAAAAAGAAATTGATAGTTGCTGCTTTCTAAGCAGCTATTTTTATTACTTAGACGTATACAACAACAACAAATAAATCTCGTTCTCAGATTTAAAAGAAAAATTAAAAGTTTAACGAATAGCTGCTTAGAAAGCAGCAACGACCATTTTCTTGTTTATATCTAATTTCTATTCAATATATGAAGAATATAGAAAAACAAATATTTCTTCCAATTTCTCTTACCTATCCAAAGATTGTATTCTGGTGTATTGGAAAGATTTCTTTTCTCTTCTCCACTTTTTGTATTTTTATCTACAGTTACTTACTGAAACCTGATAGTTGCTGCTTTCTAAGCAGCTAATTCTATTACTTAGATTTATAAAGCAAATAAATTCCGTTCTCAGATTCAGAAGAAAAATTAAAAATTAAACACATAGCTGCTTAGAAAGCAGCAACGACCAATTTCTTGGACCCTAATCAGATCTAATGCACACGAAATTTTTGAGACATTGAACTATTCTTCTGATTCTTTCTTTTTTATCTTCAGAAGAAACGAGTTAAGGTAACTACTAATAAATTCTCTCCTCGAGTCTAATTTGTGGACACATTTTGCTTTGTTCTACACTTTCTGCATTTTTAAGTGCAATTAAAAAAAAATTACAGTAGCTGCTTTCTGAGCAGCAATTCCAATTACATAGATTTTTAGAAAGAATTCATCTTGTCTCAAAATTTATAAGAAAGTATTAATGTAAACTGAATAGCTGCTTAGAAAGCAGCAACGACCATTTCTTTGTTTATATCTAACTTTGATTCAATATATGAAAAACATAGAAAGATAGATAGTTCTTCCCATTTTTTTTACCTCTTTAAAGATTATATTCTGATGTATAACTTTTGGAAAGCTTTTCTTCTGTTCTCTATTTTTTGTATTTTTATCTACAGTCGCTTACAAAAAAAAAGTTAGTTGCTGCTTTCTAAGCAGCTAATTCCATTACTTAGATTTATAAAACAAATAAACCTCGTTCTCAGATTCAGAAAAAAAAGATAAAAAATTAAGCGAATAGCTGCTTAGAAAGCAGCAACGACCAATTTCTTGGACCATAATCACATCTAATGCACACGAAATATTTGAGCTAATAAAATATTTTTCTGATTCTTTCTGTTTTATCTTTCGAAGGATCAAATTTAAATAACTACTAACAAATTCTATCCTCGAGTCTTATTAGTAGATATATTTTTTATTGTTCTACATTTTCTGTGTTTTCAAGTGCAGTAACTGTAAAAAAGAAATTGATAGTTGCTGCTTTCTAAGCAGCTATTTTTATTACTTAGACGTATACAACAACAACAAATAAATCTCGTTCTCAGATTTAAAAGAAAAATTAAAAGTTTAACGAATAGCTGCTTAGAAAGCAGCAACGACCATTTCCTTGTTTATATCTAATTTCTATTCAATATATGAAGAATATAGAAAAACAAATATTTCTTCCAATTTCTCTTACCTATCCAAAGATTGTATTCTGGTGTATTGGAAAGATTTCTTTTCTCTTCTCCACTTTTTGTATTTTTATCTACAGTTACTTACAGAAACCTGATAGTTGCTACTTTCTAAGCAGCTAATTCTATTACTTAGATTTATAAAACAAATAAATTCCGTTCTCAGATTCAGAAGAAAAATTAAAAATTAAACAAATAGCTGCTTAGAAAGCAGCAACTACCAATTTCTTGGACCATAATCACATCTAATGCACACGAAATTTTGGAGAAATTGAACTATTCTTCTGATTCTTTCTTTTTTATCTTCAGAAGAAACGAGTCAAGGTAACTACTAATAAATTCTCTCTTCGAGTCTAATTTGTGGATACATTTTGCTTTGTTCTACACTTTCTGCATTTTTAAGTGCAATTAAAAAAAAATTGACAGTAGCTTCTTTCTGAGCAGCAATCCTATTACATAGATTTTTAGAATGAATTTATCTTGTCTCCAAATTTATAAGAAAGGATTAATGTAAACTCAATAGCTGCTTAGAAAGCAGCAACGACCATTTCTTTGTTTATTTCTAACTTTGATTCAATATATGAAACACATAGAAAGATAGATAGTTCTTCCCATTTTTTTTACCTCTTTAAAGATTATATTCTGATGCTTCTGTTCTCTATTTTTTGAATTTTTATCTACAGTCGCTTATAAAAGATTGTTAGTTGCTGCTTTCTAAGCAGCTAATTCTATTACTTAGATTTATAAAACAAATAAATCTCGTTCTCAGATTCAGAAAAAAAATAATAAATTAAACGAATAGCTGCTTAGAAAGCAGCAACGACCAATTTTTTGGACAATCTTCACATCTAATGCACACGAAATATTTGAGGTAATAAAATGTTCTTCTGATTCTTTCTGTTTTATCTTTCGAAGGATCAAATTGAAATAACTACTAACAAATTCTATTCCTCGAGTCTTATTAGTAGATATTTTTTTTTTATTTTACATTTTCTGTATTTTCAAGTGCAGTAACTGTAAAAAAGAAATTGATAGTTGCTGCTTTCTAAGCAGCTATTTTTATTACTTAGACGTATACAACAACAACAAATAAATCTCGTTCTCAGATTTAAAAGAAAAATTAAAAGTTTAACGAATAGCTGCTTAGAAAGCAGCAACTACCAATTTCTTGGACCATAATCACATCTAATGCACACGAAATTTTTGAGACATTGAACTATTCTTCTGATTCTTTCTTTTTTATCTTCAAAAGAAACGAGTCAAGGTAACTACTAATAAATTCTCTCCTCGAGTCTAATTTGTGGATACATTTTGCTTTGTTCTACACTTTCTGCATTTTTAAGTGCAATTAAAAAAAAATTGACAGAAGCTTCTTTCTGAGCAGCAATCCTATTACATAGATTTTTAGAATGAATTTATCTTGTCTCCAAATTTATAAGAAAGGATTAATGTAAACTCAATAGCTGCTTAGAAAGCAGCAACGACCATTTCTTTGTTTATTTCTAACTTTGATTCAATATATGAAACACATAGAAAGATAGATAGTTCTTCCCATTTTTTTTTACCTCTTTAAAGATTATATTCTGATGCTTCTGTTCTCTATTTTTTGAATTTTTATCTACAGTCGCTTATAAAAGATTGTTAGTTGCTGCTTTCTAAGCAGCTAATTCTATTACTTAGATTTATAAAACAAATAAATCTCGTTCTCAGATTCAGAAAAAAAATAATAAATTAAACGAATAGCTGCTTAGAAAGCAGCAACGACCAATTTTTTGGACAATCTTCACATCTAATGCACACGAAATATTTGAGGTAATAAAATGTTCTTCTGATTCTTTCTGTTTTATCTTTCGAAGGATCAAATTTAAATAACTACTAACAAATTCTATTCCTCGAGTCTTATTAGTAGATATTTTTTTTTTATTTTACATTTTCTGTATTTTTAAGTGCAGTAACTGTAAAAAAGAAATTGATAGTTGCTGCTTTCTAAGCAGCTATTTTTATTACTTAGACGTATACAACAACAACAAATAAATCTCGTTCTCAGATTTAAAAGAAAAATTAAAAGTTTAACGAATAGCTGCTTAGAAAGCAGCAACTACCAATTTCTTGGACCATAATCACATCTAATGCACACGAAATTTTTGAGACATTGAACTATTCTTCTGATTCTTTCTTTTTTATCTTCAAAAGAAACGAGTCAAGGTAACTACTAATAAATTCTCTCCTCGAGTCTAATTTGTGGATACATTTTGCTTTGTTCTACACTTTCTGCATTTTTAAGTGCAATTAAAAAAAAATTGACAGAAGCTTCTTTCTGAGCAGCAATCCTATTACATAGATTTTTAGAAAGAATTTATCTTGTCTCCAAATTTATAAGAAAGGATTAATGTAAACTCAATAGCTGCTTAGAAAGCAGCAACGACCATTTCTTTGTTTATTTCTAACTTTGATTCAATATATGAAACACATAGAAAGATAGATAGTTCTTCCCATTTTTTTTTACCTCTTTAAAGATTATATTCTGATGCTTCTGTTCTCTATTTTTTGAATTTTTATCTACAGTCGCTTATAAAAGATTGTTAGTTGCTGCTTTCTAAGCAGCTAATTCTATTACTTAGATTTATAAAACAAATAAATCTCGTTCTCAGATTCAGAAAAAAAATAATAAATTAAACGAATAGCTGCTTAGAAAGCAGCAACGACCAATTTTTTGGACAATCTTCACATCTAATGCACACGAAATATTTGAGGTAATAAAATGTTCTTCTGATTCTTTCTGTTTTATCTTTCGAAGGATCAAATTTAAATAACTACTAACAAATTCTATTCCTCGAGTCTTATTAGTAGATATTTTTTTTTTATTTTACATTTTCTGTATTTTTAAGTGCAGTAACTGTAAAAAAGAAATTGATAGTTGCTGCTTTCTAAGCAGCTATTTCTATTACTTAGACGTATACAACAACAACAAATAAATCTCGTTCTCAGATTTAAAAGAAAAATTAAAAGTTTAACGAATAGCTGCTTAGAAAGCAGCAACGACCATTTTCTTGTTTATATCTAATTTCTATTCAATATATGAAGAATATAGAAAAACAAATATTTCTTCCAGTTTCTCTTACCTATTCAAAGATTGTATTCAGGTGTATAACTTTTGAAAAAAAAATTTTTCTGTTCTCCACTTTTTGTATTTTCATCTACAGTTACTTAGAGAAAATTGATAGTTGCTGCTTTCTAAGCAGCTAATTCTATTACTTAGATTTATAAAACAAATAAATCCCGTTCTTAGATTCAGAGGAAAAATTAAAAATTAAACAAATAGCTGCTTAGGAAGCAGCAACGACCAATTTCTGGGACAATCTTTACATCTATTGCACTTGAAATATTTTAAATAATAAAATGTTTTTCTGATCCTTTCTGGTTCATTTTTAGAAGGATCAAATTGAGATAACTACTAAAAAATTCTATTCTCGAGTCTAATTAGTGGGTAGATTTTTTTGTTCTACATTTTCTGTATTTCCAAGTGCAGTATGTGTAGAGAGAAAAAATTGATAGTTGCTGCTTTCTAAGCAGCTATTTCTATTGCTTAGATTTATAAAAGAAATAAATCTCGTTCTTGGATTCAGAAGAAAAACAGAAAATTAAACGAATAGCTGCTTAGAAAGCAGCAACGACCATTTCTTTGACAATTCTTCCATATAAACAAACGAAATATTTGGAATATTAGACAGCTTTTCTGACTTTTTTATTTTTGAAACTAATTTACAATTCTGAAATCTGTTAACGATTCTGGCTTGGTCTTCAAGTGTTTTATATTTTCTACATTTCGATTTGCAGAAGTAGATAATCTATAAAAAAAGATAATTGCTGCTCTTTTAACAAGTATTTCTATTACCCACTTAAATTTATAGGACAGTCAATTTCGTTCTTCTTTGTTTCAGAAATTTTTGAAACCTGAACGAAATATAATTTAAAGAATCGATTCATTTGGTTCGATTTTTGCTAGATATTTCAACATATTTATTTATTTACAACTTTGTATCGTTCTTAAATCGCATTCTGAATATTTCTGCACTTTCTATACTTTCTTCTACAATAGGTAGATACCTCTCAAGAAGATGGTCGTTGCTGCTTTCTAAGCAGCAATTTTTATTACTTCTACAACGATGCTATCGTAATTTTTTGAGTTTCTCCAAAAATAGAATAAGAGTAAAAAGGCAAGTAATTCATCAGGCTTTTATGTTTGGTCCTAAATTATTGTAAAAGCTTCTTGGTGACGTTCTAATTTTCTCTATCGTCCTCAATTGCTGCATCTTAAACAGTTAATTTTCTACATTTTACTTCATTTTCGATTTAAAAAACAAAGTGCTTCGATATCATTTTTTGTAGAGCGCAGCGCAATTTTTTTTTTTTTTCAAGTATTTCTTCCAGTATTTCGTTGGCATTTTCATTTCTTGACTAAAAAGTTAACAAGAAAAAAAACACCTGACGGTCCCTTAGTAAGTTCTAAAATTACAATTCGATGTTGATTGAAGCAAATTCTCCGATATCTGCCCCCATAACTGAAAAGGTCTCATGAACATTTACAGTTTATCACCTCGTTTACGGTCAACCATAAAGAAACAACTCCGGAAACGACCAAAGCAGGGGTCAACAACAACGTTTTTCAAAATCCCCTCCATTTTCGAATTTTAACTTAATTTTGCAACAATTGCAACAATCATCGTAATTGATTTTTTTAGATGTTTTGTCCGTTAAAAAAAAATGCGACGAACTACCGGAAACGGACGTAACAGCAACGTTTTTATTTCCATTCAACAAACGTGATTCCTCGTCTCTCCCAGCGGTCTGGTTCCGAACTGATAAAGTGCACTTTCATTTATTTATGGTAATGGCGGGGCGTTTAACAAGGGGGTATCACGACCCCTCCCGGTAATTCCCCACTTGACTCTGGTAACGTAACCACCCGCGTCACTAAATAAATTATGCAAATGACTTAATCGAATCACGGTCGGGCGGTCCCGCTATCACGTTTATTACTCCAACGTTTGTGTTTTTTTTCCTCCTTTCTTTCGTTTTTGTTTTTTTTTGTTTTTTTTTTGTTTTTTTTTGCGATTACTGATTGTTGATGTTGTTATTTGCAGGAGATACGGGACAAAGTGCGGTGGTTGTGGCCAAGGTATATCGCCCAGTGATTTAGTGAGAAAAGCAAGAGACAAAGTGTTTCATCTCAATTGTTTCACCTGTTTGGTGTGCAGAAAGCAATTGTCTACCGGTGAAGAACTGTACGTGTTGGACGACAACAAGTTTATCTGTAAAGACGACTATTTGAACGGAAACAAAACGGCGGCCATCACGGGACATCATCAGGGTGAGTTTTCCAGTAACTAGAAATATATTTTTATTAAATAACAATCGCTACGTATCAAGTCACTGGTGATTTTTAGCATAAATCTCCCAAGAACACGCTTTATTTACAAAAAAATACTTTTTATTAGTTTCATCAAGTCACCTTTGCTTTGAGTTCCTTATTATAACACAATATTGACATTCACAATCAAGGGCGGCCGCGGAAAATTACTTTTTTATTCGCTGAGAACTGTCACTCCAATTGTCAACGGTTGTTTCGGATTTTGACGATTTTTACAAATTTTTTGGTTTGCAATTCTTTTCTTCCTCACAATTTATGGAGACGCGACTAGTGTTGTTCCAGATCTCGTTATGTCAAATTGTAAAAAAATTGAGGTTATGGTTTCAAGTGTCAAAAATTGTTCAAGATTTGGACGAGAACTGTCACTTCAGCTGTCAAGTGCTGTTCCAGATTTTGTTACGTCAAATTGCCAAAAGTGAGGTTATGGTAATCGCGTTTTTGACGTTTCTTCAAATTTCAAGATTTTCTTGATTACAAATTTTTGTCCCCGCTTGCAACAAAACTAAAATTACCGCCGTTGCTTGAAACAATTTGTTTTGTTACTAGAAAATATCATCATGTTGACACTTACAAACATGGGCGGCCGGTCTAACTGTCAAAAATTGTTCCAAATTTGGACGAGAACTGTCATTTTCGCTGTCGAATGTTGTTCCAGATTTCGTTATGTCAAACTGCAAAAAGTGAGGTTATGGTAATCGCGTTTTTGACGTTTCTTCAAATTTCAAGATTTCCTGGATTACAAATTTTCGTCCCCGCTTACAACAAAACTAAAATTGCCGCCGTTGCTTGAAACAATTTCTTTTGTTACTAGAAAATATCATCATGTTGACAGTTACAAACATGGGCGGCCGGTCTAACTGTCAAAAATTGTTTCAAATTCGGACGAGAACTGTCATTTTCGCTGTCGAATGTTGTTCCAGACTTCGTTATGTCAAACTGCAAAAAGTGAGGTTATGGTAGTCGGGTTATTGACGTTTCTGCAAATTTCGAGACCTCGTTGATTAGAAATTTTTATTCCCGCTTGAAACAATTTATTTTGTTGCTACAAGATACCGTCTTGTTGACAGTTAAAATCATTAGCGGCTGCGGAAAATCATTTGTTGGTTTGTTGTTGTTCCAACTGTCAAAAATAGTTTGAAATTCGAACCAAAACTGTCACTTGTCACTTGCCAACTGTTGCTCTAGATTTTGTTACGTCAAATTGCAAAAAGTGAGGTTATGGTAATCGCGTTTTTGACGTTTCTACAAATTTCAGCGTCTCTTTGAAGACAAATTTTCGTTACCGCTTGCAACAAATCTAAAAAAACAATTTGTTTTGTTATTAGAAAATATCATCATGTTGGCACTTTCAAACATGGGCGGCCGGTCCTACTGTCAAAAATTGTTCCAAATTCTGACGAGAACTGTCATTCCCGCTGTCGAATGTTGTTCCAGACTTCGTTATGTCAAACTGCAAAAAGTGAGGTTATGGCAATCGTGCTTTTGACGTTTCTGCAAATTTCGAGACCTCGTTGATTAGAAATTTTCATTCCCGCTTGATACAATTTATTTTGTTGCTACAATATACCGTCGTCTTGACACTTACAATCAATGGCAGCTGCGAAAAATCATTTGTTGGTTCGTTGTTGTTCTAACTGTCAAAAATTGTTTGAAATTCGAACGAGAACTGTCACTTGTCACTTGTCAAGTGTTGCTCCAGATTGTGTTACGTCAAACTGAAAAAGTGAGGTTATGGCAATCGTGTTTTTGACGTTTCTGCAAATTTCGAGACCTCGTTGAGTAGAAATTTTCATTCCCGCTTGATACAATTTATTTTGTTGCTACAATATACCGTCGTGTTGACACTTACAATCAATGGCAGCTGCGAAAAATCATTTGTTGGTTCGTTGTTGTTCCAACTGTCAAAAATTGTTTGAAATTTGAACGAGATCTGTCATTTGTCACTTGTCAAGTCTTGCTCCAGATTTTGTTACGTCCAACTGCAAAAAGTGAGGTTATGGCAATCGCGTTTTTGACGTTTCTGCAAATGTCGAGACCTCGTTGATTACAAATTTTTGTGCCCGCTTGCAACAAATCTAAAATTGCCGCCATTGCTTGAAACAATTTGTTTTGTTACTAGAAAATATCATCATGTTGACACTTATAAACATGGACGGTCGGTCTAACTGTCAAAAATTGTTCTAAATTCGGACGAGAACTGTCATTTTCGCTGTTGAATGTTGCTCCAGATGTCGTTATGTCACACTGCAAAAAGTGAGGTTATGGTAATCGCGTTTTTGACGTTTCTGCAAATTTCGAGACTTCGTTGATTAGAAATTTTCATCCGCTAAAAACAATTTATTTTGTTGCTACAAAATACCGTCGTGCTGAAACTTAAAATCATTGACGGCTGCGGAAAATCATTTGTTGGTTCGTTGTTGTTCCAACTGTCAAAAATTGTTTGAAATTTGAACGAGATCTGTCATTTGTCACTTGTCAAGTCTTGCTCCAGATTTTGTTACGTCAAACTGCAAAAAGTGAGGTTATGGCAATCGCGTTTTTGACGTTTCTGCAAATGTCGAGACCTCGTTGATTACAAATTTTTGTGCCCGCTTGCAACAAATCTAAAATTGCCGCCATTGCTTGAAACAATTTGTTTTGTTATTAGAAAATATCATCATGTTGACACCTATAAACATGGACGACCGATCTAACTGTCAAAAATTGTTCTAAATTCGGACGAAAACTGTCATTTTCGCTCTCGAGTGTTGTTCCAGATTTCGTTACGTCACACTGCAAAAAGTGAGGTTATGGCAATCGCGTTTTTGACGTTTCTGCAAATTTCGAGACCTCGTTGATTAGAAATTTTCATTCCTGCTTGAAGCAATTTATTTTGTTGCTACAATATACCGTCGTGTTGACACTTACAATCAATGGCGGCTGCGAAAAATCATTTGTTGGTTCGTTGTTGTTCCAACTGTCAAAAATTGTTTGAAATTCGAACGAGAACTGTCATTTGTCACTTGTCAAATATTGCTCCAGATTTTGTTACGTCAAACTGCCAAAAGTGAGGTTATGGTAATCGGGTTATTGACGTTTCTGCAAATTGAAGATTTTCTTGATTAGAAATTTTCGTCCCCGCTTGAAACAAAACTAAAATTGCTGCCGCTGCTTGAAACAATTTGTTTTGTTACTAGAAAATATCATCATGTTGACACTTATAAACAGGGACGGCGGGTCTAACTGTCAAAAATTGTTCTAAATTCGGACGAAAACTGTCATTTTCGTTGTCGAGTGTTGCTCCGAATTTCGTTACGTCAAACTGCAAAAAGTGAGGTTATAGCAATCGCGTTTTTGACGTTTCTACAAATTTCAGCACTTCCTTGATTACAAATTTTCGTTTCCGCTAACAACAAATCTAAAAGTCTCCTAATTGGTTGAAACAATTGGTTTTGTTGCTACAAAATACCGTCGTGTTAACACTTGCGATCATTGGCGGTTGTGGAAAATCATTTGCTGGTTCGTTGTTCAAAATGCGGACGACAACTGTCAAATTTTGTTCGAAATTTCGTTATGTCAAATTGCAAAAAAGTGAGGTTATGATTTTGACGTTTCTCCTTGATAACAAATTTTCGTTCTCGCTTGCGACCGAACCAAAATGGCCGCGACACCTATGGGATTCAATTTAACTAAACGAAGCGAAATCTATTTGCAATTCCGCAATGGCCGATTCGCGCGTATCTTTTGTTTCGTTTTTTTTTTAATCTCTTCTGTTGTTGTTTCTCCCGCCATTGTTGTGATTTTTGGTCGTCGTCGATATTAATTTTTTTTCGTGTTCGTTTGTTTTTTTGTTAAAGCGTGGCCGTCGTCATGATGCGGCATGATGACGGACTTCTTGTTGTATTTTTTCACGACCTTCATGGCACTCTTAAACCGTGCAATCGGCCAGTCATCGCAACGGCGGCGCTGTTGTTCTTATACAAGCACACGAAACCCGTCCGCAACAACAACAACAACAACAACGAACAACGGCAGCGATCCCGAAACGTTTTCGATATGTCGACGACGTAACGTCGAGTAACGACCGTGGGAAATTCGAACGAAATTTTGACGACCGCTGTCTCATCGTTTCCTATGTGGTAGGAACTCAATTATCCGTTGGCGATGTTCCATTGTTGTACTCAACTGGTTCACATCGCCCATCAGGTAGGCCATGCTGAGCGCGCGAGAGGCTCACATGCAGCTTCCTTTTGTCCGTTCGGCGCGACCACGATATCTACGATAAAAAAAAACGAAAAACTAATTAAAACTCCCGATCGAAAAAGAAGAAGTCGACCCGAGAATCGTTGTTATCGATGGTCGATTGTGTTTGGGGGGTCGGAACGATTCGGGTGGCGTCGTCGTTTCGTTTTCTTGTTCCTTGTGTTTTTGGGGAAGAAGAAGGGGTAGGTGTGATCGGTTCGTGTTGGGTCGGCGTGTCTCGGTTCGGGTTGGAGGCGCTTGTTTCGTATGGCGACGCCTACGGAGGCGCTACGACCAATCGGTTGGTGGGATGTTTGTGTGTGTGTGTGTGTGTGTCGTCACCCTCGACGATGTTCCGTTGTTTCGTTGTTGGGATGACTGTTGATGCGCGAGACGTCACGCCGTATTGGGGGATTACCCCTCGGGTGTCTAGATGCGAACCGAGCGGAACGGGTGGAACGGAAAAAGAAATCGAGGCGGCAACAACGGTGAGATTGAATCCGGTCGCGTCCATTATGTCGGCACAGGCTACTGCGATTATGAATTGGGAATATTTAAATTTTTACGTTATCGACGAATTTTCTTAAGCATTTGGATATTTAATTGAATTTGCGGTTTTTTTCAACGGAATTTAAGTGCAACTTGGCTTAAATTTCAAGCTAATTCTTTTTTGAAAATTGGAAATATTTAGAAATTTATTCGTTATTTAAATTTTGATATTATCGACGATTTTTATTAAGTATCTGCATGCTTAATTAAATTTTCTTTTTTTTAATCGAAATTTAATTAAAAATTGACTTCAATTTTAATGTAATTTTTTTTTGAAAAGTGGAAATATTTAGAAATTTATTCCTTTTTTCATAAGTCGATTTTTTTAATTAGGACAAATTTTCACCAAGTTAAGAAATTGAATTTTTTCAAAAATATTTTTTTTTAATTTGCTGTAGGATATAGAAAATTTTAATTTGCAGATCTAAGTAGGTAATTAGGTTTGAACTTTTTATTGTGAAAAGTAAAATGTAACATTTCAAGTTTTAATGTTATAGTTGAGGTCTGAATCGAGTTTGATTTTTTTTTAAGCAAATTCTGTAATTTTTGTTGAAATTTGTTAAAAGTTTTTCTGTTCGTTTTTTTTTTTAATTTTCAACAATATTAGAAGGTTTTACTCCAATATTAATTTGCAAAAATCGAAGAATTTTCATTGTTAATATTATTAAAAATTAAATTTTCTATTTTCATTTCCTTAGATAAACTGTTGCAATTGTAACTGTCTCTGCAAAGTGGAGGGATCTTAGTTTTCTTTTTTCTGAAATATAATTTTTCAATTTTACCACAAATTACTGCAAATTTTAATATTTTTCTCAATATTGAGAAGTTTGTTCATTATCGACGAATTTTCTTAAGCATTTGGATACTTAATTGAATTTTCGTTTTTTTTAACGGAATTTAAGTAAAATTTGGCTTAAATTTCAAGGTAATTCTTTTTTGAAAAGTGGAAGTTTTTTCATAAATCGATTTTTTTAATTGGGACAAATTTTTATTTTTTTCCCCAACTTAAAAAATTAATTTTTTTCGAATTTTTTTTTTTTAATTTGCTGTAGGATATAGAAAATTTCAATTTGCAGATCTAAGTAGGTAATTAGGTTTGAACTTTTTATTGTAAAAAATAAAATGTAAAATTTCAAATTTTAATGTTCTACTTGAGGTCAGAATCGGGTTTGATTTTTTTTTTTAAGAAATTTCTGTAATTTTTATTGAAATTTGTTAAAAGTTTTTCTGTTCGTTTTTTTTTTTTAATTTTCAACAATATTAAAAGGTTTTACTCTTAATATTAATTTGCAAAAATTGAAGAATTTTCATTGTTAATATTATTAAAAATTAAATTTTCTATTTTCATTTCTTTAGGTAAACTGTTGCAATTGTAACTGTCTCTGCAAAGTGGAGGGATCTTAGTTTTCTTTTTTGTGAAATATAATTTTTCAATTTTACCACAAATTACTGCAAATTTTAATATTTTTCTCAACATTGAGAAGTTTGTTCATTATCGACGAATTTTCTTAAGCATTTGGATACTTAATTGAATTTTCGTTTTTTTTTTTAACGGAATTTAAGTAAAATTTGGCTTAAATTTCAAGGTAATTCTGTTTTGAAAAGTGGAAGTTTTTTCATAAGTCGATTTTTTTAATTGGGACAAATTTTTATTTTTTTCCCCAAGTTAAAAAATTAATTTTTTTCGAATTTTTTTTTTTTAATTTGCTGTAGCATATAGAAAATTTCAATTTGCAGATCTAAGTAGGTAATTAGGTTTGAACTTTTTATTGTAGAAAATAAAATGTAAAATTTCAAATTTTAATGTTCTACTTGAGGTCCGAATCGGGTTTGATTTTTTTTTTAAGACATTTCTTTAATTTTTATTGAAATTTGCTAAAAGTTTTTCTGTTCAATTTTTTTTTTATTTTCAACAATATTAGAAGGATCTACTCTAATATTAATTTGCAAAAATCGAAGAATTTTCATTGTTAATATTATTAAAAATTAAATTTTCTATTTTCATTTCCTTAGGTAAACTGTTGCAATTGTAACTGTCTCTGCAAAATGGAGGGATCTTAGTTTTATTTTTTGTGAAATATAATTTTTCAATTTTACCACAAATTACTGCAAATTTTAATATTTTTATCAACATTGAGAAGTTTGTTCATTATCGACGAATTTTCTTAAGCATTTGGATGCTTAATTGAATTTTCGTTTTTTTTAACGGAATTTAAGTAAAATTTATCTTAAATTTCAAGGTAATTCTTTTTGAAAAGTGGAAGTTTTTTCATAAGTCGATTTTTTTAATTGAGACAAATTTTTATTTTTTTCCCCAAGTTAAAAAATTGATTTTTTTCGAATTTTTTTTTTTTTAATTTGCTGTAGAATATAGAAAATTTCAATTTGCAGATCTAAGTAGGTGATTAAGTTTGAACTTTTTATTGTAAAAAATAAAATGCAAAATTTCAAATTTTAATGTTCTACTTGAGGTCCGAATCGGGTTTGATTTTTTTTTTAAAGAAATTTTTGTAATATTTATTGAAATTTGCTAAAAGTTTTTCTGTTCAATTTTTTTTTTATTTTCAACAATATTAGAAGGATCTACTCTAATATTAATTTGCAAAAATTGAAGAATTTTCATTGTTAATATTATTAAAAATTAAATTTTCTATTTTCATTTCCTTAGGTAAACTGTTGCAATTGTAACTGTCTCTGCAAAATGGAGGGATCTTAGTTTTATTTTTTGTGAAATATAATTTTTCAATTTTACCACAAATTACTGCAAATTTTAATATTTTTCTCAACATTGAGAAGTTTGTTCATTATCGACCAATTTTCTTAAGCATTTGGATACTTAATTGAATTTTCGTTTTTTTTTAACGGAATTTAAGTAAAATTTGGCTTAAATTTCAAGGTAATTATTTTTTGAAAAGTGGAAATTTTTTCATAAGTCGATTTTTTTAATTGGGACAAATTTTTATTTTTTTCCCCAAGTTAAAAAATTGATTTTTTTCGAAAAAATTTTTTTTCATTTGCTGTAGAATATAGAAAATTTCAATTTGCAGATCTAAGTAGGTAATTAGGTTTGAACTTTTTATTGTAAAAAATAAAATGTAAAATTTCAAATATTAATGTTCTACTTGAGGTCAGAATCGGGTTTGATTTTTTTTTTAAGAAATTTCTGTAATTTTTATTGAAATTTGCTAAAAGTTTTTCTGTTCAATTTTTTTTTTTATTTTCAACAATATTAGAAATTTTTACTCTTAATATTAATTTGCAAAAATTGAAGAATTTCGATTGTTATTATTATTGAAAATTAAATTTTCTATTTTCATGCAAGAGGTGTCGCTTTCAATTTTACCCCAAATTGCTCCGAATTTTAATATTTTTCTTAACATTGAGAAGTTTGTGTTTGTGCGATTTTTTTTTAATTTTTAATATCAGTAGAAGATGCCAGTGATCCCGTAAATTCCTTAGTAGATATTTTTCGTTGACTAAATTAAAAAAAAAAAAAAAAAATTCTGACCATAAAATAAAATCGTCGGTATCGGTTCCCCTTTCAAATCGTTGGAATATCTCCGTAACCCGCTTTTGTTTTGGTAACCGCAACGAAAACACTCCCCGCGGTGCATTGCAGAAATCGAAACGGGAGATCGTTTCGTCCATCCCCATTCATCCAGTCGATCCCTTTGAACCGTCGCTGCCGCCGCCGCCGCGTTCGTCAGGAAAAAATCCCCCTTAAAATAATATTTGTCCCGTATACGGACTAACAACTCACAACAAAGCGAACTGTTTTCGCAGCTTCCCCATAGATTTTAACTTTGATCCCTATAACGGAGAGCCGGCGCTCCCGGAAATAAATTATTGATCTTTGATTTGGCGGCGGCAGCGGCGGCAACAGCAATGGTGGCAACATTAGAAACGTAACTACCCGGCCGCTCCCGAATTTCGTCGCACTCGAATTCCCCAAAAAATTAATTTTAGGTTAATGTTGGCGAAAAAAATTTTTTTGTTAACTCGTAATTTTTTTTTTTTTATTGTGTTTGCGTTGCGAAACACGTGGATTTTTTTTACCAAGAAACGTCGGGTCGTATATGGGTAAATTTTTTATATGTAGAATCGAGGCGATCAAACCGTCACAGTTGGCTAGTTGTGTCTACGGAGCCGTAGCGTGAAATGCCCATGTTCTGTGGTTTTACGTACCACGCTCCATCAAGGTCTTTTCGAATGCTGTCTGTCTGTTAATGTGACGGCGGCTTCGTGATGGTGAAGGTAGAAGGTAGTGCTAGTGATGGGCACGACGGTATCGCCTTGGGTGCCCCGTTACCACATATACAGGATGGCGACGAAAAAAACGTCGGAGAAAGCTCGATTTTGTAAAATTGACCAAAATTTTGCTCAATTTTTGTCCAAGAGCACCGAGAATCAGGAAGTAACACCATAGAAGAGGTCTGGAAAATTTTTGACAGAAAAATTTGACGCTTTTTTAGTAATTGAAAATTGAATGGGGACGTAAATACCGTCGGAGAAAGCTCGACTTTTCAAAATTGATCTAAATTCTGCTCAATTTTTGTCCAAGAGCACCGAAAATTATGAAGTGAGACCAAAAAAAGGTCTGGAAAATTTTGAAAATTTTTGACAGAAAAAATTGACGTTTTTTCAGTCGTTGAAAATTTTCAAAAATATCAAGATCGGTTTTTGGCAACGAAAATAACGTTTTTTCATGTGGTTTGTGTCGTCAATTTCGATTTTCCACACCGATTGTCGATGTAACTGATGGATTTCGAGTAAATTACAAAAATCACAAAAATTATTTTTGCACTTATTCAAACCACGATAACTTGTGCACTTTTTGTGATATATCGAATAGAAAGACATTTTCTGAATCGAAATTGAAAAAGATTTTTTATAAGCCGCAATGGAAAGTCGTGACTTTGTTAATAAAAAAGTTTACTTTTTCACTGTTAGTAAAATTTTGGTCAAGAAATTCAAAAAGTTGAAGTCTAAATTAAAAAATTTCGAGAACATTGAATGAAACCGTCAAAAGGGGATCGAAAATTTTTAATATTTTCCATTTTTTTCTACCTCAATCGATGAAAATTTTCAAAAATGGGTCTTTGATTAGAAAATTTTCTAACGTAATTTGTCTCTTTTATCTCATTTCCGTACTTGTGAAGTGACAGATTTTCAATATTTCGTAAATGAACACAAAAATATAAAATTTCTTGAACATCCAACGTCGATAGTTACTAAAATTTTAAATTGTTTCAACTAAAAGTGCTTCATTTTAGTCGAAATTCAAGAGGCTTCCTGATAAGCCCAAAAAGAAATATCTATGACTGTAAATTAGAAAGTCGAATTTTTCATTTTGAGCAAAATTTCGACAAAATCGAAATTTTTGTTTCTGTCTCAATCGATGAAATTTTTCAATATGTTGAAATGAAAACCAGTCGCTCTCAGCTAAGGATGGGAAGATTTCTTAAAGTAATTTGTGTTGGTGATTTCAATTTTGTATTCAAATTTTCTATTCAAGCGACTGTTTTCCAGCATTTTGCAAAAGAACAATTTTTATAAAATTTACACCTGGATAACTACTAAAGTCTTTAAGTCATTTCGAATAAACGAACATTTTTTTAATCGACATTGACAGGGCTTTCTGAAAAACTGAAAAGTTTTAGCTTTGTAAATAAAAAAGTTGAGTTTTTAATAATTCACCAAAATTTTGCTTAAAAAATTCAAATTTTTATTAATTCCAAAATAAAACTCCAATTAAAAACTGACGCCTGCGTTGCTTGGGCGTAACGGAAATTATAGAATGAGATTGGAAAAATTTGAAATTTTTTTAACAAAAAATTGGCCAGTCGATGAAAATTTGTGAAATTGTCAAAATCAATTTACGACAACCAAAAAAGCGCTTTCTGACGTGATTTGTATCGCTGATCTCGATTTTGCCACCGTTTGTCAATCTAACTGATGGATTTTGAGTAGTTCACAAAAGATCTCAAAAATAATTTTTTGACAATATTCAAACTACGATTACTTCTGGAGTTTTTGAGTTATAGCAAATGCAAAAACTTTTCCTGAATGGACATTTTGAGGGCTTTCTAATAAGCCTTTGCCTTTGCAAATAAAAAAGCTCACTTTTTCACTTTAGTACAAACTTTGGTCAAGAAATTCAAATTGTAATAACTTCAAAATTTGAAGTCCAAATTATTAATAGCATTGTGTTCAGCAAACTCTAAAGCATTGAATAAAACGTTAAAAAGTGCCTCGGAAATTTTCAATATTTTCGATTTTTTTTCTATCTCAATCGATGAAAATTTTCAAAAATGCTAAAATCGACACCAATCATTTTTAGCTATCAAAAATATCAATTTTTAATGTAACCAGTTTTTCTGAGCTTATTTTCTCGCTTGGTTTGTTTATTTAAGTGATCGATTTTCGACATTTTGTAAAGGAACACAAAAATATTTTTTATTTTATTTTAAACGTCGATGACTACTAAAATTTCTAGTTTGTCTCAAATGTAATTGCGCCATTTTAGTCGACATTCCGTGGGCTTTTAAATAAGCCGAGAATAAAGGATTTGCAACTGTAAATAAGAAAGTTAAAATTTTCAATTTTGACCAAAATTGTGGCAATTCGAAATTTCTGCTTCCATCTGAATCGATGAAATTTTTCAAAAATACTAAAATGCAAATCACTCGTTCTCAGCTAAGGAGGAGATTAGTTTATGGTATAATTCGCGTTGCTGATCTCGATTTTGTACTCAAATTGTACATTCAGTTGACGGATTTTGAGTATTTCACAGAAGACCAAAAATTATTTTTTTTAAGAAACTGAAACCTCAATAACTATCAGAGTTTTGAAATCACTTTGAATACAAAAATGCCTCTTTTATCGACATTTTAAGGGCTTTCTAGAAAATTGAGAACGAAGGTTTTAGCTTTGTAAATAGAAAAGTTGATTTTTGTTAAATTGACCAAAATTTTGCTTAAGAGATTCAAATTATCATTACCTCAAAATTAAGAGTTCAATTTAAAAATTGGCGACTGCGTTGCATTGGGCGAACCAGAAGTTATGAAATGAGACCATGAAGGAGCTGTGAAAAATTTGAAAATTTTCGATCAAAAAATTCGCCACATATCGATCCATTGCAAATTTCAAAAATGTCGAAATCAATTCTAGGCAACGAAAATAGCGCCCTCTTATGTTTTTTGTGTTGCTGATCTCGATTTTGGCCGCCGTTTTTCGATTTAACTGATGGATTTCGAGTAGATTACAAAAGATCACAAAAATTAGTTTTTTACAATATTCGAACCACGATAACTTTAGCAGTTTTTGGAGTTATAGCGAATACAAAGACATTCTCTGAATGGACATACTAAGAACTTTCTAATAAGCTTAAAATTAAAGTTATAGCGTTGCAAATAAAAAAGTTCACTTTTTCACCCTTAGTGGAAATTTAAGTCAAGAAATTCAAATTGTCATAACTTTGAAAGTTGAAATCCAAATTAAAATGCAGCGGCAGCACCGTGTTCAGTAAACTCGAAAATATTGAATAAAACTATAAAAGGTACCTAAAAATTTTTAAATGTTTTTGATGAAAATTTTCAAAAATTCTAAAATCGACAAAAATTATTTTAGGCTATGGAAAATAGCTATTTTTAACGTAAAGAGTTTTTTTGATTTTATTTTCGTACTGGGTTTGTCCATTTAAGTGATAGATTTCGAATATTTCGTAAAGAACTCAAAAATACAATTTTTTTTTAACCTGCAACATCGATATCAACTAAAGTTTCTAAATTATTTCAAGTGTAAGTGCATCAAGTTGGTCGAATTTTAATGGGCTTTTAAACAAGCCCAGAATGGAAAACCTGCGACTGTAAATAAGAAAGTCAAAATTTTTAATTTTGACCAAAATTTCGCCAACTTGAATTTCTTGTTTCCATCTGAATTGATGAAATTTTTCAAAAATGCTCAACTAAGGAGGAGATAATTTCCCAGTATTATTCGCGACGTTGATCTCGGTTTTGTATTCAAATTGCCAATTCATTGACGGATTTCAAGTATTTTAGAAAAGAAGAATAAAAATTTGAATTTTTAAGAATTTCAAACTTTGATAACTATCAGAATTTTCAAATTATTTTGAATACGGAAGCGCCCTTTTAATCAAGATTCCAAGGGCTTTATAGGACACCGAAAATGAAAGTTTTAGTTTTGTAAATAAAAAAGTTTAATTTTTCGAAATTGACCAAAATTTTCCTAAAAAAAATTAAATTTTTGCCTAAAGTAAGAGCCCAATTTAAAAACTGGCGATTGTCTTGCTGTGGGCGAACCAAAATTTATAAAATGAAGACTTGGAGAATTTTGAAAATTTTTGACCAAAAATTTGGCACATTTTTAGTCGTTGAAAATTTGGAAAACTGTCAAAATCAATTATGGGCAACAAAAATAATATCCTCTTATGTAATCTGGGTCGCTGATCTTGATTTTGCCCATCATTTGTCGATCTAGCTGATGGATTCGCAGTAATTTACAAAAGTTGTCAAGAATTATTTTTTTACAATATTCAAACCACGATAACTTGTAGAGTTTTTAAGTTATCGCAAATACAAGAACATTCCCGTAATCGACATTTAAGAGGCTTTCTAATAAGTCTAAAACCAAAGTCGTGGCTTTGAAAATGAAAAAGCTCATTTTTCCATCCTTGGTAATTGTCACAACTTCGAAGGTAGAAGTCGGATTTAGAAAGTAGCACCAGCGCTGCGTTTAGCTAACTCGAGAGAATTAATAAGAGCCACTCTGTATATAATTTGATGGAAAGAAAAGCGAAACGAAATAAAATTCTTTAACAAATTTTGTAGCTTTTAAGCTTTTTACCGTTTTTCTAACTTTTTTGCTTTAACAAAAAAGAAATTAAATTTTATTTTTATTGCGATTAATCTGAAGGGCCTAAAATTAATTAATGTTTTGTTGAATTTTTAAATTTTAAAGGTCTCGAAAAATTGGCAGAAAATCGCTTTTAATATTTTGAATTGTCACTTTGCCAATGAAAACGTTTCTATGAATATTTAATCTCATTGTTAATTGGCGTCCAAGTTTTCTTTAAATATTTTTTCTTATCCCACAAAAAATGGGATAGTTCGATTTTTTCCCAGAACCCATTGGACCTATTGAAAGTTTGCAAACTGAAGTACTTTATGCGGTATGCGTCGATAAATCGTGGTTGGGTGGGTGGGGACCCGTCCGAAAAAGTGTCAAATTTGTCGGGCGTATCCCAGATTTATGCCCGAGGACCTCTCGAATCTCGATAATTATTCAAGCTCGTTGTACAAACAAATAGACTGCACGATCCTTGTGTATGTTAAACTCGAACTTGTGTGTGTGTTTGTGTGTGTGTGCATGGGACCGAAACGAAAAAAAAAAGTGGCCATTTTTCATAAACTCGAGGGATTCGAACGTCTTATAAATATTTAATGAGACGATTTCAGAAGAGCGGCTATCCACTCGGATGCTAATTTTATAGTTGTTTTAACGTATGCCACGTCTATAATTAACTGCGATGCCGTTGAAAAGGAACTCTGTTTATATGAAACAGGCCGGGTCGTTATGATTTCTCATCTATATATCGAATCCAGTCGTATCGTTAACAACGGTGACGGTGATTCGAAGGGATTTAAGGTGCGAAACGCCGAAGATTCACGTGGAATTTTTTTTTTCTTGACGATTCCGAAAAGTAATCGACCCGCCCAAACTGTTAATGACGATTATCATAATTCTAACCGGATCGCTGGTCGTTTAATTTTATTGCAAACTATCAACAGTCGTATCGGTACTCGAGATCTTTCCACTTTGGCGAGAACAATAAAAGAATTATGAGGCTTAGAAGCTACAATTATAAACAAAAATTCGCTACCGAACATCTTTCGATTAAGATGTCAAGTTCTAAGAAGTTATGCTTCGTTTAGTTCCGTTTAAAATTGCGCTACTTTTGATATCATTTGAAAATCTGCAATAGTCGAACAGTATTTTAAACCGTACTTAACACACTATTTTACAGTATTTGAAACAGTACTTCAAATAATATTTAAAACAGCTCAGAAACAGCATCTGAAAGAGTATTTTAAACAATATGTGGAACAGTATTTAAAACTTCCTAACACACAGTATTGCAAAAGTATTTGAAATTACTTCTAACAGTACGTGAATCAGTATTTGAAAAAGTATTCGAAACAGTTCAGAAACAGCATCTGGAAGAGTATTTTTAACAGTATATAGAACAGTATTTAAAACTTCCTAACACACAGTATTGCAAAAGTATTCGAAACAGTTCAGAAACAGCCTCTGAAAGAGTATTTTTAACAATATATAGAACAGTATTTAAAACTTCCTAACATACAGTATTGCAAAAGTATTTGAAACTATTTCTAACAGTACGTGAATCAGTATTTGAGACAACCGTATTTGAAAAAGTATTCGAAACAGTTCAGAAACAGCATCTGGAAGAGTATTTTTAACAATATATGGAACAGTATTTAAAACTTCCTAACATACAGTATTGCAAAAGTATTTGAAACTATTTCTAACAGTACGTGAATCAGTATTTGAGACAACCGTATTTGAAAAAGTATTCGCAACAGTTCAGAAACAGCATCTGGAAGAGTATTTTTAACAATATATGGAACAGTATTTAAAACTTCCAAACACACAGTATTGCAAAAGTATTCGAAACAGTTCAGAAACAGCATCTGGAAGAGTATTTTTAACAATATATGGAAGAGTATTTAAAACTTCCTAACATACAGTATTGCAAAAGTATTTGAAACTATTTCTAGCAGTACGTGAATCAGTATTTGAGACAACCGTATTTGAAAAAGTATTCGAAACAGTTCAGAAACAGCCTCTGAAAGAATATTTTTAACAATATATAGAACAGTATTTAAAACTTCCTAACATACAGTATTGCAAAAGTATTTGAAACTACTTCTAACAGTACGTGAATCAGTATTTGAGACAACCGTATTTGAAAAAGTATTCGAAACAGTTCAGAAACAGCATCTGGAAGAGTATTTTTAACAATATATGGAACAGTATTTAAAACTTCCCAACACACAGTATTGCAAAAGTATTTGAAACTATTTCTAACAGTACGTGAATCAGTATTTGAGACAACCGTATTTGAAAAAGTATTCGAAACAGTTCAGAAACAGCCTCTGAAAGAGTATTTTTAACAATATATAGAACAGTATTTAAAACTTCCCAACACACAGTATTGCAAAAGTATTTGAAACTACTTCTAACAGTACGTGAATCAGTATTTGAGACAACCGTATTTGAAAAAGTATTCGAAACAGTTCAGAAACAGCATCTGGAAGAGTATTCTTAACAATATATAGAACAGTATTTAATACTTCCTAACACACAGTATTGCAAAAGTATTTGAAACTACTTCAAACAATACGTGAATCAGTATTTGAAACATGCGTACTTCACAAAGTATTCAAAACAGTTCAGAAGCAGCATGTGAAAGAGTATTTTTATCAATATATGGAACAGTATTTAAAACTGTCTAACACATAGTATTGCAACGATATTTGAAACTACTTCAAACAGTACGTGAATCAGTATTTGAGACAACCGTATTTGAAACTACTTCTAACGGTACGTGAATCAGTATTTGAGACAACCGTATTTGAAAAAGTATTCGAAACAGTTCAGAAACAGCATCTGGAAGAGTATTTTTAACAATATATAGAACAGTATTTAAAACTTCCTAACACACAGTATTGCAAAAGTATTTGAAACTACTTTTAACAGTACGTGAATCAGTATTTGAAACAACCGTACTTTAATTTGATCTTAAAATGTGTTTCAAGCATTTGAGTATTTGACGTACCATAGTACGCTTCTAAAGCAGTATTTAAATCAGTGCTTTAAAGAGTATTTTAAATGATGTTTAAAACAGTATTTAAAGATGTATGTAAACAGCAATCTAAAGGATATATTTTTTGAAACGGTATTTTAAACAATAATCGAAGTAGTATTTGAAAGAGTGTTTGAAACATCATTTACAATATTTGAAACAGTACTTGAAGTAGTATTTAAAAAGTTTGTTAAAACAATATTTTAAGCAGTCCTTGAAGTAATATTTGAAACAATATTTAAGGCAGTGCTTGAAAGGATACTTGAAATGTCATTTTACAGTATTTGATTTTAATTAAAGCTCTACTTGCAAAAGCATCTTAAACAGTATTTTAAACGAAATTTAAAACTGTACATGGAACAATTTCTACAACAGTTTTTGACACAGTATTTGAAACAATATATGGTACAAAATTTGTAACAGTACTTGAAGTAGTATTTAGAACGTTTCCTAAAATAATACTTTAAGCAATTCTTGAAGTATTATTTAGAACAGTATTTAAGGCAGCGCTTGGAGGGATACTTGAAATGTCATTTTACAGTATTTGATTTTAATTAAAGCTCTACTTGCAATAGTATTTTAAACAGTATTTTAAACGAAATTTAAAACTGTACATGGAACAATTTCTACAACAGTTTTTGACACAGTATTTGAAACAATATATGGTACAAAATTTGTAACAGTACTTGAAGTAGTATTTAGAACGTTTCATAAAATAATCCTTTAAGCAATTCTTGAAGTATTATTTAGAACAGTATTTAAGGCAGCGCTTGGAGGGATACTTGAAATATTATTTTACAGTATTTGAAACCGTACTTAAAACATTATTCTACAATATTCGAAATAGTAGTTGAAACTGTAGTCAAAACAGTGCTCGAAACAATATTTTAAACAGAACTTGAAAGAGCTTTTTAAAAAATGCATGAAACAGTATTTCAAACGGTATTTGAAACATTATTGTAAGTTCTATTTTACAGTATTTGAAGCAGTAACTGATTGTTAGTTAAACACTACTTGAAACAGTATTTGTAACGAAATGTAGAAAATTTATGGAACAATTTTTAATAGAATTTTTTACACAGTACTTGAAACAGTACATGTAACAGTATTCAATACAATACTTGAAACAGCATTCTATTAGATTTGAAATAGTAGTTGAAATTGTACTAGTGCTTGTAGAAATATTTCAAACAACTCTTGAAAGAGCATTTACTTGGACCAGTATTTAAAATAGTGCTGTAACAGTATTTTAAATTAGATTTGAAAGGGTTGAGCGTTACTTTGCAGTATTTGACTGCGTTTAGTAGAGTCCTTAAAATAATATTTTAAACAAAGCTTGAAAGAGTACTCAAAACCATGCTTGAAACAATACTTGAAATTGCTTTTTGAAACGTTCCCTAAAACAATATTTTAAGCAGTTTCTGAAGTCATATTTGAAACAGTATTTAAGGCAGTGCTTGGAAGAATGCTTGAAATATTATTTTACAATATTTGAAATCGTTCTTAAAACAGCATTTTACACTATTCGAATAGTTGAAATTGTACTCAAAATAGTGCTCAAAAAACATTATTTTAAACAGGACTTGAAGGAGTATTTAAAACAGTGCTGTAGCAGTATTTTAAATTATATTCGAAAGGGTAGAACATTATTTTACAATATTTGACAGTGTTTAAAAGAGTGCTTGAAATAATATTTTAAACAGATCTTGAGGGAATACTCAAAACTGTGCTTGAAACAGCAGTTGAAACATTACTTTGCAGTACTTGAAATTGAATTGAAACCAGTCCTTAAAACAATATTTCAAATAGCTTGAAGGAGTACTTAAAAAAATGCTTGAAACCGTATTTTAAACATTATTTGAGGCAGTACTTAACACTATTTTTTATAGGATTCGAAGCAGTATTTAAAATAATAATTGAAACTATGCTTTAAACACTGATTAATACGATACTTGAAAGATTATTTAAAATAGTACTTGAAACAGTATTTTAGACAGTGCTTGATACAGTATTTGAAACGGTGCTTGAAGGCGTTTTTTAAAACGTGTTGGAAGAGTATTTTAAACCAATGCTTGAAGCAGGATTTAAGACATTGTGAAATAATATTCTAAAAGGTTCACTTAACAGTACACTAACGGCACCTTTAAAAAACATTAAACAACATTAAAAATAGAATTGAAAACAGTACTTAAGACAGTATTTTAATCAATATTTGAAATATCATTTTACAGTATTTGAACCAGTACTTAAAAATAGTTGAAAAAATGCCTTAAACATTATTTTTAACATTACTTGAGACAATACATGGAAGAGTATTTAAAGCAGTATTTTAAACAGTGCTTGAAACGATATTTTAGACGGTACGTGATGTAGCCTTTGCAATCTTACTTGAAACGTTATTTCAAACAAAACTTGAGGGAGTATTTAAAACAGTGTGAAATAATATTTGAAACAGTACTCAAACAGTACCCTTAAAATATTTTTTTGCAGTATTTGAAACAGTACTGAATTGTGTTTAAAACAAAACTTGAAACAGTACATGAAGCAATCTTTAAGACAGTACCTAAAACCTTAACCTAAAGAGTATTTGAACTACCCTTTTAAAGTATTTCAATCAGTATTTAAAATAATAATTGAAACAATGTTTGAAACATCATTTCAAAGAATGCTGAACAATACATGAACGAATATTTACAGCAGCAATATCTTAAACATTGCTTTTGGCATTTTTTAAAAAATTTCTTGATGTAGTATTTTAAATAACGTCAGAAACAGTATTTAAAACAGCCTAAAGTAATATTCGTAACAATACAATCAAATCATTTGTTTACAGTATTCGAAACAATACTTGATGCAGTACTTATAAACAGAATTTGAGATATAATTGCACACTATTTGAAGCAGTACTTAAAACAGAACGTAAAGCACTGCTCGAAGGAGTATTTTAATCATTGTTTTATACAGTGCAAGAGACATTAATAAAGAAGTGCTTAAAGTAGTATTTTAAACAGTGTTTGAAACGTTATTTTACAGTGCTGGTTTTTAGGTATTTTACAATATTTTAACTAGTACCCGAAACAGTAATTTAAACAGTACTTGAACCAGAATTTGAATAAGTATTTAGAACAGTCCTTAATGCAGTACATATAACAGTATTTAAAACATTGCTTAAAGCAATATGTTATACTGTTTGTCATATAGTATTTGAAACAGTACTTGAAACGCTATTCTGCAGTATTTGAAACAGTATTGGATGCAGTGCTTTAACCAGTAATTTAGACAGTACTTGAAATACTATGGTAATTGTACAGTATTTAAAACAGAAAGTAAATTTGTACTTGAAACACTATTTTAAACAAAGTTTGATACAGTACAAGAAACATAACGTGAAACAGTAATTGAAACAGTATTTGAAACGATACATGGAATATTATTTTACAGCATTTTAAGTAGTACTCGAAACAGTATTTGAAATAGCATTTAAAACAGTAGACGAGAGAGTATTTAAAACTTTCCTTAATATGTTAAACAATGCTCGAATCAGTATTTTAAACAGTCCGTCGTATAGTATTTGAAACAGTATTTGAAACACTCTTTAGCAGTATTTGAAACAGTATTTGAAGTTGTACCAATCGATTGAATTTTTTTTTTAATGATTTGAAATGATATAACAAAGACTTGAATTTTGTCGGAATAGTTTGAGGAAAAAATTGCGTAAAATCCGGGATTGCGGGATTGTTATTAACAATGAAGGTTTTTATTATTAATCGGGGAGAAAATTGAAAAATGGCGTTTCGTATCTCGACCCGTTCTCACGCCATCCGTGTTTGTATTAACTCATTCGGCGTCCGGCAATATCTCACATTAAATTGGCTCCACCACTTGCCCGGTAACATATTAATAACGTAAAGTGTTAATAAATATTCGCGTATCGTTATTTATCGTTCGAACCAGTGTGTGGGTGTCGTTCCGTACCGTTTTCACGTCCGGACGTCCCATCTCCGAACACTTTCGACCGCAACGCAACAAAACTCTGCCCCCATCCCACTTCTGAACTAATAAGAAATTCATACTTACACACACATACACATATAATGAACATTCTGGACACGACAGGGAGGGTGTGCACACAACATACTGCAGGCCTCGGGTAAGGTCCGACAACATGTCCGACACTCTTGACACCGCACGATAAGGGTTAAAGGTCCTTCCTCGGGCAACGAAAGACAACAACAGACTTAACAAAAAATTACGTCGTAGAATTTCGAAAAAAAATTTTGTCTAACCAAAATTGATTGGTAGAATTGTAGAATTGGTTGCGTTTTTTCTTTTTGTTGATTGTGTTTTGTTTTTGTTTGTACCATCAGGTGGACCGCCCCCGTCTACCGATCTGTCGCTATGCAAAGGACTCGATCCCGTCGCTAGCGTTTCGCCGACGTTCAATTTCAAGTCAAGTAAGTTGTGATGATTTTTTTTTGGTATTTGATTTGTTTTTTAATTTTCCGTCGGCCGTCTATTTTCGTTGTCGCTTCTGTGGTCGACGGAATTTTTTTTCCGTCAATCATGCGTGTCATTTTGACGCGCACGTGAAGCGCCGCTTTTGCCTCCAGACTCTCTGCGCCCACACGACTCGAAAGGTCACGTGAATGACGAGGGTAACGAGGAGAAAAGTCAAAGGAGAGAAAAAATTGTTTTTTTTTTGTTGTTTTTTTTTGCTTTCGAGTACGAACGATAGCGATATCGAAAACGGTGTGTTGACGATTCGATTGTAGGCGGTCGTGTAAATGTCGATTATATCGAATTTTTTGTTTGTGATTATTTCGATAATCGACACTAATCGAAAACGCTTTTTTCTATATTTTTTTTAAAATTGAAATTCGTTATCGATAAAAATCGTCGTTAATCGAACGTTGTCGATCACTTATTGTTCGAATCTTAGTAGAAGTTCAGATGATTTTTGTATAATCGTCATTTGAAATTTGAAAATTTGAAAAAAACGAAGAGAGAAATCAAAGTGAAAAAAAATACAGGTAAATCTCAGGTATACAGGGTGGTTTTTCTTGAAAAGCCCTTAGAAGAATATAGGAAAACAAGGAAATCTGAAACTATTTCTTCAATATTGATGCAATGTTGAGACGTGGTCGTTTCAGACGCTTATACGAAAATTCAATTGACGTTTCAAAAATTACAAAAATTACAGAATGTTCCATTTAATATCAGGAAGTTAGGGCCAACTTCTGGTATTTACGAAAGTGTCACTATTTCAAAAAAAATATTTTTTAATAAAAAATGAGCTGTTTGATCTCTGTACAAAATTTCAGATTTGTATCACTTTTGTTTATACATATTTTTCTAATGGGATATTAACAAGAATCATCCTGTATATGTATCGTCTAATCGACAGGTACAATTAAAAGGAAAAATTTAATGGCAAGACTAACGTAAAGAAACTTGCAAGTCAAACAAATTTGATTCTTGATGAAATCAATTTGTTGTCGATTAAACTGATGACGATTTTTCCAATTTATCCAATATTAGTAGAAGTACCGTAATTTTTCTAATATTTTTCTTTAATAGACAATTTTCTCTTTAATGTCTGTCCGGAATTTCAGGACCTTGTTTTCCTTATTTTTCTACAGGTTTTTAATGGGTTCTTAACAAAAACCACTATGTATATCTATCGTTTAATCGACAGGTAAAGTTGAATGGCAATACCAAACCGGAGAAATTTTCAAGTCTAAAGGAAATTTACTTGTCGATGAAACTATTTTTTTATCGATTGACCGGATGACGATTGCATAAAGTCTGCTTGTCGATTTTTCTAATTTTCTCAGTATTAGTGAATGTACCATAATTTTTCAACTATTTTTCTTTAATAGACAATTTTCTCCTTAATATCTGTACAAGATTTCAGGACTTTATTTTCCTTGTTTTTCTATGTTTCTAATGGGTCCTTAACAATAATCACCCTGTATATCTATCGTCTAATCGACTGAGACAATTGAAAGGTAAAATTTAATGGTAGGACTAACGTAAAGAAACTTGCAAATTAAAAAAAATTCTTTTGTTGATGAAACCAATTTGTTGTCGATTGAACTGATGACGATTTTTCCAACTTTTCCAATATTAGTGGAAGTACCATAATTTCTCAAATATTTTTCTTTAAAGCACAATTTTCTCTTTAATGTCCGTATAAGATATCAGGTCTTTATCTTCCTTGTTTTTCTATAGGTTTTTAATATGCTTTTAACAAGAACCACCCTGTATATCTATCGTTTAATCAACAGGTAAAGTTGAATGGCAATACCAAACCGGAGAAATTTACAAGTCGCCAAAAAAATTTACTTGTCGATAAAACTAATTCTCTGTCGATTGCCTCGATGACGATTGCATAAAATCTGCTTGTCGTTTTTTCCAATTTTTCCAGTATTAGTGAGAGTGCCATAATTTCTCAAATATGTTTGTTTAATAGACCATTTACTCCTTAAAGTTTGTAAAAGATTTCAGTACTTTATCTTTTTTTGTTTTTCTATATGTTTCTAATGGGTCCTTAACAAGAATCACTCTGTATATCTATCGTTTAATCGACGGGCAAAGTTGAATGGCAATACCAAATCGGACAAATTTTCAAGTCAACAAGAATTTTATTTGTCGATAAAACTAATTTTTTGTCGATTGTCCCATGACAATTGTATAAAATCTGCTTGTCGATTTTTCCAATTTTTCCAGTATTTGTGAAAGTACCATAATTTCTCAAATATTTTCCTTTAATAGACAGTTTACTCTTTAATGTCTGTTTGTACAAGATTTCAAGACTTTATCGCCCTTGTTTTTCTATATGTTTCTAATGGATCCTTAGCAAGAACCACCCTGTATATATATTGTTTAATCGACAGGTAAAGTTAAATGGCAATACTAAGTCGGAGAAATTTTCAAGTAGAGGAAATTTTACTTGTCGATGAAACTAATTTTTTGTCGATTGTCCAAATGATATTGCATAAAGTCTGTCGATTTTTCCAATTTTTCCAGTATTTGTGAAAGTACCTTAATTTCTCACTTATTTTTCTTTAATAGACAATTTTCTTTTTAATGTCGGTATGACTTTATATTTCTTATTTTTTTTAATGTTTCTAATAGGCCATTAACAAGAACCACCCTGCATATTTATCATTTAATAGACAGATAAAGTTAAATGGCAATACCAAACAGGAGAAACTTTCAAGTCGAAAAAAAATTTATTTGTTGATGAAACAAATTTGTTGTCGATTAAACTGATGACGATTATATAAAAATTGTCAATCGTTTTTTTCAAGTGCTGCCACAGTTATACTTTTTTTTCAATTTCCTGGTACCTTATCTGTTATCATAAATATTCGTTTCTATTCCAACTAATAGCAGAATATAATCGACAAAAATCGTCATTGGTTAAGCTGTCGATTATTAGTCGTTTAGATTTGGTCAACCACTTTTGCAGGGCTGTTCTAAACCTCTAATATGTAAATCTCAAAATACCCGTCGATTAATCGACAATTAAACGATATTCTTTATTTGCTTAAACATCAATAACCGCCGATTGCTGTCGATTATATAAAAATTGTCAATCATTCCTTTCAAATTTTGTCACAGTTTCACATATTCCAATTTCCTACTACATCATCATACTACTGTTATCATAAATATTGGATTATATTCCAAATAACTTCAGAATATGATCGACAAAAATCGTCATTGATTAAGTTGTCGATTGTTAGTCGTTTAGATTTGTTCAACCAATTTTGCAGGGCTGTTCTAAACTTCTAATATAGAGATCTTAAAGTATCCGTCGATTAATCGACAATTAAAGGATCCTCTTCATTTCCTTAAACATCTATAACCGCCGATTGCTGTCGATTATATAAAAATCGTCAATAGTTTCTTTCAACTTTTGTCACAGTTTTACTTCTTCCAATTTCCTACATCATACTACTTTATCATAAATGTGGGATTCTATTCCAAATAATTCCAGAATATAATCGACAAAAATCGTCATTGGTTAAGCTGTCGATTATTAGTCGTTTAGATTTGCTCAACCACTTTTGCAGGGCTGTTCTAAACCTCTAATATGTAAATCTCAAAATACCCGTCGATTAATCGACAATTAAACGATATTCTTCATTTGCTTAAACATCTATAAGCGCCGATTGCTGTCGATTATATAAAAATTGTCAATCATTCCTTTCAAATTTTGTCACAGTTTCACATATTCCAATTTCCTACTACATCATCATACTATTGTTATCATAAATATTGGATTATATTCCAAATAACTTCAGAATATAATCGACAAAAATTGTCATTGATTAAGTTGTCGATTATTAGTCGTTTAGATTTGTTCAACCACTTTTGGAGGGCTGTTCTAAACTTCTAATATAGAGATCTTAAAATATCCGTCGATTAATCGACAATTAAAGGATCTTCTTCATTTCCTTAAACATCTATAACCGCCGATTGCTGTCGATTATATAAAAATTGTCAATCGTTTCTTTCAACTTTTGTCACAGTTTTACTTCTTCCAATTTCCTACATCATACTACTTTATCATAAATGTGGGATTCTATTCCAAATAATTCCAGAATATAATCGACAAAAATCGTCATTGGTTAAGCTGTCGATTATTAGTCGTTTAGATTTGCTCAACCACTTTTGCAGGGCTGTCCTAAAAACCTCTAATATGTAAATCTCAAAATACCCGTCGATTAATCGACAATTAAACGATATTCTTTATTTGCTTAAACATCTATAACCGCCGATTGCTGTCGATTATATAAAAATTGTCAATCATTCCTTTCAAATTTTGTCACAGTTTCACATATTCCAATTTCCTACTACATCATCATACTACTGTTATCATAAATATTGGATTCTATTCCAAATAGTTCTAGAATATAATCGACAAAAATTGTCATTGGTTAAGCTGTCGATTATTAGTCGATTTTATCTGCTCAACCACTTGTGTAGGGTCGTTAGCAATCGACAATTAAACGATAATCTAAATTTGTATAAACATCTGTATCTATCGATTAGTGTCGATAGACTTTATTAATGTCGATTATATTGTATAATCGGCAGAAATTTTGCAGAATTTTGAATAACGATTCAGAACTCTCGGAATTTTTGTATTTGTAAAATTTCTAAATTATTGTATTGAATGGAAATATAATCGTCAAAATTATTTCTGATAATTAGTTATATGATATAATCGTGTATCGATTACGGCCGATTAACAAATTGCCCTGATTCAGATTAGATTTTCAATTGGCGGCGACAACAAGCGGATCGTTTACACGATGACACATTTATATCATGCGGGTACCACCTATCCATTAGTAGTTCTAATAGCAGTATAATCGACGTCGATTACATACCGTACACATTACCATGTTATCAACGAATTAGTTTTCGATTTCTGGATAATTAACGACAACTCAACTGATTACCATTTGTCGCAATTTAATTTTTTTCTCGCCACACTCTCAATTTTTTGCGTATAATCGATAAATTACCCACATCGCAAGCCACCCTCGTCTCTCCTCGCCCTTCATCATAATTTTTTTTTCGTAATTTCAACGACAACACGCACTTTGTTTTTTGCATACGACGAATAGGAGAAAGGTAAAAGAAGAAGAAAAAAAAATTTTTTGTTGTGTCGATCGTGGGCGGATTGAGGTGTGAACACCCTCGCTTCTTGGAGCGCGCGGTCGGGGAGGACGAGGGGGTGATTAATGCCTTGTTTCCCAGCGGGTCCGGTACTAATTGGGGCCTGTTCCACGACGGACCCCATGCGGTCACCCGGTACCGCTGTAATTGGCCCGACGGTGATGCCGAAGTTCTACGGCAAAGAGAGACAACGTTGGCCGTCCGTCGGACCGTCTGGGTCCTGGGAAAAGATCTCGATGGAATTTTGTTGTTATTTCGAAAATGCGAAATAACTCAAAAATTATCATCGAATTTTGGACGATTAGGCATATCGAATTGTTAGAAAAAAATTCTAAATTGCTAAAAAAAATTTTTTTACTTATACACGGTGGTTCAAACAAGTGTCTCGTTGAAAATGATTTATTAGCAAGTAAGTTGGAAATCTTGAAATTTCAGAGGGTGACAATTTTAATTTATTTTAATTATTTTATTTCGAATCTCATCACAATTTCCGTCGTACCGTTGTGAAGTGATTTCGCTTTATATTTCTAACGAAAAAAAAATTGAGTGAACTAGGTTCGAATTTCCCCTTCATTCACTTGAAGGGATTTTACGTTTCGGTCATTTTCTCCAAAAAAGTTACTTGAGGACCATCACCAAATCTTAGTAACTTAGTTCAAAACTGTTCGGCAAAATTTTTTAATTATCATGTAAGACACATCAGTAGTAATAAAAGAAAATTTAATGACCGGGAAATAAAATTTCTATGTAACAAACACTAACAATTACTTGAATTAACGATTATTATCAATTTTTATGGGTGCAACCATAAATTTCTGCCATCCCAGAAGGCGATGTAAGACTTTTAGCTTCTCCACAACAATTATTTTATCTTTAATTGTCGATTAAATTGTTATTAATAATTGTATTTGTTTCAAAATCGTAGGGATTGTCTACTAAGTCAACTCGCAAGTGTTGCCGCAGTCATTTTTGTTATAAGTCCATTTTGAAAAATTCCCATTTTGAACCCTCTGACTTTCGGTTTATTGTTAATCCGTAATAAAAGTTTTATTTACATTTTTTTCCACAATTGTAGATATTATTTACAAATATTGTCGTAATTTATTTCCATTGTGTGCATTCTGCAAAACCACCATTTTGTTTTGTAACATTTTCTCGTCAATCGTTAATTTGAATGTGCATTAAAATTTTAACCGCTGGGAGTGACCACCTTGAAGTTCCGACATTTCCATCGTTTTTCTTTTAACTCGTTAATATTTTATTTGCTATTGTTTTTGTTCTAAAATGACAACAAACGACTGTTAGGTTATCCCGCAGATATTTTCTTGCTCATTTCTGTCATGGGTGCAATTCGAAAAATTGACACTTTGAACATTTTAACGTTTACTTTATGATTAGCAGATAATTGAAAATCTATTTTTGTAGTTATTTAGAAAATTGCACACAAGAAACTAAATTACTCTTATGGAATTGAAAAATTACTCTTCTTCTCTCGTTATTGTTAATTAAAATTTTATTTGTTATTGTGGTTGTTTCAAAATTGTAGGGATCTTTTGTCGAGTCATCCCTAACCGATACACATCATTGGTTAGACCCTAAAAGTTTTTTGAAAAATTAACATTTTGAATAGCCAATTAAAATATTTGTCGTTGTACGTTGTAGCAAATTTGAATCCTTTCACCTTCGGTGAAACTCTATTTGAAGCGTAATTTTTTCAAAATTCTAGTGATTGCTACTCGAATATTCCTCAAATTATTCGCGTAGTAATTTACGCCACGATTCTATTGCGAAAATCACTACTTTGAATGTTCCGCGTCTCAGTTCGTCGATTGTTGATCAAGAGCGGAAACGCGGACCGCGGACTGAACTCAACGCAAATTATTCATCCACCAATCGACATTATACGTTGAAGTAATCGATAGATGGCGTTCGATGACGATTATGCACATTGCCGGATGATTGTGTGTCTGTTGGGGGGAAAGAACTGACACGACATCATGTACATGTTGTTGTCTCTTGTTTGCTCGGAAACCTACACGTGTTCGGCTAATTTCTTCCCGATACGACATGTGCACGGAGTGGTTCGAGTGTTGTTGCCGCAATAAACGTGACGGATGGGGTGTAAGTTAGTCGCTAGCTATAGGGGGATGGATGATGAGCGTGTTTGATCAATAGTGCGGGGACTTAAGTGGGTCTGAAAATGATCGCCCACTTAATTAAGGCGGTTAAAGCGGTGAAAAAGGCAAGTCGTCGGTCGACGTCGATTATAACAGCGTCGATTTCTGTGATTGAAACGATTAAACGTTTTTTGTTGTCTTTTTTTTCTATTTACATTTTTATTAATTTTTACATGTTAAAGTGTCGTTGATCGAATCAACGTTGCGTTGAAATTCGGTCAATTTGGGAAATTGAATCGATAATCGTCATTAAAGTATATCATCGATACAAGGCGAAAACTAAAACTTTTTTAATTGAAGGACTCAAAAATTGACAATGGAAAAGATATTTTGTTTATATTGCACGATTCTTATGTAACTGTCGATTATACGTCCAATCTTTCCGAAATTTGAAATCGATCGAGCGTTATAATCGATACGATTGAAAAAAAAATGTAATCGATTTCTATAGATTTAGACACAAATGTCAGTATTGGTAAATAATTTGGACATTTTAATTAATTTCAAGAGTTGTATAATCGACAGAAATCTATCGTCATGTTGTCGATTATATCATATTTTTTTAAATATTTCTCTTTAAAGTAAGTGATCAGAGTTGTGGAGTTATTAGTTATATCGATTATTTTGAAAATTTGTATAATCGACAAAAATCAATTTTTTCTTTGTCGATTAATATTTTCCATCGATTGTTAAAATTTAGCAATCAATCGATCGTTGCGTTATCGATTACTAACCTTTGATCGATTTTGAAAATTTGTCAAAATTGTTGAAATTATCAATTCATTGTACAAATTTAATGAACATTTTAACCTAATTTTAAAAGTTATATAATCGACAACAACTAATCGTTGATTTGTGGATTATATCGTCAAGTTATATATTTTGGTATAATCGATCAATGTATTAAAACCTCCAACTGGCCAATATCTTAAACCCTTATATGTAGATGTAACCTTTTGACCTTCTTTATATCAAAAGTTGTATAATCGACAGAAATCAATTGTCACTTTGTCTATTGCACTATCAATTTTAATATTTTTGTATAATCGACCAATGTTTCAGGGCTTTTGATATTGAAATTGATATATAAATTTAACAAATTGAGTTGTATAATCGACAAAAATTAATCGTCAAACCGTCGATTACTGGCCGTGGATCTATTTTGAAGATATTTTAAAGTCGTTGAAATTACCAGCATATCAAATTCGATAGTCATCTTGATTTAATCCAAAAGTTGCATCATCGACAGAAATGATCGACGCCTCATCGATTGGACTATTAAATTTTTTTATATTATTACAAATTTGATAGGATTTCTACTTCTTGATAGTACAAATTTGATAAGGTTTTTGCTTCAGTTTGAAAATTGTATAATCGTCAATCAGTCGTTGCGTTATCGATTACTAATCGATTTTGAAAATTTGTCAAAATCGTTGAAATTACCAATTTATTGTACCAATGTTTCAGGGCCTTTGATTTTGAACTTGATATATAAATTTAACAAATTGAGTTGTATAATCGACAAAAATTAATCGTCAAACCGTCGATTACTGGCCGTGGATCTATTTTGAAGATGTTTTAATATTGTTGAAATTACCAGCATATCAAATTTGATAGTCATCTTGATTCTGTTTAAAAGTTGCATCATCGACAGAAATCGATCGACGCCTTGTCGATTGGACTATTAAATTTTTTTATATAATCAATCAATTGATCAGTAGGCAAAATCTTTCAATTATGTAATATCATTTTACCTAAAAACGTTTTCGCATTTTTCAAAAATTTTATAATCGTCGCGCTGTCGATTATCAATTATCGATCGAATTTACAAATTTTGCTAGATTATTGAAACTGATCAAATTTGATAAGCGTTTTAATTTAAAAGTCGTATAAGTTACAAAAATCAATCGTCGCTCTGTCGATTATACAATCGTCAAACCCTTTATAATCGACTAATTTATTGGAGTCTTTGAAGTGATCGATAGCTTGAAGTTGTTAAGTAGATTAGAAAAATTAAACAATGTCCTATCAAAAATTGTGTAATCGACAAACAATCGTCACGCTGACGATTTCAAATTATCGATCGGTTTTTGATAATTAAACAAAGTCGTTAAAAGTGTCAATGGTAAGCATTTAATAACATTCTTAATTGAGTGTTAAATATATAATCGACAGAACTCAATCGTCATGTTGTCGATTATATCATAATTTTTTAAATATTTTTCTTTAAATTAAGTGATCAGAATCGTGAAGTTATTAGTTATATCGATTATTTTGAAAATTTATATAATCGACAAAAATCAATTTTTTCCTTGTCGATTAATATTTTCCTTCGATTGTTAAAATTTAGCAGGACCGCGGACATTGTTAATATTACAAATTTGATAGGATTTCTACTTCTTGATAGTATAAATTTGATAAGGTTTTTACTTCAGTTTGAAAATTGTATAATCGTCAAGCAATCGTTGCGTTATCGATTACTAATCCTTAATAGATTTTGAAAATTTGTCAAAATCTTTGAAATTACCAATTCATTGTACAAATTTGATGAACATTTTAACTTAATTTCAAAAATTATATAATCGACAGCAACTAATCGTTGATTTGTCGATCATATCGTCAAGTTATAATTTTTTTTATAATCGATAAATTTATTATAGTCTGCAGCTGACCAATATCTTAAACGTTTATATGTAGATGTAATCTTCTGAAGTTTTTATATCAAAAGTTGTATAATCGACAGAAGTCAATCGTCATTCTGTCGATTGCACTATCAATTTTAATATTTTTGTATAATGGACCAATGTTTCAGGGTCTCTGATCTTGAAATTAATATTTAAATTTAACAAATTGTATAATCGACAAAAATTAATCGTCAAACCGTCGACTACTGGTCGTGGATCTATTTTGAGAATGTTTCAAAATCGTTGAAATTGTCAACATTACAAATTTGAAAGTCATCCTGATTTAGTCCAAAAATTGCAGCATCGACAGAAATCGATCGACGCCTTGTCGATTGCACTATAAATTTTTTTATACAATCAATCAATTGATCACTGGGCAAAATCGTTCAATTATAATATCATTTGACCTAATAACGTTTTCGTATTTTTCAAAAATTGTGTAATCGTCACGCTGTCGATTATCAATTATCAGTCGATTTTAGAAATTTTACTAGATCATTGACACTAATAAAATAATAAATTTGATAAACATTTTAATTTAAAGGTTGTGCAAATTACAGAAATCAATCGTCGTTCTGTCGATTATACAATCGTCAAATTCTCTGTAATCGACTAATTTATTGGAGTTTTTGAAGTGATCGATAACTTGAAAATTTAAACAACTTTGTATCAAAAATTGTGTAATCGACAAACAATCGTCACTTTGACGATTTCAAATAATTGATCGGTTTTTAAAAATTAAACAAAATCGTTAAAAGTGTCAATGGCGAGCATTTAATAAATTTCTTAATTGAGTGTAGAACAGATAATCGACAGAAATCAATCGTCACTTGGTCGATTTTTGGTCATCGATCGTTTATAGTTAGTAATTAAAGTGTTTGAAATTGAAAGTGTCAATATTGTAAATTTAGTAATTATTCTAATCGATACCAAAAATTGTATAATCGACAGAAACCAATCGTCAATTTGTCGATGTTAACTAGTCAATCGATTTTGGCTAGAAATCAAAGATTTATGTTACTATAGTGAACTTATTAGATTTTTTAATCGACACCAAAAGTTGTATAATCGACAAAAATCTATTATCGATTATTTCATAAATTTTTTATATTTTTGTATACTTTGATCATCGTCTATGAAATTGTTAACTTTACTAAATTACTATGTTATTGCATCATGGTACTCTTTAAAAGTTGTATAATCGTCACGTTGTCGATTACTAGTCATCGATATCTTTAGAAATAATTAAAAGACGCAACGTAGCGGAACTTTTTGGCGAATTCTGTGCACTTTTCACCAAAAAAAAAACAACTGATATAAGTAGTCGATTAAATCGTTTAATGGGAATCTTGTAGTGGAAAAATCGTCGAATCGACATCTGCTAAATTCGATCATTTTACAGATTCACTGATGGGTTCAGCGTCGGAAGACGAAGAAGACGACGATAACAGCACAGCATCTTCAGTGTTGAAACACCACACGATCCACGGGTCGTTACCCCCCGCCCCCGGGGAAACCAACAACAACTCCTTACCGCACTCGGACATCAGCAGTTCGATAGGACAGGTGGGTCACAGATTTGCAAAAAAAAAATTTTTTTTGGAAAACTTTAGAGTCAAATGTCATTTTTTAACTCTCTCATAGTGTTTTGCTCGAATGTGACCTGGATGTCAAATTTTTGGGAGTGTTTCTGGAAATTCGTGTCTCAAAAGTCACAGTTTAGTGATCCACTGCTGTATGTTACGGAACAGAAACGTGTCGGTTAAGTGACGCCAGCAATTCGGGGGTTCGTCCAATTTAGTTTTAATTGCTGCCGGACCCGGCCAGTGGGAACGGAACTGGGGGGTACCCACGGACACGAAACCCCCCCAATTAACTCTCCAATTAACGTCGAAAACGTGCGCTTTACGCGCTTTTTTCCAACACGCTCCAAATTGGTTTCAGACGAAAAACAACAATTATCATCATCGAGAGCCCTATTAGCGTGATTATTGTTGCTATTACCGTTTTTTTAATTGGCCCGGCGGTTCCCATCATTCCGGTAACAATCGCACGCCACTGATGCAACCAGAAACTTATTATCGAAACTTCCCCCCCAATTAGACGCGACGTTGTGAACTGTGTCGAAAAAATGTAAAAAAATTAAAAATCACGAAATAATTTTTTTTTCGTTTTTCAGGACTCAAAAACGGGTCAAGACGACTCGGAGGACCAAAATTCGTTGGACGGCGATACGGAAATGCGCGATTCACAAACGGAAAACAAAAGTCCCGACGACAGCAGTGCAGGTTCGAAACGTCGAGGACCCCGCACCACCATCAAAGCCAAACAATTGGAAATTTTGAAAACGGCTTTCTCCCAAACGCCGAAACCCACCAGACACATCCGGGAACAATTGGCGAAAGAAACAGGATTACCGATGCGAGTCATACAGGTATAAAAATATTTTTTTTGAATTTCCAAAAAAATCCGTTCGGTTTCGGAACATTTTCTTTACGGCTGTCTCGCGTCTATGAAGTTGATTTGAAGGTGATTTCGAGCGCGTCGAAGCAAATTCAAGCAAATGTCGATGGAAATTGTGCAGAACGACGTAGGTGTGGTCTTTCGACTTGACGTGCGTGTACGCGTGAAATGTTTTGTATGTATTTATACTCTGTGTGTAGTTTGGTGGTGGTCGACGCGTTATATATCAAAGAGAAAACCACACACGATATCGGAACCAACCAGTAAAAGAAGCGTGGCTCTATACGTTTAAGTTATAATTAAGTTGTGAGAAATCGCATTGTTTCCGCTTAATCAACTAATTGTAGTGGGACACAGGTGGTTGGTATTACGATAAGTAGCCGAACGTTGCCGTCGAAAAGTTATTTTCAACGTTAAAAGTGGTGGTCGATTCGCTAAAAAAATTCGTTGTAACTTTGAAACCGATGAACGTAATTCGTTCGAAAATGTAGGGATTAACCACTATAAGTAGAAGAAACCACCCTGTGAATTTCATTTATCTAGCACTTGTTTGAACTATGACACTTTTTTCATCAAAATTCAATTCTTTTCACAATTTTTAACGTAAATTGCTGTAATTTATTGATCTAAAACAACTTAGTTACGCAGAAAATTCACCAGTAGAACATCGTGACTGAAACATTATTTTTATGATTAGGATAAAAGACGAGGTGACCCATTGGGTGTAAAATTGCTTATAACATTAAAATCGATTAATATAATTTGTTCAAAATTGTAGGGAGGAACATTTATAAATAGAAGAACCTGCCCTACGAATTTGACTGATCTAGCACTTGTTTGAACTTTGGCCCTAATTTCGCTAAAACTTCATTTTTTAACCCTTTGATTTAACAAGTTAAAATTTGCAGTAAAGCATACTTATAAAGTGACAAATCAATATTCAAGCATCAATGAACCAACGACGCGTATGAAACTTTATCCCGTTTTGCACTAAAACAGTAATTTTGACTATTTGTCGATTCGCTAAAAAAAATTTGTTGTAACATTGCAACCGATGAACATAATTTGTTCAAAAATATAGGGAGCAACCACTATAAGTAGAAGAAGCCACCCTGTGAATTTCATCTATCTAGCACTTGTTTGAACTTTGGCCTTTTTTTCATCAAAATTTATTTTTTTTCTCACAAATTTTAAAGCAAATTGCTGTAATTTGTGGGAAACTAAATAACTTTTTGATCTAAAACAACTTAATTGGACAAAACAAAATTACCAGTAGAACATTGTTGCTGAAAATAATTTTTATGATTAGAATGAAAGACAAGTGACTCATTGGCTATAAAATTGCTTCTAACATTAAAATCGATTAATATAATTTGTTTAAAATTGTAGGGAAGAACATTTATAAATAGAAGAACCTGCCCTACGAATTTGACTGATCTAGCACTTGTTTGAACTTTGGTCCTAATTTCGCTAAAACTTCTTTTTTTAACCCTTTAATTTAACAAGTTAAAATTTGCAGTAAAACATACTTATAAAGTGACAAATCAATATTCAAACATCAATGAACCAACGACGCGTATGAAACTTTATCCCGTTTTGCACTAAAACAGTAATTTTGACTATTTGTTGATTGCTAAAAAAAATTGTTGTAATATTGAAACCGATTGACGTAATTTATTCAAAAATGTAGGGAGCAACCACTATAAGTAGAAGAAGCTACTCTGTAAATTTCATTTATCTAGCACTTGTTTGAACTTTGACCCTTTTTTCATCAAAACTTATTTTTTTTCTCACAAATTTTAAAGCAAATTGCTGTAATTTGTGGGAAACTAAATAACTTTTTGATCTAAAACAACTTAATTGGACAAAACAAAATTACCAGTAGAACATTGTTGCTGAAAATTATTTTTATGATTAGAATGAAAGACAAGTGACTCATCGGCTATAAAATTGCTTCTAACGTTAAAATCGCTTAATATAATTTGTTCAAAATTGTAGGGAGGAACATTTATAAATAGAAGAACCTGCCCTACGAATTTGACTGATGTAGCACTTGTTTGAACTTTGGTCCTAATTTTGCTAAAACTTCTTTTTTTTAACCCTTTGATTTAACAAGTTAAAATTTGCAGTAAAACATACTTATAAAGTGACAAATCAATATTCAAACATCAATGAACCAACGACGCGTATGAAACTTTATCCCGTTTTGCACTAAAACAGTAATTTTGACTATTTGTCGATTTTCTAAAAAAAATTTGTTGTAACATTGCAACCGATGAAAGTAATTCGTTCAAAAATGTAGGGAGCAACCACTATAAGTAGAAGAAGCTACTCTGTAAATTTCATTTATCTAGCACTTGTTTGAACTTTGACCCTTTTTTCATCAAAATTTAATTTTTTTCTCACAAATTTTAACGCAAATTGCTGTAATTTGTGGGAAACTAAATAACTTTTTGATCTAAAACAACTTAATTGGACAAAACAAAATTACCAGTAGAACATTGTTGCTGAAAATAATTTTTATGATTAGAATGAAAGACAAGTGACTCATTGGCTATAAAATTGCTGCTATCATTAAAATCGATTAATATAATTTGTTCAAAATTGTAGGGAGGAACATTTATAAATAGAAGAACCTGCCCTACGAATTTGACTGATCTAGCACTTGTTTGAACTTTGGCCCTAATTTCGCTAAAACTTCTTTTTTTAACCCTTTGATTTAACAAGTTAAAATTTGCAGTAAAACATACTTATAAAGTGACAAATCAATATTCAAACATCAATGAACCAACGACGCGTATGAAACTTTATCCCGTTTTGCACTAAAACAGTAATTTTGACTATTTGTCGATTCGCTAAAAAAATTTGTTGTTACATTGCAACCGATGAACGTAATTCGCTCAAAAATGTAGGGAGCAACCACTATAAGTAGAAGAAGCCACTCTGTGAATTTCATTTATCTAGCACTTGTTTGAACTTTGGCCTTTTTTTCATCAAAATTTAATTTTTTTCTCACAAATTTTAACGCAAATTGCTGTAATTTGTGGGAAACTAAATAACTTTTTGATCTAAAACAACTTAATTGGACAAAACAAAATTACCAGTAGAACATTGTTGCTGAAAATTATTTTTATGATTAGAATGAAAGACAAGTGACTCATTGGCTATAAAATTGCTTCTAACATTAAAATCGATTAGTATAATTTGTTCAAAATTGTAGGGAGGAACATTGATAAATAGAAGAACCTGCCCTACGAATTTGACTAATCTAGCACTTGTTTGAACTTTGGCCCTAATTTCGCTAAAACTTCTTTTTTTAACTCTTTGATTTAACAAGTTAAAATTTGCAGTAAAGCATACTTATAAAGTGACAAATCAATATTCAAGCATCAATGAACCAACGACGCGTAAGAAACTTTATCCCGTTTTGCACTAAAACAGTAATTTTGACTATTTGTCGATTCGCTAAAAAAAATTGTTGTAATATTGAAACCGATTAACGTAATTCGTTCAAAAATGTAGGGAGCAACCACTATAAGTAGAAGAAGCCACCCTGTGAATTTCATTTATCTAGCACTTGTTTGAACTTTGGCCCTTTTTTCATCAAAATTTAATTTTTTTCTCACAAATTGCTGTAATTTGTGGGAAACTAAATAACTTTTTGATTTAAAGCAACTTAGTTAGAGAAGAAAGATTGCCAGTAAAGCATTGTCGCTGAAAATTATTTTTATGATTAGAATGAAAGGCGAGTGACGCATTTGCTATAAAATTGCTTCTAACATTAAAATTGATTAATATAATTTGTTCAAAATTGTAAGGAGGAATACTTATAAATAGAAGAACCTGCCATACAAATTTGATTGATCTAGCACTTGTTTGAACTTTGACCTTATTTTTGCTAAAACTTAATTTTTCTTCTAATCTTCTAAACAGGTCAGAATCTGCAGGGAAGGACACTAATAAGTCTACAAATCGAGATTCAAGCATCAATAGACCAACGACTCGTTTGAAATTTCAACCCTTTTTTCACTCAAACAGTAATTTCGACTATTGTACTTCAAGTTGGGATTTTTCGAGAAATTCTTTAGTTAACAGATTTAAATTTATAAGAAAGACCACTTGTGAGAAGACGAATGGGCGTCTAGATTTAAAATTTTTGATAAATCTCCGAAATTCTTGTCAACCCTTTAACCTAACAGGTTGAAAATCGTAGGGAAGGATCCTTATAAGCAGTCGAATCGATTCTCAAACGGTAATGGATTAACAACCCTTTTGAACTTTGACCCATTTTCGCCCATAATCCCCGTTTTTATGGTAATTACAAGTATATTACTAGCACTTGAGCAAATTTTCCGTTATTAACTGCTTCAATGGTTGGGTCCGCTGCGAAAACGCAACATACTGACGTTACGCCCCTAGTCGTTTCACCCCGAGGCCAATAAATAACAATAGCCCGCTATGTCACAGTGGCAATTTGGCTAACGCGGGGTGGTTTTATTTAAACCAGAGTGGGCTTATTAACCGACCCAAATTCGACGCGTTGTTCGGTTCGGTAACATGTGGGTTGTAGAAAAACCAGCGAATTCTCTGGATGAGGGGACGTATATGTAGAAATCGAATTCAGAAAACGCGATAACGGGACTTTAATAAACGGCGACGGGGTTTCCACCGGGGCGGCACTACAAAGGGACCCCCGTCGACACCCCGGGTCCGGCCCATTCGTTCCGCTTGTGTTTCAGGAATTAAATCAAAGGGCCTTTTCGGACCCGAACGAAGTGGGGGCGGTTTGGCTTGTCACTGTTCCTTTTTTTTTTTCTTCTATGCCAACATTGTTGTGATGAATGTGTCGCGCAAGGTCTGTTCGCCGTCGGAAATTTATCATATCGATAAATCAGGGAGGTCGCCGCGATGACTAATAAACTAGTTTTCAATTAGACGACGCTAAGTCGCTATTAATCACGTAAAATTGACAAATTAAGCTACGGGTCGCATTAATTTGACTCGAAATTCGGTTTATTGGTACGCCTGGAACCGTCAATCACACTATTTGCCAAATTTTTTTATTCGATCGTCAAAATATTTTCGTGACATTGTCACGAAATGGATCGATTATGAAAGTGGTTGTAGATCGGTTGTTTTTTTGAAAACCCCCACTATCTTGATGGTACTGGTTCTGACTAACATTACCTTCAACTGGCCCGAATTTCAAAAAAATTCGTCGAAAAACAAATTTTTTATCGCCAATGGCAATTTTGATCCGAAGGATCCCAGTTGGGCGTCATTTCCGAATTTGGCACAAACTCCTTTTATTACGTCACAAACATGATTGGACTCTATTAAGAGGTGCGAAGTGTAATTTTAGTGTTGGTAATTTGTCTAGGTGTCGGTGGGGTAGTGTTGGGCGCCGATGGGGCGCCCAAAATCGATACGCGCATTAATATTGCGACCGGTCGGTCGGTCGTTTTGTCGGATTTGCGAAATTTGCGGTACGAACTCGGGGCAACGCGTTGGGCGCCAATTCCGGGTCGGGGGGCGAACCGTCTCTGGGGCGCTGTTCTTTTGTCCCCGTCGGGTCGTTAATGGTCCGCGTGGGCCTTGGCTCGGCGCTTTTATCGCTTCACGGAACGGGACCCGTAAGTCGGGTAGTGGACGAGATGGACCCGAACAAATCCCTCAAATAAAATTTGACGTTTATATTTACACGCGGCCCGTCTTCTCAAAAGAGACCGATTCTAAAATATCGTGGATACAAAAATCTTAACACCTGAATATATAAAATATTTATAAAGTCGTAAAACACATATTAAAAATAATATTTATATATGTGAAAAAGGACCGCCGTTCGCTTTTACGGCGGCACTGACTTGTTTACGACGACCGCCTCAAAACTCGGGAGGCCATGAATTGCCATATAATCCGGAGAACCAACGATCTCACGTGTACGTGTGTGTTTGTGTGTGTGTGTGTGTGTGCGCAACAGCGCGTTAGTGTGTTGTTTTTCAACAGCCTACTTTGCGTGTTCATAAATTACACTCACATAAAAGTTGGCATTAAATCAACGGCGTTTTTTCCTAAGTCTCTATGGCCGAACCGTTTTATGACCACGGTGGGAAAACGCCGGAGACCGCAAGAACAGGACCAACGGGAGCACCCGCGAATTCGACGCCCATCCTCAAACCAAAACTCCCATCTAAAGACGCGCACCCACGATCCGCTTCTCTATTCCGACGGTTTTAACTTAAAATTTGAGGGTGAAAAAAGTGAAGGGTTAAAAATGTCTCTCAATTTCATTTGGTTTAGGTCGAGAGTTTGTTTGGATTTCTTCCTACAAATTTGAAACGTGTAGCTAGAGGGACTATTTGGAAAAAGGGTTAAAGTTCAAACGAATCCTGGGGTCATTTACTTCACGTCGTCGATTCGTTTACTTGTTATTGTTGTTCCCTACAAGTTTGAACTTGATAGCTGAAGGGATTATTTAAGAAATGACGTTTGGGGAAAAGGGGTAAAAGTTCAAATAGGCCCTAGACAAATTTGCTTTAAATCCAAGATACTTCTACGTACACATATTCATCCCTACAAGTTTAAATCTTTTAACTAGAGAGATTATTGCAGAAATCGCGATTGAGTGAAAAAAGGGTCAAAGTTCAAATAAGTTTCACTGTTATTTGCTTCACATCGTCGATTTGTTCACTCATAATTATTGTTCTCTACAATTTTGAACTTAATACCTAAAGAAATTATTAAGCAAATGACATTTGACGAATAAAGGGAAAAGTTTAAACAGGCCCTTGAGAATTTTCCTTCAAATGGATGACTCTTCTACTTACAGATACTCTTCCCTGTAAGTTTGAATTTTTTAACTAGAGAGATTTTTGCTGCAATCGCGATTTAGTGAAAAAAGGGACAAAGTTCAAACAAGTTTTACTGCTATTTGCTTCACATCGTCGATTTGTTTAGTCATAATTATTGTTCTCTACAATTTTGAACTTGATATCTATAGGCATTATTAAGGAAATGGCATTTGAGGAAAAAGGGAAACAATTTAAACGGGCCCTTGACAAGTTTACTTCAGATGGATGACTCTTCTACTTACAGATATTCTTTCCTACAACTTTGGATCTTTCAACTACAGAGACTATTGCAAAAATCGCGATTGAGTGAAAAAAGGGTCAAAGTTCAAATGAGTTTCACTGTTATTTGCTTCACATCATCGGTTTGTTCACTCATAATTATTGCTCTCTACAATTTTGAACTTGATATCTACAGGAATTATTAAAGCAAAGGCATTTGAGGAATAAAGGGAAAAGTATAAACAGGCCCTTGAGAATTTTGCTTCAAATGGATAACTCTTCTATTTACAGATATTCTTCTATATAAGTTTAAATTTTTTAACTAGAGAGATTATTGCAGAAATCGCGATTGAGTGAAAAAAGGGTCAAAGTTCAAACAAGTTTTACTGTTATTTGCTTCACATTCTCGCTTTGTTTACTCATAATTATTGTTCTCTACAATTTTGGACTTGATACCTAAAGGGATTATCGAGGAAATGGAATTTAAGGAAAAAGGGAAAAAGTTTGAACGGGCCCTTGACAAGTTTACTTCAAATGGAATACTCTTCTACTTACAGATATTCTTTTCTACAAGTCTGAATTTTTTAACTAGAGAGATTATTGCTGAAATCGCGATTGAGTGAAAAAAGGGTCAAAGTTCAAACAAGTTTTACTGTTATTTGCTTCACATTCTCGCTTTGTTTACTCATAATTATTGTTCTCTACAATTTTGGACTTGATACCTAAAGGGATTATCGAGGAAATGGAATTTAAGGAAAAAGGGAAAAAGTTTGAACGGGCCCTTGACAAGTTTACTTCAAATGGAATACTCTTCTACTTACAAATATTCTTTTCTACAAGTCTGAATTTTTTAACTAGAGAGATTATTGCTGAAATCGCGATTGAGTGAAAAAAGGGTCAAAGTTCAAATAAGTTTTACTGTTATTTGCTTCATATCATCGATTTGTTTACTCATAATTATTGTTTTCTACAATTTTGAACTTGATACCTAAAGGGATTATCGAGGAAATGGCATTTAAGGAAAAAGGGAAAAAGTTTAAACGGGCCCTTGACAAGTTTACTTCAGATGGATGACTTCTCTGCTTACAGATATTCTTTCCTACAACTTTGGATCTTTCAACTACAGAGACTATTGCAAAAATCGCGATTGAGTGAAAAAAGGGTCAAACTTCAAATGAGTTTCACTGTTATTTGCTTCACATCATCGGTTTGTTCACTCATAATTATTGCTCTCTACAATTTTGAACTTGATATCTACAGGAATTATTAAGGCAATGGCATTTGAGGAATAAAAGGAAAAGTATAAACAGGCCCTTGAGAATTTTGCTTCAAATGGATGACTTCTATTTACAGATATTCTTCTCTATAAGTTTAATTTTTTTAACTAGAGAGATTACTGCAAAAATTGCGATTGAGTGAAAAAAGGGTCAAAGTTCAAACAAGTTTCACTGTTATTTGCTTCACATGCTCGCTTTGTTTACTCATAATTATTGTTCTCTACAATTTTGAACTTGATACCTAAAGGGATTATCGAGGAAATGGCATTTGAGGAAAAAGGGAAAAAGTTTGAACGGGCCCTTGACAAGTTTACTTCAGATGGATGACTCTTCTACTTACAGATATTCTTTTCTACAAGTCTGAATTTTTTAACTAGAGATATTATTGCAGTAATCGCGATTGAGTGAAGAAAGGGTCAAAGTTCAAACAAGTTTCACTGTTATTTGCTTTACTTTGTCGATTTGTTTACTCATAATTATTGTTCTCTACAATTTTGAACTTGATATATACAGGAATTATTAAGAAAATGACATTTGAGGAATAAAGGGAAAAGTTCAAACCGGCCCTTGAGAGTTTTGCTTCAGATGAATAACTCTTTTACTTACAGATATTCTTCCCTACAAGTTTGGATATTTTAACTACAGAGATTATTGCAGAAATTGCGATTGAGTGAAGAAAGGGTCAAAGTTCAAACAAATTTTGCTGATATCTGCTTCACGTTATCGAACAGTTTACTTATAATTATTGTTCTCTACAATTTTGAACTTGATACCTAAAGAAATTATTAAGCAAATGACATTTGAGGAATAAAGGGAAAAGTTCAAACAGGCCCTATACACACCCACTTCAGTTTGATGACTCATCTACTTATAGGCAATTTTTCCTAAAAATTTGAATGTCCTAACTAACAGGATTATTGAGAAAATCGCAATTAATTGAAGAAAAGGTCGAAGTTTAAGAAACTTTCAGCCTCATTTGGGTTTGATATCTGAACAATTAAAGAATTGATGTTTGAACAAAAATTCCTCAACATGAATCACTCAGTTACTTTTAAGTCTTCTTCCCTTCGTATTTAAGCTCGTGAACTGAACGGATTATCGAAATAATCCATTTTGAATGAAAAAAGGGTCAAAGTTCAAACGCGTGCCAGCTTCACGTAATTCGGACGAAATTTTCCTCCATCCACGAGTAATCATCCCTGAAATTCACGACCCGTTACGTCAAGTTCCCGAACTGAAATGATGACACCAAAAAAAGAAGGAAGCAAACAGTCGAAATTCCAAACGAGATTGGTTCGAGTGTCGTTGCCGTCGTGGAATTTTCTAATTATCCGACGAAGCTGGAGCGAAACGTCGCGACGCCCGCACACTTTACAAAACTTTCGGTCCATCGAGCCGGCGACAGGATTGAAATAGTGCGCGGTAGCCGGTGATTACGAAATTTAATTGACACGTTGTGTGTGGCTTGTGTCGTGTGCGAATTGAGAAAAACGGGGGCACGCAACCCGAAACAATCGATGGAGCTACCACGCGTATTTTCTCTTCGACGGTTCGATCACGTTTTTTTCGATTAAAATTTTTCAATTAAATTCGTGCCGGATTATCGCCATCACAACTTAATCTCCATAAATCAGGAGAATTTAATTAAGTACTTAGTTCAAACGGAACCGGGTGACGTTTTTTTTTTTTTCGTTTTTATTGAGTTATTAAAATAGATCAAGTTAGATCATGAGCTACCAGATTTCGAGCAATGACCGCGGTCGAGTTTTAATTTCTAAGGGTGAATACGATCGAAATTGAGTCGTCACGTTTCGCTCAAGCTGTCTTATTTAATTCACGATCACCGTCAAGTAATTAGGTTAAGTAACCTGCACCTTGACGAAATGGGCAGATGTATGGAGGTTTTACCGGTAATTTGTTAAGAAACAGATGTCGTCGGCCGAAGAGGCAAAAATAGAAATTTAAACGCTAAAAAGTTCAAACCATAATTTTGGCGCCCAACTCGGATCCTCACGTCAATTGAAGTCGGTTTTTGTTCGAAATCGTTTGGCGCCCAAAGCGGGTCCTTCGGACCCAAAGTTTCGTCTCCCGTATCGAGATCGTCGCTCGACCGGGAGTCGTGAAACTCGTTGCGAGGGTAGGTCGGGCCGGTTTGTTGAGGAAACCGTCAAAATTGCGTCGGTTTTCGTCGAAACCGTCGAACCGGCTCGATATTAAAAAACGATCCTTAGGAATGGCGCCCGAGCGGCCATCCGTAATTGAGTACCTCGAAGGCAGCGTTGAACATTTACCATCGCGGCCGTAAATCAGTCGTTTTACAACTCTCTACCTAGCCACCATCGTCATAATCAACAGCTAATTAAATCGTCCATCTTTTCAATATTTTACCAACGTTATGTGACAAACGCAATTTACTTGCCGACTATCGTCTTTGAATAACGACAACGCCATAAAAAAAACTCGATGAGAGAAGACGGGAAATAAAAATGTTGAACCGTCGATCGATTCAACGAAAAACTTAATTACGGGTCGAGCGCCATCTATGAAAAATTTATTAAGTCAAATTAATGCGGAGCGTTTGTTTGATGATTTCTATCTTCGTTATTGTTTGTGGAGTGACACGGTGTTTTTGAATTTTGTTGCAGGTTTGGTTCCAGAACAAACGGTCGAAAGAGCGTCGTTTGAAACAATTGACGTCGATGGGACGCGGTCCGTTCTTCGGTGGTTCCCGCAAGATGCGGGGGTTTCCCATGAATCTGTCACCGGGCGGTTTAGAAGATGGACCGCCGGGATTTCCTTATTTCGCCACAGCCGACGGCAAGTTCGAATTCGGTTACGGCGGACCTCCGTTTCATCCCCACGATGGTCCGTTTTTTCCCGGACATCATCCGGGTGGAGGACCCGGAGGACAGGGAATGCCCTTCAATCAAGCCGGTAGGTGTGCTTTTTGATGGACCGAGGACGAGTTTGAATATTTTTTGGTTTTGCAGGAGGACCGATGGATCACGGACCGATGCCGATGGGTGGCGATTTCGGCGGTATGCCCAACGAACAGGGCCAGTTCATGCCCCAACAACCCGGCCCCGACCAAATGATGCAGGGTAACGGGGGAAGAGGGGGCAGTCCTGAGTTTATGTCGCCCGGCTCCTTCTCCGACAATCCCCAACAGCTCAACGAGGGGCTCGTTTGGTAGCTGGCAAAGGCTCTAGCCAAACGGGCTAGAGAATGAAACTAAACCGTGTACATAAAGGCTCTATAAGTGATACAAGCAGATTTCTATATAGGTGTTTGAGGATTGGTTGTGAATCTCGTTTAATTTTTTTTTTTTTTTGTTAATTCCTCCACTAACGACCAATTGTTTCGTCAAACTCCACCCCTCCCGATACCGTCATTATCATCATCCCGTTTCCTAAAAGAAAAAACATGTGCAATTCGCGGACGATGGATGTTTCTTGGTTATTATTATTAATGTTATTTGTTTATATGGTCCTACTATGCTAGTTATTGTAAGGAGAACGTGTAAATAACTTTGCTTTATACAACAAGATTTTTGATAAAATAATGAACACCCCTGTACATAGATGGAAAATCCAGACAATTTCGTTATTTTATCGCCCGAATCTAACCTCGCTTAGGGACGGTCTCTTCGTCTCTTCTCGAATGATGGTCGAGAGGTGGTGAGACCGGCCCTAAAACTCTAATAGTAAGTTGTTAAAGTTAAGTTGAGACCTGCAACACTTCAAAAAGTGCCAATCGAAGTACATGTCATTCTTATCTGTTGTTTTACTTAATTTATGCGCTGTATCGTTTTATTTATCAATGTAAAAATAGCTGAGGAGCTTGTATATAAGAGAATTCGAACACAAGGACGGCTAGATGTTATGTTTTCTATGCTAGAACTAGAAAAGTTGTCGTACAAAAACTTGTACAGGGACTTGAACATGCTGTATAAAAGCCATCCGATCATATATTAGTGTATATTGTTAATTTTAGGTGTACCTACTATCCAATAAAAGAATTCTATAAAATTAATTTTTTTCGCTTTTTTCCACGACCCGTTTTTCGGTAGTGTTCAGCAACCGCGTAATTTTGTGGGTAATTGGTCGCAACCGCTAAAGGATATAATTAACAAATCGGCCGCTTCCTCCGATTATTCGCCCCCAACCCTTAAATTTAATAATAGACCAAATAGAGGAAACGGCAACGTTTTAAAATTACACGGCCCTCTTCTCGCCAATTTAAACGAAAAGGTCTTGTAGGGCGGATAATTTTGTAATTTCATAGTTGATTACGGCTCCATCTGTCGACGGGTAATGTTATCGATTGAAATAAAAAATAATATGTAGCGGTTTCGTGTCAACCCTCCGAAAAAACTTCAATTATCAAAACCAACATTGATGTTTGCTTGCTAATTATCGGTTTCACTTTCGTTTCGGCCCCCTTTTTCTCTTGTTCTTTCACCCAATTAATTCGAAACATGGAAGTTTGCCGTTCAATTATACGAGCGTGCGTTGTAGTGTCATCCCGCTTCTGACGATTCGAATCGGTCGCGTGATCCAAGTGACCTTTGCGTGCCGCCAAAGCTAACAGAAAGGCGGCGGTGCTGGTTGAATGACTAATGAAGACACCTGTCCGTTATTTTCTTGGACGACTAAAGACACAATTAAAAAAAGACCAAAAAAAAAATGCAATGTGTTTGAGTATTAAAGGGGATGTTTGTGTGGGGTGGTTTTCGGGTGGTTTTGATTTTTGCGTTCGTGCGAGTATAACGGATGGTTGTGGGGTAATAAATGTGGTCGAGACACGTCAGGTCCGAAATAAGGCGGTGGGAAAACGACGGATGTTGTTGACGTACGTCAAACGGGCTCTATATAGCACGATATAGCGATTTATTTAATAGACCGCTGTAGGTCGAGTGGCAAATATCGATCGGATCAAGTTTGAAACTTTAGAGCTATCCCTCAATTGGTTTCGCGTTGCTAAAAATCTCACAAAGTAATTTTTACTTCTGAAACCAGGATCACAGAAGAGCGAGGAGGTCGTTGAAGCGCGGGAACACATGTCGTTACTGGTACCGCCAACTAGCGGAAAAAATCAAAACTACACACAGATGCCTGTAGTGCGATTGCGCTAAGACGGGTGGCAGAAACGATCTCCTCGCTCTCATGTAATCCTAATACGAACGCCGGAAATAGTCGAACGATTTTAGTTGGGAATCACGTCCAAAATTTGCGGAGATTTTACTCCTGCTACCAGGATCACAGAAGAGCGAGGAGGTCGTTGAAGCGCGGGAACACATGTCGTTACTGGTACCGCCAACTAGCGGAAAAAATCGAAACTACACACAGATGCCTGTTGTGCGAATTTTCCAAGACGGGTGGCAGAAACGATCTCCTCGCTCTCATGTGATCCTGATACGAAACGCCAAAGAGTTGACCGATTTTAGTTGAAATCGCGTCTGAAATTTGCGGAAATTTTACTCCTGCTACCAGGATCATAGAAGAGCGAGGAGGTCGTTGAAGCGCGGGAGAACATGACGCTACTGATGGCGCCAATTAGCGGAAAAAAACCGAAACTACACACAGATGCCTGTAGTGCGATTGCGCTAAGACGGGTGGCAGAAACGATCTCCTCGCTCTCATGTAATCCTGATACGAACGCCGGAAAGAGTCGAACGATTTTAGTTGGAAATCACGTCCGAAATTTACGGAAATTTTACTCCTGCTACCAGGATCACAGAAGTTGCGAGGAGGTCGTTGAAGCGCGGGAACACATGTCGTTACTGGTACCGCCAACTAGCGGAAAAAATCGAAACTACACACAGATGCCTGTAGTGCGATTGCGCTAAGACGGGTGGCAGAAACGATCTCCTCGCTCTCATGTAATCCTGATACGAACGCCGGAAAGAGTCGAACGATTTTAGTTGGAAATCACGTCCGAAATTTACGGAAATTTTACTCCTGCTACCAGGATCACAGAAGTTGCGAGGAGGTCGTTGAAGCGCGGGAACACATGTCGTTACTGGTACCGCCAACTAGCGGAAAAAATCGAAACTACACACAGATGCCTGTTGTGCGAATTTTCCAAGAAGGGTGGCAGAAACGATCTCCTCGCTCTCATGTAATCCTGATACGAACGCCGGAAAGAGTCGAACGATTTTAGTTGGAAATCACGTCCGAAATTTACGGAAATTTTACTCCTGCTACCAGGATCACAGAAGTTGCGAGGAGGTCGTTGAAGCGCGGGAACACATGTCGTTACTGGTACCGCCAACTAGCGGAAAAAATCGAAACTACACACAGATGCCTGTTGTGCGAATTTTCCAAGAAGGGTGGCAGAAACGATCTCCTCGCTCTCATGTAATCCTGATACGAACGCCGGAAAGAGTCGAACGATTTTAGTTGGAAATCACGTCCAAAATTTGCGGAGATTTTACTCCTGCTACCAGGATCACAGAAGTTGCGAGGAGGTCGTTGAAGCGCGGGAACACATGTCGTTACTGGTACCGCCAACTAGCGGAAAAAATCGAAACTACATACAGATGCCTGTTGTGCGAATTTTCCAAGACGGGTGGCAGAAACGATCTCCTCGCTCTCATGTGATCCTGATACGAAACGCCAAAGAGTTGACCGATTTTAGTTGAAATCGCGTCTGAAATTTGCGGAAATTTTACTCCTGCTACCACGAACATAGAAGAGCGAGGAGGTCGTTGAAGCGCGGGAAAACATGGCGCTACTGGTAGCGCCAACTAACGGAAAAAATCGAAACGACACACTAAATCTAGGCGAGATCTAACGCATAAATCCAGGACTATTGAATATTAAATTTTATCAGTTAGATCGTGAAAAATTACAAGACAAGAAAAATTTCATTGAAGAGAAGAAACGCAAAGACCTAAATTGCCTCCAATTTTTGAAGATAATTTATTTTTCCTGATTGCTATAAAATTTGGCACGCACAATTTCTGAGGTAAGCTGAAGGTGTCTTCTGGTAAAATCTCGTAAGCTGATCGATGTTAATTATTTGTAATATTAATAGAAAATTCGTAAAGAAAACAGCTCAGTGTCAATTTAGCGTCTTATTTATTCAAAGTACATATACTTATTGCTTAAATATCGTATTTAAATAATTACAAAAATTTAGATAATCTGAGCAAGTATCGCCTCCTCCGGGTTGTCTATGCTGACCGTTATTCCACGGCTTCCTTGTCCTAGATCTCGGGCATTGCTTTCTGGCAGATTTCCATTCGAAGGAGTCTATAAGAATTGAAAAAAATAAATTAATTGAGAATTAAATAATTAGAAACCGTTAACCAAACTCCAATTTACTAAGCAAATAGCTAATGGACAATTGGTCAAGCACCAAATGAGTTTCTACCTTTGTGCCCTGCATTAAGGATTGGCAAGTAAGTATCTCGCATCTAAACATGAAAGACCTAAAATTCTTTAAAATTCCAATAAGATGGTCAATATTTTCCAAACTATCAGGGATTTTTAAGAACCCACATCGTATTTCAATTCCTCATAAAATTCTACACTTACCATTCGATTTTTGTTGAAATCCAAGCAGATGACCTTTTCTTGTAGTTACCCAAATTTTCGACCGAAATCCATGTTCCTTCCGATTGCTATGAAATTCGGCACGCAGATGGGCTATCTCAATACGAACTCATTAACGAAGCGTGTTTCTCTGTAGTGTCTTTAATATTCGAAAAATCGGTCTTCATGGGTCAGCGCGACGTCACCTAAAATTGCAATAAGATCGTCAATATTTTTTAAACTAACAGAAATTTTTAACAACCGACATCGTCTTTCGATTCTTCATAAAATTCTACACTTACCATTCGATTTTTGTTGAAATCTGAGCAGGTGACCTTTTCTTGCAGTTTTCGAAGTTCCCCACCCCAAATTTTTGGTCAAAAAAACGTTTCTTCCGATTGCCTTCAAATTTGGTACGCACGTGTGTCATCTCAATACTAAGTCATTAATGAAGCGCGTTACTCTGTAGCGTCCTTAGTTTTCAAAAAATCGACCTTCATGTGTCAATTCGTCTTCGTGTAAAATTCCAAAAAGGTCGTCAATATTTTCCAAATCAACGGAAAATTTTTAATAACTGACATCGTCTTTCGATTCTTCATAAAATTCTACACTTACCATTCGATTTTTGTTGAAATCCGTGTAGGTGACCTTTTCTTGCAATTTTCGAAGTTCCCCAAATTTTCGGTCAAAAAAACGTTTCTTCCGATTGCCTTCAAATTTGGTACGCACGTGTGTCATCTCAATATTAAGTCATTAATGAAGCGCGTTACTTTGTAGCGTCCTTAGTTTTCAAAAAATCGACCTTCATGTGTCAATCCGTTCTCGTGTAAAATTCCAAAATAGTCGTCAAAATTTTCCAAATTTTTAGGAATTTTTAATAACTCACATCGTCTTTCGATTCTTCATAAAATTATACACTTACCATTCGATTTTTGTTGAAATCCGTCTAGGTGACTTTTTCTTGCAGTTTTCGAAGTTCCCCAAATTTTTGGTCAAAAAAAAGTTTCTTCCAATTGCCTTCAAATTTGGTACGCAGGTGTGTCATCTCAATATTAAGTCATTAATGAAGCGCGTTACTTTGTAGCGTCCTTAGTTTTCAAAAAATCGACCTTCATGTGTCAATCCGTTCTCGTGTAAAATTCCAAAATAGTCGTCAAAATTTTCCAAATTTTTAGGAATTTTTAATAACTCACATCGTCTTTCGATTCTTCATAAAATTATACACTTACCATTCGATTTTTGTTGAAATCCGTGTAGGTGACCTTTTCTTGCAATTTTCGAAGTTCCCCAAATTTTCGGTCAAAAAAACGTTTTATCCGATTACCTTCAAATTTGGTACGCAGGTGTGTGATCTCAATACTAAGTCATTAAAGAAGCGCGTTACTCTGTAGCGTCCTTAGTCTTCAAAAAATCGACCTTCATGTGTTAATTCGTCTTCGTGTAAAATTCTAAAAAGGTCGTCAATATTTTCCAAATCAACAGGAATTTTTAATAATTGACATCATTTTTCGATTCCTCATAAAACTGTACACTTACCATTCGACTTTTGTTGAAATCCGTCTAGGTGACTTTTTCTTGCAGTTTTCGAAGTTCCCTAAATTTTTGGTCAAAAAAACGTTTTTTCCGATTACCTTCAAATTTGGTACGCAGGTGTGTGATCTCAATACTAAGTCATTAATAAAGCGCGTTACTCTGTAGCGTCCTTAGTTTTCAAAAAATCGACCTTCATGTGTCAATCCGTTCTCGTGTAAAATTCCAAAATAGTCGTCAAAATTTTCCAAATTTTTAGGAATTTTTAATAACTCACATCGTCTTTCGATTCTTCATAAAATTATACACTTACCATTCGATTTTTGTTGAAATCCATGTAGGTGACCTTTTCTTGCAATTTTCGAAGTTCCCCAAATTTTCGGTCAAAAAAACGTTTCTTCCGATTGCCTTCAAATTTGGTACGCACGTGTGTCATCTCAATACTAAGTCATTAATGAAGCGCGTTACTCTGTAGCGTCCTTAGTTTTCAAAAAATCGACCTTCATGTGTCAATTCGTCTTCGTGTAAAATTCTAAAAAGGTCGTCAATATTTTCCAAATCAACAGGAATTTTTAATAACTGACATCATCTTTCGATTCCTCATAAAACTGTACACTTACCATTCGACTTTTGTTGAAATCCGTCTAGGTGACTTTTTCTTGCAGTTTTCGAAGTTCCCCAAATTTTTGGTCAAAAAAAAGTTTCTTCCAATTGCCTTCAAATTTGGTACGCAGGTGTGTCATCTCAATATTAAGTCATTAATGAAGCGCGTTACTTTGTAGCGTCCTTAGTTTTCAAAAAATCGACCTTCATGTGTCAATCCGTTCTCGTGTAAAATTCCAAAATAGTCGTCAAAATTTTCCAAATTTTTAGGAATTTTTAATAACTCACATCGTCTTTCGATTCTTCATAAAATTATACACTTACCATTCGATTTTTGTTGAAATCCATGTAGGTGACCTTTTCTTGCAATTTTCGAAGTTCCCCAAATTTTCGGTCAAAAAAACGTTTCTTCCGATTGCCTTCAAATTTGGTACGCACGTGTGTCATCTCAATACTAAGTCATTAATGAAGCGCGTTACTCTGTAGCGTCCTTAGTTTTCAAAAAATCGACCTTCATGTGTCAATTCGTCTTCGTGTAAAATTCTAAAAAGGTCGTCAATATTTTCCAAATCAACAGGAATTTTTAATAACTGACATCATCTTTCGATTCCTCATAAAACTGTACACTTACCATTCGACTTTTGTTGAAATCCGTCTAGGTGACTTTTTCTTGCAGTTTTCGAAGTTCCCCAAATTTTTGGTCAAAAAAAAGTTTCTTCCAATTGCCTTCAAATTTGGTACGCAGGTGTGTCATCTCAATATTAAGTCATTAATGAAGCGCGTTACTTTGTAGCGTCCTTAGTTTTCAAAAAATCGACCTTCATGTGTCAATCCGTTCTCGTGTAAAATTCCAAAATAGTCGTCAAAATTTTCCAAATTTTTAGGAATTTTTAATAACTCACATCGTCTTTCGATTCTTCATAAAATTATACACTTACCATTCGATTTTTGTTGAAATCCGTGTAGGTGACCTTTTCTTGCAATTTTCGAAGTTCCCCAAATTTTCGGTCAAAAAAACGTTTTATCCGATTACCTTCAAATTTGGTACGCAGGTGTGTGATCTCAATACTAAGTCATTAAAGAAGCGCGTTACTCTGTAGCGTCCTTAGTCTTCAAAAAATCGACCTTCATGTGTTAATTCGTCTTCGTGTAAAATTCTAAAAAGGTCGTCAATATTTTCCAAATCAACAGGAATTTTTAATAATTGACATCATTTTTCGATTCCTCATAAAACTGTACACTTACCATTCGACTTTTGTTGAAATCCGTCTAGGTGACTTTTTCTTGCAGTTTTCGAAGTTCCCTAAATTTTTGGTCAAAAAAACGTTTTTTCCGATTACCTTCAAATTTGGTACGCAGGTGTGTGATCTCAATACTAAGTCATTAATAAAGCGCGTTACTCTGTAGCGTCCTTAGTTTTCAAAAAATCGACCTTCATGTGTCAATCCGTTCTCGTGTAAAATTCCAAAATAGTCGTCAAAATTTTCCAAATTTTTAGGAATTTTTAATAACTCACATCGTCTTTCGATTCTTCATAAAATTATACACTTACCATTCGATTTTTGTTGAAATCCATGTAGGTGACCTTTTCTTGCAATTTTCGAAGTTCCCCAAATTTTCGGTCAAAAAAACGTTTCTTCCGATTGCCTTCAAATTTGGTACGCACGTGTGTCATCTCAATACTAAGTCATTAATGAAGCGCGTTACTCTGTAGCGTCCTTAGTTTTCAAAAAATCGACCTTCATGTGTCAATTCGTCTTCGTGTAAAATTCTAAAAAGGTCGTCAATATTTTCCAAATCAACAGGAATTTTTAATAACTGACATCATCTTTCGATTCCTCATAAAACTGTACACTTACCATTCGACTTTTGTTGAAATCCGTCTAGGTGACTTTTTCTTGCAGTTTTCGAAGTTCCCTAAATTTTTGGTCAAAAAAACGTTTTTTCCGATTACCTTCAAATTTGGTACGCAGGTGTGTGATCTCAATACTAAGTCATTAAAGAAGCGCGTTACTCTGTAGCGTCCTTAGTTTTCAAAAAATCGACCTTCATGTGTCAATCCGTTCTCGTGTAAAATTCCAAAATAGTCGTCAAAATTTTCCAAATTTTTAGGAATTTTTAATAACTCACATCGTCTTTCGATTCTTCATAAAATTATACACTTACCATTCGATTTTTGTTGAAATCCATGTAGGTGACCTTTTCTTGCAGTTTTCGAAGTTCCAGAAATTTTCGGTCAAAAAAAAGTTTCTTCCGATTACCTTCAAATTTGGTACGCACGTGTGTCATCTCAATACTAAGTCATTAATGAAGCGCGTTACTCTGTAGCGTCCTTAGTTTTCAAAAAATCGACCTTCATGTGTCAATCCGTTCTCGTGTAAAATCCCAAAAAGGTCGTCAATATTTTCTAAATTATCAGGAATTTTTAAGAACCCGCATCGTCTTTCGATTCTTCATAAAATTCTACACTTACCATTCGATTTTTGTTGAAATCCGTGTAGGTGACCTTTTCTTGCAATTTTCGAAGTTCCCCAAATTTTCGGTCAAAAAACGTTTTTTCCGATTACCTTCAAATTTGGTACGCAGGTGTGTGATCTCAATACTAAGTCATTAATGAAGCGCGTTACTCTGTAGCGTCCTTAGTTTTCAAAAAATCGACTTTCATGTGTCAATCCGTTCTCGTGTAAAATTCCAAAATAGTCGTCAAAATTTTCCAAATCTTTAGGAATTTTTAATAACTCACATCGTCTTTCGATTCTTCATAAAATTATACACTTACCATTCGATTTTTGTTGAAATCCGTGCAGGTGACTTTTTCTTGCAGTTTTCATAGTTCCCCAAATTTTCGGTCAAAAAAACGTTTCTTCCGATTGCCTTCAAATTTGGTACGCAGGTGTGTCATCTCAATACTAAGTCATTAATGAAGCGCGTTACTCTGTAGCGTCCTTAGTTTTCAAAAAATCGACTTTCATGTGTCAATCCGTTCTCGTGTAAAATTCCAAAATAGTCGTCAAAATTTTCCAAATCTTTAGGAATTTTTAATAACTCACATCGTCTTTCGATTCTTCATAAAATTATACACTTACCATTCGATTTTTGTTGAAATCCGAGCAGGTGACTTTTTCTTGCAGTTTTCATAGTTCCCCAAATTTTCGGTCAAAAAAACGTTTCTTCCGATTGCCTTCAAATTTGGTACGCAGGTGTGTGATCTCAATACTAAGTCATTAATGAAGCGCGTTACTCTGTAGCGTCCTTAGTTTTCAAAAAATCGACCTTCATGTGTCAATCCGTTCTCGTGTAAAATTCCAAAATAGTCGTCAAAATTTTCCAAATTTTTAGGAATTTTTAATAACTCACATCGTCTTTCGATTCTTCATAAAATTATACACTTACCATTCGATTTTTGTTGAAATCCGTCTAGGTGACTTTTTCTTGCAGTTTTCGAAGTTCCCCAAATTTTTGGTCAAAAAAACGTTTCTTTCGATTGCCTTCAAATTTGGTAGGCAGGTGTGTCATCTCAATACTAAGTCATTAATGAAGTGCCTTACTCTGTAGCGTCCTTAGTTTTCAAAAAATCGACCTTCATGTGTCAAACCGTTCTCGTGTAAAATTCCAAAATGGTCGTCAAAATTTTCCAAATTTTTAGGAATTTTTAATAACTCGCATCGTCTTTAGATTCCTCATAAAATTCTACACTTACCATTCGATTTTCGCAGAAATCGGGGCAGACGTCCGTTTTTGTAGTCTTTGAAGGAAACCGAAGTCCCTCAAATTTTCGACCAAAAAACATGTTCCTTCCGATTGCTATAAAATTTGGCACAGAGTGAAGTAATTTGAATGCGAACTCATAGAGCTAATCGGTTTCACTGTAGCTTTCTTAGTTTTCGAGTAATCGACCGTCATATGCCCAACATGACAACGACCAAAAACGGAAGCTTATGAAAAATTTCGACAAATTTTTTTTTCTTCCGATTGCTCGGAAATTTGGCACAGAGTGAAGTAATTTGAATGCGAACTCATGGAGCTAATCGGTTTCACTATAGCTTTCTTAGTTTTTCCAAAAATCGACCATCATATGCTTAACATGACAACGACCAAAAATGAAAAATTTCGCCAAAATTTTTTTTTCCTATGATTACTATGAAATACGAACTCATTAATAAAGTCTGATTTTGTGTAGCAAAAAAATGTCAATAGATAAGTCGAATTATTAAAAGTCTTGATCTTAGTCTATATTTGGTTGCAAATCGTCAGCTTCCAGTGGTAGGTAATTCTTGAAAATTTCCTCCCTGTTTCTGCCACAATAAATCACCAAACCACGTTTCGTCGTCATCATTAAGAATCATCGTGTGTGCCATCGTGGTCGAAAGGTCTCGTTGTCGGCAAAGGACCACAACAACAGCCGGATCGGTAATGTCGGCAATTTGCGGCCGCGATTATCATAATAACGCAATATCAGAGCCGAACTAACGTTAATAACAGATCACGGGGTACTGCTGACGGTTGTCGAACCCGCGTGATCCTCGTTCCAATCGCAAACAAACAATCCGCTAAACCAAACGACACAACATCAACCCAAATCCACCAGTTTCACACATCAATCAGCTTCCGGTACTTCAATCTTCTTAAACTTAAGACCAAACAGTCACTTGGTTTAGTATTTGGTGGAGTAGAATAAAAAAAAATCTTTCTAACGAATTGGTGGATGGTACCATTCCAAAACGAGACGATTCGCTGGTTGTTGTCCACCGCTGTTAGGGGTCGTTTTTTGGCGACCCCTGCTGACCGTTTCGCGTCAGAAGTTCGCCGGACATAAAACACTGTAATCTCGTCTTGCGGCGCAGTGGTACCTCGGTTCAAGATGTTATTAAGCTAGAAGCTCGGTCGGTAATTATAGAGTAAAATCGAACCTTCTCTCTGTCCGGCAGGCCACGGAGACGTGCTCCTGAAGACGTGACGATGTAGGAGGAGCACGCCCTTCACTTGTTTTATTTATAAACTCGCTATGGTACCATCATCGTTATACCACTGCGAACTTTCCTTCATCTTCACCATCGTCGTTTTATTTTTATTTTTTTTGGATAACCGTATGATTAGAGCTTTCGCTCTTCGTGTACGGGACGTTTTCTGATATTTTCCCATATGCTCGTCTTAATGTTTCGGATTTTTTCCCATAAACGTCTTTGACAGTCGATTATTTATGGTAGGCGAGAGAACCGGCAATTTGGTCGCTACTTTAACGCAGTCCACTTTGGTTTTATGGTCGGGACCAACCTTCGTTGTGGTTCTGGAACAATATTAAACAATTAGACCGTCTATCCGGTTGATTTCGTCAAATTCAGCAATTTTTAAGGGTTATTTTGGTGCCGATCATTTACTATAATCGAAGAGAACCGTTTAAGCTATTTTCGAGATCGGACCGATCAAACGACCAAATTGGACCGAATTGCGAAATCGTCTAGACGGCGACGACCATAACGAACTTAACAATGCCAAATTTGTAACAAATAAATCAAAATTTTAAACCTTAAAATTATTTTTTTAATAAAAACCCGGTTGGCGCCACTCGAAAATTTTTGAAGACGACATCAAAAGTCTTTGTGACGACAAATCATTACCAACAACAGTTTTGTACAATTACTAAAGACGTCAGCACTTCATTCTTCAATGAGGAGAGTGCAAATCATCGAAATCGTCCGTTTCGATTGTTATTCGGTCCTTTGGGGCCTCCCGTCGGGCGCCAAATCGTCTTCGAATGCCGACACGTCTCGTCTCACCTAGACGCGAGAATGATGGTCGGTTTCGCGTAATGACACGGTACCGAGCTACCGCCAGAAGATTTCCTCCAGGTCGAAGGACAACAACCACAAAAAAGTCAAAAAAAAAAAAAAAACTCGACCCTGAGGGTAGAACCTCTTCTTCCACATCAAATTACCTTCTAAACCGTCGCAATCATTCGCCGACGTAATTCCGCTACATACGAGACCTATAATAGGCGATAATCACAGGTTCGGAATCAATATATTTCTCTAACATGTCAAAAATAATTACAGAAGGGATCGTCAACCTGAACAGCTTCCGATTTTGCCCGTGGACATCGACAGCGTCGTGTTCGTTGTCGTTATAATTTAAAGTCGGGACCGTCACGCAATTAAGACGTTCAATAAATAAACACGAATGAAAGGTGATGATAGTGGAACAAATAAACGTGGGGAGAAAACGATTAAGAATTCGGGGGGGTTGGTGTTTTACGCGATAATTACAGCCGTAAAGTTGGCACTAATAGAAAGAACCAAACACAACAGGTACAATTATTTTTGAAACGGTTAATTATGGCGTGGAGGGCTAGAATTAAATGCCCGCAATAAATTAGTTTCAATTTTCAACGATTCAATTAGGAACCGAACACCAATCGTGGCGCCGTTGCCCAAATTTTGAAATAACAAAAATATTATGCGACTAACACTAAAGTTTTTTAAGGGATTGTTCAAAGGTTGTTGTCGATGTTTCGATTTGCCAGTTAGGAACAGCAATCGTAGCGTCGTCCTGAAATAATAAAAATTTAGAAACATAACAACAATAAAGTTTCAAACTTTGCATTTTTTAAGAAATTCTCCAGAATTGTTCAAAGGTCCACGTCAATTTTCTCCAGTTAAGAACACCAATCGTAGCATCGTTCCCAAACCCTGAAATAACAAAAATATTAGAAATGGACCAAACAATAGAAAGTTACAAAAAATTTAAGGAATTTTCCGGAATTGTTCAACAGGTCGCGTTAAAAAGGTCGACGTCGATTGTTTCCATACCGTCGCCCCTCGGTTATTCCCTAATTTAGTGAGATTCTGTCGGTGACAAATAGATTAGTCGATGGCAGGCCGGCATGTGGTAAGGTTTACACGATAAATTATCAAATGCCACCCCCTCGTTCGTATGTCCATCCATGTGTTTGTTCCAGGGCATTGATGGATGTTACGACCGAATTACCGACGGTCAACACGCTCTTCGATAGCGCTGTTCGGAATTTCGTTGTATTGTCAACAACCGTCGATACGTCAAAGTTGGCAATCAACAAGAAACTTGTGAATAGCGAAAAATTTAAATACGAAAAATGGGGAAATAGTTAAAAATAGTTTCGAAGGGCTTTACGGCAAAGGTCTTGACGTAAATAAAAAATCTCAAGTTCGAAAAAAAATTCTACTTCAATTGATTAAAATTTTGAAAAATTCTAAAATAGAAACCAATCGCACCAAGCCAATTGAAGTAATTTTTTCTAATGTAAGTCGTCGTTCTGATTTTTTTCACACTCGGTTGGTCAATTATCGAGATAGATTTCTTGTAGTCTACAAAATTTAAATTTTTACAAATTTCAAACCGACAAGTGGAGAGACTTAAAATCAAGTAAAACAGAAGAAAAAATTTGTTTTAATAAAATTATTGAAAAAAGACGGTTCAGCTATGGATACTTTCTCAAAATATTCAGTTCGTGAAGTAACGACGGTTAATAATTTTATGTTGATAAAATATCGAAATGTGAAGAAGGAAAAAATGCGAGACTGAACAAAATTTAAAGAGATTCAAGCAAATTACAACAAAATTATAAAAAATAACTCAGAAAAGTATTAAAGGAAGAAAATTATCAAGAACAAATTGAGAATGTAGAAAGGGTTCAGAAACTTGGGTGACAGTAGGATAGGAAAATTATGAAAAACAAAAGAGAATTGCGATTTGAATTGATAAAACGAAAGAAGATTTCAACAAGCAGCAAAAAACTAACGTAAAATTTCCAAATTTTTGAACCGAAATAATTCTTCTCAATAGTTCAATCCAGTTGAGCATCACCTTTGTACTTTTGCTCCTTAATTGCAATAATGAGGGTTCGATTATGGTTGCGAAACTGCCGTGCGTGTGTTTTTTTTTTTTTTTTGATGGATATTTATATTTTTTTAATGATTTATCGATCTGATCGTGCGGTAATTGGGCCGTAACTCACGACGGCCCTCAAGCGACTCGCGCATGGTTTCCTTGAACAGAAGCTCCAATAATGATACGTTACCCCACGCGCATTTAAATAATTCATGAATTTTCCGTAATTTCGTCCGATTTATTTATTATTGCCTTGCGGTATCCACTTCTCTTTCAAACACGAACAAAAACCGATCGCCAAAAAGACTAACACTGAAAAATTTACCAACAATTTAGACAACAATAACGGTTTTGTTCTTTTGCTTAATTTATTACTTTTTTTCCCACGCACCGACGATTTTTCATCGATTGATAGCACTAAATCGACCTTAAATGACGCGATTACATTGTGTCAAAAAGCGGCGGCCTTCGAGACAAACAACGATTAAAAATGACAATATCGAGGGATTGATAAGGCGATTGGACACATTTCGCAACCGTTACAAATCAACTTTCCGATTCGTCACGGTATCTGTTGAGAGGCGTTGATTTTAAATTGGATTCGGCGCCCTTTTCTTTCGAGACGACGCAACTAAATCAAAATGAACCACACGAGAATCTAAAACGCGATTCCTTCCGGTCACTCTCCACAATCCTGTCGCCGCAAAAACTGAAGAAATTCCGTTTTCGCCACTGCCAAATCGTTCTGAAACAAAAAGTTGGAGGCTTTACTGGTTTCACAAAAATTGAACTAATCAAAATTTAATTTCTAAATAAAAAAAAATTGAAGGGTTGAAAAATTATTATTGACGTTTCGTAGAAGTTACGTCAAGATTTACGCGCACCCCTTAAACTATAATATAGATCCATTCAACCCTTTCAGGTCCGCCCCCGTTTCTCACACGCACGTAATACCACCACGTGTTTATTTTTTTTCTTCTTAATAATTTTTTTTGGCCGCGTCCTGTACGTGGGCAAGCCGGGCCCCGTTTACGTTATTATAATAATAATAAATGGCCCGGACCCGCCCCGCGAAGGGTAGATAGTAAAAGTTAATTTCCGGCGACGCTATCGCACGGCCCACTAGACCGCTGCTGCTGCTATTTCCAGTGAATGAACCATCATCCGAACCGGTCATTATCTGCGATCGACGTTTAGCCCTGCGATGTTTTATGAGTGCCTGCCTAGCCGGTAATCGTTTATCGTTGTTGTTGCTGCTTCGTTTTGTCTTTTCTCGGCGGTAATTGCGCGACCAGTTGTTAGCCGAACAAAAGAATTTTTCGCCGCAAATTTGACATTGTCGCGTCAATTTATTACCCAACCTTCTGATGATGTCTCTAGTGGATTTCTTGATTCATTTGCTGTATCTGAAATTTTTGGAAATTTAGTGACAATTTTTTTAAATAAAAATTACACCAGAAACTTGAAAAAATTGAAATTGGAGCTTGAGGTTACCTCCAGTTTTTGTGTAAATTTAAAAATTCTTTTGTCGTCAATCAGCTCAATAATTTTCAACCTCAATTGTTACTCACCTACCGCATACTCAAAACGTCAAACTTGTTTTTTAACGTCTTATTAACGTAACAAAATTGAGTGGATGGATAAAGGACGAAAACTTGGTTGGGTACTATCCTACAATCGAAGAATCTTCTGAAATCAATTTTTTTTATTCGCTTCACAGTTCAATACAAAACCAAATATACAAAAGGGCAGTAAAAGGCGATTAAAATCGCCGGACGCGCAAATATTAACGAAATTTCAGCCGTTAAACCCAAAAAACGATACCTTAAAAAAAATGTACAAAACCACAGGTAACGAGTTGAAGTTTCGTATCGATTCGACGTTTTCTTTAATTTTTTCCTAAAATGATGCGCGAAATTAACAAGTAACGACAGGTACCATCGAAATTAAGTCCCATTCAACTACGTATGAAACGTTTTGGTCCCCCGAAAGCGAACGTTATTTTTTTTTTATCTTTGTTTCGTGGTTTAAATAAAATTACAAATAAAAAAAATAAATAAAACTCAGTACGCTAACCAAGGATGGTGTCGTAACGACTCTTTGGATCTATCACCGTAATCGTAAGTGACTTCATCGCCTTCTTTTATTTCATCTCTGGCTATCAATACTAAACGTGGCCTATTGTCGACCGGTATCGTCCTGGTTATCAAGTTGCCGTTCCTGGAATGGTTCACCAGACGACCCAGTCTCCCCGATTCGGCAGTGGCGTCCACACTGTAAACAACCAATCACAATATTAATCCCCAAACGACTCCGTTCTATTGCAGTTTAGCCGCAATTTCCGTGATTACCAATCCGAAAAGTGGTTTGAATGCTGCATCTAAGACTCAAAACAGTTACAAAAAGCAATTTAATTCATTACTTGCGCTCCTTATTAAATCCATCGTAGCCAGAGAAGTTGTAAATGTTTTTTTTTATTAGAAATTGTGGCCTTAATAATAAGTTTGCGCTCAATAAAAATAAAAATGAGTTAAGTACAAATAGAATTCGATTACTTTGAAGTGTTTGAATGGTAGTATCGTAATTTACCGATCTACCGAATGCAACAAACGACACAATAAACGTTTTTGTTAACGTAAAAAAAGAATTTTAAATAATTTTTATGATTAAAAACGCACCAATACTGTTGGTCGTTATGTTTGAAATAATACATGTAGCACCCCGCGTTCTTGTCTTCCGCATATTCGATCTCTCTCTGTCTCGCTTCGTGAATATCGATCAAATCACCGCTGTATTCCACAACGAAATCGCCTTTGTTGAAAGGTTTACACGCGACGACGCCACGCCCTTTCTCTTCGAAAATTTTCACCTATAAAAATAATAAAAGTTAATTTTATTATAAACATATAAAATGAAAAATACTTCTAATCCTTCTTCTATTTCGTTTCTGAGCAATTGTTCTAAAGAACGTTGTTTCTCCTCCAGTACAGTCTTTTTCGTTTTCCTAACCGATCTCCGGACTGGAAAATAATGTGTGAGTTTGTGGGTGAGTTTGTGGTTGAGATTGTCGCTGATCGACTTCGGGTCTTGATTAGATTGGAATTTGATCAACCTAGAAAACAACAAAAAAAAATAAATTTTTTGTCTACTTCTGCAGATATATTTAGGAACCACTGCTGCAATTGCGAACGGAATCCAGTGATAAAATCAATTTTTTTAAAGAAACCTGTTTTATCGACATTGACCAATAATAACGCAATACCTCGCTTAGTAATTTTTTTTTTGTTAGGAGTTGCCCCACATAGAAAACAAGCCCAATAACAGCCACAAAACTAAATTTTAATATTAAATTCGTTTCAGAAGAGTAAAATGCTGCAACCCGACCGTAATTTTGATTTTAATCTTATTACGCGTCCTAACTTTTTCTTAAATCTTTATGTCTATTCCTGCTCTTCAAACAACTTTCTTTGATCTACTGTTGTAATTGCGAATAGCATCCAGTGCTGACGTCAAAAATTTCTAAAGAAAACTGTTTTATCGACATTGACAAATAATGACAATTAACCTTTCAGTTCCTGTTTTATTGCGGGTGGATGAGTTGTTATCTGAAACGCAACATCACTTTCAAGGGTAGAATTCGGAAGAACTTTTAGAATTATGGCGCCATCTAACCATTTTTGGTCCAACCATAAGTTCAGAAAGTTTATTACCGTCAAGATGAATTTAATTGTAAAATTAAATTAGTCATTAGTGCTCTGCCTGCCCAGTTTTCAATCCTGCACTAATTTCTTTTATCAAGTAACCGACTGTTAAACACCAAAAACCCCAACTTTCAAAAAAATTAGTTTCAGTACTGAAAACTCCAATTTTTGTCGAACCTTTTTTTAGCTTTAGGTGGTGTCTTTCTTCCTGCCGCTTTGCGAGCTACGTCAGCGCACAATTCGATCCTATGCGACGGCGACCTGTCTTTAAACGCCGTCCGTGTCCGGGTAACGTCGGGCGTCTTGGGACCGTCCATCAATGTCGCGACTGTCAAAAAACAAAAGCAATATTAGTTTTTGTAAATTTCAATCAAGCGAAAATGTCAAAATTTAAAATTTTTTAGACCGTACGTCCGTTACAACGGTCTCAAAACACGACGATGCCATGAACGAAACCGGTCAAGAACTCGCTAGCAACAACGACATCATTGTGAAGTATCTCAACGAACTAAAACGACAACGAAAAGAAATGAATTTTCTAATCGAAGGGCAAGAATTAGAAAAGAGTCGCATCCAGAACGATATCGAGAAATTAACTTTCAAACTGTCTTTGGTGGGCGAAATGTTTAATTGCAGATAACTATTGCGAATTTTAACTAAAATTACAAATTGGGCGTAATACTATTTTTGCGTTTGTTTTTATTTTAAGTTACTGAAGAGTTTGGCGCAAAGATTGAAAGCAAGAGAGGGTTACGACCGCACCATTAGAGATATCGAAGAAAAATATTGCGTCCTAGTTATGGAATCGGGGAAGTTGCTCTTCAATATCGCCCAAGAGGCCAACAAGTTGGAGGAAGTTATGGATAAAAAAATTGGAACTCAGCACCAGGATATCAACGAGAAACTGTCAGATGAAGAATCGGTCTCAAAAACTGAATTAACTTCAGATCCGCCCCCTGCCGAACCCGTCCTCGAACGGTCAGCGCCCCTTTTTGCCAACAATAAACATTAGTTTTTTTTTTTTTAAATAAATTCATTCAAATTTTGTGACGTTTTAGAAAATCGGAATCATCAAGCAGTAGCGTCTTGTCTTTGACGCAAAACGCCAATTCTTCAGTTTCTACAGGATCACCCAAACCACTCGAGTACGATTTTGAAAATGCTTCTACTGAAAATTTAGAAACTGAAATAATTTTGCAACCTTCAGAAACCCCTCATCATCCCCTAATCGAAGTACCAGAAACTTACAAAAAGCGTGATACGATCCAGGAGTTTCTTCGGGACGATAAAAAACTTCCCACCGATAACGAGGAAGAAATCAAAATTTACGCAGAAGCATACCAAAGACAACACAGCGCTCCCCAACCTCAACCGCGTAACAGTCAACGAAAACCGCGTCGATCAGTTGCGGCACTCGCCATTCGAGACGTTACAGAACTTAAAAAACCAGCACAAGATAATTTACCTTCTCCGCGTCCTTCGGGGACCTGGTAACCTAAATTGATCATGAGTGGACTCGAAGTTTTTACGGTGTTTTCGATCAAATCAACAGTCTGCAAAATAACCAATTAATAAAAAGCAGGAAAATTTCGATTACCGACCTGGTAATAAGCGGCGATTTCGGATTCGGATACGAGAAGTTTCCCGTTGAGCGCGAGATTTTCGGCACGCCGTTTCGGGTTAGGAGAACAGCAATCGTCGTTGCGAGCACATGGCATTATCGGACGAACCCTCCGACCTACGACAAAACATAAGAATTATAACCGCAAAAAAATTAAGGGAAAGTTTTAATACTCGAAATTTCAAGCAATAACAACGAAAAACACATGGACAAAATTTTGAGGTTATGTCACAATCTCGTTATTATTTCATTGATTATCCAATAAAATTGTTAATAATTACACGAATATTAATTTACAAAAACACTTATGGTTGTTATTAACAGTTATAATTGTATTTGTTGAGAATAATAAACAAAAATTGCTGCGATCACGTCCTTTGTTTATCAGTGGATTTAAACAAAGATGGCCGCAAAATAAACAACCGAAACTATTTTTAATTTATGAAATTGGACGTTTTACATCGATTTTCGTGGTTATATTGAATGGCGAAATATAAACGCGTTTACCTTTAACCATTTTTCGAATATTCCAAAAATCGGGACTACTCACAAACACGAGGATGTTACGTTAATTTTCGCACTCACACCTTGAAGTACCAACATCAACTAAGGTCTCTGCAGGGCGCGATTTCTTGACTACGAAGCAACTTTTACATCGCTTTGTATCATTTTCTGTCGGACACAAGTTGTGATGTGATTGCCCCAAAACGAAAACTGTTCTGAAGTTACTCCAGCAAGGGTTGTGATCGTCGCGTGATTGGTCGTGACGAGTCACGTGGTTCCAATGAGAAATGGCGCTAAATTCAAATTCTGTGATGCTAAATGATGTTCACTGCGTTCATTTTATTGTACAACTTGTAGCGGGAATCTGGAAAGGTTGCAAAATTGCATTTTTTCAATCATTAACCATATATTACTACATTAAGAAATTACAGTATGAAAATAAAGAGTAAAACAGCTGTTACAGATTAGATGGAGAGTGGTAAATTAATTTACATTAAACACAGCGGTTCTAAACTACTTGTGTAAGAGAAGAAAAGCGATAATACTCAATTTAGTCCTTCTAAATTACGATTCCTAATTTGCGTTCGTTAAAAGTAACTAATTTCTGTAAAAAAAACGTAAGGTTTAATCAAACATAATCATGGCCCTTCCCACCGATTAGAAAAATATAATCTCATAAATAAACTACGTGACTAGTCGCGCGGTTCGGGTTCGAACCGCTGCTCTGTTGATGGAATGTTTCTTGTGATTCCAACACTGAATCGCGCGACACTTTATTTTTTCTTTACAGCAAGCAAAACTTTTTAGTTCTTCTAAATGCTTTCGGCAGTATTTCCCTTGACTAACATCATTTAAAAGAACTAAATAAACATATCACCAATAGCAGAACGTTGCTCGAACATTTTCAAGCTAAATTGTGGACGTGAGTTGTTCCCGCCAACGTTCCACATAAATTATTCAAGAAGTAAACAAATTATAATCTACATTCAAGTATAACAAGACTTAAGTACAACTTTAGTAAAGATGGCTTATTATATAGATTAACAACTTACAGAATAAGGTTCTTAGTATATGCATTTACTCAGCAACAAACACTTACAGGGCAGGGGGGGCTGAAATCGAAGAAATGTTGATTGTTTCCGGGTGCATCTAAATGTTTAAAAAGCTGATTCTAAAATTAATAATTGCACAACGTTTAGTGGTTCCGCAATCTAATTGTGCGTTTCTGCTTAGACGATGAAAAATCAACATTTCTCTGTGAAAATTCAAAATCACAAAATAATTAAATTAAATTTAAAAAAAAAAACAAATGAAGGTCATACACATCAACGAAATAATATATTCCACTAATAATCAATTTTTCTAAAAACACAAACAGAAAACTGGATTCAATTAGTAATCCATTTTCGCAGACGAGACTTGTTTATTCGATAAACTCGATCGAACCAGAAAATGGGTGGCGCGCAAAAGGGTGAAATTATAGCTTGTAGAATTTGCCGTTAAGGTAAATTTTGTTGGAATACTGTGAGGGGGAGAGGGGGAGGGAATGATAATTTAGCCGCTCTTGAACAGTAATATCGCCACTTGGCCCAGGTAAAAGTATATGAAGTGGCGGGTCTCGTGGGTGACGTACGACCCGAAGTTCCGTCCAACGATGCAATGCCACGTTGGATTGTATTTCTTGTCGAACTCTTTCTTGATATAAGCGGCGATATCCTGCGAACAAAACAAGCATAAGTATCGACGACACGAAACTAACCCACAAGTCGTCCAAATTTTTTTTTTTCTAAGAGTATAAAATCAAATTTGATAACGTATTAGAAATCTGCGAGATTCGATCGAATAGCGGCCCCGAATAGCGATGGCAGAACGCGTTTAAGTTAAGGCGGGAGATGACGCTACTGAATGCAAAGTGCTGCCTCTAGTGGATTACATGCGAACCACCCATGTGGTGAAACTTCGAACTCAACTACAGGAAATTTGTGGGTAACGACGTAAACGTCCTTGGATACACCCCATTCGCTCAATATGGATGAGTTGCAAGTTCGCGCAATGTTAACAGAATGCAAAAAACGTAAACAGCAATTAATACAAGCTGCTCTGGTTTCTGTTCCAGTTGTTAAAATTTTCAAAATAAAATTGAATCGTAGTGAAGTTAGAAACCAAGCGACCTTGAAAACAGCGGCGCCATCTAGACTTCTTGTACCAGAAGTAAACATTTCGGAACTGCCACTGCGCCAGTTACGTATCGTTTTGGAACGTTAATTTACAATGCTTCAAAGGTATAACTAAATATCAAATAATTTGTTAGAAATTCCTCAACTAACAAATTTTATTTGTTTGGTGATTTCCGCGCTGCAAAGTTGGCAACACTTGTACTATGCTTAATTGATGACTTCATCGTCCTTACACAAATGTAGTCAGGTATCTTTTTCTAAGAGTAAAGCGTAGAAAATTCTATTGAAATCGTGGAATATGGCATGGAGCACTTGATTAAACATCTCCTTGTGCCGGTTTTACGGCTAATCACGCTTTAAAAGTGGTAAATTAGTTCCAGTTTCGTATCGCTTGGAGATTATTTCTACTGTATAAACAATTTTGAGTGTTAATTAACAAAGGTTCAAACTCAAATAGCAAAAGAATTGTTAGAAATTGGTTGAATGGAAAAATATTGTTTTGGGGATTTTGTGTTTTGATGTTGGTGACACTTTCTTAAAGTTTCTAGATCGCTAGAGGCGCGTGACTAAAACTAATCCTCATTAAATAATGAAACTGGGGAAATACAGAGAATTATTGAGGGAATTTCCGGTTGAGGAGTAAGAAAAAGTCTCCTGTTTGGGGTTGTTCATGTTACCTTCTCAATGTTATACTTCTCGATGGCTTGTGTGGCACAATCGACTGCATCCTGCTGCATGTCTTCACCCATGTCCGCATTCTTGATGACTGCTTTACGGTCGGTCATCTTGTCTCTGTTCTGGTTACTGGACCTGAAACGGGGGGCGCTATTAGCAGGATGTGATCATAAGGGGGGCCTCCGCCCGTCCACCAGAGACCTTCGTTTGGTCCCCGTCAAGTCTTTGATGCGAACGGAGGCACGGGCCACCATTTCAGCCATAACAACCAATTAACTGGCACAACCATGCTCTAGTTTTATCGATATTAAGCAATCATCGGTATTTGACAAATCGCGACATGCGAACCCATCAATCGGCCCCCACGACAACCATTAAATGAACAGGACCGGACCGGGCGGCCCCGTCTCCCAAGTACTTACGTGAAATTTACAACAAATCACCGGTTTTTTTCGTGAAATCTGCCAAACTTTCACGCTGTCGAAATTTTTTCTTGTTGATCGGACGATTTTCAACTTTTTGACTACCTTTTGCTTCGCGGATAATGCCAAAAATACCGACGTTCTCATTGGTCGAAATCTAGAAACTTCTGGCAGAGGTTTCTGGCAAAATTACGTTGATTGGTCGTGGCAAGGCCGAGACCAGTGGCGTACCACCACCGATGATTTTTAAGGGTCGACACCCCGAAATTGCAAGCCAACATGCAAATTAACCTCCCCCCTCAAACCCGCAGCCATCAACAAATCATGCGATTGATTTAAAAATTCAACTATTACCAATTGATTGTTAATTTAATGTTGTCTGAAAATGACGCTTTAACAGTACTGCTCATTCGATTGGGACGTTAGCTAAAAAAGCAACAAAAATCAACTTGTCGTGTGATCACTCGTGAAATCAGAATGACAATGTTCACAATGCTGATGATTCGATACTGTTAGCATGCATTTGCGTCGAAATCACAATCAAACGACTTACTTGCTTGATTAGCGAATTTTCCGGCCCAAATCGACGCAATTACCACGCGGCTACCACTAACATTCCATTTGGACCCACTGAACCCCGAGACACGGATACTTTATTAATTCCGACGATCGATAACGCGCTATGGCGCAACCCCGACGCACGCCGATTTCAAACGTGCCGCCAAAAAACGCGCGAGCCGCCACTGCAAAAAACAAAAATATCGCAAACCAACAAGATTTTTTTTAAATCGGTCAATATTGAACCGAAATTCGAATTTTGCGATCAATCACCAACCAAGTTTAGCGGTTTCCACTAAAACTTGAATTTGCCACCTAAATTACCGGCAGAGCTTCATTGATTACAAAAATTTTTGAATTTAGCGGCTAAACTACCGATCGAATTTCTTGCATAAGCCCGACATCTTGAATTTGCCGGCGAGTTTTGCGGATTCAAGCAAAATTTGAATTTAGCGGCAAAAATTACCGACCGAGCTTAGGGGCGGCCATTCATTTTCGAATCTGTCACTTTCAAAAAATGGAAGAGAGAAACGAAAATGCTCTGGAAATCGTCGAGGCGGGTCGCAGTGACGAAAATTGGACGAAATTGAACGCGGAAATCGCCAAAGGGATGCAACAGCAACTCGAAGAACTCCAGCTGCTCTATCATAAAGTGATGGAAATGCGACTGGAAACTGCAACGATCACGTTGGAGGCGTTCAAGGTGCACAACCAATTGAAAATTTCCGAGGAACTGGTGGAACAACTGAAAATCGATAGAAATGTCGAACTTTTGTGATTTAAATTGTTTTTTGCTAAAGAATAAAAATAAATTGAAATTAAAACCCCGGTATTTTAAAATCGCAGCCACCTATTATCGATTGACTGTACTAATAACGTCACAGCTACACTTGTTTCCAACTCTTGATATGACGGGGTTGGTAAAACAGCTTTCTGTTATTTTATCTAGTAATACTGCCACCTACTACAGCTACATTTGTTTGTAGTCCTTATATGACAAATTTGATTAAGCAAATTTAAAAACGTGGCATAATTGTAAAAATACCTAAAAATGCTGCCAACTTATGTTGATGGGACGTACTTATGACGTCACAACTATACTTGCTTCTGCCCTCATAAGACAAGATTGGTATAACAGGTTTCTGTAGGTATTCAAATGCTTCCTGATAGGTTTTTTAGTCAATTTTCGCCTTGGAGTCTCGCAACTTCAGGAGTATTTGCTATCTCCTCACATTGCTTCCTCCAGAGATATTTCTCGCTAATTCTGAAAAACAACATGGAGGTTAAAATATTGATTGGTTCGGTAATATTGCAATAATCGTTTTTATTCACAAAAAAAGTACAAAAAAAATAAAATAAAAATCGCACCTAAATGGAATGTTTTGTTCCGACGTAAATACGTTACGGCACTGCGAATGATTAAGTAAATATTAGTGGATTTAGCTGGTATCACATAATGAACTTAGTCTAATTAAACAAACCAACAGACAGATTATCAAACGCAATTGTTCCGTCCAAAAATAACCTACCAATAAATTTCTTTCTCCTCACATAGTTAATACTTGATGAATTTATCACAGAACAATTAGCAAAATTTCTAAAGATTCGAAACTTCTTCCGGACTACAACTGCGTCCGGTTTTGGCAACTTTAGGAGTGCCGGCGACTTTCAGAGAACTCCGTCCGAACGTCGCCCGATTAATACCATCCTTGTCCCTACGATTAAGACTTTCGATAATATTCTTAACAATTGAACTCGAAGTCGATGGATTATTTCGATCTTGTTCTTTTATTGCGGGACGTCGTTGTAATATTGGAGTGCGTTTAGGGACGTCTAACAAATCAGAATCGCGAGTGTAACGTCGCCTGATTAAAACAGGCGGTTCATTTTTGAAAATATTCTTGCTAATACTAAAACTAGAGGGCTTCGCCCCCGAACACGACGGTGTCTGTCGCATTAAAGTCGACGACACCACGTCCGGAATTTGCGTTTTCTTTTGTACTATCGAATTATTAACAAATTTCTGTGTAACAGTCGAAGGATTCGAACAATTTTTCAAACTCATACTATGCAAACTCAAATTGGAAATTTTCGGAACTTCCGCTTTAGTTCTATTGCTACTTCCCGAATTCTCTTCGATTTCCTGACGCGAAAAACGATTCCTAGTGAAATTCTTGGGAACTTTTCTCAAATGCACGTTAAATTTGTTATCTTTATTGTTATTATCCAAAACGTTTTTCTTACAAGTCGCTCCCAATTTTTCGATCGCGATCGATTTCTCACCCGAACCGGCGTAAGCGCAATCGTTTTTCAAAAAATCAATATTCTCGTAATTGGGGGAATCCCGAATTTTGGCGGGTTCCTGTCCGAATTTCAAATTACTACCGTCGGTGTTATCGCAACTTTTCGGATTTTCGTTTTTGTTCGAAATCGAATCGTTGCTCGAAACTTTAATTATGGGTTTGGGGGCGTTGTTGAGAAGGTTTTCGGCGCTCGAAACTTTGATGATAGGTTTGAGCGGTTCGGCTGATGCCATTTTGCCTTCTCGGATCGGTTCCAGGGCCGGACTGCGATGACCCGACGGAATGCCTTCGGGTGTTGTGCTACCTGACGAACTCGGACTGATGCCCCGGTAGTGTTGGATGTCGAAAAGGAGATCGGGGGGCAAAGCCATGCCCACCGATAAGTGCATGGAGAGGGACTCCAGCCACACCTCCATGACCTCAAAGGGAGGCCTGAAGCACAAAAAGTGCAACACTTTAATACCGTCGTCACATCGCCGTCATTCTTGTACAGTCGGATTAGTAAGGAAAAAATTTAAATGTAGCCTGGAAGCCGATAAAGTAGAATTCTATTGGGTCTAATTATTTATCAAGGGCTTATTGAGGACTATATAAAAAACTGCTTTAACACGTATCAAGTGTTGTTAACTTTTGTCTTCGCAGCCAATACAAAGATCATAAAGAGGAGTGTCTTTTAGTAGTTATCAAAATCGCAAATTTTCCATATTAACAAAGTTGGTAAAACAGAAATCTGTTTCTTAAAAACCGCCACATACGAGTTATAAGGGCATCTAATGACATAATCGCTTGCCTATAATTGAAAAAGGTATCAAATCAATTCTGAATCAAGTCAATTTGACTAAACTTAAGTTTCAACGGAGCGACACCAATAAAACAGAATTCCACTATTACTAAAGCATGGATAAAAGGAAGGAAAACTGTTGAACTAAACTAATTTTAGACCTGATTTAATAAATTTGACAATTATACTTTGGTGGAACCGTGTCGATAAAGTAGAGTTCTAATTCCAAAAAAGTAAAAGAATAAAAAACTTGACAGGTTTTTTTTTTAATAACGCAGGGGTAATCGGGTGTTTGCCGTGGTTATTGCAGATTCTCTGCTGCAGAACCCCCATTTCTCACCTTTGGTCCGGATTGAGATCCGTGCACAGGAACGCAACTTTGTAGAAAGCTTCCGGACACGAAGCGCAGAATTTCTCCTTAAACGTCATTTGATTCAAGCCGAAATCGTTGCTTCGCGGCAAAAAATCCGGATCCGCCAGCACCCTGCCGATTATCTAAACAAAAATGACCGAATTACAGAAACCTGTAATTTCGTCGAAAAAATTACCTCGCACATGATGATACCGAAACTGAAAATATCGACTTTTTCGTCGTATTTGTTGCCTTTCATCATTTCGGGCGCCATCCAATAAGGATTTCCGACCACGGTGTATCTTTTTTTTCTCTCTTGTCGTTTGGGACCTTTTGGACTGACACGTCGCGCGCTGTTGGTGGTATGCGAAACGATACGTGCTAGTCCGAAATCGGCCACAATAACAGTCTTGTCGTCTCTGACCAAACAATTGTGAGAATTGAGATCTCTGTGGATGATGTTCATGGAATGTAGATAAGCCATGCCCGATGCGATATCTTTGGCGAACGAAACGCGTTGTTCCCACGGTAAAGGTTGGGCGGTGTCGTGGATTAATTCAGTTAAAGTTCCCCCCGAAATGTATTCCGTTACTAAATGTAAACGACGTTCTTTATATAAAACGCCGATGAATCTCAGAACGTTGTTGTGATGGAGACTCCTCAATACCGCGACTTCTTTGAGAAAATTCTTTTGCGCCTCTTCGTCCACGCGATAGAGTTCTTTCAATACCATAACTTCGGCAGTGTCGCGTGTTGTAACTTTATAAACTTGACCGAAGAAACCCTGACCCAAAAGTTCACCTTTGACGAGATCAGATGCCCTGAATACCCGTTGAGCTGGTCGCGGTTCCAGAAACGAATAGGCCCTCGACAGTTCCAGACAACGTTTCGAATTTGGCGCCCTACAACGATACGTTCAGAGAATCTGCAAGGATAGCCGATTGTGGCCAAATTTGACAAAAAGTTCATCAAAATACCAAAGAATTGTAATAGTTTCTTGAAATTTGTTAAAAAAAGTCAAATTTGTCCCTTTCATTGTCAAATTACTCATCCAACAGCCGACTCATCGAAGAACTCCTCTCTTTATCCAGCGATTGTTTGTTCTCCGACAGATGGTTCTTCCTCCTCAACTGTCTGGACCTAGTACCGCTCATGTATCCTTCATCTCTTCTTTTGAACAATCTTTCTTTATTTTCACCCCTTCCCGTCGTTTTTGTTGTCGGTCTCATCCCCATCGTATCGTTCGTTAGATCGTTGTTGCTTTTGGCCGTGTCGCTTCGTACCGAACCGGTCGATCCGAAATTTGTTTGTTCGTTGGGAACATTGAGACTGACGTTTGTCGGAATGTTGGTATCGCTGCAAGTGGTTGTTAACGGTAACGTAGCCAGAGGTACGGCGAGAAGTTTCGGTACGTTCCTGAGGACAGCTTCGGGATCATGTTCGATCGTCAACTTTTCGTGTGAAAGACAGAGAGAGGGAAGAAAAAAAACAAAAATTTGAAAAAGAAAAAAAAACAACGAAGCGTTTGTTCTACCTGTAGTACGGTATCGGAGTATCGTAAGAGATTCTCGACGTTTTCAATTGCGGCGTCTTTGACTGGCGTACCGTTGATTTCCAAGATTTTGTCTCCAATGTGCAAAGACATCAAGTCGTCGTTCATGTCAAGTCTAAATCAAGAAAATTATGTTAGAAAAAAATTATTACGAGAGATCAATTGAAATCTACAACTTTTTTAAATTAATTTTTTTAGTTGCAAGTAAATGGTTTGAATGCTCATTTTAGCCCAAAAGTAATTAATTCAAAACTTGGTCAGTATTATTATTATTTAACGGTTTAACGTGATTAATGGTCATTTGAAATACTCTGAAATTCAATGGAACAAACACCTCTACCTCTACACTACAAAAAGCAAAAATGGTTTGAATGCACGAATGAATAAAAAAATTACCAATATTAATATTTTATTTAGTTCATTATTATTACTAATTAAGCTGGCTGACATCTTGTACTCTCTAATTGAGTCATGAACCCCACAACTCGTTATTAAAATAAGGAAAAATGGTTTGAATGCTTAACTTTAGTACTACGGAAATCATTTCTTAATGAGAAATTTGTTTCTTATCACTATTTAACAATTTTAAATGATTAACTGCTGTCCTTTTATTTTCTCAAAATTAATAGGGCAAAAACCCAATTTTTAAACTACGAAAATAAATGGCTTGAATGCGCATTTTTGCATTAAATTAAAAATTACGTTCAAAATTATAATTACATTAACCATTAAAAGCTCAAACATGTAACATGTTACTAAATACAATCATACACAATGTTAATTTCTGTGTTTTTGAAATACTGAGTGTTTTGAATGTGCAATTTCCTTCTAAAAATCTTCAGCATTAAATTTGATTTTTTTTTTTAATTATTGGCGCAACATATAAACACTTCCAAGTATGTTGAGGTGTTCCAACACCTATTTTAATAAAGATACGTTCTCAATTTCAAAAAAATGGTTTGAATGCGCATTTTTAAAAATATCAAGTTTATTTGTTGACGAAAAATTTGCTTATTATTATCACTATTTAATAATTTTAAATGATTAACTGTTGTCCTTATATTTTCTACAAACTAATAACAAAAATATCTCTAATTTTTGAACTACTAGCAATAAATGGTTTGAATGCACCCTTCAATTTAAAAATTATAATTATTCAAATTTGAACGCAACGATGAAAATGACTGACTAATAAGGATAACAGGAGCGTTTTCTACTTTCGGATCGAGTCTTAAACCTCATCAAATAAGTATCAAACCATAGGGAAAATGGTTTGAATGTGCAATTTTAATGTGATAGTCGTCATTTATCCCTTTTCAATAATTTATAAAAAATTTGAACATTATAAATGCTTTCCAAAACAATTTCCAGTACCAAAACTTCCTGTTGGAGAAAAAAGTGGTTTGAATGCAAATTTTTAGCGGTATCAAGTTTATTTCTTGATGAAAAATTTGGATATTACTATCACTATTTAATAATTTTAAATGATTAACTGTTGTCCTTATATTTTCTACAAACTAATAACGAAAATATCTCTAACTTTTAAACTACTAGCAATAAATGGTTTGAATGCACCCTTCAATTTAAAAATTATAATTATTCAAATTTGAACGCAACGATGAAAATGACTGACTAATAAGAACAAAAGGAGCGTTTTCTACTTTCGAATCGAGTCGTAAACTACATCAAATAAGTATCAAACCACAGGTCAAATGGTTTGAATGTACAATTATAATGTGATAGTCGTCATTTATCCCTTCTCAATAATTTATAAAAAAATTTGAACATTATAAATGCTTTCCAAAACAATTGCCAGTACCAAAACTTCCTGTTGGAGAAAAAAGTGGTTTGAATGCCAATTTTTAGAGGTATCAAGTTTATTTCTTGATGAAAAATTTGGATATTAGTATCACTATTTAATAATTTTAAATGATTAACTGTTGTCCTTATATTCTCTTCAAACTAATAACAAAAATATCTCTAACTTCTAAACTACTAGCAATAAATGGTTTGAATGCACGCTTCAATTTAAAAATTATAATTATTCAAATTTGAACGCAACGATGAAAATGACTGACTAATAAGAACAACAGGAGCGTGTTCTACTTTCGAATCAAGTCGTAAACTACATCAAATAAGTATCAAACCACAAGAAAAATGGTTTGAATGTGCAATTTTAATGTGATAGTCGTCATTTCTCCCTTTTCAATAATTTATAAGAAATTTTGAACATTACAAATGCTTTCCAAAACAATTGCCAGTACCAAAATCTCCTGTTGGAGAAAAAAGTGGCTTGAATGTGCAACTACACAAAACGAATTAAATTTATTTCTTCCTTTATGTTAATTATTTAAAATGTACGTCTATGAAAGTGAGTCAAGTATTAATATGGCATCACGTGACAGATGGCGCCACTACTACGTGACGTCATAACTACGGTTAAACCAACGATACGTACCTATGGGGCGGCAGGAAATAGCAGCACGTGTTAAAAGCAGTTGTTAGAAAAGCAAAAGCCAACTGGATGAGTTTCCCTTGTACACGCCACAGCATCCTGTTGATTAGCAAAAAGTTAAGTTAAATCGGGTCCCCCTTGACCGCGACGACTCAAAATGGCCGCAGCAAAAAAATTGTTTTTCTTTCAACAAAAACCACGGCCATTTTGCGTGATTATCCTGAGCAACGTCGCTTCACTCACTCGGAAATCGTGAAACATGTACTGTCGGCGGCACGAACCGAATCTTTCGACAACTTAATCCCTTTCTGTCCGCCCGGTATTTCAACTAAACGAATCGAATGAGGTTTTCGAATAAACGGACATTTTGCCGTCCTCTGCAACGGTTGCATTTGTCTCTTGTAGCATTGTCCGCTACAAAATTATTATTTAAAAAAAAGAAAAAAAATTAAATTGATTTTACCAGTAGAGTTTAGAACGTTCAACTAAAGCGTAAGAATCTCCATCTCCAATAAAAGCTCCACAAGAACCGCAACAGAAACATTCAGGATGAAATTTGTGTTCGCCGGCCACCATTACGGGTCCCGTTATAATTTGGCTGCATTGTTGACAGGACTCGCCGTATCTCGCCCAATAATCGTCTTTGCAGAATAAAAGACCGTCTTTTTCGAAATACCAATTCGAAAGAGCTGCGTCGCAAGCCGAACATCTACAAATAGTTAACTTAAAATTATTGACGATTTCACGTGTTATTGTTACCGGAAACATTCCATGTGCCATTCTTGATTGAGAGCGGAAATTACGTCTTCTTCATCAAGAATATTCAAGCAACCGGCACAGAAGTTGTCAGACGGTTCGACTTCATCTAAAACGAAAATTTTTTAGAAACTTTTTTAGATTCTTAAACCATATCTGACTAAAACCGAAGATTCTTCGAGTAATTGAAGCAATTAATCGCAGATTTTTGCTTCGCATTTCCTGGAAATGTCACCCACGCACTTAAGGGGGCGAAACTTGACGGCATTTGAGATTTTCGGTTTTTTTCGATGGGGTTCTTTGGAATTGAGAAAACTCGACGATTTTTGGCCGTTTTCATTAAATACTCACCGTTTTCCGATGGTTCTTGCATGGTTTGTTTTGTTCTTTGACAGTTCAAGAGTTGTCCATCATGGCTGCCGCTACTATAAACGTCAAATTTCCACCAATGAAAAGCAGTGATTGCAACCAATAGGAGTGCGGGACAGGACAGGAATCGCCATCAATGACCTACGACTTTTTACCAACACCAAATTTTGGATATTAGAAAAAAATATCCTGACGAAATTAGTTTTGAATCGTTTATTGAACGAACAATTTGCATAAGTATATCAGGTTACCAAAACATAACTTGGTTACAAAAAAATTCTATCAAACGTGCCCTTAATAATAAATTGTGCTAATAAAAACACAGTAGTATCTCGAGTATTAATCCCTTCCGATACGCCCTACACGAGTATATAAGATTTGTGCTTAGAATAGTATTGAGCAACGAAGTCTAGAGATTTCCGTGACATCGATAGTGTCGAGGAGAGGGGTCCGTTCGAGAAAAAGACAAACAGGAAGTACAATCTTATTAAGGCATATCCGGCACGAGTTCGTCTGAAACCGATCCGCTCAGGTACTCGACCCAGTCCGGCGACAATGGGTAAATGCGGACGGTGACGACCCGCAGTCTCTCAACATAAACACAGCCTTCGAAATTCATCCACGTGACCACGGGTCGTTCGTTCAGAACCGTGCCGATGATTCACGACCAACGACGAGTTCGAGCCGAATCCCTTCACCTCCCCACCCCAAAAACAACAACCAATCGTTTCGCGGCGTTGGTCCAAAAAGATTCCTAATTTACCGACGACAACTGTTCCCATGGTTACTGGAGGCGGAAAGATCGGCCCTAACCGGAACTGCAATAGTCCACATCAATTGACTCAACTAACATGCATTTTATATAGATGATATATAGTTTTACCACATTGATTATGTACAATAGGTAAGGATATGCATGCGGATTAGTTTAAAGGCGACGCCATTTTGAAGATGGCGCTGCAAAACGAGAAAAATCACAAAAAGGAGCCACAAGAATAGCCAACAATTGTTAGTTGACCATTTTCGCGGACCGTTCTACCAAAGAGGAGAAATCTTAATTTTGTACCATTATATATAATGCGTATATAGATTATATGTGTGTAAGATTTCTACTTTTTGGTGGTACCTAGACGTGGATTTGTCTGATTAATAGTTTAGTTGGATCAAAAATTGGCGAAAAAGCCACGTCTTAGCTACATGGGGTCGTGCACTATCTACAGGGTGTTTAACGAAATTGATGCGTGCATGCCAGATAATTGGTGGATTGATTCCAATTTCCCCATGAAAAACGTCGGCTCCGCACTAAAGCGGCAAACCCGGCTCTGCACAGGTTTGTTGCCGCAAAACTAAAGCGTTCATAGCGCGAACAAAATACTCAATGATCAGGGTTGGATCCGGGCGGCGATTTGGGCGGCACGTGAATTTTCTCCTTCAACATGTTGAATTTCGTTTGCATCATCTTCAATTGAAATTGCAACGACGTACTCAGTTGTTTCTGTAAATCTTGCACTTCCATCAGTTCTTTACGCAAATTCTGATAGTTCGATTTCACTTCATTAACCGACCTCAATAAATTGTTTACTTCGATTTTGGCCCCGTCTTCCGAAAAAATTTCGTTCTCAATATTACCCACTTGAAACGCCAAATCGTCGAGTCTCTCGTCGGTCTTTTTCATCTAAAAAATTTGATTAAAAAGCGACATAACCTCAAATTTTTGACGGGTCCAGAAACCGCAACCAAAATTTGAAATGTCAACCCTATAGTCACCTTTTCTTCGATGTTTTCAACGACTTTCTCCATCGTCATTACTTGAAAATAGCTAAAAACGCGATAAAACTTTTAAAATTCGACGCGAATCGATAATTCGCATTTTCTTTGACAGATAAGTCAAAACAAAACTTGTGGCGCCCTCTGTAACGTAGCGGCGCCAAATTCAAATAATTCAACTTGAAAGTTTCAAGTCCCGGAAAGGTGGGGGTGGGATCCGGGCTGTCGCCGTAGATAAGCGGGTTTTATTCGGGAATGCGCTGGACTGTTAAAAGACGATTTCGAGTTAATTACCTATAAATGTCAGGAAAGTCGGCGAAATGCAATTAAGACATGGTGCCGTCCGGGGGAATAAGAGGGACGAAAAAGTGTGAGAGAGGGATGGTTGATGGAAACTTCGGTTACTATGTAAACTTTTCAGCAGTTTGACAATAACGATGGAAACGTTTAGGTTGGGTCTTAATGGAGCGAAATTGCTGGAGAAAGTTCAAAACAGGAAATGGCTGGCGGCCAATCAACGGTGAAAATGTTTGGAATTTTAGACAAAACGCTGCAATTAAGGGAAAAAGACCCGGAGACTTTTCCAATTTTCCCAAGGGTTGCGGTGAAGTTGCTTTTCAGTTGTTGCCTGAAATTAGTTTCATTCGACTTTCGATTTTTCCGCATTAGAGTCCTTATATCAGCTTATTAAGTTTTGGTTAAAAACCAGTGGCGTGCGATTTCAAAATTTCTCAAAATTTGATTATTTCCCTAAAATCTTTTAATGATAAAATTCCAAGTTTCTCTCAATTTTTTGGAAAATTTCCACTTTTCATAATTCTCACCGTCTCTCCACTTGGTTAATTTCCATATTTCCGCATTTTGCTTATTTAGCAGAAATCTATTTACGGCTCCTGCCGGTCGACGAAAATATATCCAAGTGAACAACCAAACAGCAACTTCGCGGAAGTTCGTTCTCTTGTTTCGCTTCTGGTCGACGTGCTTGCTGGATTTCAGGGACCTCAAATCGCTGCACAATCCCGTTACAATTAACCTTTTCTTTTGTTTTTTTCTTCTTTTTTAATTCTCGACTCTAGTTAATTAAAATCGGAAAGTTGGGAGTTTTTGCATAGCCAACTGCAATTTCAGGAAGTTGCGCGTCGTATGCAGAAGAGCCTTCAAAAGTTTCCAGTAGTTGGTAAATAAATGGTTTGTGACTGCGACCTGAAATGAGAAAGATGTAAATAAACAGAAAATTGGAATAAAATTAGGGGTTGATCAATAAAAGGTGGAAAATCAAATTACACGTCATTGAAGTAACGCATTACCGAAATGACGATTTTTGAAAATCGCTTAAATTTATTTATCAAAAATAAAATCAATTTTCTGTAATTTCGAGATTGTCAAATGGTTTAACTTCAAAAATTTGACAAAACGAGAATAACGCGTTACCGAAATGACGCTTCGCTTTTCTGATGCGTTACCGAAATGACGATCTGTGATAATTATTTTAATGAAAAAGAATTATTTCTGTATGTTTAAAATATCAAATCACGTAATTCCTGTAATTTGATCGAAAATCGAACTGTAATTTGGCACATTACCGGAATGACGTTTTCCAAAAATTATGTTTATTTACCCAAATTAAATTTGCGTAATTTTTAAATGATTGAAAACGTAATTACTAAAGTTTTGCGAACCACGCTACATTACCGGATTTCAAAGAAAAAAAGTTATTTTGCGTTAAACAAAACTAAAATTGGGTAAACTTTGAGAAATAGAAAACGTGATCTTGTTCGCTAGTCTACAATGTTACATGTTAACGAAACAAACTGTTCGACTAGTAAAAAGACGAAAACTTTAAAGCAACAATGTCGCTGAGTAAACTTTGTTTCGAAAATTCACACTTTAGTATTTATACAGAATATTGTGTGTAGCACAAATTAACACTAGATGAGACTAAACTTAATTTAAGAAGAAAAAAAATTGAAATAAAAAAATTTAACCGTAAAATGCGCGTTACCGGAATGACGTCTAATCGAAGTGATGCATTACCGAAATGACGTTTTATAAAAAAAATTAAAAACTGAATTTTTGTAATTTAGCGAAAGGAGAAACGCAAAAACTGTACCTACATTACCGGAATAGAATTTTATTTTGCAAATCGAGTTATCAAAAAACCTAAAAATTTGGCCCAACTTTACGTTTTCATTACCGGAGATTGTGCAGATACTTTTTCGAAAATTTTGACTGTTGGGTTCTACGAGAATCAAAAATTTCCTTTTACCACCACGTCAGAAAAGTTAATGGGAACAGTCGAAAAACAATTTTTAATAAATTAAAAATTCGGTTAAAAAATAACTTTTTTAGTACCAAAATGAAAATAAATTGAAGAATAAACGAAGAACTTGAGGAATCTTAATCGTATGCGTCCCGGCACGAGTCGACGTGCCGGCTTGCCGACTCAATTTGTAATTGGAGCGTTTACTTAGGTTTACGTGCAAATTAAACCGGCCAAACCCTCGGCCGTCTTGTCTGAATATTCATTTTCGACGGTCTCATCAGATTAAGACGGGAGTTCATTCAGAAGGGGGAGGGGGAGGGGTGTAGCAAAAAGGGGAAGCGTCCCTTGATATTATTCGACCGACCGTTCCGCAGCAGCCAACTTGCCAACGGATACTTGAGGGAAATACTCCTGGTCTTCGGGCTGTATGTCGGTTTGGCTTTATACATATAATAACGCGTTTACGCAGTTTACATGAGGCAAGGAAACGGGACGATCTAAAGGGGAAGGGATAGGCAACGTGGGAGGAACATGGAGTCCCCGAAGACTCGAGTTATCTGCTGGATCGGGGCCGATGGGACGATATTCTGAGGCCAACAAATAAATTGGAACATACAAATAAAGATAAAGTTGTTTCTTTAATAAACAATGTTAACAGAACTCTAACGAAATTATACAGGATATATTATAAAGGGGTTGGAAAAATTTTTTCTTAAAAACTTTAATTCAAATTAAAAAAACAGTTGTTGAAAACTAGCTAAAAGTGAGTTTTAACTAGTTGAAATAAAAAAAATTGTGCAAAAACTAGATTTAACTAGTCATAATCTGAAGGTATGAAACAGGTTAGCGAATATTTTTTGTTGGTTTTTATTTTTGATAACTAGTCAAAACTAGTTTTAACTGATTATAAAAACTTTTATGTCGAATATAAATACTGGAAGAAAATATTTTTGTAGAAAAGCTCAAATTAGAACTAAATTTTTGTTGACTTTCTAGTGTTGAGGGCTGACAATTATTTTTCCAAAAGGATGTTCCTTCTAAACTGATCAATTAAGAGATAGTTTCGAGTAACTAAAATAAAAAAAATTGATGGAACTAAATTTAAGTGGTCATACTCGATTAAATAAATTCGAGAGCGTTTGAAAAGTTTTATTTGTTGAACCACTTCAACTTTGTCTTGACGAGTGTTCTCGATTACTTCAACTAATGCTAGAAATCTGGAAATCAAGAATAAACATATTTTTGACCATCTTTAAGAACTCAAAATTCGATTTATTTTTCATTTTAATTAGTAAACAAAATACTTTGAATTCTTTTGTCAGTTTCAATTAATCTTAACTTGATTCTCTCAAATTATAAAAATTTGGGAAAATTTTTCGAAATTTATATAAACGTATCATTCACAAATCGTCATTCCGGTAACAAATAACTTCGTACACCCGCCATTCCGCTACATCGTAATTTATCAATTTGTCGTTTTTTTAAATGGCAAAAATAAATTCATTTGATATTTTAAATAAATGAAACTTAATTTTTTATCAGTTATAGCTATCACGAAAATTTTTCAGGTTTTCGTCATTCCGGTAATGCGTCATTTTACACTTGACCATTTTTGAAAATTGCAAAAATAACGCCATATAATGTTTTTAATACACTAAACAAATTTTCTGATGAATAAATATAACTATCATTGAACGTCATTTTGGTAATGCTTCTTTTGCATGCTTCTTAACACTTTTAAAAATATTTTTTTCTGTTAAAATTATTTTTAATTTATTGAATTTTTATAATCAATAACACGTCATTGCTTTTGATGCAAAATTAAAAAATAAATACGCTACTTGACAAAACGTCATTCCGGTAACGCATCATTTCGACCAACTGTCATTTTGGTACTACATCGATTTTTTATTTATCGTTACTCCAAATTTCCGAGATTACACGTTTAAATTAAAAATATCACCCTAAATGTTTTTTTCTCTTAATTCAAAAATTCAGCGAGACGTCATTCCGGTAACGCAACATTTTAGAATTCACTTCACCTCACCTTCAGAGATTTTTTAGATTTTGTTAGCATCAATTTACTACGATTTTAAGTCTTTATCTATTTTAATTTGAAACAAAATTTCAATTTTATTTAACAAAAATTTTCAATTTAGAGAAATTCAGAAAAAAATTCCAAAAAAAATGTAATTTTCTTATAGAAGATTTTAAAAATGCATAATAACTTTAAAACAACGTTATCGAATGTTTCTAGAATATATATCGTTTGTATTACAATTTTCTTATAAAGAGTCATTCCGGTAATACATCTCTTGCATGCTTCTTAACACTTTCTTTATATTCTTCTCTTCTAAAATTATCAATAATTCATTAAATTTGGATAATTTATGACACGTCATCTATTTTGCTCTAAAATTTAAAAAAATTACGTCACTTGACGAAACGTCATTCCGGTAACAGGTCATTTCGACTAACTGTCATTTCGATATTTCATTGATTCTTTATTTATTGTTACTCCTAATTTCTGGAATGAAACGTTTATATTTGAAAAATCATCAAAAAATTTTGTTCTTTTAATTCAAAAATTTAGCGATACGTCATTCCGGTAACGCAACATTTTAGAAGTATGTTCACCTCGCATTCAAAGACTTTTTAGATTTAGTTAACATTATGTTACTACTATTTAAAGTCTTTATCTATTTTAATTTGAAACAAACTTTCAATTTCTTTTATCAAAAATTTCCAAATTAGAAAAATCGGAAAAAAATACCCAAAAATTTTAACCTTTTTATAGAAGATTTTAAAAACACATAATGACTTTAAAACAACGTGATCAAATGTTTCTAGAATTTATATCGTTTGTATTACAATTTTTTATGAACAGTCACTCCGGTAATGCATCTCTTGTATGGTTTTTAACATTTTTTTAAATATTTTTTTCCTTTAAAATTATCAATATTTCATTAAATTTGCATAATTTATGACACGTTATCACTTTTGCTGTAAAATTAGAAAAAATTACGTTACTTGACGAAACGTCATTCCGGTAACGTGCCATTTCGACCAACTGTCATTTCGGTAATACGTCAATTTTTTATTTATCGTTACTCCAAATTTCTAAAATGACACGTTTATATTTAACAAATCACCCCTAACGTTTTGTTCTTTTAATTAAAAAATTCAACGAAACGTCATTCCGGTAACGCAACATTTTAGAATTGTCTTCACCTCACTTTCAGAGATTTTTTAGATTTTGTTAGCATCAATTTATTACGATTTCAAGTCTTTATCTATTTTAATTTGAAACAAAATTTCAATTTTACTTATCAAAAATTTCCAATTTAGAGAAATTGGAAAAAAATACCCAAAAATTTTATTTTTTTTATAGAAGATTTTAAAAACGCATAATAACTTTAAAACAACGTGATCAAATGTTTCTGGAATATATATCGTTTGTATTACAATTTTTTTATAAAGAGTCATTCCGGTAATGCATCTATTGAATGCCCTTTAACACTTTTTTTATTTAAATTTTGTACTAAAATTATGAATAATTCAATAAATTTGGATAATTTATGACACTTTATGACTTTTGCTGTAAAATTAGAAAAAATTACCTTACTTGACGAAACGTCATTCCGGTAACGCGTCATTTCGATCAACTGTCCTTTGGGTAATACACAACGATTTTTTATTTGTCGTTACTAAAAATTTCCGGAATGACACGTTTATACTTAAAAAATTACGACAAAGATTTTTTCTTCTAATTCAAAAATTGAGCAAGGCGTTATTCCGGTAACTCAACATTTTAGAATTCTCTTCACCTCACTTTCAGAGATTTTTTAGATTTTGTTAGCATCAATTTACTTTAATTTCAAGTTTTTATCTATTTTAATTTGAAACAAAATTTTAATTTTATTTATCAAAAATTTTCAATTTAGAAAAAATACCCGAAAATTTTATTTTTTTTATAGAAGATTTTAAAATCGCATAATAACTTTAAAACAACGTGATCAAATGTTTCTGGAATATATATCGTTTGTATTACAATTTTTTTTATAAAGAGTCATTCCGGTAATGCATCTATTGAATGCCCTGTAACACTTTTTTTTTTTAATTTGTACTAAAATTATGAATAATTCAATAAATTTGGATAATTTATGACACTTTATGACTTTTGCTGTAAAATTAGAAAAAATTACCTTACTTGACAAAACGTCATTCAGGTAACGCGTCATTTCGACCAACTGTCCTTTCGATAATACACAACGATTTTTTATTTGTCGTTACTAAAAATTTCCGGAATGACACGTTTATACTTAAAAAATGACTACAACGATTTTTTCTTTTAATTAAAAAATTCAGCGAAACGTCATTCCGGTAACGCAACATTTTAGAATTCTCTTCACCTCACTTTCAGAGATTTTTTAGATTTTGTTAGCATCAGTTTACTACAATTTCAAGTTTTTATCTATTTTAATTTGAAGCAAAATTTCAATTTTATTTATCAAAAATTTCCAATTTAAAGAAAATGGAAAAAAATACCCAAAAATTTTATTTTTTTTATAGAAGATTTTAAAAACGCATAATAACTTTAAAACAACGTGATCAAATGTTTTTGGAATATATATCGTTTGTATTACAATTTTTTTATAAAGAGTCATTCCGGTAATGCATCTATTGAATGACATTTAACACTTTTTTAAAAAAAAATTTGTACTAAAATTAGGAATAATTCAATAAATTTGGATAATTTATGACACTTTATGACTTTTGCTGTAAAATTAGAAAAAATTACCTTACTTGACAAAACGTCATTCCGGTAACGTGTCATTTCGACCAACTGTCCCTTCGGTAGTACACATCAATTTTTTATTTGTCGTTACTAAAAATTTCCGAAATGACACGTTTATACTTAAAAAATTACCACAACGAATTTTACTTTTAATTAAAAAATTCAGCGAAACGTCATTCCGGTAACGCAACATTTTAGAATTTTCTTCACCTCACTTTCAGAGATTTTTTAGATTTTGTTAGCATCAATTTACTTTAATTTCAAGTTTTTATCTATTTTAATTTGAAACAAAATTTCAATTTTACTTATCAAAAATTTCCAATTTAGAGAAATTGGAAAAAAATACCCAAAAATTTTATTTTTTTTATAGAAGATTTTAAAAACGCATAATAACTTTAAAACAACGTGATCAAATGTTTCTGGAATATATATCGTTTGTATTACAATTTTTTTATAAAGAGTCATTCCGGTAATGCATCTATTGAATGCCCTTTAACACTTTTTTTATTTAAATTTGTACTAAAATTATGAATATTTCAATAAATTTGGATAATTTATGACACTTTAAGACTTTTGCTGTAAAATTAGAAAAAATTACCTTATTTGACGAAACGTCATTCCGGTAACGTATCATTTCGACCAACTGTCCTTTCGGTAGTACACATCAATTTTTTATTTGTCGTTACTAAAAATTTCCGGAATGACACGTTTATACTTAAAAAATTACCACAACGAATTTTTCTTTTAATTAAAAAATTCAGCGAAACGTCATTCCGGTAACGCAACATTTTAAAATTCTCTTCACCTCACTTTCAGAGATTTTTTAGATTTTGTTAGCATCAATTTACTACGATTTCAAGTCTTTATCTATTTTAATTTGGAACAAAATTTTAATTTTACTTATCAAAAATTTTCAATTTAGAGAAATTGGAAACAAATACCCAAAAATATAATTTTTTTATAGAAGATTTTAAAAACGCATAATAACTTTAAAACAACGTGATCAAATGTTTTTGGAATATATATCGTTTGTATTACAATTTTTTTTATGAAGAGTCATTCCGGTAATGTATCTATTGAATGCGCTTTTACAATTAAAAAAAAAAAAAATTGTACTAAAATTATGAATAATTCATTAAATTTGGATAATTTATGACACGTCATCACTTTTGCTCTAAATTTAAAAAAAATTGCGTCACTTGACGAAACGTCATTCCGGTAACGGGTCATTTTGACCAACTGTTATTTCGATAATTCATTGATTTTTTATTTATTGTTAATCCTAATTTCTGGAATAAAACGTTTATAGTTAAAAAGGCACCCCAAACGTTTTGTTCTTTTAATTCAAAAATTCAGCGAGACGTCATTCCGGTAACGCAACATTTTAGAAGTGTCTTCACCTATTCAAAGACTTTTTAGATTTAGTTAACATTATTTCACTACTATTTTAAGTCTTTATTTATTTTAATTTGAAACAAAATTTCAATTTATTTTATCAAAAATTTCCAATTTAGAGAACTTGGAAAAAAAATACCCAAAAATTTTTTTTTTTTATAGAAGATTTAAAAAACGCATAATAACTTTACTTTAAAACAACGTGATCGAATGTTTCTAGAATGTATATCGTTTAAATTACAATTTTTTTATTAAGAGTCATTCCGGTAATGCATCTCTTGCATGCTTCTTAACACTTTTTATATATTCTTCTCTTCTAAAATTATCAATAGTTCTTTAAATTTATATAATTTATGACACGTCAGCACTTTTACTGTAAAATTAGAAGAAATTACGTTACTTGACGATTTTTAATTTGTTGATACTTCAAATTTCCAGAACGACAGGCTTATGTTTAAAAAATCCCCCAAACGCTTTTTTTCTATTAAATAAGAAAATGAGCGAGGCGTTATTCCGGTAACGCAACATTTTGAAGTGGCTTCACATCGCATCTAGAGACTTTTTAGGTTTAGTTAACTTGATTTTTCTACCATTTCAAGTTTCTTTATCTGTTTTTAATTTTTTTTATCAAAAATTTCCAATTTAAAAGAATGAAAAAAAATTGCAATAAAAATATCTTTGTTATAGAAATTTCTCTCATTGATGAATGCGTTTCGGTGACTTTTAATTTTATTCCCTTATCAGTACTCCGATTTTTATGTTAAACTTATCAATTTCTTGCTAGTTGATACCACTATCAACTTACTTTATTATTTGTGTAATAAACTGAAGTGGTTTGAGTAAGTAAATAAAAACACACCCAAATAGTTTGTAGTAGAGAAAAAGACGATTTGTATAAACAAGCAAATTTCAATTGTTTGAAGTGATTTTTAGATAAAAAAAACAAGAAAACAAAATGTAATTGAACAAAAGACAATATAAACAAACAAGAAAGTTCCAGTGATAAAAAATTATCCAATTTCCACGCCTTTATTTTTTTTTAACGAAATTAAAATTTCAAGCCAAACCAAAATAATTTCTACAATTCCTCAAAAACCACCCAATCGATTCTTCACGTTCTAACCAATAATTCCCCAAAACTTTCCATAATTTCACTAAAATTTTTATAGTAAAAGTCATTGTCTTCACCAACAGACAATCATTAACCTCGTCATACAGGTTTCGAGGTCAATCCAAGTTGAAGGCCGTTCCAATACAAACCCCAACAAAAAGCAAGCAACCACCAAAACAAACAAAACCACAACCTACCGTCATTATCGACAAAACTCAAATCAATCTAATCAATAAACAAATTAATTTAAAAAAAAAAAAAACGAACCGGACCATCCCGACGCGCCACGACAACTTTCGAACGAGAACGCGCGTCCCGTCCGTACCTCCGGAGTTTCCAGTAACCGCCGATACCGTGCTACGTTAACATTTCGAAATACACGCGGAGAGAGAGCGCGCAATTTCGTTTCACCTGTATGCGGACGACGTGTGACGCGGCAACAATCGCCACCGCCTACTGCGTTCCGGGATCGAAAAATAATAAAATCATCAAAAAAACGAGTTTTAAACTTAGTGGAATTTTTTTTCGAGTGACTGGTGTCGAGTGAAATGTTTTAATTGTTTTTTCGTTTTGTGTGTGCATGTGTGATTATAGCTTGAAAATGGATTCGAAACTTCTTTTCGTTATTGCTACCATCTTAACGCAAGGTAAGAGTTTTGTTGAGAAATTCGACGCGTTTCTATAGGAGAATCCCTTAGTATCGCGTTATCTACTTGCGGTTTTTTTAGATAAAATTACTCATTTTTCGTTTCTATTTGTTTTATTGTCGATAACGTTGTTGTTGGCGAAATTGTGACAAGTGAAATTTATTTATTTAATGCCACCAGTTATTTGTTAACATGTTGCGTTATTAGAAGCGGGAAGCGGAACTTGCGCTATTAGCGTTAGGGAAGTTCAATAAATTATGTACGCGTTTTAACACTGAGATTTAACTAGAAGCGAAATGATGGATTAACGCGATAATCTGACGCGAAAAGCCTTTAGGGTGTTTTTTCTTTTGATAGCAGAAGCGACTTGATGAAGTAGTTGGTGGCCGTTGATTTTTTTTATTTAACTTTACCTGGAATTTTACGACTAAATTCCGTTACCTGTCGCTTATACAAAAATGGCCGGTCTGACCAGTAGTAACAATTGTTAAATAATTCTACCTGTTACGTTTCGGGAACAAAAGACTTTTTTTGGCCCTTTACACCGTTACAGTTGGCATGAGTCAACAGGTGAAGTTGCAGAATTTTCGGGTTGTAGTCGATTCGTTGAAGTCCTCCACAGTTCTTTGTTCAAACTGGTTATCCAGGTTACGAATACGTCGTCGATTATATCAAGGAGACTTAGGATTTGTTACGGCTGGTGGTTAATGCACCTGATCCAGTTTTCGAGCAAATTTGGAACATTCAAAACAATTTGAAACCTCAACCTTTCGTTTCGGAAATAATTTCAACTATCAAGTTCCGCAAAAAACAAAATTATCTATGAAAATTTAAACAATCTCCTACTTGACCTTAGATTTCTATATTTAGGTGCTTAAGACCGAAATTTTCGATTTTGTCGTTAAATTTGTTCATAATTCTCATCGTAGGTAGAAATTTCCTTTGCCCCACAATAAACTAAAATAAATTAATTTTGTTGTTAATTGTCGACCAAAGGACCTCAATCACAACTTAAATCGTTACGTAATTCTTTGTATATAAAGTTTTTACTAGTCAATATGCATCATAACTAGTAAAAACTAATAATTATTTAATTTAACTAACGACTTTAAATCTAGCAAAAACTTACTAAAGAATACAATGCTGCAAAAATTAATTAATTGCCAGTCAAAACGCGTAATTACTAGTGATAATTGATGGTAACATAGAAGAGAATGGTGTTAATTATTTTACTAAAAACACGAAAAAGTTTTATTAAAAATTGTTGCAGTTGATTGTTCATTGTCGAGCAAACAATTGAAATTTGTTAAAATTTCGTATGTATACATATTGCTGATATGATTTAAGAATTGTAGAAATTTTTTTAAAAATTTATCTATAAAATTATTTGTTAGTCAGTATACGTAATAACTAGTCAAAATAATAACAAAATATTTTAAATAGTTTATTTTCTACTTATACGCTGTCAGCAATTTAAAAATTATAAAAAAATTACTGAAATTATATAATATCATCAATTTACTAGTTAATATTCGTAATTACTAGTGAATATTTGTGATAATTAGTAGAATAGAAATTTTGTTGCAAAAGTACCTATTATGAAAAGAAAATGTTTAAGAATTATTGAAACATTATATCAATCTACTAGTCAATATTTGTAATTACTAGTAAACATAGTAATAAGTGTAGTTGTATATAAATTTTCTGCAAAGGATTGTATAATTAAAAAGAAGTTAATTAAAAATTACAAAAATGAATTAATAAAATTTCTAATAACAAGAATTTACTAGTCAATATTCGTAATTACTGATGAGAATGGATACTGAGATTTAAGAAAAATTTTGCATCAAGAGTTTATAATTGAAATAAAAATGTTTAAGAATTGTAAAAGAAAATGATTGAAATCTTTAATGTTAAGAATTTACTAGTGAAAATTGATAATAAGAGTGGTTGAACAGAAATTTCACTAAAAAAGCGTACAGTCATTGAAAGCGAAAATTGACAAATATAAAAATCACTTGAAATATTTACTCCTCAAAATTTACTAGTTAATATTCGTAATTACTGTTGAGAAATTATGCTAAAATTAGTAAAATAGAACTTTTGTAGCAAAGGAGTCTATAATTGAAATAAAATAGTATTAAGAATTTATTAGCTAATATTCAAAATTGCTAGTAAAAATGACAATAAGAGTAGTTAAACAGGAATTTTGCTAGAAAATAGCGTCAATAAAAAGAAGGACAAAAAGATATATAAAAAGACTTTATTTAAATATTTACTCTTCAAAATTTACTAGTTAATATTCGTAATTACTGTTGAGAAATTATGCTAAAATTAGTAAAATAGAACTTTTGTAGCAAAGGAGTCTATAATTGAAATAAAATAGTATTAAGAATTTATTAGCTAATATTTAAAATTGCTAGTAAAAATGACAATAAGAGTAGTTAAACAGGAATTTTTCTAGAAAATAGCGTCAATAAAAAGAAGGACAAAAAGATATATAAAAAGACTTTATTTAAATATTTACTCTTCAAAATTTACTAGTTAATATTCGTAATTACTATTGAAAAATTATACTAAAATTAGTAAAACAGAAATTTTGCTACAGAAGAGTATCATTGAAGTAAAAAAGTTTGAAAGTTATGAAAACATAGTCATTAGAAAAGATTTACTAGTCAATATTTATAATTGCTAGTGAAAAATGATAATAAGAGTAGTTGAGCAGGAATTTTGCTTCAAATAGTGTCATTAAAAAGGAAGACAATAACAAATATAAAAAATACTTTATTAAAATATCTACTCTTCAGAATTTACTAGCTAGTATTCGTAATTACTGTTGAAGAATGATACTAAAATTAGTGCAACGGAAGTTTTGCTACAGGAGAGTCAATCATTAAAATAACAATATTTGAAAATTATAAAAAAATAGTTATTAGCAAGAATTTACTAGTCAATATTTATAATTGCTAGTGAAAAATAATAATAAGGGTAGTTAAACAGGAATTTTGCTACAAAGTCTTGTTGTTAAAGAGGAAGACACTGACAAATATAAAAAAGACTTTATTAAAATATCTACTCTGCAGAATTTACTAGTTAATATTCGTAATTACTGTTGAGAAATTATGCTAAAATTAGTAAAATAGAACTTTTGTAGCAAAGGAGTCTATAATTGAAATAAAATAGTATTAAGAATTTATTAGCTAATATTTAAAATTGCTAGTAAAAATGACAATAAGAGTAGTTAAACAGGAATTTTGCTACAAAATAGCGTCAATAAAAAGAAGGACAAAAAGATATATAAAAAGACTTTATTTAAATATTTACTCTTCAAAATTTACTAGTTAATATTCGTAATTACTTTTGAAAAATTATACTAAAATTAGTAAAACAGACATTTTGCTACAGAAGAGTATCATTGAAGTGAAAAAGTTTGAAAGTTATGAAAACATAGTCATTAGAAAAGATTTACTAGTCAATATTTATAATTGCTAGTGAAAAATGATAATAAGAGTAGTTGAGCAGGAATTTTGCTTCAAATAGTGTCATTAAAAAGGAAGACAATAACAAATATAAAAAATACTTTATTAAAATATCTACTCTTCAGAATTTACTAGCTAGTATTCGTAATTACTGTTGAAGAATGATACTAAAATTAGTGCAACGGAAGTTTTGCTACAGGAGAGTCAATCATTAAAATAACAATATTTGAAAATTATAAAAAAATAGTTATTAGCAAGAATTTACTAGTCAATATTTATAATTGCTAGTGAAAAATAATAATAAGGGTAGTTAAACAGGAATTTTGCTACAAAATCTTGTTGTTAAAGAGGAAGACACTGACAAATATAAAAAAGACTTTATTAAAATATCTACTCTGCAGAATTTACTAGTTAATATTCGTAATTACTGTTGAGAAATTATGCTAAAATTAGTAAAATAGAACTTTTGTAGCAAAGGAGTCTATAATTGAAATAAAATAGTATTAAGAATTTATTAGCTAATATTTAAAATTGCTAGTAAAAATGACAATAAGAGTAGTTAAACAGGAATTTTGCTACAAAATAGCGTCAATAAAAAGAAGGACAAAAAGATATATAAAAAGACTTTATTTAAATATTTACTCTTCAAAATTTACTAGTTAATATTCGTAATTACTATTGAAAAATTATACTAAAATTAGTAAAACAGAAATTTTGCTACAGAAGAGTATCATTGAAGTGAAAAAGTTTGAAAGTTATGAAAACATAGTCATTAGAAAAGATTTACTAGTCAATATTTATAATTGCTAGTGAAAAATGATAATAAGAGTAGTTGAGCAGGAATTTTGCTTCAAATAGTGTCATTAAAAAGGAAGACAATAACAAATATAAAAAATACTTTATTAAAATATCTACTCTTTAGAATTTACTAGCTAGTATTCGTAATTACTGTTGAAGAATGATACTAAAATTAGTGCAACGGAAGTTTTGCTACAGGAGAGTCAATCATTAAAATAACAATATTTGAAAATTATAAAAAAATAGTTATTAGCAAGAATTTACTAGTCAATATTTATAATTGCTAGTGAAAAATAATAATAAGGGTAGTTAAACAGGAATTTTGCTACAAAATCTTGTTATTAAAGAAGAAGACACTGACAAATATAAAAAAGACTTTATTAAAATATCTACTCTGCAGAATTTACTAGTTAATATTCGTAATTACTGTTAAAGAATGATACTAAAATTTGTGAAACAGAAATTTTGCTACAGGAGAGTCAATCGTTGAAATGAAAAGGTTTGAAAATTATAAAAAACAGTCATTAGCAAGGATTTGGTAGTCAGTATTTATAATTGCTAGTGAAAAGTGATAATGAAGTGTAATTTCAATAGAAATTTTATTACAAAAGTGCAACGAAAAGGAAAAACTCAATTCATAAAAAAGGGATGGATTGTTAAAATCTTTACGGTCAAGAATTTACTAGTTAATGTACGTAATTGCTACTGAGAAATGATACTGAAGGTAGTTAAGCAAGTTAAGCAGAAATTTGCTACAAAAGAGTCTATCATTGACGTGAAAAGGTTTCCAAAATTATGAAAAAGTAGTCATTAGCAAGAATTTACTAGTCAATCTTTATAATTGCTAGTGAAAAGTGATTATAAAATGTAGTTCCAATAGAAATTTCACTATAAAAGTGCCATTGAAAAGGAAAAAAAATCGAATCTTGAAAAAGATATGGATTATTAAAATCTGTGCATTCAAGAATTTACTGGTTAATGTACGTAATTACTACTGATAAATGATACTAAAATTAGTAAAGCAGAAATTTGCTACAAACGAGTCTATTATTGAAGCGAAAAGGTTTGAAAATTATGAAAAAATAGTCATTAGCAAGAATGTATTAGTCAATCTTTATAATTGCTAGGGAAAAGTGATAATAAAGTGTAGTTTAAATAAAAGATTCACTAAAAAAATGTCATTGAAATGGAAAAAATATCAATTCACAAAATAAGAATGGATTATAAAAATCTTTACAGTCAAAAATGTACTAGTTAATGTACGTAATTACTACTGAAAAATGATACTAAAATTAGTAAAGCAGAAATTTGCTACAAAAGAGTCTATCATTGAAGTGAAAAGGTTTGAAATGTATGAAAAAATAGTCATTAGCAAAAATTTATTAGTCAATCTTTATAATTGCTAGTGAAAGGTGATAATAAAGTGTAGTTCAAATAAAAAATTCAATAAAAAAATGCCATTGAAATCGAAAAAATATCAATTCACAAAAGAGGGATGGATTATAAGAATCTTTAGAGACAAAAATTTACTAGTTAATGTACGTAATTACTACTGAAAAATGATACTAAAATTAGTAAAGCAGAAATTTGTTAGAAAAGAGTCTATTATTGAATTGAAAAGGTTTTAAAATTATGCAAAAGGAGCCATTAGCAAGAATTCACTAGTCAGTCTATATAATTGCTAGTGGAAAATGATAATAAAGTGTAGTTCCAATAGAAATTTCACTATAAAAATGCCATTGAAAAGGAAAATAAATCAACTCATGAAAAAGAGATGGATTATTAAAATATTTGCATTCAAGAATTTACTAGTTAATGTACGTAATTGCTACTGAAAAATGATACTAAAATTAGTAAAGCAGAAATTTGCTACAAACGAGTCTATCATTGTAATGAAAAAGTTTGAAAATGATGAAAAAATAGTAATTAGCAAGAATTTACTAGTCAATCTTTATAATTGCTAGTGAAAAGTGATAATAAAGTGTAGTTCCCATACAAATTTCACTACAATAGTGCCATTGAATATAAAAAAAAATCAATAAATGAAAAACAGTTAGAATATTGAAATCTTTGCATTTAAGTATTTACTAGTTAATGTACGTAATTACTCCTAAAAAATGATACTAAAATTAGTATAGCAGGAATTTGCTACAAACGAGTCTATCATTGAAGTGAAAAGGTTTGAAAATTATTAATAGTCATTAACAGGAATTTACTAGTCAATCTTTATAATTGCTAGCGAAAAGTGATAATAAAGTGTAGTTCCCATACAAATTTCACTACAATAGTGCCATTGAATATAAAAAAAAAATCAATACATGAAAAACAGATGGATTATTGAAATCTTTGCATTTAAGTATTTACTAGTTAATGTACGTAATGACTACTAAAAAATGATACTAAAATTAGTATAGCAGAAATTTGCTACAAACGAGTCTATCATTGAAGTGAAAAGGTTTGAAAATTATTAATAGTCATTAACAGGAATTTACTAGTCAATCTTTATAATTGCTAGCGAAAAGTGATAATAATGTGTAGTTCAAATAGAAAATTCGCTAGAAAAATGCCATTGAAATGGAAAAAAAATCAATTTATAAAAGAGGGATGAATTATAAAAAATTTTACAGGCAAAAATTTACTAGTTAATGTACGTAATTACTACTGAAAAATGATACTTAAATTAGTAAAGCAGAAATTTGCTATAAAAGTGTCTATCATTGAAGTGAAAAGGTTTGTAATTTATTAAAAAATAGTCATTAGCAAGAATTTACTAGTCAATCTTTATAATTGCTAGTGAAAAGTGATAATAAGGCGTAGTTCCAATAGAAATTTTACTAGAAAATGCCATTGAAAAGGAAAAAAATTCAATTCATAACATAAAAGAGGGATGGATTATTAAGATCTTTACAGTCAAGAATTTACTAGTTAATGTACGTAATTACTATTGAAAAGTGATACTAAATATTGTAAAAAACTAATTATTTAATTTTTCTTATATCAACGAATTTACTAGCCTTGTTAATGGTAATTGCTCGTAAAAATTGATAATAAATATAATAAAACAGTGTCGAGCATTTATCGAACTTGTTGCTCTCTTTTTTACGCATTTTGGATACTGATTTTGTTATAGCTTTATCAGCCGAATAGTTATTTCTATATTATCGACGTTGATGAGTCCGACCATTATTCAGGTAACATTTACATTATTGTTATTATATACAAAATTTTATAATATCTCTGGCCATCATCAACCAGTTTTATCTGTCGGACCTTCCCCAGAAAATTACTATCACCCACCATCAACTTTAATGTTTGTTCCGTCCGATGAACCGAACAATTCCTCTTATACTTCCGTCATTGTTGTTAATTTCCATGCGACATCGAATTTATGTAGGCGGCCGTTTCTCCAACCGCAATACCAACAATTTCGATTAAAACCGAATTTTCGTACAACAGCGTTAAGCCCAATTCACGTGTGACCAAACGTAAACGTACCAGATTCACACGTCAATCGGACAAATAAGAAACGCGCGACCTTGACGCCATCTTAGTTTCGACCAAAACAAAAAATGGCCACTGCGATTTTTACTGTTGAGATCTAATTAAAATTCGACGAGGTTGACCGCTGTATAAGGACGATTTCGAATTTCTCACATAAACCCGAAATCGACAGCAATTTTATTAACAAATTCGGTCGTGAAAGGGAGGGGGAATTTTTGATAGCCACCACAAAATTATCTCCGCCGTTATGATTATTGATTGGAAGTAAACCGGTGGTTCCCTCATCGCCGCCGCCTTGATGATTCAATTAAAAATCCGACGGATGCTTCGATATTAAAATTCCTTTCTCTTTTCTGGCGCGTTTTTATCAACAACAAATTCTTTTTCCTTTTCCCGTCTCCTCTTTTCCTCCCCCTTCCACCCCATTTAAGTCTCAAAAACAACGTTTGTTGTCGAAACGCCGGAAGGATTCCCCGAATCATTCGACGCGGCACTCTTGATCGCTGAAACGTCGAATCGAGTACTCTCTGTAAATGATTGAAGTGATTGAAGACGAAACGAGAGAAAGAGAGATGGTAATGAAATTAGGTCGAGACGATCCAACGGTGTTGCGATCACCAGATGTTGCGACAATTGTTTTCTTTTGTACTGACGAAAATGTTTTTGTTCTGGTAATTTGACACGCAATCGCAGTTCAACGTTTTGCGTAACAGGTGGGCAAATTTTCTAGATGAAGAACGCCACTGACTTGAAATGGGTAAAGTTAAAAAATGCCACTGATCTCACTGTTTCTAGTCGAGACCGAAATTGAGGCCAGTTAACAAAATTTCGAAAAAAAATCGCGAGTCGGTACCGACCTTTTGCCCCAAAATGGAAGAAAAAAATTTAAAAAAAAATTAAAAATTGTGACTACCATTCTCAAAATTAGTAGTCGGCACCGATCTTGCGGCCCCAAGTAGAGCGCCACTTAGGAAGTGTCTCAATTTTTTTTATTCGACTTGTGATTGTGAAAAGTATCTCGCAATTAGTAGTCGGGACCGACCTTGTAGCCCAAAATAAAGGGCCACTCGGCACCATTTGCCGGTTATTAAAAAAATCGAGTCGGTACCGACCTTTTGCCCCAAAATGGAAGATCACCCGTAACTGATCATCAAGTATGACTAAAAATTAAAAAAATTGTGACTACTATTCTCAAAATTAGTAGTCGGTACCGATCTTGCGGCCCAATCTAGACCGTCACTTTGGAGTGGTCCAATTTTTTTTTTAATTTCTACTCTTCTCAGTTTCAGTAGTCGGCACCGATCTTGCGGCCCCAAGTAAAGCGCCACTTAGGAAGTGTTTCAATTTTTTTTATTCGACTTGTGATTGTGAAAAGTATCTCGCAATTAGTAGTCGGGACCGACCTTGCAGCCCAAAATAAAGGGCCACTCGCCACCATTTGCCAGTTATTAAAAAAATCGAGTCGGTACCGACCTTTTGCCCCAAAATGGAAGATCACCCGTAACTGGTCATCAAGTTTGACTAAAAAATTAAAAAAATTGTGACTACTATTCTCAAAATTAGTAGTCGGTACCGATCTTGCGGCCCAATCTAGACCGTCACTTTGGACTGGTCCAATTTTTTTTTTAATTTCTACTCTTCTCAGTTTCAGTAGTCGGCACCGATCTTGCGGCCCCAAGTAGAGCGCCACTTAGGAAGTGTCTCAAATTTTTTTATTCGACTTGTGATTGTGAAAAGTATCTCGCAATTAGTAGTCGGGACCGACCTTGCAGCCCAAAATAAAGGGCCACTCGCCACCATTTGCCAGTTATTAAAAAAATCGAGTCGGTACCGACCTTTTGCCCCAAAATGGAAGATCACCCGTAATTGGTCATCAAGTTTGACTAAAAAATTAAAAAAAATGTGACTACCATTCTCAAAATTAGTAGTCGGTACCGATCTTGCGGCCCAATCTAGACCGTCACTTCGGACTGGTCCAAATTTTTTTTAAATTTCTACTTTTCTCAGTTTCAGTAGTCGGCACCGATCTTGCGGCCCCAAGTAGAGCGCCACTTAGGAAGTGTCTCAAATTTTTTTATTCGACTTGAGATTGTGAAAAGTATCACGCAATTAGTAGTCGGGACCGATCTTGCAGCCCAAAATAAAGGGCCACTCGCCACCATTTGCCAGTTATTAAAAAAATCGAGTCGGTACCGACCTTTTGCCCCAAAATGGAAGATCACCCGTAACTGGTCATCAAGTTTGACTAAAAAATTAAAAAAGTTGTGACTACTATTCTCAAAATTAGTAGTCGGTACCGATCTTGCTGCCCAATCTAGACCGTCACTTTGGACTGGTCCAAATTTTTTTTTAATTTCTACTCTTCTCAGTTTCAGTAGTCGGCACCGATCTTGCGGCCCCAAGTAAAGCGCCACTTAGGAAGTGTCTCAATTTTTTTTATTCGACTTGTGATTGTGAAAAGTATCTCGCAATTAGTAGTCGGGACCGACCTTGCAGCCCAAAATAAAGGGCCACTCGCCACCATTTGCCAGTTATTAAAAAAATCGAGTCGGTACCGACCTTTTGGCCCAAAATGGAAAATCACCCGTAACTGGTCATCAAGTTTGACTAAAAAATTAAAAAAATTGTGACTACTATTCTCAAAATTAGTAGTCGGTACCGATCTTGCGGCCCAATCTAGACCGTCACTTTGGACTGGTCCAAATTTTTTTTTAATTTCTACTCTTCTCAGTTTCAGTAGTCGGCACCGATCTTGCGGCCCCAAGTAGAGCGCCACTTAGGAAGTGTCTCAATTTTTTTTATTCGACTTGTGATTGTAAAAAGTATCTCGCAATTAGCAGTCGGGACCGACCTTGCAGCCCAAAATAAAGGTCCACTTACCTCCATTTGCCAAATATAGAAAAAAATTGAATTGGTACCGACCTTTCGGTCAAAACTGGGCGGTCAACCGAACTGGTCATTAATTTAAAAATTAAGAATTAGACGGTACCGTCCTTTTGACTCAAACTAAAGCGATTGGTTCTGGGTATTAACAAAAATGTCTGATTACCATTCTTCTCACTTTCCGTGGCCGGCACCGATTTTGCGGCCCATGATTGGCTTAAATTTTTTTAGTCAACTTGTGGTTGTGAAGAAGCAACAATCTCACTTACTAGTCGGCACCGACCTTGTGGCCCAAAGTAGACCGTCATTTGCTGTTGGGCCGTTGCTAACAACACTATTAGGAGCCGGTACCGATGTTGAAACCCAAATTGAGTCGCCACCCAAAATTTTTTTAACTTTGTAGAACGTGAGGAAACGAATAAAATTAGAAAAAAACAACGGAAGTAGATTTTGATAATTTTGAAGATAATTTTTTAACTGTCAAAAGTGGAGTAGATTGTGATTTTTGCCCCCCCCCCCCCTTTTTTTTTTTTTGGTCGACATGAGAGACAATGTTTTACCCCCTGCCGTCTCTGGCAGACGTTGTTCAAGTTATAAAATGGCCCCGTCGCCCCCGTCCCGACGATACTAACAACCTGACTCTGACTGGCTCGACGAAGCGCAACTGTTGGGTCCGGCGGAGCGCAAACGGATTCCTTTCGTTCAGGTCCGGACTTTGTGGATGAAGAAAAATGTTTGAAAATTCGTCGGTTTTCGTTCAAAATCGAAAGACATGATGGTAAAACAAAATTAAAAAGGAAAAAAAATCACCACAACATCATCGGTGAGGAGATCTCCCACGCATCAAGTAAACCGGCGAGTTCAACGCATCCAAACAAAAACCGCCATCGCATATTATTTCACGGTCTGTAAATCGAGACAAAGCACATCAAGATTACCGTTGAGCATCGTTGTAATTCGGTGGACCATTGTACAAAGAACATGTGCTGTTTCTATTGCGCCACCGCCGAGTGTAGCAGAAGAGAAAAAAAAAATTAACATATGGCATCAAGCGCCAGCAGTCAAAATGTCTCCTGGCCAGAGTCAAACCGTCGGAAATAAAAATATCACGAAACCAAATCTCGAAAAAAAATTTTTTTTTAAGACAACCAAAAAAAAGTTTTTAGGTCCCAAATTTAATATCGAGATGTGACTACTTGTGGAGGGGTGGATAGAGTCAAGGTTGAGGTGGGGCAAATTGAAAATTTAATTAGGGTTGTTTTTATTGAGCAATAAATGTTAATTTTCGTCGTTTCGGTACCGCTGACGAAGAAATCGAGCGAAAGAGATACGACGCGAAAGGGAGGGACGGAACAAATGAAGTAGAAAGTTCGTTGACAAGATTATAATCTAGCAGGCCGTTAATATTAAATTTATTATTACATTGTGGACAGGAACAAAAATTCGAAATAAATAACGTTACACCCCTGCATTGCGGAAATTGCGAAACGTCAACGAAATCGAACAGGTGGAAATTTCATGGCGCGAAGAGGGGAAGCAACTAAGTAATGAACGTTAAATGACGTATTAGTCGGTAATGGCGCGAGGAGGGGAGGTAATTAAGTAGGATCATTGCTGAAACACGTGACGTATTACTCGCTAATGGCGCGAAGAGGGGAAGTAACCAATGTTAAGAAAACAAGTGACGTATTAGTCGTTAATGGCGCGAGGAGGGGAGGTAATTAAGTAGGGTCATTGCTGAAACACGTGACGTATCACTCGCTAATGGCGCGAAGAGGAGAAGTAACGTTTTACTAACTTGCCGAAAATTTTGTTTTCTAACTTTTTAAATCCCTCAAATTATCGACTCACCTACAATCAGACGCTACTAGGTGTGGAGGCAGAAGTCAATTTCGCTTCAACTGTAAAGAAAACAAAATTTAATTTAATTTATCAAATTAAGTTACGATACGCTTTTCTCTCTAAATAATTTCTAAAAAAAATTTTGTTTTGTTTTTCGTTCGGTCAAAGTTGAAACAAGAGACGATCGTCCCGAATAGATATACGTGACGCATATTGGGTCGTTTCGTGCGAGCGTAGTGCGTGATGTTTTAAAAAGTTGCACGCGTTATGGATATGAGGGGGATGAGTGAAACTTCCGTCGGTAATATATGCACCCTTTTGTGGGTGCGTTGTGGTGGGTGTGGGAGGGGGTGAAAAAAAAGAGCCAAGTTAAAAAGTTATTGTGGAAAAACAAACGGAAGTGGAAGGAACGGAATTGAGATGAAATTGTTTTTTAAGTTTTATCAAGTGACAGTAGAATTTTTCATAAGTTGCTTTGATCTTTAATTTTATCAATAGCGATTTAATAATTTTTTTAGTATTTTTGTGTAAAACCTCAGACGACGACGCACCACCAAACATCAAGGGATAGAAGAATTGTTGCTTTTGGTTTAATTTAAGACGTAATTTTATTTTGTTTTACGAGTAACAATTAAATTTGTTTTATGAGCATTTAATTCTCAAACACAGGCGATTCGTGAAATGACTAGTTAAATCGTCGTAAAATTTCCTGAATTATTCAACTTTCTTATCTATTTTAAAAATAATTTGACGAATCGCAGTTTTTTCGAAAATAATATTGGCGACAAATCGTGAAGTAACCAGGAAAATCATAAAAATAGTTTTTGATGTCTTTATCCACCTTCAATAAATCTCAAGATTGCCTTTAAAATTCCAAGTTACTCAATTCCAAAATTCAATTGCTCTGTAATGTAGACGATTCGTGAAATGACTAGTTAAATCGTATTTTTTTTAATTATTCAACTTTCTTATCTATTTTAAAAATAATTTGACGAATCATTGTTTTTTACGAAAATAATATTGCCGACAATTCGTGAAGTAACTAGGCAAATTGTAAAAAAGATAGTTTTTGATGTGTTTATCCACCTCCAATAAATCTCAAAATTGCCTTTAAAATTCCAAGTTACTCAATTCCATAATTCAACTGCTCTATGATGTAGTCGATTCGTGAAATGACTAGTTAAAGTGTCGTAAAATTTCCTGAGTTATTCAACTTTCTTATCTATTTTAAAAATAATTTGGTGTATCGCATTTTTTACAAAAATTATATTGGCGATAAATCGTGAAGTAACTAGGCAAATCGTAAAAGTAGTTTTTGATGTCTATCCACTTTCAATAAGTCTCGAGATTGCCTTTAATATTCCAAGTTACTCAATTCCATAATTCAACTGCTTTGTATTGTAGGCGATTCGTGAAATGACTAGTTAAATCGTATTTTTTTTTAATTATTCAATTTTCTTATCTATTTTAAAAATAATTTGACGAATCACTGTTTTTTACAAAAATAATATTGCCGACCATTCGTGAAGTAACTAGGCAAATTGTAAAAAAGATAGTTTTTGATGTGTTTATCCACCTCCAATAAATCTCAAGATTGCCTTTAGAATTCCAAGTTACTCAATTCCATAATTCAACTGCTCTATAATGTAGTCGATTCGTGAAATGACTAGTTAAAGTGTCGTAAAATTTTCTGAATTATTCAACTTTCTTATCTATTTTAAAAATAATTTGGCGTATCGCAGTTTTTTACAAAAATTATATTGGCGACAAATCGTGAAGTAACTAGGCAAATCGTAAAAGTAGTTTTTGATGTCTATCCACTTTCAATAAGTCTCGAGATTGCCTTTAATATTCCAAGTTACTCAATTCCATATTTCAACTGATCTATAATGTAGTCGATTCGTGAAATGACTAGTAAAAGTGTCGTAAAATTTTCCGAATTATTCAACTTTCTTATTTATTTTAAAAATAATTTGACAAATTACAGTTTTTACCCAAATAATATTGGCCCTAATTTGTGAAGTAACATGGAAAATTGTAAAAAATAGTTTTTTATGTTTTTGTCCACCTTTAATGAATCTAAAGATTGCTTTAAAATTCCAAGTTACTCAATTCCATAATTCAACTGCTCTATAATGTAGGCGATTTGTGAAATGACTAGTTAAATCGTATTTTTTTATTATTAAATTTTCTTATTTATTTTAAAATTAATTTGAGGTATCGCAGTTTTTTATGAAAATAATATTGGCGACAATTCGTGAAGTAACTAGGAAAATTGTAAAAAATAGTTTTTGATGTCTTTATCCACCTTCAATCAAGTCAATCTCAAGATTGACTTTAAAATTCCAAGTTACTCAATTCCATAATTTTACTGCTCTGTAATGTAGGCAAATCGTGAAATGTCAAGTCAAATCGTAAATTTTTGTCAATTTCACAATTCTTCTAATTTTAACATAGTATCGAATGGAAGTTGATGAATAATTATAAGATTGACTTTATGATTACTAAGTTATATTGTCTGCGTATTTTATAAAATAACTAGTAAAATTGTGAAATTTTCAACAACATTTAAGATTCATCTCATTTAAACGCCTTAAAATGAATTAAAGGAATATCAATAAAAACATTATCATGAACCATAAGTTTTGTAGTGCAGGCATTTTATGAAACCACTGCCCAATGCTTGTTTTGTATAAATATATTTATTGAAACATGACTAATTTGAGTAACACCAAATGTTATTTTAAAAGTGTTAACATCTATGGTGTAGGAATTACGTGAAATGACTAGTCAAATCGTGATTTCCATAAATTCCTCTTATTTACACATAACACTAGGGTGCATTTGAGGATTAATAATGAATGGTTTAGGTTGGAAACACTAAATTCTAATATGCTAGGCATTTCATATAATGACTTCTGTCATAAAATTATTATAAATTTCTAAATTTTATTTTATTCTTATTGGAAGAGATTCAATGAGTGTCGATTAATATTACAAAATTTGGAAATTTTTTCAACTTACTTAAATACATATTGGCATAAATTTGGAAAGTAACTAGTCAAATCGTAAAATTTTTCAAATTGATAACCATTATCATAAACATGACGATAAATTTGTAAAGTAGCTATAAAATTTGTTTTATAAACCATAATTAACATGTGATAAAATTTTTGTAGGTTTGTAAACGTTCTTTTCAACACATTAAGATAAGTTTAACACGATAAGCAGTGAAATTCATTTCATAGAGAGTAACCTTGCAATAAAGATATTTTGTAAAGTGACTAGTCAAATCAAAAAGTTTAGTAAAATTAAAAAAATACTTTTTGAAACATAACGCTAGTGTAAGTTTAAAAGTTCTGTGCGCAGACAATTTTTGAAGTTACTAGTCAAAACATAAATTCTATCAAAATTTCAAGTCGACAAGTAACAATTAAGTCTAATTCATTAATACTAAGATTAGACATTTTGTGAAGTAACTAATCAAATGGAGACTAACTTTGTGCTGTTATCCTAACAGATTTACTAGGAATTACACGTAATATCTAAATTATTTTAAGTGTTTATTGTACTTTTACCATACAATTTTCTATCTTCCATGCAAAGTTATAATTAAATTTATTAAGTAAGTTCTAACAAACATTCTGTGAAGTGACTAGTGAAATCGTAAAAATACTGACACATGTTATTCTAAACATCAGCATAAATTTGATAAGTAGCAATACATTTTTATAAATTGCAGGCAATTTGTATAATATCGAACCAAAACTTTTTAGGTTTCTAAAGGTTTTCTTAAAACGTGATAAACAATTAAAATTATATAATAAAAACTTAACTTTCTGGAAAGAAGTTATTTCGGAAATTGACTAGTCAATTCGAACAAAATAAACAATAAGCAAATTCTAAAGTTTTCTACAATTATGACGACAAGATAGAATTCAATTTGCAAACAATAAGTTCAGACATTTTGTGAAGTGATTAGTCAAATCGTATAATTACTGTCACAATTTATTCTAAACGTCAGCATAAATTTGAAAGGTAGCAACAATTTGTATAATATCTAACTAGAAATTTTTAAGTTTTTGATGGATTTCTTAAAGCGTGATAAACGATTAAATTTATTTCAAAATAACTTAATTTGCTGTAGAGAAGTTATTTCGTAAATTGACTAGTCAATTCGAAAAAATCAAAAATTTCTTCACGATTAAAAGTGACAAGATCTGTTTTAGCAAATTTTAAAGTTTTCTACCATTACAAGATAAAATTTAACTGGTAAACAATAAGTTCAGACATTTTGTGAAGTGACTAGTCCATTTGCAAAATTTGACAAATTACTGACACAATTTGCTCTAAACATCAGTTTAAGTTTGAAATGTAGCAACAATTTTTTTTATAAAACCTAATTGCAGACAATTTGTATAATATCTAACCAACATTTTTTAGGTTCTGAAGGTTTTCCTAAAACGTGATCAGCAATTAAATTTATTTCATAAAAACTTAACTTGCTGTAAAAAGTTATTTCGTAAATTGACTAGTCAATTCGAAAAAAAACAGAAATTCTTTCACGTTTAAGAGTGCTAAGATATATTTTAGTAAATTTAAGAGTTTCCTACCATTACGACAAATTTAATTTGTAAACAATAAGTTCAGACATTTTGTGAAGTGACTAGTAAAATAGTAAAATTTCGAAAATCGTCCGAAAATTTTCAAATTTTAACATAGTGAAAATAGAAATTTTCTAGCAAGTACACGTAATGTCTTATCAACTTCAACCAAATTTTACTGCACTTTCTTCATACACACAGAGATTATTAAGCAAGATTCCTAATTTTACAGAAGTATATGTTCTCTAGGGGTGCAGTCAGTTCGCGTATTCTCTACTTAGAAAGTGTTTTAAGACAAAAACGCAACATGTACACAAAATGTGTTTATGAAATCCTCATAATTTATTTCAGATTTTTTGTAAATTACCTAGGCAAAACATGGAAACCCATGGAATTGAATAGTAACAAACGTTTAACTTGCTTCAGTGAAATAATCTCAACATTCCAAGTAGATTTTATGCGTAATTTCTAGTTATTTCACGTAATGTCTAAAGTTTATTAATTTTTATTAAAAAAATCGCTCCATTCGTCTCGGAAAAAGTAGCAGGTACTTAATAATTATCAATTTCAATGTGTCAAAGCCAACTGGATAAATAACAAATTTGATTGTTGTTCGAGTCATTATCGCTACATACGTCGGTCGTTCCAATTATCGGTTCTCCATTATTGCTCACTTTTCTCCATAGAAAATGACATCATCCGGCGTTACGTGGAAAATTGTTTTCAGATGTCCCCATAAAAACCGTTTTTGGTACGATAGTAAAATTTAAAGGTCCTCTAAAACGTTCCATTTTCATATAACTAAGTTAGTGGAAATTTTACAACTTCCTGTCGAAATTAGTTTACGTTCGATGTCTTTGCGGGTTTTTACGCGACAATTGCGCATCGATAACTTCAGTCGTTTTGATCTTCCATTTATTCCATCCACAGGTGTTTCGAATATTAAATTTTGGATATTAATTTCAGTTTATCCCCTCGTTTCCGGCGTTACGACGCATAAATCATCATAACGTAGTCGAGACTTGTAAAAGAGACTCTCAAAAAAAAAATTCTGAGGTTCTGTTATAAAAATGAGTAGCGCTTAAAATCCGATCCGGGTTAATTCCACGCGATATCCGCAAAACTTTCATTTGTATTTATTATAATGGCGGAAAGGTATTTCCGTTTGCGATAGGGTGAGGGTAAAAGAAAATTTTACCAACTTTCCTTTTGTAAGTTTTCTTCGGCTTCGACGAAATTTCTGTTCGCGAAACTCTTTCATCGTTCTATTGTTAATTTTTCGTTGCGCCCTTTTCACCCCTTAACGCACGGTATTTTCGGCAATTAATTAGTCTCGATTAATATCGCGGTTCGTTCCGTTTTCGATACAGTAAATAAGAAGGGTGGCGGTGGTATTAACGTAATTGAAACTTGAAGGAGCACGCACGAAACGTCTATATAGTGAGTGGGAGGGTGCGAATGGCAATGTTTGTTTATAATTAAGTAAAACACACAAAAATGTTGGAAGTTGTTAAAGCTTTCGACGTTTCGTTTGCGCTTCTCTCTCATAACTGGTTCTTGTTCTCTTTGAAAGTGCACGGGTTTCCGTTAAATATCGCGTTAATTATTGCTGGATTCAATTTCCGGACCTGTTTGGGGTCGGGATTAAGGGCCGGACTTGAAAAGAGCACGTATTCGGAGAATTAGACGTAATTTCCGGAAGAACCAACGTTTCTCTACCACGATCCTCCATCAATTTCCAATCTGAAGAAGTTTTTGTGAAAACGGTTTCAAGGTCGAAATCAACCCTTCACCCCTTCACCATTTTGGGTCGAATTCGCCAAGTTTCCAAAATTTCAAGAGAAAATAGCGACATTTATTGAAAGTGGCGACGTCATTCGTGCGGAATCGGTTGTTGCGTTAATTCCGGGTTTTAATTAATTTAAGAAATTTTTTGATAAAATTTTCTACTCTGATTTCAGAAAATTTCCACACACTGTTGCGCTACGCACTGAAAGTGGTGATGTCATCCGCGCGGAAACGGTGGCTTAAAATTTTTTCTTGCGAAAATTTTTCAGAATTTCAACCAAAAACCGCAGAAGAAAAATCAAAAATAATTTCAAAAAATGCAAACAATTTTGCCGCGTCCCAAACTCACAATTTTGAGACGTTTCGAGTGAATTTCTTTATTTCCAACATTCACACAAAGTTTTGTTTACACAATTACACCGGAGGCGTCCATGCACTTCACTCAAGAGAAACCTTTTGACCTTTACATCATAATGTCGTAATTTTCGCACGATTCATTTACAAAGAGAATTCGCTACTCATGTAGAATCTCCTCATTACAACACATTGACTGTTCAGAACCGTACTCGCCCAACTCTTAATACAAACATAATTTGTAGATGGCGCACAAAAACGTTCAACATCCAGATTTGGGGGGTCGACGTGGTTCTCGCAAATTAACGCTTTAATCCCATTTGGTTTTTTGCGTAGATGGGGGGGTGTAGAGGGTTAACAGTGGCGTGCCGCCGCAATCAACAGATTCCGTATCAGAAATTGATGAAGCTCGTTAGTCGCCCCGGCAATAATTGAAACGTTTGCAACTACCTCCCTTTCGTTTCTCCCTTAACCAACCCTCTGACCCGATGTCTGGTTTTTGCTCCATTTGAATCCGCTGTTTTAAGAGGTGTTTGGGGGGGAGGAGGAGTTGAAGTTTTAATAGTGATTAATTGCTGGTTGCGACGGAACGACCGCACGGGCACCTGTTTAAGTGATTGGGGTGGTCGAATTGGGGATGGATGAGGGGGGGAGTGATACAGGAATTTTTAATTGGGATGTTCGGGTGATTGGACCGGAAATTCCGACGTCTCGACGACCAATATATGGCATCGCATCGTTCGGCTTCAATCCAAAGAAGTGGAAGAGTTGGAAGGGCAATCCCCTGTAAAGTTTCGTTGAGTTGGATTTGCAAAAGCGGGAAAAAATATCGATAGAAAACATCCCTTTAGCTAACTAATTGCTCCTGGTATAACAGACAGTAGGTTCATGCGGGTCATGCAATTTCAATACTTTTTCAGTTTTACTAGTAATTTCACAAAGTGTCTGCCACTTCTTATAAGAAAAGTTTTATTGTTCACTGTATAATTTATTGTCATTTGAGATAAAATTTTTAAAAATGTTGAAGTATAGACCAATTTCAAAGATTAACTAGTCGATTCATAAATTGTCTGCTCTACTAAATGTAATGTCCATACAATAAAATGAACTGTTTTGTCATTAAATTCAAATAAATAAAATAAAATAAATCAAGTAAAAGGAGTGTAGCACAGTTTCCGAAATTTTACAATTTTACTAGTCAAGCAAAGTGCTTGAACGTTTATTGATATTCTTATTATTTATTCTCATATGATGTTTAAATACGATAAATGCAACCTTCTTGTCATTAAATTCAATTTATAGGTTTGAGTAAGAGAAGTCTAGCGCAATTCTCGAGATTCTACAATTTTACTAGTAATTTTACAAAATGCCTGGCACTTCTCATAAGAGAATGATTATTGTTACTCTTATTATTTATTCTCATATGATGTTTAAATAAAAATATATTGAGCAACATACAAATTTTAAAATTTAACTAGTCGCTTCACAAATTGCCTGCGCTACTAAACTTAATGTCCATACGATAAATGAAACTTTTTTGTCGTCAAATTTAAATTGTAGGTTTAAGTAAGAGAAGTCTGGTGCAATTTTTAAGATTCTACAAATTTAACAGGTAATTTTACAAAGTTAATGACACTCTTCATAAGATTTCTTTAATTGTTTTTCTTATTATTTATTTTCTTGATGCCTAAATAGAAAAAATCTTGAGCAATATACAAATTTTAAAGTTCAGCTAGTTGCTTCATAAATTGCCTGCGCTACTAAACTTAATGTCCATACAATAAATGAAACTTTCTTGTCATTAAATTTAAATTGTACGTTGAAGTAACAGAAGTCTGGCGCAATTTTTGAGATTCTACAATTTTACTAGTAATTTTACAAAGTGCCTGAACACTCCTAACAAAAGAATTTTTTTGTTTCTCTTGTTATTTATTCTCATTTGATGTTTAAATTAAAAAAATCTTAAGAAACATACAAGTTTTAAAGTTTAACTAGTCGCTTCACAAATTGCCTGCTCTACTAAACTTCATGTCCGTCCGATAAATGAAACTTTTCTGTCACTAAATTTAAATTATAGGTTTGAGTAAGAGAAGTCTTGCGCAATTTTCGAGATTCTACGATTTTACTAGTAATTTCACAAAATGCCTGACACTTCTCATAATAGAATGATTATTGTTACTCTTATTATTTATTCTCATAAGGTGTTTAAATAAAAAAATATTAAGCAACATACAAATTTTAAAGTTTAACTAGTCGCTTCACAAATTGCCTGCTCTACTAAACTTAATGTCCGTCCGATAAATAAATCTTTTCTAGCACTAGATTTAAACAGCAGCTTTAAGTAAGAGAAGTCTGGCGCAATTTTCGAAATTCTACAATTTTACTAGTAATTTTACAAAGTGACTGTCACTCTTCATAATTTTTTTAATTTTTTTTTTATTATGTATTCTCATGATGCTTAAATAGAAAAAATCGTGAGCGACATACGAATTTTAAAGTTTAACTAGTTGCTACATAAATTGCCTGCGCTGCTTAACTTAATGTCCATACAATAAATGAAACTTTCTTGTCATTAAATCTAAATGTAGGTTTAAGTAAGAGAAGTCTGGCACAATTTTTAAGATTCTACAAATTTAACAGTTAATTTTACAAAGTGACTGACACTCTTCATAAGATTTTTTTAATTGTTTTTCTTATTATTTATTTTCTTGATGCTTAAATAGAAAAAATCTTAGCAATATACAAATTTTAAAGTTCAACTAGTTGCTTCATAAATTGCCTGCGCTACTAAACTTAATGTCCATACAATAAATGAAACTTTCTTGTCATTAAATTTAAATTGTACGTTGAAGTAAGAGAAGTCTGGCGCAATTTTCGAGATTCTACAATTTTACTAGTAGTTTTACAAAGTGCCTGACACTTCAAACAAAAGAATTTTTTTGTTACTCCTATTATTTATTTTCATTTGATGTTTAAATAAAAAAAATCTTAAGAAACATACAAATTTTAAAGTTTAACTAGTCGCTTCACAAATTGTCCGCTCTACTAAACTTCATGTCCGTCCGATAAATGAAACTTTTCTGTCACTAAATTTAAATTATAGGTTTGAGTAAGAGAAGTCTTGCGCAATTTTCGAGATTCTACGATTTTACTAGTAATTTCACAAAATGCCTGACACTTCTCATAATAGGATGATTATTGTTACTCTTATTATTTATTCTCATAGGATGTTTAAATAAAAAAATATTGAGCAACATACAAATTTTAAAGTTTAACTAGTCGCTTCACAAATTGCCTGCGCTACTAAACTTAATGTCCATACGATAAATGAAACTTTTTTGTCATCAAATTTAAATTGTAGGTTTAAGTAAGAGAAGTCTGGCGCAATTTTCGAGATTCTACAATTTTACTAGTAATTTTACAAAGTGCCTGACACTTCAAACAAAAGAATTTTTTGTTTCTCTTATTATTTATTCTCATTTGATGTTTAAATAAAAAAAATCTTAAGAAACTTACAAATTTTAAAGTTTAACTAGTCGCTTCACAAATTGCCTGCTCTACTAAACTTCATGTCCGTCCCATAAATGAAACTTTTCTGTCACTAAATTTAAATTATAGGTTTAAGTAAGAGAAGTTTGGCGTAATTTTCAATTCTACGATCTTACTAGTAATTTTACAAAGATTTTTGTTTTGTTTTTCTTATTACTTATTTTAATTTGATGTTTAAATAAAGAAATCTTGAGCAACATACAAATTTTAAAGTTTATCTAGTCGTTTCACAAATTGCCCGAGCAACTAAACTTAATGTTCATATGATAAATGAAACTTTCTCGTCATTAAATTCAAATTATAGGTTCAAGTAAGGGACGTCTGGCGCAATTTTCGCTATTCTACAATTTTACTAGTAATTTTACAAAGTAACTGCCACTCATAAGATTTTTTTAATTGTTGTCCTTATTATTTATTCTCATGATGTTTAAATAGAAAAAATCTTGAGCAACATACAAATTTTAAAGTTTAACTAGTCTTTTCATAAATTGCCTGCGCTATTAAACTCAATGTTCAAACGATAAATTATATTTTTTGATATGAACTACAGATGGTAGATTTAAGAAGGAAATATCTTGCGCAAGTTTCGAAATTCTACAATTTCACTAGTCATTGCACGAAGTGTCTGCATTATAGAACTTAAGTAAGCAATGGTCTCAGTTTTCGGCGTGAGGCTGGCTCTAGACTGCCAACGGGCCCAAACATTTTGACACGCGATTTATCTGGTAAACGTGCAAATAATTTGCCGGAAAAAGTCAATTTTTTCTCTTTTTTCCCCGAAAACATTTTGTAGTTTATCCGTCTTGGCACCCTTGATAATTTAATGGTCCAAAGTGCTTTGGAGTGTCTGCGGAAATTGAGAAAACGACCAAAACAACCACAACACCACGACTCACATCTGCCGCCTGTTGTGTTAAAACAGGACCGCATTAAATTTTTTTCCCTCTCACCCTCCGGAATTCGGACGCAATCAACACACAATCTGAAACTCTCCCACTCATCCCCTAAATCACAACCAACCACCCTCCAAACTCGTCGACAAAAAGATCACCGGGCAATTACCGTTTCTCTCTCTCCTTTCCCCCCCATTTTTACCCTCACTGCGTTTTCCTCGTTGCCGCGACGGTTAATTGAAAATGTAAACTCGCCCGTCTTCTCTGCGGTGCTGTTTATTTTTCCGGGGCGTTAATTAACTAAATGGAAAAGGGCGACGCTGATCTTCGGCTTTAATTGGAAATGGAATGGTCCCCGGTTGGGGGGGTTGTGAAAAAAAAAACAAAAATTGGTCGTTTCCTCCCCGGATTTATATTTTAGGAAGTGAAGAGGAGAAAAAAAAATGGAAGAAAAGTGGCGACGAGGACGGTGATTAATACGAGATTGCTCCAAGAGACCGATATTGTTCGAACTAGACAATGGCGGGGTTATGGATGGGGCTGCGGGCGAGGATTGCGTTAATAATGAGGGGTGCAGGGTCAGAGAGGAACTGATTTAAGAGAGTGTCGAGTTTTGAAGTCGAAACACGGACGCTTACTTAATTGTACTCCTTTCAATAACAATCCTCGCTTATTAAAATGGAAATGTTGAAACTATATACAATAGCAAAGAAGAAGGCCAGTTCTATGCTATAGCATAGCATCGAACTGCCCTCTAAAAAGTATGCGTAACGAAAAATGAAACGCTGCCTACTCTCTCTACAGCATAACTCCAAAGATTGAGCAATATTGTTTTCAATTTTTGAATTTGCTATTTTTATTTACATAGGTAGAGAACATTTTGTTGAGAACGCTGGCCTTGCGGCAACACTGTGGCAGCTCTTAATAATTATTGCAGATGCCACACTTTTACTACACTAATAGAGAAAATGTTTAAATCGGTTTAAAATGAAACGTATTTCGCTACTATAGTAGAAAATCGGTCTTTGAAAAATATGCGTAACGAAAAATGAAACGGTTTATTTACTCTCTCCACAGCTTGAATTAAGACATCAAGTGATTATCGATATTGTTTTCAGTTGACTACTCTTCTTTACATTGGTGGGAAACATTATTAAGCGCACGTTTATCTTACGGCAACACTGTGGCAACTCCTGGAAATTATTGCAGATGCCACACTTCCTGCACTAACAGAGAGAAAAATGTTTCAATAGAATTTTTAAACTAAAACGTTTTGAGTTACTATAGCGTAGAATTGCCCTATAAAAAATGTGCGTAACAAAAAATGAAACGCTACCTACTCTCTCTACAACATAACTGCAAAGATTGAGCAATATTGTTTTCAATTTCTGAATTTGCTATTTTTATTTACATAGGTAGAGAACATTTTGTTGAGAACGCTGGCCTTGCGGCAACACTGTGGCAGCTCTTAATAATTATTGCAGATGCCACACTTTTACTACACTAATAGAGAAAATGTTTAAATCGGTTTAAAATGAAACGTATTTCGCTACTATAGTAGAAAATCGGTCTTTGAAAAATATGCGTAACGAAAAATGAAACGGTTTATTTACTCTCTCCACAGCTTGAATTAAGACATCAAGTGATTATCGATATTGTTTTCAGTTGACTACTCTTCTTTACATTGGTGGGAAACATTATTAAGCGCACGTTTATCTTACGGCAACACTGTGGCAACTCCTGGAAATTATTGCAGATGCCACACTTCCTGCACTAACAGAGAGAAAAATGTTTCAATAGAATTTTTAAACTAAAACTTTTTGAGCTGCTATAGCATAGAACTTTCCTCTAAAAAGTATCCGTAACGAAAAATGAAACGCTACCTACTCTCTCTACAACATAACTGCAAAGATTGAGCAATATTGTTTTCAATTTTTGAATTTGCTATTTTTATTTACATAGGTAGAGAACATTTTGTTGAGAACGCTGGCCTTGCGGCAACACTGTGGCAGCTCTTAATAATTATTGCAGATGCCACACTTTTACTACACTAACAGAGAAAATGTTTAGATCGGTTTAAAACGAAACGTATTTCGCTACTATAGCAGAAAATCGGTTTTTGAAAAATATGCGTAACGAAAAATGAAACGGCTTATTTACTCTCTCCACAGCTTGAATTAAGACATCAAGTGATTATCGATATTATTTTCAGTTGACTACTCTTCTTTACATAGGTGGGGAACATTATTAAGCGCATGTTTACCTTACGGCAACACTGTGGCAACTCCTGAAAATTATTGCAGATGCCACACTTCCTGCACTAACAGAGAGAAAAATGTTTCAATAGAATTTTTAAACTAAAACTTTTTGAGCTGCTACAGCATAGAACTGCTCTCTAAAAAGTATGCGTAACGAAAAATGAAACGCTGCCTGCTCTCTGTACAGCATAAATCTAGATCGACCAATATTGTTTTTAATTTCTGAATTTGCTGTTCTTCTTTATATAGGTAGAGAATATTTTGGTGAGCACTCTAGTCTTGTGGCAACACTGTGGCAGCTCCTAATAATTATTGCAGATGCTACACTTCTACTACACTAACAGAGAAAATGTTTAGATCGGTTTAAAACGAAACGTATTTCGCTACTATAACAGAAAATCGGTCTTTGAAAAATATGCGTAACGAAAAATGAAACGGCTTATTTACTCTCTCCACAGCTTGAATTAAGACATCAAGTGATTATCGATATTATTTTCAGTTGACTACTCTTCTTTACATAGGTGGGGAACATTATTAAGCGCACGTTTACCTTACGGCAACACTGTGGCAACTCCTGAAAATTATTGCAGATGCCACACTTCCTGCACTAACAGAGAGAAAAACGTTTCAATAGAATTTTTAAACTAAAACTTTTTGAGCTGCTACAGCATAGAACTGCTCTCTAAAAAGTATGCGTAACGAAAAATGAAACGCTGCCTGCTCTCTGTACAGCATAAATCTAGATCGACCAATATTGTTTTTAATTTCTTAATTTGCTGTTCTTCTTTATATAGGTAGAGAATATTTTGGTGAGAACTCTAGTCTTGTGGCAACACTGTGGCAGCTCCTAATAATTATTGCAGATACTACACTTCTACTACACTAACAGAGAAAATGTTTAGATCGGTTTAAAACGAAACGTATTTCGCTACTATAGCAGAAAATCGGGCTTTGAAAAATATGCGTAACGAAAAATGAAACGGTTTATTTACTCTCTCCACAGCTTGAATTAAGACATCAAGTGATTATCGATATTGTTTTCAGTTGACTACTCTTCTTTACATTGGTGGGAAACATTATTAAGCGCACGTTTACCTTACGGCAACACTGTGGCAACTCCTGAAAATTATTGCAGAAGCCACACTTCCTGCACTAACAGAGAGAAAAATGTTTCAATAGAATTTTTAAACTAAAACTTTTTGAGCTGCTATAGCATAGAACTTCCCTCTAAAAAGTATGCGTAACGAAAAATGAAACGCTGCCTACTCTCTCTACAGCATAACTCCAAACATTGAGCAATATTAATTTTAATTTCTAAATTTGGTATTTTTATTTACATAGGTAGAGAACATTTTGGTAAGAAGGCTGGCCATGCGGCAACACTGTGGCAACTCCTAATAATTACTGCAAATGCTACGCTTCTACTACACTAACAGAGAAAATGTTTAGATCGGTTTAAAACGAAACGTATTTCGCTACTATTGTAGAAAATCGGTCTTTGAAAAATATGCGTAACGAAAAATGAAACGGTTTATTTACTCTCTCCACAGCTTGAATTAAGACATCAAGTGATTATCGATATTATTTTCAGTTGACTACTCTTCTTTACATTGGTGGGAAACATTATTAAACGCACGTTTACCTTACGGCAACACTGCGGCAACTTCTGAAAATTATTGCAGACGCCACACTTCCTGCACTAACAGAGAGAAAAATGTTTCAATAGAATTTTTAAACTAAAACGTTTTGAGTTACTATAGCGTAGAATTGCCCTATAAAAAATGTGCGTAACGAAAAATGAAACGTTCTGTCTAGTCTCTCTATAGCATAAATATAGACTGCAAGTTGTCATTCGAGATTGATTTTTTGTGGTAATTTTTCTCGCCAATCAAAATTTCTTAATTGCCCCCCATTACACAAATTAATTGCTAAAATTCATCTTGTTCGTCCCTTAATTATTATTCCAATTTAATTATTAATGTGTCATTTTCCAAATGCTCTCCATGTTAATTTTTCTGCGTACGTCGCCTTAATCCTTTGGGTCGCCGCCACTGTCACACCTGTCTCTCTCTGTGTGTGGGGGGCGCATTTCGAGGGTTCTAATCTACTTAATCCCTTCTCTGTAGTGTGTGTGCGTTCGATAGAACCGATGCCGGTCCCCCCTTCTTACAAAAACCACCTGTTTCGTCGTCGTGGCATCATCACGTTGCCGGGGCCACGACAACTTCCATATTATACCATAAGGAACAGAACAATTTGATGAGGGGTGAGGGGAGGAAAAACGACGTGTATAAGACGATTGTGTAGATATACCTGGAACAGCCCTCAACTGACACCTGACTCATTATGGATGGACGCGACTAAGAAGAAAACCGGTCGGGTAAAATACCGGTGCGACGACCCATCGGTTTCGGTTTGGTCGGTCTTGGGCTTGGAAGATGTGAACGAAGAGAGAAAAAGACGGACTGGATTGAAATGAATGAGGAAAAGGTGTGCCGGTGTCTGTGCGGGCAAGGTTCGTTGTATGTGGTTAGTGAAGGAACGTTATTTCAAGTTTTTTATGGAATGGAATTTCATGGTTTCATCTCTTCTTCTCCTGGTTATTGGCATAAATTCTTCATAGTTAGTTATATTGATACAACTTGTGGTGGAAGTGCCACAAGAATTTTTTAATAATTTTTATAATACAGGATCGCACTTAGGAGAGTCGAAATTATTTTTTACTCGAATTCGAAAGAGTTATAGGTGACTGTAGATTTTGTTTATTCTCAATTAAGCAAAATTAAAAAAATTAAAAAAAAATTAAGTGAAAAGTTTTTGTAATTACAAGACTAATCAAAAGAAATAACTAAAAGAATACAAGGGTGGGCACTATAGGAAGAGAAAGCAATTTTGAGAAACAATTATTGAGGAAATAGAAAAAAAATTAAAAAATGGGAAGCAAATAGACAATAAAAGTTACTAACGAATAAATTTCTTGAATAAAAAGCGTATACAGATAATGTAAAGAAATCAAAATTAAAGAGAAAATCTTTATCAAAGGGATTCTATTGATTTTCCCAAATTGATAATAGTAAGTTAAACAGCAAACAGTGGCGAAAAAACTTGGTCATCAACTTGAAAAAGGATTTTCGTAAATATCTCGAGAACCCCTAAGTTTTTCAAAATTTGTCAAAAGAACGAAAATCAAGATCTTGAAGTTTTCCACAAAAAAGATAATAAGTGATTTTAGTGTCAGATCAAAACTTTTCAAGAAAAACGCTATTGAAAATCTAAATATATGTTATGGAGGCAAGAAATTGCAAAACTACTTGTTATTGTTTTGCGATTTTATTAGTAGCGAGTTGAGTGATAATTAATGAAAATAAAATTTAGTCGCCATTTTGAACTAAAGGTTTTTGGGAATATTTCGAAAATGCCTAGGTTTTTCGAAATTTTTCAAGAGACCAAAAATTAAGATCTCCATGTTTTGTACAAAAAATGTAATAACCAATTTTAGTGTCAAATAAAAACTTTTCAAGGAAAAGCCTATTGAAAATCCAAATATATGTTATAGAGGTAAAAAATCGGAAACCATTTGATTCGGTTTTGCGGTCTCATTATTAGTGAGCTGACCAATAAATAATAGAAATAAAATTTGGGCGCTATTTTGAACTAACGGTTTTTGCAAATATTTTGAGAACGAGTAGGTTTTTCGAAATTTTTCAGAAGACCAAAAATCAGGATCTCAAAATTCTCTACAAAAAAGGTTATAATTGATTTTAGTGTCAAGTCAAAACTTTTCATGGAAAAGCCTATTGAAAATTCAAATATATGTTATAGAGGTAAAAAACCAAAAACACTTGATTCAGTTTTGCGGTCTTATTAGTAGTGAGTTGACCAATAAATAATAAAAGTAAAATTTGGTTGCCATCTTGAACTAACGGTTTTTGCAAATATTTTGAGAACGAGTAGGTTTTTTGAAATTTTTAGAAGACCAAAAATCAAGATCTCAAAATTCTCTACAAAAAATATTATAATTGACTTTAGTGTCAAGTCAAAACTTTATAAGAAAAAACATATTGAAAATCAAAATATATGCTATAGAGGTAAAAAACCAAAAACACTTGATTCAGTTTTGCGGTCTTATTAGTAGTGAGTTGACCAATAAATAATAAAAATAAAATTTGGTTGCCATCTTGAACTAACGGTTTTTGCAAATATTTTGATAACGAGTAGGTTTTTCAAAATTTTTCAGAAGACCAAAAATCAAGATCTCAAAATTCTCTACAAAAAAGATTATAATTGATTTTAGTGTCAAGTCAAAACTTTTTAAGAGAAAACCTATTGAAAATCAAAATGTATGTTATAAAGGTAAAAAATCAAAAACACTTGATTCAGTTTTGCGGTCTTATTAGTAGTGAGTTGACCAATAAATAATAAAAATAAAATTTGGTTGCCATCTTGAACTAACGGTTTTTGCAACTATTTTGAGAACGAGTAGGTTTTTTTGAAATTTTTAGAAGACCAAAAATCAAGATTTTAAAATTCTCTACAAAAAAGGTTATAATTGATTTTAGTGTCAAGTCAAAACTTTTTAAGAAAAAACCTATTGAAAATCAAAGTATATGTTATAGAGGTAATAATTCGAAAACCACTTGATTTGGTTTTGCGGTCTCATTAGTGGTGAGTTGAATAATATATAATAAAAATAAAATTTGTTCGCCATCTTGAACCAACGATTTTTGGAAATATTTCGAGAACGAGTAGGTTTTTCAAAATTTTTCAAAGGACCAAAAATCAAGATCTCAAAATTCTCTACAAAAAAGGTCATAATCGATTTTAGTGTCAAATCAGAACCTTTCACGATAGAACCTAGTGAAAGTTCAAATATATGTTATGGAGGAAAAAATATTAAAAACTTGATTTCGCTTTGCGGTGTAATTAGTAATAAGTTGAATAAATAATCAAAATAATATTTGCTCGCCATTTGCAACTAGCAATTTTTGGAAATATTTCGAAAACGAATAGGTTTTTCAAAATTCTTTCGACTTCTTTCAATAGTAAATTTTAAAAGATCATTGATGTCGCATAAACCTCTCTAATATTTTACAAAATGACTAAGCAAATGGAATTTTGTAAATTTATAGATAAATTAATTAAGAACATACACTAAATAAATTAGTTCAGCGGTACCAAATATTTAATTATTTTTTTAACTAAAATAATGATTTGGTTTTAAATTCGAATTTAAGTTCAATAACATCACAGGCGTAACGCAATTTTTTTGTTGCAACCCAAACTTTCTGTTCAATAAGTATTCGTTAAGTCAGTAGCGTAGTTAAATTAGTGTTTCACAACCATAAATGTAAAAACACTTCATTACAACGTATTGTACCATTTGAATCGTTCTCACGTAACAACCTTTGCTTATTCTTATAATTTTTACTTTCCACGGCCGCCTTGCGAAATCGTAAAAAAGTTCCACGCATCTAACGAAGTATTCTTATTCTTAATATTTATTCCATAAAAGTGAAAGGCCTTAACAATTTCGTTCCGTTACTTATGTTAATATATCTAGATTCTTAATTAACATCAACAAAACGACTTCCTCTTTCGACCCTTCTAAATGTTAAAAACAACAGAAATATAAAAAAATAGTTTTTTAACAATTGATTTACAACAATCGACCACAAAGATAAATCATTGGTCAGTTTTCGTCGTTAAGAAATCCCGAAACAAACAAACGACAGTAACGCCCCTGGTGGAAAGAATGGTTGAAGAACATAAATCGCGCACGACGGGCCTCCGGAGCTCTCTGTGTGCAAGAAGCGAAACGTCGGTCGACTGCAAAACTCCGGGATAACAACAACAGTTAGTTTAAAGAACGGACGGTTCTTTCACCGACCTGACTCATGCATAACGAATCGTTAACGTTAATTGTTATTATTATAACTGGGTAATTTCGTATTCGGTCACTGTCTCATTGATAGGCGACTGTCATTAAAGTTCGGTTAGAAATTGTCAGAGAATTCGCTCTACCAAACAATTCAATTACCGTAAAAGAGACGATACCAACCGAATAAGTGGCGCAAATCAAATGAAAAAAAAACTTTGTTGTCTTAAGAAGTCGCCACAGTGTTCCCGGGATATTCGCCATAAAATTAATTGGTTGTAATAATAAAAGGAGAGTTGGACGAAAAGTTTGGTGTGTCTCACTTGATTTTCGGACACTTAAACACATTGTAGAGAGAACGTTTCACTTTTCGTTACACGCAATTTTAAATTCGACGATTTATTTTTTAAATCATGTGACTTAATGTTAGTAAAGACGATACCAATCGAAACAAGCGATTAGTGGTCCAAATCGATTGAAGAAAAAACTTTGTTGTTTTAATAAGTAGCCACAGTGTTCCCGAGACACTCTCCATAAAGTTAATTGGTTACAATAAGAAGAGGAGAGATGGACGAAACGTATGGCGTGTCTCACTTGATTTTCGGACACTTGAACACTTTGTGGAGAGAGTGTTTCACTTTTCGTTACGCGCAATTTTAAATTCGTCAATTTTATATATTTTTTTTAAATCACGTGACTTAATGTTAGTAAAGACGATACCAACCGAAACAAGAGATTAGAGGCCTAAATCGATTGAAAGAAAAACTTTCTTGTCTTAAGAAGTCGCCGCAGTGTTCCCGGGACACTCGCCATAAAAGTAATTAATTGCAATAATAAGAGGAAAAATTGACGAAACGTATGGTGTGTTTCACTTGATTTTCGGATACTTGAACACTTTGCAGAGAGAGCGTTTCACTTTTCGTTACACGCAATTTTCAATTCGACAATTTTAGATTTTTTTTTAAATCACGTGACTTAATGTTAGTAAAGACGATACCAACCGAAACAAGAGATTAGAGGCCTAAATCGATTGAAAGAAAAACTTTCTTGTATTAAGAAGTCGCCGCAGGGTTCCCGGGACACTCGCCATAAAAGAAATTAATTGCAATAATAAGAGGAAAAATTGACGAAACGTATGGTGTATTTCACTTGATTTTCGGATACTTCAACACTTTGTAGAAAGAGCGTTTCACTTTTCGTTACGCGCAACTTTAAATTCGACGATTTTAGATTTTTTTTTAAATGACGTGACTTAATGTTAGTAAAGACGATACCAACCGAAACAAGAGATTAGAGGCCTAAATCGATTGAAAGAAAAGCTTTCTTGTCTTAAGAAGTCGCCGCAGTGTTCCCGGGACACTCGCCATAAAAGTAATTAATTGCAATAATAAGAGGAAAAATTGACGAAACGTATGGTGTGTTTCACTTGATTTTCGGATACTTCAACACTTTGTAGAGAGAGCGTTCCACTTTTCGTTACGCGCAATTTTAAATTCGATAATTTTAGATTTTGTTTTAAATCACGTGACTTAATGTTAATAAAAACGATACCAACCGAAACAAGCGATTAGAGGCCCAAATCGATTGAGAAAAAACTTTGTTGTCTTAAGAAGTCGCCGCAGTGTTCCCAGGACACTCGCCATAAAGGTAATTGATTGCAATAATAAGAGAAAAAATTGACAAAACGTATGGCGTGTCTTACTTGATTTTCGGACACTTGAACACTTTGTAGAGAGAGCGTTTCACTTTTCGTTACGCGCAACTTTAAATTCGACGATTTTAGATTTTTTTTTAGAATCACGTGACTTAATGTTAGTAAGTGCAGAAAATAGTTGTGACACGGTTGTTTCGTGAAAATTGACCATTTTGTGTTGTGTTTTTGGTTTGGAGTTTAACGGTTTTCTTTGGAAGGATCGGATTTATCGGGAGGTACGGCACGAACGTTAGTAAAGCCGTAAAACTGATTTGCCCCCATTTACTTGTACGTTTTCAGACAATAACGTCTAACCAACAATCTTGAATCCTTATCTGGCAATTGCAGTCGTAAAATAATGCAAGCAACATTAATGAAATGTCGTAAAAAGTATATATAAATACGTATCGCAATTTCTTCGTTACTCGTTAAATATATCAAGGTGTCGTTGGAATTAGTGGGAAAATAATATTTGAAATGAGGTCGTGTAAAAAATATTTTTATGTTCGATAATAAATGGTGAAGAAAAGACAAGGAGGTCATTGACGTTACAGATCGATAAGTACTTATCTAATTATGGGAGAAACGCGGAAACCGTTCGAATCGATACGATTTTAGGCTCCATTGTTGTCGGTTGGCCCACAAAAATGGAGATCGCGAACCATCATCCGAAACTTCAATGTCATTATTTCATTCTTAAGTGCCTCATTTCTGCTTGAAATAACTTAAGAATCCACCAATTAGAATGCTTGCATGTATTTAATTCGTATTGTGACAAATTTTAGTTGCTGAAAAAAGTTCACAAAAAAAAAGTAAATTAACGAATCGGTTTTTAGAAACTTCATAAACGTCCTAAAATTTACAAAATTACTAGTCAAATTATAAAGCAATCTAAATATTGGATTAAATAGAACTTTTTGTTACATAAAATTGGTAGTGTTTGTCTAAAATGACTAGGCAAATTGAAAAATGCGAAATTGATTTGGTTTTAACTTTTTGGAGTATATCGCGAAATTAAATAAAATTTTGGTTATTGTATAAAATTACTAGTATTTTTCAAAATTACTAGTCAAATTGAGAATTAAATAGAATCGAATTATTTTCGAAACCACTAAAAACGCCACCATTAACAAGAAATGTGTGTATAAATAAAAGTACAAATATCCAGTGGGGCGCTATGAAAAATTCAGCAGTAGTAAAACTTGAGAAATTCACGACCTCTGACGGCTCCTTAGTTACTCTTAAAGAAAAGTTCCAATTTGTTTCAGGACCTCTTACACATTTTATCACCAACTCCTTGTTAAAAGGCCTTCAGAGTGTTGTAATCTTCATAGCTGACTTGACTAGTCTGGACAACCGCATCCATTTTGTGTCAAAAACAGTGGCGTACGCACTAAATCAAGTTGAAACTAATAATTTTAAACAATTTTTCAGTAGCTTCCGCCACTTTTACTCATACAAGTATTTACCAGCAAGAACTTCTACTGTTTGCAGTAAAGACAGTGGCGTTCCTACGAAACGGTGTCGCTGCCAACAATAATTTGAGTTATAATATCAATTTTTTCTAATCAAATTTGTTATTATTATCGCAATGACGTAGATGTAGTAGATACCGGTAGTTTTCCAGTGGCGTCCGTCTGTTTTCGTTTAATTTATTATTTTCCGGCAATGTGGTGGCAATTTCTCGATCACCCGCGATGCGGGTGAGGTCGTAAATTGCGAGTTATCCGGCTTTAGTTTGTTCAAACTCCAAGTTGGTAATAATTCATTGTATTCGCGCCTAAAACGTCCATTAATCATGAACCATATGCAAGTAAAGCGACATTACTGATTGAATATTCTTCAGTGATCACAGAATATTTTCAATTATCGACAACGTGGGCGCCACTGATATTTTCTATTTTCTGTCCTGAATCGTGATCAATTTTTTATTTTTATTGAAACTTTTGTTGGCGATTATTGTTATTTTATGTGTTTATCGTGGAATTTTATGTTGGCTGACTGGGTCAGAGTTTTAATGTAAGCTCTTAGGCCGGCTGTCTTTTTGGCTTTGTCTCCTGTCGCGATTAATTCCACTTCGAAGTATGCACCTGCCAGCCATTTTTAATGAATTTGCACAATTTACCTAAAGCCTTTGTGAAGTTCACTCCGGCGTTGTTGCAACAAAACTAAGAAAAAAAAACGAAACGGCAAAGCTTTTGCGTTATTTTTTTTGTAATTTTACTTGAATCTTCATTAAGTTTGAAAGCCACTTAGGAAGTTGAAAAAATTAATGACGTAAAACCATAAATTTTTCCTAACACTAATTACTTTGAAATTAATACAAAAAGTTTATTTAATTGTCAAAAATTTCTAAGAAGCTTGCTTCGACTAAACAGTTGCGCCGTACGTAACGTTAGTTACCATAGAAAAGTCGCCACAGTGTTCCCATAGAACCACCAAAATAAACCAGGAATGTCTTTTCCTCCAATACGGCTCCATTTAACCTTCAAGATTTTGCTCTCAAGAGAGTGAGGAGCGTTTCACTTTTCGTTACGCAAGCTTTTACCTTGCGCCATGATATCGCAGCGCGGATTAAAACGTACCAAAAAATTCTACTGAGAAGCAATACAATTCTGTGTTAATCAGTGACGTCCCAGAATTTTTTAAAACTTTAATAATTGATATAAAAAATATTTGAATTTTTTTAAAAGTTGAAAATTTTTCATTGCGGCTTTAAAACATAACGTCCGGTCGTAACGGGACCAACAGAATCGAACCTCCACCTATCACTTCCGGACAATTTAAACCTTAATGCGTTTTATACCTTCAGGTTTTCGTTGTGCCATCGCCCTCGACGCCTCGTTCCCGGATCCCTTTGGAACACCATAAATATCCCGTTTTTGGTCGGCGGTGATTTATTTTCGTCGTCGGTCCGTTAAAAGAGAGAGAGAGGAGGGGGGGATAAATACGTTTTATTTGATGTAAAAACTTTTGCTTATCGTTACGCGGGAGGAGTTACGAGAAGAATCTTTCTCTTGCATTTTTTATTGCTTAGAATGAAATAAAGAAAACGGAAATTAAAAAAGAATAACGGCGCCGGTGGGCGGAGGAGATTTATCCTCATTAATTTTTCATGGAGAATGATCGCAGGAAAAAGGGGGGCGAAAACAGGGGAAAACGGCGCCCACCTGCAAAACGGATCCCCGCAAAAGGAAATGAGAGGAACGGGAATGGGGTTCGGGAAACGTTACGATGAGGATGAGGAAAAACGATTTGCACTCTGTTAAGATCTTATCTGTTGTTGGGGCATTGTTTCAGAATTCTTTACGTTAATGCCAACATAATAAAGTGTCAATTGATTGTTTCAAGTTGTTTCGATGTTCAACAAAAAATTTTACCCTCAAAATGACCTGTACCATAGCTGATATAGAAAAATATTTTCTAATAAATAAAGCAAATTTGCGTTTTTCCTATTAAGCTCCGCCTAATTTGGACTACCTGCAAGACGTGGTTGCATCCTAATCAAACACACCTGCCACAACACCAGTTTAACATTTTAGTGGTACTATGACTTCAAATATTACATTCATTACATTATCGACTGCTTACGTTTAGATACATCCCAATTTTGCAGGTACCCCAAATTGGGCGAACTTTAATACCAAGCCTGCTACAATTTAATGTGCTGGATAGTTGGAATGTTGGCAAAGTTTCGTTATTATCAGTTATCCGAGCTAACGCTATTAGAATTATTGTTTCAACGAATCGTTATTTAATTAATTCAATAATCTGTTATAAAGGAACGCTGGCTATTGTTTCCTACCGTTATCAGCGTAAATTTCGTTAGAATTGAATGTTTCAAGGCGTTACGTGGTAATTTCGATTTGAGCAGCTTCGATATTAAAGAGCTTTGTTGTCAACTTTACTGACATTCAAAATTTTGTTTCAATTCATTTTATGACCTATACCAAATAGTAATTCGGGTCGCAGCTAGCTGTTATTTAATAAATTACATAGTTCAATAAAGAGGAACACCGGCGAAGCTTTTCTTAGTAATCAACTCTATTGTTGGAGTTAAAGGTTTTGCTGCGCTACAGGATAGATACGAATGTCAGCATTTAAACGTAATTTTTTTTTTTAGTTTTACGACCAACTAAAAAGTAATTGGTTTCAATTCTGCTTTAGGCGGACTCACTATTCAATCAATTAGATAGTTTAAAATAGTGGAATTGGCGCTATTATGGGAATTAAATATTTTAGAAGCTTTTACGTAATAGTTCTTTTAACCGTGACATTGTGGTTAAAATTCAGGTTTGAGTCGTTGTTGCACACATTTTGTCGTTGTACTAGGCTCCAAAACTACAACAATTTTTTTTGTTTTTTTTTACTTTTAACAATCTAGACACATCAATTTTGGACTTAAAACAAATTTCAAGTCGATCGGTCAAGTACTTTCTAAAATACGGTCGATTGAATTTTACCAAAAAATTTTCACCAAAATTTAATTTTTTACTTAATTTTTTTCTGACGCCATTTCATACAGGATCGTTATAAAAACTACGTTATGTCCGAGACTTCGTCATTGTCTTTCACGTAATTTTTTTTCTTTTCTAAATTCCCAATAGTTTTGGAGTTTCGTAGAACGAGAAAATGGAAAAAAAAATTTTTTTTGCGCCATTTTTGTAGAAGAGAAGAGAAACAAATTAAACCGTAATCTTAAGTAAATTAGTTGCAACTAAAGTTGTCTCAAATTTCTTTAACCCTCTATGTCTCGTGTAAATGACACCTTGAGACTTGGTGAATAGAATACGTCGGCCATGACTCATACACGTTGCACGGAACGGCATTTAAAAACGTGAAAGTATCTCGACGTTGTAGTCGGAGTCACAACGACTCGCGGCCGTCCACATTTCAACATCCCACTTCTGTGCCGTCATCGTCCCGCTTCTGCTATTTATTCGAATCCCTTTATTATCTTTTCCTTCTACCATATATTTCTGACGTTCCTCCAGATCTTCCCTTTAAGGATATTTCACGGTCCATTCGGTTGATTCCGAGAACTTAGGTGCGCGTAAACGCATTTGTTATTTCGTTACGCGCCCAGCTTTTTCCTAAATTAATTAGGTGTGGGAGGGTGAAAAAAGGGAACGTAACCGGGAGAGAGGTTGGAAAAGTCGAGGGATGGACCGACGTCAACGGAATTTTTCCGAGCGTTTATCAAACCAAATTAAATAACGGATCGGAAACCAATATCGAGGGGGATTTTCGTAATTCTAAAGCCAATTGCGAACCAATTCGGGCCATTGTCATTTCTCTTGGAAGGACTTAACAAAGTTATGCCGATCCAATTCCGATGCCGTTTTATTTTAAATCCGCTGTCTGAATCGCAAAGAACCACTTTCCAAACCTCGTCATCGTTCAACTGTTTAGTCATCACCACAATAACGCCACAACCGCACCTCAACTGCTAACTTAGGTCGGTACCGGCCATCCACTTCGAGCCCTTGCAATGATTTTGACTTTAAACGAAAACCTCGAGTCCTATTTTATTGATTTTGTTTTGTGTTAAAAAACTCGAATAGTTCGCCACATTACCCCTCTTTAGTAAAAACGTTAAATTTTTTTAAGAACGATTTTTGCTTTTCACAACTGAAGAAATTAATGTCGAGTCAGTTGGTTGTATAACCAGTTTCTGCGCTTCCATTCACGTGGAATAGAAGGAATTTTTCGTCGTGTTCATTTGCGGGTTATACCGGGGGTAATTGACGTCGCTTTTAAGTTATTTTTGTTAGATTCGGTGGAAAGGCGGCCATTTATCGATTAAAACTTCCAACTCTGGCAAAAATTAAAAAGTGTCGCCATTAATCATTCGGTTTCCTCCATCTTTCTTAATTCCGACCGTTTTTTTTTCGCCCTGATTCCACCCTCAAGTAGTTTTTTTCCTTCAAATTTCCCCTTCCTGGTCACTCTTCTCTTTATCGATTTTCTTTCTATATTTTTATTTTACAACGCAATCAACAACCAGTCGACAAATATTTTTCTCACTTGGAATTATTTGGATCAAAACCGGAAATTTTGTTTGATAGAAAAGTTGCGTTTTTTCTTCAACGATTTCTATTTTACGTTGGCGACACTTTGGGGAACCGTCAGTGGCGTCGTTTCTGTCGGCGATGATAAACAAACGGGTTTTGCTCGCGTGTGTTCTTGTTCTTTTTGATGAGCTTGTTTACGTTTTTAAAGTTCGCTTCTGGGAGGGATATTGGAAAATATTGGCGTCTGGCACTTTACAAACGCGTAAAATCATATCGAAAACCCAAAACAAAGTCGTTGAGCGTTTTTCGCAACATAAAACGGAAAAGTTGAACAAAAAAACGTTCAGCTACGCAGTAATTCAATCACAAACGTTCCCCATAACTGCCTCAATAATTTACGTAGAAACCCGAAACTAGATACGCGTATTCCCGACACTTTCAGCTTTCAAACAACGTATCGTATGACGTCATCGCAATTGTTTGAACATTGGGTGGTGGGGGGACGTTTTCCGCTTCTACTCGTCACTAATTAAACTGATCTTTAGTTCTGGGAGAACTCTCTAGACTAACAAATCTATTTCACAATATGAAACAAAAAAGTTGAACAGAGAAACGTTTAGCTACGTAATAATTGTATTGCCGAAATTTTTTGTAACTGCTTCAATAATTCACGTAGGGATCCGAAACTAAATACGTGTAATCTCGAAACTTTTAGCTTTCGAAGGAGTTATTGCGCGATATTATCGCAATTGTTTGAACATTGAGTGGTGGGGGAATGTTATAGGTTTTTACTCGCCATTTATTACACTGACCTCTCCCGATTAGTTTCGGGATATCTTTAGAACTTTCTAGAATAACAAGTCTATTCTGCAACTTCATAATTTGTTTCGCAACATGAATAATAATTAAATCGTCAAAATTCTTTATAAACACCTCAATAATTTATATAGGGACCTAAAACTAGATACGTGTAATTCCGAGATTTTCACCGTTTGAACAAGGTATCGCTTGACGTCATCGCAATTGTTTGAACATTGAGTGGTGCGGGACTGTTATAAGTTTTTACTCGCCATTTATTACATTGACCTCTCCCGATCAGTTTTGGGATATCTTTAGAACTTTCTAGAGCAACAAGTCTATTTTGCAACTTCATAATTTGTTTTGCAACATGAATAATAATTAAGTCGTCAAAATTCTTCACAAACACCTCAATAATTTACATAGGGACCTAAAACTAGATACGTGTAATCCCGAAACTTTCAGCGTTCGAACGAGCTATCGCTTGACGTCATCGCAGTTGTTTGAACATTGAGTGGTGGGGGGACTGTTGTAAGTTTTTACTCGCCATTTATTACATTGACCTCTCCCGATCAGTTTTGGGATATCTTTAGAACTTTCTAGAGCAACAAGTCTATTTTGCAACTTCATAATTTGTTTTGCAACATGAGTAATAATTAAGTCGTCAAAATTCTTCACAAACACCTCAATAATTTACATAGGGACCTAAAACTAGATACGTGTAATCCCGAAACTTTCAGCGTTCGAACGAGCTATCGCTTGACGTCATCGCAGTTGTTTGAACATTGAGTGGTGGGGGGACTGTTGTAAGTTTTTACTCGCCATTTATTACACTGACCTCTCCCGATTAGTTTTGGGATATCTTTAGAACTTTCTAGAGCAACAAGTCTATTTTGCAACTTCATAATTTGTTTCGCAACATGAATAATAATTAAATCGTCAAAATTCTTTATAAACACCTCAATAATTTATATAGGGACCTAAAACTAGATACGTGTAATTCCGAGATTTTCACCGTTTGAACAAGGTATCGCTTGACGTCATCGCAATTGTTTGAACATTGAGTGGTGCGGGACTGTTATAAGTTTTTACTCGCCATTTATTACATTGACCTCTCCCGATCAGTTTTGGGATATCTTTAGAACTTTCTAGAGCAACAAGTCTATTTTGCAACTTCATAATTTGTTTTGCAACATGAATAATAATTAAGTCGTCAAAATTCTTCACAAACACCTCAATAATTTACATAGGGACCTAAAACTAGATACGTGTAATCCCGAAACTTTCAGCGTTCGAACGAGCTATCGCTTGACGTCATCGCAGTTGTTTGAACATTGAGTGGTGGGGGGACTGTTGTAAGTTTTTACTCGCCATTTATTACATTGACCTCTCCCGATCAGTTTTGGGATATCTTTAGAACTTTCTAGAGCAACAAGTCTATTTTGCAACTTCATAATTTGTTTCGCAACATGAATAATAATTAAATCGTCAAAATTCTTCACAAGCACCTCAATAATTTACATAGGGACCTAAAACTAGATACGTGTACTTCCGAAACTTTCAGCGTTCGAACGAGCTATCGCTTGACGTCATCGCAGTTGTTTGAACATTGAGTGGTGGGGGGACTGTTATAGGTTTTTACTCGCCATTTATTACATTGATCTCTCCCGATCAGTTTTGAGATATCTTTAGAACTTTCTAGAGTAACAAGTCTATTTTGCAACTTCATAATTTGTTTTGCAACATGAATAATAATTAAATCGCCAAAATTCTTCACAAGCACCTCAATAATTTACACAGGGACCTAAAACTAGATACGTGTACTTCCGAAACTTTCAGCGTTCGAACGAGCTATCGCTTGACGTCATCGCAGTTGTTTGAACATTGAGTGGTGGGGGGACTGTTATAGGTTTTTACTCGCCATTTATTACATTGATCTCTCCCGATCAGTTTTGAGATATCTTTAGAACTTTCTAGAGTAACAAGTCTATTTTGCAACTTCATAATTTGTTTTGCAACATGAATAATAATTAAATCGCCAAAATTCTTTATAAACACCTCAATAATTTATATAGGGACCTAAAACTAGATACGTGTAATTCCGAGATTTTCACCGTTTGAACAAGGTATCGCTTGACGTCATCGCAATTGTTTGAACATTGAGTGGTGCGGGACTGTTATAAGTTTTTACTCGCCATTTATTACATTGACCTCTCCCGATCAGTTTTGGGATATCTTTAGAACTTTCTAGAGCAACAAGTCTATTTTGCAACTTCATAATTTGTTTTGCAACATGAATAATAATTAAGTCGTCAAAATTCTTCACAAACACCTCAATAATTTACATAGGGACCTAAAACTAGATACGTGTAATCCCGAAACTTTCAGCGTTCGAACGAGCTATCGCTTGACGTCATCGCAGTTGTTTGAACATTGAGTGGTGGGGGGACTGTTGTAAGTTTTTACTCGCCATTTATTACATTGACCTCTCCCGATCAGTTTTGGGATATCTTTAGAACTTTCTAGAGCAACAAGTCTATTTTGCAACTTCATAATTTGTTTCGCAACATGAATAATAATTAAATCGTCAAAATTCTTCACAAGCACCTCAATAATTTACATAGGGACCTAAAACTAGATACGTGTACTTCCGAAACTTTCAGCGTTCGAACGAGCTATCGCTTGACGTCATCGCAGTTGTTTGAACATTGAGTGGTGGGGGGACTGTTATAGGTTTTTACTCGCCATTTATTACATTGATCTCTCCCGATCAGTTTTGAGATATCTTTAGAACTTTCTAGAGTAACAAGTCTATTTTGCAACTTCATAATTTGTTTTGCAACATGAATAATAATTAAATCGCCAAAATTCTTCATAAACACCTCAATAATTTACATAGGGACCTAAAACTAGATACGTGTACTTCCGAAACTTTCAGCGTTCGAACGAGCTATCGCTTGACGTCATCGCAGTTGTTTGAACATTGAGTGGTGGGGGGATTGTTATAAGTTTTTACTCGCCATTTATTACATTGATCTCTCCCGATCAGTTTTGAGATATCTTTAGAACTTTCTAGAGTAACAAGTCTATTTTGCAACTTCATAATTTGTTTTGCAACATGAATAATAATTAAATCGCCAAAATTCTTCATAAACACCTCAATAATTTACATAGGGACCTAAAACTAGATACGTGTACTTCCGAAACTTTCAGCGTTCGAACGAGCTATCGCTTGACGTCATCGCAGTTGTTTGAACATTGAGTGGTGGGGGGATTGTTATAAGTTTTTACTCGCCATTTATTACATTGACCTCTCCCGATCAGTTTTGGGATATCTTTAGAACTTTCTAGAGCAACAAGTCTATTTTGCAACTTCATAATTTGTTTCGCAACATGAATAATAATTAAATCGTCAAAATTCTTCACAAGCACCTCAATAATTTACATAGGGACCTAAAACTAGATACGTGTACTTCCGAAACTTTCAGCGTTCGAACGAGCTATCGCTTGACGTCATCGCAGTTGTTTGAACATTGAGTGGTGGGGGGACTGTTATAGGTTTTTACTCGCCATTTATTACATTGATCTCTCCCGATCAGTTTTGAGATATCTTTAGAACTTTCTAGAGTAACAAGTCTATTTTGCAACTTCATAATTTGTTTTGCAACATGAATAATAATTAAATCGCCAAAATTCTTCATAAACACCTCAATAATTTACATAGGGACCTAAAACTAGATACGTGTACTTCCGAAACTTTCAGCGTTCGAACGAGCTATCGCTTGACGTCATCGCAGTTGTTTGAACATTGAGTGGTGGGGGGATTGTTATAAGTTTTTACTCGCCATTTATTACATTGATCTCTCCCGATCAGTTTTGAGATATCTTTAGAACTTTCTAGAGTAACAAGTCTATTTTGCAACTTCATAATTTGTTTTGCAACATGAATAATAATTAAATCGCCAAAATTCTTCATAAACACCTCAATAATTTACATAGGGACCTAAAACTAGATACGTGTACTTCCGAAACTTTCAGCGTTCGAACGAGCTATCGCTTGACGTCATCGCAGTTGTTTGAACATTGAGTGGTGGGGGGATTGTTATAAGTTTTTACTCGCCATTTATTACATTGATCTCTCCCGATCAGTTTTGAGATATCTTTAGAACTTTCTAGAGTAACAAGTCTATTTTGCAACTTCATAATTTGTTTTGCAACATGAATAATAATTAAATCGCCAAAATTCTTCATAAACACCTCAATAATTTACATAGGGACCTAAAACTAGATACGTGTAATCCCGAAACTTTCAGCGTTCGAACGAGCTATCGCTTGACGTCATCGCAGTTGTTTGAACATTGAGTGGTGGGGGGACTGTTGTAAGTTTTTACTCGCCATTTATTACATTGACCTCTCCCGATCAGTTTTGGGATATCTTTAGAACTTTCTAGAGCAACAAGTCTATTTTGCAACTTCATAATTTGTTTTGCAACATGAATAATAATTAAGTCGTCAAAATTCTTCACAAACACCTCAATAATTTACATAGGGACCTAAAACTAGATACGTGTAATCCCGAAACTTTCAGCGTTCGAACGAGCTATCGCTTGACGTCATCGCAGTTGTTTGAACATTGAGTGGTGGGGGGACTGTTGTAAGTTTTTACTCGCCATTTATTACACTGACCTCTCCCGATTAGTTTTGGGATATCTTTAGAACTTTCTAGAGCAACAAGTCTATTTTGCAACTTCATAATTTGTTTCGCAACATGAATAATAATTAAATCGTCAAAATTCTTTATAAACACCTCAATAATTTATATAGGGACCTAAAACTAGATACGTGTAATTCCGAGATTTTCACCGTTTGAACAAGGTATCGCTTGACGTCATCGCAATTGTTTGAACGTTGAGTGGTGCGGGACTGTTATAAGTTTTTACTCGCCATTTATTACATTGACCTCTCCCGATCAGTTTTGGGATATCTTTAGAACTTTCTAGAGCAACAAGTCTATTTTGCAACTTCATAATTTGTTTTGCAACATGAATAATAATTAAGTCGTCAAAATTCTTTACAAACACCTCAATAATTTACATAGGGACCTAAAACTAGATACGTGTAATCCCGAAACTTTCAGCGTTCGAACGAGCTATCGCTTGACGTCATCGCAGTTGTTTGAACATTGAGTGGTGGGGGGACTGTTGTAAGTTTTTACTCGCCATTTATTACATTGACCTCTCCCGATCAGTTTTGGGATATCTTTAGAACTTTCTAGAGCAACAAGTCTATTTTGCAACTTCATAATTTGTTTCGCAACATGAATAATAATTAAATCGTCAAAATTCTTCACAAGCACCTCAATAATTTACATAGGGACCTAAAACTAGATACGTGTACTTCCGAAACTTTCAGCGTTCGAACGAGCTATCGCTTGACGTCATCGCAGTTGTTTGAACATTGAGTGGTGGGGGGACTGTTATAGGTTTTTACTCGCCATTTATTACATTGATCTCTCCCGATCAGTTTTGAGATATCTTTAGAACTTTCTAGAGTAACAAGTCTATTTTGCAACTTCATAATTTGTTTTGCAACATGAATAATAATTAAATCGCCAAAATTCTTCACAAGCACCTCAATAATTTACACAGGGACCTAAAACTAGATACGTGTACTTCCGAAACTTTCAGCGTTCGAACGAGCTATCGCTTGACGTCATCGCAGTTGTTTGAACATTGAGTGGTGGGGGGACTGTTATAGGTTTTTACTCGCCATTTATTACATTGATCTCTCCCGATCAGTTTTGAGATATCTTTAGAACTTTCTAGAGTAACAAGTCTATTTTGCAACTTCATAATTTGTTTTGCAACATGAATAATAATTAAATCGCCAAAATTCTTCATAAACACCTCAATAATTTACATAGGGACCTAAAACTAGATACGTGTACTTCCGAAACTTTCAGCGTTCGAACGAGCTATCGCTTGACGTCATCGCAGTTGTTTGAACATTGAGTGGTGGGGGGATTGTTATAAGTTTTTACTCGCCATTTATTACATTGATCTCTCCCGATCAGTTTTGAGATATCTTTAGAACTTTCTAGAGTAACAAGTCTATTTTGCAACTTCATAATTTGTTTTGCAACATGAATAATAATTAAATCGCCAAAATTCTTCATAAACACCTCAATAATTTACATAGGGACCTAAAACTAGATACGTGTACTTTCGAAACTTTCAGCGTTCGAACGAGCTATCGCTTGACGTCATCGCAGTTGTTTGAACATTGAGTGGTGGGGGGACTGTTATAGGTTTTTACTCGCCATTTATTACATTGATCTCTCCCGATCAGTTTTGAGATATCTTTAGAACTTTCTAGAGTAACAAGTCTATTTTGCAACTTCATAATTTGTTTTGCAACATGAATAATAATTAAATCGCCAAAATTCTTCATAAACACCTCAATAATTTACATAGGGACCTAAAACTAGATACGTGTACTTCCGAAACTTTCAGCGTTCGAACGAGCTATCGCTTGACGTCATCGTAGTTGTTTGAACATTGAGTGGTGGGGGGATTGTTATAAGTTTTTACTCGCCATTTATTACATTGACCTCTCCCGATCAGTTTTGAGATATCTTTAGAACTTTCTAGAGTAACAAGTCTATTTTGCAACTTCATAATTTGTTTCGCAACATGAATAATAATTAAATTGTCAAAATTCTTCATAAACACCTCAATAATTTACATAGAGACCTAAAACTAGATACGTGTAATCCCGAAACTTTCAGCGTTCGAACGAGCTATCGCTTGACGTCATCGCAATTGTTTGAACATTGAGTGGTGGGGCGGGATATTATACGATTCTACTCGCTACCAATTGACTGGCCTCTCCTAATCAGTTTTGAGACATCCCCAGAAGTTTCTAGACAAACAAATCAATTTTCCAATTTCAAACAATGTAATTTTCTACCAACCCTCAATCACAATTAGCCACGAAAACTGATTAGTAGTAGCGTTGACGAGCTTTTAATACGTCGTTGTGGCCCGGCCCGTACATATACGTTTGCGGCCCGTCACGGCCCTAATGTTAGTGTAATAAACGCCTTATCCATAATCTCGCGGTTATTTGACTGTAAGGACCATTATAAATCCATTACGTCCTCCCCATCTACTTGATAAGTGCTGGATCGCGGGATTGTTCACGACCGAATCGATTTGACTACACGACACTTTGCGATATGTTTTTTTTTATGTAACACGATTAATTAAGTGTGGACAAGTAATAAAAGGAAAACTTATTGAACACGAACTGTATAATTAAGAAAAACTTCCTGCAAGTAGTCGATGTGGCGAAGGGGTGACGAACGTACATTAATTATCACTTAGTTGCTAACTAGGTGCGTGCTTAATCACGTTGTCAAATATTGCCACACCTCAGACACAGCTGTCGTTCCCGTATGAACCGGCCAAGATTGATGGCGGTACGATCTTGAAGGGGGGCAGCAAATTGTTGGAATAGATAGATAATATTGCAATATTGGCCGCGCCTCTACTGTACGTTTTTACCTTTTACACTTACGTTTTGAAATTAATATGGAAAGCAGTTATTATTGCATTGTAGTGCACTTAGTTCAAGAGTTGAAGGCACTTTATGAGAAACGTAGTAAAGTGAAAATTTTCTAACAAGAAAATTAAACATTTATGAAGACTACTAATTGCTCTTTTGTTTCAGGTACTTAAACCAAGGCTTTCCGACAGGTGAAGGGTAATGATATTGGGAGAAAAACTGGCGTAAGTGACCCAAATTTTGAAGCATCTTATTGAAATTGCATACCTGTAATTGTTGGGATTTCAGCTCGCGATCGACACTAATCTTGATAACATCCGACCGATTTGAACTTTTAGCAAAAATTGCTATATCTTCTTAATATCATCCATATTGATAGCCACGAAAAAAAATTCGAAATGAAATCAAGAGACACTAATAATGTTTCTCGCCACTATTATAGGTAAAGTTAACCTTGGACAATGTAACTGTTGCAAATACTGACTTGGGGTCTTGAAATTTGATAGATGTATTCGTGGGGACCTAAACTTGCGATAGGGTTCTTCTACGACTTTGTCCGATCTGTTTGAACTTTTTGGAGTGGGGGGTTATTTAGTGTTGATCGTTGGTAAAAAAAATCATTTCAGTCTCTAAATTGAATTTAGTGTCACTTTAGACACGTAAAAGAAATTAATTAGCTCAGTTTGGTGCAGGTTACTGAAACTAAAGGTATGTTAGCTACAGTTTCGCTACTTATTTGAAATTTTAATGAGTAAATCGTGCAAATTTTGACTCGGAAGCTTGAAATTTGATTGGTGTTATTCAAGGGGAACTTAGTGTGTAATCGAGGTACTTTACAATCTCATCCGACCTGTTTGAACTCTTGATAATAGAGGGCGCTGTAGCTTTTAATTTCCCATATTATTAAACATGAAAGGAATGAGGGAAAGAAATTATGTTGGGAAACAAAAGTAATGTTTAAACTCAGTGGCGTAGATAAAGTTACTGTTACTCGAAGACAACGTACTCTAATTGTTATAAATTTTGAGTTGGAGACTTAAAATTTGATACATGTATTGGTGGGGACCTAAACTTACGATATAGGTACTTTACAAACTTGTCTGGTCCGTTTGAACTTTTGGTGATTTAGAACTCTGTATGCTTGAAGTTACTCATATTGACAACTATAAAAAAATTATTTGAAGAAATTGCTTGGAAAAACGAAAGCAATTACTACTGCCAATGGCGTAGGTGAAGTTATCGTTAATCAAAGACAATCTACTGTAAGTGGTGCAAATTTCGACTTAGGGTTTTAAAATTTCATACATACAATTGCTGGGACCTCAACTTGCGATTGAAGTACTTTGCAACCTAATCAGGTCTGTTTGAACTTTTGATAATATAGGACGCTGTATGCTTTGAATTGTTCACATTAACAGCGACGTAAAAGTGAATGAAAGAAACCGTTTCAGAAGACAAAAGCAATGTTGACTGTCAGTGGCGTAAGTGAGGTTACATTTACACAAAGACAAAGTATCATAAGTGAGTCAAATTTTGACTTGAAGTTTTGAAATTTGATAGGTGAATTAATGGGGATCTAAGCTTACGATATAGGTACTTTGCAAACTTGTCCGGTCCGTTTGAACTTTTGGTAATTTAGAACGCTGTATGCTTTAAGTTACTCATATTGACAACTACAAAAAAAATATTTGAAGAAATTGTTTGGAAAAACAAAAGCAATTATTACTGCCAGTGGCGTAGGTGAAGTTACTGTTGGGCAAAGACAATCTACTGTAAGTGCTGCAAATTTCGACTTAGGGTTTTAAAATTTCATAGATACAATTGCTGGAACTTCAACATGCGACTGAAGTACTTTGCAACCTAATCAGGTCTGTTTGAACTTTTGGTAATTTAGGTCGCTATATGCTTTGAATTGCTCATATTAACAATTACGTAAAAGTGAATGAAAGAAACCGTTTTAGAAGACAAAAGCAATGTTGACTGTCAGTGGCGTAAGTGAGGTTACATTTAAACAAAGACAAAGTGTCATAAGTGGGTCAAATTTTGACTTGAAGTTTTGAAATTTGATAGGTGAATTAATGGGGACCTAAGCTTACGATATAGGTACTTTGCAAACTTGTCCGGTCCGTTTGAACTTTTGGTAATGTAGAACGCTGTATGCTTTAAAAATTACTCATATTGACAACTACAAAAAAATTAATTCAAGAAATTGTTTGGAAAAAAAAGAGAAATTATTACTGCCTGTGGCGTAGGTGAAGTTACCGTTAGGCAAAACCATCTACTGTAAGTGGTGCAAATTTCTACTTAGGGTTTTAAAATTTCATAGATACAATTGCTGGGACCTCAACTTGCGATTGAAGTACTTTGCAACCTAATCAGGTCTGTTTGAACTTTTGATAATATAGGACGCTGTATGCTTTGAATTGCTCATATTAACAATTACGTAAAAGTGAATGAAAGAAACCGTTTTAGAAGACAAATGCAATGTTGACTGCCAGTGGCGTAAGTGAGGTTACATTTACACAAAGAAAAGTGTCATAAGTGGGTCAAATTTTGACTTGAAGTTTTTAAAGTTGCTAGGTGTATTGGTGGGGACCTAAGCTTACGATATAGGTACTTTGCAAACTTGTCCTGTCCGTTTGAACTTTTGGTAATTTAGAAAGCTGTATGCTTTAAATTGCTCATATTAACAACTACAAAAAAATTAATCCAAGAAATTATTTGGAAAAACAAAAGCAATTACTGCCAGTGGCGTAGGTGAAGTTACCGTTAGGCAAAGACAATCTACTGCAAGTGCTGCAAATTTCGACTTAGGGTTTTAAAATTTCATAGATACAATTGCTGGAACCTCAACTTGCGATTGAAGTACTTTGCAACCTAATCAGGTCTGTTTGAACTTTTGGTAATATAGGTCGCTATATGCTTTGAATTGCTCATATTAACAATTACGTAAAAGTGAATGAAAGAAACCGTTTTAGAAGACAAAAGCAATATTGACTGCCAGTGGCGTAAGTGAGGTTTCATTTACACGCAGAAAAGTGTCATAAGTGGGTCAAATTTTGACTTGAAGATTTGAAATTTGATAGGTGTATTCGTGGGGGGTTAAGCTCGCGATTGGAGTTGCTCGCGGCGTTATTCGGCTTGTTTGAACTTTTTCTGGTGGGGAGACGTTATGCGTTTCTTATTGTTTTTGTGACGCAAGCAACTGCGTCCGCTTGTGTAATTAATTTTCCTAACTGAGTTTAGCCCGACAACAATATTTCTTGTGTTAAAAACTCTGTAAAAACCGGAATTGTATTGGAAAAGCTGTCGCAAATAGCGCGTTTCCCGTTGAATTATTCATTTTTGTATTTTTTTACGGAATAAGGGTAATCCTTATAATCCTTTCGTTCTGGATCGCGATGTCGCCAGTTAATTATTCGGGTGCGGCCTTAACGATGCGGTTTCGTCGCCGGACAAAAACCGAGCACATAATCAAGACGACGGTTCGGTCTGTGGATGACCACCTCAAGATTAATCGTTGAGAAGAAGAAATGGGGAGTTTTTTTCCCGTTTTTTTTCTTTTTGCTTAACGGCGAAAACCGAAAACGACGGCGGGAGAAAAATCGCCGCCACTGACGAGACCGAGATTGATAGAGAGCGACGTGCTTTTTCCAACGGCCGACTTGATGTTTCTGCGATACATTCATGGTTAAAGAGGAAAACTAGGTTTTTCGATGATATTCGGAACGACTCCAGGTCAGAGTCGACGCCGTCCATTAAAAGCGGGAATAAAGAGGTTTGGGAACGCTGACGGACGTCGGCTGTCGAGCGCTCCCGTTTCAGGAACGTCAAATCTGACACCCCAACACTTTCTACTCTATCGCCATAATTTTTAGTTGCTCTGAAATTTTTCTGTAGCTTGAGTTGGACCAATTTTTGAAAAAAGAATATATTAATTGTGACGTCACTTGGAAAAACAACTACTCATGACAGAAGAACGAAATAATATTGAAATCCACGGCTTGTGTTTTTATGCCTCCAATTCTCTTTTATTTGCCCAAAATTGGTTTCAGAAGCGGGAGAGGAGAGAACAAACTTTGGAAATATGGCGACTACGATTGAAGTTTTGATGAAACGTACCGAGAGCTTTCGAATTCTACAGTTGGGAGACTTCGACAAAGTTTCGTTTCGACCTCACGTATGCATTGTCGAAAATTTAATTAACGAGCCAAAAAATCAGGACTTATCTACCTCCAATGAGGGGAGGATTTAATTAATTAAATTGATCCTGTCTCGGCTTACTCGATATCCGAAAAAAATGAAATAAAACGAAATATGATACTATGACGACGTTTGATGTTAATTAATTGGTAATGAAGTAGAAGGATACCGAGAGAGGGGAGAAGTGGGGGTAAAAGTTTTCAAAAGAGGACCGTGGGCGATGAACAGAGGGGAGAAGGTAATTAAGACGATTTTCGGGCAAATTGAATTCGATTCAGTAGCGCAACATTTTCATCAAGTCGAAGTAGAGTTTTCGAACCGTTTAACTTCCAAAAGAAAACCGAAACAACTCTCTCATTTTCGCCTTTTAACTACTTTGCTTTCAATCATTAATACAGTCCAATCACGAACACTTGGAAACAGAGGCGGCTTCGAACGTTGCGTGCGCCCTCTAGAAAACGTTAAAAAAAGCAAAAACTTTAATTCAAATTTAAAGAGTTGCTGGTGACCTAGGTGAACATCACCCAAAGACAACGTATGGCTTGGGGATTCTAAAATTCGATATGTGTGTTTGTAACGACCTAAGTTACCGATCGTAGTTCTTTGAGACTTCATCCGACCTGTTTGAACTTTTGGTAATATCGGAGACTGCATGTTTTAATAAGTCCCAAATTAAGAACTTCAAAAGAAATTAATGAAAAAAGTAAATAAGGGCACCAAATGATTATTCACTATCAGTAGAGCAAGTGAAGGTAACGTCACGTAAGAATAAAGTACCGTAAGTAGTGTAAATTTTGACTTGGTGTCTTGAAATTTGATAGATGCATTCAAGGGAACTTAAACTGACGATCGAGATCTCTTTCGACCTTCACCGACCTGTTTGAACTTTTGGTAATATCGGAAGCTGCATGTTTTAATAATTTCCAAATTAACAACTTTGAAAGAAATTAATAGATAAAAGTAAATAAGGCCACAAAATAATTCTTCACTGCTAGTAGAGCAAGTGAAGGCAGCGTCACGTAAAGATAGAGTACCGTAAGTAGTGTAAATTATGACTTGGTGTCTTGAAACTTGATAGGAGTATTCTAGGGAACTTAAACCGACGATCGAGATCTCTTTCGACCCTCTTCTACCTGTTTGAACTTTTGGTAATATCGGAAGTTGCATGCTTTAATAATTCCCAAATTAACAACTTCGAAAGAAATTAATGGATAAAAGTAAATAAGGCCACAAAATAATTCTTCACTGCTAGTAGAGTAAGTGAAGGCAGCGTCACGTAAAGATAAAGTACCGGAAGTATTGTAAATTTTGACTTGGTGTCTTGAAATTTGATAGGTGCATTCTAGGGAACTTAAACTGATGATCGAGATCTCTTTCGACCTTCTCCGACCTGTTTGAACTTTTGGTAATATCGGAAGCTGCATGCTTTAATAATTGCCAAATTAACAACTTTGAAAGAAATTAACGTAGAAAAGTACATAAAGGCACAAAATAATTATTCACTGCCAGTAGAGCAAGTGAAGGTAACATCACGTAAAGATAAAGTACCGTAAGTAGTATAAATTTGGACTTGGTGTCTTGAAATTTGATAGGTGCATTCTAGGGAACTTAAACTGACGATCGAGATCTCTTTCGACCCTCTTCTACCTGTTTGAACTTTTGGTAATATCGGAAGCTGCATGCTTTAATAATTGCCAAATTAACAACTTCGAAAGAAATTAATGGATAAAAGTAAATAAGGCCACAAAATAATTCTTCACTGCTAGTAGAGTAAGTGAAGGCAGCGTCACGTAAAGATAAAGTACCGGAAGTATTGTAAATTTTGACTTGGTGTCTTGAAATTTGATAGGTGCATTCTAGGGAACTTAAACTGATGATCGAGATCTCTTTCGACCTTCTCCGACCTGTTTGAACTTTTGGTAATATCGGAAGCTGCATGCTTTAATAATTGCCAAATTAACAACTTTGAAAGAAATTAACGTAGAAAAGTACATAAAGGCACAAAATAATTATTCACTGCCAGTAGAGCAAGTGAAGGTAACATCACGTAAAGATAAAGTACCGTAAGTAGTATAAATTTGGACTTGGTGTCTTGAAATTTGATAGGTGCATTCTAGGGAACTTAAACTGACGATCGAGATCTCTTTCGACCCTCTTCTACCTGTTTGAACTTTTGGTAATATCGGAAGCTGCATGCTTTAATAATTCCCAAATTAACAACTTCGAAAGAAATTAATGGATAAAAGTAAATAAGGCCACAAAATAATTCTTCACTGCTAGTAGAGTAAGTGAAGGCAGCGTCACGTAAAGATAAAGTACCGGAAGTATTGTAAATTTTGACTTGGTGTCTTGAAATTTGATAGGTGCATTCTAGGGAACTTAAACTGACGATCGAGATCTCTTTCGACCCTCTTCTACCTGTTTGAACTTTTGGTAATATCGGAAGCTGCATGCTTTAATAATTCCCAAATTATCAACTTCGAAAGAAATTAATGGATAAAAGTAAATAAGGCCACAAAATAATTCTTCACTGCTAGTAGAGTAAGTGAAGGCAGCGTCACGTAAAGATAAAGTACCGGAAGTATTGTAAATGTTTGACTTGGTGTCTTGAAATTTGATAGGTGCATTCTAGGGAACTTAAACTGACGATCGAGATCTCTTGCGACCTTCTCCGACCTGTTTGAACTTTTGGTAATATCGGAAGCTGCATGTTTTAATAATTTCCAAATTAACAACTTTGAAAGAAATTAATGGATAAAAGTAAATAAGGCCACAAAATAATTCTTCACTGCTAGTAGAGCAAGTGAAGGCAGCGTCACGTAAAGATAGAGTACCGTAAGTAGTGTAAATTTTGATTTGGTGTCTTGAAACTTGATAGGAGTATTCTAGGGAACTTAAACTGACGATCGAGATCTCTTTCGACCCTCTTCTACCTGTTTGAACTTTTGGTAATATCGGAAGCTGCATGCTTTAATAATTCCCAAATTAACAACTTCGAAAGAAATTAATGGATAAAAGTAAATAAGGCCACAAAATAATTCTTCACTGCTAGTAGAGTAAGTGAAGGCAGCGTCACGTAAAGATAAAGTACCGGAAGTATTGTAAATTTTGACTTGGTGTCTTGAAATTTGATAGGTGCATTCTAGGGAACTTAAACTGATGATCGAGATCTCTTTCGACCTTCTCCGACCTGTTTGAACTTTTGGTAATATCGGAAGCTGCATGCTTTAATAATTGCCAAATTAACAACTTTGAAAGAAATTAACGTAGAAAAGTACATAAAGGCACAAAATAATTATTCACTGCCAGTAGAGCAAGTGAAGGTAACATCACGTAAAGATAAAGTACCGTAAGTAGTATAAATTTGGACTTGGTGTCTTGAAATTTGATAGGTGCATTCTAGGGAACTTAAACTGACGATCGAGATCTCTTTCGACCCTCTTCTACCTGTTTGAACTTTTGGTAATATCGGAAGCTGCATGCTTTAATAATTGCCAAATTAACAACTTCGAAAGAAATTAATGGATAAAAGTAAATAAGGCCACAAAATAATTCTTCACTGCTAGTAGAGTAAGTGAAGGCAGCGTCACGTAAAGATAAAGTACCGGAAGTATTGTAAATTTTGACTTGGTGTCTTGAAATTTGATAGGTGCATTCTAGGGAACTTAAACTGATGATCGAGATCTCTTTCGACCTTCTCCGACCTGTTTGAACTTTTGGTAATATCGGAAGCTGCATGCTTTAATAATTGCCAAATTAACAACTTTGAAAGAAATTAACGTAGAAAAGTACATAAAGGCACAAAATAATTATTCACTGCCAGTAGAGCAAGTGAAGGTAACATCACGTAAAGATAAAGTACCGTAAGTAGTATAAATTTGGACTTGGTGTCTTGAAATTTGATAGGTGCATTCTAGGGAACTTAAGCTGACGATCGAGATCTCTTTCGACCCTCTTCTACCTGTTTGAACTTTTGGTAATATCGGAAGCTGCATGCTTTAATAATTCCCAAATTAACAACTTCGAAAGAAATTAATGGATAAAAGTAAATAAGGCCACAAAATAATTCTTCACTGCTAGTAGAGTAAGTGAAGGCAGCGTCACGTAAAGATAAAGTACCGGAAGTATTGTAAATTTTGACTTGGTGTCTTGAAATTTGATAGGTGCATTCTAGGGAACTTAAACTGACGATCGAGATCTCTTTCGACCCTCTTCTACCTGTTTGAACTTTTGGTAATATCGGAAGCTGCATGCTTTAATAATTCCCAAATTATCAACTTCGAAAGAAATTAATGGATAAAAGTAAATAAGGCCACAAAATAATTCTTCACTGCTAGTAGAGTAAGTGAAGGCAGCGTCACGTAAAGATAAAGTACCGGAAGTATTGTAAATGTTTGACTTGGTGTCTTGAAATTTGATAGGTGCATTCTAGGGAACTTAAACTGACGATCGAGATCTCTTGCGACCTTCTCCGACCTGTTTGAACTTTTGGTAATATCGGAAGCTGCATGTTTTAATAATTTCCAAATTAACAACTTTGAAAGAAATTAATGGATAAAAGTAAATAAGGCCACAAAATAATTCTTCACTGCTAGTAGAGCAAGTGAAGGCAGCGTCACGTAAAGATAGAGTACCGTAAGTAGTGTAAATTTTGATTTGGTGTCTTGAAACTTGATAGGAGTATTCTAGGGAACTTAAACTGACGATCGAGATCTCTTTCGACCCTCTTCTACCTGTTTGAACTTTTGGTAATATCGGAAGCTGCATGCTTTAATAATTCCCAAATTAACAACTTCGAAAGAAATTAATGGATAAAAGTAAATAAGGCCACAAAATAATTCTTCACTGCTAGTAGAGTAAGTGAAGGCAGCGTCACGTAAAGATAAAGTACCGGAAGTATTGTAAATTTTGACTTGGTGTCTTGAAATTTGATAGGTGCATTCTAGGGAACTTAAACTGACGATCGAGATCTCTTTCGACCTTCTCCGACCTGTTTGAACTTTTGGTAATATCGGAAGCTGCATGCTTTAATAATTGCCACATTAACAACTTTGAAAGAAATTAACGTCGAAAAGTACATAAATGCACAAAATAATTATTCACTGCCAGTAGAGCAAGTGAAGGCAGCGTCACGTAAAGATAAAGTACCGTAAGTAGTGTAAATTTTGACTTGGTGTCTTGAAATTTGATAGGTGCATTCTAGGGAACTTAAACTGACGATCGAGATCTCTTTCGACCTTCTCCGACCTGTTTGAACTTTTGGTAATATCGGAAGCTGCATGCTTTAATAATTGCCAAATTAACAACTTCGAAAGAAATTAACGTAGAAAAGTAAATAAAGGCACAAAATAACTATTCACTGCCAGTAGAGCAAGTGAAGGTAACGTCGCGCAAAGATAAAGTACTGTAAGTAGTGCAAATTTTGTCTTGGTGTATTGAAACTTGGTAGGTGTATTCTAGGGCACTTAAACTGACGATCGAGATCTTTTGCGATTTTTTCCGACCTGTTTGAACTTTTGGTAATATAAGCGACTATGTTTTTAATAACACTCAAATTAAAATCCTTCGAAGAAATGAATGAAAAAAGTAAATCATGGGACGAAAACAATGTTCACTGCCAGTGGCGCAGATAAAAGCAACGTCACGTAAAGATAAAATACCATAAGTCGGTCAAATTTTGACTTGGGGTTCTGAAATTTGATAGGTGGATTCGGGGAGATCTACCCTTTCGATCGAGAACCCTTTCGACCTCTTCCGAATTGTTTGAACTTTTGGTAATATAGAGCGTTTTTACGATTTTCTACAAATTTTAAGTAATAACTCATAGTTTCAAAATTAAACGCGCAATTCAAGTTACGACAACAAACAACAAATGAGAGTAGAATTTTTGAATCATTGTGATTCGTTAGTTCGTTTAACGTTTAACATGTTAGAAAAGGAAAGAACTCGGAAACTCTTGAAATTCTTTGTGATCGGATTGAAAAACAATTAGGGTTGCGATTTTCTTACATCCCCTCGACAGGCGGCGGTTGCTGCTCTCAATTTAGTAATACATTCGTGGATTACGGTCGCTTAGGGGTGGCGCCGTTGCGCTGTCGGAGGTCCCGACGTCGGTGAATTATTAAAAATTCCTCTTAAGCGTACGGAATTTAATACCTTTGTATAGGACGTCTCAATGACGCAGTTAATAAAGTCCCATTATTCCTCTTTAATCCCCACCTGATGCGAGATAAAGCACGGATTTCATGGAGGAACGAAAAAACAATCGAGGCGTAAGCACGTCGAAGACTGTCAATGGACCATCTCCTTCTACTCTTTAGATCAGTCGAATCCTCAAACGGAGAAATTTTGATGAGAGCAAGAGAACTCCGCAATTAGGACAAACAACTCGATTCGTTCACTTCAAAGAGATTGATTATGCTTATTTCACTCACTAACGATGAGTTTGAACGATTGGTACGATTAACGACATAAACTTTGTTCATTTTTGAAACACTGATCAAGGCAGTTATAAAAAAAAAGATGACATAAAGAGAACAAATAGAAGAAATAGTATTAAAAATTGCGTTGAAGTCGTTTCAGAGGCAGCTTCTACTATTCTCATTCAGATGGAGCTAGTTTAAAAAATTACTTTACTACTGCCCTCTATGTGAGAGTAGTGGTATTTACAATAACAAAATGTCGTAAACAAAAATTGAAAACAAGAAGTTATAAAATTGTGGCGGTTAATTTTTTAGTATCAATAAAAATTTTACAATAAATAAACTAGTCGAAAAATATTTTAGATAAGAAAAATTTTTATTGAACAAATCACAGAATTGAATAATGAATTAAAAGCAGTAAACTGCCAATAAAACTTTGATATCTCAAAAATTGATTGTTATTAACTTATGTCTACTACTTTTGGTTTACCAGACAGGTGTTGCTACTCTTAATTTTGAACTACCAATCAAATTTGTCCAATTCAGTAAATTAGCCTAAAATTTTTCTGTTGTTTAAAGATTTCTTTAATGTAACAAAACAAAAAGTAAATTGACTTCTGCGATTCTGACAGGTGACGCTGGTTTAAAAATTTTCTTTCGCCACTACCATCTGTATAAGAGTAGCTAAATTAATAACAACAAATAATTTCAAGTGAAAATTGCAAGTTACATTTACATTTGTTGTAGAGGCAATAAAGTCGAATAAATTAATTTCTAAAGATCAATAAAATTTGCAATTGAGTAAATTATTCGGAAATTTAAGCTTAGTCCATTATTAACCAAATTTGAGGAGAAACATATTTGTAACAATCAGAAAACAACGTTTTTTAAAAACTTATTCCAATGGAAATTTTCTAAATTGAAGCTTCTGCTATTCTCGGCCAGATGGCGCTAGCTTAAATCGTTTATTTTACCACCGCCATCTACACGTGACTATTTAAATTAACACAAAGTCAACTAATAAATAAAATAAAATTTTGTAGATCGAGTTTGCAAAATATCAAAAAAGTATTCAACAAATTTCTTGTTAGTTCACTTAAGTAATTTTTTAATAAACCTCAAAGTGTTATCAGAATTTGACAAATTGTCTAAATAGAAACTTTTCCTACTTTCGGCTAGATGGCGCCACTTTAAACTAATCGTGACACCACCGCCATCTACGTGTGAGTAGTTATATTAACACCAACAAACAATCGTAAACGCTCAACGTTTTCTTTCGCATTCTTCCGAAAATTACCGCTTGAGTAGCGGGGAGGGGGGTAAATAAATAATAGCGACTTTCTGCGTAAATTCCCTTAAATTTTATTCGTTCTCCCGAAAGGGACCAACGTTCGACTTGGCGCGTGTTTATAGCGTAATTAAGACTCGCTAGGGGTTGCAACGGGAATGTTCTCGGTCGACCCTTGTTAGTTGACGACTCTCAAAATTAGATACAAGTTAGATAGGTGGGATGGTGGATGTTGAGGGTGAAAGGATAAAATATTTTTACGAACAACCGTTAAGTTTGACGTTTCGTTTCGCATAGAAATCGACAGATGGGTATCGGGAAGTGACTGAAAAGATTTCAGGTTTGTTGAAGCGTTTCAGGTGGCGTCGTCGTAAAAAACCAACGTAAGTACAGCACGTTAGGATGTTGAAGTTGTTAAGGGGTGGAATAGCGAAGTTTTGTCTTGTTAGGTTAGAAACAAAGGAGTAGTGGTGGAACTATATCGATCAATTTGTGTTTAGGAAAACGTGGGGGGTGGAACGCGCTGTACAAAGAATTTTCTTTGCGTTTTTGGGGGGAAAATTAACAATTTTTATTAAACGTCATTCCGGTAATGTTTCGAATAAAACGTCATAGATGTGCTATTTTTCAATTTACACTTTTCCGGTTTTCCACAATTACGTTTCTTACTGAATTTTTTTTTTAAATCTGTTCGTAAACAAAGTGGGGGAAATTTGAAAAGTTTAGTTTTTCCAATAGCGCCCTCTACTTGAATTCTTGAGATGAAATTTCAGGAGCAGAAGCGGCGAAGCCCGACAATTTGCGAATTAGCTAGCAAAACTCGAAGTTAACTTTCCAGATGACGTAAACGGATTAGATTTTTAATTAAAGGTGAGCAAAAAATCGATTTGCGCAACTAATTAGAAAACATTACTTGTAAAGAAACGAAATTTTCAATTATGCGTCGCGACGTCAAAAACTTTAATTTAAACAAGAAGATGGAAATGTTGCCAGAATTGCCAACATAACAAACGATTTTGGTTTGAGCTGTAACATGTTCGTTTTTGGTCCTTTAATTGGCCGCTCCGGTCCCTCTCACGCTATCGATTGCTTTACGCGAGGTTAAGAGAACAAGAAAATTCACTTTGTAAGATTCGGAAACCTCTCAAAGCACCCCGACGAACCGTCAAATCCTTTGCCTCTGTTATTCAAAGGCACCCTGATGGCGGTTTAATAATATTTTTTTTACGACCCCCTGAACGTCGCCAACACACAACGCTATTTATAGGTGTACACGGGATCACGTACTGGATTTAACAACTTTATTAAGCCGCCACCGTTCCCTTTTTTATATATAGAAATCTGATAAGTATCGGATCAAAAACTCTGGCAATATCTGGAGGGATTTTCCCCCTCTTTCACAAAAACTTCCAACGCCCTCTACGTTTTTGTTTGTCAATTGATGGCGGATTTTAATTAAAAGTTTAACGAACGGCCAAGTGACGTTGAGAATTTATTAGTTTATTAATCGAATAGTTCGAGAACGGTTGATGAAGACAAAAAAAAATTGTAAACATTTTTACAAGAAATTTCCGATGCACGACGAGAGTTTAATTGGAAACTTCATAGGAGTCGAGGGGCGCAACACCACAGCAACTTCCAAATTGGATGGTGCTTCCAGGTCCTTCATCCACCTATAATCATCGTTTCGGTCGACGACAGGAAATTGCAGCTTGAAGTTCTACAACCCCACCCCCTAAATAACAGTAACATCCCGGAATTGCCTTATTGCAACTAAACCAATAATTTTGCGAATTATCAAAAACACCCTCAAAGATACAAAAAAAATTCAATACGCGTTTAACACTACATTGGCTACCGCTGTTGGTGCCGTGCCGCATTAATACTAGATGCAAATTTTAGTTGCATGCAACTGATCCGCTTTTATTAATTTTTTTCAACTCTCCAAGTTGTGGTTTCATTGTTATCGTCTGTTTAATTATGGAAAAATTCTGAAAGCTGCAAAAGAGTTATGGGAACGTGAGTAACTTGATGGGGGTAGTTATTAACTCCCCTTAGTGCTTGTTTCGCGTTGAAATTCGTTGCGTTAAAGTTGATCGTAGTTTTAATGTTGGGGAAATGTTCCGATTACCCCTTGAATGGCATAATTCGCAATTTCTAACAAACAAACAGCCGTCGACGTTGCATTTAAACCGTTCTCAACGGCGCCGCCGCCGCTGCCGCCTCCGGTGCCCCTACCTCCCTCCGGTGTTGTATAGTTGCTCGATTTTTCGCCGCTATTCCACCTGCTTTGAAACGTTTAATTTGCATAAACAAACAACGCTCCGTTGAAATTCAGTAATTGTTGCTGTTTTATCGCCGAAACGCAAGCCTAAGAGCAACCGGACGAGCAAACTTTTAAATTAAACACGAAACACAAAAAAAAAACTTTAACGGTTTAAAACACGAATGGAAACGCAATGTTTTAATTGGGGACGGTTTATGGGAAAATTTTTGTTGTAATTTTTTTGTTTAGTCGAGATTGAGGCAAAGATCACGAAATAATGGCGACAGAATAGTCTACAAGAGACTCAAACCTAAACTGCACAACGCTCTAGCAAAGGTAAGGAATAAAACTTTAGAACCGTATATGAGATCTCTCAGTAAAGAGGATCATAGAATTTGGAAAGATACAAAAATTTTTAGAGAACCCCAAATATCGATACGTCCCATAGGGAAACTGGATAGAAGTTCGGCTAGAAGGAACACGAAGGAAGCCACAAATTTTGAGGAATACCTTACAGAAGTATTTACACCATAGAATTAAATAATTATAATAACAACAATTGATAACTTTCTGGAAGTACCTTGTGAGATGTTACTCTCTCCCAAAGAAGTAGCAAGAAAAATTAAAATTGAAGCAATGACGACAGAATAGTCTACAAGAGACTCAAATCTAAACTGCACAACGCTCTAGCATAGGTAAGGTAAAAGACTTTCGAACCGTATATGAGATCTCTCAGTAAAAAGGATCATAGAATTTGGAAAAACACAGAAATATTTAAAGAACCCCAAATTTTGATACCTCCCATAGGGAAACTGGATAGAAGTTGGGCTAGAAGGGACACGAAGGAAGCCACAAATCTTGAGGAATACCTTACAGAAGTATTCACACCATAGAATTAAATAATTATAATAACAACAATTGATAACTTCCTGGAAGTACCTTGTGAGATGTTACTCTCTCCCAAAGAAGTAGCAAGAAAAATTAAAATCGAAGCAATGACGACAGAATAGTCTACAAGAGACTTAAATCTAAACTGCACAACGCTCTAGCATAGGTAAGGTAAAAGACTTTCGAACCGTATATGAGATCTCTTAGTAAAAAGGATCATAGAATTTGGAAAAACACAGAAATATTTAAAGAACCCCAAATTTTGATACCTACCATAGAGAAACTGGATAGAAGTTGGGCTAGAAGGGACACGAAGGAAGCCACAAATCTTGAGGAATACCTTACAGAAGTATTTACACCATAGAATTACATAATTATAATAACAACAATTGATAACTTTCTGGAAGTGCCTTGTGAGATGTTACTCTCTCCCAAAGAAGTAGCAAGAAAAATTAAAATCGAAGCAATGACGACAGAATAGTCTACAAGAGACTCAAATCTAAACTGCACAACGCTCTAGCATAGGTAAGGTAAAAGACTTTCGAACCGTATATGAGATCTCTCAGTAAAAAGGATCATAGAATTTGGAAAAACACAGAAATATTTAAAGAACCCCAAATTTTGATACCTCCCATAGGGAAACTGGATAGAAGTTGGGCTAGAAGGGACACGGAGAAAGTCACAAATTTTGAGGAATACCTTACAGAAGTATTTACACCATAGAATTAAATAATTATAATAACAACAATTGATAACTTTCTGGAAGTACCTTGTGAGATGTTACTCTCTCCCAAAGAAGTAGCAAGAAAAATTAAAATCGAAGCAATGACGACAGAATAGTCTACAAGAGACTCAAATCTAAACTGCACAACGCTCTAGCAAAGGTAAGGTAAAAGACTTTCGAACCGTATATGACATCTCTCAGTAAAGAGGATCATAGAATTTGGAAAGACACAAAATTTTTTAAAGAACCCCAAATTTCGATACCTCCCATAGGGAAACTGGATAGAAGTTGGGCTAAAAGGGACACGGAGAAAGCCACAAATATTGAGGAATATCTTACAGAAGTATTTCCATAGAACCAAATAATTATAATAACAATTGAAAACTTCCTGGAAATACCTTACCAGATGTTACTCCCAATTAAGCCTCTCTCCCACAGAAGTAGCAAGAAAAATTAAAATCTTAAATCAACATAAAGCAGTTGGATACGATCTTATAACAGGGAAAATACTGCGACAGTTACCAGCAAAGGCAAAAGATGACAACGATCTACAATAGGAAGCACAGATTTGTCCTACGATTTGCCCAAATTATCATGATACCCAAACCTGGAAAGCTAATCAGCAAAATGAGCTCGTACCATCATTGCTACCTATTCCCTCAAAGATTTTTGAAAAATTTTTACCGCATAGAATCAGAAGACACCCAAAATTACAAGAACTTATATCTGACTATTGGTTTGGATTTAGAGAAAATCACTTTACCATCCAACAAGCACAAGAAATCCTTAACAAGATTAGTGGAAGTCTAGAGAAAAAAGCGTTTTGTGCAGCGGTGTTTTTAGACATTGCCCCGACCTTTGACAAGGTCTGGCTGGATTCTGTATAAAATTAAATTTGAATTTCCAGGTCCATACTATTTCATATCTTGAAATTGTACATTTCTGAAAGGTATTTTCAAATAAAATAGAAAGTTGCCTATTCAAATTGTCGAAAAATAAAATCTGGAGTACCACAATAGAGCTTATTGGGCCCACTATTGTATTTAATATACACTGAAGAACTGTCAACAACAAATAACACCACAATAGCAATGTTTGTGGATGATACAGCCCTAATAGTGATAAACGATAATCTAGTAGTAGCATCCCAGCAACTCTAACATCATTTGGTCATCCTAGAAGATTAGTTGGATTCATGGAAAATAGAAATCAACGAGACAAAATCTGTGCAGATCATGTTTATAACTAAGTATACAAATTGGCCACCAGTTACTATCAATAATTTACAAATTCCAGCCCAGACCAAAGTAAAGTATTTATTTCAGCATCTTGACCAGTAACTTCTATGGCAGAAACTTATTAAGACCAAACAATAACAACTGAACTTTAAAGCACCCAAAATGGCATGGCTTCTAGATCAAAAATCCAAACAATTTTTGGAAAACTAGCTGCTACTCTACAAGTGTATAATAATGCCAATTCGGACATATGACAAACAATTGTGTAAGTGTACTAAACTATATAACTGCAAAATAATAGAAATGTTCTAATGAAAGGTGCTTCGCTCCATAACCAATTCGTCTTGGTATGTGTCAAACTTCACTTTACACAATTATCTGCAAATTTGGTTTGTGGAGAAATAAAAAGATTCTCAACTGCATATCACAAGCGGTTGTCAATACATAAAGATTCATACGTGACTGAAATGAGCAATCCCTCAAACGTTTGAAGAAGACTTAGGCTCCTTAAGCCGCACTCAAGCTCACTATGCTCTTTGGTATTAAGAGAAAATTTTTTGTTCAAATTCGGGAGAGTCGAATGCGCGCACTTAAGTGGTACGCATGTGGTGTAAAGTGGAATCCGAAGAGCAAGAGTTTCCGCTTCTTGTCGCGCATCTGCATAAACTATTCCCGCCTAAAATTTGTCTATGTGCAATCTCCCTCAGCTGAGTGACTCAGGTAATGGTGTCTCTGAATACGAAAACTGAGTGGTGGCTTCACTCAATTTACTTATTGCGCTGTTGTTAACATTTTTTACAGCTTTCTATCTCTAATAAATTCTTCTTTATCTCTTCTTTCTATTTTCAATATTTTTGACTCAATTTTATATTTCTCCTCTTACTTGTATTTTTAATTCTAATTTTTTACTTGGAAGTTGCAACTTTGTACATTTCAAATGAACAACATTGGTTCTAAGACATTGCCCTGTGGTACTTCTGTATTAATTTTTTGTATTCCAAAAATCTTGAAACGACGATTCTTATTCCCTTTCACCTTTTCCTTCATTTACTTTATTCAAAAATTTTCTAAAATTTATTTTTAGGGGAGGAAAACCGACCGATCTGACGTTATCAGACAATCATTTAACTCGATTTTGTAATAAAATCGAAAATTTAGTCCCGGAAACAGCCGCTCCTGAAATGATGCGTTACCGGAATGACGTTTTGTGTAATTTTTGTTTTTGATCAAGTGACATTTTTCTAAAAGAAAAATTGGAAAATACGGCGTTACCAAAATGACGCATTGTCGAAATGAAGCGTTACCGAAATGACGTTTTATAAAAGTTGTCTTTTAATAAAAAAAATTCTTATCTAAGTTTGTTATTATCAAATGGCGCGATTTTGGTATTTGGGGACAACGAAAAATTGGAAAATAAAATGTTAGCGAAATGCTGCATTGTCAAAGTAACGCATTACCGAAATGACGATTTATGAAAATTACTTTTTTCGACAAAAATTTCGCTTTGTGTAATTTTTAAATAATTAAGCAGCGTAGTTTCATAATTTTTTTAAAGAAGAAAACTGCTAAATGGCGTTTTACTGAAATGACACATTTTCGAACTGAAGCGTTACCGAAATGACGTTCTGTGAGAAATGTTAAAAAAATTAATTTAGCTATGGATAATTTTTTAATTATCAAACGATATAATTTTAGGTTTAACAGGAAACGTGATGCTCCAAAATGGCGCATTTTTGAAGTGATGCGTTACCGAAATGACGATTTTTGAGAATGATCTCTATTAGGAAAAAATAATTTTGAATAATTTCTTAAATTATTAATCGGTTTATGGATAATTTTCCAATTATCAAACGATTTAATTTTAGAGTTAACAGGAAACGGGATGTTTCAAAAAGGCGCATTTTTGAAGTAATGCGTTACCGAAATGACGATTTTTTAGAGTGATCTCTATTAAGAAAAAGAAATTTAGAATAATTTTTAAATTATTAATCGGTCTAATTTAAGCTTGGGGAAAGACGAAATCGATAAAGGACGCCCACGACGAACTATAAGATGCGTTACCGGAATGACGAAAGGACTTTAAAATAAAAATTTCATTTTGCATCAAAAATTAAGTTTCACATTTCTAGAATTATTTCTAGAATTATGGAAAAATGAGATAATCGAAAATGACGGATTGTCTAAGTAGAGCGTTACCGAAATGACGTTTTATGCAATTTTCATTAATTAATAAGCAAAAACTTGCCATAATTAATTAATAAATTGAATTTAGTAATTCTAGAAACTTGTAAAAAGCACATATTTAATATCCAAAAATTTTGAAGCTATATGAAAATTAATTTTAGAAATTTTTTATTTCCTTTATTCCTGGTAATTGTGTAAAACAAAGTTTTCGAAATTTCTTAGGAACTTGGAAAAAATTTGGAAATATTGAAAAAATTGTCATTTTCAAAATTTTTTGTTCCGCCCCTGCGTTACTGAGTGGATTTTTTGACATTCTGACATACATTTAATAAAAAATATTTTTGGGACGCTGTTAAGTTTTTAATATTGTCAAAAGCAGAACTGTTGAAAGGAGGAGACTCCACCATATGCCAATGGTACTAAATTTTTTTTCCATATTTTTCAAAATTTTGTAAAATAACATTTTAAAATGATGGTCAAAATTTGAGAGGATTTTTAGAGGCTGATTAATTATTTTCAAAATTACTAACAAATTTAGAGTAAATAGAAGAAACTTGACCCCTTCAAAATTTTCTCGTTACGCCCCTGCATTATTAGATGAACATTTATAGCTAAGGCGTGGATTTTTTGATATTCTAGACCACTTGATTTATGTTTAATTGCGAAAAGCGGGCAAAATTTTACTTAACGCCTTCTAGAAGCGTGCCTCAAAGACCAACTTAAGACCAATACTGTTTCTTGGTTCAAGGACAGTAAAGATTCTAGAAAGTACACAAAAGCAGTGACGCCTTACAAATTTCGATTTAATAACCAAAATCTTGAAAACAGTAACAGAAGGCGAGCCAATAAGAAAGAGAAAGATAAAATAAAATTGTTGAACAGCGAAAAATTTTGGGACGAGGACCAATCAAGGTTTCGAAGTTAAAAAAAAATCTACACGGTACATGCGTTGTGTTTTATTTTTCTCACACCGTTAAACAAACGAATCGTTTGGGTCATTTGGCCGCGAAAGTTTCTTTTCCGGGTGCGGTTGCACGTGCCACTTGTTGGAAAACCGCCATTTCCTTCCCTTCCGTTTGCCTTGCCGTTTCCTTATTTTCCTCATTTTTTTTTGTGCCACTCCAACATTCCGAGACTTTCCCGTCTTTCTCTCTCAACTTCTCCGTCTCCACTTCTTGCGCTCTCTTAAGTTCATTAAAGAAAATTAATCGCCAACAACAACGAGTGTGCTACCGGCCTTAATTCGACCTCAAACCTTAAGTTTAATGTCGACAAAACGACAAACAAGAGCCCGTACTTGCGGTTTAATAACAGTAAAACACTCGTGTGATGCTTGTCCCGATGAAATACCGTACGAAGGACGCGACCACGTTCCACTTTCACTTTAGTCGGCCCGTACAAGAATCCAAACAGTTGAGGTCACACCTCGAGCAGCTTTCCCCAATTGCCGTCCCTTATCCTTTCAGAAATCTTTCCATTCGGACTTGCTAGCTGAAGTTTTCTAGCTGACCAGTAGAGGAGTATGAGGAACAAATGACAATGGTCTTAAGTCTACCCGCAGCTGAAAGGGTGAACGTGTGATATCGATTGGAAAACGATATCGTTGGTCCCAACTCAGCTCGAAGGGGACTTTTTAGAGTATAACAATATCAGAAGTGGGATATGCAAGCTTCATGCATAAAATGCGTGTGAGGTTGTGTCGTTTTTGTGAGGAAAGGCCGAACTGGTGTCTGACTAGTAGAGGAACCAAATCGAGTGGTGATGTTGGTTCTCGACGTGGACTTTTGGGGTATCACATCGAAAATCTGGAGTCATCTTAATTTAAGCTCTCGAAGTCAGCATCGTCACGCAAATTCTTGAAATCCGCCAAAAAGATAATTTGAATAGTTTTAGAGTAAATTTTTGGTGCAGAAAGAGTTACTTAGGTCCGTTTTTAATGGGTCGAAGCTCGCTTCAAATCCGATTATCCAGTGAGGCATGACGGCAACCAAATAGACGAAATTTACCTAAAAAGTTAATTAGCGTGACTTCTCTTGTCCCATCAAAAACTTGCTAACAAATCAAACGAAACACTCAACTCAACGCCTCATTACCGAAAAGAAAAAACTTATTCGAGGGAAAGCCCCCGATTTGAGTCCCATTGAACTCGCGTGGATTGTCAGCGAAACAAAAACTGGCGTTAACGGTAATTGTTGGGAAAAATAAAGATTCAACAAAAGAACAAACGATTGTTTCGTGAAACAATAGCGAATCGTCGAGATATGAGTTTTGTTCCAAAGTAATTTGTTCGATTTTCAATAAAATTTGGATAATGTTGTGATAATCGTTAAATTTACTGATGGTGATGATAGTGTTGGTATGTTAATGTGGTCGAAAGGTGTGGAGGTCGTAACGATGATGGATCCATCAATAATTTTCCACGTCGCAATAATAATTTCTTAAAGTTATTGCGACCTCGAAACTTTTTTTGGCACGACGACATAGCAATCACGTCCCATGATTGTCTTAAGAGGTTCCTTGAATTAGATTGGACGAATATGGACAATTAACCTGAAGTAACCTGAACTCGAAGCACGTAACGTGAAACGTGCGTCGGTTATGGTTACTGTTGGGAATTTCTACCGCCATGAATATGAAACGTTACTTTTTTATTTCAAGAAACAGTTGTGGCATTAATTGCGTTTTCTTTGCAACCCCATTTTTGTTCAAGTTAATTTTGTTGCTTTAAATAATCCAAATAGAAGAAAAACGATTAAGGTGAGCCAAAAAAGGAATTAAATTTCGCCACTTCTTCATCCGATACAATCAAAACGCAAATAACTATTTCAAGCCTCTAGAATTCTTGACATAATTTTGATTAAGATTCGCCAAGAAAACTCCTCAAGCTACCAACTTTAAAAATTTCATTAAAACACAGCAACCTCAATTTTGGTATAGGAATATGTTAAAAAACTATTTGCCTCTCTGAATCATCAATCTGAACAATTGTTTCTCGACTGATTCTAGGTCTATTATTTTCAACGTCGCCAACTTTAATCTTTTGTCGTTAAAAGCTGAGCGATGGCCTTTATGAAACTGAAAAATTCATCCCGAAAAACATGTTCCGCTCTCCATGCGGACATGCGACACTCCTGATGGGGACATTTGTCAGTGTATGATTGCGTGATTAATGTCGGCTAATGTACCAGAAGCCCGCTTTTCCGAGAGAGAGATAGAAACGAAGGGTGGGGGAGAGAGGGAAAAACATAACGACAATAAGACAAAGAGTCGTCCGGCTGCATTACAACGGATATTAATCACTTTAATAACCGACTTCAACGCGATGCCGGAGCGCTAATTGCCGACCATTTCGCCCCCGATGAGAGAACACCACTGTGTTGATCACGTTGTATGTTGGAACTTAGCGAGGACAGGCAACGGAAAGAAAACTCTAATTTGAGGTCGGGTCATCACTATAAGTGCCTAAAGTGTATTTTTTGTTATCGTCTACATAACTTGGGTTGTCTTGAAATGAGTGTTGGAGTTTAATCTACGATTTCTAGATAACTATCAATGTTACGAAACTGAAGAAAAGTACGATTGTTCTGCGTACTGTCCAGAGGGACTGTACGAAATTTGGATTCAATCGAACCGATTTGAACTTTGACCTTCAAATACCTAAAAAGGCGCAACTCTAAGGTCGAGTCATTGTTATACAGATGAGAAGCACATTTTCCCTTGTTAGAAACGTTAAGTTTCGTCATGGATATTCTTAAATTTAAGTATTGAGTTTTAATCATCATTTTCTCAAAAAAATTTAACGTTACAAACTTGAAAATAAGTACGATTATTGTGTGCACTGAACAGAGTGATGGTGTAAATTTTGGACCTAATCGAACCATTATGAACTTTAACCTTGAATTATCGCAATTGCTTACAATCTAGCCAAAATGAGCGTTATGCCGATTTGTCTTGGTAATAACGTGAATTTTCTAAATTACAACCAAGAAGCGCTGCAATAAACATCACTTTTAGGATAAATGTTTGTACAACTGTACCCTTCATATGGGGATTTTGTAAGGAGAACCGTATTTTGAGGCCGAGTTATTAATATAGGAATAAAAGATATATTTTTTGTTGTTACTTACGTTACGTATCAACATGGGTACTCTTAAACTTGAGTTTGACGTTTGACCACCATTTTCTCAAAAACTTTCAACGTTACGAAGTTGAAAATCAATACGATTAGTTTGAAAATTACATACAGTAACTAAGCAAATTTTGAAGTCAACCGAGCCATTTTGAACTTTAACCTTCAATTACCCGAAAAATCTCATATTTAAAGTCGACGCATTGAAATAAGTATAAAATATCAATTTTACTTTGTTATTTGAATTAAAAACAACATGGGGTACTGGTGAGTTAAGTGTTGACGTCTCACCACTATTTTCTCAAAAACTTTCAACCTTACAAACTTGAAAACAAGTACGATCGTTCTGTGTAATATAGAGAGTGGATGTGCAAGTTTTGAGCCCAATCGAACCATTTTGAACTTTGACCTCGATTTGTGGCAATTGCTTAGATTTCGGTCAAAATTAGCGATGTGTCGATTTGATTTTTTTTACTAACACGAATTTTCGAATTTCAAACAAGAAACTGTTCAAGTAACATCAATTTTCGGGTAATTGTTGAAGTTTACCCTTCGTGTGAAGATTACGTGCCGACTGGTACGTTGCGCGCATTACGCAATTGGCAAAGATGCGATTGCAATTGCCTAACGAAAACGTGCTCTTCAATAACGACCGGAACGCCCGCTTTCCATTTACATCGAACCTGCCATTAATTAGACGTTATCTGGCGTTCTGTAGAGTCGACTTTCACTCTAAATCGTCGAGGTTGAGGATTTAGAAAAACTCATCACGCCCCGTCGGAGGTGGCGGCGACGACGGCGAATTTAAATTTCTTTGTGTCAAGCCAAATTGTTTTCACGACATTGTTACAACTTAAAATTAAACTCCTAACAAGGTTTCAAGTTAATATTTACAGTTGACGGGGAACACCGCGGGGGCTCCAACACAGTTGTCCGATAACTTCGCTTCGTAATTGTTTGAAAACGCCCCGTTTTTCACAGAAGTTTCTACAGAAACGTAGTTTGAACAATTCGATTGGTATAGAAAATGTCGCTGTGTGAAGATTACTGCTACAAAGTAATTAACAAATTTGAAAGCCTCAGTAACCTCAAAGTTAAGTAGTTCAAGGTCAAAGTTCAAAATGGTCCGATTTTGTCCAAAATTTATTAAGTCATTCTGGATGGTATCTGGAATCATCGTATTCATTTTCAATTTCATAACTTCGATAGATATTGAGAAAATCGAGGTTCAAATTTTAACTTCTACAACTTCGGACTTTTTAGGGTGTTATTTAATGTATAAACCAAGGCAAATGTGACTTGGATACTTATAATAACGAGGTGAACATAACGGAAACGAGAGGAAGAATTATTGCTACTGCTTTAATGGGCGGGAATAGGGCTAATGACTAATAAATAATTAAAAAATGCCACAAACTAACTTAATTGAGTACGTTCTCCTTGTGGAGAGTCACTAATGAGGTAGCAAGAGAGGTTCTAACTCTCCTAAGAGAATGGATCACTAACTGGTCTCTTCCAAAACGGAAGTTGGCCCTTATAACTCACTTTTCTCATATGATCTTATGATGGCGTTAGTTTCGCTTCTTGGGGACATCGTTACCCCTCGAAGCCCCTCTGCAATGTCGCGGTTTCGTCCGACATATTTCACTTCGCTCCGCCACCGAGGGCGACAGGGTCGTCCTTTCGCCGCCACCTCCCCAAAGGACGATAAAAACTTTCCTCGACCGTTCCACATTTAAATTCATGCGTTGTAGTCGCGTATCCCGTCGAAAATAACAACTCGTTTAACCGTCCGGTTAAAACGTTAAATCTCTGGTCGTTGTCTGACAATAATTAACCGAAACCGCAGAGGTTACGCAACGGAACGTTACACTTTCAACGATACGTAATCCTTTGCGTTAGGTCGAGGAAAAAATTATCGATGTGTACCTTCGATTAAGCCATTCGTTAAAGAAAAATTTTATTCAAATCGGATTCAATTGTGTTAGTGGAGGTGGATGATGCCGGAAAAGAAATTTACGGGTGATAGATGATTGATTGTAGGCAAACAACGTCGCGTTGAGATGTTTTACGTTCAAGTTGGCATTAAAGTCGAAGAACGTACGGGACGTCATTGGCGGTTAGTCGGGCGGACGTAATGGGAATTGGGCACGAGCCTGTGAATCTGACGACGCACACTTCGAGACACAACAGATTTACGAGCGGAAAAGATCGAGGATTGATGACGACGGCCACATTTTGAGAACGGCATAATCGAGCGGAAATTTCATAAACTGCCCTCCGGATTATTGCCAATTGTGGTTAATTAGCGAATAGAATCAATATTGAAAGAGAGACAAATAGGGGGAATCTAAATTCCAACAGAGAAAATGTTACCACTGATTATTCGAAAATGGCTGCAATTACAGTTTCAATATTTAGTAGGATTGTTGTTGATATTATTTAGCGCATATCCACCCGATTTCAACTCGATAGCTCTATTTTGAACTTTGACCTTGAATGTACAAAAACCTCACGTAATTCAGGTTTTTCCCATTCATTTTCAACGCAGAAGCGCATTTTAGTTTTCAAATACTTTGATACTTCTTATAAACTGACAATTTGTACTTTAAATCTATTAACGGACATGACCTCAAGTTTTTACGTGATTTCTCAAAAACTGTCAAAGATACAAGTTTAATATCTAATACGATTATTCCGGGTACAATTTTGAACCAGTTGACAAATTTTGAAATTCATAGAAGTATTTTGGACTTTTATTTTAAAAAATCAAAATAGATCTGAAATAGTGGTTGAAAATATTTTAATTAAAAGATATTTTCAAACTATTAGCTAATTATATACAAATTCAATATTTAGTAGGATTGTTGTTAATATTATTTGGCGCACATCCACCAGATTTCAACTCGATAGCACTATTTTGAACTTTCACCTTGAAAGTCCGAAAACATCTCGTAATTTAGGTTTTTCCCATTAATTCTCAACGCAGAAGTGCATTTTAGTTTTCAAATACTTAAATACTTCTTATAAACTGACAATTTGTACTTTAAATCTATTAACGGACATGGCCTCAAGTTTTTACGTGATTTCTCAAAAACTGTCAAAGATACAAGTTTAATATCTAATACGATTATTCCGGGTACAATTTTGAACCAGTTGACAAATTTTGAAGTTCATAGAAGTATTTTGGACTTTTATTTTAGAAAATCAAAATAGATCTGAAATAGTGTTGAAAATATTTTAATTAAAAGATATTTTCAAACTATTAGCTAATTATATACAAATTCAATATTTAGTAGGATTGTTGTTAACATCATTTGGCGCACATCCACCAGATTTCAACTCGATAGCACTATTTTGAACTTTGACCTTGAAAGTCCGAAAACATCACGTAATTCAGGTTTATCCCATTCATTTTCAACGCAAAAGCGCATTTTAGTTTACAAATACTTAGATACTTCTTATAAACTGACAATTTGTACTTTAAGTCTATTAACGGACATAGCTTCAAGTTTTTACGCGATTTCCCGAAAACAGCCGAAGATACGAGTTTAAAATTTAATACGATTATTCTGGGTACCATTTTGAACCAGTTGACAAATTTTGAAGTTCATGGAAGTATTTTGAACTTTTACCTTAGAAAATCAAAATAGGTCTCAAATACTAGTTGTAAAATTTTTAATTAAAAGATATTTTCAAACTATTAGCTAATTACGGCAATTGCAATTTTTTTAATAATACACTCACCCTAAGTGTTGTTCCTGTATCAGCAGCGCCCCAGAATGAACTGCGTATCTGAAAAACTAGAATTTTAGCAACTAATTAATAATAAGCAAGCTACTACTGAATAATAGTGGTAGTAATAGGCGTAATAACAGTTTCTCTGCCAGTTAAGTGAGGGTGAAAATGAGGGAGAACCGGACACAACTCTATTGTTACAAGCGAAACTGCCGTTAACTATGTTAAAGTTGCGATGGACATACAGAAACAGAATTGCAACTTTCAAAGTTATTTACAAAATTTGTATGAGGCACCATTTTGATACGTGGAGAATGTGTAAAAATTTCTTAAAGTACCAAGTGCAAATGTTAAATTGAAATTAGTTGTAAAGTGATTTTGAATAATTTAAATTTTCATTAATTTTGTTTGTGCTTCAACTTGCTTCTATCTGTTCTTCTAAGTTGAACTTTTTAAATTAAAGATAATTGGAAAAGCAACCTTAATGGAAAACCCTTTTTGTTCTTGTCGTCGAGAAAGCTTCTTTCAGATTAATAAGAAAACAGTGAGAGGTGGGGGTGCAAGTTCCGGTTTAACCGATTTTCTATTCCGTTTGTGCCCCTTCATCTGAAGGAATACGTCAGTAGTCTTATGTTACATTAATTCAGTGTCTACTCGAGTTACAAATATGGAAGTAAAGTGGTCCTGGCGGCGATGCACACATACAACATTCGATAAATTAGCGTCGCGACGTCGGAAACTCGATACGTCGCCGTCGAACACAAGTCGCTATAACATTAATTTCAACATCGCCTCCCCCTTCAGTAATACATTCCGTTTTAAGGTTTATTAACTGTATCTAGTGGGATAGGAGACGTCGCAGGTTTGTCTGGTATCGGCTGAATTTGTTTCGTTCTCTCAACCCAATTTCGGGAGTTGCCGTTCCGGTAATAGAGAAGTTGCCGAGAAGGGCGGACAAAGATTGGGAGGAGGGACAACTTTATTTCTTAAAAGCTTTCAGCGCGACCTGACGTCATCTCTTTAAAATTCCGTTTTTGTTAATCGAATTTTAACGAAAAAGTTGTTTGAGGCTTTGTACCAATAAACAACCAGAATCGAAAACGTAATTGTAACGAGAAAAGCAAATCGGGCAAGGATATTGATTGGAAAATTTATGGCGACACATCCCGACATTATTGACTTTGTATCATTCCTCCTCGGTGAGTGGCGATGTTTACGAGTCTGCTGTTTTACGGTTAGGTGACGAAGGGGGTGAGTTTCGAATTTTTGGGGTTCTATAAAGTCAACGAACACAGTCGTTAACTGCAATCGTGTAATTGGAAACAAAAATAAAACGTGGTAGTTGGGGGGTGGAACTGATTTTATCTTTTGAAACAGATACAAACACTCGAGGGTGCTTTGTAGGATTGCCGACGCAGACACGCAAAAACCGCATCGGGATTTACGCGGACACAAAGGGCTTAAAATATTGGATGCAATCTCTGACACAATGGCGGAGCTGCGAAAAATTTTAAGCAATTATCTCGACGAGAACAAATCGGAACAAAGGGACGAGATGAAAGAAACGTGTTTAGCGAAATTAAAGACAGAAAACAGGACGCAACTAAAAGAATTGCTTTAAACGCATCAATTTTCGAATTCAAATTTTTGTTTGGGATCCATCCATCTCATTGTCGAAACTATGCAACCAACAAAACTTGTGTTTGTTCAATCAACACCGTGTGAAACTTCTCTTACGAATCTTCCACAACTTCTTTCACAACTGTGCTTTCTCGTGACGTCCAGATTTACGGTTGTTGCACTCGAAGGTTGCGTACGTGCACAATCGATCATCCAGAGATCGTGCATCGAGTCCCGGTGAATACCCACAAACTGAACGTGGCCAGCTTAACAAATCCCCTCAACTACATTGTTTATTCACCATAACCGAATGGTGCAAGCGATAAACGGCTTCCGGGTCCGGTAGCGGGACCAGGTCAATAGACATGTACCGGTCGATGGGTCGCTTCGATAAAACGGCTTTATTTTTACCTATCGAACTGACTGGATCCTTTATTTACGACTTTAAGTGGCAACTTAACGAAAAAAACGATTTACGAAAGGATGGCGGCGAAACTAGAACGATTAGTTCTGCCGTATCGCACCACTTAAGCAAGGTACGAGCCGTGAACACGATACAATTATCACATGCGTGAGGACGGAAGCGGCACACCGCACTTCACACGTTTGCTACTAAAATTGAGACGTTAACTCAAAATTGTGAAAATCGTTTTAGTTTTAACGGCAATTTGCCAAAAACTGTTGAAGTTATAGGGTTAATATTCGATACGTTTGTTGTTGTTGGCGTTTCGAACAAAATTGCCGAATTTCAGTTGGATCCAACTATTATGAACTTTGACCTCGAAACGACCCAAATTTGCTTGTATAGCGATTTTATGAAAGTTTAAGTTAAATCATTTTAACAATTGCGAAATTTTCGGTTTATTGGCAAGAAACAAAACCGTTGGGTGTTATAGGATAAATCGCGAATTAAAAAAGTTAGGGGTTTGAAAATAGATACGATTGTTCCTGGCGGCGGTTGGAAGAATCGTGTCGATTTTCAACGAAATCGGACAATTCCCAACTTTGACCTTGAAAAAGTGTTCAATGAGCCGTAACTGGCGATTGTCTTATCATTGCGATTCCTGAATCGTCTTTTACTTTTAGAATTTCCCTCACAAACAGGAAATGGATCTTTAAAGTTTCCCATCAACCCCTTCCTTTCTCTTTAGAACCCCTTCTCGGGCTTGATTCTTGTCACTTCCTTTCCCTTCTCGTCAAATCGTTCCAGTAATAAAATGATTACTTAACACGAACCATTTTTGCCGGCTTTTCCTCGACACTTTGTCGCTTTTCTTCACGTTCCCATTGCAAATTTAATGCAAATTGCGTGTACATTTCGGGGATTATTGCTTTACATAATTTACCGACAGCGTTATCTTCGAAATGTTCCGTTCACAGCTCGTCGTTGCCATCAACAATACGACATCATCGTCGTATCTTTGTCTAACAACCGCAAGATCGTCTACGATATCGACACGTGAAATTTTCGGTTGCCACATATCCGATACGCTAAGAAAGGGCCACGCTAAAAGGACGGCTATTGTGTTATAAAAGCATCCAGAGATCCGCTAAAAACCGACATAGCAGAAAGCTTTCGGTGAGAAGCGAGGAAACGACCATCGGGATTTTTCGTAGATTTTGTTGTGAAAAGAGAGAAATTTCTTAATTTGAGAAATGCGACTCTTTGATCCCGAGGGAAATCACGGTGCATGTATTGATGGCAGTATAATGTTTAGTTATTGACCCGAAACAATTCGCGAAAATTTATGAAAATATTTGGTATTAGTTTGCGGTATCAAAGACCGCTGCGGCTTTGATGAATTATTGCATCGATGCACTTTTACTAAGTCAACTGAATAGAAACTCATTTTAATAAAAATTTTCTTTTTCAGGTAACTATCGATAGTATCAAGAGTAGAAGCGTGCACTTCCCCCACTACAATCGACCCTCACCACTTAATTGATGATGCCATTTGAGGTCAGACCATTCAGCGTTTTTCCCCAAAGTGCTCTTTAGTTCTACTAAATTTAACAAAAATAACGATACTTAAGTGAAGCTAATAAGTGCTAGTAAAATTTTTGAGTTTGCTAAAAGATTAATGAACGAGTTTCGGTTTCGTTCAGCTTTAATCACTTCGCGTTATTCTTTAACGATATTAATTTTAGGAACGTTTATAAATTTGCTGCAAGAAGGCAAACTCGGAGAGACGTGCTTATAATTAAAAACCGACCATATTCAATTTGAAGAGCGACCCCGGTGCTTTTCATGAAACTTTCAACTAATTCCGTATGTAAGACGTTTAAGAGCGGTAACGAAATATATTGTAAAAGTTAACACAATTGTGCACACTTGCTATTATAACGGTAATCGCTAACACCCTAGGTGTTGGGGGGGAGTTTGCGACATCCTTAATAAAGCAGTTTGGTGTAATCACTACAAAAATCCAGTGGCGTACGTTAACGATCACGACAATACAAGCCGGAGCGATACGATTAATGTCAAGGAAATGGAAGCGAACACACAAAGCGAGCTGGTCGTAATGTCGACGTAATTTATAGCGTGTTATCTCGCCGACTTGATATTAGCGAAACTGTGACGTATTATGTGTCGCGACGGTTCTGACATTAGCATTCTTGCCAACAAACAACCGCGAATATCTCGAAAACAGTCGATGTTGCACGTTTCAAATTTAATACGATTGTTCGTGGAGACGCCCCCAACCACCAAACCGAATTTGGACGAAACAGGACCTTTTTGAACTTTGACCTTGAGATACCAGCATCGCTGAGTATCCCGTGATTTTCTCAATTAAACCGCGAAATTTTTATTGAAAATCAATTAAATTTAATGAAACTGGAATTAATCATGCTTTAAAATCAAACAACTTTTTTATTAACCAAAATTAGCGTTATTTTCAAAACAATTGACGCTACAATTCTGGAAATTACTACGATTATTTGAAGAGTAATTTCAAAGATTCGTACGAAATTTGAATTAAATCGCACCATTTTGGACTTTAACCTTGAGAATTCGTTGCGCTTCCCTATTTCGAAAACCACAATTCCAACAATTTTGCCATTATTAATTTCGTGTTATTTAATAAAGACTCAATATTAACTAAACCGTTCACTTGAAGTTTCTCTTGGGAATAGCTAATTCCGATGAGATTCTCGTTCGACCGCAACGAATGTAAATCAAACCGGGTGACGTGATTAGGATTTCATCTAGCCATCGAAACCTAATAGCTGAAGTAGTACAATGAGTGGCGGCTAAACGAGCACGAAACAGCAGCGCATCATCAACATTAATCCAGCAGCTGTGCCTCATCGATTAGAACTGCAAGTGCTCGTACCGAAGCAACTACTGTAGGGATTATTCTTTCCTTTATGCTTGTTTTGTTGTTTGCATCCGATTTAGGTATTCGGAGGGATGGCAAAAATTTCAGGAAAAAAACATTTTTCACGCATATACTTAAACAACAACATGGAAATAATGATGCAGAATAGCGCAAAACTTTAAGTAACGAAGTGTCGGTGGAGTGGTGTTGCGTTTATTCTACTCAGATTTTTACGAGACAATATCTAGAAAACTATTAAAGCTAACAATTTCATATTCAATACGTTTATTGCTGACACAATTTGTGACGTATTTCCAAGTTTTGGGGGTGGTGGGTTGATTTTGAACTTTGACCTTCAAACTTGTATTTTGGTTAGTTTGAGCGTTTTCGCGCGTCTCTTGAGAACCGAAAGCTTGTTACTTGATGGTTAAAGTTGGGATTGGGTTATTATAATTAAAAATATCAAATGGGGCGAGTTCTCGCGATTGCTTGTTTGTTTTTTAGTTACAGTTTCATATTGTGATGGAAATACCCGTGGCGCTGATATTTGAAACGTTCGATGTTGAATTATTTATTGCAAAATAATTGGCTTGTCAAACAACGTCGCATCACAATAATTGAATTTTTTTAATAATCGCGGTTTGGTCCTGAAAAAATCTCTTTTAATATGTTGAGAATTTGCGCCATTTACCTACAATGTAGCAATTATAACGGAGAGAATTTCGTCATAGCGCCAAGTAAATGTTAAGATTTTCGACTCGACATTTTCGTATTTAATTAAACTAGCTCGTTATTGTTTAATCTCCAAGAAGTGTCTCACCGCTCCAGTAAATAACTTCAATTGGATCGCGATGCCGTTGCTGAAGTAGGAAAAATCGTACAAACATTCGCGAGTTTACGTTGCACTCGGATTTATTTCCTGTTGATGTAATTACGCGGTAATCTCCCTCGGAGCGGTCCAAGATGGCGACGGAGGAAATTGGAAATGACAGTGGCGATACGTTGATAACAATAAAAATATGATTCGACGTAGCGACGGGTTTGGTTTGTGTGTGTTTTTTTTTCTTTCTCCTTTTGTTTATTCAGGATCGATCAGGGGTAGATTCAATTTCCGCCAAGACCGCTCTCTTGTCTATTGTGTAGCGATACAAAGACGCGGTTGGACCGGCTAATCCGATAGGGGGCGATCGGCATAAAAATGGCCGATTATGGCATTTGTTTTGCGGTGAACACCTCAATTCGAACAAAATTGGACGCGAATCCCACTTCTGAAAGCGTCTCATTCATAAGAGTAAGTCTCTATTGCATATTTTTATCTTCCCCCATCTAAGCCACATTCGCTGTATTTCCAAACCCGGCAATACTTCGACATGACCGCACCGCACCTTCATCTCGAACGAAGCGAAGCAAAAATTATTTACGCCGCACCTTAAGTCATATCATTTCCGCTTTCCATAATTTCAAAATTCCATTCGTTGTATTGCTAAGACGGCCGCCTACATTTTAATTTGGGTTAAAAGCTAAGAATATTTTGCACCAGCGGCTTGTATTAGAGTCTAAAACATTATGAAGTAGTTTCAATAGGTTTTGCGGGCCATATCTCGATAACGGTAGCAGCAAAAGGATTAAAAAATGTAACGATTAAAGGAAACTTCGCCTAGGATGGATGTACAAATTGCAGATCAAATAGAATCACTTTGAAATTTGAGCTTGAAATCAATCCAATCATCAAAAAGTTGATTCATTTGTAATTAACTCTTATGCAACGTCATTGTGAAAAAGCGTACTAAAATTCCCTAATCTCTTATAAATGATAGAAGTAACTGGTGGTTTTTTTGAAAGTTTAATTAATTTATATCTCGGGAGTTTTAAGAGTTGGAGGTTTGAAATTCAATACGATTGTTCGAGGCACCACTTAGATTCGCTATATAAAATTAGAGCATTGTGGGACTGTTTTGAACTTTGACCTTGTAAAAGGGTAACAAGTCCCCAAGCGTAATTAAACGCTATTTCAAAACTGTTTTTGGGGGAATTTAATTTGTTTGATGTTTCTGAACGTTTACGGATGCTGCTGGTGGTTTTTCGTTGAATTTTGTCTGAACGTGTTCGGGTTGGCGTGAAATGGTCTCGGTACTCTCCACGATTTATGTTTTCGGTGGCGGAGCCCACTTTGATATTCAAATTTTGGCGGTATTCGTTGGCGGCGGCAAGGTGAGACCCGTCCGCCTTAGGATCAAGCAAAGTGCCAACGATAAAAAAATATATGAAACAATAATCTATAAAACTGGAACGTATGAATATGATATGACGTCGACGTCGGTGGAAGGGATTCTGCTTCGCATAAGAAACTTCCGGCGTCCACAATTTGCATTTAAAAAGTGTACGGGGGCGTCTGGAAAGCTGCAACGGGACCAAATAAATATAAAATAAATATTTACTGGAGATATTGGATCGGTTTTGTATGGGACGGACGCGGGAATTTCGTCATGAGATTGCGATAAAAATGGAAATCGAAGCACTTGTCGGAATGGGGCCGGAAGGGGAGCTTTAAGGGTGAGAGGCCCTAATTAAATCGTGTTTAGGACGTCGTCGAAATGTCGAGCGTGCATTTGCTAATTACGGGGCATGGGCACGGACAAAAACCTATTATGTTAAAGCTCGCTATGGCGTGATAACTAACAGTATTTCAAATGTAGAAAACCGTGTGCATAGGAGCACCGTATTCGCATTAAACACGCCGTTTTTGGTTAATATTTAAATGGCGTCGCGACGCGTAACAAATGCGAGAACATTTTCGAACTCAGACAACCGCAATTTCAATAATCTGGGTGAAAATGAACAAAATCAATTTTGCATGAATTTCTATTCAATCAACCATCAAACTCTCCCAACTGCCATCGATAAGGTAATTTACCCAAATCCGCTTAATATATAAAATTTCTTTCCTCAAAACTGACTTTCGCTTCCAACTTTCCGCTGTTTTCGTCACAAACTCATAAAAGCTACGTGTGACCAATTTCATTTTTACAAAATTGCAAAAAAAAAAAACTCCCAGAAACCACTCCCACCTCTCACACTTCTAACGTCACTCCCCGAAACTCGGAGGTGCGGCAAATTTAATTTGGCATTTAAAAAGTTCCGGCAAATTGCGAGGACACCGGGAGACATCCGGCGCGAGTAATAAAAGGAAACTGCGGAAAAACTTGGGTAATGTTTGTTTGTGTCAGTTGGCAGCTTTGTCCCGGATTATGGTCGTCCTTTCTTTTCTCAAGCGACGTCATCGCCCTTCGACGAAACTAATATTTGGATTTCATATCATCGGCGTTTTTACGCGCGCCTCGTTTCGTTACGCTCGCGGCATTTTTGATTTTCCCGGTCAAAGAAATTAATAAATATAACATCTGGAAAGAAAAACAGAAAGCCTCAAGCGAGTTGTCGCAACAATTGCGAACCGTTCGGGAAATCGACGCACGGTCCCACCAGAAATGGAGACGGAAGCAATTTCAAGGTCAAAGTTCAAACGCCACCGATCACAACCAAACTTGCCAAATACGCCCGAAACGGTACTGACTGTCAACGTATTGAGTTTCATAACTATCGTCCTGACGGTTCTCGGGAAATCGACGATTATTTCGGGCACATCTTCAACATTAACCAAAAAACTTCTGCTTATCACCAGACAAACTATTTCAGCAGTAATTTATTAATTAACTAACTATAATTTGAAGTTTTGTAAAGTAAAGCTTCTATATGTAATTTTGCTAAAGTAACTTTAATGAAATAGTCAACTATTGGATTTGAAATGGAAACTTTGGACGCCCCAAGAGAAGCGTCAAAAATTGATTTTAATCCAAGTTTTGGGGTTGGATGTGATTAACGTAAAAGAACCACGTTTTAAGGTCAAAGTTTAAATGCGACGCTTTTCAACCAAACTCAACAAAAATATCCAAAAGAGTACTATTTGAATTTGATAACTATCATCAACAGTTTTTGGGAAATCGTCAATAATTTCGGTGATATCACACATTTAGTCAATTAATTTCCAGTTATTGTTAGCCAAACTATTTTAACACTAATCTATTAGTTCATTAACTAACTGTAGTTTGAAATCTACGTTACGACGTTACGAAAATACTTGATTTTGGTTGAAATTTTGAGGTTGGGGGCGATTAGCGGAAGCGAAGCCAAGTTTCAAGGTCAAAGTTCAGATTTGTCCGATCGTCACTAAATTCGGTGGATATGGGTGGAATGGTGTTGGGAATCGACGTATTGAATTTGGAAACTTTTGGGCGATTAGTTTTGTTGAAATCGGCGGACCCTTGAACTAATTAAGTTCTGATTGTCGCTCGCACATAATTATCACGTTAATTAACAAATTTATCGATTAAGTATCAACGTTGACAATTGGAAATTTCTATAACTTTCCGACGAGAAGCTTTCGACGCAATATTAAAGTTGGCATGATTGCCACCCCAACTTTCGGCTTACCTGTTGAGGACGCAACGCAAATTGAGTCGATGCTTTCTCTTCCCTTATTACTATTAAAGCGGTTTTAATGGCAGACCGTTGTTTGTGCGTACGCTATTTTTAGTTGAGTTAAGTGGCAGTTGCGCAACAAAGCAAATAGCGAGGGCGCGGACGGTCAATTTGCTTAATTAGCCTCTTCGGTATGTAAAGAAGAAGTATAACTGAGGCCGCTTACTATTGGGTCGACTAATTGAAGGGCCTCACGTGAAAATTACCTAGTGCCGTTCCTTAGACGTGTTAATTATTTTTAATGAGTCGCATTCGATCCCGAGATATTTTAATGAGGATAGAGCGCAAAGGGTGCGTCCAAAAGAAAGAAGACGAGCGCTTTGAGGGCCGCCACCTTTGATTCCACGACGGGGCTTTAATTAACTCTTGGAGCGGAAATGAATATTTCAGTTGCAGAATCTTAGCTCGGGATTAAAATTTCGTTTATTTATGCATATCAGTGGCAGCAGGTGGTTTAATTAATTTTTTTACTAAAAAAATTCTTAAGCAACTGGGGGCGTCCGCTATCGAACAAACTAATTTTTGATGGAGCATCGCGTTGGCAACTTTACCCCATTAATTTCGTCGGGAATCAATTAAAACTTTCAAACCTCTCAATAATCTGTCAAAGATAACGTTTGGGTGTATTACTCTTATTCCCGGACCCGTCTCAATCCGACTTCGGTCCCCTGTCAGCGCCAACTTTATTCTTCCTTCGACCAACAGACGGATTCGTGACTGCGAACGGCGGCAGAACGTTAATTGGATCGAAAGGGTCCCGCGGGCGAGAGAAACCGCAACTCCGGAAGGACTTTATAGATTTTTTTTAACGGCGCAATAAATCCGCAATACTTCCTAACCATCTAAACAGCAATAAGTTTCGTAAATGAACCGGGGCGTTGTGAAATATGAGGGTAGGTCACGTAGTTGCAGTTTGGCTTCTATCATAAAGTTTCGCATCTTCAACAGATTAACTCGATTTGAAACTCCCTCAAATTAATATAGGGACATTAACTTCCCATGGAAATTAGCGACACGTCATACCGCTAGAAATTTTACAGAAAGAAGTCGCAAACAGGCCGGAGGTGGTTTCTCAACAAAAAAATACAGAACCGACTCTAGAATCCTCGCGTAACGTGCACAAAAGTTATTAAACTTGTTATTTTAAATAACACTAGCTGTTTATCTTCGCTAAAACACTTGCTTTAAACTACCCCAGAAGCTACTTTGCAAATTGTTATTATAAAACGTTGTTAAGTGGTTGCGAAAGGGTTTGAACTCAATTTCAAAGTTCGACGAGCGATTTCAGGAAAATCTTAAAAGTTACAGGACCGATAAGTAATACGATAATAAGTGGAGGTAGTTGGAGGAATTGTGCAAAATTTCAACTGAATTGGAGCAGTTTGAACATTGACCTTGAAACCACCCAATTCGACATCGCTCCGATCCCAAACACCTCTTCGTTATCTAATTAACGAGGAGCCGCCTCGGGAGATAATCCCCGAAGATATTTAGTGTGCGCTTCCTGTTTAAGCAATTGATCCAACTTGATTAAGCCGTATCTCAAAAACTATTGAAAATAGCGAGTTGAAACTCAATACGTTTAGTGTTCGAGTCACTTCTAGCTACCACACCAAATTACAATGAGAGCAAAACATTTTGAACTTTTACCCTACGAAACGATATTTTATGACAAAAATTCAATTGTGAAACCTCAATTTCGTGCCACCTGTGTTGTCCCACCTATTTGGAGTGTTTTGAAGCTTCGACACGCAATATCCGCGTCGTGTTATTGTCGTAAAGGAAAATATGTGTTTTTAATGCGGCGCCAGCTATGTTAGCGCCCTTTCGTACGTCGTAAACCGTCGAAATAGAGATTGGAAACGAGAGAAAATGCGCCGACTAGTCTGCCCTATCAGAATCTGTACAAACATTAACGAAACGTCAAGACCAATGTTAAATTTTCGTTTCGCAAAACTTGAAACTCTTGCACTAACATATTGAAAGTTGTGCAACAACCGTCGAGAGGTTTCACGACCCTCGATTCCTACGGGAATCGCGTTTCGAGTATAATGAGAATCGTAACAAATTCGCTTCGGAGAAATCCCAAAGCTACACCACGTAATGTTGGTGAGATTTTCGAATTTGGTTTTGGTTTGTTGAATGGATTGGAAAATGACAACGTTTGTTGTTCCAACTATTGTTTTTGTACTGATAAGATTCGAGAAGGTGTAATGAGGATGTCACATGGGATGGAAACAAGGTAACTGTAATCCGAATTGGGTTTTAATAAAAAATGAGTCTAGCTGAAACGTGAAGCTTGTTTGACATATGCGAAATCACGGGTAGCAAGATTAAGGGACGGAATCTCGTCTTACAACGAAAATGTGGTTACGTAGAGAGATTTTACCGAGATTATGGCTGTCATGTTTCACATGATGACAGCACGAATTTTCTGAATATTGCTCCCAATTACGTGGCGCCCGCGTTGTAGAGAAATTTTCTCAAAAGTTCAAACGTGTCGGTTTACTTTTCTTTTTTTTTAATTCGATTCGTCGTTTCACTCACGAAACGCCCTACAATTTTCAGTTTTTGAATCCGCGGGGTTTGATTGTTTTCTTTTTTTTCTTTATGGTAACGTTAAGATGAAGTTTCTTACAATGTTGAAATCTAACGATACAATACTTTTGTGGCGCATTTGAGTTAAAAATTAAATTATGCTGTTGCTGCAGACTTCTCTAAGTCATTATGTCGTCGTAGAGCTGAATAAATCGCTAACGAGAATGTTCAAAAGTACTCGTAGAGTCTGAAGTTGTCAATTCAGAGATTTTCTACTCTCATCCCTTTCATCCTATAACCATTAGAATTTTCAGTGATTCTTGTATTTTACATTCGAAATTCGGACCCGGTCGGTTAACCACCAACAATACGACTCAATCCTTACAAATAGTTAAAAGCAGTTGGGTGGCGCCATCGGACATATGCGTCGCATCCCCCTTTAACCCCAACAACACCGAATTAGGGGCATCCGTAATTCGATTGCGTCCCGAACAAATCAATCTAGAGCCGACGTCGGGCCGCAACATAACCGATTAATATCATGTCATTTGGGGCGGATGCGGCGGGTTAAGCGATTTTTCCCGCTCCAGTGATTAATTCCGACCGGACTTTATCTTGACCTAATGGCCGGCTCACGACCGTATCAATTGTTTGATTAATACCCATCCGGGGTCGAGCACCCTTCAATTGTCCAAAATACACAAATTTATACCCTCGAAAGCATGTCTCGCTCCCGGCCTCAATAACGTGAAAAATTACGAAAGTTGTGAACCGACGAAGATTTATGACTTCAATGAAAACGTCAAAATTCTGCGAGAAATTAAAACCCATCAGGCGATTTTAGCCAAAATCGCAGGGTATACTTCCGATGGCCGCATGAATTGATCGACGTCAAGTTTCTTTCGCTGCCACCATTTTGAACTTTTCATGAAACTGTGATGCTTTGTCGACTTCTATCAAATCGTAAGGTTTTACTTTTATACATATACTCAATGATTGCCGTTCAGTTGTTCGTATTATTGCCACTTAAAACTTTTCATTAAATTGAAATAGAATAGATGATACTAAAACGAAAATTACTGTTCGATTCAAACCAAAATGATAGGGTGTGGTTAGGGTGACGACACAAATTGATTCGCATTTAGTTTTTTACGGTGCGACAATTTTGAACTTTTGACAAAATCAATCATGATACTAAAACGAGAATCAATAGTTTTTTCCGGGAGACAATACCAACTGATTTTCGTTTAATTTTCTGCGTTGAGACAACTTTGTACTTTCGATGTAATCAAGCGTGTCGTTATTAATTCTTCAACATTGAGTTTCCGTGCATCAATTTCGAATTAACAACAATGATATTTACATACATAATTGTTTTACCATAAAAAATTAATTGGTAACGGTGCCCGCCCCTGATCGAGAGTTTGAAGAGTAAACAATAGCAAAGTAATTTCACGACCCGCAAATATTGTTATAAACATTTTTGATATCATGTATATACGCTTCGATAGGGCGTTCGAAGAGATTTCACGTTGGAAAAACGTTGGCAGACAAATAGCGAAGATGCTGCCGCCGCCGCCTAATGAGAAAAGCTTGGAATTGCGATAAAACATCGCGTCGCCCGTGTTCTTCAACGTTTCTAATTGCGAATCACCTAGAGCATCACCTTATCTCTGACTGTTCTCCCTCCTTAATTCCGTCACATAAAATTCGCAACTTTACTAATGTAAGGCGACGGCGGAGATTTGTTACAACTTAATTAGGATTAGAGCCATTGACTGTGCTACGGTTGGAAACGGCGCTGGGGGACGTGTCGCCAGCGATTAATCCAAAAGTTGGAACGGTGCTACGCCGATTTTTAACCACCTTCGTCTGTTGTCTGACGGGAATTAAGCAGATGGCAGGCACAGTCGACTCGTGAGTCAGTTCGCTAATATCAATTTCGACAATCTAAACCACCATTTCTTGCAGACAACAGTTCTTGCTTAAAATCTTTACGTATGGGGAGAAAAACGTGCGATTTTGTCAAAAGTTCAAACTAATTATTTCGGGAAATTTCAACACGATGTCTACTCATTACGTCAACGTGAGGACACCCTACATTTTTGAGTCCAATTGACCCGAAACTTTATTAGTTATGACCCCTTTTCTATCTCGTAGTCTTTATCAGTTGATATTTCTGGTAATTTTTCACTGATTTCGAATATTTTCCAAAAGTTTGACTCACTTTGAGCATTGAAAACCTAAGCCACCTTTATTTCTAGACATTAATTGAGAATTTTAGTGGATGCTTTAATTTTGCTTCATAACTTCGCTTATCGGGAGAAAAAGTTTCTATTTTCGCAAAAGTTCAAACTCATTATTTCGGGAAATTTCAACACAATATCTACTTATTATGTCAACATGAGGACACCCTACATTTTTGAGTCCGATTGGCCCAAAACTTTATTAGTTATGACACCTTTTCTATCTCGTGGTCTCTATCAGTTGGTATTTCTGGTAATTTTACACTGATTTCGAATATTTTCCAACAGTTTGACTTACTTTGAACATCGACAACCTAAGCCACCTTTATTTGTAGACAATAATTGAGAATTTTAGTACATGCTTTAAATTTTCTTCATAACTTCCCTTATAGGGAGAAAAAGTTTGGATTTTCGCAAAAGTTCAAATTAATTATTTCCGGAAATTTAAACATGATGTGTACTCATTACGTCAACCTGAGGACACCCTACATTTTTGGATCCAATTGAGCCGAAGCTTTATTAGTTATGAGCCCTTTTCTATCTCGTGGTCTTTATCAGTTGATATTTCTGGTAATTTTACACTGATTTCGAATATTTTCCAAAAGTTTGACTTACTTTGAGCATTGACAACCTAAGCCACCTTTATTTGTATACAATAAGTGAGAATTTTAGTGGATGCTTTAATTTTGCTTCATAACTTTGCTTATCGGGAGAGAAAATTTGGATTTTCGCAAAAGTTCAAACTAAGTATTTCGGGAAATTTCAACATGATGTCTACTCATTAAGTCAACGTCAATACGCCCTACATTTTTGAGTCCGATTATCCCAAAACTTTATTAGTTATGACACCCTTTCTATCCCGTGGTCTTTATCAGTTTGTATTTCTGGTAATTTTACACTGATTTCGAATATTTTCCAAAAGCTTGAGTCACTTTGAGCATCGACAACCTCAGTCATCTTGATTTATAAACAATAATTGAGAATTTTGCTTCATAACTATCGGGAGAAAAAGTTTGGATTCTCGCAAAAGTTCAAACTAATTATTTCAAAAAATTTCTACACGATGTCCACTCATTACGTCAACGTGAGAACACCCTGCATTTTTGAGTCCGATTGACCCAAAACTCTATTAGTTATGGCACCTTTTCTATCTCGTAGTCTTTATCAGCTGATATTTCTGGTAATTTTACACTGATTTCGAATATTTTCTAAAAACTTGAGTCACTTTGAGCATTGACAACTTTAGCCACGTTGATTTGTAGACAATAATTGAGAATTTTAGTAGATGCTTTAATTTTGCTTTATAACTTTGCTTATCGGGAGAAAAAGTTTGGATTTCGGCAAAAGTTCAAACTAATTATTCCAAGAAAATTCAACAAAGTGTCTACTCAGCAGTTCATACTGAAGACACCCTACGATTTTGGATACAATTGGTCAAGTGATTTAGTAGTTATGTCAGTTTTTCTTATTTCTTTGAAGTTTGTAAGGTGTACATTTGATTGTAACGATAAAGCCCTGTAATATGGTTTCGACGAAATGCTCAGGAGTTTAAATTAAGGACGATTCCGTTGCAGTAGACGAATTTGGTCGTCAATTTTCCTTCAAAACTGAACTTGACGAAAAACAAACCACGTCTCGGCGTTGTTTACGACGTCAACTTCGTTATCTGCTCTATTCTTAGTCCCCGTCAGCGTCCGGTTCGCTAAGGCTCCGTCGTCGTTTTTATCGCCGCCGCAGGTAAACAAAGCCGTCCTCCTATTACGATGGAAACGAGGGGCGGTAATCGCCGCCGTTCCGGTCCTTGTGCCATCGTCCAAATTATCCCTCTATCTGTCCCCAAACAAATTAACAGTCGTTGCCGTCCCGAGCGTCGACGTTCACACATCCGGTCGTCGTCGTTGAATATTCACGAACTACCCCTCCTTTCACCATCATTTTCGTTATGGGTGAACGGGATTTTTCCGAATTTCCCGCAGCAATGCAGAATTAACCAATTAGCGTAGCACAAAGGCCGCATCTCCCCGTCGACGTCGTTCTTCAACCCGGTTGACAAGGGGTGCACGTCGCGTCCGCCCGGTTAATGGATGTACTAAGTTGGCGGCTCGTGACAAATGAGAGTGCTTGTGACGTCATTAAATACAGGTCGTTAGCGGCCTACAAGACGGACGTTATAATATACATCATCGGGGATGATATCCGGGACTAAACAACCCTCGCCTCGAACCGAAACCCCGCGCCAAGGCGGCGGTCCCGAAACGAGGAGGAACTGCTCGCTCCCCCAGAGCCGACCATACGTTAGCGGCGAGCTTTGGAAGCTGATTTGAAAAATTGCGATGCTCTTCAAGCGGGGATAGGTGTGTCGCTTTCTGTACGTGGCAAGTTTACTACGCCAGTACTTCAATCTGAAGTTATTTATTATCCTACTAAATTAGTTAAACTAACATTTGTGGTCAACTCACGGCAGGCTTTCTGTGCCAGTACAACATTATGAAGAGTAGTTCGGATTTTGGCCACCAAATCACTCTAAATACCCAGTAATTACGGTTAATTCCTTAAGACATGAGCGCTCGATCTTCTCGAGCTCACCGGCTCATTAGCTCAAGTATCGTTTATCTCTAGGGATTCTCTAACTTGATCCTCTCTACACTTCTGTCAAGGTTGTTTCGTAAAAAAATGACCAATGGCATTGTTAACCGCTTCTTTCCTCCGGTTGCCTTTCATCTGGTCCGGAAATCCGCCACTACCGCTGTGCCTGATACATAATAACCATCTCCGGCCATCGAATCAGATAGAACGTACCGATAAAAGGAGGACGAGTAGAAATAACGAAAAAGTTGGACCCGGGAGAGAGGCGGCCATGTGCGTATAGGAAGAATGGACGCAACTAGCGTCGACAGATATCGGAATTTTCCAAATGAAAGCGGCATTGTCGGCGTTATCGTTGGTACGGTGCACAGCGACGTGTTCAATACACCAATACGGCCTGTCAAACAGATAAACACGCCGCATCGAAATTTTAAAGTTATAAATGTGTCGGACGCGACTGGTGTAAAGCCAGGGTGTCGGTTTTCGTCAATATATACCAGCGCTTCATAGAGAATTCAAAACATCTCAATAAATTTTTATTCTCTAAAGAGAAATCGACCATATGGTTATATACTGGAATTCAAAAGGATTCGCTCGAAACACCTTGACGTTTCGCCATTTTAACGCGTGGATTTTCAGCCGAAAATTTGCTATAAGTTCAAAATAACCTGATTGAGAAGGAACTTTGTGGGGGCGATTTAGCAGACCTCCTGAGCGCCTCCTGTTATTTTCAGCGCAATTGTGCAATTAGTTTCTAATTTGGATTAGTATAGTGTTGCAAAATTTTGGAAAAAATTAATTATTTTATTGAAATGTTATACATATTAAAAGTGTTAATTCGCTAAAATTATCTTTATAATTTTGGGGTATGGTGGTGAAAGAAATTTGCACTTGCTGCCTATATTTTGGAAAAGTTCAAAATCTTTGAAATAGAAAGAAATTACCAACGATCAAATTCTCTATTCTATAATAGCACACCTTACAATTTTGAGCGAAATTGTTTAGTTACTTTCCATTCTGGATCCAATTCTAGTACCTGCCGTTCGAATTTTGGAAAAGTTCAAAATAGAGGAATCTTAATTTTTTTCTTTTGGCTGATTAGTGTCACTCTCTGGACCACACCCTGTTGTTTTAATTGTAATTGTGATAGCAGTTCAATTTTTTTGTGCATATTAAAAAGAAAAAAGTTTTTAAGTGAAAATTTGTGGCGCATCTAGCATTCAGTAGAAGTGTTTTTCTAATTCTCTGCAAAATTGTCAAAAAATTCCTATATTAGTAGAATTTTGGAACTTGCTACCCTAATTTTCCAAAAGTTCAAACTGTCCCTAACAAATTTTTTTTAAAAAAATCGAGTCTTATGTTTTCTGCCAACACCCCCTACGATTTTGAGTTGAAGTTCTGCATAAATTTTCACTTTCCACAACATTTTGGCGTTTGGACTTGCAAAATTCCTCTTCGATAACGTCATAACGTAGTTATAAAAACGAGATTAATTTCGAAATGGGGAGATGGTGGTCAATGTTGGAATCCGCATTGATTATTTCTTTTGATGTAAATTAACGTTCCAACTCAATTTGGAGCGCGACCGGAATCCAGCCACAGCAGTCGTCGCCACTTTTGACAAGGGTCGCGATCCCGACTAAAATCGCCATCCGCTCAGCCTCCCATGATTTATTTTCGTTGTAATAGGGTAGCATCCACCTGCTTGCATCGTTTCGGGTCGCGATCGCATCCCCCAGAACTTGTCCAGCCGATAAGTCATCCAAATTAGGTCGATACTCGATAATCCTTCAGATTCCCAGAATCGCCCAAAAAAATAATTAAAAATCTCCACCAGATTCTATCACGCCTTTTATTTAACTTCCAATTTTTCCCCCATCTTGTGTCCAATTATTCGAAAAACGTCCAGAAAATCCCATTTAAAAGATTTATTTCCGCTGCATCGTGCCGAATAATTAACGTGATTGCGTCCGTGCGAAAGGATTTGCTCTCTCGACTGAACAAATTAATTTTCGTACCTGTACACAAAGGGAAGGACCAAAGCGAAAAAAAGCGATTCGCTGATGTTGGTGGGATTTTTAAGTAGCTATTCAGGTTGAAAGGAATCCGGGCGGGCAATAGCGCAATAGACCCGGATTACAACCATCTCTCTCCGCCAACTTTCTCCCGCGTTATAGACGCCTACTAGGAAACTGCGGTTTTAACGAAACTTTGCTCGTATTATAATAATTATTCAGAATACACATCGTCGAATACTTCCTGGAGGTATGGGTGTGCAGAAACCGCATGCTGCGCATAGACCTTAATTAATATGTTTCTATAGCAAACAGGGCTTCCTTCTCTTTGTTAATATTAGCGTTGGTCGGGAGACGAGTGAGGGTCAGTTTTAGGCGATTTAAGGGTAACGCAATCCCGTAAATTACCTGTTTGAAACTATGTAAAGGATGAAAATCCGGAACCCGGATTTTGTTAGAGATAAAAGTGGAGATCTGCGGTAAGAATCTCGAGAAATTTGCCAGTTGAATTGATGATTTGAAAACTTTAGATGCATCGATGCGAGAGAACACGTCGTTGTTTTATGAAGTTTTATTAATAAAAATGGAACACTGCATTGCAGCGACATTAGCGGCGGATGGATGAAATTGCCGAATTTGTTGCCCATTTCTCATCTTCTCGAGAGCATCCCGTCATTGTGACCTCAATGACGCAGTCTGCTTGCGTTTTGTGTAATTTATCGTTACGTGACGCCCAATTTTTGACCAAAGTTCAGAATTGACGCAGGACCAAAATTTTAACGGAAATATGTTTGTACGATGCCCCTAACTACACCCTGCTATTTTGGAGAGAATCAGAGAAAAATTTTTTTTGTATAAGCTTCTTAAGGGTTTGAGACCAAAATTCAATATTAATATGTTCAAAAGCTCAAGATCTAAACAATAAATATTGCAATAAATATGCAATATCAAGTATGTGTCAAATATGTTGCTCATCTGTTATTATTTAAAATGAAAACAAAACCAAAATTGTACCACTACCCCAAATATTACTTTAAATGCAGCAGATTTCTTTTTGTTTTGTACTTTGTTTGGTGGAATATTTTAATAATTTTGTAAAATAAGTGAGCAAAATAATGCTTTTGCTTTTTGTAATCTTTGTGAAGTTTCAATTTTGACAAAAGTTCAAAATTGACTAAGGATCAAAATTTTAACGGAAATCTATTTGTACGATGCCCCTAACCACACCCTGTAATTTTGGAGATATTTGGAGAGAAACTTTTTTTTATAAGCTTCTAAAGGTTTTGAGACCAAAATTCAATATTAATATGCTCAAAAGCTCAAGATCTAAACTATTAATATTTGCAATAACAAGTATGTGTCAAATATGTTGTTCATCTCTTATTATTTAAAATGAAAACAGAGCCAAAAATGTACTACTACCCCAAATATTACTTTAAATGCAGTACTTTTTTTGTACTCTGTTTTAGTGGAATATTTTAACAATTTTGTAAAATAAGTCATCAAAATAATGCTTTTGCTTTTTGTAAGCTTTGTGGAGTTTCAATTTTGACAAAAGTTCAAAATTGACGCAGGACCAAAATTTTAACGGCAATCTATTTGTACGATGCCCCTAACTACACCCTGTAATTTTGGAGAGAATTGGAGAAAAACTTTTTTTTTATAAGCTTCTTAAGGTTTTGACACCAAAATTTAATATTCATATTAATATGCTCAAAAGCTCAAGATTTAAACAATAAATATTTTCAATAACAAGTATGTGTCAAATATGTTGCCCATGTGTTATTATTTAAAATGAAACTAGAGCCAAAATTGTACCACTACCCCAAATATTACTTTAAGTGCAATAGATTTTTTTTGTTCTGTACTCTGTTTGGTAGAATAGTTAAACAATTTTGTAAAATAAGTGAGCAAAATAATGCTTTTGCTTTTTGTAATCTTTGTGGAGTTTCAATTTTGACAAAAGTTCAAAATTGACGCAGGACCAAAATTTAAACCACAATCTATTTGTACGATGCCCCTTACCACACTCTGTAATTTTGGAGAGAATTGGAGATTTTTTTTTTAAATTTTTAAGGGTTTGAGACCAAAATTCAATATTAATATGTTTAAGAACTGAAGATCTAAACGATAAATATTTGCAATAGCAAGTATGTGTCAAATATGTTGCCCATCTGTTATTATTTAAAATGAAAACAAAGCCAAATTTGTACCACTACCCCAAATATTACTTTAAATGCAGTAAAAAAAATCTTTTTGTTTTGTACTCTGTTTGGTAGAATATTTCAACAATTTTGTATAACAAATAAGCAAAGTAACGCTTTTGCTTTATGTAATCTTTATGGAGTTTTAATTTTGACAAAAGTTCAAAATTGACGCAGGATCAAGCAATTAACGAAAATTGACTTGCTCGACATCTTTGAGTAGTCCATCTTATTATTGTTGTAATTGTGCAGAAACTTTTTGCTCTATACTGTATTTTGTGCCTGGATTGAGAATCCTACCAATTTTTCATGTTATGAAGAACATCCCATCATTAGCGCCACAAGATTTCGTTTTATTTATTCTTTTCTTACATGGCGACAACTTTCAACAAAAGTTCAAAATCGAAGCATGACCAAAATTTTTGAAAAATCCACTTCTTTGAATGCGCCTTATTGCCCAGGTGTTATTATTTCAAAAAGTTTTTGATTCTGTATGTGATTTGTCGTTTTCTGAAGAAATTTTTGCCAAAAGTTCAAAATTGACATAGGACCAAAACTTTAACAAAAATCTACTCGTATGACTTCCTTGAGTACACCCTGCGATTATGGTCGCAATTGTCCAAAATACTTTTTTTTAGTTCATTATTTTGTATGCACAACAAGTTACAGTAAAAATTTTGGAGAGTATAGATGCGTAATAAAGATTTCGAAGCATTTCAAAGATTTCAATGTAAAATTTAAGAGATTTCTAATCTTACCAAGATGTCTCAAAACCAAAAATTTTTCCAACCTCTTCACGTGGGCAATTTTATGGTAAATTGTTACGAAAAAACTTGATAACAAAATGGGAAAAATTATTTAATTTTCCACCTGACTCGTCATTCCTTCAATGCTCAGTTTTGGGCCCGTTATTGTTCGATGACTTTCCCGCATCGGGTTGCGATCAGGTGCTCGAACAAGCGTCCAGATCCGTTTCTAATCCCGAAATCCAGCAACAATGCCTTGTCGGATTTATGTCCGGAATAGCGGCCATTCGGCCGAAGAACGGCCTGTTGGCAGTTGTAAAACTTGTTATTGTACATTCCGGTATCGTTTCCTACCGGATTTCCCCCACCGACAATCGAAATAAATCGTTTGAATAAGCGCGAGCGCGCGTCCATCAAAATAATTTGTTTTAGCCCCCCGAATTTTGACGACTACGCCACTGTTTTAAGTGACGTTTTATTATACGTTGTTGTGTTTTTTTTTTGTGTTCTTTTACTTTACGTGTCAGTTCGCGATATTGCGTGTCGTTTTTTAATAGAGAAACAAACGGGTAGCTTGGGGGGCGGTAACGTCGGCGGCATGCCGTATAATTTAGTGACGGGGCGAATTAAAATTTTTAATATCGCCGGGGTTTTGTCCGTGATTAAACGATTAAAATCTGTGTTGCTTCGAGTTATACAGGGAAATTATCGGAAAATTCTACCCCCGTTGCTGTCAATAAGCGGCGATTACGGAAATTCGGGGGTTTTACGCTCGGTTTAATTAGTTGAGTCACGGAAGCGAGACCGTTGTTGGGTCCCGAGAGGCGGTTTCGTCCCAAAAAATGTAAACAAGAAAATTTCAAACCGTAACGCCGACTAATATGCATAATAAAACAATTGAGCCAGAAAAAAAAAACAAGCGAAGCGTCAAAAATTATTCGAAATTATTAAAAAAAAAATTTCGGGGACGTCTCAATTTTTGACACGTCTCTCTAGGGGTCCGAAGAAATATTATGCGGCTTTTCCCTAATTCCGGGTTGTCGCCGGCCGGTCTCGTTAGGGCCAAATTAAAATCGCAATAACTCCGGTCGACCGCCGCTCACTTGATTAATGAAACCTTCCGTAATTCGGGTAAAAATCACCTTGAAACTGTTTTTTCTTGTGCAGAAGGTCCTAAAAATCGTAATGACCGACCGGCGGCGGCGAATGGGGGCAACATTTTACAGCCTCCAACGAAACTCTCACTTGCGGTCCGTAATTGCGTAATCGATGGCCACGTAACTAGGCTCCGCACGACGTTAAAGCGAGCTTTATTATCGCCCCCTGATCCGGACGCTTAACGCGTGAATTATTCAAAAGCGTTTTAGGGCCTCGTAAAAATTGATTCTTGGGACAAATGTCGGAGGATCCAAAGGAATTTATGCCGTTTTTAAGTGTTCATTTGGAGATTCGGATCTTTTTTTATTGAAATGGGTTTTTCATCGGGGGTCAACGGCGAAAGTCCGGCCCTGAATTATAGAATATAGCCGTGAAATTTTACAAGGCTATTAGGCTTTTGGAGAATCTTAAAAAATATCTCATGGTTTATTCAAGTCGACACGACCTAATTGATGGATCAAATTTGGTGGGTGCGCCGAGTGAAGAATTCGAATTTTATTATAATTATGTCAGTCATATTTAGCATAATTTCTCGACAGTTATTTAGAAGAAACTATTAAATAAGTTAATTCGAGGATGGAATTTATAATGAAAATTAACGCATCTGGTTATCCAAAATTGCGAAACTTTACCTCAAAAATTAATTACTTTGAATATCATTTATGAAAATTAAGCCTTCTTCGTTCTCTAAATTTTTTGCAGCATTTCCTTAAAGTTGTAATTGATCAGAATAAGAAAATTTTATCAAAAATTGTGACTCTTAATGCATTTTTTTGTAATTTCCTGTCTTTCTTTTATTTTTTCTTCTATCTTTCCATCTCTTTCGAGCATTGTCAGTAATCGATCAGTTCAGCGAAATTAATGGGATTTTATATTTTAATGCCACTTTCTTCGTTCTTTATTTTCCTCCGTTTTTTCCTCTTTATTTCCCTCTTTAAATTTCTTTCAAGTATTATTTTAGAGCAGTTATCGATCAGGACAACGAAATTGTTAAGATCATGTCCTTTAATGCTTTTTTCTTCTTTTTCCCTTTTTTTCTTTAAATCTTCCAAGATTTTCTTCAAAAACCTGATCGGTCAAGACAATTAAATAGTATTAAATTGATCACTTTTACAGATTCTTTTTCCCTTCATTTCCTTTATCTTATTTTCCTTTCTTTGTTCCTTTAATTTTTTTTAGCAATTTCTTGTAGTTGTGACAGATTAAAACAGTAAAATTGTATTGGTATTGCCACTTCTAAGGCTTCTTCCTTTGTTCCTTTTTTCTGCTCATTTTTATCTTCTAAATTTTCCTCTTCCCTTCTTCTTTAAAACTTTTCAAGATTTTTTTGTTCATTTATTCTTCATTTCCTTTATCTTTTTCTCCTTTTTTATTTCTTTAATTTTTTTTATTTCTAGCAATTTCTCATAGTTGTGAGTGATTAGAATAATAAAATTGCGTTAGAATCTTCAGTTCTACGACTTCTTTCTCATTCTTCCTTCTTTTTGTTCTCCCTTTCCTCTTTTAAATTTCCTTCAAGTATTTTTTGAGATATGTAATCGATGAGGATAATTAAATTGTTTTAGGATCATGTCTTTTAATGCTTCTTTCGTCGTTCTTCATTTTCATCGTTTTTATTTTTATCCTTCTTTTATCTTTTAATCTCTTTTGAACATTTTCTTAGAGCAGGACAATGAAGTTAGAATCATGTCCTTATCGTCTCTTTCTTCCATTTCTCCTAAAAGCTTTTCAAGATTTTTTCTTCGATTGTTCTTCAATTCCTTTATGTTTTTTTCGTTTTTTAGTTTCTTAAATCTTTCTATTTCTAGCAATTTTTCATAGTTGTAATTGATAAAAACAATAAAATTGCATTAGGATCTTCAGTTCCAAGGCTTCTATTCTTATTCTTCCTTCTCTTTCTTCTCTCTCTCATTCTCTAAATCTCCTTCAAGTATTTCTTGAGATATGTAATCGATCAGCATAATTAAATTGTGTTAAGATTGTTTCTTTTAATGCTTTTTTCTTCGTTCTTCCCTTTCTTCCTTCTTCTTCTTCTCATTGTTTTTATTTTTTAATTTCTTTGGAGTATTATCTTAGAGCAATGATTGACTAGGACAATGAAGTTGTTAGAATCATATTCTTTAACGCCTCTTTCTTCATTTTCTATTTAAAGCTTTTCCAGATTTTTTCTTTGTTCGTTCTTCATTTCCTTTATCTTTTTCTCCTTTTTTAGTTCCTTAGTCTTTTTATTCCTAACAATTTCTCATAGCCATAACTGATTAGAACAATAAAATTGCATTACGATCTTCAGCTCTAAAGCTTCTATCCTTATTCTTCTTTTTCTCTTCTCTCTTTATTCTCTAAATCTCTTTTAAGTATTTTTTCTGATATGTAATCGATTAGGACAATTAAATTGTGGTATGATTGTATCTGTTAATGCTTCTTTCTTTGCTCTTTACTTTTCTCTTTATTCTTTTCCTCTTTCTTTTTATCTTCACATCTCTTTTGAGTATTATCTTAAAGCAGTGATTGACTAGAACAATGAAGTTATTAGACTCATGTCCTTTAATGCCTTTTTCTCTATTTTCTTCTTTAAAGCTTTTCAGGATATTTTTCTTCGTTTATTCTTCATTCATTTTATCTTTTTTTCCTTTTCTATTTCTTTAATTTTTTTTAGTTTTAGCAATTTTTCATAGTTGTGACTGATTAGAATAAAAAAATTGCATTAGAATTTTCAGTTTTAAGACTTCTTTCTCATTCTTCCTTCTTTTTTTTCTCCCTTTCATCCTTTAAATTTCCTTCAAGTATTTTTTGGGATATGTAATCGATGAGAATAATTAAATTCTGTTAGGATCGTATCTTTTAATGCTTCTTTCGTCGTTCCTCACTTTCCTCTTTCTTCTTCTCCTCCTTATTTTTATGTGTATAATCTCTGTTAAGCATTATCTTAGAGAAGTGATTGACTAGGACAATGAAATTGTTAGAATCATGTTCTTTAACGCCCCTTTCTACCTTTTCTTCTTAAAGCTTTTCAAGACTTTTGCTTCGTTTGTTCTTTATTTTCCTTATCTTTTTCTCCTTTTTTAGTTCCTTAAATCTTTTTATTTGTAGCAATTTTTCAAAGTTGTCATTATTAGAACAATAAAATTGCATTAGGATCTTCAGTTCTAAGACATCTTTCACATCTTTCCTTCTCTTTCTCCTCCCTTTAATCCTCTAAATTTCCTTCTAGTTTTTTTGAGATATGTAATCATCGATGAAGATAATTAAATTGTTGTAGGATCACTTTTTTAATGCTTCTTTCTTTGTTCTTCACTTTCGTCATTCATCCTTTCTTTTTTCTTTTGACTTTTATATCTCTTTCAAGCCTTATCTTAGAGCAGTGATCGACTAGCCACATAAAGTTGTTAGGATCATGTTCTTTATTGCGTCTTTCTTTCTTCTTCTCAAGATTTTTTCTTCGTTCTTTCTTCATTTCCTTTATTTTTTTCTCCTTTTTTCGTTCTTTAAATCTTTTGTTTCCAACAATTTTGAAAAGTTGTCACTAATGAGAACAATGAAGTTGTATTAGAATCAGCTCCTTTACGTTTTCTTTCTTAGTTTTTCCTTTTTTCTAATTTCTTTCATTCTCTAAATTCCCTCAAGGATTCTTTGAGATATATAATCGATCAAGATAATTAAATTGTGTTAGGGTGACTTCTATTAATGGTCCTTTCTCTGTTCTTCATTGTCCCCCTTCTTCCGTTCCTCTTTCTCCCATTTTTAAATCTGTTTGGAGTATTATCTTAGAGCAATGAACCATGACAACTTTACAACTTTACAATTTTTTTCCAGCTTATTTCAGATATATGATTGTTCAAAATATTTAAAAAGATTAGCCTCATCCATTTTAATGTTTCTTCTTCGTTTCTTCTATATATTTTCTTTTTCTCTTTCCGTCTTTAAATCTCCTTCGATTATTTTTTAACGCTTCTTTCTTTATTCTTCCTTCTATCATACTTCATATTTTCTTGAAGCATTTCTTCAAAGATATGATCCATCAGGATAATTAAATTGTATTAGTATAATCCACTTCTCTGATTTGTTTCTCCATTTTTTGTTTTTTCTTTTTTTTTTGTCCTTTAAATCCGTTTTCTAGCATTTTCTGATAGTTGTGATAGATCACAACAATGAAATCGTATTTGAAGCATCTTCTTTAATGCTCCTTTCTCGTTTATTCATTCTTTTCCTTCTTCTCTTCAACCATTTTCTCTGGTTTGAAAAATTAAATAATATTAAGTGTCACCCATTTTAGTACCTTTTCTTCATTTCTTATTCATTTTCTTCTTTTTTCTCATTCATTAGTTTCTTATATGTTTTTTGAAAATTTTGTTAGTGTTGTGGTTGATCATTAGAATGAAATTGTAGTAAAATTACCTGTTCTAATCCTTTTTTATGCGTTTTTCGTCTCCTCTTTCTTTTTTTTTTCGTTATCTTTCAATCTTTTTCTTTATTTTTTTCCTTTCCTCCCTCTTTTCCTTACCTTACTTTGTTATAAAAGATATAAAAAGCACCTATCTGTGTTCAAAGCTGCAAGTTGCAAAGTTGTAAGTCGAAAAAGAATTGGAAATTTTAACCAAATATTTGGTTGAAATGTTTAAAGCGTATTGAATTTGGCGGATGCGCCTGGGGAAAATCTTGTAAATTCTCCCTCTAATTTCCAATGGCTTTGCTTATAGCCCGGAAATGTAGCAACAACGAAAATGCTTCGTTTTATGTCTCAATTTAAAGCTTTTAAAAAATCAAAAGAGCAAAACTTAAGCGAGTTATTTCATCAAATATTAATGCGACGAACAATCTCAGCCTGAGGGCTAAACTCAAATAAATCGTCCATATTCAAAGGAAAACTCATTTCAATACCGCCGCATATACCCCACCCTTCGACTTTCTGCCATATCGCCGAAAGACCAAATGTTTATTTAGCAACTCGCTTATCCATTCAAAATCCCCCTTCTGAAACATTTTAAATAAATTTCATGTCTAACGTTATTTTATTAAAACGCTTCCAACCAACTCTTCGCAATTTCCTTAATTAAACCAAATTTTTTCTGATTCCAGGTAAGTTTGAAAGCGTCGCGACGTCCCGGCGTCGTTTCCATCCCGCTATCTCACCAACCAACAACAACAACAACAACCTCAACCACAACGACATCTGAAACCGTCCGGGGTCAAATAAATCAACAGATGAATATCTCGGATGGCTGCGGCATGCCGATATCGATTACGTAATAACGATGACGTCGTCGTGAAGGGGTGGCCCTGTCGGGATAACGGGCCGTTTATCATTGCGTCACCGTCATTATTCAAATCGGGATCTATGGGAGAGACTGGTAGTTCCTGGAACGGGACCGCAACCTCGGGACGACTTAATTTGTATTTATCGGATGTGTCGCCCTCTCTCGGTGCGAAATTGTGACGTAAATTCTCATTCACAAGGCAAGGGGATTCGGGTTCGCGCGGGTTAGATAATGAAATTTTATTGAAACGGACCGAGCGCAAGGCGTCCGATTTCTAATCAGCCGCTGTAGTGTTTTATAATCACTCCTGCATGTAGAAGGGCGGAACAACCGGAAGATACCGAGGGATTTTTTGCGAAAAATCGCTCTAATTTTAAAAACACGCTAATGAAAAGAGGGGGAGGACTTTTATCTAGAATTTTTTTGCATTTTGTATATTATAAACGCATTTTGCTCAGTTGTTGCGCTTTTCGAAATAAAAGTCTTTCAAAGAGAATCAGACAAACCTAACAGTTTCGCATCTGAATATAGTTAACGCTGAAAAAGAAGAAGTTATAGAAACAATTTTTTTACCAGAAATAGGTAACAAGGTTAGGGTGACTTTGTAGTTGCTTGGGTTATAATTTTTCTTGCATTTGAGGAATATTATTGAATAAACTGAATGTACTAAGCAAAAGTTCAAAATACTAGTAATGAAAAAATTTCATCAAAAACTAAATTTTATGGTCCTTCCAAGTACACCCTACGATTTTAAACAAAATTGATTCATAACTTTTCATTTAATTTCATAATTGCGTTCAAATTTCTCAAAAGTTCAAAATGGCGGCATTACTAAAATTTTTACTGGAACCTGTTTGTATGCTCATCTGGAACACCCCCTCTTATTTTCAGTGTATTTGCGATACTAGATAGAATTTTGCATGGCTTTGTGAAAAAAAATCTTTGGCAAAAAGTTTGAATTTTGCAACAAAGACATTTTCTTGAAATCGAAATAAACGTTTACTTAAAGTAAAAAAGATTATCTGAGAAATAAGTCAAAGAGGCTTCTTATTGGTCAATTGTTGAAAAGTTCAAAATGCTGATAATAAAAAAAAATCGCCGAGAACTAAATTCTACCATCCTCATAAGTACACCCTACGATTTTGAACTAAATTGTTTCATTACTTTTCATTTTGTGCCACATTCTAATAATTGCCATTCAATTTTTGTAAAAGTTCAAAATGGCGGGGTATCAAATTTTTTTATTACAACCTATTTGGGTACTCGCCTGGAACACTTCCTCTTATTTTCAGTGTTTTTGCGACACTAAATGTTGTAGAAAAATTTAAAACTACAAAATCGGAGAGATGCAAACTTCTTTAGAAAGATTTGTTAGGAAAAGTTCTGCACCCGAGGAAATCGTTGATAACCAGAATTTCCAAACAGTATGCATAGCGATTACGGATAAATTTCCAAAGATGGGATAAAAGAAATTGAAAGAATGCGAATCCTCCAATACATAACATTATGGTTATGGCAGGGGTGTGGGCTTTGTAAGTAGGGCTGCTAAAAATTGCCTTACTAAAGCTGTAACGAACGATATCTATAAACCCTTTTGGTTTCGCTGACGCCACAGTGGCGTGCCGATGGGACTTGTAATTTTCGGTTTTTCCCGTCGATAATTGGAGTTATTGGAAGAACGGAAGTCGAAGCGGAAAATTCGCCCTCCTTGTATTTCCAATTCTTGTGAAACGAGAACGCGGCGCCCCCGCTGCAAGAGCGATTTTCCAATTTCGAGCCATTTTCTTCCTTACACGTTTCCCGCGTCCTGTTACAATATATATTCAAATGGGGTTGGGAATATGCAAGGAATTTGCTTTAAATGTCAAACGGGACGGGCGGTGAAAAATTCTCCCACTCTCTATCCTCATCCTTCACCACCTTAACGCTCGCCGATCCTAAACGCGGATTAATCCCTAATAAGAGGCTATGTCTGAACAGAGTGCGAGGGATGGGGAAGTTCGGTATGATTTTCACTTAATAAACACGAGGGTAGACGAGCAACCGACATCAATCATCTCACGGAACAGTTTTCCACGGGCGTCTTTAAAGCCGTCGTCGTATCTCGGCGAGGATAACGTTTCGGGACTTCATATTCCTCGACCATCCATCATTCTTGGGCCAAATAAAAAAACAAGCGGGAGATCACGAGAAAAACTCACGGGCAACTTTACATCGCCGACAGGTAAGACGGTAATTGCACCTAGCGAACGGCCAGCGCTCAATTTCGCCCGAGAATCGACTGAAGAACTTCATTTCACGTCGTTGTAGACAGAACGGAATTTTCAATAATTTGAAAGTAGACGAAATGCAAAAAATCTAACGCCTTAGGGGGCAATCCAGTACGAGTCTTGTCACTTTTAAGGCGAATTTCTGGCGGAACGGCATTCTACTTGTTTTATATGATGAATGTTAATTTTACAGCCGTGAATACTTTGAATTACAATCCAGAGCACACCGTGATATTTGAAACTCAATTATTTTGTTGTTGCGCAATTGGTTAGAAGTTCAAAAAAGCCGCATCGCAAACATTCAAACTAATAACAACTCGAATATTCATCTAGAACAACCCCTGTCAATTTGAATTAAGTGGATTTTAAAATTATCACTGTATGAATTATTTTGTTATGTCGAGCAAAATTTTTCCAAAAATTTAAAAATATTATAGCGCAAAAATTTCAACTAATATCATATTGATCAACAATCTAGAGCAACCCCTGTTATTTTGAAGTTAATAGTCTTTGAAGTTACCATTCTATGAATTATTTTGTTGTGGTGGGACCAAATTTTCCAAAAGTTCAGAAAAGACCCACTGGGAAAGTTTGAACTAATATCATTTTGACCAAAAATGTAGAACAATTCCTGCCATTTTCAAGTAAATAAATCTTAAAATGATCATTTTGTAAATTATTTCGTAATGGAGAGAAAGTTTTGCAAAAGTTCAAAATAGTCGCATTGCAAAAATTTCAACTAATATCATCTTGAGTAGCAATCTGGAGTAACGTCTGTTATTTTGAAGTAAATAGTCTTTGGAGTTGCCATTCTGTGAATTATTTCGTTATTGTGGGACCAAATTTTGCAAAAATTCAAAAAAATCGTATCGCAAAAATTTCAACTAATAACGACTCGAATGTTCATCTAGAATAACCCCTGTCAATTTGAATTAAGTGGATTTTAAAATTATCACTGTATGAATTATTTTGTTATGTCGAGCAAAATTTTTCCAAAAGTTCAAAAATATTATAGCGCGAAAGTTTCAACTAATATCATCTTGATTAACAATCTACAGCAACCCCTGTTATTTTGAAGTAAATAGTCTTTGAAGTTACCATTCTATGAATTATTTTGTTGTGGTGGGACCAAATTTTCCAAAAGTTCAGAAAAGACCCACTGGGAAAGTTTGAACTAATATCATTTTGACCAAAAATGTAGAACCATTCCTGCCATTTTGAAGTAAATAAATCTTAAAATGATCATTTTGTCAATTATTTTGTAATGGAGAGATATTTTTTCAAAAGTTCAAAATAGTCGCATTGCAAAAATTTCAACTAATATCATCTTGAGTAGCAATCTGGAGTAACCTCTGTTAATTTGAAGTAAATAGCCTTTGGAGTTGCCATTCTGTGAATTATTTTGTTATTGTGGGACCAAATTTTGCAAAAGTTCAAAAAAATCGTATCGCAAAAATTTTAACTAATATCATCTTGACTAGTAATCTAGCGTAACCCCTGTCATTCTGAAGTAAATCGAGTCTTGAATTACCATTCTATGAATTATTTTGATAGGATGTGATCAAGTTTTATAAAAAATCAAAATTGTTATATTCAAAAATAATAAACTGCGACTTATCTGCGGCTAATTTTTTGGCAGTAACATTTCTGCTTCGTTTCATGACTCATGCCTTACACTAAAAATTCTATTTAGACACCCGAAATTGACTTTTTTGCATAAATTTCTTGTGATCTCCAAAAACGCGTTAATATCCCCCAAGTGCCACCTGGTGCCGCGTTACAACCTTGGCGGTTTGTTTTTTGTCCGTTTGTTTTGATTATCGCCCCTAATCCAGGATCTAATTCCGTATTCAGAGAGGGTGCGGTTTCACTCAACACCGATCTGTCAATATTACGTCGAGGGCGTCGAAACCCTTCAGATTTCCAACGTCTCAAAGAATTAATGGCGACGCCACGTGATTTTTCCAACAAACCACTCATCGAAATTGTAATGATTTTTCTCTCACCCACACACACAAGTACGATAATAATTTGACGAAAAGGCGCCACGTAATTTCGTCGATCTAAACAACCTACGGAACTACGTAACGGCAGTCGTCGATCTCGGCCGACACTTTCAGAAGTGTTTCCTTCATAAATGGCCACCTTGCAAGATCTGTGACAAATGATCTTGACAACTTTTAGGGCGAAATTAAAGGATTTTGGACGAAACCCAGTTGTGTGCTTGTGAGTGCGGCAGTAGTTTGGTGGTGGAAAAGCACATCACCATAAAAATAAATCTGTCCGATGTTCAAATAAAACGACGTGAATGGATGTTGAATTTATTGCAGTGATGCATCAATCATAATTCCGCCTAGTCCGATATGGCGCTATAATATGCAGTTGATGGTATTGGTGTTGGGGATGACGGACCCGATATCGACTCGTTTGTTTGAAATATGAATGTGCCTACGTAAATTTTCATGGTTTTTGAATTTGTGGAGATTCATCTACAAAAATTATTATTTCGAATGTTTCTGGGTCATCGATGGTGGCTGAACTGTTGAAAGTATCTGCAAACTTACACTTTTCCTAATTTGATCTTTGAACAATTTTTGATTCTATCCCCAGAATAGTAGAAATTATTGTTTTTGGTGCTATAGAACTTATGAAAAGAATAGCGAGACAGATCTTTTACACTATGTAGATGCGAGGATTATCCAAAATTTTGAGTAAAAAATACGAAAGATAATTGCTATAAAACGGGAGGGTGATAGGGAGAGAAAGGTGGATAAGAATAGCGGAAATCGTTCAAGTTCCTCCTTTTAATGCGAAAACTTTTGACCTACTTTAGGCTTATCGCTTCAAATTTGTATTGATATGACACAAACGACCCTGGATGAACTTCACTACCTATTCGAAACGTCATAACGAAACCAAACAAACAATACAAAGAGGAACCGAGGATTACGCGAGATTGTTTACGATCAACTCCCACGTCGCATCACTCTTTCGTGGTACTTGAAACTTGCTTTCGCCACTGGAGTGTTCTTGTCCTAAACTTCGACCCTCCCAACCAACTTGGAGAAGTAGAGCTTTACATGCAACTCGTCTTCGCCGTATCTTTACCGAATCCCTTGTTAATCCGCAATATCGGTCGAGAGATCCAATTAAAAAAAAATCGTAGCACAAAGACGCGAACAGGTAAAGCGTAATCGTTGCGCCTTCCTTTGATTATCTCGCGGTCGAAGGGTTCGTCTTTCTGTGCTCATCCGGGTCGTACGGTAAATTATCAACATTGCCTGGAGGGATTTCAAGGGACTTTATTCAATGGCGCCCAAACAGGAGTCGGTAGATTCCGGTCACGTAAGCTCTGAAGTAAATTCAAAAATAATGGGTTACGCAACAACAGTGACGTTCGAGATTTATTACCGCGGGGATGAATACGAGTGACTCAGTGGCGTAAATAATATTCAAACCTAGACGGTGGAGAGGGTCACGAAACCGGAACGGGTTGCACGATTTTGACCAAAATGACAGGGTGTGATCCGGGTAACTCCAGAAACTGGACGCACTTCAATTTTCAGCGATGGGACGGTTTTGAACTTTTGACATACTTTCAGCTATAATTGCCAAATTTGGACAAAATTTGAGCAATTTTTTCCAAATTTGGAATTAGATTCTAGCGAACGATCACATATTCGAAATTCTGACCAATCCTAATTAAATATCTCAAGAAAACGATGATTTACGAGGGTATTGACAAATCTTTCTTTCAAGAATAACTCAAATTTTGCAGTGGAACTATTTCGAACTTAGGGGTAACTAAGATTCCGTTAAATTTGATCAGAAAAACGAAGAAAACTGTAATTTGATTTAAGATTCAAATTAATTTCTAATCTTGGCAACCACTCTTCTGCAATTTCTCAAGATTTCCAGCGAACCAGTCACGCGATTTTTTTCAAAATACCTGGAGATCATCTCGATAATAATATAAATTGACTCCAATCAATTTCGCTGTGTTGCCGCCATTTTGAACTTTAGCCATATTTTAGCACCTTGCTTCAACACGTTTCTATAAACCGTTGTGGTCGTTGCTAGTAGCAACGACTGTTAGATAACGTTGTTTAAAAATGCCTGGCAAGTTTCTTAAGTGGTCAAGTAGAGGCGAGTCGGGAACTGCCTCACAATTTATCTTCCCTGTCCTGGTAGCTGACCGATTGGAGTTGCAATGTTCTACTTTTGAGCACGACCTCGTGCAAGTTCCGTATTAACAGTTTTTGCGTCCATGCACGACACGTCCGGTCTCCTCCATCAATAAGCCCCGATTCGGGGTGTGAAATATATTAAAGTTTTTCTCCTCTCCCGTCCGATGATTTTCCACATGACGTCGAATCCGGCAGCGTTCGCTTCATTTCCTGCAAGTTCCCGGGGCCTTCCGTCTTCTTGATTCATTGCTTATGCCGCTTTCATCGTAACGACGCGTTAGGACCTCCATTAACAGACCCCAAACACAAAAAAAATTCTGGAGGTTGCACCACCTTAAACAATGTTGCCTACACCACCACCATGTTGTCTCTATTATCGAAAATTGGATTCGAGTGTCGTTAGATGGGGTCGCAATTTAAATTTCCTGTGGCAAAGCTTGGTACTGTTGAGAGCTTAAACTATGCACTAAGTGGTCGTTAATAAGTAACGAACCCCTCGACGGTGTGTTGCGGTTGGTGTACTGTGCGAGCACTTAAAGAGGACACACAACGGATGGCGTTTTTCGCGGGATTTGCTCGCGCACTACACATAAGAATTTTCTTCTGTTAAGGGTCCGGAAGCCGTAAACAAACGGCTTACGGGCCTCATCAGTCGGAGTGGAGGATCAGTTTTTCTGGGAGGCGGGCGTGATTTACGCGGTTTCTTGCCGCAGGACGCGACCGGAAGATTTAGCAAGTCGAGGACAGGCTCGACGAACATCAATTTAGACATCGGACCGCAGATTAGGCCAACGACATTAGCAGGAATCGTCGGCTTTCTTGCTCTATTGCCAACAACTGGATTGAATCTAAAGTTTAAATCTTCAACGGCCTCTATTAAAGTTAGAATTGTTATAGCTGACGAGTATTTGAAAAGAAACTAAAAGTTCAAAGTTTACACAATTTTTTTTAACGTTTCGTAGGGTTCAGGAGGCTGATGTTGTGGTATGTATCGAATTTCAAAATTTAATCTTTGATGAAACTCCAGTTACAGTAGTGTAACTTAAATAGGGGATAGGGTGAATAAACTTTTGTTGGCTAAAATCATTTCAGACTAAAAAAAACTATCAAAATTAATCAAATTACCAATAGTACCGAAGTTTTTTACAAAAATTGCAAAAAGTTCATATTGGTTGCAGAATTTTTTTTTTAATTTCTATTGATTTAAGAGGTCCATCTAATTACAAGTATCGAATTTCAAGTTGTTAGCTTTGCATTTCGAGTTATAGTCCTAAGATTTCCAAGTTTAGCAGAATCAGAAAACTACTAAAAGACGAGTTGTGGCCTAAAACCTTTGAAGGTATGTGAATATGAGTTTTGGAATCAAATCTGGCTAAAGTTGAATTCGGTTCGAAGACGGGTCACGTTAAGTCAGGCTATCGACAGGACGTGATGATCTACCTATTACACGGATTGATCGTTGCCCGCCCAACTTTTCACACATGTCTTTTGATGTTTCTTCCCCTTTCCCGTCGTGCTGCCATCGAATTATTGTGGCTTAGCGGTGAAAAAGGCGACCGAAAAGAACGTTCAGGGCAAAAAGCTCCTTGACCCTCGGCGTCGGGGTGCGACAACAACAAAAAAGCGAGAGAAGGCCCTTTAACGAAAAAATGCTTCGGCCCGAAAACCGACTGTCGGGATTCCTTTGCAGATTTCCCGGCTTTAAATAAATAAAAGCCCATCACGTCCCTTTACCCTCTTCCACTTCCGTCTCCGCCTCTCACTATTGCATCGCCCGTTTTCCGGATTCCCGCACGGTTTCCCGGCCACCCCAATCCGTTTCAAATTTGTTCTTCGATTCTTCGTGTTTTATCCCGTACGTGATTCTTGGGAGTCGCGCTTAAATAAACACAAAGTTCTCAATCACGGGAAAGGGAATTATTAGGAGACGAGGGGGATAGAAGAGTCCCGGACGATTTTCCGGGACGTTTCCCTTTTCTCGCTGTCTCGTAAATAATTCACGCCGTGCCAGGAGATACGGGAACGATTAATGCCGAGATGCGGGATTAAAACGAGAAGTGTTGGAAATGCAAGCTGACATGACAGCGAACAGGTGGAATGGCAAAGAAAACGAAAATTTAGGAAGCGTTAAGAAGAAAAGTTTAAATAGGCCAATAATTGAAAAAAAAGATTGAGATGATTGGAACTAGGCGCTAAAAAGGAAATAGTTAAGATGAACTTTACATAATTTAAAGCTAAATTAAGGAGAAGCAGAAACATTCCCAAGTAAGGTTGAGGTTAGGACAAGAATCGAAGTATTTTATCTTTCTAATGGTAATTTAAAAAAATTTAATTTGGGGGAAGGAATATTTTTAAGTAGAAATAAGGTTAGGAAGAAATTTCATAAGACATTTAAAAATAAGAAAAAATGCGAGAGAAAGTCGACAACAGCAGAGTCCTTCAAGAATACTTTAGTAGAGTCGCATCGCAATTTCTTTAAATGAATGTTTATCTAGACTAATTTCCCTCATTTTGAATTAAATAGGCTTAAAAATTACCATTCTGTGAATTAGTTTGTTATGTTGGAGCCGAACTTTCCAAAAGTTCAAAATAGTCTTGTCACAAAAATTTGAAATGGAATCATCTCGGCTGATAATTCCGACAATTCCCTACCATTTTGAACTATATAACCTTGAAAGTTATCATTTTTTGAATTATTTTGTGATGGGCAGACCAAATTTTGCAAAAGTTCAAAATAGTCACGTCACAAAATTTTTAAGTGGAATCACCTCGACTGATAATCCCAAAGAATCCCTACCATTTTGAACTAAATTGCCTTTTAAATTATTGTTCTATGAATTATTTTGTGATGGCGAGATCAAATTTTGCAAAAGTTCAAAACAACCACATCACAAAAATTTTAATTGGGATCATATTGAATGATAATCCCGAAGAATCCCTACCATTTTGGACAAAATTGCCTTGGAAATTATTGTTTTATGAATTATTTTGTGATGACGAGACCGACCAAATCTTGCAAAAGTTCAAAACAGTCATCACAAAAATTTGAAAATTGGGATCATATCGGATGGTAACCCCGAAGAACTCCTACCATTTTGGACAAAATAGCTTTATAAGTTATTATTTCATGAATTATTTTGTTATGGTGGCTCCAAATTTTCTAAAAGTTCAAAATAGTCACATCACAAAAATTTGAAGTGAAATTACCTCGACTGATAATCCCAAAGAATCCCTAAAATTTTGAACTAAATTGCCTTGGAAGTTATTGTTTTATGAATTATTTTGTGATGGGCAGACCAAATTTTGCAAAAGTTCAAAATAGTCACGTCACAAAATTTTTAAGTGGAATCACCTCGACATATAATCCCAAAGAATCCCTACCATTTTGAACTAAATTGCCTTTTAAATTATTGCTTTATGAATTATTTTGTGATGGCGAGATCAAATTTTGCAAAAGTTCAAAACAATCACACCACAAAATTTTTAATTGGGATCACATTGAATGATAATCCCGAAGAACCCCTACCATTTTGGAGAAAATAGCTTTATTAGTTATTATTTCATAGATTACTTTGTTATGGTAGCACCAAATTTTCTAAAAGTTCAAAATAGTCATGTCACAAAAATTTGAAGTGGAATTACCTCGACTGATAATCCCAAAGAATCCGTACCATTTTGAACTAAATTGCCTTGGAAATTATTGTTTTATGAATTATTTTGTGATGGCGAGACCAAATTTTGCAAAAGTTCAAAACAGTTACATCACAAAAATTTGAATTGGGATCATATCGAATGATAATCCCGAAGAACCCCTACCATTTTGGACAAAATAGCTTTATAAGTTATTATTTCATGAATTATTTTGTTATGGTGGCACCAAATTTTCCAAAAGTTCAAAATAGTCACGTGACAAAAATATTAAGTGGAATCACCTCGACTGATAATCTCAAAGAATTCCTACCATTTTGAACTAAATTGCCTTTTAAATTATTGTTTTATGAATTATTTTGTGATGGCGAGACCAAATTTTGCAAAAGTTCAAAACAGTTACATCACAAAAATTTGAATTGGGATCATTTCGAATGATAATCCCGAAGAGCCCTTACCATTTTGGACAAAATAGCTTTATAAGTTATTATTTCATGAATTATTTTGTTATGGCGGCACCAAATTTTCCAAAAGTTAAAAAAAGTCGCATCTCAAAAATTTGAACTGGTAACACCTTGAATGGCAATCCTCAACAATCCCTGTCATTTTGATCTTAATGCCCCCTCGAGTTATTTTATTACGACAAAACCAAAGGCAAGTAGGAAAATCCATAAATGCAACGAAAATTGAAAAAAAAATCTTTAATAGTGCCCAATATGTTCAGATTGTGACAAACCGTTAAAGTCGGCCTTTTTCTAAAATAAAAACGATTAAAAATTATATTGTTCTATGTGCAAACTTAGCATTCAATAAATTCCAACATTTTCCTGGATAAGAGATTTTGATGGAACGTAATAAAAAGTGACTCGATCGTAAATCAAAAGCGATCGTCTTTTTTTGTTCCGTTACGCGATAGCACAGTTTAGCTACATGGAAAAAGTTATGAAAAGTTAGATCCCGAAAGCAACTACAATCTCCAGAAGGCGCTTCTTAAGTAAATTAACTGCGTAAGCGAATCCGCTGGAAGTAAAAATTGAAATTTGACAACAACCATTATTACTTTCAGTTGATGATGGAAGACGTGAACACCTAGCTGTATAGAGTATCTCTCTAAATGTAAATGACTGTTAAAAAAACTATTGACTGAAGAACTGCAATACATAAATCATGAAAAATCTCTTCGCCAAATGCATATTTTAGTGTCTCCACGTATCTATCCATACGGTTTGGTTTGAAGTGGCTCTATTCGGTTGGCATTTCTGGAATAACCTTCGTTCTATTCGCTGTTATTCGTTTGTTTATTCTGCAAGTTGGCCGTCGCATCTGGCCTAGCCTTCGTGTCCCATCCATGAAATCCTCGCTTCGGCCGTCGGATTTAATAAAGCCGTACGTACGTACAACCTGAAAAACCGATTTCGCGTCTCCAGTCAGACCATCTCATTCCACCATCGAATCGGTCACCATATCCCCTTCCTTACCCCATCGCTTTCGACAAACATCCGCACGCAAGCCGAGAGTGTCGAATGAACCCTAATAGAAGTTCACTTAACAACTTCTATTTCATTGAAAACGTGAGTAGAATGCAGAAAGGAGCGGCTGCCCTCCAACCGGCCACCACCGTCTCCCGCAATCTCGGTTTAAAGTGACGAAGTATAAAAAAAAAAGTTTGGGATGCTAAGTTGTTGAATTACGTTCCAGGAAATGTTTTCGACGTTCTCCCGTTTTGTAATTATCTTCGAAAACTTTCTTTCGTTCTATTGTAATAGCTTTACCATTGGAATTAAAATGAGAAGTTCAAATTAGAAGCGAAATAAATTGAATGGGCAAAACGAGACGAGTGTTGATGAGGTTTTTTGGTGGCAGAGTCAAGTCTCAAGTAAGTAAATTAAATGGAAATAAACGCAATTCGAGTTTCAATCAATCGATTAAAACAATTTCTCCTGGTAGCAAGAGAGATAGAAAGAAAAAAAACAATTTGGGAGATTCTGAGTTATCTCCTGGAGTCATTTTGGGAGTTATGTGTCCTGTAAATTTTTCGGTTGCAACCATTGCTGCCGGTATCGCCAATGGGTCTTTTGTGTGCTATTAATATGTGTAGCGACACACTTAACATTATCCACAAACTATCCATAAATTGTTGTATATGTTCGGTATTTGCTAACCGATTATCCCCCGTTTGTTATTTATAGATGCACGTATATACATATAGAACCGGATGATGGTGGATGGGTGGGGAGTGTTCTGATCCACAGCCTGTTTCACCTCTTTCCAACATTGCTATCAGCAAACCCCCGTTGAATACCATCCTCCATTCAATAGGTGTCAACACCAACTCGCACATGATGTACGACCCGTATTGATAGCGATGTAAACAGACGTAATTAGTGAATTACAACTGATGCAGCGAACCGTGACTCTAAAACGGCTGTTCATTCGTGTCCTTCGGGTGTCATCCTCGAGAAATACGGGAGGGGGGTAGTTAGGGACCAAGAAAGTTAAGAGTCTTGTCAAGTCGAAAAAACGGAACTAATATAATTTTCTCCTCGTTTATCTTACAAAAAAACTTTGTCTTGTCTTCCTTCTTATTCCAGAAATATGACTCATTAATTGCCAGCGCGTTTTAAGTAAATTGTTTCTGTGATAAATAATTGATGAGTTTCTCGCTATTTCGCCTTTGCTATTCCAATTTCTTTTTTTCCATTCAATTATTTTAATTTTTTCTATTGCCATGAAGCAATAGAATACTTTCGGTCATTATTAATCACTAACCGCCGCGGCTCCTAATTTTCAGGATTTTATATTTTTTTATTATTCTCCATTTCAACTAAATAGTTTCAGAAATTTACATTCTATGAATTATTTTGTTATGATGATACCAAATTTTCCAAAAGTTTAAAAGAGTTGTATCACAAATTTTTGAACTGAAAGCATTTCGAAAAATAATATTTAACAATCTCTATCATTTTGACTTGGAAATTACCATTCTGTGAATTATTTTCTTATGGCGGGACAAAATTTTGCAAAAGTTCAAAAAAGTCGCATGGCAAAAATTTGACCTAAAAACACTTCACTTGATAATCCCGAAGAACCCCTATCATTTTGAACTAAATAGTTCTCGAAATTGACATGTTATGAATTATTTCGAAATGGCGGGACCAAATTTTCAAAAAGTTCAAAAAAGACGCATTGCAAAAATTTGACTTGAAAACACTTCAATGAACACTCTTAATGAACTTCTACCATTTTGAACTAAATAGCCTTGGAAATTTCCATTCTGTGAATAATTTTGTTATGACGCGACAAAATTTTGTAAAAGTTCAAAATAGTCTTATCGCAAAAATTTGACCTGAAAACACTTCAATTGACAATTCTGAAGAAACCCTACCATTTTGAACTAAATGACCCTGGAAGTCGCTATTCTATGAATTATTTTGTTATGGCGGGACCAAATTTTCCTAACGTTCAAAAAAGTCACATTGCAAAATCTTCAACTGAAAACACCTCAATTGACAATACTGAAGGACTCCTATCATTTTAAACTAAATAGCCTTAGAAATTTCCATTCTGTGAATTATTTTCTTATGGCGGGACAAAATTTTGCAAAAGTTCAAAATATTCTCATCGCAAAAATTTGACCTGAAAACGCTTCAATTGACAGTCCTGAAGAAACCCTACCATTTTGAACTAAATGACCCTCGAAATCGCTATTCTATGAATTATTTTGTTATGGCGGGACTAAATTTTCCAAATGTTCAAAAAAGCGCATTACAAAATTTTGAACTGAAAATACCTCAATTGACAATACTGAAGGACTCCTATCATTTTAAACTAAATAGCCTTGGAAATTTTTATTTTGTGAATTATTTTGTTAGGGCCGGACAAAACTTTGCAAAAGTTCAAATAAGGCGCATTGCAAAAATTTAAACTGAAAACATCTTAATGGACAATCCTGAATAACCCCTACCATTTTGAACTATATTGCCCTCCAAATTGTCATTCTATGTATTATTTTGTTATGGCGGGACCAAATTTTCCAAATGTTCAAAAAAAGCGCATTACAGAAAATCTCAATTGACAATCTTGAAGAACCCTTATCATTTTGAACTAAATAGCTCTCGAAATTGTCATTCTATAAATTATTTTGTTCGGGCAGGACCAAATTTTACAAAAGTTCAAAAAAGTGGCATCGCAAAAATTTGAACTGAAAACACTTCGAATGACAATTCCAAAGACCCCCTACAATTTTGAACTAAATAGCCCTAGAAATTGTTATTCTATGAATTATTTTGTTCTGGCGGGACAAACTTTTGCAAAAGTTCAACTAAGGCGCATTGCAAAAATTTAAACTGAAAACTTCCTAATTGACAATCCTGAAGAACCCTTACCATTTTGAACTATTTTGCCCTCCAAATTGTCATTCCATGTATTATATTGTTATGGCGGGACCAAATTTTCCAAATGTTCAAAAAAAGCGCATTACAAAAAATCTCAATTGACAATCTTGAAGAACCCTTATCATTTTGAACTAAATAGCTCTCGAAATTGTTATTCTATGAATTATTTTGTTCTGGCAAGACCAAATTTTACAAAAGTTCAAAAAAGTGGCATCGCAAAAATTAGAACTGAAAACACTTCGAATGACAATTCCAAAGACCCCCTACAATTTTGAACTAAATAGCCCTAGAAATTGTTATTCTATGAATTATTTTGTTCTGGCGGGACCAACTTTTGCAAAAGTTCAACTAAGGCGCATTGCAAAAATTTAAACTGAAAACATCTTAATTGACAATCCTGAAGAACCCCTACCATTTTGAACTATATTGCCCTCCAAATTGTCATTTTATGTATTATTTTGTTGTGGCGGGACCAAATTTTCAAATGTTCAAAAAAGCGCATTAGAAAAAATCTCAATTGACAATCTTGAAGAACCCTTATCATTTTGAACTAAATAGCTCTCGAAATTGTTATTCTATGAATTATTTTGTGCTGGCAGAACCAAATTTTACAAAAGTTCAAAAAAGTAGCATTGGAAAAATTTGAACTGAAAACACTTTAAATGATAATTCCAAAGAACCCCTACAATTTTGAACTCAATAGCCCTGGTAATTGCCATTCTATGAATTATTTTGTCATGACGAAACCAAATTTTTCAAAAGTTCAAAAAAGTCGCATCTTAAAAATTTAAACTGAAAACACCTCTAATGACAATTTCGAGTAACCCCTGCCATTTTAAACTATATAAAAATTACCATCTCTTAACCTTGTAAATTTTCTTTATTCTTATTGATTGAACTGAAAGGATTTAGAACTAATTTGGTTAAATTTGACCGAATTACGTAGCGAATTTTTCAGCAAATAATTATGAGATTTTTGTGAGTAAGTTGCATGATTTTACGCGATCAATGACTTTTCCGTCAGTTTTTTTTTGTCGGTTTGACCATAACCGTTTGTTGGATTTAGAGTTCGTGTCAGTTTGCAATTAAAAGTGTAACGATAAATAATCGAAATTATGTCGATTGTTGGCCACAAATTGCCCAAAACACGTCACAGCATTTTATCTTTGGATTTACGATCATCGATAAATCGCAGTTTTAATCTTAAACCGCCTGTAAAACGCGCAACATATTTTAATATCGGTTTAACCCGCCGACCGTATGATATATGAAAACCGCACACACTACTGACGTTCGAGAAATACCATTTTCGATTTTAACACTATCGCCGCGAGAATGGAAAAACGGGTCGTGATATATGTAAATTTAATAAAACATCTATAACCAGACGTTAGGGAAATTGCAAATTTTTACTTCAAAAGATGGAAATGAAAATTTTTGCGGAAAAATAAATTAATTAACTACCCGTTTCGATATAATTCACGCAATATGCAACAACAACAAAAAAATTATTCACATCGAAAACAAAAGAATTTCGCATTCAATTCCCCTATTCTAATAATAAAATGACAACAATTCATTGCGAAACTCCTATTCGTATCTATAAACAGGACTAGCGCAAAATTGAATTACGTGTCAAAGGCCGTCGGCCTGATTTCCATTCCACAAGTGCTGGAAACAGGGCCGGAACGGCGAGAACTACAGGACCGGATTTTTCAATCTCAAGTATTATCCAGCTTACCTTTACATGAGGAATTTGTTGAAAATTCGGCTCGTTAGGAAAGTTCATATTGAAACTAACACTTTTCAAAAGTTTTTCCACACAAAACGACCGCATCAAACCAAATTGAAACTCTCGAGTGCGTAAAATTTCCCCACTTTCACCAAAACGATCAAATTATTGTAATCCAATGCATTGAACGTAGAATTTTCATCCCTCTCAAGTGACTCGATTAGCCCGATCCTCATCGATTTTGCAATTAGGCTTCGATTTTAATTTAAAAGATTTTCTTTCCCCCATTGTCTTATTCCGGGAGGCGTCCCGGATTTATTACCAGCTTTTACGACGAAATAGCGCGATATTTTTAAAGAAACCCCTCTTCGAACCAGTTGAATTATATAACCAGAACCTCTTCCGTATCGAAACAGAAGGAAACCGTGCCTGACGCGAATTTGTAATGCAAATATGAGTCTCGTCGACGATCAACAGAAAACAAAGTGAAGAAAACTGTTTCGATCACGACAAGAAATTTCGTGTTTCTTCCCATTTTTTAGCATTATTTTGATATTTTTCGAACAACGTGTATTTGTCGGTAATGGAAGTTTATTTGTCACGAAAACTAGTCTCCCCCTCCCCACACTTTTCACATTTATCTCGGATGTAATGAGATAAATCAGTGGCTCTCCACTCATCCACGGGACGAGAAAAATAGAGAAGTACTTCCTCGAGAACGCAGCTTTATCACCGACGAGGGATCTGTACAATGGGGGTGGTGGTGTGGGAGACGGGGAGGGGCGAATTTAACCACTTACGGCTTTATTCACTCGGTAAAATATGCACTTTCGCGCCCCATTTCGCCAAAAAATCGCTCGAGAAACACGAACGTCTAGCGGTTCCAAAGGGCGCTGTCGACGACATTTATTTTTCGTCTTGTATGAGGAATAAGCGGCTCCCGAAGTAGCTCTTCGATACGTCGAACAGAAGCTTTTACTGCATTACGTCTAATAGTCTTAACTTGCTACGCTTCCGGTTTTAGAAGGTTTACATGTTACGCAACGTCATGGGAGGATCTGTTGGAAATTCTGCGCTCCTATAGCTACATTAATTATAAAAATCCCCATCAGTTATCTTCGGTTCAAGAAATAATAACAAGTCTGATGAAGCCAGATCTGGAGAAAAGAGAGGTTAAAACACCAATTTCATTCACCATCTATTATGGTTTTGAATAAATCTTTAATGGTCCTCCAGTGGACATATCATCTTCAATATGGTTTTTCCAACGTTTAAATTCAAACGTCCAAATTGCGTTTTTATGATTTTCTTTAATCCTCTTAGTCCAAGTATTTAATCTCTTTTAGTCTACAAAAGTTGGTCTTTCAGACGAATTTTAACTCCAAGGGAGCTAAATTTAGAGAATAGAAAAGTCGAGAAACAAATTTAATTCATTACCTATCATGCTATTGATGAAATCTTGAATGGTCTTTCAATGAGATGACCAACTTCAATCATGTGCTTCTAATGTTTCAATCCAGCACGCCAAATTTCTTCAGTACAGATGACAAATCAATTGTTATCTAGGCATTTAGTCTTCGTAGGTCGACAGAAGTTGATCTGTTAGGCAGTTTCTTAACTTCAGAAAAAATAGCAAGTCTAATGGAGCTAAATCTGGGGAATAGGAAGGTCAGGGAGCCAATTCCATCCACTATTTGCCGTGATTTTGATGAAATCTTTAATGGTCCTTCACTGGACATATCATCTTCAATATGGTTTTTCCAACGTTTAAATTCAAACGTCGAAATTGCGTTTTTATGATTTTTTTTAATCCTCTTAGTCCAAGTATTTAATCTCTTTTAGTCTGCAAAAGTTGGTCTTTCAGACGAATTTTGACTCCATGGGAGCTAAATTTAGAGAATAGAAAAGTCGAGAAACAAATTTAATTCATTACCTATCATGCTATTGATGAAATCTTGAATGGTCTTTCAATGAGATGACCAACTTCAATCATGTGCTTCTTATGTTTCAATCCAGCACTCCAAATTTCTTCAGTACAGATGACAAACCAATTGTTATCTAGGCATTTAGTCTTCGTAGGTCGACAAAAGTTGATCTGTTAGGCAGTTTTTTAACTTCAGAAAAAATAGCAAGTCTAATGGAGCTAAATCTGGGGAATAGGAAGGTCAGGGAGCCAATTCCGTCCACTATTTGCCGTGATTTTGATGAAATCTTTAAAGGTCCTTCACTGGACATATCATCTTCAATATGGTTTTTCCAACGTTTAAATTCAAACGTCGAAATTGCGTTTTTATGATTTTTTTTAATCCTCTTAGTCCAAGTATTTAATCTCTTTTAGTCTGCAAAAGTTGGTCTTTCAGACGAATTTTGACTCCATGGGAGCTAAATTTAGAGAATAGAAAAGTCGAGAAACAAATTTAATTCATTACCTATCATGCTATTGATGAAATCTTGAATGGTCTTTCAATGAGATGACCAACTTCAATCATGTGCTTCTAATGTTTCAAACCAGCACGCCAAATTTCTTCAGTACAGATGACAAATCAATTGTTATCTAGGCATTTAGTCTTCGTAGGTCGACAAAAGTTGATCTGTTAGGCAGTTTTTTAACTTCAGAAAAAATAGCAAGTCTAATGGAGCTAAATCTGGGGAATAGGAAGGTCAGGGAGCCAATTCCGTCCACTATTTGCCGTGATTTTGATGAAATCTTTAAAGGTCCTTCACTGGACATATCATCTTCAATATGGTTTTTCCAACGTTTAAATTCAAACGTCGAAATTGCGTTTTTATGATTTTTTTTAATCCTCTTAGTCCAAGTATTTAATCTCTTTTAGTCTGCAAAAGTTGGTCTTTCAGACGAATTTTGACTCCATGGGAGCTAAATTTAGAGAATAGAAAAGTCGAGAAACAAATTTAATTCATTACCTATCATGCTATTGATGAAATCTTGAATGGTCTTTCAATGAGATGACCAACTTCAATCATGTGCTTCTAATGTTTCAAACCAGCACGCCAAATTTCTTCAGTACAGATGACAAATCAATTGTTATCTAGGCATTTAGTCTTCGTAGGTCGACAAAAGTTGATCTGTTAGGCAGTTTTTTAACTTCAGAAAAAATAGCAAGTCTAATGGAGCTAAATCTGGGGAATAGGAAGGTCAGGGAGCCAATTCCGTCCACTATTTGCCGTGATTTTGATGAAATCTTTAAAGGTCCTTCACTGGACATATCATCTTCAATATGGTTTTTCCAACGTTTAAATTCAAACGTCGAAATTGCGTTTTTATGATTTTTTTTAATCCTCTTAGTCCAAGTATTTAATCTCTTTTAGTCTGCAAAAGTTGGTCTTTCAGACGAATTTTGACTCCATGGGAGCTAAATTTAGAGAATAGAAAAGTCGAGAAACAAATTTAATTCATTACCTATCATGCTATTGACGAAATCTTGAATGGTCTTTCAATGAGAGGACCAACTTCAATCATGTGCTTCTAATGTTTCAATCCAGCACTCCAAACTTCTTCAGTACAGGTGACAAACCAATTGTTATCTAGGCATTTAGTCTTCGTAGGTCGACAGAAGTTGATCTGTTAGGCAGTTTCTTAACTTCAGAAAAAATAGCAAGTCTAATGGAGCTAAATCTGGGGAATAGGAAGGTCAGGGAGCCAATTCCATCCACTATTTGCCGTGATTTTGATGAAATCTTTAATGGTCCTTCACTGGACATATCATCTTCAATATGGTTTTTCCAACGTTTAAATTCAAACGTCCAAATTACGTTTTTATGATTTTTTTTAATCCTCTTAGTTCAAGTCTTTAATCTCTGTTAGTCCACAAAAGTTGGTCTTTCAGACGAATTTTAACTCCAAGGGAGCTAAATTTAGAGAATAGAAAAGTCGAGAAACAAATTTAATTCATTACCTATCATGCTATTGATGAAATCTTGAATGGTCTTTCAATGACAGGACCAACTTCAATCATGTGCTTCTAACGTTTTAGTTCAGCACTCCAAATTTCCTCAGTATACATGACAAGCCAATTGTTATCTAGGTATTTAGTCTTCGTAGGTCGACAAAAGTTGATCTGTTAGGCAATTTATCAACTTCAGAAAGAATAGCAAGTCTATGGAGCTAAATCTGAGGATTAGGAAGGTCAAAGCGCCAATTCAGTCCACCATCTGCCGAGATTTTGATGAAATCTTCAATGGTCGTGAGAGAAATTATCTTCAATACCGCCTTTCTGACGTTTTGGTTTCAAAGTCCAAATTTCTTCAGCATATAAAAATGTCAATTGTTTTCAGTGTTCACCATATCTTGATTAATTTCTTTGGGAATCTTCTCTATCTAGGTATTTGGTCTTCATAAATCGAGAAAAATTGGTGTTTCAGATGATTTCTTAACTTCAGAAAGAATAGCAGGTTTAATGAAGCTGATTCTGAAAAATAGATGGATTGAGACATCAATTTCATTCATCATTTGCCATGTTGTTTATTAAATCTTCAATCATGGTCAACTGGATTGATCTCTTGCAAAACTCTTTTAATTTTTTTTGTTTAACAGAACGTTACATTTAATTCAAAAGCAAAAAAAGTCTTTTGAAACTATTTCCGAGGAATAAAAATTGATATCTTTAAATTCGTAAATACAAGAATCGCATAAAATTAAATCCGGTAAATAACTTCAAAAATTGATTTCTGTTGTTCTTCCACCATCCATACAGTTTTTTACTACTGGGCATGTAGAGAAAAATATTTTCATTATGTCCTCATGAATTTGATTTGCTGTTCAGAAGTTTTTTTTATGAATGTGATTTATCGCTAACTAAATACTTTAAAAAATCTGACGTCACAAGTTTAGCAACCATATACCTAACTTAAAAAAAGATTGCATATAATTTATACCTAGTCTATATCAAGTTCCTAAGTTTCCAAATTACCCTCGTACTAAGGAGCACTATACGTCCTTTAACTTAACGTACTTAAGCAAAAACTAGTAACAAGAGATTGTAATTCCTTCCCTACCATAAAACAAGCACTTAAAATCGTGTGATAAGGGCGCATTACCATTAAGAAATTACTCCCTTCGACACCCCATAGTTTTTGCCCTTACTGTACATTGCAGTTCAGTTGTAGCGCAATAATTTTTAATTTTTTGTAAAACGATTTAACTGGTCGATTCTCCTACACAACGGAATAATTTTAACTTTCTCTCTATTGACTTTTGTTAGCTTCATACCATCAGAATTTGCCACCCTAATCCTCTAGATCGTTGCTTGTTTTATTTTTATTTTTCGCTGAAACGAGCTAATGACCAAATCTGCAGTTCCTGTCGTTACGCTTCTAGATTGTTACTACCTGACAGCAGTCGTGTTATTTTCGTTCTCCCAATTCCGTTTCCATCCACGTCTGAATATACCACCCCTAGCTTCGCCTGCCTCATCAACGCTAATATGATTTAAACACGGCAACGAAGACACTCAAAAGCGAACGAATGTTGCAGACGGCACGCAAAATAGTCGACACGCGCCGTATCAACAGGAGAAAGAATATGTACGAAATTTAGAGATAATTTCAAAGAATCTCCAGAAATTATCGATTCGATACGTATGGAATCGATGGAATTATAAAGACATATACGTGACGTGCGTAATCTCGTTCGAGTTTCCCCTTTTCGTTATTGCAACGCAATTATCGGAGAAGACACGTCCCCGAAAAGCCGGTAATTAAAGGACGAACCGAGAACGGCCCGCGACCGGATCCCAGGTGGCGGCTACAAAGACCGCAGCCAACTGAAACGGTTCGATATTTTAACGATGAAATAAAGGACGAGAGTGGACTGAAAATTTTGTTATTTAACTGTGATGTGATTTGATTACAGCATTTTCGGTTATTCATCCTTATTACTAATAGGGAACGTTTCAATTTTCGTTACGCACACATTGAGTGATTTTGAATACTTTTAGAAATAATTTAGAAAATTTGGACAATTTTGAAATTAATTGGCTATGGTTGTTTCGCAATTAATAAAGTAATGAAAATATAGTTTTGTGATAAATGATTAACTAATTTATTGACGTAGCGCATTTGATCCGCTTTAATTACTAATAATTGAAATAATTTGTTCAGTTAATTAACGGCAACGGCGGCGGGTGAAAATCATCAAATAGAAATTTGTAAAAAATTAACGAAAAAAGCTGAAACAATTGTAATTTAATTATTAACAAAGCAGATCAAAACCTTTCCAGGTTGCTATCGCAATTTTTGTTACGTCACATTGTGTAGAAGTTGCGATTTTTTTTCGGATAATAGCAAAAATTCCGAAAACCTCCTGACTGCATTAAATAAACAAAATCGTATAGTTTAAATATTTACACGATTTATCAATCCGTTAACGTCGCTTTCCGGGGTTTTTATACAATTTTTGAACCATAATAAGAGAAATTTTTGAAATTAGTTTTGGCAACAAATGGCGGAGGCGCCGGGTGACTATCATCAAATAAAATTCGTAACAAATTAACGAATAAAGCTGCAACAACTGCAATTTAATTATTAACAAAGCGTATCAAAAGCTTTTTACGTTGCTATTGCACGTTTTCATACGTCATTTAATTTTGAAGTTGCGACTTTTTTTCAGATTTCTATAATGGCAAAAATTCCGAAAACCTGCCGACTGTATCACATCCAAGAAATTGAAAATTTTAAATATTTACACAGTTCATCAATCCGTTAATGTCACTTTTCTTGTTTTTTAAACGATTTTTGGAACCTTAATAAAGAGAAATTTTCAAAATTAGTTCTAACAACAAATGGCGGAGGCGCCGGGTGAAAATTATCAAACAAAAATTTGTAACAAATTAACGAATAAAACTGCAACAACTGTAATTTAATTATTAACAAAGCGTATCAAAAGCTTTTTACGTTGCTATTGCACGTTATAGTACGTCATTTAATTTAGAAGTTGCGATTTTTTTTTAAATTTCTATAATGGCAAAAATTCCGAAAACCTGCCGACTGTATCACTTCCAAGAAATTGAAAGTTTTAAATATTTACACAGTTCATCAATCCATTAATGTCACTCTCATGTTTTTTAATCGATTTTTGGAACCTTAATAGAGAGAAATTTTCAAAATTAGTTCTGACAACAAATGGCGGAGGCGCCGGGTGAAAATTATCAAACAAAAATTTGTAACAAATTAACGAATAAAACTGCAACAACTGCAATTTAATTATTAACAAAGCGTATCAAAAGCTTTTCACGTTGCTATTGCACGTTTTCATACGTCACTTAATTTAGAAGTTGCAATTTTTTTTTAAATTTCTATAATGGCAAAAATTCAGAAAACCTGCCGACTGTATCACATCCAAGAAATTGAAAATTTTAAATATTTACACAGTTCATCAATCCGTTAATGTCACTTTTCTTGTTTTTTAAACAATTTTTGGAACCTTAATAGAGAGAAATTTTCAAAATTATTTCTGACAACAAATGGCGGAGGCGCCGGGTGAAAATTATCAAACAAAAATTTGTAACAAATTAACGAATAAAACTGCAACAACTGTAATTTAATTATTAACAAAGCGTATCAAAAGCTTTTTACGTTGCTATTGCACGTTTTCGTACGTCACTTAATTTAGAAGTTGCAATTTTTTTTTAAATTTCTATAATGGCAAAAATTCAGAAAACCTGCCGACTGTATCACATCCAAGGAATTGAAAGCCTTAATTATTTACACAGTTCATCAATCCATTAATGTCACTTTTCATGTTTTTTAATTAATTTCTGGAACCTTAATAGAGAGAAATTTTCAAAATTATTTCTGACAACAAATGGCGGAGGCGCCGGGTGAAAATTATCAAACAAAAATTTGTAACAAATTAACGAATAAAACTGCAACAACTGCAATTTAATTATTAACAAAGCGTATCAAAAGCTTTTCACGTTGCTATTGCACGTTTTCATACGTCACTTAATTTAGAAGTTGCAATTTTTTTTTAAATTTCTATAATGGCAGAAATTCCGAAAACCTTCCCACTGTATCACATCCAAGGAATTGAAAGCCTTAAATATTTACACAGTTCATCAATCCGTTAATGTAACTTTTCATGTTTTTTAAACAATTTTTGGAACCTTAATAGAGAGAAATTTTCAAAATTAGTTCTGACAACAAATGGCGGAGGCGCCGGATGAAAATTATCAAACAAAAGTTTGTAACAAATTAACGAGTAAAACTGCAACAACTGTAATTTAATTATTAACAAAGCGTATCAAAAGCTTTTCACGTTGCTATTGCACGTTTTCATACGTCACTTAATTTAGAAGTTGCGATTTTTTTCGGATAATAGCAAAAATTAAGAAAACTCCTGACTATATTAAGTCGAAAAAATTGAATATGTTAATTATTTACACGGTTTATCAATGACATCTTCCGTATTTTTTAAACAATTTTTGAACTATAATAGCGAGAAACGTTCAAATTTAGTAGTGACAACAAATGGCGCAGGCTCCGGGTGAAAATAATCAAATAAAAATTCATAAAAAATTAACGAACAAATCTAAAGCAACACTAATTTTATGTTTAACCAAGCAGAATAAGAGTCTTCCGAGTTGCTATCGGACATTTTACTACGCCACTTAGTTCAGTAGTTACGATTTTTTTCCTTAATAGAAAATTTGAATTCAGTAGCTAAAGCAAAACACGAAGAGAACGGCACCAGTTCAGATTAAATTTCGATTTTAATTAGTCGCATCATAGATTGCGCAGCTACTATATCGCAAATTAAAATAAAAAAAAGAAAAAAACGTTTACCAACGTTCCGTTATTAATTCCGTCGACATTCCTAAAACGATAGTGTGGTTGTAATTTCGCGAATCTCTTTGCTTAATAAATATGTTCGAATGACGGCGTATATTCGGATGAAGTCAAAACCCCCAATTTCGGTCCGAGTTGTGATTCATTGGGTTTTAGTTAGAGATTTATTGAAACGCACCCCTAAATTAATAGGACGCTTTTATTTGTTAATTTCGAAGATTTATGGAGATTTTTTTATGAGGTTTTTTGTGCTACGAAATTAACCAGAGGCGAGGAAAAATCTGACGGCTAGAAGAGATCAAGTCGACGCTTCTAATTAGCTGATTCTCGCATAAATAAAGAACGAAACTCGTTATTCGCTTATCTTTGACTTAATTACGGCAACGGTTTTGTCGATTATTACCGTTTTTATTACTAGCCACGTTGGTATCTAATGAGGCGGACGTTGGGAAAATTTATGAAGAAACACGTCCGATTCCTCCATCTACGTTTCGGTTTTTTTCGTCAAAAAATCATCGAAAATTTAGTTAAAAAATTATTCGAAACGGAATTGAAGATTTTAATTATTGTTTCTTCAAATTTAGTTTGCTTCAACTTTTTTCAAATTTTAATTTTAATTTTTTGCTTCCCCGAGTTTCTCTTTGTAACAATTTTGCAATTTTGCGATTTTCTCGCATAAATCGTTCTTTGATTGAGAACTGTTCATTTTTGGCCGCGTCGCATGTTATTTACGTTCCCAATTTCGCGCGCCATTATTTGACGGATCGCATTAAACCAAATTAATTGGTTTGCTGGAAAGCTTCGAAACACAGTTTCGTTATGAAGCGACCATAAATAGCATCACGCCACAAATTTCTCTTCCTTCCCCCAAAAATTATTCTCCACATCAACAATCGACATGTTAAACAAAGGGTTGCGAAAAGAATAGAAAGAGAAGCACTACCACTGGAAATTGCCCCCAAAATTTTTTTCTTCCCAAATGTTTTCTGCACATCAATGAGCGACAACGAGAGTTACTAGAAAGGAAGCATCTCCACTCGAAATTACTGACAAAATTTCTTTTACTTCGCCCAAAAATATTCCTGGACATGTTAAAAAGAGAGTTACTAGAAAACGAACATCTCCACTCAAAATTATGGCCAAAATTTTTTTTTCTCCGTCCAAAAATTTTCTTCGACATGTTAAAAAGAGAGTCACTAGAAAATAAACATCTCCACTTGAAATCACTGACAAAATTGTTTAACCTATGTCCAAAATTTTTCCTCGACATGTTAAAAAGAGAGTCACTAGAAAAGGAACATCTCCACTCGAAGCTACTGACAAAATTTCTTTTCCTCCGCCCAAAAATTTTGCTCGACATGTTAAAAAAAGAGTTACTAGAAAATGAAAATCTACACTCAAAATTACTGACAAAATTTCTTTTCCTCTGCCCAAAACTTTTCCTCGACATCTTGAAAAGAGAGTTACTAGAAAAAGAACATCTCCACCTGACAAAATTTTTTCTCCTCCGCCCAAAAATCTTCCTCGACATGTTAAAAAGAGAGTTACTAGAAAAGAAACATCTTCACTCGAAGTTACTGACAACATTTTTTATCCTTTGTCCAAAAATTTTCCTCGACATGTTAAAAAAAGAGTTACTAGAAAAGGAACATCCACACTCAAAATTACTGCCAAAATATTTTTTCCTCCGCCCAAAAGATCTCCTCGGCATCTTAAAAAGGGAGTTACTAGAAAAAGAACATCTCCACCTGACAAAATTTTTTTTCCTCCGCCCAAAAATTGTACTCGATATGTTAAAAAGAGAGTCACTAGAAAGGAAACATCTTCACTCAAAACTACTGACAAATTTTTTTATCCTTTGTCCAAAGATTTTTCTCGACATGTTAAAAAGAGGGTCACTAGAAAAGGAACATTTCCACTCAAAATTACTGACAAAATTTCTTTTCCTCCGCCCAAAAATATTCCTGGACATGTTAAAAAGAGAGTTACTAGAAAACGAACATCTCTACTCAAAATTACGGCCAAAATTTTTTTTCCCCCGTCCAAAAATTTTCTTCGGCATGTTAAAAAGAGTCACTAGAAAATGAACGTCTCCACTCAAAATTACTGACAAATTTTCTTTTCCTCCGCCCAAAAATCTTCCTCGACATGTTAAAAAGAGAGTTACTAGAAGAGAAACATCTTCACTCAAAATTACTGACAACATTTTTTATCATTTGTCCAAAGATTTTCCTCGACATGTTAGAAAGAGAGTTACTAGAAAAGAAACATCTACACTCAAAATTACTCACAAAATTTCTTTTCCTCTGCCCAAAAGTTTTCCTCGGCATCTTAAAAAGAGAGTTACTAGAAAAAGAACATCTCCACCTGACCAAATTTTTTTTCCTCCGCCCAAAAATTTTCCTCGATATATTAAAAAGAGAGTTACTAGAAAAGGAACATCTTCACTCAAAACTACTGACAAAATTTTCTTTCTTCCGCCCAAAAATTTTCCTCGACATGTTAAAAAGAGAGTCACTAGAAAAGGAACATCTCCACTCGAAGCTACTGACAAAATTTATTTTCCTCCGCCCAAAAATTTTGCTCGACATGTTAAAAAGAGAGTTACTAGAAAATGAAAATCTACACTCAAAATTACTGACAAAATTTCTTTTCCTCTGCCCAAAACTTTTCCTCGGCATCTTAAAAAGAAAGTTACTAGAAGAAGAACATCTCCACCTGACAAAATTTTTTCTCCTCCGCCCAAAAATTTTCCTCGATATGTTAAAAAAAGAGTCACTAGAAAATGAACATCTCCACTCGAAATTACTGACAATATTTTTTTTCTTTCGCCCAAAAATTTTCCTCTACATGTTAAAAAGACAGTCACCAGAAAATGAACATCTCCACTCAAAATTACTGACAAAATTTTTTTTCCTCCGCCCAAAAATCTTCCTAGACATGTTAAACAGAGAGTTACTAGAAAAGGAACATCTTCACTCGAAATTACTGACAACATTTTTTTTCCTCCGCCCAAAAATTTTCCTCGACATGTTAAAAAGAGTCACTAGAAAAAGAACATTTCCACTCGAAATTACTGACAAAATTTCCTTTCCTTCGCCCAAAAATATTCCTGGACATGTTAACAAGAGAGTTACTAGAAAAAGAACATCTCCACTCAAAATTACGGCCAAAGTTTTTTTTCCTCCGTCCAAAATTTTTCCTCGACATGTTAAAAAAAGAGTTTCTAGAGAAGGAACATCTCCGTTCGAAATTACCGCCAAATTTTTGTTTGCCTTTCTAAAATTATCATCCACATCAATGGTCAACATGTTAAAAGGCGAGTCACTGAAGAGAAACACCACCACTCGAAATTACGAGCAAAGATTCGGTTCTGTTGGAAGCAATCAACGGACACGAGTTGCAAAGCGAAGAGGAGAGCGGGTCGAGTTTTCTGCGAGAAACGAAACTTTCAAGGGCCCGAATTATTAACATGCAATTATAAAAGTTTGGAGGCCGGAACTTTAGGACAGGAAGTTTTCGACCCGTGCCGTGTCACTTGAAGATAAATCAACATTTATAAGAGCAATCCGGCGGCGGTGTTATGTAGTAAAATAATTAGGTATGAAGTCCCGGGGGAGCTACGAGATTAATAGCCGGAATCCGGCGGGTCCAACGCTATTATCTCCCAGATTTTTCAGCGAATAAAAAACGAAACCAAATTATCCCCAAAATTAATTAATTAACGAAATTCAAAAATAGTTTTCAAACGCTACGTTTGAAATATGTTGATCCGGCAGCGATCGCGAAAGTTTTGTTTACCTCGGAAGCCATAAATCGACGAAGGACGAGAACCGATGAATTATACATTGGCAGGAAGCGAAATATGAGGCGGAAGTTGGAAATGCGGCGAATTTGGGCGAATCGAGGGACTAATTGCGATCCGGTCCTGGTCGGAATAGATAGGATGTTTGTGTGTCGGTGGTTGGTCGATAACGGCTTCTTTACTCTTCGCCGTTTTGTCCTTTTGATATATATGTCTTTTAGGTGCTTAGTCGTGATTTATTTCGGGAAAAATCTGAAAAGTTCCTTATTCAATTTATTGGACTGTTTGCAACGGTGTTTACTAGGTAGGTGTGCGACGCCGCCGACGCCAGATAACGAACCTACCGACGTTTCGACGTCACAACGTTATTCGACTCGACCAAGCAAACATATCCAAAAAAAATTTTGTTAGTAAAAACAAATTCAGAAGACGAAAAATTTTTATTTGAGACCCAATAAATTCTTCTAACAACACACATCTACCTCTATTTGTTCTAGGCATCAGCGTACCCGTAATAGTTCCAGAAAACGATAAATCAACGTCTCTGAGTTTTTTTTCTTTGCAAAAGATTAGACTGAGTGACGTATCGAAATGTCTGGCATCAACTTGATTAACAATAAAATTCGCTTTACTGCAATTTTTTACGATGCTCCCCTTAACATTTCACTTCTCTACTGAAATAAGGGTGCACAGCAAATTGTAGTGGCAAGCTGATTATTATAGAAAGAATAGGATACTTGCCTTATTTTTGAGAATTTTAATATTTAGAAAATGTAGACGATTTCATTAGACCCGCATTTTGCAATTTTTTTCTAGGCTAAATATTACGTCCAGAATTAATTCTTTAATTTTTAAAGTGGGGGATTTGTGACGTACGTGTCCCGCATGAAGTGTAGTTCTAAAAGAAACAGTAACTAAAGCGACAATCCATTCAATATAGGTGTGAATCTTTGATATGAGACTACGTACGTCATCCATATCAACTTTTGCAAATATTTACGAAAATACAAAATAGAGAAATGGGAAAGAAATATGAAAGCCTCTTTCGGGTTTTTGCATACAACTAGAGATTAAGAATAGCAATATTTTTTTAGGCAAGTACCTCATTGGTCGTGTTTAACTTTATTCGCTGATTTTTGCACTCTCAATTAAAACATAAGCAGTGGTAGCCAATGTAGCCACATCAAATTTAAATTGTTACACATTGAATTATTCTCATCTATTTGAGATTATGCACTGGGGAAATTATCAAAGAAAAAATTTATTTGAAGGGAAGACGTCATGCCACCTCGATACTACTTAGTTTTTTTACTTAAAGTGCTTTTAAGTGCGCAATGACTCTCACAAATTCAAGCAATGTTCTTAATCTTTAATACTAAAAATTACCATCTATCATGTTGCTGGAGTTGTGCCAACAATTTGATCTATCACTTCGATTTGTTGTAATCACTTAGTAGCTAACTCAATGGCTAGCAAATTCGTTGATGTTCTCATTAATTACTTGGGGTAGATTTTTAACTAAATTTTCCAAATATTTTCATATATAAAATTAAATTTTTGGGTTGAAATTTGAAACACCATTCCAACATTTTTGGTGCCAATATCAAACTTCTGTATCTAAAATCAGACGTTCTATTTGCTAATTTGACAGGAATTTTTCTACATCAATCGGCCTTGAGGGATGAGGTCAAGTGCCAGTTATTTGAAAGATTTCCACCAAAGAAGAGCCTTCCCATTCCCTGCGATTTAATTTACTGTTCGCTTTTTTAAAAAACGAGCAGAATACCTACAGAAATCACGCAATTTTTTAAAATTTACCTAAAATTTGTTAATAATTTTCTATTTTTGGGAAGATTATGAGAGTGCAGTAATATTGACCTAACTAATTGACTTTAAATTGACCTAAATCTAGAGTCACACTACACATTTCTGAAAACTATCACCCTACAATCAATAAACTTTCGAAATTTCACCAAATTAACTCAACCAACTGCCACTAGATCAAAAATTCCGTACCTTCTACAAAGTAGCATTACTTCAGAGACGCGTCAATAATTCATTCACTTCCTTTTGATCCAACCTCCCGTATTGTATCTTCTTATCCAATCGATCCTTCTACACGGACGAGAAAGTATGATGGGATTTCGGGTAAACCCACACGGGAGTCTTAAGGATATCCCTAAACAAATGAAACTCGATAGTTTGAAAGGGTCGTTTATTCGATATTACTTTGTTCGGGTATTGTCGGTGATGCGGCGCCATCCGGAATAACGATGAGAGTGAAGAAAAAACGACAACCCAAACGCGTAAACAATAGTAGAACGAGGAGCACATGTGGAGGAGGGAGACCATGGCGAATCGACATTAGAACCACGCAACGAAACATGTGTCTAATTGCGTTTTAAGCGACGACGTGGCGTGAAACGCGATTTTTAGGGGTGGACGAAACAAAAGTTAAGCCCGATTAATGTTTTTAACTACCCCTACGGATTGAGTTGCGGCCCCTAAATCATCAATGATTATGACGGCATTGAGGAGTTTTTGGAAGATTAATACTTTACATTTTGGTAGAGACCTCCATGGGTAAGGTGTCTACCGAAAATATCTTCTGATGCTATAGCAGTTGGAATTATGTAACTGCCGATTTACCACAATTTTATCAAATTTTTAACCCCAAAAGTTGCATAATGAACATGTCAATACTGTAGAGGCTGGCAATATAGTGAAATTTTGTTTTAAATCAACGTGAATCGTGAATCTGGAAGATAAGTTAAGTGAATCACTTTTATAGACTACATTAGAAATGTCTTGTGGTCAAAAAAGGGAAAACTATGAGTAGTAGCTCGACTGTGTTGTAAACTCCGGTCTAGGAGTGAGAAGTGGCAACTTGAGCATAACATTTTTTGATCTAATGGCCACAACCCGAGCTAAACAACTCGCTTTTAAGGTGCTTTGTAAGCCGCAAGCTCTCCACTAACGGTTCCGTCGTCGTATTTTTAGTCCCCTGCTAAAATTAATGGCAACTTAGCTTCCCGACGCTCTCTCTGGCTAAAAGCTGGAAAAGTCGAGTAGTACCGGTGAGTTTCGTTTCGACTCCAGTTACCCTTAATAACTCGCCGCAAACTTTATGTTGGCTTAATTTCCTCGAGATAAAGACAATAAAGCAAACAAGAATAGAAGCAACGTGTGGATTAAACACAAGAGAAATCGATGCATTAATCGTCGCATTCACCCACTGAATGCGTTGTTGTTTTTTCAACACAACTTCAAGTTTGAATGCGCATTTTTCCAGAAGAAAGAACCGAAACGGTGTGAAAGCAATTAGAGAATTGAAGCGTTTCCAGGCGGTAATCCCGGTCTGACCGCATAATCATATCTACAGAACGAACCATAAAACTAATTAAACCGGGGGCCGACCCCAAGGCTCCTCTAACCAGGATAATTGATATAGACCGGAAGTTTCGAACATACCTACAACTGCCGCAAGGTCCGTGGGAACGCTCGATTCCCTGAAATTTCCCCATTTAAAGTTTCAACGCAACTAAATTTCTTCGTACCCAATTATCGTCCAATAATTAACGACGTGAACAACGGATCGAACCAAAAAACGCAGGGGTTACCCGGGAGAACCAACGAAACTGATTGCAAGTATCGCGAAATTTCTATCACTAATTTGAACATTTGACCTTGAAACTAAAAATTGCTTCTTACACGTATATGGAGGTGATTGTTTTGTTTTCAAATTTATAATCGCAACGTTGATTGCGAGAATTGCTGGTTTTCGAGGTTTAAACCGCCGAAATAATTCAATTGTTTGTTGGTTAGTTTCTTATTCGGTGGCCGCAAGTGCGATTTTCGAAGTAATCCCCTAATCGTTTGGAACCGAGAACAATTACGGTATCTGTGAAACTCTCGCAGTGATCGCGTTGTTCGTTTTTCCTTTCTGTCGATATATTCTCTTCATTCCATTGCCGCGATTCGATTGTTCTCGTCGCCCTACTGTTTTCGTTTTGGCCGGCCGTTGATTTTGCCGAGCTTCAATAGTGAAAGCCTTCCAGTATCTAACAGATGCAGCCGTCACGTTCCGGCAACGCGTCCATAAACATAAAATGATAATTCACGAATTCGATTCGACAAATTCGATTCGAAACGGCTTTGTTTTGGGGGGAAAAAAACGAAAAACTAACTATACGTTCCATATATATCAATTATCGTTTCGGCCTCCCAACATTTTCGTCGTCGTCGTCGTCTTTTAAGCACAAATTGTTTGAAAGCTTCGCGACGCGGGTCGGAGTGAGGGGGCAGGTGTTCCGCAACATCCTCCGCACATAAAACTAGACACAACTTTTCCCATAAGCGTTGAAGTTTTTATTAAAAATCGCAAAAAACACAGTGAGAACTTTCGAAATCGACGATCAATCCGGGAGTAACCCAGTTCTGGATCCGTCATCCCGCGTGATCGATCTGGCTTTTAATAAACGATAAAAGCACCATCTAGCTTATTGATCCTTTAAATCACTACACGCGTTAAATCCCCCGGACGCTTTATGGAGTTTCGATATAATATTTTATGACCATTTAGATTTATTTCCGTTTCCTAAGTGCCGCTAGGTGTTCGCCCGAATGGAAGTGGAACTGCGTTGAAATTCCGGTGTAAATTCGTAGGAAACAGCTGAATAAACAGACGGCTGCAGGTGACACGCACACATGATGGATAACGCGGGCCACCTTCGCAGCGTCGCGACGTTCACTTGTCGCCCGACGCCCCAGAACCATCCGGATTACGTCGGGGCTTTCACAGCCAACTGGATGTCGGTTGCGGTGGTTGCATTTGAATAATTCAACCCGGCCAACACCATTATCGTACACAATATCTAACAGAATTTAACGAAAGCATTGACCGATCGACTCGAGAAACGCAGGGATTGACCCCGAACACCAACAAAATCGATTGCGATCATTCCGAGATTGCTACCTACATTTTGAACATTTGACCTTGAAACCCTAAAATTGCGCAATTTTCGCTGTTTCGTTAAAGTTTTCACCCCCATCAAATTCATTTTTTAATTAGGGATGTTTAGAAGTCCTAAATTAGCAAAAACAAAACACTACTGTCTTCAAATTCCGTGCTAGAAGTCTAATTTTTGTTTTTTTTTCCAGAATGCTTCTGTGCTCAAGTCGAAGTGGAACCCCGGGAGGTGTTAGTGATGCCCCGACAAAACGTGACTGTAATGTGCAGGGTTGGGGTTCCTTTACAGTATTGTCGCGTCGAAATCCAAGGCATGAAACCTCTCAATTTAAACGACAAGTTATCGTATCCTGACGTAAGTTATTCGTTTTGTTAAATTTTCGTTTCTTTTCACTCCAACTTTCAGGTGAGTTACTCTGGTCGAGGTCTGAGCGCCGGTCAATGCGGTTTCACGATAAACAGTGTTACCGATAAAAACAACGGACCCATCAATTGTATGTTGGGTATCGAAACTGAACCCAACGAATCAGTTGGAACGATGCAACTGATTATAGCAAGTAAGTAATTGGTTTTGAGTAAAGGACGGTAATTTATTTAACGTTTCAAGGAGCACCTCGACTTCCCGAACTCGATTTGAGTCGCGGCACTGACTCTTTAAGGGTTTACAAAATCAACGACGTACTTCAAGCTTCTTGTATAGTGAAAGATGGAAGACCTGTCGCTAACATCAGTTGGTTTTTGGACGACGAACCTTTATATAGAGACGGTTTGAGTATGCCAACAGTTGTCGATTTAGCTAAAGAGAATTTGCAATCGAAATTGCAAAATTTGACGAGAATCCTTCAAGCTTCCGATAATGGAAAACATTTAAGATGCGTAGCGTACCATCCCGCGTACCCTAACGGGGTAGCTGAAACTCAACGCCAACTCGACGTTAAATGTGAGTTTTTAATTTGTCGGAATTCAATTTTAATTCTGTCTTTTAGACGCACCTTTACCTCAAGGAGAAATTGATAGGTTCGGGTATATTATTGGTCATCCAGGTACCATAACGGTTCCGATTGAGGCTAACCCTAAACCTCAAATTGAATGGGATATAGGAAGCGAGAGAATCAAAGAGGGAAACAACGACCAAAGTGGACGAATCGAGGCAGAAGCTGCTAAAGATTTGGTAAGAAAGAAATTTTAATTTCAAAAATTTTAATTTCTTTTTTAGGGTAATGGAAAATATAACGTGACACTTAGGATCGCAGCAATCAACAAACACGACACTGAAACGCAATACGTTTTGAGAGCCTACAACGATATGGGGAGTCAAGATTACGTCATCAAAATTTCGACGAGTCCAGAGCCTGAAGGTTGGTAGAACTGTTGTTAGTTATAACTATTTTCAGTAAAGCAAACTTGTTGCTTCACTGAAATAGTGTCGGTTTTCAAAACATTTGTTGACGTTATAACGAGTTGTTTATCAATTCCATGCTGCTTTGAAGGTTTTCAGAAATTTCTCCACGAAAGGTTATCCGGTAGGTGGCGCTTTCACCCATTTCTTCCCTATTTCCGTTACTAATCACACGATGAATTTTGCAGGATTACACTTGGGTATCGGCGGGATTTTAGGCATTATCGTGGCCGTCCTCGTTATCCTCCTCATTGTTTTCATCTTCATCTTCGCCAAAGTGACCGGTAGATGGTGCTTTAGCGGTAAGTTTTTTTAACTACCAGTAGAACAAGTGGCTGCAATTGATTGCGATGGTTGTTGTTGTCGTTGTTATTCCCCCTCGATAATTGAGCAAATAAAAGCTAATCGTGAGGCAAGTTGACGGCGGTAAGTCTTGTAGTTGTTGAACCATCATAGAAAATCCCAGCATGTTGCATGTTATTGTTTTTTTTTTACTATTTTTGGGTCGTAATCGTTGGTGTTGAGAATTTCCAAAACCATTGACTTGCCTCAGACGTTAGTTAGCTTTTATTTGTTGTAGGTGGCGCCACCGTCATCGACTACACGACAGGCGATCATCCACCCAACGATGGTGTTAGTGGAGATGGTGTCGACAATCCTCATTTGTCCCAAGAATACATCAACGGCAACGATCTACCAATCAAGAAAGACGAGAAGATCGACACGGCCGTCTAAAAAGTGATAACAACCAGAACACTCGACTGTTTCGATGATCACAACTTTTTTCCAAAAACCCAATGACTGCGCTAACTAGATTAGTTACGAGCTATGTTACTAGCTAGAGATGTTTATGTAAATATTATCGTGACATTCCTATATTATACAAAGTGTTGGCACGGGACTTGCGTGAACACGCCGTGTAGCTTACTTGTGCTCATCTAAACAAATGACAGCTTCTCACCCTTTTAACCAAAACCAGCAACCACAATCTAGTAAACTTAAAAACATACCTTAGTTACTGAAACAACAACAACAGTTACTGTGGTTACTGATTTTAGTGATTGGAAATGAGGGGAAAAGGGGAAGCGGGTTGTGTTTCTGTAAACAATTGAATTGTGATGCGTCTTCAATGCCGAACTTGCTCTAGAATACTCAAATCACGATCTGAGTTGTGTTATTTTTTGATTAGTTGTGTATAAAAAGTAGGGTTATAGTTATATTATGGATCAAAAGTGTCATTTAACGGGGTTATGAAATGTTAAAAATTTTACTGCCATAAAGTCGCACTCAATCGGGTCTCATCGGTTAATTTCGTTGGCGGTCACTATACGGGGTCGCTTCAAAAAGTCTCTCTCCACCTGTCATTGCAGGTTGCTCCATAATTCTCTCTCGAAACCACCCTGTATATGTGGCAATCGGCCGATGTTCTTCCATTAATTACATTCCATTTTAGTGTATATTTTTATGTAAAATAAGACAATAATTAGTTTATTTTTGTATTTTTAGGTTAGTTTTTCTATGTCCACTCAATATACGGAGTGGTGCAGTTTTAGTTCGCAATTGTGCTGCTCCATATTTATTTGCGTAGCCGTTACAATCAAAATTAATTTGAAACTTATTTCGCGCCATCGAAATCGGGGGGGCGCCCACTTGATCCACGTGACATTGCCCTTTCCACCGGCGAGCCGGCGCAAAAAAAATTAAATTTGAACGTAAATACCGATCGCTTACGGTACGCAATTACAGTACAGTCGCTACCAACGTTATAACGTTTCAACTTTAAGACGTTTCCAGTTTGGTACGCTACAACGGTGCAGTTGATCTCGACGTTATAACGTTGAAGCGCTGAAAAGTTTCTACTAGGCCTATTAAGATGCTCCAGATTTGCGCATACAATTTTCGCTATAACGTTGCGCCTTCAACTGATGTTCTCAGTTGCCGCGTCCAATTGCCGCGTACTTTTAATATTTTCTGAAGACGCGTGCGTTATAACGTTACCATTTTTGGTAAAATTCCACTTTAGCCACTTTTTTGTCCATTAGCACGTTCCCAGTGCGCTCTTCACTTAAAACGTTTGCAAATGATGCGTTCAAAGGCTTGTACGTAATTAGGTTGAAATTTTTGCCACCATCATACCGTTTGCGCGTACATTAAAACGTTTCCAAAAGATATGTACGTCAAATCGTTGCAATTGGGGGAGCATTATAACGTTTGCATGTTGAGATGTTTGCAATTTGCGCTTACCTTAAACGTACTTCGAAATTAGTTGAGTTGATTGATTCCTAACCTCCAAATTTTGACAACTAACGCGCACGCGCCCGCCTGATCCGTCGCGCCTCTCCTAAAAAATTATCGATAAAAACAACTGACAAAATGAGATAAATGTAAAGTTTTTGTATGTTACATGTACTTAAATATTATAGAACTAAACTACGATAATTATGACTTGTTTTATAAATAAAATCTCTGAAACCATCAGTTAGTTTCGATTGCAGCCTCTTGTTCAGCCTCAAACCTAATTTCTACCCCTATCAATATATTTACAGGAGGTGCCGACTCGAGGAATTTGGGCGAAACGTAAGTCTCTTCCCCATCCAACAATTTTATTTTTGTAACACATTTTTTGTACAGTAGCGACACGGAAAGTGCGGAAGTGCGTCCAAAAGACTCCAAACATTTCCCCATCAATTTGACGTCGTTCTTCAAGAAAACTCCCAAGGATCGCGAAGGTGACGCAGCTGAAGAACCGGAAGAACCCGAAACTCCCGACGAAATCAAAGTGCCTTTAGATAACGCTACCGGTGGTGCCGGGGAACCTGCCGAAGGTTTAGTTTATGCCGAACTGGATCTGGTCAGTCCAAACATGAAAGCGATGGTCAAAAGCGAAGATGACAAAACTGAATACGCTGAAATCGTTTACACACCCAACGAGACTGAAAAGAAGTCAACGTAAAACAGATCGCTGTATTACCGACGCGAGATTAGTGTACGAATTAATTGTACAAATTTAGTTTTAATGCACGCTCATAAGTCTCACGAGTACTTAATTTTATATAGCAACAGATTTTTTATTACAAAATAAAGTTTTATTTAAGATTAACCCCTATTTTCCTTTAATCATTTCTTTGATTGAGAGGGTGATCAAGTAAAACGGTTCCACCTCTTGATTGTCATCCCCTATGTTATCGATAATTTTTTTCGCCATTGTTTGGACGTTACTGAACTTCATTACCATGCAACACCCTTTGGTAGTTTTGTTACCTTGAAGATCTCTGCTGTAAGGATCGAAATAATAGTAAAAACCGCTCTTGAGATGAACCGAAACGTATTTTTCTTTGTAGTTGATGATGGTAAAGTTTTCTTGTTGGAAATATCTTTCGATAACATCAACGAGTCGAATCGAGGTAAACCCTTCAATCTTAATGGGCTTAAAAACAGTTAATTGAACTTGAAGATTCTTCACGTAGAACTTGCGCAAAATCCCCATCAAACCCAATTGTTTATTTTTAGGATTATAAGCGACGCTCGAATCGATATAGAGTTGATTTCCGGTTTCCATAATAACTTCCAATTGTTTATAATTCCACTTATCAATCGACGAAACTTTCATTAGAACGAACGCAACGTAATTCGTGGAGATGTCGCGATTTTGCGACATACAACGCAACCCTCTCAAAATCGATTCGATTTCGGATAATTTATAAAACTCGTTACGTCCCAATGCCGCTATCCGTTTACATTCCTTTAGTCGACGTTCTTCTTCCGCCTAAAAAAATTCAATTTTAATTATCGAAAAAAAAATTGTCGCTCCCCCGCCCAGTTGCACAAACACCCGTAATTAACTTTAGTGCAACCGGAAGAGACGAAACTAATTACTATTGCTCTCAGTTTCTTTTGTTGTTCCGTCGCTATTTTCATTTCTTGGCATTTCGCTATTGGAGGCGCCACCACCGCCGACGATTGTTTTTTCGTCATTTTTCTGGGTTTGCGTTTGGTTCTCGACGTACCCACCACGATTTCGACCGGGGTTATGACGAAAGGTACTTGCGACTTGTCGTCGCCCGGTATCATGGCCAACACGTGATCCGATGCGATTTTGGCGTTGCAGAACTTGATCGAACAGGCCGTACCGCCGGGCATCGGCAGACCGGAGGGACCTCTAGCGTTCGGATCGTACATGTAAATCGAGATTTCGTCGTCTTTTTCCTCTTCCCAAAGCGGCAGGATCAAATTGTCGACGATCAGGATGCCGTGGGTGTTCTCCATGAAGAAGTTCTCGATACCTGCCGGTCGAAAGGGTTCGATGAAGAGCAAGTTAAGAAGAGGCGGTTTGGCGGGGAAAATTTTTGTAAACGAACACCTTCGGTCGTGGGGTAGATTTAAATTTGCCCCAACCTGGTTACGACTCAGAAGTTCTACCACTCCGAGTGAAGAGTTTTAGCAATTTGACAGTAGAAGTTGAGACACAATTTTAACATGAGAACAACTACGAACACTTGGGTCGTGGTGTAGATTTGAATTTGAGTCAACATAGTTCTCTAATCAGAAATTTTAACCCCCCAGGAGAAAAATGTTACCAAATTGTCAGTTAAAGTTAACCCAAATTTAATGGGAGGAAAACTGTAGACACTTTGGTTGTGGTGTAAAGGGGTCAACTTGCTGGTTGAATCAGAAATTTTAACTTTCCAAGTAAGAAGTGTTACCAAGTTAGCAGTTATAGTTAAATCACTCTACACTTAAGCAATACAGACCACCAAACCCCTTTTAAAGCTTCAATCTCAACAGTTTCAATCATTTTTTTGAAAACTGAGGATGACCCTCAAAATTTACCTTGTCGCAAATTCGGAATTGGAGAGTTTTTGATATCGACGAGTCCCTTCTGGTCCATGAACCTCAATTCGCAATTAGCTTTCAAACTGCCAATTTTAAAATCGTTCTTCACCCTATGCACGTCGATCTGATCAACCCAAGCGTTGAATTTCATTCCCAACCCCTTGACCGTATCACCATACAGTTCGTCTCCCAATCTCAAGATTTCGTCAATAACGGCTTGCGTCCAAGTTTCGGGCTTTTGCACCAAAGACATGGAAAGAGCGACGAAAGCAACGGGGGCACCTTGAACGTGACATCCCCGATTGAACTTGGTATAATCCTGTTTGAGGGTACCCCTCAAGATCGATTTGCCTGGAACGATCGGCCGGAATCCTCCCAGTTTGATCGGCGGCTCTTCCGCTTTGATTTCGGGTTGTCGTTCGCGTGGACATTCCGATTGTTGCAACGAAACGCCGTGAACGACGAACGAATTGTCACCGTCACGTGGTAGATTCTTGAGGAAAACACCCACCAAATCGTCGAGTTTGGTGAAGCGAGTCATGCAAGGAACACCGATCGGTGATTTACCACCGTTGGGACCGCGAGGGTTGGGATCGAACATGTAGAACATCATGGCCAATCGCCAAACGGCAACTGTTAAACCTATAAAACGACAATTGAATGTGACGAAAATTTAAAAACGATCTACCTTTAGATTCTAGGATTGCGAAACGTCGAGTGTCGAAAAGTTTCTTCAAACCTCTTTCGATATCGAGAATTTCTTCCATATTTTTCGCTTTGATGTCTCCTATGATGCTTTCGACTTCTAATTCTATTACCGCGAGATGCTCAGCAATGCAGATTTTTCTCGGATAATCTTCGAGAGTGTAAACTTGATCGGAAGTGATTGCTAAAATTTCTTCTTCGGTCAATCCGAGTTCTTTGTTTTGTCTCAACAATTCCTGTTTTCGTCTCTTGGTGCTCGTATACAAACGATCACCGTAAGACAAAATGCTGTCGATGGTGGTCGATTTGAATTTCGTCAAAGTGTAGAAACGAACGAAAGCGAAAACAGCAAAACACGTCGGTATCTTCTGTTTGTTTCGGTTTTCGACCGGAAACAGGACGTTGTCCAAATTTTTGGTACCGCGCAATATCCATTTTCCGTAATCCATTTCTTTGAAATTGAACCAATCACCTGCGATTTCGTCAGGTTTCTCGCTTTCCGGATCTTGAATCTCCTTAACCACCGGATTGCTATCCACTTTAACCTTCTTCAACGTAAATTGAATTTCTTCTCTCTTATTGGGAGGAGAGTTTTCGACCAAATGCTTTACGACATCTTCGACGCGACTGAACCGCAATACGCAACCTTTACCATCGAGGTTGGCTTGGGCGTTTTGGAAAATTTCACTATACTTAACCTCAACCACCGGTTCTTTTTCTTCTTCTTCTTCTTCCTCTTCTTCAACAGTTTCTTCATTTTCTGTTTCATCATCTTCAGTATCGACTTCGATCCTTGCCACGTTAAGATCAACCGGTTCTTCTTCTAAATCTTGCGAACCATGACCCAAATTATCACCACCACCTAATTGATCAATTTCCGGTTTTACTTGTTCGACTTCCGTCGGTGTTTCTTCTTCCTCTACTTCGACCGGTTTCGTACTCCAAACGTCTTTGCCGAAAATTTCACCGTTTTCGTCACGCGGTTTCGGATCGAAAAGATAAAACAAATTTTCGTCGTTCCACAAAGCTGTTGTCATCAAGCTAGATTCGAAAATTCCAACAGTCGGTGGTTCCGATGCGAAGAGACTCGTGATGGCCTCTTCCAGGTTCGTCTCGATGTTACCTTCGGCGAATTGTTCGAATTCCGTCGTGATTTGATTCAAACCGATCATGTGTTGGTTTTTGACGTTATTCGAAGTTATTTCGTCAACGTCTTGGTCTTCGGGAAGTTCTTCGTTGGTCAAGTTCGCTTCCATTGAATCGCTGTAGAGAGTGTTGCCGATTTTAAAGATCTCGTCAAGATCTTCGCGACTCCAAAAGAGCGCTTCCGTTATGGTGTTCATTCCTAAAGCAACCAGACACATGGGAACTGCTTGTTTGCCGCGGTTCAAGTCAAATTCGGGACCATTGGTGCTGGTACTCGACCTAAGGATGGCGACGAGATCGCGTATTTCTTCGTAATGGTTAAGAGGAGGCAACACGATACCATCTTCGGTTATCTCCAATAACTTAACGCCGATTCTGCTGATGTTGTAAGCGTGTTGGCTGTTAGGACCGTAATTTGTTTGGACGCATCTAGCAAGTTCCTCGACGGTCATCAAACGTAAGACGCAAGCGGTACCGTAACCTAAAATTTGCAAACTTAAAGATTTCAGTTGCAGAAACGCAACGTTTCTTACTGCAACAAACTCCCTTTTCGTCTCTACTATGAGAATCGAAATAGTAGAAGGTACTGTCTCTTCTCCAGACCGCCAATGATAGATTGTGGGAAGTGACGACACCGGCTTCGTTGTCTTCGAAAAATTGCTCGAAACCCTTTGGAAATTTTCTTAAGAATTAAAAATAAAATAAAATGAACTTGTACCTTCCTCAAGTTGGGAACCCCAGTTTCGCTCCTAGCATTCGTGATACCGTTCACTAAACAATCGTCGATTTCCAATTTGACCTCTTTGTCTTCTAGAGGAAAATTGCGTTTTAATTCGTCGACCATCAGCATTGGATCGACAAATTTGTTTTTCTCCTTCAACTCTTCGACGCAACTCTTGTAGAAATCATCACCTTTGATCAAGACCTATCGAAAATTATTTATCCAATTTTGTTAAATGATAAGAAACTAACTTCATCGATGGTTTCCGTGTTCCATTCTTCTTCCTCTTTCATTTCTGTGAAAACTAACGCCATGGTAGCGTTAGCCGTGCACTGGGTGTTTCTGCTGACACCCTTTTCGAATCTTCTATCGTTCTGGCTGAAGGTTCCGCGAAGAATCCATTTATTTCTGGCAATCCCTAAAATTTTCGTTAAGATCACTTGGTGGTGTTTTTGGGAAAAAAACCTTTAAAATTGTTCCATTGGTTCGAAATTTCGACGTAATCCTCGATAACGACTTTACATAGATAAAAAGATTCTCGACGCTTCACCTTTTCCACGTTGTTGATATAACAATCGACTAACGCTTTAGAACTTTTGAACCAAGTGACGCAAGCCGTTCCTGGTGTTGAATTATCGGAACGACCCGCTCCGTTCCTTTCGTTAGGATCGAACATGTAGAAGAAATCGTCTTCGATCCAAACAGCAACCACCAGAGGTCCGATTATGATAGTTACGTCATTTTCTAACAAGAAATCGCTCAATACCGGAAGTAATTCCAAAACTTGTTCTTTGAGCGACCTCAATTTCCCCATCGCAGCATAATGTTCGATTTTGGGAACGAAAATTCTATTGTCGAGATTGATTTTTTCGATCATACTTTTCGGTGGTAAAAATTGGAGTTCTTCTTGGATGACTTCACCGAGTAGAAGGATGGTATCGACGGTTTTGCGTACCCATCGTTTCGCTTTCGCCATCCGTAACATTGTTAGAGCCGCTACGGCGTTGGCGAAACTTTGGGCACCTCCGAATCTACTAAATTCCGGATCGTTTTGATGGTTGGATGCTCTTAAAATACCGCCGTCAGGTAATTCTGGAAATTTGATTAAGAGTAGAAGTAAAATTTTCGAAAACCATTACCACAGAAGTGCGTCACGCTCTTCAATCGGACTTTTTCTAGAGGTATTTTCGATTTCGACACTTCCTCCACCAAAAGGTTCAAACTCAACTGACTCGCTTTAGGGTGCGTCCCTTTCGCTTCGGGAAGTTTTTTTTCTTTTTTGGCGCCTTTTATAGGTTTTGGTAGAGTCTTCAGTTTACCATCGATGGTTTCGGGCGGTTTCGTGTTGACTTTGACCAATTTCTCGATGACGCAAGGGTAGAGAACGATTTTTGTTTGAACGTCGAAATGGATGAGACTTAAAATCGTGGTCACCATCGCCGCCATCGTGCTGAATCTCATAACGTAACAAAAACCTAAACTCGGTACCCCCTCCCATTTGCCGCCATCCACAGAATGTTCTTCGGGATCGAACAAGAAAAACGCTTTGTCATTGGTCCAAAAGGCCAAATATTTGTGTTGACACACGAAGATTCCCGATTCGTGTCCTTTGAAGAATAACATAATTTTATCTCTGAGTACCTCGGATGGGTTGAGGTCTATTCTTAATTTTTGGACAATTACATCCACCATGTCCACCTTCATGGTAACTTTGACGTCACCCAAAAAAAAGTATTTGTAAACCTGATTGGGTTGAATGAAAATCGTGCATTTGTTGGTCAAGTACTGAAGACTCTTCAAGTGAAGATTGGTACCGTGTTCGAGGAGCGTATCGATGGTACTCGAGCTCCATTTCTCCATTTTATTGAGTTTTGCAAACGCGCAAGCCATGACGCAATTGGCGGCACCTACAACACCCGATTGGTACCAACACAACCCGAAACCTTACAGTACCTTGAAGGTTGTTCCCTTTAAACCGCTTATGGGCTTGACTATAGTTTCCAATCAAAATCGCTTTGTCCCCCAGTACCAAAAATTTGTTCCACATCTTCGGAAGAGAAGACACTTTCGGTTTTCCTGGTCTCGATATGGTGATAGATTTAAGGGGCGCTTTGGCTTTGGGGCGCTGTTTTGTTGCCATTTTTTTGTCTTTTATTACTAGAATTTAGAATTTGTTGCCAAAATTTTTCCGAAAACTTCACGAAATTTAATTCACTTTTGTTTTCTGACACTTGTTATTGTCAATCAAAATTTTTGGTAGATATGAATAAGAAAAGGTAAATATCTTTGAATTAAGAGGTTTTAACGATATTGTAACGTTGTAGGGGTGATAAGAAGAAGGCGGATAAAACGTCGGCTTGTGAGGACAGTTTCATGAAACATGATCCTGTCCTGGAGAAGAACCGGAAAGAATCTCGCCAAAAGCCGAAGAGTCAAGTTAAAACCGAGAAGAAAACCGGCAGCGATGTCACTATAAAACCAACCTTAAGGTATTCGAGTCTATTGAAATTAACCCAACTAAATCCAGGATAGTACCAGATTAGATTACCACACCCCCCACTGTCCTGTTGATAAAATCGAAATCGAAGAGATTCCCAAATATTCTGTCCCCAAAACGAAGAAACAAAAAAAAGAGGAGAATGAACGCAGGAAGAAATATGATGATGACCTCAACTTTTGCCACTATTCGGTCCTCAAACTCCCCAGCCCTTCCGATTTAAAAACGATAGAAGTCAAAGTAAGTATTGGGAATAGCAAAATTCAAATGTTGATGGTAACTAGTTGAAAGCGCCATCTGCCGACATTAAAGAAGCCAAAGTTACTCCCCGAAAACCGTCAATTACTGCGAGCGCCCTCTATCCGGATCCTCCAAAAAAACGCGACTTGAAACTAAAAAAGCCAAAAAGCGGAATTTTTATCAACGTAACAAAAAAGAAGAAAGGAGGAGGTGACGGTACTCTTCGGCGAAAAGCTAAAAAAGTTACCGAAACCCCCAACAAGGAAGAACCGACGAAAGAGAGAAAATCGAGTAAAACGAGCAGCAAGAAAAGAAAAAGTTACCCCAGCGATTCAAGTGGGGGTAACACTTCGGTTTCCGGAACCAGCACGGGGACGGGTAAGTTCGCAACAACGGTACCAATGGACATGTTAGCTGAAGAACTGGCAACTATCGAAGAATTAGGTGAAGAAGAAGATGGTATCACCGAAAGTTTTTTGACCAAACAATTTCGAAGAGCCGTCGAACAATTATCGAAAGCAACATCCATAGAAACGCGTGATTGGAAAGGTGACGAAGAAGAAACGGAAAACGAAGAAACTGTCAGTAGGATAATTCAAAAATTTCGACGTGATTCCGAGGAACAACGTCACGAAACGCCGAAAAAGAAAATCAAAAGGGGAACGTTAGAAAGTCATTCGTTTACGAAATTGAAACAACCCACGTTGAAAAGTTTCTATTTCGGTGTGAAACTGGGAACGATCCATCAAGGTGACGAACATTTCAGCAGTACCAGCAGGAATAAGCAGGGAATTTGCATGCCGATCGCGGCTTTCTGCTTATCGATTATCAAACATCCCGATAGATGGACGCAAGCGGATATCGATGAAGTTTTGGAGGCCGGAAATAGACTTTTTGAGGAAAGTTCCGGATTGCACCACATACACGAGGAATCGAGAGAACTGGCGGTTTCTGAATTACGAAAATATTGCCTCATTTGTGAGTTGATCAGATAGAAGAATTGATATCTTAGTTTGGTTTTAGGCGAGAAGAAGGTTCGGTTCGAAATTTCGCAACCGGAAGTTTCCGGTTTTATTCGTTCCGATAACAAGAAAATCTACAATTTGACCAAAGCTCTCAATATTTTTTTCGGACGTCACAAAGCCGGCATACTGCAAACCGACACTGTTAACATCGCCTTGTGGAGAGACAAACATTTCTATTTCTTCGACGCTTCTCCTCGCACCATCGATTTGTACGTCACCGAACAAGGGGCTGCTTTGATGGCCCATTTCTACGATATCACGTCGATCATTACGGTGTTGTTAACGAGATCCGGTATCGAGAATCCGCCATTTATAATTTATGCAGTCACCGCGTTGAGAGTGATGGAGAAAGATGTTGGAGAAGTCGATTCGAAGGACGCTATCGGAGAACTGGAGAATTATCAAGTGTTAAATCAGGAGAAGGCGGTGGTTTTGGGGTCTTTTGATTTGGCGGATAAATGTTTTGGGTTTACGCGCAACAAGCAGGCTTTGAGTATAGCGTTAGTCGCCTTGGTAAGCTTAGAACCCTATTGAAGCACTTAATGGCAGCAACAAATTTAATAACTCTTCTGCTACTCTTCTAAGATCCCTCAAATTTCTCTAGCAAAACTGAAGCGAGTCGAATCATATTCTCTTCCTGCTAGAAATTACCACCAATTGGCGTTATGCCAACTCTTTTCTTAACTAGAATGACTGCCGGATTTTAGGAACCAAAGCAGCTCAAGATTTCTTTTAGTTTTTCTTCGTCTTTCTAACAGACTTCTAGCTTTACCAATCAGTTGTCTAGAATTTCTTAAATCATGCAGAAATTCAGAAACTTGCCTGATATTCTTCTTCTGGGAACTTTCAATTCTACCATTTAGGGCTTCGTGAACGTTTTTGTCACAGGTTTCCAAAGATAATGAAACTTTACCCTTTTACGTTCTTCTTTTTTTCTTACTTTAGGTTTATCTTCATAGGGAGTCGCACTTGGTTGACTTGTATCTTCTTTTTAGTAGAATTCTAACCTTTGTAATCGATATTTACTCTAGCTTTATCTGGTATTTCTTCTTCGATCAGTAATTGCTACTGAGTATAAGGGGAGAAAATTTTTTCAGAAATGTTTCTTCAGAAATTTCTTCTCCAGTAAGTTAATTCTTTTCCAGTGGACCTTTAACTCTACCAATCAATCCTCTACTTACGACTTTTTATACTCTTCTTTTAACAAGAATTTCAACCCCCACTTACAGTTCCCCATTAAAAATTTTGTGTGTAACATTTTAACGATAGAGCCTTCGTCTAAGATCCCTCCAATTTCTCTAGCAAAACTGAAGCGAGTCGAATCATATTCTCTTCCTACTAGAAATTACCGCCAATTGACGTTATGCCAACTATTTTCTTAACAAGAATGACTGCCGGATTTTAGGAACCAAAGAAGCTCAAGATTTCTTTTAGTTTTTCTTCCTCTTTCTAACAGACGTCTAGCTTTACCAATCAGTTATCTAAAATTTCTTAAATCCTGCAGAAATTCAGAAACTTGGCTGATATTTTTCTCCTGGGAGCTTTCAATTCTACCATTTAGGGTTTCGTGCACGTTTTTGTCACAGGTTTCCAAAGATAATGAAACTTTACCCTTTTACATTCTTCTTTTTTTCTTACTTTAGGTTTATCTTTATAGAGAGTCGCACTTGGTTGACTTGTATCCTTTTTTTAGTAGAATGCTAACCTTGCTAATCGATATTTACTCTAGTTCCATCTTGTATTTCTTCTTCGATCAGTATATGCTACTGAGTATGAGGGGAGTAATTTTTTTCAGAAATGCTTCTTCAGAAATCTCTTCTCCAGTAAGTTAATTCCTTTCCAGTGGACCTTTAACTCTACCAATCAATCCTCTACTTACGACTTTTTATACTCTTCTTTTAACAAGAATTTCAACCCCTACTTACAGTTCCCCATTAAAAATTTTGTGTGTAACATTTTAACGATAGAACCTTCTTCTAAGATCCCTCAAATTTCTCTAGCAAAACTGAAGCGACTCGAATCATATTCTCTTCCTGCTAGAAATTACCACCAATTGACGTTATGCCAACTATTTTCTTAACAAGAATGACTGCCGGATTTTAGGAACCAAAGGAGCTCAAGATTTCTTTTAGTTTTTCTTCCTCTTTCTAACAGACTTCTAGCTTTACCAATCAGTTGTCTAGAATTTCTTAAGTCCTGCAGAAATTCAGTTACTTGGCTGATATTCTTCTCCTGGGAACTTTCAATTCTACCACTTAGGGCTTCGTGCACGTTTTTGTCACAGGTTTCCAAAGATAATGAAACTTTACCCTTTAACGTTCTTCTTTTTTTCTTACTTTAGGTTTATCTTCATAGGGAGTCGCACTTGATTGACTTGTATCTTCTTTTTAGTAGAATTCTAACCTTGCTAATCGATATTTACTCTAGCTTTATCTTGTATTTCTTCTTCGATCAGTAATTGCTACTGAGTATGAGGGGAGTAATTTTTTTCAGAAATGTTTCTTCAGAAATTTCTTCTCCAGTAAGTTAATTCTTTTTCAGTGGACCTTTAACTCTACCAATCAATCCTTTACTTACGACTTTTTATACTCTTCTTTTAACAAGAATTTCAACCCCCACTTACAGTTCCTTATTAAAAATTTTGTGTGTAACATTTTAACGATAGAACCTTCTTCTAAGATCCCTCAAATTTCTCTAGCAAAACTGAAGCGAGTCGAATCATATTCTCTTCCTACTAGAAATTACCGCCAATTGACGTTATGCCAACTATTTTCTTAAAAAGAATGACTGCCGGATTTTAGGAACCAAAGAAGCTCAAGATTTCTTTTAGTTTTTCTTCCTCTTTCTAACAGACTTCTAGCTTTACCAATCAGTTGTCTAAAATTTCTTAAACCCTGCAGAAATTCAGAAAATTGGCTGATATTCTTCTCCTGGGAGCTTTCAATTCTACCATTTAGGGCTTCGTGCACGTTTTTGTCACAGGTTTCCAAAGATAATGAAACTTTATCCTTTTACGTTCTTCTCTTTTTCTTACTTTAGATTTAGCTTCACTTGGTTGACTTGTACCTTCTTTTTAGTAGAATTCTAAACTTGATAATCGATATTTACTCTATTTTTATGTATTTCTTCTTCTATCAGTACTTGCTTCTGGGTATGAGGGGAGTAAGATTTTTCAGAAATGTTTCTTCTGAAATTTCTTCTCCAGTAGACCTTTAACTCTACCAATCAACCCTTTACTTACGCCTTTTTATACTCTTCTTCTAACAAGAATTTCAATTCCCACTTATAGTCCCACATGCCCATTAAAAATTTTGTGTGTAACATTTTAACGATGAAACCTTGTCAAAATTATGACCAAACCTTCTTCTAGGTTTATTCGAAAATCACTCCAGCTAGCGCTTGGCACCGAGGCACCGTCGATAAAATCCTAATAATTGGCAACCAATTGTTCCTCGAATGTGCCCAATGCGACGACATCGAAGACATCACCCTCGACGATCTTCCAGCAATTTTCACTCTAGGTCCTTACCTAACAGAAATCTTCATTTACGCCAGCCGTTTCGTCGATTTACTTTTCCGAAAAGGTGAATGCATCCTGTCCGGTTGTTTGGAACGTTTCTTCGAGCAGAACACCAACGCCATCATCCAAATCGACAAGTACACCATTGCCGTTTGGAAACAAAGAAACATGTACCATTGTTTCGATCCATATTCGAGAAATTCGGAAGGTTCTTTTGAGGTTTTTCGATTTGATTTTGTCTAATTCGAGTTTTAGGATTAAGAACGCGAGATGGCGCCGCTTGCGTTTCGATGCATTCCACCGTTCGTTCTTTGATCGAAACTATCGCCAGCAATTTCGATAACAAAGATTTCATTTTCTACGTGCACGCGATGAAAGTTTGCAAAATCCATCGAGATCCCGACCAATCGGGCAAGTATCCGAAAAACTCGACAATGAACGATTGTGACGTTGAACAATTGAAAAGTGATAAAATGAGAAAATCAAGAAGATCAGCAACGACGAAGAACGTAACGGTTGATTTTAGTAATAAATCGGTTTCGTACGGAGAAAGTCCGGAAATGTCGATACAAGAAGTCGGTTCTAACGTGGCGAGTTTGTTGCCGGAACAACTACCTCCGATGGTTCACAAATTTCCTTCTAGATCTATAATGAAAATGATACCGGCCGATGAAGATTTTATCGCTGATCTAGATTCGCCTAGTCTTTCCGACACTCAGGTATCTACTTTTAAGTTTTGTTCTTTCGTAACTGTTGAGTTTCTTCCAGATTGAACCGGTCGAAACGGGTGAGGAAGAAGTTCCTTTCGTCGATTTAGACGCTTACGGATTGACACAAGAAGAGCTGGAACTCAATTCCCAAATGGAGGAAGAATTCGAATCGATTAAAAACAGTTGGGAAGAAGCTGCAGAAGAAGAACTGGAAGCGTCCAAAGAAACTGAAGGTGAAGACGATTGGTTCATGACCACGTACGGTGTGGCTCAAGTCAATTCCGGTTCTTTGGAACGTAGCAGAATTTCGGAAGAAATCAACACGGACCTCGCCTATTTCACCATGCAAAAAGAAGAATTGCCATCGTTGACTCGACGCGAATTCGTCGCGAAAAAGAAACGAAAGAGAACACCGGAAGAGGAATGGAAACTTGACGTGACTCCCGAACCGGACGTGACGCAATCCCAAGAACTGACCAAAGACACGAATTTCGTCGATTTACCAGACGATACCCAAATTGTTTTGGGAACGCAAAACATGTCGCAATTCGGCGACGATCTCGAATTCATGGCGCCTTTCATTTGTATAATGGCCGCGACGGTCGCCAAAAAATACGCCATCAGCACTTGGTCCAAAAACATTGTCGATTACGTTCTCAAATGCGGATCGGAACTCTTCAAGAGTTCGGAAACTCGATACGATCAAGTTTCTAAATTGGAAATAACACGAATCAGTCTCGGACGGACCGATTATACCATCCAAGTCAATTACGTTTTCGACACTTACATCAAGCAGAGAATCTTGGAGATGGCTATCAACAAAATTTTGTTCACCAAGAGCAATTGTGGGATTTTGGTAACTCCCACTTATGCTTGTTCTTTGTTTTTGAAAAACCATCTCTACTATTTGTATGATGGTTTTGGTAATAACGAGGTGGGATTGGGTTCTGGTGTTGTCAATACGGGAGTTGCTTGTTTGGCGAGGTTCAAGAGTGTTCATTCTTTAGTCACGAGGATCATCCACAACAAAAACGCGAGAGAAGCTGAAGAATCGGTCGAATACAATCGATTCGTGTTAAGTTCATGTTTCGTCAAACTAATACCTAGAGAGGAAGGGGAAGAAGTGAAAAGTGAGGAAGAGGAAGAAGAGAAATTATTGGATCAAAGTGAAGGTGTTGTTGATAGCAAGAACGATGCTGATATCGTTGTGAAGGAGTATCGAAAACGAAAGGAACCAGAAGAAGTTAAAGAACCCGAAAATAAAGTTGGCTACCAAAAACTCGACGATGGTAGTTACAAAATCGAAGGTACCTCGGTACTCGATGGCGGTTCTGCGATTTCCGAAACTTTAAAAGCCGACTATTTCGTTTGTCTTTGCGCCTGTTTGATGCTTCTCAATTGTCCCATTCAGAAGTGGGATACGAAAAAAATGGATCAAGTCATGGATCAGGGTCAACACGTGTTTTCACACGCCGACGAACTGGGGGTCGGTACCAAGAAGATTATCAAAAACATTTTAATCGAAGATTACTTCTTCAACATAATCGCCAACAAAATCAAATTGGTCAATTTCGCCACTGGCAAAAATCTAAAAACAGGTGAGGCATCGTTTAAAAAAAAATTGAACTAACTCGGTTTCAGGCATCGAAATGATGTTGCAAAAGAAACACGAATACTTCCTGGTGCAGTTCCCCAACCGCTGTTACGTCGTTTGTAACTTCGATAACGTTTTTCATCTTTTCGACGCTTACGACAAATCGGGCAAAGTTTCCTGGACGAAAATCGCGAATCTGCGAAAATTGATCAAGAAGATGAAACAGGGGATGGTGCGCGGCGGTGAAAGTTATAATTTCCACGGTTTCGAAATAACGTCGATAACGAAAGCTCCCAAGAACATCATCGTCGGCAACAAGATGCGACAGTATCGTCAAAGGAAAACGGCCAAACCGGAAACGATGACGAAACCTTTCCACGAGGAAACCTGGTGGTTGGATGTGGAACCGTTGCCGTGGTCGAGGAAACGCAACAAGGATCTGGAGAAATGGCACGATTGGAACATGGAAATCGACGACGATCTCTTCTCGTTGTTCGGCAATTTACATCAGAATTCCGAAAGGTTCCCGAAAATTTCGCGAGGGAAACAAACTTTAGCCAATCTGGTGGTGGCGATCGCCATGACGGAAATTTACGATTTAGCCGAATGGACGCCGGCGATAATCGATGCGATTTTGGTGAACGGCGATAATTACTTCAGGGAATGTATCGAAGATATCAAAGATGAAAACTACGAAATTTCGGTTGATGACCTCAAGAAGGAGTGTAGCGTTTTTCCTTATTCTTTCGGGGTGAAATTCACTCCCATCGTGGAAGGGACAATGTTTTTGGTCAGAATGAAACAGTTCAATCTCTATAAGGCTCTGAGGTTCGTTTTTTCCCAACCAACTCTTCGTGTTGCTTTAACCGTTTTCGTAGGTACTTCTTCGATGATTTCGAGAGAAGGTACGGGTTGTTGGTGGCGATTAAAGGTGATAACAAGAGACAAGTTGCTTTCGGAAAAGTTCAAGAATCCGAATATTTTATGTTCGATTGTGAGTGTACGGGTTCTCCGATGTTCCTCGAAAACCAAGGAACCGCGTATATGTTGAGAGAGAAAACTGTTAATCGTCTTTTACATGTGTTAACACTCACTTTGAGAGGGGGAGATTTCTTTATTTTTGATGTTGGTACCTCCGAGTTTAAACCGATGATTTAGAACTATCACCGCTAGATGGCGTCAGTTGTTAGTACTGTATTGTTAAAAGTGGGCGATTTGATTTATTTTTGATAAATAAATTTTTGACACAAAAATTTAAGAAAGTTAGAAGTATTTTTATTGATTACGTAAATCCGATTTGTTCGCTATAAATTCTTATGGAGAAGTCACGTTTTCTATTTAATAATCGCCTGCACATGTACTGAAACGTGTTTGAACTTGTGCTTTTGGGGTTATCGTTTTCATTCGAATTGTTTTAATAAATCCCATTGATGTAACTAATTCGATAAGTAACTAAGTAATGAGAGGAACGTGACTGATAAATCTTATCAGTGTCTAATACTGTATGTATTAATAATCTCAAATGTTTATAAATAATTTTGAAAACGTGCAGACACACGTGATGGTCTTGAAAAATTAAAAATAAGTAATTTTATTTTAAAAGTAATTAATGTTAAGAGCGTTAAAAGATCTGTCTCCAAAGAAAATAAATAGCAACAATATTACATCATAGTAGTGTTTCTTTGTCGAGAAGGAAGAGGAAGGAAAGTCAGAATTGAGACCGAATGACGTCACGAAATAGGACGCCAGATTTAGTTTTTGTTACAGTTCTAACGTTTTAATTAAACAAATAGCAAAATTTGAAGTTAAAGTAAACAAATTGGGAAGTAACAAAAAATTGTTGTGTCTTATTTACGACAGGAGAGAATGAAAGGTAAACATGAGACCAAGTGACGTCACAAGTTATATACAAAACTTGAAAAATATTGCAACTCAAGTACAATAATTCTACAAAGATACTTGAAGTGTCTCACAAAGTGAAGGTGCATCCAAGAGAGGGCGACTCGCGACCAAATGACGTAACCAAATGAGGCACCACCTGAAGTGTATTTAATAATTTTTTTTCAAATTTGGAACAAACAAAAAAAGATTAAATTCGACCAAGTCTCAAGCCCAAATTTGCCAATTTTTTCAAATTTTCCTGGGGATCTGGACCAAACCCAACAATAATTTACTCAATTAACTGCAAATCGGACATAAAAAATTTGAAGTTGTTATCTCGGTTTTGATTTGATTTCATTTTTTTTTCTACCCGTGTGGTATGCACCCAAGTACACACATGAGATCTGCAATTTAAGGTCAAATCCAAAAGATCACAAGAATTTCAACAAAACCCTTTTCTAAGTAGGTGACTATTGGTGGTTTGCTGTTAGCTTCCGAAGGCAAGCGACTGATTGAATCTAAAATAACTCAATGATACAATAGACAGCAAAAATTACGTCACATCTAGTGAATGTTGTTATCTCCTCTTCTGAATTTTTCTAACGTTATGAGGTGATATGAAATCTAGCAGCAAATTATTTATGAAACACTCAACGTAACACCTGATTAAAATTTAAAACATAACTGAGATGTTTCCTTATCGATGGAGACGTGAGAAGAATAGACCAACTAGACCGACGGTAGAAAGAAAAAAAGGCAATTTCAAACAATTGCCTTAATTATCCCATTGAAGCTCAATGGAAATTTTTGAGGTATCGTTTCGCAAATTACTGCGAAAGAAAAGAGGTCGTCGAGTAACGCGTCAATAGCCAGAAGGCAACAAAACAAAATTCTGAAGTATAATACGGTTCTTTCTCAAATTTTTTTTGATTAATTGTGGTGTAGTTTAATTTTAGCCATCATCGTCCAATGTGTTCTTTTATATCTTTTTTCTCTTTTTAGTGATGTATGTTGCTGACAGTTGAGGTTGGCGACAGGTTGTTACTTATAAAATTAGTCGCAATGATAAGAATTTTGAAAAAAATTAAGAAATCAGGGCCGAACTCAACGAAAAAAAAAACCTTCAATTAAACCAAGTCAACAAACTTTTCCGTAATAGCTTAATTATTATTGTGGGACTTTTTGTATTAGTAATTATTATTAACCGAAACTTTTGAGTTTCCTGATAAACAAATTTATGGTTTTTTTCCAAATAACTAACATAATTTGTTTATAATTAGAACATGTTTAGAAAAATCCTAAAATTCTGCTGCGAAATAGGGAACGAAAATATTTAATTAAGTTTGAGATAAATAAAGAGAATTCGCTTTCAAACACTCTTAACCTTGATATTTGCTATAAAAGTCCGTCGAGTTTTGAGTTGGGGGTGTATCCTACAGTCACCAACACCATTAGAATGCAGCATTTAGCGAAAGTACAAATTTCACATTACTGTTGTTAACCGTGTATTGTGTTAGGATACACCCCCTACCAGAAATTGGGTAAATCTATAGCAGAGTCATAAAAATAAACGGCTTGACCGAAAAAAATTTCGCATTTTTTGTAGAATAATTCTCCACGTCAACAAAAATATTGCAATTTAAGTCGATTTTTGCTCAAAATCTGGTAAGTACGTTATTGAAATTTCCGTTAGTTGTCAGGTATTTTAAGTGACAATCAAGGTAGTGGGATGATATTTGCAAAAGAATCATAAAATTGATCAAGGTTAGAATAATTAAATAGATTTGTTTATAATTTGGAACATTTTGAATTAAATAATTAGTAACCTTCAAGACAGCAGAAAAACGCATTTTGATCGTGTTTGTGTTACGTATTAATAAATTCACAGTTATAACTTTTTCGTTATCGAGAGAAAGTCGCCAATTCGAAGGCATGAAACTTTAATTTTTTTGTCTAATGGCGCATTATGACAATATGAAGACACGCTTGTTAAAATCTTTTCCACTATTGGAAACTACAGTTTACTTTGTTCTATACGTTTAAGTGGCGGAACATACTTTAGGTTGCATTGTACGTAAATATTGCAATTTGTTAAAATGCACTTTGAATGAAAACAAACGCTTATTACCTTGCTTCCAACAGCTACTGGGCACTGACCTGAAAAAGAAAAGTGTAATTAATAACTTCAATATAAAATAGAAAAATTAGATTCATGAAAATATTGTTTTTATTTCCTCGTTCCTCTTACAATTAGTCGAATCTCCACAAGTTTTTGCGCGTTTTTGCCGCCCAATTTGGGCTACCTAAAAGACGGGGTGTATTCCAATATAACACCATATTTACAGTAGCATTAAAAAATGTTGCGTTTGAAGTATCAATGCCACTTATATATCACATTCTAATAGTATTGTCGGCTGTTTATTATTTTGAAACACCCCCGTCTTCTAGGTAGCCCAAATTGGGCGGATTTTATTTGCAAACACGCAATTTATTTATTTTTAATATAAGCGGTTTTTGTATTATTAATGTTTTTCTACAAATTAATTGATTTTTTTTCTTTCTGTCATTCACCTTACTTAAAAGATTAAAGAGAACATTTTATTAGTTTTATTTTGTGTAAATGGATATATGTCGGGTCAATCAACTTCTGAACTTTTTGTGATTGCACTTATTCAATTTCTTGTTTATTCATATCTAGACTACATTCAATAATAACAAAATTGTTTGATAATCAATTTATTTTTATTCGTAACGGTTCTGCAATTCATGTAAACATCTTAGAAGAGATAGCTTCTTCGTTATAAAAACTAGACTTTCTAAACTTGTATAGATCTTTCCTAGAAAAGTGGATGATAGTTTTACATTTCATGTTACTATTTTTCATATTTTATAAAAATTTCTATTTCTTTTCTGTTAAAGTTGTCTCTAATAACTTAAATCACGTATTTTCTATTCCTTCACTTCTAAATCTACAAAAAAAGTTTTTGTCCAGGATACCTTTCTACTCATATTGCCATGGATATGTTGATAATTATTTCGAACTGTCATGAGTAGAGAGTCGTTCCTAAATTTTCCAACCTCACTTCTTCAGAAACCTGATAACTGATTTTGTTTATGTAGATTAAGGTGTTTTGAGGTGCCTCATGGTGCGAGTTAACCTAAGGATGCTTTGGCTCGCATTATATTCGACCAAAATTGGTACTCTCTTTCACCTCTTTTCACCAATACATCAAGAAACGTTAGTCTTTAATCTATCATCATCTCCCTTCTGAATTAGATGTCTTGGTGACAAGATTCAAGACAGCTCATGAATCTATTTCATAACCAAATCACTAAAGTTGCATCCATTCCTTGATTTTAACTACTACAAATGAATTTTTAAATTCCTCTATGTCTATTTTCTTTTTCGAAGGGATAAAATAGATTCTATCACTAGCGTTATCCTAGAGATATCCACCTGTGTAACTTGGTTTAGAGTATAGTTTATGATTTAGTTTCTCATTGGTACCTTAAATGCATCCAAGAACGTTAGTTTTCAATCTATCATCATCTACTTTCTAAATTAAGTGTCTTGTTGACAAGATTTAAGACAGATCATAAACTTATTCCATGACTAGATTGCAAGAGTTACATCAATTTATCTAGACCATTACTTGGTCTTAACTGCTACAAATGATTTTTCACATTCTTCTAAGTCTATTTTCACCTCAACAGGGCTTGTATAGATTCAAACACTAGAGATATCTGTGCTTTCGCACATATATATGTGCTTTGGCTTAGAGTATACTTGCTGATTGAGTTTTTCATTGGTACGCTATTGACCAATACATCCAAGAACATTAGTTATTCAATCTATTATCATCTCTCTTCTGAATTAGAGGCTTTGGTGACAAGATTTAAAACAGGTCATAGACCAAATCATGAAGTTTACATCCGTGGATCTAAACCATTACTTGGTATTTACCTACTACCACTTCAGTATGAATCTATTAAGTTGCTTCATAGATATTTTGGCTTTGACAAGGGACAATGTGAATTCTATCACTAGAGTTGGCTTAGAAATATTTTTCTGCGTGCTTTGGTTTGCGGTATACTTGATGGTACCCTGGTACCCTATTCTACCAAAACGTCAGTTTTAAATCCATTATCATCTCACTTCTCAATTAGATGTCCTGGTTAAGATTTAAAACAGCTCATGAACTTATTTCATAACCAAATCACCAAAGTTGCATTCATACTTTTGAACCGTTACTTGGTTTCAACCAATACAAATATTTTTTTAAATTTTGCTATGCATCTTTTTGCTTTACCAGAGATGGAACAGGTTTTATTACTAAAGGTAGCCTAAAAATACCTACGTATGTGATTTGGTTTGGAGTATACATGATGATGAAGCTTTCTTTTGGTACTCTTTCAACCAATACATATAAAAGCAGCAGTTTTCAATCTATGTTTATCTTTCTTCTGAATTAGATGCCTTGATGATAACATTTAAGGACGGATCATAGACCAAATCATGAAGTTTACATCCGTTGACCTAAACTATTACTTGGTATTTACATACTACCACTTCAGTATGAATCTATTAAGTTGCTCCATAGATATTTTGGTTTTGACAAGGGACAATGTGAATTCTATCACTAGAGTTGGCTTAGAAATATTTTTCTGCGTGCTTTGGTTTGCGGTATACTTGATGGTACCCTGGTACCCTATTCTACCAAAACGTCAGTTTTAAATCCATTATCATCTCACTTCTCAATTAGATGTCCTGGTTAAGATTTAAAACAGCTCATGAACTTATTTCATAACCAAATCACCAAAGTTGCATTCATACTTTTGAACCGTTACTTGGTTTCAACCAATACGAATATTTTTTTAAATTCTGCTATGTATCTTTTTGCTTTAGCAGAGATGGAGCAGGTTTTATTACTAAAGGTAGCCTAGAAATACCTACGTATGTGATTTGGTTTGGAATATACTTGATGATGAAGCTTTCTTTTGGTACTCTTTCAACCAATACATCCAAAAACAGTAGTTTTCAATCTATGTTCATCTTTCTTCTGAATTAGATGCCTTGATGATAACATTTAAGACGGATCATAGACCAAATCATGAAGTTTACATCCGTTGACCTAAACTATTACTTGGTATTTACATACTACCACTTCAGTATGAATCTATTAAGTTGCTCCATAGATATATTGGCTTTGACAAAGGACAACATGAATTCTATCATTATAGTTGGCTTAGAAATATTTTTTTGCGTGCTTTAGTTTGCGGTGAATTTGATAATTTAACCTCCCACTGGCACTTTACTCTACCAAAACATCTCAAGTCGTCAGTTTTTAATACATCATCATCTCATTTCTAAATTTGATATTTTGGTGACAAAATTTCAGATTGATATTAAAATTGCTCAATGACAAAACCGACATAGAGTGCAATAAAAAAAATATAGACAAGCTTTTGGTCTAGCCAAGGCAGTGCTAGCAAATGAAAAGCATAGATCTGAGGTTTGACTTCCGGCCAGTGCGACTAGCTTGTTCTAGTTAAAACATGCTACTTCTTACCACAACTTATGTAAGTCCCCAACTTTGGTAATTAGCAGAAACTCACAATTTGAAATCGTCTAACGACACACGAAAGAATCCCTAAAGCTTTCATAGACCGTAAAGAGAAGATCCATGAGGAAAAATAGAAACTTCTGTTCTGCTGTAAATTTTTTTCATTACCTGAAGATTGAAACTCTCGTGATGACTTTTGATGACGATGAATCTTAGTACTGAAGACACTTTTTTATCAAGCTACTATGACATTTTTTTTTTGGTACTTTCCTCATCAACGACAATTACCAAAGTATTTCAAGTTGGATTTGGAAGGGTGTTAAGCAGAAAATAATTTCCCTGAACCACCCAGTGACCAATTTACAAGACAGAAGGTTCCAATTATTTTTTATTTTTAATGTAGGCCACAAAAATTGACCTAATTGATCAATTCCTTCCTAAGTATTGCTACTAAATATAGTAAAAATTACCTTAGTTTTACTTGGGAGCGTACCATTCCTTAAGAAACTAATACCAGAGATTACACTTGATCCAAAAATAATCTTTTGATAGCTGACCAAGAACCTATCAAAGAACGCAACACCAAAATTTGCCATTATGAACCAATAACGTTGATGTTTGAGTACCAGTGAACATCCACGTTTTAGGATTAGACTCCAAATATTTTAAAAGAGAGTTTGATAAAGTAATGAAACCACAAACAAGTCGATAGATTACTAAAAATCTACTACTTTACTTCTATAGAATTTTACGTGTTTCAAGACGTATCATGAAACCAAAACAAGAGGACATAACGGGGCAGCACTTGTTCTCTCAGAACTCGCCTGTATTCTTCATTGTCATATTAAAATACTTGTCACCTGTCATTCTTATTATTGTAAATTTTGCTAACTCATCAAGTGGTCGTCCGGATCCTAAAAAACTCTGCCACGTGTCTAAGTAAACTCAAAAAGAGCGTAGCATAGACACGTGTAGAGGTCGCTGACGCTTGTTAATGGGTATGGTGGAAGAAAAGAAGATTACAACACCAATTAGCTAGTCGTTAGTGTTTCCATGTTGAGTCAGTTGGTCCCGGGTTCGAACCTTTGTTAAAATCTGGAACAGTTTTCTTTGATCGCTCCCCCTTGGAAGGTAATGGCAAAACTGTGGGTACCGCATGTAATAAAAGCGTATCCCACATACACGTGTAGATAGATCGTTTACGATCGGTAACGTGTATGGTAATTAAGTAATTATTATAGAAAAATATTTTTTATTATATTTAATATCGTTTTGCTCTAATAGTATAGTAACATAATTTTTTTTGCAAATTCTTTCAAAATTATAATTTATGCACAACTGACTTTTCCATGTAAAAAGGTGCGTATCGCAAATAATCATCAGAGACAAGCCTATCCAGATATTTATAGCTTAACTTAGCAAAATGTTAATGAAATCAATAAACTTGAATGATAATTGAAAACAAAGTTTCTAGGAAGAAACTTTAAATAATTCAACAACGGACCAGAAATTCCTTCAAAACCGTTGGTTTCAATGAAAGCCAACAAATTTTTACATTTTGTTGTGATATGTTATTATCGAACAGTTGAAAGTGTAAAAGTACTTGTAAGCGAATTATTTTAACGAGTTTTAGTCTGAAAATTCAACCTAACGTAAAGGTCATTTTTAATTACTAATTGCAACGTTAAATACGTAATTTCAACTAATTTAAATCATGTTTACTAAACCATTTGTACATCCATCACAATAATTAGTTAAAGTAGCTATAGGACACTTAACTTTGCATGAAAATATCAAATGTGCAAGGATTAAAATTAATTAAATAATTATACGGCTAATATCAATTCTGTAAGTTTTTGTTTTGTTTTTTAAACTAATTGTTGCAATAAAATTTCCATTACTTGAAGTGTAAGTCAGTGATTTTGGTAATTATTGCGATTTCGACGCAAAGTGTTTGTTGTTAATAGTTTTTGTTGCCAATTAAGTGTCGTGTCGTAATTAGTCACCTACTTTAATTATAAATTAAAGAAATTTTTTGCTGCAATTTAATCGTTATGGTAATCCTTTGTACAATTTAAAAAAAATTTGTCAGAGTTCAATTTTAATTGGTCTAATTAATTAATTTTTATTACATACTCAAGAAAATCAAAGTACCTAAGTATTTAACAGTAATATTAGTTACGTTGTCTGAAAACAAGTTGGCGCAATTTTTGAAAATATAAAATCACAGTTGCGTGTTTGCAACTAGATTTCGGTTAAATTAAATATTTTGAATTAATTGTTGTTTGTTAAAATTTTCGGGTTCATTAATAATTTGTCAATTTTGATTTTGGTCGAAATTAATTCTGTTGACGCAAATCAAAAGCTATCACCGAAATAATTCTTCATGCAAATCGAGAAAGAAACCAGTTTTGTTGTGTTAGTTGAGATGACGGCAAAAATTAATTAATTAATTAATTAACAAATGAAAATGATGCAAAAAAATTCCGAATTTTGCGCTAATTACGGAAAAAACTCCGCATTTCCGAATTCAGGGTTTCGAGGTTATTTTATTCTCAAATAAACAGAAATTTCCCGAAGACACAAAAAATTGTTTTTGTTGTTGCAATTAAAATGTAACAAATAACGTCACTTTTGCCTTGATACCGCAAAAGATTATAAAAATTGCGCAAAATTAAAATAAATTCTAACAGAAAATTGAGCCTCCTATTAGATAAAAATTGTAACAATTTCTTAGTTTTTAAAAAAAATTAATTTCGTAAAGTTGCATAAGAGGTCCCAACATGTTTGACCTTGCTTGATCGTAGCCAGTTTTGGATCAATTTTTGTAGCAATGACGTAATTTTTTATCAAATGAGAATAATCAAGAGCTGGCTAAAATATGCTTTCTTATCATTGCACTTTCTTCCTTGTCAACTTTAGAAGGCTGCTCATCGTTGTGATGTTGTTTTTTTGCCCTGTTGATAACTGCTAACAGATACGGTTAAGAAAAAAGATAACAGCATTCCGGAAATATTAAATTAAAATTTGTCGGGCAAAAAACTGAAATTCAAGTCTAGAATGAAAGAAAAGTGGAAGAAGAATATTTAAAAAAAGTTAAAAATTATAGACAAGGAGAAGGAAAATGATTAGTTGTAAGGAAGGAACTCACGAGGTTAGGAGAGGAGAATTTTTTTTTATAAATTAGATACGCTCTGTGAAATTTAGAATTTACAGTCATAGAAATATTGCAACGGTTAATCGCAGTTGGCGGTGCAATAAAACTAGTAATTGGTCCAAAATTTGAATAGATTTCGTAAAATATCACAACTTTGACAATAAAATGAAACAAGATGACGAAACTTTTTTTATACCGCAAAATCAATTGTAAATCTTTAAGAGTTATTCTCTTGTTTGAGAAAATAAAAGTGGCTTGAAAATTTTGAAAAGACAAATAGTAGTGGACGAAAATGTCTAGAAAATTCAAAATGTTTTTTTCTGGTGTTATTTTGGTCGCTGAACACGTTTTTGTACTCGGTTTGCCCATTTAAGCGATAACTTTTGAGTGTTTCACAGAAATTTACAAAATTTCACATTTTCATTAAGTTTGAACCTCGATAACTTTAACATTTTTTCAGCTACAGTGAATACAAAGACATTTCTGAATGGAAATTAAAGGCCTTTTTGCGAAGCCTTACATGAAGTCCGTGGAATATCAAATAAAAAAGCTCGATTTTTCACCAAAGTTGGAGTGAAATTCAATCCGCCATAACTTGAAAAGTATGAGTCCGAATCTTAAACTAGCAACAGAGTTGCGTTAGGCGAGCTCAACAGTTTAAAATGAAGCCATAAAGCGGCTTCAAAAAATTTTAAAATTAAAAAAAAAATTCTATCTCAATCGATAAAAAATTTTCAAAATGCTAAAATCGACACAAATCATTCCTACCCTTTAGAAATAATATTTTCAGACGTAGTGTGTTACTCTTATCTCATTTCTGTATCTAGTTCGTCCATTTAGGTGATAGATTTTCAACATTTTACAAAAGAACACAAAAATTACAATTTTTTTCAAAATTTTTACCTCGATAACTAAAGAAGCTTTTGAGCTATTTGGAGTATGAAAACATCCCTTTAATATGCTTTTAGAGGGCTTTCCAACAAGGCAAAAACGGATTTTCTACTACAGTAAATAAAAAATTTCAAATTTTCAATTTTGACCAAAATTTTGCTCAAAAAATTGAAAGTGTCATAGTTTTGAAAATTAAGAATCCAAATTAAAAACTAGCAACAGCGTCTCATTCAGCGACCTGTCTATTATGAAATGAGACCTTAAAAAGTTGCTTAAAAATTTTAAAAATGTTTGACCAAAAACAAAACACATAATAGTGCACGAAAATGTCCAAAAAACCCAAAATCCACCCTATCTGAAAAAAATGTCTTTCCTGGTGTAATTTTTGTCGCTGGACACGTTTCTGTACTCGGTTTGCCCATTTAAGCAATAAATTTCGAATTTTTCACAAAAATTGATAAAATTTCACATTTTCACAAAGTTTGAACCTTGATCCACTTTTACAGTTTTTGAGCTACAGCGAATACAAAAACATTCCTGCAATGGAAATTCAAAGAGTTTTCTGCGAGACCCTAAATAAAGTCCGTGGGATGGCAAATGAAAATGCTCGATTTTTTGCCAAAGTTGGAGTAAAATTCAATGGGCCATAACTTGGAAAGTATGAGTCCGAATCATAAACTGGCGACAGCGTTGTGTTAGGCGAGCTCAACGGTTTGAAATAAAGCCATAAAACGGCTTCAAAAAATTTTAAAATTTTCGAAAAAGAAAATCTATCTCAATGGATAAAAAAGTTTAAAAATGCTAAAATCGACACCGATCATTCTTAGCCTTTACAAATAATATTTTCAGACATAGTGTGTCACTCTTATCTTATTTCTGTATCTTGTTCGTCGGTTTAGGTAACAGACTTTCAACATTTCACAAAGAAGCACAAAAATTACAATTTTTTCAAAATTTACACCTCCATAACTAAAGAAAATTTCGAGTTTTTTCGAGTATCAAAGCAACCGTTTAAAATGCCTTTAAAGGGCTTTCCAAAAATCCTAAAACGGATTTCCTACCACCGTAAATAAAAAAGTTCAGTTTTTCAATTTTGACCAAAATTTTGCTCAAGAAATTGAAAGTGTCATAGTTTTGAAAATTAAGAATCCAAATTAAAAACTAGCAACAGCGTCTCATTCAGCGACCTGTCTATTATGAAATGAGACCTTAAAAAGTTGCTTCAAAATTTTGAAAATTCTCGACCAAAAATCAAGGCACATAATAGTGCACGAAAATGTCCGAAAAACCCAAAATCCGTCCTATGTAAAAAAAATGTCTTTTCCTGGTGTAATTTTTGTTGCTGGACACGTTTCTGTACTCGGCTGGCCTATTTAAGCGATAACTTTTGAATTTTTCACAAAAATTGACAAAATTTCACATTTTCACAAAGTTTAAACCTCGACAACATTTACAGTTTTTGAGCTAAAACGAATACAAAGACATTCCTGCAATGGAAATTTAAAGGGTTTTCTGCGAGGCCCTAAATAAAGTCCGTGGGATGGCAAATGAAGATGCTCGATTTTTCGCCAAAGTTGGAGTAAAATTCAATGGGCCATAACTTGGAAAGTATGAGTCCGAATCATAAACTAGCGACAGCGTTGTGTTAGGCGAGCTCAACAGTTTAAAATGAAGCGATAAAACGGCTGCAAAAAATTTCAAAATTTTCAAAAAAAAAATTCTATCTCAATCGATAAAAAAATTTAAAAATGCTAGAATCGACACCGATCATTCTTAGCCTTTACAAATAATATCTTCAGACGTAGTGTGTCACTCTTATCTTATTTCTGTATCTAGTTCGTCCATTTAGGTAATAGACTTTCAACTTTTCACAAAGGAACAGAAAAATTACAATTTTTTCAAAATTTACACCTCCATGACTAAAGAAAATTTCGAATTTTTTCGAGTATCAAAGCATCCCTTTAAAATGCCTTTAAAGGGCTTTCCAAAAATCCTAAAACGGATTTCCTACCACCGTAAATAAGAAAGTTCAGTTTTTCAATTTTGACCAAAATTTTGCTCAAGAAATTGAAAGTGTCATAGTTTTGAAAATTAAGAATCCAAATTAAAAACTAGCAACAGCGTCTCATTCAGCGACCTGTCTATTATGAAATGAGACCTTAAAAAGTTGCTTCAAAATTTTGAAAATTCTCGACCAAAAATCAAGGCACATAATAGTGCACGAAAATGTCCGAAAAACCCAAGATCCGTCCTATGTAAAAAAATGTCTTTTCCTGGTGTAATTTTTGTTGCTGGACACGTTTCTGTACTCGGCTGGCCTATTTAAGCGATAACTTTTGAATTTTTCACAAAAATTGACAAAATTTCACATTTTCACAAAGTTTAAACCTCGACAACATTTACAGTTTTTGAGCTAAAACGAATACAAAGACATTCCTGCAATGGAAATTTAAAGGGTTTTCTGCGAGGCCCTAAATAAAGTCCGTGGGATGGCAAATGAAGATGCTCGATTTTTCGCGAAAGTTGGAGTAAAATTCAATGGGCCATAACTTGGAAAGTATGAGTCCGAATCATAAACTAGCGACAGCGTTGTGTTAGGCGAGCTCAACAGTTTAAAATGAAGCGATAAAACGGCTGCAAAAAATTTCAAAATTTTCAAAAAAAAAATTCTATCTCAATCGATAAAAAAATTTAAAAATGCTAGAATCGACACCGATCATTCTTAGCCTTTACAAATAATATCTTCAGACGTAGTGTGTCACTCTTATCTTATTTCTGTATCTAGTTCGTCCATTTAGGTAACAAACTTTCAACATTTTACAAAGGAACAAAAAATTACAATTTTTTTCAAAATTTACACCTCCATAACTAAAGAAGTTTTCGAGCTTTCTCGATTATGAAAGCATCCCTTTAAAATGTCTTTAAAAAGGCTTCCCAAAAAGCCTAAAACAGGATTCATACCACCGTAAATAAAAAAGTTCAATTTTTCGATTTTGACCAAAATTTTGCTCAAAAAACTGAAAGTGTCATAGTTTTGAAAATTAAGAATCCAAATTAAAAACTAGCAACAGCGTTTTATTCAGCCACCTGTCTGTTACGAAGTTAGACTTTAAAAAGTTGCTTCAAAATTTTGAAAATTCTTGACCCAAAAAACACATAATAGTGCACGAAAATGTCCAAAAAACCCAAAATCCACCCTATCTAAAAAAAATGTATATTCCTTGTGTAATTTTTGTTGCTGGACACGTTTCTGTACTCAAATTGCCCATTTATGCGATAGCTTTCGAATTTTTCACAAAAATTGACAAAATTTCACATTTTCACAAAGTTTAAACCTCGACAACTTTTACAGTTTTTGAGCTAAAACGAACACAAAAACATCCCTGCAATGGAAATTGAAAGAGCTTTCTGCAAAGCTCTAAATGAAGTTTGTGGGATGGCAAATAAAAAGCTCAATTTTTCACCCTTTTCTCATTTCTGTTCTAGTTAGTCCATTAAGGTGATAGACTTTTAACTATTAGCAAAGTAACCTCCATACACCTCGATAACTACCGGAGTTTTTGAACTATTTTGAGTATGAAAACACCCCTTTAATGGACATTTAAGTGGCTTTCCAACAATTTTCAGTTTTGTTCAAAACTAAAAGATGTGAACAAAAAATTATTTTCGGAAGCTAAACAATGTTTTTAAGATTACGGTTTTGTCTGCTTGTCTTCTTTGTAACACGCATGGTGCATTATAGCAACAATAATCTGTCGTTGTTACTCCATTCGAAAACTTTAGTGAATTTTTAGGATTTATTTATTGTACATGAAAGTCAATAACAGTATCTCGGACTTAATGCATTTTTTATAATAATTTCAAGAGAGACGCCTTCAGAAAAAATAAATTAGGGACACAAATTGTTTTCAGGAAAAATTCACTCAACTGTATTTTTAGAAATACTTAACTTATCGACGCTAAATTTGTTTTAGGGCCAAAACTAATGTGTCTTACTTCTTAAAAGTGAAAAATGCTCAAGCAATTTGTGATAGTTTTCAAGTCTAGTACAAGGCAAGATACGTGCGACAGAGAGTGCCACAACTAAGTCCCACTTTTAAGGTAACATATAACTAATTGTTGTACGAATTTATGAGAACAATATTATATAGTAAAATATTGCTTGCAATGAACTAAGAAAAATTAGGATAAATTGACGGGACCTAAAGATTGTTGTCTGGAGCAATTGATTTCTTTGCATTGACCTGAAATCTATCGATTTCCATGCGGTCAATAACTGAAAACTAATCGTCAAAACTAATGTTTTGAAAAGAACGTCATTTTTCTCATACTTGATAACGTTATAAAGTCAATTTCTCAACAGCAGAACGTTCTCGGGTTCTTAATTGATAATTTAATTTATCTAAGGAATGTGTCTTGACCATTTCGATGTTAAATTAACGCAATTGAAGGTGTTAAATCGAGTTTGAAAGTATCAAAACTAAATTTTTCAAAGCAGGAAAAAGGATAATTTAAACAATAAACAGGTTGAGCGACTTGGAGGAATGTAAAAGTATCAAGATTCGCCCGAAATTTATAGACACAATAACAAATATATTAATTATTATGAATTAATTGAGTAACTGCGTGTCATCAAGTCGAAATCATCTTGACAATATCCTGTTGAAAAAATCATAATAATCCTTGACCACGTGCCAAATCAAAATTTCGAAAAAAAAAACAAAATTCGACATTGAATTAATTTGTTATTATAATTATAATGAGAATTTTAAGTCGACCCCCCAAGTCGATTCGCTTTAATTTTTTGTTTACAATTTTTGATTTTTTGATGACGCTTTTGTGGTTTTTATTGATTAACAAAATTTTATCTCTGTAGATTAAGTTAAAATAATTGTTTTAAAATTTTTGGTTGAGAGGTCAAAAATCGTTTACGGTTGAAAGAGTGAGGCCGAATTTGGGGATGAAAGGTCGTGTCTGATGTAATTAGCGAACGATAAGTCTTTATCGCGTTGCCCCTTATTTGGGTTAAATAGTGATTTTGTTCAATTGGCGTCTTGATGGTGGACGATGCGGTGCTAGTGGGTTTCTTTGACATTTTTCGAAGTGTTAGCGATGTTGAGTTTAGCCCAACTTTTGGCTTTCTTCACTGGTGTCAGTGATATGGTTACCAAAATGTACGAAATGTTGATGAACTTTCGAGGTAAGTTTTGAAAAAAAATTAATTGAATTTTTGAAAATTTAAATTAAAAATCATGCCGCCAATGAGAAAAATTTTAAAAATTACGTAATGACCTAAAATATTTAATTAGCACTTTTGGATTGTTATATTGTACAAATTTAATTTTCTTTTTCTAATCGATTTTAATATTTTATTGCACCTTCCCCAATCAACTCTCTAGCAGACTTCATTTTAAAAAAATTGAAAAAATAAAAATTTTCGAAAAATTTTGAAATTTTCAAAAATTATTTTTGAAAAAAAAATTAATTCTGACACCAACTAGACTAAAATTCTTCCAATTTCGTCAATTTTCAACAAAAATCTACTCACAATTTCAAAAAAACGATTCTTCTCAACTAAAGAAAAAATTCTCTTATCTAACTTCGAAAAAAAAAAAAATGCGTGCGATTTAAACATCAACAAAACGGAAGACTTTGTAGGTAAACAATCAAAAGTGTGTTGAACTTGAATGAATAGTGCGTGTAATGGCAAGGTCTATTACCATTTAATTCCTAATGACTCGTCTATTTTTGTTTGGAAGATTACAAATAAAACCGTTGGCAAGGACAGCAAGTTCGTTGGTTTAGGATACGTTTTGCTTTCCCAAAATTTCAACTTCTTAGTAAAAACTCAATTGAAACAAATTTTTAATTGATTGAAAAATGCGTAACTAAAAACGAAACGCTCCTAACTTCATCTACAACTTGTTTGTCATAAAAAAAATTTACTAAACTGTTTTTTCTTCACAAATTTATTGTTTCTAACTGTTCTCGCAAAACTCTTTTACGGTTTTCTATTTTTTATTAATTTTAATTGTCGCAAACTAAAATAAAATATTTGGATTTACCACATTTGATTGAAATAGAAAAATTTGGCAATATAGAGGATGCATAACAAAAAATGAAACCCTCCAAATCTGATAGACCAATCTGAGATTTGTTGAGTTAAATTAGTCGTGCTGCAGAATTCTGTACAGAATAGCGATATGTAATTTAAATATTTTTTATTTAGTTTACGGTTCAAATTTATTGTAATAAATTGCAAACGATATGTTATCATCTGTTTGTTATAAATTTAAAATTTCTTAGTAGCAACCTCTTTTCTATAATTAGTTTTCAACAAGTGGTATTGTCTGCGCACGACTTCCACGTTCCGAATTCACTTTGTTCTACTTCTTTGATATTTTTATATTCTTCTTGATAACAACTGATGCTGAATGTAACCGATATGTTTATGGCCATATTCCATGTTTAAGTAATTATTAATTGATTTAACCTAAGGTTAAATACACGTATTAACATTTTTGGTAGATAATAATTTTCTTGCTATAGATATTTTAGTTATGTAAAACGTAACGAACTTTATCTCATCTTATCGTTTTGGTCTACGCATGACGGTCAGAAAGTCTTTAATTTTATTCAATGTTCATTTTAGTATTTCAATATTTTATTTATATTTGGTGTTATTTTTTATAAATTTAATATTTGATAGGGTGCATCAAAACTATTTGTTCTGTAACTTCAATATTCTCAACAAATTTCCTCGGCTATTATATACATAATTCCTGCAATGTAAGAGTTACTTTTTGCCTCCCCATTTTATTTATTTTTTTGCCATTAAAATGAAACTACTTTAACTGCGCTAGCTTAAGATTTACTATGTATAAGACGTGTGTAACGAAAAGTGAAACGCTCCCCACTTCATCTACAGCAAAAATTTTAAGATCTCGTAGAGCATAATTTTATGCTTTTTCAAATCTCAAAAAATTTTGAACTTCCTAAGTTTCTTCACTGTTATATTAGCATATCTGTTGTGATATTTACATTCGTTGTTCTTTTTTTAAAATTTATAACTTCAATAACGTGTTTGTTGATATTATTAATGAAACAAAAATTATCTTTATCACTTTAAATAAATGTTTTCTAATCTTTACAGTATATTTTTAATTTAATTCTGGTTTTGTTGTTTAGATTTTTTATTTGTGATTAAAAAGAAATCATTTTAGCAGCACTAGCGCAAAATTTACCTACTAAAAGACGTGTATAACGAAAAGTGAAACGCTCCACGTGCCTTCTACAGCAAGAATTTTCGGGTCTAGTGGAGTGCATTTCTACGTTTTCTTTCATGAGTGTAAAGCGTAAATCTCAGTCTATCCGTTTCCAAGAAATTTTTAATTTCTTAAGATCATTTCCAGTCATTTATAATATATCTATCATGATATTCATATTTGTTGTTGTTTTCTATAAATTTATTAGTTTATTCGCCTGTTTTGATTGATTGCATTGTTGGTTTTTTGTAACTTTAATATTTTTAACAAATTTCTTCTAATGTATGAAAAAAAAAATTAATATAAGTGTATATTTTGGTTTCCCGATTTGATATTTTCCTCTTTATTAAAAAGACACTACTCTAGCCATAATAGCGTAAAATTTGCTATCAAAAAGACGGGCGTAACGAAAAGTGAAACGCTCCCCACTCTCTGTACAGCAAAAATTTTTGGACCTGGTAGAGCGCATTTTTACGCTCTTTTAAATGAGTGCAAAATGTTTGCTTCATGGGAATACTGTGGCGACTTATCGAATAGTTATCTCGGACGTCACCAAGTGATGAGTATAAAAAAAATCGAAATAAAGTAAAATGTAGCGAAAAAACCACAAATTTTGTTTTTTAAATATCGTTTACATCTATTTACAAGAGTAGCAAGTTAAAAAACTATTTCTTCCTTTTTAATGGAAGATTGTGGGGAGGTTTTAGCTTAAATTTTATTTAAAATATTTTTTTTAACATGTAACATTCATTTTTTATAATAACGATTAAAGAACTCTTAATGAAAAATTGTAAGAACTATTTAGCCTCGTTTATTTTTTTCGAATTTTGGAAATCCAACAATTGATCAGTGGTCATTTAAACAAATCGTGTCACTTGTAAATGGTGGAAAATCGCTTTTCGTGGTGTTGTTCTGTCCTTAAGCAGTTATAACAATGTTGTGCAAAACCTGTTAGAAGCATATTTTTGGTTCGACTGGACTTGCATTAAAATCTCGGATGCGTCGTAAAAGGTGAACAACATGCCAGAGCCACAATTTTTATCAGCAAGAAATCCGATGTTAGCAATCAACGTTGAACTTCGCCATTGACGTTGGAAAAACCACTCGTAAATAACATCAAGTTTTTTTTGGCGGCAACTCTGCAATCACCACGTTTAAATAATGTACCATTAAGCAATGACGATCGCAAATCTACAATAATCCCATAATATTCCACCAAGTCAATCGAAATGTTTTTTTTAATTGGTAGAGACGAATAAAATTTTCCTATAGGTACTTGAGTAGTTCGTCGAAAATTGTAAGGAAGAAAGAAACAAACTTGACTAATGATACGGTTAGGTATTGAGCGAGGTCAGTTGTCAATACTCGTGGAAACTACCAACAGTTAATTTTGGGAAAAAGTCAATGGTGAGGATTGCGGAACCCCCTAGTGACGGGAAACGACTAATTTTGAATCAAGGTTGAAATTTAGTTGCTTTTGACCACATTTGTGGGAGGAATGCAACAATGTTTTTTCAACAATCAAGTTTTTGTTTTAAACATTAACCAAGAGATGCCAAAATTTTGCTTTTTGGCTCACCTTGAAAATCTATCAATTGCGTCAACCACCTTCAACCTGACTCCAGTTGCGTAGGCCGTTTCGAAGAAACAATTCTATTGCACTTAAGTGGTAAGTCAAAATCCTCCACCTCCCACTCATTTTAATTGGAGTTAAAAATTACCACAACTGTTAATTAATCACAAATTATTGTTGAATGATGCATAAAAAAATCGAAATCGTCAAAAAGGCCGTTGCGCAAAACGTTACGACATCCACGTTTGGTATTTGTGAGAATGATTTCGTGATTTACAAGTCTCTGGTCAACTTGCAAATATAGGGGTGTGTGTAGTAATAAGTTTGGAATTTATTAAAAGTTTATTTAAATTTATTAACGATTATCTCAGTTGCTTCATTGCTTGCTACAGCCTAATTTCGTAATGGCCGTCTTAAAACTAGTTGCATTGTCCCGATGGCGACCACGCCAGGACGTAACATTTGATTTCTTTTATTCGAAAGGATCCGTTGAAAGTTCGACGAAAACAAGTTGGTGTCGAATTTTTTGCCATTATTAGTTCGATTTTGGGTAAAATTCACAAAATTAAAATTATCAAAAAATGACGTGGAAAAACAATTTTGTTGAAACGCCAGTTGACGTCGATTAAATTGATCTTTGAAACTACGATACGTAATTCAGATAGAAATGTAATTAAAACAATATGTTGATTTATTTTTTGGAAATTGTGGTTTAGGTTTTGCCACTTTTACCATTCACTATTTAAAAGGTGTAAGTCGTAAATTGTGGCAACTGTATTTAAAAAAGATTTTAAAACAAATATTTGTTTATAATATATTTAGTTATTCTAAACAAAAATTTTCATAAATTATAGAAGTTGTCGGTTTCCTTTTTTCTTTTTAAATCGCGTTATTTAAAAGTCACTAATACATTGAAATTTATGCATCAAGTTAACTAGACACTATAAAATTCCGGGTTCAAAGTTTCTGGAGAAGGTCGTGATATGACGATCAAAACCTTTAAAACACCTTCGTTTTTCAAGATTAGCAACTCAGCTTTTTTGGAAATTCCACCATTTTTAAAACATGTTCTCGTCGCAATGTAGATATCAGTTTTCAGGTATGACCATAAAATTGCCCATAAAAGCTTTTTAGTTGAAACTGAGGATGCTAACTTGTTAGATATTGCAATAATTTTCTTTTAATTATTTCTCTTTACATTTCGTTTACAATTTTTAAAATAAATTTTTTTCTTAAGCAAACTAATTTAAAAACTGTCATTAGGCCCTCTCAGTATCGAACTCCAGAATTCTCAAAGTATCCTAGTACTTGATATCCCTTTACCAGTCACTACTATAGAATCTAGAAAACTAATATTAGTAAAAATTTTTGAACCTAAACTTGTTAGGTCTTGCAATAATAATTTTTGAGAATTTTTCTCTTTTTTGTATTTTGTTTATAATTTTTACAGTATGAAAATTTCTAAAGAGAACTACATTAAAAAAACCATTATTAGGTCCTCCCAGTATCAAACTCAAAAATTCTCAAAGTATCCTCGTAGTTGATATTTCTTTACCAGTCACTACTCTAGATTCAAGGAAACTGATATTAATATTGTTAGCCGGAACCGACCTAGGAAGCTCCTATAAAAACTTTTTTACTTTCTTTTACCTTAATGGTAGTTAAAATTAAAGATGATAACTCTTAGTAAAAATTCTTGAACCTAAACTTGTTAGGTCTTGCAATAATAATTTTTGAGCATTATTCTCTTTTTTGCATTTTGTTAATACTTTTTACAATATGAAAATTTCTGAAGAAAACTACATTAGAAAAACTATTATTAGGTCCTTGCAGTATCAAACTCAAAAATTCTCAAAGTATCCTCGTACTTGATATTTCTTTACCAGTCACTACTCTAGATTCAAGGAAATTGATATTAATATTGTTAGCCGGAACCGACCTAAGAAGCTCCTATAAAAACTTTTCTACTTTTTTCTACCTTAATGGTAGTTAAAATTAAAGATGACAACTCTTAGTAAAAATTTTTGAACCTAAACTTAGGTCTTGCAATAATAATTTTTGAGAATTTTTCTCTTTTTTGTATTTTGTTTATAATTTTTACAGTATGAAAATTTCTGAAGAGAACTACATTAAAAAAACTATTATTAGATCCTCCCAGTATCAAACTCAAAAATTCTCAAAGTATCCTCGTAGTTGATATTTCTTTACCAGTCACTACTCTAGATTCAAGGAAATTGATATTAATATTGTTAGCCGGAACCGACCTAGAAAGCTCCTATAAAAACTTTTTTACTTTCTTCTACCTTAATGGTAGTTAAAATTAAAGATGATAACTCTTAGTAAAAATTCTTGAACCTAAACTTGTTAGGTCTTGCAACAATAATTTTTGAGCATTTTTCTATTTTTTGCATTTTGTTTATACTTTTTACAATATGAAAATTTCTGAAGAATACTACATTAAAAAAACTATTATTAAGTCCTCCCAGTATCAAACTCAAAAATTCTCAAAGTATTCTCGTACTTGATCATTCTTTACCAGTCACTACTCTAGATTCAAGGAAATTGATATTGATATTGTTAGTTGGAACCAACCTAGGAAGTTCCTATACAAACTTTTCTACTTTCTTTTACCTTAATGGTAGTTAAAATTAAAGATGATAACTCTTAGTAGAAACTTATGAACCTAAACTTGTTAGGTCTTAGAAAAATAATTTTTGAGAATTCTTCTCTTCTTTGTATTTCGTTTATAATTTTTAAAGTACGAAAATTTCTGAAGCTAACTAAATTAAAATACTATCGTTAGACTCTCTCAATATCAAACTCCAAAAATTCTGAAAGTCTTCTCGTACTTAATATCTCTTCATCAGTCACTATTATCGAATCTAGGAAATTGATATTAACATTGTTGGCCGGAACCCACCTAAATAGCTCCTATAGAACTTTGTTGCGTCTTGCAATATTTTTTTCTTTTTCATTTTTTTTATTTCGTTTGTAATTTTTGATGTATGAGTGTTTCTAATTATTAGGGCCATTTAGTATTCCAAAATTCGCAAATTATCCTGATACATGATATCCTTTTTTCAGTCACTAACTTGATCAGCACCGACCTAGGAATCGCTCATAAAAATATTTCTGCCTTTCTGTACCTTGATGGTAGTTGAAACCAAAAATGTTATCTTTTGATAAATATTTTCGAAATAAAACTTGTAAAATTGTGTGCTCATTATTTTTAAAATATTTTCTCCTTCTTACAAGACCACATTTTAGTCCGCTTGCGTTCTCTCTCGCACACACGGAGCGTTATAGAGACAACAATGTATTCTGTCGTTGTGCGAGACTTCAAACCTACAGTAAATCTTCAAAAAAATTATTGTATATAGAAAACTGAAAAAATGATTTTATTACAGATGGTCGGCACCGACCTAGAAACCGCCCATAACATCTCATCTACTTTCTAGTGCTTTTTAACAGTAGTTGACGCAAATTATGGGTCCTTAAGACTACATTTTAGTTCATTTGCGTTCGCTTTTGCACACACAGCGCGTTAGAGAAACAACAATGTTTTTGGTTATTGTGCGAGACTCCAAATCTATAGTGAATGTTAAAAAAAATTGTATATAGATAATTGAATGGTCTGCACCGACTTAGAAACCACCCATAGCTTCTCATCTATTTTTTTGTAATTGAAGCAAATAATATTCAGTCTTAAGACTACATTTTAGTCCATTTGCGTCCTCTGTCGCACGCACGGGGCGTAATTGGGACAACAATGTATTCTGTCGTTGTACGAGAGTCCAAAACTACTGTGAATTTTCAATTCTTTTTTACTGTATATGAAAAATATGAATTATTGCTTGGAGCTAATATGTTTTAATGTTTGCGAGGGCTTAAAAAAATGTAGAAAAAAATTGATAATAAATTTTACGGCAAATCGATCGACATAAAATTCATTTCAAATCCAAAACTGATGTTTCTAGATTGTAAAATGTAGAAATAATCGAGAAATTTGATCCAGTTTTGGAGCCAACAGCAAAATCGTTGTCGTGCTCCCCCTGTGAGTGCGACAAAGAACGCAATGATGCCCAAATTGCATCATTGATAGAGATTTTTTAAATAGAATTTGTTAAGTTAGTGATCATCGTTTTTGAAACATTTTTTCTTGTTTGCGTTACTGTCAACATTCTTAAAGTAGCGTTTGATTAATAATTTTCGTCAAAATCAGTTTCTTCCGAAGTAAAATTATTTTGGTTCTAAATTGTTTTTTTATTGCAACTTGGCGCAATATTTTATTTAAACTTTTCTAGAATAACACAAACTGTAATGGTTAACATTATTAACCATTTTAGATTTCATTAACACCAATTTGCACATCGCACAAATGTGTACAATTATAACTTTCACGTGAAGTTATGCAACTTTCAATAATATTATTACAGTTCTAATTATATAAATTTGATTTGTAAAAATTTTTGTATTTACCTATTACCTTAGTTTTGTTGCACAAAAATTCATAACACAGAGCGAATTTTTTGCACGTAACAATATTGTGCAAAAAATCGAATTTCGTTCCTTACAAGTTTCCCACACGATTTTGAATGAATCGGTTTCAAGTGGCCGACCTGACTAGTTGGGCGGTTACTATAAACGATTTTTGTGCTATTTTTGTTTAAATCGAAATTCAAAGAGTAACAACGCAATTGATGGCAAGTTAACGTGTCATCAATATGCTTTCAACAATTTTAATAGTTGCATCAAAGGTCTTTAATAATGATTGACAAACCCATTAACGCAATCATTTGCAATAATTTTACAAAGTTGCAAAAGCCGGTTTCGATTTTTTTTTATTTCAGATAATCGAGGAAATTTTAGCGACAATCCCAACTTTATTAGCAACAATAATAAAGTTATATTGCAGATAATTGCAGGTTTGACTTTTTTCAACAAAAGTGAGAGAGGAAATAGAAACAATTAAATCCAACAAAAAAAACGAGTCTAAAGATAAATTTTGTGGCGGTTCGAAATAATTATCGATAAAAAAAATCTACGCTTGTGTCATGGTGTTCATTAAAGAATCAATTATAAGAACATTACAAATTCTGATTTATACTGTAATCATAGAAAACAATAAACTCGTTTTGATTAGTATTAATGATTGATAGGCAAACTGCGTAGGAAAAATTGTGGGAAACGCAAAAAAAAATATTCCAACAACTTACTTTGTATGTACGTTAGACTAGAGAAAAATTAAGATAAAAAGTGTTTAACGTAATTATAATTACGTTGTTATTGTTGTTATTACGACCTTAACAGCACTTTGAGGTAGTCCAATGACACAACGTGAAATATTCGTGAACTCGACATCTCTGGGTCATTGCTAACGTTGGATAACAATAAGAAAGGGAAAAAAACAATTGATGGTTAATGTTTTAACTTTTGACAGGAATTCAAGTTCGGTAAACAATCTTATGGAATGTTTTCTAAATATAGACGAGGGTGTTCTTGTGACCTCTTTCGACTAAATTTGTGAAATTATTATTTAATTACCATGTTGAAATATCAAAATTTTACACCTACGAAATTAGAGAAAATATCGAGTCAACTGTTTCAGCAATTTTACGTAATTTGTTTGGTTTTTGTCGATAGTATAGTTAATATTTACATTTGATTCCAAAATTTTGATAAATTACAGTAAATTTGTTTTACGATTGTGTGTCGAAAAGTCATTACTGTTTGTTAAGATTGATTGTGTTGTAATGTTATTGTTGTTCTTCTTCCTTCTGTCAGATGTCAGAAATAATAAAAAAGTATGATCGCCTATTTAATTTTCATTTTTTCAGACTCTTTATAAGATTCGATCACGCAAAATCACATATTGAAAAGACTGTTCACAAAAAAAAAAACTTTTTATTATTTTTTTAGTTGTTAGTAGCTGTCAGAAATAGAGAAAATTTATCGAGTATTCTCTTTTGATAAGAATACAGTAAAGTAAGAGGACATTTTCAGAAAGTAACTCTTTGCAAAAAATTAAAAAAATTAATATTCAGTGTTTGGCGGTTATCAGATGTCAAAAATATAACAAATATTTTGAGAAGACTATTTGCAAAAAACAGATTCTTTTATTTTCAAAATATAAAAAATATAATTGGCTTTCCAAAATTATTATTTTTGACTCAGTAATAAGAGAGCGCCAAGAAAAATCACATTTTAAAGTAAAGAGAGTAAAGATGGCCTTTTTAAAACGTAACTGTTTGCAAAAAAATTGTAAAAAATCCAATGTTTTGTATTTGGCATTTACCAGGAGTCAAAAATATAAAAAGGATGATTAACTCTAAAAAAAATTCAACTACTGATCTTATAATAAGGGCACAGTCAAGCAAAATGCTATTTTGAAAAAGAAAAAAAATTATACATAGGTAATATTCTGTATGTTTGGCAGTAGGCAGATGTCAGAAATAATAAACAAGGATGATCGCCATTTTAATTATTTATTTTGGACTCCTTATAAGATTTGATCACGCAAAATCACATAACGAAAAGAGTATTCACGAAAAGAAAACTTTTCATTATTTTTTTTTATTTGTTAATAGCTGTCAGAAAAGAAAAAAATTATCAAGCCGTTAAAATTAAACTTTCTTTTGATAAGAGTACAGTAAAGTAAGAGGACATTTTAAAAAAGTAACTGTTTGCAAAAAGTTTAAAAAATTAATATTTACTGTTTGGCAGTTATCAGATGTCAAAAATATAACAAATATTTTGAGAAGACTATTTGCAAAAAACAGATTTTTTTATTTTCAAAATATAAAAAATATAATTGGCTTTCCAAAATTATTATTTTTGACTCAGTAATAAGAGAGCGCCAAGAAAAATCACATTTTAAAGTAAAGAGAGTGAAGATGGCCTTTTTAAAACGTAACTGTTTGCAAAAAAATTGTAAAACATCCAAAGTTTTCTATTTGGCATTTACCAGGAGTCAAAAATATAAAAAGGATGATTAACTCTAAATAAAAATCAACTTCTGATTCTATAATAAGGGCACAGTCAATCAAAATGCTATTTTGAAAAAGAAATAAAAACTATACAAAGAAAACATTCCTTCGGTTTGGCAGTAGTCAGATGTCAAAAATAATAAACAAGGATGATCGCCTTCTTAATTTATTTTTTTTGGACTCCTTATAAGATTCGATCAGGCAAAATCCCAAATTGAAAAGAGTATTCGCAAAAAAAAAATTCATTATTTCTTGTGTAGTTGTTTGTAGCTTTCAGAAAAGGAAAAAATTATCGAGCCTTCAAAATTAAACTTTCTTTTGATCAGAGCACAGTAAAGTAAGAGAATATTTGAAAAAATGACAGATTGCCAAAAATTTAAAAAAATTTAATATTCACTGTTTGGCAGTTGCCAGATGTTAAAATATAAAAAATCTTTTGAAGAGACTATTTACAAAAGAAAAAAGGATTTTTTTTTTAAATATAACAAATATTATTGGCTTTCCAAACTTATTGTTTTTGATTCAGTAATAACAGTAGCGATAAGAAAAGTCACATTTTGAAGTAAAGAGAGTGAAGATGACATTCTAAAAACGTAACTGTTTACAAAAAAATTGTAAAAAATTCAATGTTCTCTATTTGGCATTTACCAGGAGTCAAAAATATAAAAAGGATGATTAACTCTAAAAAAATTCAACTCCTGATTCTATGATAAGGGCACAGTCAAGCAAAATGCTAATTAGAAAAAGAAAAAAAACTATACAAAGAAAACATTCCTTCGGTTTGGCAGTAGTTAGATGTCAAAAATAATAAACAAGGATGATCGCCTTCTTAATTTATTTTTTTTTGGACTATTTATAAGATTCGATCAGTCAAAATCCCAAATTGAAAAGAGTATTCGCAAAAAAAAAATTCATTATTTCTTGTGTAGTTGTTTGTAGCTTTCAGAAAAGGAAAAAATTATCGAGCCTTCAAAATTAAACTTTCTTTTGATCAGAGCACAGTAAAGTAAGAGAATATTTGAAAAAATGACAAATTGCCAAAAATTTAAAAAAATTTAATATTCACTGTTTGGCAGTTAGCAGATGTGAAAAATATAAAAAATATATTGAGGAGGCTATTTACAAAAGAAAAAAAGATTTTAATTGCAAAATATAAAAAATATAATTAGCTTTTCAATAAATTTTTTTTTGACGCAGTAATAACAGTAGCGCCAAGAAAAATCACATTTTGAAGTAAGAAGAGTAAAGATGATACTTCAAAAACAAAACTATTTGCAAAAAAAAATGTAAAATTCCAATGCTCTCTATTTGGCATTTACCAGGTGTCAAGAATATAAAAAGGATTATTAACTCTAAAAAAAAAATTCAACTTCTGATTCTATAATAAGGGCACAGTCAAGCAAAGTGCTATTTTGAAGAAGAAAATAAAAACTATACATGGAAAATATTCCTTGTGTTCGGCAGTAGGCAGATGTCAAAAATAAAAAAAGGATGATCGCCCTTTTAATTATTTTTTTGGACTTCTTATAAGAGTTGATCACGCAAAGTCACATAATGAAAAGAGTATTCATGAAAAGAAAACTTCATTATTTTTTGTTTATTTGTGAATGGCTGTCAGAAAAGAAAAAAAATTATCAAGCCTTTAAAATTAAACTTCATTTTGATAAGAGTACAGTAAAGTAAGAGGACATTTTAAAAAAGTAACTGTTTGCAAAAAATTAAAAAAAATATATTTACTATTTGGCAGTAGTTATCAGATGTCAAAAATATAACAAATATTTTGAGAAAACTATTTACAAAAGAAAAAAAGGTTTTTTTTTCAAAATATAAAAAAGATAATTGGCTCTCCAAAATGATTTTTTTGACACAGTAATAAGAGTAGCGTTCAAGAAAAATTACATTTTGAAGTAAAAAGAGTAAAGATGATATTTCAAAAATATAATAACTGTTTGCAAAAAAATTGTAAAAATTCCAATGCTTTCTATTTGGCATTCAGCAGGTGTTAAAAATATTAAAAATATACTTGGTTCTATAAAAAAATTAACTTCTGATTCTATGATAAGGGCATAGTCAAGCAAAATGTTATTTTGAAAAAGAAAAAAAACTATACAAAAAAACATTTTTTCAGTTTGGCAGTAGTCAGATGTCAGAAATGATAAACAAGGATAATCGCCTTTTTAATTTATTTTTTTTGGACTCCTTATAACATTCGATCAGGCAAAATCACATATTAAAGAGTATTCGTAAAAAAGATTTCACTATTTCTTGTGTAATTGTTTGTAGCTTTCAGAAAAGGAAAAAGTTATCGAGCCTTCAAAATTAAACTCTCTTTTGATCAGAGCACAATAAAGTAAGAGGATATTTTGAAAAAGTGACTGATTGCTAAGAATTTAATATTCACTGTTTGGCAATTACCAGATGTCAAAAGTATAAAAAATATTTTGAGGAGGCTTTTTACAAAAGAAAAAAGAATTTTTTTAAATATGAAATTATAATTGGTTTTCCAAAAAAATTTTTTTTTGATTTAGTAATAAGAGTAGCGCTAAGGAAAATCACATTTTGAAGTAAAGAGAGTTAAGATGACTTTACAAAAACGTAACTGTTTGCAAAAAAATTGTAAAAAATTCAATGTTCTCTGTTTGGCATTTACCAGGTGTTAAAAATATAAAAAGGATATTTGGCACTATAAAAAATTCAACTTCTGATTCTATAATAAGGGCACAGTCAAGCAAAATGCTGTTTTGAAGAAAAAAAACTTGACTCAGTAATAAGAGCAACGTCAAGAAAAATAAGGAAAAAAATTAGATTTTGAAGTAAAGAAACTATTTGAGAAACATATTTCTTAGAATGTTCTGTTTGGCACTAACTACCTGTCCGAAATAATTAAAAAGTATATTCATCACATTTTAAAAATCTAATCACAAAAAAACTTTTCAATATTTTCTGTTTCCTAGTTATCAGCCGTCAGAGGTGTAAAAAATTATCAAGTCTTCAAAATTAAACTTTCTTTAACTCATTGAAAATAGTACAGTCAAATAAGATAACATTTTGAAAAACTAACTGTTTTAAAAAAGATATTTAAAGATCCAATATTTTCTATTTGGCAGTTACCAGGTGTTAATTAAAAATATAAAAATGATAATTGACTCTATAATAAAGAAACAGTCAAGCAAAATGCTTTTTTAAAGAGACAAAAAAAAATAAAAGAAAAACGCTGTTTAAGAGAGCAGACAAGCAAAATCACATTCTGATGAAGAGGCTTTTTTATTTTCTGTTTAATTAGTTGCAAACTATCTGAAATATAAAAAATAATCGGTTGAAATGCTTTTTGGGCTTATTAATAAGAAGCCAGTCATTCAATGTCGCATTTCACAGCAACAAAATATTTATATCTATGTTGTCGTAATTTTGTTAGCAAAGCCCCTTCTGTTAAACAACTAACAAAAATCAAAAAAAAAGATTTTACAAATACCAACAACAATGATTCGACACGTTTTCGGCGTTCCCATCATGTTAACGTGCAAATTTCCTAAAGTATCTAATTACAAGCACCGATTATTTAACTGGCAAACAACAAGTTCAGAATTGAACACAGCAACACGGAACCTCGTTACTTATCATTAAAAATAATTAATGGAAATTTTGGGATTTTTTGCTAAATCCGAAAATAACCCGAAGCGCTCAAAAAAAATTTCGTTGTTTAAACCAGCGATTCACTTCGTTTCTGGTAAACTAACCAAATCAATTTCTTAAAATCCATGCGGATCTCAACAACGACCTCAAAATTGTCGAGTCATCAGAGATCACAGCAATTGTATTAGCGAGTCAACCAGTCAGTCACACATACGCGTCGAAGGTGACAATTTCGATAAGAGACATCAACGGGAGGTTAAGCACGAAACTGTTAATAAGAGTAGCAACAAAAAAAAATTATGTTGTCCTGAATTTTTCCTCAATCAAACTATTTATTAGTGTTAGATCAGTAGGCGAGACAAACAAGTTGTTTTTGAGATTAATCGTAAAATTGGGCCAAACCGGCGCGGGACTTTCCAGAAGCGATATTCACAAAAATTTCCATAAGACTGTGCCAAAAACAAGTTACCGCAATATTTCGACTATTACTTTCTATTTCGGCGTTACCAACTGGAGCTTCAAAAAGCCAAATTATCGCAATATTTTTTTGAAAATTCAATCAACGGAAGGAATTTTGTTGCAGTTTTTACTTTTTTCAACCTTCATTCGGTTGATTAAATGAATTTTTGACTTTTTTAGTGTCACGATGATAATTTCGAGACGCAATTAATCGAAAGATAAAAATAAAATTGTTGAGTTGCGTGAACCAGTTTTGTGACGTCAAACTTTATCCATCCTCTTCCATACAGGTCGTGGATTTTTTTTGTTCTTGTCTCATTTTAAAATAAACAAATTGCTGGTGGGTACTCAAAATTAACTGACACTTATGACGTAAATCAAGTGAAAAATCGAATTGTGCTTGGGCTGAATCAAAATAAATCACGATATCGTTCAAGGTCCAAACGACCTCAACAAGTCGAGGCCGTCGCCCCAGGGGCAATTTTTTTCTTCAACAAAATTAAAAAAATTAAAATCCTTTCGGGATAGAGGGAGGATTTGTTTATCGACAAAACTAGTTTGTCACTAAAAAATTTCGACATTGTTTAATTGAAATTATTGAAATTTGAAAAATTGTTGTTGTCATTTTTCAGTGTGATTACGTAAATTTCAGCAATTACAAATTTTATTTATCTATTATTTGTGTCTGTAAAAATGTTCATCATTAATTATCCAATCAAATTATCCCGCTTCGAAGAAAATATCGAAACGAAACACGTGTCGAACTGAAGAAATCGCGAAATCGAGGGTGCGGTCTTTACCAACAATTCCGACCTTTCAGACCGACTGAAAAAACGCCTCAAAATTTGACGACGTCATTTATTTTGAATTTCAATTGATCATCGTAATTGAAAAATCATGTCAATTTCTTTCAGCTATTTCAAATTAATCGGAATTAATTAGCAAACGACCACTGATAATAGTCGAGACTTATTACTAATGACACTGCGTTTTCTGCAACTTTTTTCTATTTTTTACAAGCCTCAATTATTACGTATTTGAAAAACAATTATCTTAGTTGTATTTTTCTATTCTAAGTACGTTATTGCCAGTTCTTCCATTAACCGTCTGCTGTTTGATTAATCTTCTTCGCGATGCCAGCTTTGAAAGTATTGTAACTTTAAGTATTATAAACGGGTTTTTTAATTCAATGACGTCAATGGTTTTGGTTTTTTGGACCGCGCAGTCAATCAAAGCCGTTGAGGAAAAGAACGCAGAAGATTTTTTTCGACTTAAATCGACACATTTTTACTTGCAATAACAACAAAAAAACGTTGATGGGTTGATGCAGACGTCCTATTCGAAAAATTAGTGGAAAGTTACGAAGAACTGAAAAAGTTGTAACAAAAAAATTTGCACATTTGGAATTTTTTTATTTCAATATCTAAACAGAGAGCGACAGTGACGTAGCGATTGACGCGTCACGGTTTAGTCTGAAAAAAAATACGGTTGCTCCCCTTCGGAAGACAATAGAAAACCGTCGAGTCTGCCTAAGAAAGTTTCTCCCTTAAATTTTTTGACATTGAAACCCCACGTGGTGGAAGAAGAAAGAAGTACAAGAAAAAGTTTTCAAAAGTTTTCAGTGTAATGAATTTGACTCTACCAGTAGAAAGATAAGTGACATATCAGAAGAATGGGAGAAGAATGTGAGAGTTAAAAACCGAAAAAGAAATACAGAAGGTGCTAGTTGAGGAAAATTATGTGATTAAAGTCACGAAAACTACTTGAAGACGTGAAACAAAATTGGTCTCCTTCTTGTCTAAGAAGAAGCGTTGAAGTGAAAATTTGCACTTGCAGAAATTTTTAAAGGGTCGACGTAAGAGGAATAAAAAACTTTGCCCAATAAGAAAATTAGAAATTCTGTAGTAGAAGAGAGAAGAGGAAAAAAAAGTATAGAGATTGTATGCTAAAAAATAATGGAAATATCAAAAAAAGCAGATCCAAAACCGTAGTAGAGAAGGAAGAACGAAGAAAAAAAACGAGCTCAAAATTTAAAGCGAATGGATAACAAGATTAAGGTTTGAATGAGTCCATAAAAGTAAAAAGAATTAGCAAATTGAGCGTCAAAAAAGAAACAAAAATATGAAAAGTACAACGAAAATAATAATTGTAACAAAAGGTCAATAACATTGAAAAAAGAAGAACAGAAGGGTTTTTAAATATTTATCTTAGTAAAAAACAATAAAAAAATATTTTGGAGACGAGAAAAGAGTAAAGGAAATTAAGGCATAACCCGGAGTATAAAAAAAATTAAAGAATTAAAAAAGAGGAGTGTAAGTAACAAGTTCTTTTGAGCAATGCGTATAGAGAAATGTAAAAAATATTTTCTAATTATGTAAAAGTTAGTAAAGACGCGATTCACCCATTATGCGACACTGCTTCTCACTCAACTTTAAGATTTATCCGCCATATAAAACGTTTCACTTTTCGTTACGCGTATTTTTATATTGAGCAACTTAAGCGAACCGTAACATAGAAACTTTTACTTCAGAAGGGTGCAAATATCTGAAACCCAATAAATGAAAGTTTTTCTAAATTTTTAAATTAAAACGATCGAAACAGTAGCGCCACTCATTGGGGGTTTTGGTAGTTATTAAAAGAGTCACCACAATATTTCATGATATAGAGGAGTACAAGATTCTTTCTAGCTATGTGAATAAATGTAAGGATAAAATATGTCTTAATTTTCGGATTAGTTTTACAGATAAAACGTTGCAGTTTTCGTTACGTGTACTTTTACACTAAACGATTCAAGCGATTGCTACATAAAAACTCTTACATCAAATGATGCAAATAATTGAAAGCAAGTAAGTAACATTTTTTGTAAATTTCCAAACTGAAACGACAAAATCAGTAGCGCCACTCACGGGGTGTTGGGGTAGAGTCGCCACAATCTTCCTATAAGCAGGGACGTATAAGATATTTTCTAGCTATGTTGAAAAGAATACCGTATCGCAAATCCCACTTGATTTTCAAATTGTTTCTGCATTTAAAGCGTTTCACTTTTCGTTACGCGTACTTTTACATTGAGCAATTTAAGTGAATTGCAACATAAAAACTCTTATTACAGAAGGATACAAATAATTGAAAGCGAGTAAAAGAAAGTTTTTCTCTAAATTTCTAAAGTAAAATGACGAAAACAGTAGCGCCACTCAATAGGGGTTAAAGTAATTTTTAGAAAAGTCGCTACAACGTTCCGTCTCGTAAGACAGAGGCATACAAAATATTTTCTACCTATATGAAAAGATTAAGGCTACAATATCGTACATGTCACTCAATTTTCAAATTGGTTCTGCATTTAAAGCGTTTCACTTTTTGTTACGCATCCTTTTGCATTAAGCAATTTAAGTGAATTGCAACATAAAAACTCTTATTACAGAAGGATACAAATAATTGAAAGCGAGTAAAAGAAAGTTTTTCTCTAAATTTCTAAAGTAAAATAACGAAAACAGTAGCGCCACTCAATAGGGGTTAAAGTAATTTTTAGAAAAGTCGCTACAACGTTCCGTCTCGTAAGACAGGAACATACAAAATATTTTCTACCTATGTGAAACGAGTAAGGCTACAATATCGTACATCCCACTCAATTTTCAAATTGGTTCTGCATTTAAAGCGTTTCACTTTTCGTTACGCATCCTTTTATATTAAGCAATTTAAGTGAATTGCAACATAAAAACTCTTACTACAGAAGGATACAAATAATTGAAAGCGAGTTAAAAAAAGTTTTTTTTCTTAATTTCTAAAGTAAAACGACGAAAACAGTAGCGCCACTCAATAGGGGTTAAAGTAATTTTTAGAAAAGTCGCCACAACGTTCCGTCTCGTAAGACAGGAACATACAAAATATTTTCTACCTATGTGAAAAGAGTAAGGCTACAATATCGTACATCCCACTCAATTTTCAAATTGGTTCTGCATTTAAAGCGTTTCACTTTTCGTTACGCATCCTTTTACATTAAGCAATTTAAGTGAATTGCAACATAAAAACTCTTACTACAGAAGGATACAAATAATTGAAAGCGAGTTAAAAAAAGTTTTTTTCTTAATTTCTAAAGTATAACGACGAAAACAGTAGCGCCACTCAATAGGGGTTAAAGTAATTTTTAGAAAAGTCGCCACAACGTTCCGTCTCGTAAGACAGGAACATACAAAATATTTTCTACCTATGTGAAAAGAGTAAGGCTACAATATCGTACATCTCACTCAATTTTCAAATTGGTTCTGCATTTAAAGCGTTTCACTTTTCGTTACGCGTACTTTTACATTAAGAAATTTAAGTGAATTGCAACATAAAAACTCTTACTACAGAAGGATACAAATAATTGAAAGCGAGTTAAAAAAAGTTTTTTTCTAAATTTCTAAAGTAAAACGACGAAAACAGTAGCGCCACTCAATAGGGGTTAAAGTAATTTTTAGAAAAGTCGCTACAACGTTCCGTCTCGTATGGCAGGAGCATACAAAATATTTTCTATCTATGTGAAAAGAATAAGGCTGCAATTTCGTACATCCCACTCAATTTTCAAATTGGTTCTGCATTTAAAGCGTTTCACTTTTCGTTACGCGTACTTTTACATTAAGCAATTTAAGTGAATTGCAACATAAAAACTCTTACTACAGAAGGATACAAATAATTGAAAGCGAGATAAAAAAAGTTTTTTTCTAAATTTCTAAAGTAAAACGACGAAAACAGTAGCGCCACTCAATAGGGGTTAAAGTAATTTTTAGAAAAGTCGCCACAAAGTTCCGTCTCGTAAGACAGGAGCATAGAAAATATTTTCTATCTATGTGAAAAGAGTAAGGCTACAATATCGTACATCCCACTCGATTTTCAAATTAGTTCTGCATCTAAAACGTTTCACTTTTCGTTACGCGTACTTTTACATTAAACAATTCAAGTGATCTGCAACATCTTACATCAAAGGGATGCGAATAATTGAAAGCAAGTGAGTAAAATTTTTTGTAAATTTCTAAACTGAAACGACAAAATCAGTAGCGCCACTCACTGGGTGTTGGGGTAGTTATTAGAAGAGTCGCCACAATGTTCCAGTAAGATAGAGGCGTACAAGATGTATTCCAGCCATGTGGAAAGAGTAAGGCGACAATATCGTACATCCCACTCGATTTTCAAATTGGTTTTGCATCTAAAACGTTTCACTTTTTGTTACGCGTACTTTTACATTAAGCAATTTGAGTGATTTGCGACATAGAAACGTTTACTACAGAGGGATGCAAATAATTGAAACCGAGTAAATTAAAGTTTTTTCTAAATTTTTAAGTTAGAACGCCGGGAACAGTAGCGCCACTCAATGGGGTTATAATTAGGGGCGTGCAAGATATTTTTAATTATCTAAAGATCTTCTTTGATTTATCCTGCAGGTAACACGTTTCAGTTTTCGTTACGTATACTTTTACATTGATCAATTTAAGCGATTTCAGTTTGCCCCAACATAAGAATTTGTAGTTAGGGAAAATGCAGAAAATAATTTTCTAAAAAATTGAAAAGTTAAAAAAACAGAAATTCGCACTAAATTAAAATTAAAAAAAATTGACACCGCTCGTGTTTCTTAACAAAAATGTATAAAAATGTGTGAAGGTTTTTTAAGAGAAAAAAAGAGATCTTCAACTGCATTAATTTTTTAATGTTTGAACTAGTTTAATGGTCGCGATGTTAACGTAGAGGTCAACAGTAAACTAAGGCCGAAAGACAACAACGTGTTCTGCGTTTTAATTAGCATTGCTTAGATAAATTGCAAGTTTTTTAATTGATCTGAATAAAAAACATTAATTTACCAGTTAAAAACAAGTTCTATACACTTTTCATTTAAAACTAACCAACAAATTTAAATTTAAAAAAATTCAACTTTCTTAATCCAGCAACAAAAAGAAAATTTCTGGTTAATTTCCAAAATTTATCGAAACTTTTTTCTCTTAAAAACAATTTCTGTCTCGATTTCGTGACGCACGTCTTTCTTTTACATCTTTTTGCTTCGTCCTCTTGGCAATCTACAATTATCCCCCGAAAACCAGTCACGGTAAACAATTCGATAAGTAGCTTCTTCTTTTTTATTGAAACTTTGAAAAAATCGTAATGGCGTTGCTATGATTAATTAAAATTTGCCGCCAATAGAAAACTACAATTAGAGCTTTAATTATATGATAATTAGTTATATGTGTCAAATGTTGTTTTCGCTATTGGGATAATTGAACGGGTTTTTATGGCGTACTGCAGTCGCATAATTATTCTAGAAACCCTTTCGGAGTTTCGATATTATCGATTGGTAAAAGTGTTACACGCGTAAGCGATTGGACTCAAATCCGGACGACGTGGTGGAAACGGAACCGGCCGAAATAGCAAGGTTCCGGCGAGAGGCTCGAGGTTCAAGTTCACTCGTTATTAACTATTTTTAGACACGACAAAAAACAAATTGGGGGTTTAACAATATTTTAATAACAAACTTTTTTATATTTGTTTTGAGTAATTCTTGAGATTTTGTTAAGAGAACAGTAACCTTGTCTTCCTTTTTGTTTTACTTTCTATTTTGCCCTCGACCTTTGTTTTGTTTTAACAATTCTTCGATTTTTTAATTTTACTTTTTATATCTTTGTTTCGAATTTTTTTGCTACCAATATCGTTTAAATAACGTTTTTCGTAAGTAATTTTGATTTTAGCAGGAACACCCCAAAAGTGGTAACCGGTTCCCGATTTGTTTGGTGTAGGGTCAAAATTTCGTTTGAATTAAAATTGAAGTTTTGATTAATTGGTCGAACCTTCACACTGTTGCAATGTTTTCGAGCGAAGCATTGAAATTTCCTTTTAAAGCTAAGGCCGTGATCAATTCTCTTCGTTCAGCTGGATTGAGTGAGGTTACCTTTAATCATTAACAATAACGCCTAAGGTGCAGATTTCTTAAGAAAATTCGATAAATAAATTCGATAAATCAAAAACTGGTTTTTCGCAACAACTCCCTTGTTTATGGCCTTAAAAATTCATTAACGTTTCAAAAAAATCAATTAACTCAACCGGATGTTAGACTTCACTTAAATTTCTTCCGCTCAAATTCCGGCAAACACTTGTGGGTCATTGAGGTAGTCGAATGTTACAAACTTGACCTTTCTTAGGTTGAGAAAAATTTTTTTACGCAATAGCATTTCTATCATTTTCTTGTTTATAAAACAGCCTCGACTCGATGCGAGTTAACATTGATAATATTTTTAAACGGTGACACCCTCCTCGACGAGTTAAGATGGGAAAAGAAAAAACCGGTTGGATCAAGTTTTGGTTCTAGCAAATTCGAATTTAGTGAAAATTTTGGTATTTTTTGATGCTGACGTCATTTTATTGCTTTATCAATGAAATAATTTTTGCAAAAACTCCATGAACCGGCCATGGAATACGTTTTTAAGGCCAATCGATTGGGTTTTTCAGTATACATTTCTTGTTATACTCGTGTAGAATGCTAATTTATGGCAAAATTGCGGAAGATGAATTGAACAAGATGTTTGGTGATAATTAGCAAAGCAAATACGGTAAAAAATCCTGTTAAGGATGCAACACGATTAAGTTGACAAACCTAGAAATTAACGTAAACTAGAAGGAGAGATAGAAATATAAAGAAATTTCAACTAAAACAAGAAACTCGTTTGGACTCTTTTGCACTACAGTTCGTCCAAATTTTAAATTTACAATTTTTTCTCGAGAGCCTTTTGCTATATTTCTTCCATTCTTGTTTTCTATTTTTATTCTAGTCCTTGTAAGGTTACTATTTTCATTGCTTCGTTTGTTATGCTTAATTTCTTTTTCAATGCACTTTCAACGCTATTTGTGACATTATTTAATTTGGTCAGACACATTTCTTCTCTCAACATCAAAACTTCTTCCATTTCAACTAAACCTATCTCAAGATTTTTCTTTAAATTTTACTACCATTTCTTCTTCAAGTGCCATCTCCTTTACCAAGGGTAGACGAGCTCTCTATACGTTTCTGTAATATGTTCAATTTTTTAATAGTTTGTGCACCTACAGTTATAGGTCAGATCCGAATTGCCAAAAACTTAGAAAAGAAGATTTTCTGAATAGGGTAGCACTTAGTGGTTTGCAATTGTCGTCCAAAGGGAAGCGACTGACAAAATCTTTTTTTTTATTCAGTCTTTAATGTTTCTTACCCATGATTTGGCTTTTCTCTATTCATGCCATCCATTAGTACCTCTCTCGTGGTTTTAGAAATTTTATCATTTTGCTTCCTGTTGCTTTTATTTATATCATCGTATTCCAAAGCCGCTTCGTCCTCATTTTTTTTCCTAATGTCTAATCTTCTTCATTGTTTCCACTTTTTATGTAAATCTTCCTTCTTATATCTTTATCTTTCATTGTTTTGATTTTTTTCTTTTCTTTCCTTTTAGATAATTCTACTGTCTCTTTCTTTTCTTTTTCTTTAATCCTAAATCTTCCTTAACTTTATTTTATTTTTTTCTTCATTAAAACCTCTCTCTTGTTCTTAAAAACTTTTTCCCAGTTTGTCTCCTGCTGCTTCTATTCACATCGTTGGTTTCATAGCGGCTTCCTCTTCCTTTTTGCTAATCTTTAATCCTCTTCATTGTTTCCATTTTTTACGTAATTTCTCTTTCTCTTTCTTCCTTTTGACTGTTTTATTTTCCTCCCCATTGGATAATTCTAGTCTACTGTCTCTTTCTCTTGCTTCTCTTTAGCCTATAATTTTTCTTATCTTTTCTCCATTTTTTTTTCGTTAAAACCTCTCCCTTAGTCTTAGATTTTTTTCTCAGATTGTCTCCTGATTTTTTGCTAATCTTTAATATTTGTCATTGTTTCAATTTCTTGCGTAAACCTTTCTTCTAATATCTTTATCTTTCTTCCATTTGACTTTTTTCCTTCCTTCCCCTATGGATAATTCTAGTCTAGTGTCTTTTTCTTTTATTTTTTTTTAATTCTCAATTATTCTTACCTTTTCTCCAATTTTTCCTTCGTTAAAACTTCTCCTTTGGTTTTAAATTTTTTTTTTCGTTTGTCTCCTGCTGCTTCTATTCATATCGTCGTATTTTGTAGCTACTTCCTCTTAATTTTTTTGCTGATGTTTAATCTTCTTTATTGGTTCCACTTTTTACGTAAATCTTCCTTTTTATATCTTTATCTTTCTTCCTTTTAACTTTTTTCTTTTTTTCCTTTTGGATCGTTCTAGTCTACTGTTTTTTTTTCTTTCTTTTCCTTAATCCTAATTTTTCTTACCTTTCCCCCATTTTTTCCTACGTTGGAACCTCTCTCTTGGTTCTAAATTTTTTTCTTTATTTGTCTCCTGCTGCTTCTATTCATATCGTCGGTTTCATAGCTGTTTCTCCTTCTTTTTTGCTAATTCTTAGCCTTCTTCTCTGTTTACACTTTTTACATAAACCATCTTTTTCATCTCCTTATCATTCTTTCTTTTGGCTTTTATCCTTACTTCTCCTTTGGATAATTTTAGTCTCCTGTCTCTCTTTTTTTCTTTAATCCTCGATTTTTCTTATCTTTTCTCAATTGCTTCCTTCCTTAAAATCTTTCTCTTGGTCTTAATTTTTTTTTCTCCATTTGTCTTCTGCTGCTTCTATTCATATCGTCGATTTCACAACTGCTTCTCCTTCTTTTTTGCTAATTTTTAGCCTTCTTTGTTTCCACTTTTTACGTAAATCTTTTTTCTTATATCCTTATCATTCTTTCTTTTGACTTTCATCCTTTCTTTCTCTTTGGATAATTTTAGTCTCCTGTCTCTTTCTCTTCTTTTTCTTTAATCCTCAATTTTTCTTACCTTTTCTCAATTGTATTCTTCCTTAAAACCTCTCTCTTGGTCTTAATTTTTTTTTTCATTTTGTCTCTGCTGCTTCTATTCATATCGGCGATTTCACAGCTGCTTCTCCTTCTTTTTTGCTAATTTTTAGCCTTTTTTGTTTCCACTTTTTACGTAAATCTTCTTTCTTAAATCCTTATCATTCTTTCTTTTGACTTTTATCCTTTCTTCCCCTTTGGATAATTCTAGTCTTCTGTCTCTTTCTCTTCTTTTTCTTTAATCCTCAATTTTTCTTACCTTTTCTCAATTGTTTCTTTCCTTAAACCTCTCTCTTGGTCTTAATTTTTTTTTCTCATTTTGTCTCCTGCTGCTTCTATTCATATCGTCGATTTCACACCTGCATCTCCTTCTTTTTTGCTAATTTTTAGCCTTTTTTGTTTCCACTTTTTACGTAAATCTTCTTTCTTATATCCTTATCATTCTTTCTTTTGACTTTTATCCTTTCTTCCCCTTTGGATAATTTTAGTCTCCTGTCTCTTTTTCTTCTTTTTCTTTAATCCTCAATTTTTCTTACCTTTTCTCAATTGTTTCCTTTGTTAAAACCTCTCTCTCTTGGTTTTAAATTTCTTTTCTCATTTTGTCTCCTGCTGCTTCTATTCATATCGTCGATTTCATAATTGCTTCCCCCTCCTCTTTTGCTAATCTTTAATGTTCTTCATTGTTTCCACTTTTTACGAAAATATTCCTTTTTATGTGTTTATCTTTTTCCGTTTGACTTTTCTCTTTCTTCCCCTTTGGATAACTCTAACCTACTGTCTCCTACTCTTCTTATTCTTTAATCTTCAATTTGTCTTACCTTTTCTCCATTTTTTTCTTTGTTAAAACTTCTCTCTTGGTCTTAAATTTTTTCTTTAGTTTGTATCCTGCTCCTTCTTTTTATTTCGTTGATTTCATAGCTGCTTCCTCCTTCTCTTTGCTAATATTTAATCATCTTCATTGTTTCCACTTTTTACGTAAATCTTCCTCCTTGCTTCTTCATCTTTTGTCATCTTAACCGCCTTTTCTTGACTTTTCCTTTAGACAATTCTGCTCTACTATCTCTCTCAATTGCTTTCCTTTGATCTTCAATTTTTCTTATCCGTGTTTTCCTCCATTATTTTATCTCATTAAATCCTCTCTCTTGCTCTAATAAATTTAGCAGGTTGTCTCCTGCTGTTTCTATTCATATCGTTGTTTTCTATAATTGCTTCTCTTAATTTTTTTGTTTTTTAAAATTAAAAAAAATGAATTTTCTACCCGTTTAATTAGATTTTGCTCAACTTTGGTTTTGGTCTGTCACTTTTTCTCTACATTATCGATACGTTTTCTAAACGTCAAAAAAAGTTATTATCTACCATTCTCTCTTCTTTTTTCCTCGATTTTCCCCTAACTTTTTGATTTTCCATTAATTTTAAGACACAAAAACGTTCCGTAATTGAGGATCGTCTCAATACTCGTCATCGATTTCACTTGTTTAAATTTTCTCAACCAATCACCATTAAGATCAGTTCAAAATTTCAACCAATACAAAATATTTCGCTTTATTGCCACATATTTCTTCATTGTCCTCAAAAAATCTTCTGCAACATTACCCAACAGCAAAATCACATTAAAACAAAACGTTACATCTGTTTATCGAAATTCACAGAGTAACCATAAATTATGACGATCGATGTACACCCATGGAGAAACAATTGAGCATCATCACATTTAAATGTCAAAATCGACGCACCAATCTACACCAAAATTAGTAAAATTACCACCGAAATTTCAAAACAAAAACAAACAAACGTATCGATCGAGTCGAAATGAACAACGCCTTCTAGACGTGTTATTTGGTTAATTAAGGGTGGACTTCTTGCCATTGACGCAAGTAAAATTCCAAGAACCGCATCGTTATGTTGTAAAATAAAAAGAAAAACAAAAACGAAATGAAGAAGAATCGAAATTGCTATTGCCGACTGCGTCGGTATAGCGATGCACATGTTACCGGTTGATGGTGGGATAGTCCAAGTCGGCTCGCCATTGGCTAGTGAAAGTACGCTGTAATTACTTAGTCGCCAGTTAAGTAACTCGGATATATATACAAAGTTAACCGCGAATTTTGCCACAATCGATCACAGATAGAGCGTCCAGTACACGTGTGAATGACCGTACAAAAAATTTTTTTCGCAAAATCAAGACAGTCGTGTTTTTGTGAACACGGCCTGCCGCGATAAGTAGTTCGTTTTATAAAAAGAAATCCTACTATAGGTTTGTTTACGTTTTTGGTTTATTGGTGGTGAATTGAAAGTTTCTACTGCAACGAGGGTGTTTTTTTTTTTGTCATCATGAAAGACGTTGTGTCAGTGTTCAATCGTGTGCTGAGATGGAACTATTCGGCTGTCAACACCAGTCCAAGAGATACTTTCGAGTGTCCTCAAACCCCAACACAAACGGCAATCAAGGCTCTTAGTGGCAAATATAGAAGTAAGTTGATGATGTTTTCGAGAACCTTCCGCGAAACCGAAGCTAGTTTTTACTGTAAGCAGAAATCCAGTTTTTAGCAAAAAAAAATTTTTTCCAATTTCGGTCCAAATGGGATGGGCCCAAAACCGCTTTTCGTCCAAAATTTGCTTTTCTATGACACCAAGTGTTTGAACAAAAATTTTTAGCACAATCAGAAATTCAGTTTGCAACAATGAAAACTATTTTTTATTTGGTTTCGGTCTATATGATGCGGGTCGAGAAATTTTCGAACCAAAATTTATTTTTTTTCTAAAATATTAAATTGAAATTAATTTTTTTTCTAAAATATTAAATTGAAATTTAATTTTTACCGCATTCAAAAACAAATCTTCTATCAAATTTAGTTTTCTTGTCAAAAGGGCGGGTCGAAAAATTTCTCGACCCAAAACTTGTTTTTTTTTCTAAGATATGAAATTGAAATTTAGTTTTTGCTGCACTTAAAAACACAGTTAATACATAAAAACAATTTTTACTCGGTTTTTGGTTCAAATGGGCGGGTCGAAAAAATTTTCGATTCAAAACTTCGATGTGTTTGTAAGATATGAAATTAAAATTTAGTTCCTATTGTATTCTGAATAACAATTTTTACCTAAAAAATAGTTTTTTATTAGAATTTCGCCCTATATGGGTGGGTCGAAAAAAATTTCGATCCAAAATTCACACCATTTGTAAGATATTATACTAAAATCTAGTTTGCACTGTATTAAGAATCACAGTTTATACTTAAAAAAAAAGTTTCATATTCAGTTTTCGGTCCAAATGTTGCAGGCCGAAAAATTTTCCCAAAAAAATTAAAAAATTCTATAAGAAAATTTAGTTTTAACCGTAATCAGAGACACAGTAGTTGCTTAAAAAAGTAGTTTTGGATTTTGATTTTGGCTCAAATGAATGGGTCAAAAAAATTTCGACCCAAAACTTAAATTTTTGGTACGATATTAAATAAAAATTTATTTTTTACCGCAATCAGAAACAAAGTTTTTACTTAAAAACGTAGTTTTTTCTTCGGATTTCGGTCCAAATCAACGGATCGAAAAAAAATCGACCCAAAGGTTAGATTTTTTGTAGAATATTAAATTAAAATCAAGTTTTTACTATAATCAGAAACAAGATTTTTAGCTAAAAAGTACGTTTTCTTTCGGTTTTCGGTCCAAATGTTGCGGGTCGAAAAGTTTTCTTCAAAAAATTTAAGTATTTTATAAGAAAATTTAGTTATTATTGTAATCAGAAACACAGTAGTTGCTTAAAAAAGTAGTTTTCGATTTTTATTTTCGCTCAAATGGATGGGTCGAAAAAATTTCGACCCAAGACTTAAATTTTTGGTACAATATTAAATAAAAATTTATTTTTTACCGCAATCAGAAACAAAGTTTTTACTTAAAAACGTAGTTTTTTCTTCGGATTTCGGTCCAAATCAACGGATCGAGAAAAAATCGACCCAAAGCTTAGATTTTTTGTATAACATTAAATTAAAATCAAGTTTTTACTATAATCAGAAACAAGATTTTTAGCTAAAAAGTACGTTTTTTTCGGTTTTCGGTCCAAATGTTGCGGGTCGAAAAGTTTTCTTCAATAAATTTAAGTATTTTATAAGAAAATTTAGTTATTATTGTAATCAGAAACACAGTAGTTGCTTAAAAAAGTAGTTTTCGATTTTGATTTTGGCCCAAATGAATGGGTCAAAAAAATTTCGACCCAAAACTTAAATTTTTGGTACGATATTAAATAAAAATTTATTTTTTACCGCAATCAGAAACAAAGTTTTTACTTAAAAACGTAGTTTTTTCTTCGGATTTCGGTCCAAATCAACGGATCGAAAAAAAATCGACCCAAAGGTTAGATTTTTTGTAGAACATTAAAGTAAAATCAAGTTTTTATTATAATCAGAAACAAGACTTTCAACTAAAAAGTACGTTTTTTTCGGTTTTCGGTCCAAATGTTGCGGGTCGAAAATTTTTCTTCAAAAAATTTAAGTATTTTATAAAAAAATTTAGTTATTATTGTAATCAGAAACACTATAGTTGCTTGAAAAAGTAGTTTTCGATTTTGATTTTGGCCCAAATGGATAAATCGAAAAAATTTCGACCCAAAACTTAAATTTTTGGTACGATATTAAATAAAAGTTTATTTCCTACCGCAATCAGAAACAAAGTTTTTACCTAAAAGCGTAGTTTTTTCTTCGGATTTCGGTCCAAATCAACGGATCGAAAAAAAATCGACCCAAAGGTTAGATTTTTTGTAGAACATTAAAGTAAAATCAAGTTTTTGCTGTAATCAGAAACAAGATTTTCAGCTAAAAAGTACGTTTTCTTTCGGTTTTCGGTCCAAATGTTGCGGGTCAAAAATGTTTCTTCAAAAAATTTAAGTATTTTATAAGAAAATTTAGATATAACCGTAATCAAAAACACAGTAGTTGCTTAAAAAAGTAGTTTTTGACTAGGTTTTTGGGCAAATGGACGGGTCGAAAAAATTTCGATAAATCTTTTGCAAGATATTAAATTAAAATTTAATTTTTACCGCAATCAGAAACAAAGTTTCACCTAAAAAGTAGTTTTTATTAATTTTCGGTCCAAATGGGCGGGTCGAAAAAAATTTCGATCCAAGCCAAAATTTTCCGTAAAAAATTAATTAAAATCTCATTTTTGTCGTAATCAGAAACGCAGTTTTTACAAAATATTTTTCCAATTGATTTTGGTCCAAATGACGTCGATCGAAAGATCATTCAACCAAAAAATTTGGTTTTTCCATAAGTCATTAAATTAAATTCTCATTTCTACCATAATCAGAAGTCTGGAGATAAACAAAAAAATAGTTCTCCGTTCGGATTTCGGTTGAAATTGTGAGGGTCGAAAAAAATTTACACATAACTTGGGTTTCCGCAAGAAATCAAGTTTTCGAATAAAAATCAAGTTTTTACCGCAATCAAATTCCAGTTTTTGTCGAGAATTTTTCTGTCTAAAGTCAAGTTTTTCGACCACTTTTTAGATCGAAGGGTGCGGGTCGAAAAATGGTCGTCGAAATTGCGCAAAACTTCCGGATAGCAGTGTAATTAAATTGGTTTTTCGCTTAATTAAGAAATCGCCGTAATTGCAGCCACTCTATGACAAAATTTAACTCAAGCTGTAAAAGCTGCTGCACTCATTTCACCACCTCAGTTATATAATATCGGATAGCAGGTGATTAAATTCGCGTAACCTCAAGAACCAATAGATACCGAAGAATTTTTTTTTTGTTATCAAACCGTTTTCTATGCCAAAGGTCATCCGTGCAAGTTACTACTTGTGAAAGAAACGCTAATCAAACAATTACACACGTGCTAAATCAAAGATTGCACAACTTTTCGCCCGGTTAAACCACGAAATTTTCCAAATTAGGGTAACGTCACTTCTTCCTTCCCCTCCTTTTTTTTAATTAATGTTAACCCTCTAGGTCCTTATCACTAATGGATATCTGAAATTCTTCCCACTCGGTCCTTCAAATGAAAAAATCGGCATAGGTGACCTCTAAAACCGTGATCGATTGGTAGTCAACGCGATGGTACCGGCAAAATTTTGCGAAAAGGAAAGGTCGACAACTCTTGTAGTTTCTGAAATTTAGTCCAAGTAGCAATCGAGAAAGTGATTGGTCAATGGTTACGAGTCGCCTCTGGTGGATTTGCAAATTTCCGCGATACCCACATGATTCATGTTCGATTACGTTTAATTATTTTACTTGACACTGAAAATGCTACAGGGTTGTCCAAAGATTATTCGAGAAATTACTAATTAAAAGTGTGTTAACGAAGGAGGCGTATCAGGTCAATTTCCGGTTAAATCTGGAAACCTTTTCTGAGGTCGCTCCCCCTCAGAAGGCAAACCGCCTAAATTTGTGCTCCAAGTGAAAACTGTGGATTTCACGTATTTATACGAACTAATAAAAAGTATTTCACAGACACGTGTAAAGAGGTCGCTGATGGTCGTTAACGAGGATGACAGAAGAAAATCTGGTGCTAAGTAGTAATTTTTAAAAACATCTGTTAGTTGAAATTAATTTCTGATACTTAATAGGAAAAAGTGGAAGAAGTTTGAAAGTAAATCGAAAAATTTCGATTTTGATATATAGTTTCGATTTTGTCAATTGAGGAGCAAATTATTAAAAGAAACCAATCGGCATCGTTCTTACTCAAAAAATTTGCAAGAAGAACAAAAATTGGGGTTTTCGATCTGAGCAAGGAGTGAAGCATAGTTTTTCGACCACCAGTAATTAGTGCTATACCTGTATTTAAAGTTTGAAGTTAAAATTGTATCTTAATTCAAAACAATAAATTTAAATTGGAACTTAAATCTAAAAATGTATATAGCTATAGTTTCGGTCCAAAAAATATTTTGTATTAAAAATTCAAAAACTGCTTCAATAACTGAATTATTATTTTGAGAATTAATGGTAAACTTATAACGTAAAATTTTCGACCCATATTTGAAGAAACATAGTTTTTCGATCTATTTGACCCGTAATATAGTTTTGAAGATGTATCGAACTATTAGAATTCAAATTTCTGGAACTCTTAATTTGAAAAATATTTTTTGACTCGACTTAATTATAAAATTAAACCTCAATTTAAGGACATTTACCCTTAGGCATAGTTTTTCGGTGTGACCCCAAATGTAAATTTCGACCTCAAACCTAGAACTGGAAACTTTTGTACTAAAATGTACAACGTTCCGAAAAATAAATATAAAATAACAACTAAATTGTTGTAATATATTTTCGATCATTAATTTAATTTTTCAAAAAAAATATTGTTTCGGTCCAAGTTCCAAAAATTTTTTTCGATTTAAATAAATTTTATTTTGTAGATTTTCCGTCCGAACTAGAATATAAGTTCACAATTTTGAAAATGTAAAAAGCAAATTTTTCGATTCTATATTTTCGATTATAATTTCGTAATTGAAACGTAAATATTTATAGTTTTACCTTAACCTAAAATTACAGTTAGATGTAAATTTTCGGTGTTTTGACTTTGGATTTATATCGAATTGTTTTTGTCCTCAGGCACAATTCGACTTGTTTCAAGTTCTGGATATCAAAAGGAAATAAATAAAACCGGTCGAAACAACAATAACATTAATTTTCAAACACAGACAGTCGAGTTGCGAATAAATAAAATAGAAAAAATCAAAATTTACATTTCAATGTCGAGTTTTGCCCACTAAAGATTTTTACTGACGAAATTCGAATTTATAACCAGTTTTCTTGACGTCACTAACTTTAAAAATTTTAAGTATGTAGTTTAGATTTTAGAAAAAATTGCTTCTAAATTTTTGAAAATTAATTAATTAAAATTATTTCGACCCTGAACTTTCCAAAATCTAAAATTTAAATTTCTTAAAAAATTTTAAATTCTCAATCTCGAAATTTCCTTTCTATTTTATCTCACAATATCTACTTTTATAATAAAAGTCTATAGTTTCGATCTCAAAAAAAAAATTGAAACGGCACGGAATTTGAATTCTAATTAGTCAAAATTTCGATAGCGCTTTGTTTCGACCCAATATTGTCAACTGGTGAATTTTCGACCTGCAGTAAACTTCTGATTCTAAATAGAGAAATTTATTTTTGATCCTATCACTATTTCAGTCTTCACATTAAAAGATAAGAATTTTGATTTTGAGAAAGTTTCAAAATTTGAATTTAATATTGGTCGAACGGTTAGTTTTGACCCTAAATTCTCAACTGTCGAATTTTCGATCAAGAAGTAAGATTTTATTTCAATACAAATTTGTGATTAAAAAACTATTTTAGATTAAATCTTAAGAATTTGAATGTAGAAACTTTTTTCGATCCTACTGTTTCGACTTAAATGGTTAACTACCAGATTTTCGACTCACAGTTAACATATTGATTTCAATCCAATTTTTAAATTGAAGTGCTTAAGAAGTTAAATCCTAAAATTTTAGATATAGAAACTTAATTTTCTTTCGTATATCGTAATTTAGACTTTTGCATAAAAACCTAGTAATTCGACCTAAAAGAAAAAGGGTCAATACAAGACAAAATTACATTATAATTGCAAAATTTGAATGGAAAATCGATCATCTTTTGATAATATTTTATTTCGGCCCTAAATTGTCGATTGTCAAATTTTCGACCTAAGGCTAAAATTTTGATTTCGACACCAACTTTCGATTTAAAGATCTTTTCACGTTAAATCTTAAAAATGCAATAAAAATCTAATATTTCGACCTCAGTAAAAGAGGGTCGAATAGGACTTAAAATTACATCAAAATTTCAAATTTCGAACTCAAAATTGATTAATTTTTGATAAAATCACTTTTGACCCTAAATTGTCGTTCGTCGAATTTTCGACCTAAGGCTAAAACTTTAATTTCTACACCAACTTTTAATTTAACGACCTTTTCACGTTAACCTTAAAATTCTAGATACAAACACTTAATTTTCTTTCATAGATCGCAATTTAGACTCTTGTAATAAAAATCTAATATTTCGACCTCAATGAAAGAAGGTCGAACAGGACTTGAAATTACATCAAAATTCCAAATTGCGAACCCAAGATTGATTAATTTTTGATAAAACTACTTTCGATCCTAAATTGTCGTTTGTCGAATTTTCGACCTAAGGCTAAAACTTTAATTTCAATGCCAACTTTCGATTTGAAGATCTTTTCATGTTAAGTCTTAAAATTTTAGATACAAAAACTTAATTTTCTCTCATACATCGCAATTTGGACCCTTGCAATAAAAATCTAATATTTCGACCTCAACGAAAGAGGGTCGAATAGTACTTAAAATTACATCAAAATTTCAAATTTTGAACTCAAGACTGATTAATTTTTGATAAAATTACTTTCGACCCTAAATTGTCGTTCGTCGAATTTTCGACCTAAGGCTAAAACTTTAATTTCAACACCAACTTTTGATGTAACGACCTTTTCACGTTAACCTTAAAATTTTAGATACAAACACTTAATTTTCTTTCATAGATCGCAATTTGGACTCTTGTAATAAAAATCTAATATTTCGACCTCAATGAAAGAAGGTCGAACAGGACTTGAAATTACATCAAAATTCCAAATTGCGAACCCAAGATTGATTAATTTTTGATAAAACTACTTTCGATCCTAAATTGTCGTTTGTCGAATTTTCGACCTAAGGCTAAAACTTTAATTTCAATGCCAACTTTCGATTTGAAGATCTTTTCATGTTAAGTCTTAAAATTTTAGATACAAAAACTTAATTTTCTCTCATACATCGCAATTTGGACCCTTGCAATAAAAATCTAATATTTCGACCTCAACGAAAGAGGGTCGAATAGTACTTAAAATTACATCAAAATTTCAAATTTTGAACTCAAGACTGATTAATTTTTGATAAAATTACTTTCGACCCTAAATTGTCGTTCGTCGAATTTTCGACCTAAGGCTAAAACTTTAATTTCAACACCAACTTTTGATGTAACGACCTTTTCACGTTAACCTTAAAATTTTAGATACAAACACTTAATTTTCTTTCATAGATCGCAATTTGGACTCTTGTAATAAAAATCTAATATTTCGACCTCAATGAAAGAAGGTCGAACAGGACTTGAAATTACATCAAAATTCCAAATTGCGAACCCAAGATTGATTAATTTTTGATAAAACTACTTTCGATCCTAAATTGTCGTTTGTCGAATTTTCGACCTAAGGCTAAAACTTTAATTTCAATGCCAACTTTCGATTTGAAGATCTTTTCATGTTAAGTCTTAAAATTTTAGATACAAAAACTTAATTTTCTCTCATATATCGCAATTTGGACCCTTGCAATAAAAATCTCATATTTCGACCTCAACGAAAGAGGGTCGAATAGTACTTAAAATTACATCAAAATTTCAAATTTTGAACTCAAGATTGATTAATTTTTGATAAAATTACTTTCGACCCTAAATTGTCGTTCGTTGATTTTTCGACCTAAAGCTAAAACTTTAATTTCAACACCAACTTTTGATTTAATGACCTTCTCACGTTAACCTTAAAATTCTAGATACAAAAACTTAATTTTCTTTCATAGATCGCAATTTGGACTCTTGTAATAAAAATCTAATATTTCGACCTCAATGAAAGAGGGTCGAACAGGACTTGAAATTACATCAAAATTCCAAATTGCGAACCTAAGATTGATTAATTTTTGATAAAACTACTTTCGACCCTAAATTGTCGCTTGTCGAATTTTCGACCTAAGGCCAAAACTTTAATTTCAATGCCAACTTTCGATTTGAAGATCTTTTCATGTTAAATCTTAAAATTTTAGATACAAAAACTTAATTTTCTCTCATACATCGCAATTTGGACCCTTGCAATAAAAATCTAATATTTCGACCTCAACGAAAGAGGGTCGAATGGTACTTAAAATTACATCAAAATTTCAAATTTTGAACTCAAGACTGATTAATTTTTGATAAAATTACTTTCGACCCTAAATTGTCGTTCGTCGAATTTTCGACCTAAGGCTAAAACTTTAATTTCAACACCAACTTTCGCTTTAACGACCTTTTCACGTTAACCTTAAAATTTTAAATACAACAACTTAATTTTCTTTCATAGATCGCAATTTGGACTCTTGTAATAAAAATCTAATATTTCGACCTCAATGAAAGAAGGTCGAACAGGACTTGAATTTACATCAAAATTCCAAATTGCGAACCCAAGATCGATTAATTTTTGATAAAACTACTTTCGACCCTAAATTGTCGTTTGTCGAATTTTCGACCTGAGGCTAAAACTTTAATTTCAATGCCAACTTTCGATTTGAAGATCTTTTCATGTTAAATCTTAAAATTTTAGATACAAAAACTTAATTTTCTCTCATACATCGCAATTTGAACCCTTGCAATAAAAATCTAATATTTCGACCTCAACGAAAGAGGGTCGAATAGTACTTAAAATTACATCAAAATTTCAAATTTTGAACTCAAGATTGATTAATTTTTGATAAAATTACTTTCGACCCTAAGTTGTGGTTTGTCGAATTTTCGACCTAAGGCTAAATCTTTAATTTCAACACCAACTTTCGATTTAACGACCTTTTCACGTTAATCTAAAATTTTAGATACAAAAACTTAATTTTCTCTCATATATCGCAATTTGGACTCTTGTAATGAAAATCTAATATTTCGACCTCAACAAAAGAGGGTCGAATAGAACTGCAAATTAAATCAAAATTCCAAATTTCGAACCCAAGATTGATCAATTTTTGATAAAATTACTTTCGACCCTAAATTTTGGTTTGTCGAATTTTCAACCTAACGCTAAAACTTTGATTTCGATACCAATTTTCGATTTAAAGAAATTTTCAAGTTAAATCTTGAAATTTTAGATATAGAAACTTAATTTTCTCTGACATCTCGCAATTTAGATCCTCGCAATAAAAGCTTAGTAATTCGACCTCGAAGAAAGAGGGTCGAATAGGACACGCAATTACTTTAAAATTGCAAAATTTGAATACGAAATTGTTGATTTTTTGATAACGTTTCGTTTCGACTTTATCTGACAATAATAAAATTTTCGACCGCCGACGTTTTATATTGCAAACTTTCGATTTTGATCTAAAAATGAAGACTTTCTAGTTCTAAAATTTATTTTCCTCAATAAACTTAATACGGCGATTTTGTGGTTTATTTTTGACGAAGAAGGGTAGTTCGAGAAATAAATTTAAAAAATTTGTTCAGAGTTACGAAATTTTTTTCGACAATAATCACGCAGTTAAAGCCGCCAACTTGTCTCGCGTTTTATTCACACGTTCAAGTGATCAAGTCACGTTGAACTTGTGTCATAATCAAAACAACTGACCAACATTTTGTTTCAGCGCCTCTCCTGATTGTGTTTTTGGGGATTGCCAGTATTTTTAGCGGCGTTTTCATCATCCTAGTCCGACCCTACGACACTCTTTTTAGATGGGTAAGTCAAAAAAAATATCAAAAAATTAAAAAAAAATTTTTTTTTTTTTTTTTAGAAATGTGTTTTCGGTGATGGCGGTGAGATTTTCGATCTTTGGCGTACGCCACCTGTCGATTTATATTTGCGTGTGTTCCTTTGGAACGTCACCAATAAAGACGAGTTCCTCAGTGGCCAAGACGAGAAACTGAAGGTGACAGAAGTGGGACCTTACGTTTACAAGTAAGTCAGCAGCAAACTGGTCGACCCGAAACGACCTCGACCCTTAACCAACACCGAGACCAATACAAATCTGCCATTTATGATAATCCGACAAGAATTGCGATATCCGTGACACACTTGACTTTTCGATCGACGTTCAATTTTCGACCACTTCGAATGGATCAATCGAAATTTCCGTTGCGACAATAAGTCTTCGAAACATCTGCGACGACCCCAAAAAAAAAATTAAAAAAATTGCTCGTGTGTGTAAGCTCGAAATTGAGCAAGGAAGAGGCGTGTTGTTATGAAATTTAACGAGTAACCACCATAGAACTATAAAACGCGACGAAATGGCAGAATTTGTTTGCTTTTTTAAGTAGTAGAGATAGAAATTTTCACGTAATCATCCATCAAGTGGACAGGGCTGGCTAAGCGGAGAACAATCGAAAGCCGAAACAAATGATGCCAGTTATGTAACTGTCGAGATTTTTTTTGCGAAGCAATGAGGTCTCGTTATTGTCGGTTAGTTAAAAATAATGATAATAAGGAAGAGATGGTGGAAAGTGGAGATAATAGCGAGAAAATTATGTAAAAGGTGTCGTTGGGAAATTTAAGCGAGATTTTGACATGCGGGCAATCAAGTGGTCTAATTATCTTGTAATTAGTTAATCAATTTCCGCATTCCTTAATTAGACGAAAACGCGTTCCTATGCGAATGCCATTTAATTTTTAATATTACCAAATATGAACGGGAACTCGATTCTGATTTTTATTGTAATTTTTGCAACGTATTTACATTTCTTCATATGTAGTTTCGACCTTTTATCGAAAAGTTGGAAACGGTACTTTCTTCTGCACGTCGACATTTGCAATCACCATTTAACATTACAAAATTTGTTGCATTTTTTTGTATAGAAATTTTAATGTTTTGACCCAAAATTTAAAAAAAAAACGAATCAAAACTTTTTTGGAAAAAAATATTGTTTCGACCTTAAATAAAATTTTGAAACTATTATTAAGCTTTAGTTGTGTCGGGTACTAATTAAAAAAATTATTTCGTTAATTTATATATAGTTTCGATCCAGGTCGAAAAAGTATTGGTTCCTATTTTACGATGTTTTGTCACTTTCAGAACAGTTTGTTGCATTGATTATCACAAACTTCTACGTATATACTATAAATATATAGTTTCGACCATAATCAAAACTTTGGAAAAAAAATTGGAAATTTTCTAAAGTGAGTCAAACATTTTTTAATTAAAATTCTTTTTCAAAACAATCCGAATATTTGCAGTTTTCACTCGAAGAGAGTTATGTTCGAAAAACTATTTTTTCGAGACATTTCCACAACTTTTGTTTCAATTTTTTCAAAAAACTTCAAGTAGAGTCCGGAAATATATAGATTTGACCAAAAACTTTGAAAGCATAACTTTAGTTCCTCAAATTCTTGAATAAGAAACTTGTGGAGTTAATTTATATACAGTTTCGATCCAAAAATTGTAAGGTCGAATAAGTATTGTTTCTTAATTTGACATAATTTGAATTTGTTTTCAATTTTTATTACAAAATTCGAAGTGTTGTTGATAAATATATTGTTTCGACCTTAAATCGAAAAGTGAAATAGCATATTTCACATTCCCCAAAACAAACCAGTATAGAATTTCTCATGATTGATAGGTACGTAATCGCTTTTGACCTTAAATCAACGTACCTACATTTCTTCATATATAATTTCGGCCTTTAATCGAAACGGTATTGCTGTACAAATTTCTTCATAGAGCTTCAACGTTTTTAATTATCTTCTAACATTAAAAAGCTGAAGTTTCGACAAAAATATTGTTTCGGCTAAAATAGTTACAAGATCGAAAAAGTATTGTCTTTCTATTTGATATATATTTTAGGTTTCTATTTCAATTTACCGGAAATTTTCATCGCTGAATACAAAGTAGAACAAGTAATTGCGTTGTTTCGACCTTAAATCGAAAAGTTCGAAAACATATTACCACATTAATTTTTCACGACAAATCAGTATTAGGAATTGCCATATACTGCCCTGTATATGTTTCGGTTTTCAGTACTAAATTTGAATTTAGTACACACTTAAACTTGAAATACAGCTGGAAAAAATATTTCTCGACCTTAAATTTCAAAACTATATTGGTATAATGGTTTCTTCGAAATAAATCGATACTAAAGCTTGCCGTCTAACTTTCTACATATGCTGCTAATTCCTATTACTGTACTTGAACTTGCAACCACTAATATATAGTTTCGACCTTAGATCGAAAAGTTCGAAAGTAAATTGCTATTGATTTCTGCACAACAAATCGATATTAAGAATTGGCATTTACTGCCCTGTATGTGTTTCGGTTTTCGGTACTAAATTTGAATTTCGACAAAAGACATAGTTTCGACCATAAAATGATAATTTCGAAAAAATATTAATTATTTTTTGAGACATCTTGAGCCACATTAGTTTTCCACAACAAGTCAGTAATAAAAATCGCCATCACTGCTCTGTATGTGTTTCAGTTTTCGGTACTAAATTTGAATTTCGGCCATAAAGTAATAATTTCAAAAAAATAATAATATCTTTTCTGAGACATTTTGAGAATTTTTATCAAACAACCTTTACACTAAAACTGGAAATAGAGCTGGAAAAAATATTTTTCGACCCTAAATTTCAAAACTATACTGACATATTGGTTTTTTTGAAACAAATCGATACTGAAGCTTGCCCTCTAATTTCCTACATGTGCTGCTAATTTTTGTTACTGTACTTGAACTTGCAATCACTAATATATAGTTTCGACCTTAGATCGAAAAATTTGAAAGCATATTGCTAAATTGATTTCTTCACAACAAATCGATATTAAGAATCGTCATCTACTGCCCTGTATGTGTTTCGGTTTTCGGTACTAAATTTAAATTTCGACGAAAGATATATAGTTTCGACCATAAAGTGATAATTTCAAAAAAATATTAATTTCTTTTTTGAGACATTTTGAGCATTTCTATTAAACAAACTTCACATTAAAACTTGAAATAGAGCTGGAAATGATACTTTTCGACCCTTAATTTCAAAACTGTACTGGTATGTTGGCCTTTTCGAAACAAATCGATACTGAAGCTCGCTTTCTAACTTCCTACATGTGCTGCTAATTTTTGTTACTGTACTTGAACTTGCGACCACTAATATATAGTTTCGACCTTAGATCGAAAAATTTGAAAGCATATTGCTAAATTGATTTCTTCACAACAAATCGATATTAAGAATCGTCATCTACTGCCCTGTATGTGTTTCGGTTTCCGGTACTAAATTTGAATTTCGACGAAAGATATATAGTTTCGACTATAAGTGATAATTTCAAAAAAATATTAATTTCTTTTTTGAGACATTTTGAACATTTCTATTAAACAAACTTCACATTAAAACTTGAAATAGAGCTGGGAAAGATACTTTTCGACCCTTAATTTCAAAACTATACTGACATATTGGTTTTTTTGAAACAAATCGATACTGAAGCTCGCCCTCTAATTTCCTACATGTGCTGCTAATTTTTGTTACTGTACTTGAACTTGCAATCACTAATATATAGTTTCGACCTTAGATCGAAAAATTTGAAAGCATATTGCTAAATTGATTTCTTCACAACACATCGATATTAAGAATCGTCATCTACTGCCCTGTATGTGTTTCGGCTTTCGGTACTAAATTTGAATTTCGACGAAAGATATATAGTTTCGACCATAAAGTTATAATTTTAAAAAAATATTCGTTTCTTTTCTGAGACATTTTGACAATTTTTATTAAACAAACTTCACACTAAAACTTGAAATAGAGCTGGAAAAAATATTTTTCGACCCTAAATGTCAAAACTATACTGGTATATTGGTTTTTTCGAAATAAATGGATATTGAAGCTCGCCCTCTAACTTTCTACATGTGCTGCTAATTTTTGTTACTGTACTTGAACTTGCAATCACTAATATATAGTTTCGACCTTAGATCGAAAAGTTCGAAAGCATATTGCTAAATTGATTTCTTCACAACAAATCGATATTAAGAATCCCCATCTACTGCCCTGTATGTGTTTCGGTTTTCGGTACTAAATTTTAATTTTGACGAAAGATTTATAGTTTCGACCATAAAGTGATAATTTCAAAAAAATATTAATTTCTCTTTTGAGACATTTTGAGCATTTCTATTAAACAAACTTCACACTAAAACTTGAAATAGAGCTGGAAAAGATACTTTTTGACCCTTAATTTCAAAACTATACTGGTATGTTGGTTTTTTCGAAACAAATCGATACTAAAGCTTGCCTTCTAACTTCCTACATGTGCTGCTAATTTTTGTTACTGTACTTGAACTTGCGACCACTAATATATAGTTTCGACCTTAGATCGAAAAGTTTGAAAGCATATTGCTAAATTGATTTCTTCACAACAAATCGATATTAAGAATCGTCATCTACTGCCCTGTATGTGTTTCGGTTTTCGGTACTAAATTTGAATTTCGACGAAAGATATATAGTTTTGACCATAAAGTGATAATTTCGAAAAAATATTAATATCTTTTCTGAGACATTTTGAGAATTTTTATTAAACCAATTTGACACTAAAACTTGAAGTAGAGCTGGAAAAATATTTTTCGACCCTAAATTTCAAAACCATACTGGTATATTGTTTTTTTTTTTCGAAACAAATCGATACTGAAGCTTACCCTCTAACTTCCTGCATGTGTTGCTAATTTTTAATACTGTACTTGAACTTGCGACCACTAATATATAGTTTCGGCTTTAGATCGAAAAGCTCGAAAACATATTGCTAAATTGATTTCCTCACGACAAATCGATATTAAAGATCGACATCTATTGCTCTATACGTGTTTCGATTTTCGTTACTAAACTAGAATTTTCGACCAAAAACATATAGTTTAGACCTTAAACCGAAAAGTTCGAAACAATAAATTAATATTTTAATTATTAAAATTTTTGTTCCAAAACCTGTACAATGGATTCCTATATAGTTTCGACCTTAACTTTTGCTGAATAAATAAGCAAAAAACCAAAACAAACTGCGTGGATTGATACGAGGTCAGTTCCGGAAACGCCTCAACGCCCTCGAGTTCATCCACCTGACTAGACGTCAAATCAATATAAACAAAACTAACGACCATAATGACTTTCCATGACGGAAACGATCCAGTTTGAAAATTACCATGGTCAAGGTTAACCCAATCAAAATAATCAAAAAAAAAAAAACTAATGACACTTTCGCCCATCAACGCTACCGCGACGAAAGTTCGCTTACACAATTTGCAATTGCTTGAATAAGAAACAACAATGTCGCTTTGTTAATAAGATTAACCAAAAAAAATTTTTTTTAGAGAAATGTTCATACACGACAACGTAGTCTTCAACGATAATGCGACAATAACAACAACACCACGTCACCCTTTGGTTTGGATGCCGGAACTAAGCGAAGGAAGACAAGAAGACGACTTGTTGATTCTACCTAACATTGCGTTACTGGTAAGTTTCTTTGATCTTTTTATGTAATTATGTAATTGCTAAACTTCTGGATTTTTCCATTGATGCGATCAAGGTTTGCTGGACGTGACGTGTGTCTTAAGAATTTTCCGTGTTATTTTGAGTTTATGTGATACGATCTGGTTCTAATTGTAATCTGCGAAGGATAACGTCTCGATTAATTGAGACAACACGGAAACAGAGGAGGAAGTCGACAAGTCCTGTAAAAAAAATCTTCTAACTTTGAGCTCAAATCCAATGATTAACATCGATTTTTGACTGTACATACAGTTTCGATCTTAAAAAATAAATGAAAATTGACGACCGTTGTTGAACAGTTATTGCATCTACTGTTGAGTCATTTGGGTTAGTTGCGGGCAAAATCTGGAAGATTTTTTTGTGGCTCCCCCTCGGAAGACAATGGCAAATCGCTTAAAAAGCCTCTCTCCCAAATTTTTTTCGGCGTTCGGATCCGACCTAAAACTAAAGGAACAACAGACAATTTGATTTCTAACGTTAAATATTAATAGTCGACGTTAAGCCAAAATTTCATTTTTTGAAAAACTCAAAATTTTTTTGAAAAAATCAAATTTATCCTGGTTGAGATAAATGATGAATTTCCAATGTTTGTTATATACTGTTTCGATTTTGGGGTCGAAATTCTATGTTTTTGATCGAAAACGTGGTTTCCACTACACCCAACAACGAATGGAGATGCAATTTCCTCTTGATAATTACAATCAAGTTCTCTTAAAACAACTTAAGTTCGATAGGCTACTGAACTGTGAATAATTTATACCGGTGACTGGTACTTGTTTGCTATTCCAGCACCACCAACAACAAAAATTGTAGAAACCAGTCGCAATTTCAACTAAAGTTGCCTCTTGATTATGGTAAAATCTGAAGCCAACACTCATCTCAATATTTTGATATTTTCATTAAAACCGTTCAGCCAATTACCCATGCGTTCGATTTTTAAAAATTAAGCAATCGCCACCGGTTTTTTCGATTTCCCATACACAATTACACACGGTATCGAGTTAAAACTTACATAACGTTTACGCGCAATTATGTTGGTAGCGATTTTGCAATTTTTCCGAGACGCGTCTCGCCATTCTGGAACAACATCTGATTTTCAGATCTTAAAAAAAATTGCCCAATTTTGTCCCGACACGTATCGAAGTTAACGACGCGTTACACAAAAATTCGTCGAGAGGTCGCAAGTCCGGACGATGTGGTGGCGTAATCGCAGCGAGTTTTCCTTGAAGTTCGGTTGAATTTTCGAAAAATTGACGTAATAACCGACTGGTTGGATGGCGTATTGATTTTTTTCGTTAAGCAATTCGGGGAGGGTCGTCATTGATTTCCATATTCTTTGCTCGTACTTAGTCCTGTTGATGCAACGTTATGTAAGCGGTGAAAGTATCGGGGGATTTGGTGAAGCTGGTGAACTTGAAAATTTGACGAGAATCAGTTACGGAGACTGTGCTCAAATTGGAAATAATGTTGGATAACAACAGCAAGTGGCAAAATTATTACGGTGGTATTTGGGACGAAAGGAGGTGCTACTTAATGTTCAAGGAAGACCGTTCTAGGAAGTTTCTAATAATTCGCAATTTAATTGGTGTTAGAGCGACATAACGAATCTATAATTTTCCGTAATCAAAAGCAAAGAAATTTATTTTTTTTAACTGAAAAAAGTGTGACATTTCTTGTTTTTTTCAACACTTTTCTTTAAAATTTTTGTCGCCTCATTCACCGGTTACGTTGTCAATACAATTTGCTCTAAATTGCGATTAGAGCGTTCTACTTTTCTTTACGATAGTTTCATTTGTTACATCCGCTAATCTCTATTGTTGAAGTGCATTAAGGCTTAATCGAATTAAGTTATACACCAACAAGGTAGAAGTTGGAGAAGTTTTGTGTTAATAACAAAACATTTTATGTAATTATAATTTTAGCAAATTGTGTAACATAAATGTAGAAACTAAAAACAAACTTTTTATTAAGGTTTCTATTTTCGACCCAAAAATCGAAACGGTATATTGATTCGAAAATTAATATTTAGTGTTAATTAGTAAGTTTACAAAATTTTTAGAAAATAATTTGAACCTTAAATGCAAATATAGATTTAAACCTAAAATACATTTTTCGACCGAAAAAGTGGGATTTGATTCCAAAGATCGAAAGTGTATATAGTTGCCAATCTAATGTAACAGTGAATTTGAGCTTAGAACAGAAATTTCAGTACAAGTTACAGAATTTTTAATTTAAATATATTGTTTTCATCAAAAATCGAAACAGTATATAAGGTCGAAAATTAATATTTAGTGATAATGAGCAAGTTTTTTAAAAAAATTTAATATCAGGTTATGAACTCCAAATGCAAATATGAATTTAAACCTAAAATTAATTTTTCGACCGAAAAAGTAGGATTTGATTCCAAAGATCGAAAGTGTATATAGTTGCCAATCTAATGTAACAGTAAATTTGAGCTTAGAACAAAAATTTCAGTACAAGTTACAGAATTTTTAATTTAAATATATTGTTTTCAACAAAAATCGAAACAGTATATAAGGTCGAAAATTAATATTTAGTGATAATGAGCAAGTTTTCTAAAAAAATTTAATATCAGGTTATGAACTCCAAATGCAAATATAAATTTAAACCTAAAATAAAATTTTCGACCGAAAAAGTGGAATTTGATTCTAAAGATCGAAAGTGTATACAGTTGGCAATCTAATGTAACAGTAGATTTGAGCTTAGAAGAAAAGTTTCAGTACAAGTTACAGAATTTTTAATTTAAATATATTGTTTTCAACAAAAACCGAAACAGTATATAAGGTCGAAAATTAATGTTTAGTGATAATGAGCAAGTTTTTTAAAAAAATTTAATATCAGGTTATGAACTCCAAATGCAAATATGAATTTAAACCTAAAATAAATTTTTCGACCGAAAAAGTGGGATTTGATTCCAAAGATCGAAAGTGTATACAGTTGTCAATCTAATGTAACAGTGAATTTGAGCTTAGAACAAAAATTTTAGTACAAGTTACAGAATTTTTAATTTAAATATATTGTTTTCGACAAAAATCGAAACAGTATGTAAGGTCGAAAATTAATATTAAGTGATAGTGAGCAAGTTTTTAAAAAAAAATTAATATCAGATTATGAACTCCAAATGCAAATATAAATTTAAACCTAAAATAAATTTTTCGACCGAAGAAGTGGGATTTGATTCCAAAGATCGAAAGTGTATACAGTTGTCAATCTAATGTAACAGTGAATTTGAGCTTAGAACAAAAATTTCAGTACAAGTTACAGAATTTTTAATTTAAATATATTGTTTTCAACAAAAATCGAAACAGTATATAAGGTCGAAAATTAATGTTTAGTAATAATGAGCAAGTTTTTTAAAAAAATTTAATATCAGGTTATGAACTCCAAATGCAAATATGAATTTAAACCTAAAATAAATTTTTCGACCGAAAAAGTGGGATTTGATTCCAAAGATCGAAAGTGTATACAGTTGTCAATCTAATGTAACAGTGAATTTGAGCTTAGAACAAAAATTTTAGTACAAGTTACAGAATTTTTAATTTAAATATATTGTTTTCGACAAAAATCGAAACAGTATGTAAGGTCGAAAATTAATATTAAGTGATAGTGAGCAAGTTTTAAAAAAAAAATTAATATCAGATTATGAACTCCAAATGCAAATATAAATTTAAACCTAAAATAAATTTTTCGACCGAAAAAGTGGGATTTGATTCCAAAGATCGAAAGTGTATACAGTTGTCAATCTAATGTAACAGTGAATCTGAGCTTAGAACAAAAATTTCACTACAAGTTATAGAATTTTTAATTTAAATATATTGTTTTCAACAAAAATCGAAACAGTATATTAGGTCGAAAATTAATGTTTAGTGATAATGAGCAAGTTTTTATAAAGAATTTAATATCAGATTATGAACTTTAAATGCAAATATGAATTTAAGCCTAAAATAAATTTTTCGACCGAAAAAATGGGATTTGATTCCAAAGATTGAAAGTGTATATAGTTGCCAATCTAATGTAACAGTGAATTTGAGCTTAAAACAAAGTTTTCGGTCCAAGCTCTAGAATTTTTAATTAAATTATATTGTTTTGAACAAGAATCGAAAGATTATATGAAGTCAAAAATAAATATTTAGTGCTAAATAGTATTTTTTTAAAGTCTTCAAAAAGAAATTTTAAACTACAAATGCAAATACGTATTTAAACTAAAACATACTTTTCGACCTGTGAAATAGGACCTGGACTCAAAGATCGAAACTGTATATAGTTGTTAATCTAAGTATAATTGAGAATTTGAGCTTAAGACAAGGTTTTAGGGCCAAGTTCTGGAATCTCTAACTAAAATATATTGTTTTGAACAAGAATCAAAACAGTATATAAAATCGAAAATAAATATTTGGTGTTAATTAGTAGAATTTTAAAATTTTATAGAAAATAATTTTCAACTTTAAATGCAAATACGAATTTAAACCGAAACAAATCTTTCGACCTTTAAAGTAGGACCTTGTTTCGAAAATCGAAACTGTATATGGTTGATAGTCTAAGTGCAACTAAGAATTTGAACTTAATACAAAGTTTTAGAACCAAATTCTAGAAGTTTTAACTAAAATATATTGTTTTGAACAAGAATCGAAAAAGTATAAGAAGTCGAAAATAAATATTTAGTGTTGTTAGTAGAATTTCAAAATTTTCTAGAAAAAAGTTTTAATCTTTAAATGCAAATACAAATTTTAACCTAAAGCAAACCTTTCGACCTGCAAAGTAGGACCTTGTTTTAAAGATCGAAACTGTATATGGTTGATAATCTAAGTCCAACTGAGAATTTGAGTTTACAACAAAAATTTTGGTCCAATCTGGAGAATTTTTCATTAAATTGTGTCGTTTTGAACAAGATTCGAAAGAATATATGAAGTCGAAAATAGATATTTGGTGCTAATTAGTAAGTTTTTAAAATTTCCTAGAAAGAAATTTTAAACTTTATGTGCAAATATATATTTAAACCTAAAACGAACTTTTCGACTTCTAAAGTAGTACTTGGTTTCAAAGATCGAAACTGTATATAGTTGTTAATCTGAGTGTAACTGAAAATTTTAACTTAAAACAAAGTTTTCATTCCAAGTTGAAGAATTTTTAATTAAAATATATGGTTTCGATAAAAAAATCGAAACAATATAAATATTTTAATTTCGACCCAAACAAATATATAGAGTCGAAAAATCGATAAATTGAAAATGGACGATAAATTGTAAATAATCATCAATCTTAAGACTAAGTTTTCGACCTGCAAGTGACGCTTTATAGAATTTCGACAAAACTTTTTTCGATACGCGTTTCTACTAAGTAAAATAGTCACACTTAACTTATTTAATCTACAGTTATCGTTTTAATCAAAATAAAGTATCGACTTGAAATCTACAATTTCGACCAAACAACAAAACATATAGAGTCGACGATTTAATAATTAATCTAAACTCAAAATTTTCAATTTTTTGAGTTTTGGTCGAGCAGCTACTTCAATATGATTTTTCACTAAGTTTTCGACCTGCAAGTTGCCGAATAGAGAATTTCGACCGAATACTATTTCAATATACATTTTTAGAAAATGGAATAAATAGCAGATTAACATAAATAATTTTACCTAAAATGAAGTTTCGACTTAAGATCTATAGTTTCGACCCACAAAACATATAAAGTTGAAAATCGAAAGTTTGAAAGTCGACAACTTGATTGATTTTAACAAACTATTTGAAGTGGTTTTAGATCCTAAGATCGAATTTTCGACCTGTCAGATTCAATATAGAATTTTGGTCAAAAAATCGAAACTTTTTCTAAGTGTTTGAAAATACATTTTCACCTAGCTACCTAATAAAATGGCAGAACTTTCGGCCCAAAGTATAAAGTTTAGACTCAAAGTTTTAATTTCGACTTGGAACTTGAGATTTTGAAAAAATCGAAACAACATATAAATTCAATTTTTTTATAGAAAAGCTATCGAATTTAACTCTAAATGAATCTAATTTTTTGGTTAAACCTCAATTTAACTATAAGTGGAGAAATGAAAAGAATCTCAAAAAGATATAGAAAAATGTAAAATTTTATTTCTGCCAACTCATGGTACATAATTGAAGGATTCTGCATAATCATTTAACACATGAGACTAATGTCGACACAAATACCTCGCCACAAACTAAAGCGTCGTCAACAAAACAATGTCACTTGCTTCAAGGAGTTCACGAAACCTACTTTCTATCCAAGTTCACCCAATAACCGACACGCGACCACTTTTACTTTCATACAGTCACGTCGCAGCTAACACCATCACGTTCAAACAAACCAAAATGTGAACTTTTACTTTCAACACCGAACACAACCCAGCAACATCTCGATAATCTTGCCAAATTTACAGAGTATCGCCCACGTAGTTTCGGACGAATCCTATTTCACCAAAGTAGGTCTCAACCTGCTCATCCGCCAAACCAAAACCGAACCCCTCATCCAGATGACAGCCAAAGAATTCATGTTTGGTTACAGCAGCACTTTGATGACGTTAGGCAACAAATTCATGCCGAAATGGATCTATTTCGATAAACTAGGTCTGATCGATAGGGTAACTTGTCACTATCTCTCTTTGGAGCAAGTTAACGACAAACATTTTTTTTGGCAGATGTACGATTTCGAAGGTGATTACGAAACGGTTTTCACCGGTGAAGACGATATAAAGAAAACCGGCCTGATCGACACTTATCGAGGATCGAAAGAATTGCCCCAATGGGAGAGTCCTTGCGGTTCCGTCCATGGCGCGTCTGATGGTGCAAAATTCGCCGGTTACATCGAACCCAACGACACGTTGTTGTTCTTCAGGAAAAGCATGTGTAGGGCTAAACGGTTAATTCGTTTTAATACTACGAGTCATTCGGGACTCGACGCTCATTTCTATCGATTCGATGATCAAGGTGACGATAACGGTGCGGTCCATCCTGAAAATCAATGTTTTTGCAAGAAGGAACACGTTTGTTTGCCACCTGGAATGCAAGATGTCCAAGGATGTTATTACGGATTTCCAATAGCTTTGAGTAATCCCCACTTTTTGGACACCGATCCGATAGCTTTAGCGAGAGTTGAAGGGATGCAACCTGATCCAGAAAAACATCTCTCCTACTTCTACATCGAACCGGTAAGTTTTGGTTCAGATTTTTGGTCCAAATTCGGAAAATGTCACATTCAGTTATTTGTTGCGATTCGACGAACGTCACTGACCTTATGTAAGTTTCTCTATTATTTAATCTCTCCAAGCAATGTTTGCGTTAAATCTAGTCCAATGAAAGTCCCGTTTGACACCAAAACGGTACAATGGCACAAACCAAAAAGTGCAAGTTGTAGTTAGGTAATAAGACGACTTGGAGACAAAAACAATTTTTTTAATTGATAACTTTTGCTTAAATTTGTTGAATTTCGGTTAGGTCAGGTCTTTCCGGTTTGTAATTGAAATGAGGAAACGGAAATTGAAACATTTGTGAACTTGACCTTGCGATTATTTTTATGAAACGAGAAGTTATTTCCGATTAACATAATTAGAAAATCGCAATTGCAGCAATCTGGTTTGCCTTTGGACCTTGCCGCCCGTTACCAAATCAACATGGCATTGGGCAGCATCAAAACCATCGCCAACGTTGATAAATTCAACAACATGGTCCTTCCTCTATTGTGGGGAGAAATCGTAAGTTTCTTCTATTTTCTTCTTTCATCTAATCATGCATCCATTTTGCTTCGCACTTTTGAATTTTTGTAACTCTTCAAAAATTTGTACCTCCAACATATTCCTTCCCCTTTAAGAAGAAATCGTAGGTACTTCTCCAATTTTCTTCTCGCCCAAATGTTCTTCTCAATGTGGAGAAATATCTTTGTCTTCAAATATTTAATCTTCTTATTCTTTCATAGTATTCTAATAGTTTTAAAGCATTGAACAACCTGGCCAACAAAGAAATTTAATAAAGTCAAAAATCCGGCTCGAAGGACCAAATCCTTCAAATTATCTCAGTTTTATTTCTAAATTTTCCTTCATCTAGAAGTATTAGATCTTATTTTTATCATAATTATCTATTTCTTCGAATAAAGTACTTTTATCTATCTTCTTCCTATTCTTTCTTCATTCTCCATTAGTATGTTATTTCTCATCTTCCTCCTCCTACATAGTATTATTGTTCTACTGGTTTTGAAGCATTGAACAACTTAATCAAAAGATAATTTTATAAAGTCGAAAATTGAAGGAAGATCCGGCTCGAAGGACCCAATGTTTAAAAGTATTTTCAGTTCTATTTCTAAATTATTCTATATCTTAAAATAGTAGTTCTTCTTTTATCGTATTTTCCTATCGCTTCAATTGTCAAGAAAATTTTTAATAAAGACAAAAATCGAAAAAAAAACCGGCTCAAAGAGCCATAATTTCTCAGATCATCTTCAATTCTATCTTCAAATTGTTCTTTGTCTAGAATTGTTAGATCTTATTTTCATCATAGCTTCAAATTTCTTCAACTGTAAAATTCTTTTATCTCTCTTTCTCCTATTCTTTCTTCTTTCACTATTAGTATATCTTTTCTCCAACATACTCCTATCCCTTTAAAAATAAGTGTAAATACTCTTCCAATCTCTTTTCCATCTAAACATTCTTCTCGGTATTGGACAGTATTTTTAACTTCCCCTATCCTTCAAATGTTTCTTTGTTTTCTTCCTATTTACTATTAAACTAGTTTTCTAGCATTGAAGAACTTAACCAAAGTAAAGTTAACGCTAGCTCCGGCTCGAAGGACCAAATTTTTAAATTATCTTCAATTTATTTATGAATAATTCTTCATCTGGACCATGATTTTATGATGATATTTTTTCCTTGCTCTTTCTGCTACTACTAACTTGCTTTCTTCTAGTCTTCTATTGTTTTTCTTCTATTTTTCATTGTCACTATTTGACTAATCTTTAAATATTAGACGATAGAAAATTTATCTTCAAATTATTCTTTAACAGAACTAATTCAGTATCTTCTTTTTGGTCATGATTTCCACTACTTAGCACTACTAAATTCTTCTCTCATTGTTTCTTTTGTTACTATTACTATCTTGGTTCTAAAACATACTTCTTCATCCCTATCAAGTTGGATATCTTAAATCCTTCTTCTATTTCCTCTTCCAACTAGAACATTTGTTTGTTTTTGTGGAAAAGTAACATTTAAATTTCAGCAATCTTCAAAAGGATTCTCTACTAATTCTTCTTCTTCATATTCATATACTTTCTTATGTTTTTGAAACCCGATTTTCTTTCTTTTTTCTATCGCTTTTTCGTGCGTCTCGTCACTTGCAAGGTAAAATCTTACGTGCAGCTTCCTTCTTCAGCTTTTTGTTAAAAGTTGACTTGCCTAGCAACCCTCTTCTACACCTTCTTCCTAATCTTCGTTCTTCACCTACATCAAAATTTTCTCCTTTTCTCAATTCGTTGTGTTGCTTTTCTTTGTTTTCTTCTCATTTATTATTGAACTATGTTTCAAGTATTGAAGAACTTAATCAACAAAAAATTTCGTAAAGTTAACACTAGCTCCGACATGAAGGACCAAATTTTAAAATTATCTTCAATTTATTTATGAATATTTCTTCATCTGGACCATGATTTTATGATATTTTTTCCTTTTTCTTTCTGCTACCACTAACTTGCTTTCTTCTAGTCTTCTATTGTTTTTCTTCTATTTTTCATTGTCACTATTTGACTAATCTTCAAATTATTCTTTACCAGAACTAATTCAGTATCTTCTTTTTGGTCATGATATCCACTACTTAGCACTATTATATTCTTCTCTCATTGCTTCTTTTGTTAATATTAATATCTTAGTTCTACAACATACTTCTTCATCTCTATGAATTTAGATATCAGAAATCCTTCTTCTATTTCTTCTTCCAACTAGAACATTTGTTCGTTTTTGTGGAAGAGTAACGTTTGGATTTCAGCAATCTTCAAAAGGATTCTCTACTAATTCTTCTTCATTCTTTCTATCGCTTTTTTGTGCTTCTCGTCACTTGCAAGGTAAAATCTTGCGCGCAGCTTCTTTTTTCAGCTTTTTGTTAAAAGTTGACTTGCCTAACAACCCTCTTCTACACCTTTTTCCTAATCTTCGTTCTTTACCTACATCAAAATTTTCTCTTTTTACCAATTCGTTGTGTTACTTTTCTTTGTTTTCTTCTTATTTACTATTAAACTAGTTTTCTAGCATTGAAGAACTTAATCAAAGTAAAGTTAACGCTAGCTCCGGCTTGAGGAACCAAATTTTTAAATTATCTTTAATTTATTTATAAATAATTCTTCATCTGAACCATGATTTTACGATGATATTTTTTTGCTTCCTCTTTCTGCTACTACTAACTTGCTTTCTTCTAGTCTTCTATTGTTTTTCTTCTATTTTTCATTGTCACTATTTAACTAATCTTCAAATATTAGACGATAAAAAATTCATCTTCAAATTATTCCTTACTAGAACTAATACAGTATCTTTTTTCTGGTCATAATTTCCACTACTTAGCACTATTATATTCTTCTCTCATTGTTTCTTTTGTTACTATTAATATCTTAGTTCTACAACATACTTCTTCCTCTCTATGAAGTTAGATATCAGAAATCCTTCTTCTAGTTCCTCTTCCAACTAGAACATTTCTTCGTTGTTATGGAAGAGTATCGTTTGAGATTTCGGCAATTTTCAAAAGGATTTTCTAGTAATTCTTCTTCTTTCTATTCATATTCTTTCAATTTGTTTTTGAAACCCAATTCTTTTCCTTCTTCTTATCGCTTTTTTGTGCTTCTCGTCATTTACTAGGTAAAATCGTGCGTACAGCTTCCTTCTTCAGCTTTTTGTTAAAACTTGACTTCTGCCTTGCCACCTTCTTCCTAATCTTCATTCTTCACCTACATCAAAATTTGTTCCTTTTCCTAATAGGTTCTGTTTCTATTTCTTTTTGTCGTACCGTTCCTTCTGCTACCGTTCGTATATTGTTTTTAATTTCGTTGGATATTCCATTTTGTTCGCTAAGCTTGACCATTCATGATCGCCATTACCATCACGTCATGTTCGCCAAGCCGAAAGAAATCTAATGAAACCTGCTTCGACAGAGACTCTACAGCCTGCCAGACATGTTGATCACACGCTTCAGACTCTACTTGAAAGTATTGCCAGTAGCTGAAGTGGTATTGAAATACATCTTCTTCAGTCTAAGCGGATGTCTCTTCTTGTTCGCCATCTACCGTTTCATCCATACGAAATCCAACAAATACCACAAGAACCATTGGATGGAAGACGATTTCGTCATAAACATGGAAAGGAAATTGTCGAGTTACGTACCCGAAAAACGTGCCAGCATGAACGCCAAAGAACTCGAAGTGTACTTTTCTAGTTTGGTTACGCCCCTCAACCAAAACATCACCTTCCATGACTTTCAAGAGATGAAAGAAGAAGACGTTTAGTGATTCTTTTTTTGTTTTTTGTTTTATTCAGGTGCTACAAAGACGTTATTTATTTTAATTGTGATGTTTTTAGGTTAGATATTTATTGTTTGTTTTTTTCGTAGTCAGGCTTTTATAGTGTCATTTTTTTACGATTGCCCACAAACAAGGAGGTTCTTGTTTCGTTTTAGAGACAGTGTGTGTTTATTATAAGACAATTATTAATTCTTATATTGTGATATTAATTAGTTTTTTTGTAATCACTAGGAGGGGGGTGCTAGATGGTACGACGCGAGATTTCTGGACCCTCCGGAAATTTAGAATTTTTGGTACATGTCTATTTATATTTTACTTCACCGAACTTTGCTCAATTGGAAAAATTATGCAGAACGGTCGGGCGACTGTTGCATCAGTATTTTTCTTGTATTAGTGCTATAACCAGAGACGATTATTTTTATAGTGAAGCCTAAAGAAGTGGTAAAGGATTCTGTACCATATTCTACTTTTATAGCTCAATGATTGTTAAATAAATTTTAAAAAAAATCAAAAAATCAACAAATTATTCAAACGAACGGTTCAGATCAAAAGAACGAAAAATCTAAAACATTCAGGACCATCAAGGAATCATCCAAATTGTTTTGCAAAAGCCTTTTTATGATCTAACTGTTAATAAAGATTCAATGGGGCAAAAAAAATAAAAATTAAACGAAACTAATGAACTAATGAGCTAAAATATGAGTCGAGTGAACGAAGAAATCGGATCATTTAACACATCCGAATGAATAAACAATTTTTAGCAAAATATCTTTCGCTGGAAAAGTTTTACTAAATTTGTAGAAGAAAAAACATGCAAAACGAAAAGTTATACGCCTGTAGCGTAGCTCTGCGATATATTATAGCGCCATCTCGTGACGGACGTGATAAAGCTAAATCTTGAGCCAAGCAATGGCTGTATAATGCTATGACATAATCCACCTACCATTTTTGCTGTCAGCTGTCAAAAGCGCCTCCACCAACGCACTGGATCTCGAAGAATGTTCACTAAAGTCACAAATGTTTTTCATGTTTCACAACACGGTTTCGAGCACTTTTTTTAGTAAATTCTTGATTACGCACAAAAAAATTTCGTTTATACTAATTAAAAAATTGGGGAAGGAGAAATTGGAGTGTGCTGTGCATATCGCGCTTCTAGCGAGGGAAAAGAAAACACGAAAATTTAGTTAAAAATTATACCAAAACGGGCCAAATTTGCTATAGATACAACTAACAGAAAGTATTGAAATGATCAAAAAGAATTGTTGGGCGAAATTTTCACTTAAAGTGTGGTGAAAGAAGCGCCCCTAGCGGAGAAAATATCAAACATAAAACACAAAGACGCCAAATTTGCATTATTGCGATTAATGCGGGCAATTTACCTACAAATCAAACAAAAAACTTGAGGGAGTGTTGTAACGAAACTTTTAGAAAGATTTTATTTCCACAAAACTCACCGTTTTTGAGGTTAAAGCGCATCCACCATTTCCACCGCGATTGAAGCAAAAACTCACAATTGTTTACAGTCATGGTACGACGCGCGGAAATACTTTTTCAAGGGTTCTTGCAAGTTTTAGCACATTTCTAAGGGGTTTTCCGGCAATTCTCGATTGAAACTGAAAACTAAGAACGCGCAGATACGAAACTTTCGTAAAAGTACTATGATGAAAGCGCCACCTAGCGGGGAAGATTTCAAACATAAAACACATAAAAAACGAAAAACTTGCGTTATTGCGACGAATACGGGCGAGTTATCCACAAATTAAAGGAAAAGTTTGAAAGAGTATTGCAACGAAACTTTTAGAAAGGTTGTACTTCCATAAAACTCACAGTTTTTGAGGTTAAAGCGCATCCACCATTTCCACCGCGATTGAAACAATAACTCAATTGTTTACAGTGATTGAGTAGTACGACGCGCGGAAACACTTTTTAAGTTTTGGCACTTTTCTCGCGGTTTTTCCGGCCAATTCTCGGTTAAAACTGAAAAGTAATGACGCGCAAATACGAAACTTTAATAAGAGTGCTTTGAAGAAAACGCCACCTAACGGCAGAAAATGCAAACGTGACAGTTGCGACTTCAAAATTTTGGTAAAATCGGTCAAATTGACAACAAATTCGAAGCTGTACCTTAACTAAATTCAAAAATCAATTTTTCAACTTAAGCCGACTAAAATAGCTTGCTTTTTGAAATTTTGGTGCATCCACCATTTGTGAGGCGATTTTGATAGAAACTCGTTAAATCGCATATTATTTCGCACAAAAATACAACGGGACACGTAAAAACAGTTTGTTAACGAGTTTCCGCATTATTTTTGCGTAATGTTTGCATTTTAACCTGCACAAATCGCACAAACTTTCAATTCGTAACTTTTGGTGGGTGCTGTGAGAAGTGCGCCATCTACCGACATGAACTAGAAACACACTAACCCACTCGAAAATACGCCAAAACCCACCAAAATCGTTGTTAAAACAAGACACCGACTTACATTAAGCAACAATCCGACTTTTAGAACGTACCTTATTGGTGTTGTTAACTTTTTTGGGGTTAGAACGCGTAAATCTCTCGTAACACGATTTTAAGGTAAAACTCGTCCGCAGTTAATTATTAGCGCGCAAAACTCGTTTCTTTACAATTTTCACAAGTTAAAACACTTTTTCACCACTTGTCCCGCAAAAATCGCGATTTTGTTAATAATTTTTCGAACCGGGTTGAAGAGTGGGGTGATGTGGCGAACGCGCCACCTGGCGGTGAAGTTTCTAAACACACACAATTTAAATAATTTACTTGAAAAACTAATAAATTACTTAAAATAGGTCAAAATATATTAGTTAGGGCTCGAATCCAGTTATATCCCCTTAAATATAAGCAAAAATTTTAGTCAGAGGCAAGTGCCACCTACCTTTGGTTTCAAGACAGTGGCGTCTCCATAGGTAGGGATTCATAGAAATAATCTGCAACTAAAGTTGTGGGCATTGTGGATTATTTTAAATGTTGAAGAATTTCAATTGAGGCATACCTTAGGACTTTAATTCTAGGAGTTCTTTTGGTCAGAAACAGTGTCTAAGTACAAATCAATATTGTTTATTTCCATTATATAGACAGTATACACAATTTGAAACATTTTTTTATATATTACACTTCCTTTCTAATATAAAAAGCTTTCCTGAAAAATATGAGTCTATCTTGATTTTCATTACCGTTAAAATTGTTCATTGTTTGGTTTAATATATTTCAAACGTGACTGCAACACAAGTAAACCGTAACTAAAAATAAAAGTCTTTGGTAGAAGATTTATTGTTACTTTTTCCATTAGAAACAAAAAAAATTAAATAAACACATAAATATATAAATAAGGAATAGTAATAAAGAATACCACAGATTATAAATTCGTTCCAGATCGTAAGTAGATCAATACAGAACCAAAAAAATTATAATAATTTTAGTTGAGAAAACAAAAACATGAAAATTGAGTTACAAAAAATCAAATATACACTTTGTACAAACACACGAAAATTCTCATGGTATACCCGAGCGTAGGAAGACTGCCACAAATATAATTTTTTTGTTTAAAATGCCGAAACTGTCGAAGCAAACCGTCTAAATTTAACACCGTATTATTTACAACACGACCGAAACAAATGACGGGTGACATCGTAGAAAAAAAAAAACGCCTTTCACCCCCGTAACACTTCCCGGTCATCTAAGTAACACTAACATTCATATTTTGTATATAAAATTATTCTCTATGATTGCAAAATATACTTTTAAAAAAAATTAAAAATCGTTATGTATTTACACACACTCTTAGAAATTAGCGAATATATTTTCTGTGTCAAGGACGCGGTGAAACCGCGCCAATTGATCCTACGGATTAGCGACTTCAGCATCGGCGCACCGACCACCCCGGTTACGTCATCTGAAAATCGACCAATCAACAAACGAGTACAGTCAACGCGGACGAGTATTACGGTTTATTGCCTCGAACCTCGGGCGGCCTCTTCCAAGGCGCGCACCTTCAGCTCCCGCTCCCTCTGTTGCCTGCAAAAAGAACTCAATTATTTTCTCCACTTGACCACTGGCGCCCTCTTCAAATCACATCAACTAACTAAAAGTTCTAAAGGAACTCCACCCATCAATGTCATCAACTATAACAATTATTGCGTTGTGTAAATCAAATGGCAAAAACAACTTGACTTGCACTGTTGCCCTTAGTTGTGATTATTATAGCGGGTGGCTATGGTAATATTGCTAAACAAGTAGCAACGGTAACTTGATTAGTAATCCGTTGTTGAGACTCTTGCAACAACAATAAATCGAGTCCTCTATATGAAAAATAATTAGAGTTTTATGTTAATAGCTTCAATGGGTGGCAATACTTCATTTGGTGGATTTGGTTAAAAAAATTAGATTCTAGATTATCTGTGATAACTGACCTTAAATACTCTTCGTGTTGTGCTACTATGGAGGGATGAGGCTGAAACCGGTCCCGTTCGAGCAACATTTGCCTCTGTAGTTGTTCATGTGCCGCAGCCTAAAATTTCGAATTACCAACAATTTTTTTTTTATTCGTAAATAACAAACCTGATGCGCTAATTGATCCGCGTAAGGTCTGCCCAACAAGTCTGGATGGTGGAGTCCCAACGGTGCGTCCCTTCCCGGCATCAAACCAGGTCTCGGATAACCTGGAGCACCTGAAGCTGACATATCGTTCACATTAAAGCAACTGCGTCGCCAAACTTACCAGGTAAAGGGAAACCAGCCGCCGCCGCAGCCGCTTCTTGTTGCGCCTGTTGCTGTTGCGGATGTAAATGTAAATGGGTATGCGCATGCGTATGTGCGTGGGTATGCGCGTGATATTCCGGCGATATTCCCGCCATCTGTAACCGAACCTGACCAACGAAATTTTATTGATTGTTGAAAGTAAAAAAAAACAAACAAAAACTACCATCGGATCCGTGGCTAGAGCGAGCCGTTCCGCCGCTTCTAATTGTGCCGCGTGGGCGGGATGATGGGGATGACCGGGAGGGCCCCCCGGAGGTCCCTGGGGGCCCGGTGGTGGTGGTATCCCTAAACGTTCAAGACGCTCCCGTTCCAATTGGGATAGTTGAGCGCTACCCCCAGCACCGGGGTATAAGGCAAAGTGATGTAGCGGTATCCCGGCTGGTCCTGCAAGTTGGCCACACTGACTCCAACCCCACACTAATACCAACCGAAATACATAATTGCAATGTTACACAGTTCCGAATGGGTTAGGACGCGAAGCGATTTGTTATTTTAAAATTCAACCTAAGAAATCTCTCGGGAATCGTAAATGAATCCCTACCCGTTCCCAACAAAACAACGAACGTTACGTTTCAAGTAATTAAGTGACAAAACCCCAATTGAAGAGGGGAGATTCATTTACGATAACGGACAGATCTCGAAATGTCGAAGAAAACAAAGTAAAGTGTCAAAAACATGAAATTTTCTGCGAAAAAACCCAATCAAAAAATTTGACAGCTAAGCTCAGTTTCGACGAAATCCGTGCCGGAGAACGTCTGGTTCTTACCTCCAGGGCCGGCAAGACCCGCCGCAGCGTATCTCCTTTGAATTTCGATCCAATGCGGATCCATTGGGTTAGGAGGTCCCCTCATTCCGCTCTTCATTATTTCCTCTTTCAATCTTTCATTCAATTCTCTCTCTCTAATTTCGCGCATCTCTCTTTCTCTCTTCTCCCGTTCCAGATGCTCTAATTCTATCCGTTCTCGTGCCGCCGGTCCGTACATGCTGTTCAATTGATATTGTAACATCGGATCCATGACGTGACTGGGTGGTAATAAACCTCTTTGCATATGACCGGGACTGAAACCGGCATGAGGTCTCGCATATTCCGACAATTGTCTCAAAGCTGGAGTATCATTGAAACCGGGTCGAGGAAACCTTTCGTAAGGAGAAGACACGGTTTCGAGAGGTCCTCGAGATGGCGGTTTGATATCGGGTTTTTCGGGCGTTGTAATTTTACGTGCTTGCGCCTGTTGCGCCCTTTCCCGTTCTTCACGTTCGCGTTCCGCTTGTTTGCGTAAACGTTCTTCGCGTTTACGGGCCAATTTCGAATCAGGTACCGGCTTGAAGGTGAGGTCGGTTCTTGTACAAGAATTATAATCGCCACGGTTCCAATGGCGAAGGAAACTAGGAAAGAAAAAAAAACGTTAAAAGGTTAAAATGCGAATTGGAATCGACTCACATTGCCGATTGGCTACGGTGGCATTCGGTGTCTTCGATTCTGGGTTCGGGTGAAGGACCTCTCGGAGGTCCCAATGGACTTGTTTGTCCTTCTTCTTCGGGAACCACTTCGGGTTCGGGTTCAACTTTGATTTCTTCGGGTGGTGGTTGAACGACCACCGGCGGTTTGGGTGGTGGCGCGCTCATAGGTGACGTACTCAAAGGATGCATGGCGTTCGCTTGTTGCATTGTGGCGGCGGCTTGAGCTGCGTGCGCTCTTAACGCCTCCAAAGAGTTAACTGGTGCTCCTAAAGGTGGTTGGCCGTGATGACCCATACTGGGGGGTTGAATCATCAGATGATGAGGATTGGCTTGCGGGGGTGGTTTTGACGCGTGCAACCTCAAAATTTGATTAGCAGGCGATAACCTGTCGTGATGGTGAGTGTGGTGATGGGTGTGTTGATGATTCGACCCCGAAGATGAGTGATTGAGGTTGGCGCTCGACGAGGTTTGTTGCTGGGAGACCGGAGGATGAGGAGAACCCGTCCGTACGGTCTTCTGATTAACCTAAAGAAGTTCGGGTGTTACTTCAATCAATCGATTACAGCCAAAACCGCAAAAACGCGTTAGCCACCAGGGGCCCACTATCACCGGACAAGATACTTTGAACTAATTTTTTCCGGCAATTTTGAAAATTTTTTGGCATAAAGTCAAAGGAAAAAATAACCGCCCTTGCACAATAAGAATTTCTCAATATTCAAGTGCCGAACGTGTCTTAAAGTCATTCATTTAATGTTAATAATTCATTCGAAATATCTTGTAATTGAGAACTTAATTTCGTGAACGGTGCATGGTCGGTTACTGAGGTTATGTCAACGCTGCTTTTCATCAATGAGAAGCTAATTTTCTAAACATAGCAGGTCAGTATGTCAACTGTCTAACTTTTGTCAAAATTAAAAATTTTAACAACATGAAGGCCCTTTTTGGGTTAAAAAAAATGTACAAAGTGTTTTTGGACCTTCAACTGTCAAAAGGTCAAAAATCAGAAAAAAATTGAGTACAAATCCAAAATAATTCGTTCAAAATAGCTTGACCCGTGATAAACTGAGACTTATGAGAATAATCTTCGAAAAAACGTCAAGAACTACGTAGTAAGGTTATGCCAGCGCTGCTTTCGTCAAAAACGAAGCAAATTTCGTAAAAATTATAAAGTAACCGTGTCCAATGTTCAAAATAACTTCTGAAAAAAATCGATATTTCCGAATTTTAACCTTAAGAACATGCAGAAAGAGCCTCCTTGCTTGAAAGAATGTACAAGAAGTGTTTTTGAACCTTCAACTGTCACAAGGTCAAAATTCAGCAATTTTTGGCAAGTAAAAACTTGAAATAATTCATTCAAAATAGCATGGCAGTGAAAACCTGTAGCTGCAATTTTCGTTAATAAAATGACCTCACCGCCAACAACGGCAAACTTACCTTATGTTGTACGGACTGGCTTGAACTGGTGCTGGTAGAATGCGATATCGTAATCGAATGGCTCGACCCGCCGCCATATCCGTGTTTTTCCGAACTAGCATGTACCGAACTGTGATGTGACGTGCTTTGATTGTGAGTTAAAGTCATTTCGTGTGTCGCATGTCTTTCAGCACCGTCAACATCATTTTCGCGTATCTCCCGTTTCGCCGTCATCGTACTACTAGAAGTGTGTTGAGCCGATAATACCGTGGCGCTAACTGTATCGATAGTTTTCGCCAAATCCGGACGCGAAGTGGGAGGTGGAATCGCATGGGGTTGCGGCATAGCATACGGATAAGGATATGAAAACGGATAACCGGAATAAGGATGCGAATGAAATTGATGCATCGCATGCAAAAAAGTCGGATGCATCAATGGATGTGATGGATGTAAAGTACCCGGATAATGTCCACCGGGTTGATGAGGCATCGATGTTGGAACAGGACCCGCACTGGGACTAATCAAATTAATAGCGCTATGAGGTGAATTAGTTCCTTGTTGTCTCAATGGTGGCGGTGTTTGTGATATCACCGGCGTTGGTGTTGTACTAACGTTAGTTTTAGGCGTTGAACACTTTTCTGAAGGTTGAGCGGGACTGGCGCCACTAGTCACAGCGATTGTTCCGAAATCGGGTTCTTTTTTAACGACATCAACAGGAACCGAAGGAGGTCTATCGTTATTAATTTGAGTAACCGGTGGAGGTAAATAACCGGGAACTTTAACATCTTTTAAACTCTGCAAAGGATCGTTGGGTTGTAAATGACTAGGGGGCGGAGGCGCGAAACTACTAGTCGCCGGCAAAACTTGCGAACTATGCGTCCCCTGACTACTACTGTAAGGAGGCAAACCACCTAAATGACTCGGCGGTAACGTCGTGCCACTTTGACTTGAATTATCAGTAACTTCTTGTTTAATTTTGAGATTTTGAGGTTCGTTTTGGTGGTTTTTGTCGGAATTTCGTGGCGATTGTGGATAACCGACACCTGGCATGAAACCGTAATGACTCATAGGAGGTGGCGGTTGCGTACCACCGATCGTTACTAAATTACTCGATTGCATCAAATTTGGTAGTGGCGGTTGTCCTATCGATGGTCCCAAATCGGTTCTTTCCGGACGATCCAAACGTTCCGGTCTTTCCAGTTTATCGTTTCTTTCGATACGTTTATCTTCTTCGAAATCGGCGGGACGTCCCGCGCTACTACTTGGCGGTAATTGTGTTGAAGGTATAACAGTTGGTATGTTCAATGGTTGCGGTTGGTTCTGACTAAAATCGCTACTGCTACTACTCCTCGATTGTGACGTCAATTCCATTGGTTCGTCTCTGGGTTCGATTTTGATTACGTTACTCATCGAATTACAAGCCGGTTTGTTCTGGTTGTAATTATAATTAGGTTCCGGTTTCATTTGATCTTTAACAAAAGACGAATGATTCATGTTAACTATTTGGTCTTTACCCCGTTCAAGGTGATTAGGATCCTTCAAGTTCAAGGGGTGATTAGCGGGAGGATAATTGCCTAACGAAGGATCTTTCAACCCGAAATTAATCGAATCTTTCCCTAAAGAATGAGGCGTAAACAGTGCCTCTTTATAAACAGTTTCGTCTTTCGGATTCAAATTAATCGCTTCGTTACTCGACTCAACTTCTTCCTTAATCACGACTTTATCCATGGTAACCTTGGGGATTATCAATTCAGTTTTGAATTTTTCCGGAATTTCTTTAGTTTCTTCCTTAACTTTTTCTTCGACAACAATTTCAGTTTTGCTAGATTCCTTCTTTACCGGCTCCGAATTAAATTTATTTTCTTTAATTTCGTTTTCAACGTTACGTTTAATCAAATTTTTACGTTCGTTAAGATCGTCGGGTAATCGAATGGAAACGTTGAGAGGAATCGGTTCGATAGATGGCGCTATTTTCGTTGACGTTATAACCGCTATTGTTGGCGCCACAATCGCTGCGAGTTTCTCTTCAACTACCGGTTCGATTTTAGTTGTTTTAACAACACTTTCAGTAGTTGAAGTGTTAGTTGTAGTGATTGCGATATTATCAACAGTTTCGGTTTCAGGTTCGTTACCGTCGACGTCATCATTTGTCGAACCCGAATCCGTAGTGACACTCGACGGACTTTCGGCTCGTTCCCGTTTCTTTTTAAACAATCCCAAATCTTTTTCTTCTTCGCAATCTTCGACTTTTTCTTGGGCGCGTTTCCGGTTTTTCGTTGGCGTTTCCGATTTTTCCGATTTCCCTTTCTTTTTGGCGGGTGTTCCGGGATTCGAACTTTTATCCATCGGACTACCTTGTTTGATTGGTGTTTTTGGTTCGGGTGTTTCCGTGCCGCCCCGTTTCGGTCGCACTCTATTCGAACTTTGTTCTTTCGCCGCTTTGTTGCGCGTTCTCATGCGTTGAGGACTGGCATCGGGACTCTCGATAGGGGGCGTTCCGCTCACTGCAGCCGGTGCTGTTAACGGCGGCAATTCGTTTGTTTTCTTGAAATGAGCCCTACAGTCCCAACATAACAACTGTCGATCTTTACCGCCGGGTTGCCAATCTTTAGAATCTTTAACATTTGAGTCAGTTATGTTGGTAGAAGTGAAATTTTTACTTACTTGTCGCAAAACAATGGGAACAACGATATTGGGCGTCCCGACTGTCGCTATCGTCTTCGGAATTATCGTCCTCTGTCACAGAACTAGTTTCACCTGGTTCTTTGCCCGGTTGCGGCGAGGGCCGGCTACTCTCAGTCTCAACTGGAGCACCACTACGACCTGGTACCAACGTTAAAAAAAAAACAACCAAAAATCGAAATAATTACCAGTATTAGGCGCATTGTTGCCACCTCGACTGTTCCTAGTGTTCCTGATACGTCGCAGCGATCCCTGACGCCGCCTCCGATGAGGTCGATTGTTGTTGGCTCCTGGAGTCTTCTTCCATAAGTAGTAGAACTCAACCAATTCCGGCTGCAGCAACGATTACAATTAACCAAGCAAACCAATGTTACCAACTTTAAAAAAAGAACTGCCACTCTATAAGAGTAGCTATCGACATAGAAAAAATTAGTTGTAAAATAGGATTTCAACTCCACGAGTAGCTACCCATATTAAAATCAAAGTTACCAACTTTTAAAAATTTTAAAAAAATTGCTCTACAAGGGGTTAAACCGGGTCGATATTTTGGTTTAACTGACCGTGTCTCTGTGTGGTAGGAGGTCCTTCCTGATACGAAAGAAGTTTTTGCCGAATTGTCTGAGTCCTTTAACGAACCGTTTGGTTTCTTCTTCGCTCCATTTCTTATCGATACCTTTCGGTACGGGACACTTGACGAGAGCTTGTAATGCTTTGCCTGGATCGTAACCGGAATCGTGAAGCTAAAGAAAAAAATGTTTAAGTAAAATAACAATTAAAACCATGTCTTGATAATTTACTGTTAATTTACGTCGGTTATTATCTATAAAAACGCGTATCACTTATATTACAACAACAAAGATAATAATTGTCCAAACACCGTATAGATAGAAGTAGGTTAAAAGCGAAACGCGAAATTCGACGATATGATTGATTCACATGAATTATGACTCATCAATTGATGACGTAGAAGCGGTCGAAAATTCAAATTTTAACTTTGTAAATTTAGTGAGGAGTGGAAGCGCCAACATTTTTTTAATCGGAGCTTATCACTACTATAGCCTAGAACTATTGCTCTGAAGAAACTTGAAAACTACGTGATTCCGCTTTTGACGTATAGATGGGGGCGAGCGTAATTGACGTCAGAGGGTTCGTATGCTTTTGGTTAAAAAAGAATATTCTCTTAAACTCAAGAAGACGACACTTGGAGAATGGCATCTAATTTTACTAAAAATATCTCAAAGGCAAGGAGCCGTGAATTAAGTTTGGGAGTGATCGCAACGCCATCTCGTGGGCGGTAGATAAAATTTTTGTCAATGTTGCAATAAGTTCACCAAATAATTTTAATATTAAAAACTCCTTGTATGCTATCTCGATCCATACTTGTGAACTTTCTCCATTTTCGATTCCTGACTAGTCTGCCTAATTCTTTAATAGTAAAGGAAACTATGATTTTTTAATAAAAAGCGATTGTACACTACCAATTCTCTCCATCTTCAAATGATCGACCAAGTAGCAACTGTAAAAAAATTATTAAAAAATTTGGAAGAAATTGTGGCGCCACCTCACGGAAAATAGCTGAAGTAAAGTCCAAATTTTGAAGCTTGAAGCCACAAAGTTTCGGAAACATTCTCTTTAGATTACTAACTTATACTTTTTAACTTGCATGTTCTTATTACAAAGATTCTTTTTTCTGTTGAAAACAACGATAAAGTTTGGATAAGTAGAAGCTTCGAGTTTTTTCGAAAACGCTTTTTTACGACTTAATGTTATGTGGCTTTCATCGTTTTATTATAAAAGTTCATCTCATTTTTTGCTGTAAAAACTAAGTTTGGAAAAGTATGTGTCGCGTCATCTCCTGGAGAATAACTGAAGTTATTCCGTAAAACAGTATCGTTTGCTGTGAAAATAAAGTTTGGAAAATTATGTGTCGCCATCTCCTAGAGAATGGCTTAAATAGAGCAACATCGTCGTTCAAATTTTGAAGCTACAAAGTATCGCACAAAGAATATGCAGCTACTAAGTTTTTCGTAACATTCTCTTTTACCACTTAATGTCTTATGTTTTTCATAGTCTTATCACAAAAGTTCTATCGCTAATTTTTTTGCTGTGAAATAACTATAAAGTTAGAAGTGTGTGTCGCCATCTCCTGGAGAATAGCTAAAGTAGAGCAACATCATCGACCAAATTTTAAAGCAGCGAATTCTCTCTATATATTACTAATTCATGCCTTAGAACCTTCATACTCTTATTACAAAGATTCTTTGCTCTTTTTTCTGTTGGAAAACGAGAAAATTTGGAAAAAAGCTACGAATTTTTTAGTAAACACTCTTTTTACGACTTATGCCTTATAACTTTCATAGTTTTATTACAAAAGTTCTTAATCTCATTTTTAACTGTGAAAGAACCAAAGTTTGAAAAAGTATGTGTCGCCATCTCCTGGCGAACAGCTAAAGTAGAGCAATAAAGTCATTCAAATTCGGAAAATACAAAATTTTTCGTAACGAATCTTATTTTTAAGTCTTCATAACGTGTGTAATGACTTTCTTACTTTATGTCTTCTTACATATGACGCTTATACTCTTACTACAAAAGTTTTTCTTTCATTTGTTTCTTTTACTCCTGAAGAACTATAAATTTGGAAAAGTTTCTGTCGTCATCTCCTAGAGAATTGCTGAAGTAGAGCAACATTGCCGTTCAAATTTTGAAGCTACAACGTTTCACACAAAGAATATGCAGCTACCAGGTTTTTCGTAACATTCTCTTTTACCACTTAATGTCTTATGTTTTTCATAGTCTTATCACAAAAGTTCTATCGCTAATTTTTTTGCTGTGAAATAACTATAAAGTCAAAAGTGTGTGTCGCCATCTCCTGGAGAATAACTAAAGTAGAGAAACACCATCGACCAAATTTTAAAGCAGCGAATTATCTCTTTATATTACTAATTCATGCCTTAGAACATTCATACTCTTATTACAAAGATTCTTTGCTCCTTTTTCTGTTGGAAAACGAGAAAATTTGGAAAAATTTAAAGCTACGAATTTTTTCGTAAACACTCTTTTTACGACTTATGCCTTATAAATTTCATAGTTTTATTACAAAAGTTCTTACTCTCATTTTTAACTGTGAAAGTACCAAAGTTTGGAAAAGTATGTGTCGCCATCTCCTGGCGAACAGCTAAAGTAGAGCAACAAAGTCGTTCAAATTCTGAAAATGAAAAGTTTTTTTTTCATTTGTATGGCGCCATCACGTGGAGTATAGCTAAAGTGGAAAGACACTGTTCAAATTTCAAACCTACAAAGTTTTTCGTAAGCATAAAACGTACGCGATTACTTCATTACTTTATGTCTTATGACTTTCATACATTTTTTAGCTTACTACAAACGTTATTTTACGCGTCTTTTCTTTACTCTAGACGAACTATAAAGTTTGGCCGAGTATGGCGCCACCTCGTGGAGAATAGTTAAAGATTCTCGCCCTAATTCTCGACCTAATGAACAATTTTCGCCCTATTTACAGTCTCTTCTTTTAAATAATAAATAAAGTAGTCTCAATACTAGAAACCGATTGTGTACCATTTCGATCGATAACTGCCAAATCAACAAAACGCGCCTGAAGAAAACTATCACGTTTAATAGAAAATACGTCGCCATCTCGTGACAAATGACTGAAGCACAATCAAATCGTAATTCAAATTTTGACGTCAGAATCCTTTTTTGACCTTTTTTGCATTAGATTTATGTTCTTAGCAAATCTGTAAAGAAATCTAAATACTAGGAGAAGAGTGCGCAACTGCCAAATCTCCTCATTTTCGAATAAGCAACCAGGTAGACGAAAAAACTTTAAAAAGTGTGGCGCCCTCTCGTAGAGAATAGCTAAACTAAAACCGAATTATGATTCAAATTTTAAATTTCTAAGGCAATGCCAATACTAAACGCCGATTTCGAGACATCCTGATGGGCAACTGTCAAACCGCAATTTCCAATAGTCAACTAGATAGGCGTAAAAAAAATTATAGCGTCCTCTCGTGATGGATCGCAGAAGTATAACAGAATCTTAACGTTACCAAAAACTTTCTCAAACATTCTTCCCTTTGTCTTGTCTCTTAACAAATCTTGATCGATAGATCAGATGTCAGGGGTCTCACCTTTGCAAGTATAGCAACTTTTTGGCGGTGAAAAGACCGACCCTAAGGACTTTCTCTAACCAACTACCTATTGAATCAACTTGAAGAAAAACCGGCACTAAGTGTCGTGATGTCGTTAGATTGATATTTTTTTTTTATTCCAAAACTTCGTTTAATTTCGATTTTTTGATGTTTCTATGCTCACCACATCTAATGCGTTGATGGTAGTGTCATCCCTGGAGGCAGCATTGGCCCCATCTTCCGGACATCCGCCGTCGCACATACCCGCAAAAGCGGCCATAGATCTTGCCGCCCTCAAATACATCAACAGGTCCGAATCCAGGGTCATTGCCGGCACCCACCTCAACTCCTCTCGGATGCGCGTCTGTTCCGGATCGGGCGATAGCAGTTCAGGCGATACTCCAGGCCTGTACTCGGGCAAACGGGCCTGTGACCGAGATTTGTTTCGTTGAAAAATGAGGCGAATAGCCCGGTCACTTGATTAGGCGAACAATGAAAAAGTGAAGCGGAAAGGGCCGACAACAAGATCCGTTTACAATTCGAGTCAAAAATTAAATATAAATATAATAGAGAGCAAGACACTACGGGAAATGGTTGAGGTCGGGAATTTAACAATTACTCAATAATAATAATAATAATAATAACAATAACAGTACAACCTGGTTGCTGTTACGTCTCTAGTAAGGTCCAACCAGTCCTACCATCATGCTCCGACGTTACAACTAGATACCCCCCGAAATCGTGCATCAGGTTTGCCAATAGATGTCATGCCAATAGTAATAGCCGGATCCAGGGGCGGCACTGGGGATGATCAGATGAAACGAAACGAATTTCGAGAAACTTTCAATTAATCGAAGACAACAAGTTTTAGTTTTTCGAAATTTGTCGATTTTTGGGTTGGCCTTAACCTGGATCGGACTCTCTAATTTTAAGTAAAAACTCGTACAAAATTTTGAATGTTACCGTGTTGTCGGTCGCACGTACATAAATGTCTTTTACCTGGTTGCCGGGACCCACCCTAATCTCTCCTTGTGTCGTAGCCATCACGACGGGTTAACACGAAACACTTGAAGTTCCCCAAATTACATGTTCCTGTAACCGAAAACAAAATTATTATCAAATCAATCAAAGCCAGTCCGGACCTGGCGGTTTTCCGCTCCACCGATCCAGCTGAAACCGTTTATTTTTACGACCCCCCACTTCACCCAATAACACCCAAGCTTTTCAGCGAGTTACAAGTCGATCTAGCAGAAAAAAAATTTGGTCCTTCGAGCCGGATTCTAACTGGATATTAACTTATTAAACTCGATTGTTATTATTGGAAATTTCGGCGCGTTTCTTCCGGTTGCGCCCCTTAATCGCCTCTTGTGTTGGATTCACGCAAGAATCCGGATGACACGTCTTTAAATTATCGCGCTTCGCTTCCGCTATCCGAATTGTCCCGTTACGCTCGTCGTTTTATCGTTTCAACTTCGTACACGACCGCATTTAACTTTTGCACTTGACTCTTGAAATGTCTAATAATAAGTAATAAACACGCAGAGGGTCCGACCTCATTAAAATTTCTAACGGTTTTCACCAACATTTTTAGTACCGCCGCGTTTTTCTAGTGAATTTTCACGACGATTCATTTGTTTAGTCTAACGTTTTAAGTGTCGAAATCACGAGTGCTAAAATTCCTTTCAAATCGTCGCTTTTCCAGTGAATCTCAACGAAACAAGGCCGACTTTCGATTTTACAGGACCGTCTCAACACATGACAATCACTAACGCTGACGTCGCAATTTTTTTAATTGAATTTTGCGGCGCCATCTATGAAATTAATGGCAACGTCACTAATTTCAACTAAAATTGTGGCGTTAGCCACGATATTGTAAGGATGAGCGGCCACCTATGAAATTAAGTCGAAACAGATGTGTCAACGTCTGTCAAGCCGTGGCAAGGTCATCTAGAAATTAAGGGCACCGTATGTCAAAAATGATAACGTGGTAATTTCAACTAAAAAAAATGTGGCGTTAGTCACGATATTGTCAAGATGAAAGTATGGAACGAATAAGGGGTAACGTTATATAGGGGAGGCATCGAAGTGTAATTCAAACAAAGATTAGGAAGCCGCTCAGCGAGGGGTGAAGAATCTTAATGAGGCGTTTGGGGACTGTTTGAGGGGCGTCGCCGCAAAACCGATGGGGAAATTCGTCAGACGAAATCGACACGTAACAACGAAATATCGCATAATTGCAGTTGTAAACTTTTATCAAAGTCGCAATCTACTTGCAATAACGCAACTGCACTTTCGATCACTTAAGGGGTTTTACGTAATTAATGAGATGTGGCAACAACGCCTCCAAAAATTTTATGGCGTTTCCGAAATCGAATCTAGTCAAATTTGTTGCAAGTTGATCTGTCAAATTTAAATGTCACGAAGTACGGGTTCAATCGTAACCGCAACCACTTCCAAAATTGTTCACTCGTTCTTTTCGTGGTTGGTTTCTAAAAATATTTTTTATTGGCGCGTAATCATTTCAAAATCCGGCAACCTCGCATTACAACAATTACGCAGTTTTTTATGCCAGCGCTACGATTGAGAAGTTGCATTGTTGTAAACATAGCGACGACACCAAATTTCTAAACTGTTGACTACCTGGCAACGCCGCATTTCAATTTTAATTTTTAGGAAATAAAAATAGGTGGCAACAGCGCCAAAAAAAACTTTTAACGATCACTTCGAATCCGCTAAATAAATTTGTCGAATTTATTGCAGGTGATTCTGGCTTTCAACCGTAACCGTAACCACATCCAAAATTAAACATCTCTTTGTTGTTATCGCGGTGGCGTTACCATTAACGTGTCATCTAATAATCATTTTGTGTTGGCGATTAACCTTAAAAAAATTTTTGAGTGACGAGTAATCGTTTAATAAACTTTTTACGTACCGTGAATTTAATTGAAGATCAGGCAACGTTGCATTATGCCAATTACTTAATTTTTCGTGCCACCAATTGGAAAACTCATTTTGTAATTTTACGTCGTCAACCTGACAACGGCGCTTTTCGTCATTTCCAGCTGGCAACGTGGCATTTTGGAATTTCGAGTTGTAAACTTTCCAAGGTCACTCGTCATTTCTAGCAACGCCGCATTTGGTGATTAGGCGTTGTCGATCTGGCAACGTTTCATTTTACGAGTTTTCGAATTCTCCTGTATAATTGGCCTTAACGAACGTGTTTTTGTCCGGTTAACTGTCACTACGTTCCAAAATTTCGAACTAACGTCAAATAATTGCGGCCATAAAGTTTTATCGTTGCAATAACCCAAAATCCATACGATTTGCATTAACTTAATGGTCCGTTAAGCGTCGTAAATCGTACTAAACGTTTTAATTATATCGAAAAAAAACGTGTTTGTTGCGATAATCCGTTCATTTGGCAACGTGGTTTTGGGAGATTCCGGAAGTGGTTGAAGCGCCGCCACCAAATTTGAAGTTTTCGAAAAAATTAAAAATTTGTATCAATTATAAACAGGAATCGATAATAAGGAGCAGTAAAACGATCAATTTCGCGCTTAGTGCCCGCGTAAACACGCCAAAATCGTCTTATCGCTCCATTATTTCCACACAGGCGATTTATGGCCAGTCGTAAAAAGCGAAATCGAGTTGGCCGTTTGACGGCAACGACAACATCGGCCACCTTCAACTAACTAACAATCAATGCGTGAAATCGTCGATTTGTTTTGATTACGAAAGCGGAACACCCTGTATATGTCGTCACAGGTACACTCGCAAACACGCAGGCAATTATTTGACAAATTAACGAGACAGCTCGACCCCCCTCTCCCCTCCCATGACTGTGTATACATAACAATTAACTTGTCAATCGGGGTAATTAGCGGGGCAAATGAGTAGGCGGCGTATTTATCGCAGTAGAGGCGCCTCGAAGGAGGCTTCGCCCCCTTTTGTTAGACAAAATTGACGAAATCTAGCACTCACCTCAAGCTGTCGCTACATAATAAATAAAAGACAGTCGTGTCAATTGCGGTCGAAACAGGGATGGTTAAATGGTTTTTTGACGTCGTAACGTCCACCAACAACCTTCTAAAGTTGATTTGCACACAAAACACCTTTAAAACGGACACGGAACCACCAGAAAACCACACAAAACACAGTAAAGAGTTTTATCGATCAGGCGGCCATTTTACACGGCCTTCCTTGATTCGTCTATTCGGAAGTGTGAGAGTAGCGCCACCACGCGGCGGAGGAAATAACTCGAAATTAACAACCCCTAAAAATAAATCTTGTTATACCCGAATTTCGTTACAAACCCCGAAATAACTTTAGAAATAATTTTTGAAATTTTGATATTTTTGACACTTTACAAAATTTACAACAGATAGCGCTACTTGAAACGTCAAAATTTGACAACATTTCTTTGACGTTTTGTCATGTAAATAATTAAAGTTTAATAACAACAATAATAATACTAAGAATTTGGGGTGGTTATAACGAAATTGCGTAATTGTTGTTGCAATGGACGAGTTGAAGCATAAAATTTTGGGGTTGATTAACAAACAGGTAAAAGTTGGGTTATGTTGGAAATTTTCCACAAAATTTTTTTAAGGGCCCCAAAATACCTTCAATGGGTTTCTCGGATGCCAACTACCATTTTCCGCAAGCCGAAAACTTATCGATTAATAGTAAAACAGTTTCTGAAGCTAACCGGCCTGCTGATCAAGATATTTTAGAAAGTATTGAAGCTGCGTATTTTTCTATGAATGATGATTTTGATATTTGCCGTTTCGAGCTTGGGGTAATAGTTTCGATTTTAAATCGAGACGTTAATTACGTTAATTTTAGAAATTGCCTGAAGTTCTTGATTGTGGTCAAATCCAGTTGGATTTTAAAAATTTAAAACAACAACACCAAGTGGTTTCGAAGAAAGTTTTGCAATTAATTCTAGAACATCAAAATGGTTGCAACGAGGAGTTTCAGAAGGTTCTTGAGATTCTTGAACAAGTTAAAAATACTTTGGATTCGTGCAAGGATAGCAGGAAAGAACTGAACGTGGCTGCCAGTCAATTCAGGGCTTCTTTGGGGATTTTGGCCAACTACAGGAAACGGAAATTGGCCCAAAATCTCTTAAACAATCTCAATATGATTAAGAATTTGGTAAAAAATTATGACTGTGACACTTCAAGCACTAAATTTGAGGTTATGTTTAGCATAGTTTCGACAAGCGCTTGCAACAATTGTTGGACGATGAAGATTATGCGGGTGCTATACTCGAGTTGAAGAGGTGTCACAAAATCGCAACCAAGTATCGACATTTTAGTTGCGTCGCAGCTCTCACCTACAAGTTGCAGGAAACTCTTGAGAACACCGACGGGCAACTGGACAGGGTTCTAGCGCAGGTTATCTCATCATTCAGTTTTTTTACGCTATAGTAGCGTTTAAAATTTATTTTTTATTTTGTCAAATTTTTGAGTTATTTTGACGTTTCAGCTTTCATATCGCGACTTTCCCAAAATGACCGAAAAAATTTTGCAGAAATTAGGACCAATCAAAACAGCCTACTAATTAAATTTTGATTATGTGACAACGTCACGTATTCAACATGGCGGCCGTAACAATTGAAGAGCAGCTTCTGTTTACCTACTACGTTACTAATAATTATTTCGTACCGTATATGAATTTAAAAATGTGCCATTGAATAAATAACTCTCAATGCTATTCAAAAGGACGCACCTGACACTTTAAGGAAATTTCTAGATACTTAAACAGGAAGTACGACATTTTGAATTACTGTCACAGATACATTCAATGTGAAGAATCTAAGGCTTAGAGTAAAAAATTAGAAATGAAATTTTCGTTTTTAGTTGAAATATGCAAATTATTAATGTGACATTTTGAATAACTATTATGAGTGAATTCAAAATGGCGAACCTAAACTTTCAAGGGGTTTTTAAGTAAAAAGTGGTTTTTGGACGAATCCTTCTTGTTAATTCTTCACCTTGTATCTAAACAAAGAATGTCATATTTTGAATAACTTACATGCGTATGCAAAATGGCGGACACAATTTTTAAGTCTGGAACTGTGAGTTTGGTTAATATTTGATTTATTAATTTAGTAAAAGTTTATGACTTTGAACCACTGTTATTGCTGGATATATACAAAATGGCGGTTGTTACTATTACAGACTTGCTATCATTTCGACCCCGAACGCTACCGCAAGCTGCTGTTGGCCTACAATTTGCTGGAAAAATCAGAAATGTCGATGATTGACAATTTGCACGTCCACTACATCACCGCCATCTACAACTCATCATTCAACGTTGTTCAATCTTACGTCACATCCGCCGAAGTTTTAGAAACTAGCGATACTAGCGGCAGGAACCCGTACAAAACCCTATGCCAGGTTTTTTAATAACAAAAATATCCGAAACTAACTCTAAGTTTCAATTTTTTTCCAGAGCATCGGTCACGACGTTTTCATCCCTTGTCTCATTCATTTATGTAAAGTTCTATTCAAAATCGTTCTGAGTTACCGCCAATTGATCAGATGGCATTACGATCAATCAAACGATTCCGGTGATTCATCCGACATCGAATCCACCATCAACAAACAAAAACTTGACCATAATTTAACAAAAATTTGGGACGACGTCCAACGAAAAGTTTCAAGTTTACTTCTCAACGCCGACCTAGCAACTTACAAATTCGACCAATACGTACAAGTTTTAGGGGTAGTCCACAGACTTATCCAAGTAGGTGAAGAGTTTTGTTCGAGCAAATCCGAAGATTTACAAGAATCGATACGAAAACAAAGCGTCAACTATTTTCGCAGTTATCACGCCCAAAGATTGGAAGAATTACGGATTTTTCTCGAAAATGAAATGTGGGAAATTTGTCCCGTCAAAACTACTTTCACTTTATTGCAATTACAAGTAATTTATTCAACTTATTTCAATTGTTTAATTAATAGAAATTTTGTTAGGAATTCAAATCGTTGAGGTCGATTTTGCGGAATTTCAAAATATTGCCGCAAGGTGGCGTTATAAATCAAGTGTATTCGACGAATTCGACCGATTGTTGTTCGTCGACTCACTCGCAAGATGACAGCACTATTGTTGGTAATTATTTCGTTCGATATTCGGATCACGGAACGCCTTTCGATTCGGGTTTGGACGAAACGAAAATCGAAGAAGACATTTTAGCGAGTGAAAATGACGCTTCTGGATATTTCTCGGATGATAGTGAAGAGGAATCGGAAGAATTAAAAAAAGATTTCGTTGACGAATACGCAGAAAAAACGTCACTTGGGTACGTTTTTTCTTTTTCGGTGTATGGATTTTAATTAATTTTTGTGTTGATAGTCATGTGACGAAAGAGAGGGAGAAACATAGTAATAAGTCTTTGGTTTTGACTAATACTACGCTTTCGGTACTGAGACAGATGGGCAAATATTTACAGATGTCCAGATTATTAAAACCGATTGCTTATCAAATTATAGCTTGCATGAACCAGTTGTTCGATTTTTATCTCTACGCAGTCCATTCGTTTTTTGCTGCGGATTTGGTGAGTAAAGCTCTTGCTCCTAACCTCACTTTCAGTGTTTTTGCGTTTTTAACTTCAATATCGATGTTTCCAAATATTAAATAACTTACCGCCTTTAAGTTTCTTATATCTTTAAATTATTCTAAAGAAAGCTTCGGTAACTACGATCCCGATTTATTTTTGAACGTTTCTAACCCTACTTTTTATGTTTTTGATGACGTAATGGGGCAATATCGTTACTGCAACCTTTCTAAACTAATTTTTACTATTCTATATCCCTGCAGATTATCCTAAGAGGTAATTCTTTTCATCTAGCACTTTATCCGAAATTATTTGATCTTTTTTACCTCATTTTTGTATTTTTTTTTAAACTCAGGGCAAATTTTTTTTGTTACATTATTTACCAGTTTTATTTCTCTCTGTTAATTCTAATTCCAGCATTTTTTAAGATTTACTAACCCTACTTTTTATGTCTTAAATGGTGTAACATGGAAATTTAGTTATTTGAATTTTTTAAAGAATTTTTAACCCCATTTTTGACGTTTCATAGGTTTCAATACAAAATTTCAGTGACTATTAAATTATTATACGGGTGATTTCTTTTTTCTATTTGTTTATTTACAATTATTTGAGTTTTCTAACCCTACTTTTGCCATTTTTGATGTTTCCAATTGAATTAAAAAAATTCTTCACAACTTTATGTATCGTTTTTATTTTTTTTAGAGGTGTATTCTGTTAATTGCGATTTTAAAAATTTTTTGCACTTTCTTAACCCTACTTTTTATGTTTTAGATTCTGGAAAATAGAGGTTTCCGTTTTACAACCTTCCCAAACTTCAGTTCTTGCTTTTGTTATACGTATTAGAAGGTGCACTTTTTTTATCATTTACCCTTATTTTTTTAAAACCTTAAAATCCTACCAGGGCCACAATTTCTTTCTTTTCAAAGAATTTTTAACCTCATAATTGATGTTTTAGGGGCTGCAATATAAAAATTAGGTGATCACAATCTTCTTGAAGAGCCTACGAAGTTATTTTAGAGGTGATTTTTTAATCTCGAGCTTTATTGAAAAAAACTTTGCTTCTCTAACCTCACTTTTGCCATTTTCTGTATTTTTTTACTCAAACAATAACTGTTTTTTCATTTACATCTTCCACCAGCTTTATTGTTTGCAAACTTAAAATTGTATTCTATTAATTACGATTTTTGCAGGTTTTAAGCGTTCCTAACCCTACTTTTGATGTTTCAGACGTTGTAACTTGAAAGTTTGCTTCTTACAACTTTTCCAAACTTCAGTTTTCTTTCTCTTAAACCTTATTAGCAAATATTATACGTCTACTTTTAATCTCAGACTATATTCACAATTACTTTGGTTTTCTAACCTCACTTTTGAATATTTGTTTTACTTTCATAAGTTTAACATCGCTTTTATCGTATGAAATTATTGTCCACCCTTATCTTTCTTTGAACTTGACATTATATTTAGAGGAACACAATTTTAAATTTTTTAGGGAATTTTTAATCCCATTTTTGGTGTTGTAAGAGCGCAATATGCAAAATTAAGTAACCACAATCTTCTTAAGGCTTAATTTTGTTTATGTGAAAGCTTATGAAGCTATTTTCGAGGTAATTTCTTTCAATCTCGAACATAATTTAAATTTATTTTGCTTCTCTAACCTCACTTTTTCTGTATTCACGCTTTTTTTAACTAGACTATTTACTGTTCTTCAATTACATGATTACCTGATTCTTCTACTTTGTTAAAATTACATTCAGTTAATTACGATATCAACTATTTCATAACCCTACTTTTGAAGTTTTAGATGCTATAAAATGGAAAGGCAAATCTTACAACTTTCCTAAAGTTTAGTTTTACTTGTATTATATCCTATTAGATTACATTAGATCTAAAAGAAATTCTTAAACCTTTTTCAGTCTCACTTTGTTTTCTTAACCTCACTTTTTTACTTTTATTTTACTTTTGCTTCTATGAAATTATAATTTACTCTTACTTTTATCTGAGTGTAAATCTATATTGCGATGTACTCGATTTTCATTTTTTTCAACCATTCCTAACCCTACTTTTGATGTTTTAAATGCTGTAATATGGAAATTTATTCATTATAATTATACCAAATTTCAACTTTGGTTAGATAATGCTCTATTTGACTAATTAAAGCACAGATTTTTTGTATTTGGCTTTATCCACATTTACTTTGCTTTTCTAACCTCAATTTTAGTGTTTTTTCACACTCAAACATCAATCTTTTCTTCCCATTAAATAATTTAACACTGAATTTTATTAAAATTAACTTTTTTAGTTGCGATTTGGTATTTTGGTTGCTGTAAAGACTAGAATCTTTTGAAACTGCAGCCCCGCAGAACTGCTCTAACCTCACTTTTGAAATTTTTAGGTTCAAAAGTTGTAAATTAATTTCCAGTGAATTGAAATTAATTTATTAAATACCAAGAGTCATCTCAAACCACAGAATAACTTCTAGAAGCATCCATTATTTTCAAAATTTAGTTTTAAGCTTTCCTAACCTCACTTTTGGTATTTTTGCGATTCTACAAAATTTTCCAACGAAATTTTTGTTGTTTTTAGACTGTTTCGAGCAACTCTTTGTACTCAGCGGAACTAACAGCGACTCTCAAGAAAATCTCCGACGGTCTAGTAGTCGATTCTGCGGACCTCCTCGAGGAAAACTCCGGAAAAACCCTGAAGCCAACCCTGTCACCCATAGTTGATCTATCTAAACCCGAACACCTCCACGGTTTAACCGAACGCGTTGTCGCCGTCGAAAGTCTCGTTTTCCTTTCGAAACAATACGAAAACCTCCAGGAATTCCTCGAGTATCTCGTCCCACCCACCAACAAAATCATGCTACAACAATTCTTCACGCAGGTAAAGTTTTATTAAATAAAAAATATTTTAACAACTAACAAGTTTAAACGCTGTCAAAACGTAACCGCCGCTAGTCATGCTAGTTTCAGGATGAGTTCTTTCGGGCAAAACTTGATAATTTCTCAAAAAATTGCTCATAATTTTTATTGAAACCACATCAGTTCTTGCCTTGAGATTTAAATACAAATCTTGAAGCGGTTCCAACAATAAACTATAAACAACAAAACTGCGACCGCCTTTCAAAAAACGAATCAATTCCGTCACTAAATTGACGGGATGTTCTTTTGCTGTAATAATCAAAGAATCGACTTGTTCCTCCAGTAACCGACACGCTTTTTCGTTGTCTTTTTGCCAACCCGCTTTTTTCGTTTCTTCTTCGACTTTTGGACGTTTCGCTTCAGGTTCGTCAGCGTAACTGTCTTTGTTTTGATAATAACAACGCAAAACCGAATACAAATTGACGTTGATGCACCGGTCGAGTTGTTCTTTCGGGAATTGCATGGCAGTTAAAGCGTTTTTTTGACATTCGTTTCCTGGATGCATGTGGATCAAACTGGCGGTGGTGTTGGCACCAATTAGGTTCATTATTGCAGCCGGGATAAGGCCTGAAGTTCCGCTGTCGTACAGTAAATGATTACCTTGCGATTGGATGTTGGAATATGTTAGAATTTGGGATAAATCGTCGATGCGAATACCGAGGAGTTTCGTGGGGTCCTGGCGATAAAACATGGTTGCCAATAACCGAATCGTCGGTTTGCAGATTTGGACGTATTCGAAATATTTTTTTTCTTTTTTCTTTATGTATTTTTCTTGACTAAACTCGGTTTTTGAATTGAACGTTTTCGAGTTGTTTATCAATTTTTCTACAATTGTGTTGGAGTTGAGTTGTTCAGATTTTAGTTTCGAAATTTCATCTCTAGTCATGTTTTGTGATTGGCCATCATCTGTGATGTTGCGGTTGTCGCTGCCGCTTTTCTCGATGTTTATATTTGTTGCTGATGCGATTTCGTCTACTTTTTCCAATGTAAAAAGACGTTTATTGCCCGGAAAATTCTTCATTTGGAAAGTATCGAAATATTTTTCACCTATCACATTGTCCATTTCCACATTGAAACTTCCCAATGATAAAGTGCCGTGTTGTTTCAATTTGTGAAGTTTAGTGTAGCCCTGGCGCTCCACCACCAAAAAATCACCAACTTTTATCGTGTATTCGTCCATGATTTGTGAGGTTATGTCACATTTTTCGAAACGTCAACGTGACTCCCAACGACAGAGACAGATACCGCTTCTAGCAGGTGCAAGAGAGAACGGAATTAGAACTAGCAACACTGCAAACTTAACCAGTACCAACCGAAAAATCTCCAAGAAATTTTCAAAATAATTAATTTAAATTTTTTGGACTCTAAATGGCCGTCTATTGAATTTGTGCTATTTATTTTTAGAATATTGCCAGCGCGACGGATCTACGAAAACCGATTTATATGTCAGTGGCGGCGCAAACGTTCGATCTTCGTCAAATCCTGATTTCCATGTCGAAAATTAATTGGGAAGTTAAGGACGTGATGTCGCAACACAACACCTACATTGACATGATCCTTCGAGTAACTCTCAATTTTTTTTAATAAAAAAATATTAAAATATTTGTTGCAGGAAGTGCAAATTTTTACTCTAAGATTGGAGGAAGTGGCCCAAAAAGTCGCGATAGGGCCCGAAGTTCACACAGCTCTTTGGGAGAGTATTTCTCACATTATTACACATACATTAGTGCAAGGGTTAGTAAATAAAATTTTAAAAATTGTTTTAAAAAAGAATAAAGTTGGATAGGGAACGCAAAACCGGGAACAATATTCTTTAATTATTTTTTTGTAGGTTTAGTGAAGCAAAGAAGTGTTCGAATGGCGGTCGAGCTTTAATGCAACTTGATTTTACTCAATTTCTGTCGAAATTCGAGAAAATTTCGGGAATGAGACCAGTGCCTCACAGGGAATACGTTGAAAATTACGTCAAAGCTTATTATTTACCGGAAACGGAACTCGAGAAGTGGATAAAAGAACATAATGTTAGTAAATTATTTTATTTTTTTTAATTAAAATTTTTGTTACAGGAATATTCTTCGAAACATTTGTTCGGTTTAGTCAGCTGCGCATGTCAGAACAAGAAGAAAGCCAAGCAGAGGCTACTCCAAGCTATTGAAGATAACGAAAAACAAGGTGACAGGTAGTCAACGGAAGAAGGATTCTCGTTATTTGTGATATTACTTTGAGTTAAAAAATAGGTTAACATTAGTATTGATTAATTAATTGTTAGTTGAGTTGCTATCAAGAATAATTAAGGATGTATTGCACATAAATGACAGAAAGACATTACGTTTTTGTTAACAATTCGCAGTTTTTTGTTACAACCTGCATTCAAACCACTATCGATATTCAACTAATACTTCCATTAAACAATTTGTTGGCTCTGTTGACCGATTTTGAAGGCAACTGCGTTGTTCATGCAGCATTCAAACCACAATAAGTGTTAGTAGTTGATAATAAATTGTAATTTATAATAATTAGATGTATACTGTATCCAAATGACAGAAAATCTCTAAATTTTTGTTAACAATTTACTGTTTCGGTTACAACCTGCTTTCAGGTTATTTGATAGTTGTTTAAAATTATCAAAAATACTGTGATTAAGTATTTTTTGATTGCGTCTTCCTAGAGAAAATGATTTGTCTCCACCACTGGTTGATCACATGGTGAAAGTTTGTTGACATTGTGATGACGTTTAAATGTCAAACTTTCGAATAACGTGAACTGTTAGTGGCCTTAATCGTGTCCGAATTTTTCAAAAATGGGTCGGGGGCGCCGCCGCAACCGCGACGAAGATAACGGTTTCGCCGAATGGGTAATTTTGTAAAAAAAATTAACATAACCTCAAAATTAATTTTCGCGCCTATTTGCAGGGGGGCTATTTCGAAGCGAAAAAATCGAAATTAATCGATCAATTCCGCTCAACAACAACAGAACAAACTGAAAAACTATCAAATATTTTCGAGGGAATTGCAATTTTTGTCAACGGTCTCACCAATCCTAATTCAGATGAACTCAAAACACTCATGGCTGCGAACGGGGGCGTCTACCATACTTACCAGAACTCCTCCACTACCCATATAATTGCCTCCAACTTACCTAACGTTAAAGTAATGTTTTGTTGCTTTAAGTTTGAAAAAAAAAATTTTTTTTTTTTTTTAGATAAATAAATTGGGGTCGGTTCCAATAGTGAAACCTTCCTGGATCACCGATAGTTTAACTTTAGGAAAATTACTTGATTATCGCCGATATTTGTTGTATACAAACCAAAGTAACACTCAACCTCGTTTGGATTTTCCAGTACTTTTGAGAACTTCCCCGACAAAAACCGCGTCAGATCCAAAATTTCTCGAAGAATTCTACAACAATTCGCGTTTACACTTAATAGCGACTCTTGGGGCCGAATTTAAACAGCTAGTAACGCGATTACGCGACGAATCCGATGGGAATTTTCCCGGATTAGCTGCGTTAATTCCCAAAAACGCCGAAATTTCCCCAATTAAAACCCCGGTTATCATGCATATTGATATGGATTGTTTTTTCGTTTCGGTGGGGCTCAGGAATCGGCCGGAATTGAGAGGATTACCGGTAGTCGTCACCCATGCCCGCAATCCCCATATTAATTCAACTAGAGATCGAGCTACCGAAATCGCAATGAACGTAGAAAGATTAGAACAAAGACACGAAATTATTGATGCGAATTCTTCGATGTCTGAAATTGCTTGTTGTAGTTATGAAGCGAGAAAATTTGGGGTTAAAAACGGGATGTTTCTGGGAACTGCTGCGAAGTTGTGTCCGCAAATCAAAACAATTTCCTACGATTTTCAGGTGAGAAAACGTAAATTAATTTCTTTTTATTAATTGAATTTAATTTAAGGGTTATAGGGAAGTTTCAAATACTCTCTACTCCACCTTAGCTTCTTACACTCTCGATATTGAAGCTGTTAGTTGTGACGAAATGTACGTGGACGTAACTGAAATTCTAAAAAAAACAAATTTAACAATCGATGAATGGGCGAGTCATATTCGGGACCAAATAACTTCGATAACCGGATGTCCTTGTTCAGCCGGTTTCGGTTCTAACCGTCTTCAAGCGAGATTAGCGACAAAAAAAGCGAAACCTTGCGGCCAATTTTATTTAAAACCCGAACAAGTCGAAGAGTTTTTTTCTGAAATTTCGCTAAGGGATTTACCAGGGGTCGGCCCTGCCACAATTTCGAAATTAACAAGTTTAGGCCTCAATAGCTGTGGCGATATTCAAGTGGCTTCGTTACAAGTTTTGCGGGCGGAATTAGGCGGGAAATCCGGTGAAACTTTATGGGAACAAGCCAAAGGTATCGATAGGAGACCTCTCAATTTTTACCATGAAAGAAAATCGGTTTCGGCTGAAGTTAATTACGGAATTCGATTCAAAACAATCGAAGAATTCCACAATTTTTTAGAAAGTTTAGCTATTGAAGTACACGGACGTTTAACCGAAATTAAAATGAAAGCCCGTTGCGTTACCTTAAAACTTATGGTGAGAGCCCCGCACGCTCCTCTAGAAACAGCGAAATTTTTGGGGCATGGAATTTGTGATAATTTGAGTAAAAGTACGACAGTTAATGGTCAAATTTCGGATGCTAAAAGTATTTTGAAAGAAGTTCGGGGTTTGTTTGAGAAATTAGGGGTTCGTTTTGAAGAATTGAGGGGTGTCGGGATACAATTGAGTAAATTGGAAAAATGCGGACAATTCAATGAAGTTTTGAGCAAATTTTTGCAACAAAGCCCCAAAAAAATCGTTAAAAAAGAAGAAACGGCAGCAAATGTAGTCAAAGAGTTACCGTCGAAAAATGGAAGCGAAGTAGAGGATAGGAAAGCGGCAACTGTTGAAACAAAAAAACGGGGGCGCCCCAAAACGAAAAATGAAGGAACGAAAGCCGCCAATTCCATCAACAAATTTTTTAAGGCCCAAAGAGACCATCCGGCGAAGAAGGAAGAGGTAAAATTGACCCTAAAACCCGAATTTTTGCCCTTAAAGTTTTGGAAGTTTCAGTTGTTGAATTGCGACCTTCTCAAGAGAAACTTTCTTCGATTTTTTTTATTACTTTTCTATTAAAAAAATTAATCCCCAAGAGGCTAAACTCTCATTTCCGAGCTATATCGCCCGTAAATCGTTAAGATTGACGTTTCAGTCGTCGTATCGCAAACTTTCAAAAGAATTCTAACATAATTTTACAATTGTTTCAATTACTTTTTCATAGATTTTTTTTCAGTCGCTAAAAAGAGACAAAATCGACCTGGACGTCCTCAACGCTCTCCCCGAAGAATTGCGTCTCGAAATTATCCAAGAATACCAACTCGACGTGACGAAACCGGATCAATTGATTTGCAGCGCCCCCTCAAGTCAATTGCCAGAACCGAAATCGCCTTTCGCTGGTCTCAAATGGGACGAATTGAAACCGATTTTGTACGATTGGATGAAATCGGAAACGTCACCGGCGGAAGTTGACGTCATCATGTTAGCGGAACATTTCAAACAATTGGCTATCGATCGCAAAATCGAAATGTTACAAGTAGCTTTCAATTTTTTACGAAGAAATTTTGCCAGTTTCGACTGCAGATGGCACCAGGCGTATCGTACTATTGTTAATGCGACACAAGAAGGTATGGTGGCGAGATACGGAAGTACTTTGTTCATCGACAACAGTTTCTTGTGCTGCCATTAGGTTAGTAAAGTTTTTTAAGTTGAATTAAACTTTTTGTTTTTTATTTATTTAGTGTTTGTTTGAAATCCTGCACAACATTTGTAATTAGTTTCACTTCATTAGAGATGTCGCTGTTAAAATTAGAATAATTTATCGTAATTCAACTATTTGTCGCGAGGTGGCGCCTTGTCTTCGCATAGAGTTTTTTTAGGTTTCTTCTCATCATCGAACTCCTCGCATTTCTTCTTTACGTTACATTTTTCCTGTCGCTTCTTCACCGGCGGACAAGGTGGTTGTTTCTGACATTTTCTTTTATCTTCTTTGGGACATCCGCTGCCTTTTTTGGGACACGGCGGTTCTTTCTTTTCGCATTTATCGCATTGAGTTGGACAAATTTTCGTTTCTTTTTTTGGACAATCGTCCACAGGACACGGTTCTGGTTTTTTCTCAGGTTTCTTCTCGATGCAAGGCTGTTTGTAACAAGTTGTTTTAAGTCTTTTGTCGGGTATGGGACACATGTTTGTACATTTATTTTTGGGATTTGGACACGACTCGTGTTCGCAAGGTTTCGTCTCTTTCTTCTTTAAACACATACATTTGGGTTTCTTGCAAGAATCCAACTTGGGACATTTGGGACTTGGGCAATCACTTTCGAGAGGTTTGCATGAAGAAATGTCCGAACATTTTTTGGTGTCTTCAGGTTTATCACATTTGCTGTCACATTTCTCTTCAGAAGATTTACATTTAGTTTTTTTGTTGTCTTCAGATTTATTACAATCACCCTCGTTTTTAGTTTCAGGAATTTGGGCGCACTTAACTTCTTTTTTTTCCTCAACTTTCTTATTTTCGCATTTTTCCGGAACTTTCTCACCTTCACTTTTACATTTTGGTTCGATTGCCATATTGGGTAAACCTTTTTCGGGGGTTCCACACGGTTCACATTTGTTTTTGTTATCAGAAGAACAATTTCCTTTCTTAGTTTTGCTTTGGTTACCTTTCTTTGTTTCTTTACCCTCTTCATTGTTATTGCGGAAGCAGAAATGGAAATTCCGTACTCCAAATTTCTTTCTACCTTCTAACTTTTTAGCTTCTGTCATTATTCGACTTCCTGTTACTATTGAGAGTTTCTTATTAAAAATCTTGTGGTTATTGCTGTTTTTTATTTTGAAATTTTGGTGAAGATACTTATTGAAGATGAAATTCTTACTGTAGTTGGATGGAAATTTTGTTAACTGCGTGAATTTAGTGGCGAAATTCATATTGAAAACACGAATGGATTTGGTGAGACGAAACTTTAGAATGACACTGACATTGTGACACTTTAAACACAACCTCTAACCTATTAAAACAACGTACTATACGTCTGCCCCCATTTTCCGTCGGCTTTCTGAATTTTTCTTAAATGGTAAGAAGCCAATCTTAAACCATCCACCCCTATCCGGGGACGTCGCGACAAGGAGGGCGCCATTAACATTACGCTTCTAAGTGTCACTGAAAGAGGAGTACTGTGGAGATTCACGATTTTTGAATCAAATACTGCCATTACAGAAACGGCGCCACCAACGTTATTTCTTGACGCTTCTCTACTTCATTTGAACACTAGAGGGCGCCACTAACTGTACTCTTACATGTCTCTTTGCTGTCCCTGCCACCAATGTTACTTATCTACTCATTATTACTAGACCTGCATCTATACTCTCGAACACGCCGTTAATCGTTTCCTTACACTTTGATGAGTTTCACTGGTAGAGGAGTACTATGAAAATTGAAGCTTAACTGAATGTTATATTACTATACCAAGAAGTACCATCAACATTTTAGTCCTTATGCTTCTCTCTACATATAGTAGAGGGCGCCACCAACGTTAGTTCTGTATACTTTTCTACTCCACCTGAACTTTAGAGGTAGTCACCAATATTACAACTTTAAGCTCCACTGGAAGAGGAGTACTATGGAAATTACCAACATTTGTTTTGTATGGTTCTGTATTACATGTGAACTGTAGAGGGAGCCACAACGTTACTTAACTAGCTTCAATTTAGAACTTTACTGGAAGAGGAGTACTATGAAAATTGAATCTAATGCTGCTATAACATAGTTGGCCCCAGCATTATTTTTGTACTTTACTTGAATTCTAGAGGGCGCCACTAACACCAACATTACTCTTCTACGCATCTATTTTCAAGAGGGCGCCACCAATTTTAGTTATCCGCGATCTACTACTACAATCAACTTCTAAACATAACACACAATTGCCACGAACATTATTCCTCTTCTTGTGTCATATTTGTTAACGAGCATTGACGATTCATTTATATATTTTATTTCTGAACATTGGGGGGCGCCACCAGCACCAACATAATTTTTTTGCACATTACACTTGCGTTTAAACTCGAGAGGGCCCCACTAACATTATTTCTCCACGTGTTGTTACTACTTTTGTACTTGAGTCCTGCCTCTACTGGTATAGTTGTAGTCTACAAAATATACCTAACATATTGCGCGTCACTAAATAGGGAGTACTACGGAGATTCGTCTTTTTTTAATCTAACGCTTCCGAAACCGAGAGGACGCCACCAACATTAGTTGTTAGTCCATTAGTGGATTTGCGCCAGAGAGGGCGCCACTGGCTATTAGGCTATTGTGGTGTTATGGTTTTTTATTGAATGAAATTACATTGATCCTAGATTTACGAAATTCTTAATCGTCGCAGTCTTTCTTTTTCTCTTCGCATACAGTTTCTTCATTACAATCGTTTTTTGGATTAGGTTGAGGCAACCGGTTGGATGACATATAGTTTTCTAAATCGTAGTACGCTGTGGGCGTGTACATTAAGTACTCTTTGTTTTGATAACAATCACCGAAATAGTTCTCGATTTCGCATTCATTTTCTGTGTTGATAGCATTTGTTTCCTCAATTACATCAACATCTGACGTCAGCATAGTAGGTTGGTCCGTTTCGCAACCTGAAACAAATAAACGAATAACACTTGCGACAGTTGACTAGCGATAATTTGTTACAATCGTTGACAGTTGCGAATTTGTCGCATTTTTTCTTGCAAGGATCTTCTTTTTTGCAGGGATCTTTCTTTTTGCAGGGATCTTCTTTCTTGCAAGGATCTTCTTTTTTGCAGGGATCTTTCTTCTTGCAAGGATCTTCCTTCTTGCAAGGATCTTTCTTCTTGCAAGGATCTTCCTTCTTGCAAGGATCCTCCTTCTTGCAGGGATCTTTCTTCTTGCATGGATCTTCTTTTTTGCAGGGATCTTTCTTCTTGCAAGGATCTTCTTTCTTGCAAGGATCTTTCTTCTTGCAGGGATCTTCTTTTTTGGAGCATCCACCCTTAGACGAACTGCCACAGCTTTTCTGACACATAATTGCCACTCCTGGATTTCTTCTTAGTTTAACATCCTGTTGGAGATGTTCGAAATTTCTCAACCATGGCGTCGAATAAAGTGCGTTAGTTATTCTATTTTGGTTTTGAACGAAATTCTTTACCACACCAGTCATTAGCTGGGTCAGTTTCTTGTATTCATATTGCGATTTGGCGTAAAAACTTTTATGGACGGCACCATTTTTAATTCTTGAAGTTTCATAAAAACGAATTTTAATGGGAGCCAAACATTTGGACGAAGAGAACGGAATTTTTCTTAATTTTGTGAAGCAATTCATTTTGTAAGACGCGAAAACGGGAAATTTTGGATGGGAACACAACGATGTCAAAAGTTGATTATTTGTAATTTTTTTGTTTTCTTTTTTATTTTCCATCAACAACTCAAATAATCGCAAGCGCCTTATCGAAACCACAAACCATTCTCTTGTAGAGATTTTCGTTACTAAAAGTTGGCAGCGCGATTGGCGAAAGTTTCAAACTAGTGTCACTTTGACAAGTGACGATAAATTATAAAAATGAGGCCCGAAACGGCCTTAATTCTCCAAATTTTAACAATTTTCTACTTCATCGCTTATGGTACGTCTCTTGACTCAACCCCGTGAAACTATAACATTAAATTTATTAATTTTTTTGAAATTTGAGGTTATGTCGTTAATTTTTAGGAAACACTATCAGGACTAAAGACAAGATGTACGAAGCTGTTGAAGGTTCGAAAGCGTGTTTTCGGCGCCTTAACGCGACTCACCAAGTAGGTTGCACCTGTAAGTTACCAAAAATCAATTTTCGCCCCCATAAAACTTTTTTATTGACAGCTCGCCGCGGTGGTTCGACTGGCGTTATCCATTTCTGCGAAAACCAAGCCGACTTAGATTTTATCCTAAAAAACGGAACAGCAGGTCCTTACATTCCTGTAATCCCGGCGTCTCTTTTCACAAAACCCAACATGGATTTTTTGAGAAAAAGCGTCAAAATTTCGGGACTCCTCCTCTACGTTAACGAAGAAAAATTAGCGAGTTTTAGCCACGATAATAAATGTCCGAATCCTTTATCAAGTTTAAAAGGAACTTGCGGTCAAGAGAAACCGGTTTGGAACCCTTACGGTACCGGTTTATTATTCGAAGACATTCCTTTCCCCGTTTTTTACGTCGAAAATGAAAAAAACGTGGAAACTGCCCGAAATTGTTTTCACAAACACAACAACTTTTCGTTTGATAGCCAAAGAGACCGTTCTTTATGTTCGTTACAATTATCTTCGTTCATGTACGCCTCCACCGATACTCCTACGTGTATAAGGTAAATATTTAATGTCAATTTCGAAAATAACTCGATTTTTTTTAGACGCTCCAATGCCGTAACTAATTTAAATCCGGTAAAATATTGCGATCCTCTCGGCGACCAAAACGTTTGGGCGTCACTGTTTCCTCTGTCGAAACTTCCTGATTTAACAGAACCGGTCACTACAGATGGCTACATAATAATTTCGGCAAAACTCGACACCACTTCAATGTTTGACAAAACATCCGGAGCTATCTCGCCAATCACCGGTCTCGTTGCTTTATTATCGACAGCGAAGCTTTTGAAAACAATCGTACCCAATATTGAAAGTCACGATAGAAACGTACTTTTTATTTTATTTAACGGCGAAACTTACGATTACATAGGTTCGCAGCGGTTTCTTTACGAAATGTTACAAGGTAATTTCCCGGTGAAACCGACCGAAAATCCGGTATTACCAACAATCGGGATCGAAGATATCGATCTTTTTATCGAATTGAGTCAGTTGAGTCGTAGCGATGGTGTTTATGCGCATTATTTAAGTTCCAGTGATAAGATCGATAAGTTTATGGCGGCTTTGGGGAGAAATAAAGGTAGTTTGAGGGTTGAACAGTCTCTCGGTACTTTACCACCGGCTTCGTTACATACTTTCCTCAAAAACGATACTGAAATCCCCGGAATCGTTCTGACTGATCACAAAACAAGTTACGTTAATCCTTTCTATAACTCGATATATGATAACGCGTCCAATATCGATTATCGTTATTACAACAGCAGTGATGGGGGTTCTGAAATACCGAAAAATAGTATTCAGAGATATGTTGCCGAAGTGGCTGGAATGGTGGCGAAAAGTGTTTATTGGAGAATGACCGGTTCGGATTATTCGGGAAAGGAAACTGCCGATGTTGTTTTGATCGATGAATTGTTTCATTGTTATTTGGAGAATTCTAACTGTAAAGTGCATCAAGCAGTGCAGAGGATGGTCAGTTTTTTTTTTAATTGATTGATTGATTAAAAATTTGTTGTAGAAGTTGCAGGGACAACCGTTGAGTTTGTATGTTGGAGTGGAAATCGTTTCGAATTTCATCACTAGTCGAGTGGGGTTGACGTTGGCTTGGCTTACAGGGGAAGTAGTGGGGGAAGGCAACGCCAATTGCACCAATGATCCCCGAAATTACGTGAGAATTTAATTTTTGATTTTGAACTCTGAAAGTGTTTGGAGGCAAAAATATGTTTGAAGCCTCAATTAGTCTGCAGTAGCGCTTTAGAAATTTTGCTAAAACCCCACGGTTTTTGGTAGATTTAAAAATTTCACTGGTCGTGGTCCAAAATTTTGTAAGCCAATTTACAGATTCCTGTAATAATTGTCAATTTCAGGCGGTCAAGTACTACAACATGTCGGCCAGTCTCGACGACCTCAACACCACCAAATGTTTTAGAACCACCATGAACTTAACAGACGCGATCAGTCCAGCTTTCGTCATCAAAGGTACTTCCAATGTTGCCAACCAAAAAAACTAATTACCCCCAAATTTCCAGATTACGATTGGTCATCAGGTCAATACAGCACTTGGACCGAATCAACTTGGGGTTCGATAAAAATTCAAATATTCCTCAAACCCTCAGCAGCCCACGAAAATATGACAATAGCAATCGGTTCGATGGTTTTGATCCTATCGTTTCTATTCGTATATTTCGTCAAATCCCGATCTGATATCCTTTTCGCCCCACCTTTACCCACTTTAGCCCCCACCAATTGCTAGTTTAACCAATCCCACCTAACAAGACTATTGAATTACGTGTGATAATTATGTAAAACAATAGATTAATTTATTTATAGATTTTTTAAAAATAATATTAAACAATTTTTTCGAAAGTTTAAATTAAGGTCCTCCTGGTGGTGGCGGGGTATAACTACTGTCGTCAGTAGCGCACTCACTTTCCCAATTATCAGGAATTACGTCTGCTGTTAGTTCCACTAATTTCTCGTAAGGACAGAAAGTTTCGCAACCCGGAATGGTCAATTGGTGGGGCGGTGCTGTGGTCGAATTGCGCAAAAATACCTAAAATTTATTTAAAAAAAATAATAAAACAAACAATTGACTCACTTCAAGTCCAAAAACGTTTGTTATTCTATCTTTGGAGAACTCCATTAAAATTGTGATTCCGTAACCGGGGATTTGAGGGTCCCAAATTTTGAGGGTACTCAAAATGTTGGCTATAGTTGAATCGTGGCCGCCGTACAAAAACGCTTTACGTTCCTTAGGTTTGATGGTGTTGTCGATTTTATTTTTCCAATCGCTCATTAATTTTTTTAGTAAAACGCCGCCTTTGAGACGGTTTAGTTTATCGTTGTAGGCGTTGAGGACGTAACTGAAAATTGTAGGCTCCAACATTTTCGATGGGAAATAAGGTTTCGTCCAATCGGGTAACGTTAAATTAAAAGTTTCCTGTAAATTTTATTTCGTAATTGAACAATATGCAAAATTAATGTTACGAACCTCCGCCAATAGAGTGCTGTAAACGTCTTGGACGTCGTCGAAAGTTTTTATTGTTTTCCCTGTATGTTCGGAGAGTTCTTCGTAAAATTGTTCGTTTGCTTTCAGTTTGTTCTGGATTTCTTCTGACGCCATCAATCGGTCGAGTTCCAAATGGTATTGGGCGCAAGGTTTTCGCACTAGCAACAACTAAAAAGACTCAAGTTTAGGGGCGATAGCATTTCTTATTTACACTGTTCCAAAAGTTCATAAAGCATTTTTAGGGAGTTATCAACGTTTTTCTAAACCTACAAAATTATTTCAAGAGCCTAAAAATTTTCTTTAAAGTTCGGAAGTTCCAAATTCTTTGATAAGTCGCAGAAATAATTTGATAATGTTAAAATCTGCATTCAGATTTTTTTAAATTCGTAATTGACAAACGTTAGAAATTTGGTAAATTTTGAAAAGAAATTATGGGGCTAGAAAAACTATTAAAAAGCAAACAGGGGGCTACTAAACCCGAAAATTCTTAATAAGCCTCAAAAACAATATCAAAAAATGGTAAAATTAAAATTCAAAAATATGAAGTGGGGGTCATCAAAAGTCGCTAAAAAAATTAGAAAACGTTTCCTTCTACGAAAACGAACGACACTTACGTTATCTTCATTCAGTGGTTCTGAATGAACGGGAACAGGTTGCCAATCCAGAGGTCCCCATTTTTGATCCGCTTCCGGGGGCCACAACCCAGCATTTATCAGTTGACAACTAGCTTTAGTTCGATCAACATCAGTCGATTGTGTGTAGTACAAATCAGGAGAGTAGCGAGTACCCAAAAATTTCGCATACCTTTCCCTTAGAAAAATGCCGGTATTGTAGAGATCCAACTTGCCTTTCTACAATAAAATAACCCAAATCGAGGGCATAAAAACATGAAATTAATCACAAATCGCGTTATCAAAAACTACTCACATTAGTCAATTGGCCCCATCCTACTGGATAGAAAGTTTCGTTGATGTAGGGGTCGTTAGGGTAGGTGTCAGCGGGTGTTCTCGCTCCATGTCTAATTATCTATTTGTAATAATTTTCAAAAACTGTTGAAATTTTGAAAAAAAAACTTACAATGTGGACCAACTGAAGATCTTTGCTGTTATCGTTAGCACTAGCGTGAACACTGAGACCGATAATGGTAAAGAAAAAAATAGTGGCGGCCCCCATTGCTAATAAGATTGTGCGTTTATGCATCTAAAACATTGAATTTATTAATTTTTCTCTTCACAAAAATTTCAAATCAAATTCCGAAAGTGGGGACATATGTCGCTTTTCCAGCGCCATCTACCGGATTAACATCAACAATTTCGTGATTAAACCAATAAGTAAAAATCATTATTGCAAGAAATTTTGTTATTTTTGTTCTTTACTGACCTTCTTTTTGTTGTTTTTTTTTGGAAATTTCGAGCTGGAAGAAGAACGGTACGGCCGGATGGCGCCAATGGTACCCGACTGGTTGTTGGGTCATGGAATGGTGATGGGTTTAGCCTCGAGGTATGGAACTGGTAGACATTGCCTTCTTTCCAAAGGTTCCAAGGACCACGCACTCTGTTTCACTCTCAACAATAACAAACGTAACGTCTTATCGTTGTTGGTGATTACCGCGTGCGGTTAAAGTTAACAACGTTGATCTCTTGTTGTAAATTTGATAAAGGCTCTAGGTGCAATTGTTAGGAAAATTATAATCGCGTCTATCTCAAAATGTGAATGTTAATTATTGCAATTAGCGACTTATTGTTTTTTAATTTTGAATAATCAATTGTTAGAAATTTATTTTCCCCCAAAAAAATTTTTAATATCAAGAAAATTGTAAAACTAGGTTGAAATAATATTGAAAACTCAAAAAGTGTACAATTGGCGTCAAAATTAATATTCATATTAAACTTGTTTGCTTCAACTAGCTCCTTGAATTGACATTTGAAACCCATCTTGACGCAACTTTTGTCGCATAACGTACTGAATTTGCATAATTTAGCGATTCTTGATTAGAAATCTTTTTTGTTCGACATTTAGTATTTGCGGGCACTCATGGAAATGGGAAAACAACAAATATTCAAGGTTGTTGGTTTGAATAAAATGTCAGAGTTGCGTAATTATTTATAATTGTGGTACAATAAAAACAATTTTTACGTAAAACGCTATCAAGGTTAGTAGTAATTGATACGTGAGAAAAATTACAATAAAATTTATAGTTAGAAGAAAATGAGGTACAACAATGTCACGATGCAGTATTTTATGTGAAAAAAATTGATTTAAATAGAGAAAGTGAAATATAAATAAAACTTTCAATTGAGGTCTCTACTACTACAAAGTTTATCGTTAAAATATTCTAATGCTCGACTTCCTATTTTTTGTATTTTCCCGTACTACTTCTTGGTCCCACCTTTTTTTCTCCTAAATACTTTCTTTATACCTTCGATAATATATTTCAGGAGTTTTCATACTTTAATTTTGTTTCTGTTCTTGTTTGTACAGTTTTTTCTTGGCCTTGCATTTCTCTCTGCATACTTTCGTTATGATGAGCTTCTAGAAGTTTTTCTTTTTTCCTTCATATTCTCTTTCAGCTTCAACTATTTTTCTTTGGCCTCACATTTTTTGAAGTATTTTTAATATTTAGCTAATATATTTTTAGAAGTTTTCTATGCTTCTTATAACTTTTATTTTCCCCTCTCCTTTGTACTGCTTGTTCTTAGTTTTATTTTTTTCTTATAATAACAATTTCCAGAAGTCTTTTTGACTTCGTATATCTTTTGCTCCCTCTAGCTTGCACTGATTCTCGCTAGTCTCACATCTTGCTCCACGTACTGTCTTTATTGTTTATAAAAAAAGTTTTCTTGACTTTTCGTTTCTTTAATCTTCATCTCCTCGCATAAATTGTACTCTTTCTTGTAGGTCTCATTCTTCTATCTAAATATTTTAGTTATTGCGGGTGTCCAGAAATTTCCTTAATTTCTCAATTTTTCCCTTCCTATTCTTTTCTAGCTTGCACTGCTTCTTCTTGGTGTCACATTGTTCCTTGCATGTTTCTCTCCATATTTTCTTTATTTTTTCGTTCATGAATTTCCATAAGTTTTCTTGGCTTTCGATTTTTTGTACTTTTACTGCTTGATCTCTATTTTGACCCGTTGTCCGGTCTTGTTTTACATTCCATTTGCCCCTCACTCGGACGAGTGAAGTCAGCAAAAGAACGAATTCCCACCACCCAGTTAGTGGCGCCATCTTAGTAGAGAGTCGAGCTCCTGGCACCACCAAAACGGGTGGTTTGGGGTATGTGAACATTTTCGGGTGCTTGTTGCTTTTTGATAGTGGGATCCTCTTTGAACTGGATCGTACAATCTCAGATTCCTCTCTTCATATTTACTTTATCATGAATTTCTACAAGTTGTCTCGACTTATTATTTTTTCTCTCTCTCTTCCCTTTTAGCTTGTACTGTTTCTTCTTGGTCTCAATTTTTTTACGTGTTTTCCTGAATGTTTTCTTTATTATTCAACAAATATATTTATGGAAATCCTTTACACGTCTTATATTTTTATTTTTTTCCCATTCTGGCTTTTACTTTTTTATAAAAAAATATCCAATGTGGAGAACACAAAAAATAATTTTCTAAATTCGAATAAATTAATTAGAAAGCGATAGAAATTGAAAGTACCTAACAGAAAGAAAAATATTAAAGCGGGTAAAATCATCAAATGTTATCGTCTAGATTGTAAAGGTGTAAAGAAGTGCTAAGAATACTGAAAAACTAGTGTCAAAAAAAACAGAAAACAAGAAAAGTGAAAATAGTACATAAACACACTTTGATAAAAAAAACAATTTTAGAACCAAGAAATTGTTTTTATTGTTAGCAAATCATTTTAAAGAAAGAAATTGGTCGAGAGGGTGATGGACCGGACTTTGCTATATTTTGTAATTTCAATTTTTGTTTACAACATTATGCAGTATCGTCGGAATGTCGTAAATGTTTTAAAAGAATTAGCCCGCAAGCATAAAATTAGAAAATATTTTATTGCCATTAAGATTACACCAAAAACCCGGAAACTGATAGCACCAAAATGTGACATAAGTGGTCGAAATCAAAAAGGGAATTTTTTTATTTTGCTTCCAAGTGGCCAGTAAAGTGTGCAACTGGTCCTAACAAAATGTTCAAATTATTTTATAGCACCTGCCTCCCTATTGTTATCCCTTTTTGCAATCATGGCCGAAAGTGACCTTAAGTTAACTCTAAAGCGGTATCCAGACTTTGCCTGTTGCTCATAGTGTGGAGACTCAGGTGCGTCAGTTTGATGAACTGCCAGGAACCGACGCATCTCGCATAGTGTGAATGCCGCTTAACACTAAAGCGACATCCACACTATACCTGGTGCGTGATGCGTCTGATTCGGGCATAGTGTGGATGTTTGATGGTCGACGGTTCGCCCTCAAAGAAAACTACCACGAATCGATGCATCCCGTTTGTCGCGTCACGAATTACGCATAGTGTGGACACTCAGGTGCGGCTATTTCTTGAACTGCCACGAATCGACGCATCACGCATAGTGTGGATCCTGCTTTAGGGGTTTATATTGTTGTTTATACAGCATAAGAATACAAATAGGTAAAAAGAACTTTTCACAAAGAAATTATTAGTTTTAACAAAACAGGTAAAAAACAGAACTACAACTGAATAATTACTAGTTATTGAAACTTTTACACCAATAAATTAGCATTGACTGATAAATAAATTACTACACTATCAGCGGATTTTTTATCCAAATGACCTTTCAAAATCAAACATAATAACCGTTAGAATATCAATTTCTAGTGCAACTGCACTTTGAAACCTTTAAGTTTCTTTGGTGAATTTAAAAAGTCTTTGACAAATAGACAAAGATGTTGCTATCTGAAGATTTGGTAGCTATTGATGGAACAGTTTCGACCTTTGTCTATTTTTGTAATAGCCAATCTACTGCTGTTTCGAATTTAAAATGTTTTGTGCTTCCTTATGCGTTGTTTGCATCTTCCATATCTTATAATATATAAATAGGGAAGAAATGGTCTTGAATCTCGTTGTTTATGTCCAGAAATTTACGACTAATGTTCTTAAAAAATTATATTAAATCTACATAGTTAGAAGTTGAGATTATAAACAAAAACTAAACTTTACTAAAACTTCAATTTATTGACAATGCCGTGATTGATCACATCGTCGACTTCACTTGTGTTAAATGCACTTAAAAAATCGAGATTTCAACACTATTGAGTAAATCACACTTCTTTTGTTTTGTTTTTTTCCTGGCTATTGCCAATTCTGACACAAACAACTAAAAATTTTCACAACCAATCACGCAATTTGCAAGTTTGAAACAGTCACGGAGCGCACCCAAAAAACCAAAAATAAAAAACATAATACAAAAAAATAATAATAATCATCTTCAGTAAACTTTGAGTTGATGACGTTCGTCGAATCCGGCCGAATGACCGGCATTTCGGACAATAAAAGTCGTCCCATCGTAATGCATCCGTCTTTCGCCACGTCTCACGAATAGATGGCGCGTCTGTCCCATGGAACCGGTACAATGCAAGTAGGGGGATGACACAGAAGCCGAACCGTTTGTCGGGGATGTACGCAACGAGAACTTGTTGCTGTTACGACCCACCCTGCAAACAAACAAAATTAACAACTCTAGAACGGAGTTTGTATAATTAATTATCAGTTTAGTACAAACTGAACGAAAAGGGGGCGCTTCGCGCTATTTACTATTAGCAAGTTGTCGTCACAAATCAAGCGGAGCGTCCAAATTTGCTTGAGTAACAGAAAAAAGTATTACGAAGTAGTTCAGACAAAAAGAGGGCGCTACGCGCAAATTCGTGGAAGAAAACGCGATTATTATGAAGTGATTGAAAAGAAACAGGGCGCTCCGCGCCAGTTACGCTTGCGCAGTAAGAAAAGGTTCACTAATATTAAGCGGTCTTCATACAAAGAGATACAATTGCGCTTGCGCACAAGAGAAAAAATGATCTAGATGAAGAAACAGGGCGCTTCGCACAATTGGCGCTTGTCTAATAGAGAGAGAAACTATTATTAAACAATACAGACAAGGAAAGATGACGCTCTGTGCAAATTACGCATTCATAGGTAAAAACTAGTATCAAGTAGTTCAGACAAAAAAGAGGGCGCTTTGCGCAAATTTTATTCATAGGGGAGAAAGTGACTGAAAAAAAAAGAGGGCGCTCCGCGCTAATTACGCTTGCCCAGTAAGATAAGTTTCACTAACATTAAGCGGTCTTCACAAATAAAGAGCTACACGCAAATTGCGCTTGCGCACAAGAGAAAGACTTAAGTGAATTGAATAAAAAAAGAGGGCGCTTCGCGCAATCGAGAGAGAGAGAGAAACTATTAGCGAGCAATACAGACAATGAAAGAAGACGCTCTGTGCAAATTACGCATTCATAGAGAAAAACTATTATCAAATAGTTCAGACAAAAAAAGAGGGCGCTCTGCGCAAATTTTATTCATAGGGGAGAAAGTGACTGAGAAAAAAAGAGGGCGCTCCGCGCTAATTACGCTTGCCCAGTAAGATAAGTTTCACTAACATTAAGCGGTCTTCACAAATAAAGAGCTACACGCAAATTGCGCTTGCGCACAAGAGAAAGACTTAAGTGAATTGAATAAAAAAAGAGGGCGCTTCGCGCAATCGAGAGAGAGAGAGAAACTATTAGCGAGCAATACAGACAATGAAAGAAGACGCTCTGTGCAAATTACGCATTCATAGAGAAAAACTATTATCAAATAGTTCAGACAAAAAAAGAGGGCGCTCTGCGCAAATTTTATTCATAGGGGAGAAAGTGACTGAGAAAAAAAAGAGGGCGCTCCGCGCTAATTACGCTTGCCCAGTAAGATAAGTTTCACTAACATTAAACGGTCTTCACAAATAAAGAGCTACACGCAAATTGCGCTTGCGCGAAAGAGAAAGACTTAAGTGAACTGAATAAAAAAAGAGGGCGCTTCGCGCAATCGAGAGAGAGAGAAACTATTAGCGAGCAATACAGACAAGGAAAGAAGACGCTTTGTGCAAAATTATGCATTCGTGTGCGAATCAAAAAATTTGACGGAGGCGCTACCGACTGACCTGACTAGACCGTCAGCTGTTTGCGAAATTCTGACATTGTTAATGATCCAGTTATCGGTGCGATCTTCTGTCAACCAATAATTAGCCGACTGCAGAACGCTGACAGCTTCATTAACCAAATGAGTGCCGGGAGTGACACAAGAAAAATCCAAATTACAATTGGGTCGACTAAAAACGATTAATTAACTCCTCGAAACGTTTCCGGTACCACAATTTACTTATAAAATACGTCAAGAGTGATATCGCCTGTTAAATCTGTGAAAGTATCAGTTGTGGTTCTAGTTCCGGCAGAATCCACAAGATAAACGAGGGCGCACTGGTCGCTGGTAAAACTGACACCTTTATACCACATTTTGGCGTATCTGAAACAATTAGAATTTTATTTTAGGAATTTAATTAATTAACGAAATACTTGTTATTGCCTTGACCATCATGGGCTAAAATTTCAACTCTTGACCCGTATTGAAGAACACGTCCATTAGGGTGGATAAGCGCGGAAGAACTACCACTAGCGTTTAAAGCTAGAACTATATAGTTTTTCATATTAATAATTCTGATGGCTCTATCCAGAGAAATATCGACACGGATTCTATCATGGAGACGTAACGAAATAACACCATGAGGAGTAATAGTGGTACCTCCCATATAACCTTCATCGGTCCAAGTTTCACTCTGTAACGTCACAAAAATTGAAAAAAAAAATCAAAACAAAAAAATCACTCACACGTTCAAATCGTCAGGATAATAATTTTTAACCACAATAGGTTTCGGAACGTAAGGCGACCATTGGGAGGGTCCATCAAACTTAGTTAAGTCTCTAGGTGTATCATCACTCAAATAAGAACTTGTAGTGTAAACGCTGCGACTTCGAGGCCGGATTTCGCGACGGACACTCTTCACTTTGGTCATGCTGTCGGAGAAAGTTACTAAAAACGAAAACGTTTCGATTTGTTCATTAAAACGAAACTACTCACCTTTAGGCTTGAAGACTTTGTTCATATTTTAAGAAATTTTCGGGAAGAACGTTAAAAAACTGAAGTTGTTTACTTGAAAACAAATGATTGATTGAGGCACGCTACGAAATTGTTATAATTAAATCGAAATTAGACTAATGTCAAAATTTCGACAGTTGATCCCTAAGGAATTGTTTTTTTTGAGCAGGAGTCGATTGAGTGAACTGGTTCCAAGCCACCTATAAAATTAATTAAATAAAATTTTTTTTGCAAGGTTCGACTTACAAAAATTGGGTTGTAACCGATTGTTGTCAATTGTCTCGCTTTCATCGCTATGAGACCCAACGGTTTAAAAGTGTCACGTATCGTAATATTGGGTGTTAACACAATTATTGAGTACCATTGGTAGTTTTCGGGTTTGTGAGGGCGTTTTATGTCGCCTAAAATATAATTTTCGAACCCTAAAGGTTCGACGAAAGTACCACTGGATTTTTCCTTGCAGACGATTATGTCTGAAATTGAAAAAAATTATAAAAAATTGAAAAAAATTTTCTTAAATACCTGCGCGAGGAAAATGTGGTAACACGTGATCAACCTTAATACACTTTTCGTCTCCCACAATTTCTTTAACATTTTCAAAAATATCCAAGAAAAACTTATCGGCTAAAGTTAATTTTTTAAATTGATCATATTCGGGAGCAAATTCCGTCAACCATTTGGCCCCTCTATACTTTTTATTCGGCAATAACCGATTACCCTTATAATCAGGACAATCAATTTCGATACAAGCATCCAAAGATAACAATTCTCTCGGCAACAATTTCGGTTGAGCACCGTAAACTTCATTAATAAATTCTTCGTTTAAAACATCATTCATTAAAGTATACGAGTAAAATTTGCGGTAACTTAAGTAATGGAGAGCACTAGGTAAACAATGGTTGTATTGAGCAATTTCTGGACGTCTTTTAGGTTTGTGGAGTTCTTCGAAAGCGCTTCGATAAATATCCGGAGTTGTTTGAGGATCGAAATCGAACATAACGTTAGCTAGAAGAATTCTTTCGATATCTTTCAGACGTATTGTTGAAATATTTTCAGCGATCTTTTGACTGCATTTAACTAAAGTTGCGTCGTGTTTGTATTGAATTCCAGTTCCTATTAACGCTATGTGAAGACATGACATCAGGGAGAGACGGTCGATTTCGGGCAACAACCGGTCCAACATTAAATCCAGTTCGGAGGTGAAAGAAAACCGTTTCGACAACCGTATCGTCTGTAAAAAATCATTTGAGTAAGACGAAATATTAAAAAAATTATAATTAAGAGTTAAATGATTGTTGCAGGGAATGATTTGAATGTCGTATCGTATACAACAATTAATTACCGTAAGAATTAATTTTAAAAAAGGAGGAAACGTGGTAAAAATGACTGATAAAGGGAATGGTTTGAATGTTCACTGAATACTTGGGCAAAAGGGTCAAAATTACGGTTGCCAAGAGTTTGATATAGGTCAAATGATTATTAAAGGGAATGGTTTGAATGTCGTATCGTCTTTAACAATTGTTTATGATAAAAGTTAATAATAAAAGTGGAGAAAATGTAGTCAAAATGATTGTTAAAGGAAATGGTTTGAATGTCGTATCGTCTCCAATAATTATTTAAGGTGTAAAAATTAATTAAAAAGTGTTGGAAAGGTGGTCAAAATTATTCTTAAAGGAAATGGTTTGAATGTTCACTGACTACTTGGGCAAAAAGGGGCTCAATTATGATTACAAAAAATTTGAAATGGGTAAAATGATTATTAAGAGAAATGGTTTGAATGTCGTCTCGTCTTTAACAATTATTTAAGATAAAAATTAATAATAAAAGTGGAGAAAATGCGGTCAAAATGATTGTTAAAGGAAATGGTTTGAATGTTCACAGACTACTTGAACAAAAAGGGGCAAAATTACGGTTAGAAAAAAGTTTGACATATGTCAAGTAATTATTAACGGAAATGGTTTGAATGTCGTATCACCTGCAACAATTATTTAAAGTAAGAATGAATTAAAAAATGTTGAAAACGTGGTAAGAATGACTGATAAAGGGAATGGTTTGAATGTCGTATCGTCTTTAACAATTATTTAAGATAAAAATTAATAATAAAAGTGGAGAAAATGTGGTCAAAATGATTGTTAAAGGAAATGGTTTGAATGTTAACACACTACTTGGACAAAAAGAGGCGAAATTACGGTTAGAAAAAGGTTTGAAACATGTCAAATGATTATTAACGGAAATGGTTTGAATGTCGCATCACCTGCAACAATTATTTAAAGTAAGAATTAATTTTAAAATGTTGAAAACGTGGTAAGAATGACTGATAAACGGAATGGTTTGAATGTCGTATCGTCTTTAACAATTATTTAAGATAAAAATTAATAATAAAAGTGGAGAAAATGTGGTCAAAATGATTGTTAAAGGAAATGGTTTGAATGTTCACAGACTACTTGGACAAAAAGGGGCGAAATTACGGTTCGAAAAAAGTTTGAAATATGTCAAATAATTATTAGCGGAAATGGTTTGAATGTCGTATCGTCTTTAACAATTGTTTAAGATAAAAATTAATAATAAAAGTGGAGAAAATGTGGTCAAAATGATTGTTAAAGGAAATGGTTTGAATGTTCACAGACTACTTGGACAAAAAGGGGCGAAATTACGGTTAGAAAAAAGTTTGAAATATGTCAAATAATTATTAACGGAAATGGTTTGAATGTCGTATCACCTGCAACAATTATTTAAAGTAAGAATTAATTTAAAAATGTTGAAAACGTGGTAAGAATGATTGATAAAGGGAATGGTTTGAATGTCGTATCGTCTTTAACAATTATTTAAGGTGTAAAAATTAATTAAAAAGTGTTGGAAAGGTGGTCAAAATTATTCTTAAAGGAAATGGTTTGAATGTTCACTGACTACTTGGGCAAAAAGGGGCTCAATTATGATTACAAAAAATTTGAAATGGGTAAAATGATTATTAAGAGAAATGGTTTGAATGTCGTCTCGTCTTTAACAATTATTTAAGATAAAAATTAATAATAAAAGTGGAGAAAATGCGGTCAAAATGATTGTTAAAGGAAATGGTTTGAATGTTCACAGACTACTTGAACAAAAAGGGGCAAAATTACGGTTAGAAAAAAGTTTGACATATGTCAAGTAATTATTAACGGAAATGGTTTGATTGTCGTATCGTCTTTAACAATTATTTAAGGTGTAAAAATTAATTAAAAAGTGTTGGAAAGGTGGTCAAAATTATTCTTAAAGGAAATGGTTTGAATGTTCACTGACTACTTGGGCAAAAAGGGGCTCAATTATGATTACAAAAAATTTGAAATGGGTAAAATGATTATTAAGAGAAATGGTTTGAATGTCGTCTCGTCTTTAACAATTATTTAAGATAAAAATTAATAATAAAAGTGGAGAAAATGCGGTCAAAATGATTGTTAAAGGAAATGGTTTGAATGTTCACAGACTACTTGAACAAAAAGGGGCAAAATTACGGTTAGAAAAAAGTTTGACATATGTCAAGTAATTATTAACGGAAATGGTTTGAATGTCGTATCACCTGCAACAATTATTTAAAGTAAGAATGAATTAAAAAATGTTGAAAACGTGGTAAGAATGACTGATAAAGGGAATGGTTTGAATGTCGTATCGTCTTTAACAATTATTTAAGATAAAAATTAATAATAAAAGTGGAGAAAATGTGGTCAAAATGATTGTTAAAGGAAATGGTTTGAATGTTAACACACTACTTGGACAAAAAGAGGCGAAATTACGGTTAGAAAAAGGTTTGAAACATGTCAAATGATTATTAACGGAAATGGTTTGAATGTCGCATCACCTGCAACAATTATTTAAAGTAAGAATTAATTTTAAAATGTTGAAAACGTGGTAAGAATGACTGATAAACGGAATGGTTTGAATGTCGTATCGTCTTTAACAATTATTTAAGATAAAAATTAATAATAAAAGTGGAGAAAATGTGGTCAAAATGATTGTTAAAGGAAATGGTTTGAATGTTCACAGACTACTTGGACAAAAAGGGGCGAAATTACGGTTCGAAAAAAGTTTGAAATATGTCAAATAATTATTAGCGGAAATGGTTTGAATGTCGTATCGTCTTTAACAATTGTTTAAGATAAAAATTAATAATAAAAGTGGAGAAAATGTGGTCAAAATGATTGTTAAAGGAAATGGTTTGAATGTTCACAGACTACTTGGACAAAAAGGGGCGAAATTACGGTTAGAAAAAAGTTTGAAATATGTCAAATAATTATTAACGGAAATGGTTTGAATGTCGTATCACCTGCAACAATTATTTAAAGTAAGAATTAATTTAAAAATGTTGAAAACGTGGTAAGAATGATTGATAAAGGGAATGGTTTGAATGTCGTATCGTCTTTAACAATTATTTAAGATAAAAATTAATAATAAAAGTGGAGAAAATGTGGTCAAAATTATTGTTAAAGGAAATGGTTTGAATGTTCACAGACTACTTGGACAAAAAGGGGCGAAATTACGGTTCGAAAAAAGTTTGAAATATGTCAAATAATTATTAGCGGAAATGGTTTGAATGTCGTATCGTCTTTAACAATTATTTAAGATAAAAATTAATAATAAAAGTGGAGAAAATGTGGTCAAAATTATTGTTAAAGGAAATGGTTTGAATGTTCACAGACTACTTGGACAAAAAGGGGCGAAATTACGGTTCGAAAAAAGTTTGAAATATGTCAAATAATTATTAGCGGAAATGGTTTGAATGTCGTATCACCTGCAACAATTATTTAAAGTAAGAATGAATTTAAAAATGTTGAAAACGTGGTAAGAATGACTGATAAACGAAATGGTTTGAATGTCGTATCGTCTTTAACAATTATTTAAGATAAAAATTAATAATAAAAGTGGAGAAAATGTGGTCAAAATGATTGTTAAAGGAAATGGTTTGAATGTTCACAGACTACTTGGACAAAAAGGGGAGAAATTACGGTTAGAAAAAAGTTTGAAATATGTCAAATAATTATTAACGGAAATGGTTTGAATGTCGTATCACCTGCAACAATTGTTTAAGGTAAGAATTAATTTAAAAATGTTGAAAACGTGGTAAGAATGACTGATAAACGGAATGGTTTGAATGTCGTGTCGTCTTTAACGATTATTTAAGATAAAAATTAATAATAAACGAGGAGAAAATGTGGTCAAAATGATTGTTAAAGGAAATGGTTTGGATGTTCGCTGACTACTTGGGCAAAAGAAGGCAAAATTACGCTTAAAAAAGTTTGAAATAGATGAAATGATTATTAAAGGAAATGGTTTGAATGTCGTATCACCTGCAACAATTATTTAAAGTAAGAATTAATTTAAAAATGTTGAAAACGTGGTAAGAATGACTGATAAACAAAATGGTTTGAATGTCGTATCGTCTTTAACAATTATTTAAGATAAAAATTAATAATAAAAGTGGAGAAAATGTGGTCAAAATGAATGTTAAAGAAAATGGTTTGAATGTTCACAGACTACTTGGACAAAAAGGGGCGAAACTACGGTTAGAAAAAAGTTTGAAATATGTCAAATGATTATTAACGGAAATGGTTTGAATGTCGTATCACCTGCAACAGTTATTTAAGGTAAGAATTAATTAAAAAATGTTGAAAACGTGGTAAGAATGACTGATAAACGGAATGGTTTAAATGTCGTATCGTCTTTAACAATTATTTAAGATAAAGATTAATAATAAAAGTGGAGAGAATGTGGTCAAAATGATTGTTAAAGGAAATGGTTTGAATGTTCACAGACTACTTGGACAAAAAAGGGCGAAATTACGGTTCAAAAAAAGTTTGAAATATGTCAAATAATTATTACCGGAAATGGTTTGAATGTCGTATCATCCATATCAATTTTTTAAGGTAGGAATTAATAATAAAAAGTTAGAAATGGTCAAAATGATTATTAAAGGAAAGGTTTTAAATGTGCACTAACTAACTAGGCAAAATAGGCGAAATTAACGTTAAAATTACTAATAAAAAGAAGCTTGTAATGGTTAGAATGCTTGCTAAAGAAAATGGTTTGAATGTGCAATTACTACTTGGGTAAAAACGTGCAAAATAGAATATTTTCCGCATTTTTTTTAATATTTAAGGTTTTCCTCACCTTCAAGATGGAAGTTAGAGTGATATCGTTGATTGTTGTTGCGTTTTCGGTGACTTGTTGGATCATCCTTTGGATAATTGGACCCAATTTAACTTTAGTCCGCGTTTTAAAATAACCCATCGCAATAACTCCAAATTCGTCAAGACTGAACTCGTTGATTTTCTGAGAAGTAGCGTATTCTACTTCAAAATCAGCGGAACGTTTCCGGCAAATATTCATACAAAAAAAGATATAAACCAACTGATTTTTTGTTAAATTTTTCGCCCTTCTCGTCGATCCACAAATATCCAAAACTTCAAACGGATAATCCGAAATACGACCTAAATTTAAAGAATACCAAGCATCCACATAAGTAAACATCTTATCAGGTGACCAACCCGACATTTTCCAACAACAAATATCATCCAAACAACTCCAAATATCGTGAAAATTACGTGAAGTAATCGACTCACAGGGAGGAAAACGCGAAACTATTTGCAATAACTCAAGCAATTCTTCGTCAGATAATTTCTCGCAATTATCCATCAAACCATCAACTAATTTATCGAAACGGGGATCAGAAAACGTAATTGAATTCGTCACGCAATAATTTTCGATATTTCGAAACGCAGAAAGGACTTCAGTCGCCGATTTAACCCTCCAATTATTATTGAGAATCGTTTGAAATTCTTCAAGTGTAGTCACATTTTCCAATTGTTGTTGAGGTAAAACCGGCAGAAATTTCGCAACAATATTGTGAGCGAAAGCATTTTCGTAATCTGGGAAACGTTTTGCGTTAATAGCCGAAGAAACGTGGAAATTCTTTCGGAAAATTTGACACAAAGAAGTGAGGTTAGGCCGGCAAATTTCGTTACGAAACTGAAATTGCCGGCGCAATTCCCGATAATTAGACGTAATTGAGGTGTAATTACGATATTTGCACAACTTTTGGGCGTATTTCAGCATTTTTGGGTAATTTCGACGAAAAGCGTAACAAAACAATTTTTTAGGTTAAACTCGCTGTCAGATTGCAGTACTACCATTTTAGTTGCGGCACGAAAATTACTAAATAATTCAACATTTTCGCCGCCAAAACCGCCGAAAATTGCGAATTCTGGCCAAAACCGCCGGCTTTTCGTCAATAACCACCAACAAGGTTGTAATTAACAACAATTACAAGCAAGTTGTTGTAGTTTCAAGGAAAACAGAAACTGTTTTAATTCTTATTTTATTATTTTTAATTAATTAAGTCGAATTTCCCCAATAATTTAATTAATTAATTTCTTCTAAAATAAACAACTAAGTTTTGTTATTTCCTCTAACTTGCGGCGGCGGTAATTGGAGATGCGGGTCGAAAGATCGGAAGTCATCCCTTAACGCGTCGCTTTTGTTCGCGTCATCCCCCATCTGTTTGCAATAAATTTCAACAGTAAAGAACCCGAAACGAAAAGTCGATAGCATTGTCGAAATCCTCCGGAAAAAAGAGACGTAATAACAATTGTCGATCAGTGGCGCGCCATTGATCGATTAAATCGTAATTAATCACAATTTAGGGGAAATTCGGGCGAGGTCAACGCTCCTATTGTTCGTTTTATCAATCAAGCAGGCATTATTACGTAGCTTTCATTTGTTTATAAACAAACAAACGCGAACACACTTGATTTTCGTTCCAATCCATAAATCAAGTAATCTGGAAAAGCGATTAGTTTTTGTTAATGTTATTTCTTTTTTTTATTTTTATTACCCACATGTGTGAAACAAAATTTCGTTCCCAAATAGGGAGAAATTTGTTGCGATCAAAAACAATTTTTTTTTTGTTAATACTAGAAATTGCGCAATTGTTTTTGAAATGGAAGATGACGTAACTCTTTAATTAACCCGGAACGGGCGTCGATAATTAAGCGTGACTGGTCTAGTTATTATCCATGAAAAGAGGGTCTTTTATGGGAGAAATGATCGGGAACCTCCCGGTTTATAAATTCAAACGTTTCTTCCCGTTTCCCGACCTTCCCACAGGGACGTGGGCGTTAACATCGAAACGACAGCATCTGTTAAAAATATCACGAAATTGAGTTAATTGACTGAGCTTGGTTCAGAAGCCGCTATGACTGACACTTGTTGCTCTGGACTTGTTGCATAGAGCTGGGTCTGTATCCAGAAACAAACGAGGAACGCGAGTTAGAAAAAAGCGTATCGCTAATTGTAAGTTTTGTTTGTGCGCAAAAGACGGACTGGTGAATTTTGTGGTTTTCTATCACCATAATGGAATTTTTGCAATATAATTCTGGAACTAACGAATCGCATTTTATCAGCGGTACCGCAACAAGTGGCAATAATAAAAGAAAAAAGTGTAATTATGGAAGTGGTAGTGAAGATTTTAGCGTACCTGTGAGACAGAGAAGTCAAGCTAATGCCAGGGAGAGAGACAGGACGCACAGGTTGGTAGAACAAATTTTTTTACAAAAAAAACTGCATTCAAACCACTATTTTTTAATCGTAACAAAACATTATTTAATAGTTAGAACCATCTACTTTATCATCGAAACATTTTTGAGAAAATTTCTACTATTTTTTGCAAGTTTTAGTCGCGTTTTTATCATTCAAACCACAAAGTTTTGAGTACTTACAGGTCGTAATCGTCTCCTTTTTTAACAAAAATGTTCTAATCGTTTAGTTGACATTAATTATAAATATTTAAGCAATTAACAACATTTATTTTTATTCAGTTTAATTATTTTGATTGGTTTCTCATTCAAACCACACATCGTTACGTTTATTTATTTTTTCTATTTCTGGAAATTTTGACTTTAATCAAATTATTTGTTTCTTATTAAAACCGCAAATGAGGTAATACGTTTTTTTATTTATTCAAACCACAATCGAACAAAGCAAAGAAATGGAATGACATAATTTTTGTCTTTTTTTCATTCAAACCACAAAAAGAGACCAACATGCCTAAAAACAAGTTGCTATTTTGCTTAATCTAACCATGTGGAGATAAAATAAGATTAATAAGAATTATTTTTGTTGTTGCTCGAAAATTTGAACAACGATTTTAGTTCATTCAAACCACATAATTTTTTTATTCAAATCATGTAAATACAAGTCGATGTGTTCACGAGAGGTGATTTTTTTTAATTCATTCAAACCATTTAAAGCTAAAATTATTTTATAAAAAAACATTATAAAAAAATTATGCAACAATTTTTGTGCATTCAAACCACAAACCCAAAAGTTAATTTAATTAAAAGAAAGAGGAGTTTCTTTCTAGTCCATGAACTATAAGAAGGTAAAGTCACGCTACGCAGTTTTTCCCCGCTCATTCTAGCAGGAATGGATTATTTTTGTTCATTCAAACCACATATCTCGTTTATTTAAACCATACAAACGCAAGTCAATGTGTTTACAAAAAGTGGAATTTTTCAAACTATATGAAGCTAAAATAATATTATAAAAATTACTTTGTTATGTTATCAAATCATTTTAACTAAATGCAACGATTTTTGTGCATTCAAACCACAAACTGGAAAGGCCATTTAATTTTAAAAAAAGTGAAAGTTTTTTTCTAGTTTACTTAAACCATAAAAAGGTAAAAGGATATTAGAACACACATTTTATTTTTTTTACAACATTTTAACTTTTTTCAACAACTTCCATGCATTCAAACCACAAACACAAAACAGAATTTGATGTAAAGAATGACATAGAAGTTTTTTTTAGTTTATTCTAACCAAGAGTTTGTGATTTTGTCCAAGCAATTTGAATAAACGCAACCATTTTGAGATTTAAATGAACAGATCTCATATTCCTTCATTCAAACCACTAACTTAAAATTAGGAAAAAAACGAATATTTTTTGCAGGCTTTTATTCAAAGAATGCAAAGTTAAATGATGTTATTGAAGTGGCATAAATAATATTTTGTTCTTCTGAACTAAAATATTTGTTTTTTCTGTTTTTGGTACTTTTCATTCAAACCACCCAGTCATCCAGTCACGTCTTTGTGTACTTTTATATTGCATTCTTAAAATTTCTAGCAAAAACCCTTGAATTTAACTAATCAAGCTACATAGGAATTACACAATTTTTAGATATTTTGGTCATTCAAACCACACGGCCAAAATCAATAATTTTGAAAAAAATGAGATTTTTTTATTTTTTTGTCATTCATTCAAACTATATGAAGTTTAGATGGCAATTTAAAAAATATTTTGATTCTACCTAAGCGTCCTAACTAAAATAAATCTAAAATATTTGTTTCTTCTGATTTTGGTATTTTTCATTCAAACCACCCAGTCACGTCTTTCTGTACTTTTATATTGCATTTTTAAAATTCCCAGCAAAAACTCTTGAATTTAACTGATCAAGCTACATAAGAATTACACAATTTTTAGATATTTTGGTCATTCAAACCACACGGCCAAAATCAATAATTTTGAAAAAAATGAGATTTTTTAATTTTTTTGTCATTCATTCAAACTATATGAAGTTAAAATGGCAATTTTAAAAATATTTTGATTCTACCTAAGCGTCCTAACTAAAATAAATCTAAAATATTTGTTTCTTCTGATTTTGGTATTTTTCATTCAAACCACCCAGTCACGTCTTTCTGTACTTTTATATTGCATTTTTAAAATTCCCAGCAAAAACTCTTGAATTTAACTGATCACGCTACATAAGAATTACACAATTTTTAGATATTTTGGTCATTCAAACCACACGGCCAAAATCAATAATTTTGCAATAAATGAGATTTTTATATTTTTTTGTCATTCATTCAAACTATATGAAGTTAAGATGGCAAATTAAAAAATATTTTGATTCTACCTAAGCGTCCTAACTAAAATAAATCTAAAATATTTGTTTCATCTGATTTTGGTATTTTTCATTCAAACCACCCAGTCACGTCTTTCTGTACTTTTATATTGCATTTTTAAAATTCCCAGCAAAAACTCTTGAATTTAACTGATCAAGCTACATAAGAATTACACAATTTTTAGATATTTTGGTCATTCAAACCACACGGCCAAAATCAATAATTTTGCAATAAATGAGATTTTTATATTTTTTTGTCATTCATTCAAACTATATGAAGTTAAGATGGCAATTTAAAAAATATTTTGATTCTACCTAAGCGTCCTAACTAAAATAAATCTAAAATATTTGTTTCTTCTGATTTTGGTATTTTTCATTCAAACCACCCAGTCACGTCTTTTTGTACTTTTATATTGCATTTTTAAGATTCCCAGCAAAAACCCTTGAATTTAACTAATCAAGCTACATAGGAATTACACAAATTTTAGATATTTTGGTCATTCAAACCACACGGCCAAAATCAATAATTTTGAAAAAAATGAGATTTTTTTATTTTTTTGTCATTCATTCAAACTATATGAAGTTAAGATGGCAAATTAAAAAATATTTTGATTCTACCTAAGCGTCCTAACTAAAATAAATCTAAAATATTTGTTTCATCTGATTTTGGTATTTTTCATTCAAACCACCCAGTCACGTCTTTCTGTACTTTTATATTGCATTTTTAAAATTCCCAGCAAAAACTCTTGAATTTAACTGATCACGCTACATAAGAATTACACAATTTTTAGATATCTTGGTCATTCAAACCACACGGCCAAAATCAATAATTTTGCAAAAAAGTAGATTTTTTTATTTTTTTGTCATTCATTCAAACTATATGAAGTTAAAATGGCAATTTAAAAAATATTTTGATTCTACCTAAGCGTCCTAACTAAAATAAATATATTTCATGCATTCAAACCACCGAAACTGCAACTCGTTTGAGCAAAATTCAATCTATTTTTAGTTTATAAACTGGAGGAAGCTAAAATGAAATTAGTAACAAAATTTAGTTTTTATGTAACCAACTAAACGTCACCCATTTTCTTCATTCAAACCACAAAAGTAACTGGCAATTTGTATTTTTTTTTGTTTATTTGAAATTTATGAAGCTAAAAGGATATTATGAAGAATATTTTGTGTTTTTGAAAACGAGGAATAACCTACTTCGATTTTTTGCTTTATTTTGAATACTTTTCATTCAAACCACTTACAGTCACGTTGATTTGATTTGATTTTATTATTTAAACTGCCGCAAACAAATTAATTATGGAAAATTCTCAGTTTAATTAATCAAACCACATTAGAACGGCATAGTTTTTAGGCATTTTAATCATTCAAACCACAAGAACCGAATTCAATAATTCTTAAATAAAGAAAAGAGTTAGATTTTTTAAAATTTATGTGAAGGTACAATATTACGAAAAATATTGTGTTTCTGTTTAAACATTCTAATTGTGCGCTACCAATTTTGGCTCATTCAAGCCACAATTTCTGAAATGTTTTTATTAATTAAAAAAAAATCTTTTGTCGTAAATTTCGTGTATTTAGACAACAAACACCCGTTGCAATTAAAAAAACTTTTTTCATTTCCAAAAAAACATTTTCTTTCATTCAAACCAATTAAAGCTGGAATAACATTACGAAAAAAAATTTTAGTAGTTCAAATTTCTATTAATGCAATTTCTTTTCTAGCAACGCGACCAACACGCGAACGCTAAGGTAAAAAAATTCAAATAAACCATTTAAATTGCGACATTTTCCTGATCAAAAAATCCTCCCTTAAATTCAAACCGCCCTTGTTGAAACCGGCAAATTGTTTCAGCGTAAACACCGCTTTCTCCACATTAAGAACATTAATACCAACCGAACCAAAAGACCGAAAATTGAGCAAAATCGAAACACTTCGACTGGCATCCAGCTACATATCACATTTGGGCACGCAACTAATCGCAGGTACGCCACTGGTAATTTTTGAATTTTCTACACAATTTTTTCGAAATCAGGTCCCATCGACCAGCCTTGTTTGAGATTAGCTAAAACCGATGAGGAAGCGACCAATTCGAATCGACATCCAGTTTGTACTTTCTGCATAGCCCGCAAAAAATCGCCCGTAAGTTAATTTTGGAAATATTTAGAAAAAATAATTTTGTTTAATTGCAGAAAAGCGACAATTTCGATTACGGATCGAGTTGTGATGGTTCAATTTTTCTGAATCGCGACTCTCCCTCCACGATTTTAACCGGAAACGAATTAACCGCCATTTATTACCAGTGAAACGACGAATTTCCGTCAATCATTAATGATAATTTTGTAAATTAACTTTTTGCGTTTTCACAATAACACGACTTAAAATTTAACTCGAGTACTTAAGTAGACATTTTGTACTTTTTCTATTATTATTATGTAATAAAATTTATTATTATTACATTTTTGTTTTGTACGTTACGTTTCGTTTTACAAGTGTTAGTTGTTAACAGCAAATTGAATCCTGTTATGGTATTCGATATACAAATAAGGTCAAGTTGCCGACTAATGAGTCATGAGAAATTTGAGGAATTTCTAGTGCAACCGCACTTTAGTTGTGTTCTTGATGTCGAAGAGAACTGAAGTAAGTGATGACTGATTCAAGTAAGCAACGATTTCCATTTAATCGCGCCAAATTAACCGAAATCACCAATTTTTAACAATATTTTGGCCGCACGCCACTGCTTCACTTCGGTCCTTCCGTTACCAATAAAAAGCGGCAGTACCGCTGTCATTTCTTGTAATAAATGTTGTTAATTTTTATATTTACTTAAGAACAAAAGACCAATTTTATTTTATTAATTTATTTTTTATTAAATCTCTCAATTTAAATATTATTTTTTCCTACGCCACTGGTTCGACCTAATGACAGTTGGCATTTAGGTTTTGAAAACTGTCAAATTTATAGGTTTACGCCCGATTATTGATGTGATCAGTGATGATCATTAAAATTTGTTATTTGTTATAAGGTTTTTTATTTTTCAAAATAATAAACAAAAAGGGTTACTATGAACATTTTGGTTTTTCTAGAAAATTTACGTGTTTTAATTCCAATCAATTACTGCATTTAATTAAACTGTAATTTGTTATCCCCTTTGACTGCCGTTAATAAATTTTTATGGTGCGCCACTGCTTCAACCCTTTATTGCGTCAAAGCCTTCTTTGTTTTCGGATATCGCATAACGAGTGTCATTTTCGTAAATTGTTAATAATTGCCACAATTATTGTTCGTGACAAATAAACAATTAGAATTAGTTGCATATCGTGTATTGACATCGTTTTGTATTGTAATTTATGACAAAAAAAGTAAATAAATCCGAAATTGAATCATCCGGCGCATGAGCAATTTCACAGTCGTCCTGCGATTTCTTCACGCAATTCCTCTATCGACATATCAGGTAATCATCTGGGCGACTATTAATTCGTCATTTACGACGAGCCTAGTTTCGCGGATCTCACTTTTTAATCATTCCGACTTGTTTTCTTGTGATAAACAGGACGTAAACGTTCAATTTCGACCGATTTTACCGTTTCACAACACAATTTGAGGTGAGTAATCAAAATTTTTATGTTTTAACCAATCGAGAAAAATCTAACCTCACTTTTGAAATTTACAAAAAAATTCGAAAAATCGGTCGAAATTGCCCCAATTAACCCCTGATAACTACAGAAATTGTTTCGGGGTCGTTTTGAGTAATTTTTATCGTTTTGTTATAATTTTTATTGTTGAGATAAACGTAAATCAATTAATGCGCGGCCCAATAACATTGACATTTGTTTAAAGGTTAATTGTTGATGATGTCGAAACCGCAATCAGCTATGACTGATTTGGATAAACAACTCGCCGAATTGGCCCTAATTAATAAATCGGAACTTCCCCCGAATCCCACGGGAACTCTTGGCAAAAAAATCGGTCCGGCTGTACCCCCAAAACCCAAAAAACCCCAACCGCAAGTAAGTGTTTTTAATCCTAATCAAATTTTGATTAAATTATTGGATTTTTTTAAAAGATACCTCAATCGTATCCATTAAAACAAACATTGGAACCTTCGTACGCGTCGAGACTTCAAACGAATCAATTTTATTCGAATGTGCCGCCACCAAGTCGAAATTATTCTAACGCCCCAACTCTACCGATGGCTTACACGAAACAAAACGAGTATTCAAACCTGCCAAAACCGAGTGCAAACGTGGTTCCTAAACCTTATACGAAACCCGAACACGTCACTTACAGCAATATACAAGTCGGGCAGTCTCGCAATCAAGACGGTTTGATTTACAGTAATTTGATGCATCCACCAAGAGATGGCGGTAACGTTTACAGCAATTTCCCAACAAGTGGCAGCGCTTACGCTAACGGAGGTATTAACCGAGTATTGTGTTTCGTTTTAATAATTTTTTTTTAATTAACAGACGATTTACCACCTCCACCACCCCCTTTAGATTTAGCCAATTCCGATTACGCTCCTTGTACGATTTCGACGAATCTTCCACCACCTCCCGACGATTTATTACCACCCCCATCACCTGTTAGTTCGAGTTACAGCGAATTACGACGCGCAACACAATCGGGTCATCAAGATTTCAACAATTACAGTTTAGGATCGCAGGTAATCAAATTTTCGACAACAATCGAAAAAACTTAAAAACGCTTCAAGCTAACGACTAATGCTTTTGTCTGTTAACACCAGTACGCTGATTCTGATTCTTTGTATGGATATGGGGCTATGTCGCAGGTAATTTTCATATTCATTTTAACACTTTGTTTTTGTTTTTTAATTTTATAATTTAATCAAACGATTTATCACAGTCGTCATCGACTTACGAATCGATTTATGAACCGATCAATCCGAGACCGCCGAGTCAGATGTCGTCACGTTCCAACTATTCGTTGTACGCCCCGTACGTTAGCGGCAACACCAGCACTATGACAGGACCAAGTCAATCGGCTAGTAGAATGGGCGGTGCCAAAGATCAAGAAGTCGATCGATTGATCGATTTAATGGTCGAAGGGATGGGAAGCGAAACCGAACAAGACGTTTACGGCGTTTGCGTTAAATGCGGCGAGAAGGTACGCGTTTCAATTGTTGAACGTTAGTAACCAAAGAAACAGCGCATGCGCTTTTTTCTTTATAGTAGTTTGGACGGTTGTCGCTAGATGGCGACCGTTTTGCTTACGAGTTTCTGCGGTTGCTGGCCAATTGAAGTAAAAACAAACAAACTGCGCATGCGCTAACTTTTTCAATTTTTCCCATAGTAGTGCGAACGGTTGCCGCTAGAGGGCGACCGTTTTGCTTACGAATATGGAGTTTCTGCGGTTGCTGGCTGATCGAATCAAGACGATTTTTGGGTTGATTGTATTTTGTTTAGATTGTGGACGAGAGCAGCGGATGTACGGCTATGGATCAGTTCTATCATACCACGTGTTTTACGTGTCATCATTGCGCCATCAATCTGCAAGGCAAACCGTTCTACGCATTGGAAGGCAACCCGTATTGTGAGGAAGATTACCTGGTAAGGTGTTCAATAAAAACGGCAAAAATTGCGACACCCAGTCTGGCCTACCTGCACGAAAGGGGTGTATCCCAACACAATAGACAGTCGACTATAGAATTAAAATTTGACATTTACAGTAACATGCCGCACGAATGTCATTCTAATGTTTTTTTAAACGCTCATTGACTTCTAACGAAGAATGACTAGAGTGGAAATTAGCCTGACAATTAGTCATAAATCATATAATTTGTGTTTTTAAAATATACGAATGGCACACTATAAAGGAACGCACATTGCTAGTCAAAAATAAAATAAATTTGTGTTTTTGCTAGTAAGCCTCGCCCAGTCTGGCCTACCTGCACGGAAGGGGTGTATCCCAACACAATAGACAGTCGACTATAGAATTAAAATCTGACATTTACAGTAACATGCCGCACGAATGTCATTCTAATGTTTTTATAAACGCACATTGACTTCTAATCAAGAATGACTAGAGTGGAAATTAGCCTGACAATTAGTCATAAATTATATAATTTGTGTTTTTAAAATATACGAATGGCACACTATAAAGGAACGCACATTGCTAGTCAAAAATAAAATAAATTTGTGTTTTTGCTAGTAAGCCTCGCCCAGTCTGGCCTACCTGCACGGAAGGAGTGTATCCCAACACAATAGACAGTCGACTATAGAATTAAAATTTGACATTTACAGTAACATGCCGCACGAATGTCATTCTAATGTTTTTATAAACGCACATTGACTTCTAATCAAGAATGACTAGAGTGGAAATTAGCCTGACAATTAGTCATAAATTATATAATTTGTGTTTTTAAAATATACGAATGGCACACTATAAAGGAACGCACATTGCTAGTCAAAAATAAAATAAATTTGTGTTTTTGCTAGTAAGCCTCGCCCAGTCTGGCCTACCTGCACGGAAGGAGTGTATCCCAACACAATAGACAGTCGACTATAGAATTAAAATTTGACATTTACAGTAACATGCCGCACGAATGTCATTCTAATGTTTTTTTAAACGCTCATTGACTTCTAACGAAGAATGACTAGAGTAGAAATTAGCCTGACAATTAGTCATAAATCATATAATTTGTGTTTTTAAAATATACGAATGGCACACTATAAAGGAACACACATTGCTAGTCAAGAATAAAATAAATTTGTGTTTTTGCTAGTAAGCCTCGCCCAGTCTGGCCTACCTGCACGGAAGGAGTGTATCCCAACACAATAGACAGTCGACTATAGAATTAAAATTTGACATTTACAGTAACATGCCGCACGAATGTCATTCTAATGTTTTTATAAACGCTCATTGACTTCTAACGAAGAATGACTAGAGTGGAAATTAGCCTGACAATTAGTCATAAATCATATAATTTGTGTTTTTAAAATATACGAATGGCACACTATAAAGGAACGCACATTGCTAGTCAAAAATAAAATAAATTTAAGTTTTTGCTAGTAAGCCTCGCCCAGTCTGGCCTACCTGCACGGAAGGGGTGTATCCCAACACAATAGACAGTCGACTATAGAATTAGAATGCGACATTTAATGCGTTTATAAACACTTATTGACTTCTAATAAAGTATAACTGGTGGCAATTAATCTGCCAATTAGTCAAATCACTTAGTTTGAGTTTCTACAATATATACGCGTCTGTGGCGCAGCGGTGATCGCGCTTGCTTATAGGTCAGTTGCGTTCGCGTTAAATTTGCGATATTTTCTTCGGTCGCTCCCCCTCGGAAGACAATCGAAAATTTTTGGACGTTCCGTTTCGGCTCGAAACTGTTTGTGCCGACTGATAAATACTTAAAAACACTTGAAGATGTGTGAATATATTTTTTTACTTGTTATCGTCCTTCCAGAACACCCTTGAGAAGTGTTGCGTTTGTCAGAACCCCATCTTGGATCGGATTTTGCGGGCTACCGGCAAACCCTACCATCCGAAATGTTTCTGTTGCGTGGTATGTGGGAAGAGTCTGGATGGTATCCCGTTCACCGTCGACGCGACGAATCGCGTCCATTGCATCGAAGACTTCCACAAAATCTTCGCTCCCAGATGTTGGGTCTGCAAACAACCGATCATGCCAGAACCCGGTGAAGAGGAAACCGTCCGAGTCGTTGCTTTAGATCACAGTTTCCACATCCAATGCTACAAGTGTGAGGTAAAAAAAAACTTTTTCTTAATGCAAAAAATCCCCAAAAATATTATCCAAACACCTCGAGTTAAAAACAGTGGCAATCCTGAATAACCGGAGTATCCCTCCAGGTAAATATTTTCCTTACTTAATCCCGGTAAGTTACTTTTTGAATCCAAATGGCTCCTTTCAACATTATTTTGAGGTTATGTTTGATTTATGACTGTTTGCAGGACTGCGGTCTGGTTTTGTCTTCGGAAGCCGAAGGCAGAGGATGTTATCCGTTGGACGGTCACGTTCTTTGCAAAAGTTGCAACGCTAAAAGGGTTCAAGCCCTAACCAGTCATATGACGACTGAATTGTAGTTTTCTTCCTCGCATCATCGGCTTAAATTTAAACGAATCGTGTTGTTTGCGAGAATCTAGTTGTAATCTTTCAAACGCCATACTGTTGTGATTATGTTAGGTAAAGTACGGCAATTCCATCCTGCGTTTACGCCGTTCTTTTTTGCTATGATATTTTATTCAGAACTTGTTGAAGCTGCTTGTATTCTATCAAAATATTATTATCGACTGACGACGATAACTGTTTTTCTTCTTTTTTGTCTTCTATTCGTCGTTTTTTAAACGCGCTATTTAACGATTTTCGATCATTCCGTAGTTTTAGGTTTTTGTTTCGATTAGAATGTATGTCTTGTGATTTTGTTTATGTGCCAACGTTCGACTTTGTAATATGGGTTAATAAACTATTGATTTACCGTAACAGTTTCACCTAAAACAATTGACAAAACAGGCTAGAAGTTGGTTGTTTTTTTTCCCTGCAGGTGGCGCTGAAAACTGTGTTTGCGCCAACTTTATTTTGCGTTACAATTCAATTTTAAAGGTCGAGTCAGGTTGTCTGTTGTCAAACTATTTTAATGGAAAATCGATTTTGGTAATTTTTCCAAAATCGGTTGAGGCTTGTACAAGAACTCCCAACGTTGTATCGATTGTTCGTTTTCATATAATAAACACGTGAGTATCTCAAATTCAAGTTGTCAAAATATTTGTACTCAATTTCACCTTTAGAATTTTCTCAAAAATGGTCAATTTTGAATATTTTTTCAACAAATAAGCTTACACTACTAAATGGTGCTCCCTAAACTGTCTTACAAAAAATAAGACTTATTACTGACCTTTTTAACTAGTGATAGCTTTACAGAAAAAAATCCAAAATGGGAACCACTCTCTCTGAGCTAACAAAAATTACTTTCCAATGTGATTTGTTTTGCAATTTTTGTTTTTGGACTCGATTCGTCTATTTAATCGATTTCCTGAATTTTATGAAAGAACATAAAAATACAAAATTTTGAAAAATTACAGTCTCAGTAGCTGCCAGAGTTTTTGAGTTATTTCGACTACAAGTACGCCATATTGATCGACATTTAAAGAGCTTTCTAATAAGCCCAAATAAAAGGTTTTGCCAATTGTAAATAAGAAAGTTGAATTTTTTACTTCTGACCAAAATTTTGGTTAAAAATTCAAATGGTCAAAATTAAGTGTCGAATTTTTTTGTCATTGCGTTGGTTCAAAAAGGTTAAAATGACAACAAGCGCAATAAAAAAATAAAAATTTTCGAAAAAGTTCTACCCCAATCGATTAAAATTTTCAAAAATTTCTAAATAATCTGAGGTAACGATAACAATATTTTCTGATGTAAAATTATTGTTTGGTTTAATTTTTAGACTCTGTTCACTTAAAGATAAATTTTTAGTATTTTGCAATATATCAGAAAAATGCAAATTTTTGAAAAATTCAGACCATGATAACTACTGGAGTTTCCATGTTACTTCAAATATCATGATCGACATTCAAAGCGTTTTTAATGACCTGAAAATGAGGCTGTGATTGTAAATGAAACATTTGAATTTTTCTCATTTGGCCAAAATTTTGTTTCAAATTATCACATTTTTGGAATAAACAGCTTAAGTCAAAATTCTCTTGATTGCGTACGTTAGGGAACCACAACGTTTATAATCATGTAATAAAAAAATATTTTCGAAAAAAATTACTAAAATTTTCAAAAATACTTAGAGTACAAAACAACATTTCATAATGTAAAACTATTCTCGAATCCCATTTCTAACTCGATTTAATTATTTAAATGATAATTTTCAGTACTTTGCAATAGAGCAGAAAAAATCAATTTTTTGAAAAATTTTGACAATGATAACTAGTGGAGTTTCCAATTTATTTTGGCTACAAGTACACCATATTAATTATTAAAAGGTTTCCTAATGATCTAAAAATTATTTAATATTATGTCGAGTTTTTTTCATTTAAATTACTCTTCAAGTTGTTAGTTTTTAGTGTGTAACTTTTGACCAATAATGTAAATTTGAATGCAATCACGCACACGAGTTTAGAATTAATTTGTGCATGACGTATCAAATTTTGGATAATTTTTGACGATTTTAACTTTCCCCACAAATTCCTACTTTTCGTCCACCCGAAATTTTTTAACTACCACAAAAATTTTGCTACAAACCGACGCCAATAAATAGAAATTTTAACGTATTCTTGCAAAAGTTAATTTTAAATTAAACAGAATTTCGTCAATTCCGGTCCTGGAACAGGTTTTGCAGTTCATTAATTCAAATTGCGTCCTGAATTACCGACACTCCCTATTATGGATTTCCACCGTTAGGTGACCCCAATTTTGCTGTTAATAATATATACCGTTAGGTGGCGCCAATCGCGCAAATTGTTTAATTAACAAATTTAATAATAAACAAATTTTAACAGTGAACAAAGTGATAAGAACAATCAACAAACAGCTCGTAATTATGATTTGTTGAATTGTTAAACAACAAAAGCGGGGCGCACTAGTTTTCGCATGTACCAATTTTCGAGAATTTTGAAAAAAATTGTAGTTTGAAGAAAAAATCAACTTAAATAGTAACATCAATTGAATTTGGAACAAAAAGGGTTGCAAAAATGACGTGATTTCTTCGTGAAGCGATTTGGCGTTGTTAATTTTATGTTGGTGGAACTGATGTTTATTTTCTGTTACTCTCGCTCTTGATGGTATTAAATCGCGCTATCTCTGTCGCACTATGACAGTTCGTTTGTTGCGGGCAACATGGAGGGGAATTTTCTGTAAGTTCCAAACGGGGAAATCCCTTGTTAACTACAAAACGGTATCATCAAGTCCTGTTAATAAATGTACGCAGTTCCAAAGGTTAGTTTTGGTTTAATGTTTGCGTCTTTTTTGCAAAAAAAATTGTTCTAACCTACGCGAAATTTTCTTCGGTTTTTCCAGTTTTTCCGGTGAAAATGGAAAGTGATGGTTTTTCTAATTCGAAATCGAATCCAGGAACTAGCGGCAGCATTCTCGCTTACGATATAAATACTGAAATGGAAGAAACAACAGAGGAGGTGGAACCGGATGATAATTCATTTGATAAGATAAAACCGACAAGGCAATCTTTACCTGTTGCTCATTTAACGAAAGTAGTTGTCAAAATGGATCCTGTAACAGGCAGAAAGTATATACTGAAAGACGGTAAAAGGTTCGAGATTATGATAACGCCACCTTTAGTAAGTTTAACGAAATCTGGTAATCAATTGAAAGTAAACGCGTTAACAACCCCGAAACCACCCCCTCAAGTCGTAACGAAACCAGATCCACCACTGCCACTTGTAACGAATCTTGGCAACCAAAAAAAGTTGAAATATCGAGCGATTCCAGTGGCAAAACGTGAAAACATCACAATACCGACTTCAATAACAATCGAAGAACAAATCAAGCCCAACATAATAATTAAACAAAGCACCATCGGGGATTACCTCAAAGGAAAACTCATCCCCTCCACTCGAACAGCAGGCGTCCAATTTAACGACGCCGAATCATTGGTTATCAACAAGGAAACTTTGACAAAGAAAACAATCGACGACCTCAAATATCACGTGTTATCCCTTAACGTTCGCAAGCAATCGGGGGAATCAACGAAAACTACAACTGCCGTTTCTGTTGCTACAATGACAGAGGAAAAAAATGTTTCGAATCAGTGTTCCCAAACCGTATGTTTGTTCGATAAACAAGAGACAAGTACTCAAACTGAAGAGCCGTATCCGGATAACAAGGAATATCCCCTCGATGAACGTTTTGTCGATTTCATATTGGGCAACGATAGAGAAAACGTCGATTTGAACCGAAATACGACAATGATCGATCCGACCAAACCGAGAGGGAAACAGGAAATGGATAAAATTAATTTTTTTCTCGATATGCAGAAAGCTTTGAGGTTCGATAAATCCGGAAATTTGTGAGTAATTCTTTTAACGCCCTCAAAAATGGTCGGCGTGACGTTATTTGTTTTAATTTTTTTTTAATTGTTACCAACTTTCAAAAGTTGAAACAGCCAACTATTTTTGATATTACTAAAAAAAATGGCGGAAGTTGTGACGTTACTTTTTTGAACCACGCACATGTAAAAAAATTGTTTTTTATTTTCGGTAAATTTGACGTTAGATTAGTTGGTAAAGTGGAGGAGCGTTTTTTGGCAAACAAATGGTAAATGTGCTTTTGACTCTTATTTCTTGTTGACGCCGTTTTTATGGCTTTCTAACTCAATTTTATTTATTTAGCAAGTAATTTGACGGTTAATAATTCATAATTAGTTAGAAAAAAGATTTCAAAAATCAGGAATCGATATTCGATAATAAAAGTGAAAATTCGGGAACTTCCGGTCTCCAGGATGGTAACGTATAAAATTAAAAAAAATAATTCGGAACTGCCAACAGTATTCGACAATTTGAAATAGTTGAGGTTATGTTGCACTTTTTCTAAGTGTTACGCAATTTCGTGATTTTTTTTCTGTATTTTTCTTCACTCGCTCCCCTTCGGAAGGCAATGACAAATTCGCGAGTAATTGCTGTTCAGGATACCCCCTTTCCTAAATTTTTTTTGTTTTTGTTATTGTTGCGTTCTTTTTAGGTTTTATTTTTTATTTTACCTACATTGGCTTCATCATTAGGCCACCGTTTTCGTTTAATTGTATTGTATGAAATTTTTGTTGTACATTCTGCATCAAATCGCTTATTTTTTAATAAATAAAAAAACTAATTTTTGTCGCCAAACCTGGTCTACCTGGAAGATGGGGATGTGTCCCAACACAATATACAGCCAACAACATCAATAAAGTTTAACATTTGAGTGGGGTTGTCACTTCAAATGTCGCATTTTAATGGTGTTTTCGACTGTGTATTGTGTTGGGATACACCCCCATCCTGCAGGTATCCCAAATTGGGCGGACCTTAATAACAAAAACGCGATTTAAAGAAAAATCATTTAATAATAAGATTGACGCAAACAAAAATAGCTCGCGTTGTTTAGTAAAAAACTACGCTCTAATATTGCCTCAAATTATTATTTAACAAACAGTAACTGTTGTGCAAGTTTTCATGAAAGACTCTCGACTTGTAATTTTCTGGTGGAGCATATTCTGATATTATATTGATGGCGGGACCGTTTGGTTTGATGACGACATCCAGGTAGCCCAAAATGGAAAATTTTTGATAATTTTTTTTTGTTGGCAGAGTTTTGTTAACATTCGTTATGTTGATATTTCTACACATCGAAATTTATCACGTAATTAAGCCTCAATAAATTATTTTTTACTGGTTAAAAGGAAGAAAAGTGTATAAAGGATTATTCTATGTTTGAAACATGTATAAGGAAAATCTTTCGTATTTTAACAATTTATCGCATCGAATTGGCTATCGTTTCGGCTAATATTGATAAAAGCTAACGATATCTCGATATTTAAATTTAATTTTCGGTTAAATCTGGAGCATTTTTTGGTCGCTCCCCCTCGAAGGACAATGGCAAACGAAAAATTTCTACTCGCACGTGTCTGCGAATTAACAATTCGGACGCGAGTAGAGAGTTTGCTCGTTATGACAGAAAGTGAAAAGATTGAAACAAATAAAATAAAAAAAGGTAAAAGTTGCTCATAATTTTTTTTGCTTCATTTGAATGAAACAAAATCGTTTTTCAATGTGTCAATTAAAAAGAATATTAACAACACAAGTAGGATGAGCATATTACCTACCAAAGTAAAAATCTTCAAGTATTGAAAATTCAATTGAAATTTTGAATTAATTTTATAATTTTCATTTAACACTTGAACAGCAATAGGGAAATACTTTTTGTCGATATTACGTTATCGTTCGTTGGAAATGACTGAAAAACATAATAAAACAAATAAAATGTTGATACAGCTTTGAAGTGGATACGATAAGAGCAGTGTTGCCACATCTACTGTTTTAGTAGTGGATCTACTACTTTTGAGTGTGATCTCCTGTTCTACTGTTCCAATAATAAAATTTACTGGAATTTTCAAAAAACGTGGGAATTATCAGTAAGGAGGTACTTACCGTTCGGGGAATATTCGGATAGCTGGATTTATATACCTTCTACAGTTTTTGGGCTACTACGAATACAAGGACAACCCCTTAATGGGAAGTCTAAAATGAATTCCGTGGGATGGTAAATAAAAAAGCTCGACTTTTCACCAAGAGTGTCACCCTTATCTCATTTCCGTACCTAGTTCGTCCATTTAGGTGATAAGATTTTCAACATTTCACAAAAGAACTCAAAATTACATTTTTTTCAAAATTTACACCTCGATAACTACCATAGTTATTGAGCTATTTCGAATATAAAAACATCCCTTGAATGCACCTTCAAAGAGCTTTCTAACAAGCCTAAAACTGATTTTCTACCATAGTAAATAAAAAGTTCAATTTTTCAATTTTGACCAAAATTTTGCTCAAAAAATTCGAATTGTCATAGCTTCAAAAATTAAGAGTCCAAATGAAAAATTTGCGACAGCTGTCTATTATGAAATAAGACCTTAAAAATTTGCTTGAAAATTTTGAAAATTTTCAACCAAAAACATCTACTGACTGTTTTTTCCCTACCCGATCTACTACTCAGTCGATAAACGATGTGGCAACACTGGATAAGTAGGAAAATAAAATTTGGAGTAAAATGGATTAGTCAGGGAAGTACTTCGAATCTGCCACGAAATTAAATGGAAATTCAACAATTTTTACATTAAAAAATTTGTCAAATTTCAACTGATCACAATAATAAACGTTGGAAAAAAAAATTGACGTCACGTTTCGTAATCATAGTTTTTTTTTTTATACAGAATCTTACTACAATTTTTGTTTCAGACCAATCCACGAAAGCGTCATGCAAAACAACGCAAGAACGGTGAAGAAAAATTGCATAATATTGAGGGCGCGCCACGAATCCCTGGATATTTACAACCATCAACGATTTGTAAGTGCGATTTCGTAGAATCGACCTAAAATTCGATGAATTCGTTCAACTGATCGAAGGGCATTTTATAAAAAAGTCCGGGAAGTCCCTTATCGATATTGATTAAATTATTGTCACTGTGATTACGGGGACTTCATTGGGAAAAACCGAAAACGATAACGTTATCGGACGGAAAACGAAAGCTTCAATAACTGCCGGAAATAGTTTTAAATAAATTTCGTTATTTTCGAGCACGCCACTGTTTTCCACGATATCTCACTTGAGGTTGGTTCGATGATAAAATTGCTTTTATCAAAATTAAAGAGAACGCAATTATTTACAAGGAAGGTCAGGTGAGTTTTTTGGGAAATTTCTAGTTTTACCGCAAATTTAAATTTTTGTCACATTTTTTCGAAATCTTTTCCGAAAACCGATCGTAGGTAAGTATACCTCTAATCCAATCATCGTAAGTATTTTATTTGTTTTAATCTCGGTTTTGTTTTCGAAATTTTCTAAAATACTCGGCCCCAACTTCCTGGAGTTGAACGAATTTTTCCAAAAATTTCCCGAACATTTTCCGTTTCCTAGATCTCATTAAAATTTCTATTTCCGAAAATTTAACATTGAAAAAATATTTTAAAGACCCCCCTGCACTTGGCCATTCTTCACGACGTCACCGTTGAGGTTTTGAGGACGTTGTTGCATTATGGGGCGGATTTGGGGGCAAACGACAGCGAGGGCAACACCGCTTTCCATTTGGCCGTCGAACATAACCGTGTTGCCCTTCTTAAAGTTCTGTTGGAGAAAGCCAAAGTGTTCCAGTTTGACGTTCACAATTTCGAAGGTTCCACCCCCTTAATCATGAGTTGTTGCAACAAGTCGTACGACATGACGAGGATGTTGTTGGAAAAGGGCGCCAATCCTAACGTGAAAGATTTAAAATCGGGCAGGACGGCCCTGTTTCATGCCGCAGAAACGCATGATGGTGAATATTTTTCACAATTTTTCTTTTCGAAAATGAGCCAGTAACCAATCGTTGCCCAAATCAAATCGAAACATTTAACAACTTTGAAGTAGCGACGAAGTTATTTGCAATTGTTTTATGTAGTAGCACAAAATGTGCAAAAAAAATGGATGGAAGTTGCTTTCGGATTGAGCAATTTTTTGCTAAATTTAGTAATAAGAATCGTTCAATTTATTCAAGACTTGACGTAGCATTCTTTAAAAAAATGTGCAAAATTCTTCAATTTTTTTATTCTAGGAAGATTTCTGCAGTGTTTTGTCTTCTTAATGAAATTTTAATAATTTCTATAATCTAGAAATAAATTGGCATTAAGATGTGCAAACTAAATGCCACCCACGGTGAAAATTTCTAAATTGCGATGCATCATTACTTACAATCAACAATATTTAGATTTGCAGCGCTAATTCAAATGTAAAATGTGCAAATTTATACAATTTTCTAGTAGGAAAGTTTAGGATAAGATGTGCAAACTAAAAATTGTGTCATTAGAAATTGCAAAATTTTTCTAAATTAATCATTTCGAAGTGTTGATGCTTGTAATTAATTTTCAGTAAAATGTGCAACTTAGAAGCAGTTGCTAATATAAAGTGCAAATTAATCAAACGAAACTGATAGTAGACACCAAAATTTTTACAATCATTAGAGATTCGATTAATTATTGGTATTGAGATGTGCAAACTTAAAAAATGTTATTAGAATGTGCAAACTGTTTGAAATTTTTTGAAAACACAAGTTGATTAATAACATGTAGAAATAAATTTCAATTAAGATGTGCAAACTGTCTGTCCCTAATAGTGCGAAGTTCACAAATTACCACAAGTACATTCAATGTAGTAAAACAGTTTGGAAAGTGCAAATTGGCAATAAGATGTGCAAACTAAAAATTGTGTCATTAGAAAATGCAAAATTTTTCTAAATTAATCATTTCGAAGTGTTAATGCTTGTAATTAATTTTCAGAAAAAGGTGCAAATTAAAAGCAGTCGCTAATATAAAGTGCAAATTAATCAAACGAAACTGATAGTAGACACCAAAATTTCTACAATCATTAGAGATTTGATTAATTATTGGCAATGAGATGTGCAAACTTAAAAAATGTTATTAGAATGTGCAAACTGTTTGAAATTTTTTGAAAACACAAGTTGATTAACAACATGTAGAAATAAATTTCAATTAAGATGTGCAAACTGTCTGTCCCTAATAGTGCGAAGTTCACAAATTACCACAAGTACATTAAATGTAGTAAAACAGTTTGGAAAGTGCAAATTGGCAATAAGATGTGCAAACTAAAAATTGTGTCATTAGAAAATGCAAAATTTTTCTAAATTAATCATTTCGAAGTGTTAATGCTTGTAATTAATTTTCAGTAAAATGTGCAAATTAAAATCAGTCGCTAATATAAAGTGCAAATTAATCAAACGAAACTGATAGTAGAACACCAAAATTTTTACAATCATTAGAGATTCGATTAATTATTGGTAATGAGATGTGCAAACTTAAAAAATGTTATTAGAATGTGCAAACTGTTCGAAATTCAGTTGATTAACAACATGTAGAAATAAATTTTAATTAAGATGTGCAAACTGTCTGTCCTTAATAGTACGAAGTTTACAAATTACCACAAGTACATTCAATGTAGTAAAAAAATTGAAAAGTGCAAATTGACAATAAGTTGTGCAAATTAATCAAAAAATGGAAGCAATTAGTTACTGGATAATTGGGAAAAATTGAAAAACAGTAGTTTCAATTGTTTTATTGCAGTGTCGATCGTGCAGCTGTTGATGGAATACAAGGCGGACAGCCGGATGCGAAATTTCTTTGGTACCAGTCCCCATGACGCCATGTTTGAACTCGACGACGTTCCGGTGAAGATAAGATGTTTGATTTTAGGTCGCGATAATTTGAGATTGCAAGTGAAAAAAAGGAACAGTATGGAAAATCCGGAAGAAAGAAAGAAAAAACGTAAATTCGAAACTAGCCGCGTTTTAAAAAAAGTTACCTGTAACGACAGGTCGATGATGATCAGTAAATCGTAGAAGGAAGAAAAAGTTTTGTATATTTTAGTTAAGTAGATTTAGTATGTTTTAAAAGAAAATATTTTGCATTGGATAAATCAATTTTTTTTTTATATTGTTACTATTTTTACCTCGCAGATTTTGTTCTTTGTACATTTTTGCATTCATTCCGATTTGAAGTGGTTTCGAATCGTTTAGCTAATTATTGTTCATTTGAACTTGTTTTACTCAAGAACTTAAATGTATAATTTAGCAATTTAAGCCTTAGGACTATTTCCAGAATACTAAAATTTGTTTCAAGAAGTTTGACGTATTTTTTAGTTTCTTTTAGGCTTATTTCTTATTTATAATAATAAGAATGTAATTTTAATCTCCCAAATTTCCTTGTGTAACTTCGAGTTGACGTTTTCAAATTTTTCCAAGAATTGCGGGCAACAACTCTGAAAACGCCTGTTGACGTGGTGTCATCACTTTTTCCACTAGATGGCGCAGTCCCGATAATCTTCCTTGAACATCTTTTCTTTTACAAATATTTATGTCTCTAACAAAATTTTTTTTGTTTTTAAAATGTTGACTTAAGCAGTCTATAATAAAAAGTTTAATTTCTTTACTCAAAACTTTACTCTTGTGGCAAATCCTTAATGATTACCAAAGAAAAAGTATCGATATGTAGGTGTGGCAGAAAAGAACGATCCCAGAAGCAAATCAAAAAGACGAAGATCAGTAATGGCTTGGTAAATCGTAATGGAAGAGGATTGTTGTATAAAAAATTAAGGTAAGAGAACTGTACAACTGACAAACTTGGTTGGAATATCATGAGAAAAGTGTGGAAGACACTAACAAATTCTGGACTCTCATACTAAATGGTGGAAAAACAAAACAGCTGATTTCTTGTAGAATTCAAAGAGCAAGAAAACTGAGAAGAAGTAAAGGTAGGGGACAACGCTAAACAATTTTATATTATAATAAAGTTGTGGCAGAAAAACATAACTAATTACTGGACCTCATGGGAAGAAGAAAGTCGATATAATAGAAGAGTTCTATACTATGAGAACACAAGGTTATGGAAAGTTCAAAGAAATTTAAGACCAAGAAAGGTTCTAAAAAAGAATGGGGAAAATTGAGAACAGTTTTCAAGGGTACAAAGGGTTAGTCACCCTGGGTTACTAAAATTTCAGAAACATAAGGATAGTATACATTAAGTATGGAAGAAGATTCTATACTTAGGGCACAGAAGACCAAGAAATTGTTTTGTGAAGCAGATGCTAGAAACCAACAAATCAGTTGAGTTAAAACAAGCAACCAAGTAGCTCGTTAGATTGTTTGGGTGGCTGGCTGGCTGGAAGAAAATAATAAGGAATGGGATAAAAATGAAATCAATTCTATACAGTTTTATTCCTTATCACACTTTATAGTAGCAAAATCTTAAGAAAATCACAAAACTGACAAAAGAATTCTGGTGGTCTAAGAAAGTAAGTTTGTTATCAAATTTCTTAGGATCAACAAATTAAAAAGAATTAGATATAGCTAAAGAGCTATATCTTGAAAGAGTACAAGATTGGGAAAATTGCAGAGATATGTAATGCTAGAAATTAAGAAGAAGAAATCTAGGTATGGATTCAGAAGAATAAAAAATCGAAGAGGAGTTGCTTAAGTAATTTCTTCTGAAACTCAACTGAACAATAAACCAAGAAAGGTGTCTAGGAGGTAATCTAAGAAATCAGGAGCTGGAGATAAGAGGAAAGAGGTGCAGAATATAAATCTTGCAAATCCTCCAGCAACTTATGGTAGCTAGAAATTAGGAAAATCAGAAAGATCTGCAAAATTTTTGTTTTTCCATCTGATCTCACCAGAAATTAGAAAATCTTTCTAAATTAAATTAAGAAGGAAAATGTAGACATAGATTCAGAAGAATAAAAATTCGAAGAGGAGTTGCTTAAGTAATTTCTTCTGAAACTTAGCAATAAACCAAGAAAGGTGTTACGAAATAACCTAAGAAATCAGGAGCTGGAGATAAGAGGAAAGAGGTGCAGAATATAAATCTTGCAAATCCTCCAGCAACTTATGGTAGCTAGAAATTAGGAAAATCAGAAAGATCTGCAAAATTCTTGTTTTTCCATGTGATCTCACCAGAAATTAGAAAATCTTTCTAAATTAAATTAAGAAGGAAAATGTAGACATAGATTCAGAAGAATAAAAATTCGAAGAGGAGTTGCTTAAGTAATTTCTTCTGAAACTTAGCAATAAACCAAGAAAGGTGTTACGAAATAACCTAAGAAATCAGGAGCTGGAGATAAGAGAAAAGAGGTGCAGAATATAAATCTTGCAAATCCTCCAGCAACTTATGGTAGCTAGAAATTAGGAAAATCAGAAAGATCTGCAAAATTTTTGTTTTTCCATCTGATCTCACCAGAAATTAGAAAATCTTTCTAAATTAAATTAAGAAGGAAAATGTAGACATAGATTCAGAAGAATAAAAATTCGAAGAGGAGTTGCTTAAGTAATTTCTTCTGAAACTTAGCAATAAACCAAGAAAGGTGTTACGAAATAATCTAAGAAATCAGGAGCTGGAGATAAGAGGAAAGAGGTGCAGAATATAAATCTTGCAAATCCTCCAGCAACTTATGGTAGCTAGAAATTAGGAAAATCAGAAAGATCTGCAAAATTTTTGTTTTTCCATCTGATCTCACCAGAAATTAGAAAATGTTTCTAAATTAAATTAAGAAGGAAAATGTAGACATAGATTCAGAAGAATAAAAATTCGAAGAGGAGTTGCTTAAGTAATTTCTACTAAAACTTAACCGAACAATAAACCAAGAAAGGTGTCTAGAAGGTAATCTAAGAAATCACGAGCTAGAGATAAAAGAAAGGGGGTGCAGAATATTAATCTTGCAAATTCTCCAGCAACTTGTAGCAGCTAGAAAATCAGAAAGATTGGTAAATATAAATTTTTAATTTTCTATCTAATCTCATCAGAAATTAGAACCGAAGAAGAGCTAATTCAGCAATTTCTTCTGAGTGAAAAGAATAATTTTCGCATCGAATCTCAGAAAGTAAACCACCAAGGACTTAGGAGTAGAAGAAAATAGTTGCAGAATCCAAATCGTTCTTCATGTTATGGCAGCAAAGACTAAGATTTCTAGTTTTCTATCCAATTTGGTACTTCAATGAAGTGGTTAAGGTTAGAGGAAGTGGTTGTGGAGGAAGGTACCAATCAGAGTTCTTGGTCAGTTCTCAAGAAGGCAACCAGTATGAAGTGAAAAGTGTTGGTGATATAAATTTTATTCATAATATCAACAATAAACCTTATCCAAATACAAAATACTTCATTAGTGCTAAATCTACATAATAAATAGTAAAATTTCGTACGACATCTGCAACGTAACTCCTTAACTTGTCATATTGATTTGCACACAATCGCACAAAAACACCTGGTTTTCGTTAAAAATTTAAAGCTTGCTCGTTTTCTGATCAAACATTCTTCCCCAATCGATCAAAGAGTAACCGCTTTTACCGCAGCATAAATAGCTACCGCCTGAATCGCTTTTTGGAACCAATACAACCTTAAAAACAAATAATTAATAACTAAAAAAAAATTTCTTTTCTAGTACCTATTCAACTTGATTTTGGCACCCGGCAAACTGGTCAAGTCATCTTTAAGAACGTACTGTCGCACCCCCAAAGTGAAGTCGCTCAAGTAGGAATCCCAATCGAAACCGTTGGAGGTTGTCAGGTCCACATCGAAAACGTTACCGTCATCGGCAGCTTGCACCGCCTTCACCAAAGACGTCATCGTTGCTGTCTTGAAGTGCCATTCGTTGGTAGAAAAAAATCTGCCCGCTTCCAGGGCTGCGTAGAATTTGCGACTAATTTTAAGCATTCTGCAAAAGTAAGTACCGAAATTAAACAAAATCGGTCCATTGTTAACGTTGTCAGAAATGTTAAATTACACTATTAAGACGTCAAACTCGACCGTTTTATTTGTTCAAGATTTGAAATGGTAAATAAAAAAATGAGACGATTTTAGAACAAATATTTGTAGCTTGTCCTTTCTCTTCAAGGATTCTCGATCGAGATGGTTAATATTAAATCAACTAAACGTAATTGCTAAATCAATACTTTGGTATGCATCGTTAGTTAGAAAAATTGGAGAAGATTCGAAAAATGTGGCGACAACCACTTGAACTAAGGAACAAACCGGTTTTACGCAACTCAAAACTTACATTGGTCTCTGTTTGGTGCAGTAGAGGAACACGTCTAAAATGGCAGACGGTACCATGTGTAGTAACATAACGTTGATAACGTGCATGAAATTGCTGGTGCGATAGGTGAAACCCGGGTACCACGTGACGTATTTACTTGGATACTTCAACCAGTATTTTTGCGTCAATTGTCCCATTTCTTTCCAAGTTATAGGATTGATAGTACCGCTGGTACAATTGTAAACTCTCATGGTGTTAGATCTAGAATTTTTTGTTAATTTTGTATAAATTAAAATAACTTAAGTACCTGTAAGCTGCTGTATGCCACGCCGTTGTGATTATTGTGTTAACAACAATATCGACAGGGATGAGGTCAATGACGCATTTGTCGTCGCAAATGATGCTTTTGATGGTACCACGACCACATTCCATGAAAATTCCAGTGATACCACTCATATTGTCGACCCATCCCGGATAAGGTTCCCTCCAAGCTGCTGTAACTATTTTGATTGTTAACCAAAAATTCGCAGCTAAAACCAAACTTACTGATTGAAGGTCGCACTATCGCTGCTGGTAACGTTGAGGAACTTTCCAGCACTAAGTGTTCGGCCATTGCTTTTGTTAACGTGTAAGTGTTCGGGTGTTTCCCCTAAAATTCGTTTTATTTAGTTTTTTTTTTGTTTTTGTTTTTGACTTGTTTACCATAAGTTTTTTTGATAACATTTCTATTCCTTCTTGTGGCAAAATCTCGATGCAGTTGATGATGGCGTTGGGGTTGTGTGGTGGTTTGTAGACGATTTCGTCGATTGTTTCTTTATCTGAATTGCTGTATGCTGTGGATACGTGGACGAAACTTTTGAGGTGTTTGATTTCATGGCATAGGTCGAGGACTAGTTTGGTACCTAAAGTGTTTAGTGTTACGGCGTTTTTGAGGTCTTCGTTAAATCTGGAAAATTTTTTGTTTTGGTTATGGGTAAAACTGTTAAGGAATGAATGGACTTACTTTACTGTTGCTGCTGAATGAAAAACTATTGTGACGTTGTCGACTAAGATGGTGCGATCTTTTGCTGTAAGACCCAAGTTGGGACAGGAGACGTCACCAGGAATTGCTTTAATTTTTTCGAAGGCTTCCGGACGTTTCTCACGGACTCTATTGAATACCTGAAGAGAAGAAATAAAGTAATCGAAGAATTTCTTTATAATCCAGAAGAGGTTTTTACAGCTGAAGAAATATTTTCCAGAATGAGAATTAAAAGATGTTGAATAATGAAAAACACCCAAAAATTTCTTCTCGTTTCAGAAGAACTTTTACAGCTGGAAAAATATTCCTGAGGACTGGATGGTACCTGACGAAGGAGATTTTGAAGAAAGAAAAAAATTTAAGAATTTCTTTATAATCCAGAAGAGCTTTTTACAGCTGGAGAAATATTTTTAAGAATGAGAATTACAAGATTTTGAACAATGAAGAAGACCTAAAAATTTCTTCTCGTTTTAGAAGAATTTTTACAGCTGGAAAAATATTCCTGAGGACTGGATGGTACCTGACGAAGGAGATTTTGAAGAAAGAAAAAAATTGAAGAATTTCTTTATAATCCAGAAGAGCTTTTTACAGCTGGAGAAATATTTTTAAGAATGAGAATTACAAGATTTTGAACAATGAAGAAGACCTAAAAATTTCTTCTCGTTTTAGAAGAATTTTCACAGCTGGAAAAATATTCCTGAGGACTGGATGGTACCTGACGAAGGAGATTTTGAAGAAAGAAAAAAATTAAAGAATTTCTTTATAATCCAGAAGAGCTTTTTACAGCTGGAGAAATATTTTTAAGAATGAGAATTACAAGATTTTGAACAATGAAAAAGACCTAAAAATTTCTTCTCGTTTTAGAAGAATTTTTACAGCTGGAAAAATATTCCTAAAGACTGGATGGTACCTGAAGAAGGAGATTTTGAAGAAAGAAAAAAATGGAAGAATTTCTTTATAATCCAGAAGAGCTTTTTACAGCTGGAGAAATATTTTTAAGAAAGAGAATTACAAGATTTTGAACAATGAAGAAGACCTAAAAATTTCTTCTCGTTTTAGAAGAACTTTTACAGCTGGAAAAATATTCCTGAGGACTGGATGGTACCTGAGGAAAGAAAGTTTGAAGAATGGAAAAAAAATAAGAATTTCTTCATAATCTAAAAGAGCTTTTTCAGCTAGAGAAATATTTCTAAGAATGAGAATTAAAAAATTTTTAATAATGAAAAAAATCTAAAAATTTCTTCACATTTCAGAAGAACTTTAACAGCTAGAAAAATATTCCTGAGGACTGGATGATACCTGAAAAAGGAGATTTTGAAGAATGGAAAAAATTGAAGAATATCTTCATAATCCAAAAGAGATTTATACAGGTGGAGAAATATTTTTAAGAATGAGAATTAAAAGATTTTGAACAATGAAAAAAATCTAGAAATTTTTTCACATTTCAGAAGAAATTTTACAGCTTAAAAAGTATTCCTGAGGACTGGATGGTACCTGAAGAAGAAGATTTTGAAGAATGGAAAAAATAAAAGAATTTCTTCATAATCCAGAAGAGCTTTTTACAGCTGGAGAAATATTTTTAAGAATAAGAATTAAAAGATCTTGAATAGTGAAAAAAATCTAAAAATTTCTTCACATTTCAGAAGAACTTTTACAGCTGGAAAAATATTCCTGAGGACTGGATGGTACCTAAAGAAGGAGATTTTGAAGAATGAAAAAATTTGAAGAATTTCTTCATAATCCAGAAGAGCTTTTTACAACTGGAGAATTTTTTTTAAGAACGAGAATTAAAAGGTTTTAAAAATTGAAAAAAGTCTAAAAATTTCTTCACCTTGCAGAAGAATTTTTACAGCTGGAGAAATATTCTTGGGATCCGGATGGTACCTATAGAATGAGAGTTTGAAAAGAATTTCTTTATAATCTAAAAGAGATTTTTACAGTTGGAGAAATATTTTTAAGAATGAGAATTAAAAGATATTGAATAATGAAAAAAATCTAAAAATTTCTTCACATTTCAGAAGAAATCTTACAGCTGGAAAAATATTCCTGAGGACTGGATGGTACCTGAAGAAGAAGATTTTGAAGAATAGAAAAATTTGAAGAATTTCTTTATAATCCAGAAGAGATTTTTACAGATGGAGACATTTTTTTAAGAATGAGACTTAAAAGATATTGAACAATGAAAAAAATCTAAAAATTTCTTCACATTTCAGAAGAACTTTTACTGCTGGAAAAATATTCCCGAGGACTGAATGGTACCTGAAGAAGGAGATTTTGAAGAATGGAAAAAATCCAAGAGTTTCTTTATAATCCAGAAGAGCTTTTTACAGCTGGAGAAATATTTTTCAGAATGAGAATTAAAAAATCTTGAACAATGAAATCAATCTAAAAATTTTTTCACATTTCAGAAGAATTTTTACTGCTGGAAAAATATTCTCGAGGACTGAATGGTACCTGAAGAAGGAGAGTTTGAAGAATGGAAGAAATTGAAGAATTTTTTCCTAATCCAGAAGAGCTTTTTCAGCTGGAGAAATATTTTTAAGAATGAGAATTAAAAGATCTTGAACAATGAAAGAAATCTAAAAATTTCTTCACATTTCAGAAGAATTTTTACAGCCGGAAAAATATTCCGGAGGACTGAATGGTACCTGAAGAAGGAGAGTTTGAAGAATGGAAGAAATTGAAAAATTTCTTCATAATCCAGAAGAGCTCTTTCAGCTGGAGAAATATTTTAAGAATGAGAATTAAAAGATCTTGAACAATGAAAGAAATCTAAAAATTTTTTCACATTTCAGAAGAACTTTTGCAGCTGGAAGAATATTCCCGAGGACTGGATAGTACCTGAAGAAGGAGATTTTGAAGAACGGAAAAAATTCAAGAGTTTCTTCATAATCCAGAAGAGCATTTTACTGCTGGAGAATTATTTTTAAGAATGAGAATTAAAAGATTTTGAAGAATGGAAAAATTTGAAGAATGTCTTCATAGACCAGAAGAGCTTTTTACAGCTGGAGAAATATTTTTAAGCATAAGAATTAAAAGATTTTGAACAATGAAAAAGGTCTAAAAATGTCTTCACATTTTAGAAGAGCTTTTCACAGATGGGTAACTGTTTTGAGAATAGAAATTAAAAGTTTTTGAAGACTGGAAGAAATGGAAGAGAGTCCTGACATTTCAGAAGAATTTTTTACAGCTGCAGAAATGTTCTTGAGAATAAGAATTAAAAGCTTTTGATGAATGGAAGAAATCAAAGAATTCTTTTCCTTTCCAAAAAAACTTTTTGAAAAAGAGAATAGACTGAAGAATTTCTTCACAGCTGTATAACCGTTTTTAGAATAAAAATTAAAAGTTTTTGAAGACTGGAAGAAATTGAAGAATGTCGTCACATTTTAGAAGAATCTTTTGCAGCTGCAGAAATGTTCTTGAGAATAAGATTTAGGAGTTTTTTATGAATGGAAGAAATTAAAGAGTACTTTCACCTTCCAAAAGAACTTTTTGAAGAATGGGAATAAGCTGAAGAATTTCTTCACAGCTGTATAACAGTTTTTGAGAATAAAAATTAAAAGTTTTTGAAGACTGGAAGAAATTGAAGAATGTATCCGCATTTTAGAAGAATGGAATGAATTGAAGAATTTTTTCACAGCTGGATAATTTTTGGGAATAAAAATTAAAAGTTTTAGAAGACTGAAAGAAATTGAAGAATGTGTTCATATTTTAGAAGAACTTTTTGCAGCTGCAGAAATATTCCTGAGAATAAGAGTTAAGAGTTTATGAAGAACGGAAAAAGTCAAAAAATTTCGTCACTTTCCAGATTAACTTTCTGAAGAATGTAATAAATTGAAGAATTTTTTCACATTTCAGAAAAATTAAAGTTGATCAAAAATTTGAAGACAACTTTAAAAGAAGAAACCGCTTGCTTACCGGATTTTTGAGCAGTTCCTTGAGTCGATCATCGACGGCCATCCCTTTCTTCGGTCTCATCAACACATAAATCGAATCGATTTCATCACATGACCGCAACAATTTTTCAACCAGTGCTTTACCAACGAAACCAGTGGCGCCCGTCAAAAAAATTTTCGCCCCTTTATAAAAATCCGCTATATTATTGATGGTAGCGTCAGTATTGCCATGCAGATGTTGGTGATCAGACGGTAAATCGTACAAACGTTGTTGAGGTTTGGGAACACCCATCTTGGTTTACTAAAAAAAACAACTAAATTTTTAAACCGAAGAAATATTGTAGACAATAATTATTTGTAAAATTAGAGTGAAGTATTGATTATGGAATATAAATATAACTAATTCAAGGGATGAGTCACGGAGGGGATTGATGTGGCTATTTGGTTCGTTCCTGTACAGCCCCATTTATTGGGACGACAATAGATTGGAGGGGGCGACAACGACGGGGTTCTAATTTTGGTTCGGAGAGGTTGTATCAAATTTAATTGTGTAATTTTATTGGTTCATTATCAAGGCTTCTCATTGTTTTTTGGTATTTAATCTAAAATTATGTCAATAAACGTGAAGGATTAAATGCAGACATATTTCAAAGGTTTTGAGTCTTGTTCAAACAAGGATAAAGTCCTTTCTCCTTTCTGAGAATTGTTTATGTCGATTTACGTCACATATCAAGATTGGTTCTACATTTCGGCAAATATTCCACGCAAAATTCAAGTTTCAACGCGAAAAGAATTTTTTGTGAGGTTATGTTGATACATTAAAGAAGTTTTATCGATTTCCAATACTTCACTTGGAAGAAAAAAAATTATCTTCTCAATGTTCAGGTGAAGCTTGATAGGGATCACTGTGCCAGGTGCTCACAGAAACTAAAAATGTGTTTGTATAGCTTCTATTGTTCTCTGTATATTATTTTAGATTTTTTTGCAAAATTTATCTTGCTCAATTTTTTTCTTTTGAAAAATATTTATTTTTAATTTTGTTTTTTTCTTTAATAATTTGTATTTTTTTGTATTTACAGATAAGAAGAAGTGTCCAATAGGACAACAGTATCATTTCGAAATAATCACGGTAAGTCCTTAAAATTATTAGCGCAATTTTCTTCGAGTTTTTTGAAAATTGTAAGCTCCTATTTGCAAAAACTGTTACTAGATGTCTCAATTTAAATTTTGAAAAAGTTTTGAAGAATCAAAATCCAAAACACTCTGAGGATCTCTCTTGCAAAAACTGTTCTCACATTTTGCTATTTTAATTTCAAAAGTAGTTGCCAAAACCAGAAGTTTAAAATTGCGATCCTTTCCAAACATTTTTGTGTTCATCTTGTAAATGCTTGCCTTTCCTACAATATTTTGTGTTCTTTTTGGGTATTTATCTCACCCGAATCAACAAAGACTCTTATATTTGGGTCAAAATTGCACCAAAATTTGAAAAAAGTGGCGAAATTTTCTCAAAAAATTTGTGTCCGTACTGTAAATGTTGAGTCGCTACTTCAATACAACTTCCTGACCCTTTGATGATGTGTTTTTCCAAATCTATTACTACTTTTTTCTTATTTTGATTTTGCGAGAGATTAGACAAATTTTTCCAATTTTTTTGTGTCCTCCCTGTAAATGCGTGACACTTTGACGCCATTGGATAACATTCTAAAGATCTGTTTTACAAAACCTGTTATTGTATTTTTGTAAATTTTAATTTCGAAAGGATTTTTCAAAATTAGGAAGTTCAAAATTTCTATTTTTTCAAAGAGTCCATCCTGTAAATATTTGAGTTGTTCATTTTACTCTTTATCTCACTTAGTACAATTAAAGATTTCATATTATATTTAAAATAATATTTGGGTCAAGATTACACTAGAAAAAAAAAGCAGAAAAAATGGAAACTTTTTCAAAAAATTCGTGTCCGTACTGTAAATGTTGAGTCGCTACTTCGGCGCAAGTTCCTAACCATTTAACGATATGTTGTTCAAAAATTGTTGTTATGTTTTTTTATTTTAATTTTGAAAGAGATTTTCAAAAAACCAAAATTGCGACTTCTTGCAAAATTTTTTTGTGTCTTCCCTGTAAATGCTTGACAATTTGACACTATTGCATAATATTTGAAAGATCTTTCTTGCAAAAGCTGTTATTGTATTTTTTTAAATATTAATTTTGAAAGTGTTTTTGAAATTTTAGTTCAAAATTTCGATTCTTTCACAGAAATTTTGTGTCCGTTTTGCAACTTCTCGAGTTGCTCATCTTACATTATTTCGTCTTCCCTTGAAGTTTTTGTCTCACTCAGTACAACAAAAGCTTTCATTTGGGTGAAGATTACACAAAAAAAAATTGCAAAGTTTTTTCAAAAATTTGTGTCCGAATTGTAAATGTTGAGTCGCTACTTCTATGCAAGTTTCTAACATTCTAAGGTTCTGTTTTGAAAGAAATTTTCAAAAAAACAAAATTGCGACTCTCCAAAAAAAATGTCACACCATGCAAATGGTCGAGTCATGTTCGCACTGTAAATGTTGAGTTGCTACTTTGGGTCAAGTTCCTAATTTTTAAAAGATATGTTGTTCAAAAATTGTTGTTATGTTTTTTTATTTTAATTTTGAAAAAGATTTTCAAAAAAACAAAATTGCGAGTTCTTGCAAAATTCTTTCTGTGTCTTCTCTGTAAATGCTTGACAATTTGACGCCATTGCATAATATTGGAAAGATCTGTTTTTGAATTTTAATTTTGAAAGAATTTTTCAAAATTTCAGTTCAAAATTTCGATCTTTTCACAGAATGTCTATGTCCGTCTTACAAATCATTGAATTGTTCATCTGACATTACCTCGTCTTTCCTTGAAGTTTTTGTCTTACCCAGTACAACAAAAGCTTTCATTTGGGTGAAGATTACACAAAAAAAAAATTGCAAGGTTTTTTCAAAAATTTGTGTCCGAATTGTAAATGTTGAGTCGCTACTTCTATGCAAGTTTCTAACCTTCTAAGGTTCTGTTTTGAAAAGAATTTTCTAAAAACCAAAATTGCAACTCTCCAAAAAAATAGTTCACTCTCTGCAAATGGTCTAGTCGGTTCAAACTAAATTTTGGTTCCGTCGAATTATTCAATTTTTTGAATTTCTTTTTTTAAAACAAAAACATTTGAAAAGAGTTCTCAAAAGCGAAAATTTAAAATAGAAGTGATGCGTTACCAAATTTTGTTTTTTTTGACAACCCCGTATATGTGATTTGTCAGTTTCACAACATTTTACAATTTTTATAAGTTTTTGTTACACTCAAAATATCGAGCATCGTTATATTGTAGCAATAATAAATTTAGGGATTAATTTTTTTTGAAAATTGCGACTTTTCCAAAAAAATTGTGTCCACCCTGTAAATCTTTAAACTATTATTTGTACTTACTCTTTGTGTTTCTGTTTCGCAAAGACTCTTATTGCATTTTTTTTACTTTTTGATACAACATTTTTGAAGAAAATCAAAAATCCAAAATTATGAGTTCAGTTTAAAAAGATATCCGGCATTTTGCATTAAAATAGCACTAATGTAGAGGGTTTTCAAGAGTATTCTGCATAAATTTGAGTTGCCCACCTTACATCATTTTGTTTTCCTTTTAATTTTTCAAAAATTCAAAATTAAAATTTTATCAAATTTTTTTTTTAACAAATCGCTTCGCACTTTTTAAGTTTTTACTTTACAAAACAGTTAAAATATCTGTGGTAAAGATGGTTTCATAAAAAATTAAATTATCGACATTTATCAATTAGTAGCATTTCTGCTTGTCGATCACTTTGCGGATTTCCTTTTCGAATGCCAAACATGTCCCACTTCCAAGAGAATTAACGGTACGAAACTGTTTTCTCTTATTATTACGTATTATTGAAAGCGACCTAATTCGTTATAATTAAATTGTCAATAGGTCAAAAATGGTGGATGCGCCGCCCCGTTTCGAAAACAAAAATTATTTTCAAATCAAAAACTCACTTTTTTGTTTCTTAAAAAATTGTTAACGACCTTAATCCATTCACGTTCACCACGGCAGTTTCGTTGGAACACCGCGCCACCACTGACTGACTCGAAGATGCCGCCTCCGGATGATGACTGGAACTTAAATCGCGCCGGTGTGACAGTCATGAACCGCCCCACCTGTATTCGACGAGCACGTGTTGTCGGTTCTTATCAATTTTTTTTTCTCGTTAAACAAACTGACGTCGCGACGCCGATAATTTTAATTAAACGATTAAGATTCGAATCCGGTAATTATTCGTCGAAGAGAAATCCGGAACTGTTCTCAAAAAACATTCGACGATTTTCTATTTTATAGGAGTAGCGAGCGAAAAGAAATCGAATTTTTGGAAGATTCTCGAAAATCCACGAACGTCACTGGTGGTTCCAGAAAATTTCGTTTAAAATTCGCGATTATTTGAATATTTTCGAAAGAACTGTTACTGTTGTTGGCCTAAATTTTTTCTCGACCAATGACTATCTAATTTGTGTCTAAAAAATTACTTAAGGATTATTTGAGGTCAGCAAAATAAAACAAAAAAGCTTCCTGAGCGAGAGAGCAAATAAATTTGAATAAACTGCTTAAGTGGGACGTTACATATGAAATAAGAATAAATTGTTGAATTTGTTTCAAATATTCTTTGGTTGCAATTTTAATTCAGATTTGATAATGATGACGTCAAGAGAAAGTAGTTTGTGTGAATCGGGTGAGTACTCGATGGAAAACCCGGAAAATTTCTAGAAGGCTATGGATTTTTTGATGTGACTCAATTTGAATTTTTTGGATTTTAACTGTCATAATTTTTGACCGAAAATTTGTTTCCTATTGATTGTGGCGGATCGCACTGCCAACAACTCGGGCCAAGGTTCACACAACCAAGGGTATCGTCACTTTCCTTTATGCCTTTTGTTTTGTGAAATGTTGTTCAACTAATTTTTACGTATTGATCAATTTCCTTTCGTTTTTTAATTTTTGTTGGCGTCGCAACTAAATTTACAATTAACAATGAGAATTGAACGAATTTAAAATTTACCATTTTGATAATTTTAAGAATAATTTTGTACACTTGCCCGCATAAACTATGGAACAAGTTGTCTCGTGGCATTTATAATTTCTAACCAAATTGCTAAACGCGACACAAACTTTGAATTCGATGCTTTAGTAAAATATTAATTTCTCTAGTAATACCACAACACTAAAATGCTAAAATCAATTCAAAATCAAAAAATAGACGCACAATAACTTTTTGTGCCTCTTATAGTATTAAAACGTTTAATCCATCAGTGGTAATCGTGACTCAAATTGAAAATTTCCAAATATTAGCGATAGTTATTTTTCGATTAAAAATGTGTTCCCTATTTATTGAGACGGATCGTACTATGAAGAAAAATAGTTCAAATCGAAGCCCATGGGTTGCAATTTACTGCAACTTCTCTTTAATTTTGGTGCTTTATTAAAATATTAATTTTTCTATTAACACAATGACAATAAAATGGCTGAAATTATTTAAAATAAAAAAATGGACGAGCGATAATTTATTTGTGCCACTCTTAGTGTTAAAATGGTTAATTCACGGGTGGTAATCGTGACTTAAATTGAAAATTTCTAAATATTAGCGATAGCAATTTTTCAAATAAAAATGCGTTCCTTATTCATTGAGACGGACCGTACTTTGAAGATGAATAATTCGAATTAAAGCTCATGGGTTGGAAATTTTTGCCACGTAGCTTTAATTTTTTTGTTTTATTAAAATATTAATTTTTCTAGTAACACCATGACTTTAAAATGGCTGAAATTGTTTTAAAATAAAAAAATGGACGATCAACAATTTATTTGTACCACCCTTAGTCTCAAAGTGGTTAATTCACTGGTGGTAATCGTGACTCAAATTGAAAATTTCTAAATATATGCGATCTCAATTTTTCAATTAATAATGCGTTCCCTATTCATTGAGACGGACCGTACTTTGAAGATAAATAATTCGAATCGAAGCTCATGGGTTGGAAATTTTTGCCACGTAGCTTTAGTTTTGGTGTTTTATTAAAATAATAATTTTTCTAGTAACACCATGACACTAAAATGGCTGAAATTATTTAAAATAAAAAAATGGACGAGCGATAATTTATTTGTGCCACTCTTAGTGTTAAAATGGTTAATTCACAGGTGGTAATCGCCACTCAAATTGAAAATTTCTAAATATTAGCGATTGCAATTTTTCAAATAAAAATGCGTTCCTTATTCATTGAGACGGACCGTACTTTGAAGATAAATAATTCGAATCAAAGCTTATGGGTTGGAAATTTTTGCCACGTAGCTTTAGTTTTGGTGTTTTATTAAAATATTAATTTTTCTAGTAACACCATGACACTAAAATGGCTGAAATTATTTTAAATTAAAAAAATGGACGAACAACAATTTATTTGTGCCACTCTTAGTCTCAAAGTGGTTAATTCACTGGTGGTAATCGTGACTCAAATTGAAAATTTCTAAATATTAGCGATAACAATTTTTCAATTAAGAATGCGTTCCCTATTCATTGAGACGGACCGTACTTTGAACATAAATAATTCGAATCGAAGCTCATGGTTTGGAAATTATTGTCACTTCACTTTAATTTTGGTGTTTTATTAAAATATTAATTTTTATAGTAACACCATGACACCAAAATGGCTGAAATTATTTCAAAATAAAAAAATGGACGATCAACAATTTATTTGTGCCACTCTTAGTGTTAAAATGGTTAATTCACTGGTGGTAATCGTGACTCAAATTAAAAATTTCTATATATCAGCGATAGCGATTTTTCCAATAAAAATGCGTTCCCTATTCATTGAGACGGACCGCACTTTGAAGATGAATAATTCGAATTAAAGCTCATGGGTTGGAAATTATTGTCACTTCACTTTAATTTCGGTGTTTTATTAAAATATTAATTTTTCTAGTAACGCCATGACACTAAAATGGCTGAAATTATTTTAAAATAAAAAAATAGACGATCAACAATTTATTTGTGCCACTCTTAGTCTCAAAGTGGTTAATTCATTGGTGGTAATCGTGACTCAAATTGAAAATTTCTAAATATTAGCGATAGCAATTTTTCAATTAAGAATGCGTTCCCTATTCATTGAGACGGACCGTACTTTGAACATAAATAATTCGAATCGAAGCTCATGGTTTGGAAATTATTGTCACCTCACTTTAATTTTGGTGTTTTATTAAAATATTAATTTTTCTAGTAACACCATGACACTAAAATGGCTGAAATTATTTTAAATGAAAAAAATGGACGAGCAACAATTTATTTGTGCCACTCTTAGTGTTAAAATGGCTAATTTACTGGTGGTAATCGTGACTCAAATTAAAAATTTCTATATATCAGCGATAGCGATTTTTCCAATAAAAATGCGTTCCCTATTCATTGAGACGGACCGTACTTTGAAGATGAATAATTCGAATTAAAGCTCATGGGTTGGAAATTATTGTCACTTCACTTTAATTTCGGTGTTTTATTAAAATATTAATTTTTCTAGTAACGCCATGACACTAAAATGGCTGAAAGTATTTTAAAATAAAAAAATGGACGAGCAACAATTTATTTGTGCCACTCTTAGCGTTAAAATGGTAAATTCATTGGTGGCAATCGTGACTCAAATTGAAAATTTCCAAATATTAGCGACAGCGATTTTTCAATTAAAAATGCGTTCCCTATTCATTGAGACGGACCGTACTTTGAAGATAAATAATTCGAATTAAAGCTCATGGGTTGGAAATTATTGTCACTTCACTTTAATTTCGGTGTTTTATTAAAATATTAATTTTTCTAGTAACGCCATGACACTAAAATGGCTGAAATTATTTTAAAATAAAAAAATGGACGAGCAACAATTTATTTGTGCCACTCTTAGCGTTAAAATGGTAAATTCATTGGTGGCAATCGTGACTCAAATTGAAAATTTCCAATTATTAGCGACAGCGATTTTTCAATTAAAAATGCGTTCCCTATTCATTGAGACGGACCGTACTTTGAAGATAAATAATTCGAATCGAAGCTCATGGTTTGGAAATTATTGTCACTTCACTTTAATTTCGGTGTTTTATTAAAACATTAATTTTTCTAGTAACAACATGACACTAGAATGGCTGAAATTATTTTAAATTAAAAAAATGGACGATCAACAATTCATTTGTGCCACTCTTAGTGTTAAAATGGCTAATTTACTGGTGGTAATCGTGACTCAAATTAAAAATTTCTATATATCAGCGATAGCGATTTTTCCAATAAAAATGCGTTCCCTATTCATTGAGACGGACCGTACTTTGAAGATGAATAATTCGAATTAAAGCTCATGGGTTGGAAATTATTGTCACTTCACTTTAATTTCGGTGTTTTATTAAAATATTAATTTTTCTAGTAACACCATGACACTAAAATGGCTGAAATTATTTTAAATGAAAAAAATGGACGAGCAACAATTTATTTGTGCCACTCTTAGTGTTAAAATGGCTAATTTACTGGTGGTAATCGTGACTCAAATTAAAAATTTCTATATATCAGCGATAGCGATTTTTCCAATAAAAATGCGTTCCCTATTCATTGAGACGGACCGTACTTTGAAGATGAATAATTCGAATTAAAGCTCATGGGTTGGAAATTATTGTCACTTCACTTTAATTTCGGTGTTTTATTAAAATATTAATTTTTCTAGTAACGCCATGACACTAAAATGGCTGAAATTATTTTAAAATAAAAAAATGGACGAGCAACAATTTATTTGTGCCACTCTTAGCGTTAAAATGGTAAATTCATTGGTGGCAATCGTGACTCAAATTGAAAATTTCCAATTATTAGCGACAGCGATTTTTCAATTAAAAATGCGTTCCCTATTCATTGAGACGGACCGTACTTTGAAGATAAATAATTCGAATCGAAGCTCATGGTTTGGAAATTATTGTCACTTCACTTTAATTTCGGTGTTTTATTAAAACATTAATTTTTCTAGTAACAACATGACACTAGAATGGCTGAAATTATTTTAAATTAAAAAAATGGACGATCAACAATTCATTTGTGCCACTCTTAGTGTTAAAATGGCTAATTCACTGGTGGTAATCGTGTCTCAAATTGAAAATTTCCAATTATTAGCGACAGCGATTTTTCAATTAAAAATGCGTTCCCTATTCATTGAGACGGACCGTACTTTGAAGATAAATAATTCAAATCAAAGCTCATGGATTGAAAATTTTTGCCACGTAGCTTTAGTTTTGGTGTTTTATTAAAATATTAATTTTTCTAATAACACCATGACACTAAAATGGCTCAAATTATTTTAAATGAAAAAAATGGACGAGCAACAATTTATTTGTGCCACTCTTAGTGTTAAAATGGCTAATTCACTGGTGGTAATCGTGACTCAAATTAAAAATTTCCATATATCAGCGATAGCGATTTTTCCATTAAAAATGTTCCCTATTCATTGAGACGGACCGTACTTCGAAAACATAACTCGTAACAAAATTTAAAAATTGAAGTAAATTTGATGAAACTATCAAAAGAATGTCAGTAAAGTGGCCGAAATTATAAAAATAATCGATTCCAGATTGAAAATTCGTTCCTTATTCATCGAGTCAGACTGTACTTCAAAGATAAATAACTCGAATCAAAGTTTATTGATTGAAAGATATTATTTCCCTTTAAGGGATGAAATATTGATTAATCTAGTAGTAACACACATCGATTTTCTTAATTTATGCAATTTACAAACATTTACCGTTTGTAATCGCGGCTTTACCAAAAAAAATTTGGAACAACGAAAAATTCGTTCCCTAAACATTGGGACGGACCGTACTACGAAAAAGTAATTCGGTCCAACATTGAATCGCATTATCACGTTTCGTTACGTAACACATTCGGTTTTATTTTTGATTAAACCAGCCACAACGTAACATGGTCGAAACTGTTGCGAAGGTGGAAATGGGAGATTGGACAAAAAAAAATTTTTCGGCACCCCTTGACGCAACAGTTTGGCTGTTGCCGCCGCCTCCGTTCTCGTCGTCTCGCATTACACGTGTCGCCCGTTGTTTGGGAAGCGGCGGGGAAAACCGTCCCTTTCGTCGCCGCCCCCTCAAACAACTATCGATCCTTTCGTCAATTGTAATTCGTATTGATTTTTCCTCGACGACGCAGCTTTTAAATATTTACTTCGAACTATTATCGTTGTTACTACAATTTAATCGAAAGTGGCAAACCGCCCTATTGTTAAAATTGGTACGGGGGGGGGGGGTTGGTGATTTTTTTTAATTTCGGTTTTACGGTGGAATTTTTAACTGTTGCGGCCTCCAAAGTTACTAATCTCCATAATAATGTGGAATAATGCGACCACTTAATCGCTAGTTAAACAAAATTTGCTTTGATTTCCTTGAATTTTTGCGTTGTGGAGTTTGATACCAAACTCAAACAAGACGGTTTTAGTTTTTTTCGTGGAATTTTTTTTTATTGTCCAAGTAGCGAGTGATAAGTAACGAAAATGTTGCGATAATTGAATTTTTTTGGTCGTTTTTCAAAATTTTCTAAAGTAATTTTGACGCGCGCGCTTTTCGAGTCAAATTTGCCTATCGGAATTAACGTAAAACCAAAAATTCGAAATTGTTTCAACTTTTTGGCAAAACACACAAAATTCTAGAACTGAAGGGTTACTATGAAAACATACCAGACTGACGTTGAACAATCACGTTAGGGTTAGTGGTCATTCAGAAATGGTGGTTAGCACGTTTTGTTAATTTTTTTACGAATTTTCCGATTTTTGTTTGTTTACCGAAATTTCTTCTGTTCAAAACCATTTTTTTCGTTTTTAATTCCTGAAATGGGGGGCGTTTGGTGGAGATCGTTCGGTTTCGGTTATGGACGGTTTCGTCGATTGACACTTTCAATTTTTGGTAATGTTATGATGACGTCGCTTGTGATAATATGAAACGGCGTCGGTAACCCGGCGGCGCGTTTAAGAATGTGCGATTTGCACGAAACGTTCGTTCTATTTTGGATGGCAACTCGACCGGCTATGGAACGAAATCGATGGATGAAGGTGAAAGTGCGCGATAAAGTTTTGAGGTAGGTAGAGAGAAAGGAGAGATGGATCGGTTAGAAACAATTCGTACCAATTTTTTTTCCGGACAGTGACGAACTTCGACCCATTTAATTTGTATGAGGTTAGTAATTTGTGGTTTTTATAACTTTGAAAGATGGCGAAGACATCTGACGCGAAGTTTCTCTATTGAGGTAAACATCTGACGCGGTGTCTTCATTTTACTGCAATTTTACAGTCCGACACTGTTTCTTTGATGCTTTGGGAAATTTATTTCTTAAACTTACATTCCATAACTTAGAAAATAGAAAACGACACTTGGCGCGACATCTTTCCGTAGATTTCCCACTTCTGATCGTAGTTTTCTATAATTTATCGTTTTAGCATGGCAGAAGCGACTCTTGATACTTGATACGATGCTTTTGGTTCTTTTACACTTTTTTTGTTTTGTTCTAATTTTTTTCTATAATTCTATACATTATGGATTCAATATCAACAGGCTTTCATTTTCTAAAATTAGTTCTAAGAACAAAACTTTAAACATCAATTTGAGGCAACGAAATTTGCGCTTTCTGATGTAATTTGTGTCGTTGATCACGAACTCGCTTACCGTTTGTCCACCTAACTGATCTGACCAAAATTTTGGTCAAAAAATTGAAATTTTTTTAATCCTAAATTAAGAGTGCAATTTGAAAACCGTCAACTGCGTTGTATTGTGCAATCCAAAAATTATGAAATGAGACCATAAAACAGCTTTAGAAAAATTTGAAAATTTTTGGCCCAAAAATTTTACAAAAGAACACAAAAATTTAAATTTTTACGAAATCTAAAAATCGATAGCTATTGGAGTTTCTAAATCATTCCAAATACAAAAAGACTCTTTTCATTGACATTCCTTGGGCTTTCTAAAAAAGTTAAAAGAAAAGTTCTAGCTCTGTAAATAAAAAAGTTAAAATTTTTAAATTGACCAAAATTTTACTCAAAAAATTCAAATTTTCCTAACTCCTAAATTAGCAGTGCAATTTGAAAACCGTCAACTGCGTTGTATTGTGCAATCCAAAAATTATGAAATGAGACCATAAAATAGCTTTAGAAAAATTTGAAAATTTTTGGCCGAAAAATTTGCCACATATTCAGTCGATGAAAATTTGCAAAAATGTCAAAATCAATTTGAGGCAACGAAAATAGCGTTCTCGGAAATGATTTATGTCGCTGAGCTTAATTTTTACTCAGTTTTTTCGTGTAACTGATGGATTTTGGGTAGTTCACAAAAGATCACAAAAATTATTTTTTTACAATTTTCAAACCTCGATAATTTCTAGAGATTTTAAGTTATCGCAAGTACAAGGACATGCCCTTAATCGATATTTAACGGGCTTTCCATTAAGTTCAAAATGAAAGTTATGGCTTTGTAAATAAAAAAGGTAACTTTTTTACCGTTAGTAGGAATTTAGGTCAAGAAATTCAAATTGTGGTAACTTCTGAAGTAGAAGTCCAAAATAAAAAGTAGCGACAACGCTGCGTTCAGTTATGTCGAGAGCATAGAATAAAACCATAAAAAGTGCCTCGAAATTTTTCAATATTTTCGATTTTTTTTCTATCCCAATCGATGAAAATTTTCAAAAATACTAAAATCGGCACTAATCATTCTGATCTTTCGAAAATGGAGTTTTCTAACGTAACCTGTCTTTCTGATTTCATTTTCGTCCTGAGTTTGTCTATTTAAGTGATAAATTTTCGACACTTCGTAAAAGAACACAAAATTAGAATTTTTCTTGAATTTCAAACGTCGATAACGACTAAAGTTTTCAACTTATCTCAAATGTAAGTACATCGTTTTAGTCGACATTCAAGGGGCTTTCTAATAAGCTCAGAATGAAAGATCTGCGACTGTAAATAAGAAAGTCGAATTTTTCAATTTTGACCGAAATTTCAGCGACTCGGATTTTTGGTTTTCATTTCAATCGATGAAATTTTTCAAAAATGCTAAAATCAAAACCAGTCGCTCTCAGATAAGGCATAGAAGATTTTTTAGTAAAATTCGCGTTGCTGATCTTGATTTTGTACTCAAATTGTTTATTGAAATGACAGATTTTCAGTATTTTACAAAAGAACACAAAAATTCAAATTTTTACGAAATCTAAAATCGATAGCTATTGGAGTTTCTAAACCATTCCAAATACAAAAAGACACTTTTTATTGACATTCCTTGGGCTTTCCAAAAAAGTTAATAGAAAAGTTTTAGCTCTCCAAATAAAAAAGTTAAATTTTTTAAATTGACCAAAATTTTACTCAAAAAATTCAAATTTTCCTAACTCCTAAATTAGGAGTGCAATTTGAAAACCGTCAACTGCGTTGTATTGTGCAATCCAAAAATTATGAAATGAGACCATAAAACAGCTTTAGAAAAATTTGAAAATTTTTGGCCGAAAAATTTGCCACATATTCAGTCGATGAAAATTTGCAAAAATGTCAAAATCAATTTGAGGCAACGAAAATAGCGTTTTCGGATGTGATTTATGTTGCGACCTTGATTTTGGACTCAGTTCTTTCATATAACTGATGGATTTTAAGTAGTTCACAAAGTATCACAAAAATTTAGTTTTTTACAATTTTCTAACCTCGATAGTTTCTAGAGTTTTTAAGTTATCGCAAACACAAGGACATGTCCTTAATCGACATTCAAAGAGCTTTTGAATAAGCCTAAAGCAAAAGTCGTGGCTTTGTAAATAAAATGGCTCACATTTTCACCTTAGTAAGCATTTAAGTCAAGAGATTCAAATTGTCATAACTTCGAAAGTACAAGTCCAAATTAAAAAGTAGCAACAGCGTTGCGTTCAGCAAACTTGAGAGCATTGAATGATACTATAAAAGGTGTCTAAAAAATTTTCAATATTTGCGATTTTTTTTTCTATCTCAATCGATGAAAATTTTCAAAAATGCTAAAATCGGCATCAATCATCCTGAGTGATCGAAAGGAGCAACTTCTAACGTAATTTGTATCTCCGGTCTCATCTCTGTACTCTTTCAGTCGAGTCACAGATTTTCGTTATTTCGGGAAAAAACACAAAAATATATTTTTTTTAATTTCAAAAACGTCGCTAACTATTAAAGTTTCCTATTTATTTCAAATGTAAATTTAGTCGACATTCGAAGAGCTTTCTAATAATCCCAGAATGAAGGTTCTGCGACTGTAAGTAAGAAAGTCGAATTTTTCAATTTTGAACAAAATTTTGGCAAGTCGGATTTTTTGTTTCCATCTCAATCGATGAAATTTTTGAAAAATGCTACAATGAAAACCCGTCGTTCTCAGCTAAGGAAGAGAATGTTTTCTAGTTTAATTCGTGTTGCTGATCTCGACTTTATACCCAAATTGTCCATTCAATCCACGGATTTTGAGTATTTTACAAAAGAACACAAAAATTATTTTTTTGCGAAATTGAAACTCCGATAACTTTTAGAGTTTTTAAATCATTTCCAATACAGAAACACGCTTTTTATTGACATTTCAAAGGCTTTTTAAAAAACCGAAAGCAAAAGTTGTAGCTTTGTAAATAAAAAAGTTCAATTTTTTGAAATTGACCAAAATTTTGCTCAGAAAATTGAAATTTTCGCAAGTACTAAATTAATGTGCAATTTAAAAACTAGCGGCTGCGTTGTATTGAGCGATCCGAGAATTATGAAATAAGACTATAAGAGAGCCTTGGAACAATTAGAAAATTTTTGGTCAAAAAATTTGCTACATACCTACTCAATCGATGAAGATTTGCAAAAATGTCAAAATCAAGTTGGGGCAACGAAAATATCGTTTTCTGATAAGATTCGTTTGCTGAGCTTGATTTTGGACACGTTTTTTGGTCAACTAATGGATTTTGAGTAGTTCACAAAAGATCTCAAAAATTATTTTTGTTACCATATTCAAACCTCGATAACTTCTAAGATTTTAAGTTATTGCAAATGCAAGGACATGCCCGTAACCGATATCCAACGGGCTTTCCAATAATTCTAAAATGAAAGTCTTGGCTTTGTAAATAAAAAAGTTCACTTTTTCACCTTAGTAGGAATTTAGGTCAACAAATTCAAATTGGTATAACTTCTGAAGTAGAAGTCCAAAATAAAAAGTAGCGACAGCGCTGCGTTCAGTGAACTCGAGAGCATAGAATAAACCCATTAAAAGTGTCTCAAAAATTTTCAAAATTTTTGTTTTTTTTTATCTCAGTCGATATAAAATTTCCAAAAAGTTCTTACTCTGAGCCATCGAAATCGATGTTTTGAGCGCAACTTGTACCTCTGACCTCATTTTGGTACTGGGTTCATCCATTTAGTGACAGATTCTTTACATTCCGTAAAAAATTTCAAACGTCGATGATTACTAAAGTTTCTAATTTATTTCAAATGTAAGTGCATCATTCTAATCGACATTCAAGAGGCTTTCTAATAAGTCTAGAATGAAGGATTTGCGACTGTAACTAGGATCAATTTTGACCAAAATTTCGTCAAGTTGAATTTTTTGTTTGTACTCAATTGATGAAATTTTTCAAAAATACCGAAATGACAACCAATCGCTCTGAGCTAACGAAAAGCAGAATTTCTAGAATCACACGAATTTGTACTCGGCTTGTGCATTTACATGATCGATTTTAAGTATTTCACAAAATTCTAAATTTTTACAAAGTTTCAACCTCGATAACTACCACAGATTTTAAGTCATATCAATACAAAATTATGCTATTAATCGACATTCAAAGGGCTTTCCAACAAACTGAAAATAAAAGTTTTTACTTTATAAATAAAAAAGTTCAATTTTTTATTTCGACTAAAATTTTGTTCAAAAAATTCAAATTGTCATAACTTTGAAATTAGTGGTCCAAATTAACTTCGAGCTATTGCGTTGCGTTAAGCGAACTGTGTCCTATTAAATGAAACCTTGAAATGTTCTTAAAAAAATTGGAAATTTTGAAAAAAATATAGGCTAGATGGCTAGAAATTTTCAAAAATGCCAAAGTCCCAAAATAAACGTTTGGAATATTTTTTTTACCTCAAACGACCAAAATGTTGCCTTAGCCTCATTTCGTTGTATTTTAGAAGAATTTGAATTTAGAACATTAGGGACCTCTCTTCATTTTTTTTACGATCTCCCACTTTTGATGTTAGTTTTACATTAATCATATTTGTTCGAATTTTTTTTTAAGAAGACAAATCATATTCTTACCTAGATATTTAAATAATTAAACGTAAAAAGACAGTTTCGACATAAAGGAACGCAAATAAAGATTTGCCACTGTAAATAGGAAGGTTGAATTTTTCAATTTTGACCAAAATTTCATCAAGTCGAATTTTTTGTTTGCATCTCAATCGATTAATTTTTCAAAAATACCAAAATAACAACCAATCGCTCTGAGCTAACGAGGGGCAGAATTTCTAGAATCACACGAATTTGTACTCGGCTTTGCATTTACATGATTTCGAGTATTTTACAAAATATCACAAAATTTTAAATATTTACAAAGTTTCAATCTCGATAACCACCACAGATTTTAAGTCATATCAATACAAAATCATGCTATTAATCAACATTCGGAGGGCTTTACAACAAACCGAAAATAAAAGTTTCACTTTGTAAATAAAAAAATTCGATTTTTTATTTTGACCAAAATTTTGTTCAAAAAATTCAAATTGTCATAACTTTGAAATTAGTAGTCCAAATTAACTTTTAGCGATTGCGTTGCGTTAAGCGAACTGTGTCCTATTAAATGAATCCTTGAAATGTTCTTCAAAAAATTGAAAATTTTTGTAAAAAATCTAGGCTAGATGGCTAGAAATTTTCAAAAATGCCAAAATCCCAAAATAAACGTTTGAATTTTTTTTTACCTCAATCGAACAAAATGTTGCCTTAGCCTCATTTCGTTGTATTTTAGACGAATTTAGAACATTAGGGACCTCTCTTCAATTTTTTTACGATCTCCCACTTTTGATGTTAGTTTTAAATTAATCATATTTGTTTGAATTTTTTTTTAAAAAGACAAATCATATTCTTACCTAGATATTTAAATAATTAAACGTAAAAAGACAGTTTCGACATAAATGAACGCAAATAAGGATTTGCCACTGTAAAGAGGAAAGTTGAATTTTTCAATTTTGACCAAAATTTCGTCAGGTCGAATTTTCTGTTTGCATCTCAATCGATGAAATTTTTCAAAAATACTAAAGTGACAACTAATCGCTCTGAGCTAACGAGAGACAGAATTTCTAGAATCACACGAATTTGTACTCGGCTTGTGCATTTACATGATTTCGAGTATTTTACAAAATATCACAAAATTTTAAATATTTACAAAGTTTCAACCTCGATAACCACCACAGATTTTAAGTCATATCAATACAAAATCATGCTATTAATCAACATTCAGAGGACTTTCCAACAAACCGAAAATAAAAGTTTCACTTTGTAAATAAAAAAATTCGATTTTATATTTTGACCAAAATTTTGTTAAAAAAATTCTAATTGTCATAACTTTGAAATTAGTAGTCCAAATTAACTTCGAGCAATTGCGTTGCATTAAGCGAACTGTGACCTATTAAATGAAACCTTGAGATGTTTCTAAAAAAATTGAAAATTTTTGAAAAAAATCTAGGCTAGATGGCCAGAAATTTTCAAAAATGCCTAAATCCCAAAATAGACGTTGGGAATCTTTTTTACCTCAATCGACCTTAGCCTCATTTCATTGTATTTTAAAAGAATTTAGAACATTAGGGACCCCTCTTCAATTTTTTTACGATCTCCCACTTTTGATGTTAGTTTTAAATTAATCATATTTGTCCAAATTTTTTTTAAAAAGACAAAGCATATTCTTACATAGATATTTAAATAATTAAACGTAAAAAGACAGTTTTGACATAAATTAACGCAATTTTTTTTATTAACACTATTAACAAAGATACTTGAGGACAAGTTATAGAAATTCTTCAATTTCTCTAACGTGTTTTTTGCGGTCTTAATTGCAATTCTAAAGGATTCAAAACATTGTTATTCACTCTCTAAATAAAGAGAGATTCAAGTAGCTTTCTTCATTTAGATTTCTACGAAGAAACATCCTCAATATTTAATAAACTAAGTCACAATTACCAACAAAATTGCCAAATTTCGCCTTGTGAAGCGGTTAAATTTTAGCAACTTTAATTATGGAATTAGCCACAAGATCATTAGCGAAAGGAAATAGAAAAAGTTCTGGAAATAATTGTTGGAATCTAAAATTGTTGCACCTCATTTTTGCATTTTGTTTAAATTTATTTATTCAAAAATAATTCGTCCTATTGTTAATTATCGACGAAGCGAAACTTCGGTCTTGTTAGATGCACTGTTACGTAACGTCGCGACGCCACATTTGCAGTTTCGACGGTTTCGGTAGAGAGAACTCGGTCAAATTAGAATCGACGAAACGGCATTCTCTTTTAAGAACGTGCGATAATTCGTTTCGGTATTTAAACTCGAGAATGGGACCGACATTTCGCCAATTACAAATTTTTATATGAACAATTAGCAATTTAAATTTCCCATTGGATCTTATCGAAACTTTTAACGAAAGAACTCGAAAAAAGTGAGACGACCCTGTTAACTTTTTTTGACTGATGGGATATACAAAAAATTTTGGAATTTTTACGAATTAAAAATGACGATAATTGTTAAAAAATTGTGACGCGTTTGACACCTAAAAAATTATGCAACGACGCGACGTAAATGAATTAAATTGGCCTTACTAAGATTTAAACAAAAATTAACCGAGTGTTAAATGTCGTTTTTGCGCTAATTGAAGTCGCAACAATTGCGAGGTAACCGAAATTTTGTTGTTTTTGTTATTTTCGTTGATTTGAAAATTATTTAATTTCACACTTCACTTACCTTTTTTGTTTTTATTTTTTTTTTAAATTCCTTCCGGACTACTGCACCACCGAAAATAAAATTATTCACTAACTGGTAAACACGCGTGCATCATGAAGCCGGGTAAAAAAAAATTTGGCCGAACCGTGATGTTGAAACAAATCGACTGACGACGTCTTGGTCTGGTGTTCTACTTTGGCGGAATTGTCGGTATTAAGAGAAAGCAGGAAGAAAGTTTTATTATGTAAGGAAGGAAAATGTACAGTTAGTAAGATGGGGGCCAGGGGCGGCCGTCACATCTCTATGTAAGAAAGCAACGAGATTTTGACCCAAATTCAACGGTTCTAGACGAGAGACTAAGGTCAAGTCAATTCTGGAATTGTTTCCTTCTATTAAATTGGTGGAAATTTATCAAAAATATTGTCGCCGAATTTAGCAAACAATTAGTCAATTTAGAAGTTTTTGTCGTACTAGTAGAATTTTTTTTCAACTTTTACTTTACCCCTATCAAAAAAATTTTTGTTCCGCCCCTGGATTATTGGGTCACCACTAACGGCTTTAGATGGATATTTTCCACATTTTAGGCCGCATAAATTGATATTTAATTAAGAAAAAAATTTGAAATTGTTTCCTTTTATTAAATCTCAAAAATATTTCCAGAGTACCAAAAATTTTGCAAAAGCGCTTCTTATCAATTTAGAAGTTTAGAAGAAATTTTTTTTTGATTTAGGTAAAATTCCAAAAAATTTAGCCCTCTCAAAATTTTTGGTGTTCCGCCCCTGGATTATTGGGTAATCACTAACTGCTTCAGATGGGTATTTTCCACATTTTGGACCACATTAATTGTTGTTTAATCGAGGAAATTGCGTAACTTTTCACGCAACAGTTTCTAACCCAAAAAGTTTTTCCATCAAATTGAGGGCGTGCCTCAAAACGCACCAGATCCAATTTTCTAAATTTTAAACAACTTAGATGTTGACAACTTTAACGCCTGAGTTCATTCACGCAGTTCTCAATTATTGGCGAGAGTGCCTCAGTGACCTACATACGACCAATTCTCTTCAATGGTCTAAGCAAGGAAATATTCAACGCAACGTGCTGTTGTTGTTAGAGTTTATTTTTTCAATCAGTTAGAGGTTGGGAATTATTTACAATTTTTGGGAAACATGCCAAAAATTTTGGCAATGAATTTCCAAAAATTTTGAAACTATATGAAAATTAATTTTAGAAAAATTTTGTTTTATATATTACTGAAAATTTTGAAAAACAAAGTTTTTGAAACTACTTAAAAACTTGGAGAAAATTTGGAAAAAAAAAGTCATTTTCAAAATTTTCTTGTTCCGCCCCTGCGTTACTTAGTGGATTTTTTGACATTCTGACATATACATTTAATAAAAAATATTTCAGGGATGCTGTTAAGTTTTTAATGTTGTCATTAAAGGAACTGCTGAAAGGAGGAGACTCCACCATATCCCAACGGTATTAAAATTTTCTTCCCCATATTTCCAAAAGTTTTTAAAATAACATTTTTAAATGGCGGTCAAATTTGAGAATTTCTAGAGGCTGATTAATTAATTTTCAAAATTATTCGCAAATTTAGAGTAAATACGCGAAACTTGACCCGTTCAAAATTTTCTTGTTACGCCCCTGCATTATTGGTTGAACATTCACAGCTATGGCGTTTAATGTTTAATTGTGAAAAGCGGGCAAAATTTTACTTAACGACTTCTCTCTGACGCAATTTTAAAAGCGTTCCTCAAAGGGCAACTTGGGGCCAATACTGTTTCTTGGTTCAAAGTGAGTAAAGATTCAAGAAAGTACACTAAAGCAATGCGAAGTAGGGAAATAGTTAAAGTCTGTGAATTCCTAAAATTTTTAATTTTTTGGTCGAAATTTTCGAAAATATTCTCAAGCGTACCTTAAGGGCAACTTGGGACCAATACTGTTTTTTGGTTCAAAGGCAGTAAAGATTCTAGAAAGTACACTAACGCAATGCGGAGTTGCCTGCGCTTCTTCTTAACTAGTTATAAAGTTGGGAAATATTTAAGTTTGAAATTGCTGAAATTTTTGGTTATTTGAGCCAAATTTTCGAAAATTTTGCCAATTGTACCTTAAAGATCAACTTAAGACTAACGCTGTTTTTTGGTTCAAAACCAGTAAAGATTCAAGGAAGTCCACTAAAGCAATGTAAAAACTTTGGTTATTTGATCAAAATTTCCGAAAACTTCTTAAGCGTACTTCAAAGAACAACTTGGGACCATTACTGGTTATTAGTTCAAAGTCACTGAAGAATTAAGAAAGTACATTAAAGCAATACGAATTTGGGAATTATTTAAGGTCCAAAATTTCTTAAATTTTTGATTATTTGATCGACATTTCCAAAAATTTTGACAAGCGTACCTCAAAGCGCAACTTGGGACCAATATTGTTTCTTGGTTCAAAGTGAATAAAGAGTCAAGAAAGTACACTAACGCAATGCGTTAAAGTTTTGGTTATTTTATCAACATTTCCAAAAATTTTGCAAGCGGACCTCAAGGGACAACTTAGGACCAATACTGTTTTTTGTTTCAAAGGTAGTAAAATTCTAGAAAGTACGCTAAAACAATGCGGAGTTGCCTATACTTTTTCTCAACTAATTAGAAAGTTGGAAAATATTTAAAGCCTGAAATTGCTGAAGTTTTTGGTTATTTGATCAAAATTTCCGTAAATTTTGCAAAGCGTACTTCAAAAGGCAATTTGGGACCATTACTGGTTATTAATTCAAAGTCAGTGAAGAATCAAAAAAGAACACTAAAGCAATGCGCATTTGGGAAATATTTAAGGTCCGAAATTTCTGAAATTTTTGATTATTTAATCGAAATTTCCAAAAATTTTGCCAAGCGTACCTCAAAGGGCAACTTGGGACTAATATTGTTTCTTGCTTCAAAGTGAGTAAAGAGTCAAGAAGGTACACTAACGAAATGCGTTAAAAATTTTTGGTTATCCTATCAACATTTCCCAAAATTTTGCAAAGGAACATCAAAGGGCCATTTAGGACCAATACTCTTTCAGTATTCAAAGGCCGTAAAGATTCTAGAAAGTACGCTAAAACAATGCGGAGTTGCCTATACTTCTTCTCAACTAATTAGAAAGTTGGAAAATATTTAAAGCCTAAAATTGTTGAAGTTTTTGGTTATTTGATCAAAATTTCCATAAATTTTGCCAAACGTACCAAGAGCAACTTAAGACCAATGCTATATTTTGGTTTAAAACCAGTAAAGATTCAAGAAAGTACACTAAGGCAATGGGTTAAAAATTTTGGATATTTTATTAAAATTACCGAAAATTTTGCGAAACATACTTCAAAGGTCCATTTGGGACCATTACTGGTTATTAATTCAAAGTCAGTGAGGAATCAAGAAAGTACACGAAAGCAATGCGAATTTGGGAAATATTTAAGGTCCGAGATCTCTGAAATTTTTGATTACTTAATCGAAATTTCCAAAAAATTTGCCAAGCGTACCTCAAAGGGCAACTTGGGACTAATATTGTTTCTTGGTTCAAAGTAAGTAAAGATTCAATAAGGTACACTAAAGCAATGCGTTAAAAATTTTGGTTATTCTATCGACATTTCCAAAAATCTTGCAAGCGAACCTCAAAGGGCAACTTAGGACCAATACTGTTTCTTGGTTCAAAGACAGTGAAGATTCTAGAAAGTACACTAAAACAATGCGGAGTTGCATATGCGTCTTCTCAACTAATTAGAAAGTTGTGAAATGTTTTAAGCCAAGAAGTCCTGAAATTTTTGGTTATTTGATCAAAATTTCCAAAAATTTTGCCAAGCATACCAAGAGCAACTTAGGACCAATACTGTTTTATGGTTCAAAACCATTAAAGGCTCCAGGAAGTACACTAAAGCAATGCGTTAAAAATTTCGGTTATTTGATCAAAATTTCCAAAAATTTTGCAAGCGAACCTCAAAGGGCAACTTAGGACCAATACTGTTTCTTGGTTCAAAGACAGTGAAGATTCTAGAAAATACACTAAAACAATGCGGAGTTGCATATGCGTCTTCTCAACTAATTAGAAAGTTGTGAAATGTTTTAAGCCAAGAAGTCCTGAAATTTTTGGTTATTTGATCAAAATTTCCAAAAATTTTGCCAAGCATACCAAGAGCAACTTAGGACCAATACTGTTTTATGGTTCAAAACCATTAAAGGCTCCAGGAAGTACACTAAAGCAATGCGTTAAAAATTTCGGTTATTTGATCAAAATTTCCAAAAATTTTGCAAGCGAACCTCAAAGGGCAACTTAGGACCAATACTGTTTCTTGGTTCAAAGACAGTGAAGATTCTAGAAAATACACTAAAACAATGCGGAGTTGCATATGCGTCTTCTCAACTAATTAGAAAGTTGTGAAATGTTTTAAGCCAAAAAATCCTGAAATTTTTGGTTATTTGATCAAAATTTCCGAAAATTTTGCCAAGCATACCAAGAGCAACTTAGGACCAATACTGTTTTATGGTTCAAAACTATTAAAGGCTCCAGGAAGTACACTAAAGCAATGCGTTAAAAATTTCGGTTATTTGATCAAAATTTCCAAAAATTTTGCAAGCGAACCTCAAAGGGCAACTTAGGACCAATACTGTTTCTTGGTTCAAAGACAGTGAAGATTCTAGAAAATACACTAAAACAATGCGGAGTTGCATATGCGTCTTCTCAACTAATTAGAAAGTTGTGAAATGTTTTAAGCCAAAAAGTCCTGAGATCTTTGGTTATTTGATCAAAATTTCCGAAAATTTTGCCAAGCATACCAAGAGCAACTTAGGACCAATACTGTTTTATGGTTCAAAACTATTAAAGGCTCCAGGAAGTACACTAAAGCAATGCGTTAAAAATTTCGGTTATTTGATCAAAATTTCCAAAAATTTTGCAAGCGAACCTCAAAGGGCAACTTAGGACCAATACTGTTTTTTGGTTCAAAGACAGTAAAGATTCTAGAAATCGCACTAAAACAATGCGGAGTTGCATATGCGTCTTCTCAACTAATTAGAAAGTTGTGAAATGTTTTAAGCCAAAAAGTCCTGAGATCTTTGGTTATTTGATCAAAATTTCCGAAAATTTTGCCAAGCATACCAAGAGCAACTTAGGACCAATACTGTTTTATGGTTCAAAACTATTAAAGGCTCCAGGAAGTACACTAAAGCTATGCGTTAAAAATTTCGGTTATTTGATCAAAATTTCCAAAAATTTTGCAAGCGAACCTCAAAGGGCAACTTAGGACCAATACTGTTTCTTGGTTCAAAGACAGTGAAGATTCTAGAAAATACACTAAAACAATGCGGAGTTGCATATGCGTCTTCTCAACTAATTAGAAAGTTGTGAAATGTTTTAAGCCAAAAAGTCCTGAGATCTTTGGTTATTTGATCAAAATTTCCGAAAATTTTGCCAAGCATACCAAAAGCACCAATACTGTTTTATGGTTCAAAACCATTAAAGGCTCCGGAAAGTACACTAAAGCAATGCGTTAAAAATTTCGGTTATTTGATCAAAATTTCCAAAAATTTTGCAAGCGAACCTCAAAGGGCAACTTAGGACCAATACTGTTTCTTGGTTCAAAGACAGTAAAGATTCTAGAAATCGCACTAAAACAATGCGGAGTTGCATATGCGTCTTCTCAACTAATTAGAAAGTTGTGAAATGTTTTAAGCCAAAAAGTCCTGAGATCTTTGGTTATTTGATCAAAATTTCCGAAAATTTTGCCAAGCATACCAAGAGCAACTTAGGACCAATACTGTTTTATGGTTCAAAACCATTAAAGGCTCCAGGAAGTACACTAAAGCAATGCGTTAAAAATTTCGGTTATTTGATCAAAATTTCCAAAAATTTTGCAAGCGAACCTCAAAGGGCAACTTAGGACCAATACTCTTTCTTGGTTCAAAGACAGTGAAGATTCTAGAAAATACACTAAAACAATGCGGAGTTGCATATGCGTCTTCTCAACTAATTAGAAAGTTGTGAAATGTTTTAAGCCAAAAAATCCTGAAATTTTTGGTTATTTGATCAAAATTTCCGAAAATTTTGCCAAGCATACCAAGAGCAACTTAGGACCAATACTGTTTTATGGTTCAAAACTATTAAAGGCTCCAGGAAGTACACTAAAGCAATGCGTTAAAAATTTCGGTTATTTGATCAAAATTTCCAAAAATTTTGCAAGCGAACCTCAAAGGGCAACTTAGGACCAATACTGTTTCTTGGTTCAAAGACAGTGAAGATTCTAGAAAATACACTAAAACAATGCGGAGTTGCATATGCGTCTTCTCAACTAATTAGAAAGTTGTGAAATGTTTTAAGCCAAAAAGTCCTGAGATCTTTGGTTATTTGATCAAAATTTCCGAAAATTTTGCCAAGCATACCAAGAGCAACTTAGGACCAATACTGTTTTATGGTTCAAAACTATTAAAGGCTCCAGGAAGTACACTAAAGCAATGCGTTAAAAATTTCGGTTATTTGATCAAAATTTCCAAAAATTTTGCAAGCGAACCTCAAAGGGCAACTTAGGACCAATACTGTTTTTTGGTTCAAAGACAGTAAAGATTCTAGAAATCGCACTAAAACAATGCGGAGTTGCATATGCGTCTTCTCAACTAATTAGAAAGTTGTGAAATGTTTTAAGCCAAAAAGTCCTGAGATCTTTGGTTATTTGATCAAAATTTCCGAAAATTTTGCCAAGCATACCAAGAGCAACTTAGGACCAATACTGTTTTATGGTTCAAAACTATTAAAGGCTCCAGGAAGTACACTAAAGCTATGCGTTAAAAATTTCGGTTATTTGATCAAAATTTCCAAAAATTTTGCAAGCGAACCTCAAAGGGCAACTTAGGACCAATACTGTTTCTTGGTTCAAAGACAGTGAAGATTCTAGAAAATACACTAAAACAATGCGGAGTTGCATATGCGTCTTCTCAACTAATTAGAAAGTTGTGAAATGTTTTAAGCCAAAAAGTCCTGAGATCTTTGGTTATTTGATCAAAATTTCCGAAAATTTTGCCAAGCATACCAAGAGCAACTTAGGACCAATACTGTTTTATGGTTCAAAACTATTAAAGGCTCCAGGAAGTACACTAAAGCAATGCGTTAAAAATTTCGGTTATTTGATCAAAATTTCCAAAAATTTTGCAAGCGAACCTCAAAGGGCAACTTAGGACCAATACTGTTTTTTGGTTCAAAGACAGTAAAGATTCTAGAAATCGCACTAAAACAATGCGGAGTTGCATATGCGTCTTCTCAACTAATTAGAAAGTTGTGAAATGTTTTAAGCCAAAAAGTCCTGAGATCTTTGGTTATTTGATCAAAATTTCCGAAAATTTTGCCAAGTATACCAAGAGCAACTTAGGACCAATACTGTTTTATGGTTCAAAACTATTAAAGGCTCCAGGAAGTACACTAAAGCAATGCGTTAAAAATTTCGGTTATTTGATCAAAATTTCCAAAAATTTTGCAAGCGAACCTCAAAGGGCAACTTAGGACCAATACTGTTTCTTGGTTCAAAGACAGTGAAGATTCTAGAAAATACACTAAAACAATGCGGAGTTGCATATGCGTCTTCTCAACTAATTAGAAAGTTGTGAAATGTTTTAAGCCAAAAAGTCCTGAGATCTTTGGTTATTTGATCAAAATTTCCGAAAATTTTGCCAAGCATACCAAGAGCAACTTAGGACCAATACTGTTTTATGGTTCAAAACTATTAAAGGCTCCAGGAAGTACACTAAAGCAATGCGTTAAAAATTTCGGTTATTTGATCAAAATTTCCAAAAATTTTGCAAGCGAACCTCAAAGGGCAACTTAGGACCAATACTGTTTTTTGGTTCAAAGACAGTAAAGATTCTAGAAATCGCACTAAAACAATGCGGAGTTGCATATGCGTCTTCTCAACTAATTAGAAAGTTGTGAAATGTTTTAAGCCAAAAAGTCCTGAGATCTTTGGTTATTTGATCAAAATTTCCGAAAATTTTGCCAAGCATACCAAGAGCAACTTAGGACCAATACTGTTTTATGGTTCAAAACTATTAAAGGCTCCAGGAAGTACACTAAAGCTATGCGTTAAAAATTTCGGTTATTTGATCAAAATTTCCAAAAATTTTGCAAGCGAACCTCAAAGGGCAACTTAGGACCAATACTGTTTCTTGGTTCAAAGACAGTGAAGATTCTAGAAAATACACTAAAACAATGCGGAGTTGCATATGCGTCTTCTCAACTAATTAGAAAGTTGTGAAATGTTTTAAGCCAAAAAGTCCTGAGATCTTTGGTTATTTGATCAAAATTTCCGAAAATTTTGCCAAGCATACCAAAAGCACCAATACTGTTTTATGGTTCAAAACCATTAAAGGCTCCGGAAAGTACACTAAAGCAATGCGTTAAAAATTTCGGTTATTTGATCAAAATTTCCAAAAATTTTGCAAGCGAACCTCAAAGGGCAACTTAGGACCAATACTGTTTCTTGGTTCAAAGACAGTAAAGATTCTAGAAATCGCACTAAAACAATGCGGAGTTGCATATGCGTCTTCTCAACTAATTAGAAAGTTGTGAAATGTTTTAAGCCAAAAAGTCCTGAGATCTTTGGTTATTTGATCAAAATTTCCGAAAATTTTGCCAAGCATACCAAGAGCAACTTAGGACCAATACTGTTTTATGGTTCAAAACCATTAAAGGCTCCAGGAAGTACACTAAAGCAATGCGTTAAAAATTTCGGTTATTTGATCAAAATTTCCAAAAATTTTGCAAGCGAACCTCAAAGGGCAACTTAGGACCAATACTCTTTCTTGGTTCAAAGACAGTGAAGATTCTAGAAAATACACTAAAACAATGCGGAGTTGCATATGCGTCTTCTCAACTAATTAGAAAGTTGTGAAATGTTTTAAGCCAAAAAATCCTGAAATTTTTGGTTATTTGATCAAAATTTCCGAAAATTTTGCCAAGCATACCAAGAGCAACTTAGGACCAATACTGTTTTATGGTTCAAAACTATTAAAGGCTCCAGGAAGTACACTAAAGCAATGCGTTAAAAATTTCGGTTATTTGATCAAAATTTCCAAAAATTTTGCAAGCGAACCTCAAAGGGCAACTTAGGACCAATACTGTTTCTTGGTTCAAAGACAGTGAAGATTCTAGAAAATACACTAAAACAATGCGGAGTTGCATATGCGTCTTCTCAACTAATTAGAAAGTTGTGAAATGTTTTAAGCCAAAAAGTCCTGAGATCTTTGGTTATTTGATCAAAATTTCCGAAAATTTTGCCAAGCATACCAAGAGCAACTTAGGACCAATACTGTTTTATGGTTCAAAACTATTAAAGGCTCCAGGAAGTACACTAAAGCAATGCGTTAAAAATTTCGGTTATTTGATCAAAATTTCCAAAAATTTTGCAAGCGAACCTCAAAGGGCAACTTAGGACCAATACTGTTTTTTGGTTCAAAGACAGTAAAGATTCTAGAAATCGCACTAAAACAATGCGGAGTTGCATATGCGTCTTCTCAACTAATTAGAAAGTTGTGAAATGTTTTAAGCCAAAAAGTCCTGAGATCTTTGGTTATTTGATCAAAATTTCCGAAAATTTTGCCAAGCATACCAAGAGCAACTTAGGACCAATACTGTTTTATGGTTCAAAACTATTAAAGGCTCCAGGAAGTACACTAAAGCTATGCGTTAAAAATTTCGGTTATTTGATCAAAATTTCCAAAAATTTTGCAAGCGAACCTCAAAGGGCAACTTAGGACCAATACTGTTTCTTGGTTCAAAGACAGTGAAGATTCTAGAAAATACACTAAAACAATGCGGAGTTGCATATGCGTCTTCTCAACTAATTAGAAAGTTGTGAAATGTTTTAAGCCAAAAAGTCCTGAGATCTTTGGTTATTTGATCAAAATTTCCGAAAATTTTGCCAAGCATACCAAGAGCAACTTAGGACCAATACTGTTTTATGGTTCAAAACTATTAAAGGCTCCAGGAAGTACACTAAAGCAATGCGTTAAAAATTTCGGTTATTTGATCAAAATTTCCAAAAATTTTGCAAGCGAACCTCAAAGGGCAACTTAGGACCAATACTGTTTTTTGGTTCAAAGACAGTAAAGATTCTAGAAATCGCACTAAAACAATGCGGAGTTGCATATGCGTCTTCTCAACTAATTAGAAAGTTGTGAAATGTTTTAAGCCAAAAAGTCCTGAGATCTTTGGTTATTTGATCAAAATTTCCGAAAATTTTGCCAAGCATACCAAGAGCAACTTAGGACCAATACTGTTTTATGGTTCAAAACTATTAAAGGCTCCAGGAAGTACACTAAAGCAATGCGTTAAAAATTTCGGTTATTTGATCAAAATTTCCAAAAATTTTGCAAGCGAACCTCAAAGGGCAACTTAGGACCAATACTGTTTTTTGGTTCAAAGACAGTAAAGATTCTAGAAATCGCACTAAAACAATGCGGAGTTGCATATGCGTCTTCTCAACTAATTAGAAAGTTGTGAAATGTTTTAAGCCAAAAAGTCCTGAGATCTTTGGTTATTTGATCAAAATTTCCGAAAATTTTGCCAAGCATACCAAGAGCAACTTAGGACCAATACTGTTTTATGGTTCAAAACTATTAAAGGCTCCAGGAAGTACACTAAAGCTATGCGTTAAAAATTTCGGTTATTTGATCAAAATTTCCAAAAATTTTGCAAGCGAACCTCAAAGGGCAACTTAGGACCAATACTGTTTCTTGGTTCAAAGACAGTAAAGATTCTAGAAATCGCACTAAAACAATGCGGAGTTGCATATGCGTCTTCTCAACTAATTAGAAAGTTGTGAAATGTTTTAAGCCAAAAAGTCCTGAGATCTTTGGTTATTTGATCAAAATTTCCGAAAATTTTGCCAAGCATACCAAGAGCAACTTAGGACCAATACTGTTTTATGGTTCAAAACTATTAAGGGCTCCAGGAAGTACACTAAAGCAATGCGTTAAAAATTTCGGTTATTTGATCAAAATTTCCAAAAATTTTGCAAGCGAACCTCAAAGGGCAACTTAGGACCAATACTGTTTCTTGGTTCAAAGACAGTGAAGATTCTAGAAAATACACTAAAACAATGCGGAGTTGCATATGCGTCTTCTCAACTAATTAGAAAGTTGTGAAATGTTTTAAGCCAAAAAGTCCTGAGATCTTTGGTTATTTGATCAAAATTTCCGAAAATTTTGCCAAGCATACCAAAAGCACCAATACTGTTTTATGGTTCAAAACCATTAAAGGCTCCGGAAAGTACACTAAAGCAATGCGTTAAAAATTTCGGTTATTTGATCAAGATTTCCAAAAATTTTGCCAAGCGTACTTTAAAAGGCAACTTGGGACCTTGTTCCTTAATTCAAAGTGCGTAAAGATTCAAGAAAGTACACTAAAGCAATGCGGAGTTGCTTGTACTTTTTCTCAATTAGTTATGACATTGGGAAATATTTAAGGTCTAAAATTGCTGAGATTTTGGGTTATCTGATCAAAATTTCGAAATTTTGCCAACACTTCTAGAAGATGGCGATAGGAACACAACCAAAAGTTTCATTTGCTCTTGGTAGAATTTTCTATCAATATTGGGGGTGCCGCAAAGCGCGGTTATGGGCCATTTCTCTTCAATAAAAACGAATTATTTCCAATCATATAATCGATTATAAATATACAAATATAATACATATATAGAAAATCAAAAGGATAGAAATATACAAAACTACCAAGGTTACAAGAGCTTACAATTACCAATACTCAAATCAATACTAACAACCGAAATTGTCATTGTATGGGCCAAAGCGAGTCTCTAGGGTAAAAACACAACCAAGAAGGTGAATCAAAAAATTTGATTTGGTCAACTGTATTCAAACAGTAAATATTTAACGAGACATCTTGGCAATTTCAAATCATCGACAGTATCCATCAGTTTACGTCCACCCAAAAACCTTCTCATACGTATACGAACCTGTCGTTTTAAACTTAACGGCGATTTGGCCAATTCCAACAAAGTAGCTTTCTGTTCACTTGTGATCGTGTTGTTTCTTCTAATCATGCAACGATCAAACGATTCGCAAGCTTCCAACAACAAACGAAACGTCGATTCGCAATTGTTCACGATGACGTAATGGAGAGAGTTCAGTATGCCGTCCGGATCTCTGAATTGAGTTTTCATAACGACACGAGCGCCATATTTAATCAAAAGATTAACAACAGAATACAGTGGCGTCTCGTTACTTGCAACATATTCGACCAGAACCGGTCTCAATTGAGAATTGTGATCGAGAATATCGTTGTAGACTTTCAAATTTGGATCAGCACCGGCCTTCAACAACATCTACAACCATAAAAAAATTAGAAATTAAAAAAAAATAACTTAAACTGACCTGTAGTATGTCCAATCTATTGGGGATGTTGTCGGCGCAAGCCACGTGTAAAGGTGATCCGATGATGGGAGAGCTACAATTGACGTTCGCACCTGAAACAAAACGTGAAACGTTAGAGATGTGCGCGTTCTAATTTTAGTTTGAAAATCGAAACGGCGCTGACCTGATTTGATAAGCAGCTCCACTATTTTCGGATCTCCTTTGAGTATGGCCAAGTCCAATGGACTGGGTTTGCCCAAATCGTATTCGTCGTCGTAATTGAGTTTTGCACCTTGTTTGATCATCAAATTGATGATTTCGTAATTGCCGGACAAAACGGCGTAATGCAGTACGGTCCTGTAATCGTGTCTTTCGTCAGCCATTGCGTTGACGTCGGCACCGTATTTCAACAAAAGCAAAACGGCCTCCATGCCCTAAAACAATTTCGAAAAATAAAAAAATTTCTCGGTGGTCTTCGCTATATATTTTGGTTAACGTTATCTTGTTATTAAAACGAAAACCAAAAATTTCAAAAAATTTGTTTTAAGGCTGCGGTTCAGTTGGAATTTCGACTGCAAAAACGACTAAACCGCATCCTTAAAGGTAATTATTTTATTATATTATATTAAGGCTGCGGTTTAGTGTGATTGCGTTCTCTGTCGCACTCACGGGGCGATATAAGCTGAATAACTTATTCTTGCGTCGTACGAAGCTCCAAAACTATAGTGAATCTTCAGAATTTTTTTGCTTTACTTGAAGAGCAATGAAGGTATCACGGACCTAACGTGTTTTTTGTGATAATTAATTAAGCGACGGTTTCAGAAAAAAATAAAATAGAAAAAAAAATTTGGTGATAAGTTTCAGAAAAAAATTCAAACGGCTGCATTTTTAAAATTAATCGACCGATCTACTTGAGATTAGTTTTAAATCCAAGATTGATTTGTCTAGATTCCTAAAAGTGAAAAGAAATTTAAAAGATTGCTGCAGTTTTGGCGTCTAGTACAACGCAAGATGCATTGTCGTGACAACTAAATCGCAAAATTTTCTAAAAATTATAGCTCTACTACTAAAAACTCATTCAACTTTATTAAAACGAAAACCAAAAATTTCAAAAAATTTATTTTAAGGCTGCGGTTCAGTTGGAATTTTGACTGCAAAAACGACTAAACCACATCCTTAAAGGTAATTATTTTATTATATTATTTTAAGGCTGCGGTTTCATGTAATTGCGTTCTCTGTCGCACTCACGGGGCGATATAAGCTGAATAACTTATTCTTGCGTCGTACGAAACTCCAAAACTATAGTGAATCTTCAGAATTTTTTTCCTTTACTTGAAGAGCAATGATAATATCACGGACCTAACGTGTTTTTTGTGATAATTCATTAAGCGACGGTTTCGGAAAAAAATAAAATAGAAACAAAATTTTGGTGATTAGTTTCAGAAAAAAATTGAATCGGCTGCATTTTTAAAATTAATCGACCGATCTACTTGAGATTAGTTTGAAATCCAAGATTGATTTGTCTAGATTCCTAAAAATGAAATTTTTTTTAAAAAATGGCTCCAGTTTTGGCGTCTAGTACAACGCAAGATGCATTGTCGTGACAACTAAATCGCAAAATTTTCTAAAAATTATAGCTCTACTACTAAAAACTCATTCAACTTTATTAAAACGAAAACCAAAAATTTCAAAAAAATTGTTTTAAGGCTGCGGTTCAGTTGGAATTTTGACTGCAAAAACGACTAAACCGCATCCTTAAAGGTAATTATTTTATTATATTATTTTAAGGCTGCGGTTTAGTGTGATTGCGTTCTCTGTCGCACTCACAGGGCGATATAAGCTGAATAACTTATTCTTGCGTCGTACGAAACTCCAAAACTATAGTGAATCTTCAGAATTTTTTTGCTTTACTTAAAGAGCAATGATAATATCACGGACCTAACGTGTTTCTTGTGATAATTCATTAAGCGACGGTTTCGAAAAAAAATAAAATAAAATAAAAATTTGGTGATTAGTTTCAGAAAAAAATTCAAACGGCCGCATTTTTAAAATTAATCGACCGATCTACTTGAGATTAGTTTTAAATCCAAGATTGATTTGTCTAGATTCCTAAAGGTGAATTTTTTTTTTAAAAATGGCTCCAGTTTTGGCGTCTAGTACAACGCAAGATGCATTGTCATGACAACTAAATCGCAAAATTTTCTAAAAATTATAGCTCTACTACTAAAAACTCATTCAACTTTATTAAAACGAAAACCAAAAATTTCAAAAAATTTGTTTTAAGGCTGCGGTTCAGTTGGAATTTCGACTGCAAAAACGACTAAACCGCATCCTTAAAGGTAATTATTTTATTATATTATATTAAGACTGCGGTTTAGTGTGATTGCGTTCTCTGTCGTACTCACTGGGCGATATAAGCTGAATAACTTATTCTTGTGTCGTACGAAACTCCAAAACTATAGTGAATCTTCAGAATTTTTTTGCTTTACTTGAAGAGCAATGATAATATCACGGACCTAACGTGTTTTTTGTGATAATTCATTAAGCGACGGTTTCCGAAAGAAATAAAATAGAAAAAAAAATTTGGTGATTAGTTTCAGAAAAAAATTCAAACGGCTGCATTTTTAAAATTAATCGACCGATCTACTTGAGATTAGTTTTAAATCCAAGATTGATTTGTCTAGATTCCTAAAAGTGAAAAAAATTTAAAAAAATGGCTCCAGTTTTGGCGTCTAGTACAACGCAAGATGCATTGCCGTGACAACTAAATCGCAAAATTTTCTAAAAATTATAGCTCTACTACTAAAAACTCATTCAACTTTATTAAAATGAAAACCAAAAATTTCAAAAAATTTGTTTTAAGGCTGCGGTTCAGTTGGAATTTCGACTGCAAAAACGACTAAACCCCATCCTTAAAGGTAATTATTTTATTATATTATATTAAGACTGCGGTTTAGTGTGATTGCGTTCTCTGTCGCACTCACGGGGAGATATAAGCTGAATAACTTATTCTTGTGTCGTACGAAACTCCAAAACTATAGTGAATCTTCAGAATTTTTTTGCTTTACTTGAAGAGCAATGATAATATCACGGACCTAACGTGTTTTTTGTGATAATTCATTAAGCGACGGTTTCCGAAAGAAATAAAATAGAAAAAAAAATTTGGTGATTAGTTTCAGAAAAAAATTCAAACGGCTGCATTTTTAAAATTAATCGACCGATCTACTTGAGATTAGTTTTAAATCCAAGATTGATTTGTCTAGATTCCTAAAAGTGAAAAAAATTTAAAAAAATGGCTCCAGTTTTGGCGTCTAGTACAACGCAAGATGCATTGCCGTGACAACTAAATCGCAAAATTTTCTAAAAATTATAGCTCTACTACTAAAAACTCATTCAACTTTATTAAAATGAAAACCAAAAATTTCAAAAAATTTGTTTTAAGGCTGCGGTTCAGTTGGAATTTCGACTGCAAAAACGACTAAACCGCATCCTTAAAGGTAATTATTTTATTATATTATATTAAGACTGCGGTTTAGTGTGATTGCGTTCTCTGTCGCACTCACGGGGAGATATAAGCTGAATAACTTATTCTTGCGTCGTACGAAACTCCAAAACTATAGTGAATCTTTAGAATTTTTTTGCTTTACTTGAAGAGCAATGATAATATCACGGACCTAACGTGTTTTTTGTGATAATTCATTAAGCGACGGTTTCGGAAAAAAATAAAATAGAAAAAAAAATTTGGTGATTAGATTCAGAAGAAAATTGAATCGTCTGCATTTTTAAAATTAATAGACCGATCTACTTGAGATTAGTTTTATATCCAAGATTGATTTGTCTAGATTCCTAAAAGTGGAAAAAAATTTAAAAAAATGGCTCCAGTTTTGGCGTCTAGTACAACGCAAGATGCATTGCCGTGACAACTAAATCGCAAAATTTTCTAAAAATTATAGCTCTACTACTAAAAACTCATTCAACTTTATTAAAATGAAAACCAAAAATTTCAAAAAATTTGTTTTAAGGCTGCGGTTCAGTTGGAATTTCGACTGCAAAAACGACTAAACCCCATCCTTAAAGGTAATTATTTTATTATATTATATTAAGACTGCGGTTTAGTGTGATTGCGTTCTCTGTCGCACTCACGGGGAGATATAAGCTGAATAACTTATTCTTGTGTCGTACGAAACTCCAAAACTATAGTGAATCTTCAGAATTTTTTTGCTTTACTTGAAGAGCAATGATAATATCACGGACCTAACGTGTTTTTTGTGATAATTCATTAAGCGACGGTTTCCGAAAGAAATAAAATAGAAAAAAAAATTTGGTGATTAGTTTCAGAAAAAAATTCAAACGGCTGCATTTTTAAAATTAATCGACCGATCTACTTGAGATTAGTTTTAAATCCAAGATTGATTTGTCTAGATTCCTAAAAGTGAAAAAAATTTAAAAAAATGGCTCCAGTTTTGGCGTCTAGTACAACGCAAGATGCATTGCCGTGACAACTAAATCGCAAAATTTTCTAAAAATTATAGCTCTACTACTAAAAACTCATTCAACTTTATTAAAATGAAAACCAAAAATTTCAAAAAATTTGTTTTAAGGCTGCGGTTCAGTTGGAATTTCGACTGCAAAAACGACTAAACCGCATCCTTAAAGGTAATTATTTTATTATATTATATTAAGACTGCGGTTTAGTGTGATTGCGTTCTCTGTCGCACTCACGGGGAGATATAAGCTGAATAACTTATTCTTGCGTCGTACGAAACTCCAAAACTATAGTGAATCTTTAGAATTTTTTTGCTTTACTTGAAGAGCAATGATAATATCACGGACCTAACGTGTTTTTTGTGATAATTCATTAAGCGACGGTTTCGGAAAAAAATAAAATAGAAAAAAAAATTTGGTGATTAGATTCAGAAGAAAATTGAATCGTCTGCATTTTTAAAATTAATAGACCGATCTACTTGAGATTAGTTTTATATCCAAGATTGATTTGTCTAGATTCCTAAAAGTGGAAAAAAATTTAGAAAATTGCTGCAGTTTTGGCGTCTAGTACAACGCAAGATGCATTGTCGTGACAACTAAATCGCAAAATTTTCTAAAAATTATAGCTCTACTACTAAAAACTCATTCAACTTTATTAAAACGAAAACCAAAAATTTCAAAAAATTTGTTTTAAGGCTGCGGTTCAGTTGGAATTTCGACTGCAAAAACGAGTAAACCGCATCCTTAAAGGTAATTATTTTATTATATTATATTAAGGCTGCGGTTTAGTGTGATTGCGTTCTCTGTCGCACTCACGGGGTGATATAAGCTGAATAACTTATTCTTGCGTCGTACGAAACTCCAAAACTATAGTGAATCTTCAGAATTTTTTTGCTTTACTTGAAGAGCAATGATAATATCACGGACCTAACGTGTTTTTTGTGATAATTCATTAAGCGACGGTTTCGGAAAAAAATAGAATAGAAAAAAAATTTTGGTGATTAGTTTCAGAAAAAAATTGAATCGGCTGCATTTTTAAAATTAATCGATCGATCTACTTGAGATTAGTTTTAAATCCAAGATTGATTTGTCTAGATTCCTAAAGGTGAAAATTTTTTTAAAAAATTGCTCCAGTTTTGGCGTCTAGTACAACGCAAGATGCATTGTCGTGACAACTAAATCGCAAAATTTTCTAAAAATTAAAGCTCTACTACTAAAAACTCATTCAACTTTATTAAAACGAAAACCAAAAATTTCAAAAAATTTGTTTTAAGGCTGCGGTTCAGTTGGAATTTTGACTGCAAAATCGACTAAACCGCTTCCTTAAAGGTAATTATTTTATTATATTATATTAAGGCTGCGGTTTAGTGTGATTGCGTTCTCTGTCGCACTCACGGGGCGATATAAGCTGAATAACTTATTCTTGCGTCGTACGAAACTCCAAAACTATAGTGAATCTTCAGATTTTTTTTGCTTTACTTGAAGAGCAATGATAATATCACGGACCTAACGTGTTTCTTGTGATAATTCATTAAGCGACGGTTTCCGAAAAAAATAAAATAGAAAAAAAAATTTGGTGATTAGTTTCAGAAAAAAATTCAAACGGCTGCATTTTTAAAATTAATTGACCGATCTACTTGAGATTAGTTTTAAATCCAAGACTGATTTGTCTAGATTTCTAAAGGTGAAAAAAATTTTAAAAAATGGCTCCAGTTTTGGCGTCTAGTACAACGCAAGATGCATTGTCGTGACAACTAAATCGCAAAATTTTCTAGAAACTATAGCTCTACTACTAAAAACTCATTCAACTTAAATAATAGCAACAAATAGTTAGACGTAACAGTGAGATAACCTCAAGTTGTTAGGTTGCGTAAAGTGCTATTACTTGGAGTTATTATTAATATTTTTTGCAATATTGAGAGTTTTCAAAATTTCGACGAACTAAAGTTGTTGGAGCCTCCGCAATAATAGCGCGATAACGTCAAGTTGTTGCTACTTCCGAATCAGCGGTTCTCAAACAATTTTTCAATAACCGTAGGACCTAAACAATTTTTTTATTGCTGTTACTCGATTGTCGTTCAAGCGATTCATGACGTCTAAATAGAGTTTGGCAGGTTCACCAAAAATGTTCGGTATGACTTGACGTTGCGCAGAATTCAGTCACGAGGTTACCACCGACAGCCACTTGGCCGAATTAACGAGATTCAACGACCACTTACACCATCGAAACGATGAATCATAAAAAATTTTTGCCAAAAATTACCTGCGGTTGACGTACGGCTTTCATTAAAGGAGTAAGGCCGGATCTGTCACGACTGTCGGGATTGGCGCCGAAAGTTAGTAGCAGATCCAAAAATTCCAGGTCCATAACCAGATTAATTTCGGCCCCGAAAAAGTAGCGTTTGTTGGGATCAGCTCCATGTTCGAGGAGTAATCTGGCGATTTCCATATGTTTGTTTCTTATGGCGAGTCTTAAGGGCTCGTCGCATTGGGTGGTACGTGGAAAATCTTCGTCAGTGTCCGGTCTGAAGTTGACTTTAGCCCCGGATTTGAGGAGTAAACGCACCACGTCTGTGTAACTAAATTTTGATTTTTTTTGAGTTTTTTTTTTTTTTGAAAATTACCCATGTTCTGCAGATAAGTGGATGGGGCTGTAGCCGCATTCGTCGACGGCATTGACGTCACCTCCTCTAGTTAGTAGAAGTTGGGCGGCTTCGTAGTAGCGTTGCCAGACCGCGTAGTGTAAAGGTCTCAAACCTTGGGTCACCGGTTCGTTGACCTTGAACCAGAAAAACGGTTGAAATTTTCGAAAAAAAAATTCCTCAACTCACTTTAGCACCGCATGCTAACAATATACGAATTTCATCAAGTGGCACCATCCGGATGATGGAATCGGCCAGTTCCCTTTGTAGAGGGTTAGTTATGCACTCTGTGGGCATCTGGAAACAAAATGACGTCTCATTTGATATATTGTTATGACGACCGTACGAACTTCCGCGACCTTGTCGGCTAATTTTAACATTACATCGAGTTATTTCCAGAAAGTCATCAGTCGAAACAGCTGGCCAGTACCGTGTTTGCCAACAAACCAAAATTACAACGCAACAAAGAGCCGTAATTAACAAACGAACTCGTTTCACCTTTCGAGTCTGTTACCGTCGAAATTCGTTGCGATTTCGGTCGATTTCACCATTTGGTGGCGTACTCAGAGGAACTTTTTCGGACCTATTTTGGAAAAAATCAAGGGATAACGTCGAAATAGGTGGCGATCGTCGCGTTGTTGCGGAACGAAATCGGGGGTGTGCGTGGCGATTTTCGGAAATTTTGGGAAAACTCGAAAAAATGGTTTTACGTACTTTTGGTTGTTGTCAGGTCGTGGCAATTGTTTGTTTAACTTCGTGTGAGAAAAAAAAACACTAATAACGAATTCACTGCAAGTCCAAGTTAAACTGAACTGAAAACGTCCACGCTTTTCTATTTATACGCCCGTTTTCCCTTCCGCCCGTTGTCTGGTTGCGATTTTCGAAATGTCAACGGGGTTTTTCGGGGAATTCGCGACGAAACGTCGCAAATGGAGGACGGTCGTTGTTGGAGGGGTTGGGATTGTTTTTTTTTGACGTTTATTTGGGGGTTTTTGAGGATTTTTTTCTTTGATTGAAGGTTTCTTTGGTTCGCAATTGAATTGGCTTGGTGCCAAGTACGGAGTTGTTTCTTTGTTAGGTGCGAAATTCGCAAAGGTGCGGCGCATTGTTTTTCGGTCAAAGAACAGCGCAATTGGAACGATTTAGAAATAGATGGAAAGGCTAATTTCGTTTCTTTTGAATTTCGCAACAATTTGAAATTTTTTGGATTTTTATTTTTGGTTTTATTAATGAATTTCTTTGGTTCGCTTGGTTTTGTTGATGTCGCGAAACTTTGTTGTTGTTTGTTGTCGGATCGCGGTGATCCAGATTCGTCCTCGTGTTGTTCGTGTCATGACAATGATTTCCGAAATTTTTGATTTTGTATTGTGTAAAAGTAAACGGGTCACTGTCTCGCTTAAATATAACTCGCAATAGCTGTTTTGAGTTTTTATTGTTTGTTAGTTCAGGTTATTCCCGTTGATAGCATGTGAGTAATGGGAAAGGTCAAGTTTTCAAAAATTATCGAAATCACACAACCACGTAGTGCCAGTAAAAGTAACATAACTACACTAATAACCGTAAAAAAGTGTAAATTTATCTTCTAAATCACAAATTTTTGACACCTGTTCTACTGTTTACATTTGTCAATCTTCGAATTAGCAAATTTTCGATACGACATGCACCGACGCCTTCATCAATCATATGAAATTTAAATAAAAATTTAGTTATTCTAGCCAAATTCACAGCAACATATTCTCTAATCTTCAATATTTACATTTTTCAATCTTCCCAAAAAGAAATATCCTTTCTTCATGACAATCATTATCAATCAGTTACTTCTAGTTGTTGCAGAAGATTTAATTATTTCAAAATAGTTTTCAATCTCCACTCTATTAATTTTACCTCAAATCTGAAGATTTCGTCCAATTTTTGCCATCTATTGCTTAATCTTTAATTCATTACTATTTACGTTTTGTAATCTCTACCAGAGTTACAATTATGCATTCTTCATTCTTCACAAAGAATATTTTAACGTTGTATGCTTTCTTTTAATTTCTTTTCTCTAGTATAGTAAATTTTCGATTTGAATAATTTTTGAGACTACCAGCTTTATTACTCGATTATGTCAATCTTCTCAATAGAAGCTCTTCAAATTCCGAAATTTGGTTACTGAGGATTTTTAATGATTCTATGGACTAGAAATCAGAAAGTAGCGATGCTTGCATAATAGTTTTTGGTATATCAATTTTATATTGTTTAATCTGGGTAACCTTAAAAACCTATATAGAGATTCCAATACTAAGTTTCCTCTAAAAATTTGTATATCCTTCTAAATTTTTTGCAGAATATCGCTTTATCTTCAATATTTATTATACTCGTTCTCCACCAAATTATATTTTGTAATCTCCACAGCATTGAGATTGTATTGAGAGGATTCAGCATCAAGCTTCGTAGATTTCTTTTAATAATTTGAATATTTTCTTGATTTTATTGCATATTATTGCTTAATCTTCAAAATCACTGACTTTGTTTATTCTTCACCATTATATATTTTTTATTTCCATAGCGTTATTTAGAAGTTCCAATACCAAGCTTCATTAGTTTTCTCTAAAAAATTCAATACTCTCCTAAAGCTTCTGAAGATTACTGCGTAATCTTCAAAATTTACTATAGTTTTTAATTACATATTTTTGGAAATAAATATATTTCCTATTTAATATTCATTTTATATTGTCCAATTCACAACTGAAAGAAGATTTACATTCTTCAATCTCCACAATAAAAATATTTGCATTCTGTACAAGTACACTAAATATTTATTTTTTATTGAGCTTTTCTACTTTTAACTTTTTGTAAATATCCAAATCGAATTCTTCTTGTGTTTTTTACTTTTTATTATATCTATATGAAATTCCTTAATCCCACACTGCTAAAATAGTTTAACTTTTGATAACATATTTTTAATTTCTGTTATAACCTAAGTATTTTCCAGATATTTGCGATTTATTTTAAAATATTTCATATTTACATTCCTTATTCTCCAGTTCTGTAAAGATTACACTTTTTTAAAAGCATAATTTAAGTTCCAAATTATGTAATACGTAATATTCAATTTACGACTTTAAGAAATAGTTATTAATTCAATAGTTACATTTCTTAATCTTCACCGAAATCATATAGAAAATTATTTTCGGATTTTTCCCGATGATTTTTTCTAGTTGTAGCTTACCTACAGTGAACATTTGAAAGTAATTGCTTTTACCCAGCTATCTGAACACTTACATTTGCTAGTCTCCACTCTAAAAAATAGCGAAAGATAGCTGTCATTATTTTTTTTACTTACAGCATGACGTCAACATTTATACTAAATCTGTGTAATCAATAATTTTTGTAGTAGTCATTAATTTAATAGTTAATTTGTTAATCTTCATCAAAATTATTATCAGAAATATTTTTAAAATCTCCTAATAATCTCTTTTTAGTTGTAGTTTATAGTAGGTATTTAAGAAAGCATTTTTTGACCAGTAGTTTCTGTTACTTCAACACTTACATTTACTAATCTTCACTCTAAAGAGGAGCGAAAAATATCTGTCATAATTTTTCTTACTTATAGCATGACGTCAATATTTATACTAAATCTTTGTAACCAATAATTTTCATAGTAGTCATTAATTTAATAGTTACATTTGTTAATCTTCATCAAAATTATGTTCAGAAATATTTTTAAAATCTCCTAATAATCTCTTTTTAGTTGTAGTTTATAGTAGGTATTTAAAAAAGCATTTTTTGACCAGTAGTTTCTGTTACTTCAACACTTACATTTGCTAATCTTCACTCTAAAGATCAGCGAAAAATATCTGCCATAATTTTTCTTACTTATAGCATGACGTCAATATTTATACTAAATCTTTGTAACCAATAATTTTCATAGTAGTCATTAATTTAATAGTTACATTTGTTAATCTTCATCAAAATTATGTTCAGAAATATTTTTAGAATCTCCTAATAATCTCTTTCTAGTTGTTGTTTATTGAAAGTATTTAAAAAAACAATTTACCAGTAGTTTCTGTTACTTCAACACTTACATTTGCTAATCTTCACTCTTAAGAGTAGCGAAAAATATCTGTCATAATTTTCTTTACTTATAGCATGACGTCAGCATTTACACTAAATCTTTGTAATCAATAATTTTTGTAGTAGTCATTAATTTAATAGTTACATTTGTTAATCTTCATCAAAATCTTGTCCAGAGATATTTTTAGAATCTCCTAATAATCTCTTTCTGGTTGTAGTTTATATTAAATATTTGAAAACATTTTTTTTTGACCAGTAATTTCTGTTACTTCAACACTTACATTTGCTAATCTTCACTTTAAAGAGTACGAAAAATATTTGTCACATTTTTTTTTACTTATAGCATGACGTCAACATTTATACTAAATCTTTGTAATCAATAATTTTTGTAGTACTCATTAATTTAATAGTTACATTTGTTAATCTTCATCAAAATCATGTCCAGAAATATTTTTAGAATCTCCTAATAATCTCTTCCTAGTTGTAGTTTATAGTAAGTATTTAAAAAAAAATTTTTTGACCAGTAGTTTCTGTTACTTCAACATTTACATTTGCTAATCTTCACTCTAAAGAGGAGCGAAAAATATCTGTCATAATTTTTCTTACTTATAGCATGACGTCAATATTTATACTAAATCTTTGTAACCAATAATTTTCATAGTAGTCATTAATTTAATAGTTACATTTGTTAATCTTCATCAAAATTATGTTCAGAAATATTTTTAAAATCTCCTAATAATCTCTTTTTAGTTGTAGTTTATAGTAGGTATTTAAGAAAGCATTTTTTGACCAGTAGTTTCTGTTACTTCAACACTTACATTTACTAATCTTCACTCTAAAGAGGAGCGAAAAATATCTGTCATAATTTTTCTTACTTATAGCATGACGTCAATATTTATACTAAATCTTTGTAACCAATAATTTTCATAGTAGTCATTAATTTAATAGTTACATTTGTTAATCTTCATCAAAATTATGTTCAGAAATATTTTTAAAATCTCCTAATAATCTCTTTTTAGTTGTAGTTTATAGTAGGTATTTAAGAAAGCATTTTTTGACCAGTAGTTTCTGTTACTTCAACACTTACATTTACTAATCTTCACTCTAAAGAGGAGCGAAAAATATCTGTCATAATTTTTCTTACTTATAGCATGACGTCAATATTTATACTAAATCTTTGTAACCAATAATTTTCATAGTAGTCATTAATTTAATAGTTACATTTGTTAATCTTCATCAAAATTATGTTCAGAAATATTTTTAAAATCTCCTAATAATCTCTTTTTAGTTGTAGTTTATAGTAGGTATTTAAGAAAGCATTTTTTGACCAGTAGTTTCTGTTACTTCAACACTTACATTTACTAATCTTCACTCTAAAGAGGAGCGAAAAATATCTGTCATAATTTTTCTTACTTATAGCATGACGTCAATATTTATACTAAATCTTTGTAACCAATAATTTTCATAGTAGTCATTAATTTAATAGTTACATTTGTTAATCTTCATCAAAATTATGTTCAGAAATATTTTTAAAATCTCCTAATAATCTCTTTTTAGTTGTAGTTTATAGTAAGTATTCAAAAAAGAATTTTTTGACCAGTAGTTTCTGTTACTTCAACACTTACATTTACTAATCTTCACTCTAAAGAGGAGCGAAAAATATCTGTCATAATTTTTCTTACTTATAGCATGACGTCAATATTTATACTAAATCTTTGTAACCAATAATTTTCATAGTAGTCATTAATTTAATAGTTACATTTGTTAATCTTCATCAAAATTATGTTCAGAAATATTTTTAAAATCTCCTAATAATCTCTTTTTAGTTGTAGTTTATAGTAAGTATTTAAAAAAGAATTTTTTGACCAGTAGTTTCTGTTACTTCAACACTTACATTTGCTAATCTTCACTCTAAAGAGGAGCGAAAAATATCTGTCATACTTTTTCTTACTTATAGCATGACGTCAATATTTATACTAAATCTTTGTAACCAATAATTTTCATAGTAGTCATTAATTTAATAGTTACATTTGTTAATCTTCATCAAAATCATGTCCAGAAATATTTTTAGAATCTTCTAATAATCTCTTTCTAGTTGTAGTTTATAGTAAGTATTTAAAAAAAATTTACCAGTAATTTCTGTTACTTCAACACTTACATTTGCTAATCTTTACTTTAAAGAGTAGCGAAAAATATCTGTCATAATTTTTTTTACTTATGGCATGACGTCAAGATTTATACTAAATCTTTGTAATCAATAATTTTTGTAGTAGTCATTAATTTAATAGTTACATTTGTTAATCTTCATCAAAATTATGTACAGGAATATTTTTAGAATCTCCTAATAATTTATTTCTAGCAAATATTTGAAAAAAAACTTAACCACAAGAGTCTATTACTCGACCGCTTACATTTGATAATCTCCGCCAACAAAATGTTACCAAATATATTTTTAGTTTTTTTTTGTTTTACCACTGGTAGCATGATGTAAATATCAAATTCGAATCATTTGTTTTTTAGCAATAATTTGTTATAAACAAATGTTACATCTTAATCTCCACATTGTCGAAATTTCTTTACTTTTAGCATTGTTTATAGATATTAATATCTATAAGCAATGCTTTTAGTTACACATTTATATTCACATCCAAAAACTTGATTATTCTCCAGATATTTGCCGTTTATTTCTTAATCTTCACTATTTACATTGTGGATTCTCCACTTCTGTCCATCTAATAAATTCTCTGTGATTGTGGCTTATAATAAATAGTCGATGCAAATTGTTTTGAACCATTACTTTTAAATAACTTTTACTAATCTTCACAGTATTTTGAAGTACAAAAATTTCTCTAATTATTTGCCTAATCTTCATCCCACCGAAATAAATTTATTTACAGTCACATACATTGATGTTAACTAAAAATCGAATTTTTTAACCACATCGTACTTAATCTTTATAGTTTAAATTCGTTAATCTCTTCTACTGTGAAGATTAAATTTTCCGCAAAATTTGTGGCCCAACCTGCGTAACATTTAATCTTGATTTATGCCCAGCTTTTTTGTTTATAAATAAAACAATCGCTAGTTTACTTCAATATTTACATTTGGTAATCTTTACAACTAAAAGATTACTTTATCTTTATTTGTGCCACAATTTGTCTCTACGAATTCGTATTGCGCTCTTTCTAGTTGTTGCTTCTTCAAAATATCCGCTAAAAATAATTCTTATGACCATTAATTTTTATTGGATAAATATTTACATTCGCCAATCTTCACACCGAAAACTCTTAAATGTGAAAGTTGTGGAAATATAACAAAACAATTAAGAGAAAATTTAGTTTTTTCTTCCCATACAGGTGGGTTTTTAGAGAAAGACAACTGGACGATACCCGAAACGTCTACTAGTAAATAGAGAAAAAAGTCAGTAGCGTAACTAAAAATAGCGATTAAAATCACTTATTGAGAATGAGGTAAGTAAACTAATTAAGAAGCAGTGAAGCACGCGGTCTGGGACTAAACCTTATCCAACATGTGCTTGCCAAAAATAACGCGATTCACGTGCGATTTCTATTAAAACTTCCCGACAGTAGTTCCCAAAATTTTATCCAATGAATTTTCGAACAGGACGCTACTGTATTATTCAAAACTCGTTCTAACAGTTACTCGAATTAACCGAATTGGAGTAGAAAAGTGGGTTACTTTCAAATTGTGATTAAAACAAATTTTGTAAAAATATTCAAAAATTATTAACACAAAAAAATCGTCCAGATAACAATCAGACTGTGTTATCAAAAGATCATTTACTTGAGTGTTACAAATCGCATTTCAGCAGTTGGACAGGTGGACATTGTTTCGTCAATAAAAAAATTTTTACGTTATCACGATGGGTGAGTTATTTTTGATCATCATCTCGTTTCAGATAACTATCGATATTGTTCAGCAATAAATTTCGTCCGACTAGACACTATACAGGGTGTCGCTGGCGAAATTAATTACGAGTCAACTTGACCCCAGTTGTGTCGCAGATAACCAGGTTACGTCAAAATTTTACTGATGGTTGTGATTCCGCGTTATCGACGCGTTAATTACCATAACTTGACCCAAGTTGAGCGATTTTAAGAAATTTTTCTTTTAGTGTTAGAATTTTTTTTCGATTAGTCACATCCTGTATGGTGATTACGTCATTCGTTTTATGATCCTGATAATAGTCGAACTTAATCGAATTTCAAAGGTTTGTCTGGCGATAATAAAACGTAATAGTCGAAAACGATTATTCGGTGAGTTGAGTGGCGGGAAAGATGAGGCCGGTTTTTTGGGTGGTCGTTGTCTCAGCTATCGTTAATGTAGCCATAGCAGGTAAGACGTTACTTGTCTAAAAAAAACAATTTTTTCTGCGTCAAAAAATTGGAAATTTTTAGTTTTTATTTTTGAGTTTCGATAATAATTTTTGAAAAAAAGATTTAACAGTCTTTTTCGCGGATGCTTCTTTATTTGTTTTACTAACTTAACATACACTTAATTTTTTCAGCTTATGTCAGAGAAATTTTAGCAATTTTTGTTGTTTTTTTAAATTTATTTTTGCATATTTTTTTTATTTTCTTTTAACTTAGGAAACACTTTTTATGAGAGAATTCTTTCACAAATTTAATTTTTTGTATTTTTTATATTTATTTGCATTCTTTGTTTTTTTTTATTTGTTTTTGCATATTTTTTTATTTTCTTTTAACTTAAGAAACACTTTTTTATGAGAGAATTTTTTCACAAATTTAATTTTTTGTGCAAAAATATGCAAAAATAAATAAAAAAACAAAAAATTCAAATAAATATAAAAAATATTTATTTGCATTCTTTGTTTTTTTCTATTTAGTTTTGTATATTTTTTTAATTTTCTTTTAACTTACGAAACACTTTTTTATGAGAGAATTCTTTCACAAATTTAATTTTTTGTATTTTTTATATTTATTTGCATTCTTTGTTTTTTTTTAAATTTATTTTTGCATATGTTTTTAATTTTCTTTTAACTTAACAAACACATTTTTATGACAGAATTCTTTCACAAATTTAAGTTTTTGTATTTTTTATATATATTTGCATTTTTTGTTTTTTTTTTAAATTTATTTTTGCATATGTTTTTAATTTTCTTTTAACTTAAGAAACACTTTTTTATGAGAGAATTCTTTCACAAATTTAATTTTTTGTATTTTCTATATTTATTTGCATTTTTTGTTTATTTTTAATTTATTTTTGTATATTTTTTAAATTTTCTTTTAACTTAAGAAACACTTTCTTATGAGAGAATTCTTTCACAAATTTAATTTCTTGTATTTTTTATACTTATTTGCATTTTTTGTTTTTTTTTTTATTTATTTTTGTATATTTTTTAAATTTTCTTTTAACTTAAGAAACACTTTCTTATGAGAGAATTCTTTCACAAATTTATTTTTTTGTATTTTTATATTTATTTGCATTTTTTATTTTTTTTTATTTTTTTTTGCACATTTTTTAAATTTTCATTTAACTTAAGAAACATTTTTTTATGAGAGAATTCTTTCACAAATTCAATTTTTTGTATTTTTTATACTTATTTGCATTTTTTGTTTTTTTTTATTTATTTTTGTATATTTTTTAAATTTTCTTTTAACTTAAGAAACACTTTCTTATGAGAGAATTCTTTCACAAATTTAATTTTTTGTATTTTTATATTTATTTGCATTTTTTATTTTTTTTTATTTTTTTTTGCACATTTTTTAAATTTTCATTTAACTTAAGAAACATTTTTTTATGAGAGAATTCTTTCACAAATTTAATTTCTTGTATTTTTTATACTTATTTGCATTTTTTGTTTTTTTTTATTTATTTTTGTATATTTTTTAAATTTTCTTTTAACTTAAGAAACACTTTCTTATGAGAGAATTCTTTCACAAATTTAATTTTTTGTATTTTTATATTTATTTGCATTTTTTATTTTTTTTTTTTTTTTTTTGCACATTTTTTAAATTTTCATTTAACTTAAGAAACATTTTTTTATGAGAGAATTCTTTCACAAATTTAATTTCTTGTATTTTTTATACTTATTTGCATTTTTTGTTTTTTTTTATTTATTTTTGTATATTTTTTAAATTTTCTTTTAACTTAAGAAACACTTTCTTATGAGAGAATTCTTTCACAAATTTAATTTCTTGTATTTTTTATACTTATTTGCATTTTTTGTTTTTTTTTATTTATTTTTGTATATTTTTTAAATTTTCTTTTAACTTAAGAAACACTTTCTTATGAGAGAATTCTTTCACAAATTTAATTTTTTGTATTTTTATATTTATTTGCATTTTTTATTTTTTTTTATTTTTTTTTGCACATTTTTTAAATTTTCATTTAACTTAAGAAACATTTTTTTATGAGAGAATTCTTTCACAAATTTAATTTTTTGTATTTTTTATACTTATTTGCATTTTTTGTTTTTTTTTATTTATTTTTGTATATTTTTTAAATTTTCTTTTAACTTAAGAAACACTTTCTTATGAGAGAATTCTTTCACAAATTTAATTTCTTGTATTTTTTATACTTATTTGCATTTTTTGTTTTTTTTTATTTATTTTTGTATATTTTTTAAATTTTCTTTTAACTTAAGAAACACTTTCTTATGAGAGAATTCTTTCACAAATTTAATTTTTTGTATTTTTATATTTATTTGCATTTTTTATTTTTTTTAATTTTTTTTTGCACATTTTTTAAATTTTCATTTAACTTAAGAAACATTTTTTTATGAGAGAATTCTTTCACAAATTTAATTTCTTGTATTTTTTATACTTATTTGCATTTTTTGTTTTTTTTTATTTATTTTTGTATATTTTTTAAATTTTCTTTTAACTTAAGAAACACTTTCTTATGAGAGAATTCTTTCACAAATTTAATTTCTTGTATTTTTTATACTTATTTGCATTTTTTGTTTTTTTTTATTTATTTTTGTATATTTTTTAAATTTTCTTTTAACTTAAGAAACACTTTCTTATGAGAGAATTCTTTCACAAATTTAATTTTTTGTATTTTTATATTTATTTGCATTTTTTATTTTTTTTTATTTTTTTTTGCACATTTTTTAAATTTTCATTTAACTTAAGAAACATTTTTTTATGAGAGAATTCTTTCACAAATTTAATTTCTTGTATTTTTTATACTTATTTGCATTTTTTGTTTTTTTTTATTTATTTTTGTATATTTTTTAAATTTTCTTTTAACTTAAGAAACACTTTCTTATGAGAGAATTCTTTCACAAATTTAATTTTTTGTATTTTTATATTTATTTGCATTTTTTATTTTTTTTTATTTTTTTTTGCACATTTTTTAAATTTTCATTTAACTTAAGAAACATTTTTTTATGAGAGAATTCTTTCACAAATTCAATTTTTTGTATTTTTTATACTTATTTGCATTTTTTGTTTTTTTTTATTTATTTTTGTATATTTTTTAAATTTTCTTTTAACTTAAGAAACACTTTCTTATGAGAGAATTCTTTCACAAATTTAATTTTTTGTATTTTTATATTTATTTGCATTTTTTATTTTTTTTTATTTTTTTTTGCACATTTTTTAAATTTTCATTTAACTTAAGAAACATTTTTTTATGAGAGAATTCTTTCACAAATTTAATTTCTTGTATTTTTTATACTTATTTGCATTTTTTGTTTTTTTTTATTTATTTTTGTATATTTTTTAAATTTTCTTTTAACTTAAGAAACACTTTCTTATGAGAGAATTCTTTCACAAATTTAATTTCTTGTATTTTTTATACTTATTTGCATTTTTTGTTTTTTTTTATTTATTTTTGTATATTTTTTAAATTTTCTTTTAACTTAAGAAACACTTTCTTATGAGAGAATTCTTTCACAAATTTAATTTCTTGTATTTTTTATACTTATTTGCATTTTTTGTTTTTTTTTATTTATTTTTGTATATTTTTTAAATTTTCTTTTAACTTAAGAAACACTTTCTTATGAGAGAATTCTTTCACAAATTTAATTTTTTGTATTTTTATATTTATTTGCATTTTTTATTTTTTTTTATTTTTTTTTGCACATTTTTTAAATTTTCATTTAACTTAAGAAACATTTTTTTATGAGAGAATTCTTTCACAAATTCAATTTTTTGTATTTTTTATATTTATCCGCATTTTTTGTTTTTTTTTCTTCTTTTATTTCTTTTAACCTAATGAACACTTAATTTTTGCAGCTTACACCAGAGAATTTTTGGACAACATTCCGCCAGTTGACTTCAGTCTGGCAGACGCCGAAGAATCCGACGTTGTCTACTACCTCTTCACTGACCCCTCTCAACAAGAAGGCTTGAAACTGACAGAAAAAAACATCGAGAGTCTACTAAACAAAAAGCTACCAACGAAATTGTTTTTTCACGGCTTCACCACCGACACCACTTCCCCTTGGTATCCCCTCTTAAAACGCGAATACTTCCTGAAAGGTTCCCACAACATAATCTACGTGGATTGGTCGAAAGCCGGCAACTTAACTTTCGCAGTTTCTTCTGCCAACGTAAAACCAGTAGGGACATTTATCGCTAATTTTCTAATAAATTCGGGAATTCCCTCAGAACAAATCCATCTAATCGGTAAGTTTTTACTGAAATTAAATAATTTTTTAAATTAATTGTTTCAGGTCATTCTCTCGGCAGTCATTTAACCGGTTTTGTAGGTAAAACAGTTATTAGAAAAACCGGCAAGAAATTGGCAAGAATCACCGCTTTAGACCCGGCCGGACCTGCATTCAACAACGTTTCTAACCATTCCAGACTGTGTAACGATGACGCCGATTTCGTCGACGTCATCCATACAGATATTGGTTACTATGGTTACGTCAAACCGATCGGCCATGTTGATTTTTATCCAAATGGCGGTACCAAACAACCGGGCTGCCAACCTCACGAAATCGATGGTAGTTCAAAAAATTCCGTTATCATTTTAATAGCAATTGTTTTTCAGACAACTGCTACCATGCCAGATCTACGCTGTTTTTCGTCGAAAGCGTCAATTGCAGAGATGCTGTCGCCGAAAGGGCGGAAATTACTGAAACTGAAGAAATTTTGGTCAATGTTCGGGATAATTATGTCGTTTTTGGTGACGCCACCCCCATTACGGCGAGAGGAACTTATTATTTAAAAACTAACCCCCAATCTCCATATCTGAAGATCTAGTTGTAACTAAATATTTATTTAAAAAAGAATTGCCGCTTCCTGTTACTCGTGATTTTTACTAGTAAGCGATCAAGTAATGTGCCGCTTTATAGATACAACTATTATTAGTTTTTTCTAATAATTGGAAGATTCATTTGTTTTTTTGCGGTTCATCAGGTAGCGGCAAAATTAAGTTTTCGGTTACTCAACTTCAAACAATATTCCGTTGTGTTTATTTCGAATTTCACCCGAATTCATTGGCGTAATGTATTGTTGGTTGCCTGAATTCGGGGTGATTTAATAAATTTTTCTAACGAATTTAATTAAAATGGTGGACCAAACTGGGCCCCAAAACATTATCAACATATTCGTAAAGTTCCAAACATTTGCTTTTAGTGTTGACATCGTTGCTGCTTCCCCAAATGATCAAACCGTCGATTTCGGCCATGGACAAGTACAAAAACGAATTGAACAGATCTTCCTGCAAGAACCACGTGTCAAAAAAACAATTGCAATATTTTTTTTAACAACAAAACCTTAGATACGAAATTTTTCGTTGCGTCTTGATATTTATACCAAAAGTAAGGTACGATTTTTGGGACGTGCGATTTTTTTTTAACGTAACTGACTATTCGATGCGATTCGTTGATTCTTCCCTCGATCATTTGCACTTTTTCTTTGGAACTGAGTCTCAAATTGCTTAGGTAGAGGGAAGGGTGCAAGTTGTCGGTTAAGTTGAACAACCAGTCGATTCTGAAAAAATTAATTTCAATTAAAACGGCACGTAACGAAGAGACATTGAACTAAAATCGTGACGTCACCTCAAGGAATTTTTAAAGCGGCACCTAACGGTGAAAATTGAACTAATTAAACGACGTCACGTAAAGAAATTGATTAATAACAAAATTAAGAAAATTTCTTCGGGGTTCTGACACAATTAGAATATTTAATGGACGGACCTGTCGTTTTCCTTCAAAACTTCGTTGGGGCAGTTCATTCTCATGTTGTTGGGGGACATGTTGAAACAGTAGGGGTAGGCGTAATAGCCCCATTTTGCGTTTTTTCTGGTTTGTTTGGCAACGGCGATTGTTTCTTCCATGAATTGTCTGGCGTAAAATTCGAATTTTCTTGTCGCTTCTTTTTCTATTAGGAAATTTGGCCAGAAGGGATGAGTTTGTCGTTCGAGTTCGAAAGCTAGTTCTCTATATGGGGCTAAAGTGCCGAAATTTTGACGGAAAATCGGACGCCAACTCTCGAAATCGATCACGGCGATACCTGCAAAAATCTTTGAGGAATTGTCTTCTTTCTTTCAATGATGGCGTCACTGGAGAGGAGTGTTGTGGCGGACGCAGACGTTTTTAAGTGTGACGTCGAATTTTGTAGGGCAAGAAATTATGAGGAATTAAGAAGCGACAATAACAATTAATGGAGAAAATTGAAAAATTATAGCAAAATTAACGTTTAAGGAAAATTTAATAGAAAAATAACTGAAACCTGAAGAAGTGTTGTACCTGAAAAATTTTCGTCCGGTACCAGTTCCTCCACTAATTCTTTGAATATTTTGAGATGCAACTTGAGATTTCCTGCCTGAGGAACTCCCCCGTTCCTCAATACCGTTTTTCCGCCGTCCTTCAGGATAGCAGGAAAATTTCCGGGATCGTATAAAATTACGATTTCCTCTCCCCTGAACCTATCGTTTTCATTTTGGATTAAATTATATTTTCCCGCCAATTTTGTAAAATTGACCTTGTGGGAATCGCACTGAAAAGTCGGAACGTTCCAATAATATTTCACCCCCATTTTCGGATTTTCTCGAATTTCATTGCTGACTCAATTCTAAATTAATAAAATTGACCAAAAATTAAGCTGTTCACTTACCTATTAAAATTGCTTAAAGCAGTGGCAGTGGCGACAATTGTTATTAAAATCCAAACCATTGTTGGCGCTATTGTTATTAGTTTTCTTACGTTTTTCAACGAACAGTTGGGTGGAAACAACAATTTTAAAATCGAGTACGGCTCGTTTCCAAAACAATATCGCACAGTTCCTGCGGAAACATCTAATTTAAATATGGGAAACAATTAGTATGCGCATATTCCACACTTCATTCCGTATACAATGAAGCGTGAAACTAATTCGGTCGATAAAGAAAATAATTATCGCCGTAATCACCACCAGTAGCAACACCTACGACGCGAAGAACGCCACGAAAATTAAATTCTACGCCACTGGTTTTTACTCAAAAACAATTATTTTGCTTACAAGCGCTTTTTTGATTTATAATACAGTTAGGAATTGCTAAATTTGCCCTAGTTATTTGACGCTTGCACTAACTACCTATGTAATTATACTGAGTGGCGGATGATTATAGCGCTATCACCGTGTAAACGAAGCCATAAAGTTATTGCTGCGTTTGACCTATTATCTCCTATTATTATCTTAATTCCAAACAAATTATTTGTTGTTTTTATTATTTATTCTAAATGGTGGAGGCGCCTAAAAATGTCTGCTAACTATTTTTCTGGTAGCTCCAAGAACTAATTGATATTTTAAACAATTGATTTAAATATATAATTAAATTTTTTAATAATTGTCAAAATTTTGAAAAAAACGGAAGCACGCCACTGCTTTTTAAATAATTTTGCCGCCTCGCCCCAATTTCGTGAACACCTCAATATTAACAAACAATTATTGTTAACTGCATCATTTTTACGCCCCCGTTAACCTGAAATAGTTGTAATTGTTGCAATTGCCCCACAATTGTTGATGCAAAATTGCGAAATTGCGTAACCTCAACCACCGCTAATTTGACGTTTTGCGGCACTTACGCCACCGAGGTCACAAGTGTCATCTGTCAAAATGGCGATGTTAAACACGATTTTGCGTAAATCTCTCGGATTTTCGTCTTCGAAATTGTTGTTGAACAACGGCGCCGCTTTAATACACACCAGGTACAACCCCAAAGTTACAGTTAAATTGCCGCAAACTTTTTAAACAATTATGTAACAAAAATAGGTTATGTTGTTAATTGGGGACTTTTTTGTAGCGTTAATAATCAAGCGAAATGGTATCCGGACGCGGAATACATGAAACAATTCGACGGTCCCGTTATGTACCCGGATGAAGTTACCAGTAAATGGGCGATGCAACCCTGGAACGCTCAAAGAGCTCCTGTCGAAAGATCAGTTAAGAATTTAACGTTGAATTTCGGCCCTCAACATCCGGCCGCTCACGGCGTATTGCGGCTAGTTTTAGAGCTTGATGGAGAGGTATTTTTGGTTTGAAAAAAATTGGAAATAATTCGATTTTTTTAGGTGGTGAGACGAGCTGATCCGCATATCGGTTTATTGCATCGCGGTACTGAAAAATTGATTGAATACAAAACTTATACGCAAGCTCTTCCTTATTTCGATCGACTCGATTACGTTTCAATGATGTGTAATGAACAATGTTACTCGTTAGCTGTCGAAAAACTTCTTAATATTGACGTTCCATTAAGGGCGAAATACATTAGAGTGTTATTTGCTGAAATTACTCGAATTCTTAACCATATTATGGCGATCGGAACTCATGCTCTCGATATTGGAGCGTTGACACCGTTCTTTTGGTTATTCGAAGAACGTGAAAAATTAATGGAATTTTATGAAAGAGTTTCAGGGGCGAGAATGCACGCTGCTTATATTAGACCCGGTGGCGTTTCTCTTGTAACATTGACGCGTCAAGTAAATTTTTTATTTAACAATAAATTTTAGGATATGCCGATAGGTTTGATGGACGATATTTACGATTTTGCTACCAAATTTGGAGAAAGATTGGATGAAGTCGAAGATGTTTTAACAACTAACCGAATTTGGGTGCAAAGAACTGTCGATATAGGAATTGTTTCGGCCGAAGATGCTCTAAATTACGGATTCAGGTTGCGCAATTTTTTTTTTGTGATTAAATATTTAATTAAAATTGTAGCGGTGTAATGTTGCGAGGTTCCGGCATTAAATGGGATTTACGCAAAGTTCAACCATACGACGCTTACAATTGCGTAGATTTCGACGTACCGATTGGCACTAAAGGTGATTGTTATGACCGTTATTTGTGTCGTGTTGAAGAAATGAGACAGTCTCTTCGTATTATCGAACAATGTCTCAACAAGATGCCGCCAGGTGAAATTAAAACTGATGACGCGAAACTAACGCCACCTAGTAGAGCTGAAATGAAAGTAATTCGAATTAATTTCGCTATTTTCTTAAATATTAATTTAAAATTGTTTTAGACTTCGATGGAGGCTTTGATTCATCATTTTAAATTGTTTACACAAGGTTATCAAGTACCTCCTGGCGCTACTTATACTGCGATTGAGGCACCGAAAGGGGAGTTTGGGGTTTACTTAGTTTCAGATGGTAGTTCAAAACCGTACAGGTGTAAGATTAAAGCACCCGGTTTTGCGCATTTGGCAGCCTTGGAGAAAATTGGAAAGAACCATATGTTAGCTGATATCGTTGCTATTATTGGTACTCTCGATGTTGTGTTTGGCGAAATTGATCGATAAGTTGTAGCTTAGGTTGATTGTAAATAATTATGGTAATTCTGATAAGAACAATTTTAAATTAAAGTGAAAAAGATGCCTTGATTGCTTTTATCACTTGTAGTAATAGACTAGTAATTTTTGTTGAACCACTCCAATTAAAAGTCCCTGATTCCTTCATTTGTTCCACAGGGTAATCTCCTAGTCGCAACCTTCCTGATGATAGTTTTAGCTTCCAGAGCTGCTGAAGCAGTTAGAAATATTCTTCTCCCATTTCCGCCCTACCCTAGGTAAGCTACAAATAATTTAAAAAAAAATATTTTAATATATTAAGCGGTAATGTTTTAATTCCGGACAAGTTAAAAAGTTGAATGTACCCCACAATGCATTCAAACCACTCTCAAAGTTGAGTTTCATTTTTTGCCACTGTTAGAAAACTATTTCTTCCATTCAAACCACTGGTGAGCAATGCATTTAAAGAAAATTTTGTATAAGAAGCAATTTTAATGTTAGCAGCATTCAAATCACAACTAAACTCGGAAAAATCATAATAGAGACCATATGACTGTTAGATATTTATTTGTTATTAATTCGTTTAGGTTATGAGACTATCGAGTTGTAAAAGTACGATCAGTTGCTAATTTATTGTTAAGAACTGACGCAAAAGGTTTTGAAAACCACTTTTGGATGCTTTATCCATATTTTGAAATTGCATTCAAACCATTCTGACAGTTAATTGCACATTCAACCCACTGTCAATATCTGCAGCTCTTCGTTTGGGCGATATTTTTAGATTCTAGATAAACGTTTATTTTGCCTGAACAAATTTTTACATTTTGAAATTTATTTGTGTATTAAGGTGCATTCAAGCCACCGTCAATTCTGTGTTATAACTTTGAAACTTTTTCTAATTACTGGACACAATTAAAACTAAAAGACCCTTTAATGGCGCTACTCAATTTAATATTAATTGAGGCGTGAAAGAGCAATTTCCTAAAATAACACTTGCATTCAAGCCACTCTTAAATCCGAGTTCGATTTTTTCGCCACTATTTGAGCGATTCTTATTACATTGAAACCATTTATGGTCAATGTTTTTAACCAAAATTTTATTCAATTTTGATAGATTGAGTTTAAGATACAATTTCAATGTTAATAACTACATTCAAACCACAGACCTAAATTCTAGAAAATCATTTTAATTGAATCTATTTTAGTGCAAAATAGAGAGAATAAGTATCGCAATCATTTGTTAATAATTTTTGCTTATAAAACGTAATTTTTTGTCGGTTTTAGTAAAAACAGTTGCATTCAAACCACTATCGAGTTGTAAAAGTACGGCCATTTTATAATTTATTGTTAAGAACTGACACAAAATATTTTTAAAATAACTTTTGGATACCTTGACAAATATTTTAAAATTGCATTCAAACCATTCTGATAGTTAATAGCACATTTAACCCACTGCCAATATCTGTAGTTGTTTGTTTGGACGATATTTTTATATTTTAAAGAAACGCTTTTTTGCCAGAACGAATATTGAAATTTCTAAAGTACTTTTTTATTAATGTGCATTCAACCCACTAAAATTATTTTTAAGCTATCGCGATTTTCATGTTATAACTTTGAAAATTTTCTTAATTACTGGACACAATTAAAATTATGAAAGGTCCCTTCAATCCCGCTACTTAATTTCGTATTATTTGGGGCGTGAATGCGCAATTTCCTAAATTAACTTTGCATTCAAACCACTCCCAAATTTAATTTCAATTTAATCGCCACTATTCGAACGATTCTTATTACATTCAAACCATTTGTGGTGAATGTTTTTAACTAAATTTTTATTAAATTTGGTAGATTAAGTTTAAAAAACAATTTTAATGTTAATAATTACATTCAAGCCACAGACCTAAATTCAAGAAACTAATTTTAATGGAAACTATTTAAATGTAAAATAGGGAAAATAACTATCACAATCATTTGTTAATAATTTTAAATTGTTTGACTTATGAAACGCAATTTTTTTGTCGGTTTTAGTAAAAACAGCTGCATTCAAACCACTATCGAGTTGTAAAAGTCTGGTCACCTACTAATTTATTGTTTAGATCTGACGCAAAATGTTTTTAAAATAACTTTTGCATATTTTAACCATATTTTGAAATTGCATTCAAACCATTCTGACAGTAAATTGCACATTCAATCCACTGTCAATAACTGTACTTGTTTGTTTAGACGATATTTTTAGATTCTGGTTAAACGTTTCTTTTGCCAGAACGAATATTTAAATTTCAAAAATATTTTTTTTATTACAGTGTATTCAAGCCACTAAAATTACTTTTAAGCCACAGCGATTTCTGTCTTATATCTTTGAAATTCTTCTTAGTTACTGTACTCAATTAAAACTATAAAGTCCCTTTAATGGCGCTACTCAATTTTGTAATAATTGGGGCGTGAATGCGTTATTTTCTAAATTTAGTTTGCATTCAAGCCATTCTTATCTCATATTTCGATTCTATCGCCACTATTTAAAGGATTCTTATTACATTCAAACCATTTGTGGTGAATGTTTTAACCAAATTTTTATTAAATTTGGTAGATTGAGTTGAAAAAACAATTTTAATGTCAATAACTGCATTCAAGCCCCAAACCTAAATTTAAGAAAATAATTTTACTTGAAACGATTTGACTGTAAAATAGAGAAAATATCTATTGCAATCATTTGTTAATAATTTTAAATTGTTTTGCTTATTAAACGTAATTTTTTCGTCGGTTTTAGTAAAAACAGTTGCATTCAAACCACTATCAAGTTGGAAAAGTACGGTCACCTTTTAATTTATTGTTAAGATCTGACGCAAAATGTTTTAAAAATAACTTTTGCATATTTTAACCATATCTTGAAATTGCATTCAAACCATTCTGACAGTAAATTGCACATTCAATCCACTTTCAATAACTGTAGTTGTTTATTTAGACGTAATTTTTAGATTCTGGATAAACGTTTCTTTTGCTAGAAGGAATATTTCAATTTCTAAACAATTTTTTTTATTAAGGTGCATTCAAGCCACTAAAATTACTTTTAAGCACCGCCAATTTCGCGTTATAAATTTGAAATTTTTTTTAGTTACTGGACGTAATTAAAACTATAAAAAGTCTCTAATGGCGCTACTCAATTTTGTGTATTAATTGAAGCGTGAATGCGCAATTTCTTAAATTAACTTTGTATTCAAACCACTCTCAAATTTAATTTCAATTTAATCGCCACTATTCAAACGATTCTTATTACATTCAAACCATTTGTGGTCACTGTTTTTAACCGAATTTTTATTAAATTTGGTAGATTGAGTTTAAAAAACAATTTTAATGTCAATAACTGCATTCAAGCCCCAGACCTAAATTACTTGAGTGTAAAATAGAGAAAATAAGTATCACAATAGTTTGTTAATAATTTTAAATTGTTTTGCTTGTAAAACGTAACTTTTTTCGACGGTTTTAGTGAAGAAAGCTTCATTCAAGCCATTATCAAGTTGTAAAAGTACTGTTAGGTTGGAAAGTGCATTCAAGCCACCTTTGTTTTTTTAGCTACTAGACGCAATGAAGATCATAAAAAGTCTTTTCAATCGAGGTAGCTAATAAAATTATTAATCCTCACGCTTTGTTACAATTAATTACAATTATCTTACGTGTATTCAGGTCACTACTACTATCTTAAAAATTTCTGTTACTGATTAGACAAAATTGCCATGTTCAGAAAAACTTTCATTAACCTAAACAGGCGTTCAGATTTCCAAGTGTCGCATTAATTAATTGCATTCAAACCCGTTGTTGCATTTAAGCCACTGTTAGCCATTAAGTTATTTTTTAAACAAATGATAGAGACCTAACTGAATCTAAAATGGTCTGAAAAATTATTTATGTACACATAGGATTTACATTTTATACAAATATTTTATACTGAAACGCCGTCATGAAGATTTGGAATTTGTCGAACTAACCGATCCAGATCGCCTTCGTTTCTTTTTCGATTTCTTCTTACTCCTCGATTCATGCTTACTTTTTGAATGTTTCCTAAACAAAATTCGTTTAAGAAAAAATTATTAAATTTTTTATTTACCTTTTATGCGATTTTTTTCTTTTCGACGATTTTCTTTTACGATCATCTTCATCACCGGAATCTTCAATATTAACAATATCTTTATTATTTTTCCTCTCTTTACTTCTCGAACGTTTTCGACTACGGTCCGGAAGCACAGTTTCAGCCGATTTCAATTTAAGAAAAGCCGCCGCCTTTCTTTTACGTTCTAATTGTAGAGCACGATCGCGAGCCACTGACGCCATTTTTTCTCGAGCCGCAGCTGCCAATTTATCTTTAATTTTGTCCTCCGCTACAATAAAAACATTGAGCAACTCAGTTTGATAATCAAGAAATTACCTCGTTTCGCGTCCTTTCTCTCCTCGATATCGTCAGTCAAATCGATCATTTCCAGAATGGGATCGTCGGTGTCGAAAATTCCGTTTCTTTGACTAGACTCGTTCGATGTTTCGTTCAACAATTCGATTTCTTTATTGTTTTCGATCGGCACCACTGGTTGTTCGGTAGTGACGTCATCATCGTCATCACTTTCTTCCACCGGTAAAGCACTTTTGATTTCTTTAGGACCGTCATCTTTGGGTTTCTTAATAGAAAAACAAACGGGAGCTACAAAAACAAAAAAATTATTAAAAAAAATTTTTTTTGCGCCATTTTTTTTTACCGATAATTTTCTTTTCTTTGGGTTTGGGGGGTGAAGCAGGTACGATTTTAACTTCTCTTTTTTCGTTTGTTTCCTGACAACTTTTGCCTTCTTTAATTTTGTTTCGGTAATACTTATGGAACTCGTGACCAGTTTCGAGAAATTCAAATCGAGGATCACCTTTAGCTTTAACAATTTCCTCGAATTGTTCCCCGTTTTTGGCAACGTAACTCGCCATTTTATCGATAACAACTTTCGTTTCGCCAGTGGGAATTTTCAATTCTTCCTTAACGATTTCCTCTTCTTCGTTATCATCATCGTCTTCAGAATCAGAACCGTATTGGGCCAGAGACAGGAGAGGTTTTTCCGGTTTCGGTTTAGCATCTTGCGTTACAATTTTAGTTACTTCCGTTGTCGCCGTCACCACTTTAGGTTCTTTAATGGCGCTGCTGGCGCCAGTCCGTTCCGGCAAATGGTGCTGGAGATTTGCTAATAAAGCCGAATAAGGATTGGCAACGTCTTTGTTGACACTTGAAACGATCTGGGCGTAAGGATTCGTGTTGGAGGACTGTTGTTGCATGTATTGGGCGTAAGCCATTTGTTGGATGTAATTTTGGATGCTCGGGTCCAGTTGTGTGTCGGGTGGCTGGACTGTTTGTCCTAAAAAACGACAACAATCAGGCTTGAATGAGTATTAAACCAAATAATTCTATAATGGTTTGAATGATGAATAATCGATTCTCTATTAGTTACGACTTGTCATCATCTATCGCTAAGGCGGTTTGAATGAGCTTTCAACTATCATGTGATGGTTTGAATGCTGTTTTTTAATCACCTACGTATTTTCTTTAAATATTAGCGAACCTGTCAGGTTTGAATGAAACACCCAACGATGGTTTGAATGAGTGGCACTTCTTTTACTACTAAACGTTGCGATACGTTACCTGTTTGCCCGTTCCCTTGTTGGTACTGGGCCAACTGCTTGTAGTACTCATAGTATTGCGCCGCGTAGTAGTATTGGTAGTACTGTTGTTGTTCGTACGTCATTTGTGCGTAAGCCTCAGAAGTTTTGGGTGGTTCGGCTTGCACCTCCAGTTGATTCCCTTGTATCCTGTTAACCAATTGAGAATACGAACAATTGGCAGAGGGCTTGTATGGTATTGACGGTATTGAACTCGTTTGTACATCCTGTCAGACAATAATTATAGTTATTTTTCAATTAAACAATCGGCAACATCATCAAGTCAAATAAATTCTCCGAAAAAAAATCTTCGTTTTCGACGAATTTCGATCACTAACAAGTTTTTTTTTAAATATATTTTTTGTTGTTATTTTAATCACATAATTTCTGTCAATTTTCGCCCAAGGACCGCTAGAATTTCGCATCAAATAAAAAAAAAATTCCTAGTTTTGCCGACTCTAATTACTACAAACGATCAGTCGCTAAACTTTGGACACAACAATCACCTTAGCACCTGCAATCAGAAAAAAACGTTATTAGTTGTTCACGACAACAAAACAGACGATGTTTCATTATTGTCAAAGCGTTCATTCAGTGTAGCTATTGCAGCGGTTATCGACACCGGTTAAAGTATCGCAAACCTACCGGATGTGAAGCAGAAACCAGACTTGGATGCAAGTAATGATCATTCTCTGAACCATTGTCCGAATTCTCCTCGCGTTTCTCCTCTAAAAAAATTCAACAATAATTTAAATAATTCTTCTAAATTAATTAACTGACCGGTTTGATTCGTCGAGACAATTTGGTACCTTCCGCTTTTGATGGCAGACAAAACGTGGCGGTAAAACTTGTAAAGGTTATGCCCCTGGTTCAAAAAACCAAACTGAGGGTTATCGCTTTGTTTCGCTTTAATCAAAATTTCCATTTGAGGACCTTGTTTGCAAACAAACAAAGCAGTTTTTTCGATTCTCGCACTCTCCTTGACGGTTTTCGGCTAAAATTCAGTGTTAACAACAAATTACTCAAAAATCTTAACGTACTAGAGCAATATCAACAGGTACATCGAGACTAAGAGGTGCCGAATACTCCTCGTCTTCCTCTTCGGCTTCTGGAACTGTCGCAACCATTTCTTGAGCTGGATCAGTAGGTACGTCATAACTGTATTGAAACTCGTTCGTTTTCTGCCTCTTTTCTTCTTCTTCTACACAATTATAAGTTATAATCACAATTTTTTAATTGTTGATTGTTACCTTTATACATTTGTTCTTCTTCTTCGTTAATATGGAGTGAGTAGTACCGTTCTTTGTCGCATAACTGTTCGAGTTTTCTCTCCGATTCATTCAAGCCTAACCACCGCATCGCGTCGAAACCTTCACGACTCGCTTCGTATGGTGAAATGTCGGAAAGCGCCCCCCTGCAGTCGTACCTATGGATTCAGGGGTAAAAAGGGAAGTGGCGACATGAAAACTAACCTATCAATTTTGAGTTTTTCATCGCCCATCCAAGGGATCAAATGTTTTCCTTTATCGACGTACAAAGCTTTGTCGTCATCCCGGAAGAGTTTGCAAGCATATCCGAAAACCAGGAGGTCATCGTGGTTGTCTTTCGGTTTATTTTTACGTAAAATCCCGGACTCGGAAGTTGTACCCCAATGCGCCATGATTGTTTTTATACTGAACTGACAGATGACACTTGTCAGTGATACCAATTTCAAAACAAACTTCCCAAGTGGCAACTCGATTTCTTCTTAATTTATTAATTTTTGCAATTGGATGTTGGATTCTGGTTTAATTGTTGAAATTATCAACTTTTTGTATGTAAAATGTGAATAAAAGCGGATGGCTTAATTAACAACAATTAGAATTCCCCAGAAACGAAACAAAGAATTTCCCAACTAAATCTCATTAGTACCAACCCAACTCGTTGTGAGTGGTGTGAAATCTGTTGAGTTAAATCGCAAAAATTTCGATAAATTCGCCTGAATTAGTGCCGAATTTTGTCAATTTCGAACCAATCTAGGTCGTAATTAAGTAAGTCCTTAGTTTAAGTAAATTTTTTCGCCCCTTTAACTTGCCACATGTTGACCAGAAAATCGATGTAAACCCCTAAATTTCGGGGTTTAGCGGCAACACGACCCAATTTTTATTGTTATCGGGGCGTAAACACCGAGAAAATACCAAAATTGCCTTAATAATTGCAAAAATTTCGAAAATTTATTTGAGGTTATGTCACTAATAATTTGAGGTTATCTCAATTTCTAGGCAAAATGAGTCGTTTTTTCGCCGGTTCGGACTCCGATTCGGACAGTTCAAGCGAGGAAGAACAAGCGCCTCGCACTGCGGCCCCAGTTTACACCGTAGGTATTTGAAATAATTTTCCAACAATTTTCGAAATTGTTTGAATTTCAGTTCAGCGATGACGAAGAAGAAGTTAAACGCGTCGTCCGTTCTGCGAAAGAGAAACGTTATGAGGAACTTACTAACATTATAAAACAAATCCGGAATTTCAAAAAAATTAAAGATATGAGCAGCATGTTGACGAGTAAGTCGAAATTTTTCATGAATTATTACTAAAATTTTCAAAGGTTTCGAGGAACTTCAAAAAGCTTACGTCAAAGCTTTACCGGTAATTTCGAAAGAGGAGAACGGCCAAACTCCACGATTTTTCACGCGTTGTTTGGTTGAAGTCGACGATTTCATTACTGAAATGTGGGAGGATCGAGAGGGGCGCAAAAATTTAAGCAAAAACAACAGCAAATCGCTGGCGTCAATGCGCCAAAAGTACCGGAAATACATCAAAGATTTTGAGGAGGATATCGCTAAATTTCGAGAAAATCCTGATCAACCTGACGACGAAGAAGAGGAAGAGAAACGTAATTGTTAACTCGTTACTTTTTTGTTGTTAATTAATTAATTTTATAGATGAACCCGAACCGGATTCTGATAATGAAAACTACGTAATAACTCCAAAAGTTGCCGCGAAACCTTCAATGGTTATCGATGATGGTTCATCAGATTCTTCATGGCCTTCAGATAGTGATCTCAGTTCGGATAGTTCCGACGATGACGAAAGCAAATACCAGAGCATGAGGGAGAGATTCTTGAAGAAAACCGGACCGTCTCATGAAGAAGACGAAGAAAAGGAGAGACGAAAAGAAGAACGCAGGAAGGAGAGGAAGGATAAAGACCGAAGGAAGATCAAGAGGGAAGATGAAGAAGATGGGGAGGGCGAATGGGAAACTGTCAAGGGAGGCATCGCTATTCCCAGTGTAAGTCCCTCGAAACGCCGCCATTTTGATGCAATTGTTTCAAATTAAAAAAATCAAAACGCCAAAATTGTTTCAATTTAATGACAGTCATAAAAACATTCGAAAGTTAATATGGCAACGCAATTGTTTTGTTTCAAGCGACAGTGACAAAATCAAGTTGGCGCCGATTTTTTAGCTTGCAATTGTTTTGATTCAGGTGACAGTTTTTGAAACATTTGAAAAATCAAAATGGTGTCGAATTCAATTGTTTTGGTTGAATTAGAAGTGATGACGTGACGAATTCGGTTGTTTTGTAAAATGTTTTTGAATGCAGGAGAAGCCGAAGATGTTCGCGAAGGACGCCGAAATCGACCTAAGTCTCGTTATCAAGAAACTCAGCGAGATAATGGCGGCGCGAGGCAAGAAACGTACCGATCGTCGTGAACAAATCGAACTTCTCCACGAACTCCAAAACGTTGCCGATCAACATCAGTTGGGTCCAGCTATTAATGTTAAAATTAAAATTGCCATAATTTCGGCAGTTTTCGATTATAATCCGAAAGTTTCTGATGCAATGAAACCGGAATATTGGGCAAAACTTCTCGAACGCATGTCCGAAATGCTCGATGTTCTTCTTGCTAATCCTCAATTGCACGTTTCTGAATCTATCACCGAGGAAACTGAAAATTTAGAAGAAGCTCCCTATAAGATACGCGGTTGCGTTTTAACTTCAGTTGAAAGACTCGATGATGAATTTACGAAACTGTTAAAAGAATGCGATCCGCACAGCAACGAATACGTCGAGAGACTGAAGGATGAAGCGAAAGTTGCCGCAATTATTGGCAAAACTATGGAATATTTAGAAAGATCGAACGTTTCTTCGGAGATTTGCCGCATTTATTTGAGAAAAATCGACCATCTCTACTACAAGTTTGACCCCAGAGTTCTACAACAGAAAGCTGTAAGTTGGCGTTGTTGCCAAATTTTATTCTTAATTTTTTAACGTTCTCTTTAAACTTTCTCCTTTCTTTCTCTACAGACATTGTGTACATTTGCTTGGATGCTGATTATCGATTTTTTTCTCAGGGAGAGATCCCGAAAGACGTTTACACTTCCGTTCAGGAGATGGAGAAGTTGTGCAAGTTCGTCTACGCTAAAGACGGTACCGATCGTCTCCGTACGAGGGCGATACTGTCGCATATTTACCATCACGCCCTCCACGACAACTGGTTTCAAGCCAGAGATTTGGTGTTGATGTCGCATTTACAGGAAACTATCCACCATTCCGATCCGAGCACTCAGATTCTTTATAACCGTACGATGGCCCATTTGGGATTGTGCGCTTTCCGTCACGCCAACATTAAAGATTCGCATAACTGTCTGGTCGATTTGATGATGACCGGCAAACCGAAAGAACTTTTGGCTCAAGGATTGTTACCTCAAAGACAACACGAAAGGAGCAAGGAACAGGAAAAAATCGAAAAACAGAGACAGGTGAGGACGAGTTTCTCTTTGTCTTGTGAGTTAAATTTTTGTCCAGTTTTAATCACGAAAATGAAATTTAATACAATTTGTGGTTCAATCAACCAACGCTAGATGGCGGCAAAACTTTTGATTGGTCGAGTTAAGTTTTTTTTTTCTTTTTGTAGATGCCGTTCCACATGCACATCAACCTCGAGTTGTTGGAATGCGTTTATTTGGTGTCTGCGATGTTGATCGAGATTCCTTACATGGCTGCTCACGAGTTTGACGCTCGTCGTCGCATGATCTCGAAAACTTTCTATCAACAGCTTCGTAGTTCAGAACGTCAAAGTCTTGTCGGACCACCTGAGAGTATGCGAGAACATATGGTGGCAGCAGCGAAAGCTATGCGCAACGGCAATTGGGCCGCATGTAACAATTACATTATTAATGAAAAAATGAACGCGAAAGTGTGGGATTTGTTTTATCAAGCCGATTCGGTTCGTGCCATGTTGACTAAATTGATTAAGGAAGAATCTCTGCGAACTTATCTTTTTACTTATTCGCATGTTTACGATTCGATTTCGATGGCAACTTTGGCGCAGATGTTTGAATCGGAGAAACCTGTTGTGCATTCCATTATTTCGAAAATGATTATCAATGAAGAATTAATGGTAATAACGAATTGATTGTTGAAAGAAATTTTAATTTTTTTATTTGTAGGCTTCTCTTGATGATCCAACTCAAGTTGTTGTGATGCATAGAAGTGAACCATCGCGTCTACAGTCGTTGGCTTTGCAATTGGCGGATAAAATCAATAATTTTGTCGATTCTAACGAGAGGATTTTAGAAACGAAACAAGGAAACTTCTTTTCAAGAGGCGTTAATCAGGTACTTTGTCGAATCCTACCGTGTTTATATAACTAATTTTTTTTTAGGGTAACTTCAGAGGTGATCGGCAGAATTATAGAGGCAACAATCAGGATTGGAACAGGCAACGCCGAGATCATCGCAAAGAGTATTAAGTGAAATTTATTGACAGTTTTTGTAAACAACAGTTGTATTGAAGTAACTAAACTTAGGTTTCAACTTTGTACTTGATTAAAGTGGATCTTAAAAAATTGTTGTACTTTTTGAACTAGTCTACTCTACTCTAATAATTAAGAGCATTGGAGCGCACCAAATTTTGATACTTGTCAGGGCAAAACACAAAGTGTAAAGCACTGCAAACTTTTTTGTGGTCTAAATATGAAGCACTTAACATTTCTTTAGATCTCAGTATGACTACGAAACACTAGAATTTCCGTATAATTTTTATTAATAACTGAAATACAGAAAAAGAATCAGTGGCGCCCTCTAACAGCAAATTTTCGAACTGCAAGAAGGTGCCTGGGTTTCGGAGATCTCATCGCTTTCATGTGATCCTGATACAAAAATCACTGAGAAGATGGCCGACTGACAAAATTTTGTAAGCCAATTTTACTCTTGCTACCAGGATCACAGAAGAGCGAGAAGGTCGTTGAAGCGCGGGAAAACATAGCGCTATTAGTGGCGCCAACTAGTGGAAGAAATCGGAACTACACACAGGTGCCTGTAGTGCGATTGCGCCAGGGCGCGTGGCAGAAACGATCTCTTCGCTCTCATGTGATCCTGATAGTAAACGCCAGAAAGAGTTGAACGATTCTAGTTGAAAGTCACGTCCAAATTTTGAGGAAATTTTACTCCTGCTACCAGGATCACAGAAAAGCGAGGAGGTCGTTGAAGCGCGGGAAAACATAGCGCTATTAGTGGCGCCAACTAGCGGAGGAAATCGAAACTACACACAGGTGCCTGTAGTGCGATTGCGTCAAGGCGGGTGGCAGAAACGATCTCCTCGCTCTCATGTGATCCTGATACGAAATGCCACAAAGACGATTGTTTCAGTTGGAATTCACCTCCGAAATTTGCGGAAATTTTAACTCCTGCTACCAGGATCACAGAAGAGCGAGGAGGTCGTTGGAGCGCGGGAAAACTGATCACGATCCCTAACGTTGAAAGTTTGAACTACATATAGGTCTCTGTAATTCAGCAACTCAATACTAGTAACAATTGAGAATTTCGTTAAATTTACTCCTGCTACCAGGATCACATAAGAGCGAAGAGGTTGTTGGAAAATTTCGTCTAGTGTTCGAAGAATTTAGTGATAAGCAAACTTTAGTCTTGCTGCCAGGATCACAGAGAAGCGAGGAAATAAGCTATAATCATTGCTTATAGATATTAATATCTATAATAATAATATAATAATATCTATAAACAATGATATAATCGTCTGGCGAAAAAACTTTAAACTATATATAGGTTTCTGTAATTTGGTAATATAATCGCTTCCATATTTGCTTCAAGCGTGCTGGTTACGGGAGGTTTTGAGATAAATCGTACAAAAACTCGATTATTATTAAAATAAGCGGAAAAAATACCGTCATTTCGTTATATTGATAAATTACAACAATAAACAGACATGATTCAACGAAAACAACATGAAAATATTTAAACAAAAATTAACAACAGAGCTTTAAAAAAATGATATGATTACGTCCTTACATTTTAGAAAAATATTTCGAAATAACAATTGCACGAAATTAGTAAATAATTACAACAATTCTACTAAGATATGAGACTTAAAAACTAAAATTGCCAACATTCCAAGCGACTACAGTCACATGATCCAATTTTCCCGGCAAATTCTGCACTTTTTCCAACCCTTTCTTCCTTCTCGTCTTCTTTTCTTGTTGCGAAACTTCCACCATCACACCATTTCTATTATCAAAATACAAATCGAGATCTTCAAGTGTACGTCTTTTAGCTGCAGTAATACTCAACGTAAAACTAACCAAATTCTCACACAATTTCCTCGCCGTAGCACAAGGAGAATCACGTCCCGTTATACCATGCATCAAAACATCTTCAATCAACAACAATTGCAACTCGTACCGTTGCAAAGGCGTCACATACGGAATACCATCTTCGTTACGCAGAATCTGTCGAAGCGGCGGCATCGTCGAACGCATTTCGATCGTAGTTTTCGACCGTAAAAATTTGTAACCTTGTTGAGGAATTTGCGTTTTCTTTTGAGTATTACGACTAGGAGACGTCGTGTCTCTTTTGTTTTGACTAGAAGCTTGACGTCGCAGACTACTAGAACGTGTTTCAACAATTACAGGTTTCTTTTTAGTCGAACTATCGATAGCGTTTTCTTTAACAAAATGCGCTACTAAAGGATCGAGATTTTCAACAGTTTCAATCGATTGTGACGACGAAGAAGGTTCAACTTGTGATTGTGGTTCTGCTTTATTTTTCGATTGAGAACGTCGCGGCGGTTTTACTGGAGGTTTCTTTTGTGCAGGAGGTTTTTGTTGTGGTTCTTGCGGTTTCGGGGGAGTTGCTCGATTCGTGCTCGCTTTTCTAACTCTCGCTTCGTTCGTGTTAACAGTGAAACGACAAACGTTAGGATCGAAATTGTCGGTGAGTCCATCGCTGGCTACCATGACGATATCGCCTTTTTGAAGTGTCGTTACGGATAAAGTTAAGTTACTTAATTCAGGATTGATACCGTCGACAGGACCTAAAGCTCCTAAAGCGTCTCTCATGTCACGATTACAGTTGATATCGTGGGAACCTGCAATACCGACAATTCGTTACTAACAAAATGTTACCGAGCGAAAAAAAATTACCTTTCGTTAACTCTCTCAAGCCGTATTTTTGCGAGTAGACGTACGCCAATGTATCGCCGACGTTACAAACGCAACAAACATATTGAGTGGGTCTTTCGGGACCTTCTTCGCCTTCTCTACGTAATCGCGGTTTTAATGGAAGAATTACAGCTACGGTTAAGGTCGTTAACATTCCTTTGTTTTCGAGAATGAGATCGTGGGCGCAATTAAAAGCCCGCAAAAGACAAACAAAAATTTCTTTCGTATTGGCAACCCTGTGAGCGTTTTGAGGCGATTCAGAAATACCATCGCTGTCATCCGATTTGATTGTTAAATTTTCGAAAGGTTTCGTATCACTGAAAATCGTTTTGTTGAGATAATGGAGGCAGCCGTGGACGGCGGATTTGGCGGCGATGCTCGCTTTTTCTCCTACAACAAACAAAAACGACTGTCAATTCGTTTCGCAACTTTAATTACGACACGCACCCCAATTAACGCCGTCGGCCACGGCCAAAATCGACGAGTCGCCCCTGGATATGACGCCGAAACAATCGGCGATCGGATCGCCGTTTTTGTTGTTGGTCACTTGATTGCGGTCGTACAACGAATCGGAAAGGCCGTACACAAGATTCGACTTCCGGCTCCATTCCTTAGGGAGCGCCGAATCGTCGATTGCGACCCGTGACACGTCCCCAACGTCACCGTTTCCGTCTCCTGAAAAAATTGACAATCAGCAAAAATTTCGGTTTAATTCAAAAAAATTAAATGAAGCAACAAAAACGAATCGCTGGCGAACATGCGCAATGCGGTTCGTCCCGTTATGGAACATTACCAAAATCATTCAAGCCACAAATCGCATACGGTTTGTGGTTTGAATGATCGTTGACAGTCTCGTATCTTCATTCAAACCAGCGAGGTTTGAATGAAAATACGAATCCGTCCGTACTTTTGCCGGGCTAGTTTTAAAAAACCAGTGTCGTTCGTCAACGAAGGGGTCAAATGGGAAAAATTAAGCAACATTCAAATGGAAACAAAAACGAATCGTTAGCAAACATGCGTAATTAGTGAAACCAGTGCGGTTCGTATCGTTAAAATTTTATCGAACATCACCAGTAGCGTCCGTGAAATCGTTTAAACTAGCGAGGTTTGAATGACGATACGAGACAATCCTTATCACGTTACATTAGTGTCGCGCTCCCAAAAGGGGTTCGTGAGTAACCACAAAATACCAGTGTCGTCCGTCAAATGGGGGTAGCAAAATAAAAATAAATCTACGAGTAGCAGGCACAAAAACTCATGCACTTTACCCCGTGCCGTCTCGGGCCTTTGGGCCACCCGAATAATTCTGCCCCTTTTCGCATGTCGAAACGGATCCCCTTCGCTTTTCGACTTGGCCAAACTCCTCAACGTCTGTTTATCGTTGCCGTCACCCCCGTTTTTCACATCATCAACCCCATCATTACCACCACCAACATTTTCGACAACATTTCGACACGGTACCTCGTCCGAATTATTGTTACTGTTGTTAGTATTGTAAAATTCCCTATCAATTTTGGTCGTTTCGATTTCCAAATCGAAATCGGATATGCTGCCTAAACTTAGACTTTTGTTGTGTTTTTTGGTACGATTCGTGACGCAATATTCTTGACCCGCCACTTTGATGACCATCGTTGCGTTATCGACTGGTTGTCCCCGTGAGTGACGTTGCGGGGACTTTTTCGGTAAAACAACTGCAAAATCAACAGAAAGAGGGGTGCGTGAAGAATGGTGAAACGAAATAGAGACACTTACCGGGTTCTTCGGGGGCGCAAGCTGTATCGATAAAATCGATGTCGGCATCGAGAACCGAAAGATGTTTTTCGGTACGTTTCACTGTTGTTAAACCGCCTTTCGGACCTGAATAACAACCGAGTATCGTGTTGGAACCGATTTCGTAGAAACCTAACTCATAGTTTGGAAGATCGGTCGGGTTTTTACCGTAGATGATCGGAGGACCCTCTCTCAATGTTATCTCTCTGAAATTATTAATTTTTAATAAAACTCAAATAAAATTATTGAATCATCGACTAACCCTTGCAAGTACTTGGTGACGAAACTGTTTTCGTTTACGTTGTGTCGCTTGTCTCTCGTTTCGTTGTGGAAACTCAACTGTCTCAAGTAGCTCGACACCCGTTTTCTGAGGGATGGCATGGCGTTTTTTCGATCGGTAACAGGACCGATTCCTGCAACAATTCCCCGATAATAAACAGGAATGTTTACAAACAAGATAACCTACAATAGAAAATCAAAAGTAAATTTCGAAATTACTCACCGTCTTAATTTTAGATTTCCTAACTTAATTGGTCCGGAAAATTGTGTAGAAAGTACTAAAAAACTAAATCTAACCGTGCACGAACATGTTTTAGTTAAGAAAAAGACGATTTAAGCAGCCTTAAGGGCACACCCACATGACACTTAAACAACTGTCATTCACAGCTGACAGCTGTCATTAATTAATTTACGGCAGCGGTGCCAACAACGAAACGTCGAAGATTTTTCAAATTTCGAAAAAAAATTCGCGTCCCAAACAAAACCAAATTCCCGTAAGAGAAACCGCGTTAATGTGAAAATTTCAATTATTCCTTTATTTTAGAGGGTAATTTTAGATTTTCATCTTTACCTGCTCGGATTTTAAAGCAACTCGACAACTAGATGTCGCTACAAATTTTCAAAATTTTAATTAATTGAAACCATTTCAAGAATCTAAACGCAGCAAACCTACAGTAAGAATCTGCTGTCTTGATATTTTAGTAATTTTGTCGACTTTTATAAAGAAAATTTTATTGAACTGAAGTAGGCCGCCGCCTAGTGTTGGGTTTGAGAATTGTTCAAACCCGAAACGACATCTCCTAGTTGTTGCTACGTATTTTCGTACTAGTTACATATTTTAATTCAATTAACGCAAAGATTTAGAAACATTGTGACTTACTTAACGTTGTAATTAGTTAGTAAAATTTTGTTAATTTTTATAATTTAACTTTATTAAGGCTGGTGCCATCTGGCGTCGATTGCTTTCGATCTGAACTTTAGGAGAATGACGCTACGTGGCGCCTCCAATGACATTTATAGATGCCGTAGATAGAACCTACCGCTAGTAGTTCCAACGTACAATCCCCACTATAATAGTTCTATTGTCCGTAAACAACCCTTGAACTATTTACCTCATGCCGAAAGTCACGTAGGCACGTGTATTAGAAATTCCACAAAAATGTCGCAATTTTCGTCCAACGAAGCGACAAGTTTAGAAAAAGGACTCGATTCCACCCAAAAACCAGTTATGACAAATCCCGAAAACCTGGCAGAAGTCTACGAAATATCCAGATGTATCACCTGGATTCGAACCAACAATTTCGAAAAAGTCCCCAAACCTTCCAGGAAGTCACCGCAAAACTCACACCAACTGTTTTCAGGTTTGCCTCCAATTCCCGGACCATTTACTCCCGGACTCGTCACAGGTAGCCCTGGAATTACAACAGAAACTCAACCAAACCGTTTACATTTTAGCCGACACGGCTTACGAAAGGTTTCAATTTTCCACTTTACAATCAATTTTAGTTAAATTACCAATTATTACAGTTGTTGCATCGATTACGTAGCAGCAGCTCATATAAAAGCGGACGCTTTAATCCATTTCGGCCCAATTTGTTTCTCTGCCACTTCCAACAACATTCCTCATCTTTACGTTTATGAAAAAAAACCAATAGAAACGGAAAAGTTTCTAACTATTTTCGCGACAATTGACCCGAAACCTGTGATTCTACTAGATTCTGATTACGTTCATTTAAAAAGTGAGAACCGAATCAAGTTGAAACTGTTAATAACTTTTGTTTCTAGACGAAATTTCGTTGAAATGTCCCAACGATATCGTTAAAACAATCGATAACGAACAAGAATTGAATGACGCTTCCATTTTATTAATAGGAACCAACTCCAGGAAGTTACCGAATCTCAAATTTCGACATAAACGTAAGCACGTAACTCAACCGATGATATTTAATAATTGTTTCGTTTTCAGCGAAATCTCTCTATTTTTACAATCCCGATTCGGGTGATCTAATCGACTATGAAGACGACGAAAAAATTGTGAAACGAAGGTACTTTTTGGTAGAAAAAATTAAAGATAGCACTACTATCAGTATAGTTATAGGAACGTTAGCCGTTCGTAATTATTTAAAATTAATTGAACGTCTAAAAAAATTACTCACATTACACAACAAAAAATTCTACTTAATAAGTGTCGGTAAACCGACCGTAGCGAAACTCGCCAATTTTTCTGAGGTAACTGTTGAAACGGTTTTATTTTGGTATTAATCGAAGAGTTACAGATCGACGTTTTCGTGATGATCACGTGTAGTTTGAGCGAAATCCACAACAACCGGGATTACTACAAACCGATTGTTACGCCTTTCGATGTTGAATTAGCTCTTAATTCGAGTGCGAAAAATTTCGATTTTAGTTACGATTTCAATACGTTTGTTTCGAATCCGATTGGAGAATTGATACGTGAAAACGATGTTAGTTTGATAACTGGAAAATTACGTGGGGTTAATGATGATGATGTTGAGATAAGTGGAGGGAGTGGTGTGGCGGTTCGGAGTGGCGGCACTGTTGCTACTTATGGTGGAGGGTTTTTGATGGGGAGAAGTTGGAAGGGTTTGGAACAACGTTTAGGGGAAACCGATGCGAAACCGATGGAAGAAGGAAGAAGAGGAATTGCTCAGGGTTATTCCGAAGAGATCAGACATAATTGAAATTGTTGTTACTTAATTCTAAGGTCGCTGTTGTAAAGTTTTTATTTATTAATTTATTAAAATAATTTAGTAATTGCTGCTGTGTGTCATTTACGGTATTTACGGAGAGGTTGAGAAACTTCTAAACGTTAGTGATTGGCTTGGAAATTTCGATTGTTTTATAATTAAAGTAATAGCGTGGGACAAGTCGAGTGTGTGGTTTGAATGTTGGTCGAGCAGTCGAGCGCGGTACGTCGTGTGAAGTGCAGAACGAAGACCGGCTTCATGGTTTAATTGCTGACTTTATCTTGTCTCTCTTTCTATCTCGCTCAATTCGTGTGTGAGTCCCAGTCTCTCTCCGTATGTAAATCCCGCCCTCTCTGTATCTCTCCGTATGTGAGTCCCACTTTGATTCGGTTTATGATTTCCGTTCTCACTCCCTGTATGTGTCTTATTTTCTCCCCATGTGTGAGTTTTCCTTATTCTCTCTCCGTACGTAAATCTCGCTTTTTTACCTTCTGTCTCTTTCTATCTCTCTAAATTCGTATGTGAGTCCCAGTCTCTTTCCGTATATAAATTCCGCCCCCGTATGTAAGACCCACTTTGACTCAGTTGACATAAAATATTCGCTTTTCTCTTTCTCTCTCCCTCTCTCTTACTGCAATGTTTGTTAGTTAAATTTTCACTTCGTGTGTGAGCTCCGTTCTCACTCCATGTAAAAGTTCGTCTCTATTTCCGTATACGAATTGATGTGCGAGTCTAATTTTTAATTCGCATGCAAGTTTCTCTTTCTCCGAAAATCTCTCACTCTTTCCGCATAAGAATTCTACTTTCTCTCTCTTCTCTCTATCTTTGCATACCTATCACTACGTGTGTGTGCTCTACTTTCGTTCTGCGTGCGAATCTGAGTCTCACTCGTTTTGAGTTTTAAGTTTCGCTCCCACTCCGAGTGGGAGTCACGCTCTCACTCATTCTATGTGAGTCCCATTCTTTTTCCGTACTATCTCTCTCTCTCTCTCTCTCTGCGTACCTTTCACTCCGTGTGTAAGTCCCACTCCCTCTCTACGGTCGACTTCTATTCTTTTTCTTTAAGTCCCTCTCACTCCGTGTCTGAATTTCGCTTTCGCCATTTTAGGGTTAAGAAAATTAATTCTCGATTTTTCAAAAATTGCAAAATCGTTAAAATTTTCGATTTTGATGCAATTTTTGTTTTAAGAAAATTAAAGCAAAATTTTCACCCAAATTGAAGAAAGTTTTTGGTAATTAGGGGGTTTTACCAGTTTAAACAAACGTAATAATAATTTTTAACAGCATCTCGCCTTCCATTAGTTTTTACTTTCACATCAAATTTAACAAGCTACTAAAATTGTTACAAAAATTACAAAATTTACCGCCAATTAAACCACGAAGTCGATTTGAAGAAGCAATAAAATTTAACAACATCAACAATTTCACGGCCACCTAATTACTAACAGCCAACAAGTACAAGTGTTTAATTGGTTGCATAACCACTCAAGAAAATGACCATCTTCGATTTCCTCAATTTTAAACGTTCCGGTAAGTTTTCCATCCATTAACAACAAATTACCAGCAATTACCTCAAATCATCCAATCAACCGCCCGTTTGCGTTATTACGCAAGCAAAAAAAAATTTTTTTTTTAACCCAACAATTTCTTCTCGCTCAACATCTTTTCGCGTCTTTCTTTCAAAAACCAGAATTAAATCCCGTCTTCAGCCTTGCCGAAAAAAAAAAAAAAAAAACGCTCCAAAGTCGACTGAATTAATACCAAAAATTCCACGGACGTGACGTCATTAAACAAAAACCAGTCGCAATTATGGACGACCGTGAATATTTTCGAATAATAGCAGAAACGGCCGACAGGAAACGATCCATCGATTGTTTCACAAACACTTCAAGTTTCTCTCCTGTACTTATCGACTTGTGGACGTTAAGAGAAAGTTGACAAATAATAACAATATCGTCGTCTCTAATTACGAAAAATTCGAACGGACGCACAAATTTTTCAAAACGAATCGACCATTTTCTTGCAACAGATTCGGAAATTTCAACGCTAAATCGGACGAGTAACTCGCCATTTTTTAATTTCGAAATTTCCATCCATGACGCTATTTCGGACCTCGATACGTGTCCCGAATGTCCTGGCGACATTGACAATTTGCGTCATCTTCGAGAATCTGTTACGTAAATGAATGTCGGTGGTTGTGGAAAACAATCGCTCGAAAATCTCGATCGATTTTCTATTAAAATAATTATTGAGGGAAAAAAAACAAGGAACAAACCAAACAAAATGAATAACGAGTTTTGAGATAAATATGGAATTAATTGGTCACCTTGGACGTGTTAACTAAACCAAGGTTGTGGATGGTTGTTGGAATTTTCGTGAAATTTTCGAACAAAATTTAACGTCAATTGTTTGTTTAAAAACTTTCTGTCTGAATAAATATTGTATCGTTTCTTTGCGGCCTCCAAATGTATTTACAAACGAGAAAAAATTATTGGCAAATTCATGATTGTTTTGGAAAAATTCTAAAAATACCTAAAAAACTAAGTGATGGTGGTACAGTTAGGTTCGCTGTTAAAAAAGAACAATAACAGTAAAAACCGCATATCTCTAGGATTCATAGCAAGAAAGTCATATAGTGCTAAGTCGTTAGCACCCCAACTACCCTTTACGGCCAACACAACCATTGAAGCGAATCGTGTCGAGTTTGGGCTCGTTGGGGAGCACTTTTTGAGAACTACTGGAAAACCGATCATGTTTTAGTGTCAATCCTAAAAACCAGAGAAAATTGGGTGGCAGACGATTATTGATGGACGTTTCGTGAATTTAAATTGCCGTTCATGACCCCTAATAACTGTTTTGATTTTGCGTGAAATTTCTCGAAATTATTGTGAAATTACACTATTTCATGTAGAATTACGAAAATACTTAAAAAATCTAAATGATGACAGTACAGTTAGGTTCGCTGTTAAAAGACAAAAGTGATAGTAAAAACCGCATACTTCTATTATTTAGAACAAAAAAGTCATGTTGTGCTAAATCGCTAGAACCCTAACTACCCTTTGAGGGACCAACACAACCACTGTAGCGAATTATGCCGAGTTTGGACTCGTTGCAGAGCATTTTCTGAGAACTACTGGAAAACAGAAGAATTTTTAGTCTCAATCTTAAAAACAAACAAAAACGGCTAAAGTTTCCTGAAATTTTCGAAAAAATTCAACGGCAATTGTTTGTTTAAAAACTTTCTGTCTGAATAAATATCGTATCGTTTCTTTGCGGTCCCCAAATGTAATTACAAACGAGAAAAAATTATTGGCAAATTCATGACTGTTTTGGAAAAATTCTAAACACACCTAAAAAACTAAGTGATGGTGGTACAGTTAGGTTCGCTGTTAAAAAAGAACAATAACAGTAAAAACCGCATATCTCTAGGATTCATAGCAAGAAAGTCATATAGTGCTAAGTCGTTAGCACCCCAACTACCCTTTACGGCCAACACAACCATTGAAGCGAATCGTGTCGAGTTTGGGCTCGTTGGGGAGCACTTTTTGAGAACTACTGGAAAACCGATCATGTTTTAGTGTCAATCCTAAAAACCAGAGAAAATTGGGTGGCAGACGATTATTGATGGACGTTTCGTGAATTTAAATTGCCGTTCATGACCCCTAATAACTGTTTTGATTTTGCGTGAAATTTCTCGAAATTATTGTGAAATTACACTATTTCATGTAGAATTACGAAAATACTTAAAAAATCTAAATGATGACAGTACAGTTAGGTTCGCTGTTAAAAGACAAAAGTGATAGTAAAAACCGCATACTTCTATTATTTAGAACAAAAAAGTCATGTTGTGCTAAATCGCTAGAACCCTAACTACCCTTTGAGGGACCAACACAACCACTGTAGCGAATTATGCCGAGTTTGGACTCGTTGCAGAGCATTTTCTGAGAACTACTGGAAAACAGAAGAATTTTTAGTCTCAATCTTAAAAACAAACAAAAACGGCTAAAGTTTCCTGAAATTTTCGAAAAAATTCAACGGCAATTGTTTGTTTAAAAACTTTCTGTCTGAATAAATATCGTATCGTTTCTTTGCGGTCCCCAAATGTAATTACAAACGAGAAAAAATTATTGGCAAATTCATGACTGTTTTGGAAAAATTCTAAACACACCTAAAAAACTAAGTGATGGTGGTACAGTTAGGTTCGCTGTTAAAAAAGAACAATAACAGTAAAAACCGCATATCTCTAGGATTCATAGCAAGAAAGTCATATAGTGCTAAGTCGTTAGCACCCCAACTACCCTTTACGGCCAACACAACCATTGAAGCGAATCGTGTCGAGTTTGGGCTCGTTGGGGAGCACTTTTTGAGAACTACTGGAAAACCGATCATGTTTTAGTGTCAATCCTAAAAACCAGAGAAAATTGGGTGGCAGACGATTATTGATGGACGTTTCGTGAATTTAAATTGCCGTTCATGACCCCTAATAACTGTTTTGATTTTGCGTGAAATTTCTCGAAATTATTGTGAAATTACACTATTTCATGTAGAATTACGAAAATACTTAAAAAATCTAAATGATGACAGTACAGTTAGGTTCGCTGTTAAAAGACAAAAGTGATAGTAAAAACCGCATACTTCTATTATTTAGAACAAAAAAGTCATGTTGTGCTAAATCGCTAGAACCCTAACTACCCTTTGAGGGACCAACACAACCACTGTAGCGAATTATGCCGAGTTTGGACTCGTTGCAGAGCATTTTCTGAGAACTACTGGAAAACAGAAGAATTTTTAGTCTCAATCTTAAAAACAAACAAAAACGGCTAAAGTTTCCTGAAATTTTCGAAAAAATTCAACGGCAATTGTTTGTTTAAAAACTTTCTGTCTGAATAAATATCGTATCGTTTCTTTGCGGTCCCCAAATGTAATTACAAACGAGAAAAAATTATTGGCAAATTCATGACTGTTTTGGAAAAATTCTAAACACACCTAAAAAACTAAGTGATGGTGGTACAGTTAGGTTCGCTGTTAAAAAAGAACAATAACAGTAAAAACCGCATATCTCTAGGATTCATAGCAAGAAAGTCATATAGTGCTAAGTCGTTAGCACCCCAACTACCCTTTACGGCCAACACAACCATTGAAGCGAATCGTGTCGAGTTTGGGCTCGTTGGGGAGCACTTTTTGAGAACTACTGGAAAACCGATCATGTTTTAGTGTCAATCCTAAAAACCAGAGAAAATTGGGTGGCAGACGATTATTGATGGACGTTTCGTGAATTTAAATTGCCGTTCATGACCCCTAATAACTGTTTTGATTTTGCGTGAAATTTCTCGAAATTATTGTGAAATTACACTATTTCATGTAGAATTACGAAAATACTTAAAAAATCTAAATGATGACAGTACAGTTAGGTTCGCTGTTAAAAGACAAAAGTGATAGTAAAAACCGCATACTTCTATTATTTAGAACAAAAAAGTCATGTTGTGCTAAATCGCTAGAACCCTAACTACCCTTTGAGGGACCAACACAACCACTGTAGCGAATTATGCCGAGTTTGGACTCGTTGCAGAGCATTTTCTGAGAACTACTGGAAAACAGAAGAATTTTTAGTCTCAATCTTAAAAACAAACAAAAACGGCTAAAGTTTCCTGAAATTTTCGAAAAAATTCAACGGCAATTGTTTGTTTAAAAACTTTCTGTCTGAATAAATATCGTATCGTTTCTTTGCGGTCCCCAAATGTAATTACAAACGAGAAAAAATTATTGGCAAATTCATGACTGTTTTGGAAAAATTCTAAACACACCTAAAAAACTAAGTGATGGTGGTACAGTTAGGTTCGCTGTTAAAAAAGAACAATAACAGTAAAAACCGCATATCTCTAGGATTCATAGCAAGAAAGTCATATAGTGCTAAGTCGTTAGCACCCCAACTACCCTTTAACGGTCAACACAACCATTCAAGCGAATTGTGTCGAGTTTGGGCTCGTTGGGGAGCATTTTTTGAGAACTACTGGAAAACCGATCAGGTTTTAGTGTCAAGCCTAAAAACCAGAAAAAATTGGGTGGCAGACGATTATTGATGGACGTTTCGCGAATTTAAATTACCGTTCATGACGCCTAATAATCGTTTTGATTTTGCGTGCAATGTTCGAAATTATTGTAAAATTAATCTAATTGTTTCGCATAGAATTTGGAAAATACTTTAAAAATCTAAATGATAACGGTACAGTTAGATTCACTGTTAAAAAATAATAATAATAGTGAAAACCGCATATTTTTAAGATTCATAACAAAAAAGTCATATAGTGCTAAGTCGTTAGCACCCTACTACCCTTTCAGAGACTAGAACAACCATTAGAGCAAATTGTGCCGAGTTTGGGCTCGTTGGAAAGCATTTTTTGAGAACTTTGAAAAATCGATGACCTTTAAGTGTCAATCTAAAAAGGAAGAGAAAATTGGGGTAGTAGACGAATGTTGATGAGCGTTTCGTGAATTTAAATTGCCGTTCTTGACGACTAATAACTGTTTCAATTTTGCGTGCAATGTCTCGAAATTATTGTGAAATTACTCTAATTGTCCCATGTAGAATTCCGAAAATACTTAAAAAATCTAAACAATGATAGTACAGTTAGGTTCGCTGTTAAAAGACAAAAGTGATAATGAAAACCGCAAACTTCTATCATTTAGAACAAAAAAGTCATATAGTGCTAAATCGTTAGCACCCTAACTACCCTGTGAGACATCAACACAACCACTGGAGCGAATTGTGCCGTGTTTGGGTTCGTTGACGAGCATTTATTGAGAACTACTAGAAAACCGATGAGTCTTTAGTGTCAATCCAAAAAACAAGAGAAAATTGAGTGGTAGAAGATTGTTGATGGGCGTTTCGTGAATCTAAATTGCCGTTCATGACGTCTAATAACCGTTTTGATGTTGCGTGCAATGTTCCAAAACTATTGTGAAATTAAATTACCCTTATAGCTTCACGTGAAATTCCGAAAGTACCTAAAAAATCTAACTAATGACAGTACAGTTAGGTTCGCTGTTAAATGAGAAAAATAATAGTGAAAACCGCATGTTTCTAAAAATTATAACAAAAAAGTCATATGGTGCTAAATCGTTAACACCCTAACTACCCTTTGAGGGACCAACACAACCACTGGAACGAATTGTGCCGAGTTTGGGCTCGTTGCAAAGCATTTTTTGAGAACTACTGGAAAACGGGAGAATTTTTAGTGTGAATCCTAAAAACAAACAAAAACGAGTCGAATTTCGTGAAATTTTCAAAAAAACTTAACGTCAATTTTTTATTGAAAAACTTTCTGTCTGAGTAAATATTGTATCGTTCCATTGCGGTCTCTAAGTGCATTTACAAATAGAAAAAAATATCTATTAAGTTGTCATTATAGACGGCACGTGGTAAAATTGCATGTTTAATTTGACATTTGCATGTTAATGCGTTGAACTTGAAAATATCTTGCAATTTACTAACAATCAATTTTAATTTTATTTTTCAAACATCAGTCATAAGGGTCTATACTGGTAATTATGGCATAAGATGTGTGCAAAAAAATGTTTTCGTTTCTAGAAGTGGAAAATTCCTGTTTTTAGAATTGTAATAATTAATGATAATCAACAAGATTTTAAAAAATTAATTAATCAAAGAATTAATTTGTAGAAAAATACTATAATTGACGGTGACATTGCGTTGTCTTTTACTTACAAGTGAGAAACAAATATTTGAAAAATTGTTATCGTCAAATTACCTTAAAGTGTCTTATGAGTTTCAAAATTAAATATAATCGACACTTGTTTGTCTAAAATTTACTACAAAAAAAAATTCTCATAGTCGCCCCCTGTATTATCGAAAGATTTGCCGATTGAAAAAATATTCCCAAAAATTTCCAAAATATTTTTTACATAAATCGAATAAATTTCTTAAATAGCTTTACAGTTCAGCTACTTGAATTGATTGATTAAAAAAATTTCGCACAATTTAATTTGAGCAGAATAAAAATGTTTTCTTAATTGCGTTACAGTTAATCGACAAAGCTGTCGATTACAGAAAAAAATCTAAAACGTTCTTTAATTTCGGGAAAATAAAAATCTTCGATAACATCGTCGAAATCGACGATTTTGACGATGAAATTGAAACAAGAATCAAGTCCAGAATGTTACAAATAAAAATCAATTCGAGAGTAGTTCTCGACGTGTATTACATAATCGACGTAGAGGTGAAAATAAATATAATCGACAGTAGCACTGTCACTATTAATTATTATTGTTAATAAATAAGAAAAATTTGTATATTAAAAAATTGTGACAATATTTTATTAGTGACAATTGTATAATCGACAACATGATCGTTTATAATTTAATTTAAAATTTAACGTTGTTTAAAACGAGTGAAAGTTTTTGTTACAAATTGTTACAAATCGCAATAGCGTCATAGGTGTCGAATTAATGCGAACTTAAAATCGCCAAATCGTCTATTTCGAATCTTCCTAATTGATAGTTTCAATGTTTTTTTAAATTATATCGGCGCTACAAAACAACGTTATTCTAAAAAATAGTTACATTAGAAAAGATTCGAACAATGTTTGATATTGAAATTATCGTTCAACTTGCATAACAAAACAATAGAAAATCCACTTATTTACGAAATTGTATATAATCGCCAACATTTCTTATCTAACAAAATAGGCGTTTGAAGAAAGTTCTATGATAGAACTTTGCAAATTCTTGGCGTTATCACCAAAGTTATCACTCATTATGCGACAAGTCGTACAATCATCGACAAAGTATTAGTTGAACCGGAATTATAAATATGCAACAAGCAGACAAAAACAATTTCGTAATAGGACGATTCCCAGTAACGAAACGAGCCTTCGCACAGAAATTTTCACTGGAACTATGACCAACTAGATTCGAGAAAAACGACAACAGTACAAACAACAACTTGTTTGAGAAAAATGTTTTCAAAATCTAAATGATGACGGCACAGTTAGATTCGCTGTTAAAAACGAAAGATAATAGTGAAAACCGCATATTTCTAAGGTTTAAAGCAAAAAAGTCATATAGTGCTAAGTCGCTAGCACCCTAACTACCCTTTGAGAGACCAACACAACCATTGAAGCAAATTGTGTCGAGTTTGGACTCGTTGGAGAGCATTTTTTAAGAACTATTGGAAAATCAAACAGTTTTTAGTGTCAATCCTAAAAACAAGAGAAAATTGGGTGGTAGAACGATTGTTGGTTGGCTCTTGGTGGATTTAAATCGCCTTTCATGACGCCTAATAACCGTTTTAATTTGCGTGCCACGTCCCAAAATTATTGTAAAATTACCCTGATGGCTTCGCGTGGAATTCCAAAAATACTTAAAAAATCTCAATGATGACGACACAGTCAGGTTAACTATTAAAAGAGAAAGATAGTAGTAAAAACCGCAGGTTTCTAGGAGTCATATTAAAAAAGTCATATAGTGCTAAGTAGTTAGCACCCTAACTACCCTTCGAGAGACTAACACAACCACTGAAGCGAATTATGCCAAGTTTAGGCTCGTTGGAGAGCATTTTTTGAGAACTATTGGAAAACCGATGAGATTTTAGTGTCAATCCTAAAAACAAGAGAAAACTGGGTGGTAGACGATTGTTAGTGGGAGTTTTGTGAATCTATTATGCTGTCCATGACGCTAAATAACCAACACAATCACTGAAGCGAATTGTGTCGAGCTTGGACTTGTTGGAGAGTACTTTTTGAGAACTACTGAATAACAGATAAGTTTTTAGTGTCAATCTTAAAAACAAAAACAAAATGGTTGGTAGACGATCGTTGATGGACGTTTCGCAAATTTAAATTGCCGTTCATGACGTCTAATATCTATTTTGATTTTGCGCGCAATGCCCCAAAATTATTGTAAAATTACTCTCATTGTTTTACTTGAAATGTCAAAAATACTTGAAAATTTTAATGATGATGATACTGTTAGGTTCAATGTTAAAAGACAAAGATAATAGTAAAAACAGCATATTTCTAAGATTCATAGCAAGAAAGTAATATAGTGCTAAATCGTTAGCACCCTAACTACCCTTTGATGAACTAACACAATCACTGAAGCAAATTGTGTCGAGTTTGGACTTGTTGGAGAGTACTTTTTGAGAACTACTGAATAACAGATAAGTTTTTAGTGTCAATCTTAAAAACAAAAAAAAATGGTTGGTAGACGATCGTTGATGGACGTTTCGCAAATTTAAATTGCCGTTCATGACGTCTAATATCTATTTTGATTTTGCGCGCAATGCCTCAAAATTATTGTAAAATTACTCTCATTGTTTTACTTAAAATTTCAAAAATACTTAAAAATTTCAATGATGATGATACTGTTAGGTTCAATGTTAAAAGACAAAGATAACAGTAAAAACAGCATATTTCTAAGATTCATAGCAAGAAAGTCATATAGTGCTAAATCGTTAGCACCCTAACTACCCTTTGATGGACTAACACAATTACTGAAGCGAATTGTGTCGAGTTTGGGCTTGTTGGAGAGGACTTTTTAAGAACTACTGGAAAACAGATAAGTATTTAGTGTCAATTTTAAAAACCGGGAAAAATTGGTTGGTAGACGATCGTTGATGGATGTTTCGCAAATTTAAATTGCCGTTCATGACGTCTAATATCTATTTTGATTTTGCGCGCAATGCCTCAAAATTATTGTAAAATTACTCTCATTGTTTTACTTAAAATTTCAAAAATACTTAAAAATTTCAATGATGATGATACTGTTAGGTTCAATGTTAAAAGACAAAGATAACAGTAAAAACAGCATATTTCTAAGATTCATAGCAAGAAAGTCATATAGTGCTAAATCGTTAGCACCCTAACTACCCTTTGATGGACTAACACAATTACTGAAGCGAATTGTGTCGAGTTTGGGCTTGTTGGAGAGGACTTTTTAAGAACTACTGGAAAACAGATAAGTATTTAGTGTCAATTTTAAAAACCGGGAAAAATTGGTTGGTAGACGATCGTTGATGGATGTTTCGCAAATTTAAATTGCCGTTCATGACGTCTAATATCAATTTTGATTTTGCATGCAATGCCTCAAAATTATTGTAAAATTACTCTCATTGTTTTACTTAAAATTTCAAAAATACTTAAAAATTTCAATGATGATGATACTGTTAGGTTCAATGTTAAAAGACAAAGATAATAGTAAAAACAGCATATTTCTAAGATTCATAGCAAGAAAGTCATATAGTGCTAAATCGTTAGCACCCTAACTACCCTTTGATGGACTAACACAATTACTGAAGCGAATTGTGTCGAGTTTGGGCTTGTTGGAGAGCACTTTTTGAGAACTGCTGGATAACAGATAGGCCTTTAGTGTCAATCTTAAAACCAGAAAAAATTGGTTGATAGGCGATCGTTGATGGACGTTTTGCAAGTTTAAATTGCCGTTCATGACGTCTAATATCTATTTTGATTTTGCATGCAATGCCTCAAAATTATTGTAAAATTACTCTATTTGTTTCACTTGAAATGTCAAAAATACTTTAAAAATTTCAACGATGACGATACTGTTAGCTTCAATGTTAAAGGACAATGATAATAGTCAAAACCGCATATTTCTAAGATTCATAACAAAAAAGTCATATAGAGCTAAGTCGTTAGCACCCCAACTACCCTTCGATGGACCAACACAACCACTGGAGCGAATTGTGTCGAGTTTAGACTTGTTGGAAAGCGTTTTTTGAGAACTATTCAATAAATTATTAGGTTTTAGTATCAAATGTGATTTACTTCTGAAAACCGGGGAAATTGGGTGACGGATAAGTTATAATCGAATAAATCAAATTAATTATAATCGAAAAAGTTTTTTCGCTTCGACTTGTATGACGTGTATGTTCGAAATGTCATAAATGGTTTATAACGATATAATCGACAGAATTATCGTCAAAATCTCAACAATTTGATTTTCATCGTTTCCTGAGCACTTAATACGAATTCCTTACATCTCAAATATTAATTTAAAATAGATATCGATTACTATATAATCGACACGCAATTTGTTTTAGTGGTTTTTGGTAACTCTAAATTTTTAACTAATAGAGCAACCAAATAAAAAAATTATTAAGCAATTATCTACAATTACCTGCCATGTCTTGGAAAGTTCCCACGTCACTGCATAACCTGAAAATAAAAATTATCACAATTAACCTTCGCACAAGCCGTCTAATAATAAAACAATAAAACTAATGAATAAATAAAAATAAATAAAAAACCCGAGGCGTTTCAAATTTTTTAAAAAATTCCCATTAATTGTCCCCCATCTCCGCCGCTGCATCCGAATGCAAGAGATAATAATTTTAATATTAGCAACAAAAAAAAAGTTCATAGAGGGGGGTAAAGCGGGGGGGTCGTCGATCGCACACACTCATGCACTTAGCTAACAACATGCACATGCCCCCTCTTCGAAACCACTCTTCTCGTCCAAGTGAAGGGGGGGCCGGCCTCTACGCGGCATACCTGAAGACTTGATCAGGTGTAACGTGCCGTTAGCCTCTCCATCGGCGGTTCTCTTCATCGACAACAGTTTCAGTGTCGGTGCGGACGTAACAACGTCGAAGCGGTGTTGCAAATTTTCGAAAAAAAAAAAACAAAAATTCCAAAAAAAATTCGAAACGTAAGTGAAACAGTGTCGGAACGTTCGTCTGCTGTTGCGGTCACCTTTTGTTCTTTGACTCACGGAAAACTTTCTAAAAGGCGTGTTGTTAACTAAATCGACTGGTTCTGTTAGTTAATAACAAATAAATTCGTTGAAATAAATAATAATAATAATAAAGAAGGCGAGTAACTGTATTTGGTATTGTTGAAGAAGTGAAGTGTTGTGTTAGTTGAGTAATTTTATAGGTTAGTGTGACTTGTGGTGATTTCTACGATTAGATCGCGTTACGGTTATAATTTTTTCTTTTTTTTTCTTAAACAAAATAATTACGCATCGGACGCCACTGGTTTAGATCGAAAAATTCAATTTTGCCGCAAACTGGTTCGGGATTTTTTCGACCAACGACCGGTTTCGCGTGACGTCACAGCAGACGAACCCGTAGCGTTAATTGCAAAAATTTCGTTCTACATCAAAAAATTATTCGCAGCCAACTAAGATTATGAAGTGATCGAAACATCGGAGTGCCGTTCAAAATTTACATAGTGCCAACTACAACATAAAATAAACAAAAAAACCCAACAAACATATACAGTGAAAAAATGAAAGGAAGAGAGAAACTCTGTGCGAAACTGTCGAGCGCTTTCCTGAGAAAGTGGTGTAAGTAGATATTGTCCCGCACCCATCTCTCAATTATTTCTACATTTCCATATTCTTCGTATCTTGAATTTTTCTTCTTTTCGCTATTGTTATTTCTTTGCCTTGAGACGTGCCAGTCGTTTAATTAATGCAAAACGAGTCGGGGCCATTTCTTTACGTGTAGTTCAGTGCCTTTTAGCACTTACCTAATCGGTCCCCATATACACTTTCGTTATTTGTTTATCCCTTGAGCAATACGTGACGTCACTTATAGGCATTCTTAGCAGTTTTCTTGCAACCAATGGCCTCACTTGACGGCATTGGACCTAATGATCATTTTATTGCCTCGCCTAAGGCCCGGGATTCCCCTCCCAACAACCTAACAATTTTTTTTTCACAAAATTTAGTCCTCAAAACACCTGGAGCTAAATTAAAAATATTAAATTAGCAACAAAAATAATTAGAAATTTATGGCACTCTTTACAACTAGTACTAGCTCGGTTTATAGACCGATAAAAAAGTGCTAAAATTGTTGGGCCAATTTGTAAAATTTACCATCGAATTTTATTATACCTTAACAATCCAGAATGATCTTGGTCAAAGTTCCAAGGAAAATCACTTACTAATTAATTTAATTGTCCCAAAATTCGACGGTTATGTAGGTTGAGGAATTCGCTCTTATTTTCAACCTTGTGGGAAGGAAAACAACTTTTTTATAATGTCATTTCAAAAATTACTTAAAAAGAAAAAATCTATTTATATCCATATTGAGAACGCAGAAATGTCAATGTCAATTGGTTGAAATTGGGTTGATTCCACTATTTGGGTAACGTCAAAACAAGATTGTTGATGGACGTTTCGTGAATTTAAATTACCGGTGATGACGTCTAATCACCGTTCTGATTTTGCGTGCGATGCCCCGAAATTATTGTTAAATTACCCCAATTGTTTTGCTTAAAATATCAAAAATACTTAAAAAATTTCAACGATGACGATACCGTTAGATTCTTCGTTAAAAAACAAGAATAATAGTGAAAACCGCATATTTCTAGCATTCATAACAAAAAAGTCATATAGTGCTAAGTCGTTAGCACCCTAACTACCCTTTGAAGGACCAACACAACCATTGAAGCGAATTGTGTCGAGTTTGGGCTTATTCGAAAGCATTTTTTGAGAACTAATGGATAAATAGCGAGTTTATAGTGTCAACTACGATTTGATCCTGCAAACAAAAGAAAAGTGGGTAATAGACGTTTCTTGAATTTAATTGCCCGTTAATAACTCCCAATAACCGATTCGGTTTTGGGTGCAATGCCCTAAAATTATCTTGAAATTACTATCATTATTCTGATTGAAATATTGAAAGTATTTAAAAATCTAAGTGATGACGATACAGTTAGATTCGTTGTTAAGAGAGAAAGAAAACGTTGAAAACCGCATATTTGTAGGGCGCGTAGCAAAAAAGTCATATAGTACTAAGCCGCTAGCACTATAACTACCCCTTGAGGGACTAACGTAACCACTGCAGCAAATCGTGTCGAGTTTAAGCTTATTGGAAAGCGTTTTTTGAGAAGTATTGAATAAATGATTGGTTTTTAGTATAAAATATTATTTAATCCTGAAAACCTGAAAAAATAGGGTGAGACGCTGAACTTTTTCTCAAAAATTTCACGAATTTTTAAAATTAAAAACAACAATTGTGACTACGTTCCAGGTAAAGGAGATAAAGCGAGTTTTTGCAAATAAATTTTTGGAGTTGATGAGACAACAAATTAATTCGGAACAACAAGTCTGTTATAACCATGAAACCTAACAACTGGGTTAAGTCAATAATTGATTCAAGAACTTTTCCTTCAATCAAACTTGTTAATGAAATTAAAAACATTATAAAAAATTGCATGCATTTTATAGTTACATCGAATTTTATTTGAATTGATTGAAAACAAGAACAGGTGAATATTGTTTAGAATTTTTTTATACAAAATACTGTAAAGTTGCGTTGTGATAAAATGTGACTACTTTAGATTTAGAGCAGAAAGTTAGTATTTGCAGTACTTTAAGGTAATCGTAAGACTGAGTTTCAATTTGAGCAAAATGAATTGTTGCCCAAAACTATCTACTTAATAAATGAAGAGTAATGAAGAAAACCGCAAAATTCTGCGACTCAAAACAAAAAAGTCATATAGGGCTAAATTTTTAGCACCGTTAACCTGTTGGGGTCAAAATAACCTCTTAAGCAAAATATATCGTGTTTGGACTTGCCGAAAAGCATTTTTTACAAGCAATTAAAAAACCAACAAATTAATCAAATCCAATTTACGGTTACTTCAAAAACAAGAAGTAAATGGCTGAAAGTTGTGCTAAATTCATAATTAACAAGTACAAAAAAATAATATCTGCAAAATTATATTTAAATAAAAATAGAGAAATATTTACAATATGGAAATCATAGAAGGTTAATTCGCTTAGTACCCTCGGTATGATTCTGAAAAGAATTATGTCAAGTTTGGGCTTGTCTAAAAGAAGTTTTTAATGGTAACAAGAATATATCTAACATATGAGTTTAATTGTTTATAACTCTAAAAATTAGAAAAACCTATATGCTAAATCTAAAAAGTACTAAATCGTGTTTTTAATTTTGAAAAAAATATATAAAATTAAATTGTTAGCACTTGAATATTCTAAAACATTTCTTCAAAACTAGAGCTTAGAAAAAAATGGTTAAGACTCTTTCTGTTAAGCGAACAGTAAGAACTAGTTAATTGTAGACTTTTACCTAATAAAATGTTGTAAAATTACAGTTAAATCAAAATAAAGAAAACCCCAAATGTCTGGGACTCACAAGAAAAAAGTCATATAGTGCTAAGACGTTAGCACTCTAACTGCTTCATGATGGAATTATGCCGTGTTTGGGCTTGTTGAGAAGCAATTTTTAATGTCGACCAGAAAACATATAAATCTTAAAATTTTCATCTTTTGTAACTCCGAAAACAAGAAAGAACCTATTACAGTGGTGCTAAGGTGGGTTGGATCGCCATATTTACGGATCTGTCACGTAAAAACTAAAATTTTGGCAATTTTCAATAAAAAAACATATAAAGCTAAGTTATTAACACTACAACTTGAGCAATACATTTGTTACAGCTCGGAGAATAAAAAGAAAGTTGTTAAAAGCCTTACAGAATTGATAATTCTTAAGCAAACAAAAAGAATTAATTATTAATTGTAAACTTTTACCTAACAAAATACTGTGAAATTTCAGTTGTATCAATAGAGTAAAAACCACAAATTTCAGGATTTATGAGAGAAAAGTTATATAGTGCTAAGGCGTTAGCACCGTTACTAGTTGACCTCAAATTCACGAAACGTCGAATTATGCCGAGTTTGGGCTTGTTCAAGAGCATTTTTCGAGAACCATCATAAAAGATGTGATTGATCACAATCAAATGCCTTGAATCAATTTAAATTTTTTTAAAGGACGTTCCCTTGAAATGTATGAGAAAATTGTGTATAGCTGCGCCTTCTCCTAGTACATAGTTTAAGTTTGCAATAAAAAAACATTATTTACAAGCTTAACTCCCAAAAAGGGGCTAAAATTAAAAAAAACGCACTGTAGGGTTTTTGTAATAATTTCGAGGAATCCGTTAGTTTAAAATAACGTCAATATTAATAAAAAATGTTCCATCAAGTTTTTAGTTCAAAAATGTTAGAGTGCTAGATTGGCACTCCAAGTGTTTGGTAGGATATTTCAAAAAGTTGTCAAACAAAACATGTCGTGTTGGGTGTCTTATTAAAGCTATTTTCAAGTAGCTTTCAAAAAGATATAAAGAACAATTTTAGGATTTGCCTAAAACTGAAGCAGGCGTGTTTAAGGAAAGAAACAAAAATTAGGTCAAAATTCTCTAAATTTAGTGAGTTTAAAGTAACCCTACTATTAATAAAAATTGTTGCATAAAGTTAATAATTGAAAAGTGTTAGAGTGCTAGATTGGCACTCCAACTGGTTGGTCAGATATCTCAAAAAATTCCGAAACAAAACACGTCGAGTCGGGTGTGTAACTAAAGCCATTTTCAAGCACTTTTCAAAAAGATATAGAGAAAAAGTTAGAATTTACCTAAAACCAAAGCGTGCGTTTTCAAGGAAAAACCCAACAAAGTTTCAATTAAAAAACCCAAAAATCAGGTCACAATTTTCCAAATTAGCCGTAATGTTGTGGCGCCGGTCACCGAACCGTTATTCTTGGCTCCCACACGTCGACCTAAAACACCGTCACCTTCTTGTTAAGACTGCAAACTTGCATCCATTCAGTTCCCATCATCCGTTCAATTTTGTTCTTTTTCTCTCACGGTTTCGCATTATTTGAATCACAGTTGATGCAACCAAGAAAAACGCAACACTCTTGTTACCCAAACGCTGTCGTAATCGAGTCAACGACCCAAATTCGTGAGGGTGCCCACCAATTCGGGCGCCAAAAATTCACGTGAAAGTGAAAAACTTCGAATTCCACACCAACACTATCAAGGATGGTTTCATATTGTTGCGTTAACGGTGAAGAATTATCGAAACGAATTTGCAATTATAATCAAACTAATAATAAAATCGGACCAGTTTCTTCCGAAATTTTTGTTTAAATATTTATATTAGCCAGACGCTAGGTGTTAATGAAACGTACCTCGAGCCCGGAACTAGGTATTTTTGTTACTGTCACAATTGTTGTAAACAAAAAAATTTGCATTGAGGTATCAATTAAAAAAAAAATGTTAGAATAGACATGTGGCTTTCGAATTACTGTCATTAGTTGAAATATTGAAATAACTTCCCCTCTTGTCGCCATTACTTGAAACAATGGCGCTAGAGGGGAGGTACTGGATGACAGCTGCATTGTTCGAAACGCAATCACTACAATTATCAAAATAGTTCGCATATTAAACAATTTCTAACTGTACACTTGATAGGAATTAATTCATGTAATTTCTTGAGTGTAAGTCATAACGTGATAAAGCTCTAGCGCGTTTACTACTCATCGATTAGCCAATGCCACGCAGTCCTGTTTTCCTCCAAGGAATTCTAAAACCAGTTCGTTAAAGGTGACCTCGACGATCTAACCATTTCGCACGATTACACTGTAGATATCCCATTTGTAGGGAAAAAACAAAGTTGGTACCCTTGGAACTTGGTCTCTATATCAAATCAAAATCGGACACGAGGCAACGATTTTCCAACAATCCCCACCACTAAACCTCCCCTCATATCCGCCATATTGATTTCAATCAATCAATTAACCTCAAAAAATTTTTCCAGGGTTCGTGGTAGCTGTTTCAGTGGGAATCATACTGTTCGGTGTGATCGTAGTCATATTCTTCTCTAGCTGGGTGAATTTAGTCATAAACCACGTAAGTAAATGACCTTGAAAATTTGACAACCAACAATTGTTGAAACAACAAAAATTCTTCGTGACGCAATAGCGCAAACGTAAGCGCCTTGCTCAATTGTTTACTATTGATTTCAGGAAGTAACGTTGAGGAATGGATCGCAAACCTTCGAATGGTGGGCGAAACCGCCGGTAGTTCCCACCATTAAAGTGTACGTTTACAATGTTACCAACGCAGATGAGTTCCTCAACAATGGCTCGAAACCCGTGGTCGACGAGTTGGGACCTTACGTTTACGTGTATGTATTTTTCTATGTAAATTGTTATATTGGTGAAAGCACCATTTCGGTATCCTCTAAACCGTGCGTTGGTGTTGCGTAAGAAGAAAGTGGCGAGAAAGCGAATGACGGCGGAAGAAGCGCTTAAGGCTATTAAAAGGAACTTGCTGTGAGATCAACTACGTAATTCTTATGAAATTAATAACCGTTGTGCAATAGTCTTTTTATCACCGGACAAGCGGAAATTGTTCGCCCCAGGAAGTCTTCGGCGCTAGATTTTTACAAATTGAATTGAAATTATTTCTCTGCCGCAATCCGGGTTTGTTTTACGATTTTTCGCGACAAATTAATTTTGAAGGAATGTCTAAAAATTTCGAAAATTAGCAAAAAAATAATAATTATATTCATTTAATCATCGACTTTAATTCGCTTCAATTATTCAATGATAACAGCAAAAACCCCGCATCGATACGGTACTTAACAAAAAAGTCATATAGTGCTAAGTAGTTAACACCCTAACTATTTCCGGGAACGATTTACGCGAACCATATCGAGTTTGGTATCGTAGCACAGCATTTTTGGTGTAGATTACGAAAAATATCACACAAAAATTTTAACGTTTATACTAAGCGAGAAACCTAGAAAATTCTAAAGTGATAGTGCTAAATCCGCTAGTTTTATTATTGATTTTAATTCGCTTCAATTACTCGATGATAATAACAAAAACCCCGCATCGCTACGGTGCTTAACAAAAAAGTCATATAGTACTAAGTAGTTAGCACCCTAACTATTTTTGGAAACGATTTACCCGAACTATATCGAGTTTGGTATCGTAGCACAGCATTTTTGGTGTAGATTACGAGAAAATATCACAAAAAAAATTTCAACATTTACTAAGCGAAAAAACTGGAAATTTCGAAAGTGATAGCGCTAATTCCACTAGTTTTTACGCCGAAATTCGAACGTTTCTTCCTCTCGGTTATTTATATTTGGTTTTGGTCGCTTTCTCGCACCATTACCGCCACCGGTTGCGGAAGACTCTAGATTTGAACTGACTAGCGATTTCCGCGACTGTTTGACATTTCCCAACAGTTTGTAACATGCGATTTTACATAAAACCGACATACCAATTAGCATTACAATAGCACACTTCACGTCTCTATTAATTACGAAAATCACGATCAAAATGCTGTACAACGGTCTACTAGAACCGTGTTGCGCATGACGGCGTTGTTCTGATGAAACGAACGATTTGTTGTTAAAACAGTGACATGTGCTCCCGCTTACGTGACGTGTTATTTAGAACAAATTGCCGCAATTTTCTTACGTAAATTGCACTGTATCAACGATGAGACCTGTTGGTAGCCTTCAACCGTCATTTGTTACGAAAATTTAGAGAGAAAAAAAAAACAACAAACAACTCTCTTCCTTTATCGAATTGGGATGTACAGCGGAAAAGGAAGGTTGGTGGTTGGGACAACAGTTGTTAAAGGGGAAATGATAGAGTTTGGTTTCCCCTGATGCCGCCATATTTTTAATCATGAATGCGCTTCACCTTCCGGTCTATAAAAATTGCATAGATAAAGAAACAAATCTAAACGCAATCAATCATGATTTTCTAATCACATTTGTTGTTTAGGTGTATTAGACCATAATGGCCGCGTGAGGGGAAGTTACCTTCTTGACCAATCCATTGATTTTAATTGGAACCATAGCCGCTTAAGAGGAGGCTCTCGCCTTTCGCTCTAACTTCCCCTAACAACAGTGACGATTTTCTAATCGCATCTGTTTGAGTATAGAAATGGCCGCGTGAGGGGAGGCTCGCTTCCCAACCAATCTAGACGCTTGATTATAATTAGAATCATGGCCGTTTGAGGGGAGGCTCAATTTTAAATCAATTAATATGTAGAACGTGTCTGTTTTGTTATTCTGACGTTGTTGTACGTTTTCAGGGAGAAATGGGAGAAGAAGAACATCACGTTCAACGGTAACGGCACCGTGTCCTTCAACCAGGAGAAAATTTACGTGTTCGACGAGTCCTTGTCGGCGGGTCTCGAAGATGACGTCGTCGTCGTACCGAACATTCCCATGTTGGTGAGTTGTGCGATACCCGCCATCTACCGGAACGACCCGATCGACTTTCATTTTCTTTCGCGGTCGCCCAACCGGAAAATATAGTTCGCATTTCGTTTTTTCGATGCGTTTTTTTCACGAATTACGCAAAAACCAGCCGCAGAAATGCGATAACATATAGCCGATACGTTACATAAAAAAAAGACAACCGAAAAACAATACGAGTGAAAGCGACCAATCGAGGACGCTTAGATGAAATCGTCTTTATCGCGTTAACTTGGTTCAAAGATAAAAAAAAATAATTAATTTAAAGTATTTAAGGGTACTTAGTAAATGACAGAAAATAATGAAGAAGTAGAGCGAAAACCGTATTCTCATAACTTACGTAACAAGAAAGTTGTATGGGGCTAAGTTCTTAGCACCCGAACTAGTTGGGGCGCTAACGCAAAAACCCGTTAAACGAAATAAACCGTGTTTGGGCTTAAAATGAAGCTATTTCTGATCACTTTTCAAAAAGATATCGTAGGTGGAGGGATTTTTGTAAATTTCCAAGTTACGAAACTTAGAACTCTTACGACAATTTTTTTTATCACAGAGTGCTACTTCTCAATCGAAACACGCTGCAAGGTTCCTGAGGCTGGCGATGGCCAGTATTATGGATATTTTGAAAATAAAACCGTTTGTGGAAGTGTCGGTGGGTCAATTGCTTTGGGGTTACGAGGATCCTTTGTTGAAACTGGCCAAGGATGTTGTTCCGAAAGAACAGAAATTGCCGTACGAAGAATTTGGACTTATGTATAATGTAAGCGGTTTCATTATTGTTTTTAGTTGACTTATTTGATTGTATGTTATTAGAAAAATGGCACTTCCAAGGACAGAGTGACATTATTCACCGGATCTGCCGACATCACCAAATATGGCTTGATTGATAAGTTCAACGGACGTTCGCATTTTACTCATTACACAAGCGATAAGTGCAATAGTGTCATGGGGTCGGATGGTTCCATCTTTCCGCCACATATGACTAAAAATACCACAATCAACGTTTTTGATAAAGATCTGTGCAGAGTGTTGCCTTTAGTGTAAGTGTCATCTTCGTTGAAGTTCAGAAACAACACTTTCTCACATTATGAGACACATTTTGAAATTTTGTAATATGCTCAAGCAGTTCAATTAATTTTGATTCAACTTAGACAATTTGAATTTTTTGGAAATTTGTACTTTTTTCAAATTTCGAATTGTGTTTCAAATATGTATCTAAGTTTCGATATTTTAAACTCAATTTTCATTTCATTCTATACTAGAAGACGCATTTTAAAATTTGGAAAACATTGAAAAAATATTGAAACTCTTTCTTGAAACTCCTTGAATTTTTTTAAAAAAATTCCCAAACTTTGAAACTAATTTCTAAATTTTGTATTTGCTTCCAAACGCTTAATCAGATTTTAAATAATGAAAAGCTTCAAAGTTTCAAGGTGTCATTTTTGAAACTCTACATTGAAACACATTTCAGAATTTTAAAAAAACCTTCTTATTGTTAAACAACACAATATTCTTGAAGATTATTGTCAGGCATAAAATGAAGCATTTCAGAATTTCAATTTCTCAATATAGAAACAGAGTTTCAATGTGTGAAACACAATTTTGAATTTTGAAATTTCTTTTAACTTTCAAACATAACTCACCGACTTTAAAAAATATTTTACAACTTTTCGAACATTTCTTGAACTTCAAAACATATATTCCGTTTTTGAAACACTGCTCCAAACTTCATTTTTGAAATTTTGAAGTTTTCACTGTTTAACTTATGTCTTACCTTTACAATTTTATTCTAAGGTCTAAGAGATGTAGTTTCGATATTTTGAAACACTTTACTAAACTGAAACTTTAAATTAGTTTTTGAAACTCAGTTGAAACTTTTAGAGTTTTAATTGTCTCCAAACTTTAAAAAATCGAATTTCACTGTAAAACACATTTCCGAATTTAAAATGCGATTCTACACCTTGAAACTTACTCTAAACTTTGAAACTCTACTTCAAAAATTTAGATATTTCTTTAAACAGACCAATCTATGAGAATCAGCTGAAACGTTTGAAACTAATTTTTAAATTTCGAAAAATAATTTCAAATTTTGAAACTTAGTTTCAAAGTGCTTCAAATTTCTAAACAAATTCTGAACGTACAGTTACGAAAAAGAAATTAAGGCCAACGACGACATCCCAGCTTACCGTTTCACACCTCCCAAAAACGTTTTCGCCGACATCGACGAAAACCCCGACAACTTATGTTTCTGTCCTCACGGGCCCCCTTGCGCCCCCTCTGGATTTTTCAACGTATCCCTATGTCAATACGGTAAAAAATCAATTAATTCAAATGATAGCAATGATAACAACCCAAATTTCAGATTCTCCCATCTTATTGTCGTTTCCTCATTTCTACTTGGCCAACGACAGCTACAGGACCGCACTCGAAGGAATTTCGCCCGCGGATCCCGAAAAACACAAATTCTACATCGACGTCCAACCGGTAACTAGACAATTGTCAATATCCCACTTCTGATTCGATATCCCACTTCTGATAGAAGTTTCACGTAAATTTTTTTGTTTTTTTAGGAAATGGGTACAGCAATGGCCGCCAAGGCTCGCGTTCAGATCAACTTGGCCGTGTCTCAAGTTATCGACATTAAACAAGTGGCCACTTTCCCCGATATAATTTTCCCGATTATTTGGTTCGAAGAAGGTCTCGACGGTTTACCGAAAGAAATGACGGGATTGATGGGACTTGCCACTACAGTTCCTCCCATTGCTAGAGCGTCGTTGTCCGGCGTATTGTTCGTCGTCGGTGCGCTCCTTTTACTTGTGGCAATATGGCGATTGGTCAGGGGTGCCAACAGGTTGAGTTCTTTACATTTAGCACCCGGTCACATGGGACCTACCTCCAAATCCAAAGACGTTCCCATGAGTAACGTTCCCAGGAACTGATAGAACAATTCATTTTGATGCACTAACCATTGTTTTTCTTTTCTTTTTTTTTTAATTGTTATTGATGAAACAACGAACTTGATGTAGGTGTTAAGGAGAATTTGCTCATTGTAGTTACTTAATTTTGTACTAGTTTTATATTAATTTTTTTTTTTGGACCTAGGGTGCTGTGCGTGGATTTAGTACAAAAAATTCATTTACTGTTGTTGTGTTTTTTTTTTCGGTAACTGTATCAAAATCGTGCCTTAAGCGGAATAATGACGTGTATAGAATTTGTTAGGGAAAGTGATTTTTATTACGTAGTTCTAGTTGTAATTGAAACCGTCCTGTAATTTCTGTGTATATTTCACTAGTTAGGCAAATTTTTTACTTATTACTTTGTAATGGTTATTTGTATTGTATATTCGGACAATAAACTTTGTATTTTTCATTGCTTCTTGATTTAAATATTTACAAATATTTATTATAGCAGAAAACTGAGAAAAATATATTAAAGTGTTATAACACTTGAAATTAAATAACTAAGAATAAAACAATAACCGAAATGGTAGTTACGACTTAAAACTGCGGACTTAATATAAAAATATCTAACTGACTCTAACTCTATATATATACAAAAAAAGTTATAACACCTTCATGATTTAAAAAAACAATAATTGTAAAAAAGTTAGACGTTGAAGACGAAATTATTTTAAAAATTTGTGCCCCAAAAGTTAAGAATTGAAAAAATTGAGATACAAGTGTTATAGCACCTTAGACTCATTTTGGTCCAATTCCAAATGGGAAAGACAGAAATACTAGAATACAATTAACTTGAAGAACAAAACAAATCAACAATTAATAGAAACTGAACATATTGATGCTATAACACTACAATTTATTATGATAAATATTTTAGCACTTGTACCTAATAAGTTGTCTAATTAGAGATCTTGTCAAAATTTTGTAAATTAAAAATTTGTAACACCAAAACTAACATACATATGAAGTGTTATAGCACCTAAAATCGCAGTATTTAAGAATTGAAAGCTCGAGAAGAAAACTTTGGAAAAAGTTGAAGGGCAAGTGTTATAAATTTGGTAATTAAAAAGTAAAGTGTTATAGCTCCTCAGAAGCACGTTGGCCTAGTTTTGAATCAGAGTAAACTAAAAAATTGTAACACAAACACTAACATACATATAGAGTGTTATAACATCTAAAATCTCAGTATTTAAAAATTGAAGCTTGAGAAAGTAAGTGTGAAAAAAGTTGAAGGGCAGGTGTTATAAATTTAGAAATAAAAGAGTAAAATGTTATAGCCCTTAGAAGCACGTTGGTCTAGTTTTGAATCAGAATTAAAGGTTAAGAATTGGAAAAATTGAGATAAAAGTGTTATAGCACCTTAGATCCATTTTGATCCAATTTCCAAGGAGAAAGACAGAAATACTAAAACATAATTAACTTGAAGAACAAAACAAATCCACAATTAATAGAAGTTAAACATATTGATGCTATAACACCCCAATTTATAATGTTTTTCAAATTAATATTTTAGTACTTATAGCTAATAAGTTGTCTAATTAGAGATCTTGACGTCAAAATTTTTGTAAATATAAAAATTGTAACACCAGAACTAACATACATATAAAGTGTTATAGCACCTAAAATCGCAGTATTTAAGAATTGAAAGCTTGAAAAGGAAACTTGAAAAAATTTGAAGGGCAAGTGTTATAAATTTAGTAATTGAAGAGTAACATCTACACTAACATACATAAGGAGTGTTATAGCATTTAAAATCGCAGTATTTAAAATTAAAAAAGTTTGAGTAAGAAATTTTGAAAAATCTGAAGAACCGAGGTCATAAATTTGAAAATAAAAATGTACAGGGCTATAACATCTTAAACCATGTAGGCCTAGTTCAAGTTCTAGTATACAATTAAATTGGAGAACGAAAGTATTATAAATAAACATCCTAACGCAAGAGTTAAAAATTGAGGGTTGAAGCATTACAAATGTTAAATATACTGGAGCTGTAACACTTGTATAAAATACAAATTATAATTCTATTAGAATTGATATGTTTCTATTTCAAGACATATGCATCAATTAATTGCAGATTAAGAAATTATAACACCTAGAATGCTATAACATCGTAAGGTGTAGCATTTGAAATTGTAAAACTGAGTCAAAAAAGTTGAGTACAAGAATATTTAAGAGAATATGGAGAGCAATAATAAGAACATGCAAAACGAGAGGATAAAGTGTTATAGCATCTAACACCATATTAGTTTAATTTTAAATAAGACTGTAATCAAAAAAAAGTTTCATTAATTAAATAACTAAAGTGTTGCCAGTACACTTAATATAATTTTTGACGCTGTAACACTAGAAACTTTTAAGTAAAATGTTATAACACTTTAAAATTAAGTTATTAGAATTATAACGATTTCTGCACAAAATTGGTAAATTAAAGTAGAAACTTCAAAAAAAAATTAAGCACAATAGTTAAAAATTATAAAATAAAAGGTTAAGTGCTATAACATCTTGGACCATGTTAAATGAGTTTTAACTTAAATTAATCACATAAAACTAAATAGCACTAAATTGCCACAAATGTGTTAATAAAATTTAAAAATTAATATTCTAACACCAAAAATAAATCCAAAAAGTAATGTTATAACACCCTAAATTCTAAAGTTTGAAATCTAAAAATTGAAGAGCAGTAAGGTTTAAAATTGAAGAACATCTTGAAAACAGTTAAAACACAAGCAGAAATAGAAGAATTGGAAATTAAAGTGTGATAGCAAGTGTTATAGCATCTCATATGTATATGGCTTTAGTTTTAAAAGAAATAAGTGTAATTAAAAATAACTTGCATTTAAAAACCGCCGTTCCACTAACAAGTGCTACATATATTGATGCTGAAACACTTGGAAGTGCTATAACACTTGAAAATGTTGCAGAGTTAAATTTCTGAAATTTTTGATCTTGTAAGTTCTCTAGTTGAAAACATGGGGCATCAAGAGGTTTCTGGAAGAAGAGTTATAACACCAAAGCTATATAACGGATACTATTTTTCTAAATTTCATTTAAAAAAAATTGTAGTACAATTTTAAGAAAACCGCAAACCCCTAAATACACCCAAAAAAAGAACTTAAGATATCTAAAAAAAATTAGTGCTATAACATCTTAATCACATAAAATTAGTTTTAAATAAAAGTAATCACAACATCTAATATAAAATAAATTGAATAGAAATATCACAAATGTGTTACCAAAAGTTTAACTGTTGATGCTGTAACACTTGATAGTATCTACGACTTTAAATAAAATTCTACTTATAACTGATAAGTTGTCTCCTTGGAAAGGTAATGTCAAAAATTTTAATATTAAAAAATTTAACACCAAAAATAAAATAAAAAATAATGTTATAACACTTTAATTTCTCGGATTTAAAATCTAAAAATTGACGAGCAGTTAGTTTTTAAAATTAAAAGAATTTCTGAAAAAACTTGCAGCACAAAGAGTAGGAATAGGAAAATTGAACAAAAATTACGATAATCAGTGCTATAGCACCTCGGATCTATATTGTTCTATTCTTAAGCAAGAAGAAGTGTGAAATTTGTTCAATTTAAAAGTAAAGTCATAAAAATGTTCTATTAGCAATGGCTACAGGTTCTGATGCTATAACACTTGGAAATGCTATAAACACTTGAAAATGTTATAACATCAAAACTCCAAAAATCTTAACCTAATAAATTCTGTCGTTGAACACATGAGGCAACAAAAATTTTCTGCTTGGGGTTATAACACCAAAACTGTAACTTGAACTAGACTTTTTTTAATTCCAGCATTAAATTAAGAAATTCCCAGGCCCTATAAACACTTATCAATGAAAAAAAAAGCATCTAAGTTACTAAAAAAAATTAGTGCTATATCTAAATCACATAAAATTAGTTTTAAATAAAAGTAATCACAACATCTAATATAAAAATAAATTGAATTGAAATATCACAAACGTGTTACCAAAAGTTTAACTGTTGATGCTGTAACACTTGATAGTATCTACGACTTTAAATAAAATTCTACATATAACTGTTAAGTTGTCTCCTTGGAAAGGTAATGTCAAAAATTTTAATATTAAAAAATTTAACACCAAAAATAAAATAAAAAATAATGTTATAACACTTTAATTTCTCGGATTTAAAATCTAAAAATTGACGAGCAGTTAGTTTTTAAAATTAAAAGAATTTCTGAAAAAACTTGCAGCACAAAGAGTAGGAATAGGAAAATTGAACAAAAATTACGATAATCAGTGCTATAGCACCTCGGATCTATATTGTTCTATTCTTAAGCAAGAAGAAGTGTGAAATTTGTTCAATTTAAAAGTAAAGTCATAAAAATGTTCTATTAGCAATGGCTACAGGTTCTGATGCTATAACACTTGGAAATGCTATAAACACTTGAAAATGTTATAACATCAAAACTCCAAAAATCTTAACCTAATAAATTCTGTCGTTGAACACATGAGGCAACAAAAATTTTCTGCTTGGGGTTATAACACCAAAACTGTAACTTGAACTAGATTTTTTTTAATTCCAGCATTAAATTAAGAAATTCCCAGGCCCTATAAACACTTATCAATGAAAAAAAAAGCATCTAAGTTACTAAAAAAAATTAGTGCTATATCTAAATCACATAAAATTAGTTTTAAATAAAAGTAATCACAACATCTAATATAAAAATAAATTGAATTGAAATATCACAAACGTGTTACCAAAAGTTTAACTGTTGATGCTGTAACACTTGATAGTATCTACGACTTTAAATAAAATTCTACATATAACTGTTAAGTTGTCTCCTTGGAAAGGTAATGTCAAAAATTTTAATATTAAAAAATTTAACACCAAAAATAAAATAAAAAATAATGTTATAACACTTTAATTTCTCGGATTTAAAATCTAAAAATTGACGAGCAGTTAGTTTTTAAAATTAAAAGAATTTCTGAAAAAACTTGCAGCACAAAGAGTAGGAATAGGAAAATTGAACAAAAATTACGATAATCAGTGCTATAGCACCTCGGATCTATATTGTTCTATTCTTAAGCAAGAAGAAGTGTGAAATTTGTTCAATTTAAAAGTAAAGTCATAAAAATGTTCTATTAGCAATGGCTACAGGTTCTGATGCTATAACACTTGGAAATGCTATAAACACTTGAAAATGTTATAACATCAAAACTCCAAAAATCTTAACCTAATAAATTCTGTCGTTGAACACATGAGGCAACAAAAATTTTCTGCTTGGGGTTATAACACCAAAACTGTAACTTGAACTAGATTTTTTTTAATTCCAGCATTAAATTAAGAAATTCCCAGGCCCTATAAACACTTATCAATGAAAAAAAAAGCATCTAAGTTACTAAAAAAAATTAGTGCTATATCTAAATCACATAAAATTAGTTTTAAATAAAAGTAATCACAACATCTAATATAAAAATAAATTGAATTGAAATATCACAAACGTGTTACCAAAAGTTTAACTGTTGATGCTGTAACACTTGATAGTATCTACGACTTTAAATAAAATTCTACATATAACTGTTAAGTTGTCTCCTTGGAAAGGTAATGTCAAAAATTTTAATATTAAAAAATTTAACACCAAAAATAAAATAAAAAATAATGTTATAACACTTTAATTTCTCGGATTTAAAATCTAAAAATTGACGAGCAGTTAGTTTTTAAAATTAAAAGAATTTCTGAAAAAACTTGCAGCACAAAGAGTAGGAATAGGAAAATTGAACAAAAATTACGATAATCAGTGCTATAGCACCTCGGATCTATATTGTTCTATTCTTAAGCAAGAAGAAGTGTGAAATTTGTTCAATTTAAAAGTAAAGTCATAAAAATGTTCTATTAGCAATGGCTACAGGTTCTGATGCTATAACACTTGGAAATGCTATAAACACTTGAAAATGTTATAACATCAAAACTCCAAAAATCTTAACCTAATAAATTCTGTCGTTGAACACATGAGGCAACAAAAATTTTCTGCTTGGGGTTATAACACCAAAACTGTAACTTGAACTAGATTTTTTTTAATTCCAGCATTAAATTAAGAAATTCCCAGGCCCTATAAACACTTATCAATGAAAAAAAAAGCATCTAAGTTACTAAAAAAAATTAGTGCTATATCTAAATCACATAAAATTAGTTTTAAATAAAAGTAATCACAACATCTAATATAAAAATAAATTGAATTGAAATATCACAAACGTGTTACCAAAAGTTTAACTGTTGATGCTGTAACACTTGATAGTATCTACGACTTTAAATAAAATTCTACATATAACTGCTAAGTTGTCTCCTTGGAAAGGTAATGTCAAAAATTTTAATATTAAAAAATTTAACACCAAAAATAAAATAAAAAATAATGTTATAACACTTTAATTTCTCGGATTTAAAATCTAAAAATTGACGAGCAGTTAGTTTTTAAAATTAAAAGAATTTCTGAAAAAACTTGCAGCACAAAGAGTAGGAATAGGAAAATTGAACAAAAATTACGATAATCAGTGCTATAGCACCTCGGATCTATATTGTTCTATTCTTAAGCAAAAAGAAGTGTGAAATTTGTTCAATTTAAAAGTAAAATCATAAAAATGTTCTATTAGCAATGGCTACAGGTTCTGATGCTATAACACTTGGAAATGCTATAAACACTTGAAAATGTTATAACATCAAAACTCCAAAAATCTTAACCTAATAAATTCTGTCGTTGAACACATGAGGCAACAAAAATTTTCTGCTTGGGGTTATAACACCAAAACTGTAACTTAGACTAGAATTTTTTTTAATTCCAGCATTAAATTAAAAAAAAATTCTAGGCCCAATAAAGCACTTACCAATTAAAAAAACAATAAAAAACATCTAAGTTAATAAAAAAAAATGTAATTTGAAAGTAGTAACCGTAAACGAAAGTACGTTAACAAATTGATGATGAAAATATTAATCTAAAGCATAATGGTTTAGGTAATAGCAAATAAAAAACAGATGACCTTGTATAACATTAAAACAAGGTGAATTATGCAATTTAAGTGTTACGAAACTACAAAGTGTTAACACAAAAACTAAAATTCACACTTTATCCGTTCAAAATTTGCAGTTTTTAGAGTTTTATTATCTAAAACGTAAAATTAAAACGATAATTAATTCAAATAATAAGTAAGAAGATTGTTTTTAATACAAATGTGTAAAATAAAAAACTCAAAATTCTACTAAATTTTGGACTCAAACAAGAATTCTGTAGTAGTTAATTGATTTCTTGTCCAGAAGGTGTCGCTTCGTTCACTATCGTAACACCACGTTAAAGGTCAAAACGTTGATGAATAAAAAAAAATCACAGTACCGGAGTTACCCAAACGTTCGAATCTAGGATAAAAAAATAAACCAATTATTTCGTGGAAACATTTTTGATCGAGACCACCCCCAAAATGGGGGTCAAGGTGCGACCTTGCCAGCATCGAGCAATTACCACCAAAATGTTGCAATTCCGCATTAACGTCTTTCCTAAGTTTACGATTCGAAAGTAATTGGCCAAAATCCAGTGACTCACAGTTGTGTAAAAGAAAAAATTAAAGTGCGTATGCTGTTTGGCCTCGACAACGCACCATCAGAATTGACGATATGACTAGAGGAAATGGTCATCGACCCGTTACGGCCCAAAATTTTCGTCTAGATACCGCAAATTTCAGCCACTCTATCCTTTCACGATACGCCACTGGATTTAAATCGATTAAACAAAAAAAAATTATATTGAAAGTGTTACATCTAATTCACGTAACGTATTAATTTTTTTGTTGCGTTATAATTCGGTAAAAACCGGACCTGCATCCTTAATTATTATTGGTGTTACTTTAAATTAAGTAGAAGAAGGTTAATTGTTGTAAAAAAATTTCTTTGTTTATAATTTCTTCATTAATTGAATTAGGCCTCTTCCTTTCCGAGTACGGATGTGAAAAAAACGATTAAGTAAGTAATCGGTCAAGTTCGTTAAAAAAAAAATTTTTTTTGTTTTATTGGTAATTTTTTGTGCCAATGTCAAATATTTGGTTCATTAAGAAACCAGGTGTAAACGTGTTTCGATAAATTTAATCGAGTTTTAAGATAATAAAAATTTGCAAACACAAAAAGTACTTGGAAAAAAAACGTTGCACGCTTAAGGAAAACGAGTGTTGAAAAAAAAAACAAAAAAGTTGGGTGTGCGTCGCGATTTTTCAATTTTCCTTTTGGTCAGTTCAAGGGTTTTCCATAGGCGTGCGACCTTAAACATTGTCTAAATGGAATCCAACGACGTTCGTGTAGACCTTAAAAAAAACGTCACGTCCAACTATTGTTAGACGCATACGAATTTCTTCCATTGAGAGAAGAAAATCTTTAAAAATTTCCAACAACGTACGAGGGAACCGACACCAAGGTTAGGGAAAGATCGAAGATTGAGAAATTGGAAAATTACACAATTTGCACCACGGTCAAGAAACCTCATCAAAAGTGTCGAAACTGTTCAAAGTGTTAGGAAAAGAACCAATTGTTTTGCTTTTTCCAAAAATTTTTTAATAGATACAAGGCGAATTTTTTGGAACCTCTTGAAAACGTCGCACCTGGAGGATCTGTACAGTTTCATTCATTCTATTTATAGGCCAGATTTGGCCCCGTGCGACTTTTTTGTGTTTCATAATTTAAGGCAGACATACAAGAAAAACGATTTTCACTTTTGATTTGATGGAAGATTAATAATTGATGGAAATTAGTTTTTGGAGTTACGAAAACTGTGGTGGAAATTTCGTTTTCTCTGCTAACCTTAAATTTCGCGTAAATTCAAAAATTTTGGTAAAATTCTGGACGACTAGCAACTACATACTTCACTTGCTGCTAGATGAAAATTAGCTAAATTTAAAAATATTTAAAGTTATCTCGGGAAATTTTCGAAAAATATTTTTTTAACCCTGGTGGAAATCATCAAAATAGTTTTTCGAGTCCAAAATTAAAGATCTGCCGTTTCTAAGATTCTGAAAATCATAACTGAAAAAAATTATTTAGTAATCTCAATTACATAATTAATTTTAATTACATTTCCACCACGGTCGCTTTACAATTATCCAAATAAATAAATAAAATAAGTAAAATCTGCGCTAAAGTTTAAAAAGAAACTTTTTTACCAATACCGATAAATGTTATGCTATTAAAATTTAAGAAAATAATTTCCACCACAGTCCAGAAATTGTGTTAAAATTATCACTTTTTATGGTTTAGAAAATTTGAAAATAAATTTTTAAAATCCCTGATCCGATTTGACTTTTAATTGTTAAAATTTTGAAACACTGATAAAAATTAATTGCAAGTTAAGTTTTTGAAAAATTACAACAACCGTGGTGGAAATTTAAATGTGAAAATTTATAATTTAAAGACACAGCACCAAGTTTTTTGGGTATTTTAATGAAAGTTAATTAACTACAAAAATTATCTCAAAAAAATTCTACTTTCAATTATTTCGGAAAATTTTCGAAAAATATTTTCTTAACCGTGGTGGAAAGTGTATCAAAAATTTTTTTTGTCCAAAATTCGCCTTATTAACATTTCTGTAATCAAAATTTCAACCAAAATTATTAAGTAATCTTAATACGTGACATTTCCATCACGGTCGCTTATCAACAATTTTCCACATAAATAAAAAAATTAAGTAAAATCCACGGTAGTGCTTAAAAAGTAAATTTCTCTTCGATAGCGATAAATATATGCGATTAAAATGTAAAAAATAATTTCCACCACAATCCAGAAATTTGCGTTTAATTTTTGAAAAATTACTGAAACCGTGGTGGAAATTTCTCTACGGTGGTTCCAAATTCGACCTAACCCAGTGGAAATTTAAAAACACAACACCAAGTTTTTTTGGTGTTATAAAGAGAATTAATTAATTAAAGAAAATTATTCCGAAGAAATTCCATTTTCAGGTATTTTGAAAAATTTTCAAAAAAAAATCCTTCAGATATAAATTACCAAAAAAAAAATTTTCTTGATCCAAAATTAGAGATCTGCATCTTAAGATTTTTATAAACTTAAAGATTATTAAATAATCTCAGTACGTGACATTTTCACCACGTTTAAATTAAAATAAAAAAAATTCTTCGGAAAGTGTCACGAAAAAAATTTTCCTTGGTGGAAACTATTATAAAGTTGTTTATCTGCCATTTTAGCGAATGTTAGTGTTTCGAAAATTTATTAACAAATCTTTTCCACCAAAATCTCAAAATATTTTCAAAACCGTCAATTTCCACCACAAGTCCAAAAATTTTTAATTGAAAAATTTCCACTTTTCCTATTAAAAACTGTTAAAAAATAACAGATGTGCCCATTTAGCAAATGTTAATATTTCAAGAATTTATTAACAAGTCATTTCCACCAAAATCTCAAAAAATCCTCGAAACCGGCAATTTCCACCACAAGTCCAAAATTTTTCAATTAACAATGTTCATTTTCCGTGGTGAAAACTGTTAATAAATTGCAAATGTGCCATTTTAGAAAAATGTTGGTATCAGGAAAATTTAATAACAAATCATTTCCACCAAAATCCCGAAAAATCTTCGAAACCGTCAATTTCCACCACAAGTCCGAAATCTTTCAGCAGATTCTTTTTTATTTTTTGTAGTGGAATCTGTTAAATAATTATAGATTTACCATCTTAAAAATTTATTAATAAGTCATTTCCACCAAAATTTCGAAAAATTCTCGAAACCGTCAATTTTCACCACAAGTCCAAAATTTTTCAATTTAAAAATTTTAATTTTCCGTGGTGAAAACTGCTGATAAATTGCAAATCTGCCATTTTAGCAAATGTTAGTATCTCAAAAAATTATTAACAAGTTTTTCCACCAAAATCTCAAAAATATTTCAAAACCGTCAATTTCCACCACAAGTCCAAAAAAATTTAATTGAAAAATTTCCACTTTCCATAGTAAAAACTGTTAAAAAATAACAGATGTGCCCATTTAGCAAATGTTAATATTTCAAAAATTTATTAACAAGTCATTTCCACCAGAATCTCAAAAAATTCTCGAAACTGTCAATTTCCACCACAAGTCCAAAACTTTTCAATTAAACTATGTTCATTTTCCGTGGTGAAAACCGTTAATAAATTGCAAATGTGCCATTTTAGAAAAATGTTGGTATCAGGAAAATTTAATAACAAATAATTTCCACCAAAATTCCGAAAAATTATCGATACCGTCAATTTCCACCACAAGTCCGAAATCTTTCAGTAGAAAAATTTTCATTTTTTCTAGTGGAATCTATTAAAAAATTATAGATTTACCATCTCAAAAATTTATTAATAAGTCATTTCCACCAAAATATCGAAAAATTGTCGAAGCCGTCAATTCCCACCACAAGTCCAAAAATTTTCAATTTAAATATTTTCATTTTCTGTGGTTAAAACGGTTAATAAATTGCAAATCTGCCATTTTAGCAAATGTTAGTATCTCGAAAATTCATTAACAAGTTTTTCCACCAAAATCTCAAAAAAATTTCAAAACCGTCAATTTCCACCACAAGTCCAAAAAATTTTAATAAAAAAATTTCCACTTTTCATAGTGAAAACTGTTAAAAAATAACAGATGTGCCCATTTAGCAAATGTTAATATTTAAAAAATTTATTAACAAGTCATTTCCACCAAAATCTCAAAAAATTCTCGAAACTGTCAATTTCCACCACAAGTCCAAAACTTTTCAATTAAACTATGTTCATTTTCCGTGGTGAAAACAGTTAATAAATTGCAAATCTGCCATTTTAGCAAATGTTATTATCTCAAAAAATTATTAACAAGCTTTTCCACCAAAATCTCAAAAATATTTCAAAACCGTCAATTTTCACTACAAGTCCAAAAAAATTTAATTGAAAAATTTCCACTTTCCATAGCAAAAACTGTTAAAAAATTACAGATGTGCCCATTTAGCAAATGTTAATATTTAAAAAATTTATTAACAAGTCATTTCCACCAAAATCTCAAAAAATTCTCGCAACTGTCAATTTCCACCACTAGTCCAAAATTTTTCAATTAAACAATGTTCATTTTCCGTAGTGAAAACTGTTAATAAATTGCAAATGTGCCATTTTAGAAAAACGTTGGTATCAGGAAAATTTAATAACAAATCATTTCCACCAAAATCCCGAAAAATTTTTGAAACCGTCAATTTCCACCACAAGTCCGAAATCTTTCAGTAGAAACATTTTCATTTATTCTAGTGGAATCTATTAAAAAATTATAGATTTACCATCTCAAAAATTTATTAATAAGTCATTTCCACCAAAATATCGAAAAATTCTCGAAGCTGTCAATTCCCACCACAAGTCCAAAAATTTTCAATTTAAATATTTTCATTTTCTGTGGTTAAAACGGTTAATAAATTGCAAATCTGCCATTTTAGCAAATGTTAGTATCTCGAAAATTCATTAACAAGTTTTTCCACCAAAATCTCAAAAAAATTTCAAAACCGTCAATTTCCACAAGTCCAAAAAATTTTAATAAAAAAATTTCCACTTTTCATAGTGAAAACTGTTAAAAAATAACAGATGTGCCCATTTAGCAAATGTTAATATTTAAAAAATTTATTAACAAGTCATTTTCACCAAAATCTCAAAAAATTCTCGAAACTGTCAATTTCCACCACAAGTCCAAAATTTTTCAATTAAACTATGTTCATTTTCCGTGGTGAAAACTGTTAATAAATTGCAAATGTGCCATTTTAAAAAAATGTTGGTATCAGGAAAATTTAATAACAAATCATTTCCACCAAAATCCCGAAAAATTTTTGAAACCATCAATTTCCACCACAAGTCCGAAATCTTTCAGTAGAAAAATTTTTATTTTTTGTAGTGGAATATGTTAAAAAATTATACATTTACCATCTCAAAAATTTATTAACAAGTCATTTCCACCAAAAATCCCAAAAAAATTGCGGAACCGTCAAATACAAGTCCGCAATTTTTCAATCGGAAAATTTCCATTTTCCGTGGGAAAAACTGTTAAAAAATTACAGATTGACCATTTAAGCAAATGTTAGTATTTCGAAAATTTATTAACAATTCATTTCCACCAACATCTCGAAACATTCTCGAAACCGCCAATTTCCCCCACGGTCGAGTTCGAAATTTTTCGATCCAAAAATTTTCCGTTCTTTCCACCACGGCATCCAAAAACAATCACCTAACCCAATCGTTCCACCAAGTGGGGGCAAGTTGTGAACGGAACCAAGGTTGCAAACATTTTTAATCAGAACTGCAACGAGGTGAATAATCCAACGGCACACTTAAGATACGCCACTACAACCGAGAAGTTAACCGAATAATTTACCGGCGTGATCGAGCTATTAAAGCGACACCCAGAACTCCGGGAAGTTCAAACAACGTGTCGTGCCTCAGGTGCTACAGTGGGAATAAAACAAAAGTGCCGCGTCGAAAAAAAAAACAATAGAACAAAAAGGTAAGCGAAAATTTCTTTTTTTTTACCAAAACCCCCAACAATTTTTTCGATACTTGTTAGTTTTGACCCAAAACCCAAAAAAAATTTTTATGTCGAAACGACGGTTTCGTTCCGAAAACAAAAAATGCCAAAATAGTTTTAAGTAAAAATTATTTTTTGACACTTCGACACCGAATTTTGTGGTCGAATCGCGATTTTTGTTAACTTTTTCGATTTTCTTGCCCTTTCTCGCGCGCCCAATTTGAAATCGTATCGTATTTTGCAACATTATTGGTTGATGATTGTCCAATTAGAAGTTCAAAGTCGACTGGTTCGACGAAAAAACGAACCTTCATATTTCTGTGCGATGCAACACGATGTCGGTTGCGTAATTTGAATGGTGCAACTATGACGATAATAATAGTAAAAAATAATAAAAAAATTCAACCTTTTTGGTCCGTAATGGAGGAAAAAAAAACGACGACTACCCATCATTGTAGAGACGCCGCCGCCATAGGCGAGACAAAGTGTGTTAATGCATTTGGACGATTGCAAAACTCGTCGATAATTGAACGATTTATGTGTGTACGACATTCGGTCGATTTTCGAAATTTGTTTGGTTTTTATTTTATTATATTCTTCTTATATTTATATATTACTTGAAATTTTGCTCACATAACGATAGAGGTAAGGTCACGAATTTTGGCACTTATCCAAATAAACGATTGAGAGTTGTTTGAATGATCGAATCATAGTTCCGTATTATTGTCATCGGATCATCGTGACGTCACTGTTATTACCCAAGTTTCGACTTACCTTCGGAGAGTTAATTACGGATACATTAACTTCAAACAATCATAAAAATTATATAGGTACTGAGGCTTAGTGTTTAATTAAGAAAAACGACTTAGCAAAACAATTAAGTGAGCGCGTCCAGTAGATCTAAAAGATTGGAAAACTTAAATAAATAATTTATATTGCTTAAATTTCAACACCCTGTATAACCTTCAAAACCTGACAATACAAAGAAATCGTCACTAATAAAAAAAAATTAAAAATTTCAAAAATAATTTTTATTTTGGGTCAAAAGCAAGAATTTTCAAAAAATTATTTAAAAACTTTTCTTCAACAGTTTAGTAAGCTCTGTTGTTCAGTATTAATTTTTACAACTGTCACACTTTTGGTGTCGGAGTTAGCTGACCCCCTGTATATTTGTTGAAGTTTTTCGAAATTTAAATGTAGTTTTAAAACTTCGAAACAATTAAAAATTCCTACATGATTTGGCTTTGCGAACACGAGATTTTCAAAATTAAAGTCCCAAATTTTTTTTAACTGTATATCCAGTAGAAGTATTTAAAATTTTGAATTTTAGTCCATTACTGGAATTAAAAATTTTCAAAATGTTTACAAATAGTCTACCATCATAAGTTTGTCTTTAGAAAGAGTGATCAAAATTTGAAAGCAAAATTGTTGGAAGAACTGAAAATTAAAGTTCAGTTTTCAAAGTTTAAACCAAAAAATTACTTTTTTAAAAATTTCTGAAAACATTTGATTCATAACAAAATAATTCAACTAGAAAAGAACAAAAAATCAGTTGATGGTGAAAAAAATTATTAATTTTAACTCCAAAATTATTTTTTAGATTTCTTTTACAGTTCTGTATAACTAATAAGGATGACCAAAACTTGATACTAAGACCAGTAGACAGTTTTAAAAACATCAAATTGTTGTAAAGTTAAGAAAAATACGATTTTTGGTTCAGTCACAATTTTCGAAAACTTGAAATAAAGAACAAAATTTTTCAAAATATTTTCAAAGCGCCATAAGTAACTACTGTTAGTGATTTTGATTTAAAAAAATGTCAAAATTTTTGTATAGCCAGAGAGAGTGATCCTAATTTAACAATAAAAATTGTTGCGAATGTAGAATTTTAGTTTAAAGAACCAAAATTTTGAATAAATTTCAGTTATCCAAATTTAAACAAAAAAATTACATTTTCAAAAATTTCTGAAAATATAGTCATTTAATTTTGAACCAAGTAATTCAACTATGAAGAACAAAAAGAAAAAAAGTTGATGGTAAAAAAATATTAATTTTGACTCCCATCACATTTTTGAGAAAATTTTTTGAAAACTTGTCATTTAATTCTTAACAAAATAATCCAAATACAAAAATCCAAAAACACAGTTGATGGTGAAAAAAATATTAATTTTATCTTCAATAACATTTTTGAGACTTATTTTGACAGTTCTGTATATCTAATGAGGATGGTCAAAACTTTATACTGAGACTAGTTGACAGTTTTAAAAACTTCGAATTGTTGCACAATTAAAAAATGCGATTCTTGATTCAGTCGCAATTTTCGAAAACTTGAAATAAAAAAAACAAAATTTTTCAAAATATTTTCAAAGCATTATTCCGTCATAAGTGACTGCTGTTAGTGATTTTGATCCAAAAAAAATTGTCAAAATTTCTGTATAGCCAGAGAGAGTGATCTAAATTTAACAGTAAAAAGTGTTGAGCATGTAGAATTTTAGTTTGGAGAAATAAAATTTTGAATTAATTTCAGTTTTCAAAGTTCAAACCCAAAAATTTCATTTTTAAAATTTCTTAAAACATTGTCATTTAATTCTTAACAAAATAATCCGAATATAAAAAACCAAAAAAACAGTTGATGGTGAAAAAATATTAATTTTAACTTCACTAACATTTTTGAGACTTCTTTTGACAAGTCTGTATATCTAATGAGGATGGCCAAAACTTGATACTGAGACTAGTAGACAGTTTTGAAAACATCGAATTGTTGTAAAATAAAAAAAGCGATTCTTGGTTCAGTCGCAATTTTCGAAAACTTGAAATAAAAAAACAAAATATTTTCATAAGTAACTGCTGCTAGTGATTTTGATAAAAAAAATAGTGTCAAAATTCCTGTATATCCAAAGTGATCCAAATTTAACAGTAAAAAGTATTGAGCATGTAGAATTTTAGTTTGAAAAGATAAAATTTTGAATTAATTTCAGTTTTCAAAGTTCAAACCAAAAAATTTCATTTTAAAAAATTTCGCAAAACATTGTCATTTAATTCTTAACCAAATAATCAAATATAAAAAACCAAAAACAGTTGATGGTGAAAAAATATTAATTTTAACTCCACTAACATTTTTGAGACTTCTTTTGAAAAGTCTGTATATCTGAGGATGGCCAAAACTTGATACTGAGACCGGTAGACAGTTTTAAAACCATCGAATTGTTGCAAAATACAAAAATGCGATTCTTGGTTCAGTCGCAATTTTCGAAAACTTGAAATAAAAAAACAAAATTTTTCAAAATATTTTCAAAGCATTATTCCGTCATAAGTGACTGCTGATAGTGATTTTGATCCAAAAAAAATTGTCAAAATTTCTGTATAGCCAGACAGAGTGATCCAAATTTAACAGTAAAAAGTATTGAGCATGTAGAATTTTAGTTTGGAGAGATAAAATTTTGAATTAATTTCAGTTTTCAAAGTTCAAACCCAAAATTTCATTTTTAAAATTTCTTAAAACATTGTCATTTAATTCTTAACAAAATTATCCGAATATAAAAAACCAAAAAAACAGTTGATGGTGAAAAAATATTAATTTTAACTCCACTAACATTTTTGAGACTTCTTTTGAAAAGTCTGTATATCTGAGGATGGCCAAAACTTGATACAGAGACCGGTTGACAGTTTTATAAACGTCGAATTGTTGCAGAATAAAAAAATGCGATTCTTGATTCAGTCGCAATTTTCGAAAACTTGAAATAAAAAAACAAAATTTTTCAAAATATTTTTTAAGCATTATTCCGTCATAAGTGACTGCTGTTAGTGATTTTGATCCAAAAAAAATTGTCAAAATTTCTGTATAGTCAGAGAGAGTGATCCAAATTTAACAGTAAAAAGTATTGAGCATGTAGAATTTTAGTTTAGAGAGATAAAATTTTGAATTAATTTCAGTTTTCAAAGACCCAAAAATTTCATTTTTAAAATTTCTTAAAACATTGTCATTTAATTCTTAACAAAATAATCCGAATATAAAAAACCAAAAAAACAGTTGATGGTGAAAAAATATTAATTTTAACTTCACTAACATTTTTGAGACTTCTTTTGACAAGTCTGTATATCTAATGAGGATGGCCAAAACTTGATACTGAGACCAGTAGACAGTTTTGAAAACATCGAATTGTTGTAAAATAAAAAAAACGATTCTTGGTTCAGTCGCAATTTTCGAAAACTTGAAATAAAAAAACAAAATATTTTCATAAGTAACTGCTGCTAGTGATTTTGATAAAAAAAATAGTGTCAAAATTCCTGTATATTCAAAGTGATCCAAATTTAACAGTAAAAAGTATTGAGCATGTAGAATTTTAGTTTGGAAAGATAAAATTTTGAATTAATTTCAGTTTTCAAAGTTCAAACCAAAAAATTTCATTTTAAAAAATTTCGCAAAACATTGTCATTTAATTCTTAACCAAATAATCAAATATAAAAAACCAAAAACAGTTGATGGTGAAAAAATATTAATTTTAACTCCACTAACATTTTTGAGACTTCTTTTGAAAAGTCTGTATATCTGAGGATGGCCAAAACTTGATACTGAGACCGGTAGACAGTTTTAAAACCATCGAATTGTTACAAAATACAAAAATGCGATTTTTGGTTCAGTCGCAATTTTCGAAAACTTGAAATAAAAAAAACAAAATTTTTCAAAATATTTTTTAAGCATTATTCCGTCATAAGTGACTGCTGTTAGTGATTTTGATCCAAAAAAATTGTCAAAATTTCTGTATAGCCAGAGAGAGTGCTCCAAATTTAACAGTAAAAAGTGTTGAGCATGTAGAATTTTAGTTTGGAAAGATAAAATTTTGAATTAATTTCAGTTTTCAAAGTTCAAACCAAAGAATTTCATTTTTAAAATTTCTTAAAACATTGTCATTTAATTCTTAACAAAATAATCCAAATACAAAAATCCAAAAACACAGTTGATGGTGAAAAAAATATTAATTTTAACTTCACTAACATTTTTGAGACTTCTTTTGACAAGTCTGTATATCTAATGAGGATGGCCAAAACTTGATACTGAGACCAGTAGACAGTTTTGAAAACATCGAATTGTTGTAAAATAAAAAAAGCGATTCTTGGTTCAGTCGCAATTTTCGAAAACTTGAAATAAAAAAACAAAATATTTTCATAAGTAACTGCTGCTAGTGATTTTGATAAAAAAAATAGTGTCAAAATTCCTGTATATCCAAAGTGATCCAAAGTTAACAGTAAAAAGTGTTGAGAATGTAGAATTTTAGTTTGAAAAAGAAAATTTTGAAAAAATTTCATTTTCAAAAATTTCTGAAAACATTTAATTCCTAACTAAATAATGTAACTACGAAAATCCAAAAAACCAGTTAATGGTAAATTAAATATTAGTTTTGAATCCACAAAAAATATTGTCAGAATATCTTCGGTTTATTAAAAGAACCATAGAAATAAAAAAAGTTGGTAAAAGTTTCAGAAATATGATTGTGATAGATGACGTAAAAGTTTCAGAAATATGATTGTGATAGATGACGGTGTAAAGACCAGTTGTTGAATAAAAAAAAGACGATATTTGATAGAAGGGCAATTTGTGGCCTTTAACATCCGCATTTTGCCAATTAAGTTAAAAGGTGTTCAAATTTTTGGCATTGAGTTGGGGTTTTGTCGTAACAACCGACAGAAAAAGCGAACAATCAAAATGGGGGAACCCAAAAATTTTGAAATTGCCCAAGGTTAAAAATCACCACACAACTTACACATTCCACTTAAGAAAATATCTTCAACCAGTTCCTCGATCCAACCCATTACAATTGTTTCCTCAACAATTCCAAAGGTCAAGAGTCACTAAGTCTTCTTATACCTAATTATCAATTACCGGCATCAATCCACGTGAACACTAAACAAATTTATTTACCTATCAAGTTTTAACAATTGTAAAATAATTACGATTACCACAAAAAAATTCGAAGGTCTCAAAAATTTTTCCTGATGATCTAACTGTTAGTAAAAAAAACAACAAAAAAAAATTAATAATTTTTTTAGCATAGTTGGCTGGGTGTAAATATCTTTTTTAGGTCGCGCCCGTACAAACGATCGAATATTAAGACAATTAAAGACAATTCGACAAACTGGAACACCAATTGACACTTGATTTCGGATAATTACAGACTGCAACAAAGATGACGTAGAAACGTCGAAAGGTCAGAAATCACGATGAACCCCCCCAACGAGGACGAGATCAGTCAAACCAACACCGAAGACAACCTGTTGAGTTCCAGAAACAGTTCGGAAACGATCAGTTCGACCAACGACAGAGAAACAAACTGTTGCCAACTGAAAAACAACAAAAACAAATGCGGTTAGTTCTAATTAAAATTTTTATTAAATTAAAAAAAAAAATTGCAAACTAACCGAGGTAAGTTGTGATTAAGGGATCGGGGCAATTCGTGGAGGCCGCGCTTAGAAGTCTGACCCGATGGAAAAGACTGTACTTTTTAGCCGGTAAAACAGAAATCTACTTTTCAAGTCAAATTTTGGCGGATTTCTCCAAAATTATTCAAAAAATTGCAAGAACAAATCGGATCGCCTCGTAGGAGTTAGACTTTCACTCGTTCTTGCATAAGTAGTTACATCAAGTTCAGGGCCGGCTTTCTTGATTAACAGTACCAACACAACCTTGGTTTAAAAAATAAAAATAAACAAACGACCACTCTAATTAACCGCGTATGGAGTGAACGGTTAATGTCAGTTGCGTAAAACAATTGTTTTTCCGCTTCCTCGTTACATTTTTCGAAAATTTTTTGTAAATCGATTGCGGTCGACACCATAATTAGCAATAAAAAAAAAAAACGATTTCGGTGGTTAATGAATCATGTAAATTGGCAATGTTGCAATTATGTAAATTACATCTCTTACCGATGGGAAAACTGTGTCAATAACAATGTGATATCGTTAATTAATATGGTTAAGTGCAACACTAAATTCGTATTTAGCAACTGTGCAATTGTTTTTTTTTTCAAAAATGACACGTTTTCCAATAATTGTATGCAATTGAGTGAATTAATAGAAGTGCCTTGGGCTTTTTCCTAGTACCGGCCTGCTACGTGGTTTTGGCTGTGATTTCGGTGGTATGGGCGGTGTCCGGTATGATTTGGACACCTTTTCAATTGTTTATGGACGAACGATTGAGGATGACTCCGGGTGAGTTGAAGTTTTTTTTTTTCGAAAATTTTTGGACGCGATTGCAGGATTGCCACCTTACGAATGGTGGAAGAACCCCCCTGATCAGGTCCTGTTTCGGGCATATGTTTTCAACGTTACCAATTCCGAAGAGTTCCTAAACAACAAGTCAATCAAACTGAATTTCGCTGAAGTGGGACCGCTGGTTTACATGTGAGTGGGGTCAAAAAAATTAAAACAAAATTCAAAATCGGATTCAGATTGAAATTTTCAAAAAGTCGATAAACAATTCGAAAAAACTCTAAATTTGAAGGGTTACTGACAGTAAAAAAATAATTTTTCGAAAAAAATACAAAATTTTGTCTATAAAGGTCTTCTAAATAGAAATTTTGAAAGTTGCATTTTACTTAAATTATTTAAAAAGAGTGTCTTCGTTAAATAAAATTTTTAATAGTGAAAATATATTTTTTTTAAAACCAAAATTTTTGATGAATTTTTCTAGAAAATCAAAAAAATTTTCCTAATTTAAAAAAATCTTTAACAATAAACTTCTTCTAAATTCAATATTTGCTAAAACAAAATACAAGACGGTTTCTAACAAAAAAAATATTTTTTAAAAAACCAAAAATGTTCATAAACCAACAGAGAATTTTTATAAAAAAAATAAAATTTTAATGTGCTTTTGAGAACTTTTCGAAAAATTCGGAAAACAATTTTCACCAATTTAAAGAAATCTTCAAAATTGTCGCTAGAAATTTTGAAAACTCCATTTTTATAAGTTAATTGACCTCTTCAAGAATATTCACGGCCACTATCGGCGAGTATCACCTTCACATTGCCAAGACGCTGGCACGCTTTCTTCGGTCTTAAATCTTCTTCTTCATTCACTTCAAAATTGAACATTCAACACGTTCGGTTATTGCGCAACAATACAAAATTTCGAGGCTAATGCGTGCCGATGTTAACTAAATGGCAACAAAGCGCCGCCGCTTAGAACAAATTCGCGAAAATTTCCCGAAATAAATTGCTGAAACTATTTCACTATAGTCAGATGTCGCACATTGTTAATTAGGATTTAAAGTGGCGACGTCATTCGCTTGGAGACAATCTCTAATGTGTATCTCGACTAAAATAGTTTAATACAGTTGAAAGGTGGCGACTTTATTCGTTCGGAAACAGAATCTGGACTCAACAAGTGTTGACGTCATTCACTTGGAAAGAGAGTTTATTATTCAATTGGTGGTAGTGACGTTTCTTTTGGTTATTTTTAGGTTTTAGGCGAAATTGCTAACTGCTAATAAAATTTGCATATACAGGGAGAAACTGGTCCACAGCAACGTGACGTTCAACGATAACAGCACCCTATCCTACGTGGCTATCAGAAAAGCCGTTTTTTTGCCAGAACAAAACACCATCGACCTCGACGCCACTGTGATCGTCCCCAATTGGGCTTTATTGGTAATTGTTGCTGAAAAAAAAAAAAAAAAACTTTAGCAAAAATTTCAGGGTATGGCGTCTTACCTTTGGGACCAATCGTTTTTCGTCAAATTCGGTTTCAATTTGCTGGTACGCAGCACCAAACCCCAACCGTTCCTCAAAATTACCATCAGAGATCTCCTTTGGAACTTCACCGATCCGATTTTGGAGGCGGCCCAAAAAATGACACCGGCCATGGTACCCATGACGAATTTGGGAGTGTTATCGAGGGTAAAAATAAAAAATTCCTACAATTTTTGTTTCTAATTTTTTTTTGTTAATAGATATACACGGATTTTGAAAATTTAGTGACGGTGTTCATCGGCCGGAAACACGGCCATGAAAATTTTTTTCTCATCGACCAGTACGACGGTTCGTCGAATCTACCGAATTGGGGCGACACTTGCGCCGAAAAAGTGACCGGATCAACCGAAGGCGTCTGCTACCCCCAATACCTGACGCCCCGCACCAAAATCAAGTACTGGCGGAACACCCTGTGTAAAAGCGCGGTGTTGACGCATCAAAGTAAGGAAACGAACCGAATTTTTTAATTAAAAATTCAACAAATCCGCAGGTAACATAACGAAATTCGGCGTCGACGTTTACCGTTACACCCTGCCCAACACGACGTTCGACAGGACCGTACCGACGGAATCGGACTGTTTTAGAAGCGATCCGGTTTTGCCCGACGGACTTTCCGACGTTTCGAAGTGTCATTTCGGTAATTTTGCGTTAACGAAAGAAAAAAATTAGGAAAATTACGATTTTCAGGTTTTCCCCTGGCGGCGAGTTTCCCCCACTTCCTTTACGGCGACAACGCGATCAATTCGGCTATCACCGGAATGAAACCCGACGAAAATCGACACGAATCTTTCGTTATCATAGAACCGGTGAGTACCAACTTAAAGTCGATCAAAAAAAAAATTACTGTTTCGACAGATAACCGGGATTCCCATAGAATCGCGAGCCAGATCCCAATGTAATTTGGTGGTGAGACAATTAAAAGGTTTCCACGAAAACGTTACCAGATTCAGCGATACCGTTGTACCCATGTTTTGGTTGGAATATGTGAGATTCTTTAAATTTTCTATTTTTTTTATTGTTATTAAATTTTTGCAGAATCAAACCGGACTGCCTTGGTACATTTCGAGTTTGGTTTATTTCCAAGTGAAAGTTTTGCCGGTGCTCCAGTGGTTTTTTTCCGCTTTTCTCTTCGTCGCAGCCGCTGTTTTTATTTACGTTTACGTTCGAAGAACGAAAGGGACTCGTTTGATGAGAAATACGGTCCTGGCTTTCGAACAGGAACAGTTCCTCAAAAAAGTATAGTCAAGTCGATAGATTGCTCAATTAGTTTATAAGCCGCTCCATATGTAGTCATTTACATGAATAGACCAAAGTTTTTAATAAAAACGTGATAATTGTTAGGACGCCTTTCGATATTACGGCCCTGATCCAGTTAAATATCGAACAGGTTGAGACACTTGCCAAATTCCAAACGAAACGGTTGTTTATTTGTTTTTAACAACACAACAGTGTTGCCACACTAAATTTTTACGTATAAAGTAGGCTGATGGTATCTAACAAATATCAACAATCAATAATTTCGTCGTTCTCCTCCCCAAAAAAGGGTTAAGGTATGGAAAATTACTTAACGAGTGTTTTTGATTAAAATTTGGCTACAAAATTGTTTGATTTTCAGTTCAGTTGTCAAAATTTTGACAGAAAATGTTGATTTCTGATCAACAAACAGTGCTGCCATCCTAAATACATTTACGTTCAAAAGCCCTAACAGTTACAAATACCGCTACGAATTGGTAAAATTGTACTCACTGCGCTCTTGGGGAAAGTTTTTTCTACTAAATTCGAACTGGGTTTGTTACATCTGAAAATTTTCCAAAAATTACTAAGTACGTCTCTGGTAATAAACAAAATAGTTGAAACATACAGAAAAATGATCAAAATGACGCTTTTCCAAATAATTTTCGTAAAGAACCGTTCGATTTTCATTTTAAAACTTCAAACTGTCAAGATTTCGCCAAAAATCTTCGTCCTGTCAACAAACAGTGCTGCCACACGAATAAATTTGAATTGAAAAACTTGACAGTGACAAATACCGAAAATTCATTATTGGCAGTTCAAATTAACAAATGCAATAAATTCAATTATCAGAGGTGGATTAGGAGGTAGAAATAAAGAAATTATACTCACTGCAATCTTGGGGAAAGTTTTTTCTACTAAATTCGAAGTGGCCTTGTGACATCTAAAAAATTTCCAAAAATTACTAACTACGTCCCTGGTAATAAACAAAATAGTTAAAACATACACAAAATAGATCGAAATGACGCTTTTCCAAATAATTTTCGAAAAGAAACGTTCGATTTTCATTTTAAAACTTCAAACTGTCAAAATTTCGGCAAAAATCTTCGTTCTGTCAACAAACAGTGCTGCCACCCGAATAAATTTGTGTTGAAAAACTTGGCAGTGACAAAGACCGAAAATTAATTATTGGCAGTTCAAATTAACAAACGCAATAAATTCAATTATCAGAGGTGGATTAGGGGGTAGAAATAAAAAAATTATACTCACTGCACTCTTGGGGAAAGTTTTTTCTACTAAATTCAAAGTGGTCTTGTGACATCTAAAAAATTTCCAAAAATTACTAACTACGTCCCTGGTAATTAACAAAATAGTTGAAATATACAAAAAAAATGATCGAAATGACGCTTTTCCAAATGATTTTCGTAAAGAAACGTTCGATTTTCATTTTAAAACTTCAAACTGTCAAGATTTCAGCAAGAGTCTTTGCCCTGTCAACAAACAGCGCTGCCACCCGAATAAATTTGCGTTGAAAAACTTGACAGTGACAAATACCGAAAATTAATTATTCGCAGTTCAAATTAACAAATGCAATAAATTCAATTATCAGAGGTGGATTAGGGGGTAGAAATAAAAAAAATATACTCACTGCACTCCTGGGGAAAGTTTTTTGTACTAAATTCGAAGTGGCCTTGTGACATCTGAAAAATTTCCAAAAACTGCTAATTACGTCCCTGGTAATAAATGAAATAGTTGAAACATACAAAATTATCGAAATGACTCTTTTCCAAATAATTTTCGTAAAGAAACGTTCGATTTTCATTTTAAAATTTCAAACTGTCAAGATTTCAGCAAAAATCTTCGTCCTGTCAACAAACACTGCTGCCACCCGAATAAATTTGGATTAAAAATCTTGACAGTGACAAATACAGAAAATTCATTATTGGCAGTTCAAATTAACAAATGCAATAAATTCAATTATCAGAGGTGGATTAGGGGGTAGAAATAAAAAAAATATACTCACTGCACTCCTGGGGAAAGTTTTTTCTACTAAATTCGAAGTGGCCTTGTGACATCTGAAAAATTTCCAAAAATTGCTAATTACGTCCCTGGTAATAAACAAAATAGTTGAAACATACAGAAAAATGATCAAAATGACGCTTTTCCAAATAATTTTCGTAAAGAAACGTTCGATTTTCATTTTAAAATTTCAAACTGTCAAGATTTCGGCAAAAATCTTCGTTCTGTCAACAAACAGTGCTGCCACCCGAATAAATTTGCGTTGAAAAACTTGACAGTGACAAATACCGAAAATTAATTATTGGCAGTTCAAATTAACAAATGCAATTAATTCAATGATCAGAGTTGGATTAGGGGCTAGAAATAAAGAAATTATACTCACTGCAATCTTGGGGAAAGTTTTTTCTACTAAATTCGAAGTGGGCTTGTGACATCTGGAAAATTTCCAAAAAACATTTGATTTGTTTATCAACAAACAGTGCTGCCATCTTAAAGCCTTCAGTTAAAAAAATTATTAGGCGACAAGTTAACAAAATTGTTTAAATAAATATCAGGGGTGGGTTACGGGGTAAAAAACGGAAAAATTGTACTCAACTACTCCTGAATGTCGACTTAATGAATTTCAAGTAATCATTTCGCTCTATAAAACGACAAATTTCAAACTGACTAGTAACTGTCTAAAAATCTTGCCAACTTAACAATATTAGAGGGCGAAATTCAAGTAATTTTATTGTTTAAATAAAAGGATAGTTGTAAAAACTTTTCTACAATTAAAAATGATTCTATTAAAAAAAATTAATAATATTTAAAGTAAAGGTCAAATGTCTAAGAAACTTACTTGATTTTAAGTGAGGTTATGGTTGGCGGGCAACTTTCGCCATAAATCACAAATCAATGGGGCCGGTGTCTAAACGAAACCACTAAATACAACAAATGTTAATTTTATCCTCAATTTTTTGCATAATTAACTTACGAAACTTTTTGTGAACTGTCAACAATTGAAATTACCATTCTGCCAACTTAATGGTCAAATCCAGAATTTCCCTGAATATTGTTAAATTTAACAAAATTTTTGTGTTTTCAAATTGAACAAAAACGGAATTTGTTACTTTTTATGATAATAACGCGTTCTGTTGAGCAATTTATGGGAACTTGAAATTATCGACGGGATAATTTAATATAATTTCAAAAAGGTTCGACGTGACGTCACAAATTTCCCTCTTATTCACAATTTCATTTTAACATTTATTACACAATTACTAAAACATTTTCAAAAACTTATAAATTAACAATAAATCCTAACGAATACAATAAAGGAACAATCAGTCTTGTAACAATTTTTTCAACAATAAATATGACTGAGCCAGTGGCGTATCGTCTAAATTTCGAACCTGGACGGAAGCTATAAACTCAAAAATTTCTTGCCATTTTTCACAGAAGAACGGCATTTAATCCAAATTATTCAACATTATCATCAGGTCTAACCCTACCAACCCCTTTAACACCTAATCGATTTTTCAAAACAATTAAAATCGAAACAAAAGTAACAACAGTCATTAACAAACAACCAAATTTCAAACCCAACTCAACACTTTTTACAGTAAAAGTAGTTTGAAAAATAATTCCAACCATATCATCAGGTAAACTCTTATCTTCAAGTAACAATTCAAACCAAGCCACAGGCAACATCAATCCATCTTCAAACATATTAACTTGCGAAACCCCAAAAGATTTCGCAACTTGCACGTTAAGTTGTAATTGCGTTTTTGCCGCCATAACAAATCCAAAAGTTGGATGTAAATCGACATAATTTTGAAATTCGGTAGGGTTTGGATTCAATCCAGTTACACCTTCCCTCAAAGAAGGATCGCCGTTGTAGAAGTGGGGCAACGACATAAAAGCGGGAGCTCCAAAATTACAGGGGGTCGCATTAAAAACACCTTGAGGCGGACATTCCCCTAGATCTATATTGCAATAACATTGATTCGAAGGGGTGCGATCAGGCGAATCAAAAATGTTAAGTGGAAGTTTGTAACGGTACGCAGGTACTTTTCCGTTGAGGATCATCACTTGTTTTTCGAAATGGAGTGGCAGAGGACGACAAAATTCCTTCATGTAGAAATGGACCGGTTGCTTGTTGCGGACTTTCTTAGGGGAATACATGGAACCGTCGCTGGCGCCATTGAGACTAATTACGAACAAAATTAATTTTTTTAACAACTCTTAACCAAACACCAACCTGTTACACTCTTTGGTTGACCAATAATCGATGCGACTTTCACCATTATACTTCTCTATAACCGCCACTTTATTAATGTCTTTAGTTCCAGTGTTCACCGTAATAACATCGTTGGCGATTCCGTTTTTCTGCAACATAATGGCGGTTAGAGGGGAAACAATCAAGTGATTTTAGGCAAACTAGATGGGAAAACACAATGGAGCGGGGGGGAAACGCGCTAATATTATAGCAATGGCCACTTGAAGGTAAGGTGGGACTTGTAGGCGAGAGAAGCGAAAACAAATTGAACCTAGAGGGTTAGAAATCAAGTAAACTCGTGGGTATTGTTAATAATCGAGCAGTAATGGCGGATCGAGGGGAGGCAAAGTAAACTGGAGAGTGGGAGGAACAAAGCGAAATTCAGTAGAGGTTGGAGGGGGTTCTAATCGAGCAATAATGGCGGTTTGAGGAGAGGGTAAGCACCGAAATCTAAAAATTCGTATAATGGCGGACGGAGGGGAGGCAAGTAACTTACGCTGGAAACGAGTCCGAAACGTTCGATTGGTTTTTCGTTGCGTAGTTTCATTAAGCTTTTCGATAACGAGTAGAGGCTGTCCTCGTAGCCAACAATGAATCTGTCAGCTGGTAAGCTGAGGAAAGGTTTGGCGTTGAAGCCGTTTAAAAGACTCGAAACGCCCATTCTTGTGAAAAAATTTGAATGTTTACATAGTGAAGCTGCCGTCTATAAATAATTTCGTTAATTAATTTGTTAAATTTTTTTTAGAAACTTGCAAGCATAGGAAGATTTGGTACTGTAACTCTGTCATTTTGTTTGCTAGGTGCTGATAATTCAGGCATGAAAGTGTAGTCCCTTTTTTCTTGGTAAGTGACTGAAGTGCCGTTGAAACGAACATTGATTCGATCGAGGGCTACTCTGTAAAAATTTTGATATTAAAAATTTTTTTGTTACATATCTTTACTTACTCATAAATATAAGGTCCGGCTTCTCGAACATTGAGTTTGGCGTCATATCCTCTTTCAAATTCCTCAACGTTAGTGTAGTTAAAAATGTACATTTTAATCAACGGTTTAGGGGATGGACTCAACCACATTCCGTAACCGGAACTATCTTTTGTTATTGCTAATTTATTGAAAACGACATTGTCGAAAGTGTTGGTGAAGAACATAACAATAGTACCGGAACAACTTAGAAGAAACAAAAGTAGTAATCCGGCAAGTACTGGAAAAAAAATTGTAATTAAAAAAAATGGCGGCGACCTTGTGTTAACTATATATAGAAATTTGAAATTATTAAATAGATCCTCATCGTTATCTAAGTTGGTCGCGATAATTCGAAAAGTTTGACTGTACGATAACCCTTTTACGTCTAGACATTGTTCATAATTGTTAGATGTTTATTTTAAATAATTTATTCGATTAATTGCTGTAATTGTTGAAAAATATTTTTAACGGCCGCTTTATCGCAAATTTCGGACATTGATGTGACGTGATTAGTGAATTTTGTAAAAAATTGTTGAAATGATGCAAGGCGAGACTTCTTTGTAGATTTGTTTTCAATTATTGTGGATATGAAAGGCATATTGGGTGATAAACTTTGACATTACAACATCACGCCACGTTTGAGAGCGTAGTAATCGGAAATAGATAGAAATGTTGTTGGAATTAACGGAAATAATTAATTTCGATATATCAATGAATTAGAAAAATTTTTTTTGAACACCCTGTATACTTTTTTAAAAATTTTGAAATTGAGTAAAGATAACTAGTAACTAGAAAAATTTTATTGATTGAAAACCAACAAATTCGCCACTAATTAAAATATTTAGTTGTATTGGCGGCCATTTTGAATTTTTCTAATTTTGTGAAATTTGTCGATAATCTCTAATTCAAAATTTTAAGTAAATTAGAGCAAGATCTGTTGCTGAAAATCATTTCAAAATAGTATTTAACAAAAAAATTGCCGCCATTTTGGAATTTCTAGTAATATAGCAGCCATTAGTGTGTAAATTTTCTAGAAAAAGTGTAAAAAGTACCTCAATGGTTGCTGCATTACAATATTTATTAGCTACTCTAAATACTTTTCAATTTCTAAAATCTTTATATGAAGTCAAAAAAAAAATTGACGCCATCTTGAATTTTTTTATTTTGAAAGTTGTTTAGTAATATTTTTATACAAAATTTTAGATAAATTACGACCACTTTTGTTGTTCAAAATTATTTTCAAACTACCGCTTTAAGAAAAAAAATGGCCGCCATATTGAAATTTCTACTAAAATGACAGCCACTTTTAGTTTAAAAAAATTCTGAATTAGAAAAAGAACTTAAACTGTCGTTAAATTGAATTATTTCGTAACTATTTACTATAAAATAAATTTTCAAAAATTTTATACAGGGTGTTCAAAATTTTGGTGCTTGCGGGCTAATACAAACTTCCTTTAAACATAAAATTTTGTTGAAGTGTCACTAAGTTTCTCAAACATTTTAATTTCTCAATTAAAAGCGGAAAACAAATTGACGCCATATTGGATTTTGAAAATTTTGCAAAATTTGTTAGTAATAATTCAAAATTTTAAATAATTTCCAACCCTTTTTGCTATTGAAGATTATTTTAGAACTGTCACTGTAGGTTTTGGTAAATTTTACTTAGAAATTTATTTGTTGAAATAAAGGTGAATGGTAAAAAAAATTATACAGGGTGTTTCAAGTAAAAATAAATAAAATTGAAAAATATATTTTTTTCAATTCCAAATTCCGAACTTACCCCACAACTGTCTTGTGTTGAACTTGTACCCTAGTAGGTAGGTATTATGGGGTCCAATTTCGGCCATTTGGACCTTCTCTAGTAAGTCTCTAGTCAGTGCTGGTCCTTTAATAAAAATTTGTCCGCAATTCTTCTCTAAATATCCTTCATTGGGTCGTCTCTCTTCAATTTCAGGATAAAGTCTCGACATAGTTCCAATGATATAACCATCGACCACTCACACACATCAATGAATCCCAATTCACAAAACTTACATCTTTATAAAAGCCTCAGCACTTATCACAAAGAAGTAAACAAAATCTTATCGCTTGTCCACTCACGAATCAGACGACTTTCCCCATATAGAAACAATTGGCGACCGGGGTCATCCAGACCCAACCCCATTGATGATTAACACGAAAACCGCAGGAGTTATTCCCGATAACGTCAGAGGAAGATTCCCGATAATTTCGTGTCTCTAACACAAATTTGAACAAATTCATAATTACCATCACATTTTTTGCAAATTATCAACTTTGTTATTTAAATAATTAAACGATGGCGCATTCAACTGACATCATACCACGTAAGAGATTGAGTTTTTCGAATAGAAAACAGGGTTTGTTTAAATCAACAAGCGATTAATTTGCATTCCCTTTGACAGCTGCCGCTTTCGCAATATTTGTGGGAACAACAAGTTTCTGAGAAAACACAACATTTTTTAATTGTTATTATCGAGTTAACGCCCGTGTCATACTTTTTTCGTCTCGATCCTATCAATAAAATATCGTAATTATGGAACTGCGAGAGATAAGACCCAATGTTTTGACTGAGTCGCTGCGTCCGGTACGTTAAACTAGAAATAATTGATAACTTAAGTAATTAAAACGTTAAAACAAGACTTACGCAATTTTATACAGGTTGAATCGGAATAGTTTCCAAAAATCTAGGTGATTCCGGAGAAATTCCACGATTTTTCGGTCAAGGTAGCAGATTGCGATAACAAATATTTTAAATAATTTACTAGAAACTCGAGATTTTACGTAAATCGTTAAAAATTAGCAACTAAAAATAAAGGTACAATCTTGAAAAATGTAGGGGTTTGCCATGAAAGGAATCGAAATAGAATGCAGTTGTCGCGAAATTTCTATCTTCATTTTGAACATTTGACCTTGAATTCCAAAAAAGTCGATTTCCGCTCTAAAAATTTATGTTTTCGGCCTGAATTTCGACGGAACGTAAAGTTAATATTGTTGGCGACAACAGTAGACTTCGAATAATTTGTGAAGTGTTTTCAGCGGTTTCTTTCTTCAAGATTTTGTCGAAATTAGACAGAGTGGTCGGAATCAATCCTAGTGACTCCGTCGGGACCTTGTTGGTAGTCGAAAAACATTTTGTTTATGTCGGCAGTCGCGACCTTTCTTGTTTTCCAGTCTAGTTTGTGCCCTGACACCAATTAAAAACCTATAAAAGCATCAAACATAAACAGATGATTGATTAATTGCAATCGATTAATTAACCGAATATTTCACAATTATCCAACATCCGGCGGTGAAGCGGAAACTTTTTTAAATTGTCTCCAAGAGAATCCGTGGCAAATCCTGCGATAAACTCGCTATCACATCGGGTGTTAATGTAATAAAATTAATTTATGTTCTTTATTGTCCAAAAACACTGATTACACCGCGGTAATTGCCAAGATATTGTTTTGATCCAGTAATTACGTTATGTAATAAAAAATAATTCCTTGTGAAGATGATAATGAGCTGGATTTATAGTTTCGGGTTCGGCACTGGAGCGATCTAATAAACGATATATTTTTATTGTAACAATATACATAATTATTTGAATAATACAGTAATAAATTCGGATGGGTACAAATAAAGCAGAGTTCAGTAGTACCAACAAATCGTTCCGGTACTGGGTATAAATTGCATTGCAAGATTAAACCTTACTCGTCTAAAAAAAATCATTGGAACTCCTTACTAGGGGTTGAAATCCCCAACGCCTCCTCATAACCAGACGTCGATTTCTTCACCTTTATTTTCCCTTTATTATCTTTCTTCTCTTTCTTGTCTTTTTTGTCTTTCTTCGCTTTTTTCGGTTTCTTAACCACATCAACATCGTCATGCTTACTCTTGGACTTCTTCTTTTCAGAAGATTTTTCTTTATCATTTGATTTTTTCTTAGAGTTCTTTACTTTCTTCTCTTTAACTTTCACCTCAACTTTGGCGTCGTAATCGTAAACAGGCCTGCAAATTTATATAAATCTTTTTGTTAAAAACACCAAAAGTACTAACAGTTCTAAATCGATATTGAGTGCCCTATGGGGATCATCAACGTGGCCGTGACTGCTGTCGGAATCAGACAAAGTCGCACCTTCTGGAAGTTCCAAATCTCGTTTAACCTCAACACTTGGACCGGCATTAGCATTTTCGTCTGAGGAACTAATTTAAAAAAAATATTAAAAAATCACAAAATTTCCCAAAAAAAACCTTTCAGATTTGTGTTTCTTCTTCTTGTTCTTCTTTTTCGACTTCTTTTTGTTCGCGTCCATTTTCAAATATTTATCCGACCTCTTTTGTCCCATCACTTTCAATGGAACATTCAAATCGATTTCGGCCACAGGAATGTTTTCGAGATTCTCCACCGGTTTCTCGCTAAAATCGACACCTTTCAAATAATGAGGATTGTTCTGTTGTTCGTATTTGCGGGCTTCTCGACTTTTTTTCATTTCCTCCTCGGTGGGCTCCGGCTGATATCGCTCGGAACGGCCGTACTCGATCCTATCCGTTTTAACAAAGAGATTATCCACAACTTCCTCGTCGCTTTCCGAATCGGACTCTTCGGGCGGTTCGTTAATCCAAGCATCCAAATCGAGACTAAAACCAACAAAAATTGCAACGATCGGAATCGAACGCAAAAAACGCGAAACGATCACGATTTTAAACATAAATTCACAAATAACAAAATCGGAAGCAAAAAAATCCCTTCTTGCTTGCTCATTTCGTAGTGACACAGGGCAATTTCAGGCTTCAAATAGTGAGTAGAATCACAAAAAACGCAGGAGTTGTTCGTGATAACCAGCCGAATTGATTGCAACAATCGCGAAATCTCTACTTCGAATATGAACATTTGACCTTGAAACACAAAAGTTACGTTTTCGACTGTTAACATTAGTTAAAAATAACGCAAATTTCCCAATTAATAAAATCGGACGCGTTTCTCGTTATTTGAGAGAACTTTCGTTCTCAATTTCTCATTTCGTAGCGACACATATCGAATTAAGGCTTGAAATTATAGCCAGAACGACGAAAAACGTAGGGATTGTTTGTGGTAACCAACCGAATCGATCGCAACAATCGCGAAATCTCTACTACAAATATGAACATTTGACCCTGAAACATGAAAATTCTCAAAAAACGCACCCTTCGGGAATGGGAACTTTCTTCTGTGCTTTCGGGGCAACCGGATTGAGTTCCCCTGCGAATAACGCTAATAAATTCGTCGCAATAGTGGTGTCTGGTTGCATTTTCGTTTCTAGAGGATCGTCGCAGTCCATAATTTTTTCGTTTCCCGTTTGTTTTTCTGGAAAATAAAACAATTTCGATTGGATTTAACAAAATTAGAATGAAATTACTCAATAAAATTTCCTCGCTTATTATTTGAGTGATGATTAGAGATGTGCTCGCTCTTTCTTGTACTTCTAGTTCTCCGGATTTGACGCTCTCTTGCAGTTTCGTTATGATAAGATCGCACAGTTCGAGAATATCATCGTAACGTTCGTTTAATTCATAATTTTGCATGACGTGAGCGAAAAGTTTGAGGATGTTATGGATGAAAACTGACTCGATGTGTTGGGGGAGTGTTTTATATTTTAACATTGCACGTAGGGTTTGTTCGGGTTGTTTGAGTTCTACCGCAAATTCTCCGCATAACCATGCGGCAGCGTACAGAACTTCTTGCATTATGGTAAATTGAGATGTTGATGAGTAAACGTCGAGGAGTTGGGCCATTTCTAGTACAGCGAATGGTCGGATAGCCTGAACTCTGATGCACACGTCCATGAGTTGGGCGCCGATCACGTGACCTTGTTTAGAACCGAACTCCATTTGGGCGAGTTCCACCAGAACGGTGATGTACCATTCGAAGTTGGTGATGAACTGATAGCTATTTTGGGCGCAGATTAGGATGATTTTGCTGAGCAACTCGTCGCGATAGATTGTACCTTCGGCTTTGTCCATATGCACCATCAATTTCTTCACTATCTCCATCAGGTTTTTCTTCGAAACCTTAAAGACACTTTCTATATAGCCGACATTTTGAACATTTTTCCACATTCTAAATCGATAAAATTTGTTCATTTACTTCAATTTTCAATGCGAAAACAACATGATTCAAAATGGCGAGCCAAAAATTATTTTTTTAAAATTTATATCTTATTGCACTCTAATCGCTGACCCTCGTTTTGTTTTGATTTTAATTTCCAATGCCGCCATCTTGAATATGGTTCTAAACCTGATTCAAAATGGCGGCAAAAAATAAATTTGTTTTTCTAATGAAGACTTTGTGCTCAATTACCGCTGGGAAATTGCTTGAAATTGTGGTTATGAAACAAAGTGATTCAAAATGGCCGCCAACTAACTTACCATGCCATACAACAAATCCAAAGCTCTCAACCTGATGGACTCGTCCTTATCTTCTAGACACTGCAGAATCAAATCTTTGTGGGCTTGAACGCTTTTGGGGTGGGTTTTCAAAATTTTTGACATAGCCAGTAGTCCCAAATATTTAACTATAAAAAATTTTACAAACGAAATAAAAACGAATCGAATTTTTATTTCGATTCCTTACGATTTTGATCCGAGTCCTCGATGAGTATTCTCAATTTCTGAACACACAACTGTATACTGGCTGCATGATTCGGCATTCCTGAAGATATACTGATCAATACTGCTATTACAGTATTGATACATTCATACAACAAACTCATAGCTGAAGTGCTGTTCGAAATATGAAAAAAAATTTTTAGGGAATTTTATTATTAACACTAGTACCAACTTAAAGCGTGAAACTATCTAAAACCTACCTATGGATTAAGTTGGTGAGAGGTTCGATTAATTTTTTGCCTAGCCTAGGTTCTAACGGGGTCAGGGCTCCAAACTAGAATCAAAAACTCTATTAATACCTTGCCACAATACTCATCAAAGGAGCCGACAGTTTTCTTCCCAATCTCGGCTCGACAGCGGTGAAATTTGCAAACTTCAGACGGTTGCCAACTCAAAAAAAAAAAAAACTCACCAGTTTGATGATTTTGATCAACATCCAATTATTGGTACTAGTTGTCATCAATTTGAAGAACACCGGCGCTAAACTCAAGTAATTTTTCGGGTTCTTGCGCGCCAATTCGCAAACAACATTAACAGCCGCTGATTGTACACCTACAGCGGTACCAAATAGTAAAACAAACAATTTTATATAAAAAAATTACCTGGATCCGGATCTTCCAGTTTTTCTTTAAGACGCGGGAAAGCCGGACGAAGAGCCTCCGGATATTTAAGAAAAACCTTGTACATCATTAAAACAGCCTTTTTTCTTATGTAGGGTTTTGTGGAGCTTAACTGCAATCACAAGTTTCTATGAAGACACCAATAGGAGTGAAGTTGGATAATTAAGAGATTTTCGTGCCAAGATTGGTAACTCTTTATGGACAGAAACCGAAGGGGTGAAGTGGAATAATTAGGAATTTTCGTGAGGTTGGCAACTGTTTCTAGGGAATCCCATGACTTACAAGAGTTAAAATGTCATTTGACAAATCTCTGGCTAGATCCGTGCTGATGTAACAACTGAGTGAAGTTAGCGCCAGGCCCGATTCGTATTGGTTTTGGGAGTTGAGTTCTTTCCGTATCATGTTAGTGGTGAGCATTAACAGCTAAAATTCGAAAATTCAGTAATATTATCGAAAAAACGTCACGAGTCACCTCAGAATCGCAATGGAACGACTGACTGGCAGCCAAGTATCCGATTCTTTTCAGTGTAAATTTACTGGAACTCATAACTTCGATAATGTTAAATCCGGCCCAGGAAATGTCATAACCTAACATTTGCAGCTGAAAAACACCGAATCAACCCAAGTTACAAACCAAAAATTTACCTACATAAGTCAATTTCGCTATCGCGTTACTTTTCACGGCTAAATTATCTTGACGTAATTCCTGTTTAATGTCTTCCATACACTGCGATATGTACTTCCCCTAAAATTTGGAAATTTAACAACTACAGTTGACATAACCTCAAAATTTTTCAACCTCATTTTCCTTGTTATTGCGGATCCCTCGCACTAAATCAGTCAAGTTTTTATCGAACATGCGTTCGATATTACCTTTCACCTTCTTTAAGGCCATTTTTCCACTAAAATTTACGAATTAATCGATAATAAACAAAAACATATTTCACGGTTCTTACGGGTTTTCCGGATGTTTTTCGAAAGGAATTCGGATGGAAATTTATAAAAATCACGACATATCACAGATTTTTTCGAAAAAACGACGTAAAAAGGGCAAATCAACGATTTCCCAACACTTAAGCCACGTTCATGAAAATGACAAGTGACATGCCACAGTGGCGACTCGTCAAATTCAAACTGTCACAACAAGCAAAAAAATCATTAAAACACCCCCAAAATTGCAACAATTAACAAAATCAACTTCAAGCAAAGTTTAATTACCGCAAATAATTAATCTGAGTGATTAATTCACAAAATTTTGGGATTTTTAATGAAAATTTGCGACATAACCCCAAAATATTTGTAAGTTATTTTGTGATTATTTTAATTTTGGTGTTAATAACTCTCCGTAGGTTCAATGGCAGGAATTGGAGCGACAATAGAGCGTTTTTTTCGTAGACGTTCAGTGAAATACGGCGTACCTTTTCTTCTGGTGATTTTGGGAGGCTCTTTCGGACTCAAAGAATTCGCTCAATTACGCTACCAATTCTCGAAAAGATCAGTCGTAAACCCCAAGGATTTAGAGAAAGAAGGAATACAAATGAAAAAACCGGGAGAAGTTACTATTGAATCGGAATATGAAAAGATACGCAACCTCGATATTGACAATTGGGAACAAGTGAGGGGGCCCCGGCCGTGGGAAGAAAAAGTTTAATTGTTATCGAATTGTATTGATTGAACGTTTTAGTACATAAAGTATTAGTTTAGAAATTGTTGTTTTTGTGAAATTAACCTTAAAAATTGTCAATTAAAGTACCAAATCTTCAAACTAACCCTCAAAAGCCGTTATTTAAGTTAATTCGGCACTTATTTGCGTTAAATTAATTATTTTCTTGCTTTTTTGAAAATTATTGTAACTTAACCTCAAACTTTGACAGCTGTCAAATCACGAAGCGATATTTAGTTGTGGCTAAAGCGCCTCAATTTCAGAAGATGGAAGTGGCGCCAATGTCGCTAAGGCTTTTACGTCCAACAAGATCAAAAAGGCAGCAAAATTTGAATTTCAAGTTTAAACTTCGCGAAAAGTAAAGGAATATATTAATAAACATGTCACGGGGCTACTGACGTTTTGTTTGAAACTGTGATAAACTCAGAGATTTTATGCCACAAAATGGCGATGGGAAATCACGTGACCCCAACAGTGTTGTTAATCGAAGTTTCGTGTTGACGGTTTCGGGTCACGCGAAGCGTCGCGGCGCAAGTCGTCGTTTTGACCACCGGCCAGTTTCGCTTCAAACTGCCGCGATGACGTACGCAAATCTCAACTAGTTTCGCGCGTATTGTTCAATTGTTTTTTTGTGTTCTTCAACTGTTTCCCTACATTCAGGTATGTTGCGAAATTAATCGAGTCGCCTTCGATTTCATTATTAAAAAACGATGCGATTTTGTTGTTATTGCCACGTCACCCGTAGTGACCGCTCATTCAAGTTCAAACTATTTAATTAAATGATCGATATTTCGAAATAGGACGAGCAAACCTTGACCTACTCAAATATATATGCACTTCAACTTATTCGAACGCATTCAGAAGTAAAAAATTGTTTTTTTTTTGTTATGGCGGGAAAAGGGCCGATCTCAAAACAAATGACAGTTGAAGGGCAACGGGTGACGTCACGGCGTTTCCGAGACTTGTCTTTATTAGTAACGGCGCCCAATAAACTTATCTGGTTGATAAATCTGATTATTTGCATAAAATGCGCGTGACGTATTCAATTGTCTGAATTTTCAGAAAATGTATAGAAGTTACCTGGAAATTTCAAGGTCACTTGGAAAAACAAATGAAACGACCCCGCCGCCTAGGCTCAAAAATAAATAATAATCATAATGAGATGTTGTCCACGTGTCAGAATGTACTAACAATAAAATTGACAAGAACCTCCCCTTGTTTGATGGCAAATCGATTCGGAACGTTGTACAATTACAATAGAATGTCGTAGTTCATTTTTTTTATTGTTTGCTAAAACACTACAATAAAACAAATGATAATCAAATATGGGGATATTAAAAGTGTTCCAGTTAAAATTCGACCCCAATCCTTAAATTTCCATAACATAGCACGTCATCCTTTTGCCACCCCCCCAAGATTTGTTTTTTTATTAATTAATAATAGTAACGATCGCCCCTCCTCCCCCTCCCCTCTGATGATTATGGACAGTTCAGTTTTTGTTGTATGAATATTTGATCGGGTCGAGATACTCAAGCGTTCGCATGTCAAACACGTAAACGTCGACACGGAGATTGTTGACCCATTCAATTTCCATAAATTAAATCCATTAAACAAAAGAAAAAAAAAATTGAATTCGTTACCATTTTCCAGAGATGACTTGACCGAAGTAATGGCTGAGAACGTTAAAGTTATAGTGCGATGTCGGCCAATGAACAAAAAGGAGAAGGATCTCAACTGTCATGTAAGATTTTTGATAAGTTTAGTGAAAATTACAAATATTTTCGTCCATAGTGTGTGGTGAAAATGCGCAATTGTACAGTTGAAACATGGGATCCGCAAGAAGGGCCTTCATTTCCGAAACAATTCACTTTCGATTCAGTCTACGATCAAGATTCTACAACCGAAGCAATCTACAACGACATTTGCTACCCTTTAGCCGAAGTAAGCGAAATTGCTGTTAATCTATAAGAGTTATGTTTGTCTAATTGTGGACTCTGGAAAGTTAACAAAATTACGCTTCTAACGAGGGGTCACATCGCAGGTTTCGTGAAATGTCAGCTGTCAAAATCAACAAACCTTAACTGTGACCTTAATTATTAATGACTACGATGTGACACCTCATTCGATGCGTATTTTAATTTGCTATTGAGGTATCGTAATGTTAGTTCTTTAGTCGTAACACCAAGTCGCGTCTATGAAGAAAATAGAGAACAATGTCAATAAAAGTCTATTTCATAACATTTTATTCGAAAGGAATATTAATTTTGAAGTAAAAATCGCTTTCGGGAAGCTTCATCAAAAGTTTGTCGCATATAGTCCAATTAAATGTAATTATCTTGCTTCAGTATTTATTAAAATGAATGAAACTTTAAGTGCTGAAAAGGTAATAAAATTATCTTTCTAAAGAGGTGTCGCATCCTATAGTTCGATTGATATAAACTATCAAGGCCTCAAAGCCTTGATAATTAAAATAACCGCAGCCATATCGTGTAACGCCTCATTTTAGAGGAAATTTTACCACCTTTAACATTCCGTAAATTGTTTTTAAAAATATTGTTACCTTTGAACCTCCTTCCGCGTAAATCAATTTTTTCGACTTTCATACCTTTGTCAGAGACATGAAAAGGAAAGAATCCAAAAAGTTATAAAATTCTCTTTCCAACGAAATGTCGCATTGCTAATTCAGGCTGTATTTAACTATCAAGGTCTCAGAGCCTTAACTAATTAAAATAATCGCAGTCATATCGTGTCACACCTTATTTTGCAGGATATGTTACCACGGTTCACATTTCTGAAATTGTTTTTCAAAAATCGTTAACTTTGGATCTTCTACAAGGCCAAATTAATTTTTCTGGTTTTTATACCTTTGTTCGAGGCATCAAAAAGTAAGCACGGAGAAAGAAATTAAATTCTCTTTCCAACAAGGTGTCGCATCGCATGATTCAAGTTATATTAACTATAAAGGTCTCGAGGCCTTAACTAATTAAAATAATCGCAGCCATATCGTGCAACACCTCATTTTGCAAGAAATTTTACCACCTTAACATTCCGCAAATTGTTTTTAAAAAATTGTTACCTTTGCCAGAGACATGAAACGGGGAGAATCCAAAAAGCAATAAAATTCTCTTTCCAACGAAATGCCGCATTGCTAATTCAGGCTGTATTTAACTATTAAGGTCTCGAAGCCTTAACTAATTAAAAGAATCGCAGCCATATCGTGTAACGCCTCATTTTAGAGGAAATTTTACCACCTTTAACATTCCGCAAATTGTTTTTAAAAAATTGTTAACTTTGGATCTCCTACTAGGCCAAATTAATTTTTCTGGCTTTCATACCTTTGTTCGAGATATCAAAAAGTATGCACGGAGAAAGAAATTAAATTCTCTTTCCAACAAGGTGTCGCATCGCATGATTCAAGCTATATTAACTATAAAGGTCTCGAGGCCTTAACTAATTAAAATAATCTCAGCCATATCGTGTAACGCCTCATTTTAGAGGAAATTTTACCACCTTTAACATTCCGTAAATTGATTTCAAAAAATTGTTACCTTTGAACCTCTTTCCGCGTAAATCAATTTTTTCGACTTTCAACCCTTTGTCAGAGACATGAAACGGGGAGAATCCAAAAAGCAATAAAATTCTCTTTTCAACGAAATGTCGCACTGCTAATTCAGGCTGTATTTAACTATCAAGGTCTCGAAGCCTTAACTAATTAAAATAGTCGCATCCATATCGTGTAACCCCTCATTTTAAAGGAAATTTTACCATCTTTCATAGTCCGCAAATTGTTTTTCAAAATTGTTACCTTTGAACCTTCTTCCGCGTAAATCAATTTTTTCGACTTTTTTACCTTTGTCAGAGACATGAAACGGGGAGAATCCAAAAAGCGATAAAATTTTCTTTCCAACGAAATGTCGCATTTCTAATTCAGGCTGTATTTAACTATCAAGGTCTCGAGGCCTTAACTAATTAAAATAGTCGCATCCACATCGTGTAACGCTTCATTTTAAAGAAAATTTTAGCACTTTTCACATTCCGCAAATTGTTTTTCAAAAATTGTTACATTTGAACCTCCTTCCGCGTAAATCAGTCTTTTTGACTTTCATAACTTTGTCAGACATGAAACGGTGAGAATCCAAAAAGCAATAAAATTATCTTTCCAACGAAATGTCGCATTGCTAATTCAGGTTGTATTTAACTATCAAGGTCTCGAAGCCTTAACTAATTAAAATAATCGCAGCCATATCGTGGAACACCTTATTTTACAGGAAATCTTACTACCTATCACATTATCTAAATTGTTTTTCAAAAATCGTTAACTTTGACCCCCTCTCGCCCCAATCGACTTTTCCGGGCGTCACAACTTTCTGGGAAACGTAAAACAACGAACATGTAAAAAGTAATAAAATTATCTTTCCAACAAAGGGTTGCATGTCATAATTCAAGTGATATAAACTATCAAGGCCACGAAGCCTTAATTATTTAAATAATCGCAACTATATCGTGTAACACCTCATTTTACAGGAAATTAAATTACCTTTTGCTTTCTTCAATTTTTTTCCAATAATTGTGACTTTAAACCCACGTAAATTGATTGAACGATTTCCAGAGTGTTCTGGAAGGTTACAACGCAACGATTTTCGTTTACGGCCAAACCGGATGCGGTAAATCACACACGATGGAGGGTTACAAATCGGGACCTTCCCCAGAAAAAGGGATAATTTCCCGAGCTTTCGAGCATATTTTCGAAGCAATTTCAGTAACAACAGGAGTCAAATATTTGGCTCTTATCAGCTATTTGGAAATATACAACGAACAAATCAGGTAACAACAACAATTTTCTTTTATAAACTAACAAAATTTTTAAGGGATTTACTGCTATCAAGCGATAAAGTTGGTAACAGTGTCCTAAATTTAAAAGAAAGTCCAACAGAGGGCGTGACAGTACCAGGTAAGTTTCGCCAACGCAACAATTTTTTTTAATAAAATTTGGCAGGACTCACGTCACATCCAGTAACTAACGCTGCGGAATGCGAGCATTTCCTCAGTTTGGGGTCAAAAAATCGAATTATAGGCGCCACGTTAATGAATGAGAGCAGTTCGAGATCTCACAGCATTTTCACGATTAGTATAGAACAAATTAGTAATGTTAACAACAACGAAAGTATCAGAAAAGGTTGGATCGTGTAGTAAAAATTGAAAAAAATTATTTGTTGGTTTCTAGGAAAACTCAACTTGGTTGATTTAGCGGGGTCTGAAAGACAAGCAAAAACGGGCGCCACTGGTGATAGATTGAAAGAAGCCACCAAAATCAATCTCTCCTTGAGCGCCTTAGGCAACGTGATTTCAGCTTTAGTTGACGGAAAAGCCAAACACATACCATACCGAGATTCCAAACTCACCAGGTTACTGCAGGTATGACGAAACAAAAGCTAGAGTAGTGGAGGGATTAAAGTCACCGGATTGGTTGAAACATTGAAAGGAGAGTTGCGATTGGTTAAATAGTTGGAATTTTCATCGAGAAACTGACCTTGGTTTTGTCTCTCTTTTCCAGGACTCTTTGGGAGGTAACACGAGAACCTTAATGATAGCTTGCGTGGGTCCTGCGAGTCGCGATTATGTCGAAACGTTATCCACGTTACGTTACGCCAATCGAGCAAAGAACATCCACAACAAACCTCGAGTTAATGAGGTAATGCCAAAAATTTTGCAAAACTATGCTTTATTGTGGTTTCTCTTCAGGATCCTAAAGATACAATGTTGAGACAATACCAAGAAGAAATCGATAGGTTGAAACAATTGTTGGGGAGCCAGCAAGGTTCCAGTTTAAAAATCGAAGACTTCCACGAAGAAAATGAAGAAAAATCAACAAACTTAGACGCAAAACGTGACAAGTTGATCCAAGAGTATCAAAATGAAATGGAAAAATTGAAGAATTTACACGAAAACGAAAAGAATGAAAAGGAAAACGTTTTGAAGCAAATCGAAGCGATTAAAGGCGAATATGAAGAAAACATCAACAAGTTGAACGACGAAATCAAAGAAAAGAAGAGTAAGGAATTGTGTGGCAAAGACGAAATTGTTAACAGGATAGAAGCTTTGAAAGCGGCGATGATTGGGGGTGAAAAAGCTAACGACCAAGAGTTGTCGGAAAGGAGGAAACGGAAGAAAATTGCTGCGGAAAAGAGAGCCAGGTACTTTTTTCAACTTCTAACTTTTTGTTTCTATCGTTTTTTTAGTGTCATCGCCCATTTGCTGGCAAAAATTGATATGAATGAAGACAGAGAGTTACTTCATAACCAATACAAAGATATTAGTCAAGAACTTAACCTCAAAACTGAAGCGTTGCGACGTTACCGCCACAAAGTCAAGTCGATGGAAAAAGAAATTTCTGACATTCAAAGCGAATTTGAAACCGAACGACAAGATTATTTAGAAACAATTAGAAAACAGGACCGAAACTTGAAGTTATTGTCGCAAATTAGCGAAAAAATCGCGAGTACTTTGAAAAAAGAGTGCAACTACAGGTGAGTTCGGTTCTTCCCCCGATCAATGATTTGGGAATTTTTTTTTAGTGATTTGGAGGCGATCAAAGAACGCGCCGTTTGGTTGGAGGATTCCCAGAAATATAAACTACCTGAAGTGGTGACTCCTAGAACGAAACTGCCGCCACCTGGTGAGTAAATTTGAAGTGCCCGCGTTTCCTTAATCCTATGCCTATTTAGGACGATTTCACGATATACAAACGGCACCGGCGAGGTTACAATACGATGAATCGTCTGAAGACGATAAAGATTCATTGGAGAAGGTGACGAAATTGTCTCTACTTTAGTTCAATTGGCTTCGTCAATTTTTGTTAAAAGTTCATTTTTGCACGCGGACGCAATTTTTTTCAAAAATCCATCAATCACAGTTAACACATCAAAAGTAAGCAATTTCACCAAAAAAAATCAAAATTTAACAAAAAAAGTCAAATCATAACCCGGATTCGAACCCACGATTCGGCCGCAACAATTTCAGTTTGTGGAGCTAATTCAAGAAATTTGATACTAAAACTCGTTTCTCGTTACTAAATTTGAAATTTTCCAAAAATTTCGTTTCAAACCGTTGTAACTTCGAAAAAGTTCGCGTCAGTTTGTGTGTTTTAAATTAGATGGCGCGTGGTTCATTTTGTAACGCACGCAATTTGTGCATGCCGCACCTAGGACACTACAGCACAGATTTCGGGATACTACCCTTTAATCCCGGAGAGGTAACTGTGACGTTTCACAAAAACGACCAATTAACTATGACGTAATTCTTTAGAAATTGGAAAATTGCGAAAAAGAGAACATCATCGCCAGTTATTTCCAACCAACAACGAAAAGAGCCGACCAACTCCTCCACCAATCGTCACGTTTAGACACCAACAAAGTGGTGAACACGTGGCGGGGTAAATTTAAAAACACAAATTTTATGTTAAAATCGTTTAGGTGCAATGACTTTTACAGATTTTGCCAAGCGCAACAAACCGAAATCAACCGACAATTTGGATGGGGGTCTTCTGAGACGGCCTTCGGGAAATTTGAGCAACAGTTACGGAAGTGGAATTAATAATTTGTGGCTTAACGGTTGGTATTTTGGGAATTTTTGTTGTTAAATTGTTTAAAAGAGGGATTTTCAGGTACGTCATCGATTACTTCCGATTCGAATTTGAGGAAACCGTTTCGGCTGGAAGCGCTGCCAAACATCGATAAACATCGCAAAAGACTTAACACGTTGGAGTTTTTGTAAAATTTATTGTAAAATTTTTAATTGAAACTGTTGAATTTGACCAATAGCAAATCCGTGTGATATGTTTGAGATTTGAGATATTTTATTAAGTATTTTTACGGTAATAAAACAAGAGTGAAACCAAATTTCAGTTGTTTAAGTAAAAATCTCCGTTACACACTGAGTTGCGGTGATTTCACCCCGTTACGAGTGATACGTGGTCCTAAAACGTCGATTTTGTAATTCTCCTCAAAAAAGTTCAAATTCACGTTTGGGTAAAAAAATATTGAAATACCTTTTCTTCAACGTTAATGGATCCAAAGTAAGCAACCACAGCATTAATGCTCGAATTTCATCGAAAAAAGTGACAAAATTCCGCCGGATTCGAACCACCGACTTGGCGTCACCAAGGGACGACAATTTTGAAACTTTTTCATAAATTTCAGATTCATAAAGGAAAAAAATACAAAAACAATTCCTTCAAAATTAATAGAACAAAAGCAAGCAGTTTCAGCATTATTGCCCATATTTTAGCAAAAAAAGTGACGAAATTCCGGCGGTTTCGAACAAAAATTATTAAAATCTAATAAAACTTTTTACGAATTCTTTAAGAAAAAGACACAAAATTTCACTGGGTTTGAACCTCTACCTTCAGAATCAATAAAACCGAAATGTGTAATTAAAAAAATCTGCTGCAATAAAACGCATTTTAGGGTAAATTGCGAACAATTATAGCAAAAACAGTTTTTCTAATCAATGAGAAAGTTAATTTCGGAAAAAAAGAAGGAATTTGGTTGGGAATCGAACCGGTAACTTCCGCGTTTGCTACAAATTGACTCTAAACGTCACCTTAGTTTCCTACTTTATCGGCAAAGATGGCGGATGTTAATATAGTTTAAAAATACTTTATTAATCACGATTACAATATTAAAATATCAGTCTTAAATGAGATCCATAGGTAGACGCAATTGTACAAGTTTACCTTAATCAGCGTTGTAACGCCAAGCGTCGAAACTAAACCAATTCACGAGCCTCTAGTTATAACAAAAAAAAATAAAATAAAAACAACCGCAAACTAGATATGAAACATCTCAAGGGAATTGCACCTGAATTTCGTTTCAACTCCGACAAGTAGCAAGAATAACGGAGTTTATGAAAGAAATTTAGAATAAAGCATTTTCATCAGAAGTCGATTTTGCTGCAAAAAATATCGGTGATATCCCTTGGACTCGACCTACCGCTTAAGGATTCTCTGCAACTAATTTGGTTTAAATTAGAAAAATATTCGAAAAAAAACTTCACTTAAAAAAGTAAGTTAGGATTCAAACCCACAACCCCCTCCTAATAAATATCAGGTAAATCTCTGCATTACCGACGCAAATGGTGGACACTTTATCAACTTCAATTGATAAAACATCACAATAACGACAGATATTTTATTTAAATAGAAAATAACAATAATTACGTTAAACCCTCCTGGAAAGTCAAAGTTTTTCCTTCTGAAATTTCTTTCTGCATCTCTAGGGCAAGAGTTCGATATTTTGAAGCCAATTGCGAATTTTTCTCGGTACCTATAAAACTTAAGTGAAATAATTTTTTTTTAAAAACTGAACTAACCTTCTCCTTGAGCGTACATTCGGCTTAAATTAGCACAACTGTACATATTACCCAAAGTACAACCGTCTTTGGCGAACTTAAACGCTTTTTCCATATCTTTTAATACTTCAAATTCTTTACTTTCTTTATCACAATTACGCTTCACCCCGCTAATGTACATGCCAGACAAATAGTAACAAGCGTTGGCATTTTTCTCTTGACACGCTTTTTCCAGAATCGTCATCCCCTAAAATTTAATTTGTTATTTATAGAAAATTTCATAATTCAATTTACTTTGGTAATGTTTTGAACGATTCCGTTTTGATCGTTTTTCGTTATCAACAGCAAACCTTGATGGAGACACGAATCGGGATCGTTCAAATTGCAACCTTTTTCAAAGTAATCATAGGCGCATTTGTAGTCGGCTTTTTTATGTCCGCGCCCCAAAAGCGCGTAAGTGCCGTATTTCGAACAACTTTTCGCATACTTGTAGTCGTCGCAGGTATTTTGGTAAACTTTCGCCGCTTTATCGTAGTCCTTGTCTATGGACTCCAAGTAGTCGGCTAACAAGTGGCATACTAAAAACAAAAAAAATTTTTAATTCACGCTGTAATTAAGAATTTGAAATTTCGTAGTTTTGGGCGTGATTTCGCTACAAAAAGACAAATTTCGGAAAATTTTGAAGCGATAAAAAAGTGAGGTTATGTTGCCAAAATCGAGTGTTTTACACAAGAAAACGCGAAATTTTCACCGGAAATTACGCAATTAACAATCAATCGTTGCAGTTTTAGTCAAATTGTGGGTGTAAATTAGGCATTTTAGGCGGAAACAAGAAATCTTGGGAATTGAGGTTACCTTCCGGTTTCTTCTCGCTGTAGCAACCAAACCGGTATTCGATGCCTAAATTTTTGATAAATTCCTTTACTTCGGCTTCGGAGTGGAAATTGTAAGCCATAATCGCGGAAAAACGAGAATTTCACAACAAATTCAACACTTGATAAAACGACGCCACCTACATTCGAAAATAGGAACTGCGCTACGCAGTGGTGCTTTTGGCCTAATTCGAAGTTTCCGGTACGCTAGAACTACTCGATTTTGAAAAATTCCAAAAACCAAGTAAAATTTTTTTTTAGTAATTGTTTGATTTTACCAGGAAAATTAACGGTAAACAAAATTACCAGTTAAACAAATGTAGTTAAAAAAAGAATCGCCATTTTGTACCAAGTACATATATAAATATATTAAATAAATAATCATTAATGCAAGTCGGGGTTGTAGTTGAGCGCTTCCGGGGTGTGGAATTTAGAACGTTTCGAAACTGGCGGTATTTGGAAATATTAATGGCACAACATGACGGCCAATTGTTCTAATTTCAAATTTAAGAGCCGCCATTTTGAATCATTTGTGATTTAGGTCGCGTCCACTACCGAAAACTGGGTTATAAATCCAGTACTTTATTAATCAGTGAAAAATACAATAACAATGATTAAATTTTCCAACACAACTTTAGAATTACCTAGAAAAACATTAAAAACTAACATTTACAGTGCGTGCACTTTTGTCTAACAACACATTATTGAGTTAATCAAATAAAATTAAGATCTAGAAAACTTAAAACTTACAGCAGCTACACTTGGATCAGTCTGAAACCGCAGCGCTTACGTACAAACAAGAACAGTCGAAAAATTACTGCAGAAAAGGAGGTCCGGAAGCGGGAGAATCGGGGAATCTCTGCATATACCTTTCCAACCTCAAATACTTAACAGTCACCAAATTTCCGGCGTACCTGCAACAAGTTAATTAGTTGAAAAAATCATTCAAACCACTCGGTTGTTCGAGTCTACTTTAACTAAAAATAGAGAAAATTGGTCGTAAAATTTTTCGTCAATTGTTTTGCTAAAAATTGAATATTTTTGTGTAAAAACTGGATAGGTTACGAATTTTGTCGAAAATTCTCGAGTCGCTGGTCGAAATAAAAAAACAAAATTGTTGACGTCTCCCCCTATAACTAATGATTCGGAACGATGAAAACGTAAAATGGTTTGAATGTTAATTAAAAACTCGCGTATCGAAAGTAACGAGTTTCACTCACCACCACCCGTGTAGATTGCGATAGGCTATGGCCGCGTCATTCTGATCGGCACATTTCAAATAAACACAGTTCGAGTTCGTGTCGACGGCACAATGCAAGATGCGGCACTGGTTGGCGCACTTGTTTAGTACCGCTTTTTTGATAACGTGCGTGTTCCTGTCGCCATCCTCCACCATACCGCGTATCTTCAAACATGGCGTAGGTGAACACGGGAGACTGTTGACGGAACCGACTTGTGTTTCGAACGCTTGTCCTTGCCAACTTTTGTTTTTCGATCTTTCACATAGAAACAAATTACATTAAGAAAAATTTAACAAAAAAAGTGATGAACGTACGAACTCAAATTGGGGCCTCCGAGCCACCGCCAAACTTCCGAAGGTTCCCCCCGAACCACTTGGATTTCGGTTCGGATTCTCGACTCGTTTTCGTTAATGTACTTAACGGCACGAATCCAAGTTTTTTCTTTACCTGTAATTTGGTTTTAAAAACAAATCCAAAAATTAGTGGAAAAACAAACTTTTTCTTTCGTTTATAGGCAAAATCATATCTCTGACGTGGTTGATGACTAAATAGTTGTCGTCGTTTTCGTTACTGTTCGACTGTAGGATATCGATGATGTTTTCGACTATGGCAACTTCTTCTTCTTGTTGTTTCTGTTGGTACTGTTTGTAGTATTTATACGCGTAATTGATGACGTAGAGGATGATAAAACCACCAATCACTGATGTTAAAATATTAAAAACTGCCGAAGCTTTATTGTACAAGTAACAGCTCCAAGGGACGTAAGGGTTCAAAACTATTAAGCCCGTCACCTTGTTGTGTTTGCCCCGGATAACTTCTTCCTGTAGATTTTTTATTTTCAGTAATTTAAAAAAAATAAATCGGAAAGTCAGTCATTGCCGCCATTTTGTTTCCATTATTAAGAAAACTACATTCAAAATTGACGAAAACAAACGCCATTTTGCATCAAAAATTTCAATAGGGAAAATTTTCACCAATTTTGGGGTTCAGTTGTTTCCAGTAATTACCTACTGCAATGGTAGCAATTGTAAAAATGGCGGACAAGCAAATCGCCATTTTGTATATACAAATTACGAGATGTCATAAGATTGTAGAAGATCAAAATAGAAATTAAAATGTTACAAAACCATAGTCTCGCAGAAATTTGGGCAAAGAAGCCGCCATTTTGTATAGGAAAATCAAAAATTATTCCTCAAATCAAATTTGCCGCTTCATTTTTTTAACATTCCTATTAACAAGTAGAGAATTAAAAACATTTTATTCTTTAATATCTTTGTAGAAATGGAAGAAAATTCATATTGCCGCCATTTTGTATAAAGCGATAACTTTCTTTTAGTCCTTCAATCTTCAAGATTTATTACATATTACAGAGAATACGTACAAACTTTAACAATACTTACTTCAAGAACCGCCATTTTGTATATAGAAATATTTTTTTGCAAATATTGTCAAAAAATGTTAACTCCTCATATTGTCGGTATTTTGTATATAAATAATCTTCATTTAGATATTAAATTTTACATGACAATAATTCAAAATGGCTGTCGCTTTCAACCTATTGGATCAACCTTAAAAATTGATACAAAATGGCCGCAACTTCGGAAACTCAACGCAATTTTTTTTATCGGAAAAATGTAGATAATAGAAACGGTTTTCAAACTTGATGGTGATACAAAATGGCGGCGACTTTAATATTAATTCCTCGTTTACACCTTCTATGGTATTTTGACGGACTTCAGTCTAAGAGATATACACAACTCAATCCACTTTTGTATCAATTCTTATAAAAAATGATACAAAATGGTCGCAAAATCGAAACCGTAACCAATTTTTTTGCCCGAAAAATCTAGAAAAAAATCTTTTGATTCTAGAAGTGGCATTCAAACTTGATGGTGATACAAAATGGCAGCGCTTTAAATATTATTTCGTCATTTCCCGCCCACAATTTGAATTATTACGATTTTAATTAAGCAGCAATCAACTTAATTCCTTCTGTATCTATGCTTAAACATTGATACAAGATGGCTGCCAATTACCATATTGCCCGCCACCATATCTTCAAGAAAACGTTCGTCCTCCCGGTCCGTTTGTATCACCGACAGTCCCCAAGTTGGGTTAAAGAACGTCAATACTTGCAGATTGGTCAGATCCGTAGCGATTCGTGTATCATTCTGCAATTTAACGTAACAAAAACCGTCCGATTCTTTCAGAAATACGCACCTGCGTCGCGTAATTCGTTTTAACAAAATTGATGACATCCCTATCGGTCATGTAGGGCTTCTTTTGAGGATCCGAACACAAATTGATAACAGACCGTTTCACCAGTTCCGGCCTCAAAACTTTCATCAAGTTCAAGGCCCCTTTCCCTTCGCCCTCCAGCACACAATTAACGTAGCGTCTTGTCGTTAAATCCGTCTTGACGCAGATGGGAACAGTAGCTGGAAACAAGGGAAGCGGTAACAAAAAAAAAAGCAAAAAATAAAATAAAAGAACCAAATTTTATTGATTTTGTTAAATTGAAATAATACAAAAGATAAAAAACCCCAATCAATTGAAAACTTAATAATTAGTCATCAATAATACAGATTCAAACATTCAGATGTTTCGGAGCATAATCGTTATCCTTACCGGTGAGTTCGAGTCCAGATTCCGAACGAATACCCAAGTAAACTATGGCCACTACGATGAAGAAAAGGAAGGCCACAATCAAGACGATGAAGGGCACGAAATTGTTCTTGAAAATTCCCTGATTGGTCGACGGGTAATTGTAACTGGGACGCCCTCTAGCGGCTCTATAACTGCAACAAAAATTCTTTTATTTAGATAAACGAGATTTACAAAAAAAATAAAATAACTTGCCTGTTCAAGTAAGTGCGGCTTGTGGCCCCGCTACCATTAACATCGTTTTCCTTGATAATATCACTCTTGTAATCGAAATTACTTTTAGGACTTTCCGCCAATTGCGAAAGTCTTTTCGTAAAATTACTCAAAAACGGCGTGTTTTCCTTCTCGTTAACACGTTCTTCGACTGTTGGCGACGAAGTATACAAAGGTCTGTCGTAACCTTCAAGTTACATAATTAAAAAAAGGAAAAAAAAAAAAAGAAAAAATTTACCGGAACTATAAGTTGACAATCTCGACCGGATTTGAGTCAAACGATCCGCAGCGGCATCAGCGGCGGTACTCCCCGACAAAAACGACGGAGGCAACCGACCCGGTGACCCAAAACTCCTTCCAAAACTCGAATCACCATCACCACCACCAAGACTTTTCTTACTGGAATCGTTAGATTTCAGCGATGAAAATCTTTCGGCGATTTCGTCCGATTCAGAACCGTCATCGTAATCGTCGGTGGCATTCTGAAGAATTTTTGTGGTGCGAGTCGTTGTTGTTATTGTTTTAATTTCTTTTTTCGGTGCCGTTTCAATGGACGGCGAATCGAAACGGGTGCTCTTTCGAACCGCAACTTTACCGGTGGGAGGCGGTTGCATCAACGGTGCCGCTAAAGTGGCACGTTTATATTTGTTCTTAGCCGGTTTCGAATCAGTATCGCTTTCCTCTTCGCTCGAATAACGCCCTAACGACCTGCAAAACATCACCTCACTTCAATTAAATGCCGAAATTTATTGCAATAGTCAACAATTGGGATGAAACTTTTATTTGCAGGAGTTCTTGCGTAATTTAAAAATCGACATAACCTCACTTTCGGTAAAATGCCGGAAAATGGGTGAAAACGCGGAAATACGTCATTAATTAATAATTAGGGTGAAAACGATTACAGTTTTCTTTATTGCGGGACACTTGTTGCGTAATTCGAGTAATTAAAGCAAAAATTAACATAACCCCACTTTTTCGAATTATTAAACAATTAACAATAAAACCGGGTCAAAGCACCAACAACAATTGAGGCTCATCAAATTGAGTGTTAAAGCTTCTGATTTTAAGTTATTAAATGGGAATTGAGGTTATGTCATTCACCTGCGGTTGTCTTTTCCGATTTTGCTCTTGTTTTCCAGCAACAATTTCAGTTTTTTCGCCATAACTTTGCGGGTGGTTCCAGTGATCGGCATTACTGGATATCCGAATTCGATGAGTTTCGCCCTCAATTCGGCATCAGACATAGAATCGACGTCGACCATCTAAAATTTTTTTTCTACATTAATACCAATTTAATTTCAAAACTTTGGATTACCTTGTGCGTTTTTTTTGATTAATTTCCGTTAAAATGGGGGCAAAATTCACATTTGGACCACAGCGAGGCTTTTGGAAGGCGGTAAACCGTGACCTTGAACCGGAAAATTACAATTAACTGTTGTTAACCACCAAAATTGATGGGGGATAAACCGGGAATAAGCGGAATTTACCTGGACGGATTTCCGGTAGTTTTAGAGCAATTTTGATACTTTTAACACGTTAAAACACATGAAGCGTCCGTTCTCCATAAATAGAAGTGACGTTACAAAATCTTTTAAAGAGGGCGCTGATGGCGGCCGCTAAATTCAAATTAACCGAAATTTTTAAAAATTAACAACGATCAAAAAGTAATTCTACAAATTTCATGTGATAAACACATTGAGTCGTATTTTTCTGTTCAAGAAATCATCAAGTTAAGCCTAAAAAATCAAAATTTAAGCAAAAATCATTGACAGGTGACAAACGTCAACGGTCGCTGCACTACTCGTGGCTAAAGCTCCAACAATCCAAGAGTGTCAAAAAAGCGGCGCTAGAACTACCAAAATTTTAAATAAACAGTTTAAGCACTTTTTTAGGAAAATTAATAGTTTACAATTAGTATGATGTAAAATTTTGCGTAACTAATAACAATTCTTAATGTCAGCAAGTTCTTGTGACGTCACAAAGTGCACAGCAGATAGATTCTAACCTCACACTTTTTAAAAAGTTTCTGTATTAGCATTGTTAAGTAATAATTTAATTTATTAAATAAATTTTTCTTGCAAAATATATAAAAAAATCTCAAATTTTCCGCCACATTGTTCGGAAAACTTTTTATACATTAAAGAAACGCCAAGTTACTATAAAAATGGTGGCTATTTAAAACGGTTCTTTTACATTATGTTATGTTATTAATTTAAACTGCGAGGTCATATGGGATTTTACGTAGGATTGCTGGGGAGGAATAAAAACTTGTGTAAGATATAACAAGCGATTTCAAATTATCATAAATTATGTAATTAACAAATGCCAGTGCTTATAAAAATACTGTGAATATTAAAGTGACAATTAGATTGGTTTCAACAGTCCCAAAATGCGAATTGAAATCAAAATAAAGTGCAAAACTTCCCGTAAAACAAAAACTTAAAACTAATTTTTGGTGTAGCTTTGGAAAATACCCTAAAAAATAGAAAGGATGTATCGTTCATCTCAAAAAACATTCTAAAGAGAACAATTTAAAATTTTGCTATCATTTCAAAAATTAAATTTTTGGAAATGTAACATTCTTCCCCCGAAAGAACGATACAGACTAATAAATAATACTTAATTGAATCCACGTGGAGGATTGAAAAATTCCCAAAACTATTTACAGTCTAACTTCAGCTAATACTACCTAGACACGCAGAAAGATTCATAGTTTAAACCAAAAAAGTACCTAACAAACAAGTTCGGTTATTGTTTCATATCAAAAAAAACTTGATAAAAAACCCAATCTTCGAGAAACGAGGGAACAAAAGCGTGTGAAGTAGTAAATTTAACGGGAGGTTGTAGTTTCATCAATTGCGATTCGTACATATTCAAAGCATCACCAACAGCGGAGCCAATCACCTACAATTCAACAATTAAAAAAAGAAAAACGCGTAAAAACGACTCACATGAGTCATAAATTTTCCGTCTGGTTTCAAAATCTTGAACGATTTCCCCAGAATTTTATTAATAAAATTCCAAAGTTCGCCGGTTGGAGTTTCAGAGATTGGAACGTCGGTCAAATCTCCGAAAACGTAATCGAATTTTCGTCCTTCCTTAATGTATTGGTCGATAGTTTTCATGCAATCACCTACAATTATCTTGACAACAGAAAAAATTTAATTTTTTACTAAAAAAAAAAATTACTTCATAATTAGGTCCCGACATTTGGTCGAGGACGGTTCCACAAATCGATCGCATGTGTTTAGCGCAAGCTTTCATGACGACATCATCGATTTCTAACATGACGACCTCTTTGGGTTGTTCCTTCAACAGTTCGTAGAGAAGAGCACCGTCACCGCCTCCTAAAATGACGATTTCCTTGTCTTTGTAGCTTTCCACGCCTCGAGCCATCAAAGTTTCAGTGTAAACCAGATCGGCCTCGGAAATGTCTACAAATTAAAAAAAATCTGAGGTTAAGTCAGTTCTGGCTTCCTTCGAAAATTAACTTTAAAAGTTGCTAAAGCTTCAATAGTGCAAAAATTACATCAAAACAACCCCCAGCTTTCAGTTGATTACTGTGAATGGTTAAAACACAAGAATTGAGGTTATGTCAGTTATGACTTACTTTGAAAATGCGTTTAAAAAATAATCAAAATGTACTCAAGAAGTGAAGTTTTGATTGGAGAATATACAAACAAAAATTGTGGAAGTTAGAGCTAAAAACGACCATTAGTTGAGAAAATAAAGATTGAGGTTATGACAGTTATGACTTCCAGCAGAAATCTATTTAGGAAGCTGTTAATGTTAAAATAAAGCAAAAAACCAACGTATAACTTCCAGCAAAGTACTATGAATGATTAAGAAGACACAAACTGAGGTTATGTCAGTTCTGATAATTTTCGAGAATGTATTAAGAGTTGTTAAGGTTTTAGTAACGTCAAAATATAGCAAAAAAATGACGTACAGCTTTCAGTTAATTACTAAAGATCGTTAAAGACAGAAATTGTGGTTATGTCAGTTCTGACGTACTTTGTAAAAGTGTTTCGAGTAGTTGTTGAGACTTTGATTAAATTATAAAGCGAAAAAAAGGGGCGCGCGCAAGTTGCTTGGGAGGTTTCTATAGCAACCAATAGTTGTGAAAATCACAAGTTGCTAGAAACGTTGCAAATTAAGTGGCGCGCGCAAGTTGCTCGGTGGGGTTTCTATAGTAACCAATAGTTGTGATCATCACAACAAGTTGCTATGGAAACGTTGCAACGCGCACGTTGATTTGTCACGTTTCCATAGCAACCGAACTAGAAGTTGTGCCCTAAAAAATAGAGATTGAGGTTATAAAGGTTCTGACTTACTTTGAAGATCATCCAAAACCAGCATGTTGCCCAACGTTCTGGAATGTACGATTTGGACCTTTTGAAACGGCGTCCGTTCTTCGAAAACCATTTCGTCGATGTCGTATTCCAGCAATCTATCGTCTAAAATTAAAAAAAATTAATTGAATTTTGCTTAAAACATCAAACAAAATGAAAAAGTTTGGGGCTAACCCAGAAAAGAATCATGCAATTAGAGCCAGCTAAACCGAAGCGTAATAGCTAAGAGTACAAACCTGAGGTGGGATAGTACCTCTTGAAGGTGCCCCTTTTGATTGGAACATAAGTTTGACTCCGTATCATTCCGATCTGTTTGAAAACATCACGTTCGAGTTCCTTGCTTCGCTACAAAATCATCATGCATCACTCAAACAAGCTTAAGAAAAAAACACAGGCAAGCCAAACAGAAAAAGAACAAAAAAAATCGAAAAAACAACCGACAAGCTTGACAACATAGACAATCGAACCTGAACTAAGTAGGTAAACGTCAACGTGAGCCCCTCTCTTAATAACAGGAAACAGTTTAGACCGGTAACTATTTAAAACCGCCCTTAATTTCTGTTCTAAAACTTTGGACCGCTGCAAAAAACCCTAAATACAAGAAGTCCGCATCCAATAGAAAAAACTTGATTACCTCATAATTTAAAGCGGGCTCGGCGGCTTCACCCCGGAAGAATTCAATGTTGACAGTAACTAAACCATTGTTGTACACCCTTAATGTAGTAGAAACTGCCCCGTCACTACTGTAAAGTTTCAACAAATCTCCTTCGAAAGGTACAGTAGCAACGGCTTTCAAATTCGGCAAATACTCGCGCAAAACGGTTTCAATCTTAGTGGCAATCGATGATAATTGGGACTCGTTCTTCACACAAGACGGATCCACAGAGAAATCCATCAAAATCGTGTTAACTGCCATTATTCACTTAAATTGGAGACACGACACCGGTATGTGGCACTCAATCAAATCGAGAATTGACAGCTAATTGACAGCACCACGTTTTAGCGAATGCCAACCCAACGAAGGGAAACTACCAGAATTTTCCAAAATTTTTACAAAAAACATTTTTTAATCAGAACAACTCAGTTAAATTATTAAAACGCTCCAAAAATAACGCGGTTAAAATTTTTGAGTTTTAGGTTATTGAAGTGACGTCGTTTCGTTGTTGTTCCGTAGCCCGCTTCGTGTGACGTAACCAATTATAAACAAAAACGTATCGTTCCGTTTCCATGGTGATATTGTTTATGTCAATGTTGTGAAGTTTCTTTAAAATGCAAGTGATTGACGAAAAAAAGGAACTGGAAACGGGTCGACCTGTCGATTTTTCCTTCAAAAAATTGCGCGCCCTTAAAGGTATTTATTGGGTTACTACTCTCCTTTAAATTCTAAATTTTTGTAGTTGTTGGATTGGAACAAGCTCGTTCGTCTCGTTTAGGTGCAATCCCTGAACGTGGTTCTGAAAAAAAGAAATTTCTGACTCGTTCAATTTGGATTAACAACAACAAATTGAAGTCTATTGACAACGTTGAGGTGTTTGTTGAGTCGATTTTGGAGTATCCGGAATTGTTGGGTTGGCTTGATTTTTCGTTCAATTTTATCACGGAAATTGATCAAGTATTTGGTAGTTTTTCTTAAACATCAGTTAGTTATGTTTTTTCTAGTCAATTCTTAAATTTCCTAATTTGAAAATTATTTATTTTCATGGAAATTGCATCGAAAATATCGACGAAGTTATCAAATTGAGAGAGTTGAAGACATTGAAAACCGTTACTTTCCATGGGAACCCCATTTCGAACCAACCCAACTACAGGAGCTGCGTCATCACTGCCCTACCTCAAGTAAATTTCTTAAGTAGCATACAGTTCACTTTTTATGTTTAGAAATTTAATAAAATCTTAAAAAAATTTAAGATTTCAAACCGTGCTCCCAAAAATGTTTGTAAATTTCTATTCAAATAATTTATTTAAGTGGCATACATTTTTTGGTTCTTCTAAATCGCTTTCTGTGAGTTTAAACTTCAAACAAAAGGAGATTAAGTTAAAAATCCAACCCAAAAGACCACAAGTTTATAAATTGAAGCCCACCTCACATTCTAGTATTAAGATTAAAATCCGGCTCGAAGGACCAATAGTTAAAAACTTTAATCTAACGTTTCAATGACGTAATTAATGTTTTTTAAGATTCTCAACTTGGATTTCACTCCAGTCCTGAAAACCGAGAAGATGTCTCCACCAGATGCCGGATTTTTGAAGAAAATTAGAGAAAAAGGAAGCACAAGTAAAGTGGATAAAGAAAAATAAATCAAACTTTTCCACAAATATTTCTAAAAACAAAATAAATTGACATCTATCATCAATTTTTACTTCAATAGTTTCAACTTAAAATCTAGACATCGCTACTTATGTCGAAACAGGAAATTGGTATTACAGCAAACTGTAATTTTCAAAATGGCGCAGATCTCGCAATTATTTAGACAGAATGACAGTTAGATTTTAGGTTAGGAATTAAAATCGTGACGTAAGAAATTTTAACGTCGAAAATTTTGTTGTAGATTCGGAAAAAGTTTAGTGGCTGTTTGGAATTATTAAAATAAAAAGCGCCCTCTGTTACTGCAAAACTTAAACAAAAATGACAGTTGTGATTGAGGTTATGAGTAAAACTTTTTTTGAATCTAGCTGCGCCCTCTATCGTTGATATTAATTAAAAATATTGTTTGATTAAAATTTAGTTCGTACTGCCTGACCAGTTTCTTTTGCCGTAAATGGCAACGTTGCACAAAACGCGCAACGTTGCGTAATATACGATTTCGACAAAAGATAGCGCGGAAAATCCGATGAAGAGTCCCAAAAGACCTCCAACGTTAGCAAGAAAATCAGTGAAGCCGTAAAGTTCGTTTCTTTCTCTTGTTATGAATTGATTGCCTTTAAAAAAGACTTGCAACATCGACGTGTGTTTTCTAAAAAAGGGAAAAAATGGTAAACAGAATTTTCACAATTACAAAATTACTTTCTATTGGTGTTTTGGTGGCCAACAAACTTCCAAGGGGTTTGGGAAGTTTCCACGTTGTAATACATGGAAGTGCAGATTGGAAGACACTTGCAGTTAACTAGATCGTCTGTTTTGAGTTTTTTCCCGGTGTTGTACTCCAAAATTTTTTTCTCCATCACCCCATTCATGAGATTATCTAAATTGGAGTTAGCAAAAAATTGTTACAACAACTAAACCAACCGATTTACCGAAATAAATTTTTTTAAAGAAAAAGTCTTGGGCCAAATTTTGGGGAATGCCTCAATAAATCAAAAATTGAGATTGTAAAGTTTTGGTCAAAAGCAAAATAACTGTAAAGATTTAAGTATCCAACAAACCAATTTATTATATAAATAAAGTTGGGCCAAATTTTGGGAAATGCTTTAAAAGGTCAAAAAGAGCTCTAGAGATTTTGTTATTCAACAAACCAATTTATAAAACTAAAAATAACCTCAAAGAAAAATCAGTCAATGGCTGGGAATACTTTAATAGGAACACTAAGACGTAAACAGTGTTGGGCCAAATTTTGGGGAATGCGTTAATAGGTCGAAAATTGCTCAAGAAATCTCAGAATTCATGTGTCGATTTACGGAAATTTTTTTGATTACCAAAACCAACGACCAAGAGAATAGTTTTTAGACAAGAAGTGCCAAAATCGATTGTTGTTAACTATTAGAATTTGATAAACACCACTAACACTCACGTGAAGCTTGTTGGATGCACCTTAAACTTCCTGCCCCGCAAATCGGCATATTTTCCTCACCTGGAACATATTGTGGCAAAATTTTTGCAGTCGTCCCCCAATCACTCACGTGGTGAATAAAAATCGACACACCCACACCTGTTGAAAGTGTAATTAGCTCGACACTCAACCACGCAATTGTTTTGGCTATAAACTTTAAAAAACTTAAGTGATCTTTCTGATGGTAAATAGCAATTTCTTGCTAAAGGTGCATAATTTTGAACAGATTGAGAAGTTGTCATCATATCAGGAGCTACTGCAGCTTTTGATACTCGATCTAAAGGTACCACAAAATGTTGCATCTTAACCCTTGGAACTCTTTGGGGATGTGAAATTTGTACCTAAACAAAATTTTACTAAAAACCAAAACAAAAATCCAAAATTACCTTAAAACCTTCCAAAAAATCACCACAAGTATAATCGAGATCGTCTTCATACACCGTCAATTTTATTTCCAACGCGAAAGGTACTCCAGAGTAAAGGGTACGTCTCGGGTAAGTTTCGACACCCGCACTTTTTGAATAACCAAATTCTAAAGACCAATCGTCACTTATTGGGGCTTGGTGGTAGTTTTTGTAGTGAACCCTAAAAGATTTTCCAATTATTTGGTAAAAACAAATTGAATTGTACACTGAGTCGCTGAAAAGTTGAGTTCTGTCGATTATGTTGAAAGTGTAACAAATACCATCATCAGTTAGGACAGGTACAAAAATTTCTGAACAATTGTAACGTTTTCCTTGATACTTGCAATCGGAAGCGTCTTCGAAAAATTTTGGTTGAACCTCATCGAAGAAGTCGAGGATTTCGTTGTTTGTCACCAAACGACTGGAGGTCAAATTCAAGTCGTTGGTGGGGTCGCAAAGGAAAGTTGAGTATCCCAGCTTGGTTTCTCTAAAATTTTGGAAGAATTAATTAGACAAATTCGAGGAGATTGGATGGATAGATAGAAGAAAAAGGGCGTCACTAACTAAAGGACAAATAAATGTCTTGAAGGAACATAAAAAAGACCTTAACGAGTAGATAGAACAATAGAAGAGGGATACTGGTGGCGCTTGGTGGCACTCTCTTTTAACACTAAAAATGTGATTAGGTGATAGCGAAAAAACGAAGGTGTGACAATAAGAGGGGGTCGCTAGTCGCACCTTGCGACACTCTCGATTTGAATCCAACTACAGACTGAAGGTAGAAGAAATAAAAAGAGTCTCAAAAAAGTTTTAAAGAGTAGAGGGTCGCGAGTTGCTACTTGGGGCCCGCCTTCTCTTACATTTCTGGTTCCAGTGAAATATTTGCTAGCTTCATTTCGTAGTATTTCGTATAATTGAAGACTGATGGTCGTACTTTTGCTTCTGGACATATAGTGACTGCCGGAAACGGTACCATCCAAGCTGGTGTTTCTTTAGTGGCAAAACTCACGATTACAGGCGAAGTGTCCCATTTAACGTAAGTAGCTATAATGAGTTGTATGCAGAAATAGAGAGAAATTCCAATACTGATTAACCACCAAATCCTGAAATCAACAAATGTATCAAAAAAAAAAAAAATATATCGTCTTAAGTACTACTTTTCGATCCATGTTCGGTTCTCTCCAAAATATCGAACTCCATGTATAGTACCACCAGAACAGAATTCAATTGAGTAATTGTAGAGGTTTTCTGTGCAACTGTAACGTTTTTGGATGTTTTCAGGTACTACTTTGGTGTCGTTAATTTCGATTTGACCCCGAGTTTTTCCACAGAAACTGAAACTTATCACCAATTACTTTTTGGCAATTTTTAGGCGACTTACCCACCATTTCGTCATTATGGTCAGTTAAATGGTGTAACAGGTACTGAAAGAAATGTTGCTAAACTTGAAATAGACATGAAGGAATGGCCTTCAACTATTCGTGTTTGTAACAAAAAATTGGAAAATTACCTGATGTGGTACCCACAAAAAGTGGAAGATTTGCAACAAATTTTTTAGATAATTTAGGAGGAAGAAATTTTTGTTAAGATCCGTGTTGTTGGTGATTGCAACTTTTTTAACAAACAAGTTTTTGTCGGTAGGTACTCACATATCTTGTCATCATTTCTAAATACATTTTACTCGCTATATTAAAGAAACCTGACTTGAATGATAATTTTTCATATGTCACGATTATTTTGTGGCCAACAACAAAGTGAATAACACGCGCCACTATTGTGGTACTACCAGAGAAATTCTAAAATGACCAAAATGGTTTATTGTTGCAAAAAACGACACCTGCATTTGATTTAATCATTTACATAGTGATAATAAAGAAAAATAATAATTAAAAAGTACAATTTTTTTTAACACTACCGAAAGTAGTACTGCAACAAAATTTTAATCAAAAATAACGAGTTGAATTGAATTAAACTGAGGTGGTTAAGGAGATTTAAAAAAAATATTTTAAAATTAATAAAACTTGAAAATCAAAATTTTTTGGTACTACCCGCCAGATTTCTGAATTAAATCGAATCGTCGCAAGGTAGCGCCACCACTGATGCGTCAAAAAACTTCCAACAACAGCGCCTCTACCGGTAAATTGCACCTACAAAGTTACGTCAAACATAACCTAATTTCCGTAACTAAATTAATTCTTTAATTGTAACTATTTAACAGTTTAATTTTAGGAAATGTTTCCGTTATTAAGTCGGACATTGGGGGTTGTGCGAAATCTTCCGTTCGCCTCCAATTTGACGTCAAATTTCCACATTCTTTCGAATTCCGCCGATTCGTTACTTCGCAACCGATTTCTAGCCTCAATTGTTCCCAATATAACCCAAATATGTGGTTTTAAAGTTAAAGGTCATCTTAAACGTAGATGTAAAGATTGTATTATGGTTTGGCGACAAGAACGATTGTATGTTTTGTGCAAAACGCATCCCAGACATAAACAGATGCAAATGGTGAAAAATCCGAAGAATACGTGGATGTTGTCGCACGCTACTCAAAGCAAAATTAGACCCTGGTAGTTTTTGTTAAATTAGTTTTATTTAAATAAAATCAAATTAGTTTGAACCGGTTTTTCTTGTGAGTCTGAACGAATGTAGGGGAAAGGTTACTTGTTTATAATTAATTGCGAACCGTATTTAGAGAGATTTTGAGTTATTTAAACTTTAGGAGACATTCTAACAATTTGTAGAATAATTTTTAAATTTGCCCCCCTACTAAGTAGTCGGTACAACAGATAACTGTCGCGCTAAACTTTAGTATCTTTCATGATTATTATTAAATAAAACGAATAATTGCTATTAAAGGATAATTATCAAAAGTAGTTAAAGCCAAATAATTGTCCGTTATTAAAAAAAAAACACTAAAACTTAACAATAAAAAGCTTTTTGTTGAAAGCCGGCCGGTAAAGTAGTAATCTGTCGAAAATTTTTGACTTCTCTACCAGAAATTTTGTTCGATTCTGTTTTTTTGCGCTTAAACAGGGCTATTGAGCCCCCAATAACCGGCGACAATGTTCGAAACGGACGAGGAGTTCGATTTTGAAACAGTGAGTGTCAAGTTTTTAAGAATTTGAGGTTATGTCAATTGTTTATTTCAGGATTTGGTCCCTTTTTTGCCCCAAAACCCGAAACTTAACACCAATAAGCGAGTGGCGCCTCCTGGAAATTTTGAAACAAAAAAATTGAAAATTTCCGAAATTAATCTCCAAAATTTACCCAAAAACGTGATTAAAAGGAAATTTCCTGGCCCCGCTGGCGTTTTGTTCGATGACAACAACTCCAACATTCAATTCGACAAAAACCATCCCGATAATGACGTAAATTTAATTATTTTATAATAACTCAATAATCAATAAGGAATTTTAGTTTTGTTCTCAAGCTTCATTTTCCGGATTTCAAGGAGGTTCTTGGTCTGTGATGACCGACGATTTCGGGGAATTAACCAACAAATACGATATTAAATGGATCGAAACCAGGGCAGGTTCCAGTAAATTAATAAACCAAAAAGCGCCGTTTTTAGCAGCAATTATCCAAAGTATTGAATGTGTAGAAGGCAATGGAAGCAACGTTAAAGTTACTTTAAAAGATTTATCCGGTACTTTCTATTATTTAATTAATTTAAATTAACCAAATAATTCTAGGCGCGATCCAGGGATCAATTGTTCACGACCTTTACGAAGAACATTCAGAAAATTTGACTCTAGGTTCTGTTATAGTGTTGCGACAATTCGGTGTTTTAACCACCGGTTGCAACAATAAACATTATTTAATGATCACCCCTAATAATTTAGTTGCGATTTATAAAAATTGCGAAAAAGACGAAAATAGTGTTAAAAAAATTGATTTGCGAACGATGAACTTCAACGAATTTCCGGCAGAGGACGCTACAAATTGCAACAACTCGCAACTAGATGGCGCGGCAATTTCTAGAATTTGTAACAACTCGCGACTAGAGGGCCCTCAAGTTTCTAGAAGCTGGAACTCGCGACTAGAGGGCGGAGCAGTTTCTGGAAGTTACAAGAACTCGCCGGTAGATGGGGTGAAAACTGTTGATTCGAATTCGGTTGGTGATAGTGTTGGTTGTAATTTAGATGACGATTTGGGAATTCCTGATAATTTCGAGGAGATCGCGCTTAAAGAGCATAAAAAGTTTCGTTTTAAAGGGAAAAATCTCGATAAAGGGAAAGAAAGTGAAGACGATGTTATAGTGAGTTGTAGTCAAGTTTCAGTGAAAACTAGTTCTGAACATTCGGGAATTTGGCAGGACGCCTTGGATGGTGTGGATGTGGATTCATTTTTTGAAGATTTCTAAAAACTGTTTCATTGTAGGGAAAATTTCTATACATATATACATTTTTTATCAAATGATTTTTGTTTTGTTTTTGTTTTGTATAAAATCCAAAAAGATAATTTTTTCTGTAATTTGTGATAACGTTTTAAGTAAATTCTTGTTAATTTTTAAACAAATTAATGGAATTGAATAACATTTTCAACTATTTTTCTTACAATTACCAAAACTGAAAATAGAAATATTCTAAACTAGTTCTCAGCAATTTAAAAATCGAGTCACGAGCCGCCAGTGGGCGAAACTATTCTTGAAGTCAGTGGCGGAGCCCAATTTTAAAACGATATTGAGTAGCAGAAATTAAAAATTTGAAACAATTGTTTGAATATAATTAAAATGTTTTCTACCAACATTTTTATTTAGCCTGACGTAGAAGATTATTCTCGACAGAAACCGTTTAATTAAAATTTTTTTTAAAGAAAATTTGCATTTTTGCCGCTCTGTCTGAGCTACCTGAAAGATGGGGGTGTATCTTAATACAATATACAGTTGACAATACTGTAACAATATTAAATTTGAGTGGCACTGACACTTCAAATGTCACAATCTAATAATATCGTCGACTGTATTGCGTTGGGATACACTCCCCTTCTTTCAGGTAGCCCAAACTGGCGGATCTTCGGTATCAAAAACACTTATTTTAACAATTTTTGTTTTAAATTTGGAAACATGGTTTAGTGTTAATATTGGTAGAGAGCTTAGAATTTTTTTTATGTTAAAATTGTCGCAAAAATTCCAAATTTGGATTTTGACCCAGATAATAAATAAAGAGGCGTGAGGCCGAAATGTCTCGTTTAAGTTTCATTAAGCTACTTTTTGTTATTGTAAATATTTCAAAGGTTTCAGTTAATTCCATGACGATTTTAAACAAAGATAAAACTTTGTAAACTAACAATTTATTCACGCTATGAATTTTTTATGGTTATTATAGTTAACAACGTGTTGAAAGTGCAACGATAGGAAAATTTTCACCCTTATTTCCACGACATCCGTAATAATGCGTGTGAACAATTTAAAACCTGTTTTAACCCTCGGTGCTGCTCTAGGCATAACATTGTTGAACCCCAACGAAAGAAAAATTTACCACAAAATTTACTCTTTAACAATTTTGGGGGTATTAGCAACAAGTTTTTTGGTTACAACCACTTCTACTATTATCAACATTAATCAATACCATCACCTGCAATTTCTCAATTTTATAGTAAGAGATCTTCTAATAGAAACTTTCATCATAATCACAATAACAAACCAAATTTTTTCAAAAGAAACAAATGGCGAAAATTATTGAGAAATTTAGAAACAAGTTCGGTCAATTACAACAATTGGTACATTTTAGAACTTGCCACAACCCAATTTTGGTTTGTAGTAGTGTCAATTTTTTTCATTTACAATTGGCACAAAAATCAATTTTTTTACACTCAATTTTTGACCAGAATTACCCAAATTTACTACAACTATTCCTACTTACATTTGTTAACAGTAACAGTAAGAGAAGTTAAAGCGAGATACCAAAATCTACTTGGAGATTTAAATAGGTTTAAGTTCGCGAATATTTCGACAAAAATCGCTTCTCAAATTAACTTTCTTCAAGAAACTGTTCGATTAATTAACGCCATTTTTGGGTTACCTCTCCTTTTAACTTTAACATATTTTACCCTACAAATAATGGACTTCAGTGATAACGTCCTGTTTGATAGCGGAAATCAACTTAATTTTGCTGTTATTGTCACAGTAACGTTTTTTGCAACATATTCAGTAAGTATTTTGTTTCATTTAATTACCATAAAAAATTTCAAGTAAAAGTTTTGCTTCAGCGTCGAATTATTTTTATATAAAGGAAACGTAACGAAAAGTGGAACGCCCCCTAATTTGTTATAAAATGAATCTGGAGGTTTAGCGCAATACTAAGTTTCTGATAAATAATAAGGGAAAGTTTTGCGTCAGATCAAATTCATTTTATATAGTGCAAACGTAACGAAAACTGAAACGTTTCCAAATTTGTCGCAAAATAAGTATGGAAATGCAGAAAAATATTTAAGTTTGTTATAAATAAGTTAAAATTTGCGTCAGCGCCAAATTTATTTCATATAATGGAAACGTAACGAAAAGTGAAACGCCCCCTAATTTGTTATAAAATAAATCTGGAGGTTTAGCGCAATACTAAGTTTCTAATAAATAATAAGGGAAAGTTTTGCGTCAGATCAAATTCATTTTATATAGTGCAAACGTAACGAAAACTGAAACGTTTCCAAATTTGTCGCAAAATAAGTATGGAAATGCAGAAAAATATTCAAGTTTGTTATAAATAAGTAAAATTTGCGTCAGCGCCAAATTAATTTCATATAATGGAAAGGTAACGAAAAGTGAAACGCCCCCTAATTTGTTATAATTTAAATCTGGAGGTTTAGCGGAATACTAAGTGTCTAATAAATAATAAGGGAAAGTTTTGCGTCAGCATCAAATTAATTTTATTTAGTGTAAACGTAACGAAAACTGAAACGTTTCCAAACTTGTCGCAAAATAAGTATAGAAATGCAGAAAAATATTTAAGTTTGTTATAAATAAGTAAAACTTGCGTCAGCGCCAAATTAATTTTATATAATGAAAACGTAACGAAAAGTGAAACGCCCCCAAATTTGTCTACAAGATAAATCTGGAGGATTAGTGAAATATTTAAGTTTCTTATAAATAATGAGTGAAACTTTTGCGTCAGCGTCAAATATTTTATATAACGTGAACGTAACGAAAAGTGAAACGTTGTTAATTAGTCACAAAATAAGTTTGGAAATGCAGTAAAATATTTAAGTTTGTTATAAATAAGTAAAACTTGAGTCAGCGCCAAATTAATTTAATATAATTGAAACGTAACGAAAAGTGAAACGCCCCCAAATTTGTCTACAAGATAAATCTGGAGGTTTAGTGAAATATTTAAGTTTCTTATAAATAATGAGTGAAACTTTTGCGTCAGCCTCAAATATATTATATAACGCGAACGTAACGAAAAGTGAAACGTTGTTAATTAGTCACAAAATAAGTTTGGAAATGCAGCAAAATATTTAAGTTTGTTATAAATAAGTAAAACTTGCGTCAGCGCCGAATTAATTTAATATAATTGAAACGTAACGAAAAGTGAAACGCCCCCAAATTTGTCTACAAGATAAATCTGGAGGTTTAGTGAAATATTTAAGTTTCTTATAAATAATGAGTGAAACTTTTGCGTCAGCCTCAAATATTTTATATAACGCGAACGTAACGAAAAGTGAAACGTTGTTAATTAGTCACAAAATAATTTTGGAAATGCAGTAAAATATTTAAGTTTGTTATAAATAAGTAAAACTTGCGTCAGCGCCAAATTAATTTAATATAATTGAAACGTAACGAAAAGTGAAACGCCCCCAAATTTGTCTACAAGATAAATCTGGAGGATTAGTGAAATATTTAAGTTTCTTATAAATAATGAGTGAAACTTTTGCGTCAGCCTCAAATATTTTATATAACGCGAACGTAACGAAAAGTGAAACGTTGTTAATTAGTCACAGAATAAGTTTGGAAATGCAGTAAAATATTTAAGTTTGTTATAAATAAGTAAAACTTGCGTCAGCGCCAAATTAATTTAATATAATTGAAACGTAACGAAAAGTGAAACGCCCCCAAATTTGTCTACAAGATAAATCTGGAGGTTTAGTGAAATATTTAAGTTTCTTATAAATAATGAGTGAAACTTTTGCGTCAGCCTCAAATATATTATATAACGCGAACGTAACGAAAAGTGAAACGTTGTTAATTAGTCACAAAATAAGTTTGGAAATGCAGTAAAATATTTAAGTTTGTTATAAATAAGTAAAACTTGCGTCAGCGTCAAATTAATTTAATATAATTGAAACGTAACGAAAAGTGAAACGCCCCCAAATTTGTCTACAAGATAAATCTGGAGGTTTAGTGAAATATTTAAGTTTCTTATAAATAATGAGTAAAACTTTTGCGTCAGTCTCAAATATTTTATATAACGCGAACGTAACGAAAAGTGAAACGTTGTTAATTAGTCACAGAATAAGTTTGGAAATGCTGTAAAATATTTAAGTTCAATAATAAGAATTTTTTTGTCAAAAATAAATATTTGTTGTACGCCAACACTGTGGCGACTCCTAATAATTTTATTCAAATACTTCACTTTTGATACGAGTTTTTTTTTCAGATGATGGTTTTTTTCATGATTGTCAATTGCGGTTCTCTCGTCGATAAAGTTAAAGAAGTTGAGTGTTTTTTTGGTAAATTGCAACTGAAGGGTGAAAAGAGAAAAGAATTGGACGAAATTGTTAACTTTTTGAGGAATCAACCACCGACAATCACAGCAGCTGGTTTTTTTGTTATTAACAAAACTACTATACTTTCGATTTTGGCTAATGTAGCAACTTACGTTATAGTAACACGAGATTTAAGGAAAAATTGGTTTAATTAAATTATTGATAACTTGCCAAATTTGTTTAGAAATGGTCACAATTAATTGTTCAACTTAGAAACATTAGCAATTATTGAAGAGTAAAGAAATTTACTTCAACGATTTGAAAGAAATACTATTTTAGTGAAAACTGTTGAAGTAAAACACTTTAAGATCCACGCCACCTAGTGGTTGGCATGGTGAAGCAACTGGGAAATTTGAAACAACATTCACAGATGTCGTACTTTTCGAAATCGTGGAAAAATTTGATGGATGACGATCGAGATAACGCTTACTCGAAATTTGGGACAATATGAAACAATGTCGGTGTCGAATTAATGGATCTGGAAAAACTGTTAATGGAGATTTCGGAGTTTTATTGAAGTTTATTAAATAAATTTTTAGAATTTTCGAAATCGCATTTACTGCCAAAATAATTTTAAATTTGCTAGAAAGCCCGCGCTTTAATGGGCGTGCCTCGTAATGAACCAATCACGTTGAGTTCTACTATTGTTGTGGCTACTGTCTTTAGTTATCATTATTTTCGTTCTCTTTCAACGACACAACCCCAAGTGATTCGTTGATGGCGTTGGCCATTGCGACATTATCCAAAATCGTCACGTGATCCCCTTCGAACACTTTAACGTCTCCAAAATTTTCGCAATACTTCGACAAACTGAAGTCTTCAGGTAAATTGGAGACAGTGGCTTTTTGCGATTTAAAAAGTGTAACTTTCGATTTAATTTTATAGTTGGGATGGTACTTGTTAAGGGCATTGAGACGGTTGAAAGTCGAAGTTGACCATTTACGGAAAAATTGATTGGTATAAGAAGTGTTGTTGGGTGCAATTTCTTCACATATAGCGAGTCTTTCTTGGAAACTTCCACATTTGAGGATTTTTTTCTAAAATGAAAATTGTTATTAAGTTTGGTGGATTTTCCAAAACTTACTGATATTTTTGAGTTGATTTCTATTGTTGATATAACTGACAAAACTTGCAACAGGAAACTGGTTTCGAAATGGGCAACTGAACCATTGTTAAGAAATTCCGTTAGAAGGATTTTTAACATTTGAGGGGCGCCATCTATGCAAATTAAATTGCCTCTATAGCCTTTCGCTTCTAAAAGATTCACAACTTCTAACGCTATTACGGATCCAAACGAATAGGCGATTAGGTTAAATGGTTGAGATTTCGTCAGGAGAGGTTCCACAATCTGTTACAGAAATTTTGAAAAATTTTGAGATTTTTTGAAAAATTCTGCTTACTGTTAAGAGATTTTTTGCCATGTCTTCGATAGTTTCTTCTAAACGATCGTAAGGGAATTGAACGCATTTAGCGTCAATTGCCAAATTTGAGACTAAGCGATCCAAAACTTTAGAAGCACCTTCTAGACCAGGAAAAAAAATTACTTGAGGTGATTTGGACAAGTTTTCACTTTTCGATTTCATTTGTATAATTGGTAATTGTGACGTCGTCTCGTCGTTCATTAATCTTAAAATTATTTTGAAACCAGCAACTGAACGTTCTTTGTTTCTATTTCCAGTTCCCGTTCGTTTTTCTTCCTGGATTTCTTGCAATCTGAAAATATTCAACATATTGTAGAACTCAAATTATAAATTAATTAAAATCTCAGGTTTTTAAGAAAATCACACTCACCCAATTGTTGCAGAAAAATCAAAAAACAATTAGAGCTATCGTGTGACTTTCAAACAATTATTTAGCACTCAAATGATCAATTTTGGTAAGAAGTTGGAAAGTTTCAGAAGTTGAAATTAGTGAAATTACTGAAACTTGAATTCACAAGATAATTTGTAGAAGTTTCATAAATTTTGTAAATTTTTCAAAATTTTAGAGAGCTTACAACCAAATTTTATAAAAACGAATGAGAAGACCAGGTGTGGATCGATGCTAGTTGGATTACAAGTATTTTTTGATCATCCCTGTAGATTCTATTTTGATTATTTTAGAAAAAATTTTGTCGATCGACACTCCATTCCTGTATTTCATAAGTGAGTCAATATTCTGGAAGCGTACATGAGAAAGGATTACGAAATCAGGTGTGGGTCTGGGTTAATTAGATCTTTAGCAACTTTTTCAACACCCCCGTATATTCTGTTTCGAATATTCTAGACGACAGTTAAGCAAAGTCACTTCCCTTCTTCATTTTATGTTGCCAACATCATTAATTAGCAAATTTTTTGGAGCGTTCGAAAGAGGGAATTAGCATATCAAGTGTGTATCTAGGCTGGCTAAATCTCCAGATTTTTTGACTACTCCTACTACACGCCATTTTGACTATTCTAGATATTACTATGTCAAGAGTTCCTTCATTTCTTTATTCTATGTCGCCAAAGTCATTAATTAAGAAATGCCTGGGAAGTATTAGAAAAATAAAATTAGTTGGATCTGAGTTAGTAACATCTCCAAGAATTTTTTGGTTACCCGTACTACATGCGATTTTGACTATTCCAGAGAATATTGAAACAAGGATACCTCCATTTTTGTTTTACGTCGCCAAAATCATTAATTAGCAAATTTTTTGGAGCGTTCAAAAGAGGGAATTAGCATATCAAGTGTGTATCTAGGTTGGCTACATCTCCAGATTTTTTGACTACTCCTACTACATGCCATTTTGAATATTTTAGATATTTCTGTGTCAAGAATTCCTTCATTTCTTTATTCTATGTCGCCAAAGTCATTAATTAAGAAATGCTTGGGAAGTATTCAAAGAATAAAATTCGGTGAATTTGGGTTAGTAACATCTCTAAGAATTTTTTGGTTACCCCTACTACATGCGATTTTGAATATTCCAGAGAATATTGAAACAAGGATACCTCCATTTCTTGTTTTACGTCGCTAAAATCATTAATTAGCAAATTTCTTGGAGCGTTCAAAAGAGGGAATTAGCATATCAAGTGTGTATCTAGGTTAGCTACATCTCCAGATCTTTTTGACTACTCCTACTACATGCCATTCTGAATATTCTAGAAATTACTATGTCAAGAGTTCCTTCATTTCTTTATTTTATGTCGCCAAAGTCATTAATTAAGAATGCCTGGGAAGTATTCAAAGAATAAAATTCGGTGAATCTGGGTTAGTAACATCTCTAAGAATTTTTTGGTTACCCCTACTACATGCGATTTTGAATATTCCAGAGAATATTGAAACAAGGATACCTCCATTTTTGTTTTACGTCGCCAAAATCATTAATTAGCAAATTTTTTGGAGCGTTCAAAAGAGGGAATTAGCATATCAAGTGTGTATCTAGGTTAGCTAAATCTCCAGATTTTTTGACTATTCCTACTAATGCCATTTTGAATATTCTAGAAATTAATATGTCAAGAGTTCCTTCATTTCTTTATTTTATGTCGCCAAAGTCATTAATTAAGAAATGCTTGGGAAGTATTCAAAAAATTAAATTAGGTGGATCTGAGTTAGTAACATCTCCAAGAATTTTTTGGTTACCCCTACTACATGCGATTTTGACTATTCCAGAGAATATTGAAACAAGGATACCTCCATTTTTGTTTTACGTCGCCAAAATCATTAATTAGCAAATTTCTTGGAGCGTTCAAAAGAGGGAATTAGCATATCAAGTGTGTATTTAAATTAGCTACATCTCCAGATTTTTTGACCACTCCTACTACATGCCATTTTAAATATTTTAGACATTACTATGTCAAGAGTTCCTTCATTTCCTTATTCAATGTCGCCAAAGTCATTAATTAAAAAATGCTTGGGAAGTATTCAAAGAATAAAATTAGGTGGATCTGGGTTAGTAACATCTCTAAGAATTTTTTGGTTACCCCTACTACATGCGATTTTGAATATTCCAGAGAATATTGAAACAACGATATCTCCATTTCTTGTTTTACGTCGCTAAAATCATTAATTAGCAAATTTCTTGGAGCGTTCAAAAGAGGGAATTAGCATATCAAGTGTGTATCTAGGTTAGCTAAATCTCCAGATTTTTTGACTACTCCTACTACATGCCATTTTGAATATTTTAGATATTTCTGTGTCAAGAATTCCTTAATTTCTTTATTCTATGTCGCCAAAGTCATTAATTAAAAAATGCTTGGGAAGTATTCAAAGAATAAAATTAGGTGGATCTGGGTTAGTAACATCTCTAAGAATTTTTGGTTACCCCTACTAAATGCGATTTTGAATATTCCAGAGAATATTGAAACAAGGATACCTCCATTTCTTTGTTTTGCGTCGCCAAAATCATTAATTAGCAAATTTCTTGGAGCGTTCAAACGAGGGAATTAGCATATCAAGTGTGTATCTAGGTTAGCTAAATCTCCAGATTTTTTGACTACTCCTACTACATGCCATTTTGAATATTTTAGATATTTCTGTGTCAAGAATTCCTTAATTTCTTTATTCTATGTCGCCAAAGTCATTAATTAAAAAATGCTTGGGAAGTATTAGAAAAATAAAATTAGGTGGATCTGAGTTAGTAACATCTCCAAGATATTTTTGGTTACCCCTACTACATGCGATTTTGAATATTCCAGAGAATATTGAAACAAGGATACCTCCATTTTTGTTTTACGTCGCCAAAATCATTAATTAGCAAATTTTTTGGAGCGTTCAAAAGAGGGAATTAGCATATCAAGTGTGTATCTAGGTTAGCTAAATCTCCAGATATTTTTACTACTCCTACTACATGCCATTTTGAATATTTTAAATATTTCTGTGTCAAGAGTTCCTTCATTTCTTTATTCTATGTCGCCAAAGTCATTAATTAAGAAATGCTTGGGAAGTATTTAAAGAATAAAATTAGGTGAATCTGAGTTAGTAACATCTCCAAGAATTTTTTGGTTACCCCTTTTACATGCGATTTTGAATATTCCAGAGAATATTGAAACAACGATATCTCCATTTCTTGTTTTACGTCGCTAAAATCATTAATTAGCAAATTTCTTGGAGCGTTCAAAAGAGGGAATTAGCATATCAAGTGTGTATCTAGGTTAGCTAAATCTCCAGATTTTTTGACTACTCCTACTACATGCCATTTTGAATATTTTAGATATTTCTGTGTCAAGAATTCCTTAATTTCTTTATTCTATGTCGCCAAAGTCATTAATTAAAAAATGCTTGGGAAGTATTCAAAGAATAAAATTAGGTGGATCTGGGTTAGTAACATCTCTAAGAATTTTTGGTTACCCCTACTAAATGCGATTTTGAATATTCCAGAGAATATTGAAACAAGGATACCTCCATTTCTTTGTTTTGCGTCGCCAAAATCATTAATTAGCAAATTTTTTGGAGCGTTCAAACGAGGGAATTAGCATATCAAGTGTGTATCTAGGTTAGCTAAATCTCCAGATTTTTTGACTACTCCTACTACATGCCATTTTGAATATTTTAGATATTTCTGTGTCAAGAATTCCTTAATTTCTTTATTCTATGTCGCCAAAGTCATTAATTAAAAAATGCTTGGGAAGTATTCAAAGAATAAAATTAGGTGGATCTGGGTTAGTAACATCTCTAAGAATTTTTGGTTACCCCTACTAAATGCGATTTTGAATATTCCAGAGAATATTGAAACAAGGATACCTCCATTTCTTTGTTTTGCGTCGCCAAAATCATTAATTAGCAAATTTTTTGGAGCGTTCAAACGAGGGAATTAGCATATCAAGTGTGTATCTAGGTTAGCTAAATCTCCAGATTTTTTGACTACTCCTACTACATGCCATTTTGAATATTTTAGATATTTCTGTGTCAAGAATTCCTTCATTTCTTTATTCTATGTCGCCAAAGTCATTAATTAAGAAATGCTTGGGAAGTATTCAAAGAATAAAATTCGGTGAATTTGGGTTAGTAACATCTCTAAGAATTTTTTGGTTACCCCTACTACATGCGATTTTGAATATTCCAGAGAATATTGAAACAAGGATACCTCCATTTCTTGTTTTACGTCGCTAAAATCATTAATTAGCAAATTTCTTGGAGCGTTCAAAAGAGGGAATTAGCATATCAAGTGTGTATCTAGGTTAGCTACATCTCCAGATCTTTTTGACTACTCCTACTACATGCCATTCTGAATATTCTAGAAATTACTATGTCAAGAGTTCCTTCATTTCTTTATTTTATGTCGCCAAAGTCATTAATTAAGAATGCCTGGGAAGTATTCAAAGAATAAAATTCGGTGAATCTGGGTTAGTAACATCTCTAAGAATTTTTTGGTTACCCCTACTACATGCGATTTTGAATATTCCAGAGAATATTGAAACAAGGATACCTCCATTTTTGTTTTACGTCGCCAAAATCATTAATTAGCAAATTTTTTGGAGCGTTCAAAAGAGGGAATTAGCATATCAAGTGTGTATCTAGGTTAGCTAAATCTCCAGATTTTTTGACTATTCCTACTAATGCCATTTTGAATATTCTAGAAATTAATATGTCAAGAGTTCCTTCATTTCTTTATTTTATGTCGCCAAAGTCATTAATTAAGAAATGCTTGGGAAGTATTCAAAAAATTAAATTAGGTGGATCTGAGTTAGTAACATCTCCAAGAATTTTTTGGTTACCCCTACTACATGCGATTTTGACTATTCCAGAGAATATTGAAACAAGGATACCTCCATTTTTGTTTTACGTCGCCAAAATCATTAATTAGCAAATTTCTTGGAGCGTTCAAAAGAGGGAATTAGCATATCAAGTGTGTATTTAAATTAGCTACATCTCCAGATTTTTTGACCACTCCTACTACATGCCATTTTAAATATTTTAGACATTACTATGTCAAGAGTTCCTTCATTTCCTTATTCAATGTCGCCAAAGTCATTAATTAAAAAATGCTTGGGAAGTATTCAAAGAATAAAATTAGGTGGATCTGGGTTAGTAACATCTCTAAGAATTTTTTGGTTACCCCTACTACATGCGATTTTGAATATTCCAGAGAATATTGAAACAACGATATCTCCATTTCTTGTTTTACGTCGCTAAAATCATTAATTAGCAAATTTCTTGGAGCGTTCAAAAGAGGGAATTAGCATATCAAGTGTGTATCTAGGTTAGCTAAATCTCCAGATTTTTTGACTACTCCTACTACATGCCATTTTGAATATTTTAGATATTTCTGTGTCAAGAATTCCTTAATTTCTTTATTCTATGTCGCCAAAGTCATTAATTAAAAAATGCTTGGGAAGTATTCAAAGAATAAAATTAGGTGGATCTGGGTTAGTAACATCTCTAAGAATTTTTGGTTACCCCTACTAAATGCGATTTTGAATATTCCAGAGAATATTGAAACAAGGATACCTCCATTTCTTTGTTTTGCGTCGCCAAAATCATTAATTAGCAAATTTTTTGGAGCGTTCAAACGAGGGAATTAGCATATCAAGTGTGTATCTAGGTTAGCTAAATCTCCAGATTTTTTGACTACTCCTACTACATGCCATTTTGAATATTTTAGATATTTCTGTGTCAAGAATTCCTTAATTTCTTTATTCTATGTCGCCAAAGTCATTAATTAAAAAATGCTTGGGAAGTATTAGAAAAATAAAATTAGGTGGATCTGAGTTAGTAACATCTCCAAGATATTTTTGGTTACCCCTACTACATGCGATTTTGAATATTCCAGAGAATATTGAAACAAGGATACCTCCATTTTTGTTTTACGTCGCCAAAATCATTAATTAGCAAATTTTTTGGAGCGTTCAAAAGAGGGAATTAGCATATCAAGTGTGTATCTAGGTTAGCTAAATCTCCAGATATTTTTACTACTCCTACTACATGCCATTTTGAATATTTTAAATATTTCTGTGTCAAGAGTTCCTTCATTTCTTTATTCTATGTCGCCAAAGTCATTAATTAAGAAATGCTTGGGAAGTATTTAAAGAATAAAATTAGGTGAATCTGAGTTAGTAACATCTCCAAGAATTTTTTGGTTACCCCTTTTACATGCGATTTTGAATATTCCAGAGAATATTGAAACAACGATATCTCCATTTCTTGTTTTACGTCGCTAAAATCATTAATTAGCAAATTTCTTGGAGCGTTCAAAAGAGGGAATTAGCATATCAAGTGTGTATCTAGGTTAGCTAAATCTCCAGATTTTTTGACTACTCCTACTACATGCCATTTTGAATATTTTAGATATTTCTGTGTCAAGAATTCCTTAATTTCTTTATTCTATGTCGCCAAAGTCATTAATTAAAAAATGCTTGGGAAGTATTCAAAGAATAAAATTAGGTGGATCTGGGTTAGTAACATCTCTAAGAATTTTTGGTTACCCCTACTAAATGCGATTTTGAATATTCCAGAGAATATTGAAACAAGGATACCTCCATTTCTTTGTTTTGCGTCGCCAAAATCATTAATTAGCAAATTTTTTGGAGCGTTCAAACGAGGGAATTAGCATATCAAGTGTGTATCTAGGTTAGCTAAATCTCCAGATTTTTTGACTACTCCTACTACATGCCATTTTGAATATTTTAGATATTTCTGTGTCAAGAATTCCTTAATTTCTTTATTCTATGTCGCCAAAGTCATTAATTAAAAAATGCTTGGGAAGTATTAGAAAAATAAAATTAGGTGGATCTGAGTTAGTAACATCTCCAAGATATTTTTGGTTACCCCTACTACATGCGATTTTGAATATTCCAGAGAATATTGAAACAAGGATACCTCCATTTTTGTTTTACGTCGCCAAAATCATTAATTAGCAAATTTCTTGGAGCGTTCAAAAAAGGGAATTCGCATATCAAGTGTGTATCTAGGTTAGCTAAATCTCCAGATTTTTTGACTACTCCTACAACATGCCATTTTGAATATTTTAGATATTTCTGTGTCAAGAATTCCTTAATTTCTTTATTCTATGTCGCCAAAGTCATTAATTAAGAAATGCTTGGGAAGTATTTGAAAAATAAAATTAGGTGGATCTGAGTTAGTAACATCTCCAAGAATTTTTTGGTTACCCCTACTACATGCGATTTTGAATATTACAGAGAATATTGAAACAAGGATACCTCCATTTTTGTTTTACGTCGCCAAAATCATTAATTAGCAAACTTCTTGGAGCGTTCAAAAGAGGGAATTAGCATATCAAGTGTGTATCTAGGTTAGCTAAATCTCCAGATTTTTTGACTACTCCTACAACATGCCATTTTGAATATTTTAGATATTTCTGTGTCAAGAATTCCTTAATTTCTTTATTCTATGTCGCCAAAGTCATTAATTAAAAAATGCTTGGGAAGTATTAGAAAAATAAAATTAGGTGGATCTGAGTTAGTAACATCTCCAAGATATTTTTGGTTACCCCTACTACATGCGATTTTGAATATTACAGAGAATATTGAAACAAGGATACCTCCATTTCTTTGTTTTGCGTCGCCAAAATCATTAATTAGCAAATTTTTTGGAGCGTTCAAAAGAGGGAATTAGCATATCAAGTGTGTATCTAGGTTGGCTACATCTCCAGATTTTTTGACTACTCCTACTACATGCCATTTTGAATATTTTAGATATTTCTGTGTCAAGAATTCCTTAATTTCTTTATTCTATGTCGCCAAAGTCATTAATTAAGAAATGCTTGGGAAGTATTAGAAAAATAAAATTAGGTGGATCTGAGTTAGTAACATCTCCAAGAATTTTTTGGTTACCCCTACTACATGCGATTTTGAATATTCCAGAGAATATTGAAACAAGGATACCTCCATTTCTTGTTTTACGTCGCTAAAATAATTAATTAGCAAATTTTTTTGAGCGTTCGAAAGAGAGAATTAGCATATCAGGTGTATAACTGGGTAGTTATATCTCAAGAATTTTTCAATTACCCTAAACACATGACATTTTGAATATTCTAAATCATATTAAGTCAAGGGTCCCTCCATTTCGTAATTCTACGTCGCCAAAATTAATAATTAGCAAATCTTTTGGAAGCGTCCAAAAGAGGAGATTAGCATATCAGGTGTGGATCGGGGTTAGTTATATCTTGAGAATTTTTTGATTACCCCTTCTACGTGTCATTTTGAATATTCCAAATGATATTGAGCCAAGGGCCCTTCCATTTCTTTATTTTAAGTTGCCAAAATCATTAAATAAGAAAATGTAGGGAAAGTAGTAGTGTACCTGGGCTAATCACATCTCTAAAATTGCTAGATTACCCCTGTTACATTTTATTTTGAAGATTCTAAGTGATATTGAGTTAAGGGTCACTCCATTTCTTGGTGGTCCCAGAAAATAATTAAAGAAGAATTGAAAAACTTGAACTTACTTAGTGAAAGTCATGCTACGCATATCCATAGTTGTTAAAAAGACATCGAATTCAGTTTCTAAAGTTTGCTTGATTTCCACTGCACCAATGGAATCCATACCGAGTTCAGCTAAAGTCGAATGTTGACTAATAGTTTTGATGTCTCGAATGCCTGAAAGATTTCGTTAACATTTGTTGAAATCATAAAACTTTTTACCAATTAAATTAGCAACAGCGTCGATAATATTTACGGCTCCCACCCCACCCCTCCTTTTTTTCGCCACTACCATACTAGAAACAACAGGACTTTCTTGATTGAGGAACTGGTCCAAAACTTTGAGACAATTAGTGATTGATTGTGTTAATGTTCCTCCCACTTCCACTTGACTGCCTGGTTCTTGCAAATCTCCAATTAAACCGACATCACCAATAGCGCCCCACTGAATGGCGAGGGCCGGAAATCCCTCTTCTTTCCTCTTTTCGCAAATACTTTCCATAACAGAGTTGGCCATACCGTAATTAGATTGACCAGCGTTGCCTCGACCACAAGAAACGGAAGAGAAAATGACGAAGTCTCTATAATTAAGAAATTTTTACAAATTTTAATAATTATCCCAAAACATTACCTCAAACTTGGACATAGTTTTCTGGAGAGTTCATCGAGGTTCTTGGTGGCAAAAGCTTTTGGTTCAAAAGATTCTTCGAAACTTGTTACTGTTTGGTTTTCGAGGATCGCATCCTTTAAAACTAGAGCCAAATTGAAAATTGCCGAAACTTTTCCAAGATTGTTAGCGTTTTTGAGTAACGTTTCGCAACCTTTCTTTGAGGTGATATCTGCGGTCGAAATGTTGACGATGGCACCATAACTTTTCCAAATTCTAAAAGTTTTTGTTTCAAAAAGTCTTGAAATTTTACTAAGATAGTTACCTCATCCTATAGAACTGATAACCAGTTTTCAAACCATTCCTCGATGTCAAAATTATTTTCCTCGCTCCTCTTAAAACCAACCAATCCGCGAGTTCTAACCCGAAACCTCCCAAACCTCCAGCAATGACGTAAACGTTATCAGGATCACAATTGAACCTAAAAAATTTAATTAAAAATTATTTTTAAATTAACAATTGCATCACCTAGGGATTCCTTTCGCTAGCATAGGGGATGGCGATAAAATTTTCTCGTCTTCTTCCTTTCTGATTTGAATCAAAATTTTTCCAACATGTTTTCCTCCAGCCATGAACCTGAACGCTTTTTCAATTTCATCTCTTTTAAAAACTGTTCGAACCAAAGGTTTTATCATTCCATTTTCCATAGCGTTATGTATGAGTTTTTGCCATTTACTCTTCTTATCTTCATGAAGAAACATCCCATCTAACATAACACCATGGAAACTTGCATCTCTTTCCATGAGTAACAACTGCAAATTTTGATTGTTGACCAAATCGAATTTGCCAATTTCCAAAAATTTTCCACCACGAGCCAAACAACGTATGGAAGCTTCTAATTTTTCTTCAGCAAGAGAATTTAGCACGAAATCAACACCTCTTCCTTTAGTTTGTTCAAAAATCATGGTTTCGAAAGAAGTGTCTCTCGAGTTACCAATTTGATGATCTGCAAAATCAACAATCAATTTTTAATTAATTTAAGGAATTTTGGGCAGTACCGTTTAGTTGAGGAAATCTATTTTTGAGGAAATCTCTTTTTTCTTGGGTGCCTGCAGTAGTGTAAACTGTTAATCCACAATGAAGAGCTACTGTAATAGCGGCTTGTCCTACTCCACCAGAACCTGCGTGAATCAGAATGGAGTTTCCTTTCTTAATGGTTGTAACCTAAATAAAAATCAAAAAATTAGTAAGTTGCTAAATTATTTTCGAGAGCTTTCGGTGGTACTCTTCAAGTCTACTAAATCAATTTTCCAAAAATTTCTTCTAACAATTCCTATAGTTTCAAAAAATCACCATAAGGGTGTCCTCTGTGAAATAATTTCTTGGAAATTATCCAGTATCATTGGATTTGAGGGACGTCAGAAATAGAGAGATTAAAAAAGTAAAAACTATTAACACAAAACAACAATATCAAGGAGAATTGTGATAAAAAACCTTCTCTTTGCACAATGAAGAGGGATTTGTGTAGAAATCTGTAAAAAATATGTGTCAGCAGTTAGAAGAAAACGTGAGACAAATAATGGATAACTAATGCTACGTTCTGGAGATGAACCAAATAGAAATGGAGGCAAGCCAAGAACTCTGAGTAGAATGCCTTGAAAGGGAGATGAGGAAGAAAATTATTACAATGAAAGAAATAGTTGGCAAAACGGAAGACAAAATTAGTAGTTATATAGAAGGTAGAAAACACCATTGACATGGAAGCGAATATAGATGAATCAAGAAGAGTTGGGAGATACGGTAAGGAAAAGAAGAGGCCAAAACTTGTCAAAGTAACTAAGAAATCGATGAAATCAAAGATTTTGAGCTACAAAAAGATGCTGAATAGTTATTCCAAGAAAGTGGAGGTAAAATGGGAAATATTCATGCCTAACATAAAAAAGCAAAAGATAAAAGACACAGAGCCTAAATAGGATGTAATCAATTAGACTTTTACGAGAAAAGATACAGAACGGCAAGAGAAAACAAAACACGAAAAGAGAAGAAACGGTAATAGAAAGGTAGAAAAAAGAACAAAATTTTGAAGAACAAGGTAGAAAAATAATTCTGATCATTGGAATAGTTATGAGACAAAGGAAAAGAATGACGAAAATGGTGATGGATTGAGAAGTAAGGTCGTACAAAATCAAGAAAGGGTATTGAGCTACAAGAGAAGAATAAGAAATTACCACATGAGAGAGAGACTAAGAGTAAAATAATGAAAAGAATAAAAAGAAACGAGTAAAGTTAATGTTGAGCATCTGATAGGAATGAATAAAGAGAAACCAGTTGGAAATATGTCCAAAGACTACAAAAATAATAAAGCAGACTACCAACAAAATGGGATGAAACTAGAAAACTAGAAAAATACGCGAAACACCTAATGGCAGACCTAAATAGGATTCAGTCAATTAGACTTTTAAGAGAAAAGATACAGAACGGCAAGAGAAAACGAAACACGAGAAGAGCAATAGAAAGGTAGAAAGAAGGACAAAATTTTGAAGAACAAGCTAGAAAAATAATTCTGATCATAAGAATAGTTATGAGACAATGGAAAAAATGACGAAAATGGTGATGGATTGAGAAGTAAGGTAGTACAAAATCAAGAAAGGTATTGAGCTACAAGAGAAGAATAAGAAATCACCACATGGGAGAGGGACTAAAAGTAAAATAATGAAAAGTAAAAGAAGCGAGTAAAGTTAGTGTTGGGCATCTGATAGGAATGAATAAAGAGAGACCAGTTAGAAATATGTCCAAAGACTACAAAAATAATAAAGCAGACTACCAACAAAATGGGATGAAACTAGAAAACTAGAAAAATACGCGAAACACCTAATGGTAGACCTAAATAGGATTCAATCAATTAGACTTTTAAGAGAAAAGATACAGAACGGCACGAGAAAACCAAGCACGAGAAGAGCAATGGAAAGGTAGAAAAAGGACATAATTTTGAAGAACAAGCTAGAAAAATAATTCTGATCATTAGAATAGTTATGAGACAAAGAAAAAGAAGGACGAAAATGGTGATGGATTGAGAAGTAAGGTAATACAAAATCAAGAAAGTGTATTGAGCTACAAGAGAAGAATAAGAAATTACCATATGAGAGAGAGACTAAGAGTAAAATAATGAAAACAAGAAAAAGAAGCGAGTAAAGTTAGTGTTGGGCATCTGATAGGAATGAATAAAGAGAGACCAGTTGGAAATATGTTCAAAGACTACAAAAATAAAAAGTCAGACCACCAACAAAATTGGATGAAACTAGAAAACTAGAAAAATACGCGAAACACCTAATGGTAGACCTAAATAGGATTCAATCAATTAGACTTTTAAGAGAAAAGATACAGAACGGCAAGAGAAAACAAAACACGAGAAGAGCAATAGAAAGGTAGAAAGAAAGACAAAATTTTGAAGAACAAGCTAGAAAAATAATTCTGATCATTAGAATAGTTATGAGACAAAAGAAAAGAATGACGAAAATGGTGATGGATTGAGAGGTAAGGTAGTACAAAATCAAGAAAGGGCATTGAGCTACAAGAGAAGAATAAGAAATTACCACATGAGAGAGAGACTAAGAGTAAAATAATAAAAAGAAGAAAAAGAAGCGAGTAAAGTTAGTGTTGGGCATCTGATAGGAATGAATAAAGAGAGACCAGTTAGAAATATGTCCAAAGACTACAAAAATAATAAAGCAGACTACCAACAAAATGGGATGAAACTAGAAAACTAGAAAAATATGCGAAACACCTAATGGGTGACCTAAATAGGATTCAATCAATTAGACTTTTAAGAGAAAAGATACAGAACGGCAAGAGAAAACAAAACACGAGAAGAGCAATAGAAAGGTAGAAAGAAGGACAAAATTTTGAAGAACAAGCTAGAAAAATAATTCTGATCGTTAGAATAGTTATGAGACAAAGGAAAAGAATGACGAAAATAGTGATGGACTGAGAAGTAAGGTAGAACAAAATCAAGAAAGGGTATTGAGCTACAAAAGAAGATTAAGAAATTAGCACATGAGAGAGAGACTAAGAGTAAAATAATGAAAAGAAGAAAAAGAAGCAAGTAAAGTCAGTGTTGGGCATCTGATAGGAATGAATAAAGAGAGACCAGTTGGAAATATGTCCAAAGACTACAAAAATAATAAAGCAGACTACCAACAAAATGGGATGAAACTAGAAAACTAGACAAATACGCGAAACACCTAATGGTAGAACTAAATAAGATTCAATCAATTAGACTTTTAAGAGAAAAGATACAAAACGGCAAGAGAAAACGAAACACGAGAAGAGCAATAGAAAGGTAGAAAGAAAGACAAAATTTGAAGAACAAGCTAGAAAAATAATTCTGATCATTAGAATAGTTATGAGACGAAGGAAAAGAATGACGAAAATGGTGATGGACTGAGAAGTAAGTTAGTACAAGATCAAGAAAGGGTATTGAGCTACAAGAAAAGAATAAGAAATTACCACATGAGAGAGAGACTAAGAGTAAAATAATGAAAAGAAGAAAAAGAAGCGAGTAAAGTTAGTGTTGGGCATCTGATAGGAATGAATAAAGAGAGACCAGTTGGAAATATGTCCAAAGACTACAAAAATAATAAAGCAGACTACCAACAAAATGGGATGAAACTAGAAAACTAGAAAAAATTGCAAAACACCTAATGGTAAACCTAAATAGGATTCAATCAATTAGACTTTTAAGAGAAAAGATACAGAACGGCAAGAGAAAACGAAACACGAGAAGAGCAATAGAAAGGTAGAAAGAAAGACAAAATTTGAAGAACAAGCTAGAAAAATAATTCTGATCATTAGAATAGTTATGAGGCAAAGGAAAAGAATGACGAAAATGGTGATGGATTGAGAAGTAAGGTAGTACAAAGTCAAGAAAGGTATTGAGCTACAAGAGAAGAATAAGAAGTCATCACATGGGAGAGAGACTAAGAGTAAAATAATGAAAAGAAAAAGAAGCGAGTAAAGTTAGTGTTGGGCATCTGATAGGAATGAATAAAGAGAGACAGTTGGAAATATGTCCAAAGACTACAAAAATAATAAAGCAGACTACCAACAAAATGGGATGAAACTAGAAAATTAGAAAAATACGCGAGATATCTAATGGTAGACCTAAATAGGATCCAATCAATTAGACTCTTAAGAGAAAAGATACAGAACGGCAAGAGAAAACGAAACACGAGAAGAGCAATAGAACGGTAGAAAGAAAGACAAAATTTGAAGAACAAGCTAGAAAAATAATTCTGTTCATTAGAATAGTTATGAGATAAAGGAAAAGAATGACGAAAATGGTAATGGATTGAGAAGTAAGGTAGTACAAAATCAAAAAAGGGTATTGAGCTACAAGATAAGAATAAGAAATTACCACATGAGAGAGAGACTAAGAGTAAAATAATGAAAAGAAGAAAAGGAAGCGAGTAAAGTTAGTGTTGGGCATCTGATAGGAATGCATAAAGAGAGACCAGTTGGAAATATGTCCAAGGACTACAAAAATAATAAAGCAGACTACCAACAAAATGGGATGAAACTAGAAAACTAGACAAATACGAGAAACACCTAATGGTAGACCTAAATAGGATTCAATCAATTAGACTTTTAAGAGAAAAGATATAGAACGGCGAGAGAAAACGAAACACGAAAAGAGCAATAGAAAGGTAGAAAGAAGGACAAAATTTTGAAGAACAAGCTAGAAAAATAATTCTGATCATTAGAATAGTTATGAGACATAGAAAAAGAATGACGAAAATGGTGATGGATTGAGAAGTAAGGTAGTACAAAATCAAGAAAGGGTATTGAGCTACAAGATAAGAATAAGAAATTACCACATGAGAGAGAGACTAAGAGTAAAATAATGAAAAGAAGAAAAGGAAGCGAGTAAAGTTAGTGTTGGGCATCTGATAGGAATGAATAAAGAGAGACCAGTTGGAAATATGTCCAAAGACTACAAAAATAATAAAGCAGACTACCAACAAAATGGGATGAAACTAGAAAACTAGAAAAATACGCAAAACACCTAATGATAGATCGAATCATTCTTACCACAAAAAATGCGCCAAGAACTGTACTGTAGACAACAGGAATAGTTGCGCCATCTTCAAGTGTGAAATTCTCTGGCAATTCCCATATCATTTGTTTTTCAGCTGCAACCAAAGTGGACAAAGCTCCTGTTGGAATCATTCCAAATACTCTCTTTCCTCTAAAATTTCCAATAATTTAAATATTGAAAACAATTTTGTCATCAATTTACTGTGAAGTTCTTCCAGAAAACTCAATACCTTGCACGCATTCCTGTTGAGTTCTATCTTTAGTAACAACATCAGGATTAATTCGTCCAGTTGCTGTCATTATGTCTCGAAAATTGAGTGCCCCATAGTAAACCTGAAACAACTGGGAAGTAAAATCCGAAATTTACCAAAAAACGTAATTTACGTGAACCAATTCTTCGTCCGATTTCAAAATAGTTTTGGTTGTTAGAGGTCCTTCAAACCACCTCAAACTGGAAAGATCACCTCTTTGAGCAACGTTAACAAAAAAATGTTCGCTCTCTACTTCAGTGGGGGGTTCCAAAACGAGGTGTCTGTAAGTTCCCCATTGATGGTTTTTGTAAATGTTAATAGCAAATTTTTTTTTCAATTGTTTGGTGTAAAAGGGGTTGGAAGGGTCGAAAGGAGGTGCGTTTCCAAAAATGAAAACGCATTTAATACTGTCGTTTCCAAATTCTTTTCGAAGGCAATTGACCAGACCTAAAATGCCACTTAAAGGTGAGTTTTGGGATAAAAGTGTTACGTTTTCTTCTTCTTTGAGAGACTTTTGTAGAGTTGATAACCATTCAAATTCTTTAGTGGTTTTGGAAACGTCAATAGTGGTTGATGGTTGAGGTTCTAAGTGTTTCGTGAATAAAACTAATTTTTCAGTTTCAGTAGTGTAGATGGTTAAGATTTCGATAGTTGGAATTTCGCATGTTTCAAAAGTGAGACTCTCACGTGATAGAAGAAAACCGTTTTGTTGAATAGCACTGATAGCTTGATTTAGTAACTGAAATTTCGAAAATTAGAACAATTCGAAACTACTTTTCGACCATTTACCGCGGTTTTTTGTAAGAGTTGGGTGCCAACAATTAAGGTCCAATCACTTTGGGGTATCAAAGTTTGATTCTCGACTGTTATATTAGGAATTTCTAATGGTCGCTTTGATAAAATCGTAATTTCCGGTGATACTAAGGGTAAATCTCCCAAAACTTCTTGAATTATTATTGATAGAGGTTCGAAATTTTCTTCGGTAACTTCATCAATTATTTCCACCATTCTAACTTTAAAGATTGGAAGATTTTCCAAAATTAACTGAACATTGACTCTTATTGCTTCTTTGAGTTTGAGTTGAGAACAATTCGGAACGAACTCATATTTTTCCAAAACTGGTTCCTTCTTCTCTTTACGTCTTGAAATAGAAGTTGCGGTAAGACCACGAATTTCTATACCTCCACATCTAGAATTTGACGCAACAATCAAAATTTCGTTTCAACTTCCGGTTTCGAGTCACACTTAATTACGTTGATATCTTCAAAATTGTAAACTGGTAAATCTGGAGATTCCCCAAATTTTTGACAATACACCAAATGCTTTTTAGCGTCAATTGACACACGTTTGATATCAGTTGGAATGTAGAGAGATCTAGTGTCACCTTGAAGTATCTTCATTTGCAGCATATTATCCATGAAACAAACCCAATTTTGCTTCCATTGAATCAAACTTTTTGTTGCTGCCACATCACATTCTTTTAATCCCTTAAACATTCCTCTGAAACAAAAAAATCAACTCAAAATCTTCAATTTTGTTAAAACTAACTTATAGTGGTAACCACGAAGACGCAATTCTTTGTAAATGTCTTTGGTTTCCATTGTTATTGTTTTTTGGTCATCATCTATTGCAGGAATTGGTAGAGAAACACATTCTGAAGAGTTTTTCGAAAAATAAACTCGACCAGTGCAAACGGCAGCATCGTGTTGAGAAACTTCAAAATTTCCGCTACTTCTTTGTATTGCCACATTTAACTCTGTGACGTATTCAGTTGTTAGGTGTGTAGCTCTCAAAAATTTACAATTTTCAAAAACCACATTGGTTTCATTAATCAAAATTCCAGTAACTTGACTCAATGTTTCCCAAACAAAAAACAAATAGCCGGTTGCCGGAAGTAAGTTACGCCCTTTTGGTAAAACAGTTAATAATTTTTTTTTATTTTAAAAACTTTACCATCAATCATGTGACCAGTGAACCATCTCCACATGTCTTCTTTTGGACTAAATTTGATAATTTTTTCACTACTCTTGACAGTGTGTTCGCTGGTAAATTTAATGACGTACCAATCTTTGTTATGGTTCCATTTGATTAAAGGTGCAATCATTGGAGTTCCTCGACTTACCGGAAATTGAACTTTTGGATACAACTCTGCAATTTGGGGGTTATGGCCGCAATTAAATAAACTAAAAACTCGTCTCAAAATTAAATTTTTTAGAAAATCACAAAGTGAACCTTCCCAAAATTTCGAGAATAGCAACAAAACTGTTTTTGGTTTCAACATCTTCTAACCCCAAATAGTTGAGGTTTTTCTTATCAATTTTGATTTGTTGATTTCCTATTTCGACAATTGTGCTGTCATCTTTTAGAGTTTTGCAAAATTTCTTGAAAGCCAATTGAGAATTAACAAAATTTTCAACTGACGTTAGAGGGGTTGTAATCGACAACCATTCACCTTTTTTGGGATTCGCCACAACGTCTGAAAAAATTGTTTCAATTGTGGTTCTAAAATTAGCGAGTTACTGGCATTACTAATTTCACTTGGAGACTCTCCATTTTCAAAATTTTGCAAAACTTTCGCTACCTCATACGTGAAAAAGACAATTTCTTCTAGAGTGAGAGTGCCTTCGAAATAGCTACCAACCAATTTATTGGGACCACAACCAAAAATTCCTTCAGGTCTAAGTTTCAAGTTTTTCAAAATTTCCGCAATTCCCACCTGTACTGCCATATTGCCAATTATTTGACTAACGAGAGAATTGTTGTTGCCTCTAGAGGAAAGTTTTTCTAAATCAATGCCTTTCGAGGTTAACAATTTGAAGATTTTTTGAATTGAAGTTGCGAAAGAAGGAACAACTCGCAATTGGTTGGCGATGGTTGTCCAAGAATCGCCAAAATCGCTAAAAATTAAGTAAAAAGGTCTTCTGGTTCCCCCAAAAAATTGTTGACCGCGATTCATTTCTCCTGATTCAGAAACAATAGAGAAACCTCTGTGGTGGTGGTTTTGGAATTCTTGCCTGAAAGTTTCTAATTATCCTCAAATTTGGAAAATTGAAAACAGTACCGAAACAAATTGTGGAAGAGTCCTACATATTCAACATCTAAAGGTCTCTTCTTAATATCGTCCAGAAGAGAAGTTATTGAATTTTCAACCCGACCACTCACACAAACGAGTCTTGGTAATTGATCTGAAGGTTGGTTGCTTTTTTCTTTATGATTCCACTCGAATAGCATATGACAATTAGCTCCACCAAAACCAAAATTATTAATCCCTACAACAATCATACCATATCAACTCTTCTACAAAAATTTCTCACCAATCAATCCTCTTTTGTTTTCGAAAGGAGTCGGTTCCGTAACAACCTTCAAACGACCTTCTATGATACCATCAATTGCTTCTCGAGGTTTCAGAAAATTGATGTTAGGTGGAATCAAACCGTTTTCAGCACCAATGATGACCTAAATTTCAAAATTTACTTCTAAATTTCAACAACATTAACAGTACCTTCGCTAGAGAACAAAGACCTGATGATGGTTCACTATGTCCAATATTGGACTTAACTGATCCAATCAACAAAGGAACTTTTTTATCTTTACAAAAAACTGAATCTATAGCAGCAACTTCTTCAGGGTCTCCAACTTTAGTACCTACAACCACAAATTGAAATTGAAACTATCAAAAACTGTAACCTCACCAGTTCCATGAGCTTCTATGTAATTCAACAATTTCGGATCGATGTTACAGTCTTGGTAGAACTTTTGATAAAGTTGTTTTTGTTCAAAACTCGAAGGAAAAGTGATACCCTCTTCTTTGTAACCATCGCAGTTAGTTTCGGCGTGAACCACACGACCGTAGATCCTTTTAGCGTTTTCTCTTTTTTGTAAAAAGATAGCAACAGTAGCTTCGGCTCTAACGTAACCTTTACCATCAGTATCGAAAACTTTCGAACAACCATCCGGACTTATAGCACCAAGTCGAGCAAATTGAAGAGTGCCAAATGGATGCAAACATAAGTTGGTAACGGCAACAATTGCGCTATCACAATTTCCGTTTCTTATAGCTCTATAAGCGTGTTCTAGAGCAAATAAAGAACTGCTGCAAGCAGTATCAGTACCAAATGAAGGTCCATTTAGTTTTAAATGGTAACTAATTCGATTGGCAATTATGGATTTTTGGTTTCTAAAATTGATTACTTAATTTTTGATATACCAATTCAACGATTTTACCCTGTAATTGTAAAATTTTGGGGATGATCACAATCAGGCCGAAACCATTCGATTTGGGAAACGCAAGCTCCTACGAAAACTCCTGTTTTGGTACCTTCGAGTTCTGAGGGATTGATACCGGAATCCATGATTGCTTCAACGACTTTTTCGAGAATTATCCGGATTGAAGGGTCAGCTGAATGGGCTTGTCTTTGATGAATTCCGAAATAACCGGCATCGAATTTTTCGATGTCAAAAATTTTGCCGGAACGTTTCGGAATTTCGGGATGTTGCAAAGACCAACGTCGGTCGTCATCTGAAATCATATCGATTTTGTTGTAGAGGTTGTGTTGAAGTTCTTTTACGTTTCGAGAATTTGGAAAAGTTCCAGATAAACCTGCAAATTTTTAAAAATTTTCAAATTTTTACATCAACAACGGTTTTACCAGTTATGGCCACTTCGTGTCCTGGAGGCGCTTCCGCCAATTTTCGTCCATAATTCAGTTCTTCTTTGTTTTTTCGTTGCTTTTCCATTTCAACAATTGCTTGGGATTGTTGACTCAATAATAAAATATTTATGTCGATGTTGTTTTTAAGGAGCGTGCCTGCAAAATTTTTCCTTCATTCTTCCATTAATAGGCATCTGGTCGTTAATTTTCAATTTAAATATTCAATTCAATTGTTTTTAATTCAAATGAATCTCAATTTAATGTTTTCGATTCTGTCACCGATGACCTGTTTGGTTCCTCATTTCATTAATATTAACAAATCAATTAATATTTAAGCACCCGCTACACAAATGGTAAAAAATGGGGTGTGCCTCAGGGTAACGTTCTTAGACCCATCCTTCACTTGTGGCTTTTTTGCAAAATTTCCTCTACACACCCTAAGAGCAGAATGCTGTGTTTAGGTGGTAATAAAAATGAACCCATACAAACTTTGCTACGTAACATGGTACCTCAGTAACTGCGATTTGGAGCAAAATCTCAATATTTCCTTAGTAAAAATCTTATGTTGACATTTCAATTTTTTTTGTTTTTTTCTTACTTTGAAACAGATTGCTAATTTTAGTTTTAATTACAAAATTCTATTGTTTTCTATTCAAATTGATTCTTGTTTGATTTTTTATTCCTTCACTTTGACCTGTGATGAATAATATTAACAAAAATGTTTAAACATGACAAATTAATTCTAAAAAAAATTCTAACATCATCGAAAAAAATATCGAAATTTACATGAAATGTTATGGCAAAGACACCTTTGAAGAGTGTTAACAATTCAAAAAATTACAAAATTAAAATAATCATTTTTGATTACCTCAAAAATTTGTTTCATAGATGGCGCTCCAAAATTTTTTTCTCGTTTACTTTTAAATTTATTTAATTTTCCCAAGTTCTGTTAATTAAATAAATCAATAAATAAAATTGTTTCTATTATTAAGGGTGCACAAAAAAAGTTAAATGGGCATATCGTAAAAATTGGCGGTTCAAATTGAATTTTTGGCGGTGTTGTGTTAGAGGGTTTTGGAAAATTAGGATAACAACATAGTGATTAAAAAATTTCAAAATTTTCGAATTTTTTGTCTACTTCAACGCACCACAAAGATGCTAAAATGGAGACGAACCACTACGATTTAACGAAATTAACAATTGTAAATGTTCTTTTTATTGACCGCGTTTATCAGTTTCTCCATTTGAATGATATATTTGGGGTAAATCGCAAAAAAAAAATCAAAAGGATTTCTAATAATTTGAACAAGAACACTATTGTAAATATAATGCCAAAATTTTGTCCAAAAATATTCAAATTGATATATCTTTGAGGTGAAGCGTCCAAATTGAAAGATTCTTGTGCAATTGAGTGTCTCTGAGAGATTCAAATGAAATTATGAAAGGTCATCAAAAAATATGAATATTTTCCAACATTTTTTTCGAAATCAAACTCTATTAGAAGTTCACAAAGAAAATTTTGGGTGATTTTCTATTAATAAAATTATTTTCCAGTCAATACAAAAAAACATAAGTAAAAATTACAAAGGAAAGAAGATATTGGGAAGAATAGGAAGATAATTGAAATAATTAATTTTAATTATTTGATATTGCTGGTTCAAATTGAATTTTTGGCGGTGTGGTGTTAGAGGGTTTTGGAAAATTAGGATAACAACATAGTGATTAAAAATTTCAAAATTCTCGAATTTTTTTATCTACTTCAACGCACCACAAAGATGCTAAAATGGAGACGAACCACTACGATTTAACGAAATTAACAATTGTAAATGTTCTTTTCATTGACTGCGTTTTCCTTATCAGTTTCTCCATTTGAATGACATATTTGGGGTAAATCGCAAAAAAAATAATCAAAAGGATTTCTAATAATTTGAACACGAACACGATTGTAAATATAATGCCAAAATTTTGTCCAAAAATATTCAAATTGATGTATCTTTGAGGTGAAGCGTCCAAATTGAAAGATTCTTGTGCAATTGAGTGGCTCTGAGAGATTCAAATGAAATTATGAAAGGTCATCAAAAAATTTGAATATTTTCCAACATATTTTTCGAAATCAAACTCTATTAGAAGTTCACAAAGAAAATTTTGGGTGATTTTCTATTATTAAAATTATTTTCCAGTCAATACAAGAAACATAAGTAAAAATTACAAAGGAAAGAAGATATTGGGAAGAAAAATGAAGATAATTGAAATAATTAACTATAACTGTTTGATATTACTGCAAGAAAATTAAAAAAATAAATTATTACAATTAAAAATATAACAAACTAAAGTTATTTTTGTTATAATTATTTAATTTATTTTAGGCCCATATAATTTATTTTATTGCCTATCAAAATTACTACTTAAAAATATTTTCATAATAATCCGTTACATTTATTGTTCACCATCGAATCTGCCCGAAAAAAATCGTTGATAGTGTGGGCCATAGCAACATTATCCAGAATCGTCACGTGATCCCCTTCAAACACTTTAACTCCTCCAAAATTCTCGCAATACTTCGACAAACTTAAGTCGTCAGGTAAATCAGAAACGCTAACTTGTTGCGGTTTAAAAAGTTTCACATTCGATTTAATTTTATAGTTGGGATGGTAATTGTTGAGAGCATTGAGACGATTGAAAGTCGAAATTGACCATTTACGGAAAAATTGATTGCTATACGAAGTGTTGTTGGGTGCAATTTCTTCACATACAGCGAGTCTTTCTTGGAAACTTTTACAATCCAAAATTCTTTTCTAAAAAAATTTCGTAATAATTTTGTTAAAATTTTGCGATACTTACTGAGATTTTTGAGTTGATTTCTAATGGTGTTATAATTGATAAGACATGGCACAAAAAACTGGTTTCGAAATGGCCGATTGAACCGATGTTGAGGAATTCCGTTAGGAGAGTTCTCAACATTTGAGGAGCGCCATCTATGCAAATTAAATTGCCTTTATAGCCTTTCGCTTCTAAAAGATTAACAACTTCTAACGCCATTATGGTTCCAAATGAATACGCAATTATGTTGAATGGTTGCGATTTCGTCAAGAGAGGTTCCACAATCTGTTACAGAAATTTTGAAAAATATTGAGATTTTTTGAAAAATTCTGCTTACTGTTAAGAGATATTTTGCCATGTCTTTGATAGTTTCTTCTGGACGATCGTAAGGGTATTGAATGCATTTAGCGTCAACTAATAAATTCGCTACTAAAGGTTCTAAAACTTTAGAAGCGCCCTCTAGACCAGGGAAAAAAATTACTTGAGGTGATTTGGACAAGTTTTCACTTTTTGATTTCATTTGTACAATTGGTAATTGTGATGTCGTCTCGTCGTTCATTATTCTTAAAATTATTTCGAAACCAACAACTGGACGCCCTTTCTTTTTACTTCCAGTTTCTGATCGGTGTTCCTCTTGCATTTCTTGCAATCTGAAAATGTACAACACATTTATCTTTTTTCACACTTTTTAGGTTATTACAAGAAGAAGTAGTTGGAAATAAAAAAACAATTGAAGACTTACTTAGCAAAAGTCATGCTCCGCATATCCATAGTTGTTAAAAAGACATTAAATTCTCTTTCTAGTGTTTGTTTGATTTCCACTGCACCCATGGAATCCATACCGAGTTCAGCTAAAGTCGAGTGTTGTCCAATAGTTTTTATGTCTCGAATCCCTGCAAATTTCTGTTAGAATTTATTAAAAACAATTTCTATTTTACCAATTATATCAGCAACAACATCGAGAATATTATCGACTCCCCCTCCTCCGCCCCTCCTTTTTTCCGCCACTACCATACTAGCAACAATTGGACTTTTTTGATTGAGCAGTTGGTCCAAAACTTTGAGACAACTGGTGATTGATTGAGTTAACGTTCCTCCTATTTCTATTTGAGTGTCGAGTTCTTGCATATCTGCGACTAAACCGACATCACCAACTGCGCCCCATTGAATGGCGAGAGCCGGAAATCCTTCCTCTTTCCTCTTTTCGCAAATCCTCTCCATGACGGAGTTGGCCATACCATAGTTACATTGACCGGCGTTGCCTCGACCACACGAAACGGAAGAGAAAATGACGAAGTCTCTAATAATTAAGGAAATTTTACAAATTTTGAAATTACCTCAAGACATTACCTCAAACTTGGACATAGTTTCCTGGAGACTTCATCGAGGTTCTTGGTGGCAATAGCTTTTGGTTCGAAAGATTCCTCGAAACTTGTTACTGTTTGGTTTTCGAGGATCGCATCCTTTAAAACTACAGCCAAATTGAAAATTGCCACAACTTTTCCAAGATTGTTAGCGTTTTTGAGTAACGTTTCGCAGCCTTTCTTTGAGGTGATATCTGCGGTCGAAATGTTGACGATGGCACCATAACTTTTCCAAATTCTAACAAGTTTTTGTTTAAAAAGTCTCCAAATTTTACTTAAAATAGTTACCTCATCCTATAGAACTGATAACCAGTTTTCAAACCATTCCTCGATGTCAAAATTATTTTCCTCGCCCCTCTTAAAACCAACCAATCCGCGAGTTCTAACCCGAAACCTCCCAAACCTCCAGCAATGACGTAAACGTTATCAGGATTACAATTGAACCTAAAAAATTTAATTAAAAATTATTTTGAAATTAACAATTCTATCACCTGGGAATTCCTTTCGCTAGCATGGGGGATGGTGCTAAAATTTTCTCTCTTTCTTCTCTTCTAATTTGAATCAAAACTTTTCCAACATGTTTTCCTCCAGCCATGAACCGGAACGCTTTCTCAATTTCATCCCCTTTAAAAACTGTTCGAACTAAAGGTCTTATCATGCCACTTTCTATAGCATTGCCAATGAGTTCTTGCCATTTACTCTTCTTATCTGCATGAAGAAACATCCCATCTAACATAACACCATGGAAACTTGCATCTCTTTCCATGAGCAACAACTGCAAATTTCGATTGTTGACCAAATCGAATTTGCCAATTTCCAAAAATTTTCCACCACGAGCCAAACAACGTATGGAAGCTTCTAATTTTTCTTCAGCAAGAGAATTTAGCACGAAATCAACACCTCTTCCTTTAGTTTGTTCAAAAATCATGGTTTCGAAAGAAGTGTCTCTCGAGTTACCAATTTGATGATCTGCGGGAGCAACAATTAAATTTGAATTAATTTAAGGAATTTTGGGCAGTACCGTTTAGTTGAGGAAACCGATTTTTGAGGAAATCTCTTTTTTCTTGGGTGCCTGCAGTAGTGTAAACTGTTAATCCGCAATGAAGAGCTACAGTAATTGCGGCTTGTCCAACTCCTCCAGAACCTGCGTGAATCAGAATGGAGTTTCCCTTCTTAATAGTTGTAACCTAGATCGAAATTGAACAATTTAGTTGTCATTAACTCATTTTTAGAATTGTTGATTAGGGTAATACCAACAGAAAATTAAAATGACTAAATCGACTAATTTTAGCTAATAATTCTAATCATTAAAAAATTTTTTCAAAATTATCTCCTGACCGCTCTAAAATATATGAAGGAAGACTTAGCTATAGTTTAAAAATTATTGCTTTGGTGTCAGAAATTATAAAGAAGAAAGATAGGAGAAAACTAATACATGAAAGCTGACAAAGGAGTATAGAAAATGTGGAATTGCACAAAGTTCTCAGAGGATCTAAGAAAATTTATTAAAGGGGATTTTAAAAAAGAAAACAAGAAATAATTGTGGAAAATGCGGAAAAGAATAAAAGCGTAAAATTTTGTAGATCAGCACTGACTAAATTAAAAATGATAGCTATGGAGGATATAGAAAGAAACTGTGGAATCAACTGAAGATTGGGTGAAAACAGTTGATAAAGAAGAAGAAAAAAGAAAGAGAAACAAGGAAAAAGGAAGAAAGGAAGAGGGAAAGAAGAATTAAATAAAAAATGGAACGAAATTAACGTGACCAATCAAATTTGATAACACCAAGGGAAAGAAAACAAAAATTACCAAGTAAAATTATGAACGTAATCTTTGAAATTTTTTTAGAAATAAAAGGGGAGGGAGTAAAACAGGTTTCTTACGAAATGAAGAACGACAAAACACCAGGAAAGTGTAGCAATATCAATGAAATACTAAAAGGAGCGAGGTAAAGTAATTTTCAAAGCTTTAACTACTACTAACTACTTTTAAGTAAATGCCTCAAATAAAGTACTACACCGGAATTATAGAGAGAAATTGAGTTTTCCACGAGATTACTAAAAAAAAAAATGGTTGGTCACCGGTTTAATTTCAGGCTAAATTTTGATGATTTCTCTTCGTTCGACTCTCCTCGGAACGTAATAGCAAAGTATTGAGTGGTACTCTGCCCAGAAAATCTTTGACTCAAAATTTTTGTAATTGTGCGGTTTCAACTTTAATCGTAGGTCTCACGTGTTTGTGCAAATTACACAGACACATTCAAAGAAGTCGCCGACAAAACGTTAACAAGCTCGACATTTCAAAAAAAATTAGTTAAGAGAATGACGTTACATATAAATCCCATGTTGCGTTCTCTGTCGCACTTGAGGGACGCTATAGGCGAGGCAGTGTAAGGTCGTCGCAGGATACTCGTAAACTAGAAGAAATTTCTTGGTCTTCTTCAATTTTAAAAAATTCAGATACATCAGTTACTAGGCTAAAATAAATTTTAAGTCGGTTGGTCAAGTATTCTTAAAATTGCCTGCAAAAATTGACATTATTATTAGCTTTCATGTACAATTGGATAATTTAAATAATTGTTAAAGTTTAGTAATATCTCACAAAAACAGAATGCATTGTTTTGCCTATAGCTCCCCGTGCGTGCGACAGAGAACGCAGAAAAACGGAGACGAGTCCACACTATCTCTTATTATGCGAAGGAACTTATTTTAGACATTTCGTGGACTGATTAACTAACGGTAAAGCAGTTATAACAAAATTGTGAGTGGATTTCTAAATAAGAAAATCTTACTCCAAAAAAGGCTTCAAAAACCGTGCCGTAGACCACAGGAATGGTGGCACCATCTTCTAGGGTGAAATGGTCAGGCAATTCCCATATCATCTGTTTATCAGCTATAACCAAAGTAGACAAAGCTCCCATTGGAACCATTCCAAATACTCTTTTTCCTCTAAAAACCAAAATAATTTTAGAATTGCCAAAAATTTTCAACATATTTACTGTAAAGTTCTTCCCGAAAATTCTAAACCTTGCACACATTCCTGTTGAGTTCTATCTTTAGTAACAACATCAGAATTAATTCTTCCAGTCGCTGTCATAATGTCCCGAAAATTAACAGCGCCATAGTAAACCTGAAACAAATTCCAAGTAAAACCCAAAATTTACCAAAAAACCAATTTACGTGAACCAATTCTTCCTCGGATTTCAAACTAGTTTTGGTAGTTAGAGGTCCTTGAATCCACCTCAAACTGGAAAGATCACCCCTTTGAGTGATATTGACGAAACAATGTTCGCTTTCGACTTCAGTGGATGCTTCCAAAACGAGGTGTCTGTAAGTTCCCCATTGATGGTTTTTGTACACGTTAATAGCAAAATTTTTCTTCAATTGTTTGCTGTAAAAGGGATTCGAAGGGTCAAAAGGAGGTGCGTTTCCAAAAATAAAAACGCCTCTGGAGTTACCGTTTCCAGGTTCTCTTCGAAAACAATTAATTAAACCTAAAATTCCACTTAAAGGTGCGTTTTGGGCTAAAATTGTAACGTTTTCTTCTTTTTTGAGAGACGCTTGTAAAGTTGATAACCACTCGAATTTTTTTGTAGTTTTAGAAACGTCGATAATGGTTGTTGGTTGAGGTTCTAAGTGTTTCGTGAATAAAACTAATTTTTCAGTTTCTGTAGTGTAGATGGTTACGATTTCAATAGTTGGAATTTCGCAAGTTTCAAAAGTGAGACTCTCACGTGATAGAAGAAAACCATTTTCTTGAATGGCGCCGATAGCTTGATTTAGTAACTAAAATTTCGGAAATTAAAAAAATTCGAAACTACATTTCGACCAGTTACCGTGGTTCTTTGTAAGAGTTGGGTGCCAACAATTAACGTCCAATCACTTTGGGGTATCAAAGTTTGATTTTCGACTGTTATGTTAGGAATTTCCAATGGTAGTTTTGAGAGAACTTTAATTTCAGGGGATACCAGGGGCAAATCTCCCAAAACTTCTTGAATTATTGTTGATAGAGGTCCCGAATTTTCTTTGGTAACTTCATCAATTATTTCCACGACTCTAACTTTAATAGTTTGGAGATTTTCCAAAATTAACTGAACATTGACTCTTAGTGCTTCTTTGAGTTTGAGTTGACAACAATTTGGAACGAACTCATATTTTTCCAAAACTGGTTCCTTCTTCTCTTTACGTCTTGAAATTGAAGTTGCGGTAAGACCACAAATTTCTATACCTCCACATCTAGAATTTGACGCAACAATCAAAATTTTGTTTCAACTTCCGATTTCGAGTCACACTTAATTATGTTGATATTTTCAAAATTGTAAACTGGTAAATCTGGAGATTCCCCAAATTTTTGACAATACACCAAATGATTTTTAGCTTCAATTGATAAACGTTTGATGCCAGTAGGAATGTAGAGAGATCTAGTGTCATTTTGAAGTATCTTCATTTGAAGCATATTATCCATGAAACAAATCCAATTTGCTTTCCATTGAATCAAACTTTTTGTTGCTGTCACATCGCATTTTTTTATCGCCTTAAACATTCCTCTAAAACAAAAAAATTAATTCGGTTCTTTCAATTTTGTTAAAACTAACTTATAGTGGTAACCACGAAGACGCAATTCTTTGTAAATGTCTTTGGTTTCCATTGTGAGTGATTGTTTGTCATCATCTATTACAGGAATTGGCAGAGAAACACATTCTGAAGATTTTTTCGAAAAATAAATTCGACCAGTGCAAACCGCAACATTTCCTTGAGAAACTTCAAAATTTCCACTACCTCTCTGTATTGCCACGTTTAACTCAGTAAAGTCTTCAGCTGCTAATTGAGTTGCTCTCAAAAATTTACAATTTTCAAAAACAACAATTGTTTCACTCATCATAATTCCAACAACTCGACTCATTACTTCCCAAACAAAATACAAATATCCGGTTGCCGGAAGCAAATTTCGTCCTGTAAAAAAATTTTGCAATTCTTTTTTTGAGTTTCCAATAAATTTACCATCAATCAAGTGACCGGTAAAGAATCTCCACATATCTTCAGTGGGGTCAAATTTGATAATTTTTTCTCCATGTGTGAGGGTTGATTCGTTTTTGTATTTAAAGTAGTACCAATCGTTTTGATGGTCCCATTTGATTAATGATGCAATCATTGGAGTCCCCCGACTTACCGGGAATTGAACTTTTGGATATAACTCGTGAATTTGCGGATTATGGCCGCAATTAAATAAACTAAAAGTTTCGTATTAAAATTAAAATTTTCGAAAATTTCAAAATACCTTCCCAAAATTTCGAGAATTGTAACAAAACTATTTTTGTTTTCAACATTTTCCAATCTCAAATACTCAACGTTGTTAACAATTTCGAGTTTTCGATTTCCTATTTCGACAATTACGCTGCCATCTTTAAGGTTTTTGCAAAATTTATTGAAAGGCGACTGATCGTTGAGAGTATTGACGAAATTTTCAATTGACGTCAGAGGTGTAATCGACGACAACCATTTTTCTTTTTTTGGATTTGGTACTACGATGTTGTCTTCAAAAATTTCTCGCAGTTTTGGTTCTAAAATAATTTTGAAAATTACTCAAAACCACCCAAAATCTCTTACTAATTTACTAAAAGACTTGCCATCTTCTGGATTCTCTAAAGCCATCGCTATTTCATATGTGGAAATGACAGTTTCTTCGAGAGTGAGAGTACCTTCAAAATAGCCAACAACCAATTTGTTGGGACCACAACCAAAAATTCCTTCAGGTCTAAGTTTCGAGTTTTTCAAAATTTCCGCAATTCCCACCTGTACTGCCATGTTACCAATTATTTGACTAACGAGAGAATTGTTGTTGCCTCTAGAGGAAAGTTTCTCTAAATCAATGCCTTTCGAGGTTAACAATTTGAAGATTTTTTTAGTTGAAGTTGCAAAAGCAGGAACAACTGCCAAATGGTTGACGATGGTTGTCCAAGAATTGCCAAAATCGCTGAAAATTAAGGAAAAAGGTCTTTTGGTTCCTCCAAATTTTTTTTGACTGCGACTCATTTCTCCTGATTCAGAGACAATAGAGAAACCTCTATAGTGGTGATTCTGGAATTCTTGCCTGAAAGTTTCTAATTATTCTCAAATTTGAAAAATCAAAATCAGTACCGAAACAAATTGTGGAAAAGCGCTATATATTCAACATCTAGTGGTTTCTTCTTAATATCATCCAAATACGAAGGTATTGAATTTTCCACTCGACCACTCACACACACGAGTCTTGGTAATCCATCCAAAGTTGGATTTTGATTTTTTTTTTCTTTGTGATTCCACTCCAGTAACACATGGCAATTAGCACCTCCAAATCCAAAACTGTTCAGCCCTACAATTATTTTTGTTACATCAATTTTTCACGAGAAATCCTCACCAATCAGTCCTCGATTGTCTTCGAATGGCGTCGGTTCCGTAACAACTTCCAAACGATTTTTTTCAAACGCAGCAATTTCTCGAGGTCTCAAAAAATTAATGTTAGGAGGAATCAAACCATTTTCAGCACCAATGATAACCTAAACCTCAAAATTACACTTTAACTCAATCACCATTAACCGTACCTTAGCTAAAGAACAAAGACCCGATGATGGTTCAGTATGTCCAATATTCGACTTGATTGAACCAATCAACAAATGTCCTTTTCTATCTTTCGTAAAAACCGAATCGATTGCCTCAATTTCTTCAGGATCTCCAGCTTTAGTACCTACAACCACCAATGAAATTTCCACTTAGTAACAACTCAATTCCCCACCAGTTCCATGAGCTTCCATAAAACTTAACAATTTCGGATCGATGTTACACTCTTGGTAGAATTTTTGAAAAAGTTGTTTTTGAGCACCACTCGAAGGAAAAGTGATACCTTCGTCTTTATAACCATCGGAATTAGTTTTGGCGTAAACAATTCGACCGTAAATCCTTTTAGCGTCTTTGCTTTTTTGCAAAAAAACAGCAGCAATAGCTTCAGATCTTACATAACCGTTACTATCAGCATCAAAAGCTTTACAATAACCATCTGGACTTAAAACACCAAGTCGAACAAATTGAAGTGTCACAAATGGATGGATGCAAACATTAACACCACCAACAATTGCTCTATCGCAAATTCCTTCTCTTATAGATCTATAAGCGTGCTCTAAAGCGAACAAAGAACTGCTGCAAGCAGTATCGACAGCGTACGAAGGTCCTTTTAGTTTCAAATAGTAACTGATTCGATGCGCAATCATTGATCGATGATTTCTGCAAAATTGATTGTAGAAATTTTTTTTATTAACCAAAAATTACCCAGTCATTGCAAAATATTGTGGAACATCACGACCATCTAAGAACCATTGGATTTGTGATTCTGAAGTGCAAGAACCGATGAAGACTCCAGTATTGGTGCCTTCGAGTTCCGAAGGGTTAACACCTGCATCCATGATTGCTTCTATAGATTTTTCGAGAATCAACCGGACGAAAGGGTCAGCTGAATAGGCTTGTCGGTAGTGTATCCCGAAATATCCAGGATCAAATTTTTCGATATCGCAAATATTTCCGGCACGTTTAGGAATTTCTGGATGGTCTAAAGACCAACGCCGGTCATCATCCACAACCATATTGATTTTGTTGTAGAGATTGTATTGGAGTTGTTGGATATTTCGAGCATTTGGAAAACTTCCTGATAGACCTACAAATTTTGATTAATTTATTGATTTTTTTAACTCAACCAGTCCTACCAGTTACAACGACTTCTTCTCCTGGAGGTGCGTCAGCTAATTTTCGTCCATAATTCAGTTCTTCATTAATTTCTTCCTTTTCATTTTTGTCTTTCTGTTGCGTTGGCATCTTAACAAAACTTTCAATTCTTTGTTGCTACCACCAATAGTTCGATTCGGAATGAATTATTTGTTAAAGTGTATTTAGCTTTTAAGCAGTTTAAGTCGAAAATATTTGCTAAATTCTTCTACACAAGGCCATCTTTTTTGCTTATTTTCCTTCCAATTCAATTGTTTTTTATTCAAATTGATTCTCGTCTCATAATTGCGATTCAATCAGTGGTGACCTGTGATGATTCCTCATCTCATTAATATTAACAAATTGATATGTTTTAACCATGACAAATGCTAAAAAAAAAAAACTCCAACACAAAGTTTTGGTCAACAAAGACAACAAGTTCTGGTCTCGCAATCCTATTTGCCGACACAAATACAGAACTTTATGACTCAACTTCCCTTCACCTTAACATTTACAAAAACTAACCAGTGAGATTGTCTCAATAACAAAACAAACCGCAAATTGCTATAATTACTCGAAACTGGGTCAGTTTGACTATTGACTAAGAGAGGGCGCCAGCCTCGCTGGATTAGTACCAAAAAACGCTTCGGAGGGCGAGGATTTCCGAAATTGAAATAACTTGCCAAATCATTTTTTAAATTATCCAAACATTAAACAAAATGTGTGGGTACTTGAATAACAACAATAGAAATTTGAAATGAATTTCAATTACTTTTATGAGTAGATTAATAAATTTTGGCGGTCTTTAAATAAATGACATTAATAAAGATAATTTTGCATTCTAAACTTTGGGTTCATCAACTCAACGAAGGTTTTTCTAGCCATCCGATTTGATTGAAAGTGATCATTTCGAATTGAATTGAAACTTTTCAAACAAAATGTGTTCATTGTCACGCATATTTTAACATGACGAAATAATTGATTAACGTAATGGAAGTTTTCTTTATTAATAAATTTTCTTTTTTTTCTATGAATAAATATGAAGCAATTTGTTGTCCCAATGAAGTGACTGACACTTATCAGTGGTCTGAAAGTTTTATTTGAAATTGTTGTAGAGACGTTTTTTTACATTTCTTGTCCAAATGTTTTAAAACTGCTTACATGTCAGCTGATGTCAAAACTTGCTTCATTACTTTTTAACCAAAAAAAAATAATTTCTAAGAAAAGAATTGTAATTGGAGATTGTTGTAAGGTAAAAAAAAATTGGTACAGTTGCAAGATTATAAATAAAATTCTTTTATTTTATGCCCATGACCATTAAATTTTTTGATACGACCCAAGTGACTCGTTGATAGCGTGAGACATAGCAACATTTTGTAAAACCGTCACGTGATCCCCCCTAAACACTTTAACTTCTCCAAAAAAAATTATTTTAAATTGTTGAATTTTTTTTTTAATTTCTTGTCCAAGTGTCTCAGATTTGCTTACAATTCGCGTGAAATCAAAATTTGTTTTTATTACTCTTTAACCAAAAGAAATTTGGAATAAAATTAAATAATTTGAAGAAGAGGATTGTAAGGTAAATTAAAATTAATTTTAACTCTTAGAGACTGTTGTAAGGTAAAAAAATGGTACAGTTGCAAGATTATAAATAAAATTCTTTTATTTTATGCCCATGACCATTAAATTTTTTAATACGATCCAAGTGACTCGTTGATAGCGTGAGCCATAGCAACATTTTCTAAAACCGTCACGTGATCCCCTCCAAACACTTTAACTTCTTTAAAAAAAAATATTTTAAATTGTTGTGATTTTTTTTTTTAATTTCTTGTCCAAATGTCTCAGATCTGCTTACAATTCACGTGATATCAAAATTTGTTTTTATTACTTTTTAACCAAAAAGAAATTGAAATAAAATTAAATAATTTGAAGAAGAGGATTGTAAGGTAAATTGAAATTAATTTTAACTCTTAAAGACTGTTGTAAGGTAAAAAAATGGTACAGTTGCAAGATTAAAAATAAAATTCTTTTATTTTATGCCCATGACCATTAAATTTTTTGATACGACCCAAGTGACTCGTTGATAGCGTGAGCCATAGCAACATTTTCTAAAACCGTCACGTGATCCCCTCCAAACACTTTAACTTTTTAAAAAAAAAATTTTTAAATTTTTGTGAATTTTTTTTACATTTTTTGTTAAAGTGTCTCAGATCTACTTACAACTCACATGATATCAAAATTTGTCTTTATTTCATTTTAACCCAAAAATTTTTGGAATAAAATTAAGTAACTTGAAGAAGAGAATTGTACAGTGAATTAAAATTAATTTTAACTCCAGGAGACTGTTGTAAGGTAAAAAAAAATGGTACAGTTGCAAGATTATAAACAATTTTTTTTCATTTTATGCCCATGACCATTAAATTTTTTGATACGACCCAAGTGACTCGTTGATAGCGTGAGCCATTGCAAAATTTTCTCAAGCCGTCACGTGATCCCCTCCAAACACTTTAACTTCTTCAAAAAATTTCGTTTTAAATTGTTGTGATTATTTTCTAATTTCTTGTCCAAGTGTCTCAGATCTGCTTACAATTCACGTGATATCAAAATTTGTTTTTATTACTTTTTAACCAAAAAAAAATTGGAATAAAATTAAATAATTTGACGAAGAGGATTGTAAGGTAAATTGAAATTAATTTTAACTCTTAAAGACTGTTGTAAGGTAAAAAAATGGTACAGTTGCAAGATTAAAAATAAAATTCTCTTATTTTATGCCCATGACCATTAAATTTTTTGATACGATCCAAGTGACTCGTTGATAGCGTGAGCCACAGCAACTTTTTCTAAAACCGTCACGTGATCCCCTCCATACACTTTAACTTCTCCAAAAAAATTTATTTTAAATTGTTGTGAATTTTCTTTTTAATTTCTTGTCCAAGTGTCAAAGATCTGCTTACAATTCACGTGATATCAAAATTTGTTTTTATTACTTTTTAACCAAAAAAAAATTGTAATAAAATTGAATAATCTGAAGAAGAGGATTGTAAGGTAAATTGAAATTAATTTTAAATCTTAGACACTGTTGTAAGGTAAAAAAATGGTACAGTTGCAAGATTAAAAATAAAATTCTTTTATTTTATGCCCATGACCATTAAATTTTTTGATACGACCCAAGTGACTCGTTGATAGCGTGAGCCATAGCAACATTTTCTTAAACCGTCACGTGATCCCCTCTAAACACTTTAAACTTCTCCAAAAAAATTTATTTTAAATTGTTGTGAATTTTTTTTTTAAATCTTGTCCAAGTGTCAAAGATCTGCTTACAATTCACGTGGTATCAAAATTTGCTTTTATTACTTTTTAACAAAAAAAAATTTTAATAAAATTAAATAATTTGAAGAAGAGGATTGTAAGGTAAATTGAAATTAATTTTAACTCTTAAAGACTGTTGTAAGGTAAAAAAATGGTACAGTTGCAAGTTTATAAATAAAATTCTTTTATTTTATGCCCATGACCATTAAATTTTTTGATACGACCCAAGTGACTCGTTGGTAGCGTGAGCCATAGCAACATTTTCTAAAGCCGTCACATAATTCTCTCCAAACACTTTAACTTCTTCAAAAAATTTATTTTAAATTGTTGTGAATTTTTATTTATATTTCTTGTCCAAGTGTCTCAGATCTGCTTACAATTCACGTGATATCAAAATTTGTTTTTATTACTTTTTAACCAAAAATAAATTGGAATAAAATTAAATAAATTGAAGAAGAGGATTGTAAGGTAAATTGAAATTAATTTTAACTCTTAAAGACTGTTGTAAGGTAAAAAAATGGTACAGTTGCAAGATTAAAAATAAAATTCTCTTATTTTATGCCCATGACCATTAAATTTTTTGATACGATCCAAGTGACTCGTTGATAGCGTGAGCCATTGCAAAATTTTCTAAAACCGTCACGTGATCCCCTCCAAACACTTTAACTTCTCCAAAAAAAATTATTTTAAATTGTTGTGAATTTTTTTTTTATTTCTTGTCCAAGTGTCAAAGATCTGCTTACAATTCGCGTTATATCAAAATTTGTTTTTATTACTTTTTAACCAAAAAAAAATTGGAATAAAATTAAATAAATTGAAGAAGAGGATTGTAAGGTAAATTGAAATTAATTTTAACTCTTAGACACTGTTGTAAGGTAAAAAAATGGTACAGTTGCAAGATTATAAATAAAATTCTTTTATTTTATGCCCATGACCATTAAATTTTTTGATACGACCCAAGTGACTCGTTGATAGCGTGAGCCACAGCAACATTTTCTAAAATCGTCACGTGATCCCCTCCAAACACTTTAACTACTCCAAAAAAAATTGTTTTAAATTGTTGTGAATTTTTTTTTTATTTCTTGTCCAAGTGTCAAAGATCTGCTTACAATTCGCGTTATATCAAAATTTGTTTTTATTACTTTTTAACCAAAAAAAAATTAGAATAAAATTAAATAAATTGAAGAAGAGGATTGTAAGGTAAATTGAAATTAATTTTAACTCTTAAAGACTGTTGTAAGGTAAAAAAATGGTACAGTTGCAAGATTAAAAATAAAATTCTCTTATTTTATGCCCATGACCATTGAATTTTTTGATACGATCCAAGTGACTCGTTGATAGCGTGAGCCACAGCAACTTTTTCTAAAACCGTCACGTGATCCCCTCCATACACTTTAACTTCTCCAAAAAAATTTATTTTAAATTGTTGTGAATTTTCTTTTTAATTTCTTGTCCAAGTGTCAAAGATCTGCTTACAATTCACGTGATATCAAAATTTGTTTTTATTACTTTTTAACCAAAAAAAAATTGTAATAAAATTGAATAATCTGAAGAAGAGGATTGTAAGGTAAATTGAAATTAATTTTAACTCTTAGACACTGTTGTAAGGTAAAAAAATGGTACAGTTGCAAGATTATAAATAAAATTCTTTTATTTTATGCCCATGACCATTAAATTTTTTGATACGACCCAAGTGACTCGTTGATAGCGTGAGCCATAGCAACATTTTCTTAAACCGTCACGTGATCCCCTCTAAACACTTTAAACTTCTCCAAAAAAATTTATTTTAAATTGTTGTGAATTTTTTTTTTAAATCTTGTCCAAGTGTCAAAGATCTGCTTACAATTCACGTGGTATCAAAATTTGCTTTTATTACTTTTTAACAAAAAAAAATTGGAATAAAATTAAATAATTTGAAGAAGAGGATTGTAAGGTAAATTGAAATTAATTTTAACTCTTAAAGACTGTTGTAAGGTAAAAAAATGGTACAGTTGCAAGTTTATAAATAAAATTCTTTTATTTTATGCCCATGACCATTAAATTTTTTGATACGACCCAAGTGACTCGTTGGTAGCGTGAGCCATAGCAACATTTTCTAAAGCCGTCACATAATTCTCTCCAAACACTTTAACTTCTTCAAAAAATTTATTTTAAATTGTTGTGAATTTTTATTTATATTTCTTGTCCAAGTGTCTCAGATCTGCTTACAATTCACGTGATATCAAAATTTGTTTTTATTACTTTTTAACCAAAAATAAATTGGAATAAAATTAAATAAATTGAAGAAGAGGATTGTAAGGTAAATTGAAATTAATTTTAACTCTTAGACACTGTTGTAAGGTAAAAAAATGGTACAGTTGCAAGATTATAAATAAAATTCTTTTATTTTATGCCCATGACCATAAAATTTTTTGATACGACCCAAGTGACTCGTTGATAGCGTGAGCCATTGCAAAATTTTCTAAAACCGTCACGTGATCCCCTCCAAACACTTTAACTTCTCCAAAAAAAATTATTTTAAGTTGTTGTGAATTTTTTTTTTATTTCTTGTCCAAGTGTCAAAGATCTGCTTACAATTCGCGTTATATCAAAATTTGTTTTTATTACTTTTTAACCAAAAAAAAATTGGAATAAAATTAAATAAATTGAAGAAGAGGATTGTAAGGTAAATTGAAATTAATTTTAACTCTTAGACACTGTTGTAAGGTAAAAAAATGGTACAGTTGCAAGATTATAAATAAAATTCTTTTATTTTATGCCCATGACCATTAAATTTTTTGATACGACCCAAGTGACTCGTTGATAGCGTGAGCCACAGCAACATTTTCTAAAATCGTCACGTGATCCCCTCCAAACACTTTAACTACTCCAAAAAAAATTGTTTTAAATTGTTGTGAATTTTTTTTTTATTTCTTGTCCAAGTGTCAAAGATCTGCTTACAATTCGCGTTATATCAAAATTTGTTTTTATTACTTTTTAACCAAAAAAAAATTAGAATAAAATTAAATAAATTGAAGAAGAGGATTGTAAGGTAAATTGAAATTAATTTTAACTCTTAGACACTGTTGTAAGGTAAAAAAATGGTACAGTTGCAAGATTATAAATAAAATTCTTTTATTTTATGCCCATGACCATTAAATTTTTTGATACGACCCAAGTGACTCGTTGATAGCGTGAGCCACAGCAACATTTTCTAAAATCGTCACGTGATCCCCTCCAAACACTTTAACTACTCCAAAAAAAATTGTTTTAAATTGTTGTGAATTTTTTTTTTATTTCTTGTCCAAGTGTCAAAGATCTGCTTACAATTCGCGTTATATCAAAATTTGTTTTTATTACTTTTTAACCAAAAAAAAATTAGAATAAAATTAAATAAATTGAAGAAGAGGATTGTAAGGTAAATTGAAATTAATTTTAACTCTTAGACACTGTTGTAAGGTAAAAAAATGGTACAGTTGCAAGATTATAAATAAAATTCTTTTATTTTATGCCCATGACCATTAAATTTTTTGATACGACCCAAGTGACTCGTTGATAGCGTGAGCCACAGCAACATTTTCTAAAATCGTCACGTGATCCCCTCCAAACACTTTAACTTCTCCAAAATTTTCGCAATACTTCGACAAATTTAAGTCTTCAGGCAAGTTTGAAACACTCTGAAGTTGAGGTTTAAAAAGTGTCACATTCGATTTAATTTTATAGTTGGGATGGTACTTGTTGAGAGCTTTGAGACGTTCGAAAGTCGCTGTAGACCATTTCCGGATAAATTGATTGGAATAAGAAGCGTTGTTGGGTGCAATTTCTTCACATACAGCGAGTCTTTCTTGGAAACTTTTACAATCCAAAATTTTTTTCTAAAAAAAATTGTTAATAATTTTGTTAAAACTTGGCGATACTTACTGAGATTTTCGAGTTAATTTCCAATGATGTTGTAATTGATAATATATGACACAAAAAACTGGTTTCGAAATGGGCTAGTGAACCGATGTTGAGGAATTGTGTTAGAAGAGTTTTTACCATTTGAGGGGAACCATCGATGCAAATTAAATTGCCTCTGTAACCTTTCGCTTCTAAAAGACTGACAACTTCTAACGCCATTATGGTTCCGAATGAATACGCAATTATGTTGAATTGTTGCGATTTCGTCAAGAGAGGTTCCACAATCTGTTACACAAATTTGGAAAAATTTTGAGATTTTTTGAAAAATTCTGCTTACGGTTAAGAGATTTCTTGACATGTCTTCGATGGTTTCTTCTGAACGATTGTAAGAAAATTGCACGCATTTAGCGTCTACTGCCAAATTTGCTACTAAAGGATCCAAAACTTTAGAAGCGCCCTCTAGGCCAGGGAAAAAAATTACTTGTGGTGATTTGGCCAAGTTTTCACTTTTCGATTGCATTTGCACAATTAGTAATTGTGAAGTCTTCTCGTCGTTCATCAATTTTAAAATAATTTCGAAACCGAAAATTGGACGGTCTCTCTTTTTGTCAGCGGTTCCAGACCGTTTCTCTTCTTGAATTTCTTGTAACCTGCAAACATTATCTAATAAAATCATTTTTAGGACCACAATAATAGTTCAAAATTAAATAAAAATAATATTCTATGCTAAAACAGATTTAAAAAAACATTTTTTTGGAAATTTTCAACCTTTGAGTGCCAAAATTTTTTTTAAAAATATTTCTTGTGTCCAACCCATAGAATAAAGATTATAACTTTAATGCCAAACTTTCTAATTTAAAAATCATAAATTTTTCAAAATTTTGTGTCACAGAAACAAGTTGAAACTTTTCCAAAAAGTCTTGAAAATAGCTGGAAAAATGTAGTAAGTGGCAGCTAAAAAAAATTACCCATAGAAAGTTATATTGCGCATTTCTTTAGAAGTTAGAAACACATCAAATTCTCTTTCGAGAGTTTGTTTGATTTCCACAGCCCCCATGGAATCCATTCCGAGTTCAGGTACAGTTGAGTGTTGGCTAACAGTTTTAATATCTTGGATCCCTAGAAATTTTTGTTAATTTTGGAAAACCCAAAAAATTCAGTAAACTTACCCAAAATATCAGCAACAACATCAACAATACTATCCCCTACCCCACCCCTCCTTTTTTGCGCCACCACCATACTAGACACGATAGTGTTTTTTTGATTAAGAAATTGGTCCATAACTTGGAGACAACTGTTGATTGATTGCGTCAAAGTTCCCCCAATTTCTAATTGTTTACCAACTTCTTCCAAATCAATAACCAAACCGACATCACCAATAGCTCCCCATTGAATAGCTAGAGCCGGAAATCCTTCCTGTTTTCTTTTTTCGCAAATCCTTTCCATTATAGAGTTAGCCATACCATAATTAGAAACACCAACATTGCCTCGACCACAAGCAACAGAAGAGAAAACAACGAAATTTCTAAAAACTAATTTTAGAATTTTCAAATTACTCCGAATTATTACCTTAAATTCGGACATAGTTTTCTGGAAATTTCGTCAAGATTCTTGGTGGCAAAAGCTTTGGGTTCCAGGGATTTTTTGAAATTTGAGACTGTTTGGTTTTCAAAAATTGCGTCTCTTAGAACTACTGCCAAGTTAAAAATCGAGTCAACTTCTCCAAGAGTGTTGGCTTCTTTTAGTAGAGTTTCGCAATCTTTTTTTGAAATAATATCGGCGGTTGAAATTTTAATTGTAGCACCATAACTTTTCCAAATTCTGGAAATTTTTGTTTTTGAAAAAATTTGGTAATTAATTTCAAAATTACTTGATTCTGTAGAATTGGTAGCCGGTTTTGAGACCGTTTCTGGATGTTAAAATAATTTTTCTCGCGCCTCTTAGAACCAACCAATCCGCTAGTTCTAACCCGAAACCTCCCAAACCTCCCGCTATGACGTAAACTTTATTAGAATCACAATGAAATCTGCAAAAATCGGTTTAATTATTGTTAAATTAACAATTAAAATTACCTAGAAACTCCTTTCATTAACCAACGAGTTGGTGGTATAATTTTTTCGTTTTCTTCTTTTCTAATTTGAATCAAAACTTTTCCTACGTGTTTTCCTCCAGCCATAAACCTGAACGCTTTCTCTATTTCATTTACTTTAAAAACTGTTCGAACCAAAGGTTTGATCATCCCACTATTGATACTATCCTGCATGAGTTTTTGCAATTTATTTTTCTTTTCAGTGTGAACAAACATGTCATCTAACATAATACCATGGAAACTTGCTTCTTTTTCCAGGAACAATAGTTGCAAATTTCGATTATTTACCAAATCAAATTTGCCAATTTCCAAAAATTTCCCACCACGAGCCAAACAACGTATAGAAGCTTCTAATTTTTCTTCAGCAAGCGAATTTAAAACGAAATCAACACCTCTACCTTTCGTTTCATTGTGAATCATTGATTCAAACGAAGTGTCTCTTGAGTTACCAATTTGGTGATCTACCAAAATAATTTTGAAAAAAACTAGAAATTTTGATTAGCACCCACCTTTTAGTTGAGGAAAGTTTTTTTTGAGGAATTTTTTTTTTCTTGGGTACCTACAGTCGTGTAAACTGTTAATCCACAATGAAGTGCTACAGTAATTGCGGCTTGTCCTACTCCTCCAGAACCTGCGTGGATCAAAATGGAGTCTCCCTTCTTAATTGTTGTAACCTGAAGCGAATTTTTTGTAATTTTTTTAAATACTCCACTAGTAGCTTTGAGTGTTAACAAACTTTATTGTTGTTGTTGATAATTTTTGCAATTACTAAAACCTCCACGAAATTTTTTTTTAATTTGGATAACTTCAACAAGTTTTTTTGGTCATCTAAAGTGATGCGAAAAGTAACAAAAATAAGTTGAAGGGACCGAAAAAAAATTCTTTCAGAAACAGGTGCAGATTAAAATATTTTTTTATCACTTAAAGCTGAATTAATAAAAAACAAGAAAATTTGCAACTTAATTTAGAGATATGTGGGGATCAAAATAATTTCAAATGAAATTTTTTGAAATAAAAACTTACACAAAAGAAAGCTTCCATAACTGTTCCGTAAACAACAGGAATAGTGGCACCATCCTCGAGAGAGAAATGGTCAGGTAATTGCCATATCAATTGTTTATCAGCAGTAACCATAGTAGAAAGAGCTCCTGCTGTGAGCATTCCAAAAATTCTTTTTCCTCTAAAAAAAAAATTAAAATCAAGAACAACAATTTCCAATAATTTACTGGGAAGTTCTTACAGAAAATTCAAAACCTTGCACGCATTCCTGTTGAATCCTATCTCTAGTAACAACATCAGGATTAATTCGTCCAGTTGCTGTCATAATATCGCGAAAATTAACCGCACCGTAATAGACCTAAAAAAAATTGTAAATAGTTTTAACAATAAATTAATTTAATTACATGAATTAATTCTTGCTCTGATTTCAAAATAGTTTCAGTTGTTAGAGGTCCTTGAATCCATTTCAAACTAGAAAGATTTCCTCTTTGTGTCACATTAACGAAACAATGTTGCGCTTCCACTTCAATTTCTGATTCTAGAAGTAAATGTCGGTAAGTTCCCCATTGCGAATTTTTGTAAACATTAATCGCAAGATTCTTCTCCAATTGCTTGCTGTAGAAAGAATTGGAAACATCGAAAGGTGGTACGTTTCCAAATAAAAAAAAGCAATTAATTCTACCATTTTCCAGTTCTCTCCTAAAACAATTAATTAAACCCAAAATTCCATTTAAGGGATCATTTTGGGCCAATAACGTAACGTTTTCGAAATTTTTGAGAGATTCTTGTAAAATTGGTAACCATTCGAATTTTTCTGTAGTGTTAGTTATGTTAATTATTGTTGATTGTTGAAATTGTTTTGGTTTTTTAAATAAAATTAATTTTTCAGTCTCTGTCGTGTAAATTGTTAAAATTTCAATTGTTGAAGTTTCACAAATTTCAAACGTGAGACTTTCACGTGATAAAACAAAACTTTTTTCTTGAATAACCCCAAGAATTTGATTTAACACCTAAAATTTCTCAATTAAAATAATCAAAAAAATTCAAACTACTTACTGCAGGTTTTTGGAAAAGAAACGATCCCACAACTAGAGCCCAATCACCTTCAGTTATCACCATTTCGTTTTTGACAGTTACGTTAGAAATTTCTAATTGTTGTTTCGATAGAATTGTAATTTCGGGCGTCACTAATGGTAAATCTCCAAAAATTTCTTGGATGATTGGTGCTAAAGGTTCTGTGACTTCATCAATTATTTCCACGATTCTAACTTTGATTGTTGAAAGATTTTCGAAAATTAACTGAACATTAACTCTCAACGCTTCGTTTAATTTGAGTTTGGTGCAATTCGGAACGAATTGGTATTTTTCCAAAACAGGTTCTCCTCTTTGTTTACGTCTTGGAATTGACGCAGCAATAAGACCACGAACTTCTATACCTCCAGATCTAGAATTGCAAGTAATTACCAAAAATTTTCGAATTTAGACTCACTTAATTAAGTTAATATCGCTGTAGTTGTAAACTGGTAAATGGGGAGATTCCCCAAATTTTTGACAATACTCCAAATGTTTTTTAGCATCAATTGATAAACGTTGAATCCCAGTAGGGATATAGAGACATCTAGTGTCACTTTGAAGTATCTTCAATTGAAGCATATTATCCACGAAAGACACCCAATTTGCTTCCCATTTGACCAAACCTTTTTTTGCCCCCACATCACATTCCTTAATTTTCTTGAACATTCCTCTAAAAAAATAATTAATTTCGACCTCTTAACTATACTTTCAACTAACTTATATTGGTAACCTCGAAGTCTCAATTCTTTGTAAATATCTTTAGTTGTCATCGCGATTGCTTCTTCGTTATCATCCATTATTGGGATCGGTAGTGAAACACTTTTTGAAGATTCGTTCGAAATAAAAATTCGACCAGTACAAACCGCAACTCCACTTTCAGTAACTTCGAAATTTCCATTACTTTTCCTTATCGTTACAGTTAATTCCGTCTTATCTTCTTTTGATTTCAATTGTGTTGCTCTAAGAAATTTGCAATTTTCGAAAATTATATTCATATCGCTAATGTTTACCCCTATAACCATAGACAAAATTTTCCAAACAAAATACAAGTAACATGTGGCCGGAAACAAGTTACGACCTGTCGAGGAAATTGTTATGAATTTTTTTTAATTTTAATAATTTTACCATCAATCACGTGACCTGTTAACCATCTCCACCTATCTTCTCGAGGACTGAATTTGATGGAATTTTGACCACTTTTGGTTTCAGCAACATATTGAGGAACGTACCAATTTTTGTTGTGGTTCCATTTGATTAAAGGTGCAATCATTGGAGTACCTCGACTTACCGGGAATTGCATTTTTTGGTACAATTCCGCGATTTGGGGGTTATAACCGCAATTGTATAAACTAAAAAAAATTCACAATAAAAATTTTCAAAATTTCTCAAAGTACCTCCCCAAAATTTCGAGAAGATTCAAGAAACTGTTCCTATTTCCAACACTTTCCAATCGAAAAAAATTCTTGTTATCAATTTCGATTTCGCCATTACCTATTTCGAGAATTATGCAATTTTTTTGGTTATTGCCAAAATTTTTCAAAATCTTTTGCTCGTTAATCGAATCGATAAAATCATTAACCGACATGATTGTGGTGATTGAAGACAACCATTTCGCAATTTTCGTTTCAGGTGCCACATTAATTGTTTGAAAAAATTTCTTAAGTTTAAATTCTGAAATTATTGCTGTTGAAAATGTTGAAAATTCCCAAAAACTTACTGGTTTCACCAAAAGTCTCGCCATTTTTCAAATTTTCTAAAGATTTCGCCACTTGGTACGTGGCAAAAATTGTTTCTTCGAAACTGAGAGAATTTTCGAAATAACCACAAATTAATTGGTTAATACCACAACCAAAGACGCCATCAGGTTGTAGTTGCAATTTCTTCAAAATGTCGACAATTCCGATTTGCACCACCACATTACCAAAAATTTTGCTAACGATCGATTGGTTGTTGCTGGAAGTTAATATCTCCAAATCGATGCCTTTTTTGGTTAATATTTTGAAAATTTTTTCAATTGAAGCTGCAAAACAAGGAACAACTGCTAAATGTTTCGCGATTATTGTCCAAGAATCGCCAAAATTGCTGAAGATTAAATGAAATTTTTTTTTCTTTGCCCCAAAATTGTTGCAATTTCGCTTAATTTCTCCCAATTTCGAAACAATAGAGAAACCTCGATATAGGTGATTCTTCATGTTATTTCTGAAAGTTTCTAATTAATTTTAAAATTTTGAAAAATTAAAATGGTACCGAAACAAATTGTGGAATAGCGCTATATACTCAACGTTCAAAGATTTTTGCTTGATATCGTCTAAAATAGAAGTGATAGAGTCTTCTACTCTCCCGCTCACACAAACGAGTCTTGGTAAATCTTCAATAGGTGCTTTATGGTTATTTTTCTCTTTATGGTTCCATTCCAGTAACACATGGGAATTACTCCCTCCAAACCCAAAACAGTTAAGCGCTTCAAATTTTGTTATTTCGATTTTTCTTTGGGAATTTCTCACCAATTAATCCTCGATTGTCTTCAAAAGGTGTATGTTTCGAAATAACCTTCAATCGACCTTTCTCGAAAGCTTCAATACCTTCCCGAGGTCTCAAAAAATTAATGTTAGCGGGTATCAAATTATTTTCAGCACAGATGATGGCCTAAATTTTAAAATTTACCTTTCAAACTTTAGCACCATTAACAATACCTTAGTGATAGAACAAAGACCTGATGATCCTTCGGCGTGTCCAAGATTAGACTTAATTGTCCCCATCAACAAAGGTGAGTCTCTATTTTTACAAAAAACTGAATCTATCGCATAAATCTCTTCAGGATCACCAACTTTAGTACCTACAAAAAATTTTGTTTCCTACTACAGTCACAATTGGATTCCTCACCAGTTCCATGAGCTTCCATGTAACTAATTGTTTTGGGATCGATGTTGCATTCTTGGTAAAATTTTTGAAAAAGTGATTCTTGTGTAAATCTCGATGGAAAAGTGATACCTTCTTCTTTGTAACCATCACAATTAATTTTGGCGTGAACCACACGACCGTAAATTCTTTTAGCGTTTTGACTTTTTTGTAGGAAAATAGCAACAATTGCTTCAGCTCTAACGTAACCATCACCATCGGAAATAAAACTTTTACAACGACCATCGAGACTTAAAACACCCAGTCGAAAAAATTGAAGGGTTAGAAATGGATGTAGACAAAGATTGGTACCGCCAACAATTGCACTATCGCAAATTCCATCTCTTATAGCTCTATAGGCGTGTTCTAAAGCAAACATAGCACTACTGCAAGCAGTATCAGTAGAAACTGAAGGTCCTTTCAGTTTCAAATGGTAACTAATTCGATTTGGTATCATCGATTTATGATTTCTGAAAGGAAGGTTTTAAAATAATTTTTTGATTTATTAAAAAATACCCCGTCATTATAAAATTTTGTTTAACACCACTATCGTCAAAGAACCAAAAGATTTGGGACTCGGAATAACAAGAACCAACGAAAACTCCAGTGTTGGTACCTTCGAGTTCTGAAGGATTAACACCTGCATCCATGATAGCTTCCACAACTTTTTCCAGTAATATCCGTATAAAAGGGTCTGCTGTATGGGCTTGTCTGTGATGCATTCCGAAATAGCCGGCATCAAATTTTTCGATGTCAAAAATTTTTCCGGAACGTTTAGGAATTTCTGGATGTTGTAGAGACCAACGGCGATTATCTTCTGTTGCCATATCAATTCCGTTGTAGAGGTTGTGTTGAAGTTCGTTTACGTTTCGAGAATTTGGGTAACTTCCAGATAATCCTGCAAATTTTTCAAAAATTTTAAAATTTTGACATCAACAACGTTTTTACCAGTTATAACCACTTCTTCTCCTGGAGGCGCGTCAGCCAATTTTCGCCCATAATTCAGGTCTTCGAGTTCTTTCTTTTTAATTTCGTCTTCGACTTTCGGTTGATTTAACATTGTAAATTGTTACTAGAACCACTGCCTCGGTTCTGAATGAAAAATTGATAAATTCCCTTCGATTCTCAAACAAGGCAACTCGAAAATGTCGGTCATTTTTCTATTTTAAATTTTCAATTTTGAAATGATTATTCAATTCTATTGTTTTTATTGCTAATTTATTCTTTTCTAATCATTTTGGTTTAGTCACGTTTGACTTGTCACGATTTCTCATCTCATTAATATTAACGAATTGGTTTTATTTAGAATTCCACGAGAAACCAAATCATTACTTTTAGAAGAAATAAAAATATTTTAAGATCCCTGCCACCTAGTGATAACATTAGGAAGTGGGTGGAGCAACAAGAAAATTTGGGAAAACGCGCACAGATGGCAAATCAAAACAATAATTGCCATTTTTTTATTTTGAATTAAATTTGAAGGTCGAAGAGTTTTTCATTCAACTTATCATTCAAACTAATAGGGAAAAGATTCGTAAATAAATTCGCTCAAAAGTAGATCATTCAGTTTGGAAAAGTCCGCGCCCTCTAGTGGTTGGATTGTAGATTAGATAAAGCAAGAAAATGATTAGGGAAAACACTCACAGATGGCAATTAAAAACTCTCGTAAATCGAAACGCTCGGCAAGTACAACAAAGAGAATTACTGCATAACTCCCGCACGACTTCTCAATAAGCGGGACTTTTTTAAAGAAATTCGATAGAAAGCAAAAATAAAAATCACTTTACGGTTTGCGCCATCTAGTGGTTGGATTCTGTAGCGGCAAAAAATTGGAAAAACACTCACAGATAGCAATCCAAAGCAAGGATTGTATTTTACAAAAGCTTGAACTAAATTTAAAGATTGAAGAATTTGTTGTTAAACAATTTGCGAATAAATTTACTAAAAACCAAATCTTTAGTTAGGTAAAAAATATTTTGGGTACGCGCCATCTAGGGGTCGGACTAGATGTAGAAAAAAGGAAATCTGCAACTGTGTTTTAAAAATATTGACGAGAATTTGTAGATTAAAATTGTTTTTCGAGTTGAATGATTTGCTATTAGCATTCTAAGTAGTGTCTCAGTTTTCTTAATCGAGACAATAATGACGTTCATTATGCTACATAAAAAAAAAAATTTCAAGCACCAAACTCTAAAACCTTTTGAAATTTCTATTTATGAAACGAAATTGACGGAAATCAAAAATTGATGTTGTAATTTCGTTACCTTCTCACCTTCTAATTTTTTTAGTGGTATCCCAACAACAGTTGGAATTTTTACCCAAAACTCGCTGTTATTGGGTCTCTTATTACCTTGTTATGTTTCAACTTATTAATTCGTCAATTCTGTTGAAATGAAAAATCACAACAACTTAAATTTAGTTCAATCAACAACTTAAAACAATGGAATTAAATAATTTCATTTAAAATTAGTAATCTGGGAAAAAAAAGAGGTAGCGGAATTTTCGAAATTTCCCAAGACGAAGCTGTGGTGTGCACAGGTCGAATCAAGACTTTGAACAATTCTTCTTCAGAAAATTTTTCTATTCCAATTCCAGTATTTGATGTTGATAAAGAAAAAATCAGAATGACTACTAAAGATATTTACAAAGAACTGCGACTACGTGGTTATCACTATCAGTTAGTTTGGAACGTATTAAAGATGATAAATTGATATTTTTCAACCATTATCGACGTTTCTAAAACTACTAAAAAATTCGAGTGGTTATCAACTTTACAAGCGTGTCTCAAAAAAGAAGAAAACGTTACAATTTTAGCCCAAAACGCACCTTTAAGTGGCATTTTAGGTTTAATTAATTGTTTTCGAAGAGAACCTGGAAACCGTAACTCCAGAGACGTTTTCATTTTCGGGAACGCACCTCCTTTCGACCCTTCGAATCCCTTTTACAGCAAACAATTGAAGAAAAATTTTGCTATTAACATTTACAAAAACCATCAATGGGGAACTTACAGACACCTCGCTTTGGAAGCATCCAATGAAGTCGAAAGCGAACATTGTTTCGTTAATATCACTCAAAGGGGTGATCTTTCCAGTTTGAGGTGGATTCAAGGACCTCTAACAACCAAGACTAGTTTGAAATCCGAAGAAGAATTGGTTCACGTAAATTGCTTTTTTGTAAATTTTGGGTTTTACTTGGAATTTGTTTCAGGTTTACTATAGTGCTGTTAATTTTCGGGACATTATGACAGCAACTGGAAGAATTAATTCTGATGTTGTTACTAAAGATAGAGCTCAACAGGAATGTGTGCAAGGTTTAGAATTTTCGGGAAAAACTTTACAGTAAATATGTTGAAAAATTTTGGCAATTCTAAAACAATTTTGAATTTTAGAGGAAGAAGAGTATTTGGAATTATTCCAACGGGAGCTTTGTCTATTTTGGTTGTAGCTGATAAACAAATGATGTGGGAATTGCCTGACCATTTCACCTTAGAAGATGGTGTCACTATTCCTGTGGTCTACGGCACGGTCTTTGAAGCCTTTTTTGAAGTAAGTTTTTTTTTATTTAGAACTCTACTCACAATTTTGTTATAACTCCTTTATCATTAGTTAATCAGTCCACGAAATTTTTAAAATAAGTTGCTTCACATAATAAGAGATAGTGTGGACTCGTCTCCATTTTTGTGCGTTCTCTGTCGCACACACGGGGCGTTATAGGCAAAACAATGCATTCTGTTTTTGTAAAATATTTCTAAACTTTAACAATTTTCTAAATTATCCAATTGTACCTAAAAGCCAATAATAATGTCAATTTTTGCAGGAAAATTTAAAAATACTTGACCAACCGACTTAAAATTTATTTTAACCTAGTAATTGATGTATTTGATTTTTTTAAAATTGAAGAAAACCAAAAAATTTCTTCTAGTTTACGAGTATCCTGCGACGACCTTACACTGCCTCGCCTATAGCGTCCCTCAGATGTGACAGAGAACGCAACATTGGATTTAGACGTTACCTCATTCTCTTAACTAAAATCTTTTTCAAATGTCGAACTTGTTAACGTTTGTCGGCGACTTCTTTGAACGTATCTGTGTAATTTGCACAAACACTTGAGACCTACGATTTAAAGTTGAAACCGCACAATTACAAAAATTTTGAGTCAAAGATTTTCTGGGCAGAGTACCACTCAATACTTTGCTATTACGTTCCGAGGACAGTCGAACGAAGAGAAATGGTCAAAATTTAGCCTGAAATTAAACAGGTGACCAACCATTTTTTTTTTAGTAATCTCGTGGAAAACTCAATTTCTCTCTATAATTCCGGTGTAGTACTTTATTTGAGGCATTTACTTAAAAGTAGTTAGTAGTAGTTAAAGCTTTGAAAATTACTTTACCTCGCTCCTCTTAGTATTTCATTGATATTGCTACACTTTCCTGGTGTTTTGTCGTTCTTCATTTCGTAAGAAACCTGTTTTACTCCCTCCCCTTTTATTTCTAAAAAATCTTCAAAGATTACGTTCATAATTTTACTTGGTAATTTTTGTTTTGTTTCCCATGGTGTTATCAAATTTGATTGGTCACGGTAATTTCGTTCCATTTTTTATTTAATTCTTCTTTCCCTCATCCTTTCTTCCTTTTTTCCTTGTTTCTCTTTCTTTTTTTTTCTTCTTTATCAACTGTTTTCACCCAATCTTCAGTTGATTCCCCAATTTCTTTCTATATCCTCCATAGCTATCATTTTTAATTTAGTCAGTGCTGATCTACAAAATTTTACGCTTTTATTCTTTTCCGCATTTTCCAAAATCATTTCTTGTTTTCTTTTTTAAAATCCCCTTTAATAAATTTTCTTAGATCCTCTGAGAACTTTGTGCAATTCCACATTTTCTATACTCCTCTGTTAGCTTGCATGTACTAGTTTTCTCCTATCTTTCTCCTTTATAATTTCTGACACCAAAGCAATAATTTTTAAACTATAGCTAAGTCTTCCTTCATATATTTCAGAGCGGTCAGGAGATAATTTTGAAAAATTCTTTCAATGGTTAGAATTATTAGCTAAAATTAGTCGATTTAGTCATTTTAATTCTCTGTTGGTATTACCCTAATCAACAATTCTAAAAATGAGTTAATGACAACTAAATTGTTCAATTTCGATCTAGGTTACAACCATAAAGAAGGGAAACTCAATTCTGATTCACGCAGGTTCTGGAGGAGTTGGACAAGCCGCAATTACTGTAGCTCTTCATTGCGGATTAACAGTTTACACTACTGCAGGCACCCAAGAAAAAAGAGATTTCCTCAAAAATTGATTTCCTCAACTAAACGGTACTGTCCAAAATTTGCTAAATCAATTCAAAATTAATTGCGGCTTTCGCAGATCATAAAATTGGTAACTCGAGAGACACTTCTTTCGAAACAATGATCTTCGAACAAACTAAAGGAAGAGGTGTTGATTTCGTGCCAAATTCTCTTGCTGAAGAAAAATTAGAAGCTTCCATACGTTGTTTGGCTCGTGGTGGAAAATTTTTGGAAATTGGCAAATTTGATTTGGTCAACAATCGAAATTTGCAGTTGTTGCTCATGGAAAGAGATGCAAGTTTCCATGGTGTTATGTTAGATGGGATGTTTCTTCATGGAGATAAGAAGAGTAAATGGCAAGAACTCATTGGCAACGCTATAGAAAGTGGCATGATAAGACCTTTAGTTCGAACAGTTTTTAAAGGGGATGAAATTGAGAAGGCGTTCCGGTTCATGGCTGGAGGAAAACACATAGGAAAAGTTTTGATTCAAATTAGAAAAGAAGAAAAAGAGAACATTTCAGCACCATCCTCCATGCTAGCGAAAGGAATTCCCGTCTGATAGAATTGTTAATTTGAAAATAATTTTTAATTAAATTGTTGCAGGTTCAATTGTGATCCTGATAACGTTTACGTCATTGCTGGAGGTTTGGGAGGTTTCGGGTTAGAACTGGCGGATTGGTTGGTTTTAAGAGGAGCGAGGAAAATAGTTTTGACATCGAGGAATGGTTTGAAAACTTGTTATCAGTTCTATAGGATGAGGTAACTATCTAAGTAAAATCTCGAGACTTTTTAAACAAAAACTTGTTAGAATTTGGAAAAGTTATGGTGCCGTCGTCAACATTTCGACCGCAGATATTACCTCAAAAAAAGGTTGCGAAACGTTACTCAAAGACGCTAACAATCTTGGAAAAGTTGTGGTAATTTTCAATTTGGCTGTAGCTTTAGAGGACGCGATCCTCGAAAACCAAACAGTAACAAGTTTCGAGGAATCTTTCGAACCAAAAGCTATTGCCACCAAGAACCTCGATGAAGTCTCCAGGAAACTATGTCCAAGTTTGAGGTAATGTCTTGAGGTAATTATCAAAATTTGTAAAATTTCCTTAATTATTAGACTTGGTCATTTTCTCTTCCGTTTCGTGTGGTCGAGGCAACGCCGGTCAATGTAACTACGGTAGGGCCAACTCCGTAATGGAGAGGATTTGCGAAAAGAGGAAAGAGGAAGGATTTCCGGCCCTCGCCATTCAATGGAGAGCCATTGGTGATGTCGGTTTAGTCGCAGAACTCGACACTCAAATCGAAATAGGAGGAACGTTAACTCAATCAATCAGCAGTTGTCTCAAAATTTTGGACCAACTTCTCAATCAAAAAAGTCCAATTGTTGCTAGTATGGTAGTGGCGGAAAAAAAGAAGGGCGGGGTGGGAGCAAAAATCCCTTCTTGGGTCAGTGACAGAACAATTTTTCTTTAAACCTGAAATTTGGTTGAATTTACAAATTTATATGAATGTCAAGATTTGTGATTATAACTTAGAAATTATGCCTCTTAGGTCGATTATCAAAACAATTTTATAAAAATTATTAAAAAAACATTATTAACTAAAACCACGTTACTGAAAATCTTTTTGAATTTATAGATTGCACATCTGTAGAATCAATTCAGTAGCTAGTTACTTTATTAAAAAAATTTGGTTGTTAAATTGTCTAGAAGAATAAAAAATATTTTCAGGTTGCAAGAAATCCAAGATGAGAAAGGATCAGAAGGCGGAAATCGAAAGAAAGAGCGTCCAGTTGTTGGCTACGAAACAATTTTAAGGATAATGAACGACGAAAAGACATCACAATTACCAATTGTACAAATGAAATCAAAAATTGAAAACTTTAGCAAGTCACCACAAGTAATTTTCTTCCCTAGTCTAGAAGGTGCTTCTTAAGTTTTGGAACTTTGGTAGCAAATTTAGCAGTTGACGCTAAATGCATTCAATTCCCTTGCGATCGTTCCAAAAATACCATCGAAGATATGGCAAAATATCTCTTAACAGTAAGTCAAAATTTCCTCCAAAAATCACAATTTTTTAAAAAATTTACACCAACAGATCGTGGAACCTCTCTTGACAAAATCGCAACCATTCAACATCATCGCCTATTCATTTGGAACCGTAATGGCGTTAGAAGTGGTCAGTCTTCTAGAATCGAAAGGCTATAAAGGAAATTTAATTTGCATTGATGGTGCCCCACAAATGGTAAAAATCTTTATAAAAGAATTCTTTAACATCGGTTCAATCGCCAATTTCGAGACCAGTTTTTTGTGTAGAATCTTATCGGTCATATTATCAATGGAAGTAAACTCAAAAATTTCAGTAAGGCTCACAAAATTCTTTCAAACACATTATCAATTTCTTTTCAGAAAAAAGTCTTTAATTGTGGAACTTTCCAAGAAAGACTCGTTATATGTGAAGAAGTCCTTTCTTACACCAAGCAATTTTTCCGTAAATGGACCACTCTATGGCTCACGCTATCAATGATTTAATTTCAGGTAATTTAATGGTGGATAATAGCAGGAATGGGATTTAAGTGAATTAGACATGGGAATAAAATAAAAAGATAACTAACGCAAATTTTCATTTTATCCAATAGAAACGTTTCATCACTCCATTTCTCCCTTTAATTTCTCTCCAATTCTGTTGTATGAAGAGAAAATAAATCTCGCTACCTATAAATAGTTTCGAGATTACTCCAAAACATCTCCCAATTCAAAACTTTTCTGCTAAAAGAAAATCCAAAACTTTTGGTTCTTTAGTAGATAATTTTCATTAAACACAAACATTTGAAACGTTAAAAAAAAAATTAAATGAACTTCAGAGTACAAATGTAGCGTAGTCGATGTAACATCCAACAGGTGGCGCTAATTTGACGCTAACAAGTGGCGCTACCAGTTCCATGTCACTAACACACTCCATCTATTCGACCTCTCCACTATCTCTCTATTTTCACCAGTGGTTAGACGTAATCATGTAATTTATTCACTAACAAGATTCTGGAGCTACTTCAAAAAATTGATAAGATAATGCAAATTTTTAGCATGCGATAACCAATTGAGTGTTGACAAAAAATTCAATTGTGGTTCGTTTCAAATTTCAACATGTTGCAAAAAATTTTGTTACTTCACATGATCGCAGCGACCGTAAGTTATTTTTGAAAATTTCTCCCAATTAATTTAAAACAGTTGGCAGATGACGTGATAGTAGAATTATTGAACGGTCCAATCAGAGGACGTGAAGATGTAACTTTCAATGGTCAACAATATTTCGCTTTCGAAGGAATACCGTTCGCTGCTCCCCCTATCGGCAATTTACGATTCCAGGTAAATTTTGTAATTTTTTGAAAATTAAATAAAAGTTTTTTTAGCCACCACAACCACCGGCGGATTGGACCGAAATTCTCAACACTACCCAAAATAATGTGATTTGTGTTCAATATTTGACCAGTTTTGCTGAAGAAAGCGAAGATTGTTTGTATTTAAACGTCTATACGCCTCAGGTGAGTTGGTGATTGATTTTTACAACATTTTTTGAGGTTGTTTGTAGTACAATAATGGCTCGAGTTATCCCGTGATGCTCTACATTTATGGGGGCGGTTTTTACATGGGGATGAATCTGGACCAGTTTTGCGGCCCGGAATTTTTGATAGACCAAGACGTGGTTGTGGTAACAATCAATTATCGCGTGGGACCTTTCGGTAAATTTGCAAAAAAAAATCAAGATTTTCGAAAATTTTCAAAAAATTACCAAAAATTTTCAAAATTTTTGGAAAAAAATATTTTAAAGAATATGGATTAGGTACATACTGAAATCTAGACAATATCGGCTAGTTAACAATAATAAAATTTTCAAAATAATTTTTTTTAAACTAAAAAATTTCAAAAAATTTCAATTTTTTTTTCAAAAATTTCCAAAAAAATTATTTTAAAGCATATTGGTTAGGTACTTACTGAAATCTAGAAAATATCGGCTCGTTAAAAATATTGACATTTTCAAAATAAAATTTTCAAAAAAAATCTAAAATTTTCCAAATTTTTTCAAAAATTTTCAAAAAATTACGGATTTTCTATCAACTAAAAAACTGTAATTTTGAGAAATAAAAGTTAAAAAAAAGTTAAAAATAATAAAATTTCCAAAAATTTCAAGGATTTCTATCAACTGAAGACTTGGTAATTCCTGGAAATAACGGCCTGAAAGACCAGCTGAAAGCAATCGAATGGACTTACGATAACATAATGAAATTCGGCGGAAATCGCTCCCACGTCACGATTTTTGGATTAAGCGCAGGGTCGGCTTCGGTCGGTTTTCAATTATTGTACCAATACTCGCAAGGTGACAAAATTTTCAAAAATTTGAGGCAATAAACCGAAATTTCCAGGCCTATTTAGGGGGGCAATTATGGAAAGCGGTTCGCCTTTAGGACCTTGGGCTTTACAGAAACGGGCCAGAGAACACGCTTTCAAAACCGCGGCTTTCCTCAACGAAACCTTCAACCACAACAATAACTCGACTGAATTACTAGAATTTTTACTGAGTGTTTCAGCAACTGAACTGGATTTTGCCGGAAAAATGGTGAAAGCCAATGTGAATTTTCCAAAAAAAAATCCAAAAAATTTCAAAATTAAAAATTTCAGTTAACACTTGAAGATGAAGAAATTAGACAAGGATACTTTTTCGGCCCTGTGATCGAGCCTCTACACGTTGACGCTTTTATTACTGAAAGTCCTTATTGGAGTTTGACTAATGGCCAATTTCTCAAAATACCAACTCTAATTGGTTTCAATTCGGAAGAACAAATTTATTACGCTGAAGGTTTTTTTAGTGGTTAAGTGACGCGTTATTAGTTACAAAATTGCAGATCTCGACTGGTTCAAAAATTCGGTAATGGCGGTTCTTGACGAAAACCCAACTTGGGTAGTACCCAACGACATGAAAATCGAAAATTCTTCACTGAAAGAAGAGATGGCAAATTCTATAAAAAAACTCTACACTGAGAAGCTTTTCCAAAACGACCTAGGCGCAGGAATTAAAGTAAAAATTTCAACCGTCCGCAATAACGAGATTTAAACCAACCAAAATTGCAAAAATTTTTTAGTTTTACAGCGATGTCGTTTTCACCAAACCTATAATCAAACATGCGGAACTTCAGTCAAAATTTTCCCCGGTTTTCTTCTACGAGTTTTCCTATGATGGGGTGATAGGAAACATCAGTATTGACGTTGAAGGTTTTCAAGTGAAATTATTTTAAAATTATTTCAATAATTTTGAAAATTAGGTGCTGAAAAAGTTTCTCATGGTGAATTGAGCAATTATATTTTTTCAAAATACTATATGGGTTATGACAATAGAAACATGAGTGTTTTTCCGGAAACTGACGTAACAACCCATCTTCGTTTGGTACAAATTTGGACGGATTTCGCAAAAACTTAGTAAGTTTTGGTTGTAAATCCAAAATTTTATTTTCAAATTCCAGCAATCCTACACCTTTCCCCACCGATATTATGCAAAATATTCAATGGCCGGAAGTGACTTCGGAAGGTGATGGCAGTTTGGTTTATTTGGAAATTGGGGAAAATTTGGAAATTCGACGAAATCCAAGAAACGAAACTTACGGCCCTTGGGTCCAACTCTACAACAGTTTAGGCTACGACGATTTCGACACTTATTAAGTAATTTCAAAAATTTCGCATCGACTCAAAAAAGAAACTGTTGATTCGAAATAATTTTTGTTACAAGAAATTTAATTGAAACTCCCAAAATTTCGATGATAATTTCTTATTGCTGCATCACAAAAAAATTCAATTGTAGCAAAACCAAATTTTCAAAAAATAAATAATTGAAACAGACAAAAATTACAAATTTTCAGAATCGAGCGCTTGGGCCCTTGGGTCCAACTCTACAACAGTTTAGGCTACGACGATTTCGACACTTATTAAGTAATTTCAAAAATTTCACATCGACTCAAAAAAGAAATTGTTGATTGGAAATTATTTTTGTTACAAGGAATTTAATTGAAACTCCCAAAAATAATTTTTTGGTGATAATTTCTTATTGTTGCATCACAAAAAAAAATTCAATTGTAGCAAAACCAAATTTTCAAAAAATAAATAATTGAAACAGACAAAAATTACAAATTTTCTGAATCGAGCGCTTGGGCCCTTGGGTCCAACTCTACAACAGTTTAGGCTACGACAATTTCGACACTTATTAAGTAATTTCAAAAATTTCGCATCGACTCAAAAAAGAAATTGTTGATTCGAAATTATTTTTGTTACAAGAAATTTAATTGAAACTGCCAAAAATAATTTTTTGGTGATAATTTCTTATTGTTGCATCACAAAAAAAAATTCAATTGTAGCAAAACCAAATTTTTCAAAAAATAAATAATTGAAACAGACAAAAATTACAAATTTTCTGAATCGAGCGCTTGGGCCCTTGGGTCCAACTCTACAACAGTTTAGGCTACGACAATTTCGACACTTATTAAGTAATTTCAAAAATTTCGCATTGACTCAAAAAAGAAATTGTTGATTCGAAATTATTTTTGTTACAAGGAATTTAATTGAAACTCCCAAAAATAATTTTTCGATGATAATTTCTCATTGTTGCAACACAAAAAAAAATTCAATTGTAGCAAAACCAAATTTTCAAAAAATAAATAATTGAAACAGACAAAAATTACAAATTTTCAGAATCGAGCGCTTGGGCCCTTGGGTCCAACTCTACAACAGTTTAGGCTACGACGATTTCGACACTTATTAAGTAATTTCAAAAATTTCACATCGACTCAAAAAAGAAATTGTTGATTGGAAATTATTTTTGTTACAAGGAATTTAATTGAAACTCCCAAAAATAATTTTTTGGTGATAATTTCTTATTGTTGCATCACAAAAAAAAATTCAATTGTAGCAAAACCAAATTTTCAAAAAATAAATAATTGAAACAGACAAAAATTACAAATTTTCTGAATCGAGCGCTTGGGCCCTTGGGTCCAACTCTACAACAGTTTAGGCTACGACAATTTCGACACTTATTAAGTAATTTCAAAAATTTCGCATCGACTCAAAAAAGAAATTGTTGATTCGAAATTATTTTTGTTACAAGAAATTTAATTGAAACTGCCAAAAATAATTTTTTGGTGATAATTTCTTATTGTTGCATCACAAAAAAAAATTCAATTGTAGCAAAACCAAATTTTTCAAAAAATAAATAATTGAAACAGACAAAAATTACAAATTTTCTGAATCGAGCGCTTGGGCCCTTGGGTCCAACTCTACAACAGTTTAGGCTACGACAATTTCGACACTTATTAAGTAATTTCAAAAATTTCGCATTGACTCAAAAAAGAAATTGTTGATTCGAAATTATTTTTGTTACAAGGAATTTAATTGAAACTCCCAAAAATAATTTTTCGATGATAATTTCTCATTGTTGCAACACAAAAAAAAATCAATTGTAGCAAAACCAAATTTTTCAAAAAATAAATAATTGAGACAGACAAAAATTATAAGTTTTCAGAATCGAGCCCTTGGGTCCTTGGGTCCAACTCTACAACAGTTTAGGCTACGACAATTTCGACACTTATTAAGTAATTTCAAAAATTTCGCATCGACTCAAAAAAGAAACTGTTGATTCGAAATTATTTTTGTTACAAGAAATTTAATTGAAACTCCCAAAATTTTGATGATAATTTCTTATTGTTACATCACAAAAAAAATTCAATTGTAGCAAAACCAAATTTTCAAAAAATAAATAATTGAAACAGACAAAAATTACAAATTTTCAGAATCGAGCGCTTGGGCCCTTGGGTCCAACTCTGCAACAGTTTAGGCTACGACGATTTCGACACTTATTAAGTAATTTCAAAAATTTCGCATCGACTCAAAAAAAAAATTGTTGATTCGAAATTATTTTTGTTACAAGGAATTTAATTGAAACTCCCAAAAATAATTTTTTGGTGATAATTTCTTATTGTTGCATAACAAAAAAAAATTTAATTGTAGCAAAACCAAATTTTCAAAAAATAAATAATTACAGACAAAAATTACAAATTTTCAGAATCGAGCGCTTGGCCCTTGGGTCCAACTCTACAACAGTTTAGGCTACGACGATCTCGACACTTATTAAGTAATTTCAAAAATTTCGCATCGACTCAAAAAAAAATTGTTGATTCGAAATTATTTTTGTTACAAGAAATTTAATTGAAACTCCCAAAATTTTGATGATAATTTCTTATTGCTGCATCACAAAAAAATTCAATTGTAGCAAAACCAAATTTTCAAAAAATAAATAATTGAAACAGACAAAAATTACAAATTTTCTGAATCGAGCGCTTGGGCCCTTGGGTTCAACTCTACAACAGTTTAGGCTACGACGATTTCGACACTTATTAAGTAATTTCAAAAATTTCGCATCGACTCAAAAAAGAAATTGTTGATTCGAAATTATTTTCGTTACAAGGAATTTAATTGAAACTCCCAAAAATAATTTTTTAGTGATAATTCCTTATTGTTGCATCACAAAAAAAATTTAATTGTAGCAAAACCAAATTTTTCAAAAAATAAATAATTGAAACAGACAAAAATTACAAGTTTTCAGAATCGAGCCCTTGGGCCCTTGGGTCTAACTCTACAACAGTTTAGGCTACGACGATTTCGACACTTATTAAGCAATTTCAAAAATTTCGCATCGACTCAAAAAAGAAATTGTTGATTCGAAATTATTTTCGTTACAAGGAATTTAATTGAAACTCCCAAAAATAATTTTTTAGTGATAATTCCTTATTGTTGCATCACAAAAAAAATTTAATTGTAGCAAAACCAAATTTTTCAAAAAATAAATAATTGAAACAGACAAAAATTACAAGTTTTCAGAATCGAGCCCTTGGGCCCTTGGGTCTAACTCTACAACAGTTTAGGCTACGACGATTTCGACACTTATTAAGCAATTTCAAAAATTTCGCATCGACTCAAAAAAGAAATTGTTGATTCGAAATTATTTTTGTTACAAGGAATTTAATTGAAACTCCCAAAAATAATTTTTTAGCGATAATTTCTTATTGTTGCATCACAAAAAAATTTAATTGTAGCAAAACCAAATTTTCAAAAAATAAATAATTGAAACAGACAAAAATTACAAATTTTCAGAATCGAGCGCTTGGCCCTTGGGTCCAACTCTGCAACAGTTTAGGCTACGACGATTTCGACACTTATTAAGCAATTTCAGAAATTTCGCATCGACTCAAAAAAAAATTGTTGATTCGAAATTATTTTTGTTACAAGGAATTTAATTGAAACTCCCAAAAATAATTTTTTGGTGATAATTTCTTATTGTTGCATCACAAAAAAAATTCAATTGTAGCAAAACCAAATTTTTCAAAAATTAAATAATTGAAACAGACAAAAATTACAAGTTTTCAGAATCGAGCCCTTGGGCCCTTGGGTCTAACTCTACAACAGTTTAGGCTACGACGATTTCGACACTTATTAAGCAATTTCAAAAATTTCGCATCGACTCAAAAAAAAATTGTTGATTCGAAATTATTTTTGTTACAAGGAATTTAATTGAAACTCCCAAAAATAATTTTTTGGTGATAATTTCTTATTGTTGCATCACAAAAAAAATTCAATTGTAGCAAAACCAAATTTTTCAAAAATTAAATAATTGAAACAGACAAAAATTACAAATTTTCAGAATCAAGCCCTTGGGTCCTTGGGTCCAACTCTACAACAGTTTAGGCTACGACGATTTCGACACTTATTAAGTAATTTCAAAAATTTCGCATCGACTCAAAAAAGAAATTGTTGATTCGAAATTATTTTTGTTACAAGGAATTTAATTGAAACTCCCAAAAATAATTTTTTGGTAATAATTTCTTATTGTTGCATCACAAAAAAAATTCAATTGTAGCAAAACCAAATTTTTCAAAAAATAAATAATTGAGACAGACAAAAATTACAAGTTTTCAGAATCGAGCGCTTGGGCCCTTGGGTCCAACTCCACAACAGTTTAGGCTACGACAATTTCGACACTTATTAAGTAATTTAAAAAATTTCGCATCGACTCAAAAAAGAAATTGTTGATTCGAAATTATTTTTGTTACAAGGAATTTAATTGAAACTCCCAAAAATAATTTTTTGGTGATAATTTCTTATTGTTGCATCACAAAAAAAATTCAATTGTAGCAAAACCAAATTTTTCAAAAATTAAATAATTGAAACAGACAAAAATTACAAATTTTCAGAATCAAGCCCTTGGGTCCTTGGGTCCAACTCTACAACAGTTTAGGCTACGACGATTTCGACACTTATTGAGTAATTTCAAAAATTCCGCATCGACTCAAAAAAGAAATTGTTGATTCGAAATTATTTTTGTTACAAGGAATTTAATTGAAACTCCCAAAAATAATTTTTTAGTGATAATTTCTTATTGTTGCATCACAAAAAAATTTAATTGTAGCAAAACCAAATTTTCAAAAAATAAATAATTGAAACAGACAAAAATTACAAATTTTCAGAATCGAGCGCTTGGCCCTTGGGTCCAACTCTGCAACAGTTTAGGCTACGACGATTTCGACACTTATTAAGTAATTTCAAAAATTTCGCATCGACTCAAAAAAAAAATTGTTGATTCGAAATTATTTTTGTTACAAGAAATTTAATTGAAACTCCCAAAATTTTGATGATAATTTCTTATTGTTACATCACAAAAAAAATTCAATTGTAGCAAAACCAAATTTTCAAAAAATAAATAATTGAAACAGACAAAAATTACAAATTTTCAGAATCGAGCGCTTGGGCCCTTGGGTCCAACTCTACAACAGTTTAGGCTACGACGATTTCGACACTTATTAAGTAATTTCAAAAATTTCGCATCGACTCAAAAAAGAAATTGTTGATTCGAAATTATTTTTGTTACAAGGAATTTAATTGAAACTCCCAAAAATAATTTTTTGGTAATAATTTCTTATTGTTGCATCACAAAAAAAATTCAATTGTAGCAAAACCAAATTTTTCAAAAAATAAATAATTGAGACAGACAAAAATTACAAGTTTTCAGAATCGAGCGCTTGGGCCCTTGGGTCCAACTCCACAACAGTTTAGGCTACGACAATTTCGACACTTATTAAGTAATTTAAAAAATTTCGCATCGACTCAAAAAAGAAATTGTTGATTCGAAATTATTTTTGTTACAAGGAATTTAATTGAAACTCCCAAAAATAATTTTTTGGTGATAATTTCTTATTGTTGCATCACAAAAAAAATTCAATTGTAGCAAAACCAAATTTTTCAAAAATTAAATAATTGAAACAGACAAAAATTACAAATTTTCAGAATCAAGCCCTTGGGTCCTTGGGTCCAACTCTACAACAGTTTAGGCTACGACGATTTCGACACTTATTGAGTAATTTCAAAAATTCCGCATCGACTCAAAAAAGAAATTGTTGATTCGAAATTATTTTTGTTACAAGGAATTTAATTGAAACTCCCAAAAATAATTTTTTAGTGATAATTTCTTATTGTTGCATCACAAAAAAATTTAATTGTAGCAAAACCAAATTTTCAAAAAATAAATAATTGAAACAGACAAAAATTACAAATTTTCAGAATCGAGCGCTTGGCCCTTGGGTCCAACTCTGCAACAGTTTAGGCTACGACGATTTCGACACTTATTAAGTAATTTCAAAAATTTCGCATCGACTCAAAAAAAAAATTGTTGATTCGAAATTATTTTTGTTACAAGAAATTTAATTGAAACTCCCAAAATTTTGATGATAATTTCTTATTGTTACATCACAAAAAAAATTCAATTGTAGCAAAACCAAATTTTCAAAAAATAAATAATTGAAACAGACAAAAATTATAAGTTTTCAGAATCGAGCCCTTGGGTCCTTGGGTCCAACTCTACAACAGTTTAGGCTACGACAATTTCGACACTTATTAAGTAATTTCAAAAATTTCGCATCGACTCAAAAAAGAAACTGTTGATTCGAAATTATTTTTGTTACAAGAAATTTAATTGAAACTCCCAAAATTTTGATGATAATTTCTTATTGTTACATCACAAAAAAAATTCAATTGTAGCAAAACCAAATTTTCAAAAAATAAATAATTGAAACAGACAAAAATTACAAATTTTCAGAATCGAGCGCTTGGGCCCTTGGGTCCAACTCTGCAACAGTTTAGGCTACGACGATTTCGACACTTATTAAGTAATTTCAAAAATTTCGCATCGACTCAAAAAAAAAATTGTTGATTCGAAATTATTTTTGTTACAAGGAATTTAATTGAAACTCCCAAAAATAATTTTTTGGTGATAATTTCTTATTGTTGCATAACAAAAAAAAATTTAATTGTAGCAAAACCAAATTTTCAAAAAATAAATAATTACAGACAAAAATTACAAATTTTCAGAATCGAGCGCTTGGCCCTTGGGTCCAACTCTACAACAGTTTAGGCTACGACGATCTCGACACTTATTAAGTAATTTCAAAAATTTCGCATCGACTCAAAAAAAAATTGTTGATTCGAAATTATTTTTGTTACAAGAAATTTAATTGAAACTCCCAAAATTTTGATGATAATTTCTTATTGCTGCATCACAAAAAAATTCAATTGTAGCAAAACCAAATTTTCAAAAAATAAATAATTGAAACAGACAAAAATTACAAATTTTCTGAATCGAGCGCTTGGGCCCTTGGGTTCAACTCTACAACAGTTTAGGCTACGACGATTTCGACACTTATTAAGTAATTTCAAAAATTTCGCATCGACTCAAAAAAGAAATTGTTGATTCGAAATTATTTTCGTTACAAGGAATTTAATTGAAACTCCCAAAAATAATTTTTTAGTGATAATTCCTTATTGTTGCATCACAAAAAAAATTTAATTGTAGCAAAACCAAATTTTTCAAAAAATAAATAATTGAAACAGACAAAAATTACAAGTTTTCAGAATCGAGCCCTTGGGCCCTTGGGTCTAACTCTACAACAGTTTAGGCTACGACGATTTCGACACTTATTAAGCAATTTCAAAAATTTCGCATCGACTCAAAAAAGAAATTGTTGATTCGAAATTATTTTCGTTACAAGGAATTTAATTGAAACTCCCAAAAATAATTTTTTAGTGATAATTCCTTATTGTTGCATCACAAAAAAAATTTAATTGTAGCAAAACCAAATTTTTCAAAAAATAAATAATTGAAACAGACAAAAATTACAAGTTTTCAGAATCGAGCCCTTGGGCCCTTGGGTCTAACTCTACAACAGTTTAGGCTACGACGATTTCGACACTTATTAAGCAATTTCAAAAATTTCGCATCGACTCAAAAAAGAAATTGTTGATTCGAAATTATTTTTGTTACAAGGAATTTAATTGAAACTCCCAAAAATAATTTTTTAGCGATAATTTCTTATTGTTGCATCACAAAAAAATTTAATTGTAGCAAAACCAAATTTTCAAAAAATAAATAATTGAAACAGACAAAAATTACAAATTTTCAGAATCGAGCGCTTGGCCCTTGGGTCCAACTCTGCAACAGTTTAGGCTACGACGATTTCGACACTTATTAAGCAATTTCAGAAATTTCGCATCGACTCAAAAAAAAATTGTTGATTCGAAATTATTTTTGTTACAAGGAATTTAATTGAAACTCCCAAAAATAATTTTTTGGTGATAATTTCTTATTGTTGCATCACAAAAAAAATTCAATTGTAGCAAAACCAAATTTTTCAAAAATTAAATAATTGAAACAGACAAAAATTACAAGTTTTCAGAATCGAGCCCTTGGGCCCTTGGGTCTAACTCTACAACAGTTTAGGCTACGACGATTTCGACACTTATTAAGCAATTTCAAAAATTTCGCATCGACTCAAAAAAAAATTGTTGATTCGAAATTATTTTTGTTACAAGGAATTTAATTGAAACTCCCAAAAATAATTTTTTGGTGATAATTTCTTATTGTTGCATCACAAAAAAAATTCAATTGTAGCAAAACCAAATTTTTCAAAAATTAAATAATTGAAACAGACAAAAATTACAAATTTTCAGAATCAAGCCCTTGGGTCCTTGGGTCCAACTCTACAACAGTTTAGGCTACGACGATTTCGACACTTATTAAGTAATTTCAAAAATTTCGCATCGACTCAAAAAAGAAATTGTTGATTCGAAATTATTTTTGTTACAAGGAATTTAATTGAAACTCCCAAAAATAATTTTTTGGTAATAATTTCTTATTGTTGCATCACAAAAAAAATTCAATTGTAGCAAAACCAAATTTTTCAAAAAATAAATAATTGAGACAGACAAAAATTACAAGTTTTCAGAATCGAGCGCTTGGGCCCTTGGGTCCAACTCCACAACAGTTTAGGCTACGACAATTTCGACACTTATTAAGTAATTTAAAAAATTTCGCATCGACTCAAAAAAGAAATTGTTGATTCGAAATTATTTTTGTTACAAGGAATTTAATTGAAACTCCCAAAAATAATTTTTTGGTGATAATTTCTTATTGTTGCATCACAAAAAAAATTCAATTGTAGCAAAACCAAATTTTTCAAAAATTAAATAATTGAAACAGACAAAAATTACAAATTTTCAGAATCAAGCCCTTGGGTCCTTGGGTCCAACTCTACAACAGTTTAGGCTACGACGATTTCGACACTTATTGAGTAATTTCAAAAATTCCGCATCGACTCAAAAAAGAAATTGTTGATTCGAAATTATTTTTGTTACAAGGAATTTAATTGAAACTCCCAAAAATAATTTTTTAGTGATAATTTCTTATTGTTGCATCACAAAAAAATTTAATTGTAGCAAAACCAAATTTTCAAAAAATAAATAATTGAAACAGACAAAAATTACAAATTTTCAGAATCGAGCGCTTGGCCCTTGGGTCCAACTCTGCAACAGTTTAGGCTACGACGATTTCGACACTTATTAAGTAATTTCAAAAATTTCGCATCGACTCAAAAAAAAAATTGTTGATTCGAAATTATTTTTGTTACAAGGAATTTAATTGAAACTGCCAAAAATAATTTTTTGGTGATAATTTCTCATTGTTGCAACACAAAAAAAAATCAATTGTAGCAAAACCAAATTTTCAAAAAATAAATAATTGAAACAGACAAAAATTACAAATTTTCAGAATCGAGCGCTTGGCCCTTGGGTCCAACTTTACAACAGTTTAGGCTACGACGATTTCGACACTTATTAAGTAATTTCAAAAATTTCGCATCCACTCAAAAAAGATATTGTTGATTCGAAATTATTTTTGTTACAAGGAATTTAATTGAAACTCCCAAAAATTTTGATAATTTCTTATTGTTGCATTACAAAAAAAATTCAATTGTAGCAAAACCAAATTTTTCAAAAAATAAATAATTGAGACAGACAAAAATTACAAGTTTTCAGAATCGAGCCAAATTCCTCCTTCAGCACTCAAAACAAACGATTTACTCGACATTCTTAAAGGTTCCTTCGTTTTCGAATTGACAGTAAATTTGTATTTTTTCAAAAGCGTCGCCAGCGCCACTTTGCTTTGCATTAGTCCAAACCTCATCCCTGCAACAAAATAGACACTCTCAACATAAAAAAATCCGCTACATACCTATACAAATTCTTGGTCCTTCCCCGAAAGGTATGTGACTATAAGGGTGTCGTGTTCTTTTGTTTTCTTCAAGAAATCGATCAGGATCAAATTCTTTAGGCTTAGGATGATACTCTTCATCGTAATGGATTCCTAGAATCGGCAAAATCATCCTCGTTCCTTTTTTGATAACAATATCGGAATCAGGAATTGAGTAATCCTTAACGCAAACTCTCGAAACGTAAGGAACTGGAGGATATTTCCTCAAAGTTTCTAAAAAAAAAAATTATTTGGTTACAAAAATTTTTTTTCACTAACCCTCAATAATTCGATGCAACAAATTCATTTCGTTGAGGGATTCGTATGTAGTTTTCCCCTCGAATTTTCGGTAATTTTTCTCGATTTCCCTCCTGACTTCATCTTGTAATTTTTGATTTTTGGCGAGTTCGTAGAGAGCAAAAGACATTGTCGTTGAGGAAGTTTCGAAACCTGCCACTAAAAAAACGAAACTTTGCGCAACAACTTCTTGGATTGTTAAACCGTCCGGATTTTCGGCTCCTTCTAATCGATTATTTTTCAAATTGATCAATAATTGCATGAAATCGTTGCGTTCGTAGTTGTTTCTTTCGCGATAATCGACAGTGTCTTTGACAATTTTTGTAAAAAAATCGGAAACATCTTTCGGTATTTGTCTGATTCTCAAAAATCTTGCAAATTTTGGAAAATTCGCCGCGAAAATCATTGTTAGGATCCGCATTTTCGTTGATGTAAAAACTTTTTTTCCATAAATTCGAAAAGGTGAATCGTCTTCTTTGATTGTGTTACAATCAAGACCGAAAGCACAAGAACCTATGATGTCAGTTGTGTAACGACATAAAATTTCTTTGATATCAATTGGGCGATTTTTGTTGCACTCGCACTCCATTGTTTGTACCATTAAAGAAACACACTCGATCATTGTTGGAAACATCGTTTTCATTTTACCGGAAGTAAAAGCCGGGGTCATTTTCGCTCGCAAATTCTTCCACTTATTGCCGCCTAAAGCGAAGAGATGGGCGCTAATCGGGTCGTCTCTCTCGTTATAATACATTCCTCTTTCCACAAAAAATTGGAAATCTTTCGTCATCACGTGCTTCAATACTTCTAAATCACGAATAACGAAGAGAGGGCGAGAGAAGATGTAGATGCCGCAAAATTTCAATTCTTCCTTCTTGATCTCGTCGTAGATTTGCTTCATGTAAACACCGATTGTTGTGGTTTTGCTGTTGAAGTTTTGGAAGTTGCCGAAAGGGAATTTGGGAGGTAGAAATGGGACGTTTCTTCGTTTCCAGTACTGTTGGATCCATTTCAGGTATAGTGCCGCAATAATTAGGATTGATGCCGTTATTCCCAGGAAAATGCAAAGGATTTGCAGGAAAATCCAAAGGATTGCCATGGTTGAAGTCTGGAACAAAACGTAATGAGAGTGAATTGGCGTCAAGTGGGCACCGTTTGCGATTAGAAGCAAAACCGATAACGGTTATCTACGAATTATTAAGAAAGAATTTTTTGGATTCTAGATAAGGTTTCTTGTAAAATAGGCCACTTTGTCTTGTCTAAACTAAAACAAAAATTTTGGTTGCAGGAAATGATTACCGATCGTCACCGTACGTCTAGAATAACGCTAAAAAAATTGAGATAAATAAAGAATTTCATTAAGGTAACTTGGGGGAATAAGATTCTCAAATTTGAATTTTCGAAAAAAATTAGGCAAATTTTGACTGATTTTTGGAGAAAAGACGTTTAAATTAATAATTTTCTCAAGCAAATTACAAGATAATAATAACAAAAAAAATTGACTCGCGTATATAATTTAAAAAAATGTATTTGAGTTAACAAATGTCACAATTATACTAAAAACACTATTACTATAAATAGTACTATGAGTAGGTACCACAGATAATTTGATGTTATAATAAACAAAAAATAAAGATTTAAATTAATTTTGTTAAACAATTGATAATTAAAACACAAAAGCCACTCAATCTCAGTTGGTAGTAAGAGTACTATGCATATTAAAAATAGTACCATGAATTTTATGACGTATGAATATAACAAAGTAGATAATACATCCGAAAGAGATCAAAATATTAATGTTGATGACAAAATTGTAAAATTTTAATTCCTTCGTTCAAAAACTGTAGGTACTCAACTCCTACACAAAATACTTTCGAGTAGTACTATAAACAACTTAATAATATTATTTAAAAAAATAAAATTGTGTTAATAAATGTTTTTGGCTTAAAAGGCACCAATAATTGTGCCAAAAACACTATTTCCAGTAGTAGTACTATGAGTACCTCACATAGTTTGACGTTATAATGAACAAGAGATAAAGATTTAAATTAGTATGTTATAATAATTGTCGAATAAATCACAAAAGACACTCGATCTTCAGTTGGTACTTAGAATACTATGCATTTTATAAAATGGTACCATCGAATTTACGACCTACATTGAATATTAAATTCCAAGAAATGTATGTTAAAGACAAAATTGTAAAATTCAAACTCCTTGGTTTCAAAATCTGTAAGTACTCAACTCCTATACAAAGCACTACCTGGTAGTACTATAAACAACTTATTAATAAATTTTTTTTATTATAATTGTGTTAACTATTGTTTTTGGCTTGAAAGTTACCAATAATTGTGGTAAAAACAGTATTTCCATCAGTAGTACTATGAGTACCACAAATAGTTTGACGTTATAATAAACAAGAGATAAAGATTTAAATTAGTATGTTATAATAATTGTTAAATAAATCACAAAAGATACTCTACCTTCTTTAGTTGGTACTAAGAGTACTATGCATTTTATAAAACAGTACCATCAAATTAACGACCTACGACTATAACAAATTCAATACTAAATTCGAAAAGAATTAAGTTGATTACAAAAGTGTAAAATTCGAACTCCTTGGTTTTAGCATCTGTAAGTACTCAACTCCTACACAAAATACTTTCAGGTAGTACTATAAACAACTTGATAATATTATTTAAAAAAATATATAATTGGGCTAACAAATGTTTTTGGCTTGGAAGTTACCAATTATTGTGCCAAAAACACTATTTCCAGTAGTAGTACTATGAGTACCTCACATAGTTTGACGTTATAATGAACAAGAGATAAAGATTTAAATTAGTATGTTATAATAATTGTCGAATAAATCACAAAAGACACTCAATCTTCAGTTGGTACTTAGAATACTATGCATTTTATAAAATGGTACCATCGAATTTACGACCTACATTGAATATTAAATTCCAAAAAGTGTATGTTAAAGACAAAATTGTAAAATTCAAACTCCTTGGTTTTAGCATCTGTAAGTACTCAACTCCAACACAAAATACTTTCAGGTAGTACTATAAACAACTTGATAATATTATTTAAAAAAATATATAATTGGGCTAACAAATGTTTTTGGCTTGAAAGTTACCAATTATTGTGCCAAAAACACTATTTCCAGTAGTAGTACTATGAGTACCTCACATAGTTTGACGTTATAATGAACAAGAGATAAAGATTTAAATTAGTATGTTATAATAATTGTCGAATAAATCACAAAAGACACTCAATCTTCAGTTGGTACTTAGAATACTATGCATTTTATAAAATGGTACCATCGAATTTACGACCTACATTGAATATTAAATTCCAAAAAATGTATGTTAAAGACAAAATTGTAAAATTCAAACTCCTTGGTTTCAAAATCTGTAAGTACTCAACCCCTATATAAAGTACTACTTGGTAGTACCATAAACAACTTATTAATATTTTTTTTTATTATAATTGTGTTAACTATTGTTTTTGGCTTGAAAGTTACCAATAATTGTAGTAAAAACAGTATTTCCATCAGTAGTACTATGTGTACCACAAATAGTTTGACGTTATAATAAACAAGAGATAAAGATTTAAATTAGTATGTTATAATAATTGTTAAATAAATCACAAAAGATACTCTACCTTTAGTTGGTACTAAGAGTACTATGCATTTTATAAAACAGTACCATCAAATTAACAACCTACGACTATAACAAATTCAATACTAAATTCGAAAAAAATTAAGTTGATTACAAAAGTGTAAAATTCAAACTCCTTGGTTTTAGCATCTGTAAGTACTCAACTCCTACACAAAATACTCTCAGGTAGTACTATAAACAACTTGATAATATTATTTAAAAAAATATATAATTGTGCTAACAAATGTTTTTGGCTTGAAAGTTACCAATAATTGTACTAAAACACAATTTCCATTAGTGGTACTATGAGTACCACAAACAGTTTGACGTTATAATAATCAGAAGATAAAAATTTAAATTAGTATGTTATAATAATTGTTAGATAAATCACAAAAGGCGCTTTACCTTCAGTTGGTACTAAAAGTATATTATAAAGCAACATAGAGAAAAATCGATTAGTCGGTGAACATCAATTTTTTCTTCAAATCTATTTTCGATTAAATGAATCGCAAAACGTCCAAGCCTAGGTATGACTATACGTAATTAATATTATTATCTTTTAAAAAAATTACTATTATTTGATTTTGCATGATTTATTTGTAGAAATTAAATTTAAACTTTAAATCGATTCGAATCGGAACCAAGATCGAAACAAATCAATTTTCGGAATGCGTATCGTTTTCGAGGATCGACTTGAATCGAAAAAAATCGATTAATCGCCGTGTATCAATTTATCGAGCTAATCAGTATTCGATTCAGCAATTGGCCGATCGCCCATAGCCAATCCCCTACCTACTGCGCACGTTCATGAGCATGCGCAATAGGGAGAGAATGAGACTATAAATTGGCTGACCGACTGACTTTCGTTCATATCATATCGAGAGTGTCCAGTGACTGCATAGTAGAGCTGTTCAGTGTTCAGAGTATCTCAGTGTTCGAGTGATTCATAGATAAGAAGTGAAGATGTAGACAGTCGTAAGAATGAAACGTGGTCTAAACGAAAAGCGTGTAAAAGTATTTTTGCTTACTTCCAAACGACGAAATATCCCACGAAATGTCGGTCTTACATCCCGTGAAACATCGATATTGGCACGATTTGTGGGAACCATCAAGAATAAGGTATGAAGAAAAAATTAAAATAAAACTTAACTTTTTTTTTATACGCCTAATTTATGTTCATAGGATGACGATATGGATGGTTATTTAAACGAATCCATAGAAGCTATGTGGGAAAAAATACATCTTAAATATCATATGGATATCAACGACAGTTTAATTACTTGGATGGAAGAGCAATCAGGAAATGATTCCTTCGAAATTGTCAAAAGTCTTCAGACCTTAAAATCAAAAGGGGAGGAATCCGAAGAGACTATCACTGATTTAGTTGTATACGACATAGAAACAGAAAATGCTACCAAGGATGGACAAGAAGAAAATTTTGTTTTCGATTTGTACCACATAGACAATTACGCTGTTGCAGAAGAATTCCACGAACCAAGGTAAGATTGTTGTTATTGACGCAATATCAGTTTAATAATGAAAAAATTCTAGTCTGAAGGCATTAAGTGATGACGACTTGGAAGGTTCCATCTTACTCGACCTCCTCAATGATCTTGTCATCGAGGATGCAGATGATCCTTCAGATGATTCTTCAGATGCAGATTCCTGGGCGTCAGATGAGGTTGACAGTGAAGAAAAAAGAGAGCAAGTTCAAATTGACAATTTAATGTCTGAAGATTATAAAGAGAGAGTTAGTGATTGGATAGCTTCGACTAATAAAAAGGATCTTAAACCTAGAACCAAGTGAAGAGAAAGAAAGGCGAAGAAGAGATTTATTATAATTTAGCTTTATTTTTGTTTGTCTTTTTTTAATAGAAATAATTTAAAACTTTTACGCCTTTGTTATTTTATTGAAGTTAAATTTACAATCAAATTTTATTATTAGAAATATTCCAAGTTTCAAAACTATTTTTTACTCGGAGTCTTGCGCAGCTATTTGATAGATTCAGGCGGTTGCCTGTGTAAGCCAATAGCAAGGCGCCCCCCGTGCTTACGTCACAATGCGCCAAATTTAAAATCAATTAATTAAATTATTTATTTTAGTAATAAATCAATCGATAAAAAATGCATTTTTGTTCCAAGCTGAATTTTTTGATGTTTACTTTTGATTTTTGACAAGAAAGAAAAGAGTATAACACTCCATTGCGTATTTATAATACTCAACTCCTACTTATATTACGTTTTGGCAGTGCTAAGAACTTGATAATATTATTTAAAAAAAATATTATTTATGGAAACAAATATTATTTCCTTGTAAGTTATTAATAATTATACTAAAAACGCTATTACCATTAGTAGTACTATGAGTACCACAGATAATTTGACGTTATAATAAACAAGAGATAAAGATTTAAATTAGTATCTTACAAAAATTATTAAATAAATCATAAAAACCGCCCTAACTTTAGTTGGTACTAAGAGTATTTTGCATACTAAAAATAGTACCATGGATTATATGACCTATGACTATAACACAGCGAATATTAAATTTGTAAGTAAACAAAAAATGTATGTTGATGACAATATTGCAAAATTCTATTTTCTTCGTTTCAAAAACTGTAAGGACTTAACTCCTATTCAAAGTACTTTCTTGTAGTACTAAGGACAACTTGATAATATTATTTTAGAAAATTTCTATTTGTGTTAACAAATGTTTCTGGCTTGAAAGTTACCAATAATTGTACTAAAAACATTATTACCATTAGTAGTACTATGAGTACCACAGATAATTTGACGTTATAATAAACAAGAGATAAAGATTTAAGTTTGTATCTTATAAGAATTATTAAATAAATCATTAAAACCACTTTACCTTTAGTTGGTACTAAGAGTACTATGCATACTAAAAATAGTACCATGGATTTTATGACCTATGACAATAACAAAGCGAGTATTAAATTCGTAAGTAAAAAAAAATTTATGTTGATGACAAAATTGTAAAATTCTATTATCTTGGTTTCAAAAACTGTAAGAACTCAACTCCTACTCAAAGTACTTTCTGGTAGTACTAAGAACAACTTGATAATATTATTTTAGAAAATTTCTACTTGTATTAACAAATGTTTTTGGCTTGAAAGTTACCAATAATTGTACTAAAAACGCTATTGACATTATTAGTACTATGAGTACCACAGATAATTTGACGTTATAATAAACAAGAGATAAAGTTTTAAGTTTGTATCTTATAAAAATTATTAAATAAATCATTAAAACCACTTTACCTTTAGTTGGTACTAAGAGTACTATGCATACTAAAAATACTACCATGGATTTTATGACCCATGACAATAACAAAGCGAATATTAAATTCGTAAGTAAACAGAAAATTTATGTTGATGACAAAATTGTAAAATTCTATTATCTTGGTTTCAAAAACTGTAATAACTCAACTCCTACTCAAAGTACTTTCTGGTAGTACTAAGAACAACTTGATAATATTATTTTAGAAAATTTCTACTTGTATTAACAAATGTTTTTGGCTTGAAAGTTACCAATAATTGTACTAAAAACGCTATTGACATTATTAGTACTATGAGTACCACAGATAATTTGACGTTATAATAAACAAGAGATAAAGTTTTAAGTTTGTATCTTATAAAAATTATTAAATAAATCATTAGAACCACTTTTCCTTTAGTTGGTACTAAGAGTACTATGCATACTAAAAATAGTACCATGGATTTGATGACCCATGACAATAACAAAGCGAATATTAAATTCATAAGTAAACAAAAAATTTATGTTGATGACAAAATTGTAAAATTCTATTATCTTGGTTTCAAAAACTATAAGAACTCAACTCCTACTCAAAGTACTTCCTGGTAGTACTAAGAACAACTTGATAATATTATTTTAGAAAATTTCTACTTGTATTAACAAATGTTTTTGGCTTGAAAGTTACCAATAATTGTACTTAAAACGCTATTGACATTATTAGTACTATGAGTACCACAGATAATCTGACGTTATCATAAACAAGAGATAAAAATTTAAGTTAGTATTTTATAAAAACTGTTAAATAAACCAGAAAAGCTACTCTATCTTCAGTCAGTACTAAGAGTACTAAGCATATTAAAAATAGTACCATGGGTTTTAAGACCTATGACTATAACAAAGCGAATATTAAATTTGTAAGTAAACAAAAAATTTATGTTGACAAAATTGTAAAATTCTATTTTCTTCATTTCAAAAACTGTAAGGACTTAACTCCTATTCAAAGTACTTTCTGGTAGTACTAAGAACAACTTAATAATATTGTTTTAGAAAATTTCTATTTGTGTTAACAAATGTTTCTGGCTTGAAAGTTACCAATAATTGTACTAAAAACGCTATTGACATTATTAGTACTATGAGTACCACAGATAATTTGACGTTATAGTAAACAAGAGATAAAGATTTAAGTTAGTATCTTATAAAAACTGTTAAATAAACCACAAAAGCTACTCTATCTTCAGTCAGTACTAAGAGTACTAAGCATATTAAAAATAGTACCATGGGTTTTAAGACCTATGACTATAACAAAGCGAATATTAAATTTGTAAGTAAACAAAAAATTTATGTTAATGACAAAATTGTAAAATTCTAACATTTTGGTTTCAAAAACTGTAAGGACTCAACTCCTACTCAAAGTACTTTCTGGTAGTACTAAGATCAACTTGATAATATTATTTCAGAAAATTTCTACTTGTGTTAACAAATGTTTTTGGCTTGAAAGTTTCCAATAATTGTACTAAAAACACTATTACCATTAGTAGTATTATGAGTACCACAGATAATTTGACGTTAAGAGATAAAAAGATAAGGATTTAATTTAGCATCTTACAGAAGCCCACTATACCTTCAGTTGGTACGAAATATTCTATGCAAATCACGAAATGGTACCACTGATTCTATGTCTACAACAAAATGGATATTGGTTTCGAAAGTGAACAAAAAATTTATGGTGATAAAAGAATTATAAAATTCTAACTCCTTGGTTTGAAAAATTGTAAGTACTTAAAGTACTTCCTGGTAGTACCATTAACTATTTAGTCATATTATTTAAAATAATTGTACTTGTTAACAAATGTTTTTGCTTTAAAAATTACTAACATTTAAACTGACAGTACAACTATAAGTACCCTTCCTTTAGTTGGTACTAATGGTACTATCATATTACAAAACCCCAAAATAGTAAAAAGATAATAATAAAAAAATTATTTCTCATTATAGTCAACTTAATTTTCGGGCTATTACAATTAACAATTGTAGTACCGTTTTTTATGACATATGACTATGACGAAGTGATAAATTAAAAAAAAAATCTTGATGATAAAAAAATTCTAAGTCTTCAATCAGCAAGCTCCTGAATGAAGTACCTAATTACTTAGAGTATCTTAAGTACCACGATTTAAAAAATAATTGAAGTGGTACCAACAGTTTCATAATTCATAAGTTTCCAAATTCAAGTTCTATAGAAAAATTTAAACTACGATACTTTTCGTTAGTTAAATCAAAATTTAAAAAATTTCTCTGAGCAATTATTACTATTTTGTGGTAGCCCGAAAGGGTTCCATCTGTACCAATTTTCACAAAACTTGTAGAATAACAATGAAAATTTGTAATAAAAGAAAAATTTAATAAAAACAATTTTAATATTTTAAATCTGTCACCGCTTCAAATTGTTATTAATTAATTATCTTTATTACTACAACATAAAGTGCGCATTTCAATTTTTTTAGTACATCAGTGATACTTACGAAACCGGATAGTAAAAGTTCTTCACCTTTCCGTTTTTGTTATTAAATTCAACGATATGGAGAGCTAACTAAAATTATCTACAAACGCTGAGAAATAACAAAAAATTTTTGTTTCGTCACAAATTTAATCTCAAGCAATAATTATTTTTGATGATTTAACAAAACTTGTTATTATAGTGTCGAAACTACTATCACGCAGGAAGTAACAAAGTTTAGTTTCTTGAGAAAAGTTGAAGGTAAATTTTCAATTAAAATTCAATTTAAAAAATTTTTTGCAGATGTTTCCAAATCCGGAAGTGCTGCTAACATATTTTTCGGGAATTTTGATCGCCATTTTTTTCGCAACTGTGGCTTATTTCAAATGGGTGTACCAATATTGGGAAAAGCGGGATCTACCCTACCTAAAACCCTCCATCCCTTTCGGAAATCTCCCAATACCTTACATCAACCCCCTGGATTTTGGCACGCAAATCAAGAAATTCTACACGGAAATTAAGGAAAAACAACTGAAACACGCCGGAATTTTCCTGTTCGCCTCCCCCGTGTACTTGCCCATCAACCTCGATTACGTCAAAAATATAATGACGAGAGATTTCGACCACTTTACCGACCGAGGATTTTATTCTAACGAAAAAGACGACCCTCTCAGCGCCCATCTTTTGGCGGCTGAAGGTGATAAGTGGAGGAATTTACGAGCGAAATTGACTCCGACTTTTAGTTCCGGAAAATTGAAAGCGATGTTTCAAACATTAGTTGATTGCGAAACTCCTTTGATTGAAAGTATGAAAAATGTTGGAGGTCCTGTCGATATTAAAGAAATCGTAAGTAAATACACAACGAATATCATTGGTTCTTGCGCTTTTGGTTTGGAATGTGACACTTTCCAAAATGAAAATTCCCCGTTTCTTATTTACGGAAAAAAAGCGTTTGAGATTCCCGTTATGAGAAAAATTTCGATGATGTTTGCTCGAAGTTTTCCAAAATTTGCAAAAATTTTGAAAATTAAAGCGATACCGAAAGACGTTGGAGATTTTTTTATGAAAATGGTCCAAAATACTGTCGAATATAGAGAGATTAATCAAGTTACTCGAAAAGATTTCTTACAACTTCTTCTAGAAATGAAAAATGATGATGGTGAAGAAAATGACGAAAAATTTTTGACTCTACAAGAAATCGCCGCGCAATCTCTTTTGTTTTTTTTGGCAGGTTTCGAAGCTTCTTCTACAACAACAACTTTCACTCTCTACGAATTGGCTAAACATCCAGAAATTCAAGCGAAATTAAGAAACGAAATTTTGGAAATTTTCCAAAAATATGACAACAAAACCACTTACGATTCCATCAACGAAATGAAATACATGAACCAAGTCATTGATGGTAAAAAAATCGCTTTCAAATCAAAATCTTAAAAATTTTTTTAGAATCTTTAAGAAAATATCCCCCCGCTCCTTTAGTTATGAGACAATGCGTTAATAATTATAAAATTGGTAATTTAACAATAAAGAAAGGTATCAAAGTTATAATTCCCATCTACGGAATTCACCATGATGAAGAATATTATCCTGACCCTCAAAAGTTTGACCCGGAACGTTTCAGTGATGAAAATAAAAAAGGAAGACATCAATATGCTCATATTCCTTTTGGTGAAGGACCACGAACTTGTATTGGTAATTATTAAAGAATTTTGTTTTGTTTCAACCAAAATTTCTTTTAGGTATGCGTTTCGGTTTATTGCAAACTAAAGTCGGATTGACCGCTTTGTTGCGAAATTACAAATTTTCTGTTAACGAAAAGACACAAGAACCTTTGAAGATGGCGAATAATTCAATGTTTTTATCTCCTAGAGACGTAATTTGGTTGAATGTTGAAGAAATTTAACTGTTAGAATTTGATAACCTACAAACAAGAAAAAACATTGCTCAGAAGAAAAGAACGTTATTTGTTGCATGTTTTACGTTTTTTCTATTACCATTCTAGTACCATTAACAATTTTATGTGATAAAAACAAAATTAAAATTTTAAAGTGTGTGAAAAATTGGTTTCAATTTGTGTACCTATACCATATATAAATGGTACCATGAGTAAGTACCTTGCAGCACTTGGAGTTATAGCAAAAAACAACCGTAAATTTAATTTGCTATGCTGCAAAAATTTTCAAATAACTTAAAAACATTTTTCGACCTGGTACTACTAGTACTATAAACACCATAGAACTCCTCAATTAATAATCCATAGATATTAAGTAATAGAAACAAATTCTTTACTGTTTTGGTACCAAAAGTTACTGTCTTTTCTTCCTTTTGATTCTGCTGCTAACAAGAATAGTGCCATATGAAACATGACTCTTAATAACTTAACATATTAAATCCATAAATCTATAGAATCCTGCAATTAAAAAGAAGTTAAAGGAGTTAAAGTATTAATATTTTATGTCTCCATTTTCAGAAATTGTAATTACAAAATTTCGAAAGGAAGCACTTGCTTGTGGTAAATACTAAAATAGAATTGTAGAGTAGCAATAAGAAAGCTATAGCAGCTAATTGTGAAATTTTAATTTTCAACTGTGGAGACTATTCCTTCTCAAGTTCTGGACCTACAGTAACTATTTACATTCCAAATTTTGACAATTCATTGCTCTATTAAAAAAGTAACATGTTAAACTGTAGAATTAACAATGATGACATAGAAGCACAACATCTACAAGATGTAAAGATAATACTTTCGTTCCAGCTCTTATAACTTTTGAAATGGTAGCGACACACCAAAGACCTAAACATTTCCTAATAAAAAGTTTAATACTTTATCGATGCGTAGAGCAAGTTGAACGATAGAAATAGTAGTAACTAAGTTATAACACCTGAAACCAATTTATCAATTAATTGTAAAATTTTGACTTCCTAACTTTGGAGAGTGCTTCATCTAAAATGAAGCACCTACAGCAACTATTATCATCATTAATTTTAGACAATTTATTGCTCTAACTGAGAATGTAGCACGTAGAACTGTAGCAATCACAGTGATTGAGTTATATGACATAATATCAAAACATCTATGTTGTAACATGTAACATCTAGAACTGTAGAGTTAACAGTCATCGAGTTATATGACATAAAGGCACAACATCTACAAGACGTAAAGATTCTAGTTTTCGGTTCAAGCTCTTATAACTTTCGAAATGGTAGCGACACACCAAAGACAAATATATTTTCTAATAAAAAGATTAATGCTCTATAGATGTGTAGAACAAGTAGAACTGTAGAGGTGGCAGTAATTAAGTTATAAAAGCTGAAACCAAACTTTCAACCAAATGTAAATCTTTAACTTCGTAACTTTGGAGAGTGTTTCATCTACAATTCAGGATCTACAGCAACTGTTAACGTCTCGAATTCTAAGCAATTTATTTCTATATATGAAAATGTAACACGAAAACTATAAAGTTAACAGTGATCGAGTTATATGACATAATAGCACAACATCGACAAGACGAAGAGATTCTAATTTTAGGTTCTAGATGTTATAACTTTCGAAATATTAGCGATACACCAAATACAAATATATTTTCTAATAAAAACTTTAATGATCTATCGATGCATAGAACAAGTAGAATTGTAGAAGGAGCAGTAATTAAGTTATAACAGCTGAAACCAAACTATCAACCAATTGTAAATCTTTAACTTCTTAACTTTGGAGAGTGTTTCATCTACAATTCAGGACCTACAGCAATTGTTACTATCCCGAACTTTAGGCAATATATTGCTCTATCCGAGAAAGCATTTGTATAACAGTAGAGATAACAGTGATCGAGTTATATGACATAAAGGAACAAAATTTACAAGTCATAAGGATTCTAGTTTTCGGTTCTAGCTCTTATAACTTTTGAAATTGTAGCGATACACCAAAGACAAGTATATTTTCTAATAAAAAGATTAATGCTCTATCAATGCGTAGAACAAGTAGAACTGTAGAAGCGGCGGTAATTAAGTTATAACAGCTGAAACCAAACTATCAACCAATTGTAAATCTTTAACTTCTTAACTTTAAAAAGTGTTTCTTCTAAAGTTCTGGACCTACAGCCACTATTAACATGCCGAAGTTTAGGCAATGTACTGCCCTATCTGAGATTGTAACCTGTAGAACTGTGGAGTTAACAGTGATCGAGTGATATGACATAAAGGAACAACATCTACAAGACGTAAGCATCTAGTTTTCGGTTCTAGCTCTTATAACTTTTGAAATTGTAGCAATACACCAAAGACAAATATATTTTCTAATAAAGAGATTAATGCTCTATAGATGTGTAGAACAAGTAGAACTGTAGAAGTGGCGGTAATTAAGTTATAACAGCTGAAACCAAACTATCAACCAATTGTAAATCTTTAACTTCTTAGCTTTGGAGAGTTTTTCTTCTAAAGTTCTGAACCTACAGCCACTATTAACATGCCAAACTTTAGGCAATGTATTGCCCTATCTGAGATTGTAACCTGTAGAACTGTAGAGTTAACAGTGATGGAGTTATATGACATGGAGAAACAACATCTACAAGACGTAAGCATTCTAGTTTTCGGTTCTAGCTCTTATAACTTTTGAAATTGTAGCGATACGCGAAAGACAAGTATATTTTCTAATAAAGAGATTAATGCTCTATAGATGTGTAGAACAAGTAGAACTGTAGAAGTGGCGGTAATTAAGTTATAACAGCTGAAACCAAACTATCAAAAAAATGTAAATCTTTAACTTCTTAACTTTGGAGAGTGTTTTATCTACAATTCAGGACCTACAGCAATTGTTACTATCCCGAACTTTAGGCAATGTATTGCTCTATCCGAGAAAGCATTTGTATAACAGTAGAGATAACAGTGATCGAGTTATATGACATAAAGGAACAAAATCTACAAGACATAAGGATTCTAGTTTTCGGTTCTAGCTCTTATAACTTTTGAAATTGTAGCGATACGCGAAAGACAAGTATATTTTCTAATAAAGAGATTAATGCTCTATAGATGTGTAGAACAAGTAGAACTGTAGAAGTGGCGGTAATTAAGTTATAACAGCTGAAACCAAACTATCAAAAAAATGTAAATCTTTAACTTCTTAACTTTGGAGAGTGTTTTATCTACAATTCAGGACCTACAGCAATTGTTACTATCCCGAACTTTAGGCAATGTATTGCTCTATCCGAGAAAGCATTTGTATAACAGTAGAGATAACAGTGATCGAGTTATATGACATAAAGGAACAAAATCTACAAGACATAAGGATTCTAGTTTTCGGTTCTAGCTCTTATAACTTTTGAAATTGTAGCAATACACCAAAGACAAATATATTTTCTAATAAAGAGATTAATGCTCTATAGGTGTGTAGAACAAGTAGAACTGTAGAGGTGGCGGTAATTAAGTTATAACAGCTGAAACCAAACTATCAACCAATTGTAAATCTTTAACTTCTTAACTTTGGAGAGTGTTTCATCTACAATTCAGGACCTACAGCAATTGTTACTATCCCGAACTTTAGGCAATGTATTGCTCTATCCGAGAAAGCATTTGTATAACAGTAGAGATAACAGTGATCGAGTTATATGACATAAAGGAACAAAATCTACAAGACATAAGGATTCTAGTTTTCGGTTCTAGCTCTTATAACTTTTGAAATTGTAGCGATACGCGAAAGACAAGTATATTTTCTAATAAAGAGATTAATGCTCTATAGATGTGTAGAACAAGTAGAACTGTGGAAGTAGCGGTAATTAAGTTATAATAGCTGAGACTAAACTATCAACCAATTGTAAATCTTTAACTTCTTAGCTTTGGAGAGTGTTTCTTCTAAAGTTCTGGACCTACAGCAACTATTAATATGCCAAACTTTAGGCAATGTATTGCTCTATCCGAGAAAGCATTTGTATAACAGTAGAGATAACAGTGATCGAGTTATAAAACATACAGGCACAACATCTACAAGACGAGGAGATTCTAGCTTTCGGTTCTAGGTTTTATAACTTTCGAAATGGTAGTGATACACCAAAGAGAAATATATTTTCTAATAAAGAGATTGATGCTCTATAGATGTATAGAACAAGTAGAACTGTAGAAGTGGCTGTAACTAAGTTATAACAGCTGAAACCAAACTATCAATAAATTGTAAATCTTTAACTTCTTAACTTTGAAGAGTGTTTCTTCTAAAGTTCTGAACCTACAGCAACTATTAATATGCCAAACTTTAGGCAAGGTATTGCCCTATCTAAGATTGTAACCTGTAGAACTGTAGAGTTAACAGTGATGGAGTTATATGACATAGAGAAACAACATCTACAAGACGTAAGCATCTAGTTTTCGGTTCTAGCTCTTATAACTTTTGAAATTGTAGCAATACACCAAAGACAAATATATTTTCTAATAAAGAGATTAATGCTCTATAGGTGTGTAGAACAAGTAGAACTGTAGAGGTGGCGGTAATTAAGTTATAACAGCTGAAACCAAACTATCAACCAATTGTAAATCTTTAACTTCTTAACTTTGGAGAGTGTTTCATCTACAATTCAGGACCTACAGCAACTGTTAACATCCCAAATTCTGGGCAATTTATTTTTCTGTCCAAAAATGTAACATGAAAACTGTAAAGTTAACAGTGATCGAGTTATAAAACATATTAGCACAACATCTGCAAAACGTAAGGATTCTAGTTTTTGGTTCCAGCTGTTATAATTTTCGAAATGATATATTTTCTAGTAAAGAGTTTAATGCTCTATCGATGAGTAGGACAAGTAGAACTGTCGAAGTGACAGTAATGTAGCTATAAGTATTTAGAAACGAATGATCAACTAATTGTAAAATTTTAACTTTTCAACTTTCCATTAAAATGAAGAATAAGCAAAAATTCACTGTTTCGGTGGTAGTATCATTGAATTATATTTTATTTTTATATTGTGGTACTTAGACCTAAATATATCGAATCCCCATATCAAAACTTCGAAAAACTTTAAAAGTCTAATTTCAAAGGCAGAAATTCCTAAACTATTAGTCTTAGATCAATGGACGACACATAGTTCAATGAACAATTTAATGCTCTATCGTAAAATGAAACAAGTAGAATTGTGGCAGTCATTATTGAGTAATAGCAAAAAAAACATCTGCAAATCATCGAATTTGGTGTCTAAAATACTATAAGTGGTACACCTATTCAAGTTAATGAATTGTGTTCTAAATTTCAAATTCTTACGTACTAATAATAATTATATTTCCATTAATTGTAGCAGTTAAAATCTAGTTATGTTAATGTCGCGCCACTTAAATGACTCTTGAATAATCCTGTTATTTAGTAGAAATAAATATTTTGCATAGTCAGTTAAAAGTGAGTCATTGTTGTGAACAAGCTCGAGATTATCTAATATAAAGTTTGTAGAAAACTTAATTGTGATTAAGAATTATGACTTTCAAATATAAAATCACTTCGAGTAGCATTATCTCTGTAGTCAAGTCTAATTCATCACAACGCTTGATGGTAACGCAACAGTGCTTCAGTGTGAACATAACCGCTAATCATTTCAGACAAGGTTATCCAGAACTACAACAAAATCAAATAAGGTTTGAAGCAAAGCTTTGTTAATGACTGAGTTGGTTGAAACTTCAATAAGGTAAAAAATAATTTTCCTATTTCAATTTAATTAGTTTTATTAGTGTTGTAGAAAAATTAATAATTGTTGTGTTACCAATAAAAATCAGAAAGGGCATAAATAATTTTTATCAGTCTGATTTGGTTTTTAATTCTAGATAGTGTTATCTGCGGGTATTTGATTTTATTTTGCCACTTAAGAATCGATTAGTGACCAAAATAATTTTTTGGTTAAGATATGAAACCTAAAAACTACTGAACCGAATCGCTTCAAATTTGATACGTTTATACATTTTTATTAAATAAATAATTAAGGCGAGTTTAGTTGCGATATAAGCATTTTGAACTTTTCACCTAAATCCCTAAATACGTAATATTTCGAAAACTTTTCAACAAAATGAAACCAAAATAATTACCTCTATAATTCTTCACAAAAGCTGTAATTGAGTAAAATTTAAATAAAATCAGAGTAATTTCAAGTTTTTTTCGAAATTTGATTAGCGATCGCAACTCGAAAACTACCGAACCAAATCGATTCAAATTCGATACCTTTACACAACTTTAGTAAGTAAATGGTTGAGGCGAGTTTAGTTGCGATATGAGCAATATGAACTTTTCACCTAAATCCCCGAATAGGTCATAACTCAAAAAATTCTGAACAAAATCGAATCAAAATTAATACATTTAAAATTCTTGACAAAAGCCGTAATTGAGTTAAATTTAAATGAAATTCTAGCAATTTCAACTTTTTTCAAAACTTAGAAACTACTGAACCAAATCGGTTCAAATTTGATACGTTTATATATCTTTATCAACTAAATCATCAAAACGAGTTTGGTTGCGATATAATCAATTTGAACTTTTTACCAAAATTCGTGTTTTTTTTTAGATGATTTTCAGCGACCATTTCTTGTTCGAAACTTTCGAGGTGTTGGTGGCACTTTTCGTAATTTTCTTCGCTTACGTCAAATGGAGCCATCAATATTGGAAAAAACGGGGAGTTCCATACATACAACCTTCGTTTCCTTTCGGAAACCTGCCCACACCTTTCGATAAACCCCCCAAATCTATCGGTGTTCACATGAGGAATTTATATAACGAAATCAAAAAACGAGGTCTGAAACATGCCGGAATTTTCTTTTCGGCTCGTCCAAGTTACGTTGTTCTCGATTTGAATTACGTTAAAAATATTATGGCAAAAGATTTTAAATATTTCGTCGATCGAGGCACTTATTACAACGAAAAAGACGACCCTTTAAGTGCTCATTTATTCTCGATTGGTGGTGTTAAATGGAGGAATTTAAGAACGAAATTGACTCCGACTTTTACTTCAGGAAAATTAAAATCGATGTTTCAAACTTTGGTTGATTGTGAAAGTACTTTGCATCAAGTGATGGATAAGTTTTATAAAAACAAAGAACCAATTGATGTTAAAGAAATTTCTGGACGTTTCACTACTGATATCATTGGTTCTTGCGCTTTTGGTTTAGATTGTAATTCTTTCGAAGATGAAAAATCGCCGTTTAGAGAGTATGGCAAAAAAGTTTTTCAATCCAATACAGTTAGACGTCTTTGTTTAAATTTTGCACTTAGTTTTCCACAAGCAGCAAGAGCTTTAGGCATCAGAATAATTCCCAAAGACGTATCCGAATTCTTCATGAAAGTTGTCAATGATACTGTGAATTACCGAGAGAAAAATAGTGTGGTTAGAAAAGATTTCCTCCAATTACTAATGGAATTGAGGAACAATAAATTAGGTGAAGAAATAGGTTATCAACATGACGGTAGAACTATGACAATGGACGAAGTGGCTGCTCAAAGTTTCGTCTTCTTTTTGGCTGGTTTCGAAACGTCCTCGACAACAATGACTTTCACCATGTACGAATTGGCCAAAAACCAAGACATTCAAGATAAAGTTAGGAAGGAAATCAACACAGTTTTGGCAAAATATGACGGAAAAATCACTTATGACGCCATCAACGACATGAAGTACATGCACCAAGTGGTCGAAGGTACTTTTTTCTTTAATCAAACAAATTACAAAAAAATTATTTTTGTAGAAACCTTGAGGAAATACCCGCCAGTACCGTTCGTAACTCGTGAATGCGTCCAAGATTACAAAGTTCCTGACGAAGATTTGGTCATCGAAAAAGGGATGAGAGTAATAATTCCGATTTATGGAATTCACTATGACGAAAGGTACCATCCGAACCCGGAAAAGTTTGATCCCGATAGGTTTAGTGATGAAAATAAATCGAAAATGCCCCAATATTCCCATATGCCGTTTGGGGAAGGTCCCAGGATTTGCATTGGTATTTTTTATAATAAAATAAATGAAGTGTTAACTAAAAAAAATTGCAGGAATGCGTTTCGGTTTGATGCAAACTAAAGTTGGACTCACTTCAATGTTGAAGAATTACAAATTTACTATCAACAAAAAGACGCAAGAACCTTTAAAGATGAATGTCAATTCATTTATTTTGTCTGTGCAAGGTGACATCTGGTTGGATGCTGAGAAGATTTAAATTTTATTTTTGTTTAGAAAATTGTAGCAATAAAACTTTTTATTCACAACTGAAAGTGATTAGAAATTACAAAATCGAGTCGAATTTGACATCTTCATTAATTGCTACTGTGTGGCAAAATTTAATTGTAATTCGACTAATTTTCGACGAAATTTCTATTTTTATTTAATCGAAATTGTTGTTACTTAACAAAACTGCTATTAGGAAAATAATTCAGGCAATTGAATAATAATTTGAAAATTCCTTAACAGTATCTGGGCAAAACAGTTGGATTTACAATTCTGTACAAAATCTGTAATTTAAATCAAATTCGAGTAATTTGAACTTTTTTCTAAATTTTAGTTAGTGAACAAAACAAAAACTACTAAACCAAATCGACTAAAATTTGATACGTTTGTATCAAATTTGGTCAAGTTTGGTCAAGGTGAGTTTAGTTGGGGTACGAGAAATATGAACTTTTACCTAAATCAGTCTATGGGTCGTTACTCGAAAACTACTGAACCAAATCGATTCAAATTTGATACCTTTATACATTTTTCGTAACTAAATGATTAAGGCGAGTTTGGTTGGAATACGAGCAATATGAACTTTTTACCTAAATCAATCAATAGGTCATATCTCGAAAACTTCTTAACGAAATCGAATCAAAATTCATACATTTATAATTCCTTACAAAAGCTGCAATTGGGTTAAATTCAAATGAAATTCACAGCAATTTAAAAATATTTTTCAAAATTTCAATTGGCAAACGCAACTTCTAAACTAATGAACCAAATCGATTGAAATTTGATACGTTTGTATATTTTTATCAGGTAAATGGTTAAGATGAGTTTAGTTGGGGTACGAGCAATATGAACTTTTGCCTAAATTTGTCAATAGGTCGTTACTCGAAAACTACTGAACCAAATCGATTCAAATTGGATACCTTTATACATCTTTCGTAACTAAACGATTGCGGTGGGTTTAGTTGGGATACGAGCAATATGAACTTTTTACCTGAAGCAATCAATAGGTCATATCTCGAAAACTTCTTAACAAAATCGAATCAAAATTCATACATTTATAATTCCTTACAAAAGCTGCAATTGAGTTAAATTCAAATAAAATTCAAAGCAATTTGAAAATATTTTTCAAAATTTCAATTGGCGAACGCAACTTCTAAACTACTGAACCAAATCGATTGAAATTTGATACGTTTATACATTTTTATTAGGTAAATGGTTAAGGTGAGTTTAGTTGGGGTACGAGCAGTATGAACTTTTACCTAAATCAGTCAATAGGTCGTTACTCGAAAACTACTGAACCAAATCGATTCAAATTTGATACCTTTATACATCTTTCGTAACTAAATGATTACGGCGGGTTTAGTTGGGATACGAGCAATATGAACTTTTTACCTGAATCAATCACTAGGTCATATCTTGGAAACTTCTGAACAAAATCGAATCAAAATTCATACATTTATAATTCCTCACAAAAGCCGTAATTGAGTTAAATTCAAATAAAATTCAAAGCAATTTGAAAATATTTTTCAAAATTTCAATTAACGAACGCAACTTCTAAAGTGCTGAACCAAATCGATTAAAATTTGATACGTTTATACATTTTTATTAAATAAATGGTTAAGGTGAGTTTAGTTGGGGTACATGCAATATGAACTTTTACCTAAATCAGTCAATAGGTCGTTACTCGAAAACTACAAAACCAAATCGATTCAAATTTGATACCTTTATACATCTTTCGTAGTTAAATGATTACGGCGGGTTTAGTTGGGATACGAGCAATATGAACTTTCTACCTAAATCCCTCAGTAGGTTATATCTCGAAAACTTTTTAACAAAATCGAATCAAAATTCATACATATATATAATTCCTCACAGAAGCCGTAATTGAGTTAAACTCAAATAAAATTCACAGCAATTTAGAATATTTTTCAAAATTTCAATTAGCGAACGCAACTTCTAAACTACTAAACCAAATCGATTGAAATTTGATACGTTTGTACATTTTTATTAGGTAAATGGTTAAGTTGAGTTTAGTTAGGGTACGAGCAATATGAACTTTTCTCTAAATCAGTCAATAGGTCGTTACTCAAAAACTACTGAACCAAATCGATTCAAATTTGATACCTTTATACATCTTTCGTAACTAAATGATTACGGCGGATGTAGTTGGGATACGAACAATATGAACTTTTTACCAAATCCCTCAGTAGGTAATATCTTGAAAACTTCTTAACAAAATCGAATCAAAATTCATACATTTATAATTTCTTACAAAAGCCGTAATTGAGTTAAATTCAAATAAAATTTAAAGCAATTTGAAAATATTTTTCAGAATTTCAATTAACGAACGCAACTTCTTAACTGCAGAACCAAATTGATTGAAATTTGATACGTTTGTACATTTTTATTAGGTAAATGGTTAAGGTGAGTTTAGTTGGGGTACGAGCAATATGAACTTTTACCTAAATCAGTCAATAGGTCGTTACTCGAAAACTACTGAACCAAATCGATTCAAATTTGATACATTTATACATCTTTCGTAACTAAATGATTACGGCGGGTTTAGTTGGGATACGAGCAATATGAACTTTTTACCTGAATCAATCACTAGGTCATATCTTGAAAACTTCTTAACAAAATCGAATCAAAATTCATACATTTATAATGCCTCACAAAAGCCGTAATTGAGTTAAATTCAAATAAAATTCAAAGCAATTTGAAAATATTTTTCAAAATTTCAATTAACGAACGCAACTTCTAAACTACTGAACCAAATCGATTGAAATTTGATACGTTTATACATTTTTATTAAATAAATGGTTAAGGTGAGTTTAGTTGGGGTACATGCAATATGAACTTTTACCTAAATCAGTAAATAGGTCGTTACTCGAAAACTACTGAACCAAATCGATTCAAATTTGATATCTTTATATATCTTTAGTAATTAAATGATTAAGGCGAGTTTAGTTGGAATACGAGCAATATGAACTTATTAGCTAACTACTTGAATTGGTTATAAGTCGAAAATTTCTTAACAAAATCGACTCAAAATTAATACCTCTATAATTGACCACAAAAGCCGCAATTGGGCTAGATTTAAATAATATTTGAGTAATTTGAACTTTTTTCTAAATGCCAGTTAGCAAGCGCAACTTGGAAACTACTAAACCAAATCGATTAAAATTTCATACCTTTACATATCTTTAGTAAGTAGATGATCAAAGCGAGTTTAGTTGTGAGCAATATGAACTTTTTCCCTAAATCCCCGAAATGGTCATAACTCGAAAACTTGTTAACAATATCGAATCAAAATTTATTCCTCTATAATTTACTACAAAAGCCGTAATTGGGTTAAATTTAAATAAAATTCGAGTAATTTGAACTTTTTTTCTAAATGCCAGTTAGCAAACGCAACTTGGAAACTACTTAACCAAATCGATTAAAATTTCATACCTTTACATATCTTTAGTAAGTAGATGATCAAAGCGAGTTTAGTTGGAATCTGAGCAATATGAACTTTTTACCTAAATCCCAAAATAGGTCATATCTCGAAAACTTCTTAACAAAATCAAGTCAAAATTCATACCTTTTTAATTTACCACAAAAGTCGTAATTGGGTTAAATTTAAATACAATTAGGGTACTTTAAGATTTTAAAAGATTGTGGAAATAGCGTTAAACCTTTCGCAGAATGTCAAAAACACCATAACCTCACTTATCACCCACTCAATAAATAAAATATTTTAATTAACAGTTTGAAAAAAATTATTTTCGCTATGGATTTTGTTTCCAATTTAGTTTCTAAATCCAAGATGACAATTAGTTATAATTCGACGTAAGAGTTAACTCTTGTTTTAGTACCGCCGTCATTGATTACAAAGTTTATTTATGAAATCGTGAGGGTCCCGAAATTTTTATATAAATATTAGTGTCTAACTACAAAGAAAATATTAAGAGAGGCCGGAAAGTAAACAAAGTGAATAATGTTGATAACATTGAATTTACCAGCCTTGACAAAAGGTAAAAATAGCTCAATTATTCAACGGTTTAATTATTTAGGTACATAACTACTTACAGAAATAACAGGACGATCAAACGTTGCTAATATCTGGAAATGTCATTGAAATCCTCTGATAACAGTTGTCGGTTTCATGCACACATTTTTACTAACCCAACCATCGTTTGAATACTTAATGAGATAAACAAAAACCACGTCACTTGATTACCATTCGAAACAATGATGATGTAATAATTTTTACCAAAAAAGTTTTCAAACGACACGTTTGTGAAAATTATCAATTTTTATCGTTGTTGATTTGGTACGTTGATGACGTCATTGAAAAATTTCAAGGATTTTTTCAAAACCATAAACGACACTAAACTTTTTTAGTCTTCTAATCACTTGCGCAATGTGGAAAAATATTGCCAGATGACCCCAATTTTGGTCGACTCCATACGGCCAAATACCTTAACTGGGTCATGGTTCTTCACATGCCATAATTTCTGGTTTCAGTTATTACCTGCACTCAGTACAGCAGAGAAGAGGTAGAGAATTTTTTTATTGTAAAAATTTGCTACTACTAAAACTAAAACAATCTCGTTTTGAGTTAACAGCGGCGTTAGTCGAATGTCATTTTCAAAAAACCCGCGCTTTCTATTTTTGAAATTTTAACAAATAATGTGTGAAAGTATACTTTGATTGTAACGTTAAAAGCTGTGATAAAATCCCCCGACACTTGTTGATAAAGCGATTGTTTAAAAAAAGTAGCGATAGCGTTAAACTAAAGTCAATATTTGAAGGTATGAGTTGATTTCTTGCTATAGTACAATTGTTACAATTACCATATTGTTATCTTCATCCTTAAATCAAGTGACTAATTGGATGATGTTGCATTTGTTATTGTCGGACTGTTCTAATAAATAATTAACTCGTCCAGTGGAGGTTACAGTGAGAAGTTGAAGTTCTCGCAATATGTTTCTATTAGTATTTCTATTGCCTGTAAGTATTTACATCAATTTTAGTTACGTTAATGAACATGTTAATTAACATTTTCTTATCAAACTTGTGTTCAAGTTGCGATTTTTTTCAACCAAGGTCAAGATTCCTACGTTAACTCGAAAACCAAGGAACGAAATCGAACCAAATTCGATACTTTTATTCATGTTTATGTAATTGATGATTTTGCCAAGTTTGGTTGTGATCTGACCAGTTTGAACTTTTCACCAAAATCCTTATTTTGTACTTAACTCGAAACAGAATCAACAAAATTAATTGAATTTTATAACTTTTAAATATTTTTATTTTTAATGTTATAAAAGCGAGTTTAGTTAGGGTTGAACAAATTTAACAATGTATTCAAAGTGGCGTAATTCAAAAACTACTTAACATAATCGAATCAAAATTAATACTTGGTTACGTTTCTATAAGTACCTTAATTGTGGTTAATTTCGTTATCATGGGAGTAATTTGAACTTTTTGCTTACAACTACTTTTTACTTTATTATTGGAAGAACTTGAAAACTATGCAACGGAATTGAAATTAATTTGATACATTTATTTAGCTTCATAAAAACTACAATTGAGCCAAATTTAGTAACGATCTGAGCAATATGAACTTTTAACTAAAATCCATATTTTATAATCAATTGTCGAAAATAATTGAAAATCACGACAAAGTTATTTCACAAAATTGATTCAAATCGAAAACTTAAATAATTAAAACGTTTTTTTTCCAAAATAGTTCGTATTACTTATTAATCCGAGATGTCATAATTTAAAAACTATTGAACCAAATCGATCCAAATTTGATACCTATGTTTAGATTCACAATAGGGACAATTGACCCGAGTTTAGTTATAATCTAAACAGTTTGAACTTTTCACTAAAATTCTTTTTTTTTTTTTATTTTGAAATAACTCAAAATATTTTTAACGAAATTGATTCAAATTTAATACCTTTTAACGTATATGTATTTAATATAATTAAAATAAGTTTAGTTAGGATTTAACAAATTTGAACTTTTTACCAAAATCCACTTAAATTCAAAGTGGCGTAACTCGAAAACTACTTAACAGAATCCAATAAAATTTGATACTTTTATAAGTTTTTATACGAGCCGTAATTGAGCTAAATTTAGTTATCATGAGAGCAATTTAAACTTTTCATCTAAAACTACATTTTACTTCGTTATTGGAGGAACTTGAAAACTACGCAACGGAATTGAAAATAATTTGATACATCTATTTACCTTCATAAAAGCTACAATTGAGCCAAATTTAGTAACGATCTGAGCAATATAAACTTTTAACTAGAATCCATATTTTATAGTCAATTGTCTAAGATAACTGGAATTCACGCCAAAGTTATTTAACAAAATTGATTCAAACTAAAAACTTAGAAAATTAGAACGTTTTTTCAAAATGTTTCCTATTACTTATTAATCCGAGATATCATAATTTAAAAACTATTGTACCAAATCGATACAAAATTGATACCTTTATTTAGATTCACACTAGGGACAATTGACCCGAGTTTAGTTTCAATCTAAATAGTTTGAACTTTTCACTAAAATTCTCTTTTTTTTACTTTGAAATAACTCGAAATATTCTCAACAAAATTGACTCAAAGTTAATACTTTTCAACGTATATGTATTTAATGTAATTGAAATAAGTTTAGTTAGAATTTAGCAAATTTGAACTTTTTACCAAAATCAACTTAAATTCAAAGTGGCGTAACTCGAAAACTGCTTAACAGAATCCAATCAAATTTGATACTTTTATAAGTTTTCATACGATCCGTAATTGAGCTGAATTTAGTTATCATGCGAGCAATTTGAACTTTTCATCTAGAACTACATTTTACTTCGTTATTGGAAGAACTTGAAAACTACGCAACGGAATTGAAATTAATTTGATACATCTATGTAACTTCATAAAAGCTACAATTGAGCCAAATTTAGTAACGATCTGAGCAATATGAACTTTTAACAAAAGTCCATATTTTAGTCAATTGTCGAAAATAACTGGAAATCACGCCAAAGTTATTTAACATAATTGATTTAAATTGAAAACTTAAAAAATTAAAACGTTTTTTCCGAAATGTTTCCTATTACTTATTAATCCGAGATGTCATAATTTAAAAACTATTGAACCAAATCGATCCAAATTTGATACCTATATTTAGATTCACAATAGGGGCAATTGACCCGAGTTTAGTTACAATCTAAACAGTTTGAACTTTTCACCAAAACTCTATTTTTTTTTTACTTTGCGATAACTCGAAAAATTCTCAACAAAATTGACTCAAATTCAAAACTTTTCAACGTATATGTATTTAATATAACTAAAATAAGTTTAGTTAGGATTTCACAAATTTGAACTTTTTACCAAAATCCATTTAAATTCAAAGTGGCGTAACTCGAAAACTACTTAACAGAATCCAATCAAATTTGATACTTTTATAAGTTTTCATACGAGCCGTAATTGAGCTTAATTTAGTTATCATGCGAGCAATTTGAACTTTTCATCTAGATCTTAATTTTACTTCGTTATTGGAGTAACTTGAAAACTACCCAACGGAATTGAAATTAATTTGATACATCTATGTAACTTCATAAAAGCTACAATTGAGCCAAATTTAGTAACGATCTGAGCAATATGAACTTTTAACTAAAATCCCTATTTTATAGTCAATTGTCGAAAGTAACTGAAAATGTAACTTAACAAAATTGTTTTAAACTCTATTTAGTTCAGATAGAAAACAAAATTTTTCAAAATATCGACTAATATTTAGTAATTCATGTCGTAATTTGAGAATTACTGGACCAAATCGGCTCAAATTTGATACTTGTGTACAAAATCGCAATAGCGACAATAAAGCCAAGTTTAGTTACAATCTAAGCGTTTTGAACTTTTGGGTTGTTCAGTCACTATTATTTAATTAATTATTATAGAATTTTAACGTTTTTTTTTATTATTTCAAGTTGATCTGGAGCAATGCTATTATCAGGAACATCGTGGTGGCTGCGTTAGCTATTGGTGTTGCTTTAATAGTTTACATAAAATGGGCGCGTCAGTACTGGAAACGAAAAAATGTTCCTTCTCCGAAATCGCAATTTCTTTATGGACACCTGCAGAACCCCCTTAAAAGAACAGAATCTTTGGGGGTGATTCTCAAGAAACTATATGATGAAGTCAAGAAAGAAGGCTGGAAACATTGTGGTATCTATTCTTTGACATCCCCTATCTACTACGTCATCGATTTAGATTACATCAAAAACGTTATGAGTAAAGACTTTCAATATTTCGTCGATCGTGGTCTCTACTATAACGAAAAAGATGATCCTCTGAGTGCCCATTTGTTTTCTTTAGGTGGCAAAAAGTGGCGCAATTTACGCACGAAACTCACCCCGACTTTTACGTCTGGTAAAATGAAGAATATGTTTCAAACTTTAGTCGATTGTCAAAATTCTTTGGTGTTAACTATGGAAAAGTTTTGCAAAAAACAAGAACCTTTAGATATCAAAGAGATTTTGGGTTGTTTCACAACTGATATCATAGGTAGTTGCGCTTTCGGTTTGGATTGTAAAACGTTCGAAGAAGAAGATTCGCCGTTTCGAAGATACGGAAGAAAAGTGTTTAAATCGACCAAACTGTCAACAATTAAACGAATGTTTTTTACAAATTTACCGAATTTGGCGAAAGCAATTGGTGTGAGATCTGTCAATAGAGAAATTTCGGATTTTTTTATGAAAGTTGTCAAAGATACTGTTGAATATCGTGAAACTCACGATATTGTTCGTAAAGATTTCATGCAATTACTCATCGATTTGAAGAATAATAAATTAGAAGAAACGAAAAATGTTGAACATGATGGCAATACTTTAACAATTGGAGAAGTATCAGCGCAATGTTTCCTTTTCTTTTTGGCAGGTTTCGAAACATCTTCAACAACAATGACTTTCGCCCTCTACGAAATGGCGAAACATCCCGAAATCCAGGAGAAAGTCAGAAAAGAAATTGAAACAACTTTAACGAAACACAATAACGAAATCACTTATGAAGCTATCAATGAAATGAAATACATGAGTCAAGTTATTGATGGTAAATTTCGAAATTTTCACTAAGAAATTTTATTGTTTTTTTTAGAAACTCTTCGATTATATCCACCGGTACCTTTCTTAACGCGACAATGTGTTAAAGATTATAAACTTCCTGACCAAGATGTGGTTATTGAAAAAGGTACTCGAGTTTTAATTCCAACTTTAGGAATTCACCACGATAAAGAATATTACGAAAACCCTGAAAAATTTGACCCGGAAAGGTTTACAGAAGAAAATAAGAAAAGAAGAAATCCTTATGCCCATATTCCTTTTGGGGAAGGTCCTCGAATTTGCATAGGTTTGTTTTTTTTTTGTTTTTTTAATTGAAATGATAAATTTTGGTTTCAGGTATGCGTTTTGGGTTAATGCAATCGAAAGTTGGATTAACTTCGCTTTTGAGGAACTATAAATTTAGGGTTAGTTCGAAAACTATTGAACCGTTAAAGATGGCGGCGAATTCTTTTGTTACTTCTGCAGAAGGCGAAATTTGGTTGGATGCCGAAAAAATTTAATAAATGTTTAAACAATTGTAATAAATTTAATTGAATTTTTAATCATTTTTCCCTACGTTTTCCTACTTCTCTGTATCTAGTTTGGATAAAATTAATAAAAAAATAGTTTAACTTCACGTCGTACGACTACATTTGATAATAAAAAAATCTCTTTCTTCTTTACGATTTATCCTTCATTTATATTAAAAATTGCAATTTTAGAAAGATTTCTGATATTCAACTAATTAAGTTTCTTTATCTCTACGTTTTTAACTTTTCTTCATTTCTTTCTTCTTCTAGAAACATTTATTTAACACCCTATTTTCTTCCATCTTCCCCTAAGTTCAACTTTGTTGTAACAAGAAATATTTGTTCATTTTTATTTTCGCCCTCACTTCTTTCTTCATTTTCTTCATATTCTTTCTGTGACCAATCTAATTTTATTCGTTCAAATCCGATTTTATTAAAAGAATATTCTACTTGCTATTCTACTTTTATCATTTTCTTCTAATTTCTTCTTCAATTAGTTTCAGTTCTTTCTTGAAGTGAAGAAGTAATTTTGCTTCAGTTTTATTACCTTGCAAATACTTTTGTCGCCACTTTCTTCTTTGGGGTTTATTCTTCATTTATATTAAAAACGCTAAATTTAGAAAGATTTCTGATACTGAACCAGTTGCATTCCTTTATCTCAACGTTTTTAATTTTTCTTCAATTCTTTCTTCTTCTAGATACATTTATTTGAAACCCCGTTTTACTTCTATCTTCACATAAATTCAAGTTTGTTAGAATAACAAATTTTTATTAATTTTATTTTCGCCCTCACTTCTTTCTTCATTTTGTTTTGCTGCTCATTTTTCTACATCTACATATAAATTTTCTTCTTCGTCTTCGAATTCTTTTATTCTGTGACAATTTAATTTTATTTGTTCAAACTTGATTTTTTCCAAGAATTATCGTCTTGTAATTCTAAGTTTAACACTTTCTATTAATTTTCTTCTCAATTAGTTTCAGTTCTTCTTTCAAAAAATAATTTTGCTTCGGCTTTATCACCTTGCAAATACTTTCGTCGCCACTTTCTTCCTTGGGGTTTATTCTTCATTTATATTAAAAATGCGAAATTTAAAAAAATTTCTGATACTCAACCAGCTTAGTTCCTTTATGTCTACGTTTTAAATTTTTCTTCATTTCTTTCTTCTTCTGAACACATTTATTTGAAACTTTATCTTCTTCCATCTTCTACTAAATTCAAGTTTGTTAGAACTACAACAAATTCTCGTTCATTTTTATTTTCGCCCTCACTCCTTTTTTTATTTTGTTTTGCTTCTCATTTTTCTACATCTACTCGTAAATTTTCTTTCTCGTCTTCATATTCTTTTATTCTGTGACCAATTTAATTTTATTCGTTCAAACTCGATTTATTCAAAGAATTATCGTCTTGCAATTATAATTTTAACACTTTCTTCTAATTTTTTCTCAATTAGTTTCAGTTCTTTCTTGGAAAAGTAATTTTATTTCAGTTTTATCACCTTGCAAATACTTTCGTCGCCACTTTCTTCTTTAGAGATTATTCTTCATTTATATTTGAAATACGAAATTTAAAAAAATTTCTGATACACAACCAGCTTAGTTTCTTTATGTGTACGTTTTTAATTTTTCTTCATTTCTTTCTTCTGGACAAATTTATTTAAAACTTTATTTTCTTCCATCTTCCACTAAATTCAAGTTTGTTGGAACTACAAGAAACTTTTGTTCATTTTTATTTTCGCTGTCACTTCTTTCTTCATTTTTCTACATCCACTCATAAATTTTCTTCTTCGTCTTCATATTCTTTTATTCTGTGACCAATTTAATTTTATTCCTTCAAACTCGATGTATTCAAAGAATTATCTTCTTGCAATTCTAAGTTTAACACTTTTTCTAATTTCTTCCTCAATTAGTTTCAGTTCTTCCTTGAGGAAATAATTTTGCTTTAGCTTTATCACCTTGCAAATACTTTCGTCGCCACTTTCTTCTTTGGATATTATTCTTCATTTATATTAAAATTGCAAAATTTCGAAAAATTTCTGATACACAGCCAGCTTAGTTTCTTTATGTCTTCGTTTTTAATTCTTCTGCATTTCTTTCTTCTTCTGGACAAATTTATTTAAAACTTTATTTCCTTCCATCTTCCACTAAATTCAAGTTTGTTGGAACTACAAGAAACTCTTGTTCATTTTTATTTTCGCTGTCACTTCTTTCTTCATTTTTCTACATCCACTAATAAATTTTCTTCTTCGTCTTCGTATTCTTTTATTCTGTGACCAATTTAATTTTATTCCTTCAAACTCAATTTATTCAAAGAATTATCTTCTTGCAATTCTAAGTTTAACACTTTTTCTAATTTCTTCCTCAATTACTTTCAGTTCTTCCTTGAGGAAATAATTTTGCTTCAGCTTTATCACCTTGCAAATACTTTCGTCGCCACTTTCTTCCTTGAGGTTTATTCTTCCATCTTCCACTAAATTCAAGTTTGTTGGAACTACAACAAATTCTTGTTCATTTTTATTTTCGCCCTCACTTCTTTCTTCATTTTGTTTTGTTTCTCATTTTTCTACATCTACACATACATTTTCTTCTTCGTCTTCATATTCTTTTATTCTGTGACCAATCTAATTTTATTCGTTCAAACTCGATTTATTCAAAGAATTATCTTATTGCAATTCTAATCTTAACACTTTCTTCTAATTTTTTCTCAATTAGTTTCAGTTCTTTCTTGAAAAAGTAATTTTATTTCAGTTTTATCACTTTGCAAATACTTTCGTCGCCACTTTCTTCTTTGGGGATTATTCTTCATTTATATTAAAATTGCAAAATTTAGAAAAATTTCTGATACACAACCAGCTTAGTTTCTTTATGTCTACGTTTTTAATTCTTCTGCATTTCTTTCTTCTTTACAAATTTATTTAAAACTTTTATTTCTTCCATCTTCCACTAAATTCAAGTTTGTTGGAACTACAAGAAATTCTTGTTCATTTTTATTTTCGCCCTCATTCTTTCTTCATTTTTCTACATCCACTCGTAAATTGTCTTCTTCGTCTTCATATTCATTTATTCTGTGACCAATTTAATTTTATACGCCCAAAATCGATTTTATTAAAAGAATTGTCTTGCAATTCTACTTTTAACATTTTCTTCTAATTTCTTCCTCAATTAGTTTCAGTTCTTTCTTGAAGAAGTTTTATAACCTTGCCAACACTTTCTTCTTTATGGTTTATTCTTCATTTATATTAAAAATGCTAAATTTAGGAAGATTTCTGATAGTAAACCAATTTAATTTCTTTATTTCTACAATTTTAATTTTTCTTCATGTGTTTCTTCTTTCGACTCACATTTATTTGAAGTTTGCTTTCCTTCAATTTTTTCTTAAGTTCAATTTTTTTCGTAGAACAGATAAATTCTGACATTTTTGCGTTACCTTCACGTTCCCCCAGCACCTTTTGCTTACGTTCTTGCTATTATCAATTTTTAGGTCTTATCCGGCAATTTCTCTGCTTTAAAGAAGCTACAAATTCATTATCAAGTTAATTTGCAATATTCAATCAATTTCTCCACTCTCTTAATTTAAAAAATTTCTTCATTTCATTTCTTAGTCAATTCGTTACTATCTTATGAGTTTCTTCTAAAATTTTTTCTTCTTCTGATCCACTTTTTTACAGATTTTGACACTTCCTTGTCTCTTCTTCCAAAAAAAAGAATATTGCTCAAGTTTTTTCTTCGTCTAAATTTTCTTCTAAATGTTTCTTCTGTCTCTATTTTCTTATTTCTAGACATTCTCATTTCTTGTATTATTTCCAATTTTTTAGCTCTGCCTTCTGTTCTCATTCAATTTTTTTTAAATTTTCCAAGTTTTTGCCAAAATGTTACAAAAATTCGCTCTGCTAACGTCATGATTCTAAATAAATAAATAACAATATGTGTGTTCAAGTATCAGATAACGACCCGAACACACCACAGACTAATGTCTAAATGATATAATCTTTCCATACTTGATGAAAAAAAATTAAATATAAAGTGAGTGACTAAAATATCGACATAAACTAAAATTCAAAAAATTGTAAAATGTCCCTCAATATCGTTGGTCTAAACATTTGTATTACGTCACATTATTTATTTGTTACTAAAATTCAAAACAGGGAATTTCAACAATTGCAACATAAGTGACTATGACTAAAACAAGTGATAAAAATCGAAACCAATTGTTTTAATTTATCAATATTACAACATATTACGTAATTAAAAATGAAACATTTTTTTTAGAGGAACCGAATTTAATTAATGCCTGAAAGTTCATATTTTAATGATTTCCTGAGTTAAACAAATATTATCTTAACTCTTAACTCGAAGATAACCGACAATATTTTTATCAGTTGACACTTTGCTACATATAAATTGTTAACTCAAAAAGTTTGTTGTAACTATTTCAGTTAATTGTTTCTGAAGGTAAGTTCGTTAAAACTCAGTTGAAGAAATTTGTTGATTTGGTGCATCTGGTTATTGCTTAATGTTGTTAACTTTAATTTTGCAAGTCAGTGCAAAGAACATGTAGATCGGTTCAAGGTTAAAAATAATTCCAAGTTAAACATAGGAATCGAGATGATTGTACTGGATGGTAATAACAGAGTGTTGTTCTACAAAGCCGGTTCTGTTGTATCTCGTTTTTTCTGCGCTGTCATTTGATTCAAATTTAACTGAAGTGAAGATGTTTTGAAACTTTGAGTGATAATTGAGTAACTCCAATAATTTGTGAGGTACGTAAATTTTTTTGTTGTAACCTGTAAAGTTGGAGGAACCAAAAGAACCGTTTTTATTGTGGTACAACACAAAGCTGTTCTGTTCTTTTACCTCTCTGAATTTTTTGACATTTTTTTCTTGTAACTTTAGTGCAGAACTTTCGTTAAATTGTTATTTTTGTGTTTTGAAATTTTGTTGGCCGCAAATATTTATTTTGTATTATCTTCTGATTATGAGGAAATTGTGGAGAACATTTTTCAAAAATTCTTCAGTAAATTAGAATTTCTTGTATTGTTTTTCGAAATTGTTTTCTTCAATTTTTATACTATTTTTCGTTGTTTTCTAAAAATATTCCTCATCAAAAACTAAACTTCTGTCTTGAATAAATTATGGTTTCTTCTTTTTCATCAAGAAATCCATTTCTCACAAATATTCTATTCCTCCTAACACTCTCTGGAGCACAACAATTTTTAAACAATTTTACTGCTGCCACAAATTTTCTTCTTTCTTCGTTTCTTCCAAAATTGAACTTCTTTACACCGAGTCTTTATTTGTTTTTTTCTTTCCAGTACGGTGTTTAAGGATTTTTTAACTTCTTGAAATCGTTTCAAAAAGGAGCTTCTTCTTCATTTAAAAACTAAACTCTAACGTCACATAATTAGAATGTCTGCTTCAAAGTTTATTGAACTTTTTCTTGTTTGATTTCTTACAACTTTTTACTACTTGTTGTCTCTTCCCAAAAACGTCACTGCTTGACTTTCCTACACTCGCTCTTCTTTTCGAAACAAGTATTTTCTATTTTCTTATTTCTTATGTAATAGCCGGAATAATCACTAATAACTTTTTCAAAGATCTTCATTTATATAAAATTCTTTTTTTATGACTCACTTTTCAAATTCTGCTTCACTTTTTAATTTTCCATAAAATTTCTATGCTTCCTTGTAGCGTGTAACATTAGATTTTCTTCTTTTATGCTCTCCTAACTTTTAAATGATTTTTCTGTTTCCACAAATTTTCTTTAATTTTTTCTTAATTTCTTCTCTACTTTGTAGCAATTTTTTATATTTTAATTCTTGAAACTATTCCCAAAACACCTCTTTCTTCATTTCAAAGCTAAACTTTAGACGTCGACTAAATTAAAATGTCTTCTATTACGTTTTTTGAGACTTTTCTTCTCAAATTTTCTTAAATTTAACACTTGGTGTTGTTTCTTAAAATTCGATTTTTAAATCTTCAATCTTTGATTTTACTACACTCGTTCTTCTTTTCAAAACAGGTATGTTCTATTTTCTTGTCTTTTGTGCAATGGCCGGACTGATCCTTTTGTCTTCAAAATTTTTCAGTCACTATCAGTGTAACACTCTTGTTTCTATAACTCATTCTTCAAAATTTATTATTAATTTCTTCACTCTTCAGGCTACATAAATTTTCTATTCCTCCTCCCAATTTATTTTGAAGAACGAAGTTTAGTTTCCAACAAATTAGAATTTCTTCTTTTATGTTCTCTTCACTTTTAAACAATTTTTCTGTTTCTACACATTTTCTTCCTTTTCTCTAGGTTTCTTCTTATCTGTAAGTTTTTTTTTACTTTTCACTTTCCAAACCTCGATTTTTAAATCTTCAATCTTAGATTTTTCTATACCCACTCTTTTCTTCGAAATATGTAAATTCTATATTCTTCTTTTTTTGTAATCGCCTAATTTTTTCAAAATTCTTCATTAACCATCCTTGTAACGCTCTTCTTTCTATAACTCGCTCGCCGAAATTTGCCATTAATTTCTTCATTCTTCAATTCTCCATTTCTTTGTTCCCCTCTTCTATTTTGAAGAACAAAGTTTAGTTTCCAACATATTGGAATTTTTTCTTTAATGTTCTCTTCATTTTTGAACAACTTTTCTGTTGCAACAAATTTTCTTCATTTTCTTTAGGTTTCTTCCCCAATTTAAATTCTTTTATCTGCGAGTCTTTTCTACTTTTTACTTCCCAAAACTCGATTTTTAAAACTTCAATCTTAGATTTTTCTATACTCGCTGTTTTCTTAAAAATATGTAATTTCTATATTCTTCCTTTTTGTGTAATTGCCTAATTTTTTCAAAATTCTTTATTAGCCATCTGTGTAACACTATTTCTTCTATAACTCGCTGTTCGAAATTTGCCATTAATTTCTTCAATCTTCAAATCTCCAGTTGTTTCTTCGTTCCTCCATTCTATTTTGAAAAACAAAGTTTAGTTTCCTACATATTAGAATTTCTTCTTTATTGTTCTCTTAACATTTAAACATCTATTCTGGTTCTATAAATGTTCTTCCTTTTTTCTAGGTTTCTTCCTCAATTTAAATTCCTTTATCTGCGATTCTTTTTTACTTTTTACTTCCCAAAATTCGATTTTTAAATCTTCAATCTTAAATTTTTCTATACTTGCTCTTCTCTTCGAAATACATACGTAATTTCTATTTTCTTCTTTTTTCTGTAATAGCCCAATTTTTTCCAAATTCTTTATTAATCATCTTTGTAGCACTCTTTCTTCTATAACTCGCTCTTGAAAATTTCCCATTAATTTCTTCATTCTTCTATTTTCTGTTTTCCTCTTCGTCCCCTCATTTTATTTTATAGAACAAAGTTTAGTTTCCCACATATGAGAATTTTTTCTTTAATATTCTCTTAACATTTGAACAACTTTTCTGTTTCCAGAAATTTTCTTCCTTTTTTCTAGGTTTCTTTCCCAATTTGAATTCTTTTGTACTTTTTACTTCCCAAAACTCGATTTTTAAAACTTCAATCTTAGATTTTTCTATACTCGCTCTTTTCTTCAAAATCTGCAATTTCAATTTTCTTCTTTTTTCTGTAATAACCAAATTTTTTAAAATTCTTTAATAACCATCTTTGTAACACTATTTCTTCTATAACTCGCTGTTCGAAATTTGCCATTAATTTCTTCAATCTTCAAATCTCCATTAATTTTCAATTCTTCCTCCCTCTTTATTTTGAAGAACAAAGTTTAGTTTCCAAAATATTAGATTTTCTCTTTAATGCTCTTTTAACTTTTAAACAACTTTCTGTAACCACAAATTTTCTTCCTTTTTTCTTGGTTTCTTCTCCAATTTGTATTTTTTGTAAAGACTCTTCAATTATTTTCTTCCTTCTAAATACCGAATTTAGAAATTGCTTAGATTCTTCCAACTGTTTCCAGAAAACCCTCTTTCTTCATTTACCATATTTGTATCAATCATTTTCTGTAACTCACTTGTCGAATTTTGCTGTTAATTTCTTCGTTCCGTAAAATTTCTATTCTTCTTCTCACTTTAGTTTTGACAAACAAAGCTACATTTTCAATAAATTAAAATTTCTTCTTTTGTGGTCTCTTAACTTAAACAACTTTTCAGTTTTCACAAATGTTCTTCTTTTTTTTCGATTCTTCCCTAATTTGTATTTTTTTGTAGACTCTTTAATTACTTTTTACTTCTCAGATTCTCTGCTACTTTTACCAAATTCCAATTTTTAAATCTTCAATTTTAGATTTCTCTATACTCGCTCTTCTCTTCGAAATATGTGATTTCTATTTTCTTCTTTCTTGTCCAATAGCCTCATTTTTTTCAAATTCTTCATTCACCATTTTTTAAACATTCTTTTTTCTATAAGTCACTTTTCAAAGTGGCCATGAATTTCTTCATTTTGAAATCTTCCACATTTTTTCCATTTTCCCTACCATTTTATTTTGAAGAACAAAGTTAAGTTTCCAACAAATTAGAATTTCTTCTCTACACTGTCTTAAGTTTTGAACAACTTTTCAGTTTTCACTAATTTTTTTCGTTTCTTCCCTAATTTGTATTTTTTTACAGTCTTTCTATTTCTCGGATCTTCTGCAACTTCTTCCCAAAACTCGATTTTTCAATCTTCAATCTTTGATTTTTCTATACTCGATCTTCTCTTCCAAAAACTATTTTCTTCTTTTCTTTTTAATAGCCCAAATATTTACTCAACTAAATTTTCAAAATTCTTCATTTACCGTTTTCTAAACTTTCTTTTTTCTATTGTCACTTTTCAAATTTGGCTATTAATTTCTTCATTTTGAAATCTTCCACATTTTTTCCATTTTCCCTACCATTTTATTTTAAAGAACAAAGTTAAGTTTCCAACAAATTAGAATTTCTTCTCTACACTGTCTTAAGTTTTGAACAACTTTTCAGTTTTCACAAATTTTCTTCGTTTCTTCCCTAATTTGTATTTTTTTACAGTCTCTCTATTTCTCGGATCTTCTGCAACTTCTTCCCAAAACTCGATTTTTCAATCTTCAATCTTTGATTTTTCTATACTCGCTCTCTTCCAAAAACTATTTTCTTCTTTTCTTTTTAATAGCCCAAATATTTACTCAACTAAGTTTTCAACATTCTTCGTTTACCGTTTTTTAAACTTTCTTTTTTCTATAAGTCACTTTTCAAATTTGGCCATTAATTTCTTCATTTTTAAATCTTCCACATTTTTTCCATTTTCCCTACCATTTTATTTTGAAGAACAAAGTTAAGTTTCCAACAAATTAGGATTTCTTCTCTACACTGTCTTAAGTTTTGAACAACTTTTTAGTTTTCACAAATTTTCTTCGTTTCTTCCCTAATTTGTATTTTTTTACACATTCTCTCTATTTCTAGGATCTTCTGCAACTTCTTCCCAAAACTCGATTTTTCAATCTTCAATCTTTGATTTTCTATACTCGCTCTTCTCTTCCAAAAACTATTTTCTTCTTTTCTTTTTAATATCCCAAATATTTACTCGACTAAGTTTTCAAAATTCTTCATTAACCATTTTGGTTGCACTCTCTTCCCAGCAACTCATTTTTAAAGCGTTGCTATTAATTCCTTCAGTTTCTTCAAATTTTCTTCTTAACATCTTCAGCTTTTTTTAAATCAAATGTTCTTTATCAGTTTTACCAACAAAAAAATTGTTTTAAATTTTTTGTTAGTAATGAACAAAGTTCTTTTACTAATTCTTCAATTATTTTTTGTTGCTATTAATTTCTTCAAATTTTTTCCTTAATAGTTTCAACTTTTTTTAAATTAAGTCTTTTTTATTATTTTTGCCAACAACCTTAGTCTTTAAAAAAGAGAAAAACTATTTTTCAAATTTTTTCTTCTTCCACTTCTTCAATATTTTTTAATATTTGTTTTAGATGAATTGGTCAATGACTGACGTACTGGCGGTTCTTCTGGCTCTATTAGCAGTCGGTTACGCCTACTTCAAATGGAGTTATCAATACTGGAAGAAGAAGGGAGTTCCCTGCATGGACCCTTCGATCCCTTTTGGAAATTTTACAAATCCTCTTTTACCAAGAGAACAAATCGGTCTTCACATGGCAAAATTGTATGCAAAAATCAAAAATAAGGGATACAGACATTGCGGTTTATACTCAGTAACGTCTCCTTGTTACATGCCTGTTGACCTCGATTACGTCAAAAATATAATGACAAAAGACTTCCAATACTTCGTCGATAGAGGTTTCTACTATAACGAAAACGACGATCCTTTAAGCGCCCATCTTTTCGCAATTGGCGGCCTCAAATGGAGGAATTTACGAATGAAATTAACCCCAACTTTCACTTCAGGAAAACTCAAATCGATGTTCCAAACTTTAGTTGATTGCGAAACTTCTTTGAGGGAAGTGATGGAAGATCGTTACGAAAAACATGAACCGATCGATGTTAAAGAAATTTTGGGTTGTTTTACAACAAATATTATCGGTTCTTGCGCTTTCGGTCTTGAATTTAACACTTTTAAAGATGACGATTCTCCTTTTCGAAAATACGGCAAAAGAAGCTTAGAAGCGACAAAATTGATGATTTTGAAAATGATTTTTGCCCAAAACTCACCGGAATTAGCTAGAAAACTGGGAATCACCATAACCGACAAAGAAGTAACAAAATTCTTCATGAAACTAGTCAAAGACACCGTCGATTATAGAGAAAAAAATGAGTACGTCCGCAAAGATTTTTTGCAACTATTGATCGATTTGAAGAACGACGAATTGAATAACGAAAATGATTATCAACACGACGGGAAAATTTTGACGATTGAAGAAATCGCTGCGCAAAGTTTTCTTTTTTTTCTTGCCGGTTTCGAAACTTCTTCAACAACAATGACTTTCGCTCTATACGAATTGGCGAAACATCAAGAAATCCAGGAAAAAGTTCGAAACGAAATCGAAACAGTTTTGGCGAAACACGGTAACAAAATCACTTACGATGCAATCAACGAAATGAAATATTTAAATCAAATTGTCGACGGTAATTGTTTCAACTAAATTATCAAAATAATTAACAATTTTTTGTAGAAACTTTAAGGAAATATCCTCCTCTTCCTTTCGTTACGCGAACTTGCGTTAAAGATTACAAAATTCCGGATCAAAACGTAATCATTGAGAAAGGAACGAGAATTTTTATTCCAATTCGAGGCATCCATTACGACGAAAATTATTATAAAGAACCGGAAAAATTCGACCCAGACAGATTCACTGAAGAAAACAAACGAAAACGTAACCAATACGCTCACATACCTTTCGGGGAAGGACCCAGAATTTGTATTGGTGGGTGTTGGAGCGAGTTACTTGAGTTTTTACTTTTTTATTATTTTTTAGGTTTACGGTTCGGTATGATGCAATCGAAAGTGGGATTGACTTCGTTTTTGAGAAATTACAGATTGACTGTTAATTCCAAAACACAAGAACCTCTCGAATTTTCGCCAATGTCCTTCATTCCGGTCGCCAAAGGCGACGTGTGGTTGGATGCCGAAAAAATCGAAACTAATAAGACTTAATAGCAACAATTTTGTTCAAGCGCAATTGTAATTTTTACTTATATAGATACAAGCCTGAAGAACTCATTTGTTTCGTTTAATTATTAGTGGCAATTTTTCTACGCTTAAGGTAACGTCAGTTAACTCTTTCGCGCAACCGCAAATTCAGAATTGTCGCTTTACTGTTTTCTTATACGTTAAAAAAATTATTGCAATAGTTTTTGGTCAATTGTTGTCGCGTCCCTCTCTATTACCCACTGCTCGAAGCGACTGAAATAATAAATTAACAAAAATAATTAAATACCAAGAATTTTTGTTGCAATAAGAAGTAATGAGAGGTTTCTCGGGTTTATAGCACTCACCCACCATTAATTTAATGAAAATATCAAAAATTTAAGAGTGGCCGGAATGAGCGATTTTCTCCGAAATTTTAATTAACACTAAATTAAACATTGTAACTAATAAAAACGTGCAAAAAAATAATAAGTAAATATTTGGAAATCCAAACATTTTCAAATTATTCGGCTTTTTGGGAAATGGTTTGAATGCGCATCGAAGAAATAAAATGTGCGATTCACTTCCTAGAAACAGTTAAAATTCAATATAAAAATTTACTCGTCCCCTACACTTATTTGTAATAACATTAATTAATATCAATAGAAAAAAAATTAGATTAAGCGAATTAATGCTTTTTTCTGCCTTTTTTACTTTTGCCTTTCGTGGGTGCTTCACCAACAGTCACAGTACCCCCGGCAATATCTTCTCTATCTTCAGACTTTTCAATCGCCTAAAAAAAATATTTCAGAACAACTTGAAATGATTAATTTTAAAAGTGGTTTGAATGCAAAAATTTGCGATTTTCCAGTCACAAAATAGAAATTTGACTGGTTTAATTGCGAATCAATGTTGCGCTTCAATAAACAAGTCAAATTTCGCAAATTTGTTATTTTAATTAATTTAAAAAAAAGTGGCTTGAATGCAAAAATTTGCGATTTTCCAGTTACTAAATAGAAACTCGACTGGTTTAAATGCGAATCGAACAAACCTGTTTCGCGTCAATAAAAAACATTAAATCTCGCACTTGTTCTTTTAATTCTGCGATTTCTTTCGCACCATTTTCGTTATCTTCTTCCATTTTCAACAATTTATTCTGCCATTGTTGTTGGTTATTCCTCAAAGCTTTACCTAATTGTCTTTCTTCGTTCAACTCGTTAATTGTAGCTGTTAACCTTAGAAAATAATAAATTAACAAACAAATTACGCAAAAATAGAAATAATCAAAACAGACTTGGAAGTTTGTTGAATTAATTTCTTGTCGACCGCCGATTTTTCTTTAGTAACAACCATCAATTTCTCCCTCAATTCTCGATTTTCTTGACCAAAACGCTGCAAATCTTGATGAAGAGCTTGAGTTTCGTTGTAGAAAAGATTCTCGCATTTCGCTAAACGCTCTTCGAAATATAAACGCTGTTCTTCCAGTTGTGACGTCAATAAATAAGTGAATTCCAACTGAACCGAATCGACTTTTTCTTGCGCGCATTCAGCTTCAGACGGTGGTCCTTCGGATGCAACTAATTTTCCATCGGCTTTGTTTTGGAGGAGACGATGAACAAAATTATCGCCTTTATAATCCCAAACTCGATGCGACCCTAATTGGAGGGCGTAACAATGACCCGATTCGCGATAATGAAGAGCCGCGTGCCCCCCTTGATAACTGCAATTGATTAATAATTTTTTTTAATAAAAATAAAAATAATTACCGGCCGCAACCAACATGGCCGCAAATGAGACAAATCCAGAGGGCCTCAGCGGAAGCTGCGGCTTTGCCGCATTGATCGCATTCGGAACTAGCTTCTTGTTCAGGACTTTGAACGCAACGACAAACCGGACAAGTCGAATCGCCCCATTGTTCCAAACAATTGGCGTGGAACGCGTGGTTGCATAATATCGTTAGTACTCCGTCCACCGATTCGTCCATGCGTTCTAGATTTATAAAAAATTATTGAATTGTATTAAAATTTTAATCGCTACCTAAGCAAACGGGACAAATGGGTAATTCGGTGTGACCAGGTGGTGGCAAACCATCATGAGCCCATTCGACTCTAGAAACCCAAACAATTCGACAAATATTGTCCGGTTCGAGACTATTAAACGGACTACCATTGAAAGTTGTGTAAAATTCCATAGCTGATTCATGCGTCCTAAAACTAGTACAACCGTAAAAAATTGTTACGAAAATTGAAAAAATTACGTTAACAAAGCCATGTATTGGTTAGGTATCGAGTCTCTTAAAACTCGAATATGCGCGATATCGCCGTGACAAGGTGCCGTAAACGCGAGCAAATCGTGACACGTCATCGAAGTTGGAACTCCTAACAAACAAAGAGTTATCGCTTCTTTGCGATCGCTCAAAACACTAAAAAAAAAATTTAAAAAAATCGAAAAAAAACTAAAAATTTCCCACTCTTCTTTGTAGAGATGGAGGATTCCTTTGGTGATTTCGACGAAAGGATTGCCGCTAAAAAATCCGATTTCTTCTTTATCATCGGGTTCTTTATCGGTTAACGGGGTGGTTTCTCTGGAACAAACTGGAAGTAAACCCCAATCATCACGGGGTGTTTCTAGTCGACTTGGAAACGTTTCTACGCTAATATCACGCGGTTTTCTTTGACCTTTCGATCTAGGAGCATCACTACTGGCTTCAGCTCCGATTTCTGAAAGTAATATTTGAGGTTATGGTTACAAAATTTTCAACAAATCACCATTCGTTTCTCGGGGATCGTCCACTTCTACCCGCAAAACGCATTTCGATACTAATTCAGACATTACGAGATTTCTTCATAGATCACAAACGTTTCAAAAGTTTTTCTTGTAAATCGAGTTAATCAAGTAGCTACATGTCAATTTTTTAGTTTTGGTGGGGAATTTTCTTGGGTTAAGTTGGTACCAGTTGGATTGTATGGGGGATTTCAATATTATTACAGGGGAAGCCAAAATGTTTTGAGCCACTTCTGGAATCGCTGGGTAATAGAAAATTAGCAACCGTTAACTTAATAATTATCAGTTACCAGCTACCAGGTTTAGAGCATTGACAGTTCTTAGCCAGCGACGTATTTAACTTTGGTAGCTTTCAAATAAAAAACATTACAGCCAAGAGTTTCATTACTATATCGTCACCTTATATAGGTAAATTTATAATAGTTGAGAAAACTAAATTAGTTCGGCATTACGTCCACTGTAGATAGAGATGGCGCTGCAGTCACTGTTAGGCAAAAAGTTAAGGGCCGCAATAGTTAAGAAACCTAAATTAGTTTCGCATTACCTCCACTATCGGTAGACATGGCGCTACCGTCACCAGTACCTTGAGTGGGTCAACATTTATTTAAAAAAATTAAAGGACGCAATAATTGAGATAATTAAATTAGTTCGGCATTACCTCCACTGTAGATAGAGATGGCGCTGCAGTCACTGTTAGGTAAAAAGTTAAGGGCCGCAATAGTTAGGAAACCTAAATTAGTTTCGCATTACCTCCACTATCGGTAAGCATGGCGCTATCGTCAGCAGTACCTTGAATAAGTCAAAATTTATTTAAAAAATCAATGGCCGCAATAATAGAAGGAACTAAATTAGTTCCGCGTTACCTCCACAACCGGTAGAGGTAGCGCCGCCGTCACCATCACTTTAAATGGGTAAAAAATTATTAAAAAAATTAAGGAGCGCAATAATTGAGGGAACTAAATTAGTTTCGCATTATCTCCACTGTCGGTAGGGATGGCGCTACCGTCACCATTACCTTGAATAGGTAAAAAGTTATTTAAATGAACGCAATAATTTTTATTTTTCAACAAAATTCCTTTATCGAACCTTGCAATTTTTCCCCTTCTCCATAGAATGACTCACATCCTCCACGTCCCTTCTGCAGATAATTCAGATGTTCCAAATTCAGTCTTCCTGTGGCAAACCTCGTAAAATGTTGACAAAAATCTCGTTATTTTTCGCCATATTTCCGGCAATTGTTATAAATTTCGCAACTCAAGAGATCAATACAGACTTGAGTTTCATCAAAACCTGCAACAGAACTTCACCGATAAGCATGAGTGAGTTATCGAATTATTTGTTCTTCTCTCCTTTAATTTCAATTTATAAATCTCAGGAACTATGAATGAAGTTTTAATTAATAAAAAACTGGCACAAGGCGAATCCAGCGCATTCAAATGTTTCCTTCATTGCCTCTTCACGAAATACGGTTGGATGGATGAAGAAGGCGGTTTTCTTCTTCACGATATCAAACAAACTTTGGAAGAATCCGACGTGGAAATAGCAAGTCTCGAATATATTCTCTACAAATGTACCGCGATACAATCGGTGGACAGGTGCGAACGTTCTTTTGTTTTCACCCAATGTTTCTGGGAGAAAATGGCGGAACAGCAACCATCTGAAGACCAATTGTTTTATAACATAGAAGATAAGAAGTAAATGATAACGGAACTACCCACTACAAGGAAGTCGGGTCAACAAACTGATAATGGTGCAAGAATTACAATTAAAAGTATCCCTAATGCTCGTTTTTTTCATTATTAATATTAATAAAATAACAAATAAAATATCGTACATATCAACAATTACACCAAATCTACAAAGCGAAGCAGCACCGGCTTGCTATTTGTTTAAAATGCGGAAAATTAGTTCTAAAATTATTGCGTTTTCGCTGAAATTATTCGACGTGATCCTATGCAGGACTGGAATCAGTTCGTTATCCAAACTTTTCATGTAAATCGGAGGCAACTTCATCGCGTTACTTCCAGCCGAATACATCACCTAAAATCAATTAAATTAATAAAAAAAAAAAAAAAAAAAAAACGACCACTCACGTTTTCTAAATGCAAAGTTGTTCTGATTCCGATTTTATGGAAATTGTTACTAACAAGCAAGTCCAAGTATTTGACGAGAGCGTTACAAGTCGCTTTCGCTATGCTTTCAGACACTTTCGAAATATCGACGGGGTCCTGATTTCGACAAGATTCGTCCGCATTCTGCAACCACAACAAATTTTTATCCCACTCCCAACAAACTTTTAATGAATTTTTCTAACAGTAATTTTGTTTACCTGTATGATAAAAACTTCGGTCCATCGAATTAGTCGATTGCCGCTATTACAGACGTAATCCTTGCCGTTGTGGACTCTTATTGACGGGATTCCGCCCATCGATTGGTTGTCGATAGGTGAAACGATACTAAAAACCGCGCGCGTTAAAGAAAAAAAATCAAAAACGTTGAAGAGAAGAATTCTTTTTTACTTTATGTTAAAATTGGTGTCGGCTTCTCCCCAGATGACGCTGACGGTTTCGTCTGATGCAGCATTGACGCAACCGCATTGTATCGTGTGATTCTTCATGTTGCGAAGATTTTCTCTGATTTGGATCATTTGTTCGGGTGGTATTTGGATCATTAGACCGTCCTCGACGATACTGGATTTGGCCGTTAAACCGCTTGACGACTTCAATGCTCCGTTAAAAACGATGAAACTCGCTCCGGTTACTGGAAACGATCAAATTGTTACAATGTGTACTGTTAAAAGTAGAAATCTGTAATGTCGATAGATGAGTTACGTGTTTTCGTCGAATGTTCGGTTGTAAATCGTTTCTAGACGGGTTAGATTGAGGGTTGAATCGAATTTTACGGTTTACGCATGTCAATTACAGAAAACTAAGTTATCGACTCTACTTAAATGGAGAATTACAACAAGTTACTTACGCAAATTGATCATATAAATCTCTAATATAGGTAATTACGTTCAGTACTGTCTAGAAGCCGATTGTTTTAGATTAATTCAGTTTGCCACACATTCTTTGAGCAAAAACCTTAAGATTTAGAATTTGTATTAATAAAGTAAAGTCGAAAAACAGAACAAACGCTAAATGTTAATTATTTAAATAATTTCAGTTGCTTGAATATATTCTTTGCTGCAATTTACACTTGTTAATGTAGAAATCTGTAATGTTGGTAAACGATATAGTTGTCAATGGACTAATAAGACATGAAAACCGTACCTTTAAACAAGTTTTCCTACATTTTTACAATCTGTGGAGTTGCAGAAATCTAATGAACCGACTTTAGTTCGGTGATAAATTTATCTCGGAAAGTTCAGATAAATATCAAAATATACTTCCACTCGTAGTAAACATGATTTTGTTTCGCGGTATAGAAATCTTAATAATCAACTCTACATTGGTAAATAAAACATCGAAATAAAAATCCGCTTAAGTAGAAACCTGTAATGTTGATAAATAAGCCCAATTATTTAAAACTATCTTACTTCGCTACGTTAAACTTGCCAACTCTAAACTTTAGTTAAATTAATGTTACAAGTAATTGCAAAATTTTCTTGTATAGAACTTTCAAATTTTAATTTTGTATGAATAACATGAAGTCGAAGGACCGAATAGACGACCAATGTTAATTGTTCTAGTTTATTCAGCTCGTTTGGCATATTTTTTGCCGTAGTAACATTTTTTTATACAAGAACCTGTAATACCAGTAAATGTCTGTGTTGTTAGTGGGGTAAAAAAAATAAAAATCGTGTTATAAGAAACAAATTATAGTTGTCTAAAATCTGTTTCATTCAATAACCTTAGAAAAATCGATGAGTAATTCCCCTTAATATAGAAACCTGTAATGTCAATAAATGACTGCGTCATCAAGGAGGAAAAATGTAAAAATCGTGTCTTCAAACAAATTTTCGTTAAGAATACACAATTTAACATCTTCATATGTTATTAGGACGCAAGTTTGTTACAGAAATCTGCTTTACCTGCTTTAGTTTCGGTAATAAATTAATTTTGACAATATTAGATATGTATATTAAAATGTACCTACACTCATAGTGAACGCTATTTAATTGTTCGAGATGTAGAAATCTGATTTATCAACTCTAAATTCAGTAGAAACCTGTAATGTTGATAAGTAAGTGTAATAATCAATATTTTTGGTAAAAGGCTGACAATGTAGTCTCAAAACCCCACACAAATAAATTAGATATGATGATTAGATATAAATTAGAATTGAACGTACAAAATTTCTCCCTTAATCGGCCGGATTAATGTAGAAAACTGTAATAAAGGTAATTAAATGTAGCTCACTGCTTATAGTTTAAGGTTCTCCTGTTGACTAGCACAGAAAAAATGGTTTCCGGCAAGTTAGTTCTTTCAACGTAGAACCCTGTAATATCGATACTTGTTTTTCTTAACTAAGTAAAGAATTTTTAGGGATTTCAAATATCAATCGGTAAAAGGCAATCGTATTTGAAAATAAAATACTAGCAACAACCACTAGGAGTAGGGCCTTATACATTTTTAGTCCCTCACAACTTATTGTAGATAAATTAAAAAATCTTGCCTTCATTCCCGCTACAGAAACCTCATTTACCGACTTTCCCAAAATCTTGTTTAAGTTGTAAAAATTAAAAAATATATTTAACGAAAAGCAACCGAAGTAGAAACCTGTAATGTTTACAAATGAGAACGGTTTCAATTGTTGTAGGAAAATTGCAAATAGAAACCTGACTTACCGACTGTAAGAAATCGAAAATTTAAAAAAATTCCCAACAAAAATCAAATTCGACAGTTTGAAATTAAATACCAACATTGCAGGGTTCTAATTTAACGGCATTTTCTCTTACTATTCGTGTTGTCGCCGTTACCTTTCCTAGGTTTGTTATGGATGTTGATAGCGTGAGTGCTGTAGGCGTTCTCGTTGCTTTGCGTATCCTGTATACAAACCAGATGTGAATCTGCTTGATTGCTGAAGTTTCCAGCGAAGGCCAAGATGTGATCGCTCGAATTGTTCATCGATTTCATAACCTAAAATAAAAATTTTCGAAATTCGCAAACAATTTCAACTAAAACCGAATTTTTCGTTTCTTTTTTAATACCTGATCGTATCGGTTAACAGGGATAGTAACTGTGGTGTTTTTGTCCTCCATATGGATAGTTAAACCTCTGATTTGGGGGAGAGAATAGGAAAAATTTCGAAAATCCTAAAAAAAAATTAAAAAAAAGTTTTCGGTATTTTCGAAAAACTCACAGCAAGTAAATTAATGATGGTATGGCCGATTTCGACGAAAACGCTATCTCTGTAACGGTTCGAAATGATGGGGCTAGGGTAGTAACGATATTCTGCCCCTAACCTCAATACAAGTCTTAAAGGAAACAGTTTCGCCCATGGCGTTTCCCATCTAAAAAAATTGAGTTACTTAAGAAAAATGAGTTTAACTAAAATTTCTACCTATGGATCAAGATACCGATCAAATAAGGTTCAGTCGGTTTGATCACGTTTTGTAAACATTGGAATGTAGGTCGAATAAAAACGAATCCGGCGTGGTTTTTGGACCCCAAAAAAGTGGGAGTGTTATGGAGAGACAATCCCATTTCTTTAACTGAAGTACCTTTAACAGCGTCTCTATAGACGTTGTTAATGTGAAGAAAAACGTCTTTAGGTACAATCGTTTCGTCATCGAGTAATTCGAGAAGAATCACGATCTCGTCTTGACCAACATTGATGAGACCTTCAGTCGAAAAACACCAAGCAAACTTGTTGATGCAACAATCCACTAAAAAAAAAAACAATTAAGTGGTTTGAATAATTTTTTCTAAACTTACTATTAATTATTTTTAAATGGACCAACAAGTTGGTTTGAATGCAAAACGTTGCGGTTTCAATCCGAAGAGTTTCAACTGTACTTGCGTTGTTGGGGCACTCCGAATAGGATATGTCTAAAAATAACGCAAAAATTAAAAAATTATTGCGTTGTTGCCACGTTTCCCTTTACCTGTTTTCATGATAGAGGCGATAGGTGGCAGTGCGTCTCCTTTCGGAATAAAACTTTTCGTTTCAGAGTCGATTTCGGGAAATCTCGAATTTTTCTTGACGTTTTCTTCGACTTTTCTCACATGTTTTTCGGTATATCCAAAATCGCTGTCGAGATTAGTTAAATCGCTACCCGGTCTTATCCCGTCACAAAACATGACACTTTTATTCGTTCGACTTTTCCCTGAACCTTTCCTCTTCAAAACACCAACCGGTACCATTACTGAAGGTGGATTGAGATTGCCGGTACCGACCTGTTGATGTGGCGGTACTGTCGAACAATATTCTAATGGATTATTGGGGTTGGGTTGAGGGATGAAACGGGGCGAATTCGATTCGCTTCCGGAACTTTCGGGTGGGACATCTTTTGTTAATATATCGTAACATTTCGTGCAAACACGCGTGACGTCATCGAGGTAATCTAAACGATATTTGAGGTTGCAACATTTCGAACAAAGAACGAAACCGCAAGCACGACAATGATGGCGGCGTTTTAATACGGTGAATTTCATGTCGCAATGTAAACAGTTGAGGGCGTCGGCGTCGGGGATCCACAACGGGGCTTGCTTTCCCAACCAATCATCTGTCGACAAAATTTCAACGGTTAGTTCGATTTTTTATATTTAATTATTGGCAATCCTGCGGTTGGGTGCATTGATGGTGTTCAATTTCCCGTGAGATTTTTAATATTTAATTGTTGGCAATCCTGCAAATTTGGTTGGATATATCGATGATGTTCAGTTTCCCGTCCGCACCAAGCAAACGCTACTAAAAACGCTTACGGTTCCATCTTGCGGTGTAAAATCAAAACAAATTTGCAGTATCAACCAAAATATTTGGACAAAATTATAAAAATAAAAAAAATACCTACGAACGCTGTTACCTTGCCCTCCGGCCGCGTTACTTTCTCGAACCGTTTCTTCCGCCCCAACTGTTTCTTCGACAGCGCCACCTGTTGCCTCTCCAGTTTCTTGGTTCAAATTCTGCCCAACTTCTTCAACTTGTTCTTCGACAGCATCGTGATAAACTTCTGGATTAACTTCTTCAATTTCACCGTTCTGACTATTGGTGATTACCGTTGTTTCGATATTGGGATTGTCGTCGTTCACTGTGTCAGTTGAAGGGGTACAAGACGATGTCGTTTCGGTGGAAACATCCGAAAAAGTAGGCGAGGCCGACGTGGAACATTCGGTATCGCTGTTTTCAGCGTTCTTTTGTTTAGGTTGCGATGGTAACTCTTTGTTGACGTAAACATTGTTGTAGGGAGTTGAACCGGGATCACCTAATCATTAAAAATTATTATAAATATTAATAAATTGCACAATAATAAATAAACTAACCAATTAAATTGATCACCCCCTTAACTTCCTCTTGTCCAATACTGGGCAAAGACAGTACGTTAGGTCGCGTATGAAGATTGTTATCCTCTTTTGTTTCCTCCTCCTCTACCGGTTCATTTTTCTCTTCCACAGTTTCTTCCTCAATAATTTCGCAACTTTCTTCCAACACTTCCTTTTCAACTATTTCACTTTCTAACTTTTCTTCAACTTTTTGTTCTTCATCATGAGACTCAAACTCTTTCTCCAACTCATCTAAATACTTTTTAAGTTCCGACTCATCTAATTCAATATCTTCTTGAAAACCTACTTTAACCACGTCATCATCAACCAATACTTCAACTTTCTTCACGTCTTCATTTTCCACCAATTCTTCAGTTTCTTCAAACGGTGGCTCAATTGTTTCAATGGAACTACTTTCGCTAGTTTTCACCTCAACAAGTAAATCATCGATTGTTTCTTCAATTAATTTGGGCACTTCTTCAATCAATTCTGAAACTTCAACTGTTTCTTCCAATTCTTCTACCTCAACAGGTTTTGGTGCTTCAACAATTTCAACTTCTACTGTCGGTTCAACTGTTTCCGCTACAATTTCTTCGTTTATTAACGTTTCCGGTTCAATTGTTTCCGTAATCTTCACGATGTCAACGACTTCATTTGTTTCTACGTCACTTACTAGATTTTGGAGGTGATTCGAATTAACCTCACTTTTATTTGTGATTGAACTTTCACCAATTATTGCAACTTTCGGGGTAATTTCCGTGTTTAAATATTCGTTTAAACTATGAAATACGTTGTTGATTGAATGTTTGACGTTAGTATTTTTGAAATTATACGAAGAATTCGGAGGTGGCGGCAATCGATGTTTGTTTCTCGATTGATCGAAACCGTGATTGTCCGTTAATTCGCTGTACTCGAAATCGTTTAAAACTTGATCCAGATCTACTGTGTACTTATCCATCTAGAAAAATTGAGGAAAAAATTAAAAAATATTCGATTAAAACGTAACGTAATTTTGTTAGTCACATTAGATAGATAACGTTACCTTTAGGATGAAAATAACAATAAATTGTCATTTCCTGAGTGTTAAAAAACAAAAATTTGCAATTACTTCGACTTTTGACGTTTAACCACAAAATTTCGCGTCAGCTGATCTTGACGTTATATTCGATGACGTCCTTTTATGTTGGCGATTCCGAATCCCCTAACTAGGTCAGTGGGAAATGGAAAAATTAAAATGGCGGAAGAGAGCGCCAGCTACCCTTTACACAGCTCTGTTTTCGAAAATGATATCAAATCCTTATCGCGTTTATTACGTAAACACGATGTAGCTGCTAAAGACAAACACGGTGAGTTTTATTCCGTAAATTAGCCCCCAATTTTTGGACCGTTTCATTCAAATTTGACCCGAAAATAAAAAGTGAGGTTATGTTACTATCCCTAATTAGTTTTGTTTGTTTAGAATTACAATAAAATTGTTGGGTTCTCTTTCAGGTAACACCGCCTTACATTTGGCGGTGATGCTGGGACGTAAAGGTGAGTTTTTTTGTTATTTTTTAATCGTTATCTTATCAAATCTTCCTAGAGTGTGTGCAACTGTTGTTGAAACATGACGCCCCCGTTAAAGTGAAAAATGGATTAGGTTGGACGGTTCTAGCAGAAGCAGTCAGTTATGGGAATAGACCTACTAGTATTTGTTTTGGAACTCTTTTGTTATTTGGTTTAATATTGAAATTTTAGTTTCTTCACTGGTTAGGAAATTTCGACAGCAATCACGGGAACAAATGGAGGAAAGACGACCGAATTTAGTGGAGGCTCTTAATAGGATTAATGATTTCTATATGGAGCTCAAGTGGGATTTCCAATCTTGGGGTATTTTTGATTTTTTTTTGTTCTTAGATAATTTTTAATTTCCTTGTAGTTCCTTTGGTTTCGAGAATTTTACCGTCCGATATTTGTAAAATTTACAAGAGTGGAGCTAATATACGACTTGATACCACTTTAGTTGATTTTTCCGATATGAGGTGGGAAAGAGGAGACATTTCCTTTATTTTTAATGGCACCGCTGAGCCAAATGAGAGTCTCACAGTGCTTGATAACATTCTCAAGGTTTATCAGAGGGTTCGGTATGAGGTAAGCAAATTTTATCATTTTTAATATTTATAGAAATACAATTGTATCTTTATATAAAAAAATTGCTTTGTTTAGGTGGTTAGAATGCTTCACTGAAACTCTTACAAAGACAAATGGAGCTTTACAGTATTTAAAAATTGAGTTTTTAATTTTTTTCAATGAAAGTTGTTTATTTGTCATACTTTTTTCGAAAATTTGATTAATCAATTTTCTCTTCAAATAAATAAAATTAATAAAATACATTCAAATCACAATAATACCAACACTGAAAATGTTTGAAAATTATGCTGAATAACTAATAACTTTTTAACAAGTTTCCAAAATCTTTTTGAAATTTTAAAAATTATTTAAATTGCTTAAAAATTGAAATTCTGAGTTTTAAACTTAAGAGCAATTTATCTGCAAATTAGCGAAATTACCTTTTCAACGAGATGTAATAAAGAAAACTGACCTAAGGCCTTTTCGGTTTTAATTTTAAAATATTTTTTTTTCAAATTAATCCGTGATAAATAGTTAAGAATTAGAAGCAAATTGTTAGAGTTTTCAAAAAAATATTTTTTATTTTTAATAATTTTATATAAATTACCCCGAGAGTTGTAATAGGATTGTAAAATTCAAAATAGAATCAGTTGGATGGCTGTTAAAATTTCCTTTCCAACAAAGTGTCACACGATATGGTTTGAAAGAGAACGTCACTAATGCCCCTTTTGTCTAAATTTTTCAAACAAAGTTTTACTCTTGTTTCATATATTTACCCCAAATTGTACTTGATGCATAATGATACTAAGAAATCTTGATGCAAAATTTTAAAAATTGAGCTTGTGAGTAGCCTTTTTCGAATTTAATCCTTTCAAATTGCTCTAAAAGGGTAATAATTGAGTTCTAGAGTTTAAAATGGAGTCAGTTGCAGAGCTGTTGAAATTCTCTATTCAAGGAGGTATCACATGACATGGTTTCGGTTAAAATATCACTAAGGCCCTTTTGTTCTCACTTTGTTCAAATGATGTTTTCTCTCATATTTTTATATTCACGCCAAAATAGACTTAATAATTAAAACTACTGGTAATTTTTGGTTTAATATTTCTGAAATTAAGCTAGATACAGCTCGTGTTTTAATAATTCTCACTCCAATTACTAGAATACTGGTAATAATTGAAGTTGTATAATCAAAAATGGAGTCAGTTACAAAGGTATTGAAATTCCCTTTGTAAGAAGGTATCACACGGATTGGTTTTAGAAGAATTTCACTAATGCCTTTTTGTACTCACATTTTTCAAACGATGTTTTTTCAATATTTTTTATATTTACCTTAAACTGTAGTTAACAATCAACAATACTAAGACTTTTTGATTAAATATTTCAAAAATTGAGCGAAATATAAGCGTTTGTTTGAATGGGGAAGTCAAATTGTTGCAATATTTGGGTTACGATCATAAAAATGGAATGTTTAAATGATGTGGTTTTAAGTGAGCATCTCTGAGATCAATTGATAATTTTTCAAAATGCGATTTTAATATTTTTTTCTTTACATTTACATTAAACTGTTGTTACTAATAACGAGTACATATTTAAAAACCACTTAATTTCAATTTAGGAGAAATAGGTCAAAATTAAACGAAATATAATAACAAAGGAAGGGACTGAAAATTAAAAAAAACTTACTTCAAACCAGTTCTGAAAATTTTCACGTACTACAAAACAATGACGAAACCCTTTTGTCGACACAGCCTTATCGAAAGCGTGTTTTCTCTGATATTGTCTTAACCAACCATTTGCATTCTCTCCCCCCTCCCCGTTTCGACGTTGCCACATTTAAGTCTAACTACCATAATAGTTCAATAGGTGTCGTTCAAATTTTCCAATAATGCGGACCGGAAACTGAACGAAACGACGTCACAACGCAGGCGCAACTTTTTCGTGTTTTGCTGAATCAATTACAATTATTTACAGGAAAGCGAAATGGAGATTGAGGACGAAGTTGATTTATTAATGTCTACCGACATTTTGGCAGCTCAAGTATCTACCAAAAGTATCTCTTTCGCTCGAGCTCAGAGTGGTTGGATTTTCCGAGAAGACAAAAAAGAATTGGTAGCAGGTCAATACGAGAGCGAACTCTACAGCGTTCACGGGTTAATGTTGGAAAGTCGCAAAAGAAGAGAACATTTATCTTCGGACGATCTCCAAAAAAATAAAGCGCTACTGGAAAGCTTCACGAAAGGAGGCAATTTACAAAATTTCGACCAAAACGGAATCGTAAATAGACGCATTCGCCGAAATTATTTAAGTGTTAATTGAATTTTTTACAGCCGGTTAGAAGGACCAGTTTGGTGCCTCCACCTGAAAAAAGTGTCACTTGGGGTCAGTATATCGGTTCGGAAATCAATAATTATCCAAGATTAGGAAGAGATTTGGTTTACAAAGAATCGACGAAAGCGTTTAAAGCAACAATAGCAATGGTGCGATTGTTTTTGGTAGTTTCATAGATTTTTAACATAATTTTTTTAGAGTTCCGATTTTCCTTTATCCGTTGAAATGTTGTTGAATGTTCTTGAAGTTATCGCTCCTTTTAAACATTTTTCTAAATTGCGCGACTTCATCACGTTCAAATTACCAAACGGCTTTCCGGTTAAAGTCGAAATTCCGATTTTGCCAACCGTTACCGCTAAAATCACATTCCAACAGTTCGAGTTCAGGAACAACATACCCAAAGAGATGTTCGCCACACCCAGGAGTTACGTGGAGGACCCCACAAGGTAAAAAAACGAGTCAAATACAAAAATTTGGGTTTAAATTTTAATTCAGTAAGTTGCAACATTCAAAATGGAGCTAGTCACATAACCGCTGAAATTACCTTTCCAAAGAGGTGTCGCACTGTGTGGTTTAAAATAAAACATCACTAGTGCCTTTTCGGACTTAATTTTTAAAACGGAGTTTTTCTATTGTTTTTTACGTTCAAATTGAATTACGGCTAGCAATTGACTAGACTATGAAGTTTTTGGGCAAAATTCCGAAAACTTCGAACTGTAGCAAGTCCAAAAATGTGGGTATGAATTTTCAATTTGATAATTAAGTTGCTCCGTTTAAAATCGAACCAGTTGCATAGCTGTTGAAATTATCTTTCCAAAGAGGTGTCGCACTGTGTGGTTTAAAATAAAACATCACTAGTGCCTTTTCGGCCTCAATTTCTAAAACGGAGTTTTTCTATTGTTTTTTTTTGCTCAAATTGAATTACAGCTAGCAATTGACTAGACTAAGAAGTTTTTGGGCAAAATTCCGAAAACTTCGAACTGTAGCAAGTCCAAAAATGTTGGTACGAATTTTTAATTTGATAAGTTGCTCCGTTTAAAATCGAACCAGTTGCATAGCTGTTGAAATTATCTTTCCAAAGACGTGTCGCACTATGTGGTTTAAAATAAAACACCACTAGTGCCTTTTCGGCCTTAATTTTTCAAACGAAGTTTTTCCATTGTTTTATTTGTTCAAATTGAATTACGGCTAATAATTGACTAGACTAAGAAGTTTTTGGGCAAAATTCCGAAAACTTCGAACTGTAGCAAGTCCAAAAATGTTGGTACGAATTTTTAATTTGATAAGTTGCTCCGTTTAAAATCGAACCAGTTGCATAGCTGTTGAAATTATCTTTCCAAAGACGTGTCGCACTATGTGGTTTAAAATAAAACACCACTAGTGCCTTTTCGGCCTTAATTTTTCAAACGAAGATTTTCCATTGTTTTATTTGTTCAAATTAAATTACGGCTAATAATTGACTAGACTAAGAAGTTTTTGGGCAAAATTCCGAAAACTTCGAACTGTAGCAAGTCCAAAAATGTTGGTACGAATTTTTAATTTGATAAGTTGCTGCGTTTAAAATCGAACCAGCTGCATAGCTGTCGAAATTATCTTTCCAAAAAGGTGTCGCATTATGTGGTTTAAAATAAAACTTCACTAACGCCTTTTTGGCTTCAATTTTTTAAACGAAGTTTTCTATTGTTTTTTTTTTTTTCTAAATTGAATTACAGGTAGTAATTGACTATACTAAGAAATTTTTGTTTAAAATTCCGAAAATTGTTCGAATTTTGCCAAATTCCTTAACTCAAATTTCTCCAAAATTGAAAATAATTGAGTTACAAAGTTCAAGATAGAACGAAAATTTGGTACAAACAATTCATGTTTGTGGCGGCACAAGATTGTTGCAAAAAATGCGAGTAATTATTTTTGTGGTTGATTGTACTTGAATGATTTTTGCAGATTTCCCGACTTATGACGGCCCGAATTGTTGAGTTCGTTCGAGATTACTTACGCAAGTAAACCAGTGTTCCTTTTGCCCCACGACAGGCGCCTTTTGTCCAGGCCCAAATTTGGTGGCAAATTAAAAAAATCCAAGGATTTCCAAGGGGGACCCACCGTTTGCGTCGAGATGCCCTTGTTGTTTACTTTAGGCAGCATCTATTCGACCAGTTGTCTAGTCTACTTGGAATAGTGGCGTTAGTGAACTAACTGTTAGTTATTTTTTTACAAATCAGGCAGGGTAACAATGGCGGCTCAGTTCCGTTTACGACTTTCTACCACTGACATAACAATATACATTTTTTGGCACTTCGTACAGGGAAGACCGCAATTTCTTTTTCTTTGTTGTTATTTGTTATAATTGTGTATTAATGTTGCATGTTAAAAATGACTGTCTTTTTTGTGAATTGATACGACATATCAACGTTAAGGTTTATTTCGATGTCTTCAAAGCCAGAACGTCCATGTCAATTATAATTGTTAAGATACCAATCTGAATTGGAACTAATTTTTTTGTACAATTTTAAAAACTAATTATTTTTTACAACTATCGCCGGCTGATCTATCGTTTATTGTGTAATTAATTACTGTACGTGACCCAATTTACCGCTTAACTAATTGGCTTATTTGCTGTTATTAGTATTATTTATTCTGTTAAATTAATCATTGTAGAGAAACGTTTTTGTTTCTCAATAAAAACTTGATTCTTGAATTTTGGAGTTTTTCTGAGTTTTTAAAAATAACTTAGGAATCTGCAGTTCGGGAAACGACATCCTTAAAGCGCGGCGGGCAAGGAATTTCGTTGTAGAGTTGGTGGCACTGCCACATGACAGTTGTTTGAATTTTGTTGTCGTTGTCAATCTAACCTCAAAATTTGTGAAATATCGTGAATTTTCGAAATTATTTAACAAATAGTGGCGTGATGTAACAGAAAATGTCTTTATCACCCAACAACATTCTTCATCGTTTGCAGGAATTGCGATTATGGCAGCAAAATCTCGAAAAATCCCGAAATTTCGAAAACACAAAAAATTCTTCAGATTATCGCTCGATTGATGGATTATCAGCGTTTGATTCCACAACCGACCAAAATAGCCCCACGAAACTGGATTGGGAATCAAAACCCGTCACTCCCGCTAAAAATTTCAATAAGTTACTTGAAGAAAAATTGGCGGAGGATCCCGGCCCCCTTACAACTGAAACTAAACCAAAGAAACCGTTTTTGAAAAAAGGCACTGGTTTAGAGAGATTTCGCATGAAACTCGACGAACCTAAACGAGTTACGCAAATTAAAACAGCGAAAAGGAAAATTTTGCCTAAAAAAACCGAAGTTACTCCTTTAAAAGTTCCGGATTTAGCCGTTAAAGCGACTTGGACAACAATTGCGGACGATAATAGCGCAGATTCTGTCCAGAAAATCAACAAATTAGTCCAATTACCCTCAAAGTGAGTCGGACTCCACCTTTTTGTACAAAATTTGATTAAAAATTTGTTTAAGGCCTGAAGCCAGCGACCAAACGTTGTATGAGAGGGCGCTGGAACGGGAATTGTTAATTTTCGAAACTCTAGAACAGAGAGTGGATAACAGTAGTTTCTGTTCGACAAATTCCAGCATAGTCAAATTATTATCGAGTACTCCGAGTAAAGTTATTGAGAAAAAAAAACAACATGAAGCGATTATCGAGGAAAAACACGTCAATTTTGAGAAGCAAAAAGAGAATTTGGAGAGGGCCCCGCCGTCCGACCTCAACCAGTTTCTCCAGCGCTTGCAACAATTTTCCCAAAAATCGAGCGCCGCCGCTTTCCCCAATATTTGTTAGTTTTCTTTTTTTGAATTTCGTTTCATTATTTTTTTCTGCAAAGTCTTTTTGCAGCCCCTTTATAAGTGTTGGGCCAAGACAAATTCGTTTTTTTTTTAAATTAAGTTTTTTCTGCAGCTCCTATAGAACTGTCAGACGAGGACAAATGGTCCGATTTAAGTCTCGATTCTTCGATTTCGTCCACTGATTTGGAGACGACTGTAACAACAGTTGAACGTCGTGACGTGGCAGTTGGCACCAGCGACACCTCTTCGTTAGAAACGGAACTAGCGCGAAAAATCGACCAATACGATCAAGCAATCGAAAATTCGAAACTGGAACAATTGAGAGTGGCGGAAACGAAAAAAAAATTACAACAACAAAAAGAAGATTTCGAAAAAGAAATGGTGACGAAACGAAGAAAGTTTGAAGAAGAAAAAATTGTTTTATTAAACGAAATTGAAAGCGAGAGGAAACGGTTATCGAAAGAAAAATTAATTTTTCAAAAGTCAGTTGTCCAAAAAAAAAAAATTTAAGTGTTAAATAATTTTTTGCAGTTACATGAAAGATTCCCAGAATCGCCCCAACAAGAAGGAGCGTGAAGAAATCGGAAATTTGAAACGTGAAGTGGTCGATTTAACTGAAACGTTAAAATTGAAAGAATCGAAAAACGGAATGACGCAAGCGCGCCTGCGCAATCAAATCAAACAATTAGAAAAGGACAACAGCAAGTTGAAGGAAGAAATAGAAAAGTTGACTAGAGAAAACGCGAAATTGACGGCGACTCAAAAACTGAATCGACGACCATCCGAGTCGAAAATTCTGCAAGAAATCAACAAAAACGTCACCGAACTGGCGAAAGAAACGCGAAAAAGCCGCAAAAGTGAAGGCGAACCCCCAAAAACCGGCAAAGAAAAGAATTTCGACGAGAAAGAAACGAGAAAAAGTGGCAAAAACGAAGATTTTGAACCGCGAAAAAGCTTTGGTAGGGTTGCAGAAAAAGACGGCAGAGGAAGTCGAAAAAGTGAAGTTGAAACACGAAAAGTGGCGGAAGATGAGAGGTTTGCAGTTAGAACCGCTAGAGGGAGCCTCCAAAATGACGAACAGGATTCGTTGTTTGAAATGGCCACTGTTAACGATTTGGAAAGGGAATATCGCAATGTTTTCGGGGGAAATCTTCAGCAAAACGTTACGTTGAACGATTCTAAAAAAATTGGTAGGGAAAAAAAATGTTTTTAGCGTTAATAATTTTTTGCGTCACAGATAAAACCGAGGAAATTCTGGAAGACGGAAGTAGACAAATCAAGTACCACAACGGCAACACTAAAGTGATTTCGCAAGACGGCAACGTAACAATAATGAAATATTACAACGGCGATATTAAACAAACCACCCTTCTCGATGGTGTGATTAAATATTTTTTTTATGACACCAAAATTTGGCAAACAACTTACCCCGATGGTACCGAACTAACGGAATTTCCCGAGTAATTTAGCAATTTTCACAATTTTTTTGTACTTATTTCAATTTGCAGAGGCCAAAAAGAAAAACGGTACAATGACGGTAAACGTGAAATTTTTTTTTCTGACGATATCATTCAAACCATTCAACCGAACGGTACTCAAAATATTCAATACCCGGATGGTTCGGTTTTGACAATCGACAATAATGATGACAAAGTTCTGCTTTTACCCAATGGCCAAAAAGAGATACGAACAAAGGAACATACAGTTAGTTTTTTTTATTTATTTATGTAAAATTTAATTATTTTTGTTACAGAGACGCGAGTTTCCGGATGGTACTGTAAAATTGTTGTATCCAGATGGCTCGCAAGAAACTAGATACGCCAATGGACGAGTACGCAAAAAAGACGCCACTGGTGTTTTAATTGTTGATACCCAAACGTGATTTTAATTTTAAGCACAAATTAGCACTAAATAATTTTAGTAATAAATTTACACAATTGTGCAATTATATCAAATTTTATTATTTTATCATCGAAAATTCAAATTAACGTAAAAATTATTTTTCTTATTTAAACTATAACCCCAAATTTTTTGTATTCACTGAATATTTTAATCAAAATTCAGAATGTTTAAATAAAATTTTGAGAATGCCAAAAAGTGATTCTTCAAAATTGAGATTGAAATAATTTCAAGTGTTCAAGTGGTAAATTCTTGAATAGTTTAGAAGTTGTTTGCTGTAGTTGAGTAACAAAAATAATTATAACAAAAGAGAAACGATTAGAACCCAGTTGAGGCGTAGCAAAAAAATTAATCGACTCCACAGATGCGTTTAAAAAAAGTGGGATGATAGCAAAATCAACCAAAGTGGGGAAATCAGAAAAAATAATTCTTGGGCTAGAGTGGGAAAATAAAGAAAGAGTAAAGAAGCTAGAAGAGATTAGAAAGAAGATGGAAGAAACTCATCACGACAAAAAAAAGTAAAATTAGTGGACTGTATTGCATGACGTAAAAACCACTTTTCCCATATAAACCACAGCACCAAATTTTTTGTATTGACTAAATATTTTAGTCAAAATTTTGATGTTTGAACAAAATTTTGAAAATCCCAAAAAGTGAGGTTGAAATAATTTCAAGTGTTTAAGAGGTAGATTCTTGAATAGTTTATAAGTGGTTTGCTGTAGTTGAGTAACAATAATAATTATAACAAAAGAGAAACGATTAGAAGTCAGTTGAGGCGTAGCAGAAAAATTAAAAAAATCCACAGATGCGTTTAAAACAAGTGGGAGCACAGCGAAATCACTCAAAGTGGGGAAATCAGAAGAAATGGTTCTTGGACTAGAGTGGGAAAATAAGGAACGAAATTAAAGAAGTTAGAAGAATAATACAAGAGATTGGGAGAAATTAGAAAGAGTATGGAGGCAAAAAGAGACTCCTAAGGACAAAAAAGAAGTTAAATTAGTGGACTGTATTGCATGACGTAAAAAGCACTTTTCCCATATAAACCATAGCACCAAGTTTTTTGTATTGACTAAATATTTTAGTCAAGATTTTGAATGTTCGAATAAAATTTTGAAAATCCCAAAAAGTGACTCTTCAAAGTTGAGGTTGAAATAATTTCAAGTGTTTAAGAGGTAGATTCTTGAATAGTTTATATGTGGTTTGCTGTAGTTAAGTAACAATAATAATTATAACAAAAGAGAAACGATTAGAAGTCAGTTGAGGCGTAGCAGAAAAATTAAAAAACTCCACAGATGCGTTTAAAACAAGTGGGAGCACAGCGAAATCACTCAAAGTGGGGAAATCAGAAGAAATGGTTCTTGGGCTAGAGTGGGAAAATAAGGAACGAAATTAAAGAAGTTAGAAGAATAATGAAAGAGATTGGGAGAAATTATAAAGAGTATGGAGGCAAAAAGAGACTCCTAACGACAAAAAAAAAGTTAAATTAGTGGACTGTATTGCATGACGTAAAAAGCACTTTTCCCATATAAACCATAGCACCAAGTTTTTTGTATTGACTAAATATTTTAGTCAAGATTTTGAATGTTCGAACAAAATTTTGAGAATCCCAAAAAGTAACTCTTCAAAGTTGAGGTTGAAATAATTTCAAGTGTTTAAGTGGTAGATTATTGAATAGTTTAGAAGTTGTTTGCTGTAGTTGAGTAACAAAAACAATTATAACAAAAGAGAAACGATTAGAACCCCGTTGAGGCGTAGCAAAAAAATTAAACGACTCCACAGTTGCGTTTAAAGCGAGTGAGACGATAGCAAAATCACCAAAAGTGGGGAAATCAAAAGAAAAAATTCTTGGGCTAGAGTGGGAAAATAAAGAACGAAATTAAAGAAGTTAGAAGAATAATACAAGAGATTGGGAAAAATTAGAAAGAGTATGGAGGAAAAAAGAGACTCCTAAGGACAAAAAAAAGTTAAATTAGTGGACTGTATTGCATGACGTAAAAAGCACTTTTCCCATATAAACCATAGCACCAAGTTTTTTGTATTGACTAAATATTTTAGTCAAGATTTTGAATGTTCGAACAAAATTTTGAGAATCCCAAAAAGTGACTCTTTAAAGTTGAGGTTGAAATTATTTCAAGTGTTTAAGTGGTAGATTATTGAATAGTTTAGAAGTTGTTTGCTGTAGTTGAGTAACAAAAACAATTATAACAAAAGAGAAACGATTAGAACCCAGTTGAGGCGTAGCAAAAAAATTAAACGACTCCACAGATGCGTTTAAAGCGAGTGAGACGATAGCAAAATCACCAAAAGTGGGGAAATCAAAAGAAATAATTCTTGGGCTAGAGTGGGAAAATAAAGAAAGAGAGTAAACAAGTTAGAAGAGATTAGAAAGAGGATGGAAGAAAAAAAACTCCTCACGATAAAAAAAAGTAAAATTAGTGGACTGTATTGCATGACGTAAAAACCACTTTTCCCATATAAACCATAGCACCAAATTTTTTGTATTGACTAAATATTTTAGTAAAAATTTTGATGTTTGAACAAAATTTTGAAAATCCCAAAAAGTGTCTCTTCAAAGTTGAGATTGAAATAATTTCAAGTGTTTAAGTGGTCGATTCTTGAATAGTTTAGAAGTTGTTTGCTGTAGTTGAGTAACAAAAACAAATATAACGAAAGAGAAACGATTAGAAGCCAGTTGAGGCGAAGCAGAAAAATTAAGAGACTCCACAGATGCATTTAAGACAAGTGGGGAAATCAGAAGAAGTGCGTTCTTGGGATAGAGTGGGAACATAAAGAGTAAAGAAGTTAGAAGAGATTAGGAGAAATTAGAAAGGGGATGGAAGAAAAAAGAGACTCCTAATGACCAAAAAGAAAGATAAAATAAAGTGGTAGGAGAGGATATAAGAAGCAGTTATAGAGCAAAGAAAGAATAATGAAAAATCTTTGGGTTAAAAGCATAGCAAGAAATAGATGAAAAAAATTTGTTGTCAAGAGTGGAAGAAGTCGAGAAGAATAGTAAAAATAGAAAACTTCCAAAACCATACTTGGAATTGTCAGTATTGGTGGGAATGAAAAAAAGGCGTAGGGAACGACAAAGATTTTGGTATATGAAAACCTAAGAAACAAAAGAAGGATCACTATTGAAGCAAACTTTAATGCAATATTCAGCAGAAATGGGAGAGGAGAGGAGAGAGAAAGTTCACAAAAATTAGAAGAGAGAAGGCAAAAGAAAAAGTACTTCATGAAGTAGTAAGGGAGGGGATGTAACGTACTGGATGGAAATTCGAAGAGAAGCGAAAACCTGCATACATGGGACCAAATTGCAAAACGGCGATTATGTGGTGGTAAATAACGATACACAAGAGGAAGTAAATGATTGTAAGATTTGTTTGGATTGAAAAAAAAATGCCAGGAATAGAAGGGGAAGGAAAAAAAACTTTCGCAGCCATATTTGTTACATTTTAGTTGCACTAGAAAATTCTAGCGCCACTTTTTTTTAACAATTTGGCAGTACGCAGCTTGGATGAGGTCCGGGTTCAGTAGGCGCTTCCATATACATAATTTATTTAAATTATATATTTTTATATATAAAACAATAACACAAAATACTAACTAAACTACAATCATACTATTCAAATTGGTTTTATCAGTAAAGCAAATCAAGTATGAATATAAATATAAAAAAATGGTACATGACAATGAGACGATTGCTTTAAAGTTAAAAAAAAAATTGTAATCACAAATAGTTATTTACAGAACCGAATCAATGTAATTGCACGTTGTCAGGATGAGGATATGAAACAGTACGAAAGTCATGGGTATAAGTAGGAAATTATCACAGAAAAACAATTTGTCGCAAGAATTTAACGAGATTTCCCAGCTATCCTCATTTACACTTAATTAATTAGAATACTGCATTGCGTGATGCAAACTCCCACAGTCCAGAAAAAAATATCAAAAGGTTACGTTGAGAAAGAAAACAAATAATAATTGCGCAAACAGCGCGTGCGCGGTGAAGAAAACGACATCTAACGGCGCGCACGCGCAATTAACGCCATAAACTTAAACTGTCCAATGCATGTGATTGATAATAATACGTGAATTGACGATAGATCTATACATTTCTTTAACATGTATTAATGAAAATTCGTTTAATTTGTTCTTAAATGCACGGGCATCCACTCACTATGTTTGATTATTCTTTTAACACTTTTTTAAAGCTACTAATCAAGTTAACAAACGTTCTATCACACTTCTTGTAGATGCTTCGATACGGCCAGAGATTTGAAGGGTTCCGACCACATCCGCCGCAAATCGCCCTAAGAAAAATTCGATTATTTATTATTGTTAAAAAATAAAAACAAAAGACACCTTCAGGTACGCCATGGTGAGGAGCGGTAATAGAGTGAACGGAACTAAATACAACAGTGCCGGCTGAGCCGCTTTGAATACTTCTGAACTGACAGTCGCCGTCAGCAAACCTAGGAAATAACCCAATAGCGAACAGTGAAAGTACGTGAGTCGGGAGCCAGTCAATCCCTGCGACTTTTTGTAAGCGTCGTATCTTAAAACGAAACACAACAACAAACCTGGCATCACAATATCACCTAAACCTGAAACATAATCACAAACAATTAATTGTTTAAATTAAATGTTTTTTTTAAATTTAATTACTGACCTAACATACTGAAATGTCCAGTATTGTGGATACTTGGAAAAACGAGTTTACCGGGCAGACTTAATTTCGGGGCTTCTTTGGCGACACCCCCTATGTGCAGTTTGCGGGCGACTAGACCTACGGGATTTTCAGCGGGTCGCGTCGCCACTTTCACCATTACGTTTGTACTGAATATGTAGGAGGAGAAAAACACCCAAAAAACGTCGTAAATCAGCAAACCGGTGAGTAGAAGAGTGGAAACTTTGAGACTTGGTAGGCGCACGAAAGCTATGAAGGCGACGCAAAGACCCATCCCCATTGCGTCCATCAACAGCCAATGGCCTGCGAGAGAAGCAAAAATCAACGATTCAGCGGCGAAATTTCGAACTAAAATCTTCCAGCGCCTCCAAATTCCGAATTAAAAGTTTCTTTGAGCGTTTCAATTGACAATATTTCGAATTAGAGTTTCTCAGCGCATTTAGAGCAAAATTTCGAATTAGCTAAAACGTCCTTTCAGCGCCTAGTGGCAAATTTCGTTTTAAAACAATTTCTTAGCGTCTGTAGCGCAAAATTTCGAATTAAAACGTTCTATTAGCGCTTCAATTCAGAATATTTCGAATTAAAACGTTTCTCAGCGCCTCTAGATCAAAATTTCGAATTAACGAAAACGTCATTTCAGCGCCTCTAGTGGCAAATTTCGTTTTAAATAATTTTCCTGGCGATTCTAGCGCTTCAATTGAGAATATTTCGAATTAAAACGTTTCTACAGCGAAATTTTGTATTAACTAAAACGTTTTTTCAGCGCCTCTAGTGGTCAAACTCTTAATTAATTAAAACGTTTTCTCAACCCAACTACAGCAAATTTTTGAAATTATTTAAAACGTTCTTTAAGAGCCTCTAGGGGCAACATTTCGAATTAATTTAAAAAAATTTAGCGCCTTTAATGACAAAATTTCGTATTAATTAAAAGCGTTTCTCAGAGTCTTTAGTGGGAAAATTTGAAATTAATTAAATTATTGTGTCAGCGCCTCTAGTGGCAAATTTTGAATTAAAGCGATTTCTCAGCATCTCGAGAGTAAAATTTTGAATTAACTAAAACGTCCTTTCAGCGCCTCTAGGGGCAAAATTTCGAATTAATTAAGAAAAATATTCAGCGCCTCTAATGACAAAATTTTCTATTAATTGAAAGCGTTTATCAGAGTCTTTAGTGGGAAAATTTCCAACTAATTAAATTATTCTGTCAGCGCCTCTGGTGGCAAAATTTCGAAGTAAAAAGTTTCCTCATCGCCGCTATTGGCAAAATTTTGAATTAAAGCGTTTTCTCAGCATCTCGAGAGTAAAATTTTGAATTAACCAAAACGCTCTTTGAGCGCCTCTAGTGGCCCAACTCATAATTAACGAAAGCGTTTTCTCAACACAACTACAGATTTTTTTAATTAATTAAAACGTCCTTTCAGCGCCTCTAGGGACAAAATTTCGAATTAATTAGAAAAATTCAGCCCCTCTAATGACAAAATTTTGTATTAATTGAAAGCGATTCTCAGAGTCTTTAGTGGGAAAATTTCCAATTAATTAAATTATTCTGTCAGCGCCTCTGGTGGCAAAATTTCGAATTAAAAAGTTCCCTCATCGCCGCTAGTGGCAAAATTTTGAATTAAAGCGTTTTCTCAGCATCTCTACAGCGAAATTTCGAAATCTTTTAGTGCCACTAGTGGAGAAATTTCAAATTAATTAAGGAGCTTTCTCAACACCTTTAGAGCAAAATTTTGAACTATTTTAAAGTCTCATTCATCGCTTTTAGTGCCAAAATGTTTCTTACTGCTTACAGCGACAAAATTCAGAATTTTTTAGTGGCAAATTTTGAATTAAAGCGTACTCTCAGGGCCACTAGTGCCAAAAGCTTCACAGCACCTTAGATAATGATTTGAACGCGCCTCTGGTGGCAAAATTTCGAATTAATCAAACCGTCGATTTAGCGCCTCTGGTGGCAATTAATGGAATTAAAACGTACCTGTCAGTACCCAAATGCACACGATGAATACTGATAAGGAAAAGGATAATAATTCAGCAGCTGTGAACCTGCCGCACATGCCGAACGATATTTTGTTGCCGTCAGAGCACGGCCTAATGATATATTGACACATCGGCAGCAACAAGAACGCTAACGCGACAGTTGCGATGACTGAAACGGAAAAGTTTTAAAATTGAAAAAACCAAAATGAAATCGTCATACTTGCGGTACAGATAGCGAACAACATTTGCATTGAATCGAAAAAGAAAAACATGACCAACAATGAAATGCTGGCGCCTAAAGGTAGACACAAGGCTTGCATTGTGTCGAGTGTTTGTACGTTATTTTCGGCTTGCGCTTGTTGTGAGGGATTCAACAAGCAATTGGTACTGCCGTTAGCTCGATCTCTTGCTTCTTGTTCCATGTTGAGACTGCGAAACGAACCGTAAACAATTAACAACATGGAAATTAAGAAAGTGGACACTCTACTGGAGTCCATGATCGAGTAGGCCCATTGATACTCGATCGTTTGGGCCTGGTTATCTGCCATTTTGGCAGTGTTTTGTTTCTGGTACTATCTGTTGAAAAAAAAAATTTTGGGGGGCGATTTTTGGTAGGAAAAAACTTACCTTGCGGATGATTCACGCGCTGTTTGGGGTGAAAATTGTTTGGATATGTCGAAAAACATTACTTTTTTCTAGTGGGGTTCATGGATTAAGTCCGAGAGCTCGATTCTTTCAACAACCTACATATACGGTTATGTGTATTGAGGCGCCATGTTGGTTTCGAGACGGGTTAAACATTTCACTTTTTCTCCACTTTCTACTTGGTGATTACGTAAAAGGTCAGGGAGCGGAAGCACCGGGGATGTTCCTGGGGACAGGATAGGGGCTGTTTTCGGGGGTTACACAATTGTTTTCAAACATTTACTACGATTTTTAGCACCTGCGGCCGCGCAGGTTAGGCAACCAGACAAACACGACACTAAATTACCTACAAAATTCAACTACACTTCGTTCCAGTTTAGCCCCACAACTAAAAGAACCATTTTTGCCCAACTCTAAGTTTCAACTTTGCCCACGTTATAATCAAAACTAAATTCGATTTTTTGTGTTAATAATATTGAGGCGTCAAAAATAATTTTCTCAATTCCCAGAAATTTTCATTTCAAGTTTAAACAAAACAAAACTATTTCAATTTACCACGTTATTTCAAGAAGTAAAGTCAAAATTAGCAACAATTATGAAAGGCGTTAATTTCGTTAGAAATATACAATTTAGTTACTAAATGTTGGAAATTTTCTATTAAAAGCTTCTAAGGCGTAACTACTTGATTTCCGCTATTTTTTTAAATTGAGGTATTGGCGCGAAAATTTAAATTGAGGGGTTGGCGAAATTGCGCTTACCCGTAAAACAAATGAATGATTTGAAAACGCTTCCTGCAAGTTTGTAAATTCGAGTTTCTGTTAGTTTTTGTTGTTATGGCGTGGAATTTAAGTATTTTTGTTAATTTTCTACAATATCGTCGTCCACGGATAGTTGGGAGACCTGAAAATCAAGTAAGTACCGCAAAATTTAACGAATTTCCGGCAAAATTGTAAAGGGCGTTACAGGGGTGGCTCCAAATTAAGGGGTCGTAATCAAGTTAAATTCGCACATCTGAAAGAGTTGCAAGTTTTTAATTAATTAAACTTTGATTTGATAACCTCAAAAAAAATTTATTGTAGTAGGCCGTGCCTCCATTACGCGTTTCCTACAAATTGCTTGAATTAAAAAATATTTTTGTCACTTTTAGGCTTATTTCCCAACTTTAACCTAATTAACCCTATTTTTCAGACGTCCCATAGAAAGTGGTGGTTTCTACGTGGAGAGCAGAAAAATAACTCCCACCAGAGAAAAAAAAATTAGAGAACGTCTTCAGTTATGGCGTCGATTTCTTGAATTTTCTCATCGTTTTGGTCAATTTCCGTGGTTTTATTGGAGTGCCCACTTCTTGATCCCCCTAAAATCAAGTAAGTCAGTTTTTTTAAGTTTTTAATAGTGAAGCAATTTGGGCTAACTTTTTTGAAAATTGCATCAGTTTCCCACTGTAACTTGTTTTTTTTTTAAATCCAATTTTAAACTGATTTTACCAAATATTTGGTGGAAGTTGTTGAAATTGGAAAAATTTAAATAAGTTAGCTAATTTATTTCGTTTATTTTACACAGTTGGCCATGCTCCAGTACCTGTTTTCAAAAAAATTAGAAGGCTTTGACATTTCTGGGCAACATAGATGACCTTTTTCCAAATCTTACCTTTATAAGAATTGCAAGTAATTTTTTCCTTATTATTTCCTAAAAAAAAAATAGAAAAGGCAGCTTAAGGAGCTGGAAAATTTTTGTCAATTTTTCAAAAAATTGCATTAATTTCTTCTTATTTTTAAACTGATTTTAGCACTAATGTCTTGAAACTTGTGACCATTAGGAAAATTAAGAAACGTTTTCTAATTTACTTTGTTATTTCAGAAAGTTGGCGATGTTGCATTAATTATTTTCCAAAAAATCAAGAAGCCTTTATGGACACATAGATGGCTTTTCTAGAAAATTTTTAACTTTACAAGAATCATGCAGTACGTCACTTCTATTAATTATGCTCTCAAAAAATATTGAACACGTAGATTAAAATTAAAATTTGGGTTGCACACACGTGAATTACTAATTTATGTTATTCAAGTAAATGCCACGTTGCAAATTATTGACACTTGAATAATTCAAAATGTAACTTTGGACTTATTTTTAAAGAATTTAAATTATTATCAATCTTAATCTCATTTGTTTTTACAATTTTTTACATTTTCTACCTTCTGCTACAGGATTGGAGTAAACAGTATGATACCAAAGGGTGGGGTGAAATACGCGTCAAGACCAATGGTTGACGAGACAGCGCAGAAAAGGTGTAGAGAATAAGAAACCAGGGTGGGATGTGAATTACAAGTTTCGACCAATCGTTCCATGTTTCGGATGCGAAGAATTTTCAGGAAATTTAAGAAATGACGGCAAAACTTACAGTTTTGATCAAAGTTCAGATGAAGCCATCTCTAAGAACTTTAGCAATTAGAATATTAAGCAAGTTAGAGCAGTTGCTGTTTTTTAACTCAAAACCTTTGGAAGTCTCTGCTTCTGCTGCGCATTTATTGAATAGTTGAATGAAAGAAACTGGTAAGTTTAAACACGTCAATTTATCATTTTGCTATCATTTTTTTTTATTTTGCAGAAAATGTGAAAACCAAGTGGGATTCAGCACAAAATCAACATCTGGGCAATCTTAAAAATTAAGTGAGTTTCACTTAAAGCATTTTTAGTACTGGCCAAAGTTTAGGTTCAGAATTTTTTTATTAATTAAATTTTTTTTAGAGAAAATCTCAATAATCCTTATTGTGACAAACATAGTCTTTGATCCAATTCAGGAAATTGAAGAATTTTCCTAAAATTGCAAAAACTTTTCTTTTTCTCTAAGTCAATTTGTGGTTGAAATCCCACGCATTTTTTTAAAACTCACAGTTAACAGTTTTCATTGAAGTATATAAATAAATTAATGAGTGCCAAATGTTTGAATCGCAATTTTTGACCACTTTCTAATTCTATTTTCTAACACCTTTACCAAAATTTTCCTTCTCAAACCAAGTTTTGATAAATTTTCTAAATTTTAGAACTTTCTATTTGCCGTTTCGTTAAACTTAAGTAATTTGGCGTATTTCACATTTTTCCACTTGCAAGTTTGGAATTTTCAATCAATTTGCTCGAAATAGTGACAAACTCTCATCTCTATGATAAATAAAATCAACACCTCGACTTATCTTTCTATGATCAAACGCCATCTTCTGCGCATGCTCGTAAGCAAATGGCTCCTATTGGCAACAGGAACCTGTCGCAGCCTCCTATTCGAAACGGCACCGTCTCCTGCAGATTCGCGGTACTTTCGTAGTGTTTGTCGCGGGATTTTCGGGAAATTCAAGTGTTTTCGCCAGTTTTCCTTTTTATCACAACCCCCAAGTCGTGACGGCACGTAAAAATCCAGTGAGTACCTTACATTTTCGGAAATTTCATTAAATTTGCAAAATGGACGATCATTTTGCAACAACGACGCCTAATTAACTGAATTATCTTCAATATAGCGACCCTGAATTAACAGCCCCGAAAGGGCAAAAGACTCTTAAGTTGGTTAATTCCAGTTTTAGTAGCTTTTTAGGCAATTTTTATGGTAATTTTCGCAATTATTATCACATAATCGCGTCGTTTGTGATTCGTTTTTTCTTGGTTGGTAGAACTTCAGTTTTTTTAACAATCACCACTACTTGATTATGTCTTGTTAATTATTATTAGGGCGTACAATGGCGGTTCCAAAGACTTATGACAATTTTATTGTTAATTATTAACGTTTCATTTTCAGACTGGGGCTTGGCAAATCTTGAAACAGGAGGCCCGGACTCCAAATCCCGATTATTACTTCCCGAGTTTTGCTTCAATTGACGCCGTCCATCAAGTAGGTACCGTTATTGTTAGTTTTTTTCCCACGCTTGTGGACTTGCAAAAAACTTTGACAGGGTTGAATTCCCAGATGTTATCGCAATTACCTCTGATTGTCGATTTATTTATCCAGTTGTGGGTAAATTTACCTGATAAACCGGTTTGTTTGGGCTATCGCAGCGCAACTGTGTTAATTAATTATGGGGTGGTAAAAACATTTAGACCCACGTGATTTTACAATGTTGTAAGTTTAGCAAAAAATTTATTGTATTAGAACTTCATTCCTATAAAATATTAATTTTTCTATTTTTTATTTCAGACAATCAGTGAAAATCCAGCATCCAACCTGAGAAAACTGATCCCTATTGTTCCAAATTGCAACTGCTCAACTTACTGCGCGTATGCAAAAAAATTTGATAAAAAACTGTAAATATTAAAATCTTGTGTAATCCTTTGTTTTGTGTTAACAATTTTTTGTTTTGTTTCAGAAATCACTTGCAGTTGTTGCGAATATAAATCGGCGTCAACATTTGAGCTTCCAGGCAATTTCGAGAATCCAGTAAGTGCCATCTTGCACCTATCCAGTGTTAGATGCGACCCAATTACAAAAATTGATGACTAAATAAAGTTTTATTTCAGAAAATCTTAACTGTCCTTGCTGTGGTAAAGAAACTTTTGAACCTTGCATCAACATTTATTAATTCAGTCCCTGCACTTTCGAGTATTTCCCGAAAATTCACCCTCTTAATAAAACTGTAAGTAGTTCGCTATTTTTTACAAGCATTTAAGAAATTTTGAAAAAAACTTCCCATAATTTGCGACTTTAATGTACTGGCGTCTCCACCAAAAATTTCTAAATTGCTTTTTAAATTGTTCCTAAATAGTTTCAAAACATTTCCTTGGTTTTTTCAGAGGTGGTTGTTGAAGGAAAATCGTGTAGTGAGCATTTGGCTATCCCAACGATGCATGGGACTAATCTGGAAAAGTCCAGCTTAACACAGCGCATTCCATAATGTTGGTAAGTTTCTTAAAAAAATTATTTTGCTAATTTTTCTGTTCAAAAATTATTATTTATCCTCATTTTTCTGCACTATATTTCATTTGTTGATACTTCTGAATTTTTTTTTTGTTACTAATAACTTTATTATATTTCAATTTCTTTATTCACTCTTCAAATGACACCATTAACATTGGCACGTTGAATATGCTTAGAGAAGTCACTAAATCTTGCTTTTCCTTTTCAGGTGCTAGACAGTGATAAGTGTGTTTAGTGAGAACTGTAGTGTAGTGTAGTGCAATCTAATGGTTGACGATACTGCGACAGGGATTGCCACTAAGGGTGAATGATTTACTTAATTCTTTTTACCAGTAAAAAGTCCTTAAGATATAAGAATTGTCTTTAAAACCAAATTTTGGTTAATTATTGACTTTGAAATATTTTTTATAGTAAGTCCCAACTACAATGGCGAAGGAGAAGGAAGGATGGTGAGTCCAGGTACATTTAACTTTGCTGTCGTTCGAAGATCCGGTGAGTCGATACAAACTGTTGATAACTTGTAGTGGTAGTGGTAGTGAATAGTGCATCAACTGAGAAAATCGTTAATTATGACGGTAAGTTTAACTCAAATAGGTAAGTAATATAAATAATAAAAATAAAAAAAAAACAATTGACAATTAACTATTCGGCCTTTTTTCAGAATTCATCGAGACTGGACCTGCTTCTCGACTGGCTGCTAAGCAAAGGATGCTTGCCGAACCGTTTTAGGCCTCTATGAGTTTAAATCGGTACTTAGAGTCGCCATCCTAACATAGCACGACCGGAACTATGCGAACGCTTCAGTTTTCTTTCGGGTTTCATTGCTGTAAAGGCCGGCACTAGACTGGATGCTAAGCAAACGATGTTTGCCGAATCGTTTTAGGCCTTTTTGAGTCTTAAGTCGGTACTTGGACTCCCCATCCTAACAAAGCACGACCGGGAATACGCGAACGTTTCGGTTCTATTTCAGGTTTCATCGCTGTAGGGGCCGGCCCTGGGTTGGATACTAAGCAAACGATGCTTGCCGAGCCGTTTTAGGCCTCTTTGAGTCTAAGTCGGTACTTAGACTCGCCATCTTAACGAAGCACGCCCGGGAATACGCGAACGTTTCGGTTCTCTTTCAGGTTTCATCGCTGTAGGGGCCGGCCCTGTATTGGATACTAAGCAAACGATGCTTGCCGAGCCGTTTTAGGCCTCTTTGAGTCTAAGTCGGTACTTAGACTCGCCATCCTAACATTGCACGACCGGGAATACGCGAGCGATCCGGTTCTCTTTCAGGTTTCATCGCTGTAGGGGCCAGCCCTGGATTGGATACTAAGCAGACGATGCTTGCCGAATCGTTTTAGGCTTCTTTGAGTCTAAGTCGGTACTTGGACTCGCCATCCTAACAAGGCACGACCGGGAATACGCGGACGTTTGGGTCCTCTTTCAGGTTTTATCGCTGTAGGGGCCGGCCCTGTATTGGATACTAAGCAAACGATGCTTGCCGAGCCGTTTTAGGCCTCTTTGAGTCTAAGTCGGTACTTAGACTCGCCATCCTAACATTGCACGACCGGGAATACGCGAGCGATCCGGTTCTCTTTCAGGTTTCATCGCTGTAGGGGCCAGCCCTGGATTGGATACTAAGCAAACGATGCTTGCCGAATCGTTTTAGGCTTCTTTGAGTTTAAGTCGGTTTTTAGACTCCCCATCCTAACAAAGCACGACCGGGAATACGCGAACGTTTCGGTTCTATTTCAGGTTTCATCGCTGTAGGGGCCGGCCCTGGGTTGGATACTAAGCAAACGATGCTTGCCGAGCCGTTTTAGGCCTCTTTGAGTCTAAGTCGGTACTTAGACTCGCCATCTTAACGAAGCACGCCCGGGAATACGCGAACGTTTCGGTTCTCTTTCAGGTTTCATCGCTGTAGGGGCCGGCCCTGGGTTGGATACTAAGCAAACGATGCTTGCCGAGCCGTTTTAGGCCTCTTTGAGTCTAAGTCGGTACTTAGACTCGCCATCGTAACAAAGCATGACCGGGAATACGCGAACGCTTCGGTTCTCTTTCAGGTTTCATCGCTGCAAACGCCGGCACAAGACTGGGTGCTAAGCAAACGATGCTTGCCGAACCGGTTTAGGCCTCTTTGAGTCTAGGTCGGTACTTAGACTCGCCATCCTAACGAAGCACGCCCGGGAATACGCGAACGTTTCGGTTCTCTTTCAGGTTTCATCGCTGTAGGGGCCGGCCCTGGGTTGGATACTAAGCAAACGATGCTTGCCGAGCCGTTTTAGGCCTCTTTGAGTCTAAGTCGGTACTTAGACTCGCCATCTTAACGAAGCACGCCCGGGAATACGCGAACGTTTCGGTTCTCTTTCAGGTTTCATCGCTGTAGGGGCCGGCCCTGGGTTGGATACTAAGCAAACGATGCTTGCCGAGCCGTTTTAGGCCTCTTTGAGTCTAAGTCGGTACTTAGACTCGCCATCGTAACAAAGCATGACCGGGAATACGCGAACGCTTCGGTTCTCTTTCAGGTTTCATCGCTGCAAACGCCGGCACAAGACTGGGTGCTAAGCAAACGATGCTTGCCGAACCGGTTTAGGCCTCTTTGAGTCTAGGTCGGTACTTAGACTCGCCATCCTAACGAAGCACGCCCGGGAATACGCGAACGTTTCGGTTCTCTTTCAGGTTTCATCGCTGTAGGGGCCGGCCCTGGATTGGATACTAAGCACACGATGCTTGCCGAACCGTTTTAGGCTTCTTTGAGTCTAAGTCGGTACTTGGACTCGCCATCCTAACAAGGCACGACCGGGAATACGCGGACGTTTGGGTCCTCTTTCAGGTTTTATCGCTGTAGGGGCCGGCCCTGTATTGGATACTAAGCAGACGATGCTTGCCGAGCCGTTTTAGGCCTCTTTGAGTCTAAGTCGGTACTTAGACTCGCCATCCTAACATTGCACGACCGGGAATACGCGAGCGATCCGGTTCTCTTTCAGGTTTCATCGCTGTAGGGGCCAGCCCTGGATTGGATACTAAGCAGACGATGCTTGCCGAATCGTTTTAGGCTTCTTTGAGTCTAAGTCGGTACTTGGACTCGCCATCCTAACAAGGCACGACCGGGAATACGCGGACGTTTGGGTCCTCTTTCAGGTTTTATCGCTGTAGGGGCCGGCCCTGTATTGGATACTAAGCAAACGATGCTTGCCGAGCCGTTTTAGGCCTCTTTGAGTCTAAGTCGGTACTTAGACTCGCCATCCTAACATTGCACGACCGGGAATACGCGAGCGATCCGGTTCTCTTTCAGGTTTCATCGCTGTAGGGGCCAGCCCTGGATTGGATACTAAGCAAACGATGCTTGCCGAATCGTTTTAGGCTTCTTTGAGTTTAAGTCGGTTCTTAGACTCCCCATCCTAACAAAGCACGACCGGGAATACGCGAACGTTTCGGTTCTATTTCAGGTTTCATCGCTGTAGGGGCCGGCCCTGGGTTGGATACTAAGCAAACGATGCTTGCCGAGCCGTTTTAGGCCTCTTTGAGTCTAAGTCGGTACTTAGACTCGCCATCTTAACGAAGCACGCCCGGGAATACGCGAACGTTTCGGTTCTCTTTCAGGTTTCATCGCTGTAGGGGCCGGCCCTGGGTTGGATACTAAGCAAACGATGCTTGCCGAGCCGTTTTAGGCCTCTTTGAGTCTAAGTCGGTACTTAGACTCGCCATCGTAACAAAGCACGACCGGGAATACGCGAACGCTTCGGTTCTCTTTCAGGTTTCATCGCTGCAAACGCCGGCACAAGACTGGGTGCTAAGCAAACGATGCTTGCCGAACCGGTTTAGGCCTCTTTGAGTCTAGGTCGGTACTTAGACTCGCCATCCTAACGAAGCACGCCCGGGAATACGCGAACGTTTCGGTTCTCTTTCAGGTTTCATCGCTGTAGGGGCCGGCCCTGGATTGGATACTAAGCACACGATGCTTGCCGAACCGTTTTAGGCTTCTTTGAGTCTAAGTCGGTACTTGGACTCGCCATCCTAACAAGGCACGACCGGGAATACGCGGACGTTTGGGTCCTCTTTCAGGTTTTATCGCTGTAGGGGCCGGCCCTGTATTGGATACTAAGCAGACGATGCTTGCCGAGCCGTTTTAGGCCTCTTTGAGTCTAAGTCGGTACTTAGACTCGCCATCCTAACATTGCACGACCGGGAATACGCGAGCGATCCGGTTCTCTTTCAGGTTTCATCGCTGTAGGGGCCAGCCCTGGATTGGATACTAAGCAGACGATGCTTGCCGAATCGTTTTAGGCTTCTTTGAGTCTAAGTCGGTACTTGGACTCGCCATCCTAACAAGGCACGACCGGGAATACGCGGACGTTTGGGTCCTCTTTCAGGTTTTATCGCTGTAGGGGCCGGCCCTGTATTGGATACTAAGCAAACGATGCTTGCCGAGCCGTTTTAGGCCTCTTTGAGTCTAAGTCGGTACTTAGACTCGCCATCCTAACATTGCACGACCGGGAATACGCGAGCGATCCGGTTCTCTTTCAGGTTTCATCGCTGTAGGGGCCAGCCCTGGATTGGATACTAAGCAAACGATGCTTGCCGAACCGTTTTAGGCCTCTTTGAGTTTAAGTCGGTTCTTAGACTCCCCATCCTAACAAAGCACGACCGGGAATACGCGAACGTTTCGGTTCTATTTCAGGTTTCATCGCTGTAGGGGCCGGCCCTGGGTTGGATACTAAGCAAACGATGCTTGCCGAGCCGTTTTAGGCCTCTTTGAGTCTAAGTCGGTACTTAGACTCCCCATCCTAACAAAGCACGACCGGGAATACGCGAACGTTTCGGTTCTATTTCAGGTTTCATCGCTGTAGGGGCCGGCCCTGGGTTGGATACTAAGCAAACGATGCTTGCCGAGCCGTTTTAGGCCTCTTTGAGTCTAAGTCGGTACTTAGACTCGCCATCGTAACAAAGCATGACCGGGAATACGCGAACGCTTCGGTTCTCTTTCAGGTTTCATCGCTGCAAACGCCGGCACAAGACTGGGTGCTAAGCAAACGATGCTTGCCGAACCGGTTTAGGCCTCTTTGAGTCTAGGTCGGTACTTAGACTCGCCATCCTAACGAAGCACGCCCGGGAATACGCGAACGTTTCGGTTCTCTTTCAGGTTTCATCGCTGTAGGGGCCGGCCCTGGATTGGATACTAAGCACACGATGCTTGCCGAACCGTTTTAGGCTTCTTTGAGTCTAAGTCGGTACTTGGACTCGCCATCCTAACAAGGCACGACCGGGAATACGCGGACGTTTGGGTCCTCTTTCAGGTTTTATCGCTGTAGGGGCCGGCCCTGGATTGGATACTAAGCAAACCATTCTTGCCGAACTTGTTAGGCCTCTTTGAGTCTAAGTCGGTACTTGGACTCGCCATCCTAACAAAGTACGACCGGGAATACGCGGACGCTTCGGTTCTCTTTCAGGTTTCATCGCTGCAAACGCCGGCACAAGACTGGATGCTAAGCAAACGATGTTTGCCGAATCGTTTTAGGCCTTTTTGAGTCTTAAGTCGGTACTTGGACTCCCCATCCTAACAAAGCACGACCGGGAATACGCGAACGTTTCGGTTCTATTTCAGATTTCATCGCTGTAGGGGCCGGCCCTGGATTGGATACTAAGCAAACGATGCTTGCCGAACCGTTTTAGGGCTCCTTGAGTTTAAGTCGGTACTTGGACTCGCCATCGTAACAAAGCACGACCAGGAATACGCGAACGTTTCGGTTCTATTTCAGGTTTCATCGCTGTAGGGGCCGGCCCTGGATTGGATACTAAGCACACGATGCTTGCCGAACCGTTTTAGGCTTCTTTGAGTCTAAGTCGGTACTTGGACTCGCCATCCTAACAAGGCACGACCGGGAATACGCGGACGTTTGGGTCCTCTTTCAGGTTTTATCGCTGTAGGGGCCGGCCCTGTATTGGATACTAAGCAGACGATGCTTGCCGAGCCGTTTTAGGCCTCTTTGAGTCTAAGTCGGTACTTAGACTCGCCATCCTAACATTGCACGACCGGGAATACGCGAGCGATCCGGTTCTCTTTCAGGTTTCATCGCTGTAGGGGCCAGCCCTGGATTGGATACTAAGCAGACGATGCTTGCCGAATCGTTTTAGGCTTCTTTGAGTCTAAGTCGGTACTTGGACTCGCCATCCTAACAAGGCACGACCGGGAATACGCGGACGTTTGGGTCCTCTTTCAGGTTTTATCGCTGTAGGGGCCGGCCCTGTATTGGATACTAAGCAAACCATTCTTGCCGAACTTGTTAGGCCTCTTTGAGTCTAAGTCGGTACTTGGACTCGCCATCCTAACAAGGCACGACCGGGAATACGCGGACGTTTGGGTCCTCTTTCAGGTTTTATCGCTGTAGAGGCCGGCCCTGGATTGGATACTAAGCAAACCATTCTTGCCGAACTTGTTAGGCCTCTTTGAGTCTAAGTCGGTACTTGGACTCGCCATCCTAACAAAGTACGACCGGGAATACGCGGACGCTTCGGTTCTCTTTCAGGTTTCATCGCTGCAAACGCCGGCACAAGACTGGATGCTAAGCAAACGATGTTTGCCGAATCGTTTTAGGCCTTTTTGAGTCTTAAGTCGGTACTTGGACTCCCCATCCTAACAAAGCACGACCGGGAATACGCGAACGTTTCGGTTCTATTTCAGGTTTCATCGCTGTAGGGGCCGGCCCTGGATTGGATACTAAGCAAACGATGCTTGCCGAACCGTTTTAGGGCTCCTTGAGTTTAAGTCGGTACTTGGACTCGCCATCGTAACAAAGCACGACCAGGAATACGCGAACGTTTCGGTTCTATTTCAGGTTTCATCGCTGCAAACGCCGGCACAAGACTGGGTGCTAAGCAAACGATGCTTGCCGAACCGGTTTAGGCCTCTTTGAGTCTAGGTCGGTACTTAGACTCGCCATCCTAACGAAGCACGCCCGGGAATACGCGAACGTTTCGGTTCTCTTTCAGGTTTCATCGCTGTAGGGGCCGGCCCTGTATTGGATACTAAGCAAACGATGCTTGCCGAGCCGTTTTAGGCCTCTTTGAGTCTAAGTCGGTACTTAGACTCGCCATCCTAACATTGCACGACCGGGAATACGCGAGCGATCCGGTTCTCTTTCAGGTTTCATCGCTGTAGGGGCCAGCCCTGGATTGGATACTAAGCAGACGATGCTTGCCGAATCGTTTTAGGCTTCTTTGAGTCTAAGTCGGTACTTGGACTCGCCATCCTAACAAGGCACGACCGGGAATACGCGGACGTTTGGGTCCTCTTTCAGGTTTTATCGCTGTAGGGGCCGGCCCTGTATTGGATACTAAGCAAACCATTCTTGCCGAACTTGTTAGGCCTCTTTGAGTCTAAGTCGGTACTTGGACTCGCCATCCTAACAAGGCACGACCGGGAATACGCGGACGTTTGGGTCCTCTTTCAGGTTTTATCGCTGTAGAGGCCGGCCCTGGATTGGATACTAAGCAAACCATTCTTGCCGAACTTGTTAGGCCTCTTTGAGTCTAAGTCGGTACTTGGACTCGCCATCCTAACAAAGTACGACCGGGAATACGCGGACGCTTCGGTTCTCTTTCAGGTTTCATCGCTGCAAACGCCGGCACAAGACTGGATGCTAAGCAAACGATGTTTGCCGAATCGTTTTAGGCCTTTTTGAGTCTTAAGTCGGTACTTGGACTCCCCATCCTAACAAAGCACGACCGGGAATACGCGAACGTTTCGGTTCTATTTCAGGTTTCATCGCTGTAGGGGCCGGCCCTGGATTGGATACTAAGCAAACGATGCTTGCCGAACCGTTTTAGGGCTCCTTGAGTTTAAGTCGGTACTTGGACTCGCCATCGTAACAAAGCACGACCAGGAATACGCGAACGTTTCGGTTCTATTTCAGGTTTCATCGCTGCAAACGCCGGCACAAGACTGGGTGCTAAGCAAACGATGCTTGCCGAACCGGTTTAGGCCTCTTTGAGTCTAGGTCGGTACTTAGACTCGCCATCCTAACGAAGCACGCCCGGGAATACGCGAACGTTTCGGTTCTCTTTCAGGTTTCATCGCTGTAGGGGCCGGCCCTGGATTGGATACTAAGCACACGATGCTTGCCGAACCGTTTTAGGCTTCTTTGAGTCTAAGTCGGTACTTGGACTCGCCATCCTAACAAGGCACGACCGGGAATACGCGGACGTTTGGGTCCTCTTTCAGGTTTTATCGCTGTAGGGGCCGGCCCTGTATTGGATACTAAGCAGACGATGCTTGCCGAGCCGTTTTAGGCCTCTTTGAGTCTAAGTCGGTACTTAGACTCGCCATCCTAACATTGCACGACCGGGAATACGCGAGCGATCCGGTTCTCTTTCAGGTTTCATCGCTGTAGGGGCCAGCCCTGGATTGGATACTAAGCAAACGATGCTTGCCGAATCGTTTTAGGCTTCTTTGAGTCTAAGTCGGTACTTGGACTCGCCATCCTAACAAGGCACGACCGGGAATACGCGGACGTTTGGGTCCTCTTTCAGGTTTTATCGCTGTAGGGGCCGGCCCTGTATTGGATACTAAGCAAACGATGCTTGCCGAGCCGTTTTAGGCCTCTTTGAGTCTAAGTCGGTACTTAGACTCGCCATCCTAACATTGCACGACCGGGAATACGCGAGCGATCCGGTTCTCTTTCAGGTTTCATCGCTGTAGGGGCCAGCCCTGGATTGGATACTAAGCAAACGATGCTTGCCGAATCGTTTTAGGCTTCTTTGAGTTTAAGTCGGTTCTTAGACTCCCCATCCTAACAAAGCACGACCGGGAATACGCGAACGTTTCGGTTCTATTTCAGGTTTCATCGCTGTAGGGGCCGGCCCTGGGTTGGATACTAAGCAAACGATGCTTGCCGAGCCGTTTTAGGCCTCTTTGAGTCTAAGTCGGTACTTAGACTCGCCATCCTAACGAAGCACGCCCGGGAATACGCGAACGTTTCGGTTCTCTTTCAGGTTTCATCGCTGTAGGGGCCGGCCCTGGGTTGGATACTAAGCAAACGATGCTTGCCGAGCCGTTTTAGGCCTCTTTGAGTCTAAGTCGGTACTTAGACTCGCCATCGTAACAAAGCATGACCGGGAATACGCGAACGCTTCGGTTCTCTTTCAGGTTTCATCGCTGCAAACGCCGGCACAAGACTGGGTGCTAAGCAAACGATGCTTGCCGAACCGGTTTAGGCCTCTTTGAGTCTAGGTCGGTACTTAGACTCGCCATCCTAACGAAGCACGCCCGGGAATACGCGAACGTTTCGGTTCTCTTTCAGGTTTCATCGCTGTAGGGGCCGGCCCTGGATTGGATACTAAGCACACGATGCTTGCCGAACCGTTTTAGGCTTCTTTGAGTCTAAGTCGGTACTTGGACTCGCCATCCTAACAAGGCACGACCGGGAATACGCGGACGTTTGGGTCCTCTTTCAGGTTTTATCGCTGTAGAGGCCGGCCCTGGATTGGATACTAAGCAAACCATTCTTGCCGAACTTGTTAGGCCTCTTTGAGTCTAAGTCGGTACTTGGACTCGCCATCCTAACAAAGTACGACCGGGAATACGCGGACGCTTCGGTTCTCTTTCAGGTTTCATCGCTGCAAACGCCGGCACAAGACTGGATGCTAAGCAAACGATGTTTGCCGAATCGTTTTAGGCCTTTTTGAGTCTTAAGTCGGTACTTGGACTCCCCATCCTAACAAAGCACGACCGGGAATACGCGAACGTTTCGGTTCTATTTCAGATTTCATCGCTGTAGGGGCCGGCCCTGGATTGGATACTAAGCAAACGATGCTTGCCGAACCGTTTTAGGGCTCCTTGAGTTTAAGTCGGTACTTGGACTCGCCATCGTAACAAAGCACGACCAGGAATACGCGAACGTTTCGGTTCTATTTCAGGTTTCATCGCTGTAGGGGCCGGCCCTGGATTGGATACTAAGCACACGATGCTTGCCGAACCGTTTTAGGCTTCTTTGAGTCTAAGTCGGTACTTGGACTCGCCATCCTAACAAGGCACGACCGGGAATACGCGGACGTTTGGGTCCTCTTTCAGGTTTTATCGCTGTAGGGGCCGGCCCTGTATTGGATACTAAGCAGACGATGCTTGCCGAGCCGTTTTAGGCCTCTTTGAGTCTAAGTCGGTACTTAGACTCGCCATCCTAACATTGCACGACCGGGAATACGCGAGCGATCCGGTTCTCTTTCAGGTTTCATCGCTGTAGGGGCCAGCCCTGGATTGGATACTAAGCAGACGATGCTTGCCGAATCGTTTTAGGCTTCTTTGAGTCTAAGTCGGTACTTGGACTCGCCATCCTAACAAGGCACGACCGGGAATACGCGGACGTTTGGGTCCTCTTTCAGGTTTTATCGCTGTAGGGGCCGGCCCTGTATTGGATACTAAGCAAACCATTCTTGCCGAACTTGTTAGGCCTCTTTGAGTCTAAGTCGGTACTTGGACTCGCCATCCTAACAAGGCACGACCGGGAATACGCGGACGTTTGGGTCCTCTTTCAGGTTTTATCGCTGTAGGGGCCGGCCCTGTATTGGATACTAAGCAAACCATTCTTGCCGAACTTGTTAGGCCTCTTTGAGTCTAAGTCGGTACTTGGACTCGCCATCCTAACAAAGTACGACCGGGAATACGCGGACGCTTCGGTTCTCTTTCAGGTTTCATCGCTGCAAACGCCGGCACAAGACTGGATGCTAAGCAAACGATGTTTGCCGAATCGTTTTAGGCCTTTTTGAGTCTTAAGTCGGTACTTGGACTCCCCATCCTAACAAAGCACGACCGGGAATACGCGAACGTTTCGGTTCTATTTCAGGTTTCATCGCTGTAGGGGCCGGCCCTGGATTGGATACTAAGCAAACGATGCTTGCCGAACCGTTTTAGGGCTCCTTGAGTTTAAGTCGGTACTTGGACTCGCCATCGTAACAAAGCACGACCAGGAATACGCGAACGTTTCGGTTCTATTTCAGGTTTCATCGCTGCAAACGCCGGCACAAGACTGGGTGCTAAGCAAACGATGCTTGCCGAACCGGTTTAGGCCTCTTTGAGTCTAGGTCGGTACTTAGACTCGCCATCCTAACGAAGCACGCCCGGGAATACGCGAACGTTTCGGTTCTCTTTCAGGTTTCATCGCTGTAGGGGCCGGCCCTGGATTGGATACTAAGCACACGATGCTTGCCGAACCGTTTTAGGCTTCTTTGAGTCTAAGTCGGTACTTGGACTCGCCATCCTAACAAGGCACGACCGGGAATACGCGGACGTTTGGGTCCTCTTTCAGGTTTTATCGCTGTAGGGGCCGGCCCTGTATTGGATACTAAGCAGACGATGCTTGCCGAGCCGTTTTAGGCCTCTTTGAGTCTAAGTCGGTACTTAGACTCGCCATCCTAACATTGCACGACCGGGAATACGCGAGCGATCCGGTTCTCTTTCAGGTTTCATCGCTGTAGGGGCCAGCCCTGGATTGGATACTAAGCAAACGATGCTTGCCGAATCGTTTTAGGCTTCTTTGAGTTTAAGTCGGTTCTTAGACTCGCCATCCTAACATTGCACGACCGGGAATACGCGAGCGATCCGGTTCTCTTTCAGGATTCATCCGTTCTAGACTGGTTCTTCTAATGGATCCAGTTTTTGCACTCCCTTAACACCGTAAGTGTTTCAGCAGTTTTTTTATGTCATAAATTTGTGGTTAAGGTTTTTTTGCATTCTCTTAACCAATATCGAAATATTGCTAAATTAATAAAAATTTGCTAAAACTAAAAATAAATTTATCGAATAAGAATATTTAGAGAATTTCACTACTAAATGTATTAAAAAATTCAATTTCAACTCAAAAACACTTTTACCGCAAATGTTTAAATAATTTTTAAATTGCTATAAAATTGATTCTAAGACGTACTTTCTTTTGTTTCAGAGATGATTGTTAGGAGAAAATGGCTTAGTGGAACTTTGACCGTTTCAGCGTAACCAGGACGATTCTGGAGAAGTCCAGCTTCAACAATCGCATTTTGTAATGCCGGTAAGTGTCTTTGAAAATTCATTATTAGCATCGTTAAAGCTCTAAAAATATTTGTATTATGCTTCTCTTTGGCTGTTGACGATAAATGCTTTCTTGTAATCAATAATTGGATTAAATTGTAAAATTTCTTTTTTTTAACTGTTCAAGTAAGAGTCTAGCACAATTAACCCTAACATGATTACTATATATCTAGAATTTTCTAATTCCTGTTTCTGTTTCCAGATTCTCGCCAGTGTTAAGTTTGCTTAGTGAAAACTGTAGTGAAGTGTTGTGCAGTGCAATCTAATGGTTGACGATACAGCGACAGGGATTGCCACTAAGGGTGAGTGCCTTATTCAATTCTGTTCACCAGCAAAAAATCCTTAAAACAAAAAAATTAATTTCTTTAAACAAATGTTGCTTAGTTATTGACTTTCAAATATTTTTTGCAGTATGTCCCAACTACAATGGCGAAAGAGAAGGAAGAATGGTAAGTCCAGCTGCCTTTAATTTTGCCGTCGGTCGAAGATCTGGTGAGTCGATGCAAACTGTTAATAACCTGTAGTGGTAGTGGTAGTGAATAATGCTTCAACTAAGATAATCGTTGATTAAGACGGTAAGTTTCCTTTAAATAGGTAAGTGACATAAATATTAGAAATAAAGATGGCAATTGATAATTAACTCTTTGGTCTTTTTTAGGATTCATCGAAGCCAGGGCTGCCCTTCAACTGGATACTAAGCAAACGATGCTTGCCGAACCGTTTTAGGCCTCTTTGAGTCTAAGTCGGTACTTGGACTCGCCATCGTAACAAAGCACGACCGGGAATACGCGAACGCTTCGGTTCTCTTTCAGGTTTCATCGGTGCAAACGCCGGCACAAGACTGGGTGCTAAGCAAACGATGCTTGCCGAACCGTTTTAGGCCTCTTTGAGTCTAAGTCGGTACTTGGACTCGCCATCGTAACAAAGCACGACCGGGAATACGCGAACGCTTCGGTTCTCTTTCAGGTTTCATCGGTGCAAACGCCGGCACAAGACTGGGTGCTAAGCAAACGATGCTTGCCGAACCGTTTTAGGCCTCTTTGAGTCTAAGTCGGTACTTGGACTCGCCATCCTAACGAAGCACGACCGGGAATACGCGATCGTTTCGGTTCTCTTTCAAGTTTTATCGCTGTAGGGGCCGGCCCTGGATTGGATACTAAGCAATCGATGCTTGCCGAACCACTTTAGGCCTCTTTGAGTCCAAGTCGGTACTTAGACTCGCCATCCTAACATAGCACGACCGGAAATACGCGAACGCTTCAGTTCTCTTTCAGGTTTCATCGCTGTAAAGGCCGGCACTGGACTGAATACTAAGCAAACGATGCTTGCCGAACCGTTTTAGGCCTCTTTGAGTCCAAGTCGGTACTTAAACTCGCCATCCTAACATTGCACGACCGGGAATACGCGAACGTTTCGGTTCTCTTTAGGTTTCATCGCTGTAAGGGCCGGCCGTGGATTGGATACCAAGCAAACGATGCTTGTCAAGCCGTTTTAGGCCTCTTTGAGTCTAAGTCGGTACTTAGATTTGTCGTCCTAACAATACGCAAACGTTCCGGTTCTCTTTCAGAATTCATCGGTTGTAGGCTCGTTCCTCCAATGGATCCAGTTTCTGCTCTCCCTTAACGTTGTAAGTATTTCAACCGTTTCTTTTAAATCATAATGTTGTGGTAAAATTTTTTTGCACTATTAACTAATATTGAAATATTTTTAAATAATTTGCTAAAGACTAAAAATAAATTTGGCGAATAAGAACATTTAGTAAATTTCTATCGCAAATGTATTACCATCAATCAACTAAAACGTGTTTCTTCTCGTTTCAGAGATAATTGTTAATGAAAATAGCTTAGTGGAACTTTGACCGTCCCAACGTCACCGGGACAATTCTGGAGAAATCCAGCTTCAACAATAGCATTTTGTAACGTCGGTAAGTGTCTTAGAAAATTTATTATTACCATAATTAAAGATCTAAAATTGCCACACTTTTTTATATAATCTAAATTTATTTTAGTTGCCACTTTTGAATGTTTCCTGGTTACTTATCCTTTAATTATGTTCACATTTTTTAAAAATTAACTTTTCAAATAAGTGTCTTACTACTATTAATGACGAGAAATTGAATATTATTAGAAAAAGTGCTAATTACCGATTTTCCTTTGCAGATGCTGGACAGTGTTAAGTGTGTTTAGTGTAGATGTAGTGTAGTGCAATCCAATGGTTGACGATACAGCGACAGGGCTTGCCACTAAGGGTGAGTAACCCATTCAATTTTTTTGCACCAGTTAAAGTCCTCAAGTCATAAGAAAAATCCCTTGATTCAACTATTTGGTTGATTATTGACTTTGAAATATTTTTTACAGTAAGTCCCAACTACAATGGCGAAGAAGAGGGAAGGATGGTGAAATCAGCTGCTTTTGATTTTGCTGTCGTTTGAAGATCCGGTGAGTCGATGCAAACTGTAGTAGAAGTGAGTAGTGTCTCTAGTGATTGATACACTAACTAAGGAGCTAAGTAAAATGAAATTACAAACTGATGGAAAATTGTTATTTTTGATGCAATTTTCTGTAATTAACAAAAAACTTTAAACAATTTAAGGAAGTTGATATTTCCTAATTCTACACTCTCGATATAGTTTATTTCTGCTGCGCATTTATGGAGAAGATAATTAAATAAAACAGGTAATTTAAGTTACTTGTTAATTTTTTTCATTTCTTGTCAATTTTTCAGGAAAGTTGGATACTTCAGAGCAATCAAAGTCGGTTTCAGTACCACTACCTCGAAACAAGACAAAGTCTAGCTGCAAAATCTGTTTCATTATCAAGATAACTTTACAGATAGATAACTTCAATTGCTGCTACTTTTCAACATTGTTCATCGATCTCAGTTCAAGAAATAGAATAGCCCTCTTTAGTTTTTCTTCATTTCGATTTCTTGTGCAGCGATATCAGTATGACATACAAAAATTTTTTCAATTTTGATCAGTTTCGGCCAATACATGAATGAAATTTTTCTAAAATGCTAAAATAAAATCCAGTCGCTCGCAGCTAAGGAAGAAGATTCACTAACATGATGACGAACGTCGCTGATCTCTATTTTGTACCCAATGGCACCTCCACAAGTTTGTAAGATTTTTTCTTTTTTAGGAAATTGGCGATAGTTTGCTGAAATTATCTGAAAAATCAAGAAAAGTGATCAACACCAATAACTTCGTCGGAGTGGAAGCGTCTTGCAGTATTTTCGTCACGTTTCTCTTGGGTAATAGAAAAAATCAAAATTTATAAACATTTTTTTTATTTTTCAATTGTTAGTTAGAACATTTATTAACGTAAAACATTTATTGCAAAATAAAAGCAATAACTAGTGCTAGTTAAGAGATGTTTAAACAATGTCAATTTGAACAAACTTAATAAGAAAATAAGTTAACAGATATAAATTATTTTAATTGTCTTCGCTCTCCTCAAAATCTTTGGTTTTGACGTCATGATCCTCGCCATATTGGATAGTATTATCAATAGTTACTAAAATGTCGTGGACATTTTCAGGATCCGTCAAATTAAGAGGAAGAAACCTAACTAATGAATATTGTTCAATTATTTGCCCGATAACCTCAGATAGTTTCATGTATTTATCATTAAACGCGTTACTCGCTTTTGATTCAATATCACCAAGCAATTCATGCGAATCTGGCTCCAAAAACTTCTCCAACCTTTTCTGTCCTCCTTTACCCAACAAATCCATTTTCGATAACAAATTAATATGAGGTAATTCCAAATTCACCATCATACTCAACGAAGCCAATGTACCTACAAATCATAATTAATATAAATTACGTTAATTAATAAATCAACAAACCTGAAAGAAATTTTGCTCCATCCAACATAAATTGAACATCGATTAAAAGTACGCTGCAAACACGAAAATCCCAATTTTGTAATTGTGCCACTAATTTCTTTATAACTGGTAGATGAGTGTAGAGTTCAATTTGACCAGGACAGTCAAAAAGAAAATAATCTTCATCACCTTCACCTAAACGATCACGTAACCACTCAGAATTTTCTAATAAAAATTCCATGCAAAAAACTAAACCGCCATTAGGACCAAAACGTAATTCTTCATCTTCCATTGTGTCTTGAACCTGAATTAGATCGCGAATATCAACGAAAGGTTGGTAGGAGAAGTGTTCAGCTGCCGGATCCAAATTTACCACTTCAATAGTTCTGTTAATATCTAGGCCGTGTTCCACCATTTTCGCGCAATAAGTCGACTAAAAGCAGTTAATTAAAAAATTGAATTAATTAAAATAACTTACTTTTCCGGAACCCGCAGGCCCAATTACAAGTTGAGCGGACCTCATGTTGTCAACATTCACTTTAATGTTTTGTTAGGTTATGTCCCATAGTGAAAACACTCTCAAAGAATTGGTCTAGGGAGGGGGTTAAATTCAGTGTTGCCACGACAAAAGACGTAAATCACTAAGTAAATTTGAATTATTAGCAAAATTTTTCTCTAAATTTTCGAAAACTTGGCAAACTACGAAAATAACTTTTGTTCTAAGTCGAAGACGCAACTTAAGTAATTATCTGGAAAATTTGGTGTTTTATTTTAATTTAAAAGGAAAATACAGTTAACTGACTTACCGGCATCGGTCTGTCAATGAACTTGTTAAAGGGAGGTTAAGAAATTTGGGTAATTTTCGAAAAAATTGCTTAAATTGAATCGAAAAAGTGTCGAAAACTCCCCCAAAATGCCGGTAAGTTGGCTTAAAACCCGCAAATAATAAAATTAATAAAATAATTTTTGGGGCGTGTCCAGGCTTATCACTCAACAATTTTGGAATTCCAACAATCCGTAGGTAACACGGCGATTCTTCCTTTTAAAACCCAATTTCGAGGTCCAGCTCCTCCATTTACCTCCCAAATGGGTGATCAAGATATCATTGATGAAGCCCTCTATTATTTTAAAGCAAATGTTTTTTTTCGCACTTACGAAATTAAGGTGACTCATTATTTCTAATGACAAACAATTAATTGTTGTTTTTAGTCCGAAACCGATAGATTGTTGATTTACATCACTCTCTATATAACGGAATGTTTGAAGAAACTGCAGAGATGCGCCAACCGGAATCTTGGTCAAAACGAAATGTATACGTTAGCCATTTCTCGTTTCGATATTCCAGGTGATCACGGATTTCCTCTCAATTCGGTTTATAGTAAACCGAAAAGTCCAAGTGATGTTGATTTTATGCGAGCATATTTGACACAGTTGCGACAAGAAGTCGGTTTAAGGGTTGTTGATAAAGTTTTTGGAGAAGATGGTAAACCGAGTAAATGGTGGTTGTGTTTCGCTAAAAAGAAGTTTATGGATAAATCGCTTTCAGGACCCGGACAATAAAGTTTTAATTATATTTTTATTATTGCAGTATTTCTAAAGAATTATCTAAAAACTTTTGGGATTTTTTTTCTATTGTTGGTTCTTGATTTCGGTCAGAAATGTTGTCACGTGTTAAACGTATGCATGTCTGGTTGTTATCTTGAACAACTTATCAATTCGAATGCCCTTATGAACCTTTAATCCGGACACTCGCATCCATTTAACAGTTTCCTAATTTACATTAAACGTTACACAACGCAAGGAAGCTTCAACTTCACAAATTAGCAACACTCTTGCAAAATTTGCTTTCAACTAATTTTATTTTTAGAAAAAAAAATTGATATGACGTAATAAAAGCGATGTTTTTGTTTGTTGCATGATTGTTTTCCATCTATATATCAGAAGGAGGTCTATGTTGAAAAGTATCAGTCAATTTGTTACCAAAATGTTAAATTTGCAATTTATGGACATTCAGACATTCCAAGGTCTTCCTGATAACATTTAACTATTTCATAATTAATTTACTATGTGACATTAATATTTGTTAATGGTTCAGTAGCTTAGTTTTCTTGAAATCTAGCTAAAACATGTTTTTTGTGACTCCTAAATGATGTCATTTTTATTAGAAACCAAAAAAATTAGCAAAATTTTTGTTGTTAACCCTTAATCACTTTTACAGTGAGCTACAGTATCCAATTCTCTTCAAAATTATTGCAAATGAAGCCGGCGTGATCCCACATTTGATGTGAGTGGGTCGTCACACTACTGGTCTTATAGTGAGGCTGTCTTGAAATATGTGGAGAGAGTAGAAATACTTCTGAAATGTTATTAAAATTATTAATTCAGTAATTTCACTTAATTTTTTTTAAATGTAGCTAAATCATTTTTTCTATTACTCCTAAATGACGTCATTTTTGTTAGAAACTAATAAATGTCGACCAAAAGAGTTTTGCAAAATTTCTCTTATTATCAAACTTTTGTTGTCGACCCTTAATCACTTTTCTGGTGAGCTACAGTATCCAATTCTCTTCAAAATTATTGCAAATGAAGCCGGCGTGATCCCACATTTGATGTGAGTGGGTCGCCACACTACTGGTCTTATAGTGAGGCTGTCTTGAAATATGTGGAGAGAGTAGAAATACTTCTGAAATGTTATTAAAATTATTAATTCAGTAATTTCACTTAATTTTTTTTAAATGTAGCTAAATCATTTTTTCTATTACTCCTAAATGACGTCATTTTTGTTAGAAACTAATAATTGTCGACCAAAAGAGTTTTGCAAAATTTCTCTTATTATCAAACTTTTGTTGTCGACCCTTAATCACTTTTCTGGTGAGCTACAGTATCCAATTCTCTTCAAAATTATTGTAAATGAAGCTGGCGTAATCCCACATTTGATGTGAGTGCGTCGCCACACTGCTGGTCTTATAGTGAGGCTGTCTTGAAATATGTGGAGAGAGTAGAAATACTTCTGAAATGTTATTAAAATTATTAATTCAGTAATGTTACTTAATTTTTTTAAATGTAGCTAAATCATGTTTGCTATTACTTCTAATTGACGTCATTTTTGTTAGAAACTAATAAATGTCGACCAAAAGAATTTTGCAAAATTTCTCTTATTATCAAACTTTTGTTGTCGACCCTTAATCACTTTTCTGGTGAGCTACAGTGTCCAATTCTCTTCAAAACTATTGCAAATAAAGCCGACGTGATCCCACATTTGATGTGAGTGAAGTCGTCACACCACTGGTCTTATAGTGAGGCTGTCTTGAAATATGTGGAGAGAGTAGAAATACTTCTGAAATGTTATTAAAATTATTAATTCAGTAATTTTACTTAATTTTTTTTAAATGTAGCTTAATCATTTTTTCTATTACTCCTAAATGACGTCATTTTTGTTAGAAACTAATAATTGTCGACCAAAAGAGTTTTGCAAAATTTCTCTTATTATCAAACTTTTGTTGTCGACCCTTAATCACTTTTCTGGTGAGCTACAGTATCCAATTCTCTTCAAAATTATTATAAATGAAGCTGGCGTAATCCCACATTTGATATGAGTGCGTCGCCACAATGCTGGTCTTATAGTGAGGCTGTCTTGAAATATGTGGAGAGAGTAGAAATACTTCTGAAATGTTATTAAAATTATTAATTCAGTAATGTTACTTAATTTTTTTAAATGTAGCTAAATCATGTTTGCTATTACATCTAATTGACGTCATTTTTGTTAGAAACTAATAAATGTCGACCAAAAGAATTTTGCAAAATTTCTCTTATTATCAAACTTTTGTTGTCGACCCTTAATCACTTTTCTGGTGAGCTACAGTGTCCAATTCTCTTCAAAACTATTGCAAATAAAGCCGACGTGATCCCACATTTGATGTGAGTAAAGTCGTCACACCACTGGTCTTATAGTGAGGCTGTCTTGAAATATGTGGAGAGAGTAGAAATACTTCTGAAATGTTATTAAAATTATTAATTCAGTAATTTTACTTAATTTTTTTTAAATGTAGCTTAATCATTTTTTCTATTACTCCTAAATGACGTCATTTTTGTTAGAAACTAATAATTGTCGACCAAAAGAGTTTTGCAAAATTTCTCTTATTATCAAACTTTTGTTGTCGACCCTTAATCACTTTTCTGGTGAGCTACAGTATCCAATTCTCTTCAAAATTATTGTAAATGAAGCTGGCGTAATCCCACATTTGATATGAGTGCGTCGCCACACTGCTGGTCTTATAGTGAGGCTGTCTTGAAATATGTGGAGAGAGTAGAAATACTTCTGAAATGTTATTAAAATTATTAATTCAGTAATTTTACTTATTTTTTTAAATGTAGCTAAATCATGTTTGCTATTACTTTTAATTGAAGTCATTTTTGTTAGAAACTAATAAATGTCGACCAAAAGAATTTTGCAAAATTTCTCTTATTATCAAACTTTTGTTGTCGACCCTTAATCTTTTTTCTGGTGAGCTACAGTATCCAATTCTCTTCAAAATTATTGTAAATGAAGCTGGCGTAATCCCACATTTGATGTGAGTGCGTCGCCACACTGCTGGTCTTATAGTGAGGCTGTCTTGAAATATGTGGAGAGAGTAGAAATACTTCTGAAATGTTATTAAAATTATTAATTCAGTAATGTTACTTAATTTTTTTAAATGTAGCTAAATCATGTTTGCTATTACTTTTAATTGACGTCATTTTTGTTAGAAACTAATAAATGTCGACCAAAAGAATTTTGCAAAATTTCTCTTATTATCAAACTTTTGTTGTCGACCCTTAATCACTTTTCTGGTGAGCTACAGTATCCAATTCTTTTCAAAATTATTGTAAATGAAGCTGGCGTAATCCCACATTTGATGTGAGTGCGTCGCCACACTGCTGGTCTTATAGTGAGGCTGTCTTGAAATATGTGGAGAGAGTAGAAATACTTCTGAAATGTTATTAAAATTATTAATTCAGTAATGTTACTTAATTTTTTTAAATGTAGCTAAATCATGTTTTCTATTACTCCTAAATGACGTCATTTTTGTTAGAAACTAGTAAATGCCGACCAAAAGAAATTTTGCAAAATTTCTCTTATTATCAAACTTTTGTTGTCGACCCTTAATCACTTTTCTGGTGAGCTACAGTGTCCAATTCTCTTCAAAACTATTGTAAATGAAGCCGGCGTGATCCCACATTTGATGTGAGTGGGTCGTCACACTACCGATCTTATAGTGAGGCTGTCTTGAAATATATGGAAGAGTCGAAATACTTCTAAAATATTAATAAAATTATTAATTCATTAATTTTATTTAATTCTTTTTAAATGCAGCTAAATCATGTTTTCTATTACTGACGCCATTTTTGTTAAAAACTAATAAATGTCGACCAAAAAGAGTTAGCAAAACTTTCTTATTATCGAACTTTTGTTGTCGACCCTTAATCACTTTAATGATAAGTGACAGTAATTCTCTTAAAAATTATTGTAAATGACGCTGGCGTAATCCCACATTTGATGTGAGTGCGTCTCCATATTACTACTCTTGCAGTGAGGCTATTTTGAAAAATTTGAGGAGACTAAAAGTGGAATTGTTCTTTATAGTAATTTAGGTGAACAATCGCCACAGTACCCTCCTAATAGTGAGGCCAAAACTTAATATTAAGAAAAATTCTAGGTTTAGTTCAGTAGTTCGGAGATAACTTTCAAACTAGTTTAATAAAAAATTGAAAATTTTTACAGCTGAAAATTTCATATTGAAAATAAATAGGTAATTGAGTTACGGGCCGCCACAATATTCCTCTTAAAGTGAGGCGGTTTTGTGGTATGGAGAGAAATTTTGCGGTTAAAAAAGTTTGAAACTTTCCTAATTATTTTTAGAAGAAGATTAAATGAATTGTCAACTCGAATTTGAACTACTAATTGGGGACAGCATCCTGGACCCAAGAGTGGAGAAATAAAATTGGGAACTTCCACTTATTTTGTATTAAAAATGACGAAATCTTACATCCGTTTGAATATGCGATATATTACAATTCTTATCTTAATTGTGTTTACTAAAGAACGTGATGAGCGAATGGCTGGTGTTCCTATGCGATAATTTCAAAAATAATGGTAGCGTGAAGACGATAATTTGACAGAACTTGCACTCTTTAATATAAAAAATTGTCTGCTAGAGATAAAATTTGTAATAAAAATTAACCACATTGTTGTTCGAAATTAATTTCGTCCAAATTTTAAAAAATATTTAAAAAAACAATTTAGCGTCAGTAAAATTTTACAAAATCGTAGGGTTAGTAGCACCATTGTTTATAGATATTATTATTATATTATTATTATTTATTAATATCTATAAGCAATGGTAGCACCATAAACAGTAGCGACACTGTTTAGTGGTTTGAAAGCAATCTTAAGTGGGACAAACAAGGACAAAGGGAAAGGGTCGACTCGATCACGTGTCGACCACGACAGTTTGCAATGACACCAACATTTAAAACTCATTACCAAAATGAGACATCGATTTGAAAATTCTTTTTACCTTTTTTCACATTCTTTCATTTCAAATTTAAAAAAATCTCGACTGACGTCATTCAAATCAAATTAACTTCCAACATGGATTAACTTGTTCACATTGACTTTAATCACGTTTACTAACCCTAATCGCGGTACTAAAAAAATTACATGTTTTATCATTTTACGTTAATGCAATAGAAGTGTCGATTATTGTTAATAACAACAACTATAAAGATAGAACATGTCGCAAAACGATTCTTTCTAAAAAATAATTCCAGTAGTAACTCAATCCGGAATTAAAAGAGGTAAGCCAATTTGCTGTTCTAATTTTGACACCTACGAACCCCTTCAAGTGTTACTGTCATTTTAGTTTGTTAAAAAGTCGCTTTTGTGGCTAAACAGCGGTGATGTGCTGAAGCACACGTTCAACAAAATTATTTTTTTGGTGTCTCTGTCTTGTGGTATTATCGTTGGTGTTCGAGGGAGAAAGGACATAAACAAGAGGTTGTCTTTAAAAGCGAGAACTGGAAGTGGTTGGACTATTTCTGTTTGGGTTCGGGACCGCGCTGTTCAAAGCTGCAGTCAGTTCCGAGTAGAAGTGCGTTAGTAATATGGGAAATCGAGTTTTTTTGTGTTTCCTGCAAATTAAGTACGAGAGGTGCAGTTGAACTTCGTTATTTCAGGATTTGTGGTCGTCTTGTTCGTGACGAAATTGTGATATTTTTTTATTTTGGTTTAAGTGAGTATTTTACTAGTTGCGTCGTTGCATGTCTAATCCAATTAAGTTCCATTCAACCAATAGAGACCGGAACTCTAAGCATAGAGGCCCTTTATGTTTAAATTAATTTTGGGGGTTAATAATAAACGTTACAATTGGGAGAAAACCTGAAAGTTTTAATAATTAATTGGTAAGAAATTGTTTCTGTTGTGTTACACTCGATTAGAATTTAATTACTATTTTTCCTTGTACAATAAAATTAATAGACGCTTTACTATAATAAATAAATTTTGGTCTGACAAAGTCTGAAATTTCATCCATTTCACGGAATTAACCGCACATGCCGCTTAAAGTGCACGAAAACAGTAGATTATGATAGTCACAACCCGAGGGAATGTAAAAATAGGAAACAATTTTTAATATGAAATTTATTTTAATATTTGTAACTAAACAATTAATTTAAACCAAAATTTTGGAATTAATTGAATAAATTTTTGACTCTAAAAATACCCGACTTGGAAGTTATAATTTCGATGTTAATTCGATTTCATTTTGTTCTGTTAGATTACAAAAAAAAAATTATATTCGACCCTATAATAGAAAAGTTAGTAACCGATATTTTTTGTTAATTTATTAGATTTATATAAGAATCCACAATTTAAAACCTAAAATTTAATTTTTCGAACCAATTTTATGGTTTTGACTTGAAATATACATTTTCGACCTTCGAATAGAAAAGTTATTGATAGATATTTCATATCACTCTGTTAGATTTAAATGAAAACTCCTAATTTTTGATTGAAAATGCAATTTTTGATATATTTTACAACGTTTTGACTTGGAATATATAGTTTCGACCTCAGAATTGAAAAGTTAGTAACCGATATTTTTGGTTAATTCATTATATTTATATAAAAATGGAAAATTTAGAATGCAAAATTCAATTTTTGGACAAATCTAGAGTTTCGATCTGAAATATACATTTTCGACCTTTGAATAAAAAAGTTACTAATAGATATTTTATGTCAATCTGTTACATTTCAATGAAAATACTTAAGTCTAGATTTAGAACGCAATTTTTGAGATATTTTACAACGTTTTAACTTGGAATATACAGTTTCGACTTCAGATTAGCAAAGTTAGTAATTGATATTTTTTGTTAATTTATTAAATTTATATAAAAATCCACAATTTAGAACCTAAAATTTAATTTTTGGAACCAATTTTAAGGTTTCGACTTGAAATATACATTTTCGATCTTTGAATAAAAAAGTTACTGATAGATATTTTATATCACTCTGTTAGATTTCAATGAAAACTCCGAATTTTTGATTGAAAATGCAATTTTTGAGATATTTTACAACGTTTTGACTTGGAATATACAGTTTCGACCTCAGAATTGAAAAGTTAGTAACCGATATTTTTGGTTAATTTATTATATTTATATAAAAATGGAAAATTTAGAATCCATAATTCAATTTTTGGACAAATCTAGAGTTTCGATCTGAAATATACATTTTCGACCTTTGAATAAAAAAGTTACTAATAGATATTTTATGTCAATCTGTTACATTTCAATGAAAATACTTAAGCGTAGATTTAGAACGCGACCTTTGAAATATTTTACAACGTTTTGAGTTGAAATATACAGTTTCGACCCTATAATAGAAAAGTTAGTAACCGATATTTTTTGTTAATTTATTAGCTTTATATAAAAATCCACAATTTAGAACCTAAAATTTAATATTTGGGACCAATTTTAAGGTTTCGACTTGAAAAATATATTTTCGACCTTTGAATAAAAAAGTTATTGATAGATATTTTATATCACTCTGTTAGAATTAAATGAAAACTCCTAATCTTTGATTGAAAATGCAATTTTTGATATATTTTACAACGTTTTGACTTGGAATATACAGTTTCGACCTCAGAATTGAAAAGTTAATAACCGATATTTTTGGTTAATTTATTATATTTATATAAAAATGGAAAATTTAGAATCCATAATTCAATTTTTGGACAAATATAGAGTTTTGATCTGAAATATACATTTTCGACCTTTGAATAAAAAAGTTATTAATAGATATTTTATGTCAATCTGTTACATTTCGATGAAAATACTTAAGTCTACATTTAGAACGCAATTTTTGAGATATTTTACAAGGTTTTGACGTGAAATATACAGTTTCGACCCTATAATAGAAAAATTAGTAACCGATATTTTTTGTTAATTTATTAGCTTTATATAAAAATCCACAATTTAGAACCTAAAATTTAATTTTTGGAACCAACTTTAAGGTTTCGACTTGAAAGATACATTTTCGACCTTTGAATAAAAAGTTATTGATAGATATTTTATATCACTCTGTTAGATTTAAATGTAAACTCCTAATTTTTGATTGAAAATGCAACCTTTGATATATTTTACAACGTTTTGACTTGGAATATACAGTTTCGACCTCAGAATTGAAAAGTTAGTAACCGATAATTTTTGGTTAATTTATTATATTTATATAGAAATGGAAAATTTAGAATGCAAAGTTCAATTTTTGGACAAATCTAGAGTTTCGATCTGAAATATACATTTTCGACCTTTGAATAAAAAAGTTATTGATAGATATTTTATATCACTCTGTTAGATTTAAATGAAATCTCCTAATTTTTTATTGAAAATGCAATTTTTGACATATTTTACAACGCTTTGACTTGAAATATACAGTTTCGACCCTATAATAGAAAAGTTAGTAACCGATATTTTTGGTTAATTTATTAGATTTATATAAAAATGGAAAATTTAGAATGCAAAATTCAATTTTTGGGACAAATGTAGACTTTCGACCTGAAATATACATTTTCGACCTTTGAATAAAAAAGTTACTAATAGATATTTTATGTCAATCTGTTACATTTCAATGAAAATACTTAAGTCTACATTTAGAACGCAATTTTTGAGATATTTTACAAGGTTTTGACGTGAAATATACAGTTTCGACCCTATAATAGAAAAGTTAGTAACCGATATTTTTTAGTAATTTATTAGATTTATATAAAAATACACAATTCAGAACCTAGAATTTAATTTTTGGAACCAATTTTAAGGTGTTGACTTGAAGTATACTTTTTCGACCTTTGAATAAAAATGCTATTGATAGATATTTTATATCACTCTGTTAGATTTAAATGAAAACTCCTCATTTTTGATTGAAAATGTAATTTCTGAGATATTTTACAACGTTTTGACTTGCAATATACAGTTTCGACTTCAGAATAGAAAAGCTAGTAATTGATATTTTTTGTTAATTTATTAAATTTATATAAAAATCTACAATTTAGAATATAAAATTTAATTTTTGGGACTAATTTTAAGGTTTCGACTTGAAATATACATTTTCGACCTTTGAATAAAAAAAGTTATTGATAGATATTTTATATCACTCTGTTAGATTTAAATGAAAACTCCCAATTTTTGATTGAAAATGCAATTTTTGATATATTTTACAACGTTTTGACTTGGAATATACAGTTTTGACCTCAGAATAGAAAAGTTAGTAACCGATATTTTTGGTTAATTTATTAGATTTATATAAAATGGAAAATCTAGAATGCAAAATTCAATTTTTGGGACAAGCCTAGAGTTTCGATCTGAAATATACAATTTCGACCTTTGAATAAAAAAGTTACTAATAGATATTTTATATCAATCTGTTACATTTCAATGAAAATACTTAAGCCTAGATTTAGAACGTTATTTTTGAGATATTTTACAACGTTTTGAGTTGAAATATACAGTTTCGACCCTATAATAGAAAAGTTAGTAACCGATATTTTTTAGTAATTTATTAGATTTATATAAAAATCCGCAATTCGATCCCAAAATCGAAACAGTATATGAAGTCGGTACACAGAATTAAAAACTACAACAGTTACGTCCAATCCTTTTTATTATTTTTTAGTAGTTTCTTTATATATCGATTTTTGCTTCTCATTGTTTAACAGTTTAGCTTGCAAATTTTGTTTTTGAGTTGGACGTGGTATTACGTCATACATTTTTCATGGGATCAAGCGATAATTGTTGGATTTTTATTTAATTGTGTTTTTAATTTGGCAACAATTTGGCCGAAATGATGGCCACAATTCGGTTATCGCAAAGGTCAGGACCGAAATTTCAGAACTCGATGTAAATTTCAATTTTACCTCGAACTTTTAATCAATAAAAAAATTGTTATCAATAATTGTTGACAGCAATGATATTTCTTGCATCGAAACTGGTACGAGTCAATTTAGGTCTTCATAATCTCGTCGTTATCAAAGTAAATTGAAGATGTGATGGAAAACTTCCACAATCACTTGCAACTTTGTATGCGTTTTAAGTGCACTGACGTCTCTCAATCTTTATAGCTCCAATTAAAAAAAATATCGAAAGGTTATCGAGCAAAATTTTAAAAATACCAACAAATTCGCTAAGGTCACAATGTCGAAAAATATTACATCACGAATGTTGCCGAAATTTGATAGATTCAACACTTTTTAAGTTTATGTCTTGAACTGAAGACGTTTCCAGTTAGTTTTTGTTTAAAAAAAATTAATCAAATTAATTTTGTAAATTTCAGAAACCACAATCATGTCCAGTAAAGTTTCCAGTAGTGAAATGCAGAATTTTCCGAAATTCTGCCGTAAAAACGAAGAAAAACCTCAACGACTCATCAGGTCTTCGTCATTGGACAAAATCAGGATGTTCAACTCGTTCATATGTTCCCAACAATATTACATTCTTCCAGCAATTTTGGCATGGTTGAAAACTTCACAATCCGGCCTTCAATCAGCTGCAGAAAAAACAATCTTCTTCTTCCGTTCCTTACTTTTCAACGCTCTCCTCTACAAACTCTTCCAACTACAATTCAGGATCATCACTATCAACAGTTTGGTTCTAACAAAAAAAATCCTTCAATCTACTTACGGGAGGATCCGGTCGATTTTGAATTTTAAACTTTTGGTTTATTCGATAGGACTCGTTTTGTTGTCGCAATTGTGTGTTTGTTTCTTTTTGTTATTCGATGCGGGCGCACCTCTCGGTTTAGTTTTTTTAATTGTTTGTTGGTTCTACATTAATTATCTTCATTTAAGAACTTCGTTTTTTTACACGGAAAACAGAAGAGAATTCATGAAAATTAAGTGATTTTTGATTATAGTTGAGGCTGATTGTTAATTTATTTTTATGGACTGAACGGACTTTAGGACTTATTTATTAGGAGGTAGGAGATCTAGAAGATATACTGTTACCTGATTTTTGGGTGGTGTACTTGTAAGTTTTGTACTTTACGATGGTTAATAAAGTTAACGGACACCGATCGTGTTTTTGATTCGATACAACGTTTTCAAAAAATGCAAGTAGCGCGATAGAAGCGATTTGAAAATTTTCAATCATTTGTGAGCCTACTATTGAATCAGTTGGGCAAAGTTAAGTTTAGAATTTTTTTTAGTCGCTCCCCCTTGGATGACAGTGACAAAGCATAATATTTACAAAACCAAGAGTGTTTTCTTGGTGTGGGACAACAATGCCAATTCGTGAACATTCTAGAAAAAAGCTGCCAAGAGAACATAATTGGTTGCATAACTTTAGGGAAAAAGTGATTTTTTCCTCTGCGCATTAATAATTAAGAAGTCTAAGTTCTTGTAAGGCGATTCAGGAAGCATTTTTAACAACGTAAGTATTTGAGTTTTGTTCAAAAATTCGTATTTGCAACAATAGAATTTTTCTATTTTTCTATTTAAATTTTAGAGATAGAATTTACAAAAAGCACTTTGAGAATTTAAATTTGAAAATACTCACCTTGTAAGGTACTTACAAAGTGACTATAGATTCATTAGCTAAAAATAATTTTAGCAATTTTTACCAAAATTTCAGCGTCATTGCACCGATGAGCACAGTTTCTCACCAAACTAGTTTGGTAACAATCGTATAGATGGCGCCGCTAGAACTCGTAATGTAAACAACAATTAAAATTCAAAGATCAGGCTGGTTAAAGTAACGAAGTATGGGTTGGTATCGGTTTTGGAAATTGGAAGCTGCAAAACTGACTCCGTCTGTTAGAATACAGTGAACTGAAGTATAAATTCAACAATTGTCCGCGGTCACACTTTGATTTGTAACGACCGAAATTTGTTAGTAAAGAACGCCCTCTTGTGTTAGGTTTATAAAGCGCAAAAGAGAAATTAGGTAGTTTTCAGTTTCAATAATTTAAAGAGTTCTTTAGCTTTAGACATAAAAACTTCTTTTTTTTGGAAGAAAATCACTGATTAAAGAGGTTATTACTAAGTTTTGTTTTTTTTAAAGCGATTTAGAAATCATTTAGCAATATAAAAATATGAACTTTTTCCACAAATTTGGATTTGTTCAAATAAATTTTTCGAAATTTTTGATTAATTTTTCAGAGGTGAAACTCAGGAAAATAACTTCAAAAATTTGAATTTGAGAGTACTCACGTTGTAACCTTAAGACAATAGATTGATAATCTGAAAAAAATCAATCAATTCAATTTCAGAATTTCTCCTGGAGGTCTCAACAATTTTAGGAATTTTTAAGAAGATTTTTGCGACAATGAATAATCTTGAGATGAGTGTTCGCAAAGTTTAGTTTTCAGAGTGTCTTTTTTAATTTCGTAATAGCGCTGAAACCTTGGTATAAATTAATGAAATTGGTTGAGACTTCCCTGAAAAATTTTGGCGTTGTATCAATTCATTTTTCCTAAATAACGAATCAATAGTTTTGAAGTTGCAACGTGATTATCTTCAAATTTTAATTTCCAAGTTATTTTTGCTCAATTTCACTATTGAACTCTCGGTAAACATTTAAAAAATTTATTTTGCCACAAGTGCAGATAATTTGATAAAACTAATATACTTACATTGTTAAATGAAGCTTCCTAAACCGCTCTACAAAAAATAAGATTTGTTAATGGTCTCGTTATTTAGTGGTCGTGTCACCGAAATGTCACGTATTTAGGGATAATATTAAAAAAACAATTAAACTCTTTCAGTTGTGTAAATTAGCTAATTTTTCTCTTGCAGTTTTATGAATTTTATCGACGTAATAGCGCTGAAACCTTGATAAAATGACTGAAATTGGTTGAGACTTTCCTGAGAAATTTTGATGTTGTATCGATTCATTTTTTCTAGATAACGAATCAATAGTTTTGAAGTTACAACGTGACTATCTTCAAATTTTAATTTTCAAATTATTTTTGCTCAATTCCACCATTGAACTCTCGGTAAAAATTTCAAAAATTTATTTTGCCACAAGTGCAGATAATTTGATAAAACTAATATACTTACATTGTTAAATGAAGCTTCCTAAACCGCCCTACAAAAAATAAGATTTGTTAATGGTCTCGTTATTTAGTGGTAGTGTCACCGAAATGTCACGTATTTAGGGATAATATTAAAAAAAAAAACAATTAAACTCTTTCAGATGTGTAAATTAGCTAATTTTTCTCTTGCAGTTTTATGAATTTTATCGACGTAACAGCGCTGAAACCTTGATATAAATGACTGAAATTGGTTGAGAATTCCTTGAGAAATTTTGACGTTGTATCGATTCATCTTTTCTAGATAACGAATCAATAGTTTTGAAGTTACAACGTGACTATCTTCAAATTTTAATTTTTAAATTACTTTTTTTCAATTCCACCATTAAACTCTCGGTCAAAAATTTCAAAAATTTATTTTGCCACAAGTGCAGATAATTTGACGAAAATAATATACTTAGATTGTTAAATGAAGCTTCTTAAACCGCCCTATAAAAAATAAGATTTGTTAATGGTCACGTTATTTAGTGGTATTGTCACAGAAAGGTCACGTATTTAAGGATAATATTAAAAAAACAATTAAACTCTTTCAGATGTGTAAATTAGCTAATTTTTCTCTTGCAGTTTTATGAATTTTATCGACGTAATAGCGCTGAAACCTTGATATAAATGACTGAAATTGGTTGAGACTTCCTTGAGAAATTTTGACGTTGTATCGATTAATTTTTTCTAGATAACGAATCAATAGTTTTGAAGTTACAACGTGATTATCTTCAAATTTTAATTTTCAAGTTATTTTTGCTCAATTTCACCATTGAACTCTCGGTAAAAATTTCAAAAATTTATTTTGCCACAAGTGCAGATAATTTGACAAAACTAATATACTTACATTATTAAATGAAGCTTCCTAAACCATCCTACAAAAAATAAGGTTTGTTAATGGTTACCTTATTTAGTGGTAGTGTCACAGAAATGTCACGTATTTAGGGATAATATTAAAAAAACAATTAAACTCTTTCAGATGTGTAAATTAACTAATTTTCCTCTTGCAGCTTTATGAATTTTATCCACGTAATAGCGCTGAAACCTTGATATAAATGACTGAAATTGGTTGAGACTTCCCTGAGAAATTTTGATGTTGTATCGATTCATCTTTTCTAGATAACGAATCAATAGTTTTGAAGTTACAACGTGACTATCTTCAAATTTTAATTTTTAAATTACTTTTTCTCAATTCCACCATTAAACTCTCGGTCAAAAATTTCAAAAATTTATTTTGCCACAAGTGCAGATAATTTGACGAAAATAATATACTTAGATTGTTAAATGAAGCTTCCTAAACCGCCCTACAAAAAATAAGATTTGTTAATGGTCACGTTATTTAGTGGTAGTGTCACAGAAAGGTCACGTATTTAAGGATAATATTAAAAAAACAATTAAACTCTTTCAGATGTGTAAATTAGCAAATTTTTTTCTTGCAGTTTTATGAATTTTATCGACGTAATAGCGCTGAAACCTTGATATAAATGACTGAAATTGGTTGAGACTTCCTTGAGAAATTTTGACGTTGTATCGATTAATTCTTTCTAGATAACGAATCAATAGTTTTGAAGTTACAACGTTATTATCTTCAAATTTTAATTTTCAAGTTATTTTTGCTCAATTTCACCATTTAACTCTCGGTCAAAATTTCAAAAATTTATTATGCCACAAGTGCAGATAATTTGACAAAACTAATATACTTACATTGTTAAATGAAGCTTCCTAAACCGCTCCACAAAAAATAAGATTTGTTAATGGTTACCTTATTTTGTGGTACTGTCACAGAAATGTCATGTATTAAGGGATAAAATTAAAAAACCACTTAAACTCTTTCAGTTGTGTAAATTAGCAAATTTTTCTCTTGCAGTTTTATGAATTTTATCGACGTAACAGCGCTGAAATCTTGATGTAAATGACTGAAATTGGTTGAGGCTTCCCTGAGAAATTTTGACGTTGTATCGATTCATTTTTCCTAGATAACGAATCGATGGTTTTGAAGTTACAATGTGACTATCTTCAAGTTTTAATTTTCAAATTATTTTTGCCCAATTCTACCATTGAACTTTCGGTAGAAATTTCAAAAATTTATTTTGCCACAAGTGCAGATAATTTGACAAAACTAGTATACTTACATTGTTAAATGAAGCTTCCTAAACCGCCCTACAAAAAATAAGATTTGTTAATGGTCGCGTTATTTAGTGGTAGTGTCACAGAAATGTCACGCATTTAGGGATAATATTAAAAAACCAATTAAATTCTTTCAGTTGAGTAAATTAGCTAATTTTTCTCTTGCAGTTTTATGAATTTTATCGACGTAATGGCGCTGAAACCTTGATATAAATGACTGAAATTGGTTGAGACTTCCCTGAAAAATTTTGATGTTGTATTGATTCACTTTTTCTAGATAACGAATCAATAGTTTTGAAGTTACAACGTGATTATCTTCAAATTTTAATTTTCAAGTCACTTTTGCTCAATTTCACCATTGAACTCTCGATAAAAATTTCAAAAATTTATTATGCCACAAGTGCAGGTAATTTGACAAAAATAATATACTCACATTGTTAAATGAAGCTTCCTAAACCGCCCTACAAAAAATAAGATTTGTTAATGGTCACGTTATTTAGTGGTAGTGTCACAGAAATGTCACGTATTTAGGGATAATATTAAAAAAACAATTAAACTCTTTCAGTTGTGTAAATTAGCTAATTTTTCTCTTGCAGTTTTATGAATTTTATCGACGTAATAGCGCTGAAACCTTGATATAAATGATTGAAATTGGTTGAGACTTCCTTGAGAAATTTTGACGTTGTATCGATTCACTTTTTCTAGATAACGAATCAATAGTTTTTAAGTTACAACGTGACTATCTTCAAATTTTAATTTTCAAGTTATTTTTGCTCAATTCCACCATTGAACTCTCGGTAAAAATTTCAAAATTTTATTTTTCCACAAGTGCAGATAATTTGACAAAAATAACATACTCACATTGTTAAATGAAGCTTCCTAAACCGTCCTACAAAAAATTACATTTGTTAATGGTCGCGTTATTTAGTGGTAGTGTCACAGAAATGTCACGTATTTAGGGATAATATTAAAAAACCAATTAAACTCTTTCAGATGTGTAAATGAGCTAATTTTTCTCTTGCAGTTTTATGAATTTTATCGACGTAACAGCGCTGAAACCTTGATATAAATGACTGAAATTGGTTGAGACTTCCTTGAGAAATTTTGACGTTGTATCGATTCATCTTTTCTAGATAACGAATCAATAGTTTTGAAGTTACAACGTGATTATCTTCAAATTTTAATTTTCAAGTTATTTTTGCTCAATTCCACCATTGAACTTTCGGTAAAAAATTCAAAAATTTATTTTGCCACAAGTGCAGATAATTTGACAAAACTAATATACTTACATTGTTAAATAAAGTTTCCTAAACCGCCCTACAAAAAATAAGATTTGTTAATGGTCGCGTTATTTAGTGGTAGTGTCACAGAGAAGTCACGTATTTAGGGATAATATTAAAAAAACAATTAAACTCTTTCAGTTGTGTAAATTAGCTAATTTTTCTCTTGCAGTTTTATGAATTTTATCGACGTAATAGCGCTGAAACCTTGATATAAATGACTGAAATTGGTTGAGATTTTCCTGAGAAATTTTGACGTTGTATCGATTCACTTTTTCTAGATAACGAATCAATAGTTTTGAAGTTACAACGTGATTATCTTCAAATTTTAATTTTCAAGTTACTTTTGCTCAATTCCACCATTGAACTCTCGGTAAAAATTTCAAAAATTTATTTTGCCACAAGTGCAGGTAATTTGACAAAAATAATATACTCACATTGTTAAATGAAGCTTCCTAAACCGCCCTACAAAAAATAAGATTTGTTAATGGTCACGTTATTTAGTGGTAGTGTCACAGAAATGTCACGTATTTAGGGATAATATTAAAAAAACAATTAAACTCTTTCAGTTGTGTAAATTAGCTAATTTTTCTCTTGCAGTTTTATGAATTTTATCGACGTAATAGCGCTGAAACCTTGATATAAATGACTGAAATTGGTTGAGACTTTCCTGAGAAATCTTGACGTTGTACTGATTGACTTTCTCTAGATAACGAATCAATAGTTTTGAAGTTACAACGTGATTATCTTCAAATTTTAATTTTCAAGTTATTTTTATTCAATTCCACCATTGAACTCTCGGTAAAAATTTCAAAAATTTATTTTGCCACAAGTGCAGATAATTTGACAAAACTAATATACTTAGATTGTTAAATGAAGCTTCCCAAACCACCCTACAAAAAATAAGATTTGTTAATGGTCACGTTATTTAGTGATAGTGTCACAGAAGTTTCACGTATTTAGGGATAATATTAAAAAACAATTAAACTCTTTCAGTTGTGTAAATTGACCAATTTTTCTCTTGCAGTTTTATGAATTTTATCGACGTAAGAGCACTGAAACCTTGGTATAAATGACTGAAATTGGTTGAGACTTCCTTGAGAAATTTTGACGTTGTATCGATTCACTTTTTCTAGATAACGAATCAATAGTTTTGAAGTTACAACGTGATTATCTTCAAATTTTAATTTTCAAGTTATTTTTATTCAATTCCTCCATTCAACTCTCGGTAAAAATTTCAAAAATTTATTTTGCCGCAAGTGCAGATAATTTGATAAAACTAATATACTTACGTTGTTAAATGAAGCTTTCTAAACCGCCCTACAAAAAATAAGATTTATTAATGGTCACTTTATTTAGTGGTAGTGTCACAGAAATTCGACATATTTAGGGGTAAAGTTTAAAAAATAAATTTCCTTAATTGTGTAAATTACTTAATTTTTCTCTTGCAGTTTTATAAATTTTAACGACGTAATAGCACTAAAACCAGGGCACAAATTTCAAAAAATGGTTGACGCTTTCATGAAAAATTCTGACTCTACATCAATTATTTTTTTCACATAGTAACTTTATACTTTTGAAAAAACAACGGGAGTATTTTCAAATTCACGTTTTCAAAGTGTTTTCGCTCAAATTTTAATTGAATAATCAATAAGAGGTTTCCGAAAATTTTGAAGTAACAAATTTGAATTATTTGACAAAATTTAGATTTTTGCATTGAACAGTTATGCTTCCTAAATAGTCTCACAAAAAAAGAGTTTCAGGTAACAAGGTGATAATGTACAGAAAATCTAAGTTCTTCTGCTAAAGGAGACATCTACCGGATTACTTTCAAACTATTTTGGTGAGAAACCGTGCTCATAGGCGTAACAGCTTTAAAATTTTGACACAAATAATTAAAATTGGTTGAGACTTTTGTGAGAAATCTGATTTTTCACCTTTTTTTCAAACAATGAACCTCTAGATTGTTAATTACAAGTCTTAATTGCAAAAATTTAACTAAAGAAATTTGAAAAATAAATAATCGTTTTTTTTCAAACAATTTTTTTGGGAAAACTCAGGCTTACATTGCTAAATAGTGTTTCCTTCATTGCATTACAAAAATTAAGATTTGTTAACAGTCATGTTAATCCGTGAAAGTCTCACAGAGAAAATTGTTTTTAAGCGTAAAGTTAGGCAACCAATTATGTTACTTTAGCAGCGTTTTAGGATATTTTCGTTTACTTTGTCTACAATTTAGCAGGAGTTTGACACTAAACAGAACTTCTGGAATTAAGGGTTGCCTATCCACAGTTGCAAATTTTTCAGTTTTCTTTACACATGGACTAGAGAAATAATAAATTTGATTAAAAACAAAATTGAGTAGAGATTTTGTTTAATTCAAAAATACTTTTCTTACCTAAACTGCCTTAATGTCAATTGTTCAAAAATATTATCAACAACCATCCACCAAAATTTTTCCCCAATTAATTATTTAAGATGTCAAAAACCATTTTTTTCTTATAAACAACTTTTGGTTGTCCGGTCCTGTCCCGATAAAACCTTCGCGTTGGTCCGCATAACAAGTTGCCTATTCATTGCGCCTGTTTCATCGCTAACCGGAAAATCTCCAAGTTTCCGGTCGAGCGGTTTCTTTAAACAAACCGACGTTTGCGTCCTTTTCCGGCAACACGATTTCCTCAACAATCGCCACTTGCTTAAAATGACACGAACTTCCGACGATAAAGTTGCGAAAATTCCTCTCTTACCTAGGTGGTTTCTAATAGAAGTCATGTGCGCGCGCATTCGAAGAGAAGGGGTGTATTTTTAACAATTTCGCGTTAACCTGCGGTATGGATTTGTACAGTTGCGTTTGTTTTGTATTCGCGTTACCGACATGAACGAACTGTGATAATTGCGTACGAAAAAAAACACACACACACACACAAAAATAATAATAACAATAGAAGAAGATTTTAATTAGAGTAACTGCAAGCAAAATAATTAATCAACGTGAAGAAGAAAAAAAATTAATAAACAACAACAACGGTCCCAGTGTGGTTTTTCTGTTAACGCGAAAGTGAGCTGTGGATAAATGAGATAATAGTGTGGAGTGGCCTACTGGGTTATTTTTAAATTATATACGAAAACAAACTGGAACAGCTAAAGGTTTTTTATAAATTACGCTAAATTTGCCTTATACATGCCTTATTTTGCTGGTTGTACGCAGAAGCCCGACGAGTTTTTTACACGTACAAAGCACAACGTTTGATGAAATTATCAAATTTATTGATTTTCCTGCGATATTTAGCAATATCACCGATGTACAATCATTCAATTCGTACGAGAAATAGCTTTTTTACGCTGCAACATTGCCTCGAATCCATCCAGCGACCTGTCGACCCTTCGGCCCGAATCATCGGCCCTTCCACGTCCAACGTCGTCGAACCGAGTGGTTGAGTGCTTCGATGAGAAAATGAAAAAATTCGGGATTTTTACCTTTGCAAAGTTGGTGGTAATCGTTTTCGAAAACAACTGATATGCCGGTAAGAAGAGGTCTTGTCGCCCCAAGAACCACTCTAATTGAAACAATAATCAGGAAGTTCGACACGGACAGTAAGTGAATTACCAATTAACAATTAATAATATTTCCGAAAATAATGACAGAAATTTTTCGGTTGGTAACAGTCGCTGTCACTGTTTCGCGCATTAATCGAAAAGGCGCTGGAAATTGAGGGATGTTCGCAACCTTGGACTGATTCTTGTTAATTATTGTGCGGATTCAAGCCAAATGTTTGAGCGATGAAAATTCGTACGCTTTGGCACTGTTAAAATAAAAAATGCAAATTTCATCACGGGATTCGGATTGAAAAATATTTAATTTATACGTTGGGAATTGTGGAAGCGAGTCTGGTGCCCCGAAGGGGCTAATTTCGACGTAATTAGAAAAAAAAAGAATAATGCTGAAAGTTTTTCGGATAATAGAGGGCTGCGTAATCTGAATTTGACGTGACCTGAAATTGGAATGAATAAAATGTTTGGCAGCAGTTTGCTTTTTATCCGGAAAAATCGGTCAATAGTTTACACCCCAACAAATATTTCGCCAACTGACATTGTATACAATTCGACAAATTGCTAGAATTTTTTGTCTCTTAAAGCGAGAAAAAACAATTTTTTTACTGAATATTTTATTTAGAATGCAGATTTTGCCGCCTCTCGGTTTTATGGTTAGTACTAACAGGAAATTTCGACGATTTCGAAATCAGGGACTCGTTACTTTTGATTACTTTTTTTGTGTAATTTTGGAGAATTTTTTACGTTCCAACTTCTTTCATTATTTGATATCGTAAAAAGTCGTTCAAACAATTTTTGTGCGTCCTTTCACTATTGATAGTTCTCAAGTCGATTGTTGCCTCTTTTCTTGACGATTATATACAAAAAAAATTTCTAGTTCTGTTTGGGCTACACACTATTTGTGTAGTTTTTCCGTTTAATCATCCGCGATTTAGTGAAATTAGCGAAAAAAATAAAGCGTAACAAAAAGTGAAACGCCCCCCCCACCACTCTGTCTATTATATTGTTTTAGTTCTATTGTTTTAGATTTTTGCATTGGATTTTTCTAATTAGTTTCTTTCTTTTCAATTTCGAGTTAATCATTTCTAGTTCCTCTTTCTATTAAAATATCTTGTCACTCCGTTTGTTTCTCTTGACTGGACATTGCTTTTGTAGTTCTTCTTTTACTTTGTATCTAATCTCAGTCGAGCAATGAAACTTTTTCAGTTGCTTCGGTGTAAAATTGCCCATCGTAAAATAAGGCGTAACGAGAAGTGAAACGCTCCCCCACTACTCTATCTATTATATAGTTTTAGTTCTATTGTTCTAGATTTTTGCATTGGATTTTTTTAATTAGCTTCTTTCTTTTCAATTTCGAGTTAATCATTTTTAGTTCCTCTTTCTATTAAAATATCTTGGCACTCCGTTTGTTTCTTTTGACTGGGCATTGCTTTTGTAGTTTTTCTTTTACTTTGTATGCAATCTCAGTCGAGCAATGAAACTTTTTCAGTTGCTTCGGTGTAAAATTGCCCATCGTAAAATAAGGCGTAACGAAAAGTGAAACGCTCCCCCACCACTCTATCTATTATATAGTTTTAGTTCTATTGTTCTAGATTTTTGCATTGGATTTTTCTAATTAGTTTCTTGCTTTTCAATTTCAAATTAATCATTTTTAGTTTCTCTTTCTATTAAAATATCTTGTCACTCCGTTTGTTTCTCTTGACTGAGCATTTCTTTTGTAATTCTTCTTTTACTTTGTATCTAATCTCAGCCGAGCAATGAAATTTTTTCAGTTGCTTCGAAGTAAAATTGCCCATCGTAAAATAAGGCGTAACAAAAAGTGAAACGCTTCCCCACCACTCTATCTATTATAGTTTTAGTTCTATTGTTCTAGATTTTTGCATTGGATTTTTCTAATTAGTTTCTTGCTTTTTAATTTCAAATTAATCATTTTTAGTTCCTCTTTTTATTAAAATATCTTGTCATTCCTTTTGTGTCTTTTGACTGGGCATTGCTTTTGTAGTTCTTTTTTTACTTTGTATGTAATCTCAGTCGAGCAATGAAATTTTTTCAGTTGCTTCGGTGTAAAATTGCCCATCGTAAAATAAGGCGTAACGAAAAGTGAAACGCTCCCCCACCACTCTATCTATTATAGTTTTAGTTCTATAGTTCTAGATTTTTGCATTGGATTTTTCTAATTAGTTTCTTGCTTTTTAATTTCAAATTAATCATTTTTAGTTCCTATTTTTATTAAAATATCTTGTCATTCCTTTTGTGTCTTTTGACTGGGCATTGCTTTTGTAGTTCTTTTTTTACTTTGTATGTAATCTCAGTCGAGCAATGAAATTTTTTCAGTTGTTTTGGAGTAAAATTGCCCATCGTAAAATAAGGCGTAACAAAAAGTGAAACGCTCCCCCACCACTCTATCTATTATAGTTTTAGTTCTATAGTTCTAGATTTTTGCATTGGATTTTTCTAATTAGTGTCTTGCTTTTTAATTTCAAATTAATCATTTTTAGTTCCTATTTTTATTAAAATATCTTGTCATTCTTTTTGTGTCTTTTGACTGGGCATTGCTTTTGTAGTTCTTTTTTTACTTTGTATGTAATCTCAGTCGAGCAATGAAATTTTTTCAGTTGCTTCGGAGTAAAATTGCCCATCATAAAATAAGGCGTAACAAAAAGTGAAACGCTCCCCCACCACTCTATCTATTATAGCTTTAGTTCTATAGTTCTAGATTTTTGCATTGGATTTTTCTAATTAGTTTCTTGCTTTTTAATTTCAAATTAATCATTTTTAGTTTCTCTTTCTATTAAAATATCTTATAACTCATTTTGTTTTTTTTTAACTGGACATTGCTTTTGTATTTCTTCTTTTACCTTGCATCTAATCTCAGTTGGGCAATGAAACTTTTTTAGTTGCTTTGAAGTAAAATTACCCATCGTAAAATAATGCGTAACGAAAAGTGAAACGCTCCCCCACCACTCTGTTTACTGTATAGTTTTACTTTTATTAAGCTGGATTTTTGCACTGAATTTTTAAATTCAGTTTTGTTCTTTTCAATTTCAATTTAACTATTTTAAGTTTCTCCTTGTATCAAAATATTTTGCAATTTTATTTGGCTTCTCTTGACTGGCTATTGTAGTTCTTCTTTTACTTGTTACTCTTAGGCCGTCAGTAAAACTTTCGGTTGTTCTGGTGTATAATTACCCCTCTAAAATAATGCGTAACGAAAAGTGAAACGCTTCTTCACTACTTATTTTACTGTATAACTGTACTTCGAGTTTGTTAGATTTTCCCACTGGATTCTTATAATTAGTTCCATTCTTTTCAATTACAATTTGGTAATTTTTTAATTTAATTTAATTTTCATGACTGAATATTGTTTTGTGATTTTCTTTTTACCTTTTATTTATTCTTAGTCTGGAAGTGAAACCATTTCAGTAGCCTTTGAGTAAAATTATCTATCGTAAAATAATGCGTAACAAGAAGTGAAACGCTTTTTCACCATTCTATTGTACTAGGATTTGAACTGCGGATTTACCATTAGTTTCTCTTTAGTTTCAATTTTATTTCTTTTGACCTCCTATCCAGAATTTTTCACATGTTTCTAGCATCCAAATAACCGGTTTAATATCATAAGAAGTCATATAAACAATTTTTGTATATTATTCTCTTATTATGGATACCTTCAAATTTCTTTCCCTTATTCGCTTCTTTCATATTTACTTGTAAATGTTGTTGGATTTTTGACACTGTTTGTGTCATTTAACCAAATAATTATCTTTTATTTAGTTTCAATAGGAAACTAAAAAACTTTAACTGCAACAACGTAAAATTAACGAAAAAATAAGGTGTAACAAAAAGTGAAACGCTCCCCCACCGTTCTATTTACTGCAAAGTTTTACTTCTATTCTGTAAAGTTTTTGCAATGAGGTCTCACAATTAATTTCTTTCTTTTCAGTTTTTTTAATTTTTCAATCCAGCACTTCAACTTCTTCAACACAACGAAAAGTGAAACGTTTCATATTTTGCTTTGTTTTTGACTATATTTCGTTTCACTTAGCTACATACTGTTTTTTGGTTTTCTTGCATATTCAATGCAAAAATATTTTTTTAGCAGTATTAACGTTAAATAACTTGTAACAATAAATGAAACGGCTCCAACTCTATTTACTATATAATTTTAATTTCATTTTGCCCAATTTTTTCGTGCTCTTAGCAGTTAATTTCTTTCTTTTTTTATTATTTTTAGTTCGGTTTGTTCTTTAGTCACTTATTATTGAATGCCCAACTGACATTTCTTTAGCTATGACAACGTTAAATAATGCGTAACAAAAAGTGAAACGGTCTCATTCTTTACTCTATAGTCGAATTTTTATTTTTAATTAAATTGAATCCGTAAGTGAAGTCGGATTAGTGGCGACAGCGTACATTTTCTCAACATAATGCGTAACGAAAAGTGAAACGTTTTCCATTCTCTTTCTTCTGCAATTTGTTTCTATTGCGCTATTTTTTGTAGCGTTTTTGCAATTAATTTCTTTTACATATTAATTATTCTTTATTTGTAAAACGTTAGCACTTTTGGTTTTCTTCACGACTTTACTTTCTCTCTTTGTGCTTATTGTCGTTTCCACTTAGTATCTTTTCTTCAATTATTTTTGTACCCTTATTATTCAGTGAATTATCTTCACATCGTCAAGTATTATAACTGCAGCGTTGAAATTGTTGAAATAATTTTTTATTTTCCATTAGCAGTCGATAATTGAAAAAACTTTTCCTATCGCATGCACGCCGAATCTAATTGCAACATTTGCCCTTTCTCTCTATTAAAGCTTTCAACAGAACCAATCCATTAACTTCCGTTTATAACACGAAATATTATCAAGTTGTATCTACTGACAAAGGTCGTTATATTGGGACTTTAAGTACGAAAAAAAATCCAACAACTATACAAATTCACTTGTCGTGTCAACTAACGTATGGAGATAAGATAAAATTTAACCGCAACCCCCTTTTAAAAGAAATTGCATTCATACATTTCCATATAATAAAAGTTGACATAAACGACATACATTAAGGGTGCAATACCGACATCTATCCAAGGACGAAATCGCACGTAACGAACGGAAGAAAAACAAAATATTAACCGTAACAGTTATTGATTGGCAAGTTTCATAACCGAACGTCAAGTGGTAGTTGAGGAATAGATAAAAGAAGTAATAGCATTACGTCAGAAAATTTTATTAAAAAAATATATTTTCTGATGAAATGCAGGTCTAGAAAGAGATTAAGGAAATTCTAGCATTTTTATTCAAGATTTAAATAGCTCACCCAAAAATTTGTTTTTTTCTTTTTTCTCTCATTTTTTCACATAGTTTTTTTTCTAATAAAATTTTAGTTTCTCCATTTCATTTCCGATCTTAGAATCTTCATTTTTGAATAAACTCAAACAATTTTTTTATTTTTCCATTTATCACAAAAATTCTTTTCTTTTTAATGTAGAGAGAGAATATGAATTTAATAAAAAGAGAAGGAGTACCGATGAGACGAATCAATAAATTTTGGCACTACTGTATTCAGAGTGGATGAGTTTCCTTTCCACTAATTTATGTTTGTAATTAAAAAATCGGCGTCGGTTAACAAAAGAGAATTATTTGAAACGTCGAGTGCACCAAAGATCCTTTCAGGGGTTTCATCAAGTATTCGTGTTTTCATCGTTAAGGCTTCTTTTAACTCTCGAATTTGCATGGGACACTTGAAAATTCATGAATTCAGGACGTGACGTCGCCACCTTACCAAAACAAGTTCTGCAATTTTTTTCGATAAAAATAAATTTTTAATAAAACCTCCATTTAATGTTGTTCACGTCGTTCTCCATTTAGGTCAGACATTATTCCCTAATTGAGATTAGTATTTGTAAGAAGTCCAAGGCTTCGAAACGTCAATACTTAAGCAGAAAAGAGTATCGCAATTGAGGAAATAAATTGTTGGAATTGCTAGAACAGAAAGTTTCTTCGGAAAATTTAATTTTTTTAACAAAATAATCTATTTGGAAAAATCGAAATGAGAAATTCCTGAAAAATTTAATTTTTGGGAAAAATTCCTGAAAATCCTGAAAGAAATTTTTGAGAAATTTAGATTCGTTTTGTTTTCTTTTGCAAAATGCTTAATTTACAAAATTTGGAAATCAAAATGTTCATGAAAATTTTTTTGAAAAAAATCCTGAAGAACCTGAAAAAATTATTACAATTTTTTTATTTGTTTCTGTTTCTTTCGCAAAAGAAAGTTTCTAAAATCAAAATATTCTTAAAAGAAATTTGAGAAAAAACGTTGAAAATCCTGAAAAGGAAATTGGTAAAAAACTTTGAAATTCCTTAATTATTTTTGTAAAAGCTTTTACATTTCTTTTATTAATTTTTGCTAAATACTTAATCAATATGGTCTCCAGAATATTCATGAAAACTTCCTGAAAATCTTAAAAGACATTTATGAGATTTTTTTTAGTTTAGTTCCGTTTTTTTGCAAAATGCTTAATTTGAAAAATTCTGTATTAAAAGTTTTTATAAATTTTTTTTTAAAGAAAGTCCTGATAAAACTGAAAACATTTTTTTAAATTTTTTTCATTTGTTACTTTTTCGTATAATGATTAATTAAGAAAGTTTCTGAAATCAAAGTATTCCTGAAAAAATCTTGAAAATCCTGAAAAAAAGTTGAGGAAATACCTTGAAAATGCTGAAATAAAAAAAAATGTTTTTATATCGCTTTCTGTTTATTTTTGGTAAATACTTAATCAATATAGATTCCGAAATATTCATGAAAACTTCTTGAAAAATCCTGAAAAAAATTGAAAACTTTTACATTTATCTCTTTTTCTTTTGGTAGACATTCACTCAATGACTCAGAAATCGGAGATTTAAAGAAACATTCCTTAAAGAATCTTAAAAGATGTTGCTTACTGAAAATCCTGAAAGAAATTTTTGACAAAATTTTTAGTACAGTTTAATTCTTTTTTGCAAAATGCTTAATTTAAAAAATTCTGAAATAAAAGTGTTTATAAAATTTTTTTTGGAAAAAATTCCTGAAAAACCTGAAAAAAGTTTCTTAGATTTTTTTTCCATTTGCTTCTGCTTTTTTCATAAAATGATTAAGAAAGTTTTTGAAATCAAAGTATTCCTGAAAAATTTTTGAAAAAAAATCTTGAAAATCCTAAAATTAAAAAAAATGTTTTTACATTTCTTTCTGTTTATTATTTATAAATACTTCATTAATATAGTTTCCTGAATATTTATGAAAAATTCCTGAAAATCCTGAAAAAAATTGAAAATTTTTACATTTATTTCTTTTTCTTTCGGTAGACATTCACTCAATGACTCTAAAATCGGAGTTTTAAAGAAAAATTCTTTCAAGAATCTTAAAAGTAATTGATTACTGAAAAACCTGAAAGGAACTTTTGAGAAAATTTTTAGTGCAGTTTAATTCTTTTTTGCAAAATGTTTAATTTAAAAAATTCTGAAATAAAAATGTTTATGAAATTTTTTTTGAAAAAAATTCTTGAAAAACCTGAGAAAAAATTCTTGGATTTTTTTTTCATTTGTTTCTGTTTTTATAAGATGATTAATTAAGAAAGTTTCTGAAATCAAAGTGTTCCTGAAAAAATGTTGAAAATCCTGAATTTAAAAAAAAAATATTTTTATTTTTTTTTCTGTTCATTTTTTATAAATACTTAATTAATATAGTTTCCTGAATATTCATGAAAAATTATTGAAAATCCTGAAAAAATGAAAGCTACGTTTATTTCTTCTTCTTTTGACTGTCTGAAATCGGAGTTTTACAGAAATTCTTTAAAGAATCTTGAAAAAATGGATTCCTGAAAATCCTGAAAGGCATTTTTGAGAAATTTTGTAGTTCAGTTTTCTTTTACAGAATGCTTAATTTAAAAAAATTTGAAAGCAAAATGTTTATGAAATTTTTTTTGGAAAAAGTTCCTGAAATTCTAAAAAAAGTTTTAGAATTTTATTTCATTTGTTTCTGTTTTATTGCAAAATGATTAATTAAGAAAGTCTCTGAAATTAAAGTATTCCTGAAAATTTTTTGAGAAAACTTCTTGAAAATCCTGAAAAAAATTTGAGAAAAAAACCTTGAAAATTATGAAATTTGTTTAAACTCGCTTTTATATTTCTTTTTGTTTATTTTTGCTAAATACTTAATATAGTTTTCCGAATATTCATGAAACATTCCTGAAAACCCCGAAAAAAAATTGTGAAAATTTTTACATTTACTTTTTTTTCTATTATTAGACATTCAATTAAAGAGTGCCTGAAATTGGAGTAATAAATTTAAATTTGAAAAAAAAAATCCTGAAAATCCTGAAAAAATATTTGAAGGAAACGTTTAAATTTGATTTTTTTCTGTTAAATACTCTATTAAAACAGTTTCTGATCCAAGTATTCCTGAAAAAAAATTTAGATATTTTTGAAAAATACTCACTTAAAATCATTTTTTGAAATAGAAATATTCCTGAAATTTCTTGGTACTCTTTTGAAAAATGCTCTCTAAAATCGTATTACCCCAAATTTTCAGCGGTTCTAAACAACAAATCGACATCCTAGTCAAACCAATTAACCAAATTGGTCCCAACAACTAATTCAATGATAGCAAACCGCGGAACGAATTCGTACCGAAAACAATAAAATGTAGTCAAGTTACACGCACCGGTGTCGGTGAGGGGTAAAGGGTAGTTAATCGATTTCATTTCAAAAGCGCCATCATCAATGACTTGATAATCGTCGACAAACACGAAATCCAGGAAGAAAACAATCGGACGATTTACACCTCGATATACAGGGTGGCGGGTTAGTGGGTCATTGTCGCAAATCCACCACTCTCACAATAGAAAATAATCGAAACCGTTGCAGTAGTTTCGTTTTGTTTCGTCGCTAGATGACACTAGTTTCCGATTTTAAGTGGCGGACATTGTATGGTGCAAGTCGATCAATATTTTGCCGATCCACTGTTTCGACCTTTCGTGTTTACTTTCTCTAATCCCATCGTCGTTATGTTAGTTGGAAAGAGACGGGGAGTTTTTTGGTGCAAACTTCAATAGTACTGCAACGTAATGATAACAAGAGAGGAAAAAGAAACGATATCGAACGACGGTAATTGTTTTGACGATAATCCGTTGTGAAAACATCAAAAGGGTTTATTGTTTGTTTTGGTTCGTTTTAAACGGCGTTTAAAAGAGTTCGGATGAGCTGTAAAAATTAAAAATAGAAGCGCCATCTAACTGTTTTTCAAGTTATTATTGATATTTCTTCAAAGATTTAAGAGAGAGGGAAAGTTTAATTGCTTCCGGACGATGAAAATCGATAGATGGAGATAAGTAACGAGTTAAGAATTTGTGGTAAAGGTCAAAAGAAACAGAATTTGTTTCAATTTGATTTGAAAATGGCGCCAAATTGGTCCCATCCCCCACTTATTAGTTGGAGGGGAGGAAGTGGATCGATTTTTAGCAAGTGTTTTGGGCCTTTTTGCAGTTTATTTTAAAGATTTTTGGTTGAAATTTGATACATCCCACCTTGAAGTAATTACAGTTAATTTGGTAAAATTTTTAAAATTCCAAGACTTGTTTAAACTTTGCCCTTTTTCCAGATTATTTTAGAGGTTTTTGATTTAATTTTGATACCTCCCACTTTGAAGTAGTAGCAATTATTTTACTGTAATTTTAAAAGTTCTGAGACTTGTTTGAACTTTGCCCTTTTGCCCATTCAAACGATTTTTAATTGAAATTCGATGTAAGTAACGACTTTAACTTTGAAATAATTTTGGAAAGTCTCGGACTATTTTAAACTTTTCAATTTTTTGGAGACCCTTTTGAAAATTTTCAATTGAAATTTGATACGTGACTCGCGGAAGTGACCACCATCACTTTGGTATACTTTTGTTGGCCGAGAAACTCGTTTGAACTTTGCCCTTTTAATTGAAATTCGATGTAAGTAACGACTTTAACTTTGAAATAATTGTGGAAAGTCCCGGACTAGTTTGAAATTTTCAATTTTTTTGAGACCCTTTTGAAAATTTTCAATTGAAATTTGATACGTGAATCGCGGAAGTGACCACCATCACTTTGGTATACTTTTGTTGGCCGAGAGACTCGTTTGAACTTTGCCCTTTTAATTGAAATTCGATGTAAGTAACGACTTTAACTTTGAAATAATTTTGCAAAGTCTCGGACTAGTTTGAACTTTTCAACTTTTTGGAGACCCTTTTGAAAATTTTCAATTGAAAATTGATACGTGAATCGCGGAAGTAACCACCATCACTTTGGTATACTTTTGTTGGCCGAGAGACTCGTTTGAACTTTGCCCTTTTAATTGAAATTCGATGTAAGTAACGACTTTAACTTTGAAATAATTTTGGAAAGTCCCGGACTAGTTTGAACTTTTCAACTTTTTGGAGACCTTTTTGAAAATTTTCAATTGAAATTTGATACGTGAATCGCGGAAGTGACCACCATCACTTTGGTATACTTTTGTTGGCCGAGAGACTCGTTTGAACTTTGCCCTTTTAATTGAAATTCGATGTAAGTAACGACTTTAACTTTGAAATAATTTTGGAAAGTCTCGGACTAGTTTGAACTTTTCAATTTTTTGGAGACTTTTTCGAAAATTTTCGATTGAAATTCGATACGTGACTCGCGGAAGTGATCACCATAATTTTAGTATCTTTGTTGGCCGAGAGACTCGTTTGAACTTTGCCCTTTTAATAGAAATTCGATGTAAGTAACGACTTTAACTTTGAAATAATTTTGGAAAGTCTCGGACTAGTTTGAACTTTTCAATTTTTTGTAGACCTCTTTGAAAATTTTCAATTGAAATTTGATACGTGAATCGCGGAAGTGACCACCATCACTTTGGTATACTTTTGTTGGCCGAGAGACTCGTTTGAACTTTGCTCTTTCAATTGGAATTCGATGTAAGTAACGACTTTAACTTTGAAATAATTTTGGTAAGTCCCGAACTAGTTTGAAATTTTCAATTTTTTGGAGACCTTTTTGAAAATTTTTGACTAAAATTCGATACGTGACTCGCGGAAGTGACCACCATCATTTTGGTATACTTTTGTTGGCCGAGAGACTCGTTTGAACTTTGCCCTTTTTGCAGATCGTTCTTTTTTGGTGGCCAACAGCCGGCAGGGACAATGTCACATCATCTACTGTTCAGATGGATTCTGTCGTTTGACTGGTTATTCCAGAGCGGAAGTGATGCAACGTCCCGCCTCCTGCGAGTTTTTGTGCGGTCCTTTGACTTCACAACAGGCCGTCGGAAGTCTCAGAGAAGCTTTGCAGGAGGGTGTCGAGAAACATGCGGAGATTCTTTACTACAGAAAAGACGGTAAGACAATAGTTTGACATTAAAGCAAAAGTCACGATGCGATTATTTTACATAATGGTGCAGAAGTGTTTTGAACATAAAACGACGAAGACTGCAGTCGCGGATGACGAAATCAAGATAGCGTGTGTGTATTTTGTGTATATGTCAAATTGGAGGGGGTTTTTGATATGCAAATTACTAAATCCGGTCGCGATCATGAAATCATCAATTCATTGGGTAGGACTTGCCGCATTTTCGTAACGTCATTCTATTTTAAAAAGCGATAAGTTATTGAGGAAACGTGAACTGGAAACTTCTCTTAACTTCTCAATATCTAATTCAACTATCCATTACTTAGAAAGCTAAGTGTACTTATAACTTATATATCTACTTAATTTCAATCACGGCAAAATAGTAACTTAATACCATTTTTTATAAAATATTGTTGATTAACACAATCGACAACAAAGAATATCAACAATGCGAGGCTATAGAAAATTATTAGATAAGCCGCCACAGTGTTCCACTTGACATAATCTTTTTCATTTAGCGAATAGGATTTGGGATGTTCCTATTTTACTTACAAAACAAACCGCGCCTCTCTACATCCACTTTTGGGCGTTTCACTTTTCGTTACGCACCTTTTATTTGCGTTAATTTCACGCTATCACAATCGAAAAAACTTCGATATTGTACAGTTTTTTGAGGACAAGCTACTTAACACGATTTTTTTGAAAATATTATTAATAGAGACAATTGACAATTTTTTAAACAATAAGAGTAATAGAAAATGATTAGAGGAGCCAACGTAGTGTTTCACTTGACATAATGTTTTTCATTTAGTGAAAAAGACTACGAAATTTTCTATTTTCCTTACAAAACAAACCGCCCCTCTCTACATCCAGTTTTGAGCGTTTCACTTTTCGTTACGCACCCTTTACTAGCGCCAATTTCACGCTATCACAACCGGAAAAGTTTCTTTATACTAGAGCTTCTTGAGGACCTTACAATGAGTTGATGTTTGAAAGGAATTTTCGAAGTTTATTTCTTTTGTTCTTATTAAGCCTCGTGGGTGTTTCGTTGGTGTTTTGTAGAATTTTTTTGAAAAAATTGTTATTGTTTCATCTGTTGACGTAATTTTTCGGTTTGTTCTTGTCGAGTAACGGGAAGGAGAAGACAGGTGTGTATTTTTCTAACACTTTGCCGTTTGATTGAAACGTGTCAAAACAAATTCGGCGGTTCGCAGAGAAGGTCGTAGAGAGAAACAATCTCTGATGAAGATGTTTAATGCGATAGATACAAAATGTGATGTTAAAAATAGATTTTTTTGTCAATCAACATGCGTGATCGTTTCTTAAAAAAATATTAATACGCGAGTAAGTTTGAGCGAGAGTGGGAAGATGCAGATGCAAAAGTTGTCAGAGCAACGAGAAACATACAGGTAGATATCAAGATATTTAAAGATGCGAATAAAAATATAACGCTGGAAAACTATAAGTAGGGACTTCGTAACATTTTGCAGCGGCGGCTCGTTCGGAAAACGTTGCGTCGACTCCAAAATTTTTTTTAGTCAACGAAAGTTTCTATTACCATGAAGATTTTTTGAGAATTTTTACAGCATCTAAATTCAAAAATTATCTACTAACTTGAAGTTAACTTTGAAAGTAACGTAATGTAGACAAATATTGGACCCCCCAGCGGCTGCGCCAATGTTATTTATATTTATTTAAAAAATTAACTATGTAATGCTAATTATTTACTTGTGCTACAAAACTGATTATCAACTTTATGCTAAGAACTTGAGGAAACACTTTGTTTAAGTTAGGCACACGCTGAGTCAGTTGGTTTCAGGTTCAATTTTCTGTGAAATCCGGAGTTTTTTGGTCGCTCCCCCTCGGAAGGCAATGACAAATAGTTGTATACTGCGTTACATAAACTCTTTCTCCAAATACTTGGTCGCTTGGAGCCGATTTAAAAGTGTAGCACTTTTCACAGACACTTGTAGAGAGGTTAACTAGTGCCATAAGGGAAGATATTTTAAAGTTATATTTAAATAAAAAACTATGCTTTTGCAAAAATAATTAGAAAAATGACAAAAAGCTTTTGATTTTTTTTAACCAATTTTAATGACATATATGAATAATTATCATTTATCGCAAAAATTATTAGAAATTATATTTGAAACTAATAAATTTGAAACACTTGAAGTTGTAAGTATCATAATTTATTAATATCAATTTTTATTGTCTATCTTGCGAAACGAACGATTTATGGAAAGTTTTAGAACTTTGCAAAAATTATTTTGAAGGTAGTCATTGAAACACTAGTGAAACTAGAATCCAAGAATTGGTGTTTTTAAGAGTGAAATCAATTTTTTAAGTAATTACATTGTAAAATTGATAGAACTTGATAAAATTTCAAAAAATATTTTGAAACACTGATGAAGCACTACTGAAACTTAACCTATAATGCTATGCTTAAACATGTTTTTATTATCCATTTTGATAAGCTAAAAAGTTATAAAAAGAATTAGTGATACGTGAATAACAGTTCTTAGGAAATCCTTGAAACACTAGTGAAACTAATAGAAGCCAAGAATTGGATTTTGAAGGTTTTAGGCATTTCTATAATGATTATATTAAAAAGTTGAAGGAATTTCACAAAATTGCGAAAAATATTTTGAAACACTAATGAAGCACTGGGGGATATTATACATTTTTGAAACTTAGATTTCTCTAAATTAATATAAAACTAATGATTATCATATAGTATTAGAACTATTAGAACTTTTTCCAAAACTTCAAAACTTAATATATAAATGAAACACTATTGAATTTGAAACTATCATGTTCTTAGATTTACTTTTTTGTCTATATTGATAGGCGAAAAAGTTTCGAAAAGAACTGAAAATTTGTGAAAACAAGTTTTTAGGAGAAATGTTGAAACACTAGTAAAACTATTAGAATTCAAGAATTGATGTTTTAAGGGTGCGTGCAGATTTCTTAAATAATTTCAATAAGAAATTTAAAAAATTTGATAAAATTTCGAAAAATAATTTGAAACACCAATGAAGCACTAAGAGCTTTTATACATTTTTGAAACTGTAAAATAGGTTTTCGAATCTGTTTTATTGTCTATTTTGCAACACGAAGAAGTTTTGAAAAGAATTGGAAATTCGTGAAAAATTATTATCGGGAGAATCGTTGAAACACTAGTGAAACTAGAATCCAAGAATTGTTTTTTTAAGAGTGAAAATAATTTTTTTAATTAATTGAAAAATTGATAGAACTTGATAAAATTTCAAAAAATACTTTGAAACACTGGTGAAGCACAATTGAAAATTAACCTATTATGATATGCTTAAATATATTTTTATTATTCACCGTGATAAGTTAGCAAGTTATAAAAAGAATTAGTGATACGTGAATATCAGTTCTGAAGAAAAACTTTGAAACACTAGTGAAACAAATAGAAGCGCCAAGAATTGGATTTTGAGGGTGGTTAGACATTTCTATAATAATTATATTAAAGAAATAACAAGATTTGACCAAATTTCGAAAAATATTTTGAAACAGTAATGAAGCACTAAGAGTTAGTATACATTCTTGAAACTTAGATTTCTCTTAATTAAAATAAAACCAATGATGATCATATAGTAGCATAAAAGCTATTAGAAATTTTGCTAAAACTTAATATATAAATGAAGCACTAAAGTTGAAACTATCTAATATGTTATTAAATTTACTTTTTTGTCGATATTGATAGGAGAAAAAGTTTTGATAAGAACTGAAAATTTGTGAAAACAAGTTTTCAAAAGAAATGCTGAAACACGAGTGATGCCATTAGAATCCGGGAATTGATGGTTTTGAAGGTGCGTGCAAATTTCTTAAAGAATTGCATTAAGAGATGAAGAGAAATTGATAAAATTTTGAAAAATAATTTGAAACACTAATGAAGCACTGAGAGTTTTTATACATTTTTGAAACTGTAAAATATGTACTTAAATCTACTTTTATTGTTTGCTTTGCCAGGCGAGGAAGTTTTGGAAAAAATAGGAAATTTGTGAAAATTGATTATCAGGAGTTGAAACACTAGTGAAACTATTAGCATCCAAGAATTAGTGTATGATGCCTTAAAAACTTTTTAATAACTGCATTAAAAAGTGAAGAAAAAATGAATTAAATTAAAGAATATTTTGAAACACCAATGAAGCATTGAGAGTTAGTATACGTTTTGGAAACTGGAATTTCTGTTACTCAAAACAAAATCTAGTATTCTCATAAGAATCATTAAAATTATTAGAAATTTTATTAAAGCCCAGTAAATATGAAGCACTATTGTAGTATAAACTATTTTGATATTCTTAGATATACTTTTCTTGTATATCTCAACATATTAAAGAGTTTTAATAGTAATTAGAAACTTGTGAATTTTTTTTTAAAAAAAGATTGAAGCACTGAAACTATTGGAATCCAAGAATTTGATATTTCAAGGAAGAAAGCATATTTGTCAAACAATTATAATAAAAAAATACATAAATTCAACAATATTTAAAAAAATATTTTGAAACACTAATGAAACACTGAAAGTTAATATATACGTTTCGAGGCTCATATTTTTTAATATTGAAAATAAATTCTCTTACTTTCATATAATATAATGAAAGTTTCGAAATTTTCTTAAAACTTAGTAAATATGAAGCACTATTGAAGTTGAAACTATAATATACTTAAATATATTTTTATTTTCTGCCTAAAACGACTAAAAATTGACGATACTTTAGAAATATATAAAAAATTGTTTTAAACAAAAATATTGAAACACTCTTGAAACTTTTTATATCAAAAAGTAATCATTTTTGTCAAAAATATTGTGAAACACCAATGAAACATTGTTGATTGACATTAAATAATTAAACTTTTTTACGATAGAATTTCCTAAACGATTTTAAAGTTTCATAGTAGAGATTTCAAGCAAAAAAAAATTTGAAGCACCAGAAAAGTTTACAAAGCGATATTACAATATTTCAAAATTCTTGTATTACTAACTCTACTGAAGTATACTTATTTTGTCAAAAAATAGTTAAACAATAATTGAAATAATTTAGAAGGAGAAACATTGAAACACTGAAACATTAAAACATTAAAAAAATTGAAAGCAAAATCGAAAATATTGCACAATATTAACGAGACGTTAATTGATGAAATTTTTAATATTAAAAATTTGTAAAAATATGTTGAAGCACTTGTGAAGTTCAACAATAGTAATTTGTTTCAACTTATTACAACAGAAAATTAGATTTTGATAATGTGAGATTCTAAAATTAAGTAATTTGATCTAAAGTTTGTAATTACTTCGAAACCAATAAAACACTTTAAGTGTTTCAGGATAGTGTCCCAACATTCGAAACTTTAGTTGAAGTTGTCTGTCTTCCGTATTCTCTCTTGATCTTTGTAAAACTTTCAAAGCACACCATGTGGGAAATAAACTTCGGGAAAGTCGTTGCTTAACAAAGAAAAATCCACGTGCATTCTAACAGACATCGTAAGGTTTTTTGTAAGCGATTCGCTAATTTTAGATTGTGGAAAACGTAAATTATTATGAATGGTTCAACAAAAATCTCGAACGCTCACCTTCACACAACCGCTCATCAACATTTTTATGATTTTACTTTAATTTAGTTGTAAAATTAGTTGAAACCAAAAAAATTTTTTTATCGTCGTTTCTAACCTCAAAAATTTCGAGCTTTACGCAGAAATTAAGTTTGATGCCATAAATCATTGACATTGAATCAACATAACTGTACCTAAAGCAAATGCAGAACGTCGCCAAAGATAATAAATGGAAATAGATAAGTCAAGAATTCGCCCGGATAACATCTGCAGAAGTATGATGACCCGTTCACTTTCTTTCCCCATCACCAATCCAACGCATCGCTTTAGGAAATTTTTTTTACAACATTTTACAACGTAATCAATTGCGATTAGAAAATAAAAACTATACAATCCTTATAAAAACGATAACAAAACAATTTTACTGCTTTATTATTCTACCACTGGGGGGGTTGTAAAAAATCACGCCATCCGCATAACGTCGTCTATCGATTATTCAAAACATTCCTCGTCTCGCCGCACCTCCCAAAAATTTCGACACGTTCCACCCGAATCAATCATGGCCAAAAAAAAATTTTTTTTCTCCAACTAAATTTTAAAAATCGAAAGTAAAAGTAATCGATTTGTTGACATTAAAACCGGAAAGTTTCGCATCAATTCCGACGGACGTCGCGACGCCGCAAAACACTCCCGACGATAAAAGGACGCCGATTAACGACATCATGACCGTACCGAAAATAACGCCAGCAAAGTGACGTCGCGACGTACTCGCCTGTGACGTTACACGGTTGCGAAAATCGTGATAATTGTGCATCATATAAGTGGTTGCATTGTTAAGGGATTTTGAAATTTTTTTGCTTGGTTTGTGGGTCGTGACGATTTATGGGGAACAGATTGGAGATTGAGGAAGGTTGCCAAAAAATTTTTGCCAACGCAGAGGCAATTAATGCTTTGTAACAGGTTTTTTTTGCTAAAAAATCACGTGATTGACTGGACGGGATTCGGTTTAGATGGGGAGCTTCTAAAATAAATCGCGGAATTGAGGTGCAGGACCGGACCTGATTAATTTCTTAATTGCATTCTTGATGTTTGACAGTTGGTTTTGGCGCCAAATGTTTGACGTTTAGTGTTTTCTTTTGCTGTTTTGTATGTAAACAGTTTAGTGTCAGTCAAGTTGATTTTAATTAATGAGAAATCTACTGAGAGGTCTGCAGCAATTTTAAAAACGTTCAAAAGCTTTTAGGGAAATTCTGAGTGATTTTCACTTGTCAGATTTTCTGAAAAATTGATTCGTAAATTTTGCTGACGTGCAATTTCTGTTAGGTATCCAGTAGCACCATTTCTGAACAGAACTTTTGTCCTAGTCCTTCATTCTATTTTGAATTATTTTGCTCCACGTAATTCAATTTTTAGGTGCCATGCTATTTGCCTATTTCACTTCCACCAAGCATGTACTAGGAAAGTTATACCATTTCTGATTACTGCTAAATTTTTAATGGTGGAAAAAATGATTTACAAAACCATAAACAATTTTTTGGGGCGTCTAGAAATTTCTGGAAGGTTCTAGAACTCATATTTTTGCTCCCAGTTAATTATTTAATTAAAAACTTCTGACTTTTCTTAAATTTCTCATCTCCAATTCCATATCCTTATTAAATAGAACTTTTCCCCTAGTCCTTCACTCTGTATCGAATTAATTTGTTGGTAGTAGATAGTCAAACCATTTCGGATTTCTGCTACATTTTCAATGGTGATGAGAATTACAAAATTGAAATAAGTTCTTAGAAGCTTCTGGGAATTTTTTGGATAGTTCCAGCAGATGCTTATTCCTGTTACTAGTCAGGCAATTTTTCTGAAATTTCTGTTCTTTCTTAAATTTTGTTTCAGTCCGATTTCTATTAACTCTCCAGTTTGACCACTTTCTCGAATAGAACTTTTTCCTAGTCCTTCATTCTGTTCCGAATTATTTTGTTAGTAGCAATTGTAGTTAGTCAAACCATTTCTGATTTCTGCTATATTTTCAATGGTAATGAGAATTACAAAAATTGAATCTATTTCTTAGAAGCGTCTAGGAATTTTTTCTACAGTTTCAGTTGATTCCTATTTTTGCTAGTATTCAGTCAATTTTTCTGAAATTTCTGTTCTTTCTTAGATTTTGCTTCAGTCCGATTTCTATTAACTCTCCAGTTCCACCACTTTTTCGAATAGAACTTTTCTCCTAGTCTGTCATTCTGTTTAGAATTAATTTGTTAGTAGCAATTGTAGTTAGTCAAACCATTTCTGATTTCTGCTATATTTTCAATGATGATGAGAATCATAAAATTTGAAGCTATTTTTTACAATCGTCTAGGAATATTTTGGACAGTTACATCTGATTTCTATTTCTGTTACCAGTCAGCAAATTTTTCAGAATCTTCTGTTCTTACTTAAATTTTGCTTCAGTCCGATTTCTATTAACTCTCCAGTTCCACCACTTTTTCAAATAGAACTTTTTCCTAGTCTTTCATTCTGTTTCGAATTATTTTGTTAGTAGCAATTGTAGTTAGTCAAACCATTTCTGCTATATTTTGAATGGTGATGAGAATCACAAAAATTAAATCGATTTCTTAGGAGCATCTAGGAATTTTTTGGACAGTTCCATCTGATATCTATTTTTGTCACTAGTCAGCCGATTTTTCTGAAATTTCTGTTCTTTCTTAGATTTTGCTTCAGTCCGATTTCTATTAACTCTTCAGTTCCACCACCTTCTCAAATAGAACTTTTTCCTAGTCCTGCAATCTGTTTCGAATTAGTTCGTTAGTAGCAATTGTAATTAGTCAAACCATTTCTGATATCTGCTATATTTTCAAAGGTGATGAGAATCACAAAAATTGAATCAATTTCTTAGAAGCGTCTAGGAATTTTTGGGATAGTTCCATCTAATTTCTATTTTTGCTACTAGTCAGCCAATTTTTTAGAAATTTCTGTTCTTTCTTAAATTTTGCTTCAGTCCGATTTCTATTAACTCTCCAGTTCCACCACCTTCTCAAATAGAACTTTTTCCTAGTCCTGCAATCTGTTTCGAATTAGTTCGTTAGTAGCAATTGTAATTAGTCAAACCATTTCTGATATCTGCTATATTTTCAAAGGTGATGAGAATCACAAAAATTGAATCAATTTCTTAGAAGCGTCTAGGAATTTTTGGGACAGTTCCATCTAATCTCTATTTTTGTTACTAGTCAGCCAATTTTTTAGAAATTTCTGTCCTTTCTTAAATTTTGCTTCAGTCCGATATCTATTAACTCTCCAGTTCCACCACTTTCTCAAATAGAACTTTTTCCTAGTCCTTCAATCTGTTTCGAATTATTTTGTTAGTAGCAATTGTAGTTAGTCAAGCCATTTCTGATTTCTGCTATATTTTCAATGGTGATGAGAATCACAAAAATTGAATCAATTTCTTAGAAGCGTCTAGGAATTTTTTGGATAGTTCCATTTGATTTCTATGTTTGTTACTAGTCAGCCAATTTTTCTGAAATTTCTGTTCTTTCTTAAATTCTGCTTCAGTCCGATTTCTATTAACTCTCCAGTTCCACCACTTTCTCAAATAGAACTTTTTACTAGTCTTTTATTCTGTTTCTAATTATTTTGTTAGTAGCATTTGTATTTAGTCAAGCCATTTCTGATTTCTGCTATATTTTCAATGGTGATGAGAATCACAAAAATCGAATGAATTTCTTAGAAGCGTCTAGGAATTTTTTGGATAGTTCCATTTGATTTCTATGTTTGTTACTAGTCAGCCAATTTTTCTGAAATTTCTGTTCTTTCTTAAATTTTGCTTCAGTCCGATTTCTATTAACTCTCCAGTTCCACCACTTTCTCAAATAGAACTTTATCCTAGTCCTTCATTCTGTCTTCAATTAGTTTGTTAGTAGCAATTGTAGTTAGTTAAACCATTTCTGATTTCTGCTATATCTTCAATGGTGATGAGAATCACAAAAATTGAATCAATTTCTTAGAAGCGTCTAGAAGCTTTTTGGACAGTTCCAACTGATTTTTATTTTTGTTACTAGTCAGCCAATTTTTCTGAACATTCTGTTCTTTCTTAAATTTTGCTTCAGTCCGATTTCTATTAACTCTCCAGTTCCACCACTTTCTCAAATAGAACTTTATCCTAGTCCTTCATTCTGTCTTCAATTAGTTTGTTAGTAGCAATTGTAGTTAGTTAAACCATTTCTGATTTCTGCTATATCTTCAATGGTGATGAGAATCACAAAAATTGAATCAATTTCTTAGAAGCGTCTAGAAGCTTTTTGGACAGTTCCAACTGATTTTTATTTTTGTTTCTAGTCAGCCAATTTTTCTGAACATTCTGTTCTTTCTTAAATTTTGCTTCAGTCCGATTTCTATTAACTCTCCAGTTCCACCACTTTCTCAAATAGAACTTTATCCTAGTCCTTCATTCTGTCTTCAATTAGTTTGTTAGTAGCAATTGTAGTTAGTTAAACCATTTCTGATTTCTGCTATATGTTCAATGGTGATGAGAATCACAAAAATTGAATTAATTTCTTAGAAGCGTCTAGAAGCTTTTTGGACAGTTCCATCTGATTTTTATTTTTGTTACTAGTCAGCCAATTTTTCTGAAATTTCTGGTCTTTCTTAAATTTTGCATCAGTCCGATTTCTATTAACTCTCCAGTTTCACCACTTTCTCGAATAAAACTCTTTTCCTAGTCTTTTATTCGGTTTTGAATTAATTTGTTAGTAGCAGTTCTATTTCATATTTCTGAAGAAAATCATTTACAAAATCAAGAAATTTTTTTTAAGCTTCCAGAAATTTCGGAAAATTCTGATTCGTGTTTGTATAAAAAAAATCTGACATTTTCCAAATTTTTCTGCAATGGAGTTTTTATTTTTACATTAGCCGTTCATTTGCAAATAACTAGAGAAATCTCTAAGATGCCCAAATTATACCTACCTGGAGAAAACAACACAATACACACTCGACAACAATATTATAATGTGCCACACGTACTGCTATTTCCATGCAAATGTCAACGTAATAATGTTGTCGGCAGTCAATTGTGTTGGGGTACGTCCCCTTTTCTCAAGTAGGTAAGATTGGACGTTTTAAAGAGAAAAAACGCAAATTTTCGTTAGATATTTAAAAATAAATTATTTGTAGCAATAAGAAGGTAATTCAACGTCCGCGTGGAGAATAGTACTCTAGGTCAAGGTAAACAAATATAATAGTATCTACGTTGCTATATAAGAAAAAGAAAATAAGTGCGATTTATCTATCTAAATCGCCCAATTCTACCTACCTGCAAGATACAGGCGACAACACTATTAGAAAGTGACACACTTACTGCCATTTCCATGCAAATGTTAACGTAATATTGTTATAGACAGTGAGTTGTGTTGGGATACGTTTTCCTTATTATAGGTAGGTAAGATTGGGCGTTTTAGAGTGATAAAACGCAAGTTTTCTTTATATGTTTAAGAAGTGAACTCTAAGATACAGTGGTACTATCGATTACTGCAAAATTTTGAATGGCTCATTCTTCTTGTCTGCTTTAATTCCGCGACATATCTAACCAAACATGTCAGTCGATGGTTTGCAATTGCCTTCCAAGGGAGAGCGAACAACCTATTTTTTTTTTTTTTTTGACGCCACATCTATCTCGTACACTTTACTTTTGCTACATATATAATAAAGTATGTCTCTTAGTAGTTTGCCATTGCCATCCGAAGGAGAGCGACCAAAGAAAATTTTTCTAGATTTACCCGCGATTTTTCCCACTCCAAGTGCTTTGAACTATTTCGTTCCTTGCGATTTTGACGTCACATTTTCTTTGTCTACTTTAATTCCGCGACATATATAACCAAACATGTCACTCGATGGTTTGCAATTGCCTTCCAAGGGAGATCGAACAAACTATTTCGTTTCTTTTGATTTTATTTCGACGCCACATCTATCTCGTTCACTTTACTTTTGCTACGTATATAATAAAGTATGTCTCTTAGTAGTTTGCCATTGCCATCCGAAGGAGAGCGACCAAAGAAAATTTTTCTAGATTTACCCGCGATTTTTCCCACTCCAAGTGCTTTGAACTATTTCGTTCCTTGCGATTTTGACGTCACATTTTCTTTGTCTACTTTAATTCCGCGACATATATAACCAAACATGTCACTCGATGGTTTGCAATTGCCTTCCAAGGGAGATCGAACAAACTATTTCGTTTCTTTTGATTTTATTTCGACGCCACATCTATCTCGTTCACTTTACTTTTGCTACGTATATAATAAAGTATGTCTCTTAGTAGTTTGCCATTGCCATCCGAAGGAGAGCGACCAAAGAAAATTTTTCTAGATTTACCCGCGATTTTTCCCACTCCAAGTGCTTTGAACTATTTCGTTCCTTGCGATTTTGACGTCACATTTTCTTTGTCTACTTTAATTCCGCGACATATATAACCAAACATGTCACTCGATGGTTTGCAATTGCCTTCCAAGGGAGATCGAACAAACTATTTCGTTTCTTTTGATTTTATTTTGACGCCATATCCATCTCGTCCACTTTACTTTTGCTACGTATATAATAAAGTATGTCTCTTAGTAGTTTGCCATTGCCATCCGAAGGAGAGCGACCAAAGAAAATTTTTCTAGATTTACCCGCGATTTTTCCTACTCCAAGTGCTTCGAACTATTTCGTTCCTTGCGATTTTGACGTCACATTTTCTTTGTCTACTTTAATTCCGCGACATATATAACCAAACATGTCACTCGATGGTTTGCAATTGCCTTCCAAGGGAGATCGAACAAACTATTTCGTTTCTTTTGATTTTATTTCGACGCCACATCTATCTCGTCCACTTTACTTTTGCTACGTATATAATAAAGTATGTCTCTTAGTAGTTTGCCATTGCCATCCGAAGGAGAGCGACCAAAGAAAATTTTTCTAGATTTACCCGCGATTTTTCCCACTCCAAGTGCTTTGAACTATTTCGTTCCTTGCGATTTTGACGTCACATTTTCTTTGTCTACTTTAATTCCGCGACATATATAACCAAACATGTCACTCGATGGTTTGCAATTGCCTTCCAAGGGAGATCGAACAAACTATTTCGTTTCTTTTGATTTTATTTCGACGCCACATCTATCTCGTACACTTTACTTTTGCTACGTATATAATAAAGTATGTCTCTTAGTAGTTTGCCATTGCCATCCGAAGGAGAGCGACCAAAGAAAATTTTTCTAGATTTACCCGCGATTTTTCCCACTCCAAGTGCTTTGAACTATTTCGTTCCTTGCGATTTTGACGTCACATTTTCTTTGTCTACTTTAATTCCGCGACATATATAACCAAACATGTCACTCGATGGTTTGCAATTGCCTTCCAAGGGAGATCGAACAAACTATTTCGTTTCTTTTGATTTTATTTCGACGCCACATCTATCTCGTTCACTTTACTTTTGCTACGTATATAATAAAGTATGTCTCTTAGTAGTTTGCCATTGCCATCCGAAGGAGAGCGACCAAAGAAAATTTTTCTAGATTTACCCGCGATTTTTCCCACTCCAAGTGCTTTGAACTATTTCGTTCCTTGCGATTTTGACGTCACATTTTCTTTGTCTACTTTAATTCCGCGACATATATAACCAAACATGTCACTCGATGGTTTGCAATTGCCTTCCAAGGGAGATCGAACAAACTATTTCGTTTCTTTTGATTTTATTTTGACGCCATATCCATCTCGTCCACTTTACTTTTGCTACGTATATAATAAAGTATGTCTCTTAGTAGTTTGCCATTGCCATCCGAAGGAGAGCGACCAAAGAAAATTTTTCTAGATTTACCCGCGATTTTTCCTACTCCAAGTGCTTCGAACTATTTCGTTCCTTGCGATTTTGACGTCACATTTTCTTTGTCTACTTTAATTCCGCGACATATATAACCAAACATGTCACTCGATGGTTTGCAATTGCCTTCCAAGGGAGATCGAACAAACTATTTCGTTTCTTTTGATTTTATTTCGACGCCACATCTATCTCGTACACTTTACTTTTGCTACGTATATAATAAAGTATGTCTCTTAGTAGTTTGCCATTGCCATCCGAAGGAGAGCGACCAAAGAAAATTTTTCTAGATTTACCCGCGATTTTTCCCACTCCAAGTGCTTTGAACTATTTCGTTCCTTGCGATTTTGACGTCACATTTTCTTTGTCTACTTTAATTCCGCGACATATATAACCAAACATGTCACTCGATGGTTTGCAATTGCCTTCCAAGGGAGATCGAACAAACTATTTCGTTTCTTTTGATTTTATTTCGACGCCACATCTATCTCGTACACTTTACTTTTGCTACGTATATAATAAAGTATGTCTCTTAGTAGTTTGCCATTGCCATCCGAAGGAGAGCGACCAAAGAAAATTTTTCTAGATTTACCCGCGATTTTTCCCACTCCAAGTGCTTTGAACTATTTCGTTCCTTGCGATTTTGACGTCACATTTTCTTTGTCTACTTTAATTCCGCGACATATATAACCAAACATGTCACTCGATGGTTTGCAATTGCCTTCCAAGGGAGATCGAACAAACTATTTCGTTTCTTTTGATTTTATTTCGACGCCACATCTATCTCGTACACTTTACTTTTGCTACGTATATAATAAAGTATGTCTCTTAGTAGTTTGCCATTGCCATCCGAAGGAGAGCGACCAAAGAAAATTTTTCTAGATTTACCCGCGATTTTTCCCACTCCAAGTGCTTTGAACTATTTCGTTCCTTGCGATTTTGACGTCACATTTTCTTTGTCTACTTTAATTCCGCGACATATATAACCAAACATGTCACTCGATGGTTTGCAATTGCCTTCCAAGGGAGATCGAACAAACTATTTCGTTTCTTTTGATTTTATTTCGACGCCACATCTATCTCGTACACTTTACTTTTGCTACGTATATAATAAAGTATGTCTCTTAGTAGTTTGCCATTGCCATCCGAAGGAGAGCGACCAAAGAAAATTTTTCTAGATTTACCCGCGATTTTTCCCACTCCAAGTGCTTTGAACTATTTCGTTCCTTGCGATTTTGACGTCACATTTTCTTTGTCTACTTTAATTCCGCGACATATATAACCAAACATGTCACTCGATGGTTTGCAATTGCCTTCCAAGGGAGATCGAACAAACTATTTCGTTTCTTTTGATTTTATTTTGACGCCATATCCATCTCGTCCACTTTACTTTTGCTACGTATATAATAAAGTATGTCTCTTAGTAGTTTGCCATTGCCATCCGAAGGAGAGCGACCAAAGAAAATTTTTCTAGATTTACCCGCGATTTTTCCTACTCCAAGTGCTTCGAACTATTTCGTTCCTTGCGATTTTGACGTCACATTTTCTTTGTCTACTTTAATTCCGCGACATATATAACCAAACATGTCACTCGATGGTTTGCAATTGCCTTCCAAGGGAGATCGAACAAACTATTTCGTTTCTTTTGATTTTATTTCGACGCCACATCTATCTCGTACACTTTACTTTTGCTACGTATATAATAAAGTATGTCTCTTAGTAGTTTGCCATTGCCATCCGAAGGAGAGCGACCAAAGAAAATTTTTCTAGATTTACCCGCGATTTTTCCCACTCCAAGTGCTTTGAACTATTTCGTTCCTTGCGATTTTGACGTCACATTTTCTTTGTCTACTTTAATTCCGCGACATATATAACCAAACATGTCACTCGATGGTTTGCAATTGCCTTCCAAGGGAGATCGAACAAACTATTTCGTTTCTTTTGATTTTATTTCGACGCCACATCTATCTCGTACACTTTACTTTTGCTACGTATATAATAAAGTATGTCTCTTAGTAGTTTGCCATTGCCATCCGAAGGAGAGCGACCAAAGAAAATTTTTCTAGATTTACCCGCGATTTTTCCCACTCCAAGTGCTTTGAACTATTTCGTTCCTTGCGATTTTGACGTCACATTTTCTTTGTCTACTTTAATTCCGCGACATATATAACCAAACATGTCACTCGATGGTTTGCAATTGCCTTCCAAGGGAGATCGAACAAACTATTTCGTTTCTTTTGATTTTATTTCGACGCCACATCTATCTCGTACACTTTACTTTTGCTACGTATATAATAAAGTATGTCTCTTAGTAGTTTGCCATTGCCATCCGAAGGAGAGCGACCAAAGAAAATTTTTCTAGATTTACCCGCGATTTTTCCCACTCCAAGTGCTTTGAACTATTTCGTTCCTTGCGATTTTGACGTCACATTTTCTTTGTCTACTTTAATTCCGCGACATATATAACCAAACATGTCACTCGATGGTTTGCAATTGCCTTCCAAGGGAGATCGAACAAACTATTTCGTTTCTTTTGATTTTATTTCGACGCCACATCTATCTCGTACACTTTACTTTTGCTACGTATATAATAAAGTATGTCTCTTAGTAGTTTGCCATTGCCATCCGAAGGAGAGCGACCAAAGAAAATTTTTCTAGATTTACCCGCGATTTTTCCCACTCCAAGTGCTTTGAACTATTTCGTTCCTTGCGATTTTGACGTCACATTTTCTTTGTCTACTTTAATTCCGCGACATATATAACCAAACATGTCACTCGATGGTTTGCAATTGCCTTCCAAGGGAGATCGAACAAACTATTTCGTTTCTTTTGATTTTATTTTGACGCCATATCCATCTCGTCCACTTTACTTTTGCTACGTATATAATAAAGTATGTCTCTTAGTAGTTTGCCATTGCCATCCGAAGGAGAGCGACCAAAGAAAATTTTTCTAGATTTACCCGCGATTTTTCCTACTCCAAGTGCTTCGAACTATTTCGTTCCTTGCGATTTTGACGTCACATTTTCTTTGTCTACTTTAATTCCGCGACATATATAACCAAACATGTCACTCGATGGTTTGCAATTGCCTTCCAAGGGAGATCGAACAAACTATTTCGTTTCTTTTGATTTTATTTCGACGCCACATCTATCTGGTACACTTTACTTTTGCTACGTATATAATAAAGTATGTCTCTTAGTAGTTTGCCATTGCCATCCGAAGGAGAGCGACCAAAGAAAATTTTTCTAGATTTACCCGCGATTTTTCCCACTCCAAGTGCTTTGAACTATTTCGTTCCTTGCGATTTTGACGTCACATTTTCTTTGTCTACTTTAATTCCGCGACATATATAACCAAACATGTCACTCGATGGTTTGCAATTGCCTTCCAAGGGAGATCGAACAAACTATTTCGTTTCTTTTGATTTTATTTCGACGCCACATCTATCTCGTACACTTTACTTTTGCTACGTATATAATAAAGTATGTCTCTTAGTAGTTTGCCATTGCCATCCGAAGGAGAGCGACCAAAGAAAATTTTTCTAGATTTACCCGCGATTTTTCCCACTCCAAGTGCTTTGAACTATTTCGTTCCTTGCGATTTTGACGTCACATTTTCTTTGTCTACTTTAATTCCGCGACATATATAACCAAACATGTCACTCGATGGTTTGCAATTGCCTTCCAAGGGAGATCGAACAAACTATTTCGTTTCTTTTGATTTTATTTCGACGCCACATCTATCTCGTACACTTTACTTTTGCTACGTATATAATAAAGTATGTCTCTTAGTAGTTTGCCATTGCCATCCGAAGGAGAGCGACCAAAGAAAATTTTTCTAGATTTACCCGCGATTTTTCCCACTCCAAGTGCTTTGAACTATTTCGTTCCTTGCGATTTTGACGTCACATTTTCTTTGTCTACTTTAATTCCGCGACATATATAACCAAACATGTCACTCGATGGTTTGCAATTGCCTTCCAAGGGAGATCGAACAAACTATTTCGTTTCTTTTGATTTTATTTTGACGCCATATCCATCTCGTCCACTTTACTTTTGCTACGTATATAATAAAGTATGTCTCTTAGTAGTTTGCCATTGCCATCCGAAGGAGAGCGACCAAAGAAAATTTTTCTAGATTTACCCGCGATTTTTCCTACTCCAAGTGCTTCGAACTATTTCGTTCCTTGCGATTTTGACGTCACATTTTCTTTGTCTACTTTAATTCCGCGACATATATAACCAAACATGTCACTCGATGGTTTGCAATTGCCTTCCAAGGGAGATCGAACAAACTATTTCGTTTCTTTTGATTTTATTTCGACGCCACATCTATCTGGTACACTTTACTTTTGCTACGTATATAATAAAGTATGTCTCTTAGTAGTTTGCCATTGCCATCCGAAGGAGAGCGACCAAAGAAAATTTTTCTAGATTTACCCGCGATTTTTCCCACTCCAAGTGCTTTGAACTATTTCGTTCCTTGCGATTTTGACGTCACATTTTCTTTGTCTACTTTAATTCCGCGACATATATAACCAAACATGTCACTCGATGGTTTGCAATTGCCTTCCAAGGGAGATCGAACAAACTATTTCGTTTCTTTTGATTTTATTTTGACGCCATATCCATCTCGTCCACTTTACTTTTGCTACGTATATAATAAAGTATGTCTCTTAGTAGTTTGCCATTGCCATCCGAAGGAGAGCGACCAAAGAAAATTTTTCTAGATTTACCCGCGATTTTTCCTACTCCAAGTGCTTCGAACTATTTCGTTCCTTGCGATTTTGACGTCACATTTTCTTTGTCTACTTTAATTCCGCGACATATATAACCAAACATGTCACTCGATGGTTTGCAATTGCCTTCCAAGGGAGATCGAACAAACTATTTCGTTTCTTTTGATTTTATTTCGACGCCACATCTATCTGGTACACTTTACTTTTGCTACGTATATAATAAAGTATGTCTCTTAGTAGTTTGCCATTGCCATCCGAAGGAGAGCGACCAAAGAAAATTTTTCTAGATTTACCCGCGATTTTTCCCACTCCAAGTGCTTTGAACTATTTCGTTCCTTGCGATTTTGACGTCACATTTTCTTTGTCTACTTTAATTCCGCGACATATATAACCAAACATGTCACTCGATGGTTTGCAATTGCCTTCCAAGGGAGATCGAACAAACTATTTCGTTTCTTTTGATTTTATTTTGACGCCATATCCATCTCGTCCACTTTACTTTTGCTACGTATATAATAAAGTATGTCTCTTAGGAGTTTGCCATTGCCATCCGAAGGAGAGCGACCAAAGAAAATTTTTCTAGATTTACCCGCGATTTTTCCCACTCCAAGTGCTTTGAACTATTTCGTTCCTTGCGATTTTGACGTCACATTTTCTTTGTCTACTTTAATTCCGCCACATATATAACCAAACATGTCACTCGATGGTTTGCAATTGCCTTCCAAGGGAGAGCAAACAAACTGTTTCGTTTCTTTTGATTTTATCTTGACGCCACATCCATCTCGTCCACTTTACTTTTGCTACGTATATAATAAAGTATGTCTCTTAGTAGTTTGCCATTGCCATCCGAAGGAGAGCGACCAAAGAAAATTTTTCTAGATTTACCCGCGATTTTTCCTACTCCAAGTGCTTCGAACTATTTCGTTCCTTGCGATTTTGACGTCACATTTTCTTTGTCTACTTTAATTCCGCGACATATATAACCAAACATGTCACTCGATGGTTTGCAATTGCCTTCCAAGGGAGATCGAACAAACTATTTCGTTTCTTTTGATTTTATTTCGACGCCACATCTATCTCGTACACTTTACTTTTGCTACGTATATAATAAAGTATGTCTCTTAGTAGTTTGCCATTGCCATCCGAAGGAGAGCGACCAAAGAAAATTTTTCTAGATTTACCCGCGATTTTTCCCACTCCAAGTGCTTTGAACTATTTCGTTCCTTGCGATTTTGACGTCACATTTTCTTTGTCTACTTTAATTCCGCGACATATATAACCAAACATGTCACTCGATGGTTTGCAATTGCCTTCCAAGGGAGATCGAACAAACTATTTCGTTTCTTTTGATTTTATTTCGACGCCACATCTATCTCGTACACTTTACTTTTGCTACGTATATAATAAAGTATGTCTCTTAGTAGTTTGCCATTGCCATCCGAAGGAGAGCGACCAAAGAAAATTTTTCTAGATTTACCCGCGATTTTTCCCACTCCAAGTGCTTTGAACTATTTCGTTCCTTGCGATTTTGACGTCACATTTTCTTTGTCTACTTTAATTCCGCGACATATATAACCAAACATGTCACTCGATGGTTTGCAATTGCCTTCCAAGGGAGATCGAACAAACTATTTCGTTTCTTTTGATTTTATTTCGACGCCACATCTATCTCGTACACTTTACTTTTGCTACGTATATAATAAAGTATGTCTCTTAGTAGTTTGCCATTGCCATCCGAAGGAGAGCGACCAAAGAAAATTTTTCTAGATTTACCCGCGATTTTTCCCACTCCAAGTGCTTTGAACTATTTCGTTCCTTGCGATTTTGACGTCACATTTTCTTTGTCTACTTTAATTCCGCGACATATATAACCAAACATGTCACTCGATGGTTTGCAATTGCCTTCCAAGGGAGATCGAACAAACTATTTCGTTTCTTTTGATTTTATTTTGACGCCATATCCATCTCGTCCACTTTACTTTTGCTACGTATATAATAAAGTATGTCTCTTAGTAGTTTGCCATTGCCATCCGAAGGAGAGCGACCAAAGAAAATTTTTCTAGATTTACCCGCGATTTTTCCTACTCCAAGTGCTTCGAACTATTTCGTTCCTTGCGATTTTGACGTCACATTTTCTTTGTCTACTTTAATTCCGCGACATATATAACCAAACATGTCACTCGATGGTTTGCAATTGCCTTCCAAGGGAGATCGAACAAACTATTTCGTTTCTTTTGATTTTATTTCGACGCCACATCTATCTCGTACACTTTACTTTTGCTACGTATATAATAAAGTATGTCTCTTAGTAGTTTGCCATTGCCATCCGAAGGAGAGCGACCAAAGAAAATTTTTCTAGATTTACCCGCGATTTTTCCCACTCCAAGTGCTTTGAACTATTTCGTTCCTTGCGATTTTGACGTCACATTTTCTTTGTCTACTTTAATTCCGCGACATATATAACCAAACATGTCACTCGATGGTTTGCAATTGCCTTCCAAGGGAGATCGAACAAACTATTTCGTTTCTTTTGATTTTATTTCGACGCCACATCTATCTCGTACACTTTACTTTTGCTACGTATATAATAAAGTATGTCTCTTAGTAGTTTGCCATTGCCATCCGAAGGAGAGCGACCAAAGAAAATTTTTCTAGATTTACCCGCGATTTTTCCCACTCCAAGTGCTTTGAACTATTTCGTTCCTTGCGATTTTGACGTCACATTTTCTTTGTCTACTTTAATTCCGCGACATATATAACCAAACATGTCACTCGATGGTTTGCAATTGCCTTCCAAGGGAGATCGAACAAACTATTTCGTTTCTTTTGATTTTATTTTGACGCCATATCCATCTCGTCCACTTTACTTTTGCTACGTATATAATAAAGTATGTCTCTTAGGAGTTTGCCATTGCCATCCGAAGGAGAGCGACCAAAGAAAATTTTTCTAGATTTACCCGCGATTTTTCCCACTCCAAGTGCTTTGAACTATTTCGTTCCTTGCGATTTTGACGTCACATTTTCTTTGTCTACTTTAATTCCGCCACATATATAACCAAACATGTCACTCGATGGTTTGCAATTGCCTTCCAAGGGAGAGCAAACAAACTGTTTCGTTTCTTTTGATTTTATCTTGACGCCACATCCATCTCGTCCACTTTACTTTTGCTACGTATATAATAAAGTATGTCTCTTAGTAGTTTGCCATTGCCATCCGAAGGAGAGCGACCAAAGAAAATTTTTCTAGATTTACCCGCGATTTTTCCTACTCCAAGTGCTTCGAACTATTTCGTTCCTTGCGATTTTGACGTCACATTTTCTTTGTCTACTTTAATTCCGCGACATATATAACCAAACATGTCACTCGATGGTTTGCAATTGCCTTCCAAGGGAGATCGAACAAACTATTTCGTTTCTTTTGATTTTATTTCGACGCCACATCTATCTCGTACACTTTACTTTTGCTACGTATATAATAAAGTATGTCTCTTAGTAGTTTGCCATTGCCATCCGAAGGAGAGCGACCAAAGAAAATTTTTCTAGATTTACCCGCGATTTTTCCCACTCCAAGTGCTTTGAACTATTTCGTTCCTTGCGATTTTGACGTCACATTTTCTTTGTCTACTTTAATTCCGCCACATATATAACCAAACATGTCACTCGATGGTTTGCAATTGCCTTCCAAGGGAGATCGAACAAACTATTTCGTTTCTTTTGATTTTATTTCGACGCCACATCTATCTCGTACACTTTACTTTTGCTACGTATATAATAAAGTATGTCTCTTAGTAGTTTGCCATTGCCATCCGAAGGAGAGCGACCAAAGAAAATTTTTCTAGATTTACCCGCGATTTTTCCCACTCCAAGTGCTTTGAACTATTTCGTTCCTTGCGATTTTGACGTCACATTTTCTTTGTCTACTTTAATTCCGCGACATATATAACCAAACATGTCACTCGATGGTTTGCAATTGCCTTCCAAGGGAGATCGAACAAACTATTTCGTTTCTTTTGATTTTATTTTGACGCCATATCCATCTCGTCCACTTTACTTTTGCTACGTATATAATAAAGTATGTCTCTTAGGAGTTTGCCATTGCCATCCGAAGGAGAGCGACCAAAGAAAATTTTTCTAGATTTACCCGCGATTTTTCCCACTCCAAGTGCTTTGAACTATTTCGTTCCTTGCGATTTTGACGTCACATTTTCTTTGTCTACTTTAATTCCGCGACATATATAACCAAACATGTCACTCGATGGTTTGCAATTGCCTTCCAAGGGAGAGCGAACAAACTATTTTGTTTCTTTTGATTTTATTTTGACGCCACATCCATCTCGTCCACTTTACTTTTGCTAAGTATTTAATAAAGTATATCTCTTGGCAGTTTGCCTTTGCCTTCCGAAGGAGAGTGACCAAAGAACAATTTTCCAGATTTAACCGCGATTTTTCCCACTCCAAGTGCTTTGAACTATTTCGTTCCTTGCGATTTTGACGTCACATTTTCTTTGTCTACTTTAATTCCGCGACATATATAACCAAACATGTCACTCGATGGTTTGCAATTGCCTTCCAAGGGAGAGCGAACAACCTATTTTGTTCCTTTTGATTTTATTTTGACGCCACATCCATCTCGTCCACTTTACTTTTGCTACGTATATAATAAAGTATGTCTCTTAGTAGTTTGCCATTGCCATCCGAAGGAGAGCGACCAAAGAAAATTTTTCTAGATTTAACCGCGATTTTTCCCACTCCAAGTGCTTTGAACTATTTCGTTCTTTGCGATTTTGACGTCACATTTTCTTTGTCTACTTTAATTCCGCGACATATATAACAAGACATGTCACTCGATGGTTTGCAATTGCCTTCCAAGGGAGAGCAAACAACCTATTTTGTTCCTTTTGATTTTATTTTGACGCCACATCCATCTCGTCCACTTTACTTTTGCTACGTATATAATAAAGTATGTCTCTTAGTAGTTTGGCATTGCCTTCCGAAGGAGAGGGACCAAAGAAACATTTTCCAGATTTAACCGCGATTTTTCCCACTCCAAGTGTTTCGAACTATTTCGTCCCTTGCGATTTTGACGTCACATTTTTTTGTCTAATTTAATTTCGCTACGTACATAACACAACATGTCACTCGATAGTTTGCAATTGCCTTCCAAGGGAGAGCTACCAATCTATTTCGTTTCTTTTGATTTCATTTTGACGCCACATCCTTCTTGTCCACTTTACTGCCGCTACATATATAACAGAGTATGTCACTTAATAATTTGCTATTGCCTTCCGAGGGAGAGGTACAAATTTTTTTTTTCCAGATTTAACCGCGAATTGAACCAACTGACTCAATCATTATGTAAATAGTCAAGCCACTTCTTATGACGAAATTTTTGTTCTTTATTTATCGACTGAAATTCTTACGTCGTCCATCATTCTGTAACGTACTGTTTCGTCTCTGCGCTTGTTAGTGTTTGTTACATTTACACGTGTGTGTGTGGGGGGGCCGCTTGACGCAGTGAGTGCTTCCTTGAATGGTGGCTACACCTTAAAGATTTTAACCCCCCGCTTGCTATATCATCGATTCGTTTCAGTATTAGCTCGGACCGTGGTTTAAGTTACACTCTTGTCCTGGTGGCGGTTCCGTGATAAGGCCGATACACTTGATATAATATTAGACGGATCGATATAATTGAATAGCACAGATTAGTGGTTAGAACCATTTTCGGGTTGACTTTCAACGTGATATATAATCAAAGTGTTTTAGTTCTTTTCTCTCTTATTTTTTCTTCCTTTTAGTGCAATTGGTTATTGTTGTCGAAAAGTTAAATTGCAACACCGTCTGGATTCGAAGAGGTACACGTCTACGTTAAGTTGTTTGGAATAGTACAGGAAGTTTAAGTTAACTTTTTTTTGGTTGTAATCTTTGTCGTGCTCACCAATTATGAGACCATCTGCACTTCTTTGAACATATTAAACGATATTTTTACCTCGCTCCATCTCTGCGCTTCCTATCTTCCTCTCTCTAGATTCGCATTTTAAATGTCATATTTTCTTTATCCACATTCTTAATTGATAAATATTTTTTTCCAATTTTTAAAATCCCCAAAAATCGATCCCCAGTTTTTTCATAAATTAATTTCAACTTTTCCACTACTTTACCTCTTCAATTTTTTCCTCTCGACTTATAAATTAATTCCGACGCTTCTCCGAGAAAATGCACTCACGTATTGAGGGCGTTAGAATAAGGGATGATCGTAAAATTTATTGCGATTGCGAGTCTTTTACGACAATTTAGTGTTTGAACTACGTGACGTGCAGAACTTCGAGGATTTTTTAAAAATCGTAGAAGTTCGTTGACTTTTTTAACCTAAAAAAAGTCACAAGGACCAAAATCTGAAGTAACTAAAAAGATTTGATTTTGTAGAATTTTTTTCACAAATTTAATTCTTGAACTGAAATTCTGCTATTGCTCCCAAGTTGTTTCAACCCTTCTCCAATTTTTTTCGAAATTATTTTGCTCTTCAACTCACCTTTTTGATTTCTTCGAAATTTTCTTTCGATTTTCTCCATCAACTAATCGAGCGCAACATTTGATTTAATTTCGCATTTCCTGCCCGATTGTTGGAATTTGTCGAATTTCGCAGTCGATGGCGTCCATGCGACATGCCAACTTTTCGATTCGACCATTTCTGAGAAGACACAAATCGCTTGGGGAACTCGAAAGGAATTAGCGGATATTAGTAAAATTTTTTGTTTGATTCAGGTCAACCTCGTTCCGCAAAAGAAGTTTTTTATCCTTTTCTGTTATACTTTTTCTTTCTCTTTTTAGAAATTAGATTCTCCCGAAAGCAACTGAATTGCGTGTTTACACGATTTCCATGCATATTTACAAAACATTTCCTCGTAATGAAGAAATCGCAGAAAATTTTGTTGAATTTTCCGCATTTTCTTGCATTACTCGAGGCAATGTGAGGCCCAACTTATCATATTTGTTTCTTCAACTTTTTTCAGCGGTTTGCTCTAAATTTTCTAAACCAAAATAATAAAATTTCTTAGAGATAAATTTGTTGTATTGCTCACCATTTTTTTTTATTTCTGGAACTCATTTGAACTGTTTCATTGAAACTTGACAATCAGTTATTGGAAATCATAAATTACGGTCTTCAATCGTGGAATTTCGTGTTCATTTCCAAGATCCTAATCCTTCCATTTTGACACATTACGACCCAATTTTACGAAATTTATATCCAAAACGTAACAATTTTTTTCAGGCTCAAAGTTCCTATGTTCCGAAGTGATAGCCCCCATACGAAGCGAAGTGGATGACATAAGTTTGATTATTATCAATTTTGAAGACTTAACAGCCGCCCCGACGGCGTCCCTCGAGAGCAGCCCCGTGGGGAAACCCAGACTGAGCAAATGTTAGTTGAAATAATTTTTGAATTTTTAATAAAATTTTTTTTAGTTGACAGAGCTCGAGCTTCGTTCCGTCAAAGTCTCAGATTGGGTTCGAATTTGCGAGGACGCGGTCTGCGATTAGCCGGCTATTTGACCCCTCCTAGTGACGTTACAGCTGCTGAAGAAGAAGCGGATACTTTGGAACAATGGTAGTAGCGATTTTGATTCGAATTTTTTTTTACAAATTTTTTTAGTCCTTTAACATCGAACTCGCCGACGCCTATTTTGGAACAAACTTGGGTGTCGAAGACCGAAGTGCCGACGGCGACTACACATACAACGATTCCTGTGCCGTCTCAACAAAAAGAGTATACGGCTCTGACGATATCACATAGCGCTCCTGCTAGTCATCAAGCTTCTTTTGAACGTGGTGAAAGCGTCGAAAGGGGTAGACCGCAGATTAACAGTAGTAGTAGGTATGATAAAAATTGCATTTCTGTGTTATGAATGTTGTGGGTGAGGACGTTTTGAAATTATACGAGTGTTGTGTTGAAATTTATGAATACTATTAAGTTGGTAATCGTGCAGCTGGTATCGTAACTTGTTGGAACGTTACTTGTAGGAGGCAGAACACAGAAATACGTAATCCAACTATTTGTACTCTTAAATTAAACTTTCAATGATGTACTGCAGTTGAAATTTAGAAATTCGATAGAAGTTTTGTTACGAAGTTCAGTCAACTGATTTTTCTTTGTTGTGAAAAATTTCGTTTAGTGGAAGAAAAAAGTTAATGTCGTAGTTTTACTTCTTATTTTATAAACATTTTATAACGCATTCAAAATTATGTACAACAAACCACAAAGCAGCTGGCCACATCGCCTAAAAATGTAATTCGATTCATTCTTTTTCTTCGCCGCTTTTTCATAATTTATTGATGTTACCATTTTGCTTAATGATAATCTTTTTCAACTAACAGAGCTAGATTTTAATCACTTTCAATTATTTTGCATTTTTTTACGTATCTGATTTCTCCTATGATCTTCTCCCTTTTTGTCTCTTTAAAAAAAATTCTGTTACTACTAAATTTCTATTACATAATTAGAGATAATTTCTTTTAACTAATCAAGGTGAATTCTAATCATTTTGGACTATCTTTGTATTTTTCTTAAAGTTTTTAACGCTAAATTTCTTCTATGGTTTTCTCACCTTTTGACACTTTCCAAATTTTACTGCTAAGTTTCTATTACAGAATTAAAGATAATTTTCTTCAACTCATCGAACTGAATATTAATCAGTTTCGATTTTTTTAGACTTTTCTTAGCGTTTCTAACGCTAAATTTTTTCTATGATCTTCTTACATTTTGTTACTTTCAAAAAAAAATTGTTTTACAATGAAATTTCTATTACATAATTAGAGATAATTTTCTTGAATTAATCGAGCTGAATTTTAATCATTTTAGATTTTTTTGGATTTTTTTAACGTTTTCAACGCTAAATTTCTTCTATGATTGTCTCACATTTTATCACTTTTCAGAAAAAAATGTTTTACTACTAAGTCTTTATTACAAAATTAGAGATAATTTCTTTTCAATAATCGAGGTGAATTCTAAACATTTTGGACTATTTTTGTATTTTTCTTAATGTTTCTAACGCTAAAGTTTTTCTATGATCTTCTTACATTTTGTTACTTTCCAAAAAAAAAATTGTTTTACTACCAAGTTTCTAGAGCATAATTAAAGATAATTTTCTTTAACTAATCGAGTTGAATTTTAGTCATTTTCGATTTTTTTTTAAATTTTCTTAACGTTTCTAACGCTAAATTTCTTCTATAATCTTCTCACATTTTCAAACTTTTTAAAAACAAATTGTTTTACTACAAGGGGCCTAGAGATATATTTTTTAACTAATTCAATTGAATTTTAATCATTTTCGATTTATTTTGGACTTTTCTTAACGTTTCCAGCGCTAAATTTTTTCTGTGATCTCACATTTTGTTACTTTAAAAAAAATTGTTTAATTACTAAATTTCTATCATATAAATAACTATAATTTTTTTCAACGAATCCAGCTGGATTTTAATCATTTTCGACTTTTTTTGGATTCTTCTTAAAGTTTCTATCGCTAAATTTCTTCTATAACCTTCTCACCTTTTGACACTTTCCAAGAAAATTGTTTTACTACCAAGTCTCTATTACAAAATTAGAGATAATTTCTTTTCACAAATTGAAGTGAATTCTAATCATTTTGGACTATTTTTGTATTTTTCTTAATGTTTCTAGCGCTACATATCTTCTATGACCTTCCAACATTGTCATTTTCCAAAAAAAATGTTTTACGACTAAGTTTCTATTGCATAATTAGTTTCAACTAATCAAGTTAAATTATAAGCATTTTCGATTATTTTGTTTGCATTCTTCTTAAAATCTTGAACGCTAAATTTCTTCTATGATCTCACTTTTTATTTCTTTCCAAAAAAATTGTTTTATTACTATGTTTCTATTACATAATTAGAGATCTTTCTTTAAACTGATCGAGCTGAATTTTACTCCTTCGATTTTATTTTTATATTTTTTTAACGTTTCTGGCGCAAAATTTCTTCTATGATCTTCTCACATTTTGACACTTCAAAAAAAATGTTTTACTACTAAGTTTTCGTTACGTAATTAATTATAATTTCTTTCAAGTAATCGAGCTGAATTTTGATTATTTTTGACTTTCTTTGAACTTAAATGTTTCAAACGCTAAATTTCTTCTATGATTCTCTCACCATTTGAAGCTTTCCAAAAAAATTGTTATACTACTAAGATTCTATTACATAACTAATTATAACTTCTTCCAACTCATCTAGCTGAATTTTAATAATTTTCTATTTTTCTTGGACTTTTCTTGTTTCCATCGCTATATTTCTTCTATGATCTTTTTATATTTTGTCACTTTCCAAAATAAATTGTTTTCCTACTAAGTTTCTATTACATAATTAGAGATAATGTTCTTCAACTAATCGAGCTGAATTTTTAGCATTTTCAACTTTCTTTGTTTAACGTTTCTAACGCTAAATTTCTTCTATGATCTTCTCATATTTTGAAACTTTCCAAGAAAAATTGTTTTGCTGCTAAGTTTCTATGACATAATTAGAGATAATTTGTTTCAACTAATGGAGCTAAATTTTAATCATTTTTGTATTTTTCTTGGACTTTTTTTAACGTTTCTAATGGTAAATTACTTCTATGTTCTTCTCACTTTTTCTATCTTTCCAAAAAAATTGTTTTACTACTAAGTTTCTATGACATAATTAGAGATAATTTACTTTAATTAATCGAGGTGAAGTTTAATAATTTTCGACTTTTTGGATATTTCTTAAAGATTCTAACGCTAAGTTTCTTCTATGATCTTCCTATTTGTCTCTTCAAAAAAAAATTGTTTTACTACTAAGTTTCTATTATATATATAGAGATAATTTACATTAGGTAATCGAGCTGAATTTGAATAATTTTCGATATTTTTTGGACTTTTCTTTGCTTTTCTAACGCTAAATTTCTTCTATAGTCCTCTTACCTTTTAACGATTTTCCAGAAAAATGTTTTATTGCTATGTTTATATTACATGATTAGAAATAATTTTTCTCCAATTAATCGAGCTGAATTTGATTCATTTTTGACTTTTTTTGGACTTTTCTTGACATTGCTAACGTTAAATATCTTCTATGATCTTCTCACATTTTGCTTCTTTAAAAAAAATGTTTTACTACGAAGTTTCTATTACGTAATTAGAGAGAATATTCTTCAACTCATCCAACTAAATTTTAATCATTTTCGATTTTTTTGAACCTTTCTTAACGTTTCTAACGATAAATTCCTTCTATGATCCTCTCACATTTTGACACTTTTCAAAAAAATTGTTTTAATACAAAGTTTCTATTACATAATTAGAGATATTTTTTTTTAATTAATCGAGTTTAATTTTAATCATCTTCGACTTTTTTTAAATTTTCTTAAAGCTTTTAACGCTAAATTAATTCTATGATCTTCTCACATTTTCTTCTTTCCAAAAATAGATATTTTACTACTAAGTTTCTATTACACAATTTCAAACATAATTTCAACTAATGGAGCTGAATTTTTAGCATTTTCAACTTCTTTTGGACTTTTTCTAACGCTGAATTTCTTCTATGATCTTCTCTCATTTTGTCACGTTCCAAAAATATTTCTTTAACTACTAAGTTTCTAACACATCAGAAATAATTTTTTTCAACTCATCGAGCTAAATTTTAGACATTCTCAACTTTTTTTTGGACTTTTTTTATAACGTTTCTAACGCTAAATTTCTTCTATGATCCTCCAAACTTTCGACACTTTTCAAAAAAAATTGTTTTTAGCGCTTAATTTCTTCTATGATCTCACATTTTGCCAATTCAAAAAAATGTTTTACTACTAAGATTCTATGACATAATTAGAAGTAAGTTTCTTCAACTAATCGAGCTGAATTTTAATTATTTTCAATTATTTTGTATTTATCTTGAAATTTCCAACACTAAATTTCTTCTATGATCCTCTCATATTCTACCACTTTCTAAAACAAATGATTTTACTACTAAGTTTTTATTACATAATTAACTACAATTTTTTTCATCAAATCTAGCTGAAATTTAATAATTTTCGACTTTTTTTTGAGTTTTTTCAACATTTCTGGCACTTAATTTCTTCTATAATCTTCTGACATTTTGTCACTTTCCAAAGAAGATTTTTTAACTACTAAGTTTCTAACACATCAGAGATAAAAAATTTCAACTCATTGAACTAAATTTTAAACATTTTCAACTTTTTTTTTGGACTTTTTTATAACGTTTGTAACACTATATTTCTTCTATGATCCTCCAAACTTTTGACACTTCAAACAAATTTGTTTTACTTCTAAGTTTCTATTACAAAATTAGAGATAATTTTCTTCAACTAATTGAGCTGAATTTTAAGCATTTTCGATTTTTTTGGACTATTCTCAACGTTTCTAGCCTTTAATTTCTTCTATGATCTTTTCACATTTTGTCAATTTTCAAAAAAAATTGTTTTACTACTAAGATTCTATGACATAATTCCAGGTAATTTTCTTCAACTAATCGAGCTGAATTTTAATTACTTTTAATTATTTTGGATTCATTTTAAAATTTCCAACACTAAATTTCTTCTATGATCCTCTCATACTCTGACACTTTCTAAAACAAATTATTTTACTACTAAGTTTCTATTACATAATTAACTGCAATTTTCTTCATCTAATCGAACTGAAATTTAATCATTTTGGACCTTTTTTGAACTTTTCTCAACATTTCTAGCGCTTTCTTCTATGATCTTCTGACATTTTGTCATTTTCCAAAGAAAATTGTTTTCCAACTAAGTTTTTATTACATAATTAATTATAAGTTTTTTCATCTAATCGAGCTGAATTTTATTCATTTTCGATTTTTTTCGGACTCTTCTTAACGTTTCTAAGGTAAATTTTTTTCTATGTTCTTCTCACATTTTGTTACTTTCCAAGAAAAAATAGTTTTACTACTGAGTTTCTATTACATAAACAATTATAACTTACAAATCGAGCTGAATTTTAGTTATTTTCAACTTCTTTTGGACTTTTTCTAACGTTTCTAACGCTGAGTTTCTTCTATGATCTTCTCAAATTTTGTCACTTTCCAAAAATAATTTTTTAACTATTAAGTTTCTAACACATCAGAGATAAATTTTTTCGACTAATCGAGCTAAATTTTAGACGATTTCAACTTTTTTTGGATTTCTTTAAAACGTTTCTAACACTAAACTTATTCTATGATCCTCCAAACTTTTGACGTTTTAGAAAAATTAGTTTTACTTCTAAGTTTCTATTACATAATTAGAGGTGATTTTCTTCAACTAATCGAGCTGAATTTTAAGCATTTTCTATTCTCAACGTTTCTAGCGCTGAATTTCTTCTATGATCATCTCACATTTTGTCAATTTTCAAAAAAAATTGTTTTACTACTAAGATTCTATGACATAATTCGAGGTAATTTTCTTCAACCAATCGAGCTGAATTTTAATTATTTTCAATTAATTTGTATTTATCTTAAAATTTCCAACACTAAATTCCTTCTATGATCCTCTCATATTCTGCCACTTTCTAAAAGAACTGATTTTACTACTAAGTTTCTATTACATAATGAACCACATTTTTTTTCATCTAATCAAACTAAAATCTAATCGTTTTAGACCTTTTTTTGAATTTTCTCAAAGTTTCTAGCGCTTGATTTCTTCTATGATCTGCTGACATTTTAATAATTTTCAGAGAAAATTGTTTTACTACTAAGTTTCTATTACATAATTAATTATAACTTTTTTCATCTAATCGAGCTGAATTTTATTCATTTTCGTTTTTTTTTTGGACTCCTCTCAACGTTTCTAACGCTAAATTTTTTCTATTATCTTCTCACATTTTGTTACTTTAAAAAAAATGTTTTATTACTAAGTTTCTATTACATAAATAATTATAACTTTTTTTATCAAATTGAGCTGAATTTTAATTATTTTTGGCTTATTTTGTACTTTGTTCTTAACGTTTCTAACGCAAAATTTCTTCTATGATCCTCTCACATTTTGTTATTTTCCAAAAAAAAATTGTTTTGCTACTAAGTTTCTATTACATTATTAGTTATAACTTCTTTTAACTAATCGAGCTGAATTTTAATTATTTTCAACTTCTTTTGGGCTTTTTTTAACGCCGAGTTCTTCTATTATCTTCTCACATTTTGTCACTTTCCAAAATTAATTTTTTAATTACTAAGTTTCTGACACATCACAGATACATTTTTTCAACTCAACGAGCTAAATATTAGACATTTTCAACTTTTTTTGGACTTTTTTTATAACGGTTTGCGCTAAATTTCTTCTATGATCCTCCAAACTTTCGACACTTTTCAAAAAAAATTGTTTATTTCCAAGTTTCTACTACATAATTAGAGAAAAGTTTCTTCAACTAATCGAGCTGAATTTTAAGCATTTTCGATTTTTTTGGACTATTCTCAACGTTTCTAGCGCTTAATTTCTTCTATGATCCTCACAAATTTTGTCAGTTTCCAAAAATAATTTTCTAACTACTAAGTTTCTAACACATCAGAGATACATTTCTTCGACTAATCGAGCCAAATTTTAGACATTTTCAACTTTTTTTGATTTTCTTATAACGTTTCTAACACTAAATTTCTTCTATGATCCTCCAAACTTTTGACACTTTAAAAAAATTTGTTTTACTTCTAAGTTTCTATTACATAATTAGAGATAATTTTCTTCAACTAATCGAGCTGAATTTTAAGCATTTTCGATTTTTTTGGGCTATTCTCAACGATTCTAGCGCTTAACTGCTTCCATGATCTTCTCTGATTTTGTCAATTTTCAAAAGAAAATGTTTTACTACTAAGATTCTATGACAATTCGAGGCAATTTTCTTCAACCAATCGAGCTGAATTTTAATTATTTTCAATTATTTTGTATTTATCTTAAAATTTCCAACACTAAATTCCTTCTATGGTCCTCTCATATTCTGCCATTTTCTAAAAGAACTGATTTTACTACTAAGTTTCTATTACATAATGAACCACAATTTCTTTCATCTAATCAAACTAAAATTTAATCGTTTTAGACCTTTTTTTGAATTTTCTCAAAGTTTCTAGCGCTTGATTTCTTCTATGATCTGCTGACATTTTAATACTTTTCAGAAAAAATTGTTTTACTACTAAGTTTCTATTACATAGTTAATTATAACTTTTTTTATCTAGTCGAGCTGAATTTGAATTATTTTCGGCTTATTTTGTACTTTTTTCTTAACGTTTCTAACGCAAAATTTCCTCTATGATCCTCTCACAATTTGGCACCTTCCCAAAAGTTTGTTTTACTTCTAAATTTTTATTTCACATTTTCACTTCATTATTTATATTAGTAAATTGAATCTTTACTCCAACTTTAGGCCTGCTTCTTATCGTTCAAGTACTTTTTTGGTCTTTAATGTTTTTGTAAAAAAATTCTATTCTTATCCTCGTCTTTCCTCTACTCTAACTTTGTCATTAGTATAATATTTTTATTTAATTCAACTAATCACAATGTTTTTAAAGAAAGCATTTGCTTAAATTGTCGCTAGATGGCGCGACTAAGCTTATAACATTATTTAACCTCACTTTTTTATTTCTAACTGATTATTAATATTTATTTTAATACATCAACATTATAAACAATATAAACATTGTTTGTTTATATTACGCCAACATTCTCATACTGTTCTTGGTGTCAATTTTTGCCAAGCACAATTTTACAATACGATCTTGATCTACTAGTAAAAGTTGTTGCATGTTTTAGTTTTTTTTTGCGAGAAAAGTCACTAGAAGTGGAGTATTATGCAAGTTGACACGCATAATTCTTGATAACAAAATCCTTACCTACTGTCCCAAAGTCGATTTTTTTTTTACTTCAAATGGTTACTGAGCCAAGTAGCTTAGCCTTAGAATTAGCACATTTTTAAGTAGAAAATATTTTAAAAACCTTATTGTTCTAGGCACCAAACACCAAATAGAGTGTCGCATGCGACAAGCTTAGATGCTATAGCTAAGAGACAATGTTTTAGGACAGGATATCCTACTGTTAGTGTTTGTAAGTCCTTTTAATTTTCCGTAATTTCGCCGAAAATAATTAATGAAAATTTCCCAGCCAACAAACCGCACTTGAGCAATCAATTTCCCAACGTTTCCTCCGAGAGCGATCTTCAACGTTACCGGACAGCCCAACAATCCCACGACAGAAAAAGTCCAAGTTTGAGCAATCCCACCGATTCCCTCAGACAAAAAGTTTGTCCACAGGTAAGAAAATGGCCGAAAATGAGTGAAATTTATTTTTTTTCTCTTCTTTCAGTTTTCGTTCCAAGACAATGGATCTGCCAAATATTTCCAGAGCGGTATCCACACCCCGAAAATGGGTGAGAAAGTGGCACAGGTGAGTTTTTCGATAAAAATCGCGTTTTCGGTATTGCGCATGCTCGGTTTTGGTGGGATTTTGGAAAAAGCGGGATAACGTCGTCGGGATCAATAACGGTAGAGTGCAGTTCGTGACGCTCTCCAGGTCGGACCACTAACCCTCCCTCGTAAGGCCGGCTTTCAGACACGCTGCTTAATCACCTCGCTCGGACCCCAAAATCACAAATCGCAATTTTTTTTATTTAGAACCCCTCACAATTTTTGGGGGCTAAAAAATTGAAAAAAAAAAAAATCGAACAAACGTTCGTGAAAATCATCCGCTTTGCATTATGGATTATTTTTATCCTTGTAGTTTTTAAATTTAATTTCGACCAGCGCCCCTAAAAATTTTACAATTACACCATCTTGCGGCGTAATTGTCAAGTATTTTGTTGGGAAATATTGCTAAAATGAAAATTTTGCTAGCCACTGCTGCAGCGGAATTGATCGCGTTTCGTGCTAGCGCTTTGTTAACTGGCATGAAAACAATTACGAAAAATTAGAACCGCAGTTTAGTTATTTTTTTAAATTTCAAGTGTCGACAGTCCAAAAAATGTAGTTAAAATGTTGATAAAAAACCAACAAATGGACGACGTCAATCCGGAGAATATTAACATAATCAAAAAGATTATTGACGATTTCGAGCAAAATCCCGACAGAAAAGTCGATGTTAGAAACAAGTTGCGAAGACCGTCGTCGAGGGGTTGCAAAATCAGTCGCAGCGATTCGCTGATCCATCGGTACAGGAGGTGTCAGATATCGCCGAAAAGCGGAAGTTTAGACGGCGGATTTTTCATCAAGTGTCGAGGGGGTAGTTCGGATAATTTCGGGAGGAGCGAGGATGATGTTTATATTAATTTCGCCGAAAATGGGGATGATAACGGTAACGCGGACGCGAATTCTTTCAAACCGTACAGGAATAGGAAAAGTTTCTTGAAACGAAACTCGGTTATCGACGAGGTCAAGGTTTACATGGAATCGAAGAAACATCAGGAGCAAGTCACGAAAAACGTTAAAGAGGTGAGTGGAATGTTTTCGACAATAAAAACGCAACATTGCCAAACATTTTTTTTTATTTATTTAAATTGTCTTCGGAACATCCCGCGATAATTTCTTATTTGTTGTTTTTCGACTTGAGGTTGGCTGTCATGCGCAAACGGTTATCTGCGTATTGATTCATCCCCTTTGTGCCTGCGACAGGTCAATTTTTCCTGTTTCCGTTGGCTTATCGTAGATGTGACAGACTCTATTGCTGCTGTCAATTACTCTTTTTACACATGTCGAAAGTTAACAATTTGAGACTCGTTTGACATGTGTACGGTTTCTGTCTAAACAAATCTTGAGGGGTTTGTGGTAAATTAAGGGATGATACTCCTTGTAGATGAGATAAGTCACGTTTGGGATGTAACTCTAAGATTTAGGGAACGCTTTCCCGAATCAATTTAGGGCCTCAAGGAAGCTTTAGTAGCGTTCCGAGAGGGACATTCTGAAGAAATTATTTTGAGGTTGTTGCGTTCTCTCCATAAGCTTTTGAAGTTTTCTATTATAGATATTTTCATATTCCTTTAAATTTTTTTTATTTTAGGGGTAATGTTCTACCGTCGCTCCTCTCTTGGGCTTATCTAAGGCAAGCTACCGGATACTTGAGAAACCCTTGAAAGAAAATATTTTTCTTTCCTTTTAGTTGTTCCTTGTCCATTCTTGTACACAATTCGTTTCTAACTCAGCCAGTACTCACTCTCAGTTCATGTAGCACTCATTTTCATCCTTCAACAAGTCTTTCAAGTGTTCATGTTCATTGAATGTTGCAGTTGTTAAAAACAGTTTTATACTCTATTCAACTTAAAATACAGTCCACTCAACGACAAAACCCCTTCTTCACCTTTACTTTTTCCTTTTTATTATTTTAGTCCACTTTTCCAATTTTCTAATTTTTTATCATTGATAAATGTTTCGAGAAAATTTTTCTGTTTGTCGTACTGCAAATCCTGCAAAATTGAAATTTTCCAAATTTTAATCCAAAATTTTCTTTCCCATCAATTTTTTTTTTAATTTTTTTCCCTACATCGGGCTTCTTCGTACTTTTTAACTTCTTTACTCTATAAAAAACTTTCAATTCTATTTTTTTCGCCGTCAAATCTCTTTTATATCCTCATTTGTAAGATACAGTCCACTCAAAGACAAAACTACTTCTTTCAGCTTAGGCTTCAACTTCATTAATTTTTTTCCACTTCACTCAGCATTGCCACCGATACTTTTTTCTTTTTTTATTATTTTAGTCTACTTTTCCAACTTTCTAAATTTTTGTCATCGACAAATGTTGTAAGAAGATTCTTCTGTTTATTGTACTTCAAATCTTGCAAAATTGAGATTTTTCAAATTTTAATCTAAAATTCTCCTTCCCACCAATTTTTTCCCCCCTCCGACTTCCTCGTGCCATTCAACTTCTTTACTCCATTAGAAACTTTCAATTCTATTTTTTCCGCCGTCAAATCTCTTTCGTACCCTCATTTGTAAGATACAGTCCACTCAAAGACAAAATAACTTCTTTCAGCTTAATTTTCAACTTTATTAATTTTTTTCTACTTCACTCAGCATTGCCACCGATACTTTTTTCTTTTTTTATTATTCCAGTCCACCTTTCCAACTTTCTAAATTTTTGTCATCGACAAATGTTGCAAGAAAATTCTTCTGTTTGTCGTACTGCAAATCTTGCAAAATTTAGATTTTTCAAATTTTAATCCAAAACTCTCCTTCCCACCAATTTTTTTTCCCCTCCGACTTCCTCGTGCCATTCAACTTCTTTACTCCATTAGAAACTTTCAATTCTATTTTTTCCGCCGTCAAATCTCTTTCGTACCCTCATTTGCAAGATACAGTCCACTCAACGACAAAACCACTTCTTTGAGCTTAGGCTTCAACTTTATTAATTTTTTTCTACTTCACTCAGCATTGCCACCGATACTTTTTTCTTTTTTTATTATTCCAGTCCACCTTTCCAACTTTCTAAATTTTTGTCATCGACAAATGTTGCAAGAAAATTCTTCTGTTTGTCGTACTGCAAATCTTGCAAAATTGAAATTTTTCAAATTTTAATCCAAAATTCTCCTTCCCACCACATTTTTTTTTAATTTTTTCCCTCCGACTTCCTCGTACCATTTAACTTCTTTACTCTATTAAAAACTTTCAATTCTATTTTTTCCGCCGTCAAATCTCTTTCGTACCATCATTTGCAAGATACAATCCACTCAACGACAAAACCACTTCTTTGAGCTTAGGCTTCAACTTTATTAATTTTTTTCTACTTCACTTAGCATTGCCACCCATACTCTTTTCTTTTTTATTATTTTAGTCCACTTTTCCAACTTTCTAAATTTTTATCATTGACAAATGTTGCAAGAAAATTCTTCTGTTTGTCGTACTGAAAATCTTGCAAAATTTAGATTTTTCAAATTTTAATCCAAAACTCTCCTTCCCACCAATTTTTTTTTTCCCTCCGACTTCCTCGTGCCATTCAACTTCTTTACTCCATTAGAAACTTTCAATTCTATTTTTTCCGCCGTCAAATCTCTTTCGTACCCTCATTTGCAAGATACAGTCCACTCAACGACAAAACCACTTCTTTGAGCTTAGGCTTCAACTTTATTAATTTTTTTCTACTTCACTTAGCATTGCCACCCATACTCTTTTCTTTTTTATTATTTTAGTCCACTTTTCCAACTTTCTAAATTTTTATCATTGACAAATGTTGCAAGAAAATTCTTCTGTTTGTCGTACTGAAAATCTTGCAAAATTTAGATTTTTCAAATTTTAATCCAAAACTCTCCTTCCCACCAATTTTTTTTTTCCCTCCGACTTCCTCGTGCCATTCAACTTCTTTACTCCATTAGAAACTTTCAATTCTATTTTTTCCGCCGTCAAATCTCTTTCGTACCCTCATTTGTAAGATACAGTCCACTCAACGACAAAACCACTTCTTTGAGCTTAGGCTTCAACTTTATTAATTTTTTTCTACTTCACTTAGCATTGCCACCCATACTCTTTTCTTTTTTATTATTTTAGTCCACTTTTCCAACTTTCTAAATTTTTATCATTGACAAATGTTGCAAGAAAATTCTTCTGTTTGTCGTACTGAAAATCTTGCAAAATTTAGATTTTTCAAATTTTAATCCAAAACTCTCCTTCCCACCAATTTTTTTTTTCCCTCCGACTTCCTCGTGCCATTCAACTTCTTTACTCCATTAGAAACTTTCAATTCTATTTTTTCCGCCGTCAAATCTCTTTCGTACCCTCATTTGTAAGATACAGTCCACTCAACGACAAAACCACTTCTTTGAGCTTAGGCTTCAACTTTATTAATTTTTTTCTACTTCACTTAGCATTGCCACCCATACTCTTTTCTTTTTTATTATTTTAGTCCACTTTTCCAACTTTCTAAATTTTTATCATTGACAAATGTTGCAAGAAAATTCTTCTGTTTGTCGTACTGAAAATCTTGCAAAATTTAGATTTTTCAAATTTTAATCCAAAACTCTCCTTCCCACCAATTTTTTTTTTCCCTCCGACTTCCTCGTGCCATTCAACTTCTTTACTCCATTAGAAACTTTCAATTCTATTTTTTCCGCCGTCAAATCTCTTTCGTACCCTCATTTGCAAGATACAGTCCACTCAACGACAAAACCACTTCTTTGAGCTTAGGCTTTAACTTTATTAATTTTTTTCTACTTCACTTAGCATTGCCACCCATACTCTTTTCTTTTTTATTATTTTAGTCCACTTTTCCAACTTTCTAAATTTTTATCATTGACAAATGTTGCAAGAAAATTCTTCTGTTTGTCGTACTGAAAATCTTGCAAAATTTAGATTTTTCAAATTTTAATCCAAAACTCTCCTTCCCACCAATTTTTTTTTTCCCTCCGACTTCCTCGTGCCATTCAACTTCTTTACTCCATTAGAAACTTTCAATTCTATTTTTTCCGCCGTCAAATCTCTTTCGTACCCTCATTTGCAAGATACAGTCCACTCAACGACAAAACCACTTCTTTGAGCTTAGGCTTTAACTTTATTAATTTTTTTCTACTTCACTTAGCATTGCCACCCATACTCTTTTCTTTTTTATTATTTTAGTCCACTTTTCCAACTTTCTAAATTTTTATCATTGACAAATGTTGCAAGAAAATTCTTCTGTTTGTCGTACTGAAAATCTTGCAAAATTTAGATTTTTCAAATTTTAATCCAAAACTCTCCTTCCCACCAATTTTTTTTTTCCCTCCGACTTCCTCGTGCCATTCAACTTCTTTACTCCATTAGAAACTTTCAATTCTATTTTTTCCGCCGTCAAATCTCTTTCGTACCCTCATTTGTAAGATACAGTCCACTCAACGACAAAACCACTTCTTTGAGCTTAGGCTTCAACTTTATTAATTTTTTTCTACTTCACTTAGCATTGCCACCCATACTCTTTTCTTTTTTATTATTTTAGTCCACTTTTCCAACTTTCTAAATTTTTATCATTGACAAATGTTGCAAGAAAATTCTTCTGTTTGTCGTACTGAAAATCTTGCAAAATTTAGATTTTTCAAATTTTAATCCAAAACTCTCCTTCCCACCAATTTTTTTTTCCCTCCGACTTCCTCGTGCCATTCAACTTCTTTACTCCATTAGAAACTTTCAATTCTATTTTTTCCGCCGTCAAATCTCTTTCGTACCCTCATTTGTAAGATACAGTCCACTCAACGACAAAACCACTTCTTTGAGCTTAGGCTTCAACTTTATTAATTTTTTTCTACTTCACTTAGCATTGCCACCCATACTCTTTTCTTTTTTATTATTTTAGTCCACTTTTCCAACTTTCTAAATTTTTATCATTGACAAATGTTGCAAGAAAATTCTTCTGTTTGTCGTACTGAAAATCTTGCAAAATTTAGATTTTTCAAATTTTAATCCAAAACTCTCCTTCCCACCAATTTTTTTTTCCCTCCGACTTCCTCGTGCCATTCAACTTCTTTACTCCATTAGAAACTTTCAATTCTATTTTTTCCGCCGTCAAATCTCTTTCGTACCCTCATTTGTAAGATACAGTCCACTCAACGACAAAACCACTTCTTTGAGCTTAGGCTTCAACTTTATTAATTTTTTTCTACTTCACTTAGCATTGCCACCCATACTCTTTTCTTTTTTATTATTTTAGTCCACTTTTCCAACTTTCTAAATTTTTATCATTGACAAATGTTGCAAGAAAATTCTTCTGTTTGTCGTACTGAAAATCTTGCAAAATTTAGATTTTTCAAATTTTAATCCAAAACTCTCCTTCCCACCAATTTTTTTTTCCTTCCGACTTCCTCGTGCCATTCAACTTCTTTACTCCATTAGAAACTTTCAATTCTATTTTTTCCGCCGTCAAATCTCTTTCGTACCCTCATTTGTAAGATACAGTCCACTCAACGACAAAACCACTTCTTTGAGCTTAGGCTTCAACTTTATTAATTTTTTTCTACTTCACTCAGCATTGCCACCGATACTTTTTTCTTTTTTTATTATTCCAGTCCACCTTTCCAACTTTCTAAATTTTTGTCATCGACAAATGTTGCAAGAAAATTCTTCTGTTTGTCGTACTGCAAATCTTGCAAAATTGAAATTTTTCAAATTTTAATCCAAAATTCTCCTTCCCACCACATTTTTTTTTAATTTTTTCCCTCCGACTTCCTCGTACCATTTAACTTCTTTACTCTATTAAAAACTTTCAATTCTATTTTTTCCGCCGTCAAATCTCTTTCGTACCATCATTTGCAAGATACAATCCACTCAACGACAAAACCACTTCTTTGAGCTTAGGCTTCAACTTTATTAATTTTTTTCTACTTCACTTAGCATTGCCACCCATACTCTTTTCTTTTTTATTATTTTAGTCCACTTTTCCAACTTTCTAAATTTTTATCATTGACAAATGTTGCAAGAAAATTCTTCTGTTTGTCGTACTGAAAATCTTGCAAAATTTAGATTTTTCAAATTTTAATCCAAAACTCTCCTTCCCACCAATTTTTTTTTTCCCTCCGACTTCCTCGTGCCATTCAACTTCTTTACTCCATTAGAAACTTTCAATTCTATTTTTTCCGCCGTCAAATCTCTTTCGTACCCTCATTTGCAAGATACAGTCCACTCAACGACAAAACCACTTCTTTGAGCTTAGGCTTTAACTTTATTAATTTTTTTCTACTTCACTTAGCATTGCCACCCATACTCTTTTCTTTTTTATTATTTTAGTCCACTTTTCCAACTTTCTAAATTTTTATCATTGACAAATGTTGCAAGAAAATTCTTCTGTTTGTCGTACTGAAAATCTTGCAAAATTTAGATTTTTCAAATTTTAATCCAAAACTCTCCTTCCCACCAATTTTTTTTTTCCCTCCGACTTCCTCGTGCCATTCAACTTCTTTACTCCATTAGAAACTTTCAATTCTATTTTTTCCGCCGTCAAATCTCTTTCGTACCCTCATTTGCAAGATACAGTCCACTCAACGACAAAACCACTTCTTTGAGCTTAGGCTTTAACTTTATTAATTTTTTTCTACTTCACTTAGCATTGCCACCCATACTCTTTTCTTTTTTATTATTTTAGTCCACTTTTCCAACTTTCTAAATTTTTATCATTGACAAATGTTGCAAGAAAATTCTTCTGTTTGTCGTACTGAAAATCTTGCAAAATTTAGATTTTTCAAATTTTAATCCAAAACTCTCCTTCCCACCAATTTTTTTTTTCCCTCCGACTTCCTCGTGCCATTCAACTTCTTTACTCCATTAGAAACTTTCAATTCTATTTTTTCCGCCGTCAAATCTCTTTCGTACCCTCATTTGTAAGATACAGTCCACTCAACGACAAAACCACTTCTTTGAGCTTAGGCTTCAACTTTATTAATTTTTTTCTACTTCACTTAGCATTGCCACCCATACTCTTTTCTTTTTTATTATTTTAGTCCACTTTTCCAACTTTCTAAATTTTTATCATTGACAAATGTTGCAAGAAAATTCTTCTGTTTGTCGTACTGAAAATCTTGCAAAATTTAGATTTTTCAAATTTTAATCCAAAACTCTCCTTCCCACCAATTTTTTTTTTCCCTCCGACTTCCTCGTGCCATTCAACTTCTTTACTCCATTAGAAACTTTCAATTCTATTTTTTCCGCCGTCAAATCTCTTTCGTACCCTCATTTGTAAGATACAGTCCACTCAACGACAAAACCACTTCTTTGAGCTTAGGCTTCAACTTTATTAATTTTTTTCTACTTCACTTAGCATTGCCACCCATACTCTTTTCTTTTTTATTATTTTAGTCCACTTTTCCAACTTTCTAAATTTTTATCATTGACAAATGTTGCAAGAAAATTCTTCTGTTTGTCGTACTGAAAATCTTGCAAAATTTAGATTTTTCAAATTTTAATCCAAAACTCTCCTTCCCACCAATTTTTTTTTTCCCTCCGACTTCCTCGTGCCATTCAACTTCTTTACTCCATTAGAAACTTTCAATTCTATTTTTTCCGCCGTCAAATCTCTTTCGTACCCTCATTTGTAAGATACAGTCCACTCAACGACAAAACCACTTCTTTGAGCTTAGGCTTCAACTTTATTAATTTTTTTCTACTTCACTTAGCATTGCCACCCATACTCTTTTCTTTTTTATTATTTTAGTCCACTTTTCCAACTTTCTAAATTTTTATCATTGACAAATGTTGCAAGAAAATTCTTCTGTTTGTCGTACTGAAAATCTTGCAAAATTTAGATTTTTCAAATTTTAATCCAAAACTCTCCTTCCCACCAATTTTTTTTTTCCCTCCGACTTCCTCGTGCCATTCAACTTCTTTACTCCATTAGAAACTTTCAATTCTATTTTTTCCGCCGTCAAATCTCTTTCGTACCCTCATTTGTAAGATACAGTCCACTCAACGACAAAACCACTTCTTTGAGCTTAGGCTTCAACTTTATTAATTTTTTTCTACTTCACTTAGCATTGCCACCCATACTCTTTTCTTTTTTATTATTTTAGTCCACTTTTCCAACTTTCTAAATTTTTATCATTGACAAATGTTGCAAGAAAATTCTTCTGTTTGTCGTACTGAAAATCTTGCAAAATTTAGATTTTTCAAATTTTAATCCAAAACTCTCCTTCCCACCATTTTTTTTTTCCCTCCGACTTCCTCGTGCCATTCAACTTCTTTACTCCATTAGAAACTTTCAATTCTATTTTTTCCGCCGTCAAATCTCTTTCGTACCCTCATTTGTAAGATACAGTCCACTCAACGACAAAACCACTTCTTTGAGCTTAGGCTTCAACTTTATTAATTTTTTTCTACTTCACTCAGCATTGCCACCGATACTTTTTTCTTTTTTTATTATTCCAGTCCACCTTTCCAACTTTCTAAATTTTTGTCATCGACAAATGTTGCAAGAAAATTCTTCTGTTTGTCGTACTGCAAATCTTGCAAAATTGAAATTTTTCAAATTTTAATCCAAAATTCTCCTTCCCACCAAATTTTTTTTTATTTTTTTCCCTCCGACTTCCTCGTACCATTTAACTTCTTTACTCTATTAAAAACTTTCAATTCTATTTTTTCCGCCGTCAAATCTCTTTCGTACCATCATTTGCAAGATACAATCCACTCAACGACAAAACCACTTCTTTGAGCTTAGGCTTCAACTTTATTAATTTTTTTCTACTTCACTTAGCATTGCCACCCATACTCTTTTCTTTTTTATTATTTTAGTCCACTTTTCCAACTTTCTAAATTTTTATCATTGACAAATGTTGCAAGAAAATTCTTCTGTTTGTCGTACTGAAAATCTTGCAAAATTTAGATTTTTCAAATTTTAATCCAAAACTCTCCTTCCCACCAATTTTTTTTCCCCTCCGACTTCCTCGTGCCATTCAACTTCTTTACTCCATTAGAGACTTTCAATTCTATTTTTTCCGCCGTCAAATCTCTTTCGTACCCTCATTTGCAAGATACAGTCCACTCAACGACAAAACCACTTCTTTGAGCTTAGGCTTTAACTTTATTAATTTTTTTCTACTTCACTTAGCATTGCCACCCATACTCTTTTCTTTTTTATTATTTTAGTCCACTTTTCCAACTTTCTAAATTTTTATCATTGACAAATGTTGCAAGAAAATTCTTCTGTTTGTCGTACTGAAAATCTTGCAAAATTTAGATTTTTCAAATTTTAATCCAAAACTCTCCTTCCCACCAATTTTTTTTTTCCCTCCGACTTCCTCGTGCCATTCAACTTCTTTACTCCATTAGAAACTTTCAATTCTATTTTTTCCGCCGTCAAATCTCTTTCGTACCCTCATTTGTAAGATACAGTCCACTCAACGACAAAACCACTTCTTTGAGCTTAGGCTTCAACTTTATTAATTTTTTTCTACTTCACTCAGCATTGCCACCGATACTTTTTTCTTTTTTTATTATTCCAGTCCACCTTTCCAACTTTCTAAATTTTTGTCATCGACAAATGTTGCAAGAAAATTCTTCTGCTTGTCGCACTGAAAATCTTGCAAAATTGAAATTTTTCAAATTTTAATCCAAAATTCTCCTTCCCACCAATTTTTTTTTTATTTTTTTCCTTCCGACGTCCTCATACCATTTAACTTCTTTACTCTATTAAAAACTTTCAATTCTATTTTTTCCGCCTTCAAATCTCTTTCGTACCCTCATTTGCAAGATACAGTCCACTCAACGACAAAACCACTTCTTTGAGCTTAGGCTTCAACTTTATTAATTTTTTTCTACTTCACTTAGCATTGCCACCGATACTTTTTTCTTTTTTTTATTATTTTAGTCCACTTTTCCAACTTTCTAAATTTTTATCATTCACAAATGTTGCAAGAAAATTCTTCTGTTTGTCGTACTTCAAATCTTGCAAAATTGAAAGTTTTCAAATTTTAATCCAAAATTCTCCTTCCCACCAATTTTTTTTTTATTTTTTTCCCTCCGACTTCCTCGTACCATTTAACTTCTTTGCTCTATTAAAAACTTTTAATTCTATTTTTTCCGCCGTCAAATCTCTTTCGTACCCTCATTTGTAAGATACAGTCCACTCAAAGACAAAATAACTTCTTTCAGCTTAATTTTCAACTTTATTAATTTTTTTCTACTTCACTTAGCATTGCCACCGATACTTTTTTCTTTTTTTTATTATTTTAGTCCACTTTTCCAACTTTCTAAATTTTTATCATTGACAAATGTTGCAAGAAAATTCTTCTGTTTGTCTTACTGCGAATCTTGCAAAATTGAAATTTTTCAAATTTTAATCCAAAATTCTCCTTCCCTCCAAATTTTTTTTTAATTTTTTTCCCTCCGACTTCCTCGTACCATTTAACTTCTTTACTCCATTAGAAACTTTCAATTCTATTTTTTCCGCCGTCAAATCTCTTTCGTACCCTCATTTGTAAGATACAGTCCACTCAACGACAAAACCACTTCTTTGAGCTTAGGCTTCAACTTTATTAATTTTTTTCTACTTCACTCAGCATTGCCACTGATACTTTTTTCTTTTTTTATTATTCTAGTTCACCTTTCCAACTTTCTAAATTTTTGTCATCGACAAATGTTGCAAGAAAATTCTTCTGTTTGTCGTACTGCAAATCTTGCAAAATTGAAATTTTCCAAATTTTAATCCAAAATTCTCCTTCCCACCAAATCTTTTTTTATTTTTTTCCCTCCAACTTCCTCATACCATTTAACTTCTTTACTCTATTAAAAACTTTCAATTCTATTTTTTCCGCCGTCAAATCTCTTTCGTACCCTCATTTGTAAGATACAGTCCACTCAACGACAAAACCACTTCTTTGAGCTTAGGCTTCAACTTTATTAATTTTTTTCTACTTCACTTAGCATTGCCACCCATACTCTTTTCTTTTTTATTATTTTAGTCCACCTTTCCAACTTTCTAAATTTTTGTCATCGACAAATGTTGCAAGAAAATTCTTCTGTTTGTCGTACTGCAAATTTTGCAAAATTGAAATTTTTCAAATTATAATCCAAAATTCTCCTTCCCACCAAATTTTTTTTTTATTTTTTTCCCTCCGACTTCCTCATACCATTTAACTTCTTTACTCTATTAAAAACTTTCAATTCTATTTTTTCCGCCGTCAAATCTCTTTCGTACCCTCATTTGTAAGATACAGTCCACTCAACGACAAAACCACTTCTTTGAGCTTAGGCTTCAACTTTATTAATTTTTTTCTACTTCACTTAGCATTGCCACCCATACTCTTTTCTTTTTTATTATTTTAGTCCACCTTTCCAACTTTCTAAATTTTTGTCATCGACAAATGTTGCAAGAAAATTCTTCTGTTTGTCGTACTGCAAATCTTGCAAAATTGAAATTTTTCAAATTATAATCCAAAATTCTCCTTCCCACCAAATTTTTTTTTTATTTTTTTCCTTCCGACTTCCTCATACCATTTAACTTCTTTACTCTATTAAAAACTTTCAATTCTATTTTTTCCGCCTTCAAATCTCTTTCGTACCCTCATTTGCAAGATACAGTCCACTCAACGACAAAACCACTTCTTTGAGCTTAGGCTTCAACTTTATTAATTTTTTTCTACTTCACTTAGCATTGCCACCCATACTCTTTTGTTTTTTATTATTTTAGTCCACTTTTCCAACTTTCTAAATTTTTATCATTCACAAATGTTGCAAGAAAATTCTTCTGTTTGTCGTACTTCAAATCTTGCAAAATTGAAAGTTTTCAAACTTTAATCCAAAATTCTCCTTCCCACCAATTTTTTTTTTATTTTTTTCCCTCCGACTTCCTCGTACCATTTAACTTCTTTGCTCTATTAAAAACTTTTAATTCTATTTTTTCCGCCGTCAAATCTCTTTCGTACCCTCATTTGTAAGATACAGTCCACTCAAAGACAAAATAACTTCTTTCAGCTTAATTTTCAACTTTATTAATTTTTTTCTACTTCACTTAGCATTGCCACCGATACTTTTTTCTTTTTTTTATTATTTTAGTCCACTTTTCCAAGTTTCTAAATTTTTATCATTGACAAATGTTGCAAGAAAATTCTTCTGTTTGTCTTACTGCGAATCTTGCAAAATTGAAATTTTTCAAATTTTAATCCAAAATTCTCCTTCCCACCAAATTTTTTTTTTATTTTTTTCCCTCCGACTTCCTCGTACCATTTAACTTCTTTACTCCATTAGAAACTTTCAATTCTATTTTTTCCGCCTTCAAATCTCTTTCATACCCTCATTTGAATACCAACAGTTAATTTAACTACCTCGCGTTTCGAACACAATAACCTCGTCGTCAACAATAAACAAAACCACCTCAAAGTAAAAGGTCTCAAACACAATACGATTGAAATTTCACAAAGCCACTTCGCTTCCAGCGAACATATCAAAACAACCCACCTCGTGGATGGTTTCCGTCAGATCGCTACCAACATCAAACCGTCATTCACACGACGACGCAAGTGCTGCCATTTCAAAGAAACGAACCCCCGGATTGCGTGAATTGTTGCATCCCTGCGCGCGACGGCGGTCCAGAATCCAGCCCTCTCCTCCTGGTGAGGCGAGCGGGCTACCCAGCAGCAGCAGCAGCGAGTTGCTTTCAGTAGTCGGTATCAAACGTTTTGCGGGAACGTCAATAAAAGTCGGTGGTGGTGACGTTATTTGTTTCGTGATCGTTTCATCAATGAAAACGTGTCGTTGTTGATGTTGATGGGGTATAATGTTGAAGTGATGTCGGTGAAAAATCGTGGGGATGACGGTGTCGCGTTCTTGTGATTATTGACGACGATATGGAGCGATTTTTGGAGGTCCCGAACTATAATTAGATTGGGATTCAATCAGTTTTAGTATGTTTGGAATCGCTTCTGGTGTTGGATATGTTGCGAAATATTTTGAGAATTGCGTCGGGTCTGGTGTTTGTAAATATTACGGGAATATGAAGTGTTTCCGGGAAATCACGAACGCGATTTTTTTTTTCAAAATCGAAAGAATTATTTGAAAACTATTGAAGATTCGATTTTGTTGAGATGACATTTTTTTAATTTCGAATCCCGGAATTATTCCTGAAACTGAAATCCAAATTGTGTTAATTACTGGAAAATTATTGGAATTCAAGAGTTGAAACGATTTTTTTAAGTCATCTAAAAATTTTTGTTAGGAGAAAAAATTTAGGGACACCCAAATCGATGGAGCCGGCGTATTCAGGAGACTTTCAGGCGCCTGGTGAATATAATTAAAGGACGAAATCTTCGATGAAAAAGTTGAGGGATTCTTTTGCGTAAAAAGATTTCTATTTTTAGGAATTTATTTGAAAATTTGTTTCCTGCAAAAAATTCTATTGAATCACAATATTTTCAGGAACTGAAACTCTTTGATTTCAGGTAAAAATTTCGATTTAAGTATTCAAATTAATTCTATAAAAAAATTATTGATGAAAGAGTTTAGTAACTTGGTTAAACATGTTGAAAAAGGTTACAAAAATAAAATTGGAAATTTAGAAAATTTTTGTTGCAATTAAAAAAGATTTTTGCATTTTTGAATATGAAAATAAAGGAATTGGCAAAGTGACACAATAATGAAGAAATAAAAGTTTCAAAATTGTAGGAAAGGATGGAAAATTGTTAACTGCGAATTTAATTTTAGGATTGAGAATTGAGGTCTTAAAATAATTTACGAAGATAGAAAACTTAATAGAAAAAGGAAGAAATCAAAGAATAGAATGGGAAGAAACTGTGGACGGTTAAAGAGTTTAAAGGAACTTATATCGACGTATTGCCACAAGAAACAATTTTTCTATGACAAAATTTACTATTTTGGAAGAAAGTAGGAAGAAAAATTTATGTATTTTTGATAAAAATTGAAGAACAAGCTGTAGAAAATTTGATAACTTCTGGAATTTTGTAGAACTTAAAAGAAAATTTTCGCATTTTAAAATAATATTGAGGAAAAGATTGAAGAAAATTTTATAGAATAAGAAAATAGAATAAGCAAAAAGAATTGTTAACCACAAAGTTAATGACATCTTCAAAATAAAGAATTGAGACTTGAAAATAATTTCTAATAATAGGAAGAAACTGAAAAACAAGAAACAGGAAGAAATTATAGAAAGAAAAGGAAATGAGGCAACACTTATCTCATTGTAGTCGCTACAAAAAACGGAACTTTTTAATAAATAAAATTTATTCGTGAAGAAAATAGGAAGGAACATGTTGATAATCTCGATTTAGCTATTTAATAGAAATTTAGGAAGAAATTATGAGAATTTTTGATTTTTTAGAAACTTTAAAGAAATTATAGCATTTTAAAATAAATTGAAAGAAGTAACAAGGCTGAAGAAACTGAAGAAAGTTTGACAAAATAAGATGATTGTGAAGAAAAATTAGTAAAAAAATTGATAACCACGTTTTTAGAACTTTTAAGAAATTAGAACATTTTAAAGCAAACCAGAGAATTGAGAAGTCTTAAGGAAAAGAAGAAATTTTGAGGAGGAAAAACTGATAATGTATTCAAAGTCACCTTCGAGTTTGGTAGTAAATTGTGTATGCTAATGATAAGAACAATGAATAATAGGAAGAAATTGAAGAACAAGAAGAGGAAGAAATTGTAGAAGAAAATAAAGCAACACCACTTATATCAGCGTAGTTGCTGCTAGAAACTTTTTAGTAAATAAAATTTATTGTTTCTGAAGAAAACAAGAAGATGAATGTTGATAATGAAGATTTTATTTTCATTGAAGATTTAGGGATAAATTACAGAAATTTAGAAGATTTTTGGTATGTGATAAAGCAAGAGAAACTGTGAAAAATTACGGGACCGAAAAAAAGAAGAAATGACGTTAAGGGGAAAAATATAAGTAATAAAATTCAAAATAGTATGATACAAAATTCTTAATTGTGAATTACTTTGGCGAATTAAGACTTAAAAATAATTTGTTAAAATGAAACCAATTAGTAATAAGAAGAAATTGAAGAACAATGGTAGGAATTGTATTGTATGAGGAAAAAGAAACGAAAACTTTATTTTATCGTAGAAGCTACAAGACACTCAACTTTCTTTAATTAATATAATTTGTTCTTCCTGAAGAAAGTAATAAGAAATATGTTAATGACAAGGATATGAAAATTTAAGAAAGGTTTCAGGAAATTTGAGGTCTTTTAAAATTTGGTGAAAAAAATTACAACATTTCAAAATAAAACTGAGGGAAATGAGGCTGAAGAAAGGGAACAAATTTTGATAGAATAAGATGATTAAGTAGAAGAAAATTGTAAAAAAATTGAATTTGAGAAAAGCTGTAGGAAATTTGAGGTCTTTTGGAATTTGGTGAAGAAAATTGCATTTCAAAATAAAACAGAGGAAAATGGGACTGAAGAAAAGCAAGAAACTTTGATAGAATAAGATGATTTAGAAGAAGAAAATTGTAAAAAATTGAATTTGAGAAAAGCTGTAGGATATTTGAGGTCTTTTGGAATTTGGTAAAGAAAATTGCATTTCAAAATAAAACAGAGGAAAATGGGACTGAAGAGAAGGAAGAAATTTTGATAGAATAAGATGATTTAGAAGGAGAAAATTGTAAAAAAATTGAACTTGAGAAAAGCTGTAGGAAATTTGAGGTCTTTTGGAATTTGGTGAAGAAAATTGCATTTCAAAATAAAACAGAGTAAAATGGGACTGAAGAAAAGGAAGAAACTTTGATAGAATGAGATGATTAAGATGAAAAAAATTGTAATTTGAGGCCCTTTAGAATTTGGTGAAGAAAATTACAACATTTCAAAGTAAAACTGAGGAAAATGAGGTTAAAGAAAGGGAAGAAATTTTGATAAAATAAGATGATTAAGAAGAAAAAAATTAGTAAAAATTCAATTTGAGAAAAACTATGGGAAATTTGAGGCCTTTTGGAATTTGGTGAAGAAAATTACAACATTTTAAAGTAAAACTGAGAAATATGAGGCTGAAGAAAGGGAAGAAAATTTGATAGAAGATGAGTAAGAAGAAAAAAATTAGTAAAAAATTTAAAACGTGAAAGTGTGACCTTTGAGTTTGGTAATTTTAGTTTAAAAAAAAAATGAAGTCGAAGAGAAAGATGAAAAGTTCCTATAGAATGTTGCAATTAAAGGAAAACAATTGAAGGATAAGGGGTAAACTTTTTTAAAAACAACAAGCTTAAGCGTTTACGTAACGAAAAGTGAAACGCTTTCTTCTTTAAACTGTTGGATATGTCTGACAATTATGTGAAATCTACGATACCGAATGTGGAACTCGCAGCTTCTTGCTTGATTACAATATTTTTTCTGCACGGCAACACTGTGGCGACTTCTTTAATTGTTAATATTTATGGTAGCGCACGTTTCTACTTTGAGGACTGAAATTTTAATTTTGATAGAAAGTTTTTATGAACATTAATGACGAATTTTTTTTTAACATTGTCGTCATACATACACCTTGACCTGTTTGTCATAAATCATACATGATCTATTTATTAAAACAATTCGTGACCTCATATAGTCATGACGTCCCAAGAAACTCGTTAATCCAACAATTAATTTAATTCCCAAGTGCATTTCAACAATTTCGTATTTATTGTTTTCAACCCCCCAATATTTACTATTAACAACTTTAACGCAAACGTAAACAAAATTATTTTAGCATCCAAACTTATGTAATAAAACAATTACGTTTGTTCTAAAACTATTACCAAATTGTCGTAAAACCTTTAAGGCTCATCACGTAATAACTCTACCACGTCTAAATTTATCACAATTCATCATTTTCGTGACATCCCCTTTATTCTCGTGCAAAACAAATGTTTTGTTCCAATATTGAAATTGAAATATCGAAAATTGGATCTGAAAGAGTTTTTGATAGGAAAACGGGACAATTAAATTATTTCTACGACCCCCATTGGTTGAAAATTAAGTAACGATAGCAAAACCTTTTTTTTAAATGAAATTGCTTCAACCACGCGACGACAAACAATAAAAAACCGAACGTAACGAAAAGTGAAACGCTCCCGTTTCTGTCTCCTGCACAATTTTTTTGACAAAAAGAGGTTTCCTAGTATAATAATTTTCTTGTAAAGTGAAGAACGTAATATTGGACGCATTGCTTTACGGGAACACTGTGGCGACTTCTTCGTTATTTGCATTTCTATCACTCGATTTTTTTCGACGCCTCACTAATTCAATTGATGTTGTTCTAAGTACAAATAGTTGTAGAATTTATTGTAATTTTCCAAAAAAAGTTAGAGTACGTCCCATTGTTGTTATTTGATTAATTTTTGCGCCCGAAGAGTTAGAACAAACGTAAAACACGTGATTGCTTTTACCAGTAATTGCGCATACGAACAAAACAGATGATAACACTTTACGGTCCTCCAACTCTTTTGTAGCTACTGAAATTTTTGATTTTGTAAAAACATTAACAATTTAATTACAATTTGCGTTTTGCTTTTAAATTTTTTTTTTAATTTAAAAAATTATTTGATTAGTGGCGAACTGCACAAGCGATTCCAATGTTTGTATCCTGAAGTATCGAATCAATTGTTACAGGTAAATTATTTATGAGCTATTTCCGGCGATATCGATTGATTACATGTAAAGGATCCAAATATTTTTTTAACAAGTTCTAGACTTGAGTTTAATGAAAAAAGGAGAAAAGTGCATGTTGTATTTTTTTACAATCGATACGTTGGGGAAGTGTAATTTTTTCAAAGAATCAATTGTAGCTTGCGTGACTTGACTGCGTTTATTATTTACTTCATCAAGCGCCCCTCTGTTTCGTTTGTGAAGACACTAATGCCACTTTGACGGTTTCGAATTGTTTAATTGTCTTTAAATTAAAGAGCAATCATCTGTGCGTGATTAGGAAAAAGAAATGCTTTTGGGTATTTCAAACTTTCTGTTGTCACTTTTTGATTGGATATCCAGAAGCTGGTTTTAAATCCCCTTCGTCTTCTTCATCCGATCTCAAGAATTACTCTCTTTTCTTCATTCTTATTTTCTTATTGTATTTAAATTTGTAACTTGAGGAAATAAGAAAATCGATTAAATTTATTTCAAATAATTGCCCAAAATTTTGCTTTTTGCTCGAAGCATTCGCTTTAGTGTTGCAAAATTTACAATTCTGATTTCTATAGTTTTCAAAATATGTGAAGTTACTCAATATTTTGCTCTTCAAAATGAAAACTCAACATTCTTTATCTTCTTCTTTGCCTTAGTATCGGAATTTAGAAGTATAAAATTTTTTTGGCATTTATTCTGAGAACTTCCTAATATTAAAATTTTATTTATGGTAATCTTCTTTATGGGTTTCAAGTTCTACCTTCAATAGTTTACAAAATATGACAAGTTCTTTTTGAAAATCTCTAAAAATATTCTTCTTTAACTGTATTGTTTCTATCCAAATTGAGGACTCAATCTGCTTCTTTTTTTTCATCTTCTTCAGCAATTTTTTTTTTAATAAAGTTTTTAAAATGTGACATTTTGCTGCCAAAATGGAGAATTAATTCTTTTTCAATCTTTTTATTCTCTCTAGTCTAATTCTTATTATTCTTGATAAAGATATCTTATGAAATAAAAATATATAAATCATGTTTTTGTTCAACTTAATTTTTTCAAAATTACGAGATTTTCTTCTATAATCTTCTATATGTATTTCAAATTCTGTTCTGTCAAAATATGAAAACTACTAGATTTTAAGAATTTTTTGTGTAGATTTAGAAACTGAAAGGTTTATTTCTGATTCTCCTTTTTTTCTTCTTCAATTTCTTCATAGTATTTTTTGTTATATTGCTTTTAGTATTGGAATTTAGAAAATAAACGAATAAAATTTGTTTATTCTCATATAATTTTCCAATATTTCCAAAAATTCTTTAGTGTCAAAATTGTATTTAAAGTATTCTCCTTTAGTGTTTTAAATACTCGTTTCTGATCTCCATTGTTTTCATAATATGACAAATTTTTCCTGAGAACTTCCAAATTTTGTCCCAAAATGACGACTTAATCTTCTTTCTCTTTCTCTTACTTTTTTCTGGTATAATTCTTATTACTCTTGGTAAAGATATCTTATGAAAAGTAAATATAAAATTTTTATTTTTGGCAAACTGAATCTCCTGTTTTTTCAAAATTATGAGATTTTCTTCTATGGTCTTCTATATGGATTTCAAAATTTATTCTATCAAAATATGAAAATTACAAGATGTTAAGATATTTTTTTGATGTCCAAACGGAAAATTCTATTTCTGCTTCTCCTTTTTCCTATTCTTTAATTTCTTAATAGCATTTTTAATTTTATTACTTTTAGTATTGGAATTTAGAAAGATACGAATAAAATTTGTTTATTCTCACATAATCTTCCAAAATTTCCAAAAATTCTTCAGTGTCAAAATTTCATTCGAAGTATTCTCCTTTATGTGTTTTAAGTACTCATTTCTCATTTCCATTGTTTCCAAAATATGAGAAGTTTTTGTGAGAACTTCAAAATTTTACCCCCAAAATGAAGACCTAATTTTCTTTTCATTCTCCTTCTTTTCTCTGCTCTAATTTTCATTATTCTCTTTAAAGATATCTTAAGAAAACGTAATTTCGTTAAACTGAATCTCCTATTTTTTCAAAATTACGAGATTTTTTTTCTATAACCTTCTATATGTATTTCAAGATGTTAAAATTTTTTCTTGTGTTAATATCCAAACTGAAAAGTGTATTTTTGATTTTTCCTTTTCTCCTTGTTCAATTTCTTCCCGGTATTTTTTTATTTATTACTTTCGGTAGTGGAATTTAGAGAAGACATGAATGAAATTTGTCCATTCTCACAATTTTCCAAAATTTTCAAGAATTGTTCAGTGTCAAAATTGTATTCAAAGTATTCTCCTTTATGTGTTTTAAGTACTCATTTATGATTTCCATTGTTTCCAATATGAGAAGTTTTTGTGAAAACTTCAAAATTTTACCCCCAAAATGCATACCTAATCTTCTTTTCATTCTCCCTCTTCCCACTGCTCTAATTTTCATTATTCTCTATAAGGATATCTTAGGAAAACGTAATTTCGTTAAACTGAATTTTCTATTTTTTCAAAATTACAAGATTTTTCTTCTATAATCTTCTATATGTATTTCAAGATGTTAAAATTTTTTCTTGTGTTAATATCCAAACTGAAAAGTCTATTTTTGATTTTTCTTTTCTTGTTCAATTTCTTCCCGGTATTTTTTTATTTATTACTTCTGGTAGTGGAATTTAGAGAAGACATGAATGAAATTTGTCCATTCTCATAATTTTCCAAAATTTTCAAGAATTCTTCAGTGTCAAAATTGTATTCAAAGTATTCTCTTTATGTGTTTTAAGTACTCATTTATGATTTCCATTGTTTCCAATATGAGAAGTTTTTGTGAAAACTTCAAAATTTTACCCCCAAAATGCATACCTAATCTTCTTTTCATTCTCCCTCTTCTCACTGCTTTAATTTTTATTATTCTCTATAAAGATATCTTAAGAAAACGTAATTTCGTTAAACTGAATCTTCAACTTTTTCAAAATTACGAGATTTTCTTCCAATCTTCTATATGTATTTCAAGATATTAAGAATTTTTTTTGTGTTAATATCCAAACTGAAGTCAATTTTTGATTTTTCCTTTTCTCCTTGTTCAATTTCTTCCCGGTATTTTTTATTTTATTGCTTTTGGTAGTGGAATTTAGAGAAGAAACGAATAAAATTTATTTATTCTCATATAATTTTCCAAAATTTTCAAGAATTCTTCAGTATCAAAATTGTATTCAAAGTATTCTTCTTTATGTGTTTTAAGTACTCATATCTGATTTCCATCGTTTTCAAAATATGACAAGTTTTGCATGAGAATTTCAAAATTTTGCTAAATAATAAAGACTTAATCTTCTTTTCATTCTCCTTCTTCTTACTGGTCTAATTCTTGTTATTCCCGATAAAACTATTTTAAGCAAAAAAGTGTAAAATTACATTTTTGTCGAAGTAAATCTCCCATCTTTTCAAAATTACAAGACTTTCTTCTATAATCTTCTAAATGGATTTTAGAATTTATTCTATCAAAATATGAAAATTTCAAGATGTTAAGAAATTTTTTTGTGTTGATATGCAAACTGAAAACTATTTCTGATTTTTTTCTCGATTTCTTTCCAGTATTTTATTTTATTGCTTTTGGTAATTTTTCAAAATTTTCAATAATTCTTCAGTGTCAAAATTTAGTTCAATTTTTTGCCTCTAAATGAAGATGTAATCGTCTTTTCTAACTTTTCTTTCGACAAATTCTTTTTATTCTTGATAAAGTTGTTTAAACTTAAAAATCATTTTCTCGTTTAAGGTAATCTCCCATTTTTCAAAATCACTTTATTTTTTTGGATAATCTTCTGATAAAATTCCTTTGTATCATTGTGACTGACAAGTCTATTTCTGATTCTCCTTTTTGCTGTTATTTTTCAATTTCTTCTAATTATTCCCCGTTTCATTGATTTTAGTATTAAAATTTACAAAAATATTCTCAAAAAAATACAAAAATTTTCCAATTTTAAAATTCCATTTTAAGTTTTTTCTTTATTTTAGGATCTTTGTTTCTGATTTCTTCTACAACGTACAAAATGTAACAATTTCTTCATGATAATTTTAATGCAACAATCCCCAAAATAAGAACTTACCCTCCCTTTCTCTTAACCTCTTCCTGTTTCACAACTCTTTTTTTATTTTTATTAATTTTAAGATTACTAAACATCAAAAAGATTAATTCTCAAAAAATTCTATTTCGACATCAAGAATTTGTAGTTTTTTCATTCTTTTTCTTAACCGATTCCAAGAATTTTCTCTATTCTCCCATTTCTAATTGTTCTTTTGAATTTCTGGAAGTAAGAAAATTGGTGGTATTTTCCGACTTTCCCAAAGTGAATTTTTTTTGGAGATTCAACCAATTTGTCAAAAACTTGATCGGCGATCTTAAGGAAAAAAGTCCAGTGATTTTCTCAATTGTTCTTCGACTGTTATTGCTGTTGGTAAATATTGCAATAATTAAAAATAAATTTGATTCTCACAAAAATTTCCCAGATTTTTCTCCAGCACAGGAGTCTAATTTTTATACTACACAGAGTTTAGATATTTCTTCTCCATTCAATTTAAGAACTAAATTCTTTTGTTTCGGATAGTTTACTACATTTTAAGTGGCCAAAATTGGCTAAAGACACTCTAGATTGAAATTCAAAAATAGGACGAATCATTTGTTAATGTTAACGATTTCTAAATATTTATTTGCTGTCTTATTTACTCGTCCTTTCTTGATACTTTATTGGTCAGTGGCGCACTAAAATATTTATAGCTTTCATAAAACAAATATGGTTTCGCTTCTACTGTTTTTTTTTTATCAATCCTCCAGGGAAAAAATGACAATTTAATAATAAAAAAGTGTTACGTACTAAACTCTACTTTATTGATCCAATAAATTTCATTTGCAGACAAATTTTGCTACAAAATTCCAACCAAAGCTGCTTAGAGTCTCTAAAGCTCAAATGCGTCGCCAAATTGTTTTTTATCCATAAACCTACAAAGCTATTACCGAAAAAATCTATCCAGATATATTTGGGTGTCTTCTCGTCAAAAAAGCAACAACAGTTTCATGACGAAAATTTAAATTCGGCAAAGTCGTAATTCCTGTTTAACACTTCATGACAACGTAAACAAAAATTTATGACACCCAGTCCGTTACTTTACAAAAATCGTTGTTTCTCTCGAATTCTCAATTTGTTGCCAGCAATTAATTGAATTTTTGTAACAAACTCAGACCTGACGTTTACCAAAAATTTTTTTCTCTCCAAACCAGTTGGAAGAAAATTTGAAACTATGCTAATATAGTACTTTGAAACCTTCGAGGATGACCGACCATCTCCTTCACCGTCCGACCGAGATTCCTCTTATAATTACATCGGGGAATTCGAGTCCGGAATCTGGTCGGAAAATAGATATCGTACCTTGTTGCGATGACAAAACTTCCAAGAAAAGTCCGGAAGAGAAAAAACAAAATGTCGACGGGAAAAATCGTGGCGGTATTGTCGGTGGTGGTTCTTTTAAATACGAAATTGGTCGTAATAGATCCGTATCGAATTTGATTAGTTTACCGGCGAAATGGTCGAGTGTTCGAATCAAAGGAACGGGATTCAACGAATCGAGGAAGAGTATTGTTAAGATCGAACCGTGCAACGGAGCGCCCGGTACTAAAGAGTACCAAAATTTAGTTAGTCCCACCCAAGGGCAAGTCAAGAAAAATATCGGAAAAGTAAGTAATTTTTATTTGAATTTCACGATTATACTTCATCACTTTAATGATTGTATTGATTTCAAATGTGTCGTCATTAAGGGTTGATGAGTATCGTGGCTTGAAAATGGTCGTTCTCGGGAATTGTTTGTAATGCTATTTCAATTTCCTTCTGTGATACGTTCTGTGAATTGCCTTCAGTTGGCTGCATTTCGCCAATATTGCAAATGAAAGTTTTATAACGTAAAACGTCTTAGAAAAATCTGAAATTTGTAGCTCTGTAAGTGTTAACTTGTTCATATTTCAATTTTTTTCCTTTTGATAGATTACTAGCCTTGTTAATTTTTTTTTATTAATTCTCCTCGGCTGATTTTTTGTTACTGTTTGTATTTAATTTTTGTTAATTGCATTCCTCGTTCTGCAATATTTCGATAGGATCCTTTTTTCTACTTTTGGTTTCTTCACTATACTAATAAAATGCTTGCATTTCTATTTTTCGCCTATCCATTTGTTGACAAATGATCTAATTTCATTTTCGAATTTCTTGCTCTTAATGTCTTTAAAAGTGTTTTATAGTTTCTTCGATTCACACCGTCGTTTCTCTTCTTGCTATTTATTTTTATTCTTTCTTTAATGATTTTCCTATCTCTGTGTAGATATTTTCTTATTTGTTTGATTCGCAATTTCCATTTTTTTTAAATTCCTTTAAATTTTTATTTTTTTGGGCAAAGTTACATCTTTTAATAGATAATTTTTTTTACCTTTAAATATTTTTTATTTCTTCTAAGCTCTTTTCTGTAGATTTTGTACCTCAATATTTCTTTATTTGACATTTTTTAGTATTTATTTTTGTACGAGTTCTTAATTTTTTTGTTTCTTCTCAAATACTTTTTTTCATCATTTCTATAGTCCAATTCAATTTTAATATCTTTCATTGTCATCCACAGAATTTTGTATCCTAATATTTTTTTATTCGTCATTTTTTGGTATTTTTCTCTGTTTGAGTTCTTTTTATAATTTCAATATTTTTTCAAATACTTTTCTTCAACATATCTTTTACTTTTTATGTATATTAAACAGTGAGTTAAAATATAATTCAATTTCTTCTCTCCTCGTATTCTTTCAACTTCCTTTTCTCCTTTTTTGTACATAGGACTTTCTTTCAGTTCCTTTCTCTTCATTTTTTTATTAGTTACATTAACTATTTCCTCTACCTTGTCCAATTTAATTTTAATATCTTTCATCGTCATTCATAGAATTTTGTAACTTAATATTTTTTTATTTGTATTTTCTTGCTATTTTTTTCTGTTTGAGTTCTTTTTATATTTTCAATTTCTTTTCAAATACTTTTCTTTATTATTTCTTTTATTTTTTATGTATTTTAGACAGTGAGCTAAAATATAATTTAATTTCTTCTCTCTATCTATTTTTCTACTTCTTGCGCTCCCTCTCTGTGCATAGCAATTTTATTCAGTTCCTTCCTTTTACTTTATTTTTTTATGAGTTACATTAACTATCTCTTCTACCTTGTCCGATTCAATTTTAATATATTTCATTGTCATCCACAGAATTTTGTATTTAAATATATTTTTATTTGTCATTTTTTGGAATTTTTTTCTGTTCGAGTTCTTTTTATATTTTCAATTTCTTTTCAAATACTTTTCTTTATTATTTCCTTTATTTTTTATGTATTTTAAACAGTGAGTTAACATATAATTTAATTTCTTCTCTCTTCCTATTTTTTCTACTTGTTGCTCTTCTCCTTTGTGCATAGCAATTTTATTCAGTTTCTTCCTTCTACTTCATTTTCTCATGAGTTACATTAACTATCTCCTCTACCTTGTCCAATTTAATTTTAATATCTTCCATCGTCATCCATAGTTTTATATTTCAATATTTTTTTATTTGTCATTTTTTTGAAAAAAAAATTTGTTCGAGTTCTTTCTATAGTTTCTATTTCTTTTCTAATACTTTTCTTCTTTATTTCTTTTGTTTCTTATTGTATCTTAAACAGTAAGTTAACATATAATTTAATTTCTTCTCTCTTCCTATTTTTTCTACTTGTTGCTCTTGTTCTTTGTGCATAGCAATTTTATTCAGTTTCTTCCTTCTACTTCATTTTCTCATGAGTTACATTAACTATCTCCTCTACCTTGTCCAATTTAATTTCAATATCTTTCATCGTCATCCATAGTTTTATATTTCAATATTTTTTTATTTGTCATTTTTTTGAAAAAAAATTTTGTTCCGAGTTCTTTTTATAGTTTCTATTTCTTTTCTAATACTTTTCTTCTTTATTTCTTTTGTTTCTTATTGTATTTTAAACAGTGAGTTAACATATAATTTAATTTCTTTTCTCTTCCTATTTTTTCTACTTGTTGCTCTTGTTCTTTGTGCATAACAATTTTATTCAGTTTCTTCCTTCTACTTCATTTTCTCATGAGTTACATTAACTATCTCCTCTACCTTGTCCAATTTAATTTTAATATCTTTCATCGTCATCCATAGTTTTATATTTCAATATTTTTTTATTTGTCATTTTTTTGAAAAAAAAATTTGTTCCGAGTTCTTTTTATAGTTTCTATTTCTTTTTAAATACTTTTCTTCATTATTTCTTCTGTTTTTTATTGTATTTTAAACAGTGAGTTAACATATAATTTAATTTCTTCTCTCTTCCTATTCTTTCTACTTGTTGCTCTTCTTCTTTGTGCATAGCAATTTTATTCAGTTTCTTCCTTCTACTTCATTTTTTCATGAGTTTCATTAACTATCTTCTCTAGCTTGTCCAATTCAATTTTCATATCTTTCATCGTCATCCATAGAATTTTATATTTCAATTTTATTTATTTGTCATTTTTTGGAATTCTTTTCTGTTCGAGTTCTTTTTATAGTTTCTATTTCTTTTCAAATACTTTTCTTCTTTATTTTTTCTGTTTCTTATTGTATTTTAAACAGTGAGTTAACATATAATTTAATTTCTTTTCTCTTCCTATTTTTTCTACTTGTTGCTCTTGTTCTTTGTGCATAGCAATTTTATTCAGTTTCTTCCTTCTACTTCATTTTCTCATGAGTTACATTAACTATCTCCTCTACCTTGTCCAATTTAATTTTAATATCTTTCATCGTCATCCATAGTTTTATATTTCAATATTTTTTTATTTGTCATTTTTTTGAAAAAAAAATTTGTTCCGAGTTCTTTTTATAGTTTCTATTTCTTTTTAAATACTTTTCTTCATTATTTCTTCTGTTTTTTATTGTATTTTAAACAGTGAGTTAACATATAATTTAATTTCTTCTCTCTTCCTATTTTTTCTACTTCTTGCTCTCCTTCTTTGTGCATAGCAATTTTATTCAGTTTCTTCCTTCTACTTGATTTTCTCATGAGTTACATTAACTATCTCCTCTACCTTGTCCAATTCAATTTTAATATCTTTCATCGTCATCCATAGAATTTTATATTTCAATATTTTTTTATTTGTCTTTTTTTGGTATTTTTTCTGTTCGAGTTCTTTTTATAGTTTCTATTTCTCTTCAAATACTTTTCTTCATCATTTCTTCAATTTTTCATGTATTTCAACTGAGCTATATAATTTAATTTGTACATAAAATTTTTAAGCTTCTCTCGTCTTATCCGTTTTAATTGTATCTCCTGTCTTCTATCTCATTCTGATTTTTATACCGTTTCATTTTTAAAAATTTTTAATTTACTTTTGATTTTAGACAAAAAAATATTTTCTTCTTCACCAAATTTTATTTTTTCAATAGTTTTTTTGTGTATTTTTGTTCGTTTTTTTATTTCTTTTTTCACTCTCCAACACTTAGCTTTCTTCTTGCCATTATTAATCCAAAATTGTATTGGTCCAAAAAAAAATGTAAAAGGACCATCTCTTCAACAATGGATTCATACAAATTTATTGTAAAAAAATTTAAATCCAACTAAAGCCGTTTTGAATCGAATTATTTGCACCTTGCAACAATATCCTCTTTCACTATTAGGATTCTAATTGAATATCAATAATTAACAGAATTGCTGGCGGCTTTCCAGAGAGCAGCTCCTCAACGTGTTGGTGTTAAATAACTATTAATAATAATTGCATTGTTAAGAGAGAACCGAATCCTAATTATATAGCAAATAAACAACATCCTCACACATAACTAAAATTATCCAATAGAATCAATAACAGCAACACGTTTTCTACGCGAACCGAATACTAAACAATCACTATTGTGACGTCACGTTGTTTCTGCCGGTAACTATTCTAGAAAAGCGTTCGTTTTACATCAACGGAAGTAATCGGTTCAGAAACAACTGTTTCCGGTGGCGACGTTACGCGAATCAACTCAACAAGATTGATGACTCGTTGTGTAAGAACCAATGAAGATTCTATCACGTTGCTTGTTTGTAAATAGAACAAAAGATTTCGTTAGTAACGACAAAAACAAATATTGATGAGGACGTTTCTTCAAGGGTTTTTTCCTCCACAACGACTTGATTGTTACGAAAATTGGGGACGGTTTGATGATGTGAATAATTGCCAATATGTTGTTGAAATTTCCTATAGGGTTTGTGTCAAATAGAATCTGTTGACAGGTGTAAATTAAATTTTCTATGATTTGTTGAATTTTATTTTTTGTTGCAGGTGTTATCTTTGGGCGCCGATGTCCTTCCCGAATACAAACTTCAAAATCCCAAAATACACAATTGGACTATACTGCATTATTCCCCTTTCAAGGCCGTCTGGGATTGGATCATCTTGATTTTAGTTATGTACACGGCGATTTTTACTCCTTACGTGGCAGCCTTTTTACTCAACGAACCGGACAGCAGTCGCAAAAACAAAAAATACGGCGAAGATCCTATCGTTATCATCGACTTAATCGGTAAGTCGCTTTTTATCCCTCGTAACAGCCACTTTTGTTACGTTTCCGAAACTAAATCCGTGCAGCGAGTTACGTCGCACAATTGCCACGTATCAGTTTCAACACAATTGCTAACGTCATGATGCAATTTCAAGTGGTACGCAAATCCGGTGCAGCGAGATACTTCAATTGTTAATATTTTCGCCGGTACGCGATTTCTTATGGAGCAGAGTTGCGGTAGAGTTGTTTGTTTTTTATTATTAATAAATCCAATTTGTGAACATAACTTGATACATAGCAGAGCCGCAATTTTTTTTACATATTATTTCTACCATTTGAAATGATTGTTTTCATTAAATTTTTGTAACTAAATCTACGTAACGAATTATGCTGCACCAGTACCCCGTATCAGTTTTAACGCCGCTATTATCATCGTGACGCAATTTTAGGTGGTACGCAAATCCGGTGCATCGCATTTTCTTATTTGTTGATATTTTAATACGCAACGCTGTTAATAATTGCGGCACTAAACAATAAATTCTGCAATCCAATTTTGACTTCGTACGCGACTTTTTACGCGGCGCCAATGCGGTACAGTTTTTAACATTAGTAAACGATAATTTTTATTACTTATCTTAACTGTATCTACTTTTCGAACATTATTTGAAAAATAGTAATGCGTTTTTTCTATTGGTAAATTATTTCTAGCCTTTCAAACGGCTATTTTCGTTGCGTTCCGGAACTAAATCCTCAAAACAGTAGTCCTGGACCGCTGCCGCTTATCAGTTATAACGGCGGTGGTAATATCGTGACACAGTTTCAAACGGTACGCAAATCCAGTGAACCGAGTTTCTTCAATTGTTGTTATTTTGATAATTTTTAAAGCTCTATGTTACTGAATTTGCTGTACGAACGCATTTGAATAATTAGCAAAGATGTGTTTTTGTTTTTTCTCATAGAAATTGCTATTTTTATAGGATTTTCGTAACTAAATACAATTAATCACTTACATCACACCTCGGTCATGTATTAGTTTTAACGGCGCTGTTAACGTTGACACACAAGTCCAAGTGGTACGCAAATCTGGTGCACTGAGATTTTTTAATCGTTGATATTTTCATAATTTTTAAAGTTATATGTTACTGAATGTGCTGTACGAACGCATTTTAATAATTGGCAAAAATATGTTTTTCACTTTTCTCATAGAAATTGCTAATTTTGTTGGATTTTTGTAACTAAATACCTTTAATCACTTACACTACACCTCTGTCATGTATTAGTTTTAACGGCGCTGTTAACGTTGACACACAAGTCCAAGTGGTACGCAAATCTGGTGCACTAAGATTCTTTAATCGTTGATATTTTCATTATTTTTAAAGTTACATGTTACTGAATGTGCTGAACGAACGCATTTTAATAATTGGCAAAGATGTGTTTTTCATTTTTCTCATAGAAATTGATGATTTTGTTGGATTTTTGTAACTAACTACCTTTAATCACTTACACTACACCTCTGTCATGTATTAGTTTTAACGGCGCTGTTAACGTTGACACACAAGTCCAAGTGGTACGCAAATCTGGTGCACTAAGATTCTTTAATCGTTGATATTTTCATAATTTTTAAAGTTATGTGTTACTGAATGTGCTGAACGAACGCATTTTAATAATTGGCAAAAATTTATTTTTCATTTTTCTCATAGAAATTGCTAATTTTGTGGGATTTTTGTAACTAACTACCTTTAATCACTTACACTACACCTCTGTCATGTATTAGTTTTAACGGCGCTGTTAACGTCGACACACAAGTCCAAGTGGTACGCAAATCTGGTGCACTGAGATTCTTTAATCGTTGATATTTTCATAATTTTTAAAGTTATATGTTACTGAATGTGCTGTACGAGCGCATTTTAATAATTGGCAAAGATGTGTTTTTCATTTTTCTCATAGAAATTGATGATTTTGTTGGATTTTTGTAACTAAATACCTTTAATCATTTACAATATACCTCTGTCATGTATTAGTTTTAACGGCGCTGTTAACGTCGACACACAAGTTCAAGTGGTACGCAAATCTGGCGCACTAAGATTCTTTAATCGTTGATATTTTCATTATTTTTAAAGTTATATGTTACTGAATGTGCTGAACGAACGCATTTTAATAATTGGCAAAAATTTATTTTTCATTTATCTCATAGAAATTGCTAAATTTGTTGGATTTTTGTAACTAAATACCTTTAATATCATTTACACTATACCTCTGTCATGTATTAGTTTTAACGGCGCTGTTAACGTCGACACACAAGTCCAAGTGGTACGCAAATCTGGTGCACTGAGATTCTTTAATCGTTGATATTTTCATAATTTTGAAAGTTATATGTTACTGAATGTGCTGTACGAACGCATTTTAATAATTGGTAAAAATATGTTTTTCATTTTTCTCATAGAAATTGCTAATTTTGTGGGATTTTTGTAACTAACTACCTTTAATCACTTACACTACACCTCTGTCATGTATTAGTTTTAACGGCGCTGTTAACGTCGACACACAAGTCCGAGTGGTACGCAAATCTGGTGCACTGAGATTCTTTAATCGTTGATATTTTCATAATTTTGAAAGTTATATGTTACTGAATGTGCTGTACGAACGCATTTTAATAATTGGTAAAAATATGTTTTTCATTTTTCTCATAGAAATTGCTAATTTTGTGGGATTTTTGTAACTAACTACCTTTAATCACTTACACTACACCTCTGTCATGTATTAGTTTTAACGGCGCTGTTAACGTCGACACACAAGTCCAAGTGGTACGCAAATCTGGTGCACTGAGATTCTTTAATCGTTGATATTTTCATAATTTTTAAAGTTATATGTTACTGAATGTGCTGTACGAGCGCATTTTAATAATTGGCAAAGATGTGTTTTTCATTTTTCTCATAGAAATTGATGATTTTGTTGGATTTTTGTAACTAAATACCTTTAATCATTTACAATATACCTCTGTCATGTATTAGTTTTAACGGCGCTGTTAACGTCGACACACAAGTTCAAGTGGTACGCAAATCTGGCGCACTAAGATTCTTTAATCGTTGATATTTTCATTATTTTTAAAGTTATATGTTACTGAATGTGCTGAACGAACGCATTTTAATAATTGGCAAAAATTTATTTTTCATTTATCTCATAGAAATTGCTAAATTTGTTGGATTTTTGTAACTAAATACCTTTAATATCATTTACACTATACCTCTGTCATGTATTAGTTTTAACGGCGCTGTTAACGTCGACACACAAGTCCAAGTGGTACGCAAATCTGGTGCACTGAGATTCTTTAATCGTTGATATTTTCATAATTTTGAAAGTTATATGTTACTGAATGTGCTGTACGAACGCATTTTAATAATTGGTAAAAATATGTTTTTCATTTTTCTCATAGAAATTGCTAATTTTGTGGGATTTTTGTAACTAACTACCTTTAATCACTTACACTACACCTCTGTCATGTATTAGTTTTAACGGCGCTGTTAACGTCGACACACAAGTCCGAGTGGTACGCAAATCTGGTGCACTGAGATTCTTTAATCGTTGATATTTTCATAATTTTTAAAGTTATATGTTACTGAATGTGCTGTACGAGCGCATTTTAATAATTGGCAAAGATGTGTTTTTCATTTTTCTCATAGAAATTGATGATTTTGTTGGATTTTTGTAACTAAATATCTTTAATCATTTACAATATACCTCTGTCATGTATTAGTTTTAACGGCGCTGTTAACGTCGACACACAAGTTCAAGTGGTACGCAAATCTGGCGCACTAAGATTCTTTAATCGTTGATATTTTCATTATTTTTAAAGTTATATGTTACTGAATGTGCTGAACGAACGCATTTTAATAATTGGCAAAAATTTATTTTTCATTTATCTCATAGAAATTGCTAAATTTGTTGGATTTTTGTAACTAAATACCTTTAATATCATTTACACTATACCTCTGTCATGTATTAGTTTTAACGGCGCTGTTAACGTCGACACACAAGTCCAAGTGGTACGCAAATCTGGTGCACTGAGATTCTTTAATCGTTGATATTTTCATAATTTTGAAAGTTATATGTTACTGAATGTGCTGTACGAACGCATTTTAATAATTGGTAAAAATATGTTTTTCATTTTTCTCATAGAAATTGCTAATTTTGTGGGATTTTTGTAACTAACTACCTTTAATCACTTACACTACACCTCTGTCATGTATTAGTTTTAACGGCGCTGTTAACGTCGACACACAAGTCCGAGTGGTACGCAAATCTGGTGCACTGAGATTCTTTAATCGTTGATATTTTCATAATTTTTAAAGTTATATGTTACTGAATGTGCTGTACGAGCGCATTTTAATAATTGGCAAAGATGTGTTTTTCATTTTTCTCATAGAAATTGATGATTTTGTTGGATTTTTGTAACTAAATACCTTTAATCATTTACAATATACCTCTGTCATGTATTAGTTTTAACGGCGCTGTTAACGTCGACACACAAGTTCAAGTGGTACGCAAATCTGGCGCACTAAGATTCTTTAATCGTTGATATTTTCATTATTTTTAAAGTTATATGTTACTGAATGTGCTGAACGAACGCATTTTAATAATTGGCAAAAATTTATTTTTCATTTATCTCATAGAAATTGCTAAATTTGTTGGATTTTTGTAACTAAATACCTTTAATATCATTTACACTATACCTCTGTCATGTATTAGTTTTAACGGCGCTGTTAACGTCGACACACAAGTCCAAGTGGTACGCAAATCTGGTGCACTGAGATTCTTTAATCGTTGATATTTTCATAATTTTGAAAGTTATATGTTACTGAATGTGCTGTACGAACGCATTTTAATAATTGGTAAAAATATGTTTTTCATTTTTCTCATAGAAATTGCTAATTTTGTGGGATTTTTGTAACTAACTACCTTTAATCACTTACACTACACCTCTGTCATGTATTAGTTTTAACGGCGCTGTTAACGTCGACACACAAGTCCGAGTGGTACGCAAATCTGGTGCACTGAGATTCTTTAATCGTTGATATTTTCATAATTTTTAAAGTTATATGTTACTGAATGTGCTGTACGAGCGCATTTTAATAATTGGCAAAGATGTGTTTTTCATTTTTCTCATAGAAATTGCTGGTTTTGTGGGATTTTTGTAACTAAATAGCTTCAATCACTTACGCGACACTCCTATCCTGTACCAGTTTTAACGGTGCTGTTAACGTCGACACGTAATTTTAAGTGGTACACAAATCTGGTGCACTGAGATTTTTCAATTGTTAGTATTTCGCTGCAGAACGCGGCCACGAACTGCAGCACCAAATGACAAATCAGTACGTGATTCCTTGCGCGACATGATGCAATAGAATTTTTTTTGTATTGCTAAGTGATTTTCATCATTCAATGATTTTTGTTGCTTCTTCGTTACTAAATTAGTTTTAAGAATTCAATTTAATAAGTAACGAAGATTAGTTTTTGTTTTCATACTAGTACGTCATTTTCTCTGATACAAAAAGCAATTTTCGTTGCATTTTCGTAACTAAATACGCGTAATCAGTTACACTGCACCTCTATAGCGTACTAGTTCTAGCGGCGATTTTAACGTCGTGATACAATTTTAAGTGGTACGCAAACCCGGTGCGTCAAATTTCCTAAATTATTGATATTTCGACGAAAAATGCGGACACAAATTGCGACACTAAAATTCGAACGTATCTCGATGTCGAACGCCAATTTCTTTGCGCTAAAAATACTGTACAAACTTTATTTTCCATTAATGTTTGACACTTTTCAAAACGCTAATTTTTTTGCTTTTTTCGACTAATTTTTTTGCAAACACGATTTGGTACGTGTTACTTCAAAACCATTTCTACCCTTTAACTTAATTATTTTCGGTAAATTTTCGTCACTAAATTACTTAATAAGTTTCACCGCACCTCTGTAACGTACTGGTTTTAATGTCGCTAGCAAGGTAGTGACGCAATTTTGAGTGGTACGAAAACTTGGTGCGCCGCGTTTTTTTAATTATTGATTTTTTGACGCGCAAATTGCTGTAAGTAACTGAAATTTTCTCTAGTCGACCTCGACGCAATGTACAATTTTTTTGTATTTTTAAAAACGGCGATTTTGGTACATTTCCGCGAATAAATCGACGTAACGAGATACTCCGCACTTTTTCCGCGTACCAATTTTAATATCGCCGGTAACGAAACGTAATTTCAAGTGGTACGCGATTGAAGTGTTTTTTTTATTTTCAGTGGATGTGACGTTTATTGTGGATATATTAATAAATTTCCGGACTACTTACATCAGTGGTAACGACGAGATCGTATCGGATCCGGTGAGAATTGCTGTCCACTACCTCAAAGGCTGGTTCTTCATCGATTTAGTGGCGGCGGTGCCGTTCGATTTGTTATTTTTCGGCAGTAATTCCGAAGAATCGGAAGTAAGTTGTTTTTTTTTGGCGACCAACCGGACGGTCGGTTCAGTTTCAAAGTTGGTGTTCTAAATGTTGCATTTTTGATGAAAGGAATGTTCGATGTTTTAGTTTGAAGCGACACTCTTGATGTTTTTTTTGTCCCCAATACGGAAGGACTTGTAGTTGGTAGAAGATAATCGGCCCCTCGTCCCAGGGGCCTGTCGTACGGTTTATGCAGCTTAAACACCGAACAGTTTCGAATTCGATTCAATATCATAAGAGAGCGGTTTTTAAACTGTAGAAATCGAAAAAAAAACGAAAAAATGATTTAGACCCGACCTCATCACTCTCTCTTTCTCTTTTTCTATTTTTCGATATTTTTTTTTCGTGCCATGCAACATTGAGCGCAGTACGATTTTTTTCGTGCCATTTTTTACTAATGATAATTTTTAAAACAGAAATTCTTTTCTATAGTTGGGCTTGGATAAAGACGAGGTAGTTAAACGTAGCTTGACGCTTTTTTTACGAGAATTCTACAATTTTCAAAAACAGTAAATCAACTACCAAAAAAAATTGCAAAATTCTCGAAAAGCCACAACGTTACTTACATTTGTTTGTACCAATGCTTTCTACACTCTTTTTTCTCTCTTTGTCTCATTCTACAAAAATCAGCATGCGCATGCTCTGTTCACAAAAAACAAAAGCTTCACAAATAAAAAATTGCATCACAAAGCATGTACACAATTTCTAGAACTAAACCACAACACACCCAAATTTTCAGCACCCCGCAAACTGTTGCAACCCTCAAGTTAACTTTGCAGGTTTTACTGATTTAAAAAAAAATGATACCTGAAAGTGTATTGTTGGTTGCGTACTTCCGGATTTTTCCGAGCTTTTGTACTGCGATGTTGGCTTTATTAGGGGCAGTTTCCGGTTCCGATCCTTTGGTTGAAGGGACGGTGTTAGTGCAGTAGATTTGTAGTTGTTTGTAGGACGGCGCGCCCTCTATGGAGGACTGTTAGATGCTGAAGATTTGAATTTAATTGTTGATTGATCTTTTTGCAGACTACCACTTTGATTGGATTGTTGAAGACTGCACGTTTGTTACGATTGGTTAGGGTTGCAAGGAAGATCGATAGGTATTCCGAGTATGGAGCGGCCGTACTGTTATTGTTGATGGCCACTTTCGCACTCATTGCCCATTGGCTCGCTTGCATCTGGTAAGATTTAATAATCTTCGAGATTTTAATATTTTAACAAAATTATTGCTGAACTTTAATTTTTTAAATATTTTTTTAATTAGCTAGACAATTTTTTTTGAAAAAAAATTAAATGAACAGGACAAGAAGAGATTCTTTTTAAGGTTTTGGCAAAATGATGGAGACGTTTTAACTAGTAAAATTAAGTTTTTGTCAATTTTGTCCCGAAACGCTATTTCGTTGCTTCAGAATTTCGAAATTATTTCTCTTGCTAATTTCAATAATTTGATGAGTGTTGAATGCTTGCTCGAGTGAAAATCGTCGCGATAAACTTCAGGTTCAGGTTTTCATTTATAAAATTTAAATGCAATATTAGTTCAGAATAGCTCACTTTAACGAGCTTAAAATTCTTTTGATGAGACAATTATTTGATAATTTAAAATTTATTTTCCAGTAAATAAAAGTTTGTAATTGTGCATAAATATTTATTTTTTGAAAACTTGTAGCAATGACTTTTTCAAATAATTTACAAAAAGATTTGTTTAAAGTTTTGATAATGGTACAAACATTTTCTTTGAGTTTGCAGTTTGCTTTGTGATGCAGGAATAATGAAATTCTCATAAATTAATCCCATTATCGACGAAATCTGTTTTTAAGTGATTCTAACACGAGATTTTAAGTAATAACAAAAGACTTTAACTTTTGTATATTTGGTGGTCATAGGATAATTATTTTGGCATTTTCTCCAGCCATTTGTTCCGAAAATTGATCATATCAATAAATGGTGGAAACGCCGAGTAAGCATTACAATAAAAATTTGTCAAATTTTAATAAAAATCGCTAACTCATTGCCATTTTTTTTATAAAATACGCTAATATTAGTTCTTTTTAAGAAAATCAAAATTATTTTGATGTGACGTTTATTTCTTAAGTTACAATTTTCTTAATGGACCAGAAATAACAAAATTTTACGAAATATTTCTATTATTTCTGCAGTCTATTTTTGGACAATTTTCAGTACAATAATTTTTAAACAATTACACAAAACGTTAATTATGCGATTTTGGTATCCGTCGTATAATTAACAATATCAATTTTTAATTATTGTATCGAAAATTAGAAATATAAAAAATGGTTGAAGCGCCGGATAAAAGTTCACAAAAAAAAATTGTGAAAATCTTAACGAAAGGAGCTAAGTTAATATCACTTTTTTCCAAAATCAGCTAGTTTCAGTTCTTTTTCGAATACTTAAGCTTATTTCGATACGGCCTTTATTTCGGAAGTTACAATTTTTTTAATGGACCAGAAGCAACAAAATTTTGAGAAATATTTCTATTGTCTCTGCAACCTATTTTTAGTATCATAATTTTTAAACAACCACACGGGACTTTAATTAGGTATTTTTGCTATTTGTCGAATAATTATTTTGTCAATTTTTGATTATTTCAACGAAAATTTGAAATATCAAAAAATGATGGAAGCGTCGGCTAAAACTTCACAATAATAATTTGTTAAATTTCAATTAATGGAACTAAGTTAATATTATTTTTTTCTAAAATAAGCTAATATCAGTTCAATGTAAGAAACTTAAGTTTATTTCGATATGACGATTACTTCGGAAGTTACAATTTTTTCAATCGACCAGAAATATCAAAATTTTACCAAACATTTACATTGTCTCTGCAACTTATTTTTAGAAAATTGTTTGTACAATAATTTTTTAACAACCACGCGAGACGTTAATTAGGTGTTTTTGCTATTTGTCAAAAATTATTTTGTGAATTTTTAATTATTTGATCGAAAAATTGAAAATTAAAAAAATGGTGGAAGCGCCGGGTAAAGTTCACAAATAATAATTTGTCAAATTTTCATTAATGGAACTAAGTTAATGTCATTTTTTTCTAAAATAAGCTAATTTTAGTTCTTTTTAAGAAGCGTAAGTTTATTGTGATATGACGCTTACTTCGGAAATTACAATTTTTTTAATGGACCAGAAGCAACAAAATTTTACCAAAATTTTTTTTTGTCTGCACTCTATATTCAGGAAATTTTTAGCACAATAATTTTAAAGCAACCAGGTGAGACGTTAATTATTTGTGTTTGCTATTCGTCAAGTAATTAATTTGGCAATTTTTAATTATTTGGTCGAAAGTTGGAAATATCAAAAAATTATGGAAACGCCGGGTAAAAGTTTACAGATAAAAATTGATCAAATTTCAATTAATGGAACTGAGTTAATGATATTTTTTTCTGAAATAGGCTAATATCAGTTCTGTCTAGGATTCTTAAGCTCAGTTCGGTACGACATTTATTTCGAAAGTTAGAATTTTTCAAATCGACCAGAAACAACAGAATTTTATGAAATATTTCCATTGTCACTGCAACCTATCTTCAGAAAATTTTTAGTACAATAATTTTTAAACAACCACGTGATACGTTAATTATCCGTTTTTACCATTTGTCAAATAGTTACTTTGCTAATTTTTGATTATTCGGTCGAAAATTGGAAATATAAAAAAATGGTGGAAACGTAGGGTAAAAGTTTACAAATAAAAATTTGTCAAATTTCAATTAATGGAACTAGGTTAATGTAATATTTTTCTAAAATAAGTTAATATCAGTTCTATCTAAGAAGCTTAAGTTTATTTCGATATGACGTTTATTTCGAAAGTTACAATTTTTTTAATGGAGCCGATACAATAAAATTTTACGAAATATTTCTGCCTCCAACTTTTTTTTTTAGAAAATTTTTAGTACCACAATTTTTAAACAACCTCGCGGAACCTTAATTAAATGTATTTGCTATTTGTCAAATAATAATTTTGTCAATTTTTAATTATTCGGTCGATAATTGGAAATATCAGAAAATGGTGGAAACGCCGGGTAAAAGTTTAGAAATAAAAATTTGTCAAATTTCAATTAATGAAACTAAATTAATGTCATTTTTTTCTAAAATAAGCTATTATCAGTTCTTTCTAGGAAGCTAAAGCTTATTTCGAGTTGAAGTTTATTTCGAAAGTTACAATTTTTTCAATGGACCACAAGCAACAAAATTTGACGAAATATTTCTATTGACCCTCAAACCTTTTTTTAAAAAATGCTAGTACCACAATTTTTAAACAACCACGCGAAACCTTAATTAAGTGTATTTGCTATTTGTCAAATAATAATTTTGTCAATTTTTAATTATTCGGTCGAAAATTGGAAATATCAAAAAATGGTGGAAACGCCGGGTAAAAGTTTAGAAATAAAAATTTGTCAAATTTCAATTAATGAAACTAAGTTCATGTCATTTTTTTCTAAAATAAGCTAATATCAGTTCTTTCTAAGAAGCTGAAGCTTATTTTAAGTTGAAGTTTATTGCGAAAGTTACAATTTTTTTAATGGAGCAGATACAATATAATTTGTCGAAATATTTCTATTGACCCTCAAACCTTTCTTTAAAAAATTTTAGTACCATAATTTTTAAGCAACCACGCGAAACCATAATTAAGTGTATTTGCTATTTGTTAAATAATAATTTTGTCAATTTTTAATTATTCGGTCGAAAATTGGAAATATAAATAAATAGTGGAAACGCCGGGTAAAAGTTTAGAAATAAAAATTTGTCAAATTTCAATTAATGAAACTAAATTAACGTCATTTTTTTCTAAAATAAGCTAATATCAGTTCTTTCTAGGAAGCTAAAGCTTATTTCTAGTTGAAGTTTATTTCGAAAGTTACAATTTTTTTAATGGAGCAGATACAATAAAAATTTTCGAAATATTTCTATTGTCTCTGCAGCCTATTTTCAGACGATTTTTAGTAAAACAATTTTTAAACAGCCACGTGAGTTGTTAATTATTTTTATTTGGTATTCGTCAAATAATTATTTTGCCAATTTTTAATTTCTTGATCGAAAATTAGAAATATAGAAAAATAATGGAAGTTCACAAATAAAAATTCGCCGAATTTTAATAAAAGAGCCTAAGTTATTGTTGTTTTTTTCGAAAATGAGCTAATTTCAGTTCTTTCTAGAAAGTTTAAGTTGATTTTGATACGACATTTATTTCGGAAGTTACAATTTTCTAATGTACCAAAAGCAACAAAAGTTCCTAAAACATTTTAATTGCTTCTACAGTTTATTTCTAAGAAATGTTTAGTAACATATTTTTTAATTAACCAAACTATCAGAGACGTTAATTATGTGCATTTGATATCCACGAAATTAGACAATTTTTTAACTGGATAATTGGAAATATCAATAAATGGCGGAGGCGCCGGGTGAAAATCAACAAATAAAAATTTGGCAAATTTTAATAAAAAAAACTAGAGCGACGCTTTTTTTTTCTACCTTAACCTAATATTAGCTCTATCTATGAAGTTCAATATTATTTCGATATGACCCTTATTTCAGTTACAATTTTTTAGTTTTGTAGACACAATAATTTTTTTATAAAAGTCTTCCGTAGCTCGTAAAACTATTTATTAAGCAATTTTCATTAAAAAAAATTAAACAACAACGAGAAACGCTAATTAAATGGTAAATAGTGCTAAAATAATTATTTTGATTAATGTTTGACCAATTGATCAAAACGTTGACAAATAGCGTAGGTGCCGGGTAAAAATTTTCAATTAAATATTCGTCAAAGTTTCACAACTGCGATAATTTATCTCCATTTCCTTCCGAAATAAATCAAAATTGACTCCTTTAGGACAGCTGAAATTTATTTCCCCAATTTTGACCGAACCTCATTCTTAAACTGTCGATAGTTACTCAAAAATTATTTATTTCGAAGGTTCTAATAATTTTTAAAAATCAAAAAGTCCACGAATAATTGAAGAATTTTTGCTTCATAATTTTTCCCCTTTTTTATTCACAAGTTCAACCAATTTATCTGAATTGCTGTGAATTTTTTTTTCGTATCAATTTATCAATTTTTTCCTAAATTAATTTTAAACTCCTCAATACTTGACTCAAAAAATTTAATAATGTACAAAGTCAATAGAGTCGCTTATTTACAAAAATTATCACAATTCGCAGCATTTCCGTTGACAAAAGTCCAATTAACATCGCTAGCTATTTACCAACAAATCTAACAAAATTCAATTATTTCGATCGATTCTTAACCAAATAATTACTGCACGCAGGTACGCAATCGGCAACGCCGAGAACCAGGACCAAACCAAAATTGGATGGTTAGAAATCCTAGCCAACGACACCCATCAATTTTATGGACCCAACCGCACCAGAGGACCCAGCATAAAAAGCAGATACGTCACCGCTTTATACTTCACATTCACATCATTAACAAGCGTCGGTTTCGGAAACGTCGCCCCCAACACCGACGCCGAAAAAATCTTCACAATATGCGTCATGTTGGTAGGATGTAAGTAAATTCAATTGTGGGGTTTCATGTTATAAATTAGAGAAACCTCGAGAAATTTTAAATTTATTTTTCATTATTGCTGTCTGAGAATCGTAATCAAGGACGAAGATTTCTCGAGATTTTCCATTAAACTCGACCTTGCGGTCTATCCCTAGTTTGATGGAAGTTTCCAATCCTGGAAACCCCCGTTTTGTTGTTTTTTGCGATTGATACGATTTAATTGTTTTTAGCTCTCATGTACGCGAGTATCTTCGGTAACGTTTCCGCCATCATCCAACGTTTGTATTCGGGTACTGCCCGTTATCACACCCAAATGTTAAGAGTGAGAGAATTCATCAGGTTCCATCAAATTCCGAATCCTTTACGTCAACGTTTGGAAGAATATTTCCAACATGCCTGGACTTTTACTAACGGCATCGATATGAATTCGGTGTTGAAGGGCTTCCCTGAATGTCTTCAAGCCGACATTTGTCTTCATCTCAACAGGAATTTGCTGCAAAATTGCAGCGTTTTTGACGGCGCCAGTCCAGGTTGTCTTCGTGCTTTTACTTTGAAATTCAAAACTACGCACGCGCCACCTGGAGACACTCTCGTACATCGAGGTGACGTCCTTTCGTCACTTTACTTCATATCAAGAGGATCTATAGAGATTTTGAGAGACGATATCGTTATGGCGATTTTAGGTAATTTAAATTAAGAAGAAAAAGAAAAAAACTTTTTTGATTTTTCAGGAAAATACGATATTTTCGGGGAAAATCCCTGTTTACATCCCACATTGGGAAAATCGAGTTGTAACGTTAGAGCTTTGACGTACTGTGATTTACATAAGATACATAGAGACGACCTCTTGGACGTGTTAGAGTTATATCCGGAATTTTACAACCAATTCATGAACAATTTGGAAATTACTTTCAATTTGCGTGACGTAAGTTGGAAAATTTGCAAAATTTCGTGCTAATTGTTGCGAAATTTTCAGGAAGAACAAGCGGGAGTGATCCCGAGAAGAGGATTCTATCCCAAACCACAAACGCAAACGAAAGAAAGTCGCTTTTTTAGGGGCGTAACGGGGAGTCGAGGAAATTCGATTAATGGACGACAAGATTCGCAATACAGCGACGAATCTGAATCGGGTAAAATAATTTATCATATTAACCCTACGTAATTAAAATTGACGTTTAATCGAAACGTCAAACAGTTACCAACATAAAACTATAACCTAAAAATCTGACAGTGACAACTAATTTTGGTTGACGTCAAAAATTGATAATTAAGTCAACACCAAATAATTGCTTAAGCGATTTTTTTCAAACGAAAATGAATTTTGATTTTGCAATTTTTAGGTCACGGAATTTTGGAATTTTCGACCCTCAAAGCCGGCCAAGACGTAACACCGATGAACCTCGATTTCGGAGAAGAAAAGAAACGTTCATCAACATTAAATTCCATTACAGGTAGAGTCAAAAATTGCTACAACTAACTCAAAAGGCTAACAAGAATTGTAATTTTGACAATTTTTCGGCTCGTTCAATCACTCATTTGTTTTGTAACTTAAACAGCTGAATTTTCCAACAATTCGGCTTTTCAAGTTATTCTTCGTGTATGCTACACTTCCCCGATTGCTCGTTTGAACCCTTTTTCGCCCCCATCTCTGTTTCAATCCCCCCCTCTTGTCGTTTGTTTGGATTAATTTTTTATTAATGACACGGATAGTTGTCGCCGCTGTGTCAGTAATAAAAGTAATTTGCATTGACCGTGTTTAGGCATGCTATCACAGCTCAAAAGAAGTATACCAGACCTAAGGTTACACAAAACTCACCAACCTCTAATAGGTAAGATTTTTGTTTATCTACAAAACAGTATCGGAAACACAAAGCAAGACCAGCTAAATTCCCCAAAAATTACTAAAATTACCGTAGCGAGTCTTACTGTGTGTTGCGAAATTGAGGCAATTACCACTAGATGTCGCTATCTATTGCAAATTAAAAAAATTGCTGCAGCACAATTAATTGCCTCAATTCGGCCCAAAACTGCTCAAGCACTTCTATTCTTCCAACTAAATGTATGTATTGAATTTCGACTCGCTAGTGTTGCAACAAGCATGTGTTTGGGAATTTTTTTTTTTTTTTTGGTTTTCTATAATTTTGTTTGTTTGCAGCGCAATCGACTCCTCCCTCCAGCCACCGTATCCGTACAATTCGTCGTCAATCGTCGATAGGTGCATATCAAGATGTTCCTCCCTCACAACAACAGCAACAACAACAAAGTTCCGTTCCGATTTCGAGTAGTACAAGTTACTATACGAATAGTCCTAGTCCTCCCCATAATGATGTTGCCGTTATGACACAAGTTTTGGGTCATGGTGATGTTGGTGGTGATACGTTATTGCCTTCAGTTGACACGACGAATTTAGCACAAAGCTTTCCACATTCCACGTTAGAAACACATTCTGATAGTTTAGTAGTGAGTAGAGGCCAATTGGAGCACATTAACAATAAATTGGACCAGTTGGCGAGGAGGGTGCAATCGCTCGAACATACTTTAGCGACCGATGTTAAAACTATACTTGGTCTTTTACAACAGGGACATGGGAGCGGAGAAAACACCGTCACACGAGAGGTAAGATTTTTGTTATACACACAACTAACTGAATCTAGTCTCTTCGAGAGGAAGAGAATAGCTAAATCCTATTTGTCTGACTAGATGTACATCTCTCAAAAGGAGAGAAAACAACAGAATTCTCGTTTTATCTATGGGTATACAACTTTTCTAGAGATCCTGTCTGTACGTATTGCTGTACACTCTTCTAGAAAGAAAAAGTAGCAAAATCTTATGAATTTGCGGCGCTGTACAATCTTCGAAAGGAAGGATCTAATTGAACCTCACGTGTTATCATCGTTGCCCATCTCTGGAGAATGAAAATCTTATTAGTTTTCATATATTTGCGTTGCTGTGTACTGTTAGATTAAAAGAATCCAACTAAGTCCCATTTGCACCTATCGCTTGATGCTCCCCGGGAAGGAAAAACTAACTGAACATCATTTGGAATCATTTCGGTGCGCTCTTTGAGGGAAAAGCTAACTAAATCTTCTCTGCTTGCAGCGCATACTCCTCGAGAAGAAAAGAGTAGCTAAATTCTATTTCTGTGACTAGCTCTACACTATCCAAAAGGAGAAGAAATATTTAGATTTGAAACAACTAATTGAATCTCTTCTGTACCGTTGTATGATTATTTCTAGTAGGCCAACGCTACTTAGTGGAAAGTGCTGCCTCTATCGGTATTACATGCAAACCATCCATTTGGTAAAAATCTGAGCTAAGCAGACTGGAATCTCGTGCGTAACGACGTAAATGCCCTTACTGTTTACACTTGACACGTTACGTAGTGAAATTGGATATCCACTTAAGTCGATAAGAATGGGTTGCTAGTTCCAAATGTTTACATACAACGAGTTGGAAATGCAAGGCGATCGGTACGTTCCGAAAATGTGCCGCGAATACGGAGTGGCATTTTTTAATTTGTATGGAAATATAAAGAATCCGTTTCATGGTTATAAAATAATAAAAAAATATATTATAATAAAATTAATTTGATGAATTTTAGCAAAATTAATTATTATCAGATCAATTTTTTTGAAGAAAACACAAAGCTCATTTGCCATTAATAAACTTTCACTCAAATTTTCTAAGTTTAATGTCACATATGGGCATCACGACACTAAATTTTGTTTGTTTATAAATATTTTGATAAATCGATAGTTTTGGATCCGCGAATACGGAATTTTTTACCCGTAAAAAAGAGGACAAATAATTTACTGATGCTGCAGAATAGATATTTTGGTTGGCTTCTTTGTAGTTTTAAATTTGGCTTCACTTATAAATTAATGTCTTGATTCAAAATTCTAAAATAAAATCTCTATGTGATGCAGATGTTTCTGTTTGAAGTCATTTCGGGACATTTTTAGTTCCAGTTTTTATAATATAAACTTTTATGCGCTTTACAATATTTTTTGGCCCAATGTAACTTTAATAACCCAGTTCGGTCAAGTTAGCCTCCCACTTTCAGATTTTAATATTTTTTAATGTCATATATTGTGCTGGTTTTGTGCTCAATTGTGCCGATATTTATTTTAATTGTACTCATCTCTAAAGAGCAAAATATTGAAAACAAATCCGGGGGCCAACTTGATTGCTAGCAGCCCATTTTTTCACTTTTTTCCAATATTTTTGGCTTATTCAATTGTGCTCGTTTTTCGCCCACTAATACCGGTATTTTTTCAATTGTGCTCGTTTGTAAGTAGAAAAAAAATTAAAAACTAATTGGACGATTTGACCAGCCTGTCATTATTTTTCATTTTTTTACAATATTTTTGGCTTATTCAATTTTGCTATTCTTCTGCTCTATTATGCTGATGTATATTTCAATTGTGCTTCTTACTAAAAAGCAAAATACACCTGTATCAGTAAGCACAATTGAATAAAGCAAAAATATTATAAAAAAGTGAAAACTAATTGGAGGCTTGCGGTCAAGTCAACCATCAAATTTGTTTAAAAAAAAATTTTAGTTACAAACGAGCACAATTGAATAAGCCAAACATATTGTAAAAAAGTGAAAAAGAATGGGAGGTTGGCTTTTAAGTTGGCCCCCGGATTTGTTTAATTTTTTTGCGTTTTAGATTAACACAATTAAAATAAATATCGGCGCAATTAAGCACCAAACCAGCACAATTGATGATGTGAAAAAAAATTAAAATCAGAAAGTGGGAGGCTAACTTGACCGAACTTAACCCCCCTAATTTTTCTCATAGCAGTTATTGTAAACTTTTTCAAAAGTTAAGTTGGGGTTTGTAAGAAACGCGTATTTTCAGGACAATAATTAAAAAAATATATTTAAGTATTTTTTGTTTGTTTTCTAAATTCTGTACCGTCAGAAAGATTTCTTTACAATTATGGCATTCAAATTTTTCGACACATTTTTTTTATTAAATATTCCGTAAAATGAAAGGCTGAGCATTCCTCTAAAGTCACATCCAACTGTTCGGGAGATGATGAAAGCGCTTCAGGTAAAGCACTTCTACCATCTTCGGTGCCCATAGCGACCACTTCTGCAGCATCGTCTATATTTTCAAGAAAAAACCCGTAACACTTCCACCAACGATATTTTGTTCGTTGTTGGCAACAGTCGTATTGAATTTCATTGTTTATTTTGATGCATTGCTCTGGTGTCTCCGCCGGAGTCTGCCGGTTGTTCATGAAAGAAACGAAGCCGTAGTGGGGATGATAAGCAAAGTCAAAAACCGAGCGTTCTTGAAAGGACCGACGCCATCTATCCGCCTTGTACCGGTACCAAACCGTTTTGGACCGCCGTTGTCCTACTTATAATCCATATAGTCTGTACATATTGCTGTACATTCTTCGAGAAAGAAAAACTAGCAGGATCTTATGAATTTGTGGCGCTGTACACTCTTCGAAAAGAAAAATCTAATTGAACCTCACTTCTAATCATTGTTGCCCATCTCTGGAGAATGAAAATCTTATTAGTTTTCATAAATTTGCGTTACTGTGTACTGTTAGATTAAAAGAATCCAACTAAGTCCCATTTGTACCTATCGCTTGATGCTCCCAAGGAAAGAAAATCTAACTGAGCATCATTTGTAATCATTCCTGTGCTCTCTTCGAGGGAAAAGCTAACTAAATCTTCTCTACTTGCAGCGTACACTCCTCGAGAGGAAGAGAGTAGCTGAATGCTATTTGTGTGACTAGCTCTACACTGCTCAAAAGAAGAAAAACTATTTAAATTTTAAACAACTAACTGAATTTTGCCTGTGCATATTGCTATACACTCTTCGAGAAAGAAGAACTAGCAAGTTTTTTTGAATTTGTGGCGCTGTACACTCTTCGAAATGAATGATCTAATTGAACCTCACTCCTAATCATTGCTGTCTATTTCTGGAGGATGAAAATCTTACTAGTTCTCATATATTTGCGTTGCTGTGTACTGTTAGTTTAAAAGAATCCAACTAAATCCCATTTGTACCTATCGCTTGATGCTCCCAAGGAAAGAAAATCTAACTGAACATCATTTGTAATCATTCCTGTGCTCTCTTTGAGGAAGAAATTAACTAAAACTTCTCTACTTGCAGCGTATACTCCTCGAGAGGAAGAGAGTAGCTAAATTCTATTTGTGTGACTAGCTCTAGACTACCCAAAAGGAGAAAATATATTTAAATTTTAAACAATCAACTGAATTTTGCCTGTGCATATTGCTGTACGCTCTTCGAGAAAGAAAAACTAGCAAGTTTTTTTGAATTTGTGGCGCTGTACACTCTTCGAAATGAAAGATTTAATTGAACCTCACTCCTAATCATTGCTGTCCATTTCTGGAGGATGAAAATCTTATTAGTTTTCATATATTTGCGTTGCTGTGTACTGTTAGATTGAAAAAATTCAACTAAGTCCCATTTGTACCTATAGCTTGTTGCTCCCAAGGAAAGAAAAACTAACTGAGCATCATTTGTAATCATTCCCGTGCTCTCTTCGAGGGAAAAGCTAACTAAATCTTCTCTACTTGCAGCGTACACTCTTCGAGAGGAAGAGAGTAGCTAAATTCTATTTGTGTGATTAGTTGTACACCGCCAGAAAGGAAGGAAATCAACTGACTTTTAGTTTTACCTATCTGTGTACGCTTTCTAGAGAAACCAACTAACTTAATCTTCTCTGTACGTATTGCTGTACACTCTTTGAAACGAGAGACGTGATTGAATTTTATTTGAATTCATCGTTGCCCATTCCTGGAGGATGAAAATCTTATTAGTTTCCATATGTTTGCGTTGCTGTGTAGTGTTAGATTAAAAAAATCCAACTAAGTCCCATTTGAATCTTCTGGGCTTGCAGCTAGACTCTTCTAAAGGAAGAAGCTAACTGCATCCTATTTGTATGTCTCACTGTACAGTAAATTTTATTCTTAATATTATCTGCAGGTTTTCCAAAAAAATTGTCTGTTGTAGCGGATTACTTGTTCATTTCTAATTTTTGGTATTTCTTGCAGGTGCCCGATTACGAGAACGTAAATATAGACCCAATTAGAATTAGGTATACGTTTCAAAGGTCGGTTAGTGAACCGAAACCGATATCAAAAAGCCAGCAGCATTCCCAAGTTCTTCATAGGTAAAGTTTTTTCTTCTTCAACTTTCATCATAACAATACCAACAATAACGTTAACAATTTTTTAGATTCGCATCGTTTAATAGAGCTTTTGATTTCGACAAATATCAAGATTCCGCGTGGACCGAAGGATTACCCAGTAAAGATAAGGAATGTAAAGATGATAAAACGGCACCGATAGCAAAACTGGAATCGTTAGACGAATTGGATTTGGTATGCATCGAAACTACGATGCCTGATTCAAAAAAATTCTAGAAATTTTTTTTGTTTTATCTATCGTTTCTCGATCTACCTCAACATATTGTCTAAAACAAATCCTACACGTTTTTGTGGGTTTTCATTCAACATTTTGTCACGTAGAATCTCGTTTAGCATCCACCTTACATTCGCCCCTGCACCGCCATAACGACACTACTGGCAAAACCTCAATTTTCAGCGTTGCGGTAATATTAAGTGTTTAGTTACTTTTATTTGCTTTTAAATAATTTTTCCATAATTGTCCTAACACACTTTTTTTGTTCCTTCATATCTCTCGTTTAGTTTCAAATTGGAAAAGTTTGGCAATTCTTTTTGATTTTTTTCGAACCGCCATTGACGAATGAATTTGGTTTCAGGAATCGCCGCAGAGCAGTCCGAAAAAGCCGAAGAAGTAGGATCATTTTTCCTTTAATCATCTTTAAGGTTATATTGCTTTCAGTATGTAACCGAAAAGTCCTTAAAGAAAGCTTATAGACTGTTATATTGTAATTTTAAAAGAGCCACAGTGAGATTACGTAATAATTCACTAAATTAAGATAACCGGACGCAACTACGTTTCCGATCACTTCACCAAACATCCACAATTGTGACGTCACATATTTTACGCATTACTAAAACTACCCTCCACTCTACTCTTTCTATATACATATATATAAAAATATTTATATATGATAACGGCTTTGCGATTTTTCGATCAACAATTTGAAACGGAGTTGCGTGCGGAACAGCTTGCGCATTCAGGCTGGTGCTACAAATTGAAAACGGGCTTCGATGAGAAAATTGTTGCGATTAATGAAGCCAGCCGTGCGGCTTTGTTTTGAAAATCTAAAAATGCTTTCGAATAATTTTAACGTATTCTTCGATAGTTGTGTAGCAATAATGTTTTACGCGTTATCTATTCACATATCAAATGTGTTGATAAAGCGGTTTAGTGCGTAATTTTATACTTCTTTATTATCAAATTAATATCGTTAAGTAATCTTTGATCAATTTTCGATATAGTTGTAGTGTTTGTGGCGGGTTGAGTCTTAGGTAAATTTTTCGATTCTTTTTCCTCTCCCTCGTCGCTTCTTTCACTTAATTCTTATCGAAATATTTTCGATTCTATTTCTAAGCGATAACGGATTGGTATGTTGTTTTCGATTTTATGTAATTAAGCAATATTCGGTGAAACGGGGTGGTTTTCTTTTAGTGTGCAGCACCAGCCTTGGACTCGTATTTATTAAGAGAAAGATATCCGTCTCAAAATTATATACGATAAGGTCGAATATAATCTTTTTAAGGAAGATATGTGAAAGACAATTCGAAATATTTCCCTAATTGTTTGTTGAAATTATTTGTTATGCTTGTTTTCGGCATCCAATCGCTTTATAAAATTTTGTAAGCACAAATTATATGTTTATACACAATTTTATCATATTTTTAATAATATGTAACGATAAAATAACATACTCATCAGATGCCGTCAATACAGGCATTCGAAGTCGATTTGAGTCTCATTTCGCCCTTCTAACCCAAAAACTCAATTTTTAACCTCCTCCCAGTATAACATTTTGCTTCAACCCTGTATATGTTAAAGTAGTTCAAATGGACTAGGTAAGTGGTGACATGACCGCCAAGGTCAAGTACTACGTCAATTAATTTTTAAATATTAGCCACCAAATATTTTAATTAGCATAATCAAAACGAGCTTCTTGGCTAGCAAATTTAGTTGAGGCAACAATTGAAGTTCAGAGCTTCTTGCTTTATGTTGAGACGATAGGATTTCTGATCAAAATGGTGTTAACAAATTAGCAGAAACCTGTAAGTTGTTATCAATTTCTTCATAAGAGGGCGCCACCATATTTCGCAAAAGCAGACCCTCCTGGTTTTTATGTGATTCTGGTAGCAAGAGCAAGATTTCCATCCAAGTATTTGTCCGATTTACAAGGTATCCCCCAAATTTCATAGCAATCGGAAGGAACGTGGTTTTTGGTCGAAAATTTGGAAACTTTTCTGTTTTCTTCGAAAACTGCTCCGATTTCAACAAAAATCGAATGGTAAGTGTAAAATTTCATGAGGAATCAAAAGACGATGTCGCTAGTTAAAAAATCTTTATAGTTTGAAAAATATTGACGATCTTTTCCGAATTTTAGGTGACGTCGCGTTGACACATGATGGCCGATTTTTCAAAAACTTTGAACGCTATAGAGAACAATCTCCATAAATGAGTTCTTACTGAGATACCCCATCTGCGTGGCGAATTTCGTAATAATCTGAAGGAAATTGAGTTTTGGTCGAAAATTTGGGCAACTCCGGAAACTAAGAAAAGGTCACCTGCTTGGTTTTCAACTAAAATCGAATGGTAAGTGTAGAATTTTATGAGAAATCGAAAGACACTGTCTCGGTTGTTAAAATTGCAGGTAGCTTAGGGAGGAGAAGCGTTGAAAATGGAACACATGATGGCCGATTTTTTGAAAACTTTGAACGCTGTGGAGGAACCGCTTCGTTAATGAGTTCGTATTGAGATCACATAGAAACTGAAGAAAAGGTCATCTCCTCGGATTTCAAGAAAACTGACGATTAGTTGCTTGATTTAGATATTTTAACTTTATAAATATTTTTGTAAGTAAACATTGAAACGTTGTAACTTTTCAAACTTATTAAAACATTTTTAATTTCATTTGGTGCTTCTATGGAAATGTCCTTTAATTAAGATAATTAAAATAGGTAGATTGAGCTTGTAAATTGAGGTAAAACTTCTGCTAACTGAGCAAATAATTGCAGTTCAAAGCTTTTTATATAGAAACGAAAGAAATTCTCTATTAAGATGATATTAACAAATTGGCAGAGACCTGTAAGTAATTCGCAATTTCTCTATGAGAGAGCACCAGTAATTTTTTGTAACATCAACGACCTCCTCGCTCTTATGTGATCCTGGTAGTAGGAGCAAAATTTTTATCAAAACATTCTTCCAATTTCCCTATGAGAGGGTATCATTAGTTAGAGAACGAAGTCGTTTCGGCCACCCGCCTTGGCGCATCCGCACTACAGGCACCTGTGTGTAGTTTCAATATTTTTCCGCTAGTTGGCGCCACCAGTAGCGCCATGTTTTCCCGCGCTTCGACGACCTCCTCGCAACTTCTGTGATCCTGGTAGCAGGAGTAAAATTTCCGCAAATTTCGGACGTGATTTCCAACTAAAATCGTTCAACTCTTTCCGGCGTTTCGTATCAGGATCACATGAGAGCGAAGAGGTCGTTTCGGCCACTCGTCTCGGCGCATCCGCACTACAGGCACCTGTGCGTAGTTCCGATTTTTTCCGCTAGTTGGCGCCACCAGTAGCGCCATATTTTACCGCGCTTCGACGACCTCCTCGCTCTTCTGTGATCCTGGTAGCAGGAGTAAAATTTCCGTAAATTTCGGACGTGATTTCCAACTAAAATCGTTCGACTCTTTCCGGCGTTTCGTATCAGGATCACATGAGAGCGAAGAGGTCGTTTCGGCCACTCGTCTCGGCGCATCCGCACTACAGGCACCTGTGTGTAGTTTCGGTTTTTTCCGCTAGTTGGCGCCACCAGTAGCGCCATATTTTTCCGCGCTTCGACGACCTCCTCGCTCTTCTGTGATCCTGGTAGCAGGAGTAAAATTTCCGCAAATTTCGGACGTGATTTCCAACTAAAATCGTTCGACTTTTTCCGGCGTTTCGTATCAGGATCACATGAGAGCAAAGAGGTCGTTTCTGCCACTCGTCTCGGCGCATCCGCACTACAGGCACCTGTGTGTAGTTTCGGTTTTTTCCGCTAGTTGGCGCCACCAGTAGCGCCATATTTTTCCGCGCTTCGACGACCTCCTCGCTCTTCTGTGATCCTGGTAGCAGGAGTAAAATTTCCGCAAATTTCGGACGTGATTTCCAACTAAAATCGTTCGACTTTTTCCGGCGTTTCGTATCAGGATCACATGAGAGCAAAGAGGTCGTTTCTGCCACCCGTCATGGCGCATTCGCATTACAGACACCTGTGTGTAGTTCAAATTTTTTCCGCTAGTTAGCGCCACCAGAAGAGCTTTGCTTTTTCGCGCATTGACGATCTCCTCGCTCTTATGTGATCCTGGTAGCAGGAAGAAAATTTTTATTAGGGCATTCTTCCGATTTTCACCGAAGTCACTCACAGTCATTCCTTATGTCATTTTGTATCAGGATCATATAAAAGTGAGAAGGTCTCTGTCTTACACCTCACATTATCAAGCTCTTTTTAATACTATTTAACATTCAATAGTTCTGGATTTATCCGTTAGATTGCGCCAACTTAAGGGGTTGATGCAGAAAAAAAATTCAACTACAACATGTCTAGTTAACTACGTATATTAAATTCAAATTACAGAGCTATTTTGTGTTAATTAATTTGTATAAATCTTTTCAAAATATCTTCCTGGACCCTGGATCTGCTACTTCAGCTCTTCTTCAACAGCAACTCTCGGGAGCAGAATTTGACAGAGACTTCAAATTCCTGAGAAAAATCACAACTCTAATAAATAAACAACTTGCATGTGTCATAGGGAGTTTCGAATAGAGGTGGTTGAAGATACTGTTATAGGGAATGTGAGCAGAAATTTATTCGATTTCATGCTAACCACAATATGGAAAATATCTCAAAAACTAAGAAAGTTACAGACGAACCGAATGGTTCTATGTGTTCGCATGCAAATTACTTCACTCTGTGCCAAATTTCATAGGAATCAGAAGACAGAAAAATTTAGTTTTCCATTTTCTTCAAAAATTAAAAGAATTTCAATCAAAAGTCGACAGACGTGTTCAGAATTTCATCAGAAATGGAAAATTACACTCGGTTGTTAAAAATTGTTGGTGGTTTAGAAAAAAGACAGGCGCTGTTAGGGAAATTTTCGACATTTTTTGCGATTCTAATTACCGTAATTTTCTGTTTTTAGTACAAACACAAACCATTTGAGGAATTGAATAATTTTTAGGTAGTAGCTTGAATATCCAACAAGTCAACGTCAACAAGTAGTTCTATCGCCCCATCTTTTTGTGTCCTGTTATTTTGAGGTTATAATTCATAAAATTGTCCTTTTTGCAAAAATGTTGCGAAATCTTTTAAAATCGGGCCCGAAAATCAGCAACGTAGCCGAAATGGTCGGTTTGGTCCAAAAACGCCACGCCGGCCATTCCAAATGGCAAAATATCCGCCACATAAAGGGGGCCAAAGACGCCCAACGTGCCATTCTTTTTTCCAAAATTAGCCGCCAAATGAAAGTAGCAGTACAAGGTTAGTTTTTCTAAAAATCTCCAAAAATTTCCTAACATTATCTCACTTATCAGAAGGGGGTTCCGCTGATATCAAGAAAAACTTAAAACTGGAAAACATCGTTGAACAAGCGAAACGCGCCAACATGCCTCAAGCAACAATACAGAGTGTTTTAAAAAGTATCGAAGGCGACAAAACCAACAGCAAACCTCACTTAATCGAAATTAGGTCCGCCATAACGAAATCGCTTCATTTTCGTAACTAACCGAAATCTTTTTAGGGGTCCCGGTAGTTGTATTATTTTATGCGAAGTTTTTACGTCTAACATCCATCATTTGCGGCAAGGAATTTCGACGATTTTACGCAAACATTCGTAATTTTTTTTATTTAATTTGATTTGTTGTAAAAAAAATTTTTTAGGTGCAAATACAGTGATGGTGGCGGCATGCATTTGTTTGAAGAAAAAGGTATAATCGAGGCAGATTTTTTGAATGAAAACCAAACGAAATCGGCGGAAGAATCACTGGAAATCGCTACGGAACACGCAATCGAATCAGGGGCCGAAGACGTAATTGTTACCGATGAAACTTTACAATTTATTTGTGGCAAAACTAATCTAAAAGCAGTCGTGGCGGCGTTAGAAAATTTCAAGTATTCTATACGCAGCGCAAGTGTTGAATATATTCCAATTAAAACCCAAGAACTTACCGAAAGTGAATTGGAAGTTTGCTCTAGTTTATATGAGAAATTGGAAGGACTTCCGGAACTTGTTCGTCTTTCCGACAATATTGCTTGATAATTCAGTTCGATTTATTCAACATCAATACATTAAACTAAATTTAACAATTAAGATCACAGTGACAACTTTACCTGGTGCCCCGGTTATAGTCGACAACTCAAATTATTGTTGACGAATATTTTAGGGACTCCCTGTATATAATTGTATATATAGAAATACATACAATGAACAAGTAGTTATTTACAGCAATTTTGAAACGTATTTCCCCAATTTATTTAGTTTTTACTTATAAAAAACTATTCTAAGAACTAATTTAAGTCAAAGGGTAAAGTAGGAAAAATACGTTTCTACGTCTATCAAACGGCCGTGGGAGGGCGCTTTACGCTGTTCTTGCTTGTAGTTAAACTACTTTGGGTTCCCTGCAAAAAAATTGACTCAATCAGTTTTCTTCTTGTCCCAAAATAATCGAGAAACTGTCCAAATAATAATTTAATCACCCTGTAGCTTAAGATGCGTCTGGTGCTACCTTTTGGGAACACCCCGAAACTCAAACTAAATCCAGATTCGGAAGCGGAATGTTGTTCGGGTCGCCTCTTGCGCACGCAAGAATTCATCACTTTTCTTATCTAAAAAAACAAAATTAAAAACAATTTCGCCCCAAAAACTCCACAAACTTGTTTTTTGAAAACCGTCGTAGTTAAAGTGTACAGTACCGGATTTAGCGCAGAATTGATGGGAAGTATAAAAATTGCCAACCACGCGTACAAATCTTGCTGTATAACGAACCCTGCAAAATTTCAATCACTTACACAAACGATCACAAGAGAAAAATTACCTGATAAAGCAACTAATTTGACGACAACAACAGGAACCCAACAGAGACAGTCCGTCAGTACAATAATTCCAAACCTTTGCGCTACCTTATCCCGGTCCTGACTTTGTCTCGTCGATCTACACGCCACGCCACTGGCTTTAATTTCGTTGATCATCCTCAAATAAGCGTAACAAATGAAAGCTAACGCTAACATGTTAACGAGGACGAACATGACTGCCGAATATTGCCATCCCTGTAATTAGTTTAATTAAATTTCTTAAATTTGAATTGGGGTAGTTTTACTTGGGCGAAAGGGTCGTGGATGTAAAGCGGTAAACAAACGCCGTTGCTGCCGTAAAATTCGTTGCCGAAATAGCCTTTGGTTAGAGGAGCCGAAGCGATTGCTACTGCTGCTGTCCAGAGGGCTAATAACGTGAAGGTGGCCGTTCTGGGAGAGGGTTGTTTTCTGGCTAAAGGTTGCGTCACTGATATGAATCGGTCCCATGTTACCAGAGAAAGAATGAGAACGGACGACTCGCAAGAGAGGGTGCTGAGGAATCCTGCGGGATGTTAGATAATTAATTTTAACGTTGAATGTTTTAACAATTTCCTAATTTTTCGATTCAAGTGTTTCTTAGTGCTTCGTGTTTCAAATTAGTAAAAGTCAATGAAGTTATAGATCCTTCTCTAATTAGAAGCATCTTAAAGCATTAAAACTCTGGAAACACTCTCAAAAAATACGTGGAACTAGCAAAATGTTAAAACAATTCTTGAAACACTCTTGAGACGTAAGTTGAAAATCCTCTCTAATTGGAGATATAAAACTCTTCAAGCAAAGGATTCGTTAAATGTTACTAATTGGAAAGATACGACTGAAATCGCTTTTGAAGTATGCATGAAACTAGCGGGATATTTAAAAGATTCTTGAAACATTCTTGAAACACTTTTCAAACGTTAATTGTAGATTCATCTCTAATTGAAGCATCTTAAAGCATTAAATCACTGGAAACACTCTCTAAACATAAGTGAAACTAGCAAAGTATTAAAATAGCTCTTGAAGCACTCTTGAAACATAAGTTGAAAATCCTCTAATTGAAAACATAAGACCATTGAAGCAAAGGATTCGTTAGATGTCACTAATTAGAAAGATAAGACACTGGAAACACTCTTGAAGCGTGCATGAAACTGTCGATATGTTAAAAGGATTCTTGAAACATTCTTGAAATACTTTTGAAACATAAGATAATAAGTCTCTCCCTAATTGGAAGCATCTTAAAGCATTACAACACTAGAAACACTCTCAAAACATACGTGAAACTAGCAAAGTATTAAAACAATTCTTGAAACACTTTTCAAACGTTAATTGTAGATTCATCTCTAATTGAAGCATCTTAAAGCATTAAATCACTGGAAACACTCTCTAAACATAAGTGAAACTAGCAAAGTATTAAAATAACTCTTGAAGCACTCTTGAAACATAAGTTGAAAATCCTCTAATTGAAAGCATAAGACCATTGAAGCAAAGGATTCGTTAAATGTCACTAATTAGAAAGATAAGATACTGGAAACACTCTTGAAGCGTGCATGAAACTGTCGATATGTTAAAAGGATTCTTAAAACATTCTTGAAATACTTTTGAAACATAAGATAATAAATCTCTCTCTAATCGGAGGCATCTTAAAGCATTAAAACACTGAAAACACTTTCAAAACATACGTGAAACTAGCAAAGTATTAAAGCAATTCTTGAAACATAAGTTGAAAATCCTCTCTAATTGGAAGCTTAAAACTCTTGAAGCAAAGCATTTGTTAAGTGTCACTTATTGGAAAGATAAGACTGGAAACGCTCTTGAAGCATGCATGAAACTAGCGCAGTATTTAGAGGATTCTTGAAACATTCTTGAAACGTAAGTTATAAATTCATCTCTAATTGAAAGCATCTTAAAGCATTAGATCACTGGAAACACTCTCTAAACATTAGTGAAACTGGCAAAGTATTAAAATAATTCTTGAAGCACTCTTGAAACATAAGTTGAAAATCCTCTAATTGGAAGCATAAGACCATTGAAGCAAAACATTCGTTAGATGTCACTAATTGGAAACGTAAGACACTGGAAATACTCTTGAAGCATGCATGAAACTGGCGAGGTATTTAGAGGATTCTTGAAACATTCTTGAAATACTTTTGAAACATAATATAATAAGTCTCTCCCTAATTGGAAGCATCTTAAAGCATTACAACACTGCAAACACTCTCAGAACATACGTGAAACTAGCAAAGTATTAAAACAATTCTTGAAACACTCTTGAAACATAAGTTAAAAATCCTCTAATTGGAAGTATAAGACCATTGAAGCAAAACATTCGTTAGATGTCACTAATTGGAAAGATAAGAAACTGGAAATACACTTGAAGCATGCTTGAAACTGGCGAGATGTTAAAGTGATTCTTGAAACATTCTTCAAATAATTTTGAAACATAATATAATAAATCTCTCCCTAATTGGAAGCACCTTAAAGCATTAAAACACTGGAAACACTCTCAAAACATACGTGAAACTACCAAAGTATTAAAACAATTCTTGAAACACTCTTGAAACATAAGTTGAAAATCTTCTCTAATTGGAAGCATAAAACTCTTGAAGCAAAGCATTCGTTAAGTGTCACTTATTGGAAAGATACGATTGAAAACGTTTTTGAAGCATGCATGAAACTAGCGAGGTATTTACGAGGATTTTTGAAACATTCTTGAAACACTTTTCAAACGTAAATTATAGATTCATCTCTAATTGAAGCATCTTATAGCATTAAATCACTGGAAACACTCTAAACATAAGAGAAACTAGCAAAGTATTAAAATAATTCTTGAGACACTCTTCAAACATAAGTTGAAAATCCTCTAATTGGAAGCATAAGACCATTGAAGCAAAACATTCGTTAGATGTCACTAATTGGAATGATAAGACACTGGAAATACTCTTGAAGCATGCATGAAACTGGCGAGGTGTCAAAAGGATTCTTGAAGCATTCTTGAAATACTTTTGAAACATAAGGTAATAAATCTCTCTCTAATTGGAAGCATCTTAAAGCATCAAAACACTGGAAATACTCTCAAAACTTACGTAAAACTACCAAAGTATTAAAACAATTCTTGAAACACTCTTGAAACATAAGTTGAAGATCCTTTCTAATCGGAAGCATAAAACTTTTGAACCAAATCATTCGTTAAGTGTCACTTATTGGAAAGATACGACTTAAAACGCTCTTGAAGTATGCATGAAACTAGTGAGATATTTAAAGAATTCTTGAAACATTCTTGAAACACTTTTCAAACGTAAGTTATAGATTCCTCTCTAATTGGAAGCTTCTTAAAGCATTAAATCACTGGAAACACTCTCAAAACATACGTGAAACTACCAAAGTATTAAAACAATTCTTGAAACACTCTTGAAACATAAGTTGAAAATCCTCTCTAATTGGAAGCATAAAACTCTTGAAGCAAAGCATTGTTAAGTGTCACTTATTGGAAAGATACGACTTAAAACGCTCTTGAAGTATGCATGAAACTAGCGAGATATTTAAAGGATTCTTAAAACATTCTTGAAACACTTTTCAAACGTAAGTTATAGATTCATCTCTAATTGAAGCATCTTAAAGCATTAAATCATTGGAAACACTCTCTAAACATAAGTGAAACTAGCAAAGTATTAAAATAATTCTTGAAGCACTTTTGAAACATAAGTTGAAAATCCTCTAATTGGAAGCATAAGACCATTGAAGTAAAACATTCGTTAGATGTCACTAATTGGAATGATAAGACACTGGAAATACTCTTGAAGCATGCATGAAACTGGCGAGATGTTAAAAGGATTCTTGAAACATTCTTGAAATACTTTTGAAACATAATATAATAAATCTCTCCCTAATTGGAAGCATCTTAAAGCATTAAAATACTGGAAATACTCTCAAAACATACGTGAAACTAGCAAAGTATTAAAACAATTCTTGAAACACTCTTGAAACATAAGTTGAAAATCCTCTCTAATTGGAAGCATAAAACTCTTGAAGCAAAGCATTGTTAAGTGTCACTTATTCAAAAGATAAGACTGAAAACGCTCTTGAAGTATGTATGAAACTAGCGAGATATTTAGAGGATTCTTGAAACATTCTTGAAACACTTTTGAAACGTAAGTTATAGATTCATCTTTAATTGAAAGCATTTTAAAGCATTAAATCAGTGGAAACACTCTCAAAACGTAAGTTAAATTAAAATAATTGTTGAAACACTCTTGAAACATAAGTTGAAAATCCTCTCTAATTGGAGATATAAAACTCTCCAAGCAAAGCATTAGTTAAATGGCACTAATTGAAAAGATAAGATACTGAAAACACTCTTGAAGCATGCATGAGACTGGCGAGGTATTTAGAGGATTTTTAAAACATTCTTGAAATACTTTGGAAACGTAAGATAATAAATCTCTCTAATTGGAAGTATCTTGAAGCATTAAATCATTGGAAACACTCTCTAAACATAAGTGAAACTAGCAAAGTATTAAAATAATTCTTGAAACACTCTTGAAACATAAGTTGAAAATCCTTTCTAATTGGAAACATAAAAATTTAAAGCAAGGCATTCGTTGAATGTCACTAATTCGAAATATAAGACCCCGGAAACACTCTTGAAGAATTCGTGAAACTGGCGAGGTATTTAGAGGATTTTTGAAACATTCTTGAAACACTCTTGAAACATAAGATGAAAATTCTCTAATTGGAAGCATAAAACTCTTGAAGCAAAGCATTCGGTAAGTGTCACTAGTTGAAACAATTAGACTGGAAACGCTCTTGAAGCATGCATGAAACTGGTGAGATATTTAGAGGATTCTTGAAACATTCCTGGAACACTTGTGAAACGTAAGTTATAGATTCCTCTTTAATTAGAAGCATCTTAAAGCATTAAAACACTGGAAACACTCTCAAAACATACGTGAAACTACCAAAGTATTAAAACAATTCTTGAAACACTCTTGAAACATAAGTTGAAAATCCTCTCTAATTGGAAGCATAAAAATTTGAAGCAAGGCATTCGTTGAATGTCACTAATTGGAATTATAAGACACTGGAAACACTCTTAAAGAATGCGTGAAACTGGCGAGGTATTTAGAGGATTTTTGAAACATTCTTGAAACACTTTTGAAACATTAGTTGTATATCCCCCAATAATTGAAAACATCTTGAAGCTAATTTATGACGTGAAACACTGGAAACACTTTCAAAGCATAATGCGACTAGTAAGTTTCAACAAAATTGCTGGAGAGTTTCACGCCGACCGCCAATTTCATCGATTACAGTAGAAAAGTGATTTACAACGTCTCTTCGAAGTAACTTTCAAGACCTCAATTAATTGTCGAGTTTCAGAAATTTAATTTTAACGGTTGGGTTACCCATATCGTGCTCGTCCCGGGCTTAGTTTTGTTATCAAAATTAACTTCTCACATATGTCACGAGTTATAGCCAGTTCGAGTTGGAGATTCGGAAGGAGAGAAGTTAAGTCAACCCGTGCCCGATCCAACATCCATAATTTTCCTAATAATTTACATAACAAGAAAATTTCAACTTGTCTCGACCTAATTAATTAATTTGATTCAAGTAAAAAACGTTTCGTTTCCATTTATAATCCTTGCAGTGTCACGCTTTAAACGATGCGGTCGGGGGTGCAATTTTGTTTGAATACCCTTAAACTAGTGGGGTCGCATGTTTGGAGCAACGTGGGACGAATAATATGACGGATTTTAATTGAATTAGCCAACTTGGCGCCGACATCGAAGGGATGTTATTAATTCCTGTTTTGGTGTGGTTGAATTAAAATCGAAACTTCTCGATTTGAATTTTAAATTTTTATTTTGATGACGTCGACGGACATTTTATTGACCTTTTCTTACTGAACACAGGAATTCTCTTGTGTGTGTGTGTGAAAAAAAGGAAGAGTCACCAGGAGATGTTTGATTAAGAGGCGTTGATAAAGGATTTTATTTTGTTAGGCTGGCAGCATCTACGCACTTCTAAGACGTCCTTAATGCTATCAATTCAATTACTATCCGTTGGTCCCAAAGGAATCCAAAAACGTTATTTTCACTTGTTAGAAAAACATATAAAGAATTGTTGAGTTACTTAAGTTCGAGAGGATTAATTTTTGAAATGGAAAAGAAAGTGGTCACGTGTGGCTGAAGCACTACTGTTGATACTCAGAGAACCGTTAGGGTTTCATGTTGCACGTCACTGGCTAAAAAAAATTATTTAATTTTTCAACCTCAAACTAGCAGTTAAAGTTTGAGGAATTTTTAAATCAATAATTTGAAACATTAATGCTTCATTATCACAGCAACCGAAGCAACAAGGCCCGAGAATACGTAATTGATTTGAGGAAAGTTCTACATTTGATTTAAAAATATAAAAAAATGCTAAATAGCTAAATTAATTTTCGGTGCTTCATTAGTGCTTCACTTGGAAATCATCAACAGTTCGCAATTTTACTATAACTTTGATTTTCTGATTTCAATTAACTACCGTTGAAACTCTAACAACCTACCATAATATTATTTAGCTACGGTGTTTCAGTAGAATCGAGAAAGTTTCATATACTAAATTAAACAATATTGAAGCACTAAATTTTTCTTATTCATAAAATCTTATGCTATATTTAACGTGAAACGTTTTTGAAGCTCTAACAATGTGTTTCAGCGAAGTTCAATAGTTTCATGAATGTCTCAATTACTTAACCTCAAAAAAAATTGTTCCTAATTTTCAAAAAAGACCTAAGGCCATTGAAGCATTAGTGTTTCAAAAGAACCGAAAAGTCATCTTAAATTTAATGTTTTGTTTTAAATTACTTTCAGTAAAAAATTTGTTTAGCGTACAAAACACAATAATAAAGAAATCTATTGAAACACTAACAATTTTAATATGTTTCACCAAATTTTCAAAGTGTTCACCAGTTTTTTTGCTAAAGTTAATGGTCGGATCTGAATTCAAAAGAAAGCAACAAAACGCTATTGAAGCACTAGAAATATTAATAATGAAACACGAGGAAGCCCTATTGAAGCACTAATAGTTATTATGATTCAACACAGTTTAAGAGTATCCCTTAACTTTAAGCCACTGTGTTTCAGTTTTAATTAGTTAAATATATCAAGAAACGCTATTGAAGCACTAAATTGGTCGTGTGTTTCAGTAGTTGTCTTTAATAGAACCGTCAGGTTTCTTGTTGAACTTAATGTTTTGATTTTAATTAAATAATTTTTAATTTCCAAAATAAAATACTTACAAAACCATTGAAACACCAACAATTGTAATATATTTCAGCAAAATTCCAAAGTGTCCACTAGTTTTGTGCTATATTTAATAGTTGAATATCAATTAAAAATGAAGAAACAAAAAAGGCTATTGAAACACTAAAATAGTGGAGAGTTCCAAAAGAAGTGTTTCAATGAAGTACGATAGTTTCATGCTAAAATTAATAATTCCATTCTAAGTACCTTAAAGAAAAGTTGGCTCCAAAGTGTAAAAATTAAATATTAGAAAACGCTATTGAAGCACAAAGAATAGTGGTGTGTTTCAGTAGCAAGGTCTCAATAGAATCTTATAGTTGTATGTTAAAAATAATAATCTAATTGTTTCAAAAAATTGTTCTAAACTGTAAAAATGAAACACAAAAATTGAAGCACTAATACTTGTATTATGATTGAACAAATTTCAAGAGTATCCTCCAGTTTCAGGCAAAGTCTAATGTTTCAATCTCAATTAGAAATCAAAAATCAAGAAATGCTATTGAAACATCAAAATGGTCGTGTTTCATTAAGTGTTTCAATAGAACTGTGGAATTTTATGCTAAACCGAACATTTCGATTCTAATTACCTAAAGGAAAAAATAGTTATTAACTGCCAGAACAGAATATTAGAAAAGACTATTGAAACACTAACAATTGTAATATGTTTCAACAAGATTCCGGAGGGTTCATCTGTTTTGTGCTAAGTTTAATTATTATGTCTAAATTCAAAAAAAACGCACCAAAAAGCGCTATTGAATCACTAAAATGGTCTTGTGTTTCACTATTAGTGTTTCGATAAAACCGTGAAGTTTCATGTTAAACTTAATTTTTCTATTAATAATATAATTAACTCAAAACAAAAATGATGCTTAACTTCCAAAACAAAATACTAGAAAAGACTATTGAAGCACTAAAATGGTGGTTTATTTCAGTCGCAGTGTTTCAATAGAATTCTAGTTGTATGCTAAAATTAATAATCTAAATCTAATTGCCTCAAAAAATGGTTCTAAACTGGAAAAATGAAACACTAAAGCTATTGAAGCATTAACACCTTGAGATACTAATAATTTTAATAAATTTCAGCAAGTTTTCAGTGTTCACCTGTTTTTTGTTAAGTTTAACGGTTGGATCTGAATTCAAAAGAAAGCATCAAAACGCTATTGAAGCACTAGAAATATCAAAAATTAAACACGAGAATACCCTATTGAAGCACTAATAGTTGGATTAAACACAGTTCAAGAGTATCCCTTAACGTCAAGTCAGTGTTTCAATTTCAATTAGTTAAATAAATCAGGAAACGTTATTGAAGCACTAAATTGGTCGTGTGTTTCAGTAGTAGTCTTCAATGAAACCGTGAAGTTTCTTGTTGACCTTAATGTTTTTATTCTAATTAACTCAAAGAGAAAATATTTCTTGATTTCCAAAATAGAATATTTAAAAAACTATTGAAACACTAACAATTGTCATATATTTCAGCTAAATTTCAGAGTGTTCACTAGTTTTTTGTTACATTTAATAGTTGAATATCAATTAAAAATAAGAAAACAAAAACGCTATTGAAACACTAAAATAGTGGAGGGTTCTAGAAGAAGTGCTTCAAGGAAACAGAATAGTTTCATGCTAAAATTAATAATTCGATTCTAAATACTTTAAAGAAAAGTTGGTTCCAAAGTGTAAAAATGAAATATTAGAAAACGCTATTGAAGCACGAAGAATAGTGGCGTGTTTCAGTAGCAGTATCTCAATAGAATCTTGTAGTTGTATGCAGAAAGAATAATCTAATTCTAATAGCTTCAAAAAATTGTTCTAAACTGTAAAAATGAAACACAAAAAAATTGAAGCACTAATAGTTGTATTATGTTTGAACAAATTTCAAGAGTATTCTCCAGTTTCAGGCAAAGAGTACCGTTTCAATTTTAGAAACAAAGAATCAAGAACCGCTATTGAAGCACCAAAATGGCTGTGTTTCACTAATAGTGTTTCAATAGAACTGTGGAATTTTATGCTAAATCGAATATTTCGATTATAATTACCTAAATAAAAAATAGTTTATAACTGTCAAAACAAAATACTAGAAAAGACTATTGAAACACTAACAATTGTAATATGTTTCAACAGGATTCCCGAGTGTTCATCTGTTTTGTGCTAAGTTTAATTATTGTGTCTGAATTGAAAAAAACGCACCAAAAAACGCTATTGGGGCACTAAAATTGTCCTGTGTTTCACTAGTAGTGTTTCGATAAAACCGTGAAGTTTCATTTTAAACTTAATTTTTCTATTATAATTAACTCAAAACAAAAATGATGTTTAATTTTCAAAACAAAATACTAGAAAAGACTATTGAAGCACTAAAATAATGGTTTCTTTCAATCGCAGTGTTTCAATAGAGTTCTATAGTTCTATGCTAAAATTATTAATCTACCTCTAATTACTTCAAAAAATGATTCTAAACTGGAAAAATTAAACACTAGAGCTATTGAAGCACTAACACCTTGAAACACTTATTGCAGTATATTTATATTTTAAGAAAATCCTCTAATTTCGCACCAACTATATTTCTCAATTTAAAAAAAACATTGTGAAAAATGCTATTGAAGCACTGAGATGTTTCACTAACGATCCCACATCTCTACTAAATTCAAAATCTTGATTTCACTTAATCTAATTTAAAATTAAACACCAGAAACCACTATTAACAACCATTCATTATTAACAATGGTACTAAAGGACTTTGAAGCACTAACAATATATTTCGACAACTTCAAATAACTTCATTGTTTTGATAATCGTTGCTAATCGAAACACTTGAAACATTTTTGAAGCACTAGTATATATAGCTGTATGATAATTATTCATTTCATCGTGACGTCATTACCTATAACAGTTATCTGACGTCGGATTCAGACGCGAAAAAGACTATAAAGTTTCTTTTTTTAAATCCTCTATCTCTTTAACTAGAGCAACAATTTTTTGATATGACGTCGAAAGGTACTTACCGCAAAAGTTGCACATGTAGCTGTGCCGCCAAGCGTACTGGTAACGTAGATAAACTCCTCTATAGTGGTGATCGGCTATAGCAATAGCGAACAAATAGACGCCCATTATGAGGTCGGATAACGCCAAGTTTCGCAAGTAAAGGGAATGGACGACGTTGTTAGTGGGAGCGAGGATGCGCCCCATCAACACCACCAAATTGCCCGTGCAACCGATGGCGCCCATCACCCACACGCTGTCGACAAATTTCCAAATAAATCCTCGAATCAGAAATCGTCACAAGCGGCGTTTTTTTTTCAAGTTACGACATCCCACGTTAAGTAACCGAATTTCGGTGCGTTATCGCGATATTGTGCAGTTAAAAGGGAATTATTTACCTAGCCCTCAACAGGGGGTTGTCCAACAGGTGGTCGTGACTGGAAATGCCGTCGCCTTTAGGTGAACACACGCGAACGTGTTCGGCGGCGGCTTCGCACATTTCGAATCGATCGAAATAACTGGAAATGTTAAAAATTAATTTTTGCAACATCTCTTAAGGCAGCGACTTACATGTATTCTAAGTGTGGGAGAGGGCGCAATACTTTTTTGTCCAATCCCTTAAATTGGTTACGTTCTAAGCGTCTGTGAAAAAAAAATTTAAAAAAATCGGCGACCATTTTTGGTAACTTACAAAGAGTTCAGTCGCATCAAGTCGCTGAAAACTCCAAACTCAATAACAGTGATGAAGTTATCGTTGAGGGTTCTGCAAATTTTTTTTTACTATTGGAATAAAGAAAAATTTAATTCACTTACAACACTTTCAATTGAGAGAGTTTCAAAAAAGTGCCATTGACGAGTTTCTGTAGTCGATTGTTGGACAAAAATCTGCAAAAAAAAATTTTTTTTACTTTTTATATAATTAACTGGGACTAAATAAGGGTGGAAGGGAACCGGATTACCAATTAAGGTCTCCTTTGATTTATGAGGACGTTGCTTAAAGTCGAAGGACGCACTTGACACAATTGATGTCTAAAGGTAAATAAATTTCACACTGTCGGAATTTTCCTTTATGGACCGAAGAATTAATCGAAAATCAAATTGGAAACGTCAAAGTTGTCGTAAGGGAGAAGGTGCAACAAAGAGAAAACCCTCCAGTGCGACGTCCCAAAGAGATTCGTAATCGAAGTTTTCAAACGACAACCACTTTTTAATCAAAACGGCTGCGTCTAAAACGCCAGTTACATCATTCGGTTTTTAACTAAAGGTGAGTCACCGTCGTATTTTGTGGGAATTGAAACAATTTTCAAAAAACATTAACACATTGTTAGCAGTTGAAATTGCGTTAATTGTTGTCTTGTTTAGAATTTTATTCAAAAAATTGAAACTGCAACTTGAAACACTCTTGTTACGATATATTACTACTATCAGTGTTTCAATGTCACTGTCAGTGTTTTGTTTTCAAAATTGCCAACCAAAATCGTTGAGCTAAATGAAATTGAAACACTAAATAGAGGACTTTAAATGAAACAGTCGCAATGAAACATTTCACTATTGTTAGTGCATCAATAGTGCTTAACGATATTTTACGTTTTATCTTTATTTAGTTTAACATTAAATTGAATAGTACTCTAGTAAAATTGTTGAAATATATTAAAACTGTTAGTGTTTCATTGCGATTTTTAGTGTTTCATTTTTGCGTTAGATGATTGAAATTAAAACAATACAATGAATTGTAACATTAAATTCTGCATAAAAATGGAAAGTTCTACTGAAACACTAGTGATGAAACACTTTACTATTGTTATAGTTCAATAGCGCTTTTTGTGTTTCATATTTAATTGTGGCCAGTTTAAAATAATTAAAATCGAAGTAATCAATTTCATTGAAGCACTATGACACCCTCAAACTGAAAAGTTTTACTGAAACACTACTGATGAAACACTTTACTATTGCTATGCTTCCATAGCGCTTTGTTGCGTTTTATATTTAATGGAAATTTAAAATTTGTTCAGTGTAAAATTAAATAAATTCTTGAAACTGCCGCTAATATGCACTACGACTCTAAGTGTTTCAGTAGTGCATCTTAATAAGTCATGTTTTAACAAAATCGATATAGCGAGTTTAGCATAAAACTGATTAGTATTCTTGAAACACTCTTAAAGTATATTAAAATTGTTGGTGCTTCATAGAAATTTCTGTTGTTTCAATTTCAGATTACCACTTTTTATTGAAATAATTAAAATTGAACTATTTAACTTAATTGAAGCATTCTAACACCCTTAAACTGAAACGTTTTACTGAAGCACTGCTGATAAAACACTTCACTATCACTATGCTTCCATAGCACTTTCTTGCATTTTATATTTAATGGAAATTTAAATTTTCGTTTGGCATAGAATAAAATAATATTCTTGAAACTCTGTTTCTTATATACACTACAACTCTAAGTGCTTCAGTAGTTGCTCTTTAATGGGTCGTGTTTTAAGAAAAGCGATACACTGAATTTATCATAAAACTGAATAGTTATCTTAAAATACTCTTTAAGCATATTAAAATTGTTGGTGCTTCATAGAAATTTTTATTCTTTCAATTTCACATTACCACTTTTTATTCGAATAATTAAAATCGAACTATTTAACTTAATTGAAGCATTCTAACACCCTTAAACTGAAAAGTTTTACTGAAGCACTGCTGATGAAACACTTCACTATCACTATGCTTCCATAGAACTTTCTTGCGTTTTATATTTAATGGAAATTTAAATTTTCGTTTGGCATAAAATAAAATAATATTCTTGAAACTCTGTTTCTTATATATACTGCAACTCTAAATGCTTCAGTAGTTGCTCTTTAATGGGTCGTGCTTTAACAAAAGCGATACACTGAATTTATCATAAAACTGAATAGTTATCTTGAAATACTCTTTAAGCATATTAAAATTGTTGGTGCTTCATAGAAATTTTTATTCTTTCAATTTCACATTACCACTTTTTATTCGAATAATTAAAATCGAACTATTTAACTTAATTGAAGCATTCTAACATCCTTAAACTGAAAAGTTTTACTAAAGCACTGCTGATGAAACACTTCACTATCACTATGCTTCCATAGCAATTTCTTGCGTTTTATATCTGATATAAAATTAAAATTTCGTTTAGCATAAAATAAAATAAAATTCTTGAAACTCTGTTTCTTATATACACTACAACTCTAAGTGCTTCAGTAGTTGCTCTTTAATGGGTCGTGTTTTAACAAAATCGATACACTAAATTTAGCATAAAAGTGAATAGTATTCTTGAAACACTATTAAAGTATTTTAAAATTGTTGGTGCTTCATAGAAATTTTTATTGTTTCAATTTCAGATTACCACTTTTTATTGAAATAATTAAAATCGAACCATTTAACTTGATTGAAGCATTCTAACACCCTTAAACTGAAAAGTTTTACTGAAGCACTGCTGATGAAACACTTTCCTATCACTATGCTTCCATAGAACTTTCTTGCGTTTTATATTTAATGGAAATTTAAATTTTCGTTTGGCGTAAAATAAAATAATATTCTTGAAACTCTGTTTCTTATATACACTACAACTCTAAGTACTTCAGTAGTTGCTCTTTAATGGGTCGTGTTTTAACAAAAGCGATACACTGAATTTATCATAAAACTGAATAGTTATCTCAAAATACTCTTTAAGCATATTAAAATTGTTGGTGCTTCATAGAAATTTTTATTGTTTCAATTTCAGATTACCACTTTTTATTCAAATAATTAAAATCGAAGTATTTAACTTAATTGAGGCATTATAACACCCTTAAACTGAAAAGTTTTACTGAAGCACTGCTGATGAAACACTTTCCTATCACTATACTTCCATAGAACTTTTTTGCGTTTTATATTTAATGGAAATTTAAATTTTCGTTTGGCGTAAAATAAAATAATATTCTTGAAACTCTGTTTCTTATATACACTACAACTCTAAGTACTTCAGTAGTTGCTCTTTAATGGGTCGTGTTTTAACAAAAGCGATACACTGAATTTATCATAAAACTGAATAGTTATCTCAAAATACTCTTTAAGCATATTAAAATTGTTGGTGCTTCATAGAAATTTTTATTGTTTCAATTTCAGATTACCACTTTTTATTCAAATAATTAAAATCGAACCATTTAACTTAATTGAAGCATTCTAACACCCTTAAACTGAAAAGTTTTACTGAAGCACTGCTGATGAAACACTTTCCTATCACTATGCTTCCATAGAACTTTCTTGCGTTTTATATTTAATGGAAATTTAAATTTTCGTTTGGCGTAAAATAAAATAATATTCTTGAAACTCTGTTTCTTATATACACTACAACTCTAAGTACTTCAGTAGTTGCTCTTTAATGGGTCGTGTTTTAACAAAAGCGATACACTGAATTTATCATAAAACTGAATAGTTATCTCAAAATACTCTTTAAGCATATTAAAATTGTTGGTGCTTCATAGAAATTTTTATTGTTTCAATTTCAGATTACCACTTTTTATTCAAATAATTAAAATCGAAGTATTTAACTTAATTGAGGCATTATAACACCCTTAAACTGAAAAGTTTTACTGAAGCACTGCTGATGAAACACTTTCCTATCACTATGCTCTCATAGAACTTTCTTGCGTTTTATATTTAATAGAAATTTAAATTTTTGTTTGGCATAAAATAAAATAATATTCTTGAAACTCTGTTTCTTATATACACTACAACTCTAATTGCTTCAGTAGTTGCTCTTTAATGGGTCGTGTTTTAACAAAAGCAATACACTGAATTTATCATAAAACTGAATAGTTATCTTAAAATACTCTTTAAGCATATTAAAATTGTTGGTGCTTCATAGAAATTTTTATTGTTTCCATTTCAGATTACCACTTTTTATTGAAATAGTTAAAATCGAACTATTTAACTTAATTGAAGCATTCTAACACCCTTAAACTGAAAAGTTTTACTGAAGCACTGCTGATGAAACACTTCACTATCTCTATGCTTCCATAGAACTTTCTTGCGTTTTATATTTAAAAGAAATTTAAATTTTCGTTTGGCATAAAATAAAATAATATTCTTGAAACTCTGTTTCTTATATACACTACAACTCTAATTGCTTCAGTAGTTGCTCTTTAATGGGTCGTGTTTTAACAAAAGCGATACACTGAATTTATCATAAAACTGAATAGTTATCTTAAAATACTCTTTAAGCATATTAAAATTGTTGGTGCTTCATAGAAATTTTTATTGTTTCAATTTCAGATTACCACTTTTTATTCAAATAATTAAAATCGAACTATTTAACTTAATTGAAGCATTCTAACACCCTTAAACTGAAAAGTTTTACTGAAGCACTGCTGATGAAACACTTCACTATCTCTATGCTTCCATTGAACTTTCTTGCGTTTTATATTTAAAAGAAATTAAAATTTCGTTTAGCATAAAATAAAATAAAATTCTTGAAACTCTGTTTCTTATATACACTACAACTCTAAGTGCTTCAGTAGTTGCTCTTTAATGGGTCGTGTTTTAACAAAATCAATACACTAAATTTAGCATAAAACTGAATAGTATTCTTGAAACACTATTAAAGTATTTTAAAATTGTTGGTGCTTCATAGAAATTTCTATTGTTTCAATTTCATATTATTACATTTTGTCAAATAATTGAAATCGAAATATTTAACTTAATTGAAGCATTATTACACCACCAAATTGAAAAGTTCTATTGAAACACTGCTGATGAAACATTTCACTATTGTTATGCTTCCAAAGCACTTTCTTGCGCTTTATATTTAGTTGAGATTGAAAGTTTCAGTTCATAGAAAAGTGAATAATACTTTTGAAATATCATTGATAAAATACATTAAAACCTCATGTTTCATAGCAGTATCTAGTGTTTCATTTTTAAATTAGCCAGGTTCTTAAATAATTGAAAACAAATCAATTGAAACATTAAATTCAGTGTAAAACTTGAAACCTCTATAGAAACACTACTAATGAAACACTGATATGCTTCATTGCTTCATTAGAGAATAGTTTTGACACACTTTTAATTAAATACATTTCAATTTTCAGACCTTAAAAACCTTTTGATGTTTCACGTTTAATTAAATAATAATCCTGAAACACAGTTATTGAAATAAACAACAATTGTTAGTGCTTCAATTGGGGTCTAGTTTTTTATTTTTTAAACCAACTGTCTTAAAATAAATATTTATCCATCCATAAAGTTCAATGCAAAACTAGAGTGCTCTTGAAACACTGCCAATGAAACAGCAATTTTCAGAGTTTCAATAACTTTCTGGAGTTTCATGTTAATGCGACCTAAACATTTAACTCACTGTAAAATTAAATAATACTCATAAAATACTTTTGTAAAAATATATTGCAATTGTTAGTGTTTCAATAGTAAACTATAGTGTTTCAATTTTTAGACTAGCAACTGTCTCATGAAATAGATAAAACCTAAAATATTTAGTTTTACGTAAAACTGAAAAGCGCTTTTGAAACACTATCGATGAAACACATTAAAATTTTCAGTATTTCAATAATTTTCAATCGTTTCATACTAAATTCAAGTGGGGATATTGAACTTGTCTTGTTGTGATCTGAACATTGAACATACCGCAATAGCAAATAACGCTATTGAAACACTTTTAAATGTATTAAGATTGTTAGTGCTTCAATAGTGAACTATGGTGTTTCATTTTTTAAACCAAAGTGATTTTTGAAATAGATGAAACCCGAAATATTTAGTTTTGCGTAAAACTGAAGAGTGCTTTTGAAACACTATTGATGAAACACATTAAAATTTTCAATGTTTCCATAATTTTCAAACAATTCATATTAAATCTGAACATTGAACATACTACAATAGTAAATAACGCTATTGAAACACTTGTTTAAATGTATTACGATTATTAGTGCTTAAATAGTAAACTATAGTGTTTCATTTTTTAAACCAAACTGTCTTTTGAAATAGATAAAACCCAAAAAATTTAGATTTACGTAAAACTGAAGAGTGCCTTTGAAACAATATTGATGAAGCACATAAAAATTTTCAGTGTTTCAATAATTTTCAATCGTTTCATACTAAACTGAAGTGGAGATATTGAGCTTGTTTTGTTGTGATCTGAACATTGAACATACCGCAATACTAAATAACGCTATTGAAACACTTTTTATATGTATTACGATTTTTAGTGCTTCAATAGTAGACTATAGTGTTTCACTTTTTAGACCAGCAACTAATAAGACCCAAAAGTTTAAGTTTGACGTCAAACTAAAGAGTTTTTTGAAACACTATCAATGAAACACATTGCAACTTGTAGAGTTTCATTATTTTTAATTGTTTAGTCTTAAATTGTAGTAGAAACTTGGTATAAAATATCATAATTCTTAAAACTCTATTGTTAAAAATATTACAATTATTAGTGCTTCAATAGTGGCCAATAGTGTTTCATTTCTAGATTAACAAATATTTTTTTAAATAAATAAAGAGAAGTAAATTGAGTTCGATGTAAGACTGGAAAGTATTCTTGAAACATTGCTATGAAAAACCTTGAGAGTTTCAGTGCTTCAATAACTTTATGTTTCAAATTCAATTAAAATCAAACTATTGAGGTCAGTGGACAATTATATAACAATGTTGGAGTATTATTGAAATATATTGCAATTTTAGTGCTTCAATACACGTCTATAGTGTTTCATATTTAACTGAAATTCGTTAGAGGGCAAAAAGAGTAAAAAGCGATTCTTAAATCTTTTCCATCAATCAAAAATCGACGACGGTTGGCTGACGAAAGATTAGTGACCGCCGTACCTTAAGGGAATTCCCTTCATTCCCCATTTCTTCATTCAATCAAATCGAAAATTTTCGTCAAGCAACTGTTTTTGTTTAGGCGTCGTGGCGCCCTTATTGAAATCCAATATTTCATGTCAACCACTCGTTCGGTAAGAAATCAGACTCCACGTGTTAGACGCAACAATACAACAAAAAGGGGGTGGTTAGGTGGTGATGAAGGGTTGTTGTCCCAATTTTATCGAGAATTCTCACAAGTTCAATTTCACTTAAACGTTTTATTTAACAAAAAAAAAACTCTACCAAAGGTCATAATTTAGCACCTTTACGTCAACAATTAATTTATGACCCTTAATGCTGGGGATTTGTGAGGATTACGTTGGCGCTAATTAATGAAAACGCGTCGTTAATCCCCAATCTGGACTTTGTAACGGGATGATGGGTGTTGATGGAAACGACCCCCATCGAATTTTGTTGCTTTTTTATTGGACTGTTAACTGACAATTGGCACGTTACTAGTTTATCACGACAATAAAAGTGAAGACTGAAACGACGGGTATTATTTACCCGATTCGATGATAAAAATAATTGCCGCATAGTTCGAGGATAATTCCAAATTTTCATGCTGAGGGAAACGATAGTTGTGCTATCGTTACGACACTTAACGACGACAATTTTTTTTTTTACTTTTTTTCCACCAACAACCTTCAATTGTTTGGTTAGATACAAGAAAACGTCCAACAAGTGACAATAGCTTTAACGATGTTGGTTTTTTCTTTGATAACTATTTCGATTTTATTAAAAAATTTACCACCCTCAGGTAAGTCATTATCGACCATTTTGTTAGTCAAGTAGCAAATTTGAGAAAAAAATTGAGTCACTGTGAGAGGAATCCTGGGACGATCAAAATAATTTTTTAATTTAATTAAAAAAGAATTAATTCACTGGGAGAGGAATTCTGAGCGGCGCAGAAAAAAACATAAAATTTACATGTAAAAGCGATTGAAAAAAAAATTGAAACTTATTAGGAGGGGAATACTGTGGCTGCCAACGAAATTTCTATTTAAATCCAAGCCGACTAGATTCTAGTCTAATGTTGGGAAAAACCAATCAATTTTGACGATTAACAACAATTTTGTGTTAATTTCAGATGCCGTTTTGGCCTGCCATTCGTGTCAAGGTGGTTATGGAACTAATTGCGCTATCGTCGTCCCTGGAGAGGGTGGCCCGTGTGAAAAAGGAGGTCAATGTTATGAAGCAGTAAAATGGTTCCAAAGTAAGTCGAATTTTGATTAAAAAACTCGAATTTTGAGTAATCAAAAAAATTGAGAGACTACTGTGATTATGAAAATAATTTAAAAAAATTCCAGATGGCGCTATAAAATTGGTAGAAAGAAGATGTTGGGTTCCACCAAAATATAACAAGAACGCTACGTATTGCGATTCTTTCAAAAATCCTGTTGGTGTCCTCAAATCCTGCACGTCTTGTAAAAAATCTCAATGTAATGGTCACAAGTTTAATCCGGATACGGAAACATTTAAATTGTAGACGAAAATCTGAAATTGTTGAAAATTATTTTATTGTCAACCATAATTTGTAGGGGTAGAATAAATTTTGAAACTATATACGTTTTTGGAATTTAAGTCCTGACACAATTTTGGTTCAAATTCCGCAAAACAAGTTTTTGGTACCATCGTTGAATAAAATTAACCAAAAGAAAATTTTCTAACGTGATTCGAGTCGTTGATGTCGATTTTGGACTCGGTTTGTTCATCTAAGCAATGGATTTTGATCATTTCCCAAAAATTATTTTTTTTTCAAAAATTAATCTTCGATATCTACTAAAGTTTTGAAGTTACTTAGAATGCGAGGATATTATCTTAATCCACGTTTAAGGGGCTTTCTAATGAATTGAGAACGAAAGTCGTGGCTTTGTAAATAAAAAAGTTTATTTCTTCAATTTTGACCCAAATTTTGCTCAAAAAATTCATATTGTCTGAAATTAAGAGTCCAATTTAAAAAACTAACAACTGAGTTGCGTTAAACCAACTGAAAATTTAAAATGAAATCATAAAAGGGACTTGGAAAATTTTTGACCAAAAAATTTGCAAAATTGGCAAAAATGTCAAAATCAATTCTAAGCAACGAAAATGACGTTTTCTTATGTAATTTGTGTCGTTGATATCGATTTTTCACATCGTTTGTCAATTCTATAGATAGATTTTGAGTATATTACAAAGGATCACAAAAACTAAAATTTTTGCAATATTTAAACCTTGTAGAGTTTTTGAGTTATCGTGAATACAAGTACATCATTTTAATCGACTTCAAAAGGGCTTTCTAACAAGGGTAAGATGAAAATCCGGACGCTGTAAATAAAAAAGGTCCCTTTCTTGCCAATGGTAAAAAATTAATTTTGGAATCTTTAAAGTGTCATATCTTCAAAAGTAAGCGTTCAAATCATAATTTGATTGCGTAGTTATACGAAGATAAGCGTTTAAGATTAAGTCATAAAATTCCCATTAGAAATATAAATATTTTCAACTTTTTTTTCTATATGAATTGATGAAAATTTTCAAAAATGCTAAAATGGCAACCAAACGCCTTGAGCTAACGAACAGAAAACTTTTCAGTGCAATGCGTGGCGCCAATCTCGATTCTGTAGTCGGATTGTCCATTTAAGCGATGGATTTCCAATATTTTACTAAAGTACACAAAATTTAAATTTTTACAAAATTTAAATCTCGATAAGTTTTAAAAATTTTTAGTAATTTTGAATACGAGGACTCGCTTTCAATCAACATTCAAGAGACTTTACGACAAGCCCAAAATAAAATTTGTAGCTTTGTAAATAAAGTCATTTTTTTTTAAATTTACCAAAATTTTACTCTAAAAATACAAATTTTCGTAACTTCAAAATTAAGAGTCCAAATTAAAAACTGGCGACTACGTTGCATTAGGCACATCGAATATTATAAGATAAGAGCAAAAAGGAGCCGTAGAAAAATTTGAAAATTTTTGACCAAAAAATTTGCCATATAATTGTCAAAAATGTCAAAATCAATTCTAAGCAACGAAAATGGCGTTTTTTTATGTAATTTGTGTCGTTCATCTTAATTTTTCACATCGTTTGTCAATTTTATTGATAGATTTTGAGTGTATTACAAAGGATTACAAAAACTAATATTTTTGCAATATTTAAGCCTCGATCACTTGTAGAATTTTTGAGCTATCGTGAATACAAGTACATCATTTTAATCGACTTCAAAAGGGCTTTCTAACAAAGGTAAGATAAAAATCTGGACGCTGTAAATAAAAAAGGTCCTTTTTTTGGCAATGGTAAAAATTTAATTTTGGAATCTTTAAAGTGTCATCTTCAAAACTAAGCGTTCAAATCATAATCTGATTGCGTAGTTATACGAAGATAAGCGTTTAAGATTAAGTCATAAAATTCCCATAAAAATTATCAATATTTTCAACTTTTTTTTCTATTTGAATTGATGAAAATTTTCAAAAATGCTAAAATTGCAACCAATCGCCTTGAGCTAACGAACAGAAAACTTTTCAGTGCAATGCGTGGCGCCGATCTTGATTCTGTAGTCGGATTGTTCATTTAAGCGATGGATTTCTAATATTTTACCAAAGAACACAAAATTTAAATTTTTACAAAATTTAAATCTCGATAAGTTTTAGAAGTTTTCAGTAATTTTGAATACGAGGACTCTCTTTCAATCAACATTCAATATACTTTACAACAAGCCCAAAATGAAAGTTGTAGCTTTGTAAATAAAAAGTAATTTTTTTTCAATTTACCAAAATTTTACTCTAAAAATACAAATTTTCGAAACTTCAAAATTAAGGGTCCAAATTAAAAACTGGCGAATACGTTGCATTAGGCACATCGAAAATTATAAGATAAGATCAAAAAGGAGCCGTAGAAAAATTTGAAAATTTTTGACCAAAATATTTGCCATATAATTGGCAAAAAATGTCAAAATCAATTCTAAGCAACGAAAATGGCGTTTTCTTATGTAATTTGTGTCGCTGATCTTGATTTTTTACATCGTTTGTCAATTTTATTGATAGATTTTGAGTATATTACAAAGGATCACAAAAACTAATATTTTTGCAATATTTAAACCTCGATCATTTGTAGAGTTTTTGAGTTATCGTAAATACAAGTACATCATTTTAATCGACTTTAAAAGGGCTTTCTAACAAAGGTAAGATAAAAATCTGGACGCTGTAAATAAAAAAGGTCCTTTTTTTGGCAATGGTAAAAATTTAATTTTGGAATCTTTAAAGTGTCATCTTCAAAACTAAGCGTTCAAATCATAATCTGATTGCGTAGTTATACGAAGATAAGCGTTTAAGATTAAGTCATAAAATTCCCATTAGAAATATGAATATTTTTAACTTTTTTTTCTATATGAATTGATGAAAATTTTCAAAAATGCTAAAATGGCAACCAAACGCCTTGAGCTAACGAACAGAAAACTTTTCAGTGCAATGCGTGGCGCCAGTCTCGATTCTGTATTCGGATTGTCCATTTAAGCGATGGATTTCCAATATTTTACCAAAGAACACAAAATTTAAATTTTTACAAAATTTAAATCTCGATAAGTTTTAAAAATTTTCAGTCATTTTGAATACGAGGACTCTCTTTCAGTCAACATTGAAGAGGCTTTTCGATAAGCCCAAAACGAAAGTTGTAGCTTTGTAAAAATTTTAAAATTTACCAAAATTTTACTCTAAAAATTCAAACTTTTGAAACTTCATAATTAAGAGTCCAAATTAATATCCAGCGACTACGTTGCATTAGGCATATCAAATATTATAAGATAAGATCATAAAAGAGCCGTGAAAAAATTCGAAGATTTTCGATAAAAAATTTCGACTGAAATTTACAGAAGTGCCAAAATAATTGAACGAACAAAATTGTTTTTTTTTCTAACGTAATTTGTGTCGCTAATCTCAATTTTGTACACGCTTTGTCTACCTAAGTCAATGGTTTCAAGTATTTCATAAAAAAACACAAAAATTCAACTTTTTTTCAATGTTCAAACGTCGATAACTACTACAGTTTTGAAGCTACTGCAAATATAAGAACGTGCTTATAACCGACATGCTTAAAATGAAGGTCGTAGCTTTATAAATAACAAAGCTCACATTTTCACAATTGCAAGAGTTTATTTCCAGAAATAAAAATTTTGAAAATGAAAATCGAAATATTAAAAACTAGCAAATGCGTTGCGTTAAGCAAAGAGAGTAGTAATGAAATCATAAAAACATCCAAAAATTTTTTTTTTTAATTTCAACTTGACAATTAAGATAAATATTTAGTCGACAAAAATTTTCAAAAACGCTAAAATGGAAATTAGGCGTTTAAATCAAAATCTGATTCCGCTGTTGTGTTATACAAAGTCCAACGTTTAAGATGAAATCATAAAATGGCCATGAAAAATTTCAATATTTTCGATTTTTTTTCTATCTCAATCGATATTTTTTTTTTAAATACTGAAATCCGCCTCACTTATTTTGAGGCTTTGAAAATAGCAATTTCCAACATAACCTAACTTTCTGATCTAATTTTCGTACTGGGTTTGTCTATTTAAGTGTAAGATTTCCAATATTTCATAAAAGAACACAAAATCACAATTATTTACCAGAGCTTTTGAGCTATTTCGAATATGAAAACATCCCTTCAATAGGCTTCTAAAGGGCTTTGTAACAAGTTGAAAACGGATTTTCTACCGCCGTAAATAAAAATGTTCAATTTTTAATTTTGACCAAAATTTTGGTAAAAAAATTCAAATTGTCATATTTTTGAAAATTAAAACTTCAAATTAAAATGTAGCAATAGCGTTTCGTTCAGCAATCTGGCTATTATGAATTGAGACCATAAAATGATACTTAAAAATTTTGAAAATTTTTGACCAGAAACAGGGCACGAAAATGTCTAAAAAACCCAAAATCCATCCCTCCCAAAGAAAATGTCTTTTCTGACGTAATTTTAGTTGTTGAAGACGATTTTGTACTCGGATTACCCAATTAAGCGATAAGTTTCAAGTATTTCTTAAAAATTGACTAAAACTCAAATTTTCGCAAAGTTTGAACCCCGGTAACTTTTAGAGTTTTTGAGCTACAGCGAATACAAGGTCATCCCCGCAATGGAAACTCAAAGGGCTTTTGGATAGGCCCAAAATGAATTCCATTAAGTGATAAATTAAAAAACTCGATTTTTCACCAAAGTTGGATTGAAGTTCAAACGGCTATAACTTGGAAAGTATGAGTTCTAATCATAAACTAGCAACAGCGTTGCGTTAAGCGAGCTCAATAGTATAAAATGAAGTTATAAAACGGCCTCGAAAATTTTCAAAATTTTCAATTTTTTTTTCTATCTCAACCGATAAAAATTTTGAAAAATACTAAAATGGTAACCGGTCGATTTGAACCGATCAAAGTTATTTTTCCTTAAGCAATTTGTCACGCTGATCCTATTTTTGAGCTCGGTTAGTCAATTATCAAGATGGATTTCCAAGCTTTAAAAATAGCCTACAAAAGTCTAAATTTTTACAAAATTCAATCGGCCATAACTTCTTGGGTCTTTAGAACTTATCAAATGTTATTAAGCCAATCTGATCGACTTTTCGATAGCTTTCATAGTGTAGTAAAACTCAAGTTCTAAGTGTGTAAATAAAAAAGTTCGAATTTTCAACTTTGACGAAAATTTGTGAAAATTTTGGCACCCTCTTCATTCATCGATTGTTCAAATGGAAATCGATTGCTATGAGCCGGCGAGAAGATCATTTTCTGATGTATTTTGTTTCGTTTTTCTCGATTTCGTGCTTGATTTGTCGAATTTCAACCTAGATTTACAGTTTTTCGAAAAAGTCTACAAAAAGGAAGATTTTTTTAAAGTTGCTTAAAATTTTTGGAAATTTTCGACCAAAAACAGTCCACGAAAATTTCCAAAAAATCCAAAATTCATCCACACTGAAGAAAATGTCTTTTCCTGGCGTAATTTTGATCGCTGAACACGTTTCTGTACTTGGTTTACCAATTTCAGCGATAAATTTCGAGATATTTACAAAAGTTGACAATACTTTAAATTTTCACAATATTTGAATCTCAATAATTTCTAGAGTTTTTGAGGTAATGCGAATACAAGGTCATCCCCGCAACGGAAATTCGAAGGGCCTTCGAATAAGCCCAAAGTGAATTCCGTGGGGTGGTAAATACAAAAACTCGATTTTTTACCAAAATTAGAGTGAAATCCAAACGGCCATAACTTGGAAAGTATGAGTCCGAATTATAAACTAGCGGCAGCGTTGCGTTAAGCGTGCTCAACAGTATAAAATGAAGCCATAAAACGATGTCAAAAAATTTCAAAATTCTCAAAAAAAATTCTATCTCAATTGACAAAAATTTTAAAAAATGCGAAAATCCGCATCGATTTTTTTGAGTCTTCGAAAATAGCAATTTCTAACATAACCTAACTTTCTGATCTGATTTTCGTACTGGGTTTGGCCATTTAAGTGACAGATTTTCAATATTACCTAAAAGAAAACAAAAATAGATTTTTTCTTACATTTCAAACGTCGATAACTACTAAAATTTCGAATATATTTCAAACGTAAGTGCATCGCTTTGGTCGACATTCAAGGAGCTTTCTAATGAGACCAAAATGAAAGATCTGCGACTGTAAGTAAGAAAGTCGACTTTTTCAATTTTGACCAAAATTTCTCAAATTTTTTGTTTCCATTAATCGATAAAATTTTTGAAAAATGCTAAAATGAAAACCAGTCGTCCTCAGCTAAGGAAGAGAAAATTTTCCAGTGTAATTCGTGTTGCTGATCTTGATTTTGTACTCGAATTGTCCATTCAATCGACGGGTTTCAAGTATTTTACAAAAGAAGACAAAAATTAAAAATGTTAAGAAATTTGAAACGTAATAACTATTAAAATTTTTAAATAACTTTGAATACAGAAACACAATTTTCATCAACATTCAAAGAGCTTTTCAAAAACTGAAATTGAAAGTTGTAGCTTTGTAAATAAAAAGGTTCGATTTTTCAAAATTGACCAAAATTTTGCTCAAAAATTTCAGATCTTTATAAACCCCAAATTAAAAGTCCAATTTAATAACTGGCGATTGCGTTGCATTGGGCGAAAATTACAAAATAAGACCATCGAAGTGTTCTGGAAAAATCTGAAAATTTTTGACAAAAAAACTTGCCACATATCAACTCGTTGAAGATTTGCAAAAATACCAAAATTATTTTCAATCAACAAAAATAGCGTCCCTTTATGTGATTCGTGTCGCCGTCTTCGATTTGTCCATCTAAGCGTTAAATTCCGAATAGTTTACAAAAGAAGACAAAAATTAAAAATTTTACGAAATTTGAAACTTAATAACTATTAAAATTTTTAAATTATTTTGAATACAGAAACACAATTTTCATCAACATTCAAAAAGCTTTCCAAAAACTGAAATTGAAAGTTGTAGCTTTGTAAATAAAAAAGTTCGATTTTTCAAAATGGACCAAAATTTTGCTCAAAAATTTCAGATCTTTATAAACCCCAAATTAAGAGTCCAATTTAATAACTGGCGATTGCGTTGCATTGGGCGAAAATTACAAAATAAGACCATCGAAGTGTTCTGGAAGAATCTGAAAATTTTCGACGAAAAAATTTGCCACATATCGACTCGTTGAAGATTTGCAAAAATACCAAAATTATTTTCAATCAACAAAAATAGCGTCCTTTTATGTGATTCGTGTCGCCGTTTTCGATTTGTCCATCGAAGCGTTAAATTCCGAATAGTTTACAAAAGAAGACCAAAAATTAAAAATTTTACGAAATTTGAAACTTAATAACTATTAAAATTTTTAAATAATTTTGAATACAGAAACACAATTTTCATCAACATTCAAAGAGCCTTTCAAAAACTGAAATTGAAAGTTGTAGCTTTGTAAATAAAAAAGTTAGATTTTTCAAAATTGACCAAAATCTTGCTCAAAAATTTCAGATCTTTATAAACCCCAAATTAAGAGTCCAATTTAATAACTGGCGATTGCGTTGCATTGGGCGAAAATTACAAAATAAGACCATCAAAGTGTTCTGGAAAAATCTGAAAATTTTCGACGAAAAAATTTGCCACATATCGACTCGTTGAAGATTTGCAAAATTACCTAAATTATTTTTAATCAAAGAAAATAGCGTCCTTTTATGTGATTCGTGTCGCCGTTTTCGATTTGTCCATCGAAGCGTTAAATTCCGAATAGTTTACAAAAGAAGACAAAAATTAAACATTTTACGAAATTTGAAACTTAATAACTATTAAAATTTTTAAATTATTTTGAATACAGAAACACAATTTTCATCAACATTCAAAGAGCTTTACAAAAACTGAAATTGAAAGTTGTAGCTTTGTAAATAAAAAAGTTTGATTTTTCAAAATTGACCAAAATTTTGCTCAAAAATTTCAAATCTTGATAAACCCCAAATTAAAAGTCCAATTTAATAACTGGCGATTGCGTTGCATTGGGCGAAAATTACAAAATAAGACCATCAAAGTGTTCTGGAAAAATCTGAAAATTTTCCACGAAAAAATTTGCCACATATCGACTCGTTGAAGATTTGCAAAAATACCAAAATTATTTTCGATCAAAGAAAATAGCGTTATTTTATGTGATTCGTGTCGACGATTTCAATTTTTACATTGAAGCGTTAAATTCCGAATAGTTTACAAAAGAAGACAAAAATTAAAAATTTTAGGAAATTTGAAACTTAATAACTATTAAAATTTTTAAATAATTTTGAATACAGAAACACAATTTTCATCAACATTCAAAGAACTTTCCAAAAACTGAAATTGAAAGTTGTAGCTTGGTAAATAAAAAAGTTCGATTTTTCAAAATTGACCAAAATTTTGCTCAAAAATTTCAAATCTTTATAAACCCCAAATTAAGAGTCCAATTTAATAACTGGCGATTGCGTTGCATTGGGCGAAAATTACAAAATAAGACCATCAAAGTGTTCTGGAAAAATCTGAAAATTTTCCACGAAAAAATTTGCCACATATCGACTCGTTGAAGATTTGCAAAAATACCAAAATTATTTTCAATCAACAAAAATAGCGTCCTTTTATGTGATTCGTGTCGCCGTTTTCGATTTGTCCATCGAAGCGTTAAATTCCGAATAGTTTACAAAAGAAGACAAAAATTAAAAATTTTACAAAATTTGAAACTTAATAACTATTAAAATTTTTAAATTATTTTGAATACAGAAACACAATTTTCATCAACATTCAAAGAACTTTCCAAAAACTGAAATTGAAAGTTGTAGCTTCGTAAATAAAAAAGTTCGATTTTTCAAAATTGACCAAAATTTTGCTCGAAAATTTCAGATCTTTATAAACCCCAAATTAAAAGTCCAATTTAATAACTGGCGATTGCGTTGCATTGGGCGAAAATTACAAAATAAGACCATCAAAGTGTTCTGGAAAAATCTGAAAATTTTCGACGAAAAAATTTGCCACATATCGACTCGTTGAAGATTTGCAAAAATACCAAAATTATTTTCAATCAACAAAAATAGCGTCCTTTTATGTGATTCGTGTCGCCGTTTTCGATTTGTCCATCGAAGCGTTAAATTCCGAATAGTTTACAAAAGAAGACCAAAAATTAAAATTTTTACAAAATTTGAAACTTAATAACTATTAAAATTTTTAAATTATTTTGAATACAGAAACACAATTTTCATCAACATTCAAAGAACTTTCCAAAAACTGAAATTGAAAGTTGTAGCTTTGTAAATAAAAAAGTTCGATTTTTCAAAATTGACCAAAATTTTGCTCAAAAATTTCAGATCTTTATAAACCCCAAATTAAGAGTCCAATTTAATAACTGGCGATTGCGTTGCATTGGGCGACAATTACAAAATAAGACCATCGAAGTGTTCTGGAAAAATCTGAAAATTTTTGACAAAAGAATTTGTCACATATCGAGTCGTTGAAGATTTGCAAAATTACCTAAATTATTTTCAATCAACGAAAATTGCGTCCTTTTATGTGATTCGTGTCGCCGTTTTCGATTTGTCCATCGAAGCGTTAAATTCCGAATAGTTTACAAAAGAAGACCAAAAATTAAAAATTTTACGAAATTTGAAACTTGATAACTATTAAATTTTTTAAATAATTTTGAATACAGAAACACAATTTTCATCAACATTCAAAGAGCTTTCCAAAAACTGACATCGAAAGATGTAGCTTTGTAAATAAAAAAGTTCGATTTTTCAAAATTGACCAAAATTTTGCTCAAAAATTTCAGATCTTTATAAACCCCAAATTAAAAGTCCAATTTAATAACTGGCGTTTGCGTTGCATTGGGCGAAAATTACAAAATAAGACCATCGAAGTGTTCTGGAAAAATCTGAAAATTTTTGACAAAAAAATTTGTCACATATCGAGTCGTTGAAGATTTGCAAAATTACCTAAATTATTTTCAATCAACGAAAATTGCGTCCTTTTATGTGATTCGTGTCGCCGTTTTCGATTTGTCCATCGAAGCGTTAAATTCCGAATAGTTTACAAAAGAAGACAAAAATTAAACATTTTACGAAATTTGAAACTTAATAACTATTAAAATTTTTAAATTATTTTGAATACAGAAACACAATTTTCATCAACATTCAAAGAGCCTTTCAAAAACTGAAATTGAAAGTTGTAGCTTTGTAAATAAAAAAGTTCGATTTTTCAAAATTGACCAAAATTTTGCTCAAAAATTTCAGATCTTTATAAACCCCAAATTAAGAGTCCAATTTAATAACTGGCGATTGCGTTGCATTGGGCGAAAATTACAAAATAAGACCATCGAAGTGTTCTGGAAGAATCTGAAAATTTTCGACGAAAAAATTTGCCACATATCGACTCGTTGAAGATTTGCAAAAATACCAAAATTATTTTCAATCAACAAAAATAGCGTCCTTTTATGTGATTCGTGTCGCCGTTTTCGATTTGTCCATCGAAGCGTTAAATTCCGAATAGTTTACAAAAGAAGACAAAAATTAAAAATTTTACGAAATTTGAAACTTAATAACTATTAAAATTTTTAAATAATTTTGAATACAGAAACACAATTTTCATCAACATTCAAAGAGCCTTTCAAAAACTGAAATTGAAAGTTGTAGCTTTGTAAATAAAAAAGTTCGATTTTTCAAAATTGACCAAAATTTTGCTCAAAAATTTCAGATCTTTATAAACCCCAAATTAAGAGTCCAATTTAATAACTGGCGATTGCGTTGCATTGGGCGAAAATTACAAAATAAGACCATCGAAGTGTTCTGGAAAAATCTGAAAATTTTTGACAAAAAAATTTGCCACATATACAGTTGTTGAAGATTTGTAAGAATACCAAAATTATTTTTGATCAACGAAAATAGCGTCCTTTTATGTGATTCGTGTCGCCGTTTTCGATTTGTCCATCGAAGCGTTAAATTCCGAATAGTTTACAAAAGAAGACAAAATTTAACATTTTTATCAAACTACCACAAGTTTTAGACTTTTTAAGATCCGGGTTTAGGAGCTCTAGAAAAATTCTTTGGTCAGTAAGTAAATTTTTTTATCAGTTTCGATATTGGAATAGATCTAAGTTCCCAAAGACAACCCATCCTCGTCAAAGCAGGATATCAATGATTAATGCAAAAACTAGAAAAATTTGTTGGGGACAAAAATGATCGTTTGAAAAACAACGAAAATATCGAACACGTCAAATTTATAAATTACTTTGAGTTCGAATGATTAATGCAAGAAAAGTAAACTGCGACTTCCATCGAAAACACGACATTTCTTTGTTTTATTGTTTTTTTTAAGCGGCGCCTCGCCAATCCGAAATTGATCCGTTGTTTCCGGTACACAAATTCAAGATTAATGGTCTCGATTCGTCGTAATACGTCACCCTTCAACGGTTGTAAACTCACAATCTCCTGAGGGTTCCCAGTTCAGCAAAAGCACCTTTTGCCAACGATTCGATCTTGTTGTCCATCAAAGACAATTGATCCAAACGGGGCAAATGAGGAAAACTGTTGCCGTCCACGTAACGGATCTGGTTGTTCTGGAGGTAACTGGAAGAAAAAAATTTGACATTACGAAAGAAATTTTGTTGGAAAAAAGGAAAAAACTTCCAATCTGGGTTAGAGGGAAAAGTCGTTGAACAATGTTAAGGATCGAATTGAAGACGAAACGAGCGAGGTTCTTGGGAATTTTAAATAGTTTTTACAGCCACTCAGGATTAAAACGGGATTATTGTAAATATTTGCCGCCGTTTCCATTATTTACTATGCAAATCGCACTGAATCAGAGAATCGAAGGAACTCAAACATTTTCAATGGTAACAAAAGCGAAACAGTGGCGTTCCAATATTTTTCTTAACCTCAATTGTTAACTGGAATTAACTCGATTTTAGGTACTTACAGGTTTACCAGATTTTTGAGCGGCTCCAGAAGTTGCTTCTTAATCTCAGCAATTTTGTTGCCTCTGAGGTCTCTGGAAAAACTCAATTAGAAAATTAAAATTTTAGTATCGAGGAAAAAAAACGCGACTTTTCTTCCAAAATTTTTTGACTTATCCCACTTTTGATGAGATTTTGCTTCAAAATTTTTAAAATAAAACGAAATAACAATTTTTCTCTAAGATACTCGATTTTGTTATTTAAAACCGCAACGATGAAGCACTCTAAATAATAAATTCTAGCAAAGTTATTTTGATGAGATTCTTGTTCTGCGGTCGAGCTTAAATGATGGGATGAAAGAATGCGATAAGATAGGAGATTTGCTTTGAGGAAGTGGATCCGACCGAACGAGGCAGTTATTAGGTAAATTTGTATGAAAATATGTGAAGCGAACCGGGGAAGTTTAGGCAGTAACTTCTAATTATTTCGACAATATCGTCGTAATAGAAGACGGTTCATCGATTCATCCTGCTTTGCTAACTTATTAACGACTTTACTTTTAAGATGAAAACTCTTTGACAGATTCGACATTACCGAGTGAGATTTATTTTGAAAAGTACCCAAAGCAAATTTGAAGCAATTAATAAAGAAACTTTGCCTTCCGCAAATATCTCGCAAACGATAACCAACACGAGTTCTACATTAGGAACTTCTGATAAGACTCCTTTGACTACTACTAATAAAGTTGTTACGTATTCAAAAATAATTTCTGAATTACGCCTTTCAAATCAAGCAAAAATTTTGTGTATAAAGTTGACACAGTTGAAATATTTATTGCAATTTTTTTTTCCTCGTTTCCACATTTTTGTCGCATCTTAATCTCTACCAGTTATCGGAAAAGTTTTTCTATTTACACTACTTTCAATAAATTCTTTTACTCATATTGACGTCTAATCGAAATCCCATCCTTAGCTCCTCACCATTTTTCTATTTAAACATTTTTTGTCGAAAATAGCTACTCACACATCTTAATTTCGCCTGGTTATGAGCATAATCCTTGTGTTTCTGCTAATTAAAAAAATCCACTTCTACGCATATTTTACCCCTGATCCAAATATCATCCCTAGCTTAACAGCATTTTTCTATTCAAACAATTTTTATCAAAAAAAGCTACTCATACCAGTTAATTTTATTTGTTTATAAGCATAATTTTGGAATTTGTGCTAAGTAAAAATATCTTTTAGTCATATTGATCTCTAATCCAAATTTCATCCCTAGTTCCGCACCATTCTTCCATTTATACAATTTTTGCTAAAAAAGTTACTCGCACATCTTAATTTCATCTCTTTATGAATATAATTCTTGTATGTGTGCTAATCAAAAAAATTTTCTTCTACTCATATTCATCTCTAATCTAAATCTCATCCCTAGCTCTGCACCATTTTGCTATTTATACAGTTTTTGTGGGAAATAGCTACTCACACATCTTTATTTCATCTGTTTATAAACATAATTCTTGTGTTTCTGCTAATTAAAAAAATCTTCTTCTACTCATATTGATCTCTAGTCTAAATCATATCCCTAGCTCCGCACCATTTTCTTATTTATACGATTCTTGCTAAAAAAGTTACTCGCACATCTTAGTTTCATCTCTTTATGAATATAATTCTTGTATATGTGCTAATCAAAAAAATCGTCTTCTACTCATATTGATCTCTAATCCAAATCTCATCCTTAGTACCGCACCATTCTTCTATTTATACGATTTTTGCTAAAGAAGTTACTAGCACATCTTAATTTCATCTCTTTATGAATATAATTCTTGTATGTGTGCTAATCAAAAAAATTTTCTTCTACTCATATTGATCTCTAATCTAAATCTCATCCCTAGCTCTGCACCATTTTGCTATTTATACAATTATTGTGGGAAACAGCTACTCACACATCTTTATTTCATCTGTTTATGAACATAATTCTTGTGTTTCTGCTAATTAAAAAAATCTTCTTCTACTCATATTGATCTCTAGTCTAAATCATATCCCTAGCTCCGCACCATTTTCCTATTTATACGATTCTTGCTAAAAAAGTTACTCGCACATCTTTATTTCATCTGTTTATGAACATAATTCTTGTGTTTCTGCTAATTAAAAAAATCTTCTTCTACTCATATTGATCTCTAGTCTAAATCATATCCCTAGCTCCGCACCATTTTCCTATTTATACGATTCTTGCTAAAAAAGTTACTCGCACGTCTTAGTTTCATCTCTTTATGAATATAATTCTTGTATATGTGCTAATCAAAAAAATCGTCTTCTACTCATATTGATCTTTAATCCAAATCTCATCCTTAGTTCCGCACCATTCTTCTATTTATACGATTTTTGCTAAAGAAGTTACTCGCACATCTTAATTTCATCTCTTTATGAATATAATTCTTGTATGTGTGCTAATCAAAAAAAATTTCTTCTACTCATATTAATCTCTAATCTAAATCTCATCCCTAGCTCTGCACCATTTTGCTATTTATACAATTTTTGTGGGAAATAGCTACTCACACATCTTTATTTCATCTGTTTATGAACATAATTCTTGTGTTTCTGCTAAATAAAAAAATCTTCTTCTACTCATATTGATCTCTAGTCTAAATCATATCCCTAGCTCCGCACCATTTTCCTATTTATACGATTCTTGCTAAAAAAGTTACTCGCACATCTTAATTTCATCTCTTTATGAATATAATTCTTGTATGTGTGCTAATCAAAAAAATTTTCTTCTACTCATATTAATCTCTAATCTAAATCTCCTCCCTAGCTCTGCACCATTTTGCTATTTATACAATTTTTGTGGGAAATAGCTACTCACACATCTTTATTTCATCTGTTTATGAACATAATTCTTGTGTTTCTGCTAATTAAAAAAATCTTCTTCTACTCATATTGATCTCTAGTCTAAATCATATCCCTAGCTCCGCACCATTTTCCTATTTATACGATTCTTGCTAAAAAAGTTACTCGCACGTCTTAGTTTCATCTCTTTATGAATATATTTCTTGTATATGTGCTAATCAAAAAAATCGTCTTCTACTCATATTGATCTTTAATCCAAATCTCATCCTTAGTTCCGCACCATTCTTCTATTTATAAGATTTTTGCTAAAGAAGTTACTCGCACATCTTAATTTCATCTCTTTATGAATATAATTCTTGTATGTGTGCTAATCAAAAAAAATTTCTTCTACTCATATTAATCTCTAATCTAAATCTCATCCCTAGCTCTGCACCATTTTGCTATTTATACAATTTTTGTGGGAAATAGCTACTCACACATCTTTATTTCATCTGTTTATGAACATAATTCTTGTGTTTCTGCTAATTAAAAAAATCTTCTTCTACTCATATTGATCTCTAGTCTAAATCATATCCCTAGCTCCGCACCATTTTCCTATTTATACGATTCTTGCTAAAAAAATTACTCGCACATCTTAGTCTCATCCTTTATGAATATAATTCTTGTATATGTGCTAATCAAAAAAATCGTCTTCTACTCATATTGATCTTTAATCCAAATCTCATCCTTAGTTCCGCACCATTCTTCTATTTATACAATTTTTGCTAAAGAAGTTACTCGCACATCTTAATTTCATCTCTTTATGAATATAATTCTTGTATGTGTGCTAATCAAAAAAATTTTCTTCTACTCATATTAATCTCTAATCTAAATCTCATCCCTAGCTCTGCACCATTTTGCTATTTATACAATTTTTGTGGGAAATAGCTACTCACACATCTTTATTTCAGCTGTTTATGAACATAATTCTTGTGTTTCTGCTAATTAAAAAAATCTTCTTCTACTCATATTGATCTCTAGTCTAAATCATATCCCTAGCTCCGCACCATTTTTCTATTTATACGATTCTTGCTAAAAAAGTTACTCGCACATCTTAGTTTCATCTCTTTATGAATATAATTCTTGTATATGTGCTAATCAAAAAAATCGTCTTCTACTCATATTGATCTTTAATCCAAATCTCATCCTTAGTTCCGCACCATTCTTCTATTTATACGATTTTTGCTAAAGAAGTTACTCGCACATCTTAATTTCATCTCTTTATGAATATAATTCTTGTATGTGTGCTAATCAAAAAAATTTTCTTCTACTCATATTAATCTCTAATCTAAATCTCATCCCTAGCTCTGCACCATTTTGCTATTTATACAATTTTTGTGGGAAATAGCTACTCACACATCTTTATTTCATCTGTTTATGAACATAATTCTTGTGTTTCTGCTAAATAAAAAAATCTTCTTCTACTCATATTGATCTCTAGTCTAAATCATATCCCTAGCTCCGCACCATTTTCCTATTTATACGATTCTTGCTAAAAAAGTTACTAGCACATCTTAGCTTCATCTCTTTATGAATATAATTCTTGTATATCTGCTAATCAAAAAAATCGTCTTCTACTCATATTGATCTCTAATCCAAATCTCATCCTTAGTTCCGCACCATTCTTCTATTTATACAATTTTTGCTAAAGAAGTTACTCGCACATCTTAATTTCATCTCTTTATGAATATAATTCCTGTATGTGTGCTAATCAAAAAAATTTTCTTCTACTCATATTGATCTCTAATCTAAATCTCATCCCTAGCTCTGCACCATTTTGCTATTTATACAATTTTTGTGGGAAATAGCTACTCACACATCTTTATTTCATCTGTTTATGAACATAATTCTTATGTTTCTGCTAATTAAAAAAATCTTCTACTCATATTGATCTTTAGTCTAAATCATATCCCTAGCTCCGCACCATTTTCCTATATATACGATTCTTGCTAAAAAAGTTACCCGCACATCTTAGTTTCATCTCTTTATGAATATAATTCTTGTATATGTGCTAATCAAAAAAATCGTCTTCTACTCATATTGATCTCTAATCCAAATCTCATCCCTAGCTTTGCACTATTTTTCCATTTATGCAATTTTTGATAAAAAGGTTACTAACAAATCTTAATTTTATCTATTTATAAGCATAATTTTTGTATTTGTGCTAATTAAAAAAATCTTCTTCTACGCATATTGATCTCTAATTCAAATCTCATCCCTAGTTCCGCACCATTCTTCTATTTATACGGTTTTTGCTAAAAAACTTACTCGCAAATCATAATTTCATGACTTTATGAATATAATTCTTGTACGTGTGCTAATCAAAAAAATCTTCTTCTACTCATATTGACCTTTAATCCAAATCTCATCCCTAGCTCTGCACCATTTTTCTATTTATACAATTTTTGTCAAATATAGCCACTCACACGTTTAATTTTATCTATTTAGGAGCATAATTCTTGTATTTGTGCTAATTAAAAAAATCTTCTTCTACTCATATTGATTTCTAATCCGAATCTCATCCCTAGCTCCACACCATTTCTCTATTTATACGATTTTTGCTAAAAAAGTTACTCGAACATCTTAATCTCATCTGCTTATGAGCATAATTTTTGTATCAGTGCTAATTAAAAAAATTCTCGTCTACTCATATTGATCCCTAATCTAAATCTCATCCCTAGCTCCGCACCATTTTCCTATTTATACAATTTTTGGTAAAAAAGTGGCTCACACATCCTTAATTTCATCTGCTTATGAGCATAATTTTAGTATTTATGCTAATTAAAAAAATCCTCTTCTACTCATCTAATCCCTAATCTAAATCTCATCCCTGGCTCCGCACCATTTTCCTATTTATACAATTCTTGCAAAAAAGGTTACTCACACATCTTAATTTCATCTGTTTACGAGCATAATTTTTGTATTTGTGCTAATTGAAAAGGAATTTCTTCTACTCATTTTGACCTCTAATCCAAATCTCATCCCTATCTCTGCATATTTTTTTTATTTATACAATTTTTGCTAAAAATAGCTACTCACACATCTTAGTTTCATCTGTTTATGAGCATAATTTTTGTATTTGTGCTAATTAAAATAATCTTCTTCTACTCATATTGATCTCTAATCCAAATCTCATCCCTAGCTCTGCACTATTTTTCCATTTATACAATTCTTGCGAAAAAAGTTACTCACACATCTTAATTTCATCTGTTTATGAACATAATTTTTGTATTTGTGCTAATTGAAAAATTTTTCTTCTACTCATATTGATCTCTAATCTAAATTTCATCCCTGGCTCCGCACCATTTTCCTATTTATACAATTCTTGCGAAAAAAGTTACTCACACATCTTAATTTCATCTGTTTATGAGCATAATTTTTGTATTTGTGCTAATTGAAAAAAAATTCTTCTACTCATTTTGACCTCTAATCCAAATCTCATCCCTAGCTCCGCACCATTTTCCTGTTTATACTATTCTTGCTAAAAAAGTTACTCGCACATCTTAGTTTCATCTGTTTATGAGCTAAATTTTTGTATTTGAGCTAATTGAAAAAAATCTTCTTCTACTCATATTGACCTCTAATCCAAATCTCATCCCTAGCTCCGCACCATTTTTATATTTATACGATTTTATCGATAGTATTTTACTCTCATCTCTAGCTTCGCACAATTTTTTTATTTGAACAATTTCCATAAAAATTTCTTTGAATAGCAGAAATATTTTCTCCCTTGAATCAATTAAATTTAAAAAATTTGCCAAAAAAAAATTTTATTGACACATTTATTCGCATCACGGACCGTTTCTCAGCAACTTTTTTCTATTTCCTCAATTAAAAGGAAAATTGCGCTATTGTTGTTTTAATTTCACCTTTCACCACTAGAGGTCTCAAATTTCGAAAGCAATTGAACCCGAAATTAATTAAATCGCTGAAGTTTTTTGCGTAAACCTAAACGCTCTTGATTTTTTTACTAAAAATTCTTAATTCCCACCCCAAAGAAAACGATTTTGAATAAATGCGTAATACGAGACAAACAACAAAGCTTTGATTAAATCGCGCTATCATGTTAACAAATTCCAAGTTAATTCAGCAAATTGGATTTCGATTCCCCAGTTACTTACAGTTCAGTCAGCTGTGTCAATTCTTGAAAAGCGTCCGGATTTATCCTTGAAATGTGGTTGTGCATCAGAGACCTGGAAAAATATTTTATACAATTTCTCATTTCTCTCTCCCTCTTCGAGAAAAGTTACAACCCGAATTTTATTAAGACACTCCCGTAAATAATGCAAGAAGTCATAAAGTAAAGCGACGTAATATTTACATGGTCATTAAACGAAAAATTTTTCATCGAATACCTAGCAACTTACAATGTCTTCAGATTGCTGCCGTTCCGGAAAACTCGAGCAGGAAAAACGCGTAAATTGTTGTTATCCAAGTGGCTGGAAAGGAAAAGTTTAGAAACTTACGAACCAGTGGATCGAAAAAAAAAATTACTCACAGATGTTTGATCTTGTTGTGATAACTGAAAGTGTTGGGTTGGATCTCGTCGATGTTGCAATGGGCGAAATTTCTAGACAGAAAATTAGTCAAAATTAAAAAAAATATTTTCATGGAAGCTACTTAAATGCTTAAACGCTGGACTGTCGAAGCCGCCCTCACGAGAGGTTTGGCGGCGGCAGACGGGAAATAAATGGTAATTGCACCCTAAAGCCGCTGGTTTTATATCGCATAACACTTTTTATTGCCTTGTTAGATCCATGTCGTTGCTACCTCTTTTTCGAGACAGACCGCAGATTTTTCTTATTCATACGTGGTCGTTAGGGCCGCTTTCCAATAACCGGTTTTGGTTCCCAAAATATTCACTTTTTAAAACTTTAGAATCAATTTGAATTTTTCTATAGTAGCCCGAACAACAGATCATAAGAGTAAGCACATCAAACGCCCGAATCTACGGTATCGAAACGAACAACATCTCTAGAGGGGGAGTACTGTAGCGAGAATTATCAGGGTTTCTCGATAGCTTAGCGGTCAGCGCAACAAACCGGCAATTGGGGGGCCCGGGTTCGAATACCGGTTAAGGAGCGCACTTTTGTCCTCGCTGTACTCAAATGTCATTAATGCAAAATCCTACACATGTAAAGAAAGGAAGGAAAATGGTTGGAATACAAGGAAAAATAAAAGAGAAATAAATGAATGGATAAGTAAAAGAACTGAAGAATAATGAAGTACCAGGTGTCGATTAAAAAATCACTAAATCACTAAGAAATCGTTGAATGTACTGGACGATTGAAGAGAATTGTACTAAGTAACAAAAAATAAATAAAAAAATTAAAGTCAAAAGATTTTTGGAAATATATTAATAAAAGAAGAAAGATGATATTGCTACTACTTATATAGTACAAATAAAATTGTTAAAGAAATTTTAAATAAAGAAGAGAAACACGTAAAGAAAGAAGATCAGAGAACTAAAGAACTGGTCGATTAAAAAGAAATCGCTTAGAAGTCGTTGAATGTACTGGACGATTAGAGAATTGTAATAAGTAACAAAAAAAATTTAAAAAATTGAAGTCAAAGGATTTCTGGAAATATGTTAATAAAGAAAGGAAGAAGATATTGCTACTGCTATATAGTAGAAATAAAACTGTTAAGAAAATTTTAAATAAATAAGAAAAACACGTAAAAAGAGAAGAGCAGGGAGCTAGAGAAATGAAGAGAAGAAATGAAACAAGAAGAAGATATAAATAGACAAGTAAGAAAGTTGAAGAATATTGAAGAACTGAAAGTCGATTAAGAAGAAATTACTTAAAAGTCGTTGAATGTATTGGACGATTAGAGAGAATTGTACCAAATAAGAAAAAAAAAGTTAAAAAAATTAAAGTCAAAGGATTTCTTGAAATATGTTAATAAAGGAAGAAAGAAGATTTTGCTACTACTTCGATAGTAGAAATAAAAGTGTTGAAAAAATTTTATATTAAGAAGAAAAACACGTAAAGAGAGAAGAGCAGTGAGCTAGAGAACAAACGAGAAGAAATGAAACAAAAGGAAGAAATAAATGGACAAGTAGAAAGGTTGAACAATATTGAAGAACTGGGAGTCGATTAAGAAAAAATTTCTTAAAAGTCGTTGAATGTACTGGACGATTAGAGAGAATAGTACTAAGTAACAAAAAAAAGTTAAAAAAATTGAAGTCAAAGGATTTCTGGATATATGTTAATAAAGGAAGAAAGAAGCTATTGCTACTACTTATACAGTAGAAATGAAAGTGTTGAAAAAAATTTAAATTAAGAAGAGAAACACGTAAAGAGAGAAGATCAATGAGCTAGAGAACAAACGAGAAGAAATTAAACAAAAGAAAGAGATAAATGGACAAGTGAAAAGGTTGAACAATATTGAAGAACTGGGAGTCGATTAAGAAGAAATTACTTAAAAGTCGTTAAATGTACTGGACGATTAGGGAGAATTGTACCTAGTACCAAAAAAACTTAAAAAATTGAAGTCAAAGAATTTCTGGTAATATGTTAATAAAGGAAGAAAGAAGATATTGCTACTACTTATACAATAGAAATGAAAGTGTTGAAAAAAATTTAAATTAAGAAGAGAAACACGTAAAGAGAGAAGAGCAGTGAGCTAGAGAACAAACAAGAAGAAATGAAACAAAAGGAAGAAATAAATGGACAAGTAAAAAGGTTGAACAATATTGAAGAACTGAGAGTCGATTAAGAAGAAATTACTTAAAAGTCGTTAAATGTACTAGACGATTAGGAAGAATTGTACTTAGTACCAAAAAAACTTAAAAAATTGAAGTCAAAGAATTTCTGGTAATATGTTATTAAAGGAAGAAAGAAGATATTGCTACTACCTATATAGTAGAAATGAAAGTGTTGAAAAAAATTTAAATTAAAAAGAGAAACACGTAAAGAGAGAAGAGCAGTGAGCTAGAGAACACACGAGAAGAAATGAAACAAAAGGAAGAGATAAATGGACAAGTGAAAAGGTTGAACAATATTGAAGAACTGAGAGTCGATTAAGAAGAAATTACTTAAAAGTCGTTAAATGTACTGGACGATTAGGGAGAATTGTACCTAGTACCAAAAAAACTTAAAAAATTGAAGTCAAAGAATTTCTGGTAATATGTTAATAAAGGAAGAAAGAAGCTATTGCTACTACTTATACAGTAGAAATGAAAGTGTTGAAAAAAATTTAAATTAAGAAGAGAAACACGTAAAGAGAGAAGATCAATGAGCTAGAGAACAAACGAGAAGAAATTAAACATAAGAAAGAGATAAATGGACAAGTGAAAAGGTTGAACAATATTGAAGAACTGGGAGTCGATTAAGAAGAAATTACTTAAAAGTCGTTAAATGTACTGGACGATTAGGGAGAATTGTACCTAGTACCAAAAAAACTTAAAAAATTGAAGTCAAAGAATTTCTGGTAATATGTTAATAAAGGAAGAAAGAAGATATTGCTACTACTTATACAATAGAAATGAAAGTGTTGAAAAAAATTTAAATTAAGAAGAAAAACACGTAAAGAGAGAAGAGCAGTGAGCTAGAGAACAAACAAGAAGAAATGAAACAAAAGGAAGAGATAAATGGACAAGTGAAAAGGTTGAACAATATTGAAGAACTGAGAGTCGATTAAGAAGAAATTACTTAAAAGTCGTTAAATGTACTGGACGATTAGGGAGAATTGTACCTAGTACCAAAAAAACTTAAAAAATTGAAGTCAAAGAATTTCTGGTAATATGTTATTAAAGGAAGAAAGAATATATTGCTACTACCTATATAGTAGAAATGAAAGTGTTGAAAAAATTTTAAATTAAGAAGAAGAACACGTAAAGAGAGAAGAGCAGTGAGCTAGAGAACAAACGAGAAGAAATGAAACAAAAGGAAGAAATAAATGGACAAGTAAAAAGGTTGAACAATATTGAAGAACTGGGAGTCGATTAAGAAAAAATTTCTTAAAAGTCGTTGAATGTACTGGACGATTAGAGAGAATAGTACTAAGTAACAAAAAAAAGTTAAAAAAATTGAAGTCAAAGGATTTCTGGATATATGTTAATAAAGGAAGAAAGAAGCTATTGCTACTACTTATACAGTAGAAATGAAAGTGTTGAAAAAAATTTAAATTAAGAAGAGAAACACGTAAAGAGAGAAGATCAATGAGCTAGAGAACAAACGAGAAGAAATTAAACAAAAGAAAGAGATAAATGGACAAGTGAAAAGGTTGAACAATATTGAAGAACTGGGAGTCGATTAAGAAGAAATTACTTAAAAGTCGTTAAATGTACTGGACGATTAGGGAGAATTGTACCTAGTACCAAAAAAACTTAAAAAATTGAAGTCAAAGAATTTCTGGTAATATGTTAATAAAGGAAGAAAGAAGATATTGCTACTACTTATACAATAGAAATGAAAGTGTTGAAAAAAATTTAAATTAAGAAGAGAAACACGTAAAGAGAGAAGAGCAGTGAGCTAGAGAACAAACAAGAAGAAATGAAACAAAAGGAAGAAATAAATGGACAAGTAAAAAGGTTGAACAATATTGAAGAACTGAGAGTCGATTAAGAAGAAATTACTTAAAAGTCGTTAAATGTACTAGACGATTAGGAAGAATTGTACTTAGTACCAAAAAAACTTAAAAAATTGAAGTCAAAGAATTTCTGGTAATATGTTATTAAAGGAAGAAAGAAGATATTGCTACTACCTATATAGTAGAAATGAAAGTGTTGAAAAAAATTTAAATTAAAAAGAGAAACACGTAAAGAGAGAAGAGCAGTGAGCTAGAGAACACACGAGAAGAAATGAAACAAAAGGAAGAGATAAATGGACAAGTGAAAAGGTTGAACAATATTGAAGAACTGAGAGTCGATTAAGAAGAAATTACTTAAAAGTCGTTAAATGTACTGGACGATTAGGGAGAATTGTACCTAGTACCAAAAAAACTTAAAAAATTGAAGTCAAAGAATTTCTGGTAATATGTTAATAAAGGAAGAAAGAAGCTATTGCTACTACTTATACAGTAGAAATGAAAGTGTTGAAAAAAATTTAAATTAAGAAGAGAAACACGTAAAGAGAGAAGATCAATGAGCTAGAGAACAAACGAGAAGAAATTAAACATAAGAAAGAGATAAATGGACAAGTGAAAAGGTTGAACAATATTGAAGAACTGGGAGTCGATTAAGAAGAAATTACTTAAAAGTCGTTAAATGTACTGGACGATTAGGGAGAATTGTACCTAGTACCAAAAAAACTTAAAAAATTGAAGTCAAAGAATTTCTGGTAATATGTTAATAAAGGAAGAAAGAAGATATTGCTACTACTTATACAATAGAAATGAAAGTGTTGAAAAAAATTTAAATTAAGAAGAAAAACACGTAAAGAGAGAAGAGCAGTGAGCTAGAGAACAAACAAGAAGAAATGAAACAAAAGGAAGAGATAAATGGACAAGTGAAAAGGTTGAACAATATTGAAGAACTGAGAGTCGATTAAGAAGAAATTACTTAAAAGTCGTTAAATGTACTGGACGATTAGGGAGAATTGTACCTAGTACCAAAAAAACTTAAAAAATTGAAGTCAAAGAATTTCTGGTAATATGTTAATAAAGGAAGAAAGAAGATATTGCTACTACTTATACAATAGAAATGAAAGTGTTGAAAAAAATTTAAATTAAGAAGAGAAACACGTAAAGAGAGAAGAGCAGTAAGCTAGAGAACAAACGAGAAGAAATGAAACAAAAGGAAGAAATAAATGGACAAGTAAAAAGGTTGAACAATATTGAAGAACTGGGAGTCGATTAAGAAAAAATTAATTAAAAGTTGTTAAATGTACTGGACGATTAGGGAGAATTGTACAAAGTACCAAAAAAAATTTAAAAAATTGAAGTCAAAGAATTTCTGGTAATATGTTATTAAAGGAAGAAAGAATATATTGCTACTACCTATATAGTAGAAATGAAAGTGTTGAAAAAATTTTAAATTAAGAAGAAGAACACGTAAAGAGAGAAGAGCAGTGAGCTAGAGAACAAACGAGAAGAAATGAAACAAAAGGAAGAAATAAATGGACAAGTAAAAAGGTTGAACAATATTGAAGAACTGGGAGTCGATTAAGAAGAAATTACTTAAAAGTCGTTAAATGTACTGGACGATTAGGGAGAATTGCACCTAGTACCAAAAAAACTCAAAAAATTGAAGTCAAAGAATTTCTGGTAATATGTTAATAAAGGAAGAAAGAAGATATTGCTACTACTTATACAATAGTATGAAAGTGTTGAAAAAATTTTAAATTAAGAAGAGAAACACGTAAAGAGAGAAGAGCAATGAGCTAGAGAACAAACGAGAAGAAATGAAACAAAAGGAAGAGATAAATGGACAATTGAAAAGGTTGAACAATATTGAAGAACTGAGAGTCGATTAAGAAGAAATTACTTAAAAGTCGTTAAATGTACTGGACGATTAGGGAGAATTGTACAAAGTACCAAAAAAAATTTAAAAAATTGAAGTCAAAGAATTTCTGGTAATATGTTATTAAAGGAAGAAACAATATATTGCTACTACCTATATAGTAGAAATGAAAGTGTTGAAAAAATTTTAAATTAAGAAGAAGAACACGTAAAGAGAGAAGAGCAGTGAGCTAGAGAACAAACGAGAAGAAATGAAACAAAAGGAAGAAATAAATGGACAAGTAAAAAGGTTGAACAATATTGAAGAACTGAGAGTCGATTAAGAAGAAATTACTTAAAAGTCGTTAAATGTACTGGACGATTAGGGAGAATTGTACCTAGTACCAAAAAAACTTAAAAAATTGAAGTCAAAGAATTTCTGGTAATATGTTAATAAAGGAAGAAAGAAGATATTGCTACTACTTATACAATAGAAATGAAAGTGTTGAAAAAAATTTAAATTAAGAAGAGAAACACGTAAAGAGAGAAGAGCAGTGAGCTAGAGAACAAACGAGAAGAAATGAAACAAAAGGAAGAAATAAATGGACAAGTAAAAAGGTTGAACAATATTGAAGAACTGGGAGTCGATTAAGAAAAAATTTATTAAAAGTTGTTAAATGTACTGGACGATTAGGGAGAATTGTACAAAGTACCAAAAAAAATTTAAAAAATTGAAGTCAAAGAATTTCTGGTAATATGTTATTAAAGGAAGAAAGAATATATTGCTACTACCTATATAGTAGAAATGAAAGTGTTGAAAAAATTTTAAATTAAGAAGAAGAACACGTAAAGAGAGAAGAGCAGTGAGCTAGAGAACAAACGAGAAGAAATGAAACAAAAGGAAGAAATAAATGGACAAGTAAAAAGGTTGAACAATATTGAAGAACTGGGAGTCGATTAAGAAGAAATTACTTAAAAGTCGTTAAATGTACTGGACGATTAGGGAGAATTGCACCTAGTACCAAAAAAACTCAAAAAATTGAAGTCAAAGAATTTCTGGTAATATGTTAATAAAGGAAGAAAGAAGATATTGCTACTACTTATACAATAGTATGAAAGTGTTGAAAAAATTTTAAATTAAGAAGAGAAACACGTAAAGAGAGAAGAGCAATGAGCTAGAGAACAAACGAGAAGAAATGAAACAAAAGGAAGAGATAAATGGACAATTGAAAAGGTTGAACAATATTGAAGAACTGAGAGTCGATTAAGAAGAAATTACTTAAAAGTCGTTAAATGTACTGGACGATTAGGGAGAATTGTACAAAGTACCAAAAAAAATTTAAAAAATTGAAGTCAAAGAATTTCTGGTAATATGTTATTAAAGGAAGAAAGAATATATTGCTACTACCTATATAGTAGAAATGAAAGTGTTGAAAAAATTTTAAATTAAGAAGAAGAACACGTAAAGAGAGAAGAGCAGTGAGCTAGAGAACAAACGAGAAGAAATGAAACAAAAGGAAGAAATAAATGGACAAGTAAAAAGGTTGAACAATATTGAAGAACTGGGAGTCGATTAAGAAGAAATTACTTAAAAGTCGTTAAATGTACTGGACGATTAGGGAGAATTGCACCTAGTACCAAAAAAACTCAAAAAATTGAAGTCAAAGAATTTCTGGTAATATGTTAATAAAGGAAGAAAGAAGATATTGCTACTACTTATACAATAGTATGAAAGTGTTGAAAAAATTTTAAATTAAGAAGAGAAACACGTAAAGAGAGAAGAGCAATGAGCTAGAGAACAAACGAGAAGAAATGAAACAAAAGGAAGAGATAAATGGACAAGTGAAAAGGTTGAACAATATTGAAGAACTGGGAGTCGATTAAGAAGAAATTTCTTAAAAGTCGTTGAATGTACTGGACGATTAGAGAGAATAGTACTAAGTAACAAAAAAAAGTTAAAATAATTGAAGTCAAAGGATTTCTGGATATATGTTAATAAAGGAAGAAAGAAGATATTGCTACTACTTATACAATAGAAATGAAAGTGTTGAAAAAAATTTAAATTAAGAAGAAAAACACGTAAAGAGAGAAGAGCAGTGAGCTAGAGAACAAACAAGAAGAAATGAAACAAAAGGAAGAGATAAATGGACAAGTGAAAAGGTTGAACAATATTGAAGAACTGAGAGTCGATTAAGAAGAAATTACTTAAAAGTCGTTAAATGTACTGGACGATTAGGGAGAATTGTACCTAGTACCAAAAAAACTTAAAAAATTGAAGTCAAAGAATTTCTGGTAATATGTTATTAAAGGAAGAAAGAATATATTGCTACTACCTATATAGTAGAAATGAAAGTGTTGAAAAAATTTTAAATTAAGAAGAAGAACACGTAAAGAGAGAAGAGCAGTGAGCTAGAGAACAAACGAGAAGAAATGAAACAAAAGGAAGAAATAAATGGACAAGTAAAAAGGTTGAACAATATTGAAGAACTGGGAGTCGATTAAGAAAAAATTAATTAAAAGTTGTTAAATGTACTGGACGATTAGGGAGAATTGTACAAAGTACCAAAAAAAATTTAAAAAATTGAAGTCAAAGAATTTCTGGTAATATGTTATTAAAGGAAGAAAGAATATATTGCTACTACCTATATAGTAGAAATGAAAGTGTTGAAAAAATTTTAAATTAAGAAGAAGAACACGTAAAGAGAGAAGAGCAGTGAGCTAGAGAACAAACGAGAAGAAATGAAACAAAAGGAAGAAATAAATGGACAAGTAAAAAGGTTGAACAATATTGAAGAACTGGGAGTCGATTAAGAAGAAATTACTTAAAAGTCGTTAAATGTACTGGACGATTAGGGAGAATTGCACCTAGTACCAAAAAAACTCAAAAAATTGAAGTCAAAGAATTTCTGGTAATATGTTAATAAAGGAAGAAAGAAGATATTGCTACTACTTATACAATAGTATGAAAGTGTTGAAAAAATTTTAAATTAAGAAGAGAAACACGTAAAGAGAGAAGAGCAATGAGCTAGAGAACAAACGAGAAAAAATGAAACAAAAGGAAGAGATAAATGGACAATTGAAAAGGTTGAACAATATTGAAGAACTGAGAGTCGATTAAGAAGAAATTACTTAAAAGTCGTTAAATGTACTGGACGATTAGGGAGAATTGTACAAAGTACCAAAAAAAATTTAAAAAATTGAAGTCAAAGAATTTCTGGTAATATGTTATTAAAGGAAGAAAAAATATATTGCTACTACCTATATAGTAGAAATGAAAGTGTTGAAAAAATTTTAAATTAAGAAGAAGAACACGTAAAGAGAGAAGAGCAGTGAGCTAGAGAACAAACGAGAAGAAATGAAACAAAAGGAAGAAATAAATGGACAAGTAAAAAGGTTGAACAATATTGAAGAACTGAGAGTCGATTAAGAAGAAATTACTTAAAAGTCGTTAAATGTACTGGACGATTAGGGAGAATTGTACCTAGTACCAAAAAAACTTAAAAAATTGAAGTCAAAGAATTTCTGGTAATATGTTATTAAAGGAAGAAAGAATATATTGCTACTACCTATATAGTAGAAATGAAAGTGTTGAAAAAATTTTAAATTAAGAAGAAGAACACGTAAAGAGAGAAGAGCAGTGAGCTAGAGAACAAACGAGAAGAAATGAAACAAAAGGAAGAAATAAATGGACAAGTAAAAAGGTTGAACAATATTGAAGAACTGGGAGTCGATTAAGAAAAAATTAATTAAAAGTTGTTAAATGTACTGGACGATTAGGGAGAATTGTACAAAGTACCAAAAAAAATTTAAAAAATTGAAGTCAAAGAATTTCTGGTAATATGTTATTAAAGGAAGAAAGAATATATTGCTACTACCTATATAGTAGAAATGAAAGTGTTGAAAAAAATTTAAATTAAGAAGAAGAACACGTAAAGAGAGAAGAGCAGTGAGCTAGAGAACAAATGAGAAGAAATGAAACAAAAGGAAGAAATAAATGGACAAGTAAAAAGGTTGAACAATATTGAAGAACTGGGAGTCGATTAAGAAGAAATTACTTAAAAGTCGTTAAATGTACTGGACGATTAGGGAGAATTGCACCTAGTACCAAAAAAACTCAAAAAATTGAAGTCAAAGAATTTCTGGTAATATGTTAATAAAGGAAGAAAGAAGATATTGCTACTACTTATACAATAGTATGAAAGTGTTGAAAAAATTTTAAATTAAGAAGAGAAACACGTAAAGAGAGAAGAGCAATGAGCTAGAGAACAAACGAGAAGAAATGAAACAAAAGGAAGAGATAAATGGACAAGTGAAAAGGTTGAACAATATTGAAGAACTGGGAGTCGATTAAGAAGAAATTTCTTAAAAGTCGTTGAATGTACTGGACGATTAGAGAGAATAGTACTAAGTAACAAAAAAAAGTTAAAATAATTGAAGTCAAAGGATTTCTGGATATATGTTAATAAAGGAAGAAAGAACCTATTGCTACTACTTATATAGTAGAAATGAAAGTGTTGAAAAAATTTAAATTAAGAAGAGAAACACGTAAAGAGAGAAGAGCAATGAGCTAGAGAACAAACGAGAAGAAATGAAACAAAAGGAAGAGATAAATGGACAATTGAAAAGGTTGAACAATATTGAAGAACTGAGAGTCGATTAAGAAGAAATTACTTAAAAGTCGTTAAATGTACTGGACGATTAGGGAGAATTGTACAAAGTACCAAAAAAAATTTAAAAAATTGAAGTCAAAGAATTTCTGGTAATATGTTATTAAAGGAAGAAAGAATATATTGCTACTACCTATATAGTAGAAATGAAAGTGTTGAAAAAATTTTAAATTAAGAAGAAGAACACGTAAAGAGAGAAGAGCAGTGAGCTAGAGAACAAACGAGAAGAAATGAAACAAAAGGAAGAAATAAATGGACAAGTAAAAAGGTTGAACAATATTGAAGAACTGAGAGTCGATTAAGAAGAAATTACTTAAAAGTCGTTAAATGTACTGGACGATTAGGGAGAATTGTACCTAGTACCAAAAAAACTTAAAAAATTGAAGTCAAAGAATTTCTGGTAATATGTTATTAAAGGAAGAAAGAATATATTGCTACTACCTATATAGTAGAAATGAAAGTGTTGAAAAAATTTTAAATTAAGAAGAAGAACACGTAAAGAGAGAAGAGCAGTGAGCTAGAGAACAAACGAGAAGAAATGAAACAAAAGGAAGAAATAAATGGACAAGTAAAAAGGTTGAACAATATTGAAGAACTGGGAGTCGATTAAGAAAAAATTAATTAAAAGTTGTTAAATGTACTGGACGATTAGGGAGAATTGTACAAAGTACCAAAAAAAATTTAAAAAATTGAAGTCAAAGAATTTCTGGTAATATGTTATTAAAGGAAGAAAGAATATATTGCTACTACCTATATAGTAGAAATGAAAGTGTTGAAAAAATTTTAAATTAAGAAGAAGAACACGTAAAGAGAGAAGAGCAGTGAGCTAGAGAACAAACGAGAAGAAATGAAACAAAAGGAAGAAATAAATGGACAAGTAAAAAGGTTGAACAATATTGAAGAACTGGGAGTCGATTAAGAAGAAATTACTTAAAAGTCGTTAAATGTACTGGACGATTAGGGAGAATTGCACCTAGTACCAAAAAAACTCAAAAAATTGAAGTCAAAGAATTTCTGGTAATATGTTAATAAAGGAAGAAAGAAGATATTGCTACTACTTATACAATAGTATGAAAGTGTTGAAAAAATTTTAAATTAAGAAGAGAAACACGTAAAGAGAGAAGAGCAATGAGCTAGAGAACAAACGAGAAGAAATGAAACAAAAGGAAGAGATAAATGGACAAGTGAAAAGGTTGAACAATATTGAAGAACTGGGAGTCGATTAAGAAGAAATTTCTTAAAAGTCGTTGAATGTACTGGACAATTAGAGAGAATAGTACTAAGTAACAAAAAAAAGTTAAAATAATTGAAGTCAAAGGATTTCTGGATATATGTTAATAAAGGAAGAAAGAACCTATTGCTACTACTTATATAGTAGAAATGAAAGTGTTGAAAAAATTTAAATTAAGAAGAGAAACACGTAAAGAGAGAAGAGCAATGAGCTAGAGAACAAGCGAGAAGAAATGAAACAAAAGGAAGAGATAAATGGACAAGTGAAAAAGTTGAACAATATTGAAGAACTGGTAGTCGATTAAGAAGAAATTACTTACAAGTCGTTGAATGTACTGGACGATTAGAGAGAATTGTACTGAGTAACAAAAAAAAGTTAAAAAAATTGCAGTTAAAAGAATTTGTAAAAATATGTTAATAAGAGAAGAGAGAAGATGTTGCTACTGCTTATATAGTAAAAATAAAAGTGTTGAAAATTATAAATAAAGAAACACGTAGAGAGAAGAGCAGAGAACTAAAGAAATCGAAAAAATTTGAAACAAAAGGAAGATATAAATGGATAAGTAAAAAGGTTGAAAATAATGAAGAACTGGGAGTCGATTAAGAAGAAAGTAGTTAAGGAATCGTCGAATTTACTGAACGATTGGAGAATTGTAATTAGTAGCTAGAAAAAAAATTAAGAGAATTGAAGTCAAAAAGATTTCTGGAACTATGGTAATACAGAGAGAAAGAAGATATTGCTAGTAATTATATAGTAGAAATAGGAGTATTAAGGAAATTTTGAAGAAAAAAGAAGAACAAGCAAAAAGAAAAGAACAGAGAGCTCGAGAAGTAACAAGAAAAAATAAAACAAGAGAGAAAGAAATGAATAGACAAGTAAAGAGGGTGAAGAATAATGAGAAGCTGGAGGCTGACTAAGAAAAAAATACTTAGAAGTCGTTGAATGTGATAGATGATTAGAGAAAATTGTACTAACTAGCAAAAAGAGAGATAAAAAATTGAAATCGAAAGGATTTCTGGAAATACGTTAATAAAGGAAGAAAGAAGATATTGCTACTACGTATATAGTAGAAATGAAAATGTTGGGGAATTTTTGAATAAAGAAGAGGGACAAGTAAAGAAAGAAGAGGAATAAAGTTTGGTTAGGAGTCACTGCACGAATAAAAAAGTAGCAAATATTGTAGCCAGAGGTAATCAAAAATAATAATAGTAAAGAAGATTTCTAGAAATATAATAACAGAAGAAACAAAGAGATATCACTACCATTGATAGAGAAATAAAGGAGTGAAGAATATTTAGAATCATATTTGCAGACAAGAGACAAGGAGCAGAGAGGATGAGAGAAGTTGAAATAAAGAGTGAAGATAAAGAAGAATTTAAATACATCGAAAATGGCTAAGGCAATGAAGGAAGGATTTTTAGCCCGAGTCCAGGAGGAACATCCTGTATATAATTTAATAACAAAACAACTTATCAGCGGCTACATTTTGCCTTGAATGCTAAACAAAAACAATTCTGGTAAACTTATCAAAAGATAATGAAAACGCAAACATTCAATTTCATCAGCCACCGAACAACAGTTCACGTCAATTTTAAATAAAACAAATAGCAAAATTTCCAAAATGACGCCATTAACAATACAAGAAAATATCAAAACAAAAAACAAAACATGGCCCCAATATTTGGCAGGATTATCAGGTAATTTTTGTAAATAAAAATTTTCGACCAATCCAATATTTCCAGCATTAATAACGACTTTTTGTGCCGGCATCCATTTCGGTTGGCCCAGTCCATCTCTACCAAAAATCCTCTCCAGCAACGAATATCCGTTCGAAATTTCCCAAGAAGAAGCTTCTTACATAACAATAATCGGACCAATCGGCGACATTTTCGGCTGCATAATATCCTCTTTATTAGTCGACGTAATCGGCCGAAAACCAACAATCATCCTCATAGCGATCCCCCAGATTTTCTCGTTGTTAACAATTTATTTTTCATCATTAACAAAAATTTTATTGTACATCGCCCGTTTCGCTGGCGGTTTATCAGAAGGCGCCTGTTTCACCATTTTACCGATTTACATTTGCGAAGTGAGTGAACCGCGCATCAGGGGCCTCCTAGGGACGTATTTTTCTGTAGCGCTAATTTCCGGAATGTTTTCTATTAATTTAATAGGAACAATTTATTCGATTCAAACAACCGCGCTAATTTTTCTTGTTGTTCCTCTAACTTTCTTAATAATTTTCACGCAAATGCCGGAAAGTCCCTATTTTCACATAATGAAAAACCAAATCGATCAAGCTAGAAACGTTTTGATTAAGTTGCGTCGAAATCGCGATATCGAACCGGAATTGACGTTATTGATCGAAGATGTTAATAGACAAATGTCGGAAAAGGGGCGGTATCAAGATTTGGTTTTGGTCGAAACTAACAAAATTGCTGTTGTTTTGATGTTGGTTGTGAGATTGATCCAGCAATTTAGTGGAATTTCGGCTTTTACGGTTTATGCGCAAATATTGTTTAAACAAGTTAGTGACGTCATTCCTGAAGCGTGGCTCGTTAGTGTCATTTTGCTTCTTCAAGCTGTTATCGCTGCGTTAACAGTGATTTTTGTTGATAGAACCGGACGAAAACCGTTATTGTTGTTATCGATTTTCGGTTGTTTCGTTTCTTTGGTTGTAGAAACAATTTGGTTTGGATTTCAAGATTTTAGCAATTTTGATCTAACGAAATGGAAATTGCTTCCTTTGGTTGGTATGTTGGTTTACATTGTTGCTTTCTCTATAGGTTTAGGGAGTGTTGTTAATCTTTTGATGGGTGAATTTTTTTCAGCCAGCATCAAAGCCAAAGCTCAATGTTGCATGACTGTTGGTTTGAGTATCGGTTTTTTTGTTAGCACCAAATTTTATCAGTACATGGCCGATTATTATGGACTCTCCTTTCCTTTTGGTGTTTTCGCTTTATGTCAATTGGCGGGTTTCATTTTTTGCTGGCGATATCTCCCGGAATCCAAAAACAAAACTTTGGAAGAAATACAACAAGAACTAAAAACAAATAAATTGATAGGTTCTAACAAGAACCCAGAAAGTTGACAAAAATTGACAAAATTGAAATTCTAAGTAGAAATCTTTTTATTAATCCAAAATCTCCTCATTTTCACCAATAGAAAAGAAGCTTCTAAGTAGAATACGTCCAACCTAACAATCTACCCCTTCCCTACCTAAAAAGTTGCGCAGTCATCTCGGACCAGTCCAACTCGATGCTAACGCTGTGAGTAGGGATGGCCGGTACATAGTGTTGTCTCATCAATTTTTTGGTGTAATTCCGTCGCGCAACTTTTGATGACGCACCAAGTCATTTTTAGATTGGACGGATTCTAGCAATTTTTTTTCAGTACCTGACTTTCGAAAAAATTGCGTATAAAATTTGCTGGAAATAAATGTAATTGATACAAATAATGTGAAATTTCTCTTTAACAAAATTAAATGGTTAAATTACCAAAAGTGTCAAATGTATATATCAATAAGTTTTCTTAGAAATAGAAAACGAAATAGTAGAATAAACAAAAATGTTTGGAAGATAAGTTGAATAGAATTAATTTTTGGAAAGAACGAAACGCCTTGAAGAACATGCGGAATTAAAAAAATAGAAACAGAGAAGATTTCTAAAAAAAAGTTAAAACTGTATAAAAAAAATAAAAAACTTTATCTGAGTATTCCTCAAGACAAAACGCAAAAATAATTGTTTTCTATTACTTGATTAATTTTTTTCTCGAGAATGAAATGTGATCAAATATTTCTGGACATGAAGAAAATATAAATAAAAGAAGAAAATGATATAAAAATATACAAGAAAATGGGGAAATTATTTTAGGAAACACTAACGTATGTAGATGCAAAAATATTTCTGTGACTAAAAAAAATGCGTTATGTTGACTATCTAGTGCAAAAAAATGTTTTTAAACATAAAATAAGCGTTAAGTACAACCACAAAAAAATTATATAACTGTAGATGGTGTATAAAATTATATGAAGGTGTTTGAATATGTTTTAAGAAGTTAGCACTTAAAGTAACGAAGTAGAGAAATATGTTTTGATGTAAAGAAAACTAAAAAGTAATTGTATGCCACAAATTCAGAAAAGAGTAGAAAGTATAACTCTTATTGAAAATTGAGAAAAAACACATCACACTATTTGCTGCGAAATTTTTAGGAATGAGAGATTTAAAAAATTGTGTAACAAGGTTAAGGTAGACAGTGTTTACTCAATATTAACTAGAAAAGACTCTAAAATCGTTTTCGTTAATTTGCTGCCAAATTTGATTGTGAAGAAACTTCTTCTTAAAAAATTAATTTTTGGTATATGAAGGTGAAGGTAGAAAATAAAAAGATGCAAACACTCACTCAGTGCTAACTAAAGCAAAACACGTAACTTCCCTTAATGTTTAAACTTCAAGTAAATTCATTTAAGAGAATTGTATACGAAAATGTTTTTTGAAGGATAGGAAGGTAAATTGTAATTATTTACTAGAAATTGATAAAAAAATTGTTAACAATACGAAAAACAAAACTAAGTACTGAAAGCTTGAATGAAAATGAAGCTGGAAATAAAAGAATATGAAGCAGTAGAAAGGTTGATGAATCATCACAAACGTAGAGAAGGATGGAGAATACAATTCTCATTACAAAAAAAAAAATCATTTTAAATATCTTAATACGAAATTTTTGAGTGTGAAGAATTTTTTTCTTAAAAAATTAATTTTTGGTATATGAAGGTGAAGGTGGAAAATTAAAAAAATGCAAGCACTCACTCAGTACTACCTAAAGCAAAACACGTAACTTCTCTTAATGTTTTAATTTGAACTAAATTCATTTAAGAGAATTGTATACGAAGATGTTTTTTGAAGGATCGGAAGGTAAATTGTAATTATTTACTAAAAGTTGATAGAAAAATTTCTAATAATACAAAAATCAAAACTAAGTACTGGAAACTTGAATGAAAATGAAGCTGGAAATAGAAAAATATGAAGTACGAGTAGTAGGAAGGTTGATAATTCATCATAAACGTAGAGAAGGATGGAAAATACAATTCTCATTACAAATAAAGAAAAATCATTTTAAATAATTTAAAACCAAATTTTTGAGTGTGAAGAATTTTTTTCTTAAAAAATTATGTTTTGGTATATGAAGGTGCAGGTAGAAAATAAAAAGATGCACACACTAACTCAGCACTACCTAAAGCAAAACACGTAAATTCTCTTAATGTTTAAATTTGAACTAAATTCATTTAAGAGAATTGTATATGAAGATGTTTTTTGAAGGATATAAAGGTAAATTGTAATTATTTACTAAAAGTTGATAGAAAAATTGCTAATAATACGAAAATAAAAACTAAGTATCAAAAACTTGAATGAAAATTAAGCTGGAAGTAGAAGAATATGAAGTAGTAGGAAGGTTGATAAATCATCACAAACGTAGAGAAGGATGGAGAATACGATTCTCATTACAAATAAAGAAAAATCATTTTAAATAATTTAATACGAAATTTTTGAGTGTGAAGGATGTTTTTCTTAAAAAAAATATTTTTGGTATATGAAGATGAAGATAGAAAATAAAAAAATGCAAGCACTCACTTAATACTACCTAAAGCAAAACACGTAAATTCTCTTAATGTTTAAATTTGAACTAAATTCATTTAAGAGGATTGTATATGAAGATGTTTTTTGAAGGATATAAAGGTAAATTGCAATTATTTACTAAAAGTTGATAGAAAAATTGCTAATAATACGAAAATAAAAACTAAGTATCAAAAACTTGAATGAAAATTAAGCTGGAAGTAGAAGAATATGAAGTAGTAGGAAGGTTGATAAATCATCACAAACGTAGAGAAGGATGGAGAATACGATTCTCATTACAAATAAAGAAAAATCATTTTAAATAATTTAATACGAAATTTTTGAGTGTGAAGGATGTTTTTCTTAAAAAAAATATTTTTGGTATATGAAGATGAAGATAGAAAATAAAAAAATGCAAGCACTCACTTAATACTACCTAAAGCAAAACACGTAAATTCTCTTAATGTTTAAATTTGAACTAAATTCATTTAAGAGGATTGTATATGAAGATGTTTTTTGAAGGATATAAAGGTAAATTGCAATTATTTACTAAAAGTTGATAGAAAAATTGCTAATAATACGAAAATAAAAACTAAGTATCAAAAACTTGAATGAAAATTAAGCTGGAAGTAGAAGAATATGAAGTAGTAGGAAGGTTGATAAATCATCACAAACGTAGAGAAGGATGGAGAATACGATTCTCATTACAAATAAAGAAAAATCATTTTAAATAATTTAATACGAAATTTTTGAGTGTGAAGGATGTTTTTCTTAAAAAAAATATTTTTGGTATATGAAGATGAAGATAGAAAATAAAAAAATGCAAGCACTCACTTAATACTACCTAAAGCAAAACACGTAAATTCTCTTAATGTTTAAATTTGAACTAAATTCATTTAAGAGGATTGTATATGAAGATGTTTTTTGAAGGATATAAAGGTAAATTGCAATTATTTACTAAAAGTTGATAGAAAAATTGCTAATAATACGAAAATAAAACCTAAGTATCAAAAACTTGTATGAAAATTAAGCTAGAAGTAGAAGAATATGAAGTAGTAGAAAGGTTGATAACTTATCACACACGTAGAGAAAGATGTAGAGTACGATTATCATTACAAATAAAGAAAAATCATTTTAAATAATTTAATACGAAATTTTTAAGTGTGAAGAATTTTTTTCTTAAAAAATTAATTTTCAGTATATGAAGGTGAAGGTAGAAAATAAAAAGATGCAAGCACTCACTCAGTACTACCTAAAGCAAAACACGTAAATTCTCTTAATGTTTTAATTTGAACTAAATTCATTTAAGAGAATTGTATATGAAGATTTTTTTGAAAGATAGGAAGGTAAATTGTAATTAGTTACTAAAAGTTGATAGAAAAATTGCTAATAATACGAAAATAAAAACTAAATATCAAAAACTTGAATGAAAATTAAGCTGGAAGTAGAAAAATACGAATTAGTTGGAAGGTTGATAACTCATCATAAACGTAGAGAAGGATGGAAAATACAATTCTCATTACAAATAAAGAAAAATCATTTTAAATAATTTAATACAAAATTTTTGATTGGAAGGGATTTTTTTCTTAAAAAATCGATTTTTGGTAAATGAAGATGAAGGTAGAAAATGAAAAAATACAAGCACTGACTCAGTACTACCCAAAGCAAAACACGTAACTTCTCTTAATGTTTAAATTTGAGCTAAATTCATTTAAAAGAATTGTATATGGAGATGTTTTTTAAAGGATAGGAAGGCAAATTGTAATTAATTACTATAAGTTGATAGAGAAATTGCTAATAATACAAAAACCAAAACTAAGTATCAAAAACTTGAATGAAAATTAAGCTGGAAGTAGAAGAATATGAAGTAGTAGGAAGGTTGATAAATCATCACAAACGTAGAGAAGGATGGAGAATACAATTCTCATTACAAAATAAGAAAAATCATTTTAAATAATTTAATACGAAATCTTTAAGTGTGAAGAATTTTTTTCTTAAAAAATTAATTTTCAGTATATGAAGGTGAAGGTAGAAAATAAAAAGATGCAAGCACTCACTCAGTACTACCTAAAGCAAAACACGTAAATTCTCTTAATGTTTTAATTTGAACTAAATTCATTTAAGAGAATTGTATATGAAGATTTTTTTGAAAGATAGGAAGGTAAATTGTAATTAGTTACTAAAAGTTGATAGAAAAATTGCTAATAATACGAAAATAAAAACTAAATATCAAAACTTGTATGAAAATTAAGCTAGAAGTAGAAGAATATGAAGTAGTAGAAAGGTTGATAACTTATCACACACGTAGAGAAAGATGTAGAGTACGATTATCATTACAAATAAAGAAAAATCATTTTAAATAATTTAATACGAAATTTTTAAGTGTGAAGAATTTTTTTCTTAAAAAATTAATTTTCAGTATATGAAGGTGAAGGTAGAAAATAAAAAGATGCAAGCACTCACTCAGTACTACCTAAAGCAAAACACGTAAATTCTCTTAATGTTTAAATTTGAACTAAATTCATTTAAGAGAATTGTATATGAAGATGTTTTTTGAAGGATATAAAGGTAAATTGCAATTATTTACTAAAAGTTGATAGAAAAATTGCTAATAATACGAAAATAAAAACCAAGTATCAAAAACTTGAATGAAAATTAAGCTAGAAGTAGAAGAATATGAAGTAGTAGGAAGGTTGATAACTCATCACAAACGTAGAGAAAGATGGAGAATACGATTCTCATTACAAATAAAGAAAAATCATTTTAAATAACTTAATACAAAATGTTTGAATGTAAAGAATTTTTTCTTAGAAAAATAACTTTTGGTATATGAAGGTGAAATTGGAAACTTTTTTTTCAATACAAAAGAAGCTGGAAGTAGAAAAATATGAAGTAGTAGGATGATTAATAATTCATCACTAACGTAGAGAAGGTTGAGAGTACAGTTCTCATTGCAAATAAAGAAAAATAATTTCAATTGATTTACTACCAAAATTTTTGAGTATAAAGGATTTTTTTTAAAAGATAATTTTTGGTAGATGAAGGTTAAGGTACAGTATAAAAAATGCAAATACTCACTCAATACTAGCTAAAGAAAAATACGTCTTGAAGGATTACGAGAAATCTATTGAACATATGAACTGATAACATAAATTTTGATATTGTTAGTTCAAAATAATTTTTTCAAAAATCGATTAATTACGAAATTTTCGTCGAGTCATTACACGTCATAAGTTAAATGTGGGTCGATTACTGCAAGATACGAAATTGTTTTGACCGACATCAACGATATCCACATCTCGTCTGACCAACTCCAGTAGAAGGTCAAGCGAGTAATTCCAATAACTAAATTGTGACATAACCACAAATAAAAATGGAAGAAAAATCCAAAGTTTGGACGCAATATTTGGCAGTAATTTCCGGTACGTTTCGAACCAATTAATTAATTCACCCAACAAATTCGATTTCAGCAACAACAGTTTCGACAATAGCCGGCATCAATTTCGCATGGCCATCACCATCAGTTCCCCGATTATTATCCCAAGAATTGCCGTTCAACATTTCAAAAGAACAAGCTTCTTATATCGCGATAACGTCGCCTTTCGGGAGCATAATCGACGGTCCGATTTCTGCGATTTTAGTCGACCTAATAGGTAGAAAAAAAACAATTTTGTTAGTGTCTTTGCCCCAATTTTTTTCGTTTTTTTTCATTTACACTTCGAGCGTTTCTTTGTATTTCTTGTATTTGGCGCGATTTTTGGGGGGTATCGGTGAAGGTGTCAATTTCACGGTAATGGCCATGTATATTGGGGAAATTTCGCAACCTTCAGTGAGAGGCAAATTGGGTTCCTACATTTCTCTCACTTTGAGAACGGGAATTTTGTTGATTAACATTTTCGGTTCGTTTTTCACCATCAAATCGGCGTCGTTGATTTTTTTGTTTTTTCCAATTTTTTTTGTTGCAACTTTCCTTTGGATGCCGGAAACTCCTTATTATTGTTTAATGAAAAACCGCAATAACGAGGCGAGGAAATCGTTGAGGTTTCTTCGCCAAAAACGCGACGTCGAAGACGAACTCGAAACGCTTTCTGCCGATGTTAGACGACAAACGTTACAATCGGGAACTTTTCGCGATTTATTCCAAGATCCCACAAATAGAAGGGCGATTTTGATTGGGGTTGGTTTGAGAACTTTCCAACAGTTCAGTGGAATCTCCGCTTTTAGTCTCTACACGCAAGTTTTGTTCAAAGAGGCTTTAGGGGATGCGATTTCGCCCCCTGTTGCCGCTATTGTTTATTCTGTCGTTCAATTGGTGTTAACTTTTGTTTCGTCGATGGTTGTCGATAGGACTGGACGGAAACCGTTGTTGATTTTTTCCAGTGTTGCTTGCGTTTTGGTTTTGTTGAGTGAAGCGATTTTCTTTACGATTCGTGACTTTATTGGTGTTGATGTTCATGTCGTTAAATGGCTGCCGATGGCCGGGATGATTGTTTTTATCACTGTTTTTTCTTTGGGGTTGGGAACTGTTGTCAATTTAATGTTAGGGGAATTGTTTTCGGCAAGCATTAAAGCGAAAGCTTTGGGAATTTTGAATGTTTATTTTGCCATCACTATGACGGTGACGACGAAATTTTTTCAATATATGACGGACTGGATGGGGTTGGCGATTCCTTTTTATGTTTTTTCGGTTTGGTGCGTTTTAGGGGCGGTGTTTTGCTGGATCTACGTGCCAGAAACGAAAGGAAAAACCTTGGAGGAAATACAACAATTTTTAATGAAGAAAGGAGAGAAAAAGAGAAGAATGGATTCGAAATAATGACATCTCGTCCTAGATATTTAATTAGTATACGTCTCATTGAAACTAGAGATCATTATCTTGTAAATTTTAGTGTCGATATTTAAAATTTAATAATTTTTAAGAATTTCTGGACTTTCCTCTAAGGTAATATCTGCGAATTTTGAATGAATTACAAGAATTCAAAATTTTATTCTCTATAGTTTAAAAAAATTTCAAATATTTGAAATACATTTTGAAATACATTTAAAATCAAGAGTTTAATGCACTTATAAGAAAAATAAAAAAATTCTAAAGAATTTAAGTCGCTTATAGGAAATTCTGTATTTTTTACAAGAATTCAAAATTTAATTTTCTAGATACTTTTCCAAAATTTCTTAAAATATTTGAAATCTCTGGCCATTTTTTCTCATTTTTCATAGTTTTTGTAAAATTGAGACATTTTCTAAAATTTTGAAAAATAAATTTCAAATCAAAAAAATTTCTAGCGAACTTGTTGCGTTTATAAGAAATTTTGCAGTTTTTACAAGATTTCAAAATTCAATTTTCTAGATACTTTTCCAAAAATTCTTGAAATATTTGACACCTCCGGCCATTCTTTCTGATTGTTCAGAGATTGTGTAAACTTGAGAAATTTTCTAAAATTTTGATAAATAAATTTCAAATCAAAAAATTTGCTACAGAATTTATTGCGCTTATAGCACAAATTTTGTGTTTTTTACAACAATTCAAAATTTAATTTTTTAGATACTTTTCCAAAAAAATTTTAAATATTTGAAACCCCCGGACATTTTTTCTCATTTTTTATAGATTTTGAAAAATTTCAATATTTTCTAGAATTTCGAAAAATAAATTATAATAAATCATTGCTAGAGAATTTATAGCGCTTATAGGAAATTTTGTATTTTTTACAAGAATTCAAAATTCAATTTTTTAGATACTTTTCCAAAAAAATTTAAAATATTTGAAACTTCTGGCCATTTATTCTCATTTTTCATAGATTTTGAAAAATTGAAATAATTTCTAAAATTTTGAAAAATTTATTTAAAATCAAAAACTTTGCTAGAGAATTTATTGCGTTTATAGGAAATTTCGTATTTTTTACAAAAATTTAAAATTCAATTCTCTAGATACTTTCCAAAAATTCTTAAAATATTTGAAACCCCTGGTCATTTTTTTCCTTTTTCAGATGGAGTAAAATTGAGACATTTCCTAAAATTTTGAAAATAAATTTAAATTAAAAAAAAATTCTATAGAATTTTTGACCTTATAAGAAATTTTACATTTTTTACAGCAATTCAAAATTCAATTTTCTAGATATTTTTCCAAGAATTCTTGAAATATTTATAGCCTTTGAATATTTTTTTCCATTTTTCTATGAATTTTACATAATTTCGACATTTTGTAAAGTTGTGAAAAATAAATTTAAAATCAAAAAAATTTCTACAAAATTTATTGCGCTTATTGAAAATTGTGTATTTTTTACAAGAATTTAAATCTTAATTTTTTAGATACATTTCCAAAAAATTTTGAAATATTTGAAATTTCTGGTAATTTTTTCTCATTTTTCATAGATTGAGAAATTTTCTAAAATTTTGAAAAATATATATTAAATAAAAAAAATTGCTAGAGAATTTATTGCGTTTATAGGAAATTTCGTATTTTTTACAAAAATTTAAAATTCAATTCTCTAGATACTTTCCAAAAATTCTTAAAATATTTGAAACCCCTGGTCATTTTTTTTCCTTTTTCAGATGGTGTAAAATTGAGACATTTCCTAAAATTTTGAAAATAAATTTAAATTAAAAAAAATTATAGAGAATTCTTGACCTTATAAGAAATTTTACATTTTTCTACAGTAATTCAAGATTCAATTTTCTAGATATTTTTCCAAAAATTCTTGAAATATTTATAGCCTTTGAATGTTTTTTTCATTTTTCATGAATTTTACATAATTTCGACATTTTGTAAAGTTGTGAAAAATAATTTAAAATCAGAAAAATTTCTAAAAAATTTATTGCGCTTATTGAAAATTTTGTATTTTTTACAAGAATTTAAACCTTAATTTTTTAAATACATTTCCAAAAAATTTTGAAATATTTGAAATTTCTGGTAATTTTTTCTCATTTTTCATAGATTGAGAAATTTTCTAAAATTTTGAAAAATATATATTAAATCAAAAAAATTGCTAGAGAATTTATTACGTTTATAGGAAATTTTGATTTTTTTACAAGAATTCAAAATTCAATTTTCTAGATACTTTTCCAAAAATTCTTTAAATATTTAAAGTCTGTGGCCATTTCTTCTCATTTTTCATAAATATTACAAAATTTAGACATTTTCTAAAATTTTGAAAAATAAATTTAAAATCAATAAATTTTCTAGAAAATATAGGGCTTATAAGAAATTTTGTATTTCTTACAAAAATTCAAAATTCAATTTTCTAGTGATTGCTCTAGATTCTTGCAAAATTTGACACCTCTGGCCATTCTTCTGAATGTTCACAGATTTTGTAAAATTTCAACATTTTCTATAATTTAGAAAAATAAATTTAAAGTCAAAAAAAATTCTAAAGAATTTAATGCGCTTATGGAAAATTTTGTATTTTTTACAAGAATTCAAAATTCAATTTTCCAGATACTTTTCCAAAAGTTCTTGAAATATTGAAAAGCTCTGGCCATTTTTTCACATTCATAGATTTTATAAAATTTCAACAGTTTATATAATTTTAAAAAATAAATTTAAAGTCAAAAAATTAAAAAAAAAATTAATGCGCTTATAGGAAATTTTGTATTTTTACAAGAATTTAAAATTCAATTTTCTAGATACTTTTCCAAAAGTTCTTAAAATATTAAAACGCTCTGGCAAGTTTTTCTCATTTTTCATAGATTTTGTAAAATTGAGAAATTTTCTAAAATTTTATAAAATAAATTTAAAACCAAAAAACTTTGTAGAGAAATTATGCGCATCTAAGAAATTTTGTATTTTTACAAGTATTTAATTTTCTAGATACTTTTCCAAAAAGTCTTGAAAAGCTCTGGCCATTTTTCCACATTCATAGATTTTATAAAATTTCAACAGTTTCCATAATTTTGAGAAATTAATTTAAAGTCAAAAAAATTTCTAAAGAATTTAATGCGTTTATAGGATTTTTTTTTATTTTTACAAAAATTTAAAATTCAAGTTTCTAGATACTTTTCCAAAAGTGTTTGAAATACTGAAACGCTCTGGGCAGTTTTTCCCATTTTTCATAAATTTTGTAAAATGGAGTAATTTTCTAAAATTTTGGAAAATAAATTTAAAATCAAGAAACTTTGTAGAGAAATTATGGGCATCTAAGCAATTTTGTATTTTTTACAAGAATTTAAAATTCAATTTTAGATACTTTTCCAAAAATTCTTTAAATATTTAAAGTCTGTGGCCATTTCTTCTCATTTTTTATAAATATTGTAAAATTGAGAAATTTTCTAAAATTTTGAAAAATAAATTTTAAATCAATAAATTTTCTAGAAAATTATTGCGCTTCTAAGAAATTTTGTCTTTCTTACAAAAATTCTAAATTCAATTTTCTAGTGATTGCTCCAAAGATTCTTGCAAAATTTGAAACCCCTGGCCATTTTTTCTGAATGTTCACAGATTTTGTAAAATTTCAACATTTTCTATAATTTCAAAAAATAAATTTAAAGTCAAAAAAATTTCTAAAGAATTTAATGCGTTTATAGGAAATTTTGTATTTTTTACAATAATTCAAAATTCAATTTGCTAGATACTTTTCCAAAAAGTCTTGAAATATTGAAGAGCTCTGGCCATTTTTCACATTCATAGATTTTATAAAATTTCAACAGTTTCAATAATTTTGAAAAATAATATAAAGCCAAAAAAATTTCTAAAGAATTTAATGCGCTTATAGGAAATTTTGTATTTTTACAATAATTCAAAATTCAATTTTCTAGATACTTTTCCAAAAGTTCTTAAAATATTGAAACGCTCTGGTCAGTTTCTCATTTTTCATAGATTTTGTAAAATTGACAAGTTTTCTAAAATTTTGTAAAATAAATTTAAAATCAAAAAACTTTGGAGAAATTATGCGCATACAAGAAATTTTGTATTTTTACAAGAATTTAAAATTTAATTTTCTAGATACTTTTCCAAAAAGTCTTGAAATATTGAAAAGCTCTGGCCATTTTTTCACATTCATAGATTTTATAAAATTTCAACAGTTTCCATAATTTTGAGAAATAAATTTAAATTAAAAAAAATTCTAAAGAATTTAATGCGCTTATAGGAAATTTTGTATTTTTACAAGAATTTAAAATTCAATTTTCTAGATACTTTTCCAGAAGTTCTTGAAATATTGAAACGCTCTGGCCAGTTTTTCTCATTTTTCATAGATTTTGTAAAATTGACAAATTTTCTAAAATTTTGTAAAATTAATTTGAAATCAAAAAACTTTGGAGAAATTATGCGCATACAAGAAATTTTGTATTTTTATAAGAATTTAAAATTTAATTTTCTAGATACTTTTACAAAAAGTCTTAAATATCGAAAAGCTCTGGCCATTTTTTTCTCATTCATAGATTTTGTAAAATTTCAACATTTTCTATAATTTCAAGAAATAAATTTATAGTCAAAAATTTTTAAAAAATTTAATGAGCTTATAGGTTTTTTGTATTTTTACAAAAATTCAAAATTCAATTTTCTAGATACTTTTCCAAAATTTCTTGAAACATTGAAACGCTCTGGTCAGTTTTCTCATTTTTCATAAATTTTGTAAAATAGAGTAATTTTCTAAAATTTTGTAAAATAAATTTAAAATCAAAAAAGTTTGTAGAGAAATTATGCGCATATAAGAAATTTTGTATTTCTACAAGAATTTAAAATTCAATTTTCTAGACACTTTTCCAAAAATTCTTAAAATATTGAAAAGCTTAGGCAATTTTTTCTCATTTTTCATAAATTTTGCAAAATTTCGACATTTTCTAAAATTTAGAAAAATAAATTTAAATCAAAAAAATGTGTAAAGAAATTTTGTAATTTTTACCATTTTTAATTTTTTTTTTAGTCTCTCAAATCCCTCAAAACCATCCCAAATCTCGAAAAAAATTATGTAAAAGCAGTAAATCCTCTAAGAAATTTTGTAAATTTTCGAAAAGTTAGACTCAAAAATTTTCTGAAATTAAATTTTTCTACAGGAATAGAAATTAGAAAATATTCGATTTCCTGAAATTCTAGAAACTCTAGAATTGCAGATTTTTTGGAAATTCAACCAATTTTTGCAATTTCGATTTTTTAACCTTTCCAATCCCTTCTACAATTTTCTCAAAATTTACTTGGTATACAAAGATTCTGATAATTTTTTTAAAATGTTACCCAATTTTTAAAAACGCAGCAAATTGATTAAATTTTCTATCTATCATCAGTCTGACAAAATCGATTGCAATTTTCTTATAGAATTGTTATCAGTTGTAACTCCTTGAGATTTTTATTCTTGAAACTCAACAACAAGAGAATAATCAAAATAAGAAAATTACGCGATCGAAAACACGAAATTGCAACATCCCTGAATCGGTAGAATTTTAGAAATTAAAAATAGTTGAACAAGAAGTCACTTCCAATTTAGCCTGCAAATGTTAACAAACATCGAAATTACAAAAAAAAACTTGATCCGTTATAACGAATGATAATCCGTTGCGCAACCCGTTTAAATTACGCAATCAAAGTTTGCACTTCTAACAAATTTTTTGACAGTCAACGAAAATACGGGGGTAGCTAGAAAACATCCAATCAAGCGCCATTTCATGAAACAACCCGAAGGATGAAGAACCATCCCTAATTTCGTTTTCTGCGATAATCATCATCGCTTCTTATTCACACGTTTACTGTTTACGTAAAATTAGACAGCCAGACGTCGGCCACCTAGAAAAACGTCCAGTAAAACGTCAACGTTCCAGTAAATGTGTGAACTGTACTGTAACATCCCATCAATCATCAAGTCCTGTTTATCCGTTGTCAGCGCATTAAAACCACGAAATAATTTAGATAATGATGAAAATGAAACTTCCCCCTCCTCCCAATCAACTCACAATTGATCAATAAGCAGAGGAATCGGTTTAACGAAATTCATCGATAAAGTTTTGAAGTTGTTCCCGTCGAAATCCCTGGAACAACAATAAGTGACGCTCAGACAGTGGTCTAGAAAATTTCTTTCAACTCACAACAAATCCATGTGATCGTGCGGCAAATCCCTAGGGATGACATCGAGATTCTTGAACCCGCACAACAACGCCCTCTGGCGACAAACGCACGTTCCGTTATAAGTTAGTCCTGAAAATTCAAAAAAAAAAAAATTGATTTTGACACAAAAAAAACTTACCGCAACTCCTTTCGAAATCGTCACTCAAAGCTGAAGGTCTTTTCTTCACTAGATGATCCCAATAGTAGTCATCGTGAAGATCGTCTGTTGAAATTATTTTTTAATGCGTCGAAATTAATTCGAAACTCACCACAATCGATTTCGTCACTTCCGTTAGGACAATCCGGATGGCCGTCACAATTACTGTTTTGTGGTATACACAAAGTTTCGTTTTCACATTGGAAATAGCCTTTGGTACAAATTTCGTCTTGTCCTGTAAAAAAAAATTGAAATGTATATGAAAACGTTCATTAGCGAAAGTGTTTTCTATTGTGGTGTCGACTTGTTGGTTTTGTACGGTGACTGTCGTAAGGTTTGACGCAGAAACTTGCCGGTATACTGGAAAGAATAATGAGGACCGAAGTTGTATTTAGGGCGCGTCGCAACAATTAACAAACAACGCCAAGAAGTTTGCGATGTGTTTGATGATAATTTTTTTTTTGTTACGTTGTCGTATCGTAACATCGATAGAAAAGCTATTTTGGGATATAAGTTATGACTCTATTGAATTATGACGGAAGATTGTGATAAGAAAAGAAATCGAATAAAAAAGTTTTGTTGAGAAAAAGTTTTCAGGTTGATGAAGAATCGTTTCAGTTGTGGACAGACAGTTGCTGGAAATCTGATCAAATGCAGTTGAATTAAAAAAAATTGTTACGTCATTAGGGATGAAAAGTGGGGAAGAAAATAATTTTGGTTAATAGAAGAATAAGACGAAGAATAAAGTTGGAAGAAATAAGTCGGAAAGTTTAGTGACTAAAATCGCAATGAAGTCAGATACGAAAACCTCAGTAAGAAGGAACTTTTCATAAAATAGAGCAAAAAGAAATGAAGTACAAAAAAAAGCAAAAAAATGGCTGAAGAAGTGGTTAAGACAATAACCTTAGAAAAAATAAGACAATAAATGAAAAATTGCAACTGGGTTACAATCGAAGTAAAAATTGAGAAGAAAAGTATATGTAAAACGATATTAAAAAGGGAAAAATCAAAGAATGAAACAGAAAAAAAATCCAAAAACGTGGTAAAGTTAAGTACGAGATATCAATGACGTTAGATTAGATGAAAAATGATTAAGAAGAAACTCTTTATTAAACACAGTAAAAGAAAAAAAGAAGCACAAAATTGTGTTCAAGAATCGGTGATAATATCAACGTTGAAGGAATCAGACAAGAAATAAAAAGGTGTAACTGAGTTAAAACTAGAGTAAGAATTGGGAAGAGAAATATATAAAAAATATATAAGACAGAAGAAAAACGAAGAATAAAGAATAGAAAAAATATTAAACGTCGTTAAAATATGTACGAAACAACAATAAAGACAGATTAGGTGAAATGTTAACAAAAACAATATCTGCATTAAACTAAGTAAAAGAAGAAAAGAAGCACAAAATTGATTGAAGAATCGGTGAAAACAACAACGTTGTAGAAATGAGACAAGAAATAAAAAGGTACAACTGAGTTAAAACTCAATTAAAAATTAGGAAAAAAAATATATACGGAAAATATTAAAAAGAAGAAAAACGAAGAATAAAGAATAGAATAAAATATCAAATGTCGTAAAGTTATGTATGAAACAACAATGAAGTCAGATTAACCGTAATATTAGTAAGAAGAAGCACTTCAGTAAACAGAGTAGAAGAAAGGAAGCACAAAATTGTGATTGAAGAATCGGTGAAAACAACAAGGTTGAAGAAATGAGACAAGTAATAAAATGATAAAAACAACTAAGTTAAAACTGGGGTAAGAATTGGCGAAACGAATATATAAAAAAATATTAGACAGAAGAAAAACGAAGAATGAAGAGTAGAAGAAAATATCAAACGTCGTAAATTTATGTACGAAACAACAATGAAGTCAGATTAACCGAAATATTAGTAAGAAGAAACTCTTCAGTAAACAGAGTAGAAGAAGAAAAGAAGCACAAAATTGTGATTGAAGAATCGGTGAAAACAACGACGTTAAAGAAATGAGACAAGAAATAAAATGGTATAAACAACTAAGTTAAAACTGGGGTCAGAATTAGCAAAACAAATATATAAAAAAAATTAGAAAAAAGAATAACGAAGAATGAAGAATAGAAGAAAGTATCAAACCTTGTAATGTTACGTATGAATGAACAATGACGTCAGATTAACCGAAATATTAGTAAGAATAAACTCATCAGTAAACAGAGTAAAAGAAGAAAAGAAGCACAAAATTGTGATTAAAGAATTGGTGAAAACAATAACGTTGAGAAATGGACAAGAAATGGTGCAACTGAGTTGAAACTGGAGTAAGAATTAAGAAGAAAATAATTTTAAAAATTTTAGAAAGAAAAACGAAGAATGAAGAATAAAAAAAATATGAAATGTCGTAAAGTAATGTACGAAATTCTTCAGTAAGCAGAGTAAAAGAAGAAAGAAAGCGCAAAATTGTGAATGAAGATTCGGTGAAAACAACGACGTTGATGAAATGAAGCAAGAAATAAAAATGTATAACTGAGTTAAAACTGGACTAAAAATTAGGAAAAAATATATATAAAGAAAATATTAGAAAGAAGAAAAACGAAGAATGAAGAGTAGAAAAAAATATTAAACGTCGTAAGTTATGTACGAAATAACATTGAAGTCAGATTAACCGAAATATTAGTAAGAAGAAACTCTTCAGTAAACAGAGTAGAAGAAAGGAGGCACAAAATAGTGATTGAAGAATCGAGGAAAACAACAACGTTGAAGAAATGAGACAAGAAATAAAAAGGTGCAACTGAGATAAAATTGGAGCAAGAATTGGGAAGATTTCTTTTAGTATTAGAAAGAAGGGAAACGAAGAATGAAGAATAGAAAAAAAATATTAAACGTTGTAAAGTTATGCACAAAACAACAATTAAGTCGGATTAACTAAAATATTAGTAAGATGAAACGATTCAGTAAACAGAGTAAAAGAAGAAAATAAGCCCAAAATTATGATTGATTGAATCGGTGAAAACAACAACGTTGAAGAAATGAGACAAGTAATAAAATGGTACAAACAACTAAGCTAAAACTGGGGTAAGAATTGGCGAAACAAATATATAAAAAAATATTAGAAAGAAGAAAAGCGAAGAATGAAGAGTAGAAGAAAATATCAAACGTCGTAAATTTATGTACGAAACAACAATGAAGTCAGATTAACCGAAATATTAGTAAGAAGAAACTCTTCAGTAAACAGAGTAAAAGAAGAAAAGAAACACAAAATTGTGATTAAAGAATTGGTGAAAATAACAACGTTGAAGAAATGGACAAGAATAGGTGCAACTGAGTGGAAACTGGAGTAAGAATTGAAAAGAAAATAATTTTAAAATATATTAGAAAGAGAAACGAAGAAAGAAGAATAGAAAAATTATAAAACGTCGTAAAGTTATGTACGAAACATGTCTGAAATCAGATTAGCTGAAATATTAATAAAAAGAAACTCTTCAGTAAGCAGAGTAAAAGAAGAAAGAAGGCGCAAAATTGTGATTGAAGAATCGGTGAACACAACGACGTTAAAGAAATGAAACAAGAAATAAAAAGGTACAACTGAGTTAAAACTGGACTAAAAATTAGGAAGAAAAATATATAAGGAAAATATTAGAAAGAAGAGAAACGAAGAATGAAGAGTAGAAGAAAATATCAAACGTCGTAAATTTATGTACGAAACAACAATGAAGTCAGATTAACCGAAATATTAGTAAAAAGAAACTCTTCAGTAAACAGAGTAGAAGAAGAAAAGAAGCACAAAATTGTTATTGAAGAATCGGTGAAAACAACGACGTTGAAGAAATGAGACAAGAAATAAAATGGTACAAACAACTAAGTTAAAACTGGGGTAAGAATTGGCGAAACGAATATATAAAAAAATATTAGAAAGAAGAAAAACGAAGAATGAAAAGTAGAAGAAAATATCAAACGTCGTAAATTTATGTACGGAACAACAATGAAGTCTGATTAACCGAAATATTAGTAAAAAGAAACTCTTCAGTAAACAGAGTAGAAGAAGAAAAGAAGCACAAAATTGTGATTGAAGAATCGGTGAAAACAACGACGTTGAAGAAATGAGACAAGAAATAAAATGGTACAAACAACTAAGTTAAAACTGGGGTAAGAATTGGCAAAACAAATATATAAAAAAACATTACAAAAAAGAATATCGAAGAATGAAGAATAGAAGAAAATATCAAACCTTGTAATGTTACGTATGAAATAACAATGACGTCAGATTAACCGAAATATTAGTAAGAAGAAACTCTTCAGTAAACAGAATAGAAGAAGAAAAGAAGCACAAAATTGTTATTGAAGAATCGGTGAAAACAACGACGTTGAAGAAATGAGACAAGAAATAAAATGGTGCAAACAGCTGAGTTACAACTAGAGTAAGAATTCGCGAAAAGAATATATAAAAAAATATTAGAAAAAAGAATAACCAAGAATGAAGAATGGAAGAAAATATCAAACGTTGTAATGTTACGTACGAAACAACAATGGAATCAGATTAATCGAAATGTTAGTAAGAAAGAACTCTTCAGTAAACAGAGTAAAAAAAGAGAAGCACAAAATTGTGATTGAAGAATTAGTAAAAACAACAACGTTGAAAAAATGAGACAAGAAATAAAAGAATGCAACTGAGTTGAAACTGAAATAAGAATTGGGAAAAAATAATTAAAAGTAATATTAAAAAGAGAAACGAAGAATGAAGAATAGAGAAAAATATCAAACGTCGTAAAGGTATGTAAGAAACATATCTGAAGTCAGATTAGCTGAAATATTAGTAAAAAGAAACTCTTCAGTAAACAGAGTAAAAAAAGAAATGAAGCACAAAATTGTGATTGAAGAATCGGTAAAACAGCAGCGTTGAAGAAATGAGACAAGAAATAAAAAAGTGTAAAGTTGGGTTGAAATTGTGACCAAATAATTAGATGAAATTGCATAAGATGAAGGCATAGGAACATAATATGAAAATTATGAATGAAGGATTGGAACAAATGGTGGAAACACAAAAGTCAATTTCCCATCCTATCCCTATTTTAAAACAACCCTTTCTGGATAGGGCGATAGATAACAATTTATTTTTAAACTTTTTCTTTCTTTTTCCCAGCTTACAAGAAAACCACACAAATTCCAACAACAAAAGTAAAAATCAAGTCCTCCATCTCGCCACAGTTCGTAAATGTTCCTTAATAACCCAATTCCGTAATCCCATCTACCCTCTAGCTTAATCTTTTTTACCTCTCTTGACTGAAAGTTAAATGGGAATCGGGCGCTACAACGTACCGGTAACTTAATAAAGTCCCAACCCGAAACCTATCCAGACTATCCCGTATTAGTTCACTTTGAGTCCGTTTTAAACAAGTCCGCAACGACAAAAGAAAAACAATAACAATAACGGTCATCAAGAGTTTTTCCAAACGACAGAAGTTCTAAAGTTACAAAAATTTCTTTAAAAAAAATTACCCCATCGATTGCCGCAATAACATTAATTCGGCCCAATTAAAACAAGAAGACTAATTAACTGCTAATTTTTGCGGAGGCGGCCCTTAAGGCTGAAGATATTAAACTGTTGCAAAAAACAACCCCACTCGCATTTAACCCCTCAAGCGTTTAAAGGGATAGTCTGATATCGAGGAATGACGGTAGTAGAGTCCGGATGAATCAAGTTTCTTAAGTGGAAAATCGCGTCAATCAAAACTTGAACATCCCTAATTGGGTTAATTTAAAAAAATCCAACTAGACCCACAAATTTCTGAATTGTTGAGTCAACAATTGCTGGTGAAAAGCTAATTAAAAATATCAACGCAAGAAAGTAAAACCAGTAACTTATACAGGGTGTTTTCTAAAAAGTTGACTTTGGTACAATTTTCAATAAAATAATTAAAATGTCTATCGAAAACGTTGGATTTTTCTTAAAATGTTCAAGTGTGCCGCGAAAAACGATGAATGTCAGTAATCCGTCAGTGTCGCCGTTGCTATCGTATTGTAACCAATTTTGGCTTTCAAAGTAACTTTCTTGTAAAAAAAAAATAATAATCGATATCAATCAATTGGCCGACATGTTGCAATTGTATTTCGAATACAACAAGAATGGGGTACTTGCCAAAAAAATTTTGCTATTTTTAATCTCTAGATGTATGCAAAAACCCAAAAGAGGCTTACATAATTTTTTTCCCATTTTTCTATTTCGTATTTTCGTAAATATTTGCAAAAGTTGATATTGATGACGTATGTAGTCCCATATCCCAGATTCACACCTATATTGAATAAATTCTCGCTTAAGTTACTATGCTACACTGCTAGTAGAGGGCGCGCATCTGTAAACCGCATCATACGGTTTCTTTTAGAACTACACCGCATGCGGGCCACGTACGTCACTTAAACTAAAGAAATTAATTCTGGACGTAATATTAACCCTAGAAAAAAATTGCAAAATACGGGTCTAATGAAATCGCCTACATTTTCTAAATATTATATTTTCCAAAAATTAGACAAGTACCCCATTCTGGTTAAGCAGTCTGAATTTACAACAATCGCTTTCCAAACCGAGAATTTCCATGACAACTGCAACACAATTTTTGGAACTTTTAATAAATTCAATAATAAATAACGGAGATACAGATTGTGGACGTTTTTCGGAAAAACACCCTGTATAATTAAGTAACGACGAATTAATTAAGTAATTATCTGCCGGGTAGGTACCTGTCCGATGTGCGAAAGCTACACCGCAAATAACGTTGAATTTAAACGATCGTCAAATGAGGACATAAAAGAGGAGTCGAGCTTCTGCTTAGCTAGGATGGTGCACAGTTAAAGCTCGAGTTTCTTTACCGCAGAAACGAGGGATGCACGTCACAGACAACCCACCCACCAACTCATTCGCGTTACTCTTTCCACCCGTACCAGAAACGGAAGGAAAGAACGAAAACACTCAATTACAATTTAATTGTAATTGCCGATATAAAGTCGTCTTTTCCACCGCTAATTTACGTCAATCTAACTGAAGTGTTGGATATATGACGGGGAGAAAGAGACGAAACTAGTTGAGAGATTATTTGTTGATGTTAAGGGTAGTTGGGTGCCATCTGATATAATAATCGTCTAAAAATTGAAATTCGTTCAACTTTTGACTATAATTCCGCTATTTTACTACAATTTGTGACTACTTATGGTTTCTAGCTTTGTGACTAAAAATAGTCAGAACGTAATATACTCTCACAGTTAGCAATAGTTTCGTTTTATGGCAACTTTCTCTAATAAAAATTGTACGTAAACTAAGCTTAGTAATAAAGTGACTAAAATGGGGAGGATATAATAGTCAAATTCTACAAAATTATTTTTATATTAATCTAAAATTTATTTTATATTAATAAGGTTTTTGACAATTTTTACTATATAATTATAATTTGTGACTAGTTATATTCACTATGTAATAGTCCATTAGTTACTAACAATAGTCCAAGAAAAAAATTTAATTTATAAAACTCTCTTTAAGCTAATATAAGATTTTTTCTTATAATTGAGTAGTTTTTTTGACTATTTATTCACAATTAATTATAAATTGTGACTACTTATAGTCACTATATAGTCATTAAAATCTTCAAAACTGTAATTTATTCACATAGAATGTTTATTGAGATTCTTTAAAATCGCACCGGACTAAGCTTTTGAACTTTGTTTATAATTAGTGACTAAAGATAGTCAAAATATAATATATTTTTACTCTCAGCTATTCTAATGATCGTATTAGATTACGTAAAATGCAGTTTTTCTCAAAAATTAGTCAAAGAAATTGAACCTTATCTAAGCTTTTGTAATGATTGACTAAGAGTAGACACGTTATAGTAGTCAAATTCTATTAAAATCTTTTTATTCTAATATAAGATTTATTTTTTCAATTAATAGTTTTCAAAATTTTTTTACTATTTAATTATAATTTGTGACTACTTAGTCACTATGTAATAGTCGTTGAAATATACAAAACTGCAATTTAATTGTAATAAAATATTCTTATTTATTTTTTTTAAATTGCGTTATGTTAAACTTCTTCACTTTATATCTGATTAGTGACTAAAAATAGTCAAAATCTTATAATAGTTCCATGAGACTATTTAGGGCAAAGTTCAATTTGTTCTAAAAAAATTATCAAAAAAATTACTTTACCTATGCTTAATCATTGACTAAGAGTAGGCACGATATAATAGTCACAATCTATAAAACTCTATTTTTGCTAAGATAAAATTTATTCTTATAATTAATAGCGTTTTTGACTATTTGACCTGTTTAATTATATTCTGTGACTAGTCATAGTCACTATGTAATAATTAAATTAGTCACTAAAAATAATTATTAGACACTACAATGATCAGGATAATCATCTTTTAGATCCTTTCAGTAATTTAATTTACGTCCACTACTATTTATGGAAATTTGTGACTATATTGTGACTCAATTATTTTATAACTAAAATGGCCAAAAATTCGAAAATAGCTAAAACCCGTTCAAAATTTTTGCAGTTTAAATATATTCGAAAAAATATTTAGTCTCATACAATAAACTCATACAAATTTTTAGGATTGCACTTCCGGTGTGAGTCACTTATGGAAGAAACAAATTTATATTTTTTCACCATATCATTCCCGATGTCAGTGCCTTAAGATTAGTCTAAATTTTGGAAACTTCTTTAAAATAGTTTCATCTCCAATAGAAATTTGTATTTTTGACTACCTACTTTCCCAAAATTCTTGACTATTATTATTTTGAGAATTTATGGAAAATTCTGACTATAATGTGACTCGATTACTTTTACGACAAAAACAGTCATAAGATTTTAAAAATTCGAAAATTCCTCAAAATTGTTTAAAAGTTCTACAGTTTGACTATTTTTGAGAAAATATTTAGTCCTCATATAGTAAGCTTTAACACTTCCAAATTTTTAGGTATGCATATCCGGTGTGAGTCACTTATAGTAGAAACAAATTTATATTTTTTCAACATATCGTTCCTGATGTCAGTGACTCAGAGTAGTCCAAATTTTAAAGACTTCGTTAAGATAATCTCATCCTCAATAAGAATTTGTGTTTTTGACTACTTAGTTTCCCAAAATGCTTGATTATTATTATTTTGAGAATTTATGGAAATTTGTGACTATAATGTGGCTCGATTACGTTTAAGACTAAAACAGTCATTAGATTCAAAAAATTCGAAAATTCCTCAAAACTGTTTAAAAGTACTCCAGTTTGATTATTTTTAAAAAAATATTTAGTCCTGATACAATAAACTTTAAACAATTGCAAATTTTTAGGGCTACACTTCCGGTGCGAGTCATTTATAGTAGAAACAAATTTATATTTTTTCACCATATCGTTCCCGATGCCAGTGACTAAGAGTAGTCCAAATTTTGAAAACTTCTTTAAAATAGTCTCATTCTCTATAAAAATTTGTATTTTTGACTACTTAGTTTCTTGACAATTATTATTTTGAGAAATTATGGAGATCTCTGACTATAAGGTGACTCGATTATTTTTAAGACTTAAAAAGTAATAAAGTTTTAAAAAATTGAAAAACCCTCAAAACTGTTTAAAATTTATTAGATTTGACTATTTTTAGTAAAATATTTAGTCCGCATCCAATAAACTTTAACACTTCCACATTTTTAGGACTGCACTTCCGGTGTAAGTCATTTCTATTAGAAACAAATTTATATTTTTTCATCATATTGTTGCCGATGTGAGTGACTAATAATAGTCCAAATTTTAGAAACTTTTTTAAAATAGTCACATCCTCACTTAAAATTTGTATTTTTAACTATCTATTTTTCCAAAATTTTTGACTACTACTATTTAATGAATTTATGGAAATTTCTGACCATAAGTGACTCGATTACTTTTACGACTCAAACAGTCAAAAAACTTTAAAAATTCGACAATAGCTAAAAATTGTTTAAAATTTTTGCAGTTTGACTATTTTTGAAAAAATATTTAGTCCTCATACAATAAACTTTAAATTCCAAAATTTTAGGGTTACACTTCCGGTGTGAGTCATTTATAGTAGAAACAAATTTATATTTTTTCACCATATCGTTCCCAATGTCAGTGACTAAGAGTAGTCCAAATTTTTGAAACTTTTTTAAAATAGTCTCATTCTCTATAAAAATTTGTATTTTTGACTACTTAGTTTCTTGACAATTATTATTTTGAGAAATTATGGAGATCTCTGACTCTAACGTGACTCGATGATTTTCAAGACTTAAATAGTCATAAAATTTTAAAAAATCGAAAATCCCTCAAAACTGTTTGAAATTTATTAAATTTTATTATTTTTGAAAAAATATTTAGTCGGCATCCAAGAAACTTTAACACTTCCAAATTTTTAGGACTGCACTTCCGGTGTAAGTCATTTCTATTAGAAACAAATTTATATTTTTTCATCATATTGTTGCCGATGTGAGTGACTAATAATAGTCCAAATTTTAGAAACTTTTTTAAAATAGTCACATCCTTACTTAAATTTTGTATTTTTAACTATCTAGTTTCCCAAAATTTGTGACTACTATTATTTAATGAATTTATGAAAATCTCTGACTATAAGTGACTCGATTACATTTATGACTAAAATAGTCAAAAAACTTAAAAAATTCGATAATAGCTAAAAATTGTTTAAAATTCTTGCAGTTTGACTATTTTTGAAAAAATATTTAGTCCTCATACAATAAACTTTAAACAATTCCAAAATTTTAGGGCTACACTTCCGGTGTGAGTCATTTATAGTAGAAACAAATTTATATTTTTTCACCATATCGTTCCCAATGACAGTGACTTAAGAGTAGTCCAAATTTTGGAAACTTCTTTAAACTAGTCTCATTCTCTATAAAAATTTGTATTTTTGACTAATTAGTTTTCCAAAATTCTTGACAATTATTATTTTGAGAAATTATGGAGATTTCTGACTATAATGTGACTCGATAATTTTCAAGACTTAAATAGTCATAAAATTTTAAAAAATCAAAAATTCCTCAAAACTGTTTAAAATTTATTAAATTTGACTATTTTTGAAAAAATATTTAGTCCCCATCCAATAAACTTTAACACTTCCAAATTTTTAGGACTGCACTTCCGGTGTAACTCATTTATATTGGAAACAAATTTATATTTTTTCACCATATTGTTGCGGATGTGAGTGACTAAAAATAGTCCAAATTTTAGAAACTTTTTTAAAATAGTCACATCCTCACTTAGAATTTGTATTTTTAACTATCTAGTTTTCCGAAATTTTTGACTATTACTATTTAATGAATTTATGGAAATTTCTGACCGTAAGTGACTCGATTACTTTTACGACTCAAATAGTCAAAAAACTTTAAAAATTCGACAATAGCTAAAAATTGTTTAAAATTTTTGCAGTTTGACTATTTTTGAAAAAATATTTAGTCATCATACAATAAACTTTAAATTCCAAAATTTTAGGGTTACACTTCCGGTGTGAGTCATTTATAGTAGAAACAAATTTATATTTTTTCACCATATCGTTCCCAATCTCAGTGACTAAGAGTAGTCCAAATTTTGGAAACTTTTTTAAAATAGTCTCATTCTCTATAAGAATTTTTATTTTTGACTACTTAGTTTCTTGACAATTATTATTTTGAGAAATTATGGAGATCTCTGACTATAACGTGACTCGATGATTTTCAAGACTTAAATAGTCATAAAATTTTAAAAAATCGAAAATCCCTCAAAACTGTTTAAAATTTATTAAATTTTATTATTTTTGAAAAAATATTTAGTCGGCATCCAAGAAACTTTAACACTTCCAAATTTTTAAGACTGCACTTCCGGTGTAAGTAATTTCTATTAGAAACAAATTTTTATTTTTTCATCATATTGTTGCCGATGTGAGTGACTAATGATAGTCCAAATTTTAGAAACTTTTCTAAAATAGTCACATCCTTACTTAAATTTTGTATTTTTAACTATCTAGTTTCCCAAAATTTGTGACTACTACTATTTAATGAATTTATGGAAATTTCTGACTATAAGTGACTCGATTACATTTATGACTAAAATAGTCAAAAAACTTAAAAAATTCGATAATAGCTAAAAATTGTTTAAAATTTTTGCAGTTTGACTATTTTTGAAAAAATATTTAGTCCTCATACAATAAACTTTAAACAATTCCAAAATTTTAGGGCTACACTTCCGGTGTGAGTCATTTATAGTAGAAACAAATTTATATTTTTTCACCATATCGTTCCCAATGACAGTGACTTAAGAGTAGTCCAAATTTTGGAAACTTCTTTAAACTAGTCTCATTCTCTATAAAAATTTGTATTTTTGACTACTTAGTTTTCCAAAATTCTTGACAATTATTATTTTGAGAAATTATGGAGATCTCTGACTATAATGTGACTCGATGATTTTCAAGACTTAAATAGTAATCAAATTTTAAAAAATCGAAAATTCCTCAAAACTGTTTAGAATTTATTAAATTTGACTATTTTTGAAATATTTAGTCCGCATCCAATAAACTTTAACACTTCCAAATTTTTAGGACTGCACTTCCGGTGTAGGTCATTTATATTGGAAACAAATTTATATTTTTTCACCATATTGTTGCCGATGTGAATGACTAAAAATAGTCCAAATTTTAGAAACTTTTTTAAAGTAGTCACATCCTCACTTAAAATTTGTATTTTTAACTATCTAGTTTCCCAAAATTTTTGACTACAATCATTTAAAGAATTTATGGAAATTTCTGACTATAAGTGACTCAATTATTTTTATGACTAAAATAGTCAAAAAACTTTAAAAATTCGATGATAGCTAAAAATTGTTTAAAATTTTTGCAGTTTGACTATTTTTGAAAAATTATTTAGTCCGCATCCAATAAACTTTAACACTTCCAAATTTTTAGGACTGCACTTCCGGTGTAAGTCATTTCTATTAGAGACAAATTTATATTTTTTCACCATATCGCTCCCGATGTCAGTGACTTTAGAGTAGTCCAAATTTTGGAAACTTCTTTAAAATAGTTCCATCCCCAATAAAAATTTGAATTTTTGACTACCCAGTTTTCCAAAATGCTTGACTATTATTATCTTGAGAATTCATGGAAACTTCTAACTATAATGTGACTTAATTATTTTTGTGACTAAAATTATCAAAAAGGTTTACAGTTTCAAAAAATTGTAATTTTAGGTTGGCAAGCTTCTAGTTTGAGATAAAAAAATTGTTGTGTGAGCTGACTATAATTTATGGATGCTAATTATGCATTGAATAGTGGAGCTAAAAACCAACAAACTTTTAGTCATTTAGTTAACTGAAGAATTGGGGCAAAAATGGACCAATTACCGGAGATTGCCGGATTTGTGGTCCTTGAAGCGAGAAACAAATTACAAATTTACTAATAAACCTCTAAATTCTCTGCAGACACATACCATTGACTGAGGATCTAAGCTAATTGTGATGCTGTAACAATCTTCAGGATGAATAATTATTATTGTTTAACCCCCTCTGCTTTGAGGTCTCTTTGGGATTACAATTTCAACATCTCGAAATCCACACACACACCACCTTAAACCCGCAATTGTTCAAACGTCACAGTTAAACATCTCTTTGCACGACACGTAATTATTTCGAAAATCTCCACTTAATCACCCTCATTGTAGCTACCGGCAAAGACACGACTAAATACCATTATCATCTTGATGGTTATTTCCAGAATTTCCACCCAACAACCACACGTTCGATAAACAACAAACAACTTTGACACAAAAAAATCCTAAACGAAAAAATTACATAATCGAAAAGTAATCGACAGAATCACGGACGACCGATAAAAGGCCGCCGACATTTTGATTAAGTCAATTTAGTTAGGAAATTACGTCTTTGATTTCGCGTAACGTTGATTAGTCGGTTAATTTGTGTTCGTAACAGCAATTGCTATTATTTTCGTTTTTCGTGTAATTAACGTGGTGCGCTGTTAAATCGCCAACCCTTGTGTTAAAGGGGTTGTGTATGTATGCGTGTTGTCGATTTTTCGGTCAATTTTAATTAAAAGTCCCCTTGGAATTGGCGAGGAAACCGTGGAGAAAGTTGGAGAGATTCTCGAGAGGATATAAAAACGATTGGACCAAAACCGGTTCAGTCTGCTAATTTTCTTTTGAGTTACGAAAAAAAAACAAAAGTCGCTTAAATTCGTAATTTCGGCCATTTTAAACAGAAACTCTATCCCGAACTTTTTCTTTGTTAAAATGAAACAACGACATCGTTTCCGGGAGTGGATTTAGAGAGCCACAATGTGAAATTTAATAAAAAATAATTTTTATCTTTCTTTGATTAATTGAAAAAAATTACGAAAATTATTTTTATTTTTTGTATAATTTTACTTGGACGGTTTTGAAAAAAAATGTTAAATTGAATATTTTTCGATCACCTCAACTCCCTCTCTTCCAAGTTTGTTACCAGTTAAAAAAATCAGAAGACGAATAAGATTTCTACAAGGAAACAAAAATTCTATTATCCTTCTCATCTCTATGGATTAGTTTGAAATAGATAAATGCGTGATTTTTTATTAAAACAAAATTCTAGTCTCTATGTTGTGTCTATGAAATTATTTACTCCTTCAAAGAGTGGAGAAATTATCAAAAGGCAACGTCTAAAAATCCTGTGACTTCCAAACTCTAGTCCCTTTAATTTGGGTGGGTGAACGTTCAACTACTCCTCAACAATCTCGACACTTCAACACTCCCTCTATCGAGTTATGTCGCAGTTAGCATAAGAAATAGAAAAACAAGTAAAGTTTCTACAATAAATCAAAAATTCTATTGCTTCGCTCATCTCTATTGATTAATTTCAAGTGATTTTATGAGTAATTTTGAAATCGAATGGAATTCTAGTCTCTATGTTGAGTCTATGAATTTATTTACTCGCTCCAAAAAGTGGAGAAATTATCAAAAGGCAACGCCTAAAAATCTTGTGACCTCCAAACTCTAGTCCCTTTAATTTGGGTGGGTGAACGTTCAACTACTCCTCAACAATCTCGACACTTCAACACTCCCTCTATCGAGTTATGTCGCAGTTAGCATAAGAAATAGAAAAACAAGTAAAGTTTCTACAATAAATCAAAAATTCTATTGCTTCGCTCATCTCTATTGATTAATTTCAAGTGATTTTATGAGTAATTTTGAAATCGAATGGAATTCTAGTCTCTATGTTGAGTCTATGAATTTATTTACTCGCTCCAAAAAGTGGAGAAATTATCAAAAGGCAACGCCTAAAAATCTTGTGACCTCCAAACTCTAGTCCCTTTAATTTGGGTGGGTGAACGTTCAATTACTCCTCAACAATCTCGACGTCTCAACACTCCCTCTATCGAGTTATTTCGCAAATAGAATAAGAAATAGAAAAACAAGTAAAGTTTCTACAATAAATCAAAAATTCTATTGCTTCGCTCATCTCTATTGATTCACTTCAAGTAATTTTATGGGTAATTTTGAAATCGAATGGAATTCTAGTCTCTATGTTGCGTCTATGAATCTATTTACTCTCTCCAATGAGTGGAGAAATTATCAAAAGGCAACGACTAAAAATTTTGTGACCTCCAAACTCTAGTCCCTTTAATTTGGGTGGGTGAACGTTCAACTACTCCTCAACAATATCGACGCCTCAATACTCCCTCTATCGAGTTATGTCGCAATTAGAATAAGAAATGGAAAAACGAGTAAAGTTTCTACAATAAGTCAAAAATTCTGTTGCTTCGCTCATCTCTATTGATTAATTTCAAGTGATTTTATGCCTAATTTTGAAATCGAATGGAATTCTAGTCTCTATGTTGAGTCTATGAATTTATTTACTCGCTCCAAAAAGTGGAGAAATTATCAAAAGGCAACGCCTAAAAATCTTGTGACCTCCAAACTCTAGTCCCTTTAATTTGGGTGGGTGAACGTTCAATTACTCCTCAACAATCTCGACGTCTCAACACTCCCTCTATCGAGTTATTTCGCAAATAGAATAAGAAATAGAAAAACAAGTAAAGTTTCTACAATAAATCAAAAATTCTATTGCTTCGCTCATCTCTATTGATTCACTTCAAGTAATTTTATGGGTAATTTTGAAATCGAATGGAATTCTAGTCTCTATGTTGCGTCTATGAATCTATTTACTCTCTCCAATGAGTGAAGAAATTATCAAAAGGCAACGACTAAAAATTTTGTGACCTCCAAACTCTAGTCCCTTTAATTTGGGTGGGTGAACGTTCAACTACTCCTCAACAATCTCGACGCCTCAATACTCCCTCTATCGAGTTATGTCGCAATTAGAATAAGAAATGGAAAAACGAGTAAAGTTTCTACAATAAGTCAAAAATTCTGTTGCTTCGCTCATCTCTATTGATTAATTTCAAGTGATTTTATGCCTAATTTTGAAATCGAATGGAATTCTAGTCTCTATGTTGAGTCTATGAATTTATTTACTCCCTCCAAAGAGTGGAGAAATTATCAAATGGCAACGACTAAAAATTTTGTGACCTCCAAACTCTAGTCCCTTTAATTTGAGTGGGTGAACGTTCAACTACTCCTCAACAATCTCGACGCCTCAATACTCCCTCTATCGAGTTATGTCGCAATTAGAATAAGAAATGGAAAAACGAGTAAAGTTTCTACAATAAGTCAAAAATTCTGTTGCTTCGTTCATCTCTATTGATTAATTTCAAGTGATTTTATGAGTAATTTTGAAATCGAATGGAATTCTAGTCTCTATGTTGCGTCTATGAATTTATTTACTCCCTCCAAAGAGTGGAGAAATTATCAAATGGCAACGACTAAAAATTTTGTGACCTCCAAACTCTAGTCCCTTTAATTTGGGTGGGTGAACGTTCAACTACTCCTCAACAATCTCGACGCCTCAATACTCCCTCTATCGAGTTATGTCGCAGTTAGAATAAGAAATGGAGAAACGAGTAAAGTTTCTACAATAAATCAAAAATTCTATTGCTTCGCTCATCCCTATTGATTAATTTCAAGTGATCTTATGGGTAATTTTGAAATCGAATGGAATTCTAGTCTCTATGTTGCGTCTATGAATTTATTTACTCTCTCCACAGAGTGGAGAAATTATCAAAAGGCAACGCCTCCAAATCTTGTGACCTCCAAACTCTAGTCCCTTTAATTTGGGTGGGTGAGCGTTCAACTACTCGTTAACAATCTCGACATCTCAACACTCCTTCTATCGAGTTATATCGCAATTAGAATAGGAAATAGAAAAACGAGTAAAGTTTGTACAATAAGTCAAAAATTCTATGGTTTCGCTCATCTCTATAGAATAATTTCAAGTAATTGAATGCGTGATTTAAAAATGGAATGGAATTCTAGTCTCTATGTTGCTTCAGTGAATTTATTTACTCCCTCCAAAGAGTGGAGAAATTATAAAAAGACGACACCCTCAAATCTTGTGATCTTCAAGCTCAAGTTCCTTTAAGTTGGATGGGTGAGCGTGTAACTACTGCTCATCACTCTCGACATCTCAACACTCCCTCTATCGAGTTTTGTAGCAGTTAAAATAAGAAATCAAAAAACGAGTAAAATTTCTACAATAAATCAAAAATTCTATTACTTCGCTCATCTCTATAGATGCATTTTAAATGATTGAATGCGTGATTTTAAAATAGAATGGAATTCTAGTCTCTATGATGCTTCTATGAATTTACTCTCTCCAAAGAGTGGAAAAATTATAAAAAGACGACACCTTCAAATCTGTGACCTCCAAACGTAAATAAAATTCTAGTGTTCTTCTCATCTGTATGGATTAATATTATTATTTTAGAGTGCCAATTAAACTTTGGACGTTACGTCTTCGTAGCGTTTAATTCTTGAGTCTTAACATAAACTAAAGCTGAATATTCTCATAGTAGATGGAGCCACTATCGTAGTTAACAATTATCAAATCACTAACCTAAGACTATCAGCAACAATGAATTAATTAATTTGCGAAAGAAACAGGGTGATAATTGAACAAGTTGCAAATTTTAGTTGTGCCCTCTACCGGATTGTCGTTAAACTATGCGGGTGTGAAACTAAGCTTTTCAAAAAATTTACTAGAATCGTTTGAGGGTCTCGTGAAAGTTATCAGCGTGTTGTAACAAATTTTTATTTCATTATTTGCTTGCAATTACGAAACGAAAACGTTGGATTTTGATTAAGGACGGTTATGAATTTTGAAACCTTAACCAGTTCGTTTTTGTTTTATTTGATTTCAATACGAATTCCTTTAAAATAAAATCGATATAACAAAAATGCGAATTTTGTTGGTTTTACAGTTGCAGTAATTGCCATCAATAAACTGAAAGTAAGGCAAAAGTTCCAATTACAGCTACGCGATGAGAAACTTAAAACACTTCGAGCTTTTCGTGTAAAATTAACGAAAATCCAATTTGCAAAAAAGCTCTTTTTTAAGAGACTTGCATTTTGTTGAAAGTTCCACATAAAAAAATCAATTTCAAGATAAAATTGCGCGTTCACGATGTGCTTTCTATCAATAGTTGTCGATGCGGGCGCAACTTGCAACCAACTGCATTTCAATAGCCAACTGACGCCGCTTTTGTTTAGATAACAAAAAGTTTTAAATAAAAGTTGACGCGTCATTGCAAACAATCGAGTTTATCAAAAATTAGCGCCACGAAATTAAAAACTAAAAATAAAAACAAAATTATAATATTTAAGCTACGAGTAGCTTTGAGACACTTATGTCCAGGAACAATTGTTGCAATCAAGGATTCGCACCTTGTCTATGTCCAAGAATTATCGCAGATGTCTGCTTTTTAACTTTAGTTATTGACTAAATAATAAAACTTGAGAAAACGCTAGATGAATAACAAAAAAATTTTTTTGTGATTCCTGGATTGCTTTCCGTCGTTGTACACCACTCCAAAACTATACTAAATTTTCAAGATCTCTTTTAGTACATGAAAGACAATGATATTGGCTCGGACCTAACGTATTTTTTATAAAGAATATGTAGAGGGTGGCGTCAGAAAAAAATTAAATAAAACGAAAATTTTGGGGATAAATTTTAGGAAAAATTCAATTGACTGTATTTTTAAAACTAATTGACCGATCGACTTGAAATTTGTTTTAAGTCCGAAATTGAAGTGTCTAAATTTATAAAAATAAAAAAAACTCGAAAAAATTGCTGCAGTTTCCGAGTGGTGTACGACGCAAGATTCAAGGTCGACCTATAAAAGTACGAAACCGCCCCCTTAATGTCTTGATAAATTCGAGAAACTTTGAGACGTTAAAATTGACGTGATAAATCTCAAATTACTACTTATTCCTGAACATAATAGTGCGCAAGCGCATATTTGGCAAAATATTTTTTTCTAATCCTAACGATTCTAGGGATAGAAACAGATGACTTCGATGCGGAAGTTCGGATTAAATCCGGAAACGTAATAGCAGCGATCAAATCAAACGTAGGTAACGGTGCCTGAAAACTCCATCTCCTAACCTAACGGCAGTACGCCATCGGCAAGAAGCTTTCACTATTAGTTTTAATAGGATTGGGCGTAGTTGTGGCAACAGCGCGACATAATCTTCTTAACGTTATTTGCATTATTAACCGCTAGGTGCAAAACCGGAATGTTACAAATTAATTTCTGACACGAAACGTTCGACAACCACTAGGGATATTGATGTCAAAAGAAAAAAAAATTGATTAGTTAACCCCCACTAATTAATTAACGACTCTAATTAGACGCTCCTCAATCACTTTTTTAATTTGCGAGAATTTTTTGTGTGGTGACTAACAAAAAAAATTGTATTGTCAAGTTAGCGCCCTCTTTTGTTGGTTTAAGCAATGACGTGTCAACTTAATACGTATCGAAGTGGTAAACAAAAAAATTCTTAAGCCGCAACTGTTTACTTAAAAAAAATTGTGTGGTGGTTAACAAAAAAAGCTTTTACGCCCTCTTTTGTTGGTTTAAGTAATGACGCAATTCGATACATATAATTGCTTAATAGCCGAAGAATTTTTTGGTGTGTTGACTACAAAAAAGTTATTAAAATTAGCTAACGCCCTCTTTCGGTGATTTACGTAATGATTTGTCGATTGAATAGGATTTTTAATTTTAAATAGTGCGAGATGAGTACAAAAAAAAATTTTTTTTTACTCATCTCGCACTATTGTTATTGACAGTGAAAATATGCGGGACTCGTCATAAAATCGTACCTATAGAGTCAAGATGTGGCGGACGTAAACACGAGAATACAAATAAAAGAGATTGAAGAGCCCTTAACTTATGAGAATCGTGGGCTTTCACTGTATGATCGATAAAGTTGTCATCGCCGAAGCGATTTCCTCTCCAGCATCCCGATACATTTTTCATTATTTCCCATCCATAACAACGATATCGTAAATCCTGGACGGTTTCGACGCAGCGACCTTTTCCATATTATGATCATGACCGGACAATAATAGCAAGTTCCGCAATATAGCGATTGAAAACACCCGAAATTAGTCATCGACCTAAATAAGTGCGAAAATTATCGAGACGCCATTTTTAAATTAACTTTTTCATTACTTGATTTGAAACTAAAAAAAAAAAAAAATAATTATCTGCCTTAACAACAATTTTTTTTTTTTTGTGGTTTGGGAGAAAGACAATAAAACTTGAGCTTTTTAGCAGAATCTGCTACCACCTCTTTGAGCCACAAAATTTAATTTCTTCGACAACCGAGACTGGTTCATAGAAAAAATGCGTTATCAAACTAGAGAAACAATGAAGTTTGAGCTCCGCAGCAGCCTCTGCTATCACCTTTTCGAGCTACGAAATTTTTTGTTGACAATCGAGACTGGTTCATAGACAAAATTCGTCATTACACTAGAACAAACACAGTTCAATATTTGAGTTTATTAAATTTTGCTATCTGTGATAGTTGCCAGAAAGGCAATAAAACTTGGGCTCCGCATCAGCGTCTGCTATAACCTTTTTGAAGTATCAAATTTTTTTTTGACAATCGAGACTGGTTCATAGACAAAATTTGTCATTAAACTAGAACAAACTCAGTTCAATATTTGAGTTTATTAAATTTTGTTACCTGTGATAGTTGCCAAAAAGGCAATAAAACTTGGGCTCCGCATCAGCGTCTGCTATCATCTTTTTGAGGTATCAAATTTTTCTTTGACAATCGAGACTGGTTCATAGAAAAAATTCGTCATCAAACTAGAAGAAACACAGTTCAACATTTTAGTTTATTTAATTTTATTATCTGTGATAGTTGCCAGAAAAGCAATGAAACTTGAGCTATGCAGCAGTCTCAGCTATCACTTCTTTGAGGTATCAAATTTAATTTTTTCGACAATCGAGACTAGTTCATAGAAAAAATTTGTCATCAAACTAGAACTAACAATTCAACATTTCAGTTTATTCGATTGTGTTAGATGTGATGATTGCCAGAGAGGCAATAAGACTTTAGCTCCTCAGCAGCCTCTCCTATGACTTCGTTGAGCTATCAAATTTTATTTTTTCGACAATCGAGACTAGTTCATAGAAAAAATCCATCATCAAACTAGAACTAACACCGTTCAACATTTGAATTTATTCAATTTTGTTATCTGTGATAGTTGCCTGAGAAGTAATGAGACTTGAGCTCCGCAGCAGCCTCTGCTAACACCTTTTGATCTACCAAATTTAATATTTTCAATAATTGAGTATAGTTCATAGTAAAAATTCGTCATCAAACTAGAACAAACACAGTTCAACATTTGAATTTATTCAATTTTGTTATCTGTGATAGTTGCCTGAGAAGTAATGAGACTTGAGCTCCGCAGCAGCCTCTGCTAACACCTTTTGATTTACCAAATTTAATATTTTCAATAATTGAGTATAGTTCATAGTAAAAATTCGTCATCAAACTAGAACAAACACAGTTCAACATTTTAATTTATTAAATTTTGTTAGATGTGATGGTTGTCAGAGAGGCAATAAGACTTTAGCTCCACAGCAGCCTCTGCTATCTCCTCTTTGAGGTATCAAATTCTGTATATTCGACAATCGAGACTAATTCATAGAAAAAATTCGTCATCAAGCTAGAACAAACACAGTTCAACATTTTAGTTTATTCAATTTTGTTATCTGTAATAGTTGCCAGAGAAGCAATGAAACTTGAGCTATGCAGCAGCCTCTGCTATCACTTCTTTGAGGTATCAAATTTAATTTTTTCGACAATCGAGACTAGTTCGTAGAAAAAATTTGTCATCAAACTAGAACTAACAGTTCAACATTTCAGTTTATTCGATTTTGTTAGATGTGATGATTGCCAGAGAGGCAATAAGACATTAGCTCATCAGCAGCCTCTCCTATCACTTTGTTGAGCTCTCAAATTTCATTTTTTCGACAATCGAGACTAGTTCATAGAAAGAATTCATCATCAAACTAGAACTAACACCGTTCACCATTTGAATTTATTCAATTTTGTTATCTGTGATAGCTGCCTGAGAAGCAATGAGACTTGAGCTCCGCAGCAGCCTCTGCTAACACATTTTGAGCTACCAAATTCAATTTTTTCGATAATTGAGTCCAGTTCATTGTAAAAATTCGTCATCAAACTAGAACTAACACAGTTCAATATTTGAATTTATTCAATTTTGTTATCTGTGATGGTTGCCTGAGAAGCAATAAGACTTTAGCTCCACAGCAGCCTCTGCTATCTCCTCTTTGAGGCATCAAATTTTATATATTCGACAATCGAGACTAATTCATAGAAAAAATTCGTCATCAAGCTAGAACAAACACAGTTCAACATTTTAGTTCATTTAATTTTATTATCTGTGATAGTTGCAAAAGAAGCAATGAAACTTGAGCTATGCAGCAGCTTCTGCTATCACTTCTTTGAGGTATCAAATTTTATTTCTTCGACAATCGAGACTAGTTCATAGAAAAAATGTATCATCAAACTAGAACTAACAGTTCAACATTTCAGTTTATTCAATTTTGTTAGATGTGATGATTGCCAGAGAGGCAATAAGACTTTAGCTCATCAGCAGCCTCTCCTATCACTTTGTTGAGCTCTCAAATTTCATTTTTTCGACAATCGAGACTAGTTCATAGAAAAAATTCATCATCAAACTAGAACTAACACCGTTCAACATTTGGATTTATTCAATTTTGTTATCTGTGATAGTTGCTTGAGAAGTAATGAGACTTGAGCTCCGCAGCAGCCTCTGCTAACACATTTTGAGCTACCAAATTTAATTTTTTCGATAATTGAGTCTAGTTCATTGTAAAAATTCGTCATCAAACTAGAAGAATCACAGTTCAACATTTTAGTTTATTAAATTTTGTTAGATGTGATGGTTGCCAGAGAGGCAATAAGACTTTAGCTTCACAGCAGCGTCTGCTATCTCCTCTTTGAGGTATCAAATTTTATATATTCAACAATCGAGACTAATTCATAGAAAAAATTCGTCATCAAGCTAGAACAAACACAGTTCAACATTTTAGTTTATTCAATTTTGTTATCTGTAATAGTTGCCAGAGAAGCAATGAAACTTGAGCTATGCAGCAGCCTCTGCTATCACTTCTTTGAGGTATCAAATTTAATTTTTTCGACAATCGAGACTAGTTCATAGAAAAAATTTGTCATCAAACTAGAACTAACAGTTCAACATTTCAGTTTATTCGATTTTGTTAGATGTGATGATTGCCAGAGAGGCAATAAGACTTTAGCTCCTCAGCAGCCTCTCCTATGACTTCGTTGAGCTATCAAATTTTATTTTTTCGACAATCGAGACCAGTTCATAGAAAAAATCCATCATCAAACTAGAACTAACACCGTTCAACATTTGAATTTATTCAATTTTGTTATCTGTTATAGCTGCCTGAGAAGCAATGAGACTTGAGCTCCGCAGCAGCCTCTGCTAACACATTTTGAGCTACCAAATTTAATTTTTTCGATAATTGAGTCCAGTTCATTGTAAAAATTCGTCATCAAACTAGAATAAACACAGTTCAACATTTTAGTTTATTAAATTTTGTTAGATGTGATGGTTGCCAGAGAGGCAATAAGACTATAGCTTCGCAACAGCCCCTGCTATCACCTCTTTGCGGTATCAAATTTTATATATTCGACAATCGAGACTAGTTCATAGATTAGATTTGTCATCAAGCTAGAACAAACACAGTTCAACAGTTTAGTTTATTTAATTTTATTATCTGTGATAGTTGCCAAAGAAGCAATGAAACTTGAGCTATGCAGCAGCCTCTGCTATCACTTCTTTGAGGTATCAAATTTAATTTTTTCGACAATCCAGACTAGTTCATAGAAAAAATGTATCATCAAACTAGAATTAAGAGTTCAACATTTCAGTTTATTCGATTTTGTTAGATGTGATGATTGCCAGAAAGGCAATAACACTTTAGCTCATCAGCAGCCTCTCCTATCACTTTGCTGAGCTCTCAAATTTTATTTTTTCGACAATCGAAACTAGCTCATAGAAAAAATCCATCATCAAACTAGAACTAACACCGTTCAACATTTGAATGTATTCAATTTTGTTATCTGTGATAGTTGCCTGAGAAGTAATGAGACTTGAGCTCCGCAGCAGCCTCTGCTAACACTTTTTGAGCTACCAAATTTAATTTTTTCAATAATTGAGTCTAGTTCATAGTAAAAATTCGTCGTCAAACTAGATATAACACAGTTCAACATTTTAGTTTATTAGATTTTGTTAGATGTGATGATTGCCAGAAAGGCAATAACACTTTAGCTCATCAGCAGCCTCTCCTATCACTTTGCTGAGCTCTCAAATTTTACTTTTTCGACAATCGAAACTAGCTCATAGAAAAAATCCATCATCAAACTAGAACTAACACCGTTCAACATTTGAATGTATTCAATTTTGTTATCTGTGATAGTTGCCTGAGAAGTAATGAGACTTGAGCTCCGCAGCAGCCTCTGCTAACACTTTTTGAGCTACCAAATTTAATTTTTTCAATAATTGAGTCTAGTTCATAGTAAAAATTCGTCGTCAAACTAGATCTAACACAGTTCAACATTTTAGTTTATTAGATTTTGTTATCTGTAATAGTTGCCAGAGAAGCAATGAAACTTGAGCTATGCAGCAGCCTCTGCTATCACTTCTTTGAGGTATCAAATTTAATTTTTTCGACAATCGAGACTAGTTCATAGAAAAAATTTGTCATCAAACTAGAACTAACAGTTCAACATTTCAGTTTATTCGATTTTGTTAGATGTGATGATTGCCAGAGAGGCAATAAGACTTTAGCTCCACAGCAGCCTCTGCTATCACCTCTTTGCGGTATCAAATTTTATATATTCGACAATTGAGACTAGTTCATAGAAAAAATTCATCATCAAGCTAGAACAAACACAGTCCAACATTAGAATTTATTCAATTTTATTATCTGTAATAGTTGCCAGAGAAGCAATGAAACTTGAGCTATGCAGCAGCCTCTGCTATCACTTCCTTGAGGTATCAAATTTAATTTTTTCGACAATCGAGACTAGTTCATAGAAAAAATTCGTCATCAAACTAGAACTAACACAGTTCAATATTTGAATTTATTCAATTTTGTTATCTGTGATGGTTGCCTGAGAAGCAATGAGACTTAAGCTCTGCAGCAGTCTCTACTATCACGTTTCTGAACTACGAAATTTTATTTTTTCGATAATTGAGTCTGACTCATAGAAAAAATTCGTCATCAAACTAGAAGAAACACAGTTCAACATTTTAATTTGTTACATTTTGTTAGATGTGATGATTGCCAGAGAGGCAATAAGACTTTAGCTCCTCATCAGCCTCTGCTATCTCCTCTTTGAGGTATCAAATTTTATTTCTTTGACAATCGAGACTAGTTCATAGAAAAAATTCGTCATCAAACAAGAACAAACACAGTTCAACATTTTAGTTTATTAAATTTTGTTTTCTGTGGTGATTGCCAGAGAGGCAATAAAGCTTGAACTCCACAGCAGCCTCTGCTATCACCTCTTTGAACTACCAAATTTTATTTTTTCGACAATCGAGACTAGTTCATAGAAAAAATTCGTCGTCAAACTAGAACTAACACAGTTCAACATTTTAGTTTATTAAATTTTGTTAGATGTGATGATTGCCAGTGAGGCAATAAGAGTTTAGCTCCACAGCAGCCTCTGCTATCACCTCTTTGCGGTATCAAATTTTATATATTCGACAATTGAGACTAGTTCATAGAAAAAATTCGTCATCAAGCTAGAACAAACACAGTTCAACATTTTAGTTTATTCAATTTTATTGTCTGTAATAGTTGCCAGAGAAGCAATGAAGCTTGAGCTATGCAGCAGATTCTGCAATCACTTCTTTGAGGTATCAAATTTTATTTCTTCGACAATCGAGACAAGTTCATAGAAAAAATTCGTCATCAAACTAGAACTAGCACAGTTCAACATTTTAATTTATTAAATTTTGTTTTCTGTGGTGATTGCCAGAGAGGCAATAAAGCTTGAGCTTCACAGCAACCTCTGCTATCACCTCTTTGAACTACCAAATTTTATTTTTTCGACAATCGAGACTAGTTCATAGTAAAAATTCGTCGTCAAACTAGAACTAACACAGTTCAACATTTTAATTTGTTACATTTTGTTAGATGTGATGATTGCCAGAGAGGCAATAAGACTTTAGCTCCACATCAGCCTCTGCTATCTCCTCTTTGAGGTATCAAATTTTATTTCTTCGACAATCGAGACTAGTTCATAGAAAAAATTCGTCATCAAACTAGAACTAACACAGTTCAACATTTTAATTTATTAAATTTTGTTTTCTGTGATGATTGCCAGAGAGGCAATAAAGCTTGCGCTCCAAAGCAGCCTCTTCACTGATCCGCTATTAAGAACTTTGCAACACTAAACTGTAACAATTGCGAATTTTAGGGAATATCAAAATTAATCTACAGGTTGGACTAAACATCATATTAACAAGGCAATGTCACTTTTTCAAAATTGATACTTTTGTAAATAACTTTGGAAAAAAAATCCAATTCAAACCACTAAATTTGTTTTCCGCCACAGCCTCTACTTTCACCCTTTCGGGCAACCGAATTTTATTTTTTTGACAATCGAGACTGGTTCATAGAAGAAATTTGGTTTTCAGACTAGTACTAAAATATTTTCACTCTGAAAATCTAGAAACAGTTTTGTTCAACAACCAACCAAATTTGGTGTCATTTCGCTGATACAATTTGAATTAAAAACTTTTTTTTTATTGTTATAAATGTAAATAAATCCATCAAACTTACCTGATGTTGCAAATCGTCCCAGTGCATTAACTAAAATAACAGCAACGATAACGTGAAGCTTTGCCATATTTGCAGACGGCTTGTATCAGGCCTGCAAATGCCCTATCCTGTCGCAATTACGATGTGCATATCGATAACAACAACATCGGCTTCAGACAACCCTGAATCCTGAAACAAACAATTTACTGAATAAAGTATCATAATTACGGATTGTTTACAAATGGTGGCATAATTACTAAAGATTTAATTTAAATATTGCTTCAAGTCATACTTGGACCGAAATTAGAATTTAATTAAATTAATTTTTAACGTAACGAAAAAAATTGTAGAAACATTAATAGAAGTTTTAGTGATAAAGTAGAGAAACTGAAGGTGTGAAAAAAATTGGAATGTGGAAAAAAACAAATTTTTATATTGAAAAGTTTTAGAAAAATTGTATACAAGAAGCAAGGAGGAAATGGAATGAAAAATTTTAGAAAAATGAAAATTATCAATTCATAGAAGATATTGCTTAAGAAGGAAACTGACAGACAAGTGAATTGAAAATGGGAATAATGAAAAAAAAAATTAAATTTGCAGAAAGGAAATCCATAAGAAGTGGGAATGGAAAATTATCACCTAATACATTTTAAATACCCAATGCCAAAAATATAAAGAAACACTAGGTATATAAAATAACATTTTAAGCCATGTAAAATGTCATAATATTCGTGAAAATAAGAAACACAATATAAAAAAATTGTTCAGTAAAAAATAATAAAATCTAAATACAAGAATAGGGACAACACTAGGAGGAAGTGCAAAAAAAGATATACAGGGTGTTTCCTAAAAATTATCTGAAGCATTATTTGCTATTTGATTTGAATAACAAAAAACTTTAGCAAATTATTCTTTAACTAGTGCAAATCTGTCCTAAAGGCAATTTCTTAAATTAACTTCAATATCAAACAATGTTCAACTTTTCAAATAAAAATTGTTTGAAGCACAATATTTTTCTGAATGCAACGATATCCAAGAAATCCTAACAAAACAGTTAGAGCAAGTTAAAAAAATTATGAAAGAAGAAAATTTTCTGAAAAATTCATATTTTTTGCAAAGTTTATAAGAACATTTTGAGATGAAAACGTTAACATAAAAGTAGAAAACATTAAAAAACAATAAAAATCGATTAACAAAATAGATTCGGGGGAGTAAAAAAAATGCAAAAGGTAACAACATAAATAATTATTAGAAAATAAAGTAAACAGAAGAAACGGAATAAAGTTACTAGATGTCTAATCGTAATAGCTTGATTGCGCCATCTATTGACGGAATAAAGTTTTAAAGGGATGAAGCGCCATCTAGCGAGAATGGAATGAAGTTTGGAAAAATTGTAAAATTGATGCGGGATTCGAAGCAAAAAATGGAAGCAAATCCCCAATTGTGGTATACATCAACATCATCAGTAATAGTAGAAAAAAAAACAAAAAACTATTTTTTAGCATGCCTCCAGTCCAAGCAATAATTTGTCTGTCACTCATCTTTCAAGTCTGTCAGCACCAAATGTACTGATTCGTGACAATGTTTCGCAAATAACATTTTGAGTTTGTTCCAATAAATAGTTTCGATTTTAAGCGAGTTAGATTGCCGAAATGGTGGAGGCGCTTGACCACATCGAACGTTTCAACACTAACGAAAATGAAGGTTAAAACGACGAAAGTTTTCAAACAAACGATGAGGAATTGATCATAACAAGCATTTCCAGATCAAAGATTTAAGTGATAATTTCCAAAGTTTCAAGCCATGAGAGTCACATTTATACAATTCTAACTCCATGTGCAACATGTCAGATCGTAAACGCTTATTATATGTGGCAAAAACAATAAACATTATGTCAGCAGCGCACGATACGTTGGAAATAAAAATATGAATGAATTAGCGATACATTGGTTTTGTTTATACGAAATTTAATTGTGTTTAGAACGATCGCCATGGATAAATATACAAAAAATTTTTTTTAATTTTCTTCAACACCTCTTGAGGATGAGGATACGAAAGGAAAAATAACGTGAACTTGACCTCGCTTGTTTTAACTTACACTTAGCAAATGGTGTTTAAATAGATGTAGCAATCAATTTCATTGTTTTAAATACACAAATGCAAATTTTATTACCTCGATATTTTAGCACGTTTCTTTAAGAGGTCCGGCCATTTTTATTGCCGCATAAACGATGCGAGTAGTTCAAAACATTTCAATCGTTTATCAACTGTTCGAACTGACTCCAATCGCCAGATTTGGACCCTTGCGCATCCGTTTATTTTCAAATTTAGTACTTTTCCTCCAACTATCGTAGAAATTATTGCTCCACTCGCCAGATTTGGACCCTTGCGCCCCCATTTATTTTCGAAATTTTGTAATTTTTGCTCCAATTATCGCTGGAAATTTTTGCTCCCCTCGCCAGATTTGGACCCTTGCGCCCCCATTTATTTTCGAAATTTTGTAATTTTTGCTCCAATTATCGCTGGAAATTTTTGCTCCCCTCGCCAGATTTGGACCCTGCGCCCCCATTTATTTTCTAAATTTTAGTAATTTTTGCTCCAATTATCGTTAGAAATTATTGCTCTACTCACCAGATTTGGCCCCTTGCGCCTCCACTTATTTTCCAAATTTTAATAATTTGACTTGAACTTTTTCCAAAAAATCAAAAATTTCTAGGAAATTTTGGAAGTAGGGAAAATTGTTTATTGCCCCGAGGCTGGGAAACTGGCGGTGATAAGTCGGTTGGTAATTTATTGACTGCAAAGCCGTTTCGGATCGGACTTCTGAAAAGTTATGACAGCTGCCAGGCAAAAACGTAGCAAAGTAACAAACATCGAATTGAATCGGTAAACAGCATTTTCAACTCGACGATTTTTCAAGGACCTCTTTTACGACTTCGACTTTGGGCTGTATTGACAAGTGAATTATTCAAAACATGCAACGTAACCAACCACGAAAACCCTCCCAATAAAACCTGTTAAGGTTAACGAATAACGGCAATAAAATTATTAACGCCGGGAGACTTCAACGACAGAATTTTAAACTAAAACAATTAATTTTTTAATTAACTTAATTTTAGTAGTTTTTCAAAATTACCCCAACCTAAGTGTTGTTTAATTCCCGGATTACTACCCTTAGATTTTGAATTAATTTTGTTACTTTATTTTTTTACTGAGAGTTTTATTGGTTTTGCTTCCGATTTTTTTTTTTTTTAAATACGAAAATCGTGATCCTACACGTAGCTATAATTTTTGATAAATCAACTGGATTACTTACGTAATTTTTTGAATAAAAACGACGAAAACAAGTCACTAGATCGTGAAGTGTTGAAAGAAAAAATTGTTTGGTTGATACGAAAACGCACGCACGAAATGTTGTCGCGTTGGTATACGACGCGATTTGGTCGACGTCGGGACGCTTACTGAAGTTTCAGGAGCGCGTTTTCAGGATAACAACGTCAAAGTGGTAACCTGCGCGATTTCGTTGGATAAAAACTAAACAAATGTTTTTATTGCTTTGGTTATCAAAACGTGAAGTCCGAAATTGAAAGAACCATTTTCGTAATTGAAACTATGAAATTGCTTGTTTTATAAAAAAAAAATTTTTTAATTTACATCATCGTAAATATTTGCCAAAAATTATCAACATAATAATGTTAACTCAAAAATGGAAATCTCCAATTAAATTAGTTGAAGAAAAATTTTGTGGACCTCTACACGTCTAAAAACACTAAGTTGGACACATTTAAAAACTTAAAATAAATTTTTGAGAATCTTATTCTGAAGTTAAAAACAAAATTAATATAGGAAAATAGGTCTAGTTTTCAAAAAATTAATGTTTTTGAATTAATATTTCGAAGTCACTTCTATGGGCATATTAATATACAGAAATTTGCAAAATAACATTTTGGGACCCTTAGTCCAAAGTTACACAAAGACATTAATATAAGAAAATCGGTGTAGGTTGTAAAAAATGAACGTTCTTCATTGCTTCTCAGTGTAGTTATTAAGAAACTGCGAAATAACATTTTGGGACCCTTATTCCAAAGTCAAAAAAAATATTCATATCAGAAAATTGGTGTAGTTTCTAAAAATTAATGTTTTTGATTGTTTCTTAGTGCAGTTATTCCAAAATCACTTCTATTGGCCTATTGATACTCAAAAAATTGCAAAATAACATTTTGGGACTCTTATCCCAAAGTCAAAAAAAAATATTTGTATGAAAAATTAGGTGTAGTTTCTAAAAAATAAATGTTTTTGATTGTTTCTCAGTGTAGTTATTTCAAAGTCACTTCCATTGGTCTATTAATACCCAAGAAACTGCAAAATAACATTTTGAGACTTTTATCCCAAACTCAAAAAAAGATAGTCATATGAGAAAATTGGTGTCGTTTCTAAAAAATTAATGTTGTTAATTGTTTCTCAGTGTAGTTATTCCAAAAACATTTTTATTCGTATAGGAATACACAAAGAAACTGAAATAAAATTTTGGTACCCTCATTCCAAAGCTAAAAAAATAAATTCATGAGAAAATAGGTGTCGTTTCTGAAAAATTAATGCTTTCTTATTGTTTTGCAGTGTACTTTTTTCAAAGTATCTGCTATTGGTCTATGAATGCACCAAAAAAATTGTAAAATTTCATTTTAGGACCCTTATTTCAAAGTTAAAAAAACTTTCATGTGAAAAAATAGGCGTAGTTTCTAAAAACTTAATGTCTTTGATTGTATTTCAGTGTACTTATTTCAAAGTCACTTCCACTGGTCTATTAATACCCAAAAAACTGCAAAATTACATTTTGGGACCCTTATTACAGTCAAAAAAAAATATTCATGAGAAAAAAGGTGTCGTTTCTAAAAAATTAATGCTTTTGGTTGTCTTTCAGTTTAGTTATTCCAAAATCACTTCTATTGGTATATGAATACAAAAAAAAAACTGTGAAATAAAATTGTTTGACCTTATTCCAAAGTCAAAAAAAGATATTTATTTCAGAAATTAGGTGTCGTTTCTAAAAAATGAATGTATTTGATTGTTTCTTAGTGTAGTTATTCCAAAATCACTTTTATTGGCCTAGTGATACTCAAAAAATTGCAAAATAACATTTTGGGATTCTTATCCCAAAGTCAAAAAGAGATATTTGTATGAAAAATTAGGTGTAGTTTCTAAAAAATAAATGTTTTTGATTGTTTCTCAGTGTAGTTATTTCAAAGTCACTTCCATTGGTCTATTAATACCCAAAAAACTGCGAAATAACATCTTGAGACTTTTATCCCATACTCAAAAAAAAATACTCATATGAAAAAATTGGTGTCGTTTCTAAAAAATTATTGCTTTTAATTGTTTCTCAGTGTAGTTATTCCAAAAACATTTTTATTCGTATATGAATACACAAAGAAACTGAAATAAAATTTTGGGATCCTCATTCCAAAGCTAAAAAAATAAATTCATATGAGAAAATAGGTGTCGTTTCCAAAAAATTAATATTTTTGATTGTTTCTCAATGTAGTTATCTCAACGTCCCTTCTATTGGTCTATTTATATCCAAAAAAACTGCAAAATAGCATTTTGGGACCCTTATTACAAAGTCAAAAAAAGATATTCATATGAGAAAAAAGGTGTCGTTTCTAAAAAGTAACGTTTTTGGTTGCTTCTCAGTGTAGTTATTCTAAAATCACTTCTATTGGTATATGAATACACAAGAAAACTGTAAAATAGAATTGTGGGACCTTATTCCAAAGTAAAAAAAAGAAATTCATGAGAAACTAGGTGCCGTTTCTAAAGAATTAATGTTTTTGATTGTTTTTCAGTGTAGTTATCTTAAAGGCACTTCTATTGGTATATGAATACGCAAAAAAACTGCTAAATAACATTTTGGGGCCTTATTTCAAATTCAAGAAAAAGAATCATGAGAAATTAGGTATCGTCTCTAAAAAATGAATGTTTTTGATTGTTTCTTAGTGTAGTTATTCCAAAATCACTTCTATTGGCGTAGTGATACTCAAAAAATTGCAAAATAACATTTTGGGATTCTTATCCCAAAGTCAAAAAGAGATATTTGTATGAAAAATTAGGTGTAGTTTCTAAAAAATAAATGTTTTTGATTGTTTCTCAGTGTAGTTATTTCAAAGACACTTCCATTGGTCTATTAATACCCAAAAAACTGCAAAATAACATTTTGAGACTTTTATCCCAAACTCAAAAAAAGATAATCATATGAAAAAATTGGTGTCGTTTCTAAAAAATTATTGCTTTTAATTGTTTCTCAGTGTAGTTATTATAAAAACATTTTTATTCGTATATGAATACACAAAGAAACTGAAATAAAATTTTGGGATCCTCATTCCAAAGCTAAAAAAATAAATTCATATGAGGAAATAGGTGTCGTTTCCAAAAAATTAATATTTTTGATTGTTTCTCAATGTAGTTATCTCAACGTCCCTTCTATTGGTCTATTTATACCCAAAAGACTGCGAAATAACATTTTGAGACACTTATCCCAAAGTCAAAAAAAGATATTCATATGAGAAAATCGGTGTCGTTTCTAAAAAATTAATGTTTTTGATTGTTTCTTAGTGTAGTTATTTCAAAGTCACTTCCATTGGTCTATTAATAACCAAAAAATTGCGAAATAACATTTTGAGACACTTATCCCAAAGTCAAAAAAAAATATTCATATGAGAAAATTGGCCTCGTTTCTAAAAAATTAATGACTTTGATTGTTTCTTAGTGCAGTTATTCCAAAATCACTTCTATTGGCCTATTGATACTCAAAAAATTGCAAAATAACATTTTGGGACTCTTATCCCAAAGTCAAAAAGAGATATTTGTATGAAAAATTAGGTGTAGTTTCTAAAAAATAAATGTTTTTGATAGTTTCTCAGTGTAGTTATTTCAAAGTCACTTCCATTGGTCATTAATACCCAAAAAACTGCAAAATAACATTTTGAGACTTTTATCCCAAACTCAAAAAAAGATAATCATATGAAAAAATTGGTGTCGTTTCTAAAAAATTATTGCTTTTAATTGTTTCTCAGTGTAGTTATTATAAAAACATTTTTATTCGTATATGAATACACAAAGAAACTGAAATAAAATTTTGGGATCCTCATTCCAAAGCTAAAAAAATAAATTCATATGAGAAAATAGGTGTCGTTTCCAAAAAATTAATATTTTTGATTGTTTCTCAATGTAGTTATCTCAACGTCCCTTCTATTGGTCTATTTATACCCAAAAGACTGCGAAATAACATTTTGAGACACTTATCCCAAAGTCAAAAAAAGATATTCATATGAGAAAATCGGTGTCGTTTCTAAAAAATTAATGTTTTTGATTGTTTCTTAGTGTAGTTATTTCAAAGTCACTTCCATTGGTCTATTAATAACCAAAAAATTGCGAAATAACATTTTGAGACACTTATCCCAAAGTCAAAAAAAAATATTCATATGAGAAAATTGGCCTCGTTTCTAAAAAATTAATGACTTTGATTGTTTCTTAGTGCAGTTATTCCAAAATCACTTCTATTGGCCTATTGATACTCAAAAAATTGCAAAATAACATTTTGGGACTCTTATCCCAAAGTCAAAAAGAGATATTTGTATGAAAAATTAGGTGTAGTTTCTAAAAAATAAATGTTTTTGATAGTTTCTCAGTGTAGTTATTTCAAAGTCACTTCCATTGGTCATTAATACCCAAAAAACTGCAAAATAACATTTTGAGACTTTTATCCCAAACTCAAAAAAAGATAATCATATGAAAAAATTGGTGTCGTTTCTAAAAAATTATTGCTTTTAATTGTTTCTCAGTGTAGTTATTATAAAAACATTTTTATTCGTATATGAATACACAAAGAAACTGAAATAAAATTTTGGGATCCTCATTCCAAAGCTAAAAAAATAAATTCATATGAGAAAATAGGTGTCGTTTCCAAAAAATTAATATTTTTGATTGTTTCTCAATGTAGTTATCTCAACGTCCCTTCTATTGGTCTATTTATACCCAAAAGACTGCGAAATAACATTTTGAGACACTTATCCCAAAGTCAAAAAAAGATATTCATATGAGAAAATCGGTGTCGTTTCTAAAAAATTAATGTTTTTGATTGTTTCTTAGTGTAGTTATTTCAAAGTCACTTCCATTGGTCTATTAATAACCAAAAAATTGCGAAATAACATTTTGAGACACTTATCCCAAAGTCAAAAAAAAATATTCATATGAGAAAATTGGCCTCGTTTCTAAAAAATTAATGACTTTGATTGTTTCTTAGTGCAGTTATTCCAAAATCACTTCTATTGGCCTATTGATACTCAAAAAATTGCAAAATAACATTTTGGGACTCTTATCCCAAAGTCAAAAAGAGATATTTGTATGAAAAATTAGGTGTAGTTTCTAAAAAATAAATGTTTTTGATAGTTTCTCAGTGTAGTTATTTCAAAGTCACTTCCATTGGTCATTAATACCCAAAAAACTGCAAAATAACATTTTGAGACTTTTATCCCAAACTCAAAAAAAGATAATCATATGAAAAAATTGGTGTCGTTTCTAAAAAATTATTGCTTTTAATTGTTTCTCAGTGTAGTTATTATAAAAACATTTTTATTCGTATATGAATACACAAAGAAACTGAAATAAAATTTTGGGATCCTCATTCCAAAGCTAAAAAAATAGATTCATATGAGAAAATAGGTGTCGTTTCCAAAAAATTAATATTTTTGATTGTTTCTCAATGTAGTTATCTCAACGTCCCTTCTATTGGTCTATTTATACCCAAAAAAAACTGCAAAATAACATTTTGGGACCCTTATTACAAAGTCAAAAAAAGATATTCATATGAGAAAAAAGGTGTCGTTTCTAAAAAGTAACGTTTTTGATTGTTTCTTAGTGTAGTTATTTCAAAGTCACTTCCATTGGTCTATTAATAACCAAAAAACTGCGAAATAACATTTTGAGACACTTATCCCAAAGTAAAAAAAAAATATTCATATGAGAAAATTGGTCTCGTTTTTAAAAAATTAATGATTTTGATTGTTTCTTAGTTCAGTTATTCCAAAATCACTTCTATTGGCCTATTGATACTAAAAAAATTGCGAAATAACATGGTGCGACTCTTATACCAAAGTCAAGAAAAAAGATATTTGTATGAAAAATTAGGTGTAGTTTCTAAAGAATTTTGATTGTTTCTCAGTGTAGTTATTTCAAAGTCACTTCCACTGGTCTATTAATACGCAAAAAAACTGCGAAATAACATTTTGAGACCCTTATCCCAAAGTCAAAAAAAGATATTCATATGAGAAAATTGGTGTCGTTTCTAAAAAATTAATGTTTTTAATTGTTTTTCAGTGTAGTTATTCCAAAAGCATTTTTATTCGTATATGAATACACAAAGAATTTGAAATAAAATTTTGGGACCCTTATCCCAAAGTCAAAAAAAGATATTCATATGAGAAAATAGGTGTCGTTTCTAAAAAATTATTGCTTTTTTATTGTTTTGAGGTGTACTTTTTCAAAGTATCTGCTATTGGTCTATGAATGCACCAAAAAAATTGTAAAATATCATTTTAGGGCCCTTATTTCAAACTTAAAAAAACTTTCCTGTGAAAAAATACGTGTAGTTTCTAAAAACTTAATGTTTTTGATTGTATTTCAGTGTACTTATTTCAAAGTCACTTCCATTGGTCTATTAATAACCAAAAAACTGCGAAATAACATTTTGAGACGCTTATCCCAAAGTCAAAAAAAGATATTCATATGAGGAAATAGGTGTCGCTTCTTAAAAATGAATGTTCTTGATTGTTTCTCAGTGTAGTTATTCCAAAACCACTTCTATTGGCATATTAATACCCAAAAATTTGCAAAATAACATTTTGGGATCCTTATTCCACAGTCAAGAAAGATATTCATATGAGAAATTCGGTGTCGTCTCTAAAAAAAATAATGTTTTTGATTGTCTCTCAATGTAGTTATCTCAAAGTCACTTTTATTGGTCCATTTATACCAAAAAAACTGCAAAATAACATCTTGGGACCCTTATTACAAAGTCAAAAAAAGATATTCATATAAGAAATTCGGTGTCGTTTCTAAAAAATGAATGTTTTTGGTTGTTTCTTAGTGTACTTATTCCAAAGTCACTTCTATTGGTCTATTAATACTCAAAAAACTGTGAAATAACATTGTGGGACCCTTATTTAAAAGTAAAAAGATATTTATAAAAAAAAATACGTGTTGTTTCTAAAAATAAATGTTTTTAATTGTTTTTCCGTGCACTTATTTCAAAGTCACTTCTATTGGTCTATAAATAAACAAAAAATGAATAGAAAAAGTTTTTGGGGCCCATATTCTTAAATTACCTAAGGAAAATAATTTAAGAAAGTGGATGTAGTTTTTGAAAAAAGTTTTCTAATTACTTTCTGTTGGAGATAGATAATTCTCACACATACACATACACACGTACCGACTCGTCGATCTACAGCGCATGACAATGCGCCGTCAGTCATACAACAGAACTCATCATTGATGATAATATTTCAACACCTTAATTTTAATCTTGAGTTAGAGAAAATAATTCGAAATCATTTGGAATCGTTAACTGAGTGAAGAAAAAATTAAATTCGTTAAAAAATTTAATATCCCTTCTATATGTCTACAAGCAGCCAGGAAACTATAGCATTGGTTTGTGAGACTCCTATACTTAAATTAGAAAGGAAAAACTATGAGAAAATAAATCGTCTTAAAAAAAAAATTTTTGACTATTTTTTATTGCGCTTCAGTTCACTTATGCAATTATGAAAATTTCGTTTCTTCAACCCTGAAAATTATTTTTGTTATTTTGTTCAAAATCTTAATTTGTAAACAAATAGCGTAAAAACGATAACATATAGCCCAAAATGCCTATTCTGAAGTTCAGGCAAGTTACAAGTTTTTCCTTGAATTTCCGTCCATTTGTTCACTTAAGAAAATTTTAATCTCCTTAAAGAAAAACGACCTCAACTAAGAGTAAAAAAATTCTTTCAATACTCAAAATTGTTTCTTTTATAAAACATTCTATTCGTGTGGGAATCGTAATATAAATTACAAAGCTCCTATTCTAGAGTTTAAAAAAGAAATTGTGAAAAATCGAGCAGGCTCCCACTACGTGTTTTACTTTTTACAAATTTCCATCAACCAAATTTAACCTTTTTTTGAATTCTTTTGAAAATTGCGCTTTTCTGAAAATAAAACTCGTTATCAGTTAATATAAAAAATATTTTCAAATAAAACCAAAAGGAAAAAAACTAAAGGAGCTTTTCCGCAGTTTTCAATTAATTGATTGAAGAATGGGGAAGATCAAAATGCCCGATTCTCGAATAAGTAGCATCATAATTTTGAAATCAGTTTCGAGAATTCTCGAGTTTAAGGAGAAACTATTTTTAGAAACCAAACTGAAAATTTTCGCGAATGGCAATTTTCTTTTCTCTCATTACAGAAATCTGTAATGAAAGTAGCGCTCGCCAGCATCAATTTTTGACTTCCAAATTGTCTAAAACATACAAATATATGCTTCATAAATTTTTGGTTGTCTTAGATTTATTCTTTAAAATAAAAACAAGAATATTTATTAACAAAATTATAACAGTGACTCACTTTCAATGCAGGTCAAGACAGAAAAATTTCTGTAACATCCACCTGTTTATTTACAATTAGAGATTAGCAACATTATAAGGCACTAGTGGCTTTGTTGTTAAAAATCTCAATCCAGTAACCATCAGGATCAGTAATGAAGGCAATCCCTTGCATTTTGCCATCACGTGGTTTTTTAATAAAATTTACTCCCAATTTTTCAAATCGTTCACAAGCTTTATACACATCAGGAACCATAACGCCAATGTGACCTAAAAATAAAGAATCACCACCAAAAATTCGATTAGTTAAAAAGTTTTAAAAATAAAAACTCTTACCGTATCCTCTTGGATCAGAATTACCATTATGGTACTTCATTTCTGGATCATTTTCAGTGCCCCAATTGCTAAAATTAACTATCAAAAACAGTAGTTAACACTAATAACTTACTGAGTGAGTTCAACAGTAGCTTTCCTCGAAAACGTCCATTCTCCCCTCTCAGAAGTCCCCAAATTTCCTTTAATTTCGTTAGGATCCTCAAAACCCATGAAATAAAGCGAAAATTTCATTGCCGGAAAATCCATTTTTTGCAACAATCTCATCCCCAAAACCTCGCTATAAAACTGCAAACTCTTCTTGGGATCCTTAATCCTGTACATCGTTTGCTGGAAGATAAAATCCTGGAACAACACAAATTTCCGAAAATTTCGTTTCAATTCGAATTGTTACTTTCGTTTCCGGCGCCGGTTCTTTGCACAATTTCAGGGCTTCCTCGTTGGAAATCGGCGGCGTCTCGGAGTCCCCCATGTTGAAACAAACGGCAACAATCTAATAATATGCGCGACAGTTACCTAACCTCAAAGTAACACGAAATAAACGTTTGATTGACCTTACTTGCGTGCGACCTGGTGGTGTTATCAAGCAGTGCTGCCAGATCTATTGTTTTAGTCGTAGATCTACTGCTTTTGAGGCAATCTCCTGTTCTGCTGTCGCGATAATGAAATCTACTGGAATTTTCAAAAAAATGCGGGAATTATCAGTAAGCAATTACTTTGCCGTTCGGGGAATATCCGGAAAGCTGGGGTTATAGGGGGCGCGGGCGACTATTAGGTACATACCAATAACTTCTACAGTTCTTGAGCTACTGCGAATACAAGGAGATCACTTCAATGGAAATTTAAAGAGCTTTCTGAAAAGTCTAAAATGAAGTTTGTGGGATGATAAATAAAAAAGTTAAAATTTTCGATTTTGACAAAAATTTGTGAAGATTTTGGCACCTTTTTCATCAATTTTTCACATGTTAGTCAATCGTTATAAGCCGGCGAAAACATCGTTTCTGATGTATTTTGTTACAATCTTGTCGATTTTAGGCTTGGTTTGTTGAATTTCACCATAGATTTGCAATATCTCGAAAAAGTCTACAAAATTAGAGATTTTTCCAAATTTCAAACCGCGACAGCTAAGCGAGTTTCTGCGTTATATCGAATGAAAGTGCATCATTTTAATCGAATTTCAAAGGGCTATCTAACGAAGCTAAAATGAGAACCCGGTCGCTGTAAATAAAAAAGTACCCTTACTGGTCAATGGTAAAATCTCGGATTTTGGAGTTTTTAAAGTGCCATATCTTCGAAATTAAGCGTCCAAATCGAAATCCGATTGCGCCGTTGTGTTATACGAAACCAAAAATTTTAAATTGAGTCATAAAAGGCCCATCGAAATTTTCAAATTTTCAAATTTTTTTTTCTATCTCATTCGATAAAATTTTTTAAAAATGCTTAAATCGACATCGTTCATTCTTAGTCTTTAGAAATAATATTTTCTGACGTAGCGTGTCACCCTTATCTCATTCCCGTATCTAGTTTGTCTATTAAGGTGATACGTTTTCAACATTTTATAAAAAAATACAAAATTACATTTTTTCTTCAAAATTTACACCTCGATAACTATCAGAATTTTTGAGCCCTATCAAATATAAAAACATCCCATAAATGTGCCTTTAAAGGTCTCTCTAACAAGATTAAAACTGATTTTCTACCACAGTAAATAAAAAAATTTAAATTTTCAATTTTGACAAAAATTTGTGAAGATTTTGGCACCTTTTTCATTCATCGATCTTTCACATGATAGTCGATCGTTATAAGCCGGCGAAAAGATCGTTTCTGATGTATTTTGTTGCACTCTTGTCGATTTTAGATTTGGTTTGTCGAATTTCAGCATAGATTTGCAATATCTCAAAACAGTCTACAAAATTAGAGATTTTTACAAATTTCAAACCGCAACAGCTACGCGAGTTTCTGCGTTATATCGAATGAAAGTGCATCATTTTAATCGAATTTCAAGGGGCTTTCTAACGAAAGTAAAATGAGAAACCGGTCGCTGTAAATAAAAAAGTACCCTTACTGGCCAATGGTAAAATCTCGGATTTTGGAATTTTTAAAGTGCCATATCTTCGAAATTAAGCGTCCAAATCAAAATCCGATTGCGCCGTTGTGTTATACGAAACTAAAAGATTAAGATAGAGTCATAAAAGGCCCATCGAAATTTTCAAATTTTCAATTTTTTTTTTCTATCTCATTCGATAAAAAAATTTAAAAATGCTAAAATTGACATCATTCATTCTTAGTCTTTAAAAATAATATTTTCTGACGTAGCGTGTCACCCTTATCTCATTTCCGCACCTAGTTTGTCTATTTAGGTGTTTGATTTTCAACATTTTACAAAAGAACACAAAATTACATTTTTTTTCAAAATTTACACCTTGATAACTATCAGAGTTTTTGAGCTTTTTCGAATATGAAAACATCCCATTAATGAGTCTTTAAAGGTCTTTCTGACAAGCCTAAAACTGATTTTCTACCACCGTAAATAAAAAAGTTCGATTTTTCGATTTTACCCAAAATTTTGCTCAAAGAATTCAAATTGTCACATTTGTGAAAATTAAAAGTCAAAATTAAAAACTAGCAACAGTGATTCGTTCAGCGAGGTGTCTATTATGATTTTCGACCAAAATCATACCCATATTAGTGCATGAAGATGCTCAAAAAAACCCAAAATAAAAAAATACAAAATCATTCCCACCCAGAGAAAGTGTCTTTTCCCGACGTAGTTTTTATCACTGAACAGGCTTTTGTACTCGGTTTCCCCATTTAAGTGATGAATTTCGAGTGTTTCACAAAAGTTGACCAAAACTCAAATTCTCACAAAGTTTGAACCTCGCTAACTTTTAGAGTGTTCGAGCTACTGCAAATACAAAGATATCCCCAAAATGGAAATTCAAAAACCTTTCTGAAAAACCTAAATTGAAGTCTGTGGGGTGGTAAATAGAAAAGCACGAATTTTTACAAAAGTTGGAGTGAAATTGAAGCGACCATAACGTGGAAAATAAAGCCATAAAGCGGCATCGTAAAATTTCAATTTTTTCTTTATCTCAATCGATAAAAATTTGAAAAAATGCTAAAATCGACACCAATCATTCTTAGCCTCTAGAAATAATATTTTCTGACGTAACGTTTCACCCTTATCTGTTTTCCGTACCTAGTTCGTTCATTTAGGTGATGGATTTTTAACATTGCAAAATTTATATCTTGATAACTACCTGAGTTTTTGAATCATTTCGAACATGAAGACCCTTTAATGGGCCTTTAAAGAGCTTTCCAAAAAGCCCACCGCAAATAAAAATGTTCAATTTTTCAATTTTGACCAAAATTTTGATCAGAACATTCAAATTATCATAGCTTCGGAATAGTTTTGAAATTATTACCAATGCAGTTAGGTTCAAAAAGCTGAAAACACGTAATAAATTTATTACCACAGACAAAAAAAGAAACGAAGTCGATAATCACAGCGCTCTACAAAACAATAACCATTTATATAATTATTACAATAAATTCTAACGTCAACAATAATCGAATACTTGTTACCCCTAAAGCTTTTTTGACTTAATACGGTATTTGGTTTTGGTAATATTGAATCATATCGTAAGTACGGGTTCGGAAATTTAAGAAACTGTTCCGAATAATTTGCAACATATACGCAGCGGCCTCCTTATCATTAGCCCCAGGACTAAACCTGCCTCTCAACAACTTAATAGTTTGTCCCCTAAAACACGGCAACCCCGTATCCAACATCAGCGAAACCAAAGAAATTATAGCTTCTTGGTAGGGTCTAAAAAATATTAATTGAATAATAAAAAAAGAAGAAAAAAAGAAAACTGTAATTACCTAACCGCCAAATACGCTTGCACGCACAATTCCGAAAACCATTTGAACGGTGCCGCCTCCATTTTCCCCCCCATTATCATCACCATTTCGTCAGTTAACTTGATGTCGGGTTCGAACCCTAAATTGCCTCCCGGCGACGATTCGAACATGAATCCGAAATCGATATGGATCAAATGACCGTCAGTATCGAGCATTATATTGCCGTTATGTCTGTCTTTGATCTGCAACAAAAACCCGACAACACTGTACGCCGCCATCGAAATTATAAAATTTCTTCGGGCATTCTGGAATTCTTTCGTGCTTTCCTCGCCGTATTTCTTCAGGAAATATTCGTACATCCCGATGTCGGTTTGACGGCCCAATTGGTCGCGAGACTTGGCGTTGGGCACGCACTCGATCACTCCGCACTACAAAAAGAAACCAGTTAACAAGTGTCGCTGTGACGTCATAGCAATAATTTTCATCGAAACAGCGTTTCTGCTTTCGAAATTCGATTTTAGGGGTCCAATAGGGTTTCGTCGGGATGAAACCAAGAAGGACGAGGTGTTGAAACTGTATTTTCGTCAAAACTTGGACTTTGGATCCAAAATAGAGTTTCAAGGAGGAAGAATTCAAGGAAGTTAAAGTACTGAAACTATATTTCCGTCAATTGTTGGATTTTGGATCCTAGATAGGGTTCAGATTTAGTTCCAGGAAGGAAAAAATCAAGAAAGGCGTCTAAGAGGAAACTGAAAATCTTTAGGGAGAAAAATAAAAGCGTTGGGATTGGTTTAAAAAATTATTAAAATGACGTAATAAAATGCGAAAGAATAAAAAAAAAACAAAAGAAGATCGTTACCCCTGGCGCTGTGGCCACAACTCTGTAGGGGAACAAGTAGAGATCTAACCCGACGGTTTGGAAAATATTTTTGAAAATGCCAATCACTTGCAGCGCCAACATATCCTGTCTGACGTCATCTCCGACTTTAAAGATGGCTGCCTGCCACATTTCCGGGCCAAAACTCTGTTCGTGGTTCTAAAAAAAAAAAAAATTGACAATAACTTTCTCTCCCTCTATCTCACGTGTTTACTTCGTTAGTCGAAATTGCCATGGCGATATTTTCGAGTTCGTTAATGCCGCATTTCGCCACCTTGAAACGTGCCAGATATGGCGCTTTAGCGGCGCTTTGCATGGGAATTCCGCTTTTGTAATCGATGTCCAACACCATAGCTTCGGGATTACTGGGCAAATAACAACCGGGTTGCACCCTGATTTTGGCAAGAGCCTCCAAACAGGCGCGTCGACGTTCCGGACCTTTCGGGAACGGTCGAATTTCACCAGAAATATTCGTGATTTTGTCGAAGAAATCGAATTCTCGCTCGTAGAACTGTTTGGCGGGGCCGGAGAGCTCGTCCAGAATTGCGTTTGAGATCGAATCGAGAACGTCGAAGAGGGCCACTGTTGGAAAATCGATTAATATCGAGTGCGTGAAGTTGTACAAAGATTATTGGGCCGCTTTCATTATTAATCATTAATTTACTTAAAAGATAGCTTCAAGAATTTAATTTTTTAAGAGTCTTTTTGCCCAAATTTACTCGAGAATTTTTTTTTTTAAGACTTTTTCGCCGAAATTGACTTACAGTCCTTTTGCTGCATGTCTTCGTCGATATACATGTTAGTTTTCATGTTCCAAATTAGTTGGTGGGCCACGATTTGCGATTTTTTGGCAATATACTTGATGAATTCTATAACGTACCCCATCTGTAATGGAAAATTGAAAGTAATAAATTTTCAAAAACAAAAAAAGCCGCCTACAGTGTCGTGTCTCAAAGCCTGGACTAGTTGGGGAATATAGAACAAAACAGCATCGGCTTGATACGAACTTAATACCCTGACGGCGTACTGGGCCGAAATTGGGTGAGGAGGAAATTGTCGACTGAAGTAAGCGAGAGCCTGTAACGTAACAAAAATTAATTACAGAAACAACAACACAAAAACCAACTTGAATGGGTGAAATCCTGGCCCAAGTCAACATGTGTCCCAATTTGGTGCTATCACTCAAAATTTGTTCGGTCGTTGCCAAATATTGAAGCGCTTCGGGAACATGAGAAACGCTTACCGGGTTTAGTTGGACTTGATGCTTAATTTCGCTTATTATAGCATCATTCGTTTTGAACCTATCAAAAAATTCGTGTCAATAATAAATAAAAAAAAGAAAAATTTCGGACCTAGTTGGCAAATAAACGGCTAAAACCGGCGAAATATCCCAAGCGAGTCTAGTATAATCGTGCCATTGTTTTTCGGTGATTGTTTTGGTTCTCCAGGTAACGATATTGTCTTCGCCGGGTACCACCAACTCAGGCCGTGACGTAGGGTTATGCCAGACAACTAAAAATTCTATTTCGACGGCCTACAATACGCGTCGTTATCATTATTTTTATTATTTTGTATCTAAATAAATTACTAGAAGTTCCAAAATTAAGTTGCGTTTCTTCAAGTAACATTTGACGAAATTGTCGGCCATTGGAACTCGCTTCGATTTGGTCGATCGTTTGCTTAAGGTTGCCGTACTAGTCGATAATGGTACTGTGTTGATCCAACCGGAAGTGGGTCGAGCGAATTCGCTCGGTTTAGCCAATTCGTTGCTTTGGATGTTGTTTAAGGGGGCTGTTGGGCCCAAATCCAAATCTAGAAAACGAAAATTGAGATTTAAGTTGGTAACACTAAGAAGTAAAACAATTGCGGACAATCATGAGAGTGAACTAATTCTGGAAACAAAAATTGAGATTTAAGTTGGTAACACTAAGAAGTAAAACAATTGCGGACAATCATGAGAGTGAACTAATTCTCGAAACAAAAATTGATATTTAAGTTAGTAACACTTAGTAGTAAAACAATTGCGGACAATCATGAGAGTGAACAAAAATTGAGATTTAAGTTGGTAACACTAAGAAGTAAAACAATTGCGGACAATCATGAGAGTGAACTAATTCTGGAAACAAAAATTGAGATTTAAGTTGGCAACACTTAGCAGTAAAACAATTGCGGACAATCATGAGAGTGAACTGATCCTTAAAAAGTCAATGCGTGGAAAACGGACACAAATATTATATGCAGCTGATTAGCCGCAATTGATTTAAAACTCATTGTCAAGTACATAAACAAAATTCTCTTAAAGCATGACACAAGAGGTTGAAGTAAAATTCCTGACCATTACCTCCGACATCGCTGGCCTTCAAGTATTTCTTGTCAGAATGTAAAGTTTGCCAGAACCGGACTAGAGTCGTGATGTCCTCCCTCAACTCCGCAGTGTTCTGTGACGGACACGTGATAGGTTTGCAGAAATAATCGAGACAACTGCAATAGATTCTCTCTCTCAACACGTTTTTAGCGAGACATTTCGGAAGAATATCGCCTTGCAAGAGCGACAATCCACAAGCGAGAAGTCTAAAGAATTTCAATTAAAGTAACAACAACAGTAATTAAAACAAAAAACCTACTTAAAACGAACACCTACAGCTGAAACGTGTCTAGTTTGACACGAAGGCTCCGCCCCTACACACATAGCAAGCGATCTATGTATCAAACTGGCTAAAATCTCAACTTTTTCATAACTGCTGTACTTGACAGTTTCGACAAGTTCACAAATAAACTGCACCCAAATTCCGTGAGGTTTGACGAAAGGCGGATCGGGTTCTAATCGTGCACCCTCGTAAGCCGCCAACGGACTGGTTTGAGGGTGAGAAACCGAAAAAAGTCCCAAACGTTTTTGTACAGTACAATTCCAAGCAGACACCATTTCTTGCAAAAACCTAATCTCGAGTTCCGGTTTGGAAGTGATCAACCATTGCCAACATTCGACCGCAGTTTTCATAGATTCCACCGTAAACAGCTCCACCTATCGACAAAATTTTAACAAAAACCAATTGTTAACGAAACAAAATTACTTGCGACCAAGCGATGCAATGTAACAAATTGCGATCCAGTTCCGACATCGAAATCAACAGCGCTGTCGCTTGCCAAACGGCATCTTTGTGGAGGGCGTCAGATCGTGATTTGCAAGCGTCCCAAACGCGTTTCAGTATGTTTTTGGTTAATAATTTTTTACCTTCGAATAAATCGCTGTAAACGTCTTGCATCCCGATTACCTAAAAAACAAAGTGAAATTGTTTTGTAGAGAGAAAAAAAAACAAAATTACTTCTCCTATATATTTCGATCTCATCGCTAACGTTGACATGAGTTTCGATGAGTCGCTTTTGACACATTTGGGTCGTTTCTCTAAAGTGCTTATGCTTAAGGGGGCGCTGTAGAGGTTTAGAGGTCCGAATTGGAGGATCGACTCCAAAGACATGGATAAACCGGTATGGTGCCACATTCCGCTGTTCGGTATTTGGGTGATGTACTCCTGGATGTGGGAACGCGTCCATTGTGGAGCCCAAGTCATCGCTTCTTTGATGATGCGTTCGGAATATGCGGCAAAATCCTTTACTATCGTCTTGAAATTTGAGGAACGATGAAAGTTTTTCGAATTAATTAATAAAAGAGACACACCTCTCGCGCTTCCAAGGTGTCCATTAGTTGGAGGGAGTAGGGAGTTTGGGGTATTCTCAATGTGGGAGTCTCTTGGTTAGGGTCCAGTTGCAACGAGTAAGAGAGAACTTGCAGGATGTCCAACATGGTCCACAGAACTCTGCGAAATAATTTTTAACTCAAAAATTACAATTTTTTAAAACTTGCAACAATTTAAGAGGCAAAATTTATTGTTGAACACATTGACAGGTTTATCTTTAATCAATTGGGATTTTAACGGTAGAGTAGAATATTTTGCGGATTTTGAGGAATACTTCTACCGTTGAAATCGACACTTATAGGCAAAATTGCCGTTTCTACGTGTAAATAACAATTTTAAAGTCTCCCCTCAAACTTTGCGTTAAAAAAAAGATGTTGTAAAAACTAATAATTTATCTTTTACGGCTAAAAAATTAGAATTTTTGAGATTGAAACAAAATTTTACACATTTAAGAGGATTATAAATTTGAAAATTATATCTTGTACTTTAAAACCGAACTTCCTGAGAAAAAAAATAAACACTTGAGAGGTTGGATTTTATATTTATTAGCATGGAGCAAAGAAATTGTGGTTGAAAACTACTTAAAACATAAATGAAATACTTTTAAGGAAGAAATGGGTGATATTGTGGCTAAAATCAACGTTTTTGAGGAAAATATAACCAATTGAGAAATGGAATTCTTCATTTGCTACAATAAAGCTAGAAATTTGTGGTTGAAAATTTGTTTATAAGAGTTGAAACTTCAACTTCAATCAATTTAAAAATCAAGAAAATGATTTAGAGATTGATGTAAACGTTTTCAAGAAAATCATAGATACTTGAGAGGTTGAACTCTAGATTTACACCTATTAATCGAGGAATTTGTGGTTGAAAATGGGGTTGTAAGTGTTGAAAACCGCTTCAAATGTGAGTTAAACAGTTTTGAGTTAAAAATAAACAGTTTAGGGATTGAGATCAACATTCTTGAAAAAAAGATACACTTATAAGAGGTTGAATTCTACATTTGCTAACATGGGACAAGGAACATGTGCTTAAAAATAGATATCTAGGAGTTGAAAACAGTTTCGAATGTGAATTAAATATTTTTGAGAGAAATAAATAGCTGGAAGTTAAGATCAGCATTTTGTAAGAAAAAGTTAATATTTGAGAGGTTGAATTCTACATTTCCTGACATAAATAGAAAAATTGTGATTGAAAGTAAACGTGTACAAGTTGAAAATCACTTCAAATGTAAACTAAACCTCTTTGAGACGGAGGTAAATAGTTTAGAAAGAGAGATTAACATTTTCAAACAAGTGATAAGGTTGAACTTTACATTTTCACCAAAAAATTTGTAGTTCAAACTGGGTTTACAAGAGTTGAAAAGGGCTTCCAATATAAATTAAAAGCTTATAAAATGAAAATAAGTAATTTAGAAAATAAGATCAAAATTCATGAAGAAAAGATAAACATTTGTGAGGTCAAATTCCACATCTGTTGCCATGGCGCAAAAATATGTGGTTGAAAATAGGATTATGCAGGTTGAAAACCACTTTAAATGTAAATTAAGTATTTTTGAAAATCAAAAAAATGGATTAGAGATTAAAGTTAACGTTTCCACGAAAAACATGGATATTTGTGAGGTTGAACTCTAAATTTACCACCATTAATCAAGGAATTTGTAGTTGAAAATAGGGTTGTAAGTGTTGAAAACCGCTTCAAATGTGAGTTAAACAGTTTTGAGTTAAAAATAAATAGTTTAGGGATTGAGTTCAACACTCTTGAAATAAAGATACATTTATAAGAGGTTGAATTCTACATTTGCTGACATGGAACAAGGAATTTATGCTTAAAAATAGTTTTATAAAAGTTGAAAATAGTTTCAAATGTGAATTAAATATTTTTGAGAGAAATAAATAGCTGGAAGTTAAGATCAGCATTTCGTAAGAAAAAGTTAATATTTGAGAGGTTGAATTCTACATTTCCTGACATAAATAGAAAAATTGTGATTGAAAGTAAACGTGTACAAGTTGAAAATCACTTCAAATGTAAACTAAACCTCTTTGAGACGGAGGTAAGTAGTTTAGAAAGAGATTAACATTTTCAAACAAGAAATAAGGTTGAACTTTACATTTTCACCAAGAAATTTGTAGTTCAACCTGGGTTTCCAAGAGTTGAAAAGGGCTTCCAATATAAATTAAAAGTTTATAAAATGAAAATAAGTAATTTAGAAAATAAGATCAAAATTCATGAAGAAAAGATAAACATTTGTGAGGTCGAATTCAACATTTGTTGCCATGGGGCAAGAAATGTGTGGTTGAAAATAGGATTATACAGGTTGAAAACCACTTTAAATGTAAATTAAGTATTTTTGAAAATAAAAAAAATTGCTTAGAGATTGAAGTTAACGTTTTCAAGTAAAGCAAAGATATTTGTGAGGTTGAACTCTAGATTTACCACCATTAATCAAGGAATTTGTAGTTGAAAATAGGGTTGTAAGTGTTGAAACCGCTTCAAATGTGATTGAGACAGTTTTTGGGATAAGAATAAACAGTTTAGGGATCGAGATCAACATTTTTGAGCAAAAAATGCGCTTAAAAATGGAATTCTAGGAGTTGAAAACAATTTCGAATGTGAATTAAATATTTTTGAGAGAAATAAATAGCTGGAAATTAAGATCAGCATTTTGTAAAAAAAAGTAAAAAAGTAAATATTCGATGGGTTGAATTCTACATTTCCTGACATAAATAAAAAAATTGTGATTAAAGTAAAATTGTACGAGTTGAAAATCACTTCAAATGTAAACTAAACCTCTTTGAGACAAAAGTAAATACTTTGGACATTGAAATCAACATTTTCAAGATAAAGATAAATATTTGTAAGGTTGAACTCTACATTTGCACCATTAAACAAGAAATTTGCAGTTCAAACTAGAATTACAAGAGTTGAAAGCGACTTTAAACATAAATTAAACGTTTAAAAAATAAAAATAAGATCAAAATTCCTGAAGAAAAGATACACATTTGTGAGGTTGAATTCTACATTTGTTGCCATTAGACAAGAAATATGTGGTTGAAAATAGGATTATAAAGGTTGAAAACATATTTGAGAGATTGAATCTTGCATTTCCTTACATGTAGCAAAAATCTTGAGGTTGAAAACAGGATAATAAATTTGAAAACCGCTTCAAGCGTGAATTGTACATTTTTGGAACGAAACCAAGTAGTTTAGAGATTGAAATCAACATTTTCTGGGAAAGGATAAAGATTTGAGTGGTTGAACTCTAAATTTACTACAATAAAATCAACTAATTTGATGTTGAAAATAGGATTATAAGAGTAGAAAAAACTTTAAATGTAAATTAAATATTCTGGAGATAAAAATAAACAGTTTAAAAATTAAAATCAACACTTTCAACAAAACTATAATTATTTGAGAGCTTGAATTCTACATTTACAATTATAAAATAAGTAATTTGAGGTTGAAAATGGGATTTTAAAGGTTGAAAACCGCTTCAAATGTAAAATAAAAATTTCTGAGTCGAAAACAAATAGTTCAGAGATTAAGATCAACATTTGCTTCAAAATAAATAAGTTGAAATAAATGTCTGAAATAAAAGCAATACTTTTAGACCTTAACATTAACCTTTTCTTTTTATTATAAAAGTTGAAAACTGTTGAAGATGTAAATTCAACATATTAAAAGACGAAAATAGAAAGTTTAGAGAGTTGAAATCAACATCTACCTCAAAACAGAAAATTGTAATTAAAATTTGTCAATTTCTGGAGTTGAACAGCAACATTTTTCACCTGTAATAAATATTTTCAAGTAAAATTGATAATTGAAAAAATTCTAGGGGTTGAAATTCTCATTTACGCACTCAAAATCAGAACTTCGATATCAACATTTGGTCTTCTGGGTTCTAGAAACTTATTTAAACTTTCAAGTTGACATTATTGAGGTTGAAACAAGCTTTTTAGAGGTTAAAAACACATTTTCTTAATTAGAGCAATTAAATGGAAATCTTTGAAGAGAAAATCAACAGTTTTCGTCTTCAGACATAACCGAGGTTCAATTGAAATTTTTTAAAAACATAGTTTTGAGGCTACAGTATCAGTTGAGGTTAAAATCGACATTTACTGTGTTAAAATAAAAATTTAGTTATTGAAAAGCTCGTTATAATATTTTAGGTTTACATTTTTGAGGTTGAAAAAACATGTTTGAAGTTAAATTTCTATCTCAAAAGAAATTTTAAGTTAGCGCCTCCCAAGTTTCAGAACCTGATTTAATAGTTCTGAAATTAGAACGAATATTTTGAGGTTGAACTTGAAGTTTAAAAAATTGATTTTGAGGTGAAAATAAAAAATTGCGTCTTCTGATTTCAAATTGTTGAATAACTCGAGTTGACGTTGCAAAAACGAAACTGTTACCTTGTTGAAACTGGCATTTAAGAGGTTGAACTCTATTTTCATGTCGAAAAAAATTTTGGAAAAACATTTTGATGGTTGGAAAGGTTAACGTTACTATTGAAAAGTTGAAAATCAGCAGCACAATAATTTTTCTAACCTTCGACTCCACAATAGATGGGGAAACCTGTCGACCAAGCTCACTAAAAACTTATCGGACACCCTGCGGATCTGTCTATGCGGATCGTTGAACTGTACAAGCAAAAATTGAGCATGTCCCTCCAATTCAGCCTCCCGAGCCTCATCTTTCGGTTTGTTTTTCATAACTTCCAGAAACTTTTCGAAAACACGCTCACTCACCGACGACACGCAACTCCACATACCAGCCTTATCCTTTTGGAGAGCGGAATCGCTCAAATAATCGGTGATAATCGGAACTAAACTCGGCTCACCCGAATGTTGAACTCTGCCAAAAACAAAAATTATAAAAATTTCAACCGAAATTTCACCAAAAACTACCTTAAAGTTTCCACCCAATAGACGCTCAACAAAAAAGTGCATTGAGCAAACGACAACTTATTAACATAAGCAGTGACGTCGGCCGGATGTTTGAGTAAATCCAAAATTTGATTGCGCAACTCCTGCAATTCGTTAATCGAAACACTTTCGTTCCTGACGGCGCTGGTGTATTGCAATTCGCGCATTTCGGAACGACTCGATGTAGGCGACACGAGCGCCGGCGATTTAACGGCAATCTCCTGAACTCCCTCGTACCATTCTTGCGGCCACAATCCCGAATCGGCAGCAGTAAAACCCATGATGACGCAATACAACCAAAAATCACGAAACAACTTGTGAATGCGAGGTTTCGGATTCCTAATCGGCGGCAATCTTCGTAACAGAACAGCTATGACCGGTATCAAAACTCCCAAATTACCGGCGGAACTCGACGCTTTCAAAGCACCTAAAAATAAGTCGAATCAAATCGTTCGAATCTCGCAAAAAACATACCTGGCGATTTTTCGCTGGCCCGTTTTCCTTCGAGACCCAACTGGACGAAGAGTTCGAGAAGACGACCGAGGAGTTCGTTCATTTGTTGTTCGCCTTGGATGTTGGCGGCGATGTTGGCTAGCGCGTTAATGACAGGACGCGATACGTGTCTTGAAAAAAAATCGAAAATTATCGAATTTCGCCTAAATTTAATTGTTTACCGGTATTGAGCTTTGTCGTTCATGCTCGAACCGTAAGTGGCGCTGCTGCTCTCCACTGTTATCATCGTAAACATTTTCATGACCACCTCGTAAACGTGGGGTTCACATTGCGCTATAATCATGCAACCTAATTGATCGACTATTAAAGTATCTAAAGCCGATGGTACTCGACAGAAGCGTTGTTGGAAAAATTGCAAAATCGTGTCGGTAGTTTTGGGGGTGCCTTTCATAGAAACGGCAACATGGCCCAACATTATAACGATATTTGTCGAAATTAAAGTCGATTCGCTATCGCTTTTTTCAGCAGTAAACAACCGATTCGAAACCGAAGCTACTAAAGCTCGGACACAATCCGGGTCCAAACCGTGCGCCGCCTCTAAAGCGTAACACAAATTTTCTATAGCGGCGTCTCTGAGTTTCTCAAAAGCCAACTGCGTGGCGCTTGGAGTTTTAACAGTTTCGGCCTTCAACGAGTTGCCGTGAGCTGGAATTTAATTATTATTCAAAAATTATTGTATAACCTCAAAATTACCTGTGATTTTCAAATTTTCTTTGTTGCTCTTATCGTTGGCTTGGCGGTGGAGTTTGGATAAAATCGGGGAAGGAGTAATCAAAAAATCTCTTAAACAATAAATGGAAGTGGAAGCGATATTGGGAAATTTCTGTGCCAATCTGCCTAATCCTTCGAGACACACCATTAGAAGGGGCATATGGGCCAGGACCAGTTTATATCCGTGATTGGAGTTAATTTTTTCTGTCAATCGTCCACAGAGACTGTCCGCACCTAAAAACAATTCCATTACAATTGCGTCAAGGCGGTGTCACCTTAAAAATTGATACGCAAATTTAAAGCTGGGGGAGCTACGGTTGAAGTGTTGTGATGACGTCACTTGTCAGTGATTTTGGTAATTGGGTGTTCTTGTATCAATTTTTATGGTTGAAAAGGTCATAAAATGCTCAAACTTGGGGTGCATCGACTTAACTCGAAACACCTGTACATTCAAGAGACAACGAGAATATTTGTCAAAACCCCAAAAAAATTTATTGTCTATATCCAAAGAGTTGCTTTACATATATAGTTAGCCAAAAAAGTGTTGTTCAATCTTTTGAGAGTGTGCAGAAAAAATCTAGTATTAGTAAAATTAGTTGGAAAAAAGTTGAAACTAGAACTTTAAAGTTAAAAAATATTTGAGAATTTTCAAAAGAAATGATTAATGTTGAAAAAGATATTTTCGAAGTTGAAATCAAATTGTTTCTATTTAAAATAAAGTTTTACATTTCAAACTCAATTTCTAGGAGTCGAGAAGAACTTTCAAGCTATTTATGAAGTAGGAAAAGACTGTTTAACGAAAATTTTGAGGTTGAAAAAGGCATTTACAACTTAAAAACTAGTTAAAATTAAAATTTTAAAGGTTGAAAAGAATAATTTGAGGTTGAAACTAGAATTGTGGAAGTGGAAAAGCTTTTAAAATGATTCAACTAAACATTTCAAAGGTTGAAATCAACATTTTCTTGCTTAAACTAGAATCTTTAGGAGTCAAGAAGAAGTTTATAATTTTTTGAAGCGCATTTCTGAAGTAAACATATTTTATTTTAAATTTGGAGGTTGAAACCGATCCTTCCAGTACTCAATATTAATATTTTACACTTTAACAGAAAAATTTTGATCTTGATTGAAACTAAAATATTATGGATTGAAAAGACAATTTTAAAGTTGAAACTAAAAAATTTTGCGTTAGAAAGAACTTTCTTAACTTCCAAAATTACAGTTATTAACTTACGGGCAGTAATTAATATTCCTTATCTCAAAATAATTACCTTAATTTTGAAATTACATTTTCAAGTGTTGAAAAGACCCCTAACATGGTAATTGAATATTTTTGAGACCGAATAATAATTTGAAAACGACAACTAATATCTTAAAACATAAACTTTAAGGTTGAAACCAGAATTGTATCAGTGGAAAAACCATTTCGAACTTTCAACAAAAAAAATTGAGGTTGAAAAAGATATTTTTGAGGTTGAAATCAACATTTTCGACTTCGCAGGAAATTTTGAAAAGCTAGTAAGTATTTTTAAGTCAATCCTTATAACTTAAAAAGTCGTTAAAAGTGCCAATTTTAGGTTAAAGTGAGGAATTTAGAGGTTGAAAATAACGTTTAAATAGATATTTTGAGGTTGAAAATAGAAATTACCTAGTTGAACATCACGCCAGGTATTAAGATAACAAATTTAGAGGTTGATATCGAAATTTGAGGCCTCAAAATAAATGTTTTGAAATTAATATTCGCAATTAGGAGCTGAAACCGCGCTTTAAAATGTTAGGAAGTTACTTTGTGACTCGACTAAACATCTTCGAGGTTGAAAAGAACGCTTACTGGAGTAAAAATAATATTTTGAGTTAAAGCAAAGCTTTAAGAAGGCGAGGAAATTTCCAACATTTTGGAAAGATATTTTTGAAACCAAAATCACTATTCTAAATGTGGAAATTAACATTTATCGCCTTAAAACAAAAGCTTTGAGGTTGAAAGTAAAATTTTAAGAATTAATAAAAAAAGTTTTAAAATTCTAGATCACTTTTTGAAGTTGAAAAAGACATTTAGTAAGTTGAAATCAACATTTCGTACCGCAAGAAAAATTTTAAGGACTAAAGTCAACATTTACAACTTAAATTTTTTTTTAAGTTGGCAGTTATCAAATTTAAATAAACGTTTTGGGAGTTGAAGACAACTTTAAAACGAATATTTTGGGGTTCAAACTAAAAATTGACTAGTTGAACATTACCTGCAGGTGTTGAAATAACAAATTTTGAGGTTTATATCGATATGTCACGCCCAAAAATAAATATTTTAAGGTTAAAACTCACATTGAAGAACCAAAAAGGCGCCATAATATGTTGAAAAGTTATTTTGTGACAATACTAGGAACTATAGAGGTTGAAAACAAAACTCATGACAAAAAAATAATCTTTTGAGTTAAAATGAAAACTTTAAAAAGTCAGAAAACGGTCCAACCTTCCAAAAAATTTTTTATAAACCATAATAGCCCTTCCAGAGACAAAAAATCAATATAAGTCGCCCTAAAATAAAATATTTGAGGTTGAAAGTAAAATTTTAAGAGTTGAAAGAAGAAGTTTCAAATTTCTAAACAACTTTTTAACGTTGAAAAAGGCGTTTAGAAAGTTGAAATCAACATTTAGAACCGTAAGAAAAATTTTGAGGACTAAAGTCAACATTTACAACTTAAAAAATCTTTTAAATTGGCAGATTTCAAATTTAAATAAACGTTTTGGAGGTTGAAAACAATCTTAAAACAAATATTTTGTGGTTGAAACTAAAAATTGACTAGTTGAACATTACCTGTAGGTGTTAAAAATAACAAATTCACAGGTTTCTATCGATATTTCACGCTTAAAAATAAATATTCTAATTTTAAAACTCACATTGGGGAGCCAAAAAGGCGCCTTAGTAAGTTGAAAATTTATTTTGCGACTATACTAAAAATTTTAGAGGTTGAAAATGAAATTTCCGACAAAAAATTAATAGCTTGAGTTAAAACGAGGCCCTTGAAAAAACGTTCAACCTTCCAAAAGAAAATCCTTAAACCAAAATAACCCTTCCAGAGACAAAAAAACAATATAAATCGCCCTAAAATAAAATATTTGAGGTTGAAAGTAAAATTTTAAGCGTTGAAAGAAAAAGTTTCAAAATTATAAGCAACTTCTTAACGTTGAAAAAAGCGTTTAGAAAGTTGAAATCAACATCTAGAACCGTAAGAAAAATTTTGAGGACTAAAGTCAACATTTACAACTTAAAAAATCTTTTAAATTGGCAGTTTTCAAATTTAAATAAACGTTTTGGAGGTTGAAAACAATCTTAAAACAAATATTTTGGGGTTGAAACTAAAAATTGACTAGTTGAACATTACCTGTAGGTGTTAAAAATAACAATTTCACAGGTTTCTATCGATATTTCACGCTTAAAAATAAATATTCTAATTTTAAAACTCACATTGGGGAGCCAAAAAGGCGCCTTAGTAAGTTGAAAATTTATTTTGCGACTATACTAAAAATTTTAGAGGTTGAAAATGAAATTTCCGACAAAAAATTAATAGCTTGAGTTAAAACGAGGCCCTTGAAAAAACGTTCAACCTTCCAAAAGAAAATCCTTAAACCAAAATAACCCTTCCAGAGACAAAAAAACAATATAAATCGCCCTAAAATAAAATATTTGAGGTTGAAAGTAAAATTTTAAGCGTTGAAAGAAAAAGTTTCAAAATTATAAGCAACTTCTTAACGTTGAAAAAAGCGTTTAGAAAGTTGAAATCAACATCTAGAACCGTAAGAAAAATTTTGAGGACTAAAGTCAACATTTACAACTTAAAAAATCTTTTAAATTGGCAGTTTTCAAATTTAAATAAACGTTTTGGAGGTTGAAAACAATCTTAAAACAAATATTTTGGGGTTGAAACTAAAAATTGACTAGTTGAACATTACCTGTAGGTGTTAAAAATAACAATTTCACAGGTTTCTATCGATATTTCACGCTTAAAAATAAATATTCTAATTTTAAAACTCACATTGGGGAGCCAAAAAGGCGCCTTAGTAAGTTGAAAATTTATTTTGCGACTATACTAAAAATTTTAGAGGTTGAAAATGAAATTTCCGACAAAAAATTAATAGCTTGAGTTAAAACGAGGCCCTTGAAAAAACGTTCAACCTTCCAAAAGAAAATCCTTAAACCAAAATAACCCTTCCAGAGACAAAAAAACAATATAAATCGCCCTAAAATAAAATATTTGAGGTTGAAAGTAAAATTTTAAGCGTTGAAAGAAAAAGTTTCAAAATTATAAGCAACTTCTTAACGTTGAAAAAAGCGTTTAGAAAGTTGAAATCAACATCTAGAACCGTAAGAAAAATTTTGAGGACTAAAGTCAACATTTACAACTTAAAAAATCTTTTAAATTGGCAGTTTTCAAATTTAAATAAACGTTTTGGAGGTTGAAAACAATCTTAAAACAAATATTTTGGGGTTGAAACTAGAAATTGACTAGTTGAACATTACCTGCAGGTGTTAAAAATAACAAATTCACAGGTTTCTATCAATATTTCACGGCTAAAAATAAATATTCTAATTTTAAAGCTCACATTGAGGAGCCAAAAAGGCGCCTTAGTAAGTTGAAAATGTATTTTGCGACTATACTAAAAATTTTAGAGGTTAAAAATGAAATTTCCGACAAAAAATTAATAGCTTGAGTTAAAACGAGGCCCATAAAAAGCCGAAAAATCGTTCAACCTTCCAAAAGAAAATCCTTAAAACAAAATAACTCTTCCAGAGACAAAAAAATCAATATAAATCGACCTAAAATGAAATATTTGAGGTTGAAAGTAAAATTTTAGGAGTTGAAAGAGAAAGTTTCAAAATTATAAACAACTTTTTAACGTTGAAAAAGGCGTTTAGAAAGTTGAAATCAACATTTAGAACCGTAAGAAAGATTCTGAGGACTAAAGTCAACATTTACAACTTAAAAAATCTTTTAAATTGGCAGTGTTCAAATTAAACTAAACGTTTTGGAGGTTGAAAACAACTTCAAATCGAATATTTTGACCTGAAAATGGAAATTGACTAGTTGAACATGACCTGCAGGTGTTAAAATAACAAATTCACAGGTTTATATCAACATTTCACGCCCAAAAAAAAACTTCCAAGGTTAAAACGGACATTAAGGAGCTAAAAAGGCCCATTAGTAAGTTGAAAATTTATTTTGCGACTATATTAAAAATTTTAGAGGTTGAAAATGAAATTTCCGACAAACAGTTAATATTTTGAGTTAAAATGAGGCCCTTAAAAAGCCGAAAAAACGTTCAACCTTCCAAAAAATCTTTAAACCAAAATAACCCTTTCAGAGACAAGAAAATCAATATAAATTGCCCTGAAATAAAATATTTGAGGTTGAAAGTAAAATTTTAAGTATTGAAGGAGGAAGTTTCAAAATTCTAAACAACTTTTTAACGTTGAAAAAGGCGTTTAGAAAGTTGAAATCAAAATTTCGTACCGTAAGAAAAATTTTGAGGACTAAAGTCAACATTTACAACTTAAAAAATCTTTTAAATAGGCAGTTTTCAAATTTAAATAAACGTTTTGGAGGTTGAAAACGACTTTAAAACAAATATTTTGAGCTTGAAACTAGAAATTGGCTAGTTGAACATTCCCTACAGATGTTAAAATAACAAATTTACAGGTTTTTATCGACACTTCGTGCAAAAACGCGCTTTAATATGCCAAAAAATTATTTTGTGACTTAGACTAAAAATTTTACCAGTTGGAAACAATTTTAAATGACAATTCATCGTCTGTCTGACCGTTGTATGATTAATATCCATATACAATGGTCTTACCTAAAGAAATATCCATTTTCCAAATAGCAAATTTTAATTATTCTACAAGCGACGTCCCACAAAGGGAGCCGATTTCAGCCTATAGAAAATAAATTCTGCAAGCATAAAAAAGGAGATTTTAGCTTGGTCTCTAATACAGCCAAGTTACCAGATTTTTTCCTAACAACATTTACCAGGAGAATGATAGCTCCACACTTTCGACTAACCCGATATGTTTCAGTAGCAAAGTCTTTCTTTTAATAGTTTTCACATAAACCCCCAATTGAGAAAGTAGCCGAAGACATAGCAGTGACAAATATCATTTACTCATCAATGTTAACTGCCAGCGCTTCTTAACGTCAATCCTAACATAATTTCTTCTTATGTTCAACCTACCTAAATTTAATAAAATTGTAACTTAAGTGAGATTTTGAAGCCGCAATTTGCACAGAAGTAAAGACATAGAATAAAGCGCGAAGAAGCACCAATTACAAGAGCTGAGCGCTGAAAATTGATCAGTAATCACAAAACAGTAGCAACAAGTGTCCCACGTTAAGTCGTGCTTTAGGCAAAGGCAATAGGTTAGTAAATACTGTTTGAAGGTAATTAAACGAAACCTCTAAGCTGTTGTTTTCGATGGTTTGGTCCAAAAACCACCGAATTTGGTAATCGCTTAGTTGCAAAATGTTGGAGGTGAAAGTTATTTTTTAAAACAAATAATTATGCAAAGCAAACCGAACACTATGACCACAAAGGTTTGAGATGATTGCTAACAACCCAAACAAAAAGGAAAACGAAAACCCTTCACCTATAACCGTCACTAAAAACCGCAGCAATGTGGTGAAATTATACTCTTTATCAACTGCAAGGAATAAATCGTACAGCATTAAGAGAACGAGATGGGAGTGTTTCGGGTGTCGTTACCTGTTTCGTCACCGATTGCCCAAACTAGCAAATCAACACAAGCCGAATTCGCCATAACGTTAACTTTGAATTTATTGACTAAAGCGAAATTGCTTTCGCGATCCTCTTTTTCGCTGGCGTCGTGATGTCGACTCTGCAACTCCGTCTGGCCGTTGAGATAAAGACCTGAAAATCTTCCAGTAGTTCACTTGGATAAAACAATTTAAGAAAAAAAACCTTTTACAAATTCTTGAACGTCTTTCGTGAAAGGAGTTGGTAAACTCTTCTGCGGTTGCAGCAACTCCCTCATCAACGTCACCATCACCAAATTGATGGTTTCGGAAAAAGTTTTGTACGGAAAAATCTGAATTTTCCCGGTCGAATGAATCTCGAGCGATTGCTCATCGAGAAAATCCAGAGTTTCTTTCGTCAACAACTTCTTAGCCAAATCCAAAATTTTTTGCAAGTGATCAAGAGGAAAAATTATTTGCGATTTTTTATCATTGACATCGTTCATTCTCAAATGAGGAAATTGATTGAAACTCGAACCGAACTTCGCAAAAAAATAAGTCGTCGGATCATAACTACCAGCATTATGATTAACCAACGAACCCCTCTTCAACGAGTTCGAATTAAAAGCGACATCAGACGTTTCGTACCCCTAAAAACATTGTTTAAAAAAAAAAATTATCACGTTCAAATTCAACCTGAGTCGTAATCGCTAGAATATCAACAGTTGCCGCTAAATTCCCCGATAAACTTCTTGGAATTATCGACCTGAAACTACTGAAACTTTTTTTCGAAGCATTTTGATTATCAGCAGCTAACTGTGAAAGGGGTGGCTCCGGTTTTGGAAATAATCGACAAATTAAAGCCGGTTCGATAGTACAAAATCTTCCAATAGCTCTTGCTAAACCGATCAAAACAGGAATCGTGGTTTTACATAAAAAAAATTTAATACTACTACTGCAAGTTTTATAATTTTCTTTCGCTTTCAAAACCCCGAATGTCAATTTCACCATACAATCGACTTGAGTTTCAATAATTCGATCCCGAAAATCCTCGCATCTCACCGCTATATCACTCAATAAAGTATGGAGACAAAAACTGAACTTCTCAGCGACCGGTATGCCTAAAAATTATTGATTAATCGCAAAAATCGAAACGAAAATTAACTCACGGTCGGTGGGATTTAACTTGATTTCGTCCGGCCATGCCGCTTTACCTAAAGCTTTAGCAACGCGTAGTAAATAAGGTAAAATTTCGTTTTTATGTTGTAAACCGGATTCGAGAAAATAAATTCCTAGAGCGATAACGGCGTCTTGTTGGCGGCAATTAAGGGAAATCGTCCCGTTGTCGGCGACTATCGGACAGAGCGAATAGAGGCTTTTTATCTGCAAAAACGAAAATTTTAGGGACGAAAACGAGATTTGGATTTAGAGACTTTGATGGGTCAAGGTCTTTTTAGTGGTAACAAACCTTTTCCCATGGTGTCTTTTCTAGCGCCGCCAACGATCTAGCGAGATGCTGGACGGTTTTGTGGAAAAATAACTTGTCGTCCCGGGCCATTTCGACCCAAAACAATCAATTTCTGTCTAACCTCAAACTTTGACACTTGTTTGACGTTAAACGTCAACTAGTTGCGCGCGCACCACCATCTGTTTCGCTTTAGTTGAACTAGAGGAAATGAGATAGAGCATGTAAACAGGTCTGTACCGAGATAAAATTTCTGGGGCGTTTCGAGACTGTCAATAAATTTCTAAAATCCTTCAAAAATCTCTGCTCACTAAATGGTGAAAATGTTTATAAATTTATAAAGAAAAACGAAATAGGGTTAAGTTGTCGTGGCTAAATAAGGAACTACAAAGAGAAAATGTGGGAAAAATTGGAAGTTTTCGTTGTTTCTGGTATGGAGGTTGAACAGGATAACTGGTGCAACTGCAAATTCTCGATCTCTTCGTTTTATTATGTAAAATATCGGTTATAATACAGGGAGATAGCGTTTTCTATTAAAAAGTCAACATAAAAATACATTCATTTGGTAATAGGTTTCTCTAATATAGCAATTGAAAAAATATATATAAAACCGCATTCGAGCAACGATTCGTTTTGGATACACACAACCAGATCATCCCCACCTACATTACGGAAAGTTCCATAAGTACAAAATTCATATTTAAAATAAATGAGCATCAACAAAGGATATGTTTGCATCCGGCAACGTGCCTGAACACTTCACTATTGGTGTCCCATTTTTGCCTGCATAGCAGCTATCATCTCCTGCATCCGTTTCAGCTCCGCTTCCTTCTCCTGCAATATCCTGTCTCTCTCATTCGGAACACTACCCTTGTCGTCGGAAATCCTGCAAAATTAACCATATATCAATAGTGTTCTCAAACGTTTTTTGAGCCACCCCGTCAACTCAAGAATTCCCCCAAAATAAACCGATTAAAACTAAGACATGATTCAATTAATTTTCAATCACGCCCCCAAATGGTTTGAAGGCGAATTTTTCAACTTAAACACAATAAACAAAGGTTTTGAATGCACAACATGGACGCAAATATTGAAAAATAGTTTGAATGCGCATAGACGTGATTACAAACGCTCTCAAATGGCTTGAATGTGCATTAAAAGTGTGATTTGGTGCAAAGCATTCAAATGGCTACAATGCGCATTAGGTGAGTAATTTCAAGAAAAATTCTCGAATGATTTGAACGCGAATTGGGGCGTGATTTTGAGCAAAAGCACCCAAACGATTTGATTGCGCCTTAGAAGCTTGTTTTTGCACATTAGAAACGTGCAAAAATATAAAAAGCTTCATTAAGAGCGTAGTGTTTGGGCTTACAAATGGTTTGAATGCGCATTTGTAAGGGTGATTCAACGTAGTCTCCTGAATGGTTTGAATGCGCATTGGTAACGAACAAAAATTACTTAAATACATATTAGAATGTGATTTCAATTCCTGAATGGTTTAAATGCACATTATAAGGTAGTTAGCAAAATCTCAATAGCTTGAATGCGCATAAGGACGTGATTTCAGACAAACGATGTCCAATGGCTTGAATGTGCATTAAAAATGCGATTTTAATCAAAGAACTCAATCGCCTTCAATGCGCATTAGGAGAGTAATTCCAAGGAAAATTCTCGAATGGTTTGAATGCAAATTGGGGCGTGATTTTGAGTAAAAGCACCCAAACGGTTTGAATGCGCCTTAGAAGCGTATTTTTTACATATTAGAAATGTGCAAAAATAAAAAAATGCTTAAATACACACTAAGAGCGTGGTGTTTCGGCTCCTGAATGGTTTAAATGCGCATTATAAGGGTTATTCAACGTAGTCTCCTGAATGGTTTGAATGCGCATTGGTAACGAACAAAAATTACATACACATTAGAAGTGTGATTCAATTCCTGAATGGTTTGAATGCTAATTATAAGGTGGTTAGCAAAATCTCAATAGTTTGAATGCGCATAAGGACGTGATTTCAGACAAACGCTCTCAAATGGCTTGCATGTGCATTAAAAATGTGATTTTGAGCAAAGAACTCAATTGGCTTCAATGCACATTAGAAGAGTAATTCCAAGGAAAATTCTCGAATGGTTTGAATGCGAATTGGAGCGTGATTTTGAGTAAAAGCACCCAAACGGTTTGAATGCGCCTTAGAAGCGTATTTTTTATATATTAGAAATGTGCAAAAATAAAAAAAAGCTTAGATACACACTAAGAGCGTGGTGTTTCGGCTCCCGAATGGCTTAAATGCGCATTATAAACGTTATTCAACGTAGTCTCCGGAATGGTTTGAATGCGCTTTGGTAACAAACAAAAAAATGGCTTGAATACACATTAGAAGTATGATTTCAATACCTAAATGGTTTGAATGGACATTATAAGGTAGATCCCAAAGTCTCCTCAATGGTTTGAATGCGCATATGGAAGCGATTTAAAACGAAAACTCTCAAATGGCTTAAATGTGCATTAAAAATATGATTTTGTGCAAAGAACTCAATTGACTTCAATGCAAATTAGGATAGTAATTCCAATAAAAATGATCGAATGGTTTGAATGCGAATTGGGGCGTGATTTTGAGTAAAATCACCCAACGATTTGAATACGCCTTAGAAGCGTATTTTTGCACATTAGAAACGTACAAAAATAAAAAAAAAGCTTCATTAGGAGCGTAGTGTTTCGGCTCCCGAATGGTTTGAATGCGCATTATAGGGATGATTCACGTAGTCTTCGGAATGGTTTGAACGATCATTTGAAACGAGCAAAAATACAAAAATTGCTTGAATACAAATTTGAAGTGATTTCAATTCTTAAACAGTTTGAATGCACATTCCAAAGATGGTTCGCAGTCTCCTCAATGGTTTGAATGTGCATAAAAGTGTGATTCAATATAAATGTTCCCGAATGATCAGAATCCGCCTTAGAAGCATATTTTCGAGAAGTGGCCTTCCCAATAGCTCAAATGAGCATTGAAAACGTCCAAATCTCCAAAAATAACTTGAATGCACATTAGAAGTATGATTTCGTGCACTGCTTCGGAATGGTTTGAATACGCAATGGAAAGGCAAGAAAATACAAAAGTAGCTTGAATGCACATTAGGACCGTAACTTCGGTTTCCGAATGGTTTGAATGAGCATTATAAGGACGGTTCGCGTAATTTCCTCAATGGCTTAAATGCAAATATAAATGATCTTGAATGGTTTGAATGCGCCTTAGAACCGTATTTTTGAGCAAGTAGTCAGTCCAATGGTTCAAATAAGAATTAGAAACGTCATAAAACAAGAAATCACAAATGCGCATTAGTGGATGCAATGCAAATTTTGTGCATAGATTTAAACAAATGGTTTAAATGCGCATTAAAGTGTGATTTGACACAAATTGTCCCGAATAGTTTGAATGCACATTAATAGCGTAACTTCGCGTACATGCTGTCCCCAATGGTTCAAATAAAAATTAGAAACGTTGAAAAGCCCAAGCGAAAAATGGCTTGAATGCACTTAGAAGTGTTATTTCGCGCAAATGCTCCCAAACAGTTAAAGTGTGTATTATCGGCGTGCTTTCAGGCATTCTTCTCAATGGTTTGAATGAGCATTTATTGCAAAAATTACTGAAAAGTTTAACAATATAAACGAGGATTAAGAGCTTGTTTTCGACGAAACGATCCCGAGTGGCTTGAATGTTAAATACTCACGTGTTGCGTTTGGGTGGCGGCACCCCTTTGGCCAACCGTTCAGATCTGTAATTCTCGTAGTGGACCTGTTGGGTGATCTCCTGTAGATCTTGCATATGCGTGATTAACATTGTCCGTAATTTAATAAAATCGCAATGATCAGGATTTTCCACCTCTACCACCCCCCACGGATAGAGTCGTCCTCTCACTTTCCTCCCTCTAACCTCCAGCAGCGTATTGGCGCCGCAAACAGCGAACGGCACAGCTTGTTTCAACTGTCTGACTTGCTCCTTGTATTCTTCGTCTTCGTCTGAATCGCATTCGGGCAACGAATAGATTCTAATTCCGTGCTCTTGTATTTCATCCATTACCTTTTTTTTGAGGCGAGTCATTTCTTTTTTTGTTAACACGTCAGCTTTGGCAATCACAGGAACTATATTGACTTTATTATGCAATTGTTTCATGAATTCGACATCGAGAGGTTTCAAACCATGACCGAATGGCGAAATAAAATAGAAACAACAATGGATACGGTTATCCATAATGTTTTTACGATTCAAACCGGATTCGTCGCGTAAAAAACGCTCAAATTGTTCATCAATGTAACGAATAATTTCCGAAAACGAATCCGTATTATCGATTGCGTCGCCGTAACCTGGCGTATCGACAACTGTTAGTCTCAATTTAACACCGCGTTCTTCGATTTCAACCGTGGAAGGTTCAAGTTTTACAGTTTGTTTCATTTTTTCTACAAAAATTTCAATTAGAAACAAAACTAAGTGTAATTGTGGGATTACCTAAAGCGTCGGGAACGAGTCTCTCGGGGTAAAGGTCTGTTAAGAAAAGGGCGTTAACTAGGGTTGATTTGCCTAAACCGCTCTCTCCCACAACCATTAAGGTGAATTCGAAGCCTTTCTTGACGGACTTCCGGTGGACTTGGTTGGGTAAATTGGCGAAACCGACGTAGCCCGGGGTTTCTAGGCCGGAAAACTAGAAAATTTCGGGGGTTTAATACAAAAAATTTAAACAATAACCGCTTTTTCGGCATGTTAAAAAAATGGGAAAAATGCCAAAATACTCACGTTTTTCACTGAATCGCTCGACATCGTGACGGGTTGCAACTAAAAACGTGGCGTGAAGGCGGTTAAATAAGGAAAAACGTGGAAAATTTGGCAAATGTTAACAGCCAAGATTGTAAACATCTAAACGGCGGCCATGTTGTTCGTAATGAAATGGAGCGATTTGATTGGTCCACTTTAGGTGTGGCCGTTGCCAACGCAAATCTCGCCAATGTTGCGCCGACAAAATTACTAATTTTAAATTTTTAAAAAATAAACAAGAATCAAAATCGACAACTTTTGAAAACCGGCCGCTAATTCAACAACCGTCGTGTATCTAAAAAAATTCTTGTAATTAAAACCGAGTCACGTATTGAGGCGCTCCACTTTCCTTACCTTTTTACCTACTTACACTAAGACGTGAGGTTCTGTTTGTTTTACAAAACACTTCATTAATAATTTATTTTAAACAATAACGTAATAACGTAACGGAAACAAAATTTCACAAGTAAGTAGGCGGGTAACTCGATTAAGGAAATTGAGGAGTGGGGTTGATGACGTCAGGACTCACCCTAATACGTCACAACTTCAGTTGAAGGTTGAAATAAAATTTAAAAAATATTTAGATTCCGAATTTGAATCGAACTATTTTTGTTTCTTATTTTATTAAATAAAAATTAATTAGAATATAGCTTGATTGTACCGTCAGCACCTGACGTGAAGACCCACGGCTGCAAGGGGTGGAAATGGACGCCGAAAATTCCAAAATCGTTGTTGGTTTCGTGATCTTGAAGACGCTTCAGAGGCACAATTAGGGGATTTTTCAACAAATCGCTGCAAAAATTTAATTAATAAAACAATTTAAATAATAAACAAAAAACATACTTATAGACCATTCCGTGTGAAATAATTAAACTTTTATCGTCGGAACCTGACGCGAAAAGTGGGTAACGTTTATGGAACGCCACGCCTCTAACGGCAGTTCCGTGCAACCTCAAAGTTTGATACGGTTTCGTGCTCAAATCCAAATCGAACCACAACATTTTCCTATCGTAAGTTCCAACTAACAAATTATCACCCCCCGGATGTACAGCCATTGTCGAAATCCATTTCGAATTCGTCAACAATTTTTTCATCAATCCTTGTTTAACTAAATCATAAATCCTAACGTGTCTTTGTGTGGCAACAAACAAAAACGGTTTTGTTGGATGAAACAAAACACACTGAATCAACCCTTTCGATTTAGTAAAAGGTAATTGCGATCTCCTTCGACTTATTTGACTAATCAAAACCGATCGGTTCAAACCGTCCGGCATAACCGACGCGAAATAATCACCACGACCATGCCAAGTAACTTGAGTCACTTCTTTAAAATGATTCAACATAATTCTGACGCCGCGACTATAAAAATCAGGTTCCGGCTCCAACCATTGGACGGTAGTGCGGACTCTTTCACTAACAATCACGTCGGTTTGTGGAACTTGTTGCAGAACCGTATCGGTTTTGCTGTTAACGACAAAATCACCAACGTTAGGGTTGATGAGTAAAACTCGATTACCTGAAGCTACTAAAATTAACGATAACGCGGAATTTGGACACCATTCGACGCAACGTACAACGCCGTCGGTTTTGATTGTTTTCAAACAACGCGTGTTATTAATTTCCCAAATTTTAACAGTACCGTCATCGGAACCGCTCAATAAATATTGACCGGTTTTGTCGGTACTGATACTACGAACCATATCGGTGTGACCTTTATATTCTAAAGCGAGAACCGTCGGGAACGGTTGTAAATCTTTAGGACTCGGCAGTTTCGGCACTAACGATTCCGGTTCTATGTTGAGTTTCATTTTGATACCGCGCGGACACAAATATAAATCTAAACATCTCAAGAATCTTTCTTTTATAAATCTCGGATAGGCCGGAACGTGTCTGAGCGATTCGAATTTTTGCGGAATAAAATGCAATTTCCTTTTCCACGGCGCGTTCTTTTGTTTGTTCCATTGTTTGAGTTCTCTGGCGTCGAAAAGATATTCGTGGGGCGGATTGTAGGATTCCGCGTGACCCGGGAGATGACGTTTCGGGGCTGCTATGTGTTTGTGGATGCGACGCATCTCTTCTGCTTGATCATCGGTCGACCATAACATGTAGAATTCAGGTTCTTTCTTAGCGCGTAATTTCTCCAATTCAGCACTAGTTTTGATCCAACCCATCTTCAAGGCGTGGACGAGTTTCGATACTTTTTTCGCCTCGGATTTGCTAGGCAAGAACGAACGTTTGTGCTCGGGGAATTTGCGGAGAGGCGTTTTCATCACTTCGCTAGTAAACCACTCGACCCACGGCTGCCAAAAAGAAAATATTCATTCAAACCATTGATAAAAAAATTATTCGTTCGAACTATTTATGTAAGCAAAATATTCGCTCAAATTTTAAAGATAAAAAAAAATGCATTCAAACCACTGAAATTAGAAAAAATATTCATTCAAAATATTCTATTCAAAAAAATGCATTCAAACCAGTGAAGTAAGAAAAAATATTTACTAAACTATTGAAGTAAAACAAATATTTATTCAAACTATTGAAGTTAGAAAAAATATTCATTCGAACTAAAGAAGAAAAGAAAATTATTTCTTCGAACTATTGAAGTAAGAAAAAATATTTACTTAAACTATTAAAGTAAAAAGAAAATATTAATTCAAACTAATGAAGAAAAGAAAATATTTATTCAAACTACTAAAATTAAAAAAAAAAATTCAAACTATTCTATTCAAAAAAAATGCATTCAAACCATTGAAGTAAGAGAAAATATTTACTTAAACTATTGAAGTAAAAAAAATATTCATTCGAACTAATAAAGAAAAGAAAATTATTTCTTCAAACTATTGAAGTAAAAAAAATATATATTCAAACTACTAAAATTTAAAAAAAATATTCAAACTATTCTATTCAAAAAAAATCCATTCAAACCATTGAAGTAAGAGAAAATATTTACTTAAACTATTGAAGTAAAAAAAATGTTCATTCGAACTAATGAAGAAAAGAAAATTATTTCTTCAAACTATTGAAGTAAGAAAAAATATTCATTCAAACTAATTGAAAAAAAGAAAATTATTTCTTCAAACTATTGAAGTAAAAAAAATATTTATTCAAACTACTAAAATAAATAAAAAATATTCATTCAAACTATTCTATTCAAAAAAATGCATTCAAACCACTGAAATTTGAAAAAATATTCAAACTATTCTATTCAAAAAAATGCATTCAAACCATTGAAGTAAGAGAAAATATTTACTTAAACTATTAAAGTAAAAAGAAAAATATTCATTCGAACTAATGAAGAAAAGAAAATTATTTCTTCAAACTATAAAAGTAAAAAAAATATTTATTCAAACCACTGAAATATGAAAAAATATTCAAACTATTCTATTCAAACAAATGCATTCAAACCATTGAAGTAAGAGAAAATATTTACTTAAACTACTGAAGTTAGAAAAAATATTCATTCGAACTAATGAAGAAAAGAAAATTATTTCTTCAAACTATTGAAGTAAAAAAAATATTCATTCAAATTAATTTAAAAAAAGAAAATTATTTCTTCAAACTATTAAAGTAAAAACAATATTTATTTATTCAAACCACTGAAATTTGAAAAAATATTCAAACTATTCTATTCAAAAAATGCATTCAAACCATTAAAGTAAGAGAAAATATTTACTTAAACTATTAAAGTAAAAAGAAAAATATTCATTCAAATTAATGAAGAAAAGAAAATTATTTCTTCAAACTATTGAAGTAAAAAAAATATTTATTCAAACCAGTAAAATTAGAAAAAATATTAATTCAAACTATTGAATTAAAAAAAATCATTCAAACCACTGAAGTAAAAAAATATTTATTCGAACTATTGAAGTTAAAAAATGTATTTATTCAAATCACTGAAGTTAGAAAAAGTATTTGTTCAAACTATTGAATAAAAAAATATTCATTCAAACCATTAAAGTAAGAAGAAATGTTAATTCAAATTGAAGCAAAAAAATCACTCATTCAAACCGTTTAAGAAAGAAAATTATTCATTCAAACCATTAAAATGGAAAAAAATAATTACCGCGTATTCGTCGAAAGTCACATCAGGAATCTTTTGCGCCTTAATCCTCTTGATTAACTCGATATCATCTTCACTTAAAACAACGTTTTGTCCTGTTTGTGGGTCTTTAACTGTTCTCCAGAAATCAGGATCTTCCAAACGTTTCAAGAACGTGTCTAATTGATCCCCGGTTTCCGGCTTAATTATCCTTTTTCCGTCCCAATCGTACCCCAAATGTTTGTATTCATCATACCAATTTTTGGGAATATTTCCAACAGTATTCCGAATATCTTCCTCATCAGACGTATCGTGTTCCGCATACTCATCAATTTTTGTTTCAACTTTAGATTCACCCTCGTCAATTTCTCGTTCTTCGCTGGATTCGTTTCCGCTTTCCTCCTCTTCAGCTTCTTCTTCACCCTCATCGCTATTTTCGTCTTCTTCATCAGATTCATCGTCCGAATCGCTTCCAGACCCGCTGTTTTCGTCCGCCGAATTATCTTCACTTGACGCGTCCTCGTCACCTTCGCTATCATCATCAGACGAAGCGATCTCTTCTTCAGAATCAGAACTATCGTTTTCGCCGTTAACAGTCGTTAACATATCATCCTAAAATGTGGGGTTATAACAGAAATTGGCGGAATAAAAGAAAAATTCACCTCTTCCTCGCTAGTTTCGGCCTCTTCCTCCTCGATTTGACTGGCTTTTCGCTTCAAATCCTTCAATTTGTTGCCCATTTTTCGGTTTTAAGTTAACTTTAGCGAAGACAAACACACATGGAATGGTTCATAAAAGTGAGGTTAGTTTCGTTTGACATTAACTAGGAAATTTCGTTAGCACAGTTGGTGCTCCTGAAACCGGTAAATTTTGAAAAATTGCGGAAATTTTTGGAGAAATTGGCACAAAGTGGTCGCAAAATTCAATTCGTTGCAAAATTGAGGTAATTTTGGCCAAAACTAATTCTATATTAGTTGTGGTAGTAGGTTGGCTACGCTGAGTTTACGCGGTTTATTTGATTTGCTGATAAAATTTTGAAAAATTGATCAAGTGGTTGTTTTGAGGTGATTGCGTGAAATTCCGTGGTGATGGAGGATTTTGTGGGCCGGTTGTGATTACGATTGTCAGTTTGTATATAATACTTGTATATTTACGACAGAATACTGTATACAATGTCTAAGTCACAAGACATAAGCGTTCTATTTAACTAGAAAAATATATTATAGATGGCACTTGTACACATAATATACTTTACAGGGAGAGGATGGCTAAAAAAAACCGAATTCGAACGACCAATCTTCTGCTGCAAAATACTAGTGATTAATACTCAATATGCACAGAACTATCGGAACGGTTGAAAAAAAAAATGCTAATAGGAAAACAAACCTAAACTAATGTTCAAGTAACGTCTACATATCATACACGAAAACTACAAACTAAACATCGGATAAGTAGAGAGAGGAAGTTTGGAAAAACTTTCCGATCCGCGGAAGGCTTTCCCAACCCGAAAAGTAACCGGATACAAATAACGCAGTTAAAATAAAGAACAAACTCGTCTAATCTAACAAATCACTTAACCTAAGTCTTATATACTTAAATGTTTTTCCGGGGAGGTCTCGCCCCCCACTAAATACGATTGTTCTTGTTGTTGTTTTTTTTTTACAAAGATCAGAGAGTTCTGGCACCTAAACAGTGGTGTCTCAGTTTTTACGTTTAAGGAAATCTACCTGATTCCACCCGGGACCAAAAAACAAAAAAACTGCTGAGGTGAGTGCGGTTCGACTACTGGAGGCGGTCAACCCGGGCCCAACATCCACCAAATCTCACCAAATAGCTCCCGGAACTGGTTCGTTTTAAATTAATGATGAGTGGAAGAAACGTTTGGTTCGCTCGAAGAGTTGGTGGTGGTTGTTGCCCGGTTCGCTAAAACTGTATCACTGGTTTACGTACTATTAAGTAGGAATTAAAAAAATTAAGGTATGCGGCGATTTTAACCGAAAAATAAAATAAGCGTAATTGTCGTGGATAGCTGTGTATTGCTCGGTGGGTTGCTCAAGCTGCCACTCCGGTCAGTCGGTGAAGCTTCACGTGGTCTTCGAAGGCGATTCGTTCGTTATGAATTGCGGCCGTGACCGCGTGGCGCCTCGTTAAAAAAATAATTAATGAAGCTTTGGTTTCATTTCCAACTACACTATGAGATTCTTATTCGACAGTCGTCTTAAAATACAATGGAAGCCTACTTTTGATTAAATGGTGAATACGTCGATGCTTAATAAATAAAAGATGGGTGCGCTAGATTGATGAATAAAAAATACAGAAAAAATATCACTTTTTCATCGGGTTGGGCCGATTTCGGCGCGCCAACCCTTAGAATGGCAGCCCTACTCTTAAAACTAAAAAAAAAAACAAAAAAGATAGTAAAAACGCTGTGATAGGACAATCTCACAAAATAATTATCGTTTCGGACTAGTACTGTTTCAAAAAAGAAATGAGTTTCGAATATCAGAAAGATTTGTACATCTCTACACTTTCACCAAGTTTTTCGATTAACCTAATTCACAACTCCTACATTTTCTCTAAACCACATTTTTCTTACGACAATATCTTAATATCTTATAAGAAGACAATTTCCTTTTTTTATTTATAGGTATACAGTTAGAAAATACAACAAATAAATTAAAATCTTATTTGGCAGCAAAAAATTCCTAACACTAAGTACAGTCGAAAAAATAAAAAAGGAACGCTTAAATTACTCGGGGGAAAAACCGTAATAATAGTTAAAAAAAAGAGAGAAAACAAAAAATAAATAAAAAATCGCGCGATAAAACTTAATTCCGTTAATTAAAATTAAAATAAAATAATGGCAAAAATATCGACGGCTCCCGCGAATAAATTCGAGCCAGTTTGATTCAGTTTCATAGTTTTTCTTTTTTTGTTAATTTTTTTTGCGTTTTTTCTAGAGTTACTTGAGTTTCGACACGCCCAACGCCGGCAATTTGTAGTGGACGATATGGTAGGGGGGCCCTATCGGGCTGGTGTTGCCCGGCGAACTGTACGAAGCGGTTACGGGCATGGGAAGGCCGGTCGGGCCCGAACATGCCCTGCCCCGTTTACGCCTGGGCAGGATGCCCTTCCTCGCCATATAAAAACGGATTGTCGATATGGGAATATTGAATTGATCACTGACCGTCTGAAATGTCTGGCCGCGGGTTATGCACTCGGCCGCCCTCCGCAGTTCCTCGTCCGACCGTCGAATACGTCGATTCGTCGCCGATCCTGAAGCAAAACGTACGCTACATAACAAAATTAAAACATCTACTTCTGAATTTCACCAAAAACACCAACGAAACTAAAAAAATTGTCGCATCATAACTAAAAGATTTATCAGAGACCAACGTCGGCCTCATAATCGCAACTACTAAATCAAGCAAGTTGTAAATATTAAAATAATAATTTTAAATGACAACAAAAACCGAGATTGGAGTTTTTACAACTTATGAGGAAAGTTTTTAAGATTCAAATTAGACGTAATCGGTCATGCGGCCTCGAAAACTAGAAACTGCTGGCACAAAATGAAGATTTCTGTAATATCTACTTTCGCGGCAAAATGCAATAAGCAGTCTTCAAATGTAGAGAAATTTGAGAAGATTTGATAAAATCACACATCGGCCCCATGGCACTATTTATTTTAAATTAATAGAAATAAGTTGCTAAAACAGCGCGCTTCATTGTAAGTATACACACATTATACAAGGTGATTACTGTAATACAAGCGACAGTTATAGGAAAAATTTAAATTATAGCAATCTGTTTTACCGGCAATGTAATGACTAACTGTATGACAGGTCAAGTAGAATAATCTAATTGCTTAAAACTGTGCGCTATCAATAACGTTGATGCACGTCGTTTGTTTAATTATTGGAAAAATTCGAGTTTTACTTGAAGAAACCTGTTTTACCGACCATTAATGTGAAAATAACTAACGCAAAAAATACAAAAATTCTAAACTTGATTGAAGGATTTAAAGTTTTTTTTTGTGGTTGTCTCTACCTGAATTACCGTCGTATTGGCAAGAAACGTTCGCTATGGCAAATTCGGGCGTCTTGTGCAAGTCACTTGCATTCATGGCAACGTCTTCTTCAAGAAATTCGGCATCCATCAAATCACTTTCTCCTTCATAATACGAATCGTCTTCGCCTGGTTCTTCTTTGAAATTTTGTTTGTAATCTTAAATATATTTATGTAAGATTTTTGATGATTCGGTTAAAAACTAGATCGTTAAACCTTTAGATGGTTGGACACCGTCGTTCGAATCACATTCTGATGATGAGGGATTGTTGCCACTTTCTGAACCGCCTTCAACTTTTTCTTCCTTCTTGATATTGGGTTCGGCGGGTTTCGCAGCTTCACTCTGCGCCTTCCCCTCCGCATTTGTACTCGTTGGCGCAGGTTTACTCTATCGACAAAAAAAAAATCTCATTGTAAAACAAAAGCAAGTCTGATGACGTCAAAATAGATTAAACAAAAAAAAGTTAAAAAGTAGTTAGAAAGCTATCGAAAAGTTGGCAACAGTGTCAACATATTTTAACAAGTAGCGACATCTGGTGTTAAAGATTCAAAAATTTAATTCCGGTTCAACATAAAAATTCGTACACTGACTGTACGAGTTAATAGCCATTTTTGTTACACTTATTCTACTAGTCAGTTTCAGATTTAGTGGCGCCATCTGATGGTAGAAACTCGAAGTGAGCAAGTTAAGCTATATTGTGAACTAATTGCATCATATGAGCGATGCGTTTGCAACAATAACGACACAAAAGATGAAAATAACAAAGAACACAACCAACAAATGTCACGAATATTATCCCTACTTCAGTTACTTTTATTCTACTATGCAATACGCATCAGATTTAGTGGCGCCGCCTGGTGATAGAAACACAAACTGCAATACGCTTCAGTAGCGCCTTCTGGTGGCACATACCTAAACCGCAATGCAGAGTCTGCTCTCACTGTATGATTTGTGTATAACTTTAACAATTTTGATGGCAATAGTTAAAATTTTCCGGAAATTTGACAGTTCCGGTTCTTGTTTCGAGAAGACTGCTATTACAATAAAATTTTGTCATACCCTACTACTTCATTCTACAAATCTAAGAAAAGCTAGCAATGAATGTCGTGAACATTATCTCTACTTTAGTTACTATGTCTACTAGTCAACAGACTTAGCAGCGCAATCTGGTAGTGGATACTGCAATAAACTTCAGAGATTTAGTAGCGCCTTCTGGTGGCAGATGCTTGAACTGCAACACAGTATGCACTTACTGGTGAGCATTATGATTTGGGTGTAACTTCAACAATGTTTCATGGTCAACATTTTGTTGTAGATATCAAAATTTGTAATTTGCTGTCAATAGTTAAAATTTTCAGTCCCGGTTTGTGTTAGAAAAAAAAAACAATTGATCAATGTCAGGAATATTATCCCCACTTTTGTTACTTTTATTATAGTTAATAAGTTTCAGAGACTTAGTAGCGTCTCCTAGTGGAAGATGCTTGAACTGCAATACACAGTATACACTCACTGGCGAGCATTATGATTTGGGTATAACTTTAACAATGTTTCACAGTCAACATTTTGTTCTAAATACCAAAATTTGTAATTTGCTGAGTAATTTTGCCGATAATAGTTAAAATTTTCCGGAAATTTGACAGTTCCGGTTCTTGTTTCGAGAAGACTGCTATTACAATAAAATTTTGTCATACCCTACTACTTCATTCTACAAATCTAAGAAAAGCTAGCAATGAATGTTGTGAACATTATCTCTACTTTAGTTACTATGTCTACTAGTCAACAGACTTAGCAGCGCAATCTGGTAGTGGATACTGCAATAAACTTCAGAGATTTAGTAGCGCCTTCTGGTGGCAGATGCTTGAACTGCAACACAGTATGCACTTACTGGTGAGCATTATGATTTGGGTGTAACTTCAACAATGTTTCATGGTCAACATTTTGTTGTAGATACCAAAATTTGTAATTTGCTGTCAATAGTTAAAATTTTCAGTCCCGGTTTGTGTTAGAAAAAAAAACAATTGATCAATGTCAGGAATATTATCCCCACTTTTGTTACTTTTATTATAGTTAATAAGTTTCAGAGACTTAGTAGCGTCTCCTAGTGGAAGATGCTTGAACTGCAATACACAGTATACACTCACTGGCGAGCATTATGATTTGGGTATAACTTTAACAATGTTTCACAGTCAACATTTTGTTCTAAATACCAAAATTTGTAATTTGCTGAGTAATTTTGCCGATAATAGTTAAAATTTTCCGGAAATTTGACAGTTCCGGTTCTTGTTTCGAGAAGACTGCTATTACAATAAAATTTTGTCATACCCTACTACTTCATTCTACAAATCTAAGAAAAGCTAGCAATGAATGTCGTGAACATTATCTCTACTTTAGTTACTATGTCTACTAGTCAACAGACTTAGCAGCGCAATCTGGTAGTGGATACTGCAATAAACTTCAGAGATTTAGTAGCGCCTTCTGGTGGCAGATGCTTGAACTGCAACACAGTATGCACTTACTGGTGAGCATTATGATTTGGGTGTAACTTCAACAATGTTTCATGGTCAACATTTTGTTGTAGATACCAAAATTTGTAATTTGCTGTCAATAGTTAAAATTTTCAGTCCCGGTTTGTGTTAGAAAAAAAAACAATTGATCAATGTCAGGAATATTATCCCCACTTTTGTTACTTTTATTATAGTTAATAAGTTTCAGAGACTTAGTAGCGTCTCCTAGTGGAAGATGCTTGAACTGCAATACACAGTATACACTCACTGGCGAGCATTATGATTTGGGTATAACTTTAACAATGTTTCACAGTCAACATTTTGTTCTAAATACCAAAATTTGTAATTTGCTGAGTAATTTTGCCGATAATAGTTAAAATTTTCCGGAAATTTGACAGTTCCGGTTCTTGTTTCGAGAAGACTGCTATTACAATAAAATTTTGTCATACCCTACTACTTCATTCTACAAATCTAAGAAAAGCTAGCAATGAATGTTGTGAACATTATCTCTACTTTAGTTACTATGTCTACTAGTCAACAGACTTAGCAGCGCAATCTGGTAGTGGATACTGCAATAAACTTCAGAGATTTAGTAGCGCCTTCTGGTGGCAGATGCTTGAACTGCAACACAGTATGCACTTACTGGTGAGCATTATGATTTGGGTGTAACTTCAACAATGTTTCATGGTCAACATTTTGTTGTAGATATCAAAATTTGTAATTTGCTGTCAATAGTTAAAATTTTCAGTCCCGGTTTGTGTTAGAAAAAAAAAACAATTGATCAATGTCAGGAATATTATCCCCACTTTTGTTACTTTTATTATAGTTAATAAGTTTCAGAGACTTAGTAGCGTCTCCTAGTGGAAGATGCTTGAACTGCAATACACAGTATACACTCACTGGCGAGCATTATGATTTGGGTATAACTTTAACAATGTTTCACAGTCAACATTTTGTTCTAAATACCAAAATTTGTAATTTGCTGAGTAATTTTGCCGATAATAGTTAAAATTTTCCGGAAATTTCACAGTTCCGGTTCTTGTTTTGAAAAGAAGGCTCTGCTATTACAATAAAATCATATCATAGCCTACTATGCAACCTACCTCATGCAACAAATCTGGAAAAAGCCGGCATTAGTGAGAATTGAGATGAACAAAAACTATTTTAGAAATTTAAATATCAATGTTACTTGTGGTTTGACTGCCCCAAACTGGTGCTGACCCAATGACTGATCGGATCCGCACAGCCCCCGAATTTGCAAGGCCTCAGCAGATTTCAGTAATGAAGGTAAATGATCCTGAGTTACGTTGACTTCCCCTTTGTACATGAAATCGACGAGCGACTGCATTTCCTGAAATCTACAAAACAAAAATTTTCGAAAAAAAATGATTTAAAAAAATTACCGCATGTCTTTCATGAAAATGATAGGGTGCTGGCAGGGATTGTCGAGCAGCAACTTCTCGAAATACGCCGAACAAGCCGACAACACCACTTTGTGACATTTAAGCATCTCATTTTCACATGCCAAAGTCACATCGACGAAATGTTCGGAATTGAGGAGTTTTGGGAAGGCGTTCTGGAGATTCGACTGGTAACTGTTCCATCGGACGCAGAATTGTTGCGGCGTTACCATTTTCGTTCCAATTATAGTCAATACTCCACGGGACTACAGACAATTCATGGGGGCGACGTGGTGTAAGTTCGTAAAAAAATATTTTTGGTATATTCTTCAAAATCTGCAAAAATATTCCGTTAATTTTCAAATTAAATTCCGCCATTTTGTTTAAAAAACAAAAAACAGGTATGCCAATTTTTTTGTTAAAAAATAAAAACACTAAAATTGTTTAAACAATTGAATTTTTCTCGCTGGGGGGGTTATCTGTGTCTCTCTCGCACCCGTAATGTGGAAGAAAAATGTGTGTTATGAAAACATAACCTAAAATTTTTGGGTACGGCCGGAAATTTCGTTGGAAATTGGGGAGCGGGTTGAAAGAATCGTGTTTTTTGTTGGGTGATGTTGCGAAATTGTTGATTATTGTTGGGGATTGTTGAAAACGTGTCGTTAGGGGTTGAAAACGGGGGTGGCGATGTTGGGTTGAAATAAACATTACATAAAAAGGAAGCTTCGCCATATTGGCTAACCCCTAAACAATCTTCGTGAAAAATTTGCAATAAAAACAACATTTGAGGCAATTATGAGGTAACGTGGGGTTAACTATTGTATGTAGGGATGATGTATTGGCTTACCCTCGCCTTAAGGTCACTATCGAGTCGCCAACACAAGAAAAAACGCGTAAAAAATCGATAAAAACTTTTAATGCAAAATGTTCACTTAAATAATTATATTGCTTGTAAGGCCCTATCACCGACTTGAGTTAGCGACAGTGGCGTCGCCAAAGATGCACATCAGAAACATATAAGACATCGGACGCACGTCCGAGCTTGCACCGGCGCACTACAATATTTACTTTCCGAGATCCAGGGGGTGTACTATTCAATTTAAAATATAAACAAGCAGGCCGTGTCGACGTTTTTCCTTTACGAAACCACCCCCAAAACTCACCCCGAATTCACACGAAAACACCGCAATCAAAAAAACACACGGGCCACCCAAATTTCTTCGTTAAACTAAAAACGTGCTAACAATTCTAAATATAATATTTATATATAGACCCCCGCCATTTGCAATTTTGCCGGCGTGGTACAGTCCAAGCAAAAAACCCCAACATCGCCGTTTTTGCCGCTTTCGGGGGGTCCGGAAGGGGCGCAAACGCCACTGCCACATTTCTCCCTCTCAATTTTCTCGACCAAAAAAACAACAATCGAAGAAAAACGAGAATTGGCGGGACGAAAAAACAGAGAGTGTACCGTAAACAATTGAACGGCGACGAAGGGCGGCAACTCCGAATTTACATAAATTCGGGGAGTGCGTCACGAAAATTGTTAAGTGCGTCATCCGTCGCGACGCTTCGGCTGGCGCGATCTCCAAAACAGAACCGGCCTGACCCAATTAACAAAAATTTCGCGCCTTCCGCAAATCTTACAAACAATGATCAACTGCGTTAATTACGTCACACAAAGTGGACCACAATTATAAACAAATGCGGTTCAACTGCATCAATGATGTCGCATCAAGTTTACCGTAACGACCAACAAATGCGGGTATATCAAGTGTAGCTAAGAAAATTATAAACAATTGCGGTTAAGTTGCGTGACGTCTTACAAAGTGTACCAATTTTGTACAAATGAGGTAAAACTACGTTAATTACTTCACATTAAGTGTACCTCAACAATAAAACATTTGAAGTTAAATTTTGAATAAGAGCCAACAAGAAATTTTAAAAAATCGAAATTTTGGTAAGTCAGAAGTGGGATGAGACCGCGAGGTTCAATGACGTATTTAAAGCAAGTAATAATTTTGGTAACTGATCAGAAGTGGGATGAGAATTGGAAATCTAGTAGCAGGTGTCTAAAACAACATAATAACCGTACTTATTTTATTACAAATTTCATTGCAAGCAATAATTCAATTAGCTTATTCAGCCTCTTCTTCTTCTTCTTCCTCTTGGTTATTGATCTGGAAGTACCTCAATTCATAGGTGTCTTTCTGGGAAGCGACCACTCGCAGCCAATCTCTCAAGTTATTTTTCTTCAAATATTTCTTGGTAAGATACTTCAAGTATCTTTTCGAGAACGGAATTTCAGAATTAATAACAAGTTTGGTACCTTTATCGCGTCCCATGGTAACAAAATGTTGGCCCCCTTTGCCACCGACGAAATTATTAAGTTTTCCATTGATCTTGATGCGTTGCTTCAGGTAAGCTTCCTGTAATTTAACAAAATTAGCCAATTTAATTATTTTATTGAAACACTTACGAAATTGTTGACATCTAAGATGCTGTCTTCGACTGGATGGGTACAATCGATTACGTATCTCAACGCTACCTTCTTTTTCTTTAGACCTTTACCGCGGATTTGTTGTTTTTTAGCTGGGGCCTTGACGGCGGCTGCGGCGGGCTTTGTCTGGAATCCACAACATTAGTTGTGTTTCAACCAGATTTAGCAACAATACGAGTGACTGTGACTAAAGTGAGGTTAAGTTTTTGTAAATTCGACTGTTTTGATTGAAAAAACGCAATTTTAGCACGAAATTTTTGGAGAAAATACCAAAACTGATACGGGGAACACCGAAACTTTGGTTTTTAATAAATTGGGGGGGTTTAAAGAAAATTTAATCCGTCTGAATCTGTGCCATCCGCCACTAAATTTTTGTAAAAAAAATATTTTTGGTGAAATTATAGTTAATAGTGCTGAAATTGTCGAGAATTTTCAATAAAAACACTCAAATTATAGAAAATAAAAACTTACGACTGCCATTACACGCGTCCACTTCAACTGTCAAAAACAGAAAGAATGACGAAAGCGCAACACGCGGCGAAACTTGCAATTATACACAAGTGGCGCCCCTTTTGGTGGAAATATTAATCGTCAACGGAGGGAGAATTACAGAACTAAAAATAAGTAGACTACCGAATTTGTGTCAAAGATTGCCATAATTAAGTTGATTCAAAATTAAATAAAAACAACACAAAAAAAAGCCCACAACTAACAAACATTAACAAATTTCTGACTATTGTTGCCCGTTAAATTTTTCAATTCCTGGAGATTTTTCAAAAAATGTTTGGTACTAATTCTAATTTTTATCTTTCCTGAATATGTTTTTACATTAAACGACACTATGTATTAATTAATCCAATTTCTTCAGCTCCAATTAAATTTTTCTTGTATTCCTCCTTTTTTTCTTCTTGGTTTCTATTTCTTATTATCGCTGTTTTTCTTTAAAAAAATTTCTGACTTTTCTCCTTTCATTTCATCTCCACTTTGGTTATGGTTTTCTCTGGCGGTTCCTTTTTTTGTATTTTGTCTTTCCGTTTTTTCTCAATTTGTTTCTTGGTTTTCTTTTTCCATTCTTTAACTTTTCAACAGTCGATTGCGGGAATTTGCAGAAATCTGTGCTGTGAAGCTCGCTGGTGCGCCTCTAGAAGAGTCTAATTTGGTGAAATTAGAGAAATTGCTTCTTCGATTGAGTGGCGAACTTCAATCGAAATTGCTGGAATTAAGAAAATTTTCCCATCACACAATTACTTAGTAATGGAAATTTTGTGAAAGTTTCTACACATAACTAAGAAATTGCCATTAAGTTAAGGACCTTTACTTGACTTGCAGCTGGTCTTATATAATTAAATAATAGTGCAACCAAGCGACGTGGAGTGGGACTATTAGTTGGACAAACAAGAGAGGGCCGGCTCAAGGAAAATTTAAGCCCAAAGTGCCTTAAAACTCTCCTTTTTATGAGCAATTCATATAATTTTTTGGCTAATTTGTAACTTTTCTGTGAAAATAAGTATTTTTTAATATCTTTGATATCTTCAATATTAAAAAACTTTGTTAGGTTCTTATTTCTACTGCCTGCAAAATCTTTTTGTTTCCAACTTTTAATGTTAAAAATTGCCAATTTTCGAATCAGAAATATAAAACTTGGAAATCCCGAAAAACGGGAGAATTGTGATTGAGGTTACGACTCTTTTTCATAGTTGATTTTGACACAAAATGGCGGCCCCACTTTTTAGGTGAAGCCGCCATCTTGGCTAGACTTTTCAGTGATTAATTCGATATTTCAAAATTTTCCAAATTTTTTACGAAATTATTTTTATCAATTTCAAAAAGGACCGACATGAAGTTGGAGAACTTGACAAAATTTTCAGATTTTGACAGTTGGCTTAGACGCAAAAAAAAATAATTTGACACTAATTCAAAATGGCCGCCGAATTTTCGAAATGTTCCCTTTAAATCGCAATTTGGGGCCTCCACAAGAGTTTCTAGCAAAGTCCGGTCCTGGTTTAGACGGCCATAAAGCGGTTAGTGTCTATTTACGTTACCAAAACTAATTTCCTTCTAGCAAATGTTTTCCACTCTACGCGCCGGCTAGAACAGGTTACCGTAAATAAAATTCTGTTTACCTTCGTTCTCTTCTTCATTAACATTACTGTCAGTCGTCGCAATCACAGTGCTATCGGTTTCGTCCTGCAAAAAGCCAACTAGAAACAATAGAACAAAAACAAGTGAGTACAAATTTTCGATATAACCTCAAAATTTCGACGTTTTTCCCAAATTTCGCCCCCAACAAAGGAAAATTCCCAACAAACAACCTTCGATACGCGACTAACCTCCATTAACGTCACCTTCCCTTCAAAGTCACAAATTTTCCGTGAAAGGAAGACGAAACGAAACCGTCAAGGAGGCGTAGTAACCCTGACCTATCCCACTTATTTCCGTGTTCGTTTGTTTTGGAAAAACCGGTCGGCCTTGTTGAGCCGCAAACGGCGAATTCAGTAGCGGCGCGCTGAAATTTCCAAAATGACGTCATTGAACTGTCACCCCGAATAATTATCAATTTTCAGTGGCGTCGAATTTTTTTTTTATTGCGACGCTTCGTTTGTTACGTGTTTGAATTAATTGAAAAAAAGCGATTTTAGACAGTGAATAAAAAACAATTTCGTAATAACGTCAAAAAGGGTTAAATTCCGGTGACGCAACCCAAAATTCGATTTAATTAAAAGTTGGCGTATCTTTTTTTCAGAATGGCGTCCCCGTCTGATGTTATAAGTTTCTACAAAGACAAAAATATTTTCCTGACCGGCGGCACCGGGTTTCTCGGCGTTTGTTTGTTGGAAAAGATTTTCCGAACGATCCCGAATCACGGCAACATCTATTTGTTGTTGCGTCCAAAAAAAGGGAAACAAATCCAAGATCGTCTTGAAGAAATCAAAAAAAATTCCGTTTTCGAAAAACTGTTCGAAACGAAAAGTGTCGAAGAAGTTTTCTCGAAAGTTACCGCAATCGCCGGGGATGTGGGTGAAGATAATTTGGGGATGTCACCCGAAGATCGACGTTTCGTCACATCTAATGTTCATATCATTTTCCATTCGGCGGCCACTTTAGATTTCGGCGATACTCTCAAAGAAACTGTTAAAATTAATCTTTTGGGGACCAGAAGAGTTGCGGAATTGGCCAAAGATTGTGCGAATTTGAAAGTTTTGGTCCACATCAGCAGCGCTTACGTCAACTCCTATCGGTTGGATGTCGAAGAGATTATTTACGATCTACCCAAATCGGCTGACGAAATTATTTCGCTCGTTAACACCCTCAGCGATGAAGAATTGGAGAGGAAAACGCCAGAAATTTTAGGGAATCACCCCAACACTTACACCATCACCAAACATATGGCGGAACACGAAATCAAGAAAGTACAAGAATTGTTTCCCTGCGTCATAGTCAGACCCAGCATCAGTAAGTTAAAAAGAAAACTATAAGTGTGACGTCACGTAATTGGTGGCGCCGCTGACCGTTTCTGTAGTTATAGGTGCTTGGAAGGAGCCGAATCCGGGTTGGACGATCAGCAAGAATGGACCGCAAGGTTTCTTTATGGGTGCTGCGAAAGGAGTTCTTAGGAGACTTCCGGTCACGACTCACTTGGTTTGCGATTATATTCCCGTTGATATAGTTGTAAACAACTTAATTGTGGCAGGGTATAGTGCTGGTAAGTCTATTTGATTGGTTGTTAAAAAAAATTGCAAATTGATGGATAATTGCTTGCAATTTGTAACGTAATTGCGTTTTTGTTTAATGAGTAGCACAACGTATGAATGTTGCAACCTGTCTTGAATGTCTAATGGACAGTATCACAATTGAATAGCGATATGTCGTTTGGGTCATTGACTTTATGGTAAAAAAAAATAATAAAAATATTGAAATGTTTGGTAGAAGAAATCGAATTTTATTTCTAATGCAATTTTAGTCTTGGAACAACATCAAATAGTAGTTAAATATTATTAAGATATCAAAAAAACTTCTTTAGAGCGTTTTTAAGAAGAGGGATTGCTATTCTTGGGTCACATGTTTAATTTTTAATACGTTAATTAAATTTGTAGATATATATCAATAACTAGTGAATTTCTAGGGATTTAAACATTCTATTAAAATCGGATATAGGAAGAATTGGTTGAAATTTCCCTTCTTGGGACAATATCAAATTTTCAAATCATTGAAATCTAAGTGTTTCCGTCAAAAAGTCAAAAAACTTGTAACTACTTTAGATTTTTTCTTACGTATTTTAAGAAAAATGGGCTTGGGACTTACTTTTTCTACGGTCACCTGTTGAATTTTGGATACACTAATTAAATTTGTGCATACATACAAAAGATTAATCAATTTTAATGGAATTTTTAGTTCATATTTTAATTTATTTTAGAAAGAATTGGTTGAAACTTGCGTACTTGGGACAGTATCAAATTTTTTAATTATTGAAAAAGTGTTTAGACAAGTCAAAAAGACTTAAAACTACTATATATTTGATTTTAAAAAGTTTTTCGAAAATTACTGTGCTTGGGACCACTATCAAATTTTGACATTTGGGTCAAAATCCTAAATTGAACATACTACTTAAATCGAAGATATATTTAGTGTAGATTTAAGAAGACATTTTTTTACTTTTGTTCTTTCTTTTATTGGGTCAAACTCCTATTCTAGGGCCACGTGTTGGATTTTTGATACACTAATTAAATTTGTTGGTTTTTACTAATTAAATTTGAGTATACAATCAAAAAAAGATGAATCGATTTTAATGGCATTTTTTTCATATTTAAATTTATTTTAGAAAGAATTGGTTGAAACTTGTGTACTTGGGACAGTATCAAATTTTTTAATTATTGAAAAAGTGTTTAGACAAGTCAAAAAGACTTAAAACTACTATATATTTGATTTTAAAAAGTTTTTCGAAAATTACTGTGCTTGGGACCACTATCAAATTTTGACTTTTGGGTCAAAATCCTAAATTGAACATACTACTTAAATCGAAGGTATATTTAGTGTAGATTTAAGAAGACATTTTTTTACTTTTGTTCTTTCTTTTATTGGGTCAAACTCCTATTCTAGGGCCACGTGTTGGATTTTTGATACACTAATTAAATTTGTTGGTTTTTACTAATTAAATTTGAGTATACAATCAAAAAAAGATGAATCGATTTTAATGGCATTTTTTTCATATTTAAATTTATTTTAGAAAGAATTGGTTGAAACTTGTGTACTTGGGACAGTATCAAATTTTTTAATTATTGAAAAAGTGTTTAGACAAGTCAAAAAGACTTAAAACTACTATATATTTGATTTTAAAAAGTTTTTCGAAAATTACTGTGCTTGGGACCACTATCAAATTTTGACTTTTGGGTCAAAATCCTAAATTGAACATACTACTTAAATCGAAGGTATATTTAGTGTAGATTTAAGAAGACATTTTTTTACTTTTGTTCTTTCTTTTATTGGGTCAAACTCCTATTCTAGGGCCACGTGTTGGATTTTTGATACACTAATTAAATTTGTTGGTTTTTACTAATTAAATTTGAGTATACAATCAAAAAAAGATGAATCGATTTTAATGGCATTTTTTTCATATTTAAATTTATTTTAGAAAGAATTGGTTGAAACTTGTGTACTTGGGACAGTATCAAATTTTTTAATTATTGAAAAAGTGTTTAGACAAGTCAAAAAGACTTAAAACTACTATATATTTGATTTTAAAAAGTTTTTCGAAAATTACTGTGCTTGGGACAACTATCAAATTTTGACTTTTGGGTCAAAATCCTAAATTGAACATACTACTTAAATCGAAGGTATATTTAGTGTAGATTTAAGAAGACGTTTTTTTACTTTTGTTCTTTCTTTTATTGGGTCAAACTCCTATTCTAGGGCCACGTGTTGGATTTTTGATACACTAATTAAATTTGTTGGTTTTTACTAATTAAATTTGAGTATACAATCAAAAAAAGATGAAACAATTTTTATGGCATTTTTTTCATATTTAAATTTATTTTAGAAAGAATTGGTTGAAACTTGTGTACTTGGGACAGTATCAAATTTTTTTAATGATTGAAAAAGTGTTGTTATACAAGTCAAAAAGACTTAAAACTACTGTAGATTTGTTTCTAAAAAGTTTTTCAAAAATTACTGTGCTTGGGACAACTATCAAATTTTTACTTTTGGGTCAAAATCCAAAATTGAACATACTACTTAAATCGAAGGTATATTTAGTGTAGATTTAAGAAGACATTTTTTTACTTTTGTTTCTTTTATTGGGTCAAACTCCTATTTTAGGGTCACGTGTTGAATTTTTGATACACTAATTAAATTTGTGTATACAATCAAAAGATGAATCAATTTTAATGGAATTTTTATTTCATATTTCAATTTATTTTAGGAAAAATTGGTTAAAACTTGCGTACTTGGGACAATATCAAATTTTTGAATGATCGAAAAAGTATTTTTAGAGAGGTCAAAAAGACTTGAAACTACTATAGATTTGTTATTAAAAAGTTTTTCGAAAATTTCTGTGCTTGGGACAACTATCAAATTTTTACTTTTGGGTCAAAATAACAAGTTTAACATACTAAATGTATTTAAATCGAAGGTATATTTAGTGTAGATTTAAGAAACATATTTTTTACTTTAGTTACTTCTTTCATTGGATCAAACTTCTATTCTAGAGTCACGTGTTGGATTTTTGATACACTAATTTAATTTGTGTATACAATCAAAAGATGAATCAATTTTAATGGCATTTTTATTCGATATTTCATTTTGTTTGGGGAAGAATTGGTTAAAACTTGTGTACTTGGGACAATATCAAATTTTTTAATTATCGAAAAACTGTTTTTAGAGAGGTCAAAAATACTTGAATCTACTATAGATTTGTTTTTTAAAAAGTTTTTCGAAAATTTCTGTGCTTGGGACAATTATCAAATTTTTACTTTTGGGGCAAAATCTTAAATTTAACATACTAAATGTATTTAAATCAAAGGTATATTTAACGTAGATTTAAGAAAAAACTTTATTCTTGTAGTTCCTTCTTTTATTGGGTTAAATTCCTGTTCTAGGGTCACGTGTTGGATTTTTGATACACTAATTAAATTTGTGTGTACATACAGAAGATAAATCAATTTTAATGGCATTTTTATTCCATATTTCACTTTATTTGGGGAAGAATTGGTTAAAACTTGTGTACTTGGGACAATATCAAATTTTTTAATTATCGAAAAAGTGTTCTTAGAGAGGTCAAAAATACTTGAATCTACTATAGATTCGTTTTTTAAAAAGTTTTTCGAAAATTTCCGTGCTTGGGACAATTATCAAATTTTTACTTTTGAGACAAAATCTAAAATTTAACAAACTAACTATATACAAATCTCATATTGACTTTATAAAGTGGTTGAATTTCTTTTAGTTCCTACCCGTAATGGTTGTGACCCCTATAATTGAGTCAAATATCTTATTGTTGATAGTTAAAATTTACGTGTAAATACAAAAATTAATTTCTAACATGATTTAGATCTAGAATTATCATTAGCTTCGTCTTTAAGAAAAAAATGGAAAATTTTTGAAACTTGGGATATTATCAAATGTTAAATTTTTTGACAAAATTAAAAATTTTGCTTGCGAAAATAAAGTTTTTTTTATTTAAATGGAAAAAGAAATTGTTTCTTTTGATACTTCTTTGTTAACGATTCAGAGTCCTACTATTGGGTCAAATATCAAATTTTTAATACAATTACCAAATTTGAACGAATTGTTATCTTTTATTTTGTTTTAGGAGAAATCATTGAAATTTTTATTCATGGGTCAAGTATCAAATTTTGAAACTATCAAAAACTGAGTCTGTATTGACCCGAATTTTAATTTAGAAAAATTTAATCCAATTTAATAAATCTTAAAGTTTCTATTTTTGAAATTACTATCAAATATTCTACTAAAGTGTTGCAATTTTGCTCTTGGGCCACTTTCAAATTTAAGCTCAATTTGGCTCAAATGTTAAAAATTCTTCTTGTTGAACGCTATTTACATACAAATATTTTTTTCTATACTTGGGACAACCATCAAATTTTTATTCAGATCAAAAAATTTTGTTTGAATTGTATTAATTTAATAAATATTCAAAATTTCTCCAACATTTGTTTGAAATAATATTTAAAAAAACTCTATTCTTGGGTCTATTATCAAACTGGACCCAAATGCTATTTTTTAAATTTTTTTAATCAAATTTCGGCAATTTTGGAACAACGATCAAATATTCTACTAAAATATGTCAATTTTGTTCTTGGGACCACTTTCAAATTTAAACAAAAATCAAAAAATTCGACGTAAATTTCGCAAATATCAAAAACTTTGTTTTTCAAATAGTCTCCAACTCGCTATCAACAATGCAAATTTTTTAACGTAACGCTGACGCTTTGCGATCATTAACCCGACGATTATTTTTTTTAACCACATATCTAAGCAAAGAAACAATTGCATTGTCACAATATTTACCATTGTCATATTTTTAACACAAGTGCGTTAAGAAGAAAAAGAAATCAAACACAGCTGCAATTGACCTCAAGTCATATTTTTTTAACCTTAGACGATTATGTCATCTAATCAAACACCTATAGAAAATTACTTCCTTTTGTGTTGAACCGAAAAAACCCAACAAGAGGTTCTTGACAGCAGATGGCCGTCAAAATTTATAATTAGATATTTAACCCTCTCCCTCTGTCGGCGGTTTTCACCATTAACGAGGGGATTTTTGGAAAGTAATCGATAATTTGATTTTTTGCAAATAATTTTTGTCTAGTTTCGTAATTTTCTTGATTGTTTTAAATTCATTGAAGTGTTAAATCCAAAAACTCGTCTTCAAAAAAACCGGTCGTGACCTTGACTCTTTTCCATTGACGCCATAAAATTTTATGTTGGTGTTTTCCTTGTGTTTTTGTAAATTCTGTTTTGCATTTTTCAGGTACTAAACAGGGCCGGACCGCCGAAATTTACCATTGCACTTCGAGCACCAGGAACCCTTTTACTTGGAGTTTGGTCGAAAACAGCATCAACGGTTTTCTCCACGAATTCCCTTTAAAATCGGCGGTTTGGTACCCTTACCTGAAATTCTTACCATCGATCACTTGGTACAGATTTTCGGCGATTTTCATCCATTTCCTCCCGGCCATCATCCTCGATTTCGTCACAAAAATCTCAGGAGGACGACCCATGTAAAATTAGTAAATAAGTAGCCAAAATTTTAAACAAATTTTTTAGATTAGTCAAGTTACACCGAAACGTCAATACGTCTCTGGATAGATTGAAAACTTTTATTTTCACCGAATGGCAATACCATGCGACGAAAACAACTGAATTGCATAAATCGTTGTCGAAAAGTGATCAAGAGACTTTTAATCTCGACATCACCGAACTGGTTTGGTTGGATTATTTCCGAGATTTGGCCAAGGGGACCAGAATTTATTTAAATAAAGAACCAATGAAAAATTTGAGCGCCGCTAAAGGCAAAGACAACATGTAAGTGAATTATTGAAATTTCTTGTTTTTAATTATTCTTTTTTAGACTTCTGATTCTACATTTGGCGCTGCAAGCCACAATTTTCTCCTTCATTTGGTACATGTTCGCCTGCCTTTTCGGCATGACCATGTCGGGTTCCGCTTTTATACTTCCCATTGCCTACTTTTTATTCTCTTTATTGTAAGTCGAATTTGTTTTAATATTGCACTAGTTTGGGGTTAGTCAATAAAAGTTTTTGAATTTTTAACAACTTACCACTATAACCCTCTCTTTTCGATTTTTTTCCACCACTTTCAACAGTTGATACGTCATTTAGTGCATTTTAATTCTAATTTGAATAAACGCTTAATTGCGAAAAATTAATGTTATACCGCTGCAAACTTTGTTACGTTTTTTTTTTTGAAAGGGTCACAGAAGCGACCGCAATTCGATGAAATCGAAAGTTAGGGTATAGGTTATGACGTCACAGGAATTTTGAAACGTCGATTTTCTTGTGGAAACAAAAATTTGATTGTTGAAAGAGTTAAGTTGTTGCTACTAAAGGTCGATAGAGTAACACAGCATGGTTCAGAGTCCAGGGACGTCCGTTTTTATCGTTGCTATAGCGTTAAAGTTGTTAAATCGTGTTCGAACTTTTGCAGAAAAAGAATTCGGAACGCTAAAAAAATTTGTTCATCCCCAGAGTTGTATCAGGAAAACAATTTTTAATTTTGTTCTTGGGACTCTATTAAAAATATTTTTAGGCGTAAACAAAATTAAGAGCTACATTTGTTTTTAAAAAAGTGAAAATTTCTACGCTTGGGACGTCTATCAATTCTCTTTTTTAATCGTTAGAAGCTCTAATTTTGGTCAGAAGTAACCGCAAGAATTAAAATATAGGTTATGACGTCACAAAATCCGCTACATTCTGACCTACATTCCGTTAAAAGTCATTGTGCTATTTTACCCAAAAATTCACACAGTCGCGTTTTTTTTATTTAAACGATTTAAGCTGAAAGATGAGTGATAAGAGAGTTTATCGAAAAATGATAAAATCCCCTTTTTAGAAACAATTGAAGTTGTTATCACAAAGGTCGCTTCAATTAAATAATTTTATTAACATAATGACGCTATCAGAAATTTCATGAACAAAAACTAACCCATCGCTCCACAATCCAGGGGCGTACTTTTCTTAACAAAGTCAACTTTATAATAAAAAAATTAAAAACATTGAATGCCACGAAATTTTGTTAACACAAAAGAATGTTTCACACAAAAATGGCGTTAATTAATTGTTTCGTTAAAAAAAATGAGTCACCCAAATTACTAACGAAACTAGAACTTTGGTAGAATTTTTGGAATTTGATTGAAGTGACTAAATTACTATTGAATTATTTTCAGGGGGGTTTTAATTATTATTAGCTTATCACCTCCATTAATCAAATTCCCAACAATTGTAATAACGTTGTCAAGCCAAGTAAAAAAGTTCAAGTGTTGCAAGTATTTGAAGTGATAAAAGTAGGGATCCGGATATGTTTTAAAGCAGACGATTTAAAGGTGCGACAGATTACAGATATGGACAAATAGTTATCAGTAATACTACAAATAGATTGCAGTTGAAACCGTTTACAGTTAGAAACACGAAGTAATTTTTTTCACCTCATTAATTCCAAGTGAGTACAAAATTTAAACATACAGGGTGTGGCGACAATTATGGAAATATAAACAAAAATTGTAGAAGGGACGTTAGGTTAATTGAAATTTTTTCTACCTCCACAATATCAATTTATTTAGTTAAAGTTTTGTACGAAAATCTAATTAGTTGTTAAAATTATTTCCAGCAAGTGGGATAGTTGTCCCACCGACCAAATACTGGCGACGCCCCCATTTAGTTGTTTGAATGTATTGAAAGTGTTTTGATTGTATTTAGTGGAGTTGATTGTGAGCGGTTAAAGTTGGTTGAATTCCCAAAATTGTCGATTGCCGGCATTGCAGTTATCTGTGCGTGTCGTTAGTGGGTTTCGTTTCGTTGCCGTTAGAGGTCGCCGTCCGCGCCATTCATCAGCCATGGTACTCGCCCAAATTTAAAGGCTGGTATGTGTCAGATAGAATATTGATTTTTTCACAAAACAACCGAAATTCCACATTAATACCGCCTGTTTTTTTTACGTGTACGTTCCGTGAAAAATCCCCCGCCGCGGCCGTCCCTTACAGTTAACGCGTTAATGACTAATCGTGCTGGTTCTTCGGCAAAATCGAGTCGCCCGTGCCGGCCTGCAACTATTAGGTAAGAATTGGTGCGAGACACGCCGTTAAGTGGAAAAGGTGGGGATCTCCGGTTTGTTGTCCGTTTAATCGCCGACCGTACCTCCTTTTATCAACGATTATGGGCCAATTGGGGGGCCGGAAAGGCCCGCTAATGTCGATTCGAACGGCGCTCCAATTCTAACCTAAAACGGCCAAGAGGCCCCCACAACCACCCCCGATCTCGAAACCGACAGGATGAGGCAATTCTGGATTAATAAACGACCCGAATCGAGCGGTGATGCGCTCGCCTCTTAAGTGGAGTTTTCCAAAATTTTCCGGGGAAAACTGGCTTTGTTTCCACCAAATTGAGGCGGCTGCGACAATTGACGTTTAACACAATTTTTCCGGAAATTTTCAATTTACCATTGTGCAGTCAACGTCAAAATTAATGGACCCACTAACGTTTACAAAACGTTTTTGGTTATTACCCCAAAATGACTCACCGCAGTCCAAGCTTTCTGCGATTTTTTTTTCAGAAATGTCAAAAAAACAGTCTAACCACACTTTTTTCTGGAAACCGAATTTGTTTACGTATCGATTGTTCTTACTCAAATTGTTGCTAATTCGTTGGTCGGCTAACACTGAGTCAAGTAACGACTTTCCGTTTCCAAAGCCAACTTTGATTAAAATTGTTTGATCATGCTGTAAAACTGGTAATTAAATTTGGACATTTTTGAAATATTTTACTAGAAATTGACGAACGATATACAGGGAGTTATCACCAAGTTTTTTCGAAAAAAATTTTTGGATTGTTATAAAAATATTTTTTTGTTAAAGTGACACATGAACACTTAGGTCAAGTTACGACATTCCATTCCATTTCCAATGCCACCTTTGATTGTATTTTTTTATCATGGTGTATGAACCAAGTGTCGAAAAGGAAGAAGCGTTTTCCAACATTTTAATAGAAATTAATGAACCAAATTTATTTAAAAAAAATTGTGTTATAAAATTATTTTTCTTAATGGAAGATTTCGAATTTTTTATTCAGTTTCTAAACCGGTGACAGTTAAAATGACACTTGCCATCTCCAATGCCACCTTTGTTTATAATAATTAACTGTAATATTTAAATTTTGGTGTTGATAGTAGCAACTATATTGTCAAAAAATATGCTCAATTCTTCTAAATCACCCAAATATACAGGGTGTTTCCTGAAAATTCATTTTTTTTTTAACAAAAATTATTTTAAGACTTATTTTGGTTATAGAATTGAGATTGGGTAATATTAATCTAATGACTACTGGTAAACTCACCCAGCTGTTCCACTTGCCAATTAGTTTACTGAAATGTGGTAATAATTTTTTTTGTGGTCACGTCAATCGCTTGGGAGATGTTGTGGCGCGAATCTAGGTTCACTTTCAGGGTCAATTACCTTTTTAAGCCACATTTTTAGGTGTTAGTGTTTTAAAGTGACATATTGTTAAAGAATATGTACTAAAACATTAAAAAAGCCTAATGAGTATTTGTTATTGATTGTTAATAGTTTACATTTAGAGTTATTTTTTGCATAAAGTTGTTTATACGTTGGTAAATGTTTTATAATAATTATTCTTGATATTTCAAATAGGTGTGGAATGTGAAATGTGGAAATTGTTATTAATGCATATTTTAATTTGGTCTTTTGTAACTGACCTTAATTATCTATTGCAAAATAAAACATTTCAATGTTTATTTTTTTAACAAGAGTATAAACTCAGAAGCTACCACGACGTGATTTAAAAACAGGACATGCCTACTTTTATGCATTCTCGAGAACGATAATAAATAAATCGTCAATTCGTTAAAATTTGCATAATTCTAACATTTTAATTGAAATTTAGTTGCATTCACAAAGTTGAATAAATCAAATTAATGTTCAAGGACGGCTCTGAAATGTTTAACGTAGTTGAAGCGCTATTCAAAATATATAAAATTCTATTGGTCTCTAGTTGAATAAACCAAATTAATAATCCACGACTGCTCTGAAATTTTGACGTTTGTCGAAGCGCCATTCAAAAATCTTAACCTCACTTTTATTGAATTTTATTGGTCTTTAGTTGAGTAAACCGAATTCATAATCAAGGATGGCTCTGAAATTTGGCGTTTGTCGAAGCGCCATTAAAAAATAATTGAATTTTATTGGTTTTAGTTGAGTAAAGCAAATTAATAATCGACGACGGCACTGAAATTTTGACGTTTGTAGAAGCGCCATTAAAGAAATCATAACCTCATTTTTATAAAATTTTATTGGTCTTTAGTTGAATAAACCGAATTAATTATCAAGGACGGCACTGAAATTTTGACGTTTGTCGAGACGCCATTAAAGAAATCCTAACGACATTTTTATAAAATTTTATTGGTTTTTAGTTAAATAAACGAAATTATTAACCAAGGACGGGTCTGAAATTTTGACGTTTGTTGAAGCGCCAATAAAAATCTTAACCTCACTTTTATCGAATTTTATTGGTCTTTAGTTGGGTAAACCAAATTAATAATCAACGACGACACTGAAATTTTGACGTTTGTCGAAGCGCCATTAAAAAATCTTAACCTCACTTTTATAAAATTTTATTGGTCTTTAGTTGAATAAACCGAATTAATTATCAAGGACGGCACTGAAATTTTGACGTTTGTCGAGGCGCCATTAAAGAAATCCTAACGACATTTTAATGAAATTTTATTGGTTTTTAGTTAAATAAACGAAATTAATAATCAAGGACGGCTCTATAATTTTGACTTTTGTCGACACGCCATTATCTCAACCTCACTTTTATAAAATTTTATTGGTCTTTAGTTGAATAAACCGAATTAATTATCACGGACGGCACTGAAATTTTGACGTTTGTCGAGACGCCATTAAAGAAATCCTAACGACATTTTTATAAAATTTTATTGGTTTTTAGTTAAATAAACGAAATTATTAACCAAGGACTGGTCTGAAATTTTGACGTTTGTTGAAGCGCCAATAAAAATCTTAACCTCACTTTTATCGAATTTTATTGGTCTTTAGTTGAGTAAACCGAATTAATAATCAACGACGACACTGAAATTTTGACGTTTGTCGAAGCGCCATTAAAAAATCTTAACCTCAATTTTATAAAATTTTATTGGTCTTTAGTTGAATAAACCGAATTAATTATCAAGGACGGCACTGAAATTTTGACGTTTGTCGAGACGCCATTAAAGAAATCCTAACGACATTTTTATAAAATTTTATTGGTTTTTAGTTAAATAAACGAAATTATTAACCAAGGACGGGTCTGAAATTTTGACGTTTGTTGAAGCGCCAATAAAAATCTTAACCTCACTTTTATCGAATTTTATTGGTCTTTAGTTGAGTAAACCAAATTAATAATCAACGACGACACTGAAATTTTAACGTTTGTGGAGGCGCCATTAAAGAAATCCTAACGACATTTTTATAAAATTTTATTGGTCTTTAGTTGAATAAACCGAATTAATTATCAAGGACGGCACTGAAATTTTGACGTTTGTCGAGGCGCCATTAAAGAAATCCTAACGACATTTTTATAAAATTTTATTGGTTTTTAGTTAAATAAACGAAATTAATAATCAAGGACGGCTCTGAAATTTTGACGTTTGTTGAAGCGCCATTAAAAAATCTTAACCTCACTTTTATAAAATTTTATTGGTCTTTAGTTGAATAAACCGAATTAATTATCACGGACGTCACTGAAATATTGACGTTTGTCGAGACGCCATTAAAGAAATCCTAACGACATTTTTATCAAATTTCATTGGTTTTTAGTTAAATAAACGAAATTAATAATCAAGGACGGCTCTGAAATTTTGACGTTTATTGAAGCGCCATTTAAAAATCATAACCTCACTTTTATCAAAGTTTATTGGTCTTTAGTTGACTAAACCAAATTAATAATCAACGACGGCACTGAAATTTTGAAGTTTGTCGAAGCGCCATTAAAGAAATCCTAACGACATTTTTATAAAATTTTATTGGTTTTTAGTTAAATAAACGAAATTAATAATCAAGGACGGCTCTGAAATTTTGACGTTTGTCGAAGCGCTCTTAAAAAATCTTAACCTCACTTTTATCGAATTTTATTGGTCTTTAGTTGAGTAAACCAAATTAATAATCAACGACGGCACTGAAATTTTGACGTTTGTCGAAGCGCCATTAAAGAATCATAACCTCACTTTTATAAAATTTTATTAGTCTTTAGTTAAATAAACGAAATTAATAATCAAAGACGGCTCTGAAATTTTGACGTTTGTCGTAGCGCCATTAAAAAATCATAACCTCACTTTTATAAAATTTTATTGATCTTTCAAGCCTTTTATTAGTTTTTTAATACAAAACGATCAAACTCGAAACCTGTTTAGAACCACTTCTCGCTTTTTTATATGTCATTTTGACTCTTAATCACTTTGAACCAAGCTATTTTTTCAAAATTTCCAAAAAAAACTAAGACAGGTGCAACAATTGACACGTAACACAGAGGCGTACGTTTTTTGTGTGTTTTTAATTTTTGTTAGAAAATTCAAAATTACAGTTTAGATCAAATCTAATGAATTGTTTTCTCAAAAAGTGTCAATTTTACAATTATTAACCGACATTTGTAACGATTAGGTGCAATTTGCCTATTTTGTGTTCAAGAAACGTCAAAAATTTAAATAACATAACCTCACTTTTTTGCAATTAGCCAATAAATTTTTTGTTAACAATTCGAATTTAGTTAGAATTTACTTGTAACTTCTAAATCTAGAACAACAAATGACGGTTCAAGTGACACGTAACACAGGGGCGTACAATTTTTTTTTTTGAATAACTATAAAATTCAGAAAATTGATAACGCTGGTACAGTTGACTTCAAAACTAATGAGTTGTTCTCAAATAGCGTTAACTTCCCAATTGTTAACCGACATTGAAAACGATTAGTTACTATTTGCCTATTTTGTGTTCAAGTAACGTCAACATAACCTCACTTTTTCGCAACAAGCCAATACATTTTTGGTTAAAAATTCGAATTTAGTTACAATTTCTATTTTTGTTGCTCCTAAACCTAGAACAACAAATGACGATTCAAGTAACGCCACACAGGGGCGTACATTATTTTTTTGTCAACTGAAAAATCGCGAAAAACTCGACAATTGAAAAAACTAAAGAACTTTTTCAATATTTCGTGATTATTGTCGCCTTCAATTTTTCCAAATCGTCTGATTACAAAATTGATTAATCGATGACTCCCATAAGAACAATTTATTATAAAATACTTGTTGACGCTAATCTAGAAAGTGGGGTTTCTCGAAATTTCCAATTGTCAACTAGTTTTTGCTAGTCGAAAGCCAGTCAAGGACAACAATTGAATATACGAGGGAAGCAATAAAGTTTCATCGAGAATTCCAGAAACAATTTCGCTTTTTTCCCACGCATTTTGTTCCAGTTTCCCTCTCATTACCGTTAGTTGTTTCACATATCACGTTCACTTTTTTTTTTTTTTGGAACTTCCCCACCCCCCACCCCAAAATGTTCAAAAACGTTGGAGGACTACCAAAATTTTTTTGTATGTTAAACTTGTAATAATAAAAATAATAACTGAACCGGGCGATTTTATTGGACGTGTCCTTGACCCTGGCCACTATCCGTCCAAGAGTAGTCGTCAGTTCAGTATGTCGCTTTGGCGAAACCGTTCGAAAGTTGGATGTAAGTCGATGCGTGTTTTAACGTAACGTAACGGAAGAACCAGCGAGACGTTGACCCTCCACGGACGTTCCTCTGATTCAGGTTTTGACCCACTTATTGTAGCCCACTAACCTCTTGATTTCTCGCAGTTCCCTATAGAATGTTCCACTCGATGGTGGTGTCGGTCGCGAGTTCTATCTAAAAATTTCGAGAAAGTCGCCGTCATTTTTGATAGAATTGTCATCACTGTTCGAACTGTTTTTGTTCCAGAACTACGGCCAAGAAAAAAGACATGGAGTGCTAACTCCGGTCCGCTTCCGCCATCTTCCCCTCGAAAAAACAAAGCACAACTTTTTATTCCGAAAGAAACAACAACCAAGTCTTCGTTTTACTGTCAGCCTCTTCATCAAGAACTTAACATATATAAATGTTGAAGTTTTATTGTTGATAATTGGAAAATTTTTGACGATACTGTATATACATGGTGCAAAACGACGAAATGGCCGCAATACAACAAATCGCCGTGTCTTCGCACACAAGTGTCAGTGAGTTCTATAATGGCAAAACCGTTTTTATTACGGGCGGTACCGGTTTTATGGGCAAAGTGCTTCTGGAAAAATTGTTGAGGTCGTGTCCGGGGGTTGCCAAAATCTACCTCCTCATCCGGCCCAAAAAGGGACAGGACGCCTATGAAAGGCTGAAGTTGCTTATGTGTTCACCGGTAAGTGCAATCGAAATAAAAAAAATATTGGCGCACCTGTATCAGGTTCGGCTGAACCGTGGTTGCATCATTAAAATTTTTTGTAGCTAATGTAGTTAATTTGAGAAATCAAAATAAGAAAAAATTTCGACAAAATTTCCAGTTTTTTTCGTCAGTTATGAAAGTTTTTCGCAACTTTGTTGTTTTTGAGTCACTTATTGACACAACAAAAATTTTACATATATATGTTGCAATTGTTATTTTTCGCAAAGGGGATTTAAGGTCAATGTTTTGGAAACAAAAGAAATGTTACAATTCTAGATGGCGCTAACTGAAGATTTATTTGACATATGACCAATGACGTAACGAAACTTTTTTGATTGGTTGAATTGAAGATTTGAGGTCACTTTTACTTAAAAAAAGTTGGAGTGAAATTTTTTGGTGATTCCCATGAAGTTTAGCGGTTTAAAATTTAAAATCCAGATGGCGTTAATGATGATTTTTTTGTTATATGTGGATTGTTTGACAGGTGACCTAAGAGTTGCTTCGTTTTAGGTCTGGATCGTTTAAATTGAATTCTTGGTTGCAATTTTGACCAAGTTTCCAACTTAAAAAAAAAATCAAGTTTGACAGGTGGTCGTAGAATTGATGTGACGAAATCTTGCAGTTCGCTTCAAAAGTTTGAAAAAAATGCAGTCTCATGTAGTTTAGAATCTTAAAAATTTTAAATCCCGATTAATGAAAAACAAATTCTGTCAAATTTTAATAGTTTGACAGGTGACGTAAAAACCTTTTTTTAGGGAAGTTGGTTGTTTCGATTTAAATTTTGGTTTCTATTTTTTAACAAAAATTGTAATTTTTCAAAACGGAGAAATATAAAAACTTTGACAGGTGATCATAGAACTGAAGTTACCAAATCTTTAAAAGAAATATTGCATAAAACTATTTTTCTGAGTAGACTCAAAGTTTAGCATCTTCATAATTGAAAATTTAAACTGGAGAAAATCTTTTCTGTCATATGTGAGTAGTTTGACAGGTACCGTAGAAAAGCGTTTTTCGATTTATTTTGTAAAGCTAGATTGCCTAAATTGAAGTTTTGTTTGCATTTTGTTAGAAACTTGTAATACATCAAAAAAGAATTGTAAACTTTGACAGGTACTAGTAGAATTGATGTCACCGATCTCGCATTTTACTTAAAAAAGTAGCGAAATAGCATTTTACTTGATCAGTGTCGTCAAATTTAGCATCTTAGAAGTTAAAATCCAGATGGCGCTACTGAAAACTCTTCCTGTCATATATGAATAGTATGACAGGTACCGTAAAAAAGCGTTTTTCTATTTGTTTTGTAAAGCTAGATTGCTCAAATTAAAGTTTTGTTTGCATTTTGTTAGAAACTTGTAATACATCAAAAAAGAATTGTAAACTTTGACAGGTACTAGTAGAATTGAGATCACCAATTTTGCATTTTATTAAAAAAGGTAGCGAAATAGCATTTTTCTTGCTTAATGTCCTCAAATTTAGCATCTTAGAAGTTAAAATCCAGATGGCGCTACTAGAAATCTTTCCTGTCATATGTGAATAGTTTGACAGGTACCGTTGAAAAGCGTTTTTTCGGTTGTTTTAAAAAGTTAGATTGATTAAATTGAAGTTTTGTTTGTATTTTGTTAGAAACTTGTAGAACATCAAAAAAGAATTGTAAACTTTGACAGGTACTAGTAGAATTGATGTCACCGATCTCGCATTTTACTTAAAAAAGTAGCGAAATAGCATTTTTCTTGGTCAGTCTCGTCAAATTTAGCATCTTAGAAGTTAAAATCCAGATAGCGCTACTAAAAATCTTTTCTGTCATATGTGAATAGTTTGACAGGTACCGTAGAAAAGCGTTTTTCCGGTTGTTTTAAAAAGTTAGATTGATTAAATTGAAGTTTTGTTTGCATTTTGTTAGAAACTTGTAGAACATCAAAAAAGAATTGTAAACTTTGACAGGTATTAGTAGAATTGATGTCACCGATGTCGCATTTTACTTAAAAAAGTAGCGAAATAGCATTTTTCTTGGTCAGTGTCGTCAAATTTAGCATCTTAGAAGTTAAAATCCAGATGGCGCCACTGAAAACCCTTCCTGTCATATGTGAATAGTTTGACAGGTACCGTAGAAAAGCGTTTTTCCGGTTGTTTTGTAAATCTAGATTGCTTAAATTAAAGTTTTGTTTGCATTTTGTTAGAAACTTGTAATACATCAAAAAAGAATTGTAAACTTTGACAGGTACTAGTAGAATTGAAGGCACCGATCTCGCATTTTCCTTAAAAAAGTAGCGAAATAACTTTTTTCTTGGTTAGTGTCGTCAAATTTAGCATCTTAGAAGTTAAAATCCAGATAGCGCTACTAAAAATCTTTTCTGTCATATGTGAATAGTTTGACAGGTACCGTAGAAAAGCGTTTTTCCGGTTGTTTTAAAAAGTTAGATTGATTAAATTGAAGTTTTGTTTGCATTTTGTTAGAAACTTGTAGAACATCAAAAAAGAATTGTAAACTTTGACAGGTATTAGTAGAATTGATGTCACCGATCTCGCATTTTACTTAAAAAAGTAGCGAAATAGCATTTTTCTTGGTCAGTGTCGTCAAATTTAGCATCTTAGAAGTTAAAATCCAGATGGCGCCACTGAAAACCCTTCCTGTCATATGTGAATAGTTTGACAGGTACCGTAGAAAAGCGTTTTTCCGGTTGTTTTGTAAATCTAGATTGCTTAAATTAAAGTTTTGTTTGCATTTTGTTAGAAACTTGTAATACATCAAAAAAGAATTGTAAACTTTGACAGGTACTAGTAGAATTGAAGGCACCGATCTCGCATTTTCCTTAAAAAAGTAGCGAAATAACTTTTTTCTTGGTTAGTGTCGTCAAATTTAGCGTCTTAGAAGTTAAAATCCAGATGGCGCTACTAAAAATATTTCCTGTCATATGTGAATAGTTTGACAGGTACCGTTGAAAAGCGGTTTTTCGGTTGTTTTAAAAAGTTAGATTGATTAAATTGAAGTTTTGTTTGCATTTTGTTAGAAACTTGTAATACATCAAAAAAGAATTGGAAACTTTGACAGGTACTAGTTGAATTGAGATCACCGATCTCGCATTTCACTTAAAAAAGTAGCGAAATTGCATTTTTCTTGGTCAGTGTTGTCAAATCTAGCATCTTAGAAGTTAAAGTCCAGATGGCGCTACTGAAAACCCTTCCTGTCATATGTGAATAGTTTGACAGGTACCGTAGAAAAGCGTTTTTCCGGTTGTTTTGTAAATCTAGATTGCTTAAATTAAAGTTTTGTTTGCATTTTGTTAGAAACTTGTAATACATCAAAAAAGAATTGTAAACTTTGACAGGTACTAGTAGAATTGATGTCACCGATCTCGCATTTTACTTAAAAAAGTAGCGAAATAGCATTTTTCTTGGTCAGTGTCACCAAATTTAGCATCTCAGAAGTTAAAATCCAGATGGCGCTACTAAAAATCTTTCCTGTCAAATGTGAATAGTTTGACAGGTGCCGTACAATTTATTTTTTTATATATAGAACTAAATTAGTCAAGTTGAAGTCATCTTAGCGTTTTAACAAACTTGTAATACTTCAAAAAAATAGTTTTAAACTTTGACAGATGATTATAAAACTGAAGTTATCAATCCTAGCAGGATTGCATTTTTCTTAGTCAATCTCATGAAGTTTAGTTCGTTATCAAAATTTAAAAATCTAGATGGCGCTAATGAAAATCTTTCCTGTCACATGTCAATAGTGTGACAAATGACTTAAAAATTATTTTGTTGTACTTCTAAATTGTTGAAATTGTTTTTGCGCTCAAAAGTTTCATACCGCAACCTTTCAACAAACTTGAGAGACCTAAATAGATATGTAAAGTTTGACAGATATTCAGAAATATATAGAAAATTAATTATTAATATGTCTTTGGAAGTTACGCATATTAAAATAATAGAATCTAGAGGGCGCTAATAAAAATATTTCTAGCTATGAAACCGTTTGACAAATGACGTAATAAAATATTTCGCTGTAGATCTGCATCACTCAAGTAGAAGTTTTGACCAAAAAACGATCAAAATTAATAAAAAATTCAAATTTGACACATAACCTCCTATTATTGAGGCGACATCTGTCGATAGAAATATGGAAGTACCGTGTCAGTAGCCTCATTAATTTTTTATTTTTTTTGTGGCAATACTGAATTTGATTAACAATTAAGGCTTCACTTTTTAATTCTATTCCTCCCAAACATTTCAATTGAATGAAAACAATTGATACAAGTACATTGTTTGGTTCATAGTCGAACATTATATGCAAAATCTGTACAGACGCCTGCAATATTCAACCTCCATTTATAAAACACAAATAATTGAATCGTACAATGTGGTACCGCTGGAAACGAAAAAAGTGACTTGAGTTTTGAGGTCGTTTATGCCGTTATTTCGGTGAAACCGTGTTAACTTCTTTTTTTATGTTTCGATGTAGCTATTCGACGCTCTCAGGAAGAGCAGGCCAGCGGACCTGCATAAAGTCCTGCCGATAGAGGGCGACATCACCCAACCGGAACTAGCGATCAGTTCTAACGACAGATTGACACTAGCCCGAACTGTCAACATAGTGTTCCATAGCGCCGCCACTGTCAAGTTCGATGAAAAACTCAAACTTTCCGTCACCATCAACATGTTGGGCACGCAGAGACTGGTGGAATTGTGCAACAGGATGACCAACTTAGAAGCTTTGGTAAGAATATTTTTTTTTGAAAACTAGAAATAATTTTTTTAACGACCCGTATTGTGCGCAGGTGCACGTTTCCACGGCTTACTGCAATTGCGATAGGACCGAAGTGAAGGAAACCGTTTATCCGCCCCCGATGGGTCCCGATCAAGTCACGTCACTGGTGGACTGTTTAGATGAGAACCTTCTGGAGTCGTTAACGGCGAAATTGGTCGGTGCCAGACCTAACACTTACACTTTCACCAAAGCTCTGGCCGAATGTTGGTTGAAGGAGAACAAAGGCGACTTACCTTTGGTTATCGTTCGACCTAGCATCGTTCTTTGCAGCGTTAACGGACCTCTAAAAGGATGGGTGGACAACTGGAACGGTCCGACTGGTAAGCGGAAAGAGTCATCGAAGGGGTTCAAGTTTCGTACATCTATTAACGGTTTGGCCAAAATTTTAAAGCATTGTTAGTCACTCGTTAACGGTTATTTTTTTACTCATTAAATTAACGATTGGTCGAAGTTTAGAATTTTATTAACGGTTACTCGAAAGAGTTGTAGGTAACGATTTTTCACTTAATGCGACGGTTCATGGAAAAATTTTCCAATTTTAGGGAAAATGTTGACGCTTGAACTAGTCATTAACGACTTTACAAAATTTTTAACGGTTCGTTAACGGCCGCCAAAAGTTCTGTAAACTTATTAACCGTCGTTTATAGAAGGATATCTGCATCGTTAAAGAGTTACAGAATTTTGACGGTTTCTTAACGCGCCATTAACGGCTCGTTAATATCTTTTTTGCCCCATTAACGGTTCGGCCGCATTTGGCCGTAACATGGACGGTTCTACGAAACTTTCGTCGATTGTTTGGCGGACGATTAACGGTCAGTTTTGAAATTTCAGGAATAATCGCCGCCGCTGGAAAAGGACTTTTCAGGACGATGTTGTGCGATCCGGACAAGATCGCCGATTTGGTACCTGTCGATATGGTAATAAATCTAATGCTGGTCAGCGCCTGGAGGATCGGAAGCACAAAACCCAAGGAGATACCAATATATAATTGCAGCACAGGTCAGTGGCGGCGCGTCCACAAAACTCATTCAATTATTGTTGTCAACACGATTTTTTTCAGGTCAACGAAAACCGATCACGTGGAGCAACTTTATCGGTCTCTGTTTCAAATACATGAGGAAACATCCTTTTTCCGAAGTCACGTGGTACCCGGACGGCACCGTAACAGCCTCCAGAACCCTGAACACCTTCAACAAGTACTTCCTGCACTGGCTGCCCGCCTACGTCCTCGACAGCGCAGTGTGGTTAACAGGAGGCAAACCCATGTAAGTCACCCGCCCAATGACGTCACGAAACTTTAACAATTGAGGTTTTCTTTTTCTTCAGTATGGTGCGCATCCAGGACAAACTGTGCAAGGCCGCCACCTGTTTGGAATATTTCACAACTAACGAGTGGCGTTTCGACGACACGAACGTCCGCAACTTGAACATGGCCTTAAGCGAGGAGGACCGTCGCGAGTTCTGTTTCGACGTGGCCAAGATCGATTGGGACAACTACGTCGAAGATTACGTTCTCGGCATAAGACAGTTCATTTTTAAAGAGGACGCCGGCACGATACCGAAAGCCCGCAAACAAATCTCGAAACTTTATTGGGCTTATAGATGTTTGCAGGTGGCGGCGGTGATGTGCATGTGGCATTTCCTCACGTTACGCTACGCCCCCTTGCGGCAGCTGTGGGGCAAGGCCCTCAGACTGCTCATACATTTAGCCAGAATGCTGCCATTTGTATAGATAATCATTAGGGTAGTTTCCGTTGTTGCGGGCTCCCTTTTCCCTTTCACGATTCGTTTTTTTATTAATTGTAATAATAACTTTTTCTGTGTCGTGAGTGTATATTGTAGATAATCGCTGTGAGTGGAAGGGAAAAGTGATTAGTTTTGTTAATAATTTTTTTTTCGTTTCTTTTGACCGGTACGCTTGTTTTTTTATGCGTTCTTCTGACGGAACTTGTGCTCATTCCAAGTGTGTAAACGTGTTTTCCAATCGACGAGGGTTTTAATTTTTATTGGACAAGGAAGCGGCCGTGCGCGGTCTCTACAAGTTTTTATCGTTACTAAGCTTTTGGTCGGACGAAAATTAAAATTCTCTGCGCAACCTCACACGGTGTCGTTTTGTTTTTATGTGAATACCGAAGTTTTAGCTTTTATCGGCGGAAACTGCAAGAAACTTCTTCACTTCTTCGGCGCCGCAAGCGTAGCGAATCGCCGGTTCTTGCAGAAAACCGCTATATACTTATTTATTATTTATTTTTACCAATATACTAGTCTACATAGCAAAGGGATCGCTTGTTATATACATAATTTTATTTGGTAGTCAGGAAAACGAAATTTGCGGTTTCGCCAACTTAATAAGACATAAGTTAGTGAATAGGGCTGTAGGAAATTGTAAATTTCGCGGTATTTGCTTGTTTTTCACTGACATTGTTTTTACATAAATATAATTCATTGTTACTTTTATTATATGAAAACAACTCTATGTTTTAAGCGAATTGAAATAAAATAGATATTGTTTACGAGGATTTCGTTTCGATTCCCATCTACGCCACTGCTTCTAAAAATATCAACGCTACGCCACTGGTGACTAAATTTAAAACTTCAAATAGTTGAGTTGCCGATTTTGCCACCGAGGGCGCTTTTGTCGGCACCTGTCAATTTTCAGAAATTCCGTAAATATCTGTAATTAAGCCCCAAATCGCCGTAATTGCGCACTTTTGACCTTAGATCGGACCCGTGGCCTTGCCCCACGCCTCCGGGTTGAATTCCGTCGTTGAGTGCCACAACAATGTTGACGGCGCCATAACCTCACTTTTGGTTTTGGACTTTGCCAGATGCCTTTACCAGCGAATTTCAACGCTTTTTTGGGGGCCAGCGTATTGGGGGTGGTATGTGCCGCCACTCTTTACGTGGTCGAACATTATCGACAAGAAAAACGGCGTCAAGTGATGGCACAAGACTTGGCGCGATTAGATTTGGAATTGTCGGTAATGAAAAGGGAACTCAACCATTTACTCGCAAAACAGAAAGAAAAGTATGTTGATTACTAAATAGAGTCAAAATTTTGACAGTTTTTATGTAGAATACCGAAAGTTTCGAAGCGGAATCGAAGAATTAACAAGGCTAATTCAATAATTTCGTCATCGACTGCGACAGAAGATTACAGTTCAGCTCTAGACAATGACAGTTCAGATTTAGAATTTTATGACGTCAGCGATGAAGAAACTGACGCTTCTCCTAATTTACAAACTGTACTCTTGTAATTTTTACGTTCCTCATTTACAGCAATTTTTTTTAGATTTTACTAGAAATTGACTCAAAACTCGACAAAGGTAATTCAGAGGAATTGAAGAATTGTATTCATATACTCGAAGATTTAAGCATCGAACACCGCGGAAACCCCGAATTTTTGTGGAGAATTGGAAAAGCTCATCACAGATTATGTGAAAGAACCGAAGACGCCACTCAAATTCAGGACCACATCACTCGCGGTAACATTCAAACCATTTATTAAAAATTAATTAATTACAAAAATAGGTTTGGAGGCGTGCAAAGCTGCTTTGGAACTAGAACCGGAACTCGCCAACGTCCACAAATGGTTTGCTATCCTAATTGGTTGTCGCAGCGATTACCAACCGATGAAAGAAAAAATTTTGGATGGTCATTTATTTAAGAAACACGTCGATGCCGCTTTGGTTTTAAACCCCAACGATCCGCCTCTCCACCATATGCTTGGACGTTTCGATATGGAAATAGCTAGTTTGAAATGGTGAATTTTTGATTGGTTGTGTTTCAGTTGCCTAATGACAATTTTAGGTATGAAAGGAAAGTGGCGAGTGCGCTTTTTTCTGAACCTCCTAACGCAACATGGGAGGAAGCTTTAGGCCATTTTTTAGATGCCGAAAAATTAGTTGGACACGATTGGAAGGAGAATAAGTTGTGTATTGCTAAATGTAAAATTCAAATGGGGGAAATTGAAGATGGGATCAAATGGTTGCAGGCGGCTAACGAGGTTCAAAGCGACAATGGGGTGGTGAGTTGGAGGTTTTTTGATGTGGAGAATTTAAAGGTTACAGTGGGGGCGATAATCTTCTACTCTTAAATGAAAAATAAAACTCTTGAGTGAAGGAAATTTTACAAAGTTCACGTTTGGAACTCAATAAAGTGAAGAATTTTCTTTATTTCCAAAATATTACAAAATTTAAGTTCATTTAACAAATTTTTTGGCCTTATAAATCTGAAACTGTGATTGCGAGTTTTCATATGAATAGCTAGAATAGACAAAATTATTTCACTTTCACTATTTAAGTTTGGTAAAAATTGAAAAATTAATTTTTTTGGTAAATTTTAAGCAGAAGTCTGATCCTCATGGTGACGAGACGTCGCTGGCGGAATTATCCCCACTATTTACAATGTTAGTGACCTTTAAACTTTTCACGGTAGATGGCGGTTCTGGCGTTAAACCGAGCGGTTAATTCAAAAAATTTAGAAATTTCTTGTTTCTGGCAATTTTTTCTTTTTCAGGACGATAAAGTGGATAAGGAGGTTAAGACTTTGCTCGAAAAGTACAATTCTCGAGGATAATCTGGTTAATTTTAATAAGTTGTTATTGTTAAGTAGAAAATATTGTGTGGAAGTTTTTTTTTCTCTCGAGTCTTTCAGGTTTTTAATATTTGCGCTTAAGGATATTTTATACAGGATTTTATTGGTGTACATGTATTTTAGCATTCCATTAAAACATTAATTAAAATAAAACGAATTCTTGCAACAAAATCAAGTAGCACTTGGTTTTACCGGAAGTTGTAACAAATTGTTTTTTTTTAGTGCGCATGCGTCAATAAACTACGCGTCTTCATATCTCGAATTTCACTATTGATCAATTTTTCCTTTTTAGCAATTTTGCCCTAATTTTCACCGATTTTCCGGAAATACGCACCTGGATAAGCTAAACTTTTATTAATTTCAATCAAAACATTTTGACAGATTTACACAAATTGGCTGAAATTACATCCTTGAAACGCCAACGAGTTTCAGCCTCTCGCTACTTCTTTCCACCTGAGAAACGATAACACTTTAAAATAACAGTTGGGGCCCCCAATCGTTAATTACCTTTCTTTCCGCCCTTTTGCGTCGCTTTTTTCACGGGAGCTTCCGGTTCGCCGACTTTTCCAGGAGCCGGAGCAGCTTTTTTCGGCTGGAAAACCCCCACGATTATACAAAAACCAACAATGATGTTAAACTTACTTCAACTGGAGCGGTCGCAGCGGCTTTTCCGGCTTTATTACCTTTTCCCATCGCAAACGGTTTGACAGTAGTTTTCAAGTGCGTTCAAGTGCAAATAACTTCTATTTCTGTATAAATTGGCGCATCGCCAGGCAATTTCAAACATCCCGCTTTCAACAAATTCTTCCCATCGTTGCCAAGTTGGCAGCATTAACTGTCAAAATAACGTGGATTAATCGCAATTTCACCTGAATTTTCACGCGATTTCCCAAAAATCATCAAAAGACGGTTTAGAAGCTTTCCGAAATTCGGGACAATTTTGGGATTTTAGTGCGACGTAACCCAATAATTTTTGACATTTGGCATAACCTCACTTTTTAGTATTAACCTATTGAGACCACCGGAAATGTCGAGACAAATTTCAGAAACCCCGGAACCCCTCAAGACGTATTTCGAAACATTCCGGGCAACTCCCACGGTTTCGGGGCAAAAAGCGCAACGCAACGGAAATTCTGCTGGAATTGCAAGTAGAAGTGTGGCTGCTTCCCCCACCAACCCGATTCTTAACCTAAATTTCGAACCGGTCAAAAGTAGGGTTTTCTTCAATAAAAATGTTTTATTAATTACGATTCTGTTTACAGTTGATGAGTCTGAAATTGAGGGAGTTTTTATTTTTGATTCGTTGCGGTGCTACGTGCCTGGTTGGTATTTCGAAGTAATTTCGCCTTAAAAATCGAGTTTTTGCAGAACTCAAGGAAATTCGAAACATATGTCGCACTTGTTATCGAGCTATCGTCGATGGGAATTTATTTCGGTTATTTGAAGCAAATTCGGCAAATCTTCGAGACATGTTGTCGCTAGTTTTAGTTAATATCGATTTATACATTTCTAGAGACGCCGCCATTTGTCTCCAGTGCAAAAATTCGCTTGAATCCAGCTATAAGTTTCTCAAAAAATGGAAAGAATCCGAACAAAGATTCAAGAAATTAACAAGACAACACTCGAAACACCCAAATCTCGTCGTATTTCCCGAAAAACGCACCAAAATTTCCCCAAATTTCACCCCCAATATCCTTGTTGCCGCCAGTGATTTCGGCCTTAAATTAACTTCGCCCAATTCTGACAATTCTTTGGTTGTTAACACTAACTTAAACCCATCCAGTGGTTTGAATGCAGATAGTAGCTTGATTGATCACGATTACGTGCTTCCTCCTGTTTCAATTCTGGAAAGTTTGTTGCAGAAAAAAAGACGAAATCACAAGACTCCAGCTCCCAAGAAATTGTTGAAACCGAAAAAGAAGTTCGATTTTAACTTAAAATTGAACCGAGAGGAATTGTCGAAACAAGTTAAGAAAAGAAAGAAAACGCCTGAGAACGTTCGTTTGTTATGTCAAATTTGCGGTGTTGTTTTGAAAAGTCGTGCCGGGTTTTTGCGTCATAGCAAGCGACATCGGGAGACTTACAAATGTGATCGATGCGATTACGTGACTAATGACAAACAAACTTTGAAGAAACATTCGATTAAACATTTGGAACTTTTGTATCAGTGTGAAAATTGCGATAAAAAATTTAACGAAAAAGGAAAGTTAAAAAAGCACGTCGATTACGTCCATTTGGGAATTTCGGATGAAATTCAGTGTCATGTTTGTGGTAAACAATTTAAACATAAAAGTACTTTACGTTTACATATGTTGGTTCATCGAGGGAACGAAGCGAAAAAATATAAATGTGGAATTTGTTCGAAAGGTTTTTTAACGAAACATAAACGACAAACGCATTTGGAGAGCCACAATCAATCGTCGTTTGCATGTCAGTTTTGTGATAAAAAATTGAAATATGAACGTTCTCTGCATAATCATATAGCAATTTTCCATGAAAACAAAGGAAAGCATCGTTGTGAAACCTGCAATCAAGCTTATTGGAAAAATTCGGATTTGAAGCGACATCTGTTGAGAGGCGGTTGCGAAACGTTGAAACGTTCGAAATCCGGGGCAGTTATACCCAGAACCGATTGTGATATTTGTGGTAAAGTTTTCGGTTCTAGAATTCGCTTGTATGTTCATAAAAAGTCTCATACAAATTCTACGTTTTCGTGTAGTATTTGTGGGAGAAAATTTAAATATGAAAAGTCGCTCGAAAAGCATGTTGATATTTTCCATGGGAATCGGGGAAGGTATAAATGTGAATTGTGCGATAAAGGGTATTGGAAGAGTCAAGATTTATTGAAACATCGCTTAAAGTTTCATGTTGAAGTGTTTGATGATTCTTCAGAAAACTCAAATGCCGAAATTGTGTCGTTACATGTTGAACATACGTAATGATTTTATTAATTATTGTTAATAAATTGTTCCATTTGCGTAAACATTTTTAATTTCTTCCCTTTCAATTGTGCACAACCGAAATCCTCGACTCAAGTGTTGAAGGAAATTCCGTTAGATGGCGCACCAATTGCATGTTTCTTCAAAACTATTACCAGAATAGAAGAAAATATAAAAAAATCTTAAACTTAGGGGAAAATTTAGTAACTTAAAGAGATCAGGGGGACCCAGTGTTGCCATATCTAGCATTTTTAATTTCTTCCCTTTCAATTGTTTACAACCGAAATCCTCGAACTCAAGTGTTGAAGGAAATTCCGTTAGATGGCGCACCGATTGCATGTTGCTTCAAAACTATTCCCAGAAAGGAAAATTTTAAAAAATCTTAAACTTAGGGGAAAATTTGGTAATTTGGAGATCAGGGGGACCCAGTGTTGCCATATTTAGTGTTTTAGTAGTAGATCTGCGGGGAATATCCCGACAGCTGACTTTATAGTGGGAAAGGGCGGCTATTGGGTATGTACATACCAACAACTTCTACAGTTCTTGAGCTACTGCGAATACAAGAATATTCCTTTAATGGAAATTTAAAGATCTTTCTGATAAGCTTAAAATGACGTTCGTGGGATGGTAAATAAAAAATCACAATTTTTCACCAAAGTTGGAATGAAATTCAAACGGCCATAACTTGGAAAGTATGATTACGAATCATAAACTAGCGACAGCGTTGCGTTAGATGAGCTCAATAGTATAAAATGAAGCGATAAGATGGCCTCGAAAAATTTCAAAATTTTTTCCATATCAATCGATAAATTTAAAAAAAATGCTAAAATCGATACTAATCATTCTAAGTTTTTAGAAATAAAATTTCCTGACGTAGCATGTCACGCTCATCTCATTTCCGCACCTAGTTCCTCCATTTGGGTGATCGAAAATTTGTAAAGATTTTGGCACCTTCTTCATTCATCGATTGTTCATATGGTAATCGATCGCTATGAGCCGGCGAAAGGATCGTTTCTGATGTATTTTATTGCAATCTTGTTGATTTTGGACTTGGTTTGTCGAATTTTTGCATAGGTTTGCAATATCTCGAAAAAGTCTACAAAATCAGAGATTTCGCCAAATTTCAAACCTCGACAGCTACGCGAGTTTCTACGTTATATCGGATAAAAGTGCATCATTTGAATCGACTTTCAAAGGGCTTTCCAACAAAGGTAAAATGAAAATTTGGTCGCTGTAAATAAAAAAGTACCCTTACTGGCCAATGGTAAAAATTCGAATTTTGGAATTTTTAAAGTGATATATCTTCGAAATTAAGCGTCCAAATCAAAATCCGATTGCGCCGTTGTGTTATACGAATCTAAAAGTTTAAGATATAGTCATAAAAGGCCCATCGAAATTTTCAAATTTTCAATTTTTTTTTTCTATCTCATTCGATAAAAATTTTTAAAAATGCTAAAATCGACATTATTCATTCTTAGTCTTTAAAAATAATATTTTCTGACGTAGCGTGTCACCCTTATCTCATTTCCGCACCTAGTTTGTCTATTTAGGTGATCGATTTTCAACATTTTACAAAAGAACACAAAATTACATTTTTTTTCAAAATTTACACCTTGATAACTATCAGAGTTTTTGAGTTTTTTCGAATATGAAAACATCCCATTAATGAGTCTTTAAAGGTCTTTCTGACAAGCCTAAAACTGATTTTCTACCACCGTAAATAAAAAAGTTCGATTTTTCAATTTTGACCAAAATTTTGTTAAAAAAATTCAAATTGTCAGTTTTGAAAAATAAGAGTCCAAATTAAAAACTATCAACAGCGTTTCGTTCAGTGAGCTGTCTATTATGAATTGAGACCATAAAAAGGTGCTTGAAAAGTTTGAAAATTTTCTATCAAAATCAGGCCACATTTACTCACACCAATCGCTTTGAACCGATCAAAATCTCTTTTCTAATGTAATTTGTCTCCCTGATCGTAATTTCGCACTCGGTTAGACGATAATCGAGATAGATTTCCAGTATTTGTGAAAAGTCTGCACAAATAAAATTTTTTACAAATTTCAAACGGCCATGACTTCTCGACTTTCGACAACTTATCAAATGTAAATAAACGAATTTAAAAACTTTTTGATAGCTTTCATACGGTGGAAAATTTAAGTTGTAAGGTGTAATTAAAAAAGTTTAAATTTTTGATTTTGACGAAAATTTATGAAGATTTTGGCACCTTCTTCATTCATCGATTGTTCACATGATAATCGATAGTTATGAGCCGGTGAAAAGATCGATTCTGATGTATTTTGTTGCAATCTTGTCGATTTTGGACTTGGTTTGTCGAATTTCAGCATAGGTTTGCAATATCTCGAAAAAGTCTACAAAATTAGAGATTTTTCCAAATTTCAAACCTCGATAGCTACCCGAGTTTTTACGTTATATCGAATAAAGGTGCATCATTTTAATCGACTTTCAAAGGACTTTCTAACAAAGGTAAAATGAAAACTTGGTCGCTGTAAAAAAAAGTACCCTTACTGGCCAATGGTAAAAATTCGAATTTTGGAATTTTTAAAGTGCCATATCTTCGAAATTAAGCGTCCAAATCAAAATCCGATTGCGCCGTTGTGTTATACGAAACTAAAAGTTTAAGATCTAGTCATAAAAGGCCCATCGAAATTTTCAAATTTTCAATTTTTTTTTCTATCTCATTCGATAAAAAATTTTAGAAATGCTAAAATCGACATTATTCATTCTTAGTCTTTAAAAATAATATTTTCTGACGTAGCGTGTCACCCTTATCTCATTTCCGCACCTAGTTTGTCTATTTAGGTGTTCGATTTTCAACATTTTACAAAAGAACACAAAATTAATTTTTTTTTCAAAATTTACACCTTGATAACTATCAGAGTTTTTGAGCTTTTTCGAATATGAAAACATCCCATTAATGAGTCTTTAAAGGTCTTTCTGACAAGCCTAAAACTGATTTTCTACCACCGTAAATAAAAAAGTTCGATTTTTCAATTTTGACCAAAATTTTGTTAAAAAAATTCAAATTGTCAGTTTTGAAAAATAAGAGTCCAAATTAAAAACTATCAACAGCGTTTCGTTCAGTGAGCTGTCTATTATGAATTGAGACCATAAAGAGGTGCTTGAAAAGTTTGAAAATTTTCTATCAAAATCAGGCCACATTTACTCACACCAATCGCTTTGAACCGATCAAAATCGCTTTTCTAATGTAATTTGTCTCCCTGATCGTAATTTCGCACTCGGTTAAACGATAATCGAGATAGATTTCCAGTATTTGTGAAAAGTCTGCACAAATAAATTTTTTTACAAATTTCAAACGTCCATGACTTTTCGACTTTCGACAACTTATCAAATGTAAATAAATGAATTTATCGACCTTTCGATAGCTTTCATACGGTGGAAAATTTAAGTTGTAGGGTGTAAATAAAAAAGTTTAAATTTTCAATCTTGACAAAAATTTGTGAAGATTTTGGCACCTTTTTCATTCATCGATTTTTCACATGATAGTCAATCGTTATAAGTCGGCGAAAAGATTGTTTCTAATGTATTTGGTTGCAATCTTGTCGATTTTGGACTTGGTTTGTCGAATTTCAGCATAGATTTGCAATATCTCGAAAAAGTCTACAAAATAAGGGATTTTTCCAAATTTCAAACCTCGACAGCTACTCGAGTTTCTACGTTATATTGAATGAAAATGCATCATTCTAATCGAATTTTAAAGGGCTATCTAACGAAGGTAAAATGAAAACTTGGTCGCTGTAAATAAAAAAGTACCCTTACTGGCAATGGTAAAAATTCGAATTTTGGAATTTTTAAAGTGCCATATCTTCGAAATTAAGCGTCCAAATCAAAATCCGATTGCGCCGTTGTGTTATACGAAACTAAAAGATTAAGATATAGTCATAAAAGGCCCATCGAAATTTTCAAATTTTCAATTTTTTTTTTCTATCTCATTCGATAAAATTTTTTAAAAATGCTAAAATCGACATCGTTCATTCTTAGTCTTTAAAAATAATATTTTCTGACGTAGCGTGTCACCCTTATCTCATTTCCGCCCTAGTTTGTCTATTTAGGTGATCGATTTTCAACATTTTATAAGACAACACAAAATTACATTTTTTTTCAAAATTTACACCTTGATAACTATCAGAGTTTTTGAGCTTTTTCGAATATGAAAACATCCCATTAATGAGTCTTTAAAGGTCTTTCTAGCAAGATTAAAACTGATTTTCTACCACCGTAAATAAAAAATTTGAATTTTCAATTTTGACAAAAATTTGTGAAGATTTTGGCACCTTTTTCATTCATCGATCTTTCACATGATAGTCGATCGTTATAAGCCGGCGAAAAGATCGTTTCTGATGTATTTTGTTGCAATCTTGTCGATTTTGGACTTGGTTTGTCGAATTTCAGCATAGATTTGCAATATCTCGAAAAAGTCTACAAAATTAGAGATTTTTCCAAATTTCAAACCTCGACAGCTCCTCGAGTTTCTACGTTATTTCGATTGAAAGTGCATCATTCTAATCGACTTTCAAAGGACTTTCTAACAAAGGTAAAATGAGAATCCGGTTGCTGTAAATGAAAAAGTACCCTTACTGACCAATTGTAGAATCTCGGATTTTGGAATTTTTAAAGTGCCATATCTTCGAAATTAAGCGTCCAAATCGAAATCCGGTTGGGCCGTTGTGTTATACGAAACTTAAAGTTTTAAATTGAGTCATAAAAGGCCCATCGAAATTTTCAAATTTTCAATTTTTTTTTTCTATCTCATTCGATAAAAAATTTTAAAAATGTTAAAATCGACATTATTCATTATTAGTCTTTAAAAATAATATTTTCTAACGTAGCGTGTCACCCTTATTTCATTTCCCTATCTAGTTTGTCTATTTAAGTGATACATTTTCAACATTTCACAAAAGAATTTAAAATTACCTTTTTTTTTCAAAATTTACACCTTGATAACTATCAGAGATTTTCAGCTTTTTCGAATATGAAAACATCCCATTAATGAGTCTTTAAAGGTCTTTCTAGCAAGCCTAAAACTGATTTTCTACCACCGTAAATAAAAAAGTTCGATTTTTCAATTTTGACCAAAATTTTGTTAAAAAAATTCAAATTGTCAGTTTTGAAAAATAAGAGTCCAAATTAAAAACTATCAACAGCGTTTCGTTCAGTGAGCTGTCTATTATGAATTGAGACCATAAAAAGGTGCTGGAAAAGTTTGAAAATTTTCTATCAAAATCAGGCCACATTTACTCACACCAATCGCTTTGAACCGATCAAAATCGCTTTTCTAATGTGATTTGTCTCCCTGATCGTAATTTCGCACTCGGTTAGACGATAATCGAGATAGATTTCCAGTATTTGTGAAAAGTCTGCAAAATCGAAATTTTTACAAATTACAAACGTCCATGACTTCTCGAGTTTCGACAACTTATCAAATGTAAATAAACGAATTTATCGACTTTTCGATAGCTTTTATACGGTGGAAAATTTAAGTTGTAGGGTGTAAATAAAAAAGTTTAAATTTTCAATCTTGACAAAAATTTGTGAAGATTTTGGCACCGTTTTCATTCATCGATTTTTCACATGATAGTCGATCGTTATAAGCCAACGAAAAGATCGTTTCTGATGTATTTGGTTGCAATCTTGTCGATTTTGGACTTGGTTTGTCGAATTTCAGCATAGGTTTGCAATATCTCGAAAAAGTCTACAAAATTAGAGATTTTTCCAAATTTCAAACCTCGACAGCTACTCGAGTTTCTACGTTATATCGAATAAAGGTGCATCATTTTAATCGACTTTCAAAGGACTTTCTAACAAAGGTAAAATGAAAACTTGGTCGCTGTAAATAAAAAAGTACCCTTACTGGCCAATGGTAAAAATTCGAATTTTGGAATTTTTAAAGTGATATATCTTCGAAATTAAGCGTCCAAATCAAAATCCGATTGCGCCGTTGTGTTATACGAAACTAAAAGATTAAGATATAGTCATAAAAGGCCCATCGAAATTTTCAAATTTTCAATATATTTTTTCTATCTCATTCGATAAAAAAATTTAAAAATGCTAAAATTGACATCATTCATTCTTAGTCTTTAAAAATAATATTTTCTGACGTAGCGTGTCACCCTTATCTCATTTCCGCACCTAGTTTGTCTATTTAGGTGATCGATTTTCAACATTTTACAGAAGAACACAAAATTACATTTTTTTTCAAAATTTACACCTTGATAACTATCAGAGTTTTTGAGCTTTTTCGAATATGAAAACATCCCATTAATGAGTCTTTAAAGGTCTTTCTAGCAAGCTTAAAACTGATTTTCTACCACCGTAAATAAAAAAGTTCGATTTTTCAATTTTGACCAAAATTTTGTTAAAAAATTCAAATTGTCAGTTTTGAAAAATAAGAGTCCAAATTAAAAACTATCAACAGTGTTTCGTTCAGTGAGCTGTCTATTATGAATTGAGACCATAAAAAGGTGCTTGAAAAGTTTGAAAATTTTCTATCAAAATCAGGCCACATTTACTCACACCAATCGCTTTGAACCGATCAAAATCGCTTTTCTAATGTGATTTGTCTCCCTGATCGTAATTTCGCACTCGGTTAGACGATAATCGAGATAGATTTCCAGTATTTGTGAAAAGTCTGCGCAAATAAATTTTTTTACAAATTTCAAACGTCCATGACTTTTCGACTTTCGACAACTTATCAAATGTAAATAAATGAATTTATCGACCTTTCGATAGCTTTCATACGGTGGAAAATTTAAGTTGTAGGGTGTAAATAAAAAAGTTTAAATTTTCAATCTTGACAAAAATTTGTGAAGATTTTGGCACCTTTTTCATTCATCGATTTTTCACATGATAGTCAATCGTTATAAGTCGGCGAAAAGATTGTTTCTAATGTATTTGGTTGCAATCTTGTCGATTTTGGACTTGGTTTGTCGAATTTCAGCATAGTTTTGCAATATCTCGAAAAAGTCTACAAAATTAGAGATTTTTCCAAATTTCAAACCTCGACAGCTACTCGAGTTTCTACGTTATATCGAATAAAGGTGCATCATTTTAATCGACTTTCAAAGGACTTTCTAACAAAGGTAAAATGAAAACTTGGTCGCTGTAAAAAGAAAGTACCCTTACTGGCCAATGGTAAAAATTCGAATTTTGGAATTTTTAAAGTGATATATCTTCGAAATTAAGCATCCAAATCAAAATCCGATTGCGCCGTTGTGTTATACGAAACTAAAAGATTAAGATAGAGTCATAAAAGGCCCATCGAAATTTTCAAATTTTCAAATTTTTTTTCTATCTCATTCGATAAAAAAATTTAAAAATGCTAAAATTGACATCATTCATTCTTAGTCTTTAAAAATAATATTTTCTGACGTAGCGTGTCACCCTTATCTCATTTCCGCACCTAGTTTGTCTATTTAGATGTTCGATTTTCAACATTTTACAAAAGAACACAAAATTACATATTTTTTCAAAATTTACACCTTGATAACTATCAGAGTTTTTGAGCTTTTTCGAATATGAAAACATCCCATTAATGAGTCTTTAAAGGTCTTTCTAACAAGCCTAAAACTGATTTTCTACCACCGTAAATAAAAAAGTTCGATTTTTCAATTTTGACCAAAATTTTGTTAAAAAAATTCAAATTGTCAGTTTTGAAAAATAAGAGTCCAAATTAAAAACTATCAACAGCGTTTCGTTCAGTGAGCTGTCTATTATGAATTGAGAACATAAAAAGGTGCTTGAAAAGTTTGAAAATTTTCTATCAAAATCAGGCCACATTTACTCACACCAATCGCTTTGAACCGATCAAAATCGCTTTTCTAATGTAATTTGTCTCCCTGATCGTAATTTCGCACTCGGTTAGACGATAATCGAGATAGATTTTCAGTATTTGTGAAAAATCTGCAAAATCGAAATTTTTACAAATTACAAACGTCCATGACTTCTCGAGTTTCGACAACTTATCAAATGTAAATAAACGAATTTATCGACTTTTCGATAGCTTTCATACGGTGGAAAATTTAAGTTGTAGGGTGTAAATAAAAAAGTTTAAATTTTTGATTTTGACGAAAATTTGTGAAGATTTTGGCACCTTCTTCATTCATCGATTTTTCACATGATAGTCGATCGTTATAAGCCAACGAAAAGATCGTTTCTGATGTATTTGGTTGCAATCTTGTCGATTTTGGACTTGGTTTGTCGAATTTCAGCATAGGTTTGCAATATCTCGAAAAAGTCTACAAAATTAGAGATTTTTCCAAATTTCAAACCTCGACAGCTACGCGAGTTTCTACGTTATATCGAATAAAAGTGCATCATTTGAATCGACTTTCAAAGGGCTTTCCAACAAAGGTAAGATGAAAATTTGGTCACTGTAAATAAAAAAGTATCCTTACTGGCCAAGGGTAATAATTCGAATTTTGGAGTTTTTAAAGTGATATATCTTCGAAATTAAGCGTCCAAATCAAAATCTGATTGCGCCGTTGTGTTATACGAAACTAAAAGTTTAAAATGGAGTCATAAAAGGCCCATCGAAATTTTCAAATTTTCAATATTTTTTTTCTCTCATTCGATAAAATTTTTAAAAAATGCCAAAATCGACATCGTTCATTCTTAGTCTTTAGAAATAATATTTTCTGACGTAACGTGTCACCCTTATCTCATTTCCACACCTAGTTTGTCTATTTAGGTGATCGATTTTCCACATTTTACAAAAGAACACAAAATTACAATTTTTTTTCAAAATTTACACCTTGGTAACTATCAGAGATTTTGAGCTTTTTCGAATATGAAAACATCCCATTAATGAGTCTTTAAAGGTCTTTCTGACAAGCCTAAAACTGATTTTCTACCACCGTAAATAAAAAAGTTCGATTTTTCAATTTTGACCAAAATTTTGTTAAAAAAATTCAAATTGTCAGTTTTGAAAAATAAGAGTCCAAATTAAAAACTATCAACAGCGTTTTGTTCAGTGAGCTGTCTATTATGAATTGAGACCACAAAAGGTCCTTGAAAATTTTTGACCAGAAGCAATGTAGTCAAAAAAATCCAAAATCATTTCCACCCAAAGAAAATATTTTTTCCCGACGTAATTTTTGTCGTTGAACACGTTTTCTACTCGATTTACCCCATTTAAGCAATTTTGAGTGTATCATAAAAGTTGACAAAAATCCAAATTTTTACAAACTCAATAACTTCAACAATTCTTGAGCTACCGCAAATACAAGGACATCCCCTTAATGGAAATTCAAACCAACAATTTTAGAGCTAAAATCAGGTCGTGATCACAAAAAATGTCAAAATGGTTGGGGGCGTCCTTGAAAAACCAATATAACTTAAAAATTGTGTTTTTACGTCGATTATTTGGTTGCTTTCTGTTACCAACATTGAAACGTCAAATTTCTTCCATCTCTTGACACTTCGAGATGCTTCGAGATTCTTTAATTATTAACAAAATCCGCCATTCTAGTAATTTTACAAAAACTTGAATTAATAGAAAAATTCATTAATGTTAATAGAACGTTTTCGAGATAGCAAACTCAAAGTTTCTTGGTTATGATTTAATTAACTCAAAATGATGACTTTATAATGTTTAATTTTAAGCAGGCGTTGATTTTTTACGTACGTCACGAAACAATTGCTCGCCTTAAAAGCTGTCAAATTCGATTAATTTTGAAGGTAAATTTCGATAAATTTAAGTGTTTTTGTTGCGATGATGAAGTCGATACGTAAAATCAAGTAGGTTTGTCATATTTTTGGAACCTTACAATACAATGCAAAATTGGAAAGTTTTTGCAGGAACAGCTTTAGGTTGAAGGGTCGTTTTTAACTCTAAATTAGCATATCCTTAAAGTAGTTTCTTAAAATCTGAAAATTAAGGTTCAGAATTTTATTTTTACAAAGAAGGCTTTGATTTCATTTATGCCCCTAAACAATTGATTTGTTTGGAAACTGCAAGTTGTTGCTTGATTTTTGTTTATTCCTTGTAAATTACCCAATATATCCCACACAATTGCTTTTTTTTTGTACTTTCTTTTATTTGAAATCCAAAAAGTTTCCAAATATTATTTTTCTTATTCTTTTACAAATAAATGACAATATTCCTATTTATCTTTAAAATATCAAATAATTTTCTATACAACTGTGATTTTTTCTCAAGCCGATTATACAAATAAATGAAGAAATTTTGGGTCTTTTACCATTAAATTTCGTTATAAAGCTCCACCCAGTTTGGGGTTGGGGAGGATCTCAACACCATCCACAGTTGGTAACGCCATTAGAATGTGACACTTGTGAAACTGCGCGCTCCATTCTGTTGGGATCGTCCTCCGGTTATGGACAGGGCGGAGCTTTAAACCGGAGTCGAAGATTAGCAATAAGCGCCATTTTTTTGAATTATTCGAATATGAAACGTTTTAATTTTGAAAAAAAAATTGCACGCTTGTGTGGAGATTTATTTTGTAGAAACGTCATAGGAAATAAAAATATTAATTTGTTGGTGTTTAGAAAAAAACATTGCTGCTGCTAAAAATGGCCGCCGCCATATTGTAAAAAGAAAATTTTTTAATAAACATTTTTTAAATTTAATAACTTAGGCAGAAAAATTTTGACTAACCCTGTATATAATTTAAAATAAATAATTAATTATATAATTTAAATAACAAAAATTTCAGATAATTGTTTGAATTTTACAAAAAAAAAATTAATTTTTGACAATTTTGTAATTTATTTATTAAAATTTTCAGTAAATTTTCAAAATGGTTAACAAAACCAAATGTAGTTAAATTAAATTTTATTTTTAAAACAATATCAATTAATAGCCCCGAAAGGGTGACAATCCCTCATAAATTTTCTCTATGATACAATCAAATCAACATCTCGCTTTTTGTATCTTTATGATCCGACGCCGCCTTCTGCGCATGCCTGAGAATCATTTGGTCCTATCGGAACGCGAGTACCTGTCGCAGCCTCCTATTCGAAACAGCAGCGTCTCCTGCAAATCGCGGTACTTTCGTAGTGTTTGTCGCCGGTTTTTATGGAAATTCAAGTGTTTTCGCGAGTTTTCCTCCATTTCCCAACCCTCCAGTGGTGACGCCGCTTAAAAATCGAGTGAGTACTTGATATTTGCCTAATTTTCTGTCAATTTTCATAATGATTGACAATTTTGCAACAACGACGCCTAATTAACAAGTCGCATTTAACATGGCGACTCTGAATTAAAGGCCAAAAGACTCTTAAGTTGGTTAAGTCGAGTTTCACTAGTTTCTTAACGTCCTTTTCCGGTAATTTACGCAGTGATTGTCATTAATTTTTTGTCGGTTGGCAGAAATTTTTTTTTAACAACTACCACTACTTGATTGTGTTGCGCGATTTTGTTAGAGGGTGGAAGGGGGGTTAAGTGGCCATTTTATTGTTAGTTGTGAAGGTTATCGTTTCGTTTGCAGACTTGGACTTGGCAAATGTTGAAACAGGAGGTCGGAAATCTTCCCGAGTTTTGCTTCAAGACACGCCGTCAATCAAGTAGGTAACTTTGTTGTTAGTTTTCTTCCCTATTCGAAACGGTAACGTCTTCCTGCAAATCGCGGTACTTTCGTGGTGTTTGTCGCCGGTTTCTCGGGAAATTCGCGCGTTTTCGCTTGTTTTCCTCTATTTTTCAACCCTCCAGTAGTGACGCCGCTTAAAAATCGAGTGAGTACCTGACATTTTAGTAATTTTCTGTCAAATGGATGACCATTTTGCATCAACGACGCCTAATTAAAGAGTCGCATTTAACATGGCGACGCCCCGAAAGGGCAAAAGACTCTTAAGTTGGTTAATTTGGGTTTTCCTACCCTTTTAGGCCCTTTTCCGGAAATTTTCGCAATTATTGTCACATAATCGCAGTGATTGTCATTAATTTTTTGTCGGTTGGCAGAAGTTTTTTTTAATAATCACCACTACTTGATTTTGTTAGAGGGTGGCCATTTTATTGTTAGTTGTCAACGTTATTGTTTCGTTTGCAGACTTGGATTTTGCAAATCTTGGAACAGGAGGTCGGGACCGTAAATCCCGATAATTACCGACTTGCAAAAAAGTTTCCCAGAGATCGAATTACCGGATGTTATCTCAATTACGTGTTATTGACGATTTATTTATCTATTTGTGGGTAAAATTACCTGATAAACCGGTTTCTTTGGGGTATCGCGTCGCACTTACGTTAATTAAGGGGTGGGAAAAATATTTAGAGAGACTTAGCTTTAAAATATTTGCAGTTTAACAAAAAATTTATTGTATTGAGGCTTGATCCCTACGAAATATAAATTTTTCCATTTTTTATTTCAGATAATTGGTGCAAAGTCCAGCTTTCAACCCGCCAAAACTGATCGTCATTGTTCCAAACTGCAACTTCTGAAGTTACTGCGCATAGGCAAAAAGAAATCCGATAAAAAACAGTAAATACTAAAATCTTGTGTAATCCTTTGTTTTGTGTTAACAATTTTTTGTTTTGTTACAGAAAACGTTTGCAGTTGTTACCAATGTAAATCGACCACAACACTTGAGCTCCCAGACAATTTGGAAAATCAAGTAAGCGCCATTTTGTAACTACCCGGTGCTAGCTGCAATCTAATTACAAAAATTGATAACTAATTGAAGTTTTATTCTAGGAAACCTGAACTGTCCTAGCTGTAGCAGAGAAAAAATTTTGGTGATTACATCAACATTCAACAATTCAGTTCCTGCATTTTCGAGATTCACCCTCTTAATTAAATTGTAAGTGGTTCGCAATTTGCTACGGTCATTAATTTTTTCTTTATAAAATACTTATATGCAATTAAGAAATTTTGGTACCAAATTTGCTATAATTTGCGACGTTAATGTACTGGCGCATCCACCAAAAATTTCTATATTGCTTTTTGAATTGTTCTTAAAATGTTTCAAAACGTTTCTTTGCTTTTTCCAGAGGTGATTGTTGAGGGAAAATCGGGTAGTGGACATCTGGCTATCCCAACGATACATGGGGCCTTTCTGAAAAAGTATAGCGCATTTCCTAATGTTGGTAAGTTTCTTAAAAAAATTTTTTTATTATCATTCTTCTGTTCTAAAATTACTATTTATCCCACATTTTTTGCCTTTTTTTGTTGCTACTTCTGATTTTTATTTTTTTGTTACAAATAATTTTATTGTATTCTCATTTTCTTTATTCACCCTCCAAGTAAATAGTTGACACCATTAACATTGACACGTTGAATATGCTTAGAGGAGTCACTAAATCCTTCTTTTCCTTTTCAGGTGCTAGACAGTGATAAGTGTGTTTAGTGTGAACTGTAGTGTAGTGCAATCTAATGGTTGACGATACTGCGACAGGGATTGCCACTAAGGGTGAGTGATTTACTTAATTTTTTTTAAAGTAAAAAGTCTTTAAGACAAAAAAAGATTGTCTTTAGGACCAATTTTTGGTTAATTATTGACTTTGAAATATTTTTTATAGTAAGTCCCAACTACAATGGCGAAGGAGAAGGAAGGATGGTGAGTCCAGGTACATTTAACTTTGCTGTCGTTCGAAGATCCGGTGAGTCGATACAAACTGTTGATAACTTGTAGTGGTAGTGGTAGTGAATAGTGCCTCAACTGAGAAAATCGTTAATTATGAAGGTAAGTTTAACTCAAATAGGTAAGTGACAAATAATAGAAATAAAAAAAACAATTGATAATTAACTTTCCGAACATTTTTCAGGATTCATCGAGACCGGAGCTGCTTCTCAACTGGCTGCTAAGCAAACGATGCTTGCCGAATCGTTTTAGGCCTCTTTCAGTCTAAGTCGGTACTTGGACTCGCCATCCTAACGAAACACGGACGGGAATACGCGAACGCTTCGGCTCTCTTTCAGGTTTCATCGCTGCAAAGGCCGACATTAAATTGAATGCTAAGCAAACGATGCTTGCCGAACCGTTTTAGGCCTCTTTAAGTTCTAGTCGGTAATTGGACTTGCCATCCTAACAAAGCACGACCGGGAGTACGAAAACGCTTCGGATTTCTTTCAGGTTTTATCGCTGTAGGGGCCGACCCTGGATTGGATACTAAGCAAACGATGCTTGCCGAACCGTTTTAGGCCTTTTTGAGTCTAAGTCGGTACTTAGACTCGCCATCCTAACGAAGCACGGACGGGAATACGCGAGCGCTTCGGTTCTTTTCAGGTTTCTTGATGTAACGACCGGCACTAGACTGGATGCTAAGCAAACGATGCTTGCCGAACCGTTTTAGGCCTCTTTGAATCCAAGTCGGTACTTGGACTCGCCATCGTAACAAAGCACGACCGGGAATACGCGAACGTTTCGGTTTTCTTTCAGGTTTTATCGCTGTAGGGGCCGACCCTGGATTGGATACTAAGCAAACGATGCTTGCCGAACCGTTTTAGGCCTCTTTGAATCCAAGTCGGTACTTGGACTCGCCATCGTAACAAAGCACGACCGGGAATACGCGAACGTTTCGGTTTTCTTTCAGGTTTCATGACTGTAGGGGCCGGCCTTGGATTGGATACTAAGCAGTCGATGCTTGCCGAACCGTTTTAGGCCTGTTTGAGTCTAAGTCGGTACTTGGACTCGCCATCGTAACAAAGCACGACCGTGAATACGCGAACGTCTCGGTTTTCTTTCAGGTTTTATCGCTGTAGGGGCCGACCCTGGATTGGATACTAAGCAAACGATGCTTGCCAAACCGTTTTAGGCCTCTTTGAGTCTAAGTCGGTACTTAGACTCGTCATCCTAACGAAGCACGGACGGGAATACGCGAGCGCTTCGGTTCTTTCCAGGTTTTATTGATGCAAGGACCGGCCCTGGATACTAAGCAAACGATGCTTGCCAAACCGTTTTAGGCCTCTTTTAGTATAAGTCGGTTCTTAGACTCGCCTTTCTGACACGATCGGGAATACGCGAGCTATCCGGTTCTCTTTCAGGATTCATCCGTTCTAGGCTTGTCCCTCCAATGGATCCAGTATCTGCTCTCCCTAAACATTGTAAGTATTTCAACCGTTTTTTTATGTCATCAATTTTTTGTTAAGATTTTTTACATTTTACTAACAAATTTTTAAATATTGCTAAATAAATAAAAATTTGCTAAGGCTGAAAGTAAATTTGTCTAATAAAACATTTAGGAAGTTTTTATTGCAAATCTATTCAAACATTCAACTTCTATTGTAAATCTTTTTAACCGTAAATGTTTAAATAATTTCTAAATTGTTCCTGAATAGTTTTTAGAATGTTTTTTTGCTTTTTTCAGAGGTTGTTGTTGATGGAAAATTGTGTAGTGGACATTTAGCTGTCGCAACGTCACATGGGGCTTTTCTGGAAAGGTCTAGCTTTAAACACCGCACTGCCTAACCTTGGTAAGTTTCTTAAAAAAATAATTATAATCATCCTTCTGTTCTAAAATTATAATTCATCCCACATTTTTTGCATTTTTTGTTCTGTTGCTACTTATGATTTTTATTTTTTTGTTACAAATAACTTCTTTATATTTTTTCTTAATCACTCTTCAAGTAAATATGTAATTTTTTTAACACTGACACATTGAATAAGCTTAGAGAAGTCACTAAATTCTTCTTTTACTTTACAGGTGCTAGACAGTGATAAGTGTGTTTAGTGTGAACTGCAGTGTAGTGTAGTGCAATCTAATGGTGGACGATACAGCGACAGAAGTTGCCAATAAGGGTGAGTGTTTTATTCAAATCTCTGTACCAGTAAAAAGTTCTTAAGACAAAAAAAATATTTTAAAAAAATTTAATTTTAGTTAATTGTTGACTTTGAAATATTTTTTATAGTGAGTCCCAACTACAATGGCGAAGCAGAACGAAGGATGGTAAGTCCAGCTGCTTTTCATTTTGCTGACGTTCGAAGATCCGGTGAGTCGATACAGACTGTTGATAACCTGTAGTGGTAGTGGTAGTTAGTGCCTAAACTAAGAAAATCGTTAATTATGACGGTAAGTTTAACTTAAAAAGGTAAGTGACATAAATATTAGAAATACAAAAAACAATTGATAATTAACCTTCCGACCTTTTTCAGGATCGATCGTGCCCGGGGCTGCTTCGCGACTAAATACTAAGCAAACGATGCTTGCCGAATCGTTCTAGGCCTCTTTGTGTCTAAGTCGGTACTTGGACTCGCCATCGTAACAAAGCACGACCGGGAATACGCGAACGTTTCGGTTTTCTTTCAGGTTTCATGACTGTAGGGGCCGGCCTTGGATTGGATACTAAGCAGTCGATGCTTGCCGAACCGTTTTAGGCCTGTTTGAGTCTAAGTCGGTACTTGGACTCGCCATCGTAACAAAGCACGACCGGGAATACGCAAACGTTTCGGTTTTCTTTCAGGATTAATCGCTGTAGGGGCCGGCCCTGGATTGGATACTAAGCAGACGATGCTTGCCGAACTGTTTTAGGCCTCTTTGAGTCTAAGTCGGTACTTGGACTCGCCATCGTAACAAAGCACAACCGGGAATACGCGAACGCTTCGGTTCTCTTTTAGGTTTTATCGCTGTAGGGGCCGGCCTTGGATTGGACACTAAGCAGACAATGCTTGCCGAACTGTTTTAGGCCTCTTTGAGTCTAAGTCGGTTCTTGGACTCGCCATCGTAACAAAGCACGACCGGGAATACGCAAACGTTTCGGTTTTCTTTCAGGATTAATCGCTGTAGGGGCCGGCCCTGGATTGGATACTAAGCAGACGATGCTTGCCGAACTGTTTTAGGCCTCTTTGAGTCTAAGTCGGTACTTGGACTCGCCATCGTAACAAAGCACAACCGGGAATACGCGAACGCTTCGGTTCTCTTTTAGGTTTTATCGCTGTAGGGGCCGGCCTTGGATTGGACACTAAGCAGACAATGCTTGCCGAACTGTTTTAGGCTTCTTTGAGTCTAAGTCGGTACTTGGACTCGCCATCGTAACAAAGCACGACCGGGAATACGCGAACGTTTCGGTTTTCTTTTAGGTTTTATCGCTGTAGGGGCCGGCCCTGGATTGGATACTAAGCAGACGATGCTTGCCGAACCGTTTTAGGCCTCTTTGAGTCTAAGTCGGTACTTAGACTCGCCATCGTAACAAAGCACAACCGGGAATACGCGAACGCTTCGGTTCTCTTTTAGGTTTTATCGCTGTAGGGGCCGGCCTTGGATTGGACACTAAGCAGACAATGCTTGCCGAACTGTTTTAGGCCTCTTTGAGTCTAAGTCGGTACTTGGACTCGCCATCGTAACAAAGCACGACCGGGAATACGCGAACGTTTCGGTTTTCTTTCAGGTTTTATCGCTGTAGGGGCCGGCCCTGGATTGGATACTAAGCAGGCGATGCTTGCCGAACCGTTTTAGGCCTCTTTGAGTCTAAGTCGGTACTGGGACTCGCCATCCTAACGAAGCACGATCGGGAATACGCATGCGTTTCGGTTCTTTTCAGGTTTCATTGCCGTAAAGGCCTGCACTGGACTAGATGCTAAGCTAACGATGCTTGCCGAACCGTTTTAGGCCTCTTTCAGTCTTAGTCGGTACTTGGACTCGCCATCCTAACTAGACACGGACGGGAATACGCGAACATTTCGGTTCTTTTCAGGTTTCATTGCCGTAAAGGCCTGCACTGGACTAGATGCTAAGCCAACGATACTTGCCGAACCGTTTAAGGCCTTTTTGAGTCTAAGTCGGTAGTTGGACTCGCCATCCTAACGAAACACGGAGGGGAATACGCGAACGCTTCGGTTCTCTTTCAGGTTTCATCGCTGCAAAGGCCGGCACAAAACTGAGTGCTAAGCAAACGATGTTTGCCGAATCGTTTTAGGCCTCTTTCAGTCTTAGTCGGTACTTGGACTCGCCATCCTAACGAGACACGGACGGGAATACGCGAACATTTCGGTTCCTTTCAGGTTTCATTGCCGTAAAGGCCTGCACTGGACTAGATGCTAAGCTAACGATGCTTGCCGAACCGTTTAAGGCCTCTTTGAGTCTAAGTCGGTACTTGGACTCGCCATCGTAACAAAGCACGACCGGGAATACGCGAACGCTTCGGTTCTCTTTTAGGTTTTATCGCTGTAGGGGCCGGCCTTGGATTGGACACTAAGCAGACAATGCTTGCCGAACTGTTTTAGGCCTCTTTGAGTTTAAGTCGGTACTTGCACTCGCCATCGTAACAAAGCCCGACCGGGAATACGCAAACGTTTCGGCTTTCTTTCAGGATTAATCGCTGTAGGGGCCGGCCCTGGATTGGATACTAAGCAGACGATGCTTGCCGAACTGTTTTAGGCCTCTTTGAGTCTAAGTCGGTACTTGGACTCGCCATCGTAACAAAGCACAATCGGGAATACGCGAACGCTTCGGTTCTCTTTTAGGTTTTATCGCTGTAGGGGCCGGCCTTGGATTGGACACTAAGCAGACAATGCTTGTCGAACTGTTTTAGGCCTCTTTGAGTCTAAGTCGGTACTTGGACTCGCCATCGTAACAAAGCACGACCGGGAATACGCAAACGTTTCGGTTTTCTTTCAGGATTAATCGCTGTAGGGGCCGGCCCTGGATTGGATACTAAGCAGACGATGCTTGCCGAACTGTTTTAGGCCTCTTTGAGTCTAAGTCGGTACTTGGACTCGCCATCGTAACAAAGCACAACCGGGAATACGCGAACGCTTCGGTTCTCTTTCAGGTTTTATCGCTGCAAAGGCCGGCACAAAACTGAGTGCTAAGCAAACGATGTCTGCCGAATCGTTTTAGGCCTCTTTCAGTCTTAGTCGGTACTTGGACTCGCCATCCTAACGAGACACGGACGGGAATACGCGAACATCTCGGTTCTTTTCAGGTTTCATTGCCGTAAAGGCCTGCACTGGACTAGATGCTAAGCTAACGATGCTTGCCGAACCGTTTTAGGCCTCTTTCAGTCTAAGTCGGTACTTGGACTCGCCATCCTAACGAGACACGGACGGGAATACGCGAACATTTCGGTTCTTTTTAGGTTTCATTGCCGTAAAGGCCTGCACTGGACTAGATACTAAGCTAACGATACTTGCCGAACCGTTTAAGGCCTCTTTGAGTCTAAGTCGGTAGTTGGACTCGCCATCCTAATGAAACACGGAGGGGAATACGCGAACGCTTCGGTTCTCTTTCAGGTTTCATCGCTGCAAAGGCCGGCACAAAACTGAGTGCTAAGCAAACGATGTTTGCCGAATTGTTTTAGGCCTGTTTGAGTCTAAGTCGGTATTTAGAGTCGCCATCATAACGAGACACGGACGGGAATACGCGAACATTTCGGTTCTTTTCAGGTTTCATTGCCGTAAAGGCCTGCACTGGACTAGATGCTAAGCTAACGATACTTGCCGAACCGTTTAAGGCCTCTTTGAGTCTAAGTCGGTACTTGGACTCGCCTTCCTAACGAAACACGGAGGGGAATACGCGAACGCTTCGGTTCTCTTTCAGGTTTTATCGCTGCAAAGGCCGGCACAAAACTGAGTGCTAAGCTAACGATGCTTGCCGAACCGTTTTAGGCCTCTTTCAGTCTACGTCGGTACTTGGACTCGCCATCCTAACGAGACACGGACGGGAATACGCGAACATTTCGGTTCCTTTCAGGTTTCATTGCCGTAAAGGCCTGCACTGGACTAGATGCTAAGCTAACGATGCTTGCCGAACCGTTTAAGGCCTCTTTGAGTCTAAGTCGGTAGTTGGACTCGCCATCCTAACGGAACACGGAGGGGAATACGCGAACATTTCGGTTCTTTTCAGGTTTTATCGCTGCAAAGGCCGGCACAAAACTGAGTGCTAAGCTAACGATGCTTGCCGAACCGTTTTAGGCCTCTTTCAGTCTACGTCGGTACTTGGACTCGCCATCCTAACGAGACACGGACGGGAATACGCGAACATTTCGGTTCCTTTCAGGTTTCATTGCCGTAAAGGCCTGCACTGGACTAGATGCTAAGCTAACGATGCTTGCCGAACCGTTTAAGGCCTCTTTGAGTCTAAGTCGGTAGTTGGACTCGCCATCCTAACGGAACACGGAGGGGAATACGCGAACATTTCGGTTCTTTTCAGGTTTCATTGCCGTAAAGGCCTGCACTGGACTAGATGCTAAGCTAACGATGCTTGCCGAACCGTTTAAGGCCTCTTTGAGTCTAAGTCGGTAGTTGGACTCGCCATCCTAACGGAACACGGAGGGGAATACGCGAACATTTCGGTTCTTTTCAGGTTTCATTGCCGTAAAGGCCTGCACTGGACTAGATGCTAAGCTAACGATGCTTGCCGAACCGTTTAAGGCCTCTTTGAGTCTAAGTCGGTAGTTGGACTCGCCATCCTAACGAAACACGGAGGGGAATACGCGAACGCTTCGGTTCTCTTTCAGGTTTTATCGCTGCAAAGGCCGGCACAAAACTGAGTGCTAAGCTAACGATGCTTGCCGAACCGTTTTAGGCCTCCTTCAGTCTACGTCGGTACTTGGACTCGCCATCCTAACGAGACACGGACGGGAATACGCGAACATTTCGGTTCCTTTCAGGTTTCATTGCCGTAAAGGCCTGCACTGGACTAGATGCTAAGCTAACGATGCTTGCCGAACCGTTTAAGGCCTCTTTGAGTCTAAGTCGGTAGTTGGACTCGCCATCCTAACGGAACACGGAGGGGAATACGCGAACATTTCGGTTCTTTTCAGGTTTCATTGCCGTAAAGGCCTGCACTGGACTAGATACTAAGCTAACGATACTTGCCGAACCGTTTAAGGCCTCTTTGAGTCTAAGTCGGTAGTTGGACTCGCCATCCTAACGGAACACGGAGGGGAATACGCGAACATTTCGGTTCTTTTCAGGTTTCATTGCCGTAAAGGCCTGCACTGGACTAGATACTAAGCTAACGATACTTGCCGAACCGTTTAAGGCCTCTTTGAGTCTAAGTCGGTAGTTGGACTCGCCATCCTAACGGAACACGGACGGGAATACGCGAACATTTCGGTTCCTTTCAGGTTTCATTGCCGTAAAGGCCTGCACTGGACTAGATGCTAAGCTAACGATGCTTGCCGAACGGTTTTAGGCCTCTTTGAGTATAAGTCGATTCTTAGACTCGACATCCTAACACGATCGGGAATACGCGAGCGATCCGGTTCTCTTTCAGGATTCATCGGTTCTAGGCTTGTTCTTCCAATGGATCCAGTTTTTGCACTCCCTTAACACCGTAAGTGTTTCAACGGTTTTATTTATGTCATAAATTTGTGGTTAAGATTTTTTACATTTTCTAACAAATTTTGAAATATTGCTAAATGAATAAATATTTGCTAAGACTGAAAATAAATTTGTCGAATAAAACATTTAGGAAGTTTTTATTGCAAATCTATTCAAACATTCAACTTCATTTGTAAATCCTTTTAACTGTAAATGTTTAAATAATTTCTAATTTGTTCCTGAATAGTTTCTAAAATGTTTCTTTGCTCTTTTCAGAGCTTGTTGTTGAAGGAAAATCGTGTTGTGGACATTTGGCTGTCGCAACGTTACATGGGGCTTTTCTGGAAAGGTCTACCTTTAAACACCGCACTGCCTAACGTTGGTAAGTTTCTTAAAAAAATTATGATGATCATCCTTCTGTTCTAAAATTATAATTCATCCCACATTTTTTGCATTCGTTGTTGTTGCTACTTCTGATTTTTATTTTTTTGTTACAAATAACTTCTTTATATTTTTTCTTAATCACTCTGCAAGTAAATATGTAACATTTTTAACACTGACACATTGAATAAGCTTAGAGAAGTCACTAAATTCTTCTTTTACTTTACAGGTGCTAGACAGTGATAAGTGTGTTTAGTGTGAACTGCAGTGTAGTGTAGTGCAATCTAATGGTGGACGATACAGCGACAGGAGTTGCCAATAAGGGTGAGTGTTTTATTCAAATCTCTGTACCAGTAAAAGTCCTTAAGACAAAAAAAATATTTTTAAAAAATTTAATTTTAGTTAATTGTTGACTTTGAACAATTTTTTATAGTGAGTCCCAACTACAATGGCGAAGCAGAAGGAAGGATGGTAAGTCCAGCTGCTTTTCATTTTGCTGACGTTCGAAGATCCGGTGAGTCGATACAGACTGTTGATAACCTGTAGTGGTAGTGGTAGTTAGTGCCTAAACTAAGAAAATCGTTAATTATGACGGTAAGTTTAACTTAAAAAGGTAAGTGACATAAATATTAGAAATACAAAAAACAATTGATAATTAACCTTCCGACCTTTTTCAGGATCGATCGTGCCCGGGGCTGCTTCGCGACTAAATACTAAGCAAACGATGCTTGCCGAATCGTTCTAGGCCTCTTTGTGTCTAAGTCGGTACTTGGACTCGCCATCGTAACAAAGCACGACCGGGAATACGCGAACGTTTCGGTTTTCTTTCAGGTTTCATGACTGTAGGGGCCGGCCTTGGATTGGATACTAAGCAGTCGATGCTTGCCGAACCGTTTTAGGCCTGTTTGAGTCTAAGTCGGTACTTGGACTCGCCATCGTAACAAAGCACGACCGGGAATACGCAAACGTTTCGGTTTTCTTTCAGGATTAATCGCTGTAGGGGCCGGCCCTGGATTGGATACTAAGCAGACGATGCTTGCCGAACTGTTTTAGGCCTCTTTGAGTCTAAGTCGGTACTTGGACTCGCCATCGTAACAAAGCACAACCGGGAATACGCGAACGCTTCGGTTCTCTTTTAGGTTTTATCGCTGTAGGGGCCGGCCTTGGATTGGACACTAAGCAGACAATGCTTGCCGAACTGTTTTAGGCCTCTTTGAGTCTAAGTCGGTTCTTGGACTCGCCATCGTAACAAAGCACGACCGGGAATACGCAAACGTTTCGGTTTTCTTTCAGGATTAATCGCTGTAGGGGCCGGCCCTGGATTGGATACTAAGCAGACGATGCTTGCCGAACTGTTTTAGGCCTCTTTGAGTCTAAGTCGGTACTTGGACTCGCCATCGTAACAAAGCACAACCGGGAATACGCGAACGCTTCGGTTCTCTTTTAGGTTTTATCGCTGTAGGGGCCGGCCTTGGATTGGACACTAAGCAGACAATGCTTGCCGAACTGTTTTAGGCTTCTTTGAGTCTAAGTCGGTACTTGGACTCGCCATCGTAACAAAGCACGACCGGGAATACGCGAACGTTTCGGTTTTCTTTTAGGTTTTATCGCTGTAGGGGCCGGCCCTGGATTGGATACTAAGCAGACGATGCTTGCCGAACCGTTTTAGGCCTCTTTGAGTCTAAGTCGGTACTTAGACTCGCCATCGTAACAAAGCACAACCGGGAATACGCGAACGCTTCGGTTCTCTTTTAGGTTTTATCGCTGTAGGGGCCGGCCTTGGATTGGACACTAAGCAGACAATGCTTGCCGAACTGTTTTAGGCCTCTTTGAGTCTAAGTCGGTACTTGGACTCGCCATCGTAACAAAGCACGACCGGGAATACGCGAACGTTTCGGTTTTCTTTCAGGTTTTATCGCTGTAGGGGCCGGCCCTGGATTGGATACTAAGCAGGCGATGCTTGCCGAACCGTTTTAGGCCTCTTTGAGTCTAAGTCGGTACTGGGACTCGCCATCCTAACGAAGCACGATCGGGAATACGCATGCGTTTCGGTTCTTTTCAGGTTTCATTGCCGTAAAGGCCTGCACTGGACTAGATGCTAAGCTAACGATGCTTGCCGAACCGTTTTAGGCCTCTTTCAGTCTTAGTCGGTACTTGGACTCGCCATCCTAACTAGACACGGACGGGAATACGCGAACATTTCGGTTCTTTTCAGGTTTCATTGCCGTAAAGGCCTGCACTGGACTAGATGCTAAGCCAACGATACTTGCCGAACCGTTTAAGGCCTTTTTGAGTCTAAGTCGGTAGTTGGACTCGCCATCCTAACGAAACACGGAGGGGAATACGCGAACGCTTCGGTTCTCTTTCAGGTTTCATCGCTGCAAAGGCCGGCACAAAACTGAGTGCTAAGCAAACGATGTTTGCCGAATCGTTTTAGGCCTCTTTCAGTCTTAGTCGGTACTTGGACTCGCCATCCTAACGAGACACGGACGGGAATACGCGAACATTTCGGTTCCTTTCAGGTTTCATTGCCGTAAAGGCCTGCACTGGACTAGATGCTAAGCTAACGATGCTTGCCGAACCGTTTAAGGCCTCTTTGAGTCTAAGTCGGTACTTGGACTCGCCATCGTAACAAAGCACGACCGGGAATACGCGAACGCTTCGGTTCTCTTTTAGGTTTTATCGCTGTAGGGGCCGGCCTTGGATTGGACACTAAGCAGACAATGCTTGCCGAACTGTTTTAGGCCTCTTTGAGTTTAAGTCGGTACTTGCACTCGCCATCGTAACAAAGCCCGACCGGGAATACGCAAACGTTTCGGCTTTCTTTCAGGATTAATCGCTGTAGGGGCCGGCCCTGGATTGGATACTAAGCAGACGATGCTTGCCGAACTGTTTTAGGCCTCTTTGAGTCTAAGTCGGTACTTGGACTCGCCATCGTAACAAAGCACAATCGGGAATACGCGAACGCTTCGGTTCTCTTTTAGGTTTTATCGCTGTAGGGGCCGGCCTTGGATTGGACACTAAGCAGACAATGCTTGTCGAACTGTTTTAGGCCTCTTTGAGTCTAAGTCGGTACTTGGACTCGCCATCGTAACAAAGCACGACCGGGAATACGCAAACGTTTCGGTTTTCTTTCAGGATTAATCGCTGTAGGGGCCGGCCCTGGATTGGATACTAAGCAGACGATGCTTGCCGAACTGTTTTAGGCCTCTTTGAGTCTAAGTCGGTACTTGGACTCGCCATCGTAACAAAGCACAACCGGGAATACGCGAACGCTTCGGTTCTCTTTCAGGTTTTATCGCTGCAAAGGCCGGCACAAAACTGAGTGCTAAGCAAACGATGTCTGCCGAATCGTTTTAGGCCTCTTTCAGTCTTAGTCGGTACTTGGACTCGCCATCCTAACGAGACACGGACGGGAATACGCGAACATCTCGGTTCTTTTCAGGTTTCATTGCCGTAAAGGCCTGCACTGGACTAGATGCTAAGCTAACGATGCTTGCCGAACCGTTTTAGGCCTCTTTCAGTCTAAGTCGGTACTTGGACTCGCCATCCTAACGAGACACGGACGGGAATACGCGAACATTTCGGTTCTTTTTAGGTTTCATTGCCGTAAAGGCCTGCACTGGACTAGATACTAAGCTAACGATACTTGCCGAACCGTTTAAGGCCTCTTTGAGTCTAAGTCGGTAGTTGGACTCGCCATCCTAATGAAACACGGAGGGGAATACGCGAACGCTTCGGTTCTCTTTCAGGTTTCATCGCTGCAAAGGCCGGCACAAAACTGAGTGCTAAGCAAACGATGTTTGCCGAATTGTTTTAGGCCTGTTTGAGTCTAAGTCGGTATTTAGAGTCGCCATCATAACGAGACACGGACGGGAATACGCGAACATTTCGGTTCTTTTCAGGTTTCATTGCCGTAAAGGCCTGCACTGGACTAGATGCTAAGCTAACGATACTTGCCGAACCGTTTAAGGCCTCTTTGAGTCTAAGTCGGTACTTGGACTCGCCTTCCTAACGAAACACGGAGGGGAATACGCGAACGCTTCGGTTCTCTTTCAGGTTTTATCGCTGCAAAGGCCGGCACAAAACTGAGTGCTAAGCTAACGATGCTTGCCGAACCGTTTTAGGCCTCTTTCAGTCTACGTCGGTACTTGGACTCGCCATCCTAACGAGACACGGACGGGAATACGCGAACATTTCGGTTCCTTTCAGGTTTCATTGCCGTAAAGGCCTGCACTGGACTAGATGCTAAGCTAACGATGCTTGCCGAACCGTTTAAGGCCTCTTTGAGTCTAAGTCGGTAGTTGGACTCGCCATCCTAACGGAACACGGAGGGGAATACGCGAACATTTCGGTTCTTTTCAGGTTTCATTGCCGTAAAGGCCTGCACTGGACTAGATGCTAAGCTAACGATGCTTGCCGAACCGTTTAAGGCCTCTTTGAGTCTAAGTCGGTAGTTGGACTCGCCATCCTAACGGAACACGGAGGGGAATACGCGAACATTTCGGTTCTTTTCAGGTTTCATTGCCGTAAAGGCCTGCACTGGACTAGATGCTAAGCTAACGATGCTTGCCGAACCGTTTAAGGCCTCTTTGAGTCTAAGTCGGTAGTTGGACTCGCCATCCTAACGAAACACGGAGGGGAATACGCGAACGCTTCGGTTCTCTTTCAGGTTTTATCGCTGCAAAGGCCGGCACAAAACTGAGTGCTAAGCTAACGATGCTTGCCGAACCGTTTTAGGCCTCCTTCAGTCTACGTCGGTACTTGGACTCGCCATCCTAACGAGACACGGACGGGAATACGCGAACATTTCGGTTCCTTTCAGGTTTCATTGCCGTAAAGGCCTGCACTGGACTAGATGCTAAGCTAACGATGCTTGCCGAACCGTTTAAGGCCTCTTTGAGTCTAAGTCGGTAGTTGGACTCGCCATCCTAACGGAACACGGAGGGGAATACGCGAACATTTCGGTTCTTTTCAGGTTTCATTGCCGTAAAGGCCTGCACTGGACTAGATACTAAGCTAACGATACTTGCCGAACCGTTTAAGGCCTCTTTGAGTCTAAGTCGGTAGTTGGACTCGCCATCCTAACGGAACACGGAGGGGAATACGCGAACATTTCGGTTCTTTTCAGGTTTCATTGCCGTAAAGGCCTGCACTGGACTAGATACTAAGCTAACGATACTTGCCGAACCGTTTAAGGCCTCTTTGAGTCTAAGTCGGTAGTTGGACTCGCCATCCTAACGGAACACGGACGGGAATACGCGAACATTTCGGTTCCTTTCAGGTTTCATTGCCGTAAAGGCCTGCACTGGACTAGATGCTAAGCTAACGATGCTTGCCGAACGGTTTTAGGCCTCTTTGAGTATAAGTCGATTCTTAGACTCGACATCCTAACACGATCGGGAATACGCGAGCGATCCGGTTCTCTTTCAGGATTCATCGGTTCTAGGCTTGTTCTTCCAATGGATCCAGTTTTTGCACTCCCTTAACACCGTAAGTGTTTCAACGGTTTTATTTATGTCATAAATTTGTGGTTAAGATTTTTTACATTTTCTAACAAATTTTGAAATATTGCTAAATGAATAAATATTTGCTAAGACTGAAAATAAATTTGTCGAATAAAACATTTAGGAAGTTTTTATTGCAAATCTATTCAAACATTCAACTTCATTTGTAAATCCTTTTAACTGTAAATGTTTAAATAATTTCTAATTTGTTCCTGAATAGTTTCTAAAATGTTTCTTTGCTCTTTTCAGAGCTTGTTGTTGAAGGAAAATCGTGTTGTGGACATTTGGCTGTCGCAACGTTACATGGGGCTTTTCTGGAAAGGTCTACCTTTAAACACCGCACTGCCTAACGTTGGTAAGTTTCTTAAAAAAATTATGATGATCATCCTTCTGTTCTAAAATTATAATTCATCCCACATTTTTTGCATTCTTTGTTGTTGCTACTTCTGATTTTTATTTTTTTGTTACAAATAACTTCTTTATATTTTTTCTTAATCACTCTGCAAGTAAATATGTAACATTTTTAACACTGACACATTGAATAAGCTTAGAGAAGTCACTAAATTCTTCTTTTACTTTACAGGTGCTGGACAGTGATAAGTGTGTTTAGTGTGAACTGCAGTGTAGTGTAGTGCAATCTAATGGTGGACGATACAGCGACAGGAGTTGCCAATAAGGGTGAGTGTTTTATTCAAATCTCTGTACCAGTAAAAGTCCTTAAGACAAAAAAAATATTTTTAAAAAATTTAATTTTAGTTAATTGTTGACTTTGAACAATTTTTTATAGTGAGTCCCAACTACAATGGCGAAGCAGAAGGAAGGATGGTAAGTCCAGCTGCTTTTCATTTTGCTGACGTTCGAAGATCCGGTGAGTCGATACAGACTGTTGATAACCTGTAGTGGTAGTGGTAGTTAGTGCCTAAACTAAGAAAATCGTTAATTATGACGGTAAGTTTAACTTAAGAAGGTAAGTGACATAAATATTAGAAATACAAAAAACAATTGATAATCAACCTTCCGACCTTTTTCAGGATCGATCGTGCCCGGGGCTGCTTCGCGACTAAATACTAAGCAAACGATGCTTGCCGAACCGTTCTAGGCCTCTTTGTGTCTAAGTCGGTACTTGGACTCGCCATCGTAACAAAGCACGACCGGGAATACGCGAACGCTTCGGTTCTCTTTCAGGTTTTATCGCTGTAGGGGCCGGCCTTGGATTGGACACTAAGCAGACGCTGCTTGCCGAACTGTTTTAGGCCTCTTTGAGTCTAAGTCGGTACTTGGACTCGCCATCGTAACAAAGCACGACCGGGAATACGCGAACGCTTCGGTTCTCTTTCAGGTTTTATCGCTGTAGGGGCCGGCCTTGGATTGAACACTAAGCAGACGATGCTTGCCGAACCGTTTTAGGCCTGTTTGAATCTAAGTCGGTACTTGGACTCGCCATCGTAACAAAGCACGACCGGTAATACGCGAACGCTTCGGTTTTCTTTCAGGATTAATCGCTGTAGGGGCCGGCCCTGGATTGGATACTAAGCAGACGATGCTTGCCGAACCGTTTTAGGCCTCTTTGAGTCTAAGTCGGTACTGGGACTCGCCATCCTAACGAAACACGACCGGGAATTCGCATGCGTTTCGGTTCTTTTCAGGTTTCATTGCCGTAAAGGCCTGCACTGGACTAGATACTAAGCAAACGATGCTTGCCGAACCGTTTTAGGCCTCTTTCAGTCTAAGTCGGTACTTGGACTCGCCATCGTAACAAAGCACGACCGGGAATACGCAAACGTTTCGGTTTTCTTTGAGGATTAATCGCTGTAGGGGCCGGCCCTGGATTGGATACTAAGCAGACGATGCTTGCCGAACCGTTTTAGGCCTCTTTGAGTCTAAGTCGGTACTGGGACTTGCCATCCTAACGAAACACGACCGGGAATTCGCATGCGTTTCGGTTCCTTTCAGGTTTCATTGCCGTAAAGGCCTGCACTGGACTAGATGCTAAGCAAACAATGCTTGCCGAACCGTTTTAGGCCTCTTTCAGTCTTAGTCGGTACTTGGACTCGCCATCCTAACGAGACACGGACGGGAATACGCGAACATTTCGGTTCTTTTCAGGTTTCATTGCCGTAAAGGCCTGCACTGGACTAGATGCTAAGCTAACGATGCTTGCCGAACCGTTTAAGGCCTCTTTGAGTCTAAGTCGGTAGTTGGACTCGCCATCCTAACGAAACACGGAGGGGTATACGCGAACGCTTCGGTTCTCTTTCAGGTTTCATCGCTGCAAAGGCCGGCACAAAACTGAGTGCTAAGCAAACGATGTTTGCCGAATCGTTTTAGGCCTCTTTCAGTCTTAGTCGGTACTTGGACTCGCCATCCTAACGAGACACGGACGGGAATACGCGAGCATTTCGGTTCCTTTCAGGTTTCATTGCCGTAAAGCCTACACTGGGCTATATACTTAGCTAACGATGCTTGCCGAACCGTTTTAGGCCTCTTTCAGTCTTAGTCGGTACTTGGACTCGCCATCCTAACGAGACACGGACGGGAATACGCGAACATTTCGGTTCTTTTCAGGTTTCATTGCAGTAAAGGCCTGCACTGGACTAGATGCTAAGCTAACGATACTTGCCGAACCGTTTAAGGCCTCTTTGAGTCTAAGTCGGTAGTTGGACTCGCCATCCTAATGAAACACGGAGGGGAATACGCGAACGCTTCGGTTCTCTTTCAGGTTGCATCGCTGCATAGGCCGGCACAAAACTGAGTGCTAAGCAAACGATGTTTGCCGAATCGTTTTAGGCCTCTTTCAGTCTTAGTCGGTACTTGGACTCGCCATCCTAACGAGACACGGACGGGAATACGCGAACATTTCGGTTCCTTTCAGGTTTCATTGCCGTAAAGGCCTGCACTGGACTAGATGCTAAGCTAACGATGCTTGCCGAACCGTTTTAGGCCTCTTTCAGTCTTAGTCGGACTTGGACTCGCCATCCTAACGAAACACGGACGGGAATACGAGAACATTTCGGTTCTTTTCAGGTTTCATTGCCGTAAAGGCCTGCACTGGACTAGATGCTAAGCTAACGATGCTTGCCGAACCGATTAAGGCCTCTTTGAGTCTAAGTCGGTACTTGGACTCGCCATCGTAACAAGGCACGACCGGGAATACGCGAACGCTTCGGTTCTCTTTCAGGATCTATCGCTGTAGGGGCCGGCCCTGGATTGGATACTAAGCAGACGATGCTTGCCGAACCGTTTTAGGCCTCTTTGAGTCTAAGTCGGTACTTGGACTCGCCATCGTAACAAAGCACGACCGGGAATACGCGAACGCTTCGGTTCTCTTTCAGGTTTTATCGCTGTAGGGGCCGGCCTTGGATTGAACACTAAGCAGACGATGCTTGCCGAACCGTTTTAGGCCTGTTTGAATCTAAGTCGGTACTTGGACTCGCCATCGTAACAAAGCACGACCGGTAATACGCGAACGCTTCGGTTCTCTTTCAGGTTTTATCGCTGTAGGGGCCGGCCCTGGATTGGATACTAAGCAAACAATGCTGGCCGAACTGTTTGAGGCCTCTTTGAGTTCAAATCGGTACTTGGACTCGTCTTCCTAACGAAGCACGACCGGGAATACGTGGACGTTCCGGTTCTCTTTCAGAATTCATCGGTTCTAGGTTTGTTCCTCCAATGGGATCCAGTTTCTGCACTCCCTTAACACTGTAAGTATTACAAAATTTTGCAAATTTATTAGTCTTTTTTATGTCATAAGTTTGGTTAAGTTTTTTTGCGTTTTGTCAACTGATAGAAAAAATTTGAAATAAATAAAAATTTGCTAAGAATAAAAATAAATTTGTGGAATAAGAACATTTAGGAAATTTTTAGCGCAAGTATATTAAATTACTTAACTTCAACTTTAAAACTATTTTATTACAAATGTTTAAATAATTTCTAAATTACTCCAAAATTGTTTCTTAAACATGTTTTCTCTTGTTTTAGAGATGATAGTTAGGAGAAAATTGCTTAGTACCGTCTCAACGTAACCGGGACGATTCTGAAAAAATCCAGCTTCAACAATCGCATTTTGTAACGCCGGTAAGTGTGTTAAAAGAAATGTTTTTATCATCATTAATAATATTCGAAATGAGATTCTTTTTATTATGCTTCATTTTGGCTGTTGTTTAACTGTTCAAGTGAGCGTCTAGCACAATTAAACCTAACACAAGTTGGTACTTGTGTTATGTACTTGTGTTATGTAGAATTTTCTAATTCCTGTTTCTGTTTTCAGATTCTCGCCAGTGTTAAGTTTGTTTAGTGAAAATTGTAGTGAAGTGTTGTGCAGTGCATACTGATGGTTGACGATACAGCAATAGGGGTTGTCACTGAGGGTGAGTAATTTATGCTATTCTTTCCACCAGTAAAAAGTCGTTAAGACAAAAAATTATTTCTCTGAAACTAATTTTTGTTTAATTATTGACTTTGAAATATTTTTTACAGTTAGTCCCAACTACAATGACGAAGGAGAAGGAAGGATGGTGAGTCCAGCTGCCTTTAATTTTGCTGTCGTTCGAAGATCCGGTGAGTCGATACAAACTGTTGATAACCTGTAGTGGTAGTGAATAGTGCCACAACTGAGATAATCGTTGATTAAGACGGTAAGTTACCTTTAAAATAGGTAAGTGACAAATATTAGAAATAAAAATGGCAATTGATAATTAATTCTTTGGCATTTTTTCAGGATTCGTCGATGCCAGCACTGCCCTTCGACTGGATACTAAGCAAACAAAGTTTGCCGAATGGTTTTAGGTCTCTTTGAGTCTAAGTCGGTACTTGGGCTGGTCGAGAAGAACTGCAGGGCAATGCCACGGATGTCAGAAATTTGGCCACTCCCTCATTGAAAAGAAATCAAATACACCAAGAGTTGCAGCATTTTTACTCCAGCAAGTTGAAAAGAAAAAACTATGCCACCATTACCACACACTCCAATCCCCCCACTAAAACTCCTATGAACCCCATAAGATTCTTCGAAATATTCCTTATCTTATAAGAGTTCTCCTCTTCCTTAATCGAATTTCATAAGATACAGTGCAAGCCAACAAGGAGTCAAAGCGAAGAAGAAGAAAAACTCCTCATCATAAACCAATTATGACCAAAGAAGGCCCATCACCCAAGAGAAGATAAAGAAAGAAAAGTGACGTTACGTCGACGCACAAGTTCTAAGTTTGCCCCACGTTGAACTGATCATACGCGCTCCATGTCGCTTTTCCTCGGAGGGCAACGACAAACCACCGAGTCTTTGGAAAAAGCTCTCTAAATTCTGTGGCCGTTCGGAGCTGACAAGCTGAAAAAGGGGCCGGTTAGCGAGTACTGTACTCAAAAGCAAAACATACTTACAGTGAAAACAAGAATTAAACAATTCTATTATCTCAAATAAGAACCTTTAAAAGTTGAAGCATAAGTAACGAGTGGCTAACATTACAACAATAACACAAAATTATGTGTAATTATAAGTTTCTTGCATAAAAACTTTCTACTATAATTGTTGGTTTTATGGAGATATGTGCGCCCGAACAAGCGGATCTGACGTTATAGGTCTACACTTTCGAAGTAAGTATTTTGGTGAAAAGATTTCGTCAAATTTAACAAAAAAATTTCAGGTTAACACAACCGACCTGAAACCCGTCATGTTATAGATACCTGGCGGCTCTTACGTTTTTGGTTACAGCGAAAAATACGGCGCCGACTACATAATGGAAGAATCCATCGTTCTGTTGACCATCAATTACAGGTTGCACGCTTTCGGTTTTTTACCAACAAACGATCCCAACGCTCCCGGAAACGTCGGCTTGAAAGACGTTATAATGGCATTGGAATGGGTTCAAGAAAACATCGCAAGTTTCGGGGGAAATCCGAAAAAAGTCACACTCGCCGGATGGGACAGCGGAGCCGCAATGGCACAATTTTTATGTTTAAGTCCTAAAGCGCCAGGTGGGTTTTCGAAAAATTAAACGCAACTCGTTTGGAGGTTATCACTAGAAATTGGCGCCATCTCGTTGTAATCGAACGAATTTTTGTTGAGTCGCTAGATTCGTCGGAGCGTCACTTGAAATTACGCGCCATCTCCCGGCAATCGAGCAAACTTTGTTTAAATTTTACCACGCTAGATGTCGCGTCAATCAAGTATTCAGTGGTAAGTTTATTTTAATAATAAAAAAATAAGTTTGAATTAGTTTGGAGTAAATGCGATAATAATGGTAAATTGCAGGATTGTTCCACCAGATTATTAGCAATACCAGTGCGGCTCTAACTTCGAGACTTTTTCAAAAGGACGTGTTGAACTACACCTACGGGATGGCGAACTACTTTAAAGTTAACACGAATACGACGAGTGATCTCGTCAAAGGACTTCAAGAGGTCGATTATAAGTCGCCACTAAGCCAAGCAGCATTTACAATCGGAGAGTGGTACGTCTCGTTCTAGAATTAAAAGTTTTTTCTTTAATAATTTCTGATATCGACAGGGTTTCAACCAACGTTTAGATGGGGGTCCTTTCATACCAACAATTGAATTTGAACACGAGGACGCTGTCATAACGCAATTTCCTCATGAGGCTTTCGAATCGGGAAACTTCCATAAAGTTCCTTTTCTTCTCGGTTATAACAACAAAGATGGGTACATTGGCTTGCGCCGTAATTGTACAATGCGAAAATTATTTGTAACATCAACAGCAAGCGTTCTGTTTTTTAACGAAAAAAAATGCATGGATTTAGTTGAAAATAATAGACTAAGCGCAATTTTTTCCAATTTTAAATTTTGTTAAAACAAATTGCTTTGATAATAGTGGGAAAAAGTGCCCAAATTTCCTTGAATATAATGAACTAAGCGCCACTCAACTACGTTTAGTTAATTATGGACAAGTTAAATTTTTTTTAAATTTTTGTTGCTCATGATGTTGCAAATAATTTTGTCTCGCCACTAACATTTACAATTTTAGTTGTTGAGATTAATTCTCTACTAGACATAGAGAATTACGACAATGTTCCGGAAACGTACATTTCCCCTTCGTTTAATAATTCCTAAAATCGGGAACTTGGCCAAAAAATTCGCGACTACTTTATGGGAAACACTTCAGCGGTTGAAGACCAAGAAAAACTCACTAAGGTATAGTTGAATCTAATTAGTTTTGTGTTGCGCATCTGATTTACGACTTGGTTTTGTAAATTTAAAATTGGCAACGTTGCAAATAATTTTGGTGATTTTAGTTTTTCACCGAAGACATTTTCGCTCAAAGCCTCAGGAAAACCGTGGATTTCCTCAAGAAATTTTCACCGGGCTACTTGTATAGATTCTTATACAAAGGAACGTACACCTCGAATAGTACAGGTAAAGTTTCTTTAATTGAAATTTTTTTTTCCAAAAAGAACTATTAATAAAAAATCTTTAAAGAAATAGTGGCGCTATCTGTGATCTTAAAACGAAACTAGTTGAGCTACAAAATTCTTTTTGAGTCAAAAGGTGTTCGGTATCGTGAGGAACTTCAGTATCTCTTCAATATCGAGGATAAAGATGACGATTTGACAGATATGGATGTGTTGGCCCAATAACGAATGGTGAGGATGTGGACGAATTTCGTTGCAACAGGGTAATTTTGTTTACTTACATAATTTTGAAATGAAAGTTTTGCTATTTCTCGAATTTTAGGGAACTCCTGAATGTGACTGCATGTTAAACGGAACACTTTGGTGTGCGATTGACCAAAAATCGCCTGTACCCTTATTGGAATTTGGTGAAACTTTGGAAACTGGATTTGATCTTGATGAGGAAAATTACGAATTTTGGGAGCAAATGTTCCAGGCATATGGTCAAAAACCTTTATCACCTATTAGCATTATTATTATTAGTAATGCAAACCGTTTAAAGTGTTTTGTTTAGTTAGAAATATTTAAAAATTAAGAAATTTATTTTGAGAAAATTTGCAAATCCAACTGAAGCAGACTAATTAGGTTTTAGGTTTACTTTTATATTACAGGTATCTGTAATTTAATTTTTGTACTTAATTAAGCAATGAGCCTATTAGAATTATTATTGTTAGTAATGCAAACAACTTAGAGTTGTTTGTTTAGTAAAGATATCTAAACATATAAAGGAAATTTATTTGAAGAACATTTTTTCTTTTTTGAAAATCCAGCTGAAACGGACTAATTAAGTTTTAGGTTTACTTTCATATTACAGGTATCTGTAATTCAGTTTCTGTACTTAATTCCCTTTAAGCAACAAGGTTATTGAGTCATCTAACGATTTTAAGTAACTTACTTGACACGTCTAAGCCACTATAGGCAAGAGGATGCATTTGCAAAAATTCACAAAAATCCACTGCGTTATTAGAGGTTAGAACTAACAAAAATTACTGTTTTCTGTTTTTAGTATTTGGATATAGTTGTAATTCTTAGATATTTGCCAATTGTAATTACAGGTATCTATAATTCTGTTTCAGTTCTTAATTTAATTAAAGCATCAAAGGTAGTAACTTCTTAAGAAATGTAAGGAAATCCCTCTAACGATATCGACTTACCTTAAGCGACATTCTAACACTTTTAAACTAAATGTTTTGCTATAAGCAAACTAGTGAAAGTGTCAATATTCAGAAAAATACCACTCTCGTGATTTAAATAGAGTTATAGTAGACTAAATTACATTTTCTTGTTTTTAGATTTTAAGTAAAGTTTGAATTTGTTGTAAAATATTAATTTTTGATTACAGGTTTCTGTAATTTTATTTCTTTACTTAAATAGAATTAAGACCAACACGTTTTCTAAGGTGTGATTTAATGAAATTATGTAGTTTCAAGAAAAAACTTTTAAATTCCTCACTTGTTTGCCTAAACGTGGATCTAAAATTTTTCAAAGGGGCTACTAATCCAAGTTTGTCGTGTTGCTAGTTACATTTGACTTATTACATATTACCTTGAGTTTCCCTAGAAGTTTGTAAGGCGAATTTTGATAACTACGCATAGATAAAGAGAATAACAAAATAGAAATTCAGTAAAAACTTACTCAATGTAGTTGTGGAATCGTACAAATTTTTTACTATTGTTAGACCATGTAATTAAGGTAGATAAAAACTCGCCATGTTCTACATTTAATTACACTTTGCTGTAACTATTTCAAACGTAGTAATTTTTGTTTAAAGTATGCAATTAGAAATTTTAATTTTGCCAATTTTTGGTGGCCAAATATTTCTCAAGACCGAATAACATCTTCGTACAAAACAATTGAACAAAAAATTGTAATGGAATCTGAAAAAGAATCAAGTACCGGGTTCAATTTTCGGTAAGATCTATAGAATTTTTTATGCGTCGCTTCTCGAAAGGTAGTGCAAAATTCCGGATGAGGCCGTTAGGGTTCGATTTTAAACTGTAGGCGTCACGTGTTGGCTAATTAATAAGGACGCTGATACTGGTTAACATTAATGGCACTTGAAAGTAGAAAATATGCTTTGAAAAAAAAAATTGCGATGGTCATTATATAAAAATTTTATTATCTCAAAGAGGAGACTTTAAAAGTTCAAAAACGATAAATGAAGTTATCAGTCTAGAAAATCCACCGGTAACGACCAAAAATTGCTCAAAATTGAAGCATAAGTAACGAGTTGCTAACATTACAACAATGACACAAAATTATGTGTAATTATTAGCTTTTTTGTGTAAAAGTGTTTTACTGTAAGATAAAGAACACGAGTAACAATTTTCGATGCGTTATCAAACAAGTGGGAGGGATTAAAAAACCTTTTAAATGTTGCAATTTCTTTGTGTGTCTTCTTGAGAGGTCCCACCATCGACGGGCAATATGTGGAGCTATTACTGTTTTTGTTTTCTTTTCGTTTCTTCGATTGCCTTTGTAGCTTTAGAGGAGGTAAGTCTATCTTTTTGTTTTCATTATTTTACAGAAATTTCAGAAAAAAAAAACGGAATAATCAAGAAATTATTATTAATTCTAATTCAGATATCGCCAATTGTTTCAACGACTTACGGAGATGTACAGGGAACTGTAGTAGAAGTCAATTCCGAAAACGAAACAGGCTTCTCTTATTTTGCTTTTAGGGGAATCCCGTATGCGAAACCTCCAATAGGTGAATTGCGGTTCAAAGTGAGTTAATAATCTTGTCAGTATTTGAAATTAATAATTAAAAAAATTTAGCCGCCCCAAAAACCGGAAGCGTGGACTGGTGTAAAGAATTGTTCGTCTTACGGAAATATCTGTCCCCAAGTCACTGGAAAGGACGTTGTAGGTAACGAGGATTGTTTATTTCTAAACGTCTACACTTCTAAAGTAAATATTTGGGGAGCCAATTCCGCGAAATTTCACGAAAATATTTCAGATAAGCACAACACAATTGAGACCTGTCATGTTATGGTTACATGGCTCCACTTACGTTCATGGTTACGGTCATAAATATGGTGCCGACTACATAATGGAAGAACCCGTCGTTCTGTTAACCCTCAATTACAGGTTACACGCTTTCGGTTTTTTAGCAACCAACGATTCCAACGCTCCCGGAAACGTCGGCTTAAAAGACGTTATAATGGCATTGGAATGGGTTCAAGAGAACATCGCCAGTTTTGGGGGAGATCCGAAAAAAGTCACGCTCGCCGGATGGGCTAGCGGAGTCGCAATGGCGCAATATCTTAGTTTAAGTTCTAAAGCACCAGGTGGGTTCTTCTAAATTGTTTTGGTGGCATCACTTGAAATGACGCGCCATCTCGCGGCAATCGAACGAACTTTGTTGTGTCGCTAGATGTCGCATCAATCAAGTATTACGTGGTAACTTTAATTTTAACAAATAATAACGCAAATACACAAAACTCAATTAGTTTGGAGTAAATACTAAAATAATTTAGTAATAATTGGAAAAAATTGCAGGATTGTTCCATCAGATTATCGGCCATACTGGTGCGGCTGTAACTGTGAGACTGTTTCAAAGGAATGTGTTGAACTACACCTACGCCTTAGCGAAACGTCTCAGAGTTAAAGGCGATACTCCTAGTGATGTCATTAAGGGACTCCAAGAGATCGATTATAAACGTATCACTTTGGCGAGCACCATTTATACAAGTAGAGCAGTAAGTTTAGGTTTGGAATAAAAAGAATTTTTATTTGATAATTTCTGATGTCGACAGGGTTACAAACAAGGTTTGGACGGAATTCCTTTCATGCCGATGATCGAATACGAACATGAAGACGCTGTCATAACGCAATCTCCTTACGAGGCATTCGAATCGGGAAACTTCTATAAAGTTCCTTTTCTTCTCGGTTATAACAACGAGGAAGGGTCTCTCGGCATATTCCGTAATTTTACAACGCTCAATTTATTTGTAATATCAACAGCAAGCGTTCTATTTGTTATAACGTAAAATTGCATGAATTTCTTTGAAGACTAAGCGCCATTTTCTCAAATCTTAATTTTTGTTAAAACAAATTGTTTAGACATTAAAGGAAAAGGTGCGCAAATTGTCCTAAACACAATGAATTAAGCGCCACTCTACAACTTTTTTAGCTAATTGTCAACTAAATTAGATTTTTTTTTTCAATTTTTGCTGTACTTGATGTTTCAAATAATTTTGAATCAACACTAACCTTAACGATTTTAGTTGTTAAGAATAATCATTTACTAAATATTGAGAATTACGACAAAGTTCCGGAAACGTACATCTCGCCTTCGTTTAATAATCCAGAAAATAAGGAACTGGGCCAAAAAATTCGCGACCACTTTATGGGAAACTCTTCGGCAGTTGAAGACGAGGAGAAACTCACCAAGGTACAGTTACATCAATTTAATTTTGTGTACGCATCTAATTCATGACTTGGTTTTCTAAATTTAAAATTGACAACGTTACAAGTAATTTTGGCGGTTTTAGTTCTTCACTCAAGACATTTTTGTTCGAAGCATCAGAAAAACCGTGGATTTTCTCAGGAAATATTCACCAGGCTACTTGTATAGATTCTCATACAAAGGAACGCACACCACGAAAACTCCAGGTAAAGAAAATCTTTAAAGAAATAGTAGCGCCATCTGTGATTTTATAACGAAACTATATGGGGCAGTAAAATAATTTTTGATTCTAAAGGTGTTCAGTATGGCGAGGACCTTCAATATCTTTTCAATATGAAGGGTTATGTTGACAATTTGACAGAGACGGATGTGTTGACCCGAAAACGAATGGTGAGGATGTGGACGAATTTTGTTACGACAGGGTAATTTCGTTTTTTTTCTTAATTTTGAAACAGAACTTTTGGCACTTCTGAAATTTTAGGGATCCGACTCCTGAATGTGACTGTATGTTAAACGGAACACTTTGGTGTGCGATTGACCAAAAATCTCCCGTTCCCTTTTTGGAATTTGGTGAAACTTTAGAAACTGGATTTGATCCCGATCAGGAAGATTACGAATTTTGGGAGAAAATGTTCCAGGAATATGGCCAAAAACCTTTCATCACCTATTAGAATTATTATTTTTAGTAATGCAAACAACTTAGAGCTGTTTTAAGCAAAAATATCTAAACATATAAAGGAAATTTATTTGGAGATTTTTTTTTTTGAAAATCCAGCTGAAACGGACTAATTAAGTTTTAGATTTTTTATATTGCAGGTATCTGTAATTCAGTTTCTGGATTTAATTCTCTTTAAGCAACAAGGTTGATATTTTTTCAAAAATATTGAGTCACCTAACGATTTTAAGTGACTTAATTGACACGTTTAAACCACTATAAGTAAAAGGGCGAATTTGACAAAATTTCCAAAAAATAACTGCGTCATTAGAGTTTATAACTAGCAAAAATTAATGTTTCTTATTTTTAGTAATTGAAAATAGTTGGAATTTTAAGAAATTTAACAATTATAATTACAGGTATCTGTAATTTTCTTTCAGTACTTAATTCAATTAAAGCATCAAAGGTAGAATCTTCTTAAGAAGTGTAAGGAAAAGCCCCTGACAATATTAAATTTTCTTAGATGACACTTCAACACTTTTAAACCAACTGTTTTCTTATAGGCAAAATTGTGAAATTTCCAATACTTAGAAAAATAACACTCTCATGATTTAAATAGAGCAAGAGGAAACTAAATTACATTCTTTTGTTTTTGGATTTCAAGTACAGTCCAAATTTGTAGTTAATGATTAGATTTTAATTACAGGTTTCTGTAATTCTATTTCTTTACTTAAAGAAAAATAAGACCAAACACTTTTTCTGAGGTGTGATTTAATAAAATTACGTAGCTTTAAGAGAAAACTTATAAATTTGTCACTTGCTTGCCTAAACGTGGACCTAAAATTCTTCAAAGGGACTACTAATTCAAGTTTGTCGTGTTGCTAGTTACATTTGACTTATTACATATTACCTTGAGTTTCCCTAGAAGTTTGTAAGGCAAATTTTGATAACTGCGCATAGATAAAGAGAATTACAAAATAGAAATTTAGTAAAAACTTACTCAATATAGGTGTGGAATCGTACAAAATTTTTAATATTGTTAGTCTCTGTAATTATGGGTTCATTTAGATAATAACTTGCCATGTTTTACATTTAATTACACTTTTTGCTGTAACTACTTCAGGCACAGTAATTTTTGTTTAAAGTATGCAATTAGAAATTTTAATTTTGCCAATTTTTGGTCGCCAAATATTCCTTAACACCGAATAACATCTTGGCTTAAGTAAAAAAAAATTAATAACAATAGAGAACAGATAATTAAAAAAAAATGGAGTACCGGGTTCAATTCTCGGTAAGATCTGTAGAATTTTTCATGCGCCGCTTCTCGAAAGGTAGTGCAAACTTCCGAATGGGGCCGTTAGGGTTCGACTTTAAATAGGCGCCACGTGTTTGTTAATTAATAAAGACGCTGGTACTAGTTAACAATTATGGCAGTTGCAAGTGAAAAATATGCTTTGAAAAAAAAAAATTGCGATGGTCATTATATAAAAATTTCATTATCTCAAAGAGGAGACTTTAAAAGTTCAAAAACAATAAATGAAGTTATCAGTCTAGAAAATCCACCGGTGACGACCGAAAATTGCTCAAAATTGAAGCAGAAGTATCGAGCTGCTACAATTACAACAATGACACAAAATTATGTGTAATTAAAAGTTTTTTTGCATAAAAACTTTCTACTATAAGATAAAGAATACGAGTAATAATTTTCGATGCTTTATCGAGCAAGTGGAAGAAATTAAAAAACCTTGTGAAAGTTGCAATTTGCTTTTGTGGCTTCTTGAGAGGTCCCACCATCAACGAGCAAGCAATATGGGGAGCTACTACGGTTTTTGTCTTTTTTTCGTTTCTTTGATTGGTTTTGTAGCTCTAAAGGAGGTAACTAAAACTTTTCGTTTTTATTATTTTATAGAATTTTTATAATAAAAAATGGAATAATTAAGAAATTATTGTTTCTAACAATACAGATGTCGCCAATTGTTTCAACGACTTACGGAGATGTACAGGGAACTGTAGTAGAAGTCAAATCCAAAAACGAAACAGGTTTCTCTTATTTTGCTTTTAAGGGAATCCCGTATGCGAAACCTCCAATAGGCAAATTGCGGTTCAAAGTGAGTTGGTAACACTGTTACAATTTGAAATTAATAATTAAAAAATTTTAGCCGCCTCAAAAACCAAAAACGTGGACTGGTGTGAAGAATTGTTCGTCTTACGGAAATGTTTGCCCCCAAGTCATCGGATCTGAAGTTATAGGTCGCGAAGATTGTTTATTTTTAAACGTGTACACTTCTAACGTAAATATTTGCGAAGTTAATTCCGTAAAATTCGACAAAATTATTTTAGCTTAACACAACACAATTGAGACCGGTCGTGTTATGGTTACTTGCCGCCACTTACGTTAACAGTTACAGCCACAAATATGGTTCCGACTACATAATGGAAGAACCCGTCGTTCTGTTAACCCTCAATTACAGGCTACACGCTTTCGGCTTTTTAACAACAAACGATTCCAACGCTCCCGGAAACGTCGCCTTAAAAGACGTTATAATGGCATTGGAATGGGTTCAAGACAACATTGCGAGTTTTGGGGGAAACCCGCAAAAAGTCACGCTCGCCGGATGGGACAGCGGAGCCGCAATGGCACAATTTTTATGTTTAAGTCCTAAAGCGTCAGGTGGGTTTTCGAAAAATTAAACGCAAGTCGCTTGGAGGTTATCACTAGAAATTGGCGCTATTTCGCCGTAATCGAACGAATTTTTGTTGAGTCGGTAGATTCGTCGCAGCGTCACTTGAAATTGCGCGCCATCTCCCGGCAATCGAGCAAACTTTGTTTAAGTTTTACCACGCTAGATGTCGCGTCAATCAAGTATTTAGTGGTAACTTTATTTTAATAATAAAAAATAAATTTGATGAATTAATTTGGAGTAAATTCGATAATAATGGTAAATTGCAGGATTGTTCCACCAGATTATCGGCCATACCGGTGCGGCTCTAACTTCGAAACTTTTTCAAAAGGACGTGTTGAAGTACACCTACGGGTTGGCGGAAGTTTTTCAAGTTATCACAAATTCGACGAGTGATCTTGTTAAGGGACTTCAAGGGGTCGATTATAAGCGTATCGCTAAGATGAGCACCATTGACACTCATAAAATAGTACGTCTCGTTTTAGAAATAAGAGAAGGTTTTTGTTTAATAATTTCTGATATCGACAGGGTTTTCAAAAAGGTTTATATGGGGGTCCTTTCATGCCAACAATCGAATTCGAACATGAGGACGCTGTCATAACGCAATCTCCTTACGAGGCTTTCGAATCGGGAAACTTCCATAAAGTTCCTTTTCTTCTCGGTTATAACAATGAAGATGGATACATTTCCTTGTTCCGTAATTGTATAACGCGAAAATTATTTGTAACATCAATAGCAAGCGTTCTGTTTTTATAGCGAAAAAATGCATGAATTTTGTTGAAAACAATGGACCAAGCGCCATTTTTTTAAATTTTGTTAAACAAATTGTTTAGGTAACAAGGAGAAAAATGCGCGAATTTCCTTGAACATAATGAACTAAGCGCCACTACTCCACTACCTTTAGCTAATTGTCGACTAAACTAAATTTAAAAAAGAAATTGCTGTGCTTGATGTTTTAAATAATTTGACTCGCCACTAACATTAACGATTTTAGTTCTTATTGTTAGTTCTCTGCTAAAAATAGAGAATTACGATAATATTCCGGAAACGTACATCTCGCCTTCATTTAATAATCCAGAAAATAAGGAACTGGGCCAAAAAATTCGCGACCATTTTATGGGAAACTTTTCAGCTGTTGAAGATGAAGAGAACCTCATTAAGGTACAGTTACATCTAATTAATTTTGCGGCACCTATCTGATTTATGATTTGGTTTTGTAAATTAATTGGCGACGTTGCAAGTAATTTTGATGATTTTAGTTTTTCACCCAAGACACTTTCGTTCGAAGCATCAGGAAAACTGTGGATTTTCTCAGGAAATATTCACCAGGCTACTTGTATAGATTCTCATACAAAGGAACGTACACCTCGAATACTCCAGGTAAAGTATCGTTGAGATTTTTTACAAACTCAAAACAAAAATTAAAACCAAGAAACCCATAAAAGAACATTTTTAAAGGAAGCGTGGCGCTATCTATGATCTTAAAACAAAACTAGTTGAGCTAAAAAATTATTTCTGATTCAAAAGGTGTTCGGTACCGCGAGGAACTACAGTACCTCTTCAATATTAAGGGTAGAGTTAACAATTTGAAGGAGAGCGATGTGTTGACCCAAAAGCGAATGGTGAGGATGTGGACGAATTTCGTTACAACAGGGTAATTTCGCTTTTTTACTTAATTTTGAAACAAAACTTGGCACTTCTGAAATTTTAGGGATCCGACTCCGGAATGTGACTGCATGTTAAACGGAACACTTTGGCGTGCAATTGATCAAAAATTGCCTGTTTCTTTTTTGGAATTTGGTGAAACTTTGGAAACTGGTTTTGATCCTGATCAGGAAGATTACGAATTTTGGGAGCAAATGTTCCAGGAATATGGCCGAAAACCTTTCATCACCTATTGAAATTATTATTATTAATAATAATGCAAGCATATTAAAGTTTTGGTGTTAGCTAAATGTATCTGAAGATACTCAGGAAACGTATTTTGGGGAAAAACTATTTAATTTTACCTAAGACTGAAAGAGAGGTTGTTGCGAGTCCTCTTTACACGAAAAAATGAAATTTTGGACGCTTTGTTTTTTCTTTTAATTTTTTTCCAATTACAGATATCTGTAAAATAATTTTAATTTGTTCTGCCCGCAAATGAAAACAAAATTGTAAATACAATAACGTTCCTTCTTGGACGATATTGTTTTATATTTTCAATTTTTCTTTTAACTAGTGGGTTTTCTCGTTAATAAAATAATGTTGCTAATTTATAATTACAGGCATCTGTAATTCTTTTTACTTTTTGCAGGCATTAGACTATCCGTGAAAGCATCATTTTGACAATATTGTTTTGCACTATCAATTTTTTTTCGTTAATTACTGGGTTTCTGTTTTTTTATAGATTTTCTTCTTTTCATTTCTCTAGTAATTTTAGTATTTATTTTTTTTCATAAACTGTCTATTTTTAATTGGCTTTTTAGACATAAGTTCACTATTCTTTTTTTGTTCGTATTTTTCTTTCAGTTCCTCTTAAAATTTTGAACACTTCTCATCGATCTGTGTCTAATTAAACAAAAATTTCAAAATGCGTCCATCATTTCGTAAAACCCGCCAATAATTTCTTTAAAACTCCGCAAAACACGCCGGCGCCACTTACCATAACCTCACAATTAAGTGTCAATTCCACGTTTCTTTATTATTGTTTCTAACCACCAAAATGTCGCGACCCGAACACTTCGCACCCCCCGAAATCGTAAGTTTTTACCCCCAATTGACCCTTAAATTAAATTAAATTTTTAGTTCTACAACGAAGAAGAAGCGTCGAAATACACTCGAAAGTAAGTTTTTTAACCCCCAAATCCCCTATTAACCCCCAATCAGTTCTAGAATAATCGACATTCAAGTTGAAATGAGTGAAAGAGCTATCGAACTTTTGGCGTTACCGGACGACTCGCCTTGTTTTCTTTTAGATATTGGATGTGGTTCGGGACTCAGCGGTGGCGTTCTCGAAGAAAACGGTCATTTTTGGGTCGGCATGGATATTTCTACGGCAATGTTAAATATTGCTCAAGAAAGAGAAGTCGAAGGCGATTTATTATTAACCGATATGGGGCAAGGTTGTCCTTTTCGTGCCGGATCTTTCGATGGAGCTGTCAGTGTTTCAGCCCTTCAATGGCTCTGTAACGCGGACAAAACGAGTCATAAACCCGTCGAGAGATTACGCAAATTTTTCGCTTCGCTTTACGCCTCTTTGGTTTGTTTTTTCAATTAATTATAAACGTAATAAACAAATTTTTTTAGAGCCGGTCCGCTCGAGCTGTTTTTCAATTTTATCCGGAAAACGGAGCACAAATGGAATTGATTACGGAACAAGCGATGAAAGCCGGGTTTCATGGAGGTATTGTTGTTGATTATCCCAATTCAACGAAAGCGAAGAAATTTTTTTTGGTTCTGATGACTGGAGGTATCGCAAAATTACCCCAAGGTTTGGGTACAGAAGCGAGTAACTCAAGAGGTGGTTGTTTTGCTTTTAAAAAAATATTTGCAACTTTTTTTTTTTTTTTTTTGTAGGTGTCTCCTATATTGAGAGACAAAAAGACAAACCGGTTAGAGGAAAATCGGCTAAGAATTCGAAAAATTGGATTTTGGAAAAGAAGGAGAGGAGAAGAAGGCAAATGAAGAACGTTAGGGCCGATTCGAAATATACAGCAAGGAGGCGTTGTGGGAAATTTTGAGAATTTCGTGAAAGTTTCTTTAAAAATTATTTATTATGTTGTGAATTATAACGTTACTAAAATTGAAGTTTTCAGTGTTTTTCTTCGATTTTAACCCTTGAAAACCATATGGAAAAAAATAATTAAATCTACTTCAAGGTAGTAATACAATAGACTAATGAATTGAAATCATATTGGGAGACTTTGTAAATCAAATGCAAACCTTGCTGAACTTAATTACAATATTTGTCAACAAAATGTTAAAGCGGCGTAATTAATTAAAATGTCGAATTGAACGGCAATGGATTTTATCAACATATTCATACAAAATAAAAACAACATGAATATGCCACACGACAGATATCACAAACAAAAGCTACTTTAAATCATTCAAATTTACTTAAGTTCATGACATTTTAAATATAACATTAAACTCCAAAGTGTGCAAATTAAAATGTTTAAATTTTCTTTTTGACCAAAATTTGAACATCAAAATTTCTATTTCAATCAATTGCCCAAACTGTGTTAAGCTAATAAAGCATTTTCTGACATATTTTGCTTGGCTTATTTCGATTTCGGACTTGGATTATCGAATTTCAGTATTAAAAGAGTCGCACGGTGCAGATTTTTGGAAAATTCAAACCTTGATAGCTATGATAGTTTTTAAGTAGTGACGTATTATGCAGAAGTCTAGGAAGCTTCCGACGTAAAGTTTTTTCCTACTTCCATTGAACAATTAAATTCGAACAGCATGTCAAAACAAATTTCAACAATTTATTTGTTAACAGAACTCCCTTAGAAATCGCAACCAGTTCAATTAGAATTTAAAAAAGGAAAAAGACTCACAAAACACAAATTTATTTGAACTTACGCCGCCACTGACGGTTCAAGTGGTTTAACTCACTTGTGAGCTTTGTGGCTGAAATTAGAGTTGTCAGTGTTTTTCTTTGAGACTTTTTTGGAGGGGCAAATAAACAATTTTGACAAAACTGATTAGCTTACATTGTTAAATGGTCCTTCCTCAATTGTGTTACAAAAAATAATTTTAATTGATGGTACGTTGATAAGTGGTAGTCTCACAGAAAAATCAAGATTTTTTATATTTATTTTCCATCCACCATTTTTGTGTATTGTGATATGGTTTAAAATTATTAAAGTGACTAGGAAAAAATTATGAACGTTGAAAGCAAATTATAACAAATTAACATTTCCATTGTTGCAAATTAATTTAAAAACAGTAGGACGGTTATTGAAACAGTATTAATAGTGGCGAACCAACGAACAAATTAACATAACTACAACTAGTGTAACGATCAGAATTGAAATGTCTCAACAACAAAGAAAAGTTAAAATAAAAGCCGAACAATTCAATTATGGCCAAAAATTAGTAAACGCGCCCCCCGGAGATGAAGTGGTGATAACTGGTAATTGCGAATTTTCCAAATATCAAATCTAAAAAAATTAATTGTAGGTTTAGCTGGAAATTTCCCAAATTCCCGTAACGTAAAAGAACTCCAAGACAACCTCTACGAAGGGATCGATATGGTTTCAGATAGTAACCGCCGTTGGTGTTTGGACCATCCAGAAATTCCTAAACGTTCCGGAATTGTTTACGATATTGAAAAATTTGATGCAGGTTATTTCGGAATTCACCACAGACAAGCCTATTCGACCGACCCTTTCTTACGGATGTTCCTAGAAAGAACTGTTGAAGCTATAATGGATGCCGGTGTTAATCCTTCAGAACTCGAAGGCACCAATACTGGAGTTTTCGTTGGTGCCTGTTATTCCGAATCGCAAATCCATTGGTTCTTAGACGGTTGTGGAGATCCTCAATATTTCGCAATGACAGGGTAATTCTTAATTTGTTAGAATTTTTTTAAAATTTGTTTTTAGAAATCAAAAATCGATGCTAGCAAACCGAGTTAGTTACTTATTAAAATTAAACGGACCTTCGTTCGCTACCGATACAGCTTGTAGCAGTTCATTGTTTGCTCTAGAACACGCTTATAGAGCAATACGAGATGGAAGTTGCGATAGCGCAATTGTTGGTGGTACCAATCTTTGTATGCATCCGTTTGTTTCGCTTCAATTTGCACGTTTGGGTGTTTTAAGTCCCGATGGTTGTTGTAAAGTTTTTGATGCTAACGGTAATGGTTACGCAAGAGCTGAAGCTATTGTTGCAATTTTTTTACAAAAAAGTAAAGACGCTAAAAGAATTTATGGTCGTGTGGTTCACGCCAAAACTAATTGTGACGGTTACAAAGAACAAGGTATCACTTTTCCTTCGAGTCTTGCCCAAAAACAACTGTTTGAAGAATTTTACCAAGAATGTAACATTGATCCCAAAAAATTAAGTTACATGGAAGCTCACGGAACTGGTGAGGAATTTTTTGCTGAAAATCAAAAATTATTTGGGGGTTGCAGGTACTAAAGTTGGTGATCCTGAAGAAGCTGACGCTATTGATTCAGTTTTTTGCAAAAACAGGAACAACCCGTTGTTGATTGGTTCGATTAAATCGAATATTGGACATTCTGAACCATCATCGGGTCTTTGTTCTATTGCTAAGGTACTTTTTTCGTTTTTTTTTAATAGAAATTAATTTTTCATTTAGGTAATTATCGCTACTGAAAACAATTTGATACCCCCCAACATCCACATTTCGCGACTAAGAGAACTTGCTGCGTTTGAAAAAGGTCGTTTGAAGGTTGTTTCAAAACCTACACCTTTTGAAGACAATCGAGGATTGATTGGTGAGGAATTTTTTCGAAATTTCGAAATATATTTTTTTTTTTTTGTAGGGATTAACAGTTTTGGGTTTGGAGGGGGTAATTGCCATGTTTTACTAGAATGGAACCATAAAGAAAAAAATAACCAAGAAGCACCTATTGAAGATTTACCAAGACTCGTTTGTGTGAGCGGGAGAGTAGAAGACTCTATCACTTCTATTTTAGACGATATCAAGCAAAAATCTTTGAACGTTGAGTATATAGCGCTATTCCACAATTTGTTTCGGTACCATTTTAATTTTTCAAAATTTTAAAATTAATTAGAAACTTTCAGAAATAACATGAAGAATCACCTATATCGAGGTTTCTCTATTGTTTCGAAATCGGGAGAAATTAAGCGGAATTGCAACTTTTTTGGGGAAAAGAAAAGAAAATTTCATTTAATCTTCAGCAATTTCGGCGATTCTTGGACAATAATCGCGAAACATTTAGCTGTTGTTCCTTGTTTTGCAGCTTCAATTGAAAAAGTTTTCAAAATATTAACCAAGAAAGGCATCGATTGGGAAATATTAACCCCCAACAACAACCAATCGATCGTTAACAAAATTTTTGGCAATATGGTGGTGCAAATCGGAATTGTCGACATTTTGAAGAAATTGCAGCTACAACCTGACGGCGTCTTTGGTTGTGGTATCAATCAATTAATTTGTGGTTATTTCGAAAATACTCTCAGTTTTGAGGAAACAATTTTTGCCACGTACCAAGTGGCGAAATCTTTAGAAAATTTGAAAAATGGCGAGACTTTTGGTGAAACTAGTAAGTTTTTGGGAATTTTCAACATTTTCAACAACAATAATTTCAGAATCTAAACTAAAGAAATTTTTTCAAACAATTATGGTGGAACCTAAAACGAAAATAGAGAAATGGTTGTCTTCAATCACCACAATCATGTCGGTTAATGATTTCGTCGATTCCATTAGCGACAAAAAAATTTTGAAAAATTTTGGCAATAACCTAAAGAATTGCATAATTCTCGAAATAGGTAATGGCCAAATCGAAATTGATAACAAAAATTTTTTTCGATTGGAAAGTGTTGAGAATAGGAACAGTTTCTTGAATCTTCTCGAAATTTTGGGGAGGTACTTTGAAAAATTTAGAAAATTTTTATTTTAAGATTTTTTTTAGTTTATACAATTGCGGTTATAACCCCCAAATCGCGGAGTTGTACCAAAAAATTCAATTCCCGGTAAGTCGAGGTACTCCAATGATTTCACCTTTAATCAAATGGAACCACAACAAGAATTGGTACTTTGTTCGATACACTAGTGAAGAGACTCTCAAAGATGGCGAAAATATTATTAAGTTCAGTCCCAGAGAAGACATGTGGAGGTGGTTAACGGGCCACGTGATTGATGGTAAATTATTAAATTTCCAAAAAAAATCAATTAAAATTTTTTCAACAGGTCGCAACTTGCTTCCAGCCACAGGCTACTTGTATTTCGTTTGGGAAGTGTTGAGTCAGGTTGTTGGAATAATGACAAGCGATTTGCATATAGTTTTTGAAAATTGCAAATTTCTTAGAGCAACTCAATTAAGATCAGATATAGCTGTTACAGAATTAAATGTAACAATACAAAGAGGTAGTGGAAATTTTGAAGTTTCTGAAGGCGGAATCGCTATTTGCACTGGTCGAATTTTTATTTCGAAAAAATCCTCAGAAAGTGTTTCTCTACCAATTCCAGTAATAGATGATAACGAAGAATCAATCAAGATGACAACTAAAGATATTTACAAAGAACTGAAACTTCGAGGTTACCAATATAAGTTAGTTGGAATTATAGTTAAGAGGGCGGAATTAATTGTTTTTTTAGAGGAATGTTTAAGAAAATTAAGGAATGTGATGTGGGGGCAAAAAAAGGTTTGGTTCAATGGGAAGCAAATTGGATTTGTTTCATGGATAATATGCTTCAATTGAAGATACTTGAAAGTGATACTAGATGTCTCTATATTCCTACTGGGATTGAACGTTTATCAATCGATGCTAAGAAACATTTGGAGTATGGTAAAAAATTTGGGGAATCTCCCTATTTACCAGTTTACAACTACAACGATATCAACTTAATTAAGTGAGTCTAAATTGGAAAATTTTTGGTAATTACTTGTAATTCTAGATCTGGAGGTATAGAAGTTCGCGGTCTCACCGCTGCGTCAATTCCAAGACGTAAACAAAAAGGAGAACCTGTTTTGGAAAAATACGAATTCGTTCCGAATTGCACCAAACTCAAATTAAACGAAGCGTTGAGAGTTAATGTTCAGTTAATTCTCGAAAATCTTTCAACAATTAAAGTTAAAATCGTGGAAATAATTGATGAAGTTACAGAACCTTTAGCAACAATCATCCAAGAAATTTTGGGGGATTTACCACTAGTAACCCCCGAAATTACGATTCTATCGAAACAACAATTAGAAATTTCTAACGTAACTGTCAAAAACGAAATGGTGATAACTGAAGGTGATTGGGCTCTAGTTGTGGGTTCGTTTCTTTTCCAAAAACCTGCAGTAAGTAGTTTGAATTTTTTTTGATTATTTTAATTGAGAAATTTTAGGTGTTAAATCAAATTCTTGCGGTTATTCAAGAAAAAAGTTTTGTTTTATCACGTGAAAGTCTCACATTTGAAATTTGTGAAACTTCAACAATTGAAATTGTAACAATTTACACGACAGAAACTGAAAAATTAATTTTGTTTAAAAAACCAAAACAATTTCGACAAGCAACAATAATTAACATAACTAACACTACAGAAAAATTCGAATGGTTACCGATTTTACAAAAAACTCTCAAAAATAACGAAAATGTTACGTTACTGGCCCAAAATGATCCCTTAAATGGAATTTTGGGTTTCATTAATTGTTTTAGGAGAGAACTGGAAAATGGTAGAATTAATTGCTTTTTTTTATTTGGAAACTTACCACCTTTCGATGTTTCCAATTCTTTCTACAGCAAGCAATTGGAGAAGAATCTTGCGATTAATGTTTACAAAAATTCGCAATGGGGAACTTACCGACATTTACTTCTAGAATCAGAAATTGAAGTGGAAGCGCAACATTGTTTCGTTAATGTGACACAAAGAAGTAATCTTTCTAGTTTGAAATGGATTCAAGGACCTCTAACAACTGAAACTATTTTGAAATCAGAACAAGAATTAATTCATGTAATTAAATTAATTTATTGTTAAAACTATTAACATTTTTTTTTAGGTCTATTACGGTGCGGTCAATTTTCGCGATATTATGACAGCAACTGGACGAATTAATCCTGATGTTGTTACTAGAGATAGGATTCAACAGGAATGCGTGCAAGGTTTCGAATTTTCTGGAAGAACTTCCCAGTAAATTATTGGAAATTGTTGTTCTTGATTTTAATTTTTTTTTTAGAGGAAAAAGAATTTTTGGAATGCTCACAGCAGGAGCTCTTTCTACTATTGTTACTGCTGATAAACAATTGATATGGGAATTACCTGACCAGTTCTCTCTCGAGGATGGTGCCACTATTCCTGTTGTTTACGGAACAGTTATGGAAGCTTTCTTTTGTGTAAGTTTTTATTTCTAAAAAATTTCATTTGAAATTATTTTGATCCCCACATATCTCTAAATTAAGTTGCAAATTTTCTTGGTTTTTATTAATTCTGCTTTAAGTGATAAAAAAATATTTTAATCTGCACCTGTTTCTGAAAGAATTTTTTTTTCGGTCCCTTCAACTTATTTTTGTTACTTTTCGCATCACTTTAGATGACCAAAAAAACTTGTTGAAGTCATCCAAATTATTAAAAAAATTTCGTGGAGGATTTAGTAATTGCAAAAATTATCAACAACAACAACAAAGTTTGTTAACACTCAAAACTACTAGTGGAGTAATCAAAAAAGTTACAAAAAATTCGCTTCAGGTTACAACAATTAAGAAGGGAGACTCCATTTTGATCCACGCAGGTTCTGGAGGAGTAGGACAAGCCGCAATTACTGTAGCACTTCATTGTGGATTAACAGTTTACACGACTGTAGGTACCCAAGAAAAAAAAGATTTCCTCAAAAAAAACTTTCCTCAACTAAAAGGTGGGTGCTAATCAAAATTTCTAGTTTTTTTCAAAATTATTTTGGTAGATCACCAAATTGGTAACTCAAGAGACACTTCGTTTGAACCAATGATTTACAATGAAACGAAAGGTAGAGGTGTTGATTTCGTTTTAAATTCGCTTGCTGAAGAAAAATTAGAAGCTTCTATACGTTGTTTGGCTCGTGGTGGGAAATTTTTGGAAATTGGCAAATTTGATTTGGCAAATAATCGAAATTTGCAACTATTGTTCCTGGAAAAAGAAGCAAGTTTCCATGGTATTATGTTAGATGACATGTTTGTTCACACTGAAAAGAAAAATAAATTGCAAAAACTCATGCAAGATAGTATCAATAGTGGGATGATCAAACCTTTGGTTCGAACAGTTTTTAAAGTAAATGAAATAGAGAAAGCGTTCAGGTTTATGGCTGGAGGAAAACACGTAGGAAAAGTTTTGATTCAAATTAGAAAAGAAGAAAACGAAAAAATTGTACCACCAACTCGTTGGTTGATGAAAGGAGTTTCTAGGTAATTTTAATTGTTAATTTAACAATAATTAAACCGATTTTTGCAGATTTCATTGTGATTCTAATAAAGTTTACGTCATAGCGGGAGGTTTGGGAGGTTTCGGGTTAGAACTAGCGGATTGGTTGGTTCTAAGAGGCGCGAGAAAAATTATTTTAACATCCAGAAACGGTCTCAAAACCGGCTACCAATTCTACAGAATCAAGTAATTTTTAAATTAATTACCAAATTTTTTCAAAAACAAAAATTTCCAGAATTTGGAAAAGTTATGGTGCTATAATTAAAATTTCAACCGACGATATTATTTCAAAAAAAGGTTGCGAATCTCTACTAAAAGAAGCCAACAGTCTTGGAGAAGTCGACTCGATTTTTAACTTGGCAGCAGTTCTAAGAGACGCAATTTTCGAAAAGCAAACAGTCACAAATTTCAAAAAATCCCTCGAACCAAAAGCTTTCGCCACCAAGAATCTTGACGAAATTTCCAGAAAACTATGTCCGAATTTAAGGTAATAATTTGGAGTAATTTGAAAATTCTAAAATTAATTTTTAGAAATTTCGTTGTTTTCTCTTCCGTTTCTTGTGGGCGAGGCAATGTTGGTCAATCTAATTACGGTATGGCTAACTCTATAATGGAAAGGATTTGCGAAAAAAGAAAAGAGGAAGGATTTCCGGCTTTAGCTATTCAATGGGGAGCCATTGGTGATGTCGGTTTAGTTGCTGATATGCAAGAAATTGATGAACAATTGGAAATTGGAGGAACTTTGACGCAACCAATCAACAGTTGTCTCCAAGTTATGGACCAATTCCTAAATCAAAAAAGTACAATTGTTTCCAGTATGGTAGTGGCGGAAAAGAGGCGGGGTGGGGTAGGGGATAGTATTATTGATGTTGTTGCTGATATCATTGGTAGGTGTAATCAATTTTTTGGTTTCAAAAAACTTAATAGAAACTTCTAGGAATTCGAGATATTAAAACGGTTAGTCAACACTCAACTTTAGCGGAACTCGGGATGGATTCCATGGGTGCCGTAGAAATCAAACAAACTCTCGAAAGAGAATTTGATGTGTTTCTAACTTCTAAAGATGTGCGTAGCATCACCTTTTGCAGGTATTTGAGTCTTTTTTAATTTTTTTGCTCACCACTATTATTTCCAACTTATTCTTAAGACTTTTGTGTTCCAATTCCAATTTCTCTCATTGAAACAAAATTTTGCCAAATTTATGACTTGGGGGCGCAATCGCTTTTCCAAAAAGTGTCAATAGTTGGTAATCAATTTTTGAATCTGAAGTTATAACCTTTTTTTAAATCCAACTCGTTGACCAAGAAATGTTAGAAAAAATAGAAGATGTTCGACAGGAACTTTTAAAAGAATTCTAGTTAGAATTATTTTTTTAAGAAAGCGAATTTGCAGATTGCAGGAAATTCAAGAAGAAATTCGGTCAGAAGGCGCCACCAAAAAGAAAGACCGTCCGATTTTTGGTTTCGAAATAGTTTTAAGATTGATGAACGACGAGGTGACGTCACAATTACCAATCATACAAATGAAATCAAAAACTGAAAACTTCAACGAATCACCGCAAGTAATTGTTTTCCCTGGTCTAGAGGGCGCTTCGAAAGTTTTAGATCCTTTAGTTGCTAATTTATTAATGAACGCAAAATGCGTGCAATTCCCTTACGACCGTTCAGACGAAACCATCGAAGAAATGACGAAACATCTTTTAACAGTAACCAAATTTTTTTTGGAAATTTCTCAATTTTTAATTTTTATTTAAAGATCGTAGAACCTTTATTGACGAAATCGCAACCATTCAACATAATTGCTTATTCATTTGGAACTATAATGGCGTTAGAAATTGTTAGTTTATTAGAAGCGAAAGGTTACGAAGGTAATTTAATTTGTATAGATGGCGCTCCTCAAATGTTAAAAACTCTTCTAACGCAATTTCTTAACGTCGGTTCAACTTCACATTTCGAAACTAGTTACTTATGCCATCTCCTGAATGTGGTAACATCAACTGAAATCAACACCAAAACGGCGGTAAGTTTTGAGAAATTTTCCAAAATTTTGTTTAAAAATTAATTTTTAGAAAAAAATTCTCGATTGTAAAACTTTTCAAGAAAGACTTGTTGTATGTGAAGAAGTTATTCCTAACAACACTTCTTATAGTTATCAGTTTTTCCGTAAATGGTCTACAGCGACTTTCAACCGTCTTAAAGCTCTCAACAATTACCATCCTAATTATAAAATTAAATCGAAAGTGACACTTTTTAAATCGCAACAAGTTACTGTTTCTGATTTACCTGAAGATTTTAGTTTGTCGAAATATTGTCAAAATTTTGGAGAAATCAAAGTGTTTGAGGGGAATCACGTGACGATTCTCCATAATCTTGCTATGGCTGACGTCATCAATCAAACTTTTGGGGTTGGAGCGATTTAAAAATGTTATAGGTAATAACTAGCAAGTTATACAAAATAAAGATTCTTCAACAATCACCAGTTTCGTTTCTAAAATTCCTACCATCTCCTTTCCCCTACTCCCAAAAGTATATTCAGTTACTTAATCGTTTTCACGCTGTCTAGTTTAGAACAACTTTTTATTACAAGAAGTTTGAAAGCGTTAAAAAAATTAAGTTAACAAAATCGTTTAAGTTAATTAACTAGTTACACCAAGGATAATCGCTGGATTTGTACGATGTTAGAGGTAAATCGTACAATATGGGAAATAACTTTTTGTTTTTTCCGTTCAAAGTGGTTGCTATTTCGAAATATTCTTCATTGAAGAATTTGGGTAAAAACATCACTCCTGCTTCGTAAGATCTCACGTAAACGCCGGAATCTTTTTGAATGTTGCCACCCCAAGCCGATTTCGAAATATTGCCACTTGTTAGCAAAAACCAAGCCAATTTTGTTAGACATGGTGAGACTCTGCAGTAACTTTTGATGTGAGGCATGGCTCTACTTCGGTTCAATCGATCCGCCTTCCATTGACTGCAAACAAAAGTAGAGTTACACCATTGAAAATGATACAAAATGGCGGTGTCAAAATATGTAAAGGTTCAAAAGTACACTTAAACGGTGGAAATCTTCCTCGATACAAAATGGTAGCGTCGTTATAGAGTTACAATAATTAAAAACAAGTTAAATTCTAAAAACCGCCTACAACCGGAGAGAATCTCTTTTCATACAAAATGGCGGTTCTGTAGAAGTTCAAGAAGCAGAACTTAAAATGAAAAATCTTCTTTTCTAGAAAATGACAGTTTTATAGACGTTTAAAATGAGGAATTAAGGGTATAAAAAATTCCTCGATACAAAATGGCGGCGTCATAATCGAGTTATAACGATTAAAAATAAGTTAGACGTTCAAAATATGGACTTAAACATGAAAAATGTTCCGCTATACAAAACGGCGGTTTTGTAGAGGTGGAAGAAGCTAAACTAAAAGTAAAAAATCTTCTTTCATAAAAATGGCGGTTGTGTAAATGTTCAAAAAACGATATTAACACTGAAAAAAAATTCCTTTATACAGTTGAATCGTGTTTCTGTCAAAACGCTGCCTAAATCATCATATTGTTTCTGAGAAAGTGTCACCATTTTGTATCGACAATAGAATTTGTCAAAAAAAAATTTAACTAGAACTTTGATTTGCAGTAACAAAATTTTTTGTTTAAATTAAAAATTACTAACTGTAAATAGTTTTGGAGCCATCTTTGTTTCTCGTTGGCCGCTTTCGAATAAGGTAAACAGCCCCCGCTTTCCGGCCCGAAATACCCTTTCATGACATTATCGACTGTTGGAAAAATAATGTTGAGAGTAGCTGACGAGTTTGATACTAATTGAGTGTTTTTGTGAGCGGCCAAACTGCGCAATAAAGTGCTTCGTAACCAATCGGCAGGCGATTTGCCCATTGAACCCAAACTGGAAGATTGGGCAATTATTCCCCAAGACAGTGGCCCTTCGCTTTCCGGCGTCGTTTTCGCCGGAAGCGAACAATGACGCGACAACAAATCGGCGACGCGATGCACGTGACATCCGGGACTTTTCGGATAGTGCTTTCCCGGCACCGACGTCACCAGAAAAACTCTAAAAACAAAAAAGGAAACTGTAATTACCATTTTTATATAACAAAACAAAGACAATCACAATTGCGGCAAATACTTCAAAACTACACTCAAAAAGGTATGGTTGTGACGTAACACTTAAACAAACAAAACAATGACTACTTCGGAAATGCACTAAAGTGGTGCCAGTGTGACGCCATATTACAGAAAACTGTAATTAAGGTAATAAATGAAAATAATTCGTATATTTGAAATAAACGCTTCGAAAATATTTTTCTAAAGAGTGTAACTGACGTCACGATATTAAAAAAAACTCTTATTACAATTCTTACAAATATTGACTAAAAACGGAATTGCGTGAATTTGCCACAAATATTTTGAAAATACACTTGAAGAGGTGTCGCTGTGTCATGACAACATTAAAGAAAACTGTAATTACAATAATGAACGAAAGTAATTCGTGAATCTCAAACAAATAATTCGAAAAAATAGTAAAGGGGTGTCGCTATGACGTCACTATAGCGTTTTTTTTACCTGACGTCACTGAAATCGGCTCTTTTGACTTGTTCAATCCATTGGTTCAGGCAGGGTAGGTTGTAATGTTTTAAATAATTGATGAGGGAAATTTTGAAACCTGTAGGAGATTCCCCGTCGGTTTCAGAACTGGAATCTGGAAGACGGCGACATTGGGGACTTACCCACAACCTAAAAATCGATAAAATGAGAAAAAAAACAAAACAATAATAACCCAGTACCCTTGATTATAATTGTTCCAATCTTCATAATACAAATTGGCAGTTGAAACGACGACTCGAAGTGAATCATCTTCGTTAACGTAAATCCCAATTTTGCTAAAATATAACACAAATAATTCTGTTGAATTACTAAATGCTAATTAGTTAAGAAAAAAACTAACGAGTGGTGGCAACCGAAAGGGTCCTTCATTTTAACGAAATGGTACGTTACGTTAGGAAGAAACCGGTCCATAAATTCCTTCATATTTGGAAATTCATCACTACACAAAATCGTTAAGGGTTTTTTGCTAAAATTTTATAATTAAACAATTTTTTTCTAATTCTCAAAATTACCTTAAATTTCGAGCTTTATACTGTTGCATCAACCATTCAATATCAATCATAAAATTAATTTGCAACGAACATTTCAGCGGTCCCAAACTAGGACATAGAAGATCTAAAACAATTTTTACAATACGAAATCACCCCAAAAAAATAGAAACCTGTAAAAGTGATTGCGTTCGATTGTTTTAGAGTTTCTGGTGATTTTGGGATAGTAGTAAAAAAGACGTTGTAAGGTGCGGTGTGGAGTAATTTCTCTAACATTGTTCCAGGTTTAACATTTTGAACGGTTTGTTTTTCAATTTCCGTTTTCGTCGAGCTACTTCCAGGTTTTGCTTCAACTGTTTGGTTGCCACATAGTGGTTTCAAAATTGTTAATTGCTCCTGATAAATACTTTTATCTAGAGGAAATGAGGTCGGGATTCCAGAACCACTTTCAATAATTTTCATTACTAAAAAATTTGATTAATTCAATGGTTGGTAGGGGTTAAAAGTGGTACAGTGAGGGTGGTCGAACTCGCGGAAATGATGGGGGTTCTTCCTGTAACACTTTTCTCCATGGGGGCAAGATTCTCGTTTCATTTTTTTGGCGTTATGGACTGTAACAATTAAAAAAAAATCGAGAAAAATTTACGTTATTGTTACTACCTGGTTCTTGGGGTTTTCGCTTAAGGAAATTTTCCATTTCACTTTTATTGTTGAAAATCAAATTTAGTTGACATCAAAAAGTGAGGTTAGAAAGTTAAACGTCAAATTCGAATCTAGAGATTTTGGCTCGTTATGTTGGTAGCGAGTAAAAATTAACTTTTCCAAAAATAATAAAATGACAAAATTACTTAAACCGATGTTTGTATTTAAATAAAACGACCGGGTCCTTTTTCATAATTTATTAAATATCCTTATTATAGTTGTAGATCAAAAAATATTTTGTGAAAATAACAAATCATTCTTACATAAACCTTTTTTTTGTGCCATTTAGTTCATATTTAATGCACAAATATTATTAACAACATGCACCATCTAGAAGCTCAAGAGCAACTCATTTACATTCACACAAAAAAAATTAATTACAATATTTGGGTAATCAGGAGTAACAAAGAGAGTATTATCACGAGATTGTACAAAAACTAATAGCAACAATTAAAACTAAACGTGGCAATTATTACGCAATTCCAGCAGTTCCCAACTTAATAAAACTAGCGCAAAAAATTCCATTAAAAACTCATTTACGTTACTTTTTTAATATTTTCATCATATCTTTGTTTTGTCTTCCTATCGTAACGTCAGCTTGTTCAGCTTTATCAGTAATATTCCCTATCAAATCATTTTGTGAATCAATTTCGTAAGACATATCGACCGCCAATCCTTTCAATCTTGAAATATTAGAACACATTTCATGCAAATTCGCATCCAATTTAGCACTAAAATCTTTACTCCCGGAACTTTGCGTTTCTCCTCCATATTCTGTTTGTTTTAATCGAGTAGCCGGATGGTTTTCATACCGGTCATAAGTAGTAAGTTTTTCTTCAAATTCTCGATGCAAATCGTCGGAAGCCTAAAAAAAACAATTAACAACCAAACTGTTGTTACATTAAAAATTACTTTAGTTGTTGAAGGTGCTGCTACAGGACTGGGATCGTTTTTCCCTGAAACGTAATTTTTGAAACTACTAAAAACTGATTTGATTCCGTTAATATGTTTTTGAGAAAAACGTAAAGTTGCGTTGATTTCGTCCAGTTGTTTGTCGGTTTTTTCCAGTTTCTCCCTTTGTCGCATCAATTCCTCTGCAGTGGCAATACCGATTTGTTCCGAATCTCTCAAGATACTCAGACTTTTCTCGGTACTGGTGATGGTACGGTCTTCGATTTCACGCTTACGTTCTTGGAAACTCTGCAACTGGTCGTCGAAGGAAGAGGTGCCGTTGGGGGGGCGGCGCGAATTACGCAAAAACGTTTCATCATCAACGTCATCGTCGTCGTCAAACGGGTTCGTCGATTTCACGTATCTGTGCCCCGACATTGCTGCTTTTCTTGAAAATTACGGAATTCACAAAGAAATTAAATTGACACAATTGTGATGACAGGCACGTCAGATGTGACGTTTATCTGACGTTTATATTTGACAGGCGATTGCAGCGCTGCTAGTCGAGCGAAGTTCTATAAAATAATTTCCTGAAAATTTATTAATCATTGAAAGTTTAATTAGATTATTAATCAAATTCCCGATTATTAGCGGTTATAAGTTTGCTGACGCCTGTTAACAAGTATTGTGAGTGAAAAAGAAAAACTCGTTTCTACGTTGAAGTTTAAAAGTGAGGTTAGATTCGGTCATGTCGAAAAACTTGTCCGCTAGTTTAAACGCTATGTCGGACGAGGAGCGGTTGAAATTAGCCGCAAAACTCGATGAGGACCTCGACGAATTTATTGAAACCCTCCCCAAAAGATCCCCTGAAGAAATTCCATCATTTGACAGATGGGAAGAAGTGAGGTTATGTCGTTTTATTTGTTTAGTATTGAAACTTCTCGTTGCAGGAACTCCAGAAACATCCCTGTTTCCTCAAAGAACCCCCTAAACCCGGGGATGATCTCCACCCTTTATTTGAGGGTCTCCAAAAACTCAAGTACGATCCTGACGAAAACGAGCCGCTCGAACTAGCAAACGCGTATAAAGAGGATGGAAATTTCAATTTCAAACACAAAAATTACAGAATGGCCGTAATTTCTTACACTGAAGGGATCAACGCTAATTGTGGCGATCCCGAGACTCAAGCAATTCTTCACAATAACCGCGCAGCGGCACATTTTCATCTCAAAAATTACCGGTTAGTTTTTTAATTTCAAGGAAATTAATTAATTGATTGGTTTTCAGTTCTTCTTTGTTAGATTGTGAGTTGGCGTTGAAATCAAAACCGGATTACGAAAAAGCGTTAATAAGAGCGGCAAATTGTTGTCGTTGTTTAGAAAAATACAACAAAGCTTTAGAGTATTGTGAAATTGTTCTCAACAAAAATAAAGATAACAAAGAAATAACGGAATTGCGAAAAATTTGCGTTAACGAAAACAAAAAGAAACAATTAAACGAAAGAAAAAGGAAAACGAAACAAAAAAAAATTGTTAATCAACAGAACGAATTGTTAGACGAAATGAGGAAGAGGGGATTACAAATTGAGGGTGGTTACGATTTGAGTCGACTCGAACCGAAATTTCCTGAACTGTTCAGTAGTTGTGTTTATTTGAATGATGAAAATCAATTGGTTTGGCCGGTTGTTTTCTTTTATCCGGAGTATAAAATTATGGATTACATTCAACATTTCAACGAACATAACACGTGAGATTTTTTTTTGGGTTTTGAGCAAATTTTTAGTTTTTTTTTTAAGGTTCTTGGACCAACTTTCAAGTGTTTTCAGCGAATTTCCCCAATGGGATCGCGAGAAAAAATACAAAATCGACGAATTGAACGTTTATTTCGAAGATGAGAAGCTAAAAAAACGTTAAAGTTGATGTTGGGAAAACTTTACTTGATGTTTTAAAACTTAAAAAGTAAAATTTGGATTTGTTTTTTAATTTTCTAACTCCAATTTGTTTCAGTTTCGTCATTAAAGAAGGCACTCCAAGATTTATCATTTTAGTGGCTGGCAGCAGAGTGGAAAAGCAATTTTTGGAAGCCTCCTAGATAGTTTTTGGTATTCTTTAACTCATTGCTTTTTTTCTATTAATCAATCAATGAATTTAGACGCATTTTCGAATTAATTTTACCAAAAACTGTAATGGGAACCAAAAACACGTTTAAGTTGTTTAAAAGAATCGCCCTCTATCTTAAGATTTGTATATTGATGTCATCTAAATGTTACATATTCACGAACAACACTGAAATAAGTAAAAAAATAATTTTAATGGTCACTCTTTACACCTGCACCTCTCATTCGATTTATTAAGCAAATAATTTTAATACAGAATGGAGAAAATAGTTTCTATTTTTTACAAATATTTAAAGAGAATCACTCTGTATTTACTTAAAATTATCTTTAATTCAACATTGAGAAACTTCTCTCTTGGTAGTTTTTGTTGGTTCCGCCGCTGGTTTCGTTTTTTTTGTGGTTGTGGCGGCGCTGGGGACGGCCGTCGGCGTCTTCCATAATTCGGAGATAAATCATTTTTTGCGTTCCCTTTCGTTGAGCGCGCCCACGTTAGGAGCGCCGCCCCCATTGGTGATTTCGGTGAAAGTTGATTTTGTGTTGGTAGACCTGGCGTGAACCACGCAAGATGGCGTCGGAGAGCACCCGTTGATGTCGTCCGTCTCTCCTCTTAATTTAACGAATAAACAAACAATCTCCGGTTTGCGGCCGGAAAATCGGTTGAATAATGCAAGTTTGAGTGTTGCCGGTGAGTTTTCATTGGAAAATACCGTGTGGTCGACAGTGTAGTGTTGGAAAAGTCGTTCGAAAAATGTGATGTTGTTCTTTGTCTTTTATTGTCGACAATGTGAAGTGTAGTCGTGTTTCGTTGTGGATTTTCGGATGTTTTGTGTTGCGGGGGCTCGCTGGCCGGTATTTCGGGGGTTAAGTGACGAGTTTTGGGGCTATGACGGGCCCTTGTGTGGTTTTTTGCCGGAAATCGACGAGTTTTCATTGAAAAATGTAAGTAGGACATGAGGAATCTTGGGCGTATTCGGCAACAATGTCGTCGTTATTTGACTGGTCCACAATTTTTTGATTTATTGGGGTTTCGTTCAATTTTTATTAAAAATATCGATTCCGACCGATTTGATCGGTTTTGTAAAGTTTTAATTTAGGTACGGCACCGATTTATTGCTGTCGTAAAGTCGAAACACGGGATTTTTCTGGACCACTAAACATTATTTTTTTATTGCAGTTACTTCTAAGTCCCGAAATTACCGAGTTATCCCGCATACTTCGACCTGGACACGGTAAGTAACCGCCAGTGGGCTTAATTATCGGGTTTCGTAACGTGCAATCACGGCCATTCACATTTTTTTTAGGTTAATACTCTTCTAATTTTTTACTATTCAAATGTTTCTTTCCTCGGAAACAAATGAGCCACGATTATCGCCTACTTTCGCGTTTTTCGCCTCATTTACCTCCACTATTCCCTAATGAATCAATAATGAAAGTCGACCTAACGGCACATCTTCGTCGGACCATTAAAAAATCTATTAACAACAAACCAACAGAATTACGACATCCATTGATTTCTTCCGAGCCACGAAACGCAATTTATTTTATTTATCGCAATTTTTCCAAACGAACGGCCTTTAAACAATCGAATTACACACAATAATTTTTTCTACTTCAATAAGTTCCTTTGACAGTTGGACGATTTTCCAGCAATCACTCGATTTTTCGCAATTTCTGTGTCGTCTATTTTTTCTTACTTCAATGGTTTTGTGCGGAGCAAAGCACTTGATTACAATTTTTTTGACAGTTTTAGCAACTAAACCTCGAAATTTGACATTTAACCGGCAAATCTTACGCGATATTTCCAATAATTTTTTTTTGACATTTCAGAGTCTTACCAACATTAATCGATTCGAAGTTGTTTTTATTTTTATTAAATTTTCAGTATTTATACTTCGACAGTGTGACAGCCATTTGACGTTTCTATGGCAACTCTTTCTCACTTCACTGATTTTGTGCGGATCAAATGTCACTTGATTCAAAATTTTGACAGTATTAGCAACGATTTTCGAAGTAAACTCGAAATTTGACATATAAACAATAAACATCGTAAATATCTTCATTAATTTAATTTTTTTGACAGTAGTCTTGACTTCAAATTATTTCTTTTGTTGTCAGGATTGGTACTTCGACTCTTTTCTTACTTCCATCGTTTTAGCCACTCAAATGTCACTTGATTACGAAATTTTGACAGTTTTATCAAAAAATTTTGAACTAAATTCAAAATTTGACAATTAAGCAATAAACATCGTAAATACCTCCATTAATATTAATTTTTTTGACATTAGTCTTGACTTCAAATTATTTTTTTTGTTATTAAGTTGTCAGAATTTGTACTTCGACAATTGTGACAGCCATTTGACGTTTCTGTGGCAACTCTTTTCTTACTTCCATCGTTTTGCGCGACTCAAATGTCACTTGATTACAAAATTTTGACAGTTTTATCAAAAATTTTTGAACTAAATTCGAAATTTGACAATTAAGCAATAAACATCGTAAATACCTCCATTAATATTAATTTTTTTGACATTAGTCTTGACTTCAAATTATTTCTTTTGATATTAAGTTGTCAGAATTTGTACTTCGACAATTGTGACAGCCATTTGACGTTTCTGTGGCAACTTTTTTCCGACTTCCATCGTTTTGTGCGACTCATATCACTTGATTACAAAATTTTGACAGTTTTATCAACAATTTTGAACTAAATTCGAAATTTGACAATTAAGCAATAAACATCGAAAATGCCTTTTAATATTATTTTTTTGACAGTTGTCTTGACTTGTTTTTTTTATCAACCTGTCAGGATTGTTATTCGACAATTGTGACAACTATTTGACGTTTCTATGGCGACTTAATTTTGTTATTCTTTACCAATATTCGAATTACCCCTCCAATTTTATAATTAATTTTTTTCCCATTATTTCGATAGCTTGGGACGTTCTATGCCAACTGAATTTTTGCTTTTCATTTTTTTGTACTTCATTTGTTTCTCATAAGTTAATTAAATAACATTGCGGCGGCTTTTGTTATACTTTTAATCAACACCAACTTCATAAATTCACAGAGTACGCATAACACTGTTACTGTTTCAAGTTTTTTTATACAGAATTTGTTTTGAAAATGTTTTTATTATTATTAAATCATGATAATTGTCTTGCTTTTTATATCAACTTATTCATTTTTAAATAAATAAATAATTTTCGGGTTTTTACAATCGAGCTCCGCCCAGTTTTTACTACCTACGCGATGGGGGTGTATCCCAATACAACACATAATCGACAACACCGTTAAAATGTGACTTACCAAGTAACAGTGCCACCCAAATGGAGGTTCTGACGGTATTGTCGACTTTGTATTGTATTGGGATACACCCCCATCGTCCAGGTAGTAAAAACTGGGCGGATCTTAATTTCGAAAACAGATGTAGAAGAAAAAAATTGACGCTTCTGTGTACGTCAAGCTAAACAGTACGTCGTTTCTTGAAATCGGTTTTCTTTCATGTCAAAGATTAGTGTTTCCAGTAAATAACGAGAAAGTTGAAGTGTTGGAAAGTGAAACATTCTATTGTGCTACGAAGACATGTGCGGTCTAAATCGAGAAGGCCGTAAAAGCTGCTCTAACAATTGCGGACATTTCGACAATTGATTGTACATCTATTTTCGAATGTTGCTCCTCAAAAGATTATTACTGTTGTCCCTTTCTGGTTTATTATCCAATCGACCTCAGTTGTCGGTTCCACTTTTATGACGGGACACTGTCGCCATTTCCAGGTACCTTTTCCAGTAAATTACTGTCAGTTCCGAAATAAACACTCAACTGTACATTTTTATTCGATTAAAAAAAAATTGCAAACGCCTTGTTTTTCTTGTTGAATTTTTTAATTGGATGTTTTTTTACTTTTAGTAACTTTTTTCATAAAAATAATTCCTTTAATGTTCTCAAAATTTTAAAAATAATTTTTATAATTAATTGGGCACTCAATTTTTTTGGGGTTTAATTTTTTTTACTCTCCAAACAATTCCGGTTTTGTTGCGGCCGAGTTCGGTCCTGTTTGGAAAACACCATTAATATCTTTTTGCAACGGCCGTTTACCCACTTCCAGTTTCTCGACACGTTTCGAATAACAATGACAGATTCTCGCCGGGACAGACGGCCGTAAATTTTCTAATAAATAGAACAAAACGCAATAATTCTCCAATAATTTCCCCCAACCAATCCCGAAGCACTTACACAAAAAAAAAAATCTGCGAATTTTATAAGGAGGGTAAAAAAAATTTGAAATGTCTGAAAAGTAAATAATTTCGAAACGACTCAGGGATACCAACAACAAGAGTGTTTTTCTTCTCGTTTTCGTCGACGCGAATATTTAATGACGCAGTTCTCCGCATTAATTAAAGCTCGTATACGATGGGGTTGTAAAAGAATTTTTTAGAACGGAAGAAGGTATGGTCGGAATTTATTCCTCGGCGACGTTACTTTATTATTTGTCAGAAGTGAATCACGAATTTTTTATTATTGCGGCTTTGCCACCAGAGGGCGCTGCTGAAAATTACAAGAACAGTCGAGCCTCAGGTATGCTTTTAATATTTTTTTATTTAAAAATAAAAACAAAAATATTTTTTTAAAACTTCGCCTCTGTATATTTTTAAGTCTTCTTCAATTTTTTGAAAAAAATCTTATAATTATGTCAAAGTGAAAAAAATACAAATTTTTGACTTAATTTTTTTTGATTCGTTTTAATTATTTGCAGTAGAATTTTTTTTTAAATCTCTTCAATTGCCGCTTTTACTGTCATAGTGGCTTGTTGGTGGTGGAAAAATTCGTAAAGTTTCATTTTTAACCGCGCAGCGAGTTAAACCGTATGTAAATTTTCGCCGCCAACCCCTAAACCGAAGCCCACTTAATTCCCGACGAAAGCCCCCTCACGTCCCCAGAAGCCAGGTTGAAGTTAATCCCGGATTAACACGAAAAAAGCGCTTTCGGACCTCCGAGGTCGAACGTTCAAAAAAAAAATTTTTCCACCCCCCAACTTGTCAATTTTTTTTCCACCCTCGATAATGTTGTCTAAGAAGATGATACACGTCATAAATAAACGAGACATGTTTCAAGAGCGAAATGAGCGACACAAAAGAGGGTGATTCAACGTCTCTTTAACTACTACACCCACGTCGATGATTTACCCCAAAGAGGGCAACCGAAACGAATCGGACAACGAGCGGGACGAATCGCGGGAATTCGTCACGCCCTTATGGCAATTCAACTTTAATTGTTATAGTTTGAAATTGGACGGGGATACGGCAAAAAGCGACGGCGGACGGAATAATAAAAACGATTCACGTATTTTAACACCTTTTGGGATAATTTACGGGGTGGAGACGTGGCGGGGTGGTTTTTGTGTTTGGAGAGGGTGAAATTACGTTTTAATCTCCGGTGTGGCGGCGGAACGTTTCCTTTTCCACCTCTAACGCGCACAGGACATGACGTTGTTGTGTACCTGGAAAAGGGGTGGAGAAAGGGGGTGGCGATTTTTCGAGTTGCCATCAATTCTATTTGTTCCTAGAACAATCGCCGACATCGATCCGTTTTGTGTCTTGTAAAAGTTTAATAGAATAGGAAGAAAACGCGAGATTTCCTTTCATAACTGACACAAAAGTTTTTTTTTTTTTTGTTGCCCTAATTCTAATTTTTTATAATTAAATGTGCGAAAAATTTTAGTTTTTTGAATATTTTCCAATTTAAATTTGCGATGGTCCGAGGGCGGTTTTTGTAACCCTCTCAATAATTTATTGGGGACGAGACGAAGAATTAAAACTGACTTTGGTGACGTTCCACTGCTATTGCTTTCAAAAGAGGTAAAGTAGAAACGTTTTTAGCATCAAAGCGACAAAATTTTCAAAAATCGAGGGAGATTTGAAACGTACGTCGAAGCCGCATCCGCTTCTTTTTTGTTCAAGAAACGTCAAAAATTGGAACGACATAACCTCAATTTTTGACACTTGTCAATGAAACTTTTTTTGTTGCCAACAATTAATGTTAGTAATAGGAATTGTTGCGTTAATTGTAATTTTTGTAATTAAATCATTCAATATGAGAAAATTAAAGTGGGAAACCGTCGAGGGTGTCGCTTTTTAAGTTTCGAACCTTTCCGCGTTTTCCAATTTAAATTTGCAAAGGTCCGAGGATGGTTTTTGTAACCCTCTAAATAATTCATTGGGAGCGAGAGGAAGGATTAAAGATGACTTCGGTGACGTTTCCCCGAAATTGCTTTTAAATGACGTGAATAAACAAAATTTTTTCAAGAAACTTCGTCAGCAACAATGCGACAACATTTTCAATAATCGAAGGAGGTTTTGAAATTGGAAACGCATGTCGACGCCGCGTACGCTTCTTAATTGTTCAAGAAACGTCAAAAATTCGAATGACATAACCTCAATTCTTGTCACTCCTCGTCAATAAATTTATGTTAGCGGTAATTTTGCGTTAATTCTAATTTTCTGCAATTAAATCTTTAATTGTGAGAAAAATTAAAGTGGAAAATCGCGAAAGATTGTTGAACTTTTCCATTTTAAGTTTGAAAAGGTCCGAGGAAGAAAATTTTCCAACGACATAACCTCAATTTTTGTTACTTGTCAATTATACATTTTTTGTGTTGGCAATAATTAATTTTAACTACAAATAACAATTGACGACTCAAATGACAGTTGTTGTTAATTTTGTTACTATTTTTAATAATAAATTTCATTGACCATACTGTATCGTTTTGTGCACGCAGAGTCGTACCGAGTTGTTGCTAATAATCGTTTCCACTACTATTAAAAAATCCGGTCGACACTTTTAGGAATAAATGAAAATCGCAAGGGGTCGAATCTGGTAAGTTACCTAAATTCGTTTCAATTGCGTTGTCTTGAAGAAAAGGTTGCAGATTTTCTTGGTTTCACCTTTCGGATTATGCAAAAAATCGACAATACCCACCGACGTTTCTAAGACGCCATTTTTTGTTTCTTTAAATACTATTCAAAGTGTTGGGCAAACCAAAAAAAAATAGTTGGTGGCGCTATTTTTTCGAAATTGTATCCAGCGAACAAATTCAATTGTTAGTAAAGATCCGTCTACAATTTTCTGCCGCACTTTTTTCGTGTACCAGTTTAAACAGCTGCGAACTGTGTAGTGGTACACGATTGCGGTGCGCCGCGTTTCGATTGTTGAGTAACAGTCGTCAGTATTCGCCGCCATTTTTGAGTTAAAATGAGAGTTCACACAACGAAACGAATAATGTACAAAATAAAGAAACGGTACGCGGTTCGGTACGGAATGGATATTTTTTAACGCTATTTTGAATTCGAACACTTAACGAATTTATCTTGAATTTTCTCAATTTTGTCGCGAACTATGTAAAGAAGAATGATCAAAATAACGAAATGGTACGCGGTTCGGTGCGGAATGGATATTTTTGTCGCGATTTAGATTCCGAACACTAATTAGCTGAAAATTCGTGGAAAATTATGCCTTAATTACTTTAATTCGTCTCGAAACGTACGGTGGTACGCAGTCGAGGTGCCTCACGTACCATTCTTTATTCGATTTTAATAAAAACAAATATTTTTTTACTTTTATCTTTGTCTTCTATAGATCTGCACATGAATTAACCGCAAATGTTTCGAAATTTCGAACAATTTGATCTATACTTTTGTGACTTTTTCGAAATTTCTATGATTTGTATTGATAGAAATGCGTATTAACGGCAAATTAGCCGCTTATTACTTTAATTTGTCTCAAAACATACGGTGGTACGCAATCGAGGTGCCTCGCGTACCTTTATTTCTTCGATTTTAATAAAAAAAATATTTTTTTCACTTTTATCCTCGTCTTCCATAGATCTGCACATGAATTAACCGCTAATGTTTCGAATTTTCGAACAATTTGATCTATACTGTTGTGACTCTTTCGAAATTTCTATGGTTTGTATTGATCGAAATGCGTATTAACGCAAATTACCCGCTTATTACTTTAATTCATCTCGAAACACACGGTGGTACGCGAACGGGGTGCCTCGCGTACCTTTATTTCTTCGATTTTAATAAAAAAAATATCTTTTTCACTTTTATCCTCGTCTTCTATAGATCTGCACATGAATTAACCGCAAATGTTTCGAATTTTTGAACAATTTGATTTATACTTTTGGGATTTTTTCGAAATTTCTATGATTTGTATTGATAGAAATGCGTATTAACGACAAATTAGCCGCTTATTACTTTACTTTGTCTCAAAACGTACGGTGGTACGCAATCGAGGTGCCTCGCGTACCTTTATTTCTTCGATTTTAATAAAAAAAATAATTTTTTCACTTTTATCTTCGTCTTCCATAGATTTTCACATGAATTAACCGCAAATGTTTCGAATATTTGAACAATTTGATTTATACTTTTGGGATTTTTTCGAAATTTCTATGATTTGTATTGATAGAAATGCGTATTAGCGACAAATTAGCCGCTTATTACTTTAATTTGTCTCAAAACGTACGGTGGTACGCAATCGAGGTGCCTCGCGTACCTTTATTTCTTCGATTTTAATAAAAAAAATATCTTTTTCACTTTTATCCTCGTCTTCTATAGATCTGCACATGAATTAACCGCAAATGTTTCGAATTTTTGAACAATTTGATTTATACTTTTGGGATTTTTTTGAAATTTCTATGATTTGTATTGATAGAAATGCGTATTAACGACAAATTAGCCGCTTATTACTTTAATTTGTCTCAAAACGTACGGTGGTACGCAATCGAGGTGCCTCGCGTACCTTTATTTCTTCGATTTTAATAAAAAAAATTATTTTTTCACTTTTATCTTCGTCTTCCATAGATTTTCACATGAATTAACCGCAAATGTTTCGAATATTTGAACAATTTGATTTATACTTTTGGGATTTTTTCGAAATTTCTATGATTTGTATTGATAGAAATGCGTATTAGCGACAAATTAGCCGCTTATTACTTTAATTTGTCTCAAAACGTACGGTGGTACGCAATCGAGGTGCCTCGCGTACCTTTATTTCTTCGATTTTAATAAAAAAAATATTTTTTTCACTTTTATCCTCGTCTTTTATAGATCTGCACATGAATTAAACGCAAATGTTTCGAATTTTAGAACAATTTGATTTATACTTTTGGGATTTTTTCGAAATTTCTATGATTTGTATTGATAGAAATGCGTATTAACGACAAATTAGCCGCTTATTACTTTAATTTGTCTCAAAACATACGGTGGTACGCAATCGAGGTGCCTCGCGTACCTTTATTTCTTCGATTTTAATAAAAAAAAATATTTTTTTCACTTTTATCCTCGTCTTTTATAGATCTGCACATGAATTAAACGCAAATGTTTCGAATTTTAGAACAATTTGATTTATACTTTTGGGATTTTTTCGAAATTTCTATGATTTGTATTGATAGAAATGCGTATTAACGACAAATTAGCCGCTTATTACTTTAATTCGTCTCGAAACGTACGGTGGTACGCAATCGAGGTGCCTCGCGTACCTTTATTTCTTCGATTTTAATAAAAAAAAATTTTTTTTCACTTTTATCTTTGTCTTCCATAGATCTGCACATGAATTAACCGCAAATGTTTCGAATTTTCGAACAATTTGAGTTATACTTTTGGGACTTTTTCGAAATTTCTATGGTTTGTATTGATAGAAATGCGTATTAATGCAAATTAGCCGCTTATTGTTTTAATTCGTCTCGAAACACACGGTGGTACGCGAACGGGGTGCTGCGCGTACTCTTATTTTTTAATCATTTTTTTTACTTTTTTTTTACTTTTTTCACGATTTTATCCTCGTCTTCCATAGAATTAGAAACAATTGAGAAATTTCCTATTTGATTATAAAAAATCTATTTTCGAATATTTCGATAATTTTGGCAAAATCAATTGTTAATAACGCTAGACAAAGGCAAGCAAAACTGACGATTGAAAGGAAACGAATATTGCGTCCATGGCAATTGACAGATTTCCTATGGGAAGTCCGCAACAATGTCCGTCCTTTATTCTATTGCAAAAGTTCGATTATAGATAATTGATTGGCGCTTCGTAATTTAATTTCGGTCCATCGACCGTACCGGGTCCGGATGATGCGTTTTGAAGTGTTGGAAGAGAGACAGACACGGTGGTGGTGGTGGTGGAGGAGAAACGACCACCGTTAATTTTTTGAAATTTCAATTTCCCATTTCGCACGGCGCTCTTGATAATTTTTCAATCACTCGATTTTCGACTTTAATTAAACGCCAGTACTTGCATCCTGCCAACGTTTTCCACCTAAATCCGAAAGGGATAAAGAAGTGTAAAACTAGGCGATTGTTCCTATGGAAACATCGGAATTTCAACAGAGATCTCTCTCGCTCGTCGCAGAAAGGTAAATTAAGTCCGGCGGCGCGGACGTAAATCAAACCGTTGCAGATTAACCCGAATTCCAGATTTTTTAATATAAAAATCCGACCATCTCCCCGTTTTAATCGCGCATATTTGCCAAATTCCACACGGTTTATGATAATCGAACGGAAAAACGAAATAAAACTCGCCAAATTGGCGGACGACGGCCGCAGAATTGTTGAAATAAAAACGACAAATTTTTTATTTTTTTATCACGGAAGTTAGGAGATACTTCGAGAGCCAGGAACGTAAACGGGTCGTTTTTGCTATTGAAATTCGCCCGATTTGGGCTACCTGGAAGAAGGGGTCGCATCCCTACGCAACCGATAATACTGTTAAAACGTCAATTTTAGCGGCACTTTTATTTCAGATTCACATTCTAACGGTATTGTCGATTGCGTGTTGTATTGGGATACACCCCCATCTTCCAGGTAGTCCGAATTGGGCGGACAATTTTTTTAAATTAACCGGATTGTCGCTTTAGATTGTTTTTTGCGTTCTTACTGTAAATCTTGGGGTGGGGGGGTGGGGCTAAATATTGCAGTAATTTCGGGAATATCGCAAAAATTGCTGGCGTGGCTTTGAGAAACCGGATTTTCGATATAAAAAAAAACATTTTTTAGCTAAATTTCAAATCGGGAAATCAAGAGTGATCGGGCGTGGCGAAGCTGCGTAAAATAGCAATTTCCTCGTTTATTTCGCTGGCGTTATAAGAAATTCGATGGGGCGTGAATACAGCTTCGGGGTATGATGGCGTGAAGTGAGCAGAACGTCGTTCGAAAAGGGGTGGAAGGAGATGGGGGGAGGTAGTCGCGCGTTTTCCTCCCCCTCGAAAACCCCAATGTTGCGGTTTAATCTTTTAACTCCATCGGTAAACGGCCTTTCGAGCAAATAAACTTAACAACGGATCCTATTTGTTTAATTAATTAACGTATTCTCCGCAATGCAGTGGGCGTGGGATTTTCGTGTATTTCGGCACCATAATGGAGTTTTATTCGAAAGCGCTTCATTTTTTGAGAGGGTTCAAAACCCCTTTTGTATCGAAACGGACGCGATATTAAAGCGTTTTTGTTTATTCGTGTTTGCCGGTCTCAATTAATTGAGTGGCACCAAGAGAGGGTCCGTAAACTAATTTAAAAAAATAAAAATTTTGGAAAGTTTCTCGTTTTTATTTTCTTTTTCGTGTAGAAGTCTCGATGAACCGCACGTGACTCCACTATCAATTATCTTAATGTGTGAGACGTCTAATGGTTATGTCGGGTCGTTAATGTTGGATTACTCCAAGAAATTATCGGCCATTAACGATAGTCGGTTAGAAGATAAATGAATGGGGGGGGAAGTTTTTTTTTTTTTTTGATAATTTTAATTGACGAAATTTGTCGTTACAGGCAGCTACCGACTGATTCCCGGGTCGAGATGAGGCAAAAATGATCTGCTTAGAGGGCGCCACCTTCGAACCGTTGCTGGATCACCAGCATGGAGGCTACATCAATGCACCACCAACAACAATCGCAACGATGTTGAAACAAAGTGAATCGTCTGGCAACGTCGATGAACATTCGCAAACAAATGGCGTGACGGATAGTCGTCGAGGAGAAGCTGGCGCCAGCGTCTCCTCGACGACCGGCGAAAGTATCTGTGATTGTCCTATTATAACACAACAAGACTGTAACAACAACTGTACTATAAGTTTCTATGTGTTTGTAACAATATGTACGTGCCTATTAACGAGATTTTCGTCAATTTTGAAACTCACCCCCGCCACGAAACTGGTGATTGTGGCTTGTTTGGTTGGTGTAGCGACAAGAAAAGTCGAAGCCTACGCCAGTGAGTTTGATAAAACCGAACATTTGCGGGATAATTTGGAACAGAGTATAGCTGCGGTTTTTAATAAAGTCGCTTACGGTGGTAGCACCACGAAAAGATCTATACCGGATAATGCGTATCCGGTGACGACGCTAGCGACACCTCTACTCACTACGTATCGTTATAGTGACGGTAACGATGAATGGTTAAGGGTTGACGTTAAAAATTCCGATAACAGACAATCGGGACGTAGCAGTGTCGATTTTGAAACAGAATACGATAATAAAGATGACGTCGGTTATGGGGCTGATCTCGAAAAAGATCACGTGTTACCAACATCAGCGCCGGCAGCGGATATTTTAAAAAACAACAACAACAAACATTACAACAACCCAAACAGGTACAACAACGACCGGTTACGACCCGATTTTCAAGATAACAACCAAGAACAAGTCACCGAAAATATTTATAAAACCACAACCAGTTACAATTTGTTACGTAACGTACGTCCGACAAAATCGATGTATAGCAAAAATATTCCCAGTTACGTGCCCCCGAGTCGCGAATTTTTCACCCCGCCACTGCCGCCGGAATATCAAAATCCCTTCGCCGACAAGCCGACGTTGCGCGGAACGAACTCGGAAGGTTTCGCCAATCGTCGGCCGCTTCCCCCGCCCAGTTTGATGCCGAACAAAGATCGCATCCCGTTCCGACCCGATCTGCCCAAAGTGAACGTGGAGAAGGCGGCGATGCCGATCGAGAAACCCAACGAACAACCGCGACCGCCGCCGAACGACAAGAACGAAAAAAAGAAAACGTTAAACACCCCCTCGCATAACGTCCGTTTAGGCGAATTTTACGGCATTCGCAATTTGAACGAGAGCAGTTTCGAACCGTACGAAAAAAACTATTCGCCCGGTTCGTCGATCGATCGAATTTTGGGCGGTCCTAACGGAAGACGCGACGAAATTCCCGATATACTGTATCGGGCCGTTACGGCGATACCGAACGTTCAACGGGCCGAACCGAAAACACGAACGCCAGCAGCGGCGGCGCCGCCGCCACCACCACCACCAGAACCGAAAATCGAAACGAAAATCGACGAAATAAAAAACGATGATGTCGGCGTGATTATTAAGAAAGAAATTGTCGAAGATTCGAGACCGCTCGAAAGTGTTACTGTTAGAAAAGAAATTTCGGAAAAAAAAGACGACACTACCACGCAAATTTCGGATATGGTGAATCTTCCTAACGTTAAAGAAAAGGATGCGAACGTAACGAAGGCGAGTTCGGAAGAAATTTGGTTGGTTTGTTGGAACGTTCATGTTTATTTGGTTGTTTTCGCTTATATACTGTTGGCGGTTTATTCGATTTATAAATTGATTCGTTACGAAAACGATCCGCACATGTTTTCGAAAAGTTCGTTTCTCACTGTACATCTGATGTTGACTGTCATTTGCGTTTTGCGGATTTTTTATTTGGTTTATGACGCCTACAATTTCAACAAGTCCTTCAACATATTTTTGTACGATTTCTTGCATAGTTTTCCGTTAAGTTTGCTCGCTACCACTTTTGCCGTATTAATTTTGTTTCTTCTCAAAAGAACGCTGACACATCTCGAAGCAAAAACAAGACCGGTGCCGGCTTTCCTAGTGGTTTGCGCTATCGGTCACATAATTCTTTGCGGTTGTTTGAGCGTTGTCGAGAGTTTCGGCCATTTGGACAAACCAAGTCTAACTATATGTCGACCGGTTTTCGTTTTGTTAACTCTCGCTTTAGGCGGCAGCTATTTGTTTTTGTATCGAGTTATCAAAAAGGAATTGGCGAAAAAAAGTCAACATTTGTCCGAAATGTGCACTCAAAACATCTCGAACGCTTCTCACATCACTATAGCGGTGGCGCTACTTTTCATTTTATTGGGTTGCGTTCAATTCTATGCTTTGTTTTGTATTAAAGTCGACCGGTTTAACGGTGAAATCAAACACCATTGGATTTTGTGGGGTTTTGAATTATCTGTACGATTTTTGGAAATTACCATAATAACTCTACTGGCAGTTGTGGTTAGTTTGAAAATGTCGCAAAGAGAAAAACAAACTGCCGGAGGTTTTCCGCTATTTCCTTGCACCACTAGCGATTCCAGTACTGACAACATATACCCAACAAATTGCAACACTAACCCTAACGCTCTTAATTATAGCAGAAACGAAATGATTATGGATAATATTCCAAACGAACCAGTTGAACGTCCTAATTTAATCAAAAGTGCATTCCAAAACGATTCGTTCGATAAAAAATCGACTCTAGAACGTTACCAAAGCGATCCGGAACGTTCAAGTAATTTCGAACGACCCATCTGGGATGGTAGCGATCGTTTTCAGTCGCGTCAAAACGTCGATCAAACATCCCTGAATAATTTCATCCAACCGAATTTCGAACGTGGCGCCCATAATTCGTCGAGGAACGAACGAAATTCGGCAAGAAAAACGTACGATTCGGCCAAATACTACACGAAACCTCGATACGATCTGGAGTTTAACAACGAGGATTACCAACATGATTTCGGTAATAATCAGGAACGGAACATTTACAGTGAACCGGTCGATAACAATCATCAATATGAAAGGACACGTCATGAGTTCGAACGGTCCGATTTGGATCGTCGATCTCGCAACTCGTCGAACACTTCGGGACGTAGAACGAGAAAAAGTCACGCACGTCCCCATTTGGGGGTGCAAACTTTACCGAATCACGACGGCCGTCATGATACTATGTTAGTCGAAGATAAAGGTTATTTGAGGTTCAAACATATGCAGGAAGAAATGGATAAACCGAAAAAGCTCAAAAAACCGACCAACAACGACATCAGTCATTTCAGCGACGCGTAAATTTGGTGGTGAAAACACAAACTATTTGTAGAAACCTGTAATTGGTTTTAAGGGGGGGATTTTGGCCGAAATTATTTCGCGCTTGTTTTCATGGAACGGTGATATTGAAATTGATCTGCAGTTATTTAAGAGAAAAATCCACTAATTGTTAGACTAGTGTGTGTCTGAATTATTATATTTTGGATGAAAGTATAGCAACAGTTGTATATTTGCGAGATTTGTACATATTATAATGTTAAGTAATGACTATAATTTTAATTTTTGATATGATTTTATACATTCTTGTAAGATACAGGGTGTTCGTGTTGAAACGGCAGCTATCACCTGAATTTACGTAGCGTCCCGTCTCTCCTTTTATTCCTCCCCCTGTATGGTTTCGTTCAAAATGACTGAGATTGATATTGTTATTTATTATTATTATTATTAATTCTTCGGGCTAAATACACGAAAAATTACCGTCCTAAAGACTATTGCGGCATGGAGCTGTTCGTGCGTTATCGATGCGTTTTTGTCACGATCTTCGAGAGTGACACGACCGCTCAGTAGATGTCTTTTTTGTATATATGTATTTAATATTTGCCAATATTTAGCCTTGCCATTTTTAACTGCTGGGTTTATATGTAGAGTAAAATGAAACTTATTTTTGTATATTATTTTACAGTATTATTTTGTTTTTTTACGTTTACAGTATTTATTTTGATATTGTAAGTACGTTTGTTTTCTTTACAACGAACCCGTGAGTGTAACACTCGCACATTTCAAAGACTCGATCGAAACATTCCGTTACTAACTTTGCCTAAACATTTTTTTTTCCTTTTCGGTTTGTTCAATTGTTCCTAGTGACGTACTTACCACTGATTCTGACGTTTTTTGCCAGTATTTCTATAACGCCTCTACTTGTATTAGTATAGAGAAAGTAACATTTTTTGATTTTTGAGTGTCACACGAAAATGTTATTTTTAATGGTATAAGTCAATCTGGTGATTTTAAAAATGTACAAATGATTGACCGTTGTTTGCATTTTGTGAGTCATCACATTATTTATATGGATCTTAACTTCAATTGTATTATATTATTGTAAAATATAAACAAGTGGATATGTCGACCACGTTTCATTGTTACAACCCACAAAAATTCCTTGTGGCCAACCGTCAAATTTCCTATGTAAAACAATCCTTTTTTATTACAGCAAGAATCTTGTGAAGAAGAAAATTGCAACACCTGAAACACCTCCGAGTAGCACAAGAGAGGAAACTGCCAACAGTAACATCCCCAAAAATTACTAATCTTCACTACCATCCCCGCCATTCAATCCGATTTAAAAGAACTAAATTTTTCTTATTAAAACAAGATGGGCTTAATTCGGTCCTGAAGCGGTCATGGAGAGGAAAGGAAACGTTGCAATTAAATTTTTGGCAGCAATTTTAATTTTAAGTCAGCCTGTCAATTGTTAAATTGATTTTATTTTACTTTTGTAGTTGGTGATAATATTTACAATTAGTTTGTCCGTTAGTCAATTTTTAGTAAAACAATTGGGCCGCTATAAAGGAACAATAGTGAAATTCCAATTTTTTAGAAGTTGTAACGAAAAGGGCCAAGTCCGGTTCTGCCACTTTTTAATATAAAGGTACAACAAAATGAGCTCGTTTCGGTCCTGTAAATAGGTAGCACAACTACTGGCACTTTTTTGTTTAATTTTTGATTTTTTTAAGGGTAAACGAATATGTTAAGTCCGGACCTGCCCCAGTTTAGTTTGAATTTTTTTAATAAATTGACCGCCTTACATGTGTCGGACTCTTTGATAATCAACATTTAAATGGCTAGGTAGTCAGAACTAAAGAAACGACATCGAATTAAACAAATGGGCTCATTTCGGTCCTGAAACAGTCGTTATCACGCTTTTTTGATTCAAAATATTTTTTTAAGGAAAATTTCAAATCCGGACCTGCTACAGTTTAGATTCAATTTTTTTTTAAGTTTTACCGCCCCCACATGTTTTCGACTTAATCCCTCTCTGTTAACAAACATTAAATCAAATGGGCAGTCAGAAATAAGCGGACTAGCAAAATTGTAAAATGATCGAAATTAACTCAATTCGGCCCTGGAAATTACTGTAATGGCATGAAGTCGATCTTGAATGAAACGGAAAATTTGCAAGTTTTTAGAAATTTATTGCGTTGCCCCCAACAAAAATCGCCAAGTCCGGACCTGCCACAATTTAATTTCTCATTCGCCAGTTATTATAATTAGTTCAATTCGGTCCTGTAAACAGACTGTGACATTTGGTGAAAATGCTCATTGCAAATGTCCCATTGTTGAATTTGTATTGGGATACACCCCCAACCCCAAACTGGGCGGGCAATTATAGTGAAGTCTCGGATTAAATCGCAATTTTTTTATTTATTCAAAAACAAACGGTTTGGTGTAGGGAAAAGAAGTTTACATACTTATATGGAGAGTTATTATTAAAAAAATTGCCGCAGGCAGAAGTAGGCGGCGCCATTTTGTAAAAAATATGCTCTACGGTCTTAAATTGGTTATTTAACCAACAGTTATCAGGTTTTTTCTAAGTCTAATAGTTTAGACAGGAAAAGATTGGTTCTATACTTTTGACTAACCCTGTATAGAGTTCAATACAGTAAATTTCCTATTATAAAGGAACGTTAGCGATTTTTTACAAATCAAACAGTGAAAGTGCGTACTGCAAATGTCATCTATCAACCCCATTGTCGACTGTGTACAGTTTTGGGATACACCCCTTACCCCAAACTGGGCGGACCATTATAGTAACGTCCGATAATTTAAGCGTAAATTTTCTTAAGTGAACGGTTTGATTTTGGTAAAAAGTTTTTAAGCTTGTATGGAGAACAATTTTCTACGTCATGTTATATAGAATAATGAGTAACGTTGTATTGTTGCAGGTAAAAGTGAATGGTGTCATTTTGTAAAAAACATTTTCTAATTTGGCCTTAAATTAATTTTTCGACCAACAGTTATCATCTTTTCCTTAACTGTAATAGTTTAGTCATGATTGTTTCTATACTTTTGACTAACTCTGTAGGGAATTTAATAATATAAATTATTCAATATAAAAAACAAAATTAGACTAAGTGACTTCAATTTGGTCGTGTATGTAGTTGGGAAAAATTCTGTGCAACATTTAGTGAAAGTCCGCACTAGAAATGTGACATTTTAACGATATTGGCGACTATATATTGTGTCGGGATACACCCCAACTCCAAACTGGGTTAAATGTTATAGCGAAACGAGTAGAAATTTTGTAAAAAAAACGATGCTACGGTCGATTTTTGAAGTTTTGAAACTCAATTGGGTTAAGTCTCTTTAAATGGGGTGGGTGCGGGTTTGTTCTGGGTCAGTTGACGTTTTAGCCAATCAAAGCGCGTTTTCTTCATGATTCAGAACGAATGTTGTCGACAATGCAGGTTGGAGTTCAAAGTATCTCTCTAACTATTTACTTCGTCTGTCTGTGTTGGCGACTGCGTATTGTATCGGGATACACCCCAACTCTAAATTGAGTGGAATTTTTTAACGAAATCGAAGGTTAAGAGAGTTTAAACGCAATTTTTTTCTTTATTAAACAAAATGAGCTCAATTCAGTTCTAGAAACAATTGTAAGACAGTCAGACGCTTTTTGAATAAATTAAAAAAAAAATTGCCAAAAATGGAGGGACTGACGCAGTTTAAATTTGAAACTCTCACATACTTTTAACTGATAGTAGAGAACTTAAAGAAGCGAACCTTCAAAAGCAAGTTGCTTTAAATTGGGTGGGTGCGCGTTTTTTCGAGGTTAGTAGGCGCTTTGGCTATCAATCAATCAGAGCGCGTTATCTTCATGATTCAAATTCTTTCTCTAAAAAATATTTGCCTCGTCTGACTGTCGACTCTTTATAAATTGTATACTCTTTGTTTTTACCACTAAAAGCAGATTTTCTCCTGTTTATCAACATTTCACGAAACTGATCTTTAATTAATGAAAACAAAACTTTTTTTAAACAAAAAGTGTCTAGTCCGGCCCTGACGAAATTGAAACTCCTGTACTTATCTTGATAATAGATTTAAACTTCATGAAATTGCACTAAATAATCAAAAATTAAAAAGCATTGATAACAAACAATTTTATTTATTATTGTTGCTATAAAAACAAATTAATAACTTCAATAAGTAACAATAATTACTTTGATAATTGCATCATTTTAATGAGTAATAAAATCCAGAGTAATAAATTTTTAACCGTATCTAATCTCCCAAAGCGAGTTTTATTTAATAAAATTGACATTCCAAAATGAAGAAACGCTGTCAAAATTTGGTATTTAGTTCCGTTTTTTGATACGAATGTCAAGTTCAAACCTGCTAGTTTCCAAAAAAAAATTGTGACAATTCTCAAATTTATCTATCGACAGATAGTAACGATTTGCCATATTGTCTATTTGGTTAGTTCTCTTTCTGGCCGCTTCAGATTTTTTTGGAAATTAATTTTGGTAATTTCACAAAAAAATTATTAACCCACAACGTTAATAACATTTCCCAAATATTATTACAACAAATTAAGTGTTTTTGACCCAATTTCCGGCCGCCATTTTGAATCGAAACTATTAAATTTTTTGTTTTTCCGGAATTTCGTGACTTGTTTGGGCAAATAATCGCGACAATCCTTAAATTTTTCTATTGACATGTAGTAACAATTTGCCATATTGTCTATTTGGTTAGTTCTCTTTCTGGCCGCTTCAGATTTTTTTGGAAATTAATTTTGGTAATTTCACAGAAAAAATTTATTAACCCACAACGTTACTAACATTTCCCAAATATTATTACAACAAGTTAAGTGTTTTTGACCCAATTTCCGGCCGCCATTTTGAATCGAAACTATTAAATTTTTTGTTTTTCCGGAATTTGTGACTTGTTTGGGCAAATAATCGCGACAATCCCTAAATGCTCTTATAGACATGTAGTAACAATTTGCCATATTGTCTATTTGGTTAGTTCTCTTTCTGGCCGCTTCAGAGTTTTTTGGAAATTAATTTTGGTAATTTCACAGAAAAAATTTTATTAACCCACGATACCAAAATTTTCCCTACTACAACAAATTAAATGTTTGACCCAATTTCCGGCCTCCATTTTGAACCAACAATTAAATTTCTTGACTTTCCGGAATTTCGTGACTTGTTTGTTTTTTTGCCATGTAACCTACAGAATCTCAAACAACATTAGATCCTTCTAGACTTGTTCATGAAGTCATCTTGTATAAACAACCAAACAAATTTTTGTTAACATTTATTGTTTTCATGCTAACAATAATTATTCGGGCCACTAACCCTACCACTAAAGAATTACGCATTTTACATAACTTTCACTTAAGAACTAGCCCCGAGGTTCCAGTCTAATCCGAAGTATTGAACAGACATACACGTTGAATCACGAGATTTCCAACATGGTAAGTCAAAATTTTTGTTACTCTTAAAACGAATTAGCGAGTTGAGTAATTTTGTTAAAACTCGCAACTGTGACACGAAATTCGGTTTTTGTCGCCTACCCGGATTTGTGTTAATTACTAATTAATTTAATTACAATTATCCCGATTTGTAACGTAGGAGGAAGATGATACGTCAAGGTTAACGCGAAAATAAATTTTCACGTGAATCAACTGCAATAAATGTCAGGGCCGGAATTGTGGAAAATTTCTGTGCCGCCCCTGGTTTCGACTAGAAAAAATCAGCACTCTCGATGGTGTTTTATAAATCGCGATTCCAATTTGCTGGTAATGGTCGTTTCGTGTAAAGCGATTAATTTATGGGAATTTTTTAGAGAAATCTTGTTTATGACGGCCATATTGATGTCGCATAAATTTATTGGTAGCGATTCGCTTTTTGATCATTTAGAAATTTGCTGCGTGTTTTTAATTATTGAAATTGTTACGTCTGATCTTTGATGGTAATTTAGGTTGTTACCGGTCAAAGCACCACAAGGATAGATCGGAATAGAAACGGGTCGCGAAACCTCTTTTAAAACTCTCATATAACTTTATTGATTCGTAATGAAACCGGTCAAGTGGAAATAAGTGTATATAGCCAGTTCTGGTGCAATCAAGAAGAGATATAGTCGAGATTTGAGTGTCGTGCTAAAATTGGCGAAAATTTATGTACCTGCATTCGATCTTTTATTAAAAAACATCGAGGACAAATATTTGTTTAAAGTTGATTTTTCTCAAATAAATTACTTGGTCTCTTGATCTTTTGGAAGAATAAGTTTTCTCATTTCTATCTTCATTTTGTACCATAAAATATTTTTTCATGATTTGTGCTGGATAGTTGCACTTTCTTGCAGAAGAAACAATCTCGAAAAGGAGAATTTAAAAATATTTTCCTCTTTCAGAGTTTCTAAGAAAATTTTGAAGAAATAAACGAGATTTTTTCTTGCAATAATTTTGAAGAGGAGAATCTACAATTTTTAGTTCTAAATCAACCTTTGTGAAGATGCTCCAGTTTTATAGTTTTTGCAATAAATTTAGGGAGTAAAATCACTCCTGCAGCTGGCTCTGAGCAGAAAATAGAAATTATTCTTTTGTGATAGAAATCTCTGAGAGAAGAATCGAAAGTTTTTGTTTCTTCCAGCAATTTCTAAAGTGGAGATGACAATTTCCTTTCTTTTCCTGCTTGTAGAAGAAATTAATTATCAATTTTTTTATGACAATGATCTCGAAGACAAAAATCTAAACTTTTCAGTTTTCAGTTTTTTTTCAACAATTTAAAAGAGTAAGATGGCTCTTAGAGTGGTTTAGAAGAAATTATTGTTTTCTTTATTCTTCTACATTCTTCAATAGGAGAATTAACGATCTTTCTCTCCCATAGCAATTCTTTAATAGAAAAATTTACTCTTTGATGCTTTTATCTCTTTTTTGTAGAAATTTTGCAGAAATAGATTGAAGTTTCTTCTTTTTGCAATTATTTCAAAGTAGAAAATCTACAATTTTTAGTTCAAGGTTAATCTTCAGCAGCTATTCGAGTTTTATGACTTTTGCAATAAACTTGTAGAGTAAAATTACTTCTGCAGCTAGATTCGAGAAGATAGTTGAAACTTTTCTTTCTTGATAGAAATCTCGAAGAGAAGAATCGAAAGCTTTTGTTTCTTCCAGCAATTTCTAAAGTGGGGATGACAATCTCCTTTCTTTTCCCGCTTGTAGAAAATTTTAATTATGAATTTTTTTTTGTTATGGCAATGATGTCGAAGAGAAAAATCTAAACTCTTCAATTTCTGGTCAATCTCTAAGTAGAAGATAGAATTTTATTCTTTTTTCTACAATTTTAAAGAGTAAGATGTTTCTTAGGGTTGGGTTTAGGAGAAATTATTGTTTTCTATATTTTCCTACATTCTTCTATGGGAGAATCAAAAATCTTTCTTTCCTATAGCGATTCTTCAATAGCAGAATTTACGTTTCATTTTTTTCCCTCTTCTCGTAACAATCTTGCAGAAATAGGTTGAAATTTCTTCTTTTTGTAATAATTTTAAAGTGGAGAAACTACAATTGTTAGTTCTAAATCAATCTTCAGAAGATACTCGAGTTTTATGTCTTTCGCAATAAATTTGTAGAGTAAAATTACTTCTGCAGCTCCATTTGAGAAGATAATTGAAAATTTACTTTCTTGATAGAAACCTCGAAGAGAAGAATCGAAAGTTTTTGTTTCTTCCAGCAATTTCTAAAGTGGACATGACGATTTCCTTTCTTTTCCCGCTTGTAGAAAAATTTTATTATCAATATTTTTTTTGTTATGGCAATGATCTCGAAGAGAAGAATCTAAACTCTTCAATTTCTGGCCAATCTCTAAGTAGAAGATAGAAGTTTATTCATTTTTCTACAATTTCAAATAGTAAGATGTTTCTTAGAGTTGGGTTTAGGAGAAGTTATTGTTTTCTATATTTTCTTACATTCTTCAATGGAAGAATAAAAAATTATTCTCTCCTATAGCGATTCCTCAAAAGAAGAATTTACGTCTCTTTTTTTCTCCCTCTTTCTCGTAACAATCTTGCAGGAATAGGTTGAAATTTCTTCTTTTAGCAATAATTTTAAAGTGGAAAATTTACAATTTTTAGTCTTAGATCAATCTTCAGAAGATACTCGATTTTTATGACTTTCGCAATAAACTTGTAGAGTAAAATTACTTCTGCAGCTAGATTTGAGAAGATAATTGAAACTTTTCTTTCTTGACAGAAACCTCGAAGAGAAGAATCGAAAGTTTTTGTTTCTTCCAGCAATTTTTAAAGTAGAGATGACAATTTCCTTTCTCTTCCCGCTTGTAGAAAATTTTTATTATTAATATTTTTTTTGTTACCCCAATGATCTCGAAGAGAAGAATCTAAACTCTTCAATTTCAGGTCAATCTCTAAGTAGAAGATAGAATTTTATATATTTTTTTCTACAATTTCAAAGAGTAAGATGATTTTTAGAGTTAGGTTTAGCAGAAACTATTGTTTTCTTTATTTTTCTACATTCTCCAATAGGAGAATTATAGATTTCTCCTCTACATTAATTCTTTAATAGAAGAATTTACGTTTTTTTTCTCTCTTTTGCAGAAATGGGTTGATTTTTTCTTCCTGCAATAATTTTGAGGAGCAGAATCTACAGTTTTTAGTTTTAGATCAACTTCTATGAAGAAACTCGACTTTTATGTTTTTTGCAATATAATTGAAGAGTAAAATTACTCCTGCAGCTAGATGTGAGAAGAAAATCAAAATTTTTCTTTCTTGGTAGCAATCTCTAAGAGAAGAATAGAAAGTTTCTGTTTCTTTCAGCAACTTTTAAAGTGGGAATGACAATAGCCTTTCCTTTCCCGTTTACAGAAAAGTTTAATTATTGATTTTTAATCATTATGGCAATGATCTCGAAAAGAAGAATATAAACTTTTTAATTTCAGGTCAATCTCTAAGTAGAAGATTAAGTTCTATTTTTTTTCTGCAATCTCAAAGACGAAGACGGTTCTCAGAACTGGGTTTAGGAGCAATTATTGCTTTCTCTATTTTTTTACATTCTCCAATAGAAGAATCGAAGATTTTTATCGCCCACAGCAATTCTTCAATAAAAAATTTACGTTTCTCTTCCTCCCTCTCTTTCTCGTAGCAATCTTGCAGAAATGTGTTGATATTCCTTCTTTTTCTTGCAATAATTTTGAAGAGGATAATTTACGATTTCTAGTTTTAAATCAACTTCTATGAAGATGTTTGAGTTTCATGTCTTTTGCAATAAACTTAGAGACTATAATTACTCCTGCAGCTAGATTTGAAAGGAAAAGCAAAATTTTTCTTTCTTGATAGAAATCTCTAAAAGAAGAATCGAAAGTTTCTGTTTCTTCCAGTAATTTCTAAAATGAAGATGACGATTTCATTTCCTTTTCCGCTTGTAGAAAAGTTTAATGATCAATTTGTATTTGTTATGGCAATGATCTCGAAGAGAAGAATCTAAACTTTTCAATTTCAGGTCAATCTCTAAGTAGAAGATAGAATTTTATTCCTTTTTTTTACAATTTCAAAGAGTAAGATGTTTCTTAGGGTTCGGTTTAGGAGAAATTATTGTTTTCTATATTTTTCTACATTCTTCTATGGGAGAATCAAAAATTTTTCTTTTTTCTTTCCTATAGCGATTCTTCAATAGCAGAATTTACGTTTCTTTTTTTTCCCTCTTCTCGTAACAATCTTGCAGAAATGGGTTGAAATCTTTTCTTTTTGTAATAATTTTAAAGTGGAGAAACTACAATTCTTAGTTCTAAATCAATCTTCAGAAGATACTCGAGTTTTATGTCTTTCGCAATAAACTTGTGGAGTAAAATTACTTCTGCAGCCAGATTGGAGAAGAAAATTGAAACTTTTCTTTCTTGATAGAAACCTCGAAGAGAAGAATCGAAAGTTTTTGTTTCTTCCAACAATTTCTAAAGTGAAGATGACATTCTCCAATAGGAGAATCAAAGCATTTTTTCAAAAAAAAATTGCGTTTCTTTTTTCTTTCTCCATTTCTCGTAGAAACCTTACAGAAATAGGTTGAAATTTCTTCTTCTTGCAATAATTTTGAAGAGGAGAATTTACGATTTCTAGTTTTAGATCAACTTCTATGAAGATGCTCGAGTTTTATGTCTTTCGCAATAAACTTAGAGACTAAAATTACTCATGCAGCTAGATTTGAAAGAAAAATCAAAATTTTTCTTTCTTGGTAGCAATCTCCAAGAGAAGAATAGAAAGTTTTTGTTTCTTCTGACAATTTCTAAAGTGGAGATGACCATATCTTTTCCTTTCCCGCTTGCAAAAAGGTTTAATTATCGATTTTTAATTGTTATGGCAATGCTCTCAAACAGAAGAATCTAAACTTTTCAATTTCAGATCAATCTCTACATTCTTCAATAGGAGAATCAAAGATTTTTATCGCCTACAGCGATTCTTCAAGAGAAGAATTTACGTTTCCTTTTTTTTCCTCTCTTTCTCGAAGCAATCTTGCAGAACTAGGTTGAGGTTTCTTGTTCTTGCAATAATTTTGGAAAGGAGAATCTACGATTTTTAGTTTTAGATCAACCTCTATGGAGATGCTTGAGTTTTATGTCTTTTGCAATAAAATTAGAGCGTAAAATTACTCCTGCAGCTAGCTTTGAGAAGAGAACTAAAAGTTTTCTTTCTTGGTTATGGCAATGATTTTGAAGAGGAGGATCTAAATTTCTCAGTTTTAAGTCAATCTATAAGAAAAGGACTGAATCTAGTTTTCTTTCTAAAGATCTCTTACAGACATCTTGAGGAGATAAATCGAAATTCTCTCTCCTTTCTACAATCTTTTAAAGGAGAATTGAGATTTTTTGTCTCTTTCCGCAATCTCTAAGAGAAATATGTCGGTTTCCTCTTGCTTCTCTCCTTTATAAAAATCTTGAAGATTTTTTTCCTTTTTCTCTCAATGACCTAGAGGATGAGAACCAAAAAGTTTTTTCTTTTATAACAAATTGAAAGAGTAGAATGCAAGTTTTTTCCCCTTACAACAATCTCGAAAAAGATGACAGAATTTCTATCTCTTGTAGAAGGCAGACAAATGATGAATTTTATTAAATAACATGATTTTCAGATCATCATTCTCTCTGTACTGGCGTTATCCACCTTAAGCGAAGCCGGTCATTTGGTAGCATTGGAACCCTCAACGCCGCCACCACCCCCGAAACCTTACGCGTTCGGCTACGCCGCCGGTAGATTCCCTGGCCACATCGACCGCACCCATTCCGAAGTTTCTGATGGTTCCGGCGTCGTTCAAGGTATTTTCGTTGTTTTTTTTCTCTTGCTGAATCATTAATCGAAAAACAATTGCAGGTTCTTACTCTTACGTAGATCCTCGTCACCAGATCCGAACTGTCGACTACATAGCCGACCAAAACGGTTTCCATCCAATATTGAACCATAACGCTTCCCCTCTACCCGAAGATACTCCCGTAGTGGCAGCTGCCAAAAATCGCCATCTCGTCCAATACGCCAACATAGCCAACGCTCATTTTTCTCAACCTCAAAACGTTTTAGTACCACTGGATTCTGTAGCTGTTACTCGCGCCAAAGACAAACATTTCAGTTTGTATCAGAAAATTGCAGCTGAACATGCAAGAATTGCAGCGGAAAGAGAGGCGGAAAATTTAGCTAACGAGGGCACAGCACAACCGATTCTTCTTCATCATGAATAAGTTTGATTGTTAATAAAGATTGTGACGTTTAAAATTGTTGATGAATAGTTTTTTTGCTGAGAATCCCGGTTAGATTTTAGAGTTTTGGTGGGCGAAATGTTTACTTCCAAAAATTTTTCCCAATTTCTATTTCTCTTTTGCAGAAATCTTCGAAAAAGTATGTACATATCTTTGTAAGAAATCTTGAAGATCAAAGTTTCTTGTAATAGAATTTTTTATATAGGAAAATGTAAGTATATTTGTTTTCTAGGTGTCTAGAAATCTAGAAAATTCTTTTGGACAAACTACAGAAATTTTTAGAAGAAAGTTTCTGCTTCTCTTGCAGAAATCTGTAATCTTGTAGAAACCTACAAAAATCTTAAACAGAAAGGTTGCGGTTTTCTTCTTCTTTTTGGAAACAACCTCGAAAAGGAGAATCAAGCTATTTTTATCTTTTGCAGCAATCTTGTAAAAAAGAATCATATTTTTCTTCTTGAAGAGGAATATCTCTTTGATAATAGAATTTCTCTTGAAATAATCTCAAAGAGGAAATCAGAAGCATTTTCTTTGTTATAAACATTTTGGAGAGGATGCTGGAAGTTTCTTACTCAGGCAACAAATTCCTTGAGAAGAATCAGAAATTTCTTAGAGGAGGAAAAAGTTTCTGTCCCTCTTTTAGAGAATTCTTCAAGAGTTTTCTTGCAATCTCCTTAATGAGAATTGAAATTTCTCCCTAAAACCAATCTTGAATTAGCATTAGCATCAAACATCCCCCTTGAGATTTTTTTTAAATATCTCTTCCATTGACACTATTACCGTTAAGTATTTTAATTTTCCTCCCCATTTCAATTTGTTGAGTGACGAAAAATTCGAATTTTACTTCTAATCCGACCAAAATTGTTACGTGTTGTCTAAATTATTTCCTCTCCTCCCTAAGGAATTGAAAGTTTTGCAATTATACAAAAACACTTTTGAATTACCAAACAATTCGATTTGATTGAACCTTCCACTCGATTTCTTCACTTCAACCACGACCAGTCACCAAAATGCCCATACCCAGCCTCCAGAAACCGGCACCGACCTTCAAAGCCACCGCTATAGTCGACGGATTAATCAAAGAAATCAGTCTCGAAGATTACAAAGGCCAATACGTGGTCCTCTTCTTCTACCCTTTAGACTTGTAAGTAGGACTTTTGTAGAATTTTCAAAAATTCCCTCACATGTATCGAAATTCAAAATTTACTGACAAATAACGAAATCCACAAATTTTCTTCCCTTTCAGCACGTTTGTTTGTCCGACTGAAATTATCGCATTCTCTGACCGTTCCGACGATTTCAAGAAGATCCAAACGGCCGTAATTGGCGCTTCTACTGATAGTCATTTTTGTCACTTGTCTTGGGTTAACACTCCCCGTAAACAAGGAGGTTTAGGTCCAATGAAAATTCCTTTAATTGGGGATAAATCCGGTAAAATCGCTAAAGATTACGGAATTTTGGATGAGGAAACAGGAATTCCTTTCAGGGGTTTGTTCATTATTGATGTAGAAGGAATTTTAAGACAAGTTACAGTCAATGATTTACCAGTTGGAAGATCTGTTGATGAAACACTTCGTTTGGTTCAAGCTTTCAAATTTACTGACGAACATGGAGAAGTTTGTCCAGCTGGATGGACACCAGGCAAGAAAACATTAAAACCTAACACTGAAGCTGCGAAAGATTTTATTGCAACAACAGATGCTAATAAATGAAGCGGTTTTTTTGATTTTAAAGCTTTTGGTGGGCGAAATGTTGCACTTAGTGTTTTACTCTTAAATTACATTTTTTCGCTAAAAATCACTGAAATTGTTGGAAATTATATGGCAGGGCTAGTGATAAGAAATGAAACGGTTTTGGTATTCAATTTTTCTTATATTTACTTATTTAAAAATTTTGGTGGGCAAAATGTTGCATTTAGTGTTTTATTTGTTGCATATGAGAAGTTAATATCACATTTACTTGCAAGAAATCTATGAAACCAAACACTAAGGTTTCTAAAGATTTTATATTAACAGCAGATGGTGACAAGTGAAAGTGTTGTGATACTGAATTTGCACAATTTATAGGTTTAATCTACAGAAAATTGGAATTAACAATTTAAAAATTCTTGATGAGCGCAATGTTGCACTTGGTAATCGATTGCTTATAACAATGTCACAATCGTGTCTAACGACAAAAAAAACAAGAAACCAGACACTAGAGTTGCTAGGAACTATGTAGTGGTCACAACTATAACAAATAAAAGTGTTTTGGTCCTCAATTTGCACAATTTGTAAGTTTATTTTATCAAATGTTTTTAAATTTACAATTTCAAAAAGTTTTGGTGGGCAAAATGTTGCACTTCGTGTTTTATTGGTTGTATATAACGCTCAAATCGCTTCTAGTGACAAAAAAATTGAAACTGAACACTAAGGCTGCTAAAGATTTTATATCAACAGTGAATGATAACAAATTAAACTATTTTGATACTCAATTTGCCCAATTTTTAGGTTAATTTATGATTTTATTAAAATTTACAATTTCAGAAATTTTTGGTGGGCGAGATGTTGCACTTACTGCTTTACTCTTAAATTACATTTTTTCCCTAAAAATCACTGAAATTGTTGGAAATTATATGGCAGGGCTAGTGATAAGAAATGAAACGGTATTGGTATTCAATTTTTCTTATATTTACTTATTTAAAAATTTTGGTGGGCAAAATGTTGCATTTAGTGTTTTATTTGTTGCATATGAGAAGTCAATATCACATTTACTTGCAAGAAATCTATGAAACCAAACACTAAGGTTTCTAAAGATTTTTTATTAACAACAGATGGTGACAAATGAAAGTGTTGTGATACTGAATTTGCACAATTTATAGGTTTAATCTATAGAAAATTTGAATTTACAATTTAAAAATTCTTGGTGGGCGCAATGTTGCACTTAGTAATCAATTGCTTATAACAATGTCACAATCGTGTCTAACGACAAAAAAAACAAGAAACTAGACACTAGAGTTGCTAGGAACTATGTAGTGGTCACAACTATAACAAGTAAAAGTGTTTTGGTCCTCAATTTGCACAATTTGTAAGTTTATTTTATCAAATGTTTTTAAATTTACAGTTTCAAAAAACTTTAGTGGGCAAAATGTTGCACTGCGTGTTTTATTGGTTGTATATAACGCCCAAATTGCTTCTAGTGACAAAAAAATGAAACTGAACACTAAGGCTGCTAAAGATTTTATATCAACAGTGAATGATAACAAATTAAACTGTTTTGATACTTAATTTGCTTAATTTTTAGGTTAATCTATAAAGAAATTTTTGGTGGGCGAGATGTTGCACTTTCTGTTTTACTCTTAAATTACATTTTTTCGCTAAAAATCACTGAAATTGTTGGAAATTATATGGCAGGGCTAGTGATAAGAAATGAAACGGTTTTGGTATTCAATTTTTCTTATATTTACTTATTTAAAAATTTTGGTGGGCAAAATGTTGCATTTAGTGTCTTATTTGTTGCATATGAGAAGTTAATATCACATTTACTTGCAAGAAATCTATGAAACCAAACACTAAGGTTTCTAAAGATTTTATATTAACAGCAGATGGTGACAAGTGAAAGTGTTGTGATACTGAATTTGCACAATTTATAGGTTTAATCTACAGAAAATTGGAATTAACAATTTAAAAATTCTTGATGAGCGCAATGTTGCACTTGGTAATCGATTGCTTATAACAATGTCACAATCGTGTCTAACGACAAAAAAAACAAGAAACCAGACACTAGAGTTGCTAGGAACTATGTAGTGGTCACAACTATAACAAATAAAAGTGTTTTGGTCCTCAATTTGCACAATTTGTAAGTTTATTTTATCAAATGTTTTTAAATTTACAATTTCAAAAAGTTTTGGTGGGCAAAATGTTGCACTTCGTGTTTTATTGGTTGTATATAACGCTCAAATCGCTTCTAGTGACAAAAAAATTGAAACTGAACACTAAGGCTGCTAAAGATTTTATATCAACAGTGAATGATAACAAATTAAACTGTTTTGATACTCAATTTGCTTAATTTTTAGGTTAATCTATAAAGAAATTTTTGGTGGGCGAGATGTTGCACTTTCTGTTTTACTCTTAAATTACATTTTTTCGCTAAAAATCACTGAAATTGTTGGAAATTATATGGCAGGGCTAGTGATAAGAAATGAAACGGTTTTGGTATTCAATTTTTCTTATATTTACTTATTTAAAAATTTTGGTGGGCAAAATGTTGCATTTAGTGTTTTATTTGTTGCATATGAGAAGTTAATATCACATTTACTTGCAAGAAATCTATGAAACCAAACACTAAGGTTTCTAAAGATTTTATATTAACAGCAGATGGTGACAAGTGAAAGTGTTGTGATACTGAATTTGCACAATTTATAGGTTTAATCTATCGAAAATTTGAATTTACAATTTAAAAATTCTTGGTGGGCGCAATGTTGCACTTAGTAATCGATTGCTCATAACAATGTCACAATCGTGTCTAACGACAAAAAAACAAGAAACCAGACACTAAAGTTGCTAGGAACTATGTAATGGTCACAACTACAACAAATGAAAGTGTTTTGGTCCTCAATTTGCACAATTTGTAAGTTTATTTTATCAAATGTTTTTAAATTTACAATTTCAAAAAGTTTTGGTGGGCAAAATGTTGCACTTCGTGTTTTATTGGTTGTATATAACGCTCAAATCGCTTCTAGTGACAAAAAAATTGAAACTGAACACTAAGGCTGCTAAAGATTTTATATCAACAGTGAATGATAACAAATTAAACTATTTTGATACTCAATTTGCCCAATTTTTAGGTTAATTTATGATTTTATTAAAATTTACAATTTCAGAAATTTTTGGTGGGCGAGATGTTGCACTTACTGCTTTACTCTTAAATTACATTTTTTCGCTAAAAATCACTGAAATTGTTGGAAATTATATGGCAGGGCTAGTGATAAGAAATGAAACGGTTTTGGTATTCAATTTTTCTTATATTTACTTATTTAAAAATTTTGGTGGGCAAAATGTTGCATTTAGTGTCTTATTTGTTGCATATGAGAAGTTAATATCACATTTACTTGCAAGAAATCTATGAAACCAAACACTAAGGTTTCTAAAGATTTTATATTAACAGCAGATGGTGACAAGTGAAAGTGTTGTGATACTGAATTTGCACAATTTATAGGTTTAATCTACAGAAAATTGGAATTAACAATTTAAAAATTCTTGATGAGCGCAATGTTGCACTTGGTAATCGATTGCTTATAACAATGTCACAATCGTGTCTAACGACAAAAAAAACAAGAAACCAGACACTAAAGTTGCTAGGAACTATGTAATGGTCACAACCACAACAAATGAAAGTGTTTTGGTCCTCAATTTGCACAATTTGTAAGTTTATTTTATCAAATGTTTTTAAATTTACAATTTCAAAAATTTTTGGTGGGCAAAATGTTGCACTTTGTGTTTTATTGGTTGTATATATGGCCAAATCGGTTCTAGTGACAAAGGAAAATGAAACTGAACACTAAGGCTGCTAAAGATTTTATATCAACAGTGAATGATAACAAATTAAACTGTTTTGATACTCAATTTGCTTAATTTTTAGGTTAATCTATAAAGAAATTTTTGGTGGGCGAGATGTTGCACTTTCTGTTTTACTCTTAAATTACATTTTTTCGCTAAAAATCACTGAAATTGTTGGAAATTATATGGCAGGGCTAGTGATAAGAAATGAAACGGTTTTGGTATTCAATTTTTCTTATATTTACTTATTTAAAAATTTTGGTGGGCAAAATGTTGCATTTAGTGTTTTATTTGTTGCATATGAGAAGTTAATATCACATTTACTTGCAAGAAATCTATGAAACCAAACACTAAGGTTTCTAAAGATTTTATATTAACAGCAGATGGTGACAAGTGAAAGTGTTGTGATACTGAATTTGCACAATTTATAGGTTTAATCTATCGAAAATTTGAATTTACAATTTAAAAATTCTTGGTGGGCGCAATGTTGCACTTAGTAATCGATTGCTCATAACAATGTCACAATCGTGTCTAACGACAAAAAAACAAGAAACCAGACACTAAAGTTGCTAGGAACTATGTAATGGTCACAACTACAACAAATGAAAGTGTTTTGGTCCTCAATTTGCACAATTTGTAAGTTTATTTTATCAAATGTTTTTAAATTTACAATTTCAAAAATTTTTGGTGGGCAAAATGTTGCACTTTGTGTTTTATTGGTTGTATATATGGCCAAATCGCTTCTAGTGACAAAGGAAAATGAAACTGAACACTAAGGCTGCTAAAGATTTTATATCAACAGTGAATGATAACAAATTAAACTGTTTTGATACTCAATTTGCCCAATTTTTAGGTTAATTTATGAATTTTTTTAAATTTACAATTTCAGAAATTTTTGGTGGGCGAGATGTTGCACTTACTGTTTTACTCTTAAATTACATTTTTTCGCTAAAAATCACTGAAATTGTTGGAAATTATATGGCAGGGCTAGTGATAAGAAATGAAACGGTTTTGGTATTCAATTTTTCTTATATTTACTTATTTAAAAATTTTGGTGGGCAAAATGTTGCATTTAGTGTTTTATTTGTTGCATATGAGAAGTCAATATCACATTTACTTGCAAGAAATCTATAAAACCAAACACTAAGTTTTTTAAAGATTTTATATTAACAACAGATGGTGACAAATGAAAGTGTTGTGATACTGAATTCGCACAATTTATAGGTTTAATCTATAGAAAATTTGAATTTACAATTTAAAAATTCTTGGTGGGCGCAATGTTGCACTTAGTAATCGATTGCTTATAATAATGTCACAATCGTGTCTAACGACAAGGAAAAACAAGAAACCAGACACTAAAGTTGCTAGGAACTATATAGTGGTCACAAACATAACAAATGAAAGTGTTTTGGTCCTCAATTTGCACAATTTGTAAGTTTTTTTTATCAAATGTTTTTAAATTTACAATTTCAAAAAACTTTGGTGGGCAAAATGTTGCACTTCGTATTTTATTGGTTGTATATAACGCCCAAATTGCTTCTAGTGACAAAAAAATTAAACTGAACTCTAAGGCTGCTAAAGATTTTATGTCAACAGTGAATGATAACAAATTAAACTGTTTTGATACTCAATTTGCCCAATTTTTAGGTTAATTTATGAATTTTTTTAAATTTACAATTTCAGAAATTTTTGGTGGGCGAGATGTTGCACTTACTGTTTTACTCTTAAATTACATTTTTTCGCTAAAAATCACTGAAATTGTTGGAAATTATATGGCAGGGTTAGTGATAAGAAATGAAACGGTTTTGGTGTTCAATTTTTCTTATATTTACTTATTTAAAAATTTTGGTGGGCAAAATGTTGCATTTAGTGGTTTATTTGTTGCATATGAGAAGTCAATATCACATTTACTTGCAAGAAATCTATAAAACCAAACACTAAGGTTTCTAAAGATTTTATATCAACAGCAGATGGTGACAAATGAAAGTGTTGTGATACTGAATTTGTACAATTTATAGGTTTAATCTATCGAAAATTTGAATTTACAATTTAAAAATTCTTGGTGGGCGCAATGTTGCACTTAGTAATCGATTGCTTATAATAATGTCACAATCGTGTCTAACGACAAAGAAAACAAGAAACCAGACACTATAGTTGCTAGGAACTATGTAATGGTCACAACTATAACAAATGAAAGTGTTTTGGTCCTCAATTTGCACAATTTGTAAGTTTATTTTATCAAATGTTTTTAAATTTACAATTTCAAAAATTTTTGGTGGGCAAAATGTTGCACTTCGTGTTTTATTGGTTGTATATAACGCCCAAATTGCTTCTAGTGACAAAAGAAATGAAACTGAACACTAAGGCTGCTAAAGATTTTATATCAACAGTGAATGATAACAAATTAAACTATTGTGATACTCAATTTGCCCAATTTTTTGGTTAATTTATGATTTTTTTAAAATTTACAATTTCAGAAATTTTTGGTGGGCGAGATGTTGCACACTGTTTTATTGATTTAAATGACGTCGAAATCGCATCTAATGACAAAAAGACATGAAAGTAAGCACCAAGGCCGCAAAAGTTTTCTTTATCAAGCAAATAGTAACAAATGAAAGTTTTTGGTACTCAATTTGCAAAATAAATAAAACCATAGGCTCAGATAACAACAAATGAAACGTTATTAGTGTTTAATTTGCAAAATTGTTGACAGAAACTTTCAAATTTTAATGAATTTATAGGTTTCAAAAAATTTTGGTGGGCAAAATGTTGCACTTAATATTTTATTAGTAAATAATTACCTGCTTTTCTAAAAGTCGACATTGTTTATTGCAATCCACAATATACGTTTTTACTTTGCACAATTACTGTAATAATAATTATAGAAACATCTCAAATAAATAATATTAGCTGTCATTTGTTTAATTTCACCAAAACTATTGTTACCACCTTAAAATATTGTTAAGTTGGCTCAATTTTTTTTCAAACGTGACCTTGTAGCTGATTGGTTATCCTGCATCTGGGTGTCGAGTTTTCTTTTGTTTTTCGGCCTTGAAAAAACGCTATTAAAAATCGAACATGTTGAAACATGTCGCTTACCCTTCCTTCGGCGACATCTCTGCAACTTTTTCCCAAGCAAACAACTTCTTATCGGCTGGTTTCAATATTTGGAAACTACACAATAAGCTTTCGTCAATTGTCATCATGGCGCCAGCATTATCGAACTCCCCTGTAACATTTGAAATTTTTGAATTTCAATATGTTGTTTTAAGTGAAGTTCCCGAATTTTGTTTTAGGAACGATGCTTCATTTAAAATAACTTATCGATTTTTGCAGTTGGTATTACGTTTTTTTAAGTAATAAAGATTACTGTAATACCGACTTTGATGTTAACTACCGTTCAAGTTGATTGACTTACCGCAATAATTGGGGGCGCTGAAAATTGTGACTAGTTGCCGTTTACTGAAGAATTCATATCCATCTTCAACAACTTGATGAGCGCGACAAATTAAATCAAAATCGTGTTTTTGTAAAAATTTATTAACAACCTAAAGAAAAAAAAATTACTAAAAATTAACCCAACTTTTTTAGTACCTCTGCTCCGAAAGTGAAACTGACACCTCTATCGTTTTCTCCCCATTGTTTGACGTCTTTATCAGGATCGGACCAAAGTAAATCACATAAAAGTCCCGTATCTGGAACGTCAGTGGGTCTCAAAATCCTTCGAATTTGTTCCATTGATTGGAGGTCCGGACTTAAACCGCCATGACAACAAAAAATTTTTTCATCAACAATTGCCGCTATCGGTAAACAATTGAAACAGTCCGTGAATGTTTTCCATAATTTTACGTTGTATCTGGAATTTGTTTAAATTTTGACGATTTCCCCCAAGATAACGACTCACCTTCGTTTGCATTCGTCGTAGAAACCGTAAATGCGACTGATTGATGCTGTTTCATGGTTGCCTCGTAATAAAAAAAAATTCTCAGAGTACTTGATTTTATATGCAAACATTAAACAAATTGTTTCCAATGATTGCTTGCCTCTATCAACGTAATCGCCTAAAAATAGATAATTGGCTTCAGGAGGGAAACCGCCATATTCGAAAAGACGTAAGAGGTCATAGTATTGACCGTGAATGTCGCCTAAAAAAAATTTAAAAAAATTTGTATAACATCAAAAATGGGATTTAATGAATGTTTGGTTAGAAATGGGAATTTGACACGGAATCAAACAACAAAACGATTATAAAAGAAACTTAATTAAGTGTAGAAAGTTGTGACCTTAAAAAATAACATCAGAAGTGAGATATTGACCGGAGCTAAGGTGATAAATGTTTTGCAACCAGCGGGATTATAACGAAAATACCCAACTAAAACATTAAAAGAAATCAAGAACTTTTAAAAAAGCAAGAAGTGATCTTTAAACTAATATCAGAAGTGGGATTGAATGAGTGTTTGGGCAGAAATACCGAATTTAACACGGAATCAAACAACAAAATTGTTAATAGAAAAAAACTTTACTAGGTGTAAATGTTGCGACCTTCTTAATAACATCAGAAGTGGGATATTGAATGGTGGTTGGGTGATAAATTTTTCTCAATCAGGGGGTAAATAACGGAAATTGACCAATAAAAAAAACATTAAGAAAAATCGAAAACTTTTGAAAGGGCAAAAACCGATCCCTATCCCAACATCAGAAGTGGGATTGAATAAATGTTAGGTTTAAAACAGCGAATTTAACACGGAATCAAACATCAAAACTGTTAATAGAAAATTTTACTAGGTGTAAAATGTTGCGACCTTCCTAATAATATCAGAAGTGGGAAATTGCCTGGAGGTAGGGTGATAAATGTTTCGAAACCACCGAGTTAATAACGAAAATAACCAACAAAAACATTAAAAGAAATCGAAAACTTTCACAAGGGCAAAAGCAATCTTTAAACCTTACGTCAGAAGTGGGATTGAATAAATGTTTGGTCAGAAAAGACGAATTTAACACGGGATCAAAGAACAGAATCATAATAGAAAATTTTATTAGGTGGAAAATGGTGCGATTTTAAAAAATAACATCAAAAGTGGGATTGACTAAATATAGTTTCATAAGACAGTCACAATTTGCAAAGATAAAATCAAATTAATCAACCAAAATAGAGAGAAATCAAACATATTTTAACGTGCTGTATGGATTGAAGATAACATCAGAAGTGGGATTAAATAAGTGATATTTAATAATTCAGTCGAGTTATTTAATGAACGCTTTACTATTGATTAATTTAAAATTATATGAACTAATGAAAGTGCAGAAACAATATTGCAGCATCTAAGACTAACATCAGAAGTGGGATTGACTGTTATGGCTTAATTAAAGCATCACAATTAGTCGAGTTAAACAAAATTAACCAATGAACTCGTTAGAGCAAGCGCAAAAGTCTGTTTTTTAAAAATAAATTCAGAAGTGCGATTCTTGAAAATACTAAAAGTAGTATAGAGGTTTCTACAGATCAAATCAAAAGTGGGATTGATTGGATTTAGCTTAATTGAAGCGTCGTAATTAACGAATATAAAGGAACAACGACGATTTATAGAGCTGTCAAAGTAGTACGTGATTTTAGTAACAAAAATTAAACAAACCAGGATTTGTGGAAGTACCAAGGTAGTACTGTGGCTCCTACAAATAAAATCAGAAGTGGGATTGACTATAGATTTATAAAAGATTCACAATGATCAAATTTATTACAAAATTAAACAATGACGTTTTGTCGAAGTACCGAGGTGGTACTGCGGCTTCTAGAGAGAATCAGAAGTGGGATTTTTGGATATGGCGTAATTAAAGCATTACAATGTACCCAGGTAGTATTGTGGCTCCTACAGATAGAATCAGAAGCGAGATTGACTCTATATAGATTTATAAAAGATTTACAATGATCAAATTTATTACAAAATTAAACAATGACGTTTTGTCGAAGTACCGAGGTGGTACTGCGGCTTCTAGAGGGAATCAGAAGTGGGATTTTTGGATATGGCGTAATTAAAGCATTACAATTGAGAAATATGAATCATAATTAAACAAGCAATGATATGTGGAAGTACTTAGGTAGTTCTGTGGCTCCTACAGATAGAATCAGAAGCGGGATTGACTCTATATAGATTTATAAAAGATTTGCAATGCTCAAATTTATTACAAAATTAAACAATGACGATTTGTCGAAGTACCGAGGTGGTACTGCGGCTTCTAGAGAGAATCAGAAGTGGGATTTTTGGATATGGCATAATTAAAGCATTACAATTGAGAAATATGAATCAAAATTAAACAAACGATGATTTGTGGAAGTACCTAGGTAGTACTGTGGCTCCTACAGATAGAATCAGAAGCGGGATTGACTCTATATAGATTTATAATGATCAAATTTATTACAAAATTAAACAATGACGTTTTGTCGAAGTACCGAGGTGGCACTGCGGCTTCTACAGAGAGAATCAGAAGTGCGATTTTTGGATATGGCATAATTAAATCATTACAATTGAGAAATATGAATCAAAATTAAACAAACGATGATTTGTGGAAGTACCTAGGTAGTACTGTGGCTCCTACAGATAGAATCAGAAGCGGGATTGACTCTATATAGATTTATAATGATCAAATTTATTACAAAATTAAACAATGACGTTTTGTCGAAGTACCGAGGTGGCACTGCGGCTTCTACAGAGAGAATCAGAAGTGGGATTTTTGGATATGGCATAATTAAATCATTACAATTGAGAAATATGAATCAAAATTAAACAAACGATGATTTGTGGAAGTACCTAGGTAGTACTGTGGCTCCTACAGATAGAATCAGAAGCGGGATTGACTCTATAGATTTATAAAAGATTCACAATGATCAAATTTATTGCAAAATTAAACAACGACGTTTTGTCGTAGTACCGAGGTTGTACTGCGGCTTCTACAGATAGAATCAGAAGTGGGATTTTTGGATATGACTTAATTAAATCGTTACAATTAACAAATATGAATCAAAAATTAAACAAACGATGATTTGTGGAAGTACCGAGGTAGTACTTTGGCTTCTACAAATATAATCAGAAGCGAAATTGACTTTATAGATTTATAAAAGATTTACAATGATCAACTCTACGGCAAAATTAAACAACGACGTTTTGTCGAAGTACCGAGGTGGTACTGCGGCTTCTACAGATAAAATCAGAAGTGGGATTTATGGATATGACTTCATTAAATCATTACAATTAACAAATATGAATAAAAAATTAAACAGACGATGCTTTGTGGAAGTACCGAGATAGTACTGTGGCTCTTACAGATAGAATCAGAAGTGGGATTTTTGGATATGACTTAATTAAATCGTTACAATTTACAAATCTGAATAAAAAATTAAACAGACGATGATTTGTGGACGTACCGAGGTAGTACCGTGGCTCCTACAGATAGAATCAGAAGCGGGATTGACTCTATAGATTTATAAAAGATTCACAATGATCAAATTTATTGCAAAATTAAACAACGACGTTTTGTCGAAGTACCGAGGTGGTACTGCGGCTTCTACAGATAAAATCAGAAGTGGGATTTATGGATATGACTTCATTAAATCATTACAATTAACAAATTTGAATCAAAAATTAAACAAACGATGATTTGTGGAAGTACCGAGATAGTATTGGGGCTCTTACAGATAGAATCAGTTTGGATATGACTTAATTAAATCGTTACAATTAACAAATATGAATCAAAAATTAAACAAACGATGATTTGTGGAAGTACCGAGGTAGTACTTTGGCTTCTACAAATATAATCAGAAGCGAAATTGACTCTATAGATTTATAAAAGATTTACAATGATCAAATCTTTTGCAAAATTAAACAACGACGTTTTGTCGAAGTACCGAGGTGGTACTGCGGCTTCTACAGATAAAATCAGAAGTGGGATTTATGGATATGACTTCATTAAATCATTACAATTAACAAATTTGAATCAAGAATTAAACAAACGATGCTTTGTGGAAGTACCGAGATAGTACTGTGGCTCCTACAGATAGAATCAGAAGCGGGATTGACTCTATATAGATTTATAAAAGATTTACAATGATCAAATTTATTACAAAATTAAACAATGACGTTTTGTCGAAGTACCGAGGTGGTACTGCGGCTTCTATAGGTAGAATCAGAAGTGGGATTTTTGGATATGACTTAATTAAATCGTTACAATTAACAAATATGATTCAAAAATTAAACAGACGATGCTTTGTGGAAGTACCGAGGTAGTACTGTGGCTCTTACAGATAGAATCAGAAGCGGGATTTTTGGATATGACTTAATTAAATTGTTACAATTTACAAATCTGAATAAAAAATTAAACAGACGATGATTTGTGGACGTACCGAGGTAGTACCGTGGCTCCTACAGATAGAATAAGAAGCGGGATTGACTCTATAGATTTATAAAAGATTCACAATGATCAAATTTATTTCAAAATTAAACAACGACGTTTTGTCGTAGTACCGAGGTGGTACTGCGGCTTCTATAGGTAGAATCAGAAGTGGGATTATTGGATATGGCGTAATTAAATCGTCACAATCAACAAATATGAAACAAAATTAAATTACGACTATTTGTGGAAGTGTCAAAGTAGTACTTTAGCTTTTGCAGGTAGAATCAGAAGCGGGATTGACTGGATAAAGCTTAATAAGAGTGTCAAAATTAACAAATTTAATGCAAAGCTAAGCAAAACTTAAAAAAAAAGGTGAAGATGGTACTGCACCTCCTACAGGTAGAATCAGAAGTGGGATTGTCTAGTTATATCTTTAAAGCGTTACAATTAGCAAATTTAAAAGAAAATTAAACAAAAAGTGTTTGTGGAAATGCCAATATAGTACTGCGGCGCCTACAGATAGAATCAGAAGCGGGATTGACCAGACTTATCTGAATAAAACCGGGGTTTTATGGAGGTGTTACGGTAGTACTGCGGGTTTTACAAATAGAATCAGAAGTGGGATTATCAAAATATAATTTAAAAGAAAATCAAATATCAACTATTTAAGGAAGTGCCAAGTTTCAGGAGTGGGATGAAGTGAATAATTGGTTGCATCTCATCCAAATTCTTGAATCGAAATCGGAGTCAACGACCGAAACGTTTTGAAAAATTAAAAAATTAAATAAAAAAAATTAAAAAAAGGGATTGACTCACCTCCAATTTTTAGTGGAGCTTCAAGTTCTAATAAATTGGGTTGTTTCAGGAAAACTTCTCTTGCCAATTGACATAACGCGGTCATTTCTTGCTCCGAGATATCCACGTGTTCTCTAGTTTTAGAACCACGTACTAAAATGTTCAAATTAAATAAAATTTGTGCAATTTTTTTTTTTTAACCAGCTAATAGACGTGTGATGATACTGTCGATGTTGATTTTATTGGACTCTGACATGATTCACTACCGGTACGACTTGCAACAAAATGTTAAACACTATGATTTCATAGAAATCGTGCAGTGTCAGGTTTTCGAATGCAAACAAACAACTGTTAGTAGTAACGAGACCTTATCTTATCGTAATTCGTCAATTCTAACCACATGAATCCGTAAGTTTTTTTACGGGTGATTTGGATTGGTGTCAAAACTTGAAATTGTGGTGCAGTACTAAAATAAAAATTTTTGGGAAAATTTGAACAGAGATAAGTGTGGAATCGGATTAAGATTTTAGTATGTCAAATGCTAGTTAGTGTTCGGGGGTTTATCACCGACATTGGAAACGATAAGATAAGGTTAGTGCTTCGAAATTACTACAATTGTTTTACCACAATAGTTTCACTACGTTATGGTTGTTGAGAACGAAAAGAAAAAAACAAAAATGGCCAAAGTCACCAACCCCATCGATCTCGATGACATCATCAAACGTCTCCTCAAAGGTACGTTGAAAATTTTCTTTTTTTTTGTTTTAATTTTTCACTTTAGTTCGTGGCACGAAACCTTGCAACAAAGTCCAGTTAGAAGAAAGCGAAATTAGAGGCCTTTGTTTGAAATCTAGAGAAATTTTTCTAGCCCAACCCAACTTGTTAGAATTGGACGTCCCCATCAACATTGGAGGTAAGTTTTTCAAAATTTCGAAAAAAAATCAAAATTTTTTTTAGGCGATATGCACGGACAATACTACGACCTCCTTCGTCTTTTCGAAATGGGGGGGTTTCCCCCCGACGCCAACTACTTATTTCTTGGAGATTACGTGGATAGAGGACGGCAATCTTTGGAAGTTATTTGTCTTATGCTGGCGTACAAAATCAAGTATCCTGAGAATTTTTTTTTGTTGAGAGGAAACCACGAAACAGCCTCTATCAGCAAAATTTATGGCTTTTTCGAGGAATGCAAGGAGAGGTGGGATAATTTTTGCTAAAAAACGTTTTCTTTTGCGATAGAATGTACAATTTTCTTTAGATAATTCTTAATGCTCTGATAAGAATCGAAACAAACAACTCGAAACGGTTTTGCTATAACCCTGAAGTCATTCGGTATATTAGTAGCTTTTAGAAATTATTTTTTCTTGATTAACGAAGAAAAATGACCCGAATTGCGCAACAGACTAATTGATATGATGAAACGTAATCATTTTTTAGGGGAGGAACAAAACAATTGATAAACTAAAATATAGAAATTGCCAAAAATGTAGCTATATCTCTAAAAAGAAATAATGTATGAAATTTGAAATTGAAAAAAAGTTTTTCTGGCCATTGAAACTAGTCAAATTTTGCCTTACCAAAAATATATTAACACATAACTATTTGGCTGAGAATTCAAAGTAAATTAGCGAAAACCGCTTGTTTCCACGATCAAAACCAAGAAAGTCATATAGGGCTAAATTTTAGCACCGTAACTATTACGCGTAATTTCATCAAAACTTGTTAAGCGATATATGTCGAGTTTGGGCTCATAGAAAACAACTTTTGATACGCTTTCCAAAAAGATATTAACTGAAATTTTTGTGAACTTTATAAAAAAGTTATCGTTAAAATTCTAAATATTTTGGCGCAAATTTTTAGCAAATATTTTTTAAGTAGCTAACGCTGACAATTTATAGGTAAATATCTGTATAAAATAAAACTTTTTTGTGACACATTGTATAACTTTTTAAGTTCTCCAAACGTTATTGTTAAATATTGCAGATACAACATAAAATTGTGGAAAACCTTCACGGATTGCTTCAATTGTTTGCCTGTAGCCGCCATTATTGAAAAGAAGATTTTTTGTTGTCACGGCGGTTTGAGTCCGGACCTGCATTCTATGGATCAAATAGCGAAAATCACGAGACCTACCGACGTGCCTGATACTGGCCTCCTTTGTGATCTTCTCTGGTCCGATCCTGATAAAGACGTGAAACAATGGGGTGAAAACGATAGAGGTGTTAGTTTCACTTTTGGAGCAGATGTAAGTGTTGTCACGTTTTATTGGTCGATATTGAACACGTGATTGATTAATAATTATTTGATTGGTAGATCGTGACGAAATTTCTCTATAAGAACGATTTCGATTTGGTTTGTCGGGCACATCAAGTGGTGGAAGATGGATACGAGTTTTTTGCTAAAAGACAATTGGTTACGATTTTTAGCGCCCCAAATTATTGCGGTAATGTTTGGGGGTTAATTAATTTAATTTTTTTTTGATAATTTTTATTTATAGGAGAATTTGATAATGCTGGAGCTATGGTTTGTATAGATGAAACTTTGTTGTGTAGTTTCAAAATTTTGAAACCTGCTGATAAAAAACCTCAATATAAATATCTTCCAGTAGAGAGAAGAAGTGATAAATTTCAAACGGCTTCAACTGATAAGAAAACAGGTAATTTTTTGGTATTTTTATTTGATTCTAACAATATTTTTAGATGACCTCAAAACAGGTCAGCAAAATCTCACTCAAGTTCCAAATTCAACAAAACAGACTCACGGTAAGAAAAAGTGATTTATATAAAAATTGATTAAACAATATTTTTTTTAGGGGAGAAACCAAAAAAAATTGGTTCCACTAAAACATAGAAACGGTCAAAAAGGTACTTATGTTTATAAAAAGAAATTACGAAAGAAATTTGAAACCAACAAAACGGTATTTTGGCCACTGAAACGACTCAAATTTTGTGTTATTAAAAATTTAATTACACACAAGTGTTTGACTAATAATTCAAAGAAGATCACCGAAAACCGTTTTTTTCTACGGTCAAAAACAAGAAAGTCATATAGGGCTAAATTTTAGCACCCTAACTATTACATGCAATTATGGCGTAACTTGTCAATCAAAATACGTCGAGTTTGGGCTCAAATAATAGCATTTTGGGCGCCCTTTCTAAAAAGATATTAACCAAAAATGTGACGTCTCCCATAAAAATTACTGGCAAAATCTTGTTGGTAAAACTTAATTTTTTTTGCAGATTCCGTCAGCTTTCCAACAACTTTGTGTTGATAGTAGAATTTAGATATTTATTAAATTAAAGTATTATATTAGAAGCAATAAGGCGATATTAAAATATTTTTAATTATTAAACTAGAATGAGTTGCGATTCTTGTTTTTTGATAGACTTTCTCCAGTTTAGCTTTAGATTACGGATTAGCTAACAAAATAAAAAAGATAAACAAAAACCGTTTCTTGCGCTGAATAATAAGCAAAATGTATAAGGCTAAATCTTAGCACTGTAACTAGTAGACGTAATTTCTATATAACCTGTCCAGTAAAATATGCCGAGTTTGGACTCAAAATAACGCATTTTTTACACTTTTTCTTAAACTTATTAAATTGGTGAGTAATTGCAACAGTTTAATGTTTCATTCTCCTTGTTACTTATTTTTTGACATAATTTGCTTTTATTCCGCGCCAATTATAAATTTAACTAAACAATTTGGAAGTGTAATTATAAATTTTTACTCTAAAAAGAAAGTTTGGTTGTTATTGAAACTAGTTAAATGTTACTTTATTAAAATTATAATGGCACATTAATACTTGGCCAACAATGTGGGGAAAATAAAAGAAAACCGCTTGATTCTGCGATGAATAATAAGAAAGGTATATAGGGCTCAATTTTAGCACTCTAACTACTACTAGTAATTGCGCTATAACTTGTGCGGTCATATATGTCGAGTTTGGGCTTAAACTGAAGCCTGTTTGACGCTCCATTCAAAAAGTTATCAACCAAAATTTTAATGTGTCATAGAAGATAGTTATAGTTAAAAATAAAAAAAAATTGTGCTAAAACTTGGATACTCGCTAGACCGGTTTAGTACCTTTATCTACTAGTATTATGTTGTAATTAGCTATAAATTAAAATACATTTTTTTGGGGTTTGAGATCACTAGTACTAGTAGTCAAAATTTTATTTTATTTAGAATTTTAATCACAATTCTTTGCTTAACAATCTATTAAAGACGGCCTCATAAAAACTGGATTTTTCCACAATAATAAGAATTTTTTATTGGGTTACATTTTAGCACCGTAACTAAAATGCGTAATTTTATCAATACTTGTCGAGCGATATATGTCGAGTTTGGGCTCGTAGAAATGCATTTTTGATACGCTTTCCAAAAAGATGTCAACTGAAAATTTTGTCGGTTTTATAAGAAAGTTATAGTTAAAATGTTAAATATTTGGGTGTTCAATTTTTAGCAAAAATCCCCAATTTGGTGAAAATCGTTTTATTCCACAATGGGTAACCGAAAATTTATGTTGGCTAAATTTTAGCACCGCAACTACTTTCCGTAATTTTAGCAAAACTTACCAATCGATATATGTCGAGTTTGGACTCGTAGAAATGCGTTTTTGATACGCTTTTCAAAAAGATATCAACTGAAAATTTTGTCGGTTTTATAAGAAAGTTATAGTTAAAATTTTAAATATTTGGGTGCTCAATTTTTATCAAAAATCCCCAATTTGATGAAAATTGTTTTATTCCACAATGGGTAACCGAAAATTTATGTTGGCTAAATTTTAGCACCGCAACTACTTTTCGTAATTTTAGCTAAACTTACCAATCGATATATGTCGAGTTTGGACTCGTAGAAATGCGTTTTTGATACGCTTTTCAAAAAGATATCAACTGAAAATTTTGTCGGTTTTATAAGAAAGTTATAGTTAAAATTTTAAATATTTGGGTGCTCAATTTTTATCAAAAATCTCCAATTTGATGAAAATTGTTTTATTCCACAATGAGTAACCGAAAATTTATGTTGGCTAAATTTTAGCACCGCAACTACTTTCCGTAATTTTAGCTAAACTTACCAATCGATATATGTCGAGTTTGGACTCGTAGAAATGCGTTTTTGATACGCTTTTCAAAAAGATATCAACTGAAAATATTGTCGGTTTTATAAGAAAGTTATAGTTAAAATTTTAAATATTTGGGTGCTCAATTTTTATCAAAAATCTCCAATTTGATGAAAATTGTTTTATTCCACAATGGGTAACCGAAAATTTATGTTGGCTAAATTTTAGCACCGCAACTACTTTCCGTAATTTTAGCTAAACTTACCAATCGATATATGTCGAGTTTGGACTCGTAGAAATGCGTTTTTGATACGCTTTTCAAAAAGATATAAACTGAAAATTTTGTCGGTTTTATAAGAAAGTTATAGTTAAAATTTTAAATATTTGGGTGCTCAATTTTTATCAAAAATCTCCAATTTGATGAAAATTGTTTTATTCCACAATGGATAACCGAAAATTTATGTTGGCTAAATTTTAGCACCGCAACTACTTTCCGTAATTTTAGCTAAACTTACCAATCGATATATGTCGAGTTTGGACTCGTAGAAATGCGTTTTTGATACGATTTTCAAAAAGATATCAACTGAAAATTTTGTCGGTTTTATAAGAAAGTTATAGTTAAAATTTTAAATATTTGGGTGCTCAATTTTTATCAAAAATCCCCAATTTGATGAAAATTGTTTTATTCCACAATGGGTAACCGAAAATTTATGTTGGCTAAATTTTAGCACCGCAACTACTTTCCGTAATTTTAGCAAAACTTACCAATCGATATATGTCGAGTTTGGACTCGTAGAAATGCGTTTTTGATACGCTTTTCAAAAAGATATCAACTGAAAATTTTGTCGGTTTTATAAGAAAGTTATAGTTAAAATTTTAAATATTTGGGTGTTCAATTTTTAGCAAAAATCCCCAATTTGGTGAAAATCGTTTTATTCCACAATGGGTAACCGAAAATTTATGTTGGCTAAATTTTAGCACCGCAACTACTTTCCGTAATTTTAGCAAAACTTACCAATCGATATATGTCGAGTTTGGACTCGTAGAAATGCGTTTTTGATACGCTTTTCAAAAAGATATCAACTGAAAATTTTGTCGGTTTTATAAGAAAGTTATAGTTAAAATTTTAAATATTTGGGTGCTCAATTTTTATCAAAAATCCCCAATTTGATGAAAATTGTTTTATTCCACAATGGGTAACCGAAAATTTATGTTGGCTAAATTTTAGCACCGCAACTACTTTTCGTAATTTTAGCTAAACTTACCAATCGATATATGTCGAGTTTGGACTCGTAGAAATGCGTTTTTGATACGCTTTTCAAAAAGATATCAACTGAAAATTTTGTCGGTTTTATAAGAAAGTTATAGTTAAAATTTTAAATATTTGGGTGCTCAATTTTTATCAAAAATCTCCAATTTGATGAAAATTGTTTTATTCCACAATGAGTAACCGAAAATTTATGTTGGCTAAATTTTAGCACCGCAACTACTTTCCGTAATTTTAGCTAAACTTACCAATCGATATATGTCGAGTTTGGACTCGTAGAAATGCGTTTTTGATACGCTTTTCAAAAAGATATCAACTGAAAATATTGTCGGTTTTATAAGAAAGTTATTGTTAAAATTTTAAATATTTGGGTGCTCAATTTTTATCAAAAATCTCCAATTTGATGAAAATTGTTTTATTCCACAATGGGTAACCGAAAATTTATGTTGGCTAAATTTTAGCACCGCAACTACTTTCCGTAATTTTAGCTAAACTTACCAATCGATATATGTCGAGTTTGGACTCGTAGAAATGCGTTTTTGATACGCTTTTCAAAAAGATATAAACTGAAAATTTTGTCGGTTTTATAAGAAAGTTATAGTTAAAATTTTAAATATTTGGGTGCTCAATTTTTATCAAAAATCTCCAATTTGATGAAAATTGTTTTATTCCACAATGGGTAACCGAAAATTTATGTTGGCTAAATTTTAGCACCGCAACTACTTTCCGTAATTTTAGCTAAACTTACCAATCGATATATGTCGAGTTTGGACTCGTAGAAATGCGTTTTTGATACGATTTTCAAAAAGATATCAACTGAAAATTTTGTCGGTTTTATAAGAAAGTTATAGTTAAAATTTTAAATATTTGGGTGCTCAATTTTTATCAAAAATCTCCAATTTGATGAAAATTGTTTTATTCCACAATGGGTAACCGAAAATTTATGTTGGCTAAATTTTAGCACCGCAACTACTTTTCGTAATTTTAGCTAAACTTACCAATCGATATATGTCGAGTTTGGACTCGTAGAAATGCGTTTTTGATACGCTTTTCAAAAAGATATAAACTGAAAATTTTGTCGGTTTTATAAGAAAGTTATAGTTAAAATTTTAAATATTTGGGTGCTCAATTTTTAGCAAAAATCCCCAATTTGATGAAAATTGTTTTATTCCACAATGGCTAACCGAAAATTTATGTTGGCTAAATTTTAGCACCGTAACTACTTTCCGTAATTTTAGCAAAACTTACCAATCGATATATGTCGAGTTTGGACTCGTAGAAATGCGTTTTTGATACGCTTTTCGAAAAGATATAAATTGAAAATTCTGTCGGTTTTATAAGAAAGTTATGGTTAAAATTTTAAATATTTGGGTGCTCAATTTTTATCAAAAATCCCCAATTTGATGAAAATTGTTTTATTCCACAATGGCTAACCGAAAATTTATGTTGGCTAAATTTTAGCACCGCAACTACTTTCCGTAATTTTAGCAAAACTTACCAATCGATGTATGTCGAGTTTGGACTCGTAGAAATGCGTGTTTGATACGCTTTTCAAAAAGATATCAACTGAAAATTTTGTCAGTTTTATAAGAAAGTTATAGTTAAAATCTTAAATATTTGAGTGCTCAATTTTTAGCAAAAATCCCCAATTTGGTGAAAATCGTTTGGATAACCGAAAATTTATGTTGGCTAAATTTTAGCACCGTAACTACTTTTCGTAATTTTAGCTAAACTTACCAATCGATATATGTCGAGTTTGGACTCGTAGAAATGCGTTTTTGATACGCTTTTCAAAAAGATATCAACTGAAAATTTTGTAGGTTTTATAAGAAAGTTATAGTTAAAATTTTAAATATTTGGGTGCTCAATTTTTATCAAAAATCCCCAATTTGATAAAAATTGTTTTATTCCACAATGGGTAACCGAAAATTTATGTTGGCTAAATTTTAGCACCGCAACTACTTTCCGTAATTTTAGCAAAACTTACCAATCGCTATATGTCGAGTTTGGACTCGTAGAAATGCGTTTTTGATACGCTCTTCAAAAAGATATCGCATGTCGGCTTCAAAAAAATTTTCGGGTTGACAACAAGTTTGTGGCGATAGTGGAAGTTAAATATTTATTAAAACAAAATTGTATTGAAAGTTAAATACGATAGTAATGAATTTTATAACAATTAAATTGAAACATTTGTTTTCTTGTCCTTGCTACTGTTTTCTTCAACGGCTTTGGCGTTGTTCCTCATTGAAACTTCATCTACAAGTATTTGTTTACCTAAAATCTAGAATTGTAGTTGTTTTCCTATAAAAATTTCAACTTCTCTCACCTTTACCACCCGTTCCTGTTGGTTTCAAAACTTGGAAACTACACAACAACGTTTCATCAACCGACATCATAGCACCGGCATTATCAAAAAAGTCTAAAACTCGTTTTATTTAATGAAACTAAAAAAAAATTACCTACCGCAATAGTTGGGACTGCTAAAAATAGTGACTAGTTGTCTTTTGGCAAAAAATTCGTAGCCGTCTTCGACTACTTGATGTCCGCGACATATTAAATCAAAATCGTGTTCGTGTAGGAATTTTGCAACGACCTAGAGTGAAAAGTAAAAATTGGTCCTTCGAGCCGGAATGACTTACGTCAGGTCCAAAAATATAACTGACACCTCTCGAACTGTTCTGCCATCCAGTGATGGCTTTATCAGGATCTGACCAAAGGAGATCGCATAATAAACCTTGATCGGGGACATCTGTTGGTCGCATTATTCGTCGAATTTGTTCCATCGAATGGAGGTCCGGACTGAGACCGCCGTGACAGCAAAAAATTTTTTCGTCAATCACAGCGGCTACCGGTAAACAATTGAAACAATCAGTGAAAGTTTTCCATAATTTGTGGCTGTATCTGGAAAAAATAATAAAAATTTTGACAGAATTTTAGCGAAAAAACCTTTCTTTGCATTCTTGATAGAATCCATAGATGCGGTTGATGGCGGCGCATTCGTGATTTCCTCGTAACAAAAAGAAATTTTCCGGATATTTAATTTTGTAAGCTAACAACAAACAAATCGTTTCCAATGATTGTTTGCCTCGATCCACGTAATCCCCCAAAAATAAATAATTCGATTCAGGCGGAAACCCTCCAAGTTCGAAATATCTCAACAAATCAAAATATTGGCCATGGATATCAGCTGGAAATCCCAGTTAAGAAGTGTCGGAATTTTTGGTTAATTTTACCGCAAACTTTGAGTGGCGGTTCCAATTCTAGGAGAACGGGTTGTTGTAGAAAAATTTCTCTAGATTTATGGCATAAAGTCCTGATTTCGTTCTCTTTCAAAGTGACATGTTTACCAGGTCTTCCTCCACGAACTAAAACATTTTTTTTGCAATTATTGTAAATTCTTTTCATTTTATTACCTGAAAGTAAACGCGATATGATTTGATCGATGTTGGTTTCGTCTTCTTGGGACATTTGGGAAATTTTTAACAAATACTGGAAATGATGGTGCTAAAACGTAAATTGACAGGCGGCGCTATCTTATCGTGGTCTTAGAATATTGATAAGCAACAGACTGGGATAACAAAAAGTGCAAAAATTTATTGAAATCGATATATTGCGCGTTACGACAAATCTAAAGTCAACAAAAGATTTGCCCAAATTTTTGAAAAAGAACAGAAATTGCAACCGATTTCTAACTTTTTTTATTCTAATTCAGAAAACTTAAATCTCGAAGAGGCTTCGTGGCCTTAAAATATGGAGACACACATCATAACGTGCCATGATAAGAAATTATCTTCAAATGGTCGACATTGCTTCTAAATGGAATTCATCTCCACTTACTTCTGAAATTTTCATAGATATTCAATAGTATTCTATGGTATAGATAAAATATACATATAGTAGTAAAGTGTATTAGTCTACGATCTATGTTAGAGATAAATGTAGGAAATACAGTTCTGTAATTTTACCATAGAAGGTAGAAAGAATATATTCTGCTAGTAATATTCTGGAAAATAATTCTGCAATCTACAGTTGTTAACATAGAACATATAGTGTATATAGAGTGGAGTTTACATGCATTCTATTGTGTCTGTAGCGTAGGCAGAATTTAACAAACAAAATAGTTGTTCATTCTACAATTGATACCGTAGACCACAAATAGTAATTGATCTAGAATGTAGAAAAAAGTATATTTTTTCTAAGTATAGCTTTAAATACAGTTAATACCATTTTCTGTGTATTATATCAACACAGTAGACATTTACAAAATGTTACTTGTAAATCGCTACTGTTTTGATATAATACACAGAAAATGTTGCACATTCTATGGTATTAACTGTATTTAATTAATTTAATTAATTAATTTGCAATTTTGAGGTGGCTATATTAAAGATAGCGAGAATATCGATTGTAGACTTTACTTCATTTATAATTTACACAAAAATTAGATGGTAGTCTTTGTTTCATTGATAATTTACATAGAATATAGTTTGTAGAGTATTTCTTATCTATGATTTAGATAGAAATTATAATGTAAACTTTGTTTCATCTATTATTCAAGCAGAATATCAATTGTAAACTTGGTTTCATTACTGATAATATGGATTGCAGACTTTGTCTCATCTATGTTAAAAATAGTATTTAAATTTTAAATATGAATCGTAGACTATGTTTCATTTAAGATATAGGAAGTATATGGTTTGTAAAGTTTATTTCATCTATATTAAAACAGAGTTTAGATTCTAGACGGTATTTTCTCAATGAATTAGACATAATACAGTTAATATGCTTTACTTCATCTATATTTTACATAGAATATAGTTTGTAGGCTATATATGATTTAGGTAGAAATTAGAACGTAAACTTTGTTTCATCTATAATTTGCACAGAGTACAGATTGAAAACTTTGTTTCTTGTATGGTTTAGGCAGAAAACAGATTGCAGCATGTCTTTTATGTGTTATTTATGGAGAATTTAGATTGTAGTCTATGTTTTATTTCTGATCTAGGCGGAATATGCATTGTAGACTTTTCTTCATCTATGTTAAAAGCAGAATATCTATTCTAGACAGTGCTACATCGATGAATTAGACATAATGTAGATGGTAGACTTTGCTTCGCTTATAACTTGCACAGAATTTAGATTGTAATCTAAGTCCTATGAATGATACGGGCATATATTAGAATGTAAGCTTTGCCTCATCTATAATTTACACAATATAGATGATACATTTTGTTTAATCGATGATTCAGTCAGAATGTAGATTGTAGACTATGTCCTATCTATGATTTAAGTAGATATTAGAATATAAACTTTGTTTTATCTATGTTAAACCAGTGTTTAGATTTTCTAGGAAATTTTTTCGATGAATTAGACATAATATAAGTAATAGCCTTCATTTCATCTATAATTTACACAAAAAATAGATAGTAGTCTTTGTTTCATTGATGATTTACATAGAATATAGTTTGTAGACTATTTCTTATCTATGATTTAGATGGAAATTATAATGTAACCTTTGTTTCATCTGTTATTTAAGCAAAATATCTATTGTAGACCTGGATTAATTTCTGATAATATGTATTTCAGACTTTGTTCCATCTATGTTAAAAATAGTATTTAAATTTTAGACGGTGTTACATCAATGAATCAAACATAATGTAGATGGTAGACATTGCCTCATCTATAATTTATACATATTTTATCAATGATAGACTGTTTCATTGATGATTTAGACAAGATGTAGATTGTAGATTATGTCCTATCTATGATTTATAGATATTAGAATGTGAACTTTGTTTCATCTATAATTTACGCAGAATATCGATTATAGATCCGTTTTCATTTCTGGTTTAGGCAAAATAGACTGTTTCATTTCAGATATAGGCAGTATATGGATTGTAATTTCATCTATGTTAAAACAGATTTTAGCTTCTAGACGGTATTTTCTCGATGAATTAGACAATACAGGTAATATGCTTTGCTTAATCTATAATTTACACAGAATATAGATTATAGACTATATATGATTTAGGCAAAGATTAGAATGTAAACTTTCTTTTATTTATAATTTGTACAGAGTACAGATTGGAGACTTTGTTTCTTCTATGGTTTAGGCAGAAAATAGATTGCATTATTTATGGAGAATATAAATTGTAGACAGTGTTACATCGATGAATTGACATAGTGTAGATGGTAGACTTTGCTTCACTTATAACTTACACAGAATTTAGATTGCAATCTAGGTCCTATGTATGATACAGGCATATACTAGAATGTAAGGTTTGCTCTATCTATAATTCATACAGAAAATAGATGATGAATTTTGTTTAATTGATGATTTAGTCAGAATGTAGATTGTGGACTATGTCCTATCTATGATTTAAGTAGATTTTAGAATATAAACTTTGTATTATCTATGTTAAACTAGTGTTTAGATTTCATAGAGTATTTTATCGATGAATTAGACATAATATAGATGATAGACTTTGCTTCATTGATGATTTAAACAGAATATAGATTGTGGGACATGTCCTATTTATGATTTAGGTAGATATTATAATATAAACTTTGTTTCTTCTATAATTTACACAGAATATAAATTGTAGACTTTCCTTCATCTACGTTAAATACATAATATAGATTTAAGATGGTGCTTCATACATAAATGTGCTTCATCCATAAATTAGATTTAATAAAAATGGTAGACGTTGCCTCATCTATAATTTTAAGGAATATAGATGGTAAACTTAGCTTTATTGATGATTTAGACACAATGTACATTGTAGATTGTCTTATGTATGACTTAAGTAGATATTAAAATGTAAACTTTGATTAATCTAAAATTTACACAGAATATAGATTGTAGACTTTGCTTCATCTATGTTAAAAACAGAATACAGGTTGTAGATGGTATTTCATTGATGAATAAAACATAATATAGATGGTAGATCTTATTTCATCCATAATTAACGCTGAATATAAATGGTAGAATTCGTTTCATTAATGATTTAGCCAGAATATAGATTGCAGAGTATGTCTTATCTATGATTTAAGTAAATATTAGAATATAAACTTTGGTATATCTATGTTAATCCAGTGTATAGATTTTATAGAGTATTTTTTCGATGTATTAGACATAATATAGATGATAGACTTTGTTTAATTTATGACTTAGACAGAAAATAAATTGGAACATGTCTTTTCTGTGTTATTTAGAAAGAATATAGATTGTAGCTTATGTTTCATTTCTCATTTAGGCCGAATATAAATTGTAAACATTCCTTCATCTACGTTAAATACATAATATAGATTTAAGATGGTACTTCATCCATAAATTAGACTTAATAAAGATGGTAGACGTTGCCCCATCTATAATTTATAAGGAACACAATGTACATTGTAGGCTGCCTTATCTATGATTTAAGTAGATATTAGAATGTAAACTTGGATTCATCTAAAATTTATATAGAATATAGATTGTAGCCTATGTTTCATTTCCGATATGGGCAAAATATGGATTGTAGACTTTACTTCATTTATGTTAAAATCAGATTTTAGACGGCATTTTCTCGATGAATTAGATATAACATAGGTAGTAGGCTTTGCTTCATATATAACTTACACAGAATATAGATGATAGATTTTGTTTTATTGTTGATTTAGACAAAATGTAGGTTCTTGGCTATATCTTATTTATGGTTTAAGTAAAGATTAAAATGTTATCTTAGCTTCATCTATAATTCACCACAATATAGATTGTATATCTTGTTTCATTTATAATTTAGGCAGAATATGAATTGCAGACTTTGTTTCATCTATGTAGAAAACTGTTTTTAAATTGAAGACAGTGTTTCATCAATAAGTAAGATATAATATAGATGGTAGCTGTTATTTAATCTATAATTTACACAAAATATAAATAGTAGACTTTGCTTCATTAATAATTTAGACAGAATGTAGTTTGTAAACAAAGTCCAATCTATTATTTAGGTAAAAATTCGAATATAAACATTGTTTCATCTATAATTCACACAGAATATTGATTGTAGACTTTGCTTCATTTATGCTAAAAACAGAATACAGATTGTAGAGGATATTTTATCCATTAATAGCACATAGTATCGATGGTAGACCTTGTTTTATCTATAATTCACACAGAATATAGATGATGAGCTTTGTTTCATTGATGATTTAGACAGAATTTAGATTGTAGATTATGTTCAATCTATGATTTAAGTAATATTTAAGGAAAATATAGATTGTAGACTTTGCCTCATCTATAATTCACACAGAATATAGAAGATGAGCTTCGTTTCATTGATGATTTAGACAGAATTTAGATTGTAGATTATGTTCAATCTATGATTTAAGTAATATTTAAGGAAAATATAGATTGTAGACTTTGCCTCATCTATAATTCACACAGAATATAGATGATGAGCTTTGTTTCATTGATGATTTAGACAGAATTTAGATTGTAGATTATGTTCAATCTATGATTTAAGTAATATTTAAGGAAAATATAGATTGTAGCCTTTGCCTCATCTATAATTCACACAGAATATAGATGATGAGCTTTGTTTCATTGATGATTTAGACAGAATTTAGATTGTAGATTATGTTCAATCTATGATTTAAGTAATATTTAAGGAAAATATAGATTGTAGACTTTGCCTCATCTATAATTCACACAGAATATAGAAGATGAGCTTCGTTTCATTGATGATTTAGACAGAATTTAGATTGTAGATTATGTTCAATCTATGATTTAAGTAATATTTAAGGAAAATATAGATTGTAGCCTTTGCCTCATCTATAATTCACACAGAATATAGATGATGAGCTTTGTTTCATTGATGATTTAGACAGAATTTAGATTGTAGATTATGTTCAATCTATGATTTAAGTAATATTTAAGGAAAATATAGATTGTAGACTTTGCCTCATCTATAATTCACACAGAATATAGAAGATGAGCTTCGTTTCATTGATGATTTAGACAGAATTTAGATTGTAGATTATGTTCAATCTATGATTTAAGTAATATTTAAGGAAAATATAGATTGTAGACTTTGCCTCATCTATAATTTACACAGAATATAGATGGTAAACTTTGCTTCATTGATGATTTTTGCAGAATGTAGATATTTACTATGTCTTTTATTCTATAATTTACACAAAATATAGACCTTGTTTCATTTATGGCTTAGGCAGAAAATAGAATGCAACATGTCTTTCCTATGTTATTTAAGGAGAATATAAATTGTAGACGGTGCTTAATGGATGAGTTAGATTTAACGAAGATGGTAGACTTTGCTTCATCTATGTAAAAAACAGAATACAAATTTTAGACGGTATTTCATGGATGAATAAGACATAATATAGATGGTAAACCTTGTTTCATCTATAATTCACACAAAATATAAATAGTAGGTCTTGTTTTATTAATGATTTAGCTAAAATATAAATTGTAGACTATGTCTTATCCATCATTTAGGAATATATTTGTTTGGAAACATTGTTTCATCTATAATTTACACAGAATATAGAATGTAGAGTTTGTTTAATTTATGATTTAGACTCAGTAATTGAAAACTAAGTTCTATTTATGATTTATGCAGAGTATAAATTCTAGCTTCATTTAGACAGAGTATAGGTTGTGGAGTGTACTTCATCTTTGATTTAGACAGAACTTAATTTATGAATACGTAAACAGAATTCTGCAGTCTGTAGTTTATGTCACTATCTACCTAACTGCAATTCATGATATACCAGTAGCGTCGTATTTTATAGTAAGGTAACACAGTCAATTACTGTAATTAAATTTCCAGTGACGAATATCAGTCAGTTGCAAGTCTAATTGTGTTGAGTTTACGTTAACAAAATTCTTTTAAGTGTTGAATAAAATAAAAATTATTACAATGGATCAGTGATAAATAAAATCAAAGAGAAATAACTTTCCACTTCTGATTCATTTCCCACAATCACCTTCGAAACACCTAAAACTTACACATGTGCGATAAGATAGCAGTTAGTGATTAATAAAAAAATAACTTTACTTCACTTTCAAGTTATCAGTTGAAATTACTTTAGAGAAACGCCCGTGAAAAACATGTCAAAAACACCCATCATCAACATCGACAATATAATTCTTCGTCTTTTAGAAGGTTCGTTTGAAATAATTGAATAATTGTTTTTATTTAATTGTTTTTAGTTCGAGGTTCGAGACCTGGCAAAAATGTACAATTAACAGAAAAAGAAATCACCTCGTTATGCCACAAATCCAGAGAAATTTTCTTGTCTCAACCCATGCTACTGGAATTGGAAGCTCCCCTCAAAGTTGGAGGTAACAAAAATAATAATAAAAAAAAATTTTGTTGTAATTTGTTTTCAGGTGACGTGCATGGACAATATTACGATTTGTTGAGACTTTTCGAATACGGAGGTTTTCCACCGGAATCAAATTATTTATTTTTGGGGGATTACGTGGATAGAGGCAAACAATCATTGGAAACGATTTGTTTGATGTTAGCCTACAAAATTAAATATCCAGAAAATTTCTTTTTGTTAAGAGGCAACCACGAGAGTGCCTCAATTAATCGCATTTATGGCTTCTATGATGAATGCAAGAAAAGGTTGGGTCTCTATTGAAATTTTATTTATTTTAAAAATTCGACAGCAATTGTCTGGTGTTTGATACAAAATGGCCGCTGGTTTTGTTCCAGATACAACATAAAATTATGGAAAACTTTCACGGATTGTTTCAATTGTTTACCGGCTGCGGCTGTTGTGGATGACAAAATTTTTTGCTGCCACGGCGGTTTGAGTCCAGACCTGAAATCGATGGACCAAATTCGCCGGATTTTTCGCCCCACTGACGTCCCTGATACCGGCCTTTTATGCGATCTTCTCTGGTCAGATCCGGACGAAAGAATCAAAGGTTGGGGGGAAAACGATAGAGGTGTCAGTTTTACTTTTGGGGCTGATGTAAGTTAACAAAATTGTTTACAGTTACAATTTTTTTAACATTTTAGGTGGTTGCAAAATTTTTGCATAATTTAGATTTCGATTTGATTTGTCGAGGTCATCAAGTCGTTGAAGAAGGTTACGAATTTTTTGCAAAAAGACAATTAGTTACCATTTTTAGCGCCCCCAATTATTGCGGTAAGTACGGACCTTATTGATTTTTTTTTAATTCCATTTTATTTATAGGAGAATTCGATAATGCGGGAGCTATGATGTCAGTGGATGAATCGTTAATGTGCAGTTTTCAAATTTTGAAACCCGCTAAACCTGTGAGGCCCCATTTCGATAAAAGAAGACTCCAACAAGGTAAAGGTAAGGTCAATTTTTTATTAACATATCGAATCGCAACCAAATCAATTACGTAATCAAAAAAATTTTGCTTTTCGTCCGTTTTCGAAAAAAAATCCGGTGAATAAACGATTTTTTTAGGAAAAAACGACGAGTCGAGTCCTAATTTTCAACCGCAACGGCCTGTCCAAGATTACCAATTAACCCCAAAACCGACACCGAGACCTTCAATTGAGAGAAGTAATTTTTCTAAACGTCACTTCAACGTAACTAACTTTTTTTAGATCCCGCAATCGTTGAAGGAACAATAAAAACCGAAGAGCAAATGGGAGAAGAACACATGGCGGCCGCAATCACCTCAACTAGTAATAAAATTATTTTTTTTAATTCTTAATTTTCACGAAATTTCTAGAAAAAAATCCTGAAGCTAACCCTGACGATGAAACTACGTCAAACGAAGAAATTCCTGAAACAAACGATGATTCAACAAAGGAGAACTGTGACGCCACTGATAACGGTAAAACTATTTTGTAGAGAGAGGGGGGAGTTAAAGCGATTCTACTTCAGATAATGGCGTGGAAGTTACGCCCCCTATTGGCGATAGTGCGGAACAAGGTGAGAATATCCAGGAGAAAAACGGTAAAAACGAGAAAAGCAAGAAACAAAAGAAATAAATTGTTGAAACAACCGTGTTTACTTAAATGAGTGTTTTTAATGTATTTTTTAGATGTAGTCGAGTGGGCTACGAAATAAATTTGGCGGTTAAAATATTCAAATATAAATGACGTCAATGGTTACATTTTTACAAGTGGTAAGGCAAAGTTACTAAAGGTAACTAACTTTTGTACAGTTTTCTCAAGTGAATTTCAAAATTTTGAAAATCAGCAAGTTAACAAAAATAATTTAATTTTATCTTTAGGGCAGCCAGACACTTTTCTCTTTTAGATACTTGATTTAGACGGGATATAGATTTTGGATGTTGCAATTATCACGTTGTAGCAGTTTTCAGCGCCTCCTCCCCCAACTACTGCGGTCAAAATCGGAACTAATTCAAGATTCGCTTTTTGTAGGTTGCACTGTAGCGCCATCTCGATTTTGGTCGTTTCTTGAACAATAATAAGGACGTTTTAGTCAAACAATTATTGCGATTTTTGTTTTGTTTTTTAACAATTGACAATTCAACACAAACCATCCACCAATTGGTTCCAAAATGTTTAAATAATCTCAATTTTCACAGCCATTTCCGAATTGTTTTTCTCTAACTTAATGTCACTAATCGCTAACGGATCGCTACTTTCTCCCGAATAACAAAAAAAATTAACATTATTCGGCACCCCCGCCACTTCAATGTAAGTCACTGAATTTTCGAAATCCGAATCACAAACTTCATTATCAGAACAAATCGATTTAGTCGGTTGTCCCAATTTCAAACAATAAGTGTGGTCCTGGTGAGGAATCGCCTCCTACAAAATAATAAATAGAATAAATAATTTTTTTGCGTTCAAAAACCTGATTGTGGGGGCAATAATCGAAATCGGGGTCTCCTCCAGGAATCCATGTACCGGTTTCCGTTAAATACGAAGGTAAATTAGCGGAAGGTATCGCTTCTTTTTTTAGATAACGCTTCTGGGGACCGTTGCCACTTCTCGAAAAACAATAATCATCTTGAGTGAAATGCAAGGAACATATTCGCATAAAATTACTGATTTTACGACGAATTCCGCATTTTTCTGTCCAAATTTTACGTAAATCTACATCTTCGAGAGTGCCGCTTTTATCAATTCGCGATAAAGTTCTTCCAGCTTTCGGGAATAAGTGGAAACGAACAGTTAAATTTCTGTCGGCTCTCGAAAAACATCCGGGGACACTACAGTAAGTGTTGTTGACTCCGTCTGTGAGTTTTCGGGGGGTGAATTGCATGGTGATTTGCGTTACGTTCTACAACCCCTAAAAATTGCCATAATTTTGTTTATCTTCATTGAATTTTTGAGGTTATATTTACATGGGAGAAGTTAGCCACGAGTCAGGTACGGATTTTCAATATTTTTGCGCAACTAACGTTAAAAATCAAAGTTATTAAGGGAGATAACTCCTAAATTCCTTTTACTTAATAAACAATTAGGTGAGCGTTAAGTTAATTAATTCAAATTTGTGAAATTTTGAGGTTATAGTTTGGTCTATCAACTTGAAGTTAGTAACATGGCTGCCAACCTATGGCCCCCAAATTTTCGGTTTTTACTCAAAAACCAAGTATTAAGAAAAAATTGCGTTTTTCCCTAAATTTCATCAATGCCCAATAAGAATTTTATGATTACCGAAATCGTTGCAACTAAAGTTATAATTATTGTAAGGTTGTTGATATTGAGAGGTAAATAACGCAGGACCGCACCTGCCCAAGTTGTTACCTACTGGGTCGTACTCGCTTTTTTCAAACAAAATTAAAAGCAAATTAAAAGTTTGAATCATTTTGAGCATTTATTCAATGTAAACTGACGCAAATTAAAAAAATTGGGCGAAGCACTGTTAGAACGGACCGAAGTTCGAAACTGAGGTGCTGAATTAGCTGATATTTACTATTAACTAGCAAAAGCATCCTAATGTTCGACATTGTTACAGTAAAATTAACTAATAAAGCGACTGTCTTAAAAAATGAAAACTTAATTATCTAGAGCGATAAAAATAAAATTTTGCTATATATACAAAAAAAAAAAAGAAAAATTAACGTTATTAGAAAATACTAAATTTAAGACAACTGAACTTGGAGTTCGGATATATCGGTCATTTCTTCTGTAATTTCATCTGCCGGGACGTATTTTTCTTCGTATTTCGTTTCAACTAACATATCTTCATGATCGTTGGAGTCTTGCGTTCCAGCTGCCACTGTCGTCACTGTATCTGTTATCGAATCAGTTACAGTAGTGTTGGTTTGAGTGTCGTCACCAGTAGAGGCAGGAGGTGGATTCGGTTTAGTCCTTCCATATTTTTCATGAATGTTCCTATGTCGTTTTAAAGCAAACCTATGGAAAAGAAACTTAGAAACAAAAATCTCTTTCATATGAACAAATTATTAATCAAGATTCTGGATTGGTATCCCTATTATAACATTCTTAGGTGCGCCATCTATTAGTGACTTTTGAAACGCGTCGAAATAAATTTTTTGACCCTAAATGAATAGTCAAAATCGATGCCAGAGTTAACTGTGAGGCTGGCGCCACCTGTTAGTAACTTCTGTAGCGCGGTAAAGCCTTAATAACCCAAAATTTTGACTTCCCGATTGTCCCGCCACCTACCATTCACTTTTGTAACCCAATTAGAATTACTCAACTAAGTTTAGGGATTTCGCGTCACCTCCCGCTACCCCCTTTAACTCAACTAGAGACAACTCATCTATCTAGTTGAGTACAGCGATTCTCGCGCCACCTACCGTTAATTTTAATCAATTGGTTGGCTAATTACCTATCGGAGAACCCGACTGAACAAATGTCGCATTTGAACGGTTTCTCCCCCGAATGCACTTTGGCGTGGTTCTTCAAATGGGTGGCTTGATTGAAACACGAGCCGCAGATGTCGCATCGGTAGGGTTTTTCGCCTGTGTGTATACGTCTGTGATTCCACAAAGTTGAATGACGTGCGAACGATTTTTCGCACACCTCACAAACGTAGGGTCGTTCACCTGAATGGATGCGTTCGTGATTTTTCAAATGAGGCGATTGTGAAAATTGCATGCCGCAAACGTTACAACGGTACGGTTTTTCGCCGGTGTGGATGCGCGAATGGTTCTTCAAATAAGCCGCTTTTGCGAACGCCAAACCGCAAATGTTGCATTTGAAGTTCTTCTCGCCGGTATGGAGACGTTTGTGGGACCACAACGACGAATATCTACTGAAGGAACCTGTAAAATTTCAAAAAAATCAACGAAACGCCACACCACCCCACTCCCAACGAAAATTTCTCGACGTGAAACTATTTTATTATTTCGATACGGTTGAAAATTGAACTTACCGTTGCAAATGTTGCAATGGAACGGCTTGTCGACGTTGTTTTGTTGGTTCTTCGACCCACCAATGAAGATGATGCCGCTACCGTTACATTTGGTGCATTTAGTAACGCTGGCAACACCGCGTCTCTTCACTGGATGGTTGTTTTTCACCCCTATGGGAATCGAGTTTTGAGTACCTGCAATTCAGGTTGACAATTGACTTATTCGAAACATTTGGGACCCAACGAATGGTAGCAAATTTTTTTTTAAATTAACTTAATCAAATTTCCTCTATAACCCTAATCAATTGAATGCGAAACCAAAAGACTTAAAATAGCGTTTTGCTATTAACCTCCGCCCAGTTTGGGCTACCTCGAAAATGGGGTTGTATCCCAAACACATGCGAGAACACAATTAAAACGTGACATTTGAGTGTCACCACCATTTTTAAGAGTTACGTTCTAAAAGTGTTGTCGCCCATGTAGTGTTGGGATACACCCCTATTTTCTAGGTATCCCAAACTTGGTGCATTTTTTAAATTTTGTTTCAGATGTAGGAAAAATTGTTTTTTTATTGTATTGATATAATAACCATCTGGACCTAACTGGTACCGTGCAGATATTTATTTCATCCCTTAAACGGGGTTAAAAAAGTAATTTGGAAAAACTAGGACCGTAATGTTTTTAGCAAAATTCTTAAAATTATTGACCTAAATTGGAAGTGGTTTGCGTGCCTGTGGACTCTTCGAATTTGACGCCAGTGGCGTCGGATGCTGTCGCCACAACGAAAATTTGGGGTTGTATCGCTTCTGCTGATAAACAATTTTCGCATTTCACCTTCATCACTGCTCTTTTTTTATTGTTATCTTGGGGCAATGGGGCGCCGCACGATTCGCAATTTTTGATTTTCAATGTGTTTTGTTGTTGAGGTTGGGGTTGTGTGGCGACTTGTTGTTGTTGTTGGGGTTGATGGGACTGTATCTTGTGCGATTTCAAATCGGTTTGTGTAGTGAAAGTCAATCCGCATTCTTCACATGGATACCGGATCCTATCAGCCGAAACGATCTGGATCTGAGTTGGTTGATGTTGTGGTTGTTGCACCTGCGACGCTACCAACTTTAGAAACGCTAAAACTACCAAATTCGGTTATAACTGACCTGAACGGTGATTTGTTGTTGTTGTGCCTGATTCTGATCACCTTGACCTTGATGTGACGAACGTTTGTGATGGTTAAGAAGTGACAAATGCGCAAACATTAAACCGCAAACTTCACATTTAAATGTGATGTTTGATATAGTGTTTTGCGTCAGCGACATCTGGTTGACGAGAGCGTAATTATAACTGAATGGTTGAGTTATATAACATTTATCATCCGATAATTGAGACATGTTGACAGTTGAATTATGAGTTTGAGTTGTATTTGGAGTAATTTTATGAATCATATTAACGTTGGCATAACAAAAAGACGGAAACGTGTCTTTTTGTGTGCCATCTTGATTCTTGTCCTTGTCTGTAGGTTGTTGCGGTTGGTACTGGATCTGAGACTGTTGGGTCGTTATCGCGTTCGGGTCGAACATCATCGAAGGGACGGGGAGGAACTGACCTCCAACTGGTTGGCAATACTGAAACACCAATTACGTCATCAATCATTGTTAGAACACTTTTATGGCTTCGTAAAATTGTCTCTCAATTGAAAGGTTTACCGCCATGTTTAAAATGAGATTCCCCAAGTCGCTGACATTAAATTAATTTTTATTCGAAATTAATACAAAATGGCGGTGATTTCTAGTTTGTAGCTACCTTAACATCGTTGCCAACTTCAGGGAGGAAAAAACAAAAAAACTACTAAATTAACTCGACTTAGCGTCACATGTACAAAAATGAGGGAGAAACGCCGTTTAGAAACAAAAACGCGTCGTCATGTTTAAAATGACGTTTCTCAAGTCGAATAATTGTTATTCAAAATTGATACAAAATGGCGGCGACCTTGAGTTTGTCACTAACTTAACGTTACTATTGCCAACTTTAGGAAAGAAATAAGTAAAAGTTAAGTGGCTTAATACGGCTCTGCGTGATCGAGGTGATGGCAAAAGTTAAGTGCCTTAATGCGGCTCTGCGTGCTCGAGGTGGTGATTGAGGCTGTATTTGGTAATAAATCGGAAATTTGTGTCAAGTTCTTGGTGTAATTAATTTTTTGAATTGTTGCAAAATTGACAGCTGTCAAAAGCATTTATTTCAGTTGTCCGGTTGATAAAATTTTTCATAGCCTACTGTTTGGTAAGGAAATTGTGATTAGCGTCGATTAGGGTGGATGGTAATTAAAGTTGGTCAAGCCGGTCCTGTTTCGGCGCTATTGTCGCAAAATGGTTTTATTGGCGAATAAAAAAAAGCGAATCTACCGGCTTGGGTGCGGCCCTGGTGATCCGTTTGACTAACAAAAAAAAAAAAAAAAACTTTCAGAGCCCGTCCTGTCACCGAATTTGTTATAGAACAACGTCAATCATTGCACATTTCAAAAGTCTAGCTTCTCGCTCAAATTTATCTCTTTTTACAACAAAGACGCTGATAAAGTTGAAATGAAATAAGTGCAGAAGTAACAAAGAAAACCATTTACCTTTACTCTCGCACGACGACTCGTCTAGAGAGACGCCGATGTTCAGGACAAGGAAAAACGATCTTTTTCAATGCGACCATCAACCGAACCGGTTGAATAACGATGTACCGATATAGTACCACCGGGATTCGGCGAAAACACAACGGAAAAACAGGAAAAACTCACGAAAATCACGAAAAACACTTTAGTCTATCTCACTTTAGAAAATGGCGGATAGAGCCTAGCCATCTTTGTTCCCCTTGCGAAGCGACAACGCGTTGTGCGCATGACAACGGCTTTCGACTAAGTTACGTCGAACGCGCAAATTTTAAAATTACAACCAATTTCTGTGGAGAAATTCACCAAAACTTTTGGGTCAAGCCCCAAAATTAGATCGAAAACCTAATCGGGTTAGTTTAGTTGATAAAAATTGATTTTTTAGTTTTCCGGAATTGTAAGATTTTCGGAACGCATGCGCGTGAGAGAGCGAGGTAATCCGCGCCGATTCGTGAGTGAAGGAGAAGGGAGATTTATCGCGTGTCAATGACGGATCGAATCGAGTAATTTTTTTTATTTTCGCCACAAACTCTTGGGAATTGTTTGATTGTTGCCGTGAATCAGTTGCAAAATCGGCGATTTCGTCGATTCTCGATTCGACGTGGGGAGTTCGACGTTTCGAGGTTCGCGCCGCATCAATTTGGTGATTTAGTTGGTGATTTTCGTTTTCCCCCCAACTAGTGAAGGTTGTGTGTGTGTCGGGTTTGCGATGTCGGATTTAGGAAGCGGAGATGAGGGTTCAAGTTCGCAAAGTGAGTAAACGTAAACGTTTCAAACTTATAACCAGTCGAAAACCCCAACGTTCCTCTATTCAATAACAGAATTTAGCGCTTTTAAGTCCACAGCAAACCCCCCAATTCCCCCCGACAAACTTGACAACCGAACCAAAATGGCGATTTTTCAATTGTTGCCGACCGAAAATTCGCCAAAATCACAAGAAATCGCCCCGAAACCTCCAACAAAACCCAACGAAACCACGCCAAACAACCCCCGGAATCGAGTTATTACCGAAAATTGTCGGAATTAGGTCACGAAATGCAGCAAATTTGCCGCAAAAGGTCTGCAATATCTTCTACATTGTCCTAGTCTTGCAATGACCTTGGCTAACGTTGATTAGGTTGCCTCTCGTTGAGGTATTGGACGGGAAAACGGGCGAAATTCGACTTTATTGGTTGCGATTCGGTGTTTTTGATCAATTTTTGGCGAATTTTGGTTTGTTTCCGGTTCCGCGTTGTCAAAATTTGTCGATTGTTTCTAACACCTGTCACTTGACTAACTGTGGCGACTTGATTTTTAGAATATCATCAAGGAATGGAACAGGGAAGCAGCGAATATGATCCAGGTATGTTGATTAATAGAAAAAACGAAAATTTTAGATAACAAAAAAACTATTTTTAAAAACGAAACTACTCGAAAAAACAACCAACCCCGCCACTGAGTCCCATGAATGAAACCCACTCAATGACTCATTGGATTCCTGGAATTCTGTAGTAGTAACAACTTTACTATAGACCTCCAATGATTCATAACCAACTACAAATCGCGCTTCCTCCTCAGCGGCCGGTCCGTTGTTTTTTCCACGTTAAGTTTTAGTGTTAAAATGGATACCGACTCGAACTTCCCCCGCATCCAGTACTGGCACGACCCGAGTATAATTTTTAGAATTTTAAAAAAAAAAACTCCAACTTTGATTCGATATTTGTTTTAATGATTTTTCTTTTGCAGGTCAACAGGGTCAGGTCGAACAAGAATTGGCCACAAAAATGTTGCAAATTCAAAGTAAACGGTTTTATTTAGACGTTAAACAAAATCGGAGAGGACGCTTTATAAAAGTTGCTGAGGTGAGGATGAGTGGGGTTGTTGTTCAATGGGGTTGTTTTGCGGCAAATTTAGTGACAGTGTGCGTTCTGGAGGTTAAAAATTTAATAACAAACGCAGGTAACTTAGGTTAAGTCGCGTCGATTTACCGTCATTACAGGTTCCTGTAGAAATTCACTTGTTCAACTACCTGAGATGATGTCATTGTTAAGAATTTGCCAAAAAAAAAAGTGCAAGGTCGCCGTTTATCGACAACTATTTTTAGTTAATGATCTCGACGATGACACAATTTTAATTTTTTTTTAATCAAAATTTTTTTATCAACAAATTTTTCATCCGTCAATATTTTTATTTATAGCGAAATTTTCGATTTAAACCGCATTTCGTCATTAAGATTTGTCGACCTTCATTTGTCACGGCTATGACATCATGTCTTTTGATGTGACACTTTCAAGAAACGCTTTCTTGTTTAACAAAAAAAAAAGTTGATCGCGATTTTCAATTGACGTCACTTTTCTAACAAGGATAAGTTGATTTTTATTAATTTTGATAACTCAAATTTTGGCGCCCAAATTTTTTTCTAGGTTCCTACGTTTATACACAAACGAAGCGTTGACCTCGTTTATACGTTGAGTAAGAGCGCTGCGATTCGTGTCAAACGTCGTGTAAACGTGTTTAGTGGCAATTACTTTTCTAGAAAATTGTTATGTCAGTTTATTGTCGCATTCTAATATCTGAAAGTCGTTGTGATCACATTTATGACAATACTAAAAATTGTTTTGTACGCGTTTACATCGCGTTTGTAAACAATTATCTTTTATTTTACGTTTCCTACATTTATATGGTTATTTCATAGCACTAGTGATTTTTTTTATATATGCGGACGTTGTGTAAACGTTTTCGGTATTGTTAACATTCATTTTCTATCTCATGGTGTAAACTTGTGCTGCTGATGTTCGTTTAAATCGAAGTGTAAACGTGTTTTGTTGTAACTCTCTTTCTTACATAGTTTTAAGAGAGTCGACCTGGACGTTACATTGACTATAATAATTCTATTTTTTTGACACAACGTGTAAACGTGTTCTAGTATCTTCTTAAGTCGATGTGTAAACGTGTTTGATCGTAAACAAGCTTGCTTCATTGTTTTAGGAAAATGGAGCGACTTTTAACGTTGAATTGACTGTACCAATTTTTTTTTTTGACATGTGGTGTAAACGTGTTTTGCTATTTGGATAAATCGACGTGTAAACATGTTTCGTTGTGACCAAGTTTGTTATATTGTTTTAGGGAAGTGAACTGGTATCTAAATGTTGCATTTGACTACACCAATACTTTTTTTGAGCTCTATTTTATGGTGTAAACGTGCGCTAGTATTTTTGTTTTTTTATTATTGACCACGTTTATACGGTTTTACTAGTATATTATTCTCTTAAAAGAAATTGACGTCTAAAAATATTTTTTATTTATTTATACAAATTTAAAAAAAATTACATCGTGGTGTAAACGTGTGTCAATTTTTTTTCCATCTTCCACAATTCTACGTTTAATTTTAAAATACTCCAGCAACGTGCTGGTTACTTTTGAAATTAATTGTGTGCTTTTGTAGAAGGACTAAAATGATTTCGAATACATAAAACGCGGTTAAAAAAAATTTTGATTGGTTACTTTGACAAATGTAATTTTACGAACTTTTTTAATGCCTGAAAATTGCGTTGTTACGCTTGTACCAATACTCGAAATTACTTTGAACGAGATTTGAAACCCGGTGTAAACTTTTTTTTGTTAATGACGTGGTGTAAACGTTTTTAGTTAGTATTTTAATTTTGATCGCGTTTATACGCGCCATTCACACGTCACTTTAGAAAAACGCTTGCAATTTGTTAATATTGCGTTAACCGTTTATTCCAAGCTCTAATTTTTCACTACGTTTATTTGTAGTACCCGAACATGTAAACGTAGTCAAATGAAAAAATTTCGATTTTTGACTCCCAATTGTCTTTTTTTACGGAGCATACTCAGTATCTACAGGGTGTCCTTTAAAGTTATTTAATCAGTAAAAATATGTCTTTGCCGCTCTCCATGCACCCTAAGCAGAAATATAATGACGTAAAACTAAATAACGGCAATAGTTCGATCTACGTAGCGGCACATTTAATTAATTTTAGTTTAAATGCGTTTATTTTGCGGTACAAACTTTTTTCCGTGAACACGTTTATACGTAAACTGACATAACATTATTTTGTTTTATTTTGACTTCATTTTTATCGACGAATATCTTTTCTATCTTTAATGTGTAGTAATTGTGTCACGCTCGTTAGCGTTGAAATTTTCTTTGACTCCGTTTACATGTAATTTTAATTCGATCAAATATCTTGGTGTAAACGACGTTTACGAGAATAATGTGGTGACAGAATTTTTAAAAAAATACACAAAGTTTACACCGTTTTTCTGACGCCATTAACTTCGTTTACACCACCACTTAGATCCCCCGTTTAAATGTTTAAACGCCTGTAATTTCACTTGTTTCAACCTTAAACGTCGCCACTTTGTTCTTGTATTTCATGATTTGTGTTAAACATGTTTTAACCAGTTTTGACCACGTTTACACCGTGTTGGCGAGTTCCTACTGACGTCTTTCACATGAATTGAAATTTCGATCGACTTCGTTTACAAACTACTTTTAACCAATTTTGACCACGTTTACACGATCTTCCCGAGTTCTCACTGACGCCTTTTACATGTATCGAAATTTCGATCGACTTCGTTTACACCTCCAATTTTTTATAATTTCGCAAAACTTGGACGAAATTGTCGCTTAAACATCAACGACCACGTTTACACGTTGTTTTTTTTATATCGTAATTTCTATAGGGCGGCGCGTGTTTCGATTGTTCTTTCAGTTGAAATGGAAGCGTTGTCGAACGCTTCGTTGACAACGTTTACACCAAATGTATCGAACGTTAGTAAATTGTTAAATTCAATTCTAATTGCGTTTAGATGCATGTTTGGTCGATTTTAACAACTGTTGACCGCGTTTACATCGTTTAGTTCTTGCAGACTACGTTTACACGTTGTAGTTTGTTTACAGTTGCGTGTTTTGTGAGTTTCTTCAATTGACAACGTTTATACGACCATATCAAATCGCGCTCAAACATCAATGAACACGTTTACACGTTCTGTTATTGCACCGTAATTTGTCTAGAGGGCGTCTTTTGACTTTCTTTCAATCGACAACGTTTATACGAGCTTATTAAACACCATTAAATCGAGTTTACTACGTTTATATGAATTTTAACAAGTATTAACCGCGTTTATACCGTAATCCAACTATTTTTAGGTCGATTTGTTTAGCTTTTCTAACTCGAAATCGTAAATAAATTGTTGAAGTTAAGGTTCGAAATTGGACACCTCCAGACGTCACAGTTGCTGTTCGAAATTTTGTTTGTTTATCGTATTGATGCTGGGCCGATCGGTAGTTACTTGATTGTGTTTTTACAGTTTTTCCTGTTGTTTTATTTAGATCGGAGCAGATGGCAGACGTTCACAGATATTTCTGGCCCTTTCCACTGCTGCCGAATTTAGAGACCACCTCTCTGCCTTTAGTGACTTTTATTCCTCGCTAGGTGAGTTTTTTTTTTTTTTTTTTTAATATCAAAACAAAAATCAAAAATTGTTTGGTTAGGTCCTCCGAATCCCGACAACGTCCCCGAAGACGGTAAACTGAAGAGCGAGATGATGATCAAGGACAACCGGCGCTATTACCTCGACCTGAAGGAGAATTCGCGGGGCCGTTTCCTGCGCGTCTCCCAAACGATAACGAGGGGCGGTCCCCGTTCCCAGGTGGCCATCCCAGCTCAGGGCATGATCGAATTCCGTGACGCCCTCACCGACCTGCTGGACGAGTTCAGCACCGACGAACACGCTTACAAGCCCGACCTGCCCGAAGGACGTCACATGCACGTCGACAACAAAAATTTTTATTTCGACATCGGCCAGAACAACCGCGGCGTATACATGCGCATATCTGAAGTCAAAACAAACTTTCGTACGGCCATTACCGTTCCGGAGAAGAGCTGGCCTCGATTCAGGGACATCTTGGCCGATTATTGCGACAAGATCAAACAACAACCGGCGACGGGAAGCGGCGGTGGTGGTGGAGGCGGCGGCGCGGGCGGTATCGCGCCCGAACACCAGCCGAGTCCCCTGGTAAAGAAACGTTTTAACGATATTAACGCGTCAATTTGTTTTTTTTTTTATCAACGGTTGATTTGAATTTTTGTTTTCAGGTTGGCAACAACACCCAACAGGACACCGGTACAAGTTTAAAGTAGGCTAGTTCGGCCGTTTTAGACTATTAGATTTATTATAATAACAAATTATAAAATTGGACAGACGCGGCGATAGGTTGTTTGCTAATCGGAACGCGTGATCGATAGCAACGCCCCCTGTCGTTGCCGTATGATAAGTTTGTGAGTTGGGTTTCTGTGCAGTGTTGCAAACACTATAAATGTTAGATTCTCTATTATATGTTACGAAATATTACTAAATTATTTATTTAGCTCGTCATTAAGTTGTTGGTCGAAAAAAAAAAATTACGGGAAAGGGGCACCACCCCTAAACCCCCTCACTCCCTAATTTTCGTTCTGTGATGCTTTAATTTGCTTTGTGATAAAAATGAAAATTTGAATTGTATATAGTTTATGGTGGTAGAGGCCCGCTTCTTAATATTGCGCTTAGTTTCGACCCGCCCGTAACGATTTCTATATTAGAAATGATCGCATGATGACTTCACTTTGTTTCGGACGTGAATTGGTAGTTGCACTGTGTGTGATCTTCGAAATTGAGTGGTGCCCCCGATTGTCAGGACGCTCTTTCACGGGTCTTAGCTCAGCATAACATTCTTACAAAATATTGTGATTAGAAATGTTTAAATTATTTTTTAATTTCGAAACGGTTTTTTGCATCAAAATTTTATATGTAATAAAACAAATTATATGATGAAAGTAATTGTAAAAAAAAAATTTGTTTTTTGTTGTTTTTGACAGTTTTTTCTGCCACTTTTAGGAGATATATTTTTATTTTTGTAGAAACTAGTCACATTGTTTTCGGGACTCCGACGTTCGATTATTGGACGTCGGTGTAAAGGAGCGCTGATGGTTGTGACGTAATCGCGTAGTCGCTGGTAGGTTACAAAGCGGTAATTTTGGATTTTTGCTAATGTTTTGTTAGATAACGCAACAAGAACCTCGTTTGTTGTCTTGCGAAATTGGTAATCCCGAGGCTCGCTATCAACAAATGACTGCCATTCTTTCTTGTAGTCCTAATGCTGTCGGTGGTTCCTAATTTCGCTACTTGCTAGTTTGTGATGCGACCATTAACGCTCCGTCCCGCCTTTCCCCCAATTGTATTATTGAACTCAGAAACTAGCTTTTTAGTGATATAAATTATATAATAAAATTAATGTTGCAAGAAAATTTATGTATGTATTGGAGATTTTTAAATTATTGAACAAGATGCTGGACATTATTATTGTTTAATTTGCTCTGAATTTTTTTGAAAATTTTTGCACCGTTTTCGATTCTTCCATTCTTTTCTATTTTCGGTTGTTTAAACGACACTTTCAAAAGAATTCAGAGGTGCACTCGAGAAAACGAAAAACTTTTGAAAGTACGAAAATCTGCCATCCAGTTCAAATAGCTTTGTTTTCTTATTCATTTGTCATGTTTGTACTTTTCAAAGTTTTAATATTAATATGAAAATTATATACCTAGATTGTGTGTATTCTTTTTATGTTTGTTTCATGCAAACATGACGAGAATCTGGCTGTTTCGTATCGACTACATCAACTGTCTTTGTTTAAATTTTTGTGATACCCAAAAAAAATTAAAAACGTATTTTTGTACAGTTCTGTTCGAAACTTACTGTCGTTGATTTCGAGTCAATTACTTGATCGTTTTTTTTTTGTTTTTTGTTTTTTTTTGGCAGCTGATGTATTCCGTACACGATAATATTAGGTAAGGTAATGTGTTCTATAAATTCATTGGTAAAAAATAGATGTTATTAAGTAGGCTACCGCGTAAAATTCTATCTGTAACTATGAATAATAATTCGGTAAGTCTCGGCAATTCCATCAGTATTACCGCTGAAATTACTAATTTTATTTAAACACTCGTCACTTATTAATCGTGGTTATAGATACGATTCTTATGTACCATTTAAGGTGTTTTAATAAAAATAGAAGGTATAGTTTGGTAAAGAAAAAAAAAACAAGATTTCACGGATTTCACAACCGGTTTGCGGTCCAGTTTCGGACGCCATAACACACTCTTATTATTTATATATTGACATGTTATTTTAAAACTTGAGTTACAAAAAATAAACATTTATAAAAAAAATCGGAAGATTTAGCACTGTCCTCAACTGTTCCACGAATTTTTGTACGTCAGGATGAACTTTGTTTTTGTAATTCATTGTTTAAACTAGTTAAAGTGGAGTATTTTATTTAATTATTTTGTTTTCCATTCGAAACGTAAAGTGGAAAAATTATTGTGTTAATTAGGAGATTCTTATTGAAAATTTGTTTTCGATTTTTTTTCTATTTTGAACCGACGAGAAGATTATTTTTGGATGTATTTTGTTTCGCTCTTCTTGATTACGGACTTGGTTTCTCGAATTTTGGCATAGATTGGCAGTATTTCGGAAAAGTCACTGAAATGCAAATTTTTGCAGAATTCAAATCTCGACAGCTACTCGAGTTTCAACGTTGTACCGAACGAAAGTGCATCATTTTAATCGACTTTTAAAGGGCTTTCCAACAAAGTTAAAATGGAGGTCCGGACGCAATAATTAAAAACGGTCCCTTTTTTGTCAATGGTAAAAGTTTTAATTTTAGAATCTTCGAAATTAAGCGTTTAAATTAAATTCTAATTGCGCCGTTGTGTTATACGGGTCTAAAAGCTTGAAATGAAATCATAAAATGGCCATCGAAAATTTCAATATTTTCGATTTTTTTTCTATCTCAATCGATTAAAATTTTCAAAAATGCTAAAATGAAAACCAATCGTCTTGAGTTACGAACAAAAAATTTTGTGGTGCAATACGTGCCGCCAATCTCATTTTTATAAAATTTAAACTTTGATAAGTTCTTGAGATTTCAACTAATTTTGAATGCAAGGACTCTCTTTTAATCAACATTCGAAGGTCTTTCCAACAAGGCCAAAATGAAAGATTTAGCTTTGTAAATAAAAAAATCGAATTTTTAAAATTGCCCAAAATTTTTTCCTCAAAAAATTCAAAATTAAGAGTAATTTAAAAACTGGGGACTACGTTGCATTAGGCACATCAAATATCATAAAAGAGCTCTATAAAATTTACAAAATTTTAATGAAAAACGTTGCCATGTATTCAGTCGATTGAAATTTACAGAAATGCCAAATTAATTTTTCTGGCCTAATTTATGTTGCTAATTTTGATTTTGTACACGTTTTGTCTACCTAAAGGAATATTTTCGACTATTTCATAAAAGATCACAAAAATTCAACTTTTTTCCATATTCAAATTTCGATAACTTCTACAGTTTTGAAGCTACTGCAAATACAAGAACGTGCTTATAACCGACATGCAAAGGGCTTTTTAACAAGCTTATAAATAACAAAGCTCACATTTTCATAATTGAAAAAAATTATTTTCAGAAATTCACCTTTTCAAAATTTTGAAAATGGAACTCAAAATATTAAAAACTAGCAAATGCGTTGCTAGTAATGTAATCATAAGAACAGCCAAAACATTTTTAAAAAATTAACTTGAAACTTAAGACGAATATTTAGTCGACAAAAATTTTCAAAAACACTAAAATGGAAATCGATTGTTGTGAGACGGTTGAAAGCTCATTTTCTGCTGAATTTTGTTCAGTTGTTTTTGATTTCGCACTTGGATTCTCGATTTCCAGCATAGATTTGCAGTTTTTTGAAAAAGTACAAAAATAGAAATTTTTGCAATTTTCAAACATCGATAGCTACTCGAGTTTCTATGCTATATCGAATGCAAGTACATCGTTTTAATCGACTTTGAAAGGGCTTTCCAACAAGGGTAAAATTAAAATGAGGACGCTATAAATAAAAAAGGTCCCTTTTTCGCCAATGGTAAAAATTCTAATTTTAGTATCTCAAGTGTAATAACTTCGAAATTAGACGCTCAAATCAAAATCTGATTGCGCTGTTGTGTTATACGAAATTATAAAATGGCCATGAAAAATTTCAATATTTTCATTTTTTTTCTCAATCTCAATCGATAATTTTTTTTAAAATGCTAAAATCCGCATCAATCATTTTGAGTCTTCTAAAATAGCATTTTCTAACATAACCTAATTCTCTTATTTAATTTTCGTACTGAGTTTGGCCATTTAAGTCTAAGATTTTCAATATTTTATAAAATATCACAAAATCACATTTTTTTTTATTTGCACCTCGATAACTACCAGACTCTTTCAGCTATTTCGAATATGACATTATGACATCCTATTAATGGACCATTAAAGGGCTTTCTAACAAATCTAAGACGAATTTTCTACCGCCGTTAATAGAAACGTTCAATTGTGACCAAAATTTTGCAAGAAAATTGAAAATGTCATAGTTTTAAAAATTAAGACTCCAAATAAAAAAACTACCAACAGCGTCTCCTTTGGCGAAGTGTCTATTATCAAATGAGACCTTAAGAAGTTGCTTGAAAATCTTCGACATTAGTGTATGAAAATGTCCAAAAAATTCAAATTCTATACCATCCAAAGAAAATATCTTTTCTTGGTATAATTTTAGTCGCTGAAGACGTTTTTGTACTCTTTTACCCATGTAATCGATAACTTTGGAGTGTTACACAAAAATTGACAAAATTTCACATTTTCCCAAAGTTTAAACACCGATAACTTTTACAATTTTTGACCTACAGCGAACACAAAAACTTAACTGCAATGAAAATGCAAAGGGCTTTCTGAGACGCCCAAAATTAATTCCGTGGGATGGTAAATAAAAGAGGACCCTTTTTCACCAAAGTTGGAGTGAAATTGAAACGACCATAACTTGGAAAGTTTGAGTCCGAATCATAAACTAGCAACGGCGTTGCGTTAGACGAGTTTAACAATATAAAATAAAGCCGTAAAACGACTTCGAAATTTTTCAAAAAAAAAATTATTTTCTATCTCAATTGATGAAAATTTACAAAAAAGTTAAAATCCACACCAATAAGTCATTGAAAAGAACAATTTCTGACAATTTCACTCCTTGATCTCATTTTCATGCTTGGTTCGGCCATTGGAGTGATAGACTTTCAATATTTCACAAAAGAACACAAACTTACAAATTACTTTGGATTTCAAACTTTGTTTACTACTAAAGTTTCTAATTTATTTTGAACGCAGTTGCATCATTTTAATCGACACTTAAAGAGCTTTTTGATAAGCCAAAAATGAAGGTTCTGCAACTGTAAATAAGAAAGTCGAATTTTTCATTTTTGACTAAAATTTCGGTAACTCGAATTTTTAGTTTGCATCTCAATCGATAAAATTTTTCAAAAACTCTAAAATGAAAGCCTGTCACTCACAGTTAAGGAAGAGAAAATTTTCTAATGAAATTTGTGTCGCTGATCTCAATTTTGTAGCCAAATTGTCTATTTAAGCGACGGATTTCGAGTAGTTTACAAAAGTCAAATTTTTACAAAATTTAATCCTCGATAACTTTTAGACTTTTTAAACCATTTCGAATACAGAAACACAATTTCTATTGACATTTCAAGGGCTTTTTAAAACACTGAAAACAAAAGCTGTAGCTGTAGTTCAATTTTCCAAAATTGACCAAATTTTTGCTCAAAATGTTCAAATTCTCCTACCATCTATATTAGGAGTGCAATCTAGAAATTGGCGACTGATTTGCATTTTTGGAAACCAAAAATTATTAAATGAAAAATTTGAAATTTTTTGACCGAAAAATTCTAGGCAACGACAATAGCGCTCTTTTATGTAATTTATGTCGCTGATCCCGATTTTGCACACCGCTTGTCCATTTAACTCGCGGATTCCATGTAGTTTGCAAAAAGCAACAAAATTGATTTTTTTACAAAATTCAAACGACGATAACTTCTAAAGTGGTTGAGTTATGGCAAGTACAAAGACATTCCCTGAATCGACAATCAAAGGGCTTTCTAATAAGCCTACAATGAAGGTCGTAGTTTTGTAAATAAAAAAGGTCACTTTTTTACCGTTAGCAGTAATTTAAGTCAAGAAATTCGAATTGTCATAATTTCGAAAGTAGAAGAAAATAGCGACAGCGTTGTGTTCAGCGAATTCGAGAGCATTGAATGAAACCATAAAAATTGCCCGAAAAATTTCAAAATTTGATAAAAAAAATTTAAAATGCTAAAATTCGCATCAATCACTCTGAGCCATCGAAAAAAATAATTTTTGACGTAATTGGTTGTCTCCTTGATCTCCATCTTTTTTAAATAAGAAAAAATTCTATCCCAGTCAACTAAAGGAGAAATTTTTAACTTAATTTGACTCGTTGATCTCGATTTTCTATTCGGTTTGTTTATTTGAATTTTAGATTCCGTGTAAATGGTGAAATTTTCAAAAAAACAGTTTTTTTTTCAATCTTTCAACCTCCATAGTTGTAGAGATTTTAAGATATTTCAAATGCAAATATTTCGTATTAATCGCCATTCAAAGCGTTTTCTAGTAATCCTAAGACGAACATTCTTCTAAATAAAAAAGTCGAATTTTCATCAAATAGCCAAAATTCTGCCGAAAATATTGAAATTGTCATATACTCGAAATTAAGGATCGAAATTGAAAAATTCTTGCGACATTGTGTTGGATCTAAAAAAGTCAAATGATCACGAAACAGGACATCGAAATTATTGATATTTTCCGAAAAAAAATTCTATTTCAATCTAATTTTGTCAAAATCTTCGCTTTTTTACTAAAGACAATTGTCAAATTGCATCTCTAACGACGTTTTTGAGTAAATAAAACCGAACTGTTGATCGTTGGTAAGCGAATCACTTGAATTTCTTCAAATGTCCGTTATAAAGGTTTTACGGAAAGAAAAATTGGAAAAGTTGCCAAAAAATTGAAAATTTTCTGCAAAACTGCAAGTCCTTTTCCTTGTCGTTTGTAGTTATCGTGATTTATTGAAATTTGGACAGGACAAGGTCTATCGGGTCACCTAGTAATGTAATAGAAGTGAAATGTCCGTATTGCTCAGTATCACTCAACTTCAGTATATAGGAACTTTAGAATAGAGGCCAGAGAATTAATTTTCGAAAACATTTTTTTGAAGTATTTATTTACAGCACAAAACTGTACAAAACAACTACTCTCATCTACTTTTTGCGTTATTTACGATATTTAAGCTGTTGATCCGACGAATCCAGAAGTGAGAAATACTTTTTGTACAGTAATTCTTCTATTAGAGATGGATACATGAGTTGGAATAGACTGGTAGGTCCATATTGGGAGATAACTTGAGGACTATCCAGTGGCCCAGTTGGTACCTTTTAACACAATAAGAAACAAAGGCGATAATTAGTACGTAGATTCGAATTTTGGAAATTAAATATCGAAATTCAAATGACAGAAGTTGAAAATTAAATGTAAGAAATGAATGAGAATGAGACGATCCAATTCCGAGGATGGATTCAACTTGAGTAAGAAACTTTTATTTTAGTTTCTTAAATTTCAAGTTTGTTCATTTGTTCAAAGGTTTGGCGCTGTTCAAGTCGTGAAGGTGGGAACTGTCCGTTTTGATCTTGTCAGCTATGAAGAAGTTTCACTACGAATCGCTCCAACTCCAAAACAACACATCTCTAGTTTCATTGGTTCCGATTCCTGTAGCTGTCAACATCAACCAGTTGACTTTCAACCCAGAAAAAAAATGGTAAGTTTTCACTTTTTGTTCTTATGAAAATTTTCGACGAAAAAATTTTTTCCGATTGCTATGAAATTTGGTATAGAGAGAAGTAATTTGAATGCGAATCAAGCATCATATGCTCAAATATGGCAACGATCATAATTTCCTCTATCGGCTCTGAATAAGCGCCCCTCTTTCCAAAACTAGCAGTAATATGCAGCAACCGAACGTATTTTTCGATTTTCTATGAGGTTTTACATCTGCCGTTCAAGTTTCGTTGAAATCCAAGCAGGTGAATTTTTTTCCAATTTTTGAAGAAAAAGGAAGCTTATAGCCTTATGAAAATTTTCGACAAAAAACTTTTTTGCTCCGATTGCGATGAAATTTGGGACACGATGAAGTAATTTGATTGCGAATTCATAGATCTACTCAGTTCTTCTGTAGCTTGTTTAGTTTTCGAGAAATCGAGCATCATGTGCTCAAATATAACAACAATTCATAGAAGTATTCAGTTTCTCTGTAGCGTTCTTAGTTCTTGGGATATTTTCCACCTTGTGGTTAACATGAAACCGAATAAATTGCCGCTAACATCCCCTATAACAACCCCCGTCTTTTAAATATCTTCAACCACCTCAATTCAATATTCCCTATGACACACGCAAGTAGTTACCTTCTGTATGCTCATTTAAGTTTTGATTTTTCACAGGAATTTGAAGCCTCTGTCGAATTCTGCTCCAGAGAGTTGAATTTGAAGAAAAGCTGAAGCAGCAGATCCAGGGTCCAAGAAGACATTCTGGAGAGATTGTACAATGTAATTAATACAAAATAGCTCTGTATTTGAATTTAATATACGTAATTAACTAGAGATGTTGTAGTTGTATTTTCTTTCTACATTCAGCCCCTAAGTTGGCGCAATCTAACGGATAAATCGAAAACTATTGAATGTTAAAAAAAGGTTGAACAGAATGAGAGGTGTAAGGCGAAGACCTTCTCACTCTTATATGATTCTAATACATGGCGTTTTACTAGTGGCGCCAACTAACGGGGAAAATCGGAACGAGACACAGGTGCCTGTAGTGTGGATACGCCAAGAAACGGCCTCCTCGTTCTGATATGAGATTGATACGAAACGCTACAAAGACGATTGATTTTAGTTGGAAATCATCTCGAAAATTTAAGGAAATTTTACTGCTGCTACCAGGATCACAGAAGAGCGAGGAGGTCGTCGAAGCACGGGAAAACATGGCGCAACTGGTGGCGCCAACTAGCGGAAAAAATCGGAACTACACAACAGGTGCCTGTAGAGCGGATACACCGAGACGGGTAACCGAAACGACCTCTTCGCTCTCATGTGATCCTGGTACGAAACTCCGGAAAGAGTCGAACGATTTTAGTTGGAAATCGCGTCTGAAATTTGCGGAAATTTTACTCCTGCTACCAGGATCACAGAAGAGCGAGGAGGTCGTCGAAGCACGGGAAAACATGGCGCAACTGGGGGCGCCAACTAGCGGAAAAAATCGGAACTACACAACAGGTGCCTGTAGTGCGGATACGCCGAGACGGGTGGCCGAAACGATCTTCTCGCACTCATGTGATCCTGATACGAAACGCCAGAAAGACGATTGATGTCAGTTGAAAAGCACGTCCGAAATTTGTGGAAATTTTACTCCTGCTGCCAGGATCACAGAAGAGCGAGTAGGTCGTTGAAGTGCGGGAAGACATGGCGCTACTGGTGGCGTCAACTAGGGGAAGAAATCGGAACTACACACAGATGCCTGTAGTGCGGATGCTAGTAATTTACAGATCTTGGCAAATATTTTAGCCTCATTTTAATTGGAAATTTTGTCGTTTTTATATAAAAGCAAAATGTTCTGAACTCTAACTATTTATTCGGTTAACACAAGTTGCAAAAATGGAGCTTTAACTTAATTTAAAAGCCAAAAAGTTCATTTTAATAATCTTAATTAAAAGACAAAAGAAAACGAACAACTAAATTAAAAACGTTTTATTAGGTTTGGAATGTTACAACAGATCTCTGCAGGTCTATAGCAGGTCAAATTGAATCTACAAGGCTATTGCGCATGCGGAACTCTTGTATGTAGTTGCTAGTTGCTAGTTTTCGTTACGAATCAAACTAGCGGTACTCAAACGTTCCTCTTTTTCTCAAATCCATTTGTATTTAGTAACTGGAATTTGGGCGGTACTGGACCATATCCATATTTGTAACGAACTCTACGTATTGAGTTGTTTTATATAAAAAGGTGCCGAATCATCCAGGCTAGAAAATACCATTGTATAATACAACGAAAATACCGAAAAAGATTTCAGAGTTTGAGAACTCAAGTATAAGTAGTTCTATGCCACATTGCCAAATAGTATGTTCTATTGTTCCGTGACATAACCTCAATTTTTGAAAATGTTGAAATTCTCTCGAATTAGCCCAAAAACGGTCTTCAAACTAACAAGAAACGCCCGAAATTTTGTCAGTAATCGTCAAATAATCTACGAAAATGATAACGAAGACACCCATTTCGGTTTTCAAACAATCAAAGCGAAACACAAGCAGGAAGAAGGTTCAATAAATTTTTCTTTGACTATTAAACAACTCGATTTTCAGTGGATTCGGTTTTCAAAAACGTTGCCGATAAATACGATTTTATGAACGACATTATGTCTTTTGGAATTCAACGCATCTGGAAGGACGTTTTTATGGCCCGATTAAGTCCGACTGAAAACACGAAACTCCTCGATGTAGCTGGAGGAACTGGTTAATAATTTACGAAATTTCCACAATTTTTTGTAACGATTCTGTTTTTAGGCGACATCGCTTTCAGGTTTTTAAATTACATAAAAAATAATCAAGTGGAAAAAGGTTGTCACGTAACAATTACCGATATTAACCCAAACATGTTAGAAGTTGGTAAAAAACGATGTAAAACTTTCGATTACGACCCAAAACTAATTACTTGGGCAAAAGCTGATGCTGAAAATCTGCAATTTAGCGACAATTCTTTCAATGCCTACACAATAGCTTTCGGGATTCGAAACGTAACTCATATTGACAAAGTTTTAAACGAAGCGTATCGCGTTTTACAACCGGGAGGACGTTTTCTTTGCTTGGAATTTAGTCAAGTTGAAAACTCGGTCGCACAATGGGTTTATGACCAATACAGTTTTCAAGTTATTCCAGTCATGGGGGAGGTTATAGCCGGACAATGGAAAGCGTATCAGTACTTGGTTGAGAGTATTCGACGATTTCCAAATCAAGTAAGTTTTGGAAATTAAAAAATGATCGTTTAGGATATCAATTTTGTTGCAGGAAACGTTCAAAGCGATGATTGAGGAGGCCGGTTTTCGTGAAGTAACCTACGAGAATTTAACATTGGGAACAGTTGCGATACATTCGGGTTTCAAGTTATAACGTTGTTTTTGACAAATTTTTGATATTTTGTACAAATCTTAAGAAATAAAACATTTAAACTTATAAGTTAATTCTCAAACTGTTCATGAATTAGTTATCCAATGGTTATCGTCCTCTTCCAGCAGCCCCTTGAGCTGGGTTTTGCCAAGTTCCCCCTCGTCCACCTCTTGTAACTGGATTAGCGCCTCGCCCTCGACCCCTCGCAGCTAAAACAATCCATAAATTAAACAACTGAAATAACAAAAATAATAATAAAGTACCTTGAGCCCTCAAAATCGCTGATTTACCCCGGCCGGCCGTACCGGCTTTCGTTTGTTTTTTAAACATGGGGGCGTTCTTCAACATGTCCGGCAATATTAAAAATCGAATTTTCGACCCTCTAATGTAAACATTTTCCAATTGTGCTACTCTACCGTCTCGATAAGTAACAGTAATTTGAGTCATTTGGCAATTCATGTTGTCTTCGGCTTCAATTAATTTTCCTCTATAAACTTCACCAGTTATCGTTTCGCACGTCACGATATGGCCTTCGGCCTCATGAAGAACCTTAATCGGCACTCCAATCGACATTTTCGCAACGTTTTCTTACTAAAATCGACGGATGATCGTTGATTACACGCAACGTAAGAAAAACGAACTTTTCAGACGCAAGATTGACAGTTTCTAAGCAACAACAAAATTGCCGCCAATCAGAAGTTTCGCTTGGAACGCGCAGCGCTACTTGTGGCGATTTCTGAAAACAAAGTTTGTTTTGGTAACGTTGCGCCTCTGGCGACAAATTCTTAACTATTTTCACCAGTGGCGGCGTTTACCAAATTGGGATTTTCGCAAATAAATAATTTGAGTTAATGCAATTTAATTTTATAGTAATGTACATTGAAGCTGTTTTATAATAGCTACGCTAAAAGTAAAGGGATGTTAACAATTAATTATACATTCAATAAATAGTAAAATTACAATATTCAACTAGTGATGGATAAATAGTTCTTTACAACCAAGTGTCATCACCACAAACATACCACTATCATTATTATAATTGATTCAAAAATTGAGTTTAACACTAACAGCAAAATACATAGAGACCCCCTAATAAGAAACAAAGGTTCCGACAGAAACTCTTTGATAATTGCATCAATCAAACGACGTGCTAGGAAGATAGCGACACGTCACAACAATTCGTATTTTTTTAAAAACAATACTGAAACAAATCAACGCGGACTTATAAATAAAACAACTAGTAACTAGTCACTAAAATTGACCCTAAATCGTTTTTTTTTTCTGTTTTTTATGGTACTGGATGGCTAAAATCAATGACGCGATCTCAAGTTTGTTTTAAAAAAAATATTTTTCTTTTCGTGATACTACTTGACTTAATTTAACAATTGAATTGTATAGAAGACGAATTAAGATCGATGATGCAAGTCTTCCATATTAAGTCGCGCTTTTATTTCTGACTAGGTTACAAGAGTTTATATTGATAGTGCGGCTGAATATCAAGCGGACCTTTAGGCTCTCACCATTGTTGCTTCGTGGGCGAATTCGTCATTCCTGTAACATAAAAAAGGGATTAAACCCCGACGGACAGGTGGCCAAAACCGGTCCTTTCCCCTAAGTTACATGAATGTACCCCAACTAACGTGACTAGTAGAGGGAAGTTGAAAAGAAACATTCATCTTCGGTTCTGGCAACAAGTGAGTATTTCTCACAATAACACTAAAATATTGCGACCGTTTATCGTAATCATCATACAATTTTACTTAATTATTAATGAGCCTCAGTCGGTAATTATTATTAAAAACATATGTTCAAATGCAATAACGTAACTAACATTTTCTATGTTAAACTTTTATTATTTTATTTTCACTGGTTTATAGTCTAATTCCAAAATTGTGGGTCCTTCGGATGTCAACACTGAGATCATTATTTTGCTGCAATTACAAAAAAGTAAATAAATCATAACACAATGAAGCAAAAAAAAAATAAACAAACAAATTTGGAAAGTTAAAACAACAACAAAAGCAACGTAAATCAATCACAGAAGCAAACTTACTGACTACAAATTTAAATTTTACTACGTATCGTATTTTTGCGACTAATAAAGAGAAACAATTTCAATAAAACCAACTTGACTATTGGGAAGGATTCTACTTTACCGACATACGAACTCTTTACTAATTAAAACCTCTAAACAAAGAAGAGTTCTGCTTTATCGACACAACTATTATTTGATTCTAAACAGCTGGCAGTCAGCAAATGTTAGACATATGCAACGATAGTGAATTAATAAGAAGTCCATACATTGGAGGAAACTGTTTCATCGATATAACGACGTAATATCCGATTGTAACAATCAATTATTTTGTGCAACGTCAATTGTTACAATTAAAACTGTAATTTTGAGGTAGAATTCTGTTTTATCGACAATAAATCGTAGTAACATGTTCTGAAACAGAAAGGATCTAAAAGAAAAAGCTTTTAAGTTTAAAATAATTGAAATGTCTAAGCAAAAAGAATCAATTTAGTTCAAACTACGAGTGGGATCTACTTTACCGACATATCGAGTCGTTACTAATTAAAACATCTAAACAAAAAAGAGTTCTGATTTATCGACTCAACTGCTAATAGTTAATTTCGAATTATAAGTAACGTTAATTTTGTAGTGGAATTATGTTTTATCGACAATATATTGTAGTACTGAATGTACTGAAAAAGAAATGACCAACAACCAAAAATACTGAGATGACTTTAAATAATGAAAGAAACGATTTAGTTCAATCTACTGCCAGGAATCTACTTTACCGACATACAAAAATGTAACTAATTAAAACCTCTAAGGGTTCTGCTTTATCGGCGCAACAACTGGTTCATCTTAACAACACAAGAAATAAATAAAAGACGTGAAGGAAACTGTTTTATCGATATTGCTACGTAATATCGAATTTTAAGCCTGGTTTACTTTATGCAACTTTACCGACATAACTCTGAACTGACAGCTTTAAGCTAATAGCAACGGCTTTTATGTAGTTAAAGTGTTTAAAATAAAGAACTCTGTTTTATCGACGCAACAATTGTTATTTCGTTTTTTCAAATACTAATCTTCGTTACAGGAACTATCGCAACAAATTTTAGGTATAAATTAACAATAATGTTAAAAAATTCTATTAGGAACCTGTTTTACCGATATTAGAATATGATGCTGGAAAACCTAAAGGCAATATAGCCCAATTAATCTCAATATTTCGTAACTAACTTGAGAATTTTTTTTGAAAACGCAGCACTTCCGTGTAGAGTCTTGTTTTACCCACAATAATTAAAGCCGATTTACTAGCGAGCAGGAATCTACTTTACCGATAAGCTTAAATTATTGTCACGTTGAACACGTAGAGTTTTTCTGTCGATTGCCGCAATATTTAGAAATCGCATTTAATTATGATGCTTGATTTAAAAGAAAACTGAGAAAAGTTTTCTACTTTACCGATAATTTGTTACAACTTGATTCGAGTCACCCCGTGACAAAGACTAAACTATTAAAATTAAAGACTGATCTAAACTAAAGAGAAATCTACTTTACCGACTTGCAAAGATTACACCAAATAGTTGAACCAAACATTTTAGTGATCAATTTTCAACAAAACTATCTAAAAATTGATATCAAATCTTGTAGCCAATTCACGGTTTTTGTTTCAACAAAAACATTGACGTGACACGAAAATAGATGATGTTGGACGTTGCGATCCGTTACCAACCTAATGACAAAAAAAAATCACCCTAACTTCATACCTGGCGTGTAAACCGGCACGTCTCCCTGATTGAGTGCCGCGCTCTCGCCTAAATTAGACGTGGGAGCGGGCATCGCGTATACGGGAACGTTGGGTCCCTTTTTGGGAGACGGTTGCGACGTCACAACTGGCGAACCGGCCCGTGGGGAATCCCCGCCAACATCCAAATCGGATCCGTCCTCCTGCAAATATCGCAACCGTTCAAGCAGAGAGGAAAAAAACAAACAGACAAACGAACAAAAACACAAATCATGTGCAATAAAAACAGTGGCGTCCGGGATTTCATGCATCAAAGGGAAAGGATTTTTTTTTTTTTTTTTTGAGGTTATGACGCAACGAAAACGGAACACTCACCCTTTTTCGTGGCTGGGTGATAACAGGTTGACTATTACTCGGACCTTGTCCTTGCTGAAAACATCACTACGCATGAGAACGGACGACGAAAATCATAATAAAGAAACAAAAACAAAATTATAAAAAAAAAATTGAAAGTGAGAAAAATTTTTCAAAAAGGAAAGGATGGTGATCGAGTGACACTTCTTACCTCGTTTATTGCGACTACTGTTGGCGAAATTCGGCGACTAACAAGTGACACATCGAACACAGTGGCGGGTAAAAACTTACCTTGACCCGGCGAAAGGGGCATGCAAAAATCGATCCAAAAATTTCGAAAAAACGCTGCTAACAAAAAGGGAGTGTCGAGCAAAATTTTGTTAGCGCCGTTCATAAATATTTACAACTAATCATACGTAAATGTACATATAAAAACTAATTTCGTTTCGACTGAAAATCTCCAAGCGTTCCCATCGAAACTCACGTTTAAAGTGTGATAATCTCCGGTATCTTCGGGCGGCCTCGGTTTGCATTTGCCGCAACAGAAGTTACAGCAGCAACACAGGCAACAACAACAATAGCAGCACGAAACTATACCGCAGAACACGAAGAGGGCCTGCAACAAAAAAACAAAACATCAAACTTTCAAAATCGCTAAAACAAAAAAACAATTGCCTCGCATGGACAGCCGAAAATACGCGAACTCTGCCAGTACGACACGAAAATAGTCCAATTGAAATTGTCTATCATTTTGTGGTTTGAATGAATTATGGGAAAAAACGATAACGTACAATTTGTTTTTCTCCACACTTTTAAAACTTGAACTTTTAATCTCGGGTCGTTACGATGCCGGATAACGGACTAAACAAATTGTAAACAACCCAATTGATAATAATTCAACAAACAGTGGCAATTACGTCAAACCACCAAAGAAAACTGTTTTGCCGGCAATTGCGGTCCACAATTTTTTTAACCACTCGACTAGTTTGAAAGAAAACCGCCATCAACATTTAAAACAAATCAAAAAATGCCGGTAATGCAGTTATCTGTAATGACGTCACACTCATTTTGACGTTTCAATCGAGTTTTTCCGTGATACTGCAATTGTCGGTAAAACAGTTAGCTGTAACGAACTAATGACGTCATATCTCAATTTTTTTATTTTTGGATATTTATCAGTTTTTCAGTGCATAACAATGGCGATAACGCGAAAATAAACAAGAAAAAAGTTTTAATTTCGCTTGTTGACGTTATCAATGTTCTGGGAATTTCGTGTCATTGAACAAATTCTGATAAGAATTCCAATTGTAATTACTCAGCACCCAAACAATTGACTGGTTAAAGTATTTAGGTATAATTGACTTGTGGTTTGAATACTACCTTGCACCAAGTTGATGTGACAACAAAGTAGGCGTTAACGTTTTCCTCTCCAAATTGTTCGGCGATGTAAAGTCCCAACGATCCGTAATTATCGTAAATATTTCGTTTGGTGGCATCGCTCAAGATCGAATGTGCTCTGTTAACTTCTTTGAATTTCTCAGAAGCTTCCGGATTGTTGGGATTTTTGTCTGGATGATATTTCAGCGCTAATCGACGATACGTTTTCTTGACTTCGTCCGCTGTTGCGGTTTTCGGCAATGCTAAGATTTCATATAATGAATCCCCTTGAGTTCTGTAAATAATTTAATTGTTACAAATCTAAGAAATTATTTTACAGGTGACAGGTGGGTTTGGGTTGTACACTTACGATAATTTTCGTTTAGCGTCCATTCTGGTCTTGATATTGGAAAACACATACAACGATCCGGGGGGCGGCGCAAAAACTGTTTATGGCACTTGAGACGGTTCAGGTCCGCATCTTTTCGGTTATAAAGAGTTTACATCGACATCAAGAAATGTCAATAATCGCGTTCGATTACACCTGCAAAAGAGCCGCCAACGAAGCGGCGAGAAAAACACCGCAATCGCCGCGCCATCTACCGGCGGCCTCCCGAAACTTCTCAAAATCTATAATGCAGCGGAAAATAATTATACAACAAAATCAATTTTCTGAAACTATGCAAAGCAGAAAATTACGTGGTTAAGTGTTTTGTCTTAAAATATTTTTTGATTTGGTCTGCTGGCTATTAGTTGACGCAGCCACTAGGAGATGGCGCCTATACTGGAAGAAAACCACGAAACTCAACCCGTAACGTCTTTTTTGTGATACTGATCAGCTAGTTCAGATTTTAATTTCGACTTTTGGCTTCAAATTCAATTTTGTTCTTAATTCTAATTATTTTTATTAAATGTTTCAAAAGACAATAATTTTTAAATTAACAATTTAATTAAAAACTTCTTACTACTTATTGAAAATTTAAACGAAGCGTTAATTATTGGAAAAAAATTGATTTACTGTTAAAATTCCTCAAAACACGAATTGTTGGGAAACACGTTAAAAAAAACTTGGAGCGAGACAATTTGGTCCTTCAATTCGGCTACGATTTCTTTTCTTTCCTGGCACGCCACTGGATTAAAGTCAATTTCCAAAATTTCCACTTGTTTTAAAAACCTTGCCATTTCTTTGACTTGAAATTTATTGATTTTATTTCTGCCAAGACCAACAAATTTTAAATCATTCAAATCTTGTAACGTTATCCAAGAAAACGTTTCCAATCGATTACTGGTCAAGTCCAAAATTTGCAAATTTATTGAACTCCCTAGGAAAACTTGAAATTCTCTTAAATTATTATGCACTAACCTTAACTCTCTCAATTCAACCAAATCACTAAAAGCGTCGTTAGTGATTGTTTTAACACCACAAAAGTTCAAGTGTAAGCCCCGAATTTGTTTTAAACCCCGCAAAAATTCTCGATTAATACTTTCAATTTTTTGTCCGGAAATCGTGAAATTTTCCAAACCCCCCAACAATGAAAACGAATCGTTTTCAAAATCAAAATTACGATTATTAATTATTTTCAAAATTTTCAAATTTGGACAATCAAAATTTCTTTTTGAAATTTCCGGCAACAACAAATTATCGAAAATATTAATTTCAACAATTACCGACGAACATAACGCGCTATCTTCAATTTCCGTTAAATAACTACCGGAAATCCGCAACAATTTCGTTTCGTTCAGCAACGAAAACGTATCGAAAAAAATCGAGCCATTGACTCCCTCTAATTCTACCGCGACAGGGGCGGAATAAGGCTGGAACGGGCGGTGTTTTTCGAATTTTAATCCCGCAACTAACGTCATTGTTGCCACAAAAAACAATTTCATCCTAAAAAATTCGTTTAGTTTTTGTTAATATTTTAACGACTTACTTTGTTGTTGTCACCAATTACGAGGTTCAGAAATGGCGACTCCAAATTTATATAATTCCGATAATAAGGTCAACAAGTTATCGACAGTTGTTAATTATCAAAAAATTTCAACAGCACGCCACTGACTTTCCAGCAAAAATTTTAAATTTCTTCTGAAACAACCATACATGAAACTAGATTTAGGGATATTTCTTTCTATTGGCAACACTACCGTATGTGAAATAAATTAATGAAAAATTGCAACAAAACAAATATGTGGATTTAACAATTTTGGTTTTACGTTCAAGTACAATTTCGGCTTCACCAGCCAACTTTTGATATTATTAACGTCCTTCGCCTTACTTTATAAAAAAAGTTGAGAGAAATGTTTTTGGTTCAAAAGACGGCCGCTAGAGGACGTCAAGATCGTTTTCGCCGCTAGATGGCGTCAACATCGTCTCAACCGCTAGAGGGCGTTTACATTGTTTTTAGTCGCATTTACGGGCCACTGCTTCGCTTACGTAACATTTTGACTGGTTTAGTGTTAAAAACGTGAAATTAAAGGAATTACGTGAGGATAACTGACGTATATAATTAAAATTAACAAAAAAGAACCTGTTGATAGTCTATATACACTTAAATTTGACAAAAAAACTGCTAAACGTCACCTCGTGTTACTGTTAAAATTAAATAAATTAAATTAAATTTAAACACGAAGCCAATACATGGAGCTACGGATTCTGTTATAGTCGGGTAATTGTTCGACGGGTCCAACGGCAGCGATAGCGGGACACCTATCGTACAAATACTTGTAGCAAACATCCCTGACGTTCTGGGCGCTGATCGAATTGATGCGATGTGTCAATTCATGAGGAGGAAGTCTTCTGCCGTAACACAACAATTGACGACCTAAAAATATTTTTTTTTTAAATGATCAAAAATTTTGTTTAACCAACCGATATCTTCGCAAACGGCAGTTGATGTGTCGAGTTGTAACAAAGAGTTTGCGGTCAAAAGAGCTTTAGCACGTTCCACTTCACCTTCGGTTACGCTGGTGCATAATCTCATGAATTCCTGTTGAATATTGAACACCATATCTTCGATTTTTAGGGGATCGGAAACGAAATAAATTCCCCATAATCCGGTGTCCTACATTAAAAAAATTATTTACAAGTTTTCTCAATTAAATTTTTTACCTTGTAGCAAGTGTTGAAACTTTGATAGGAATGACACAAATCACCTTCACCGCTAGCTCTAGCTAGAGTGGTAGCGTTTTGTTTTGCCGAAGCTTGTGATCTATCCCAAGCCCCCAAAAGTGTTGATGCTACCATTAATGTTAAAGTATCGGGATCGGTCCAACCGGCACCTTCCACAGCTATAGCGATATGGGCTAATGGTAGAGAATCGTCACGTACTCGAATTTCAGAACCGGTGAATCGACACGGTGAGAGAGTTGGTATTTCGGCCGGGTAAGTGTTGTCTGTGGATTTCGTGGAATTAATTTATTGTTAAGTTGGCAATTTTTTTTTTACTTAGTTTGTCCAAGTGGGTTTCGGACAGTTTCACTAAAGCCTCGTGGTTCACACCACCGGCACCGGCGACAACCACACGACACGCCTTATAATGAGTATCGAGGTAACTCCTCAAATCGGTAGCGTTAATGGACCGGATGTTGGCGGTGGGCCCTGGTTAAGAGAAACAAATCCAATAACTTTTTATACACTGCCAATATGACGAAGTTTTGTGAACCGAAATGGCACCATTAAGGTCCAAAATTGGCGTTACCCAACATTTGATTGGAAGCGTAAATCAGTGACTTCAAGAATTGTGATTATCAAGACAAAAAAGACTAATAAGTAGAAAATCAGGTAAGCTTGCCAGTAGTTAGTCGATTATAAATCAGGCGAGATTGCCAGTAGTTAGACAATAATAAGGCAGGCGAGTAGTAAGTTGATAACTCATCAGGAAAGTTTACCAGCAGTTAACCTTCCAACAAGTAACAAACAAATTAACAATTTCCATATGTAACCTAATTACGTCATAATGTAGCTTAATAGTAGTTACGTCATAATGTAACCTAGTAGTAGTAGTTACGTCATAACACAACCTAGTCACACCTCAACATAACCTAAAACGTCATAACGCAACCTAGCCACTCCTCAACATAACCTAAAATGTCATATCGTCACCTAGTCACACCTTAACATAACCTAAAATGTCATAACGCAACAAAGCCAAGCCACAACATAACCTAAAACGTCATGCCGTAACCTGGTCAGTCACAACGTTACCCGGTTACAAACCCCCTTTTTACCCCTCATATGGCTGAAATGAAGGCATTTCTCAGTTTGAAAAAAAACTCAATTGGGGCGCTTTTATTAGTCGTCAATTACCCAAAATGGTGTTGGCCAGTGGCGTGCCTTGATAGGCGATAGAGTGGAGATGGTCGAAAACTACTTCTTGCAAGTTGGATTCGACTTCCTGCATTTCCCTCAAAATCACCCCCCGTTCCCTCTCGATTTCGGCCTCTCCCAGCTTGGCGTTTTGGACGATATCAGCCAAAATTTCCAACGCTTTCGGCACGTCTTTGGACAAACACTTGGAGTAGTAGACGGTTTGTTCGCGACTGGTGTACGCGTTTAGTTGCGCCCCTAAATCTTCGATTTCGATTTCCAATTGTGTTTGGGTGCGTTTCCCGGTGCCCTAAGTAATGAGTTTAGTAAAATGATTGGAAAATTGATGGTAATTACTTTGAAAGCCATATGTTCCATGAAATGGGCAACTCCATTGTTTTTGGAATTTTCATAACGACTACCTGCGTCGATCCAAATCCCGACTGTAGCGGTTTGTGAACCCCAATCTTCGGTCGCGACACGAATACCTAATTTTAAAAATTTGTTAATGTTCTTGAAAATTAAAAAAATTACCTGAATTCAACGTAGTTGTTTTGGTTGGTGGTACGTTTAAGTTCACTTGTTTCGCTTCAGTTGCTGTTGAAGCTTTTCGCAAGTTTTTCGGGGACTGGAAAAAATTGAGGTTATGTTACTAAATTACGTAATTTTACATCAACACTTTTAACAGTTATTCAAGTCGTTATCGTGAACTACTTGGGGTTTATAACGGGAAAATTGGGGTAATTACCTGAAGGATGTTGGCATTTTTTGATAATTTTGCAACGGATTTCGATAATTTCAGGATCGACGCCATTTTTCTAAAATCGGAACGCGCTCTTCCTTACCAACTCTTACGTCACTAAAAAATTGATAATTTAATTGAAATCTTGTAGATGGCGCTGAATTAATTAAATTAATTAGAACAGAAAATCATTAAATTTTAATACGTTACTGTTACAATAACTATAATAATACAAACAATACAATAAATTCCTCAATTTTGTTCTAAACAATTCGTTTTTTTCCGCAATTTCTTTGATAGTTTCAAGTTTTTTGTCAAAAATTAAATTTTGAAAATACTCGTCTAAATCCGGCAATTCTAACGGTAAAATAATTGTACAATGCTCCACTATAATTTTCTCATAAACAAAACTGAATTTTTCTGCTAATAAACATCTAATTTTGTTAGAATTCGAACTATTATCAAGACAAAACCCTAAAAAAGTTACAAAATTACTTTCAACCTCAATCAAATTGTTGTATTGCGACAATTTTTGAACAATTAACAACAAAAAATCGATTTTTTTCAAATTAAAAAGCGCGTAAGCAAACTTGATTTGTTTTTCGCGATACTCGTTTGTTTCTACATTGCTAGATAACGTCGAATTCGTTTGTTTCAACACACTTTTGATTAAGTTTTCTTTACTTTCAATAAAAACGTCTTTGGTTGATTTCATTGGAAAATTGGCTTTATCTAGAAGTTCTTGGTCGTGCTTCTTGATATTTTCTAAAATTTACAATAATTAACTTAAACTATCAAGTTTCAATTGTTATTGAAGTACCTAAAGTTTTCATTTTGATACATCTCGTTTCATCTCTCCTTCTATTAAAACTTAAAACTGTTTCGCATAAATTCTGGGGAACAATTTGACGTAATTCCGCTTCAATTTTGGTAGAAAAAGCGTTAAAATTATTGTCAAGGCCCTCAGTGTAGATGTTTTGTAATGAATCGAGGAATAAATGGCAATTTTCGTCTCTAATACTCAAATGGTTGTCGATATTGGTTGTTAAAGTTTGTAGATATTTCTGTAATTAATTAATTGAGTCGGTAACTATAATTTTATTGAATTAATCACCAAAACGTCGTGACGCCGGTTGGTTGCGGAACTTCCTTTCGTTTTTAAAGTGTCGTAAATTATATCAGTGAAAGAATTTGCTATTAAATCGACGGAATTTGGGTGTAATTTCGGATAATCGAACTGGTTTTGGCAAATTTCTTTGTCGTTCTCGAGTAAAATTTGAAAAATTCGAAATTCCGTCATTTTGAGGTTAGAATATCTGACGTCTATTTGACAGTTATTGAATTTCGGTAGCTTAATAAGGCGATTACGTTCTTAACCAAGCGGTCGCCGGTTATCTCCTAACTTATTCGTGACGTGATGAAATGGTTATAGCAATGACGCTTGCTTTAAATTTATTGAACAACGCCAATAATAGTGACAATTATTAATTAAATAAATTTGTAGCTTTATTATGTTTTAGCTTTTAAGTCTTACACCATTTTCTTCTTTAATAAATTCGTAGAACAAAATTTTAACGAAGAAAATTTGATTTAAAATGCTAGAATCAAACTAAAACTTGTAGAGTTAAGTGCCTAAAAATTGTCAAAAATAATTAGTACCAGCCGTTTTCGCTTTCTTCCAGCAAATTTAGAAAATTATCAGTTCAATGTGATTAAAACTAAAGTTATAAAAGCAATTCAAAAATTACAAGGACCAATTTTGGGCAATTATTGTTAATGAGCTACTTTTTCGAGACAGTTTACTAAAAAGACGTTTTACTCGTAGCCAAATCTAAAACCAAGAGTGGCAGAAATCTGCCGACGCCACTGGAGCGCTACCGGTACTATCGCTACTACCAACATAACGAGAAGGAAGTAACTAAAGTAATAAAGAATTTGACGTTGGTCCCCAAGATTTGCTTGAATTTCTTTAATTGTTAATAACAATAATACTAAAAACAATGGTTTTATCAGAAGGTGCAAAACAACGTCTCTCGGTCGTAATTGAGCTAAGTAAAACCGTTTTCCATTACGGTTTCATCCCTACAGTCCTCTACTTAGGTAAGTTTGCCTTTTGGATTTCCGGCTTTAACTGTTTAACTTAATAGGGTTCACGAAGGGCGCGGACCCAGGAATGCCGGAGATAGTTCTTTCAAAGTAAGTTAACTTTGTTAGTTGATACCAATTTAATTTACCCCAATTTCAGCTTATTGTGGTGAAAATCCGAAGAAACACTCCAAGATGGTTTTAGTTAAGAGTTGAATGTAAATAACAGCCCTAAATGTTTAATAAATTCGTTTTTTGAAACTTTTCGAATTTTCATTTACCCCGCCAATTTGAGTCACTATTCTAATAATTTTAAATTCAAATTATAAAAACGTTGAAAAACTACCGAATTCTTGCAGAAAGACAAATTTTAACGTACAATAAGCAAAATTGGAAAAATTTTGGCTTTTTGTAGGTTATAATTTTTTGACAATTGACAGATTGAAGTGTCAAAGGAGTAACTAAAAATAAAATTGTAGCGTTCTTCGAGGATTTTGTACAAAAGAAATACTCGAATCATCTTCGAAAATGTTCAATTTACTTAATAAGAGCAGCTGCGTTAAATTCGTTCGCATATTAACTAAGGTAGTAAAGTGAGGTTATGTTAACTTAATAAAATTTTCATTTTAGCGGCAATTCTGCACGAAATCCGACAAAATCCCGGTTAACATACTCAAAAGTACAATTTCAGCAGACCAACAACCCGATAATGGTCAAATTTACGATAAGAAACCGTTTCGAATTGCTCTTGAAGCCGGTAAGTTAAATTTGATGATTTCTTGATTTAATAAAGAATTTTAGGTAAAAGATACAGTTGGTGTTTATGCGGGCAAAGCCACACTCAACCCTTTTGCGACGGCAGCCATAAAACCGCTTTACTAAAAATTAAATACAAGTAAGAAATATTTTTGTTAAAATTTTTTTAATAATTAAATTTTAGGCCGGTAGCTTTTTCTGTAGCTGAATCCAAAGATTATTGGTTATGCAACTGTAAACACACCAACAAGCGTCCTTTTTGTGACGGAACTCACAAAACACCTCGAATCCAAGAAGGTACATCGAAAGTTCGACAATAATTATGGTTAAATAAAAGTTTTGTAGCAATTCAATTTTTTTTTCAACTAAATTAATTAACAATATAATTCAACTAAACAATCACGTTTTATCTTCTTTCACTTCAGTTTTTGTTTCATTACTCAACTCATGATCGATTCGTTCTTTTGCTCTAACAATTTTTGATTGAATATACAACGTTCCTCCTTTTTCGTTAGCTTTCATTAGTTCTTCGTAACGTTTCGCGGCTTCTTCTCGACTCAATTTCGAAATATTAAGAATTTGTTGGGCTTCTTCTAGAGACAATCCGTGTTTTTGATTGGCCATTCGTTCCGTTCGAGTTTTGGCATTGCCCAATCTTTGCGCCGCTTCTTGGGAGGCGGCGATTTCTTGTCTAACAGCACGCGCCAGGGCTCTACCCACAACCTGGATGCCGGCTTTCAACAATTGGGCTATAAAACTGGCCATTTGAGAGGAATTTACCCCAACCTAACCTAGAAATGTCACGTGTGACATTGACAGATGACCAGTCGGGTGTTATCGAGAAGAACCCTAAATGCGTTACCAACTTTTAAAAATTGCGTCACCTGGATTATTGATTGCATACACAACAGTTGTGCCAATCTATCAAAAATACAACAACTGTTGCCAACTTTTGCGAGATTCGGGCGCCATTGCATTATTGTTGCATATTGAAGTTATCTAATAAGAGAAACTTTTTTAAAGTAGAAATAGTTATTGCTTTGATTTACTTTAACTTTAAATAGATTGGACGTTCTACATTAACATAGCGTGCATCACATTTGATGCACATGGAACAACAAAATGTTATTGTTTTTTAATTATGTATTTAACAAAAGGATTTTTCTGTGTTACCAGCCTTTCACGACTGTTAGCAATGAGTAAAAAAATAACTGCAACATTACTCCCCCTTTAGTGACTACAAATAGTAGTTAAATCACCCAATCAGTAAATTCTGGAGCTCTTCACTTGGTGTTTTTTTGTTCAAAAGAACTTGCGTTTCGTCGTCTTGCACGTTAGTCTCGTGCAGAACCGTCATCATCTATATATGTATCAATTTTTTAAAAATTAATTAATTGGAATTGTCCAAACCTGAGGCGAGTACTGTTCGACTTTTTGCAGTAAAGTTTCCGGATATCCAGGCGAATAATACCGGACGATTTCCTCCGGAAAACACGAATTGATCACAGTGATATATTCCATGAGCGTAGTGCCGGGTTGGGCTTCGATATGTTGCATCCTTTGCAGGCCTCCCGTCGTAACAAACAATCTTCTAGCTTTAGGGTCATGGGGTAAAATCTGAAATTAATAATGTCGTCATCATCAATAGATATCTTTTTAACCTCTCGAGGTTACGTAAACAAGTCAATTGAGTGAACATGCGAAACATTAATCAAACAGAGGGGTGACGCGTTTTTTTCCACAATTTTTTTGTCCGTCTACTGTTATGTATCATTTCCAATTGATTGATCGTGTAACAGGAAATCAAACAAAGGAAACGTCGACAGGATGGGTAGGTCGGTGATGAAGGGAGAGAAGATATTAAAAATGCAACCGCTATTGATCTATTATGGCGCCGGGAATGCGTGTTAGTTGGGAAAAACGTACAGGGACGGACTAAGTAATTAGTGATTATTGACAAGATGGATGTTTTCATCAATCTATTGTGGCGAATTATTATGATAACGAAATAATTGGCGGTTTTGTGGGGTGAAAAAGGGTCGAGTTATTTATGGTACGCCACTGGTTTTCTTGGCATGAGTTAAATTGATGGTCTAGCTAATTTGCATGTGGTGTCGTTTTGTTGTTTGGGCGCGTCTATGACCCCAATTAATTGTGATTTGACAACAATTATTAATGGTTTGGCGACAAATCGGTTCAGAATTTGATTTCATATACAGGGTGGTTCTTGAAAGTTTTACACGAACATAAATTTTTTTAACTATTTCATTTTCCCTCTATCGTTCATCTATTTAGTTTCGATCTTCATTTTTCTATTTTGTTTTAAATCTTCTTTTCAGATTTTTCCCTACTTTCAGTCTCCATATTTCTTTTTATAGTGTATCGACCCGCTTCTTATTTCTTCTATTCCTCTGCATTCTTCAAAGAAATTTATTATAAAACCTTCACTTCTGGTCTGGACTGTAACGTGTTAAATTTCTTCTTTACTTTCTAATTTCTCTTCTGTATTCAAAGGTTTTCCAATATAAAATCTGAACTTTAAAAATCGATCTTCAAATTAATTTCTTCTTCCAGTAAGCACTCAATATTCTTCATTACAATTTCTGAAAGTTATTTGTTGTTCTTCGTTTAATTTATTATGCTAGACGTTCTCGTTTCTTCTTCTAAATATAACATCTTCAAATTTCTTCTTCACTACAACATATTAAAGTTTTTCTATTGTTATCTTCTGTGAATTAACATTTTCAAAATTTTTCTTGTGTGGTAAAAGTTTCTTCAATTTGAAATTTGAACTTGCAAAATCGATCTTCAAATCAATTTCTTCTTTAATTAAGTAAGCACTAAATATGTTTCGTTACAATTTGTACTAAATATTCTTCATTACAATTTCTGAAAGTTACTTGTTGTTCTTCGTTTGATTTATTATGTTAGACGTTTTCGTTTCTTCATCCATTCATAACATCTTCACATTTCTTCTTCCCTACAATATGTTAAAAAAAATTCTATTGCTATCTTCTGTGAATTAACATTTTCTAAATTTCTCTGCTGTGGTAAATGTTTCTTTAATTTAAAATTTGAACTTTAAAAATCGATCTTCAAATCAATTTCTTCTTTTAGTAAAAACTCAATATTCTTCATTACAATTTCTGAAAGTTATTTGTTGTTCTTCGTTTAATGCATTATGTTAGACGTTCTCCTTTTTCCCTCCCTTCATAACATCTTCACATTTCTTCTTCACTACAACATGTAAAAAATTTCTCCATTATTATCTTCTGTGAATTAACATTTTCTAATTGTTTCCTCTGTGGTATAAGTTTTTTCAATTTAAAATTTGATCTTTTAAAATCAATCTTCAAATCAATTTCTTCTTTAAGTAAGCACTAAATATGTTTCGTTACAATTTCCACTAAATATTTTTCATTACAATTTCTGAAAGTAATTTGTTGTTCTTCGTTTAATTTATTATGTTAGACGTTCTCATTTCTTCTTCCTTTCATAACATCTTCACATTTCGTCTACACTACAACAAGTTAAAAATTTTCAATTGTTATCTTCTGCTGTAAATTAACATTTTCTAAATTTTTCTTCTGTAGTAAAAGTTTCTTCAATTTAAATATTAAGAATCGATCTTCAAATCAATTTTTCTTTTGAGTAACAACTCAATATTCTTCGTTACAATTTCTGAACGTTATTTGTTGTACTTCGTTTAATTTATTATGCTAGACGTTCTCGTTTTTTCTTCTATTCATAACATCTTCACATTTCTTCTTCACTACAACATGTTAAAACTTTTCTATTGATATTTTCTGTTAATTAAAATTTTTTAAATAGTTTTTTGGTAGTAAAAGTTTCTTCAATTTAAAATTTGCACTTTAAAAATCGATCTACAAGTCAATTCTTTCTTTGAGTAAGAACTCAATATTTTTCATTACAATTTCCGAAAGTTATTTGTTGTTTTTCGTTTAATTTATTATGCCAGACGTTCTCGTTTCTTCTTCCATTCATAACATCTTCACATTTCTTCTTCACTACAACAAGTTAAAATTTTTCTATTGTTATCTTCTATGAATCAACATTTTCTAAATGTCTTTTCTGTAGTAAAACTTTCTTCGATTTAAAATTTGAACTTTAAAAATCGATCTTCAAATCAATTTTGTCTATAAATTGAGGAATCTTTGAATGCAGAAATGAAAATAATAAGTCACATAATATAACAAGAGAAAAACTTTAAAATGTCAGAATGAAGAAAAAATTTGAAGATAGTACGAATAAAAGAAGAAGTAAAAACGTCTGACTTATTGAATTAAAGGAGGAACAACAAATAACTTTAAGAAATTGTAGATGTTCTCCTTTCTTCCTCCCTTCATAACATCTTCACATTTCTTCTTCTCTACAATATGTTAACATTTTTCTATGAATATCTTCTGTCAATTAACTTTTTCTAATTGTTTCTTCTGTGGTATATCTTCCTTTAATTCAGTAAGTCAAACGTTCTCGCTTCTTTCATTCGTAACATCTTCAAACTTCTTCTTCACTCTGACACTTTATAGTTTTTTCTATTGTTATATTATGTGACTTAATATTTTCTTTTCTGTATTCAAAGTTTCTTCAATTTAAAATTTGGACTTCAATCTTTATTTCAATTTCTTCCTTGTCCTCAATATTCCTTATTATAATTTTTATATAATTTTACTACATTCGACCTTTTCTCCTTCTTCCTTCGATTTCATATTTTTTCTTCAATATAACATCTTAAGTTTCACACAATCTTCTTTCTTTAGTAAACCGTTCTTCACTTTAGAATCTTTCCCTCAAAGATCAATCTTCATTTTTATTTCTTCTTGAAATAAGCGGCAAATATTTCGATTGCATTTTCCCAAACGTTTATCAAGTTTCTTAGTACGGTTTTCTTCAGTGCTACCAGCACTTTATTATTGTTTTTAAAACAAAACTCTTTAATATTAGAATCACACTAGTTCTTCTTCATTTTTCTTTGTCCGTACTCGGACATTCGATTTTTTCCTTTCACTTATATTTTCATATTTGTTCTTCAATAAAAATATTAAATCTCTTTCATTCTTCTACATATATTTAAAACGTTCGCCACTCAAAGGTCTTCAGTTTGATTTCCTCTTGAAATAAACGCCCAATATTTTTTACTTTAATTCTTCGTTCTTCTTTTTAAAATTTCAAATTTCTTGAGTTCTTTTCTATATTAATTTACAATTATAACTTTAAACTTCAAATTTCATAAAATTTATAATCTTCACTGATGTTTCTTCTTGATTAAAAATTTCTTCCCTTCAGAATTTCTATTTTAAAAATCGATTCTTTGAATATTGTTTTTTAATTCTTGATTAGTTTCTTTAAAAATTGTTAACGCCTTCAATTTTTTTCTTCAATTTTACTTTCAATATTTCCCTTATTTAACATTATTTCTTCTACTTATCTTCACTTTAAAATCTTGTTTTTCAAAAATAAATTTTCATTTCAATTTCTTTTTTGTCCTCAATATTCTTTATTATAATTTTACTACATCCAACCTATTCTCTTTCTTCTTTTGATTTCATATTTTTTTTTCAATATAACATCTTAAGTTTCTCACAATCTTCTTTCTTTAGTAAACCGTTCTTCACTTTAGAATCTTTCCCTCAAGATCAATCTTCATTTTTATTTCTTCTTGAAATAAGCGCCAAATATTTCGATTGCATTTTCCCAAACGTTTATCAAGTTCCTTAGTACGGTTTTTTTCATTTTAAAAACTAGTTTTTTGGAAATCGATCTTCATTAATAATTCTTCCAACTTAAAAGTGCCGTCAGCACTCTAATAATTGTTTCTAAATCAAAACTCTTTAATACTAGAAACACACTAGTTCTTCTTCTTCATTTTTCTTTGTCTGCACTAGGACATTCGATTTTTTCTTTTAACTTATATTTTCATATTTGTTCTTCAATAAAAATATTAAATCTTTTTCATTTTTCTACATATATTTAAAGCGTTCGCCACTCAAAGATCTTCAGTTTGATTTCTTCTTGAAATAAACGTCCAATATTTTTTACTTTAATTCTTCGTTCTTCTTTTTAAAATTTCAAATTTTTTGAGGTCATTTCTATATTAATTTACAATTATAATTTTAAACTTCAAACTTCATAAAATTTATAATCTTCACTAATGTTTCTTCTTGATTAAAAATTTCTTTCCTTCAGAATTTCTATCTTAAAAATCGATTCTTTAAATATTTTTTTAATTCTTCATTAGTTTCTTCAAAAATTGTTAACGCGTTCAATTTTTTTCTTCAATTTTACCTTCAATATTTCGCTTATTTAACATTATTTCTTCTACTTATCTTCACTTTAAAATCTTGTTTTTCGAAAATAAATTTTCATTTCAATTTCTTTTTTGTCCTCAATATTCTTTATTATAATTTTACTACATTCAACTTATTCTCTTTCTTCTTTTGATTTCATATTTTTTCCTTAATATAACATATTAAGTTTCTCACAATCTTCTCCTTTCTTTAGTAAATTGTTCTTCACTTTAGAATCTTTCCCTCAAAGATGAATCTTCATTTTTATTTCTTCATGAAATAAGCGCCAAATATTTCGATTGCATTTTCCCAAACGTTTATCAAGTTCCTTAGTACGGTTTTCTTCATTTTAAAAACTAGTTTTTGGGAAATCGATCTTCATTAATAATTCCTTCAATTTAAAAGAGCCGTCAGCACTTTAATAATTGTTCTTAAAACAAAACTCACACTCGTTCTTCTTCTTAATATTTCTTTGTCTGTACTCGTACATTCGTTGTTTTTCCTTTCTTCTTATATTTTTATATTTTATCTTTAATAAAAATATTAAATCTCTTGCATTCTTCTTCATATATTTAAAGCGTTCGCCGCTCAAAGATCTTCAGTTTGATTTCTTCTTGAAATAAACGCCCAATATTTTTTACTTTAATTCTTCTTTTTAAAATTTCAAATTTCTTCAGTTCTTTTCTATATTAATGTACAATTATAATATTAAACTTCAAAAATTTTTCTTCATAAAATTTATAATCTTCACCAACGTTCTTTCTTGATTACAAGTTTCTTCTTTTCAGAATTTCTATTTTAAAAATCGATTCTTTGAATATTGTTTTTAATTCTTTCTTAGTTTCTTCAAAAATTGTTAACGCGTTCAATTTTCTTCTTCAATTTTACTTTCAATATTTCCTTTATTTAACATTATTAGTTCTACTTATCTTCACTTTAAAATCTTGTTTTTCGAAAATAAATCTTCAATTTTTTTTTAGTTGCTAACTCTCCTTCAATTCTTAAATAATATTCAGAATTGTTGTAAATACAGAAATGGAGCAAGCACTTCGTTAACTTAATATGACGCAGACCTTAATCCTTTCTTACCTTGTTACGCGACATTACCCTATCGACAATTTCGACCCCTAAAAAATGAGCGAAACCATAAACTGTGTCATAGTTTTTATTAAAAAAATCTGCAACAACATGGTGGTGGTGGTACATTTCGGTGTTTAGATACACAAGTATAGCAAGGTGTAAATATAATTTGGCAGTATAAAACACACAACGTTACCAAAAATCTACAATAATAACAACAACAACAAGGGTGGTTGAAAAATCCTCGTCTAGTTTCGCAAAAAAAATTCGCCCTTTCAAATTTTCGACCAATCAACATCGACACTATATCTAAAACGGGTCATAGGGTCCGGACAAAAAGGCACTGTACAGTCGGTCCCGATCATCTACACTACTCACTACAGACCATTTATTCAGATTCGCCATCTTGTTTAATTACGTTGTAATTGGACTTTTTCGTTTTTAACATCCTCAAAAACGAACCGAGAGCGAAAATGGAACGTCGATGTCTTTGGAAAATTTCCGAATACAACGTTTCTCTCAACACTTTCCTGTCGATATCACGGGTTTTGATGTGGGGCGGTATCTGGGGCACCTTACAGTCCATTGTTGCAAAAACAACAACACCCTGTATAGTATCACAGTTTCGAAATTAAAAAAAAAACAAAAAAATCAAGCAAAAAGTCTTTAAGGCTCCGGTTTCAAATGTTGAAAGGCAATCGTCGATACGTTTACTGTTAACATTTTTTTTTTTAAATCACACGAGTAACGAAACCAAAAAAACACTGCGTGACGAACTGTATGTGGTGTTCAGTTGTTTAGTGGAGATGCGTGCGTTGTTTCAATTACACCAAACCGGTTGCAGCATCATCGAATTCATCGAAAACTTTCGACTTGTGACCAATGACGTCACGTAAAATTTCGCAGTGACGTCCGAAAAATTCGTGATATACACTTTCGGGATTTGCGACGTTAATTTCGATTTTTCTCTTCATCGATGGAAACGGACGCAACTTCAATCCGATTAGAAGCCTTTCGAGATCTTCAACTTTTACGGTTTCTTTGATCCGTTTCAATTGGCCGAAATTGCACAAATCGTTGTTGGGGCAATTGGTGATTTTCGGATGGAAAATTTCACCTGACGGACCGTTCGGTTTTTTCGTTTCGACCACCGTTTTGTTGATGTTGTCGTATGATGACGTGATCAGTTGTAAATGTTTGCTGCGATTTTGTGGTTTTTGTTGTTGTTGTTGTAATGTTAAACGTTCGCCGGTCACTGTTAAACTGTTGTTGTTGATGTAGAGTTTGGACGACGGTACCGATGATGACGTCGTTCGCATTATTAACTGGCGTCGGGGGCGGCGGACGCTGGCATCTTCGATGCGCTACTGATCGGCGATGTGTGCGACGGAAGCGTCGCGACGCTACGTCTGATCGATACGCCGACGCAAAGGTGACACGCAACAAACGTTCTTGTTAGAAAACTTGTAACGGTTATGGTAAACGAAATTGAGGGGATTAGGTCACGAATTCGATAGTGCGCCACGAACTCACAGATTTGTTTCAAATGTTTTTTGGGGTGCCTGCATTCAAGGCGCTTATTTCTAATATTGAAAGCATATATAGCTTGGGAGATCATAGAAAAGTTTCGGACTGAACGCAATTGCTTCAGTGACTTTAAACCAAAAAAACATAGTTTTTCCGTGAGACTACCACCAAGTAACCTGACTACTTATAAGTGTAATTTCTTGTGGGGTGGCTTAGGAAGAACCATTTAACAATGTAAGATCAACAGTTCTGTCAAATAATGTGTACTTGTCCCAATAAAAAATTCCAAAAATGTTCGTTTTTAAAATTGGAATAAACAAACTTTAAAAACTTGAATTTCAGAATACTCACATTGTAGCTAAAACGTTACAGATTTATTATCTAAAAGCAAAACATTGATGTAACGTCGAGCTTTCAAATGAAAGTGTCAACCGATCTTAGCTCGACTGTATTTAAGGAACTTAATCAGTGTCACGTTGTTGTATTGAGAAAAATGTACTAGTGAGTGTTGGGAAAAGCATCGAAACGAAGTTATAGACAAAACAAAGTTGCTAGACTAACTTTAAACCTAAAAAACATAGTTTTTCTGTGAGACTACCACCAAGTAACCTGACTACCTATAAGTCTAATTTTTTGTAGAGCAACTTACGAAACACCATTTAACAATGTAAGACCTACAGTTTTGTCAAATAATGTGTACTTGTCCCAATAAAAAATTCCAAAAATGTTCGTTTTTAAAATTGGAATAAACAAACTTTAAAAACTTGAATTTCAGAATACTCACATTGTAGCTAAAACGTTACAGATTTATTATCTAAAAGCAAAACATTGATATAACGTCAAGCTTTCAAATGAAAGTGTCAAACGATCTTAGCTCGACTGTATTTAAGGAACTTAATCAGTGTTACGTTGTTGTATTGAGAAAAATGTACTAGTGAGTGTTGGGAAAAGCATCGAAACGAAGTTATAGACAAAACAAAGTTGATAGACTAACTTTAAACCTAAAAAACATAGTTTTTCTGTGAGACTACCACCAAGTAACCTGACTACCTATAAGTCTAATTTTTTGTAGAGCAACTTACGAAACACCATTTAACAATGTAAGACCTACAGTTTTGTCAAATAATGTATAGTTGTCCCTATAAAAAAATTCAAAAATGCTTGTTTTTAAAATTGGAATAAACAAACTTTAAAACTTGAATTTCAGAATACTCACATTGTAGCTAAAACGTTACAGATTTATTATCTAAAAGCAAAACATTGATGTAACGTCGAGCTTTCAAATGAAAGTGTCAACCGATCTTAGCTCGACTGTATTTAAGGAACTTAATCAGTGTCACGTTGTTGTATTGAGAAAAATGTACTAGTGAGTGTTGGGAAAAGCATCGAAACGAAGTTAGAGACAAAACAAAGTTGCTAGACTAACTTTAAACCTAAAAAACATAGTTTTTCTGTGAGACTACCACCAAGTAACCTGACTACCTATAAGTCTAATTTTTTGTAGAGCAACTTACGAAACACCATTTAACAATGTAAGACCTACAGTTTTGTCAAATAATGTATAGTTGTCCCTATAAAAAAATTCAAAAATGCTCGTTTTTAAAATTGGAATAAACAAACTTTAAAAACTTGAATTTCAGAATACTCACATTGTAGCTAAAACGTTACAGATTTTTTATCTAAAAGCAAAACATTGATGTAACGTCGAGCTTTCAAATGAAAGTGTCAACCGATCTTAGCTCGACTGTATTTAAGAAGCTTAATCAGTGTTACGTTGCTGTATTGAGAAAAAGTACTTGTGAGTGTTGGGAAAAGCATCGAAACGAAGTTAGAGACAAGACAAATTTGCTAGACTAACTTTAAACCAAAAAAACATAGTTTTTCCGTGAGACTACCACCAAGTAACCTGACTACTTATAAGTGTGATTTTTTGTGGGGTGACTTAGGAAGAACCATTTAACAATGTAAGATCAACAGTTCTGTCAAATAATGTGTACATGTCCCAATAAAAAATTCCAAAAATGTTCGTTTTTAAAATTGGAATAAATGGACTTTAAAAACTTAAATTTCAGAATACTCACAATGTAGCTATAACGTTACAGATTTATTATCTAAAAACAAAACATCGATGCAATGTCAAGCTTTCAAATGAAAGTGTCAATTGATCTTAGCTCGACTGTATTTAAGGAGCTTAATCAGTGTCACGTTGCTGTATTGAGGAAAATGTACTAGTGAGTGTTGGGAAAAGCATCGAAACGAAGTTAGAGACAAAACAAATTTGCTAGACTAACTTTAAACCAAAAAAACATACTTTTTCCGTGAGACTACCACCAAGTAACCTGACTACTTATAAGTGTGATTCTTTGTGGGGTGACTTAGGAAGAACCATTTAACAATGTAAGATCAAGAGTTTTGTCAAATAATGTGTACTTGTCCCAATAAAAAAATCCGAAAATGCTTGTTTTTAAAATTGGAATAAATGGACTTTAAAAACTTGAATTTCAGAATACTCACATTGTAGCTAAGACGTTACAGATTTATTATCTAAAAACAAAACATCGATGCAATGTCGAGCTTTCAAATGAAAGTGTCAACCGATCTTAGCTCGACTGTATTTAAGAAGCTTAATCAGTGTCACGTTGCTGTATTGAGGAAAATGTACTAGTGAGTGTTGGGAGAAGCATCGAAACGAAATTAGAGACAAAACAAAGTTGCTAGACTAACTTTAAATCAAAAAAACATAGTTTTTTCGTGAGACTACCACCAAGTAACCTGACTACTTATAAGTGTGATTTTTTGTGGGGTGACTTAGGAAGAACCATTTAACAATGTAAGATCAATAGTTTTGTCAACTAATGTGTACATGTCCCAATAAAAAATTCCGAAAATGTTTGTTTTTAAAATTGGAATAAATGGACTTTAGAAACTTGAATTTCAGAATACTCACATTGTAGCTATAACGTTACAGATTTATTATCTAAAAACAAAACATCGATGCAATGTCGAGCTTTCAAATGAAAGTGTCAACCAATCTTAGCTCGACTGTATTTAAGGAGCTTAATCAGTGTCACGTTGCTGTATTGAGAAAAATGTACTAGTGAGTGTTGGGAAAAGCATCGAAACGAAGTTAAGAGACAAAACAAATTTGCTAGACTAACTTTAAACCAAAAAAACATAGTTTTTCCGTGAGACTACCACCAAGTAACCTGACTACTTATAAGTGTGATTTTTTGTGGGGTGACTTAGAAAGAACCATTTAACAATGTAAGATCAACAGTTCTGTCAAATAATGTGTACATGTCCCAATAAAAAATTCCAAAAATGTTCGTTTTTAAAATTGGAATAAATGGACTTTAAAAACTTAAATTTCAGAATACTCACAATGTAGCTATAACGTTACAGATTTATTATCTAAAAACAAAACATCGATGCAATGTCAAGCTTTCAAATGAAAGTGTCAATTGATCTTAGCTCGACTGTATTTAAGGAGCTTAATCAGTGTCACGTTGCTGTATTGAGGAAAATGTACTAGTGAGTGTTGGGAAAAGCATCGAAACGAAGTTAGAGACAAAACAAATTTGCTAGACTAACTTTAAACCAAAAAAAACATACTTTTTCCGTGAGACTACCACCAAGTAACCTGACTACTTATAAGTGTGATTCTTTGTGGGGTGACTTAGGAAGAACCATTTAACAATGTAAGATCAACAGTTCTGTCAAATAATGTGTACTTGTCCCAATAAAAAATTCCAAAAATGCTTGCTTTTAAAATTGGAATAAATGGACTTTAATAACTTGAATTTCAGAATACTCACATTGTAGCTATAACGTTACAGATTTATTATTTAAAAACAAAACATCGATGCAATGTCAAGCTTTCAAATGAAAGTGTCAATTGATCTTAGCTCGACTGTATTTAAGGAGCTTAATCAGTGTCACGTTGCTGTATTGAGGAAAATGTACTAGTGAGTGTTGGGAAAAGCATCGAAACGAAGTTAGAGACAAAACAAATTTGCTAGACTAACTTTAAACCAAAAAAAACATACTTTTTCCGTGAGACTACCACCAAGTAACCTGACTACTTATAAGTGTGATTCTTTGTGGGGTGACTTAGGAAGAACCATTTAACAATGTAAGATCAACAGTTCTGTCAAATAATGTGTACTTGTCCCAATAAAAAATTCCAAAAATGCTTGCTTTTAAAATTGGAATAAATGGACTTTAAAAACTTAAATTTCAGAATACTCACATTGTAGCTATAACGTTACAGATTTATTATCTAAAAACAAAACATCGATGCAATGTCAAGCTTTCAAATGAAAGTGTCAATTGATCTTAGCTCGACTGTATTTAAGGAGCTTAATCAGTGTCACGTTGCTGTATTGAGGAAAATGTACTAGTGAGTGTTGGGAAAAGCATCGAAACGAAGTTAGAGACAAAACAAATTTGCTAGACTAACTTTAAACCAAAAAAAACATACTTTTTCCGTGAGACTACCACCAAGTAACCTGACTACTTATAAGTGTGATTCTTTGTGGGGTGACTTAGGAAGAACCATTTAACAATGTAAGATCAACAGTTCTGTCAAATAATGTGTACTTGTCCCAATAAAAAATTCCAAAAATGCTTGTTTTTAAAATTGGAATAAACAAACTTTAAAAACTTGAATTTCAGAATACTCACACTGTAGCTAAAACGTTACAGATTTATTATCTAAAAACAAAACATCGATGCAATGTCGAGCTTTCAAATGAAAGTGTCAACCGATCTTAGCTCGACTGTATTTAAGAAGCTTAATCAGTGTCACGTTGCTGTATTGAGGAAAATATATTAGTGAGTGTTGGGAGAAGCATCGAAACGAAGTTAGAGACAAAACAAAGTTGCTAGACTAACTTTAAACCAAGAAACATAGTTTTTCCGTGAGACTACCACCAAGTAACCTGACTACTTATAAGTGTGATTTTTTGTGGGGTGACTTAGAAGGAACCATTTAACAATGTAAGATCAATAGTTCTGTCAACTAATGTGTACAAGTCTCAATAAAAAATTCCGAAAATGTTTGTTTTTAAAATTGGAATAAATGGACTTTAGAAACTTGAATTTCAGAATACTCACATTGTAGCTATAACGTTACAGATTTATTATCTGTAAACAAAACATCGATGCAATGTCGAGCTTTCAAATGAAAGTGTCAACCGATCTTAGCTCGACTGTATTTAAGAAGCTTAATCAGTGTCACGTTGCTGTATTGAGGAAAATATACTAGTGAGTGTTGGGAGAAGCATCGAAACGAAATTAGAGACAAAACAAAGTTGCTAGACTAACTTTAAACTAAAAAAACATAGTTTTTCCGTGACACTACCACCAAGTAACCTGACTACTTATAAGTGTAATTTTTTCTGGGGTGACTTAGGAAGAACCATTTAACAATGTAAGATCAACAGTTCTGTCAAATAATGTGTACTTGTCCCAATAAAAAATTCCAAAAATGCTTGTTTTTAAAATTGGAATAAACACACTTTAAAAACTTGAATTTCAGAATACTCACATTGTAGCTAAAACGTTACAGATTTATTATCTAAAAACAAAACATCGATGCAATGTCAAGCTTTCAAATGAAAGTGTCAACCGATCTTAGCTCGACTTTATTTAAGGAGCTTAATCAGTGTCACGTTGCTGTATTGAGGAAAAGGTACTAGTGACTGTTGGGAGAATCATCGAAACGAAGTTACAAACAAAACAAAGTTGCTAGACTAACTTTAAACCAAAAAAAACAAAGTTTTTCCGTGAGACTACCACCAAGTAACCTGACTACTTATAAGTGTAATTTTTTGTGGGGTGACTTAGGAGGAACCATTTAACAATGTAAGATCAACAGTTCTGTCAAATAATGTGTACTTGTCCCAATAGAAAATTCCAAAAATGTGTGTTTTTAAAATTGGAATAAACACACTTTAAAAACTTGAATTTCAGAATACTCACATTGTAGCTAAAACGTTACAGATTTATTATCTGGAAACAAAACATCGATGCAACATCGGACTTTTAAATGAAAGTGTCAACCGATCTTAGCTCGACTGTATTTAAAGAGCCTAATCAGTGTCACGTTGCTGTATTGAGGAAAGTATACTAGTAAGTGTTGGGAGAAGCATCGAAACAAAGTTAGAGACAAAACAAAGTTGCTAAACTAACTTTAAACCAAAAAAACATAGTGTTTCCGTGAGACTACCACCAAGTAACCTGACTACTTATAAGTGTGATTTTTTGTAGGATGACTTAGAAAGAACCATTCAACAATGTAAGTTAATCAGTTGTTTGAAATTACGTGTATTTATCTCAAAATCAATTTGTTAAAAAAAAAATTTACCTTGCTGTACTGGCCGAGGACATACTTGAGAATATTGGGAGGGGCATCGTAGAGAAGCGGTTCAAGTGCCGACAACAACATACATTTCTGCAAACACGATTTCAAAGCGGTTTTCGCTTTAAACTTCAAATCTTCGCAAGTATCCAAACTGACGAACAATTCGAGAAGTTTCGGAAACAAATTAGCAGCCGCTACAGCTTTCGAATGTTCCGGACTATGTTTCCCGATTTGACCCAAAGTCCATGCGGTGACGGCCAAAACGTTTTCGTCTCTCGATTCGTTGAGGATTTCCCCCAATTTCACGATAGCTTTACAACCGAGAATCGACATAGCCAATTGGTCGGAATGGCCGGCTATGTAACCCAAAGCGGTTATACAAGGGATTCGGGCCTCGCCCGAATCTTGATAAAGAACTTCCATCAAAGCTCCGATTCCTCCAGTATTAACGATCAATTGGGTCAGTTCCAAAGAATGTTTAACGATATCTCTGACTAGAGCGGTGGCGTTCTTGCGAACGTAAGGACACGAATGGGCCATATGCATGAAAACCGTAGGAAAAACTTCAGCCTCGACAACGACTTCGGCCAGTTCCGCCGAGTGTTTCGCGCAAGCGCCTGAAATAAAAATTAAAAAAAAATAATAAAACGAAACGTGTTGAAACCAATTGAAACTCACTCAAAGCCGCCAGTATTTGTCTTTTGAGTTTCTCGTCTAAATTGTTTAGATTTTTGGCTAAATAAGGAACGGCACCGGCATCGACAACGTTTTGGGCTAGTTCCAAATTGTGTTTGGCTATATCGGTGAGGGCGCTGGCGGCGACTTGTTTGAGTGACAAATGAGGCTCTTGGAGACAAAGGATGATGAGTGGAACTGCACCGTTTTCGATGCATTGTTGGGCTAAATGCGGGTCGTGACGTGCTATATAACCCACGACCCAAGCGGCGCTTTCTTTCACCTAAACAAATTATTTCGGGGTTAAAGATTTTTTTTTATTAAAATTACTGTCGGTTCGAAATCTTCGAGACTCTCTATAATCGACGTCATAGCTCCAGAAGACACAACGAAATTCGCCAAATCCGAACCATGTTTACAAATTGATCTCAACACGAAGAGTATCGAGTTTTTTTGGAATTTCTGAAAAGTTCTAGTTTAACATTAACTTTTTGAGGGGGGAGTCACTAACGTTTTTTTGGGCGAGGTCGTTGAGGAGGAGAGGTAAAAATTGAAAATTGACGAATTTTTGGGCCACGTTGGGGTCGTACTGGACGATTCTTCCGAGGGCTATAGTGGCGCAATGTTGAACTTGTTTGCAGACGTCAGTCAGGAGAGGTTTTAGCAATTCTGGAATCAAATTCAATTTTTTTATCGCACTTTTTATATATTTTTTTACCTAAAACATTGGCCTCGTCTAAAACGGGAATGTTGGATTGGCGAAGAGACAGTTCCGCCACTGATTTGACGAAACTCAGACGGGCATGCTGGTACTGGTCGAAAATTTGCAGAATTGACTTCGTTGTCATTTTGACGTTTCAAGCTGAAACGATTCTCGATTGTTCTCGTAACCTAATCAACAACTTTTTTCCTTCATTCTTTTCTCTTTCTCCCTACTTAATTTCGTTCCTGTGTTCTTCTTTCTATTTGCTCTCAATGTATTCTACTACTCTCTCTACTACTACTCTTCAATTTTCTTACACCTCTTATTCTTCGTCACTAGTCTTCTGATTTTTTCTCTAGAGTTTCCTTCTACTTTTTCATTTCTTACTTTCACTTTTCTCTTCTTCACTTCTAATATTTTTCTTCCTTAGTTTCGTTACTCGTTTCTATATTTCTTCTTCATTTAATTTCTACCTTCTTTCGTCTGTGTCTATCTATTTTATTATTTTTCTAATGTTCCCTTTTCTACTTTGCTTCTTATCTCTCCAAATACCTTTCTCCAGACCTCCCCCTTTACGATTCTTCATCTCGTAAATTTTTTTTTCTTAATTTCTTTCCTCTTCCTTCATTTCTTTCTCATTTTCTCTTCTCACTTTCAACTCCGCTTTTTCTATACCTTCTACTATTTATTCCTCACCAGCCTTTTCATCATTTCTGTTTTCCTTCTTAGTTCTCTAAATTTGTTGCTCCAGACCTTTCTCTTTATTTATTAGTCACTTGCCCTAGAACACGATGTATGTAATTACATTTTGGTAAATTCAAAAAAAGGAGAAGAGAATCGGAACGCCACTGGCTGATTTGTTTGTTTACCATGAATTCATGAATAAGCGTCAGATGTCGCTACTGTCGCGACCTGTCACTGTCATCGATTGTCAACCGGTCATAACCTCAAAAATCACAAAATTTCGCATTAAATGCTCGAAAAATGTCTCTAATTTGCCGGACTTGTCTGCAGAACGTCGATAAAAATCGTTATTTTTATATCGACACTTTCGACAATTCCGAAATCGACAACACAATACCAAAAGAAGTTTTACAACTATGTATTCCTGAATTGGTAACAATTCAAAGGAAAGCAACAATTTCGGACTAATCCGGTCGAATTTTCTAGGATTTATATATATCACAACATCCGGGAGTTTGCGGCGATTGTTTACATATGTTCGAATCTTTCTACAATTTCAAAAATCGTTGTTTAGCGTCCGAAGAAAAAATCTTATCTTACATAGAAAAATACAGAATCGGATCACAACAACGTATTAACTTAACATACGTTGTCGAAGACGTGCTTCCGTACATTTGGTTAAATAACGGCGAAACGACAGTACGTTGTGAACAAGATATTTCAAACGATATTGAAGGAGTTTTTCGTTTAAACGACAACAACGACGAAATCGTCGTGATTAATTTAAACAAAAATCCAAGGTGATTGTCGTTATATTTTGTTTGAAACAACTGATTTGATTATTTTTAGTGAAAATAATTCGCACGACGACAAAAACGTTTTGCTTTTATCCTGCAATAAATGTTCGTATGTCACAATGGATCAATCGAAACTTGCTGAACATAATTGCGTTGCCGTTTTCACAACAGACAAATACAAATGTCCTTATTGTGATTATTCGAGTGCACGTCGCCAACGTTTAACTCATCACATCAATGCTAAACATACCAAAACTGTTATTTACGATTGCGATTTGTGCGAATTTAAAACAACCGATACCGGATCGATACGTCGCCACAAAAGAGTTGTACATAACGTTATTCCGGCGCCGGAAGCCCGCAATTATAGTTGTAATTTTTGCGATTTTATTTCGGCAACCGAATTGGCATTGCAACGGCATAGAGTCGCCACGCACGGACCTCCTATGCAATATTGTACGTTTTGTCCGTATCAAACGAAAGATAAAAGTAATTTTCGGAAACATTTGTTTATACACAGCGATAAACCGAAAAAATGTACCAAATGCAGTTATCAATGTGTTTCACCTTATCAATTGACGAAACACTACAAGAAATTTCATTGAATTGAAAATTAGCGGCTGAAACCTCGCTTTTGTTTCATTTTTGACGGTTTTTATTTTTAACAATTTCCTGGTTATTTTATTATTGACTTGGACATCTCTAAAATTCAAGAATTGGGGCGTTTCAAGCTAAAGGCGGGGTCAATTGTAGCATTAGTTCTTGTAGGCCTAATAATTAAGTAATTTCGGGTATTGTTATCCCCAAAAACATATTTTGTGAGGTTATAACGACCCGCTTCGTTCCTTGCAATTACATACTAACTGAAAACATAGATCGCATGATGTCTGTGCTTGCCATATACTAATTAGTATTTTTTGTAGAGGCTAAGTGTTAAATACTCGACTTATATAGTTCGTTATTGTTTATTTCGACCAAATTCGCTGTGATTTTGTTAAAACGCCATTTTTTTGGCTATCTATAGTGATTTTTTTATTGTTTTGTTTTCGTTCAAATATAACTTGTGAATTACCTGTTTCGTATATACTCCATTCCCCGACCCTCGGTAGCGCCATCTTGAATTTACCATTTTTCTAGATAAAATTTTTCATTATATCATCTTCTATACGTCCACCATAATGATTAGGGGAGCCTAAAAACTAATTTAACTAAGAATTTAGCTAGTCGATGCAACAGAAACCTTTCTCAAGGCACGCTACGAGCGAAACGAACTATAGTCGAAAATGTCGGTAAAACAGGAATTTTTGTTCCAAATAATCGAAATTTTAGTTAAGTTTCAAAACCAAAAAGGGAGTTACGTCAAGAATTACTAAATTAAAGTATCTGACGCTGTTCCGTTGTAGATTTTTCTTAATTTCGTCAATTTTGTCAATTCTCGTTCTTACGTCAGAGATTTTGGAAAAACAGTCTGTAATAACAGAAATACATAAAATCTCTCAACGAATACCAGCGAGATTAATGTGAAACAAATAATTGAGTCGATTTTCGTCGAAACGCCCCAATTTCAGGAAATCAACCCCCAAATTAGTTTAGGGAAATTCCGCCGGAGGCGCTGCGATTCGCGCTGTCATCGTGACAGTTTCTAAGTTACATAACCTCAATTTTCTCCATAATATCGCAAAAATGTAATTATTAATAACAAATAAACCTCAGTTTGGTTGTGAAGTCACAATGTTGTCGTCGCCTTTCAAGAACTGCGGTAATTTCTTCAAAACTCGCCCTCCTCTAGTGATTTTCTTAATTTGTCTGACGTCTCTGGCTATAGCAACTTTTTCTTTCGCTTTCTACATACAACAAACAGAAAAACTCATCAATACAGACGCTAAACAAGTAAATAATTAAAAAAATTAAAGAATTTGTAAATAATTTTTTTTAGGATTGGACCAATTTAGCTGAATTTCTAACGAAAACAAATTTATGTCATTCCAACGAAATAAAAACCAAATTGAGTTTAATTGAACCAAGTTTTACAACTCTAATCACTTTCAACGCGACTTCTTTGGGAAATTACAGCAAAATTGAGGCAAATTACGATATCACGGGTGCGTTTCTTAACCCAAATTTGCGCTTTTATTAAAAGAAATAATTTTTAGATTGGCACCCCAATTGTCCGGTTAATTACGTGAAAATTTCTCAGTTAAAAGTGGAATTTGTGGCAACTCGAAGCGTTAATGTTAGTGACGAAACCAAAGTTTGTGCCCGTATTTGGGGTTCTAAAATTTATTTGCCTCGTTACTTAGAACCTGGTTGTGATTTCATTGAAAGTTCTTCGGTATTATCAATTATTTAATTGGTTAAAATAATTATTTTGAATTTTTAGGAAACTGTCACGAGATTAGTTTCAAAAAAAGACGTTAGAGGCGCTGATTTTTGTCGTAATTCGACGCAATTAAAGTTTGACGGTGGCAACAATGGAAAGAATTTCGCTATATTTTTAAGTCAGGTTCGAGTCTCTTTTAATTCAACTGAATTAATAATTAAATAATTTTTTTCAGGACGATAGAAATGTTATTTACGTCCACCTGATGTGGTGTAGTTCAATTTTGGCGTTTCTTATATTAATTATGTTACTTTACGCCATGTTTCAAAACAACCAAGACGTTGAGGACCAGTGGTTGCATAATTAACTGATATGTACAAATTTGTAAAGTTTTAAATTATTAAGACAAATTCTTGTCGTTTTCCGAACACCTCCAAATCCCAAAAATTTATCCTACAAAAAGTAGGACCCCATCAAGATGTCGGTAAAGTAAAGATCCAACATCAAAACAAGTGTTAATCAATCAATAGCGATTGTAGAAGTTACAAAAGTGTAGACAATACGAGTTCTCGGTCTTTCGATCATAGCGGCCCTAAAAATTGAACCTATAGAAGGTAAAAAGGAAAGAATCAAAGCCGGTAAAGTAGGGATCTAACGTGCAAACAAGTGTTAATGAATCAATAATCTCTGTATAATTTTGTAAACGTTACAAAAGTGTAGACAATACGAATTTTCAGTCTCTTGATAATAGCGGTGCCAAAAATTTGGCATTATAATATCGAGATTAAGCCACAAAAACTGCCATAGATGGCGCGCTTCAATTTTAATTATGCCGAAATTCGAGTAATTAATTTAAAATTCAACAATGCGAATAACCAGAACCGTAAAACATACCAACCTATTGTTAATTATTAACAAAAACCAAAAGCTTCACAGTATTTACGGTGATTCTAGAAAAAAGTGAGGTTACGTCACTCGTTACATAAATAATAAATAAATAAATTAGCCCGAAATAGTTATCTTGTCGTGCCTCTTTGAGGATTAACGTTTTCTTTGTCGCGAGTACTCAGCAAATGAGGTGTTTCGATCCCGAAAGGACTGTAAAGTTTTGTTGGAGTCCTTCCGAGAACTTGTTTTGAAAAAGTTTGTGGCGTTGCGCAATTAGGAGTCATTGGTCCTTCTTCTAGAATTTGCCTCCTTTTCGTTGAAACTCTAAATTTCTAAAAACAACCAATTTACTTTAAATTACGAAATTACAAAACAAACCTGAGAAATCGCTCCTAAAGTCGTCCGCACGTTATTGAAAGTTTTCGAGATTCTTTCGGCCCCGTTTCTCAATACTTTTCGAGTATTGTCGTTAATTGAAAGGACCGATAGGACACTTCGGTCTGCTTTCGAAGTTGTTTCAGTTGAAGTGTCAGATTCGTCGAATTTGTTTTGGAGACGGCGTCGACAACTTTGATGGCCCCATTTTAATGAATCATTGTGCGACATTTTCAAGGTTTATAACGTTATGAAACGAGTTTGGGAACAACGGACGCAAAAAACCGTTAACAATAGCGGCGGATGTTTTTAAATTAACGAGTTTGGGAAATCGCCGCCAGGCGCCGCGCGCGATTTTGACAATTCTAACCTCAAAATCTCGATATTTTAACGAAACTTTGAGTGATTTAACCCCAAACGTGAGGTTTTTCAACCGAAATTATCCATGGATTTCAATTTAGAAACAATGTGGGTAGTTTCGGAATTGATTACCGCTATTTCCATAATTTAACCTACAAATTTTAGCCCCCAAAACATGAAGAGAAAAGATTACATTAATTGGGACGAGTATTTCGTAGCGATGATGCTTCTAAGGGCTCGTCAAGAGGGGCGTGATATCGCCAGTAACGTAGCTTTAGTTTTAAACAGTAGACAAATCATTATAGGGATGGCTAACGAAACTGTGACTAGTGATGACAGCAGTCTCAAATCTTTTGGTTAGCACAAAATCCTAACATTACTCAAATTAGAAAAGAAAATTGTTGTCTCAAGACTAATTTTGTTTTCTTTTTACAGAAACACATGCTGAAGTGAAAGCAATAGTGGATGCGGAACCCTACAATAGTAGTAAAGTGAACTGTACCATGTACACAACAAAATTTCCATGTGAACAATGTGCGAGAGCCATAATTAAAAACGGCATTAACAAAATTATTTATATAAGTGACAAAAACATTAACGAAATTTCGAGAAATTTACTGAAAACAAGTGGAATTAAATTTAGGAAATTTTCTACCAACAGAAGTAAATTAGAAATCGATTTTTCCCGCCCTGACAACTTACCTTTGACACCATAACAAAGGGTAATTAAAGTAATAGAACAATTATGAAAGAAATTATTAATATTTTTGGATTAATAAAAAATAATTAAAGCGCAACTTTTCTTAATTCTAATTAACTTTTAAATACCTCCTGTAGCTTTAAAATGTTCGTTATCAATAGTAGAATAGGCGTGACCTTCCCCTACAAGAAACTCCAAAGCTTGACTAAAAATCAACAATTAATAACAAAATAATCGAATTAAATAATCGCCGTACTTAACCTCGCGTTCTTGATGTTTTGGAAACCCTTTCAAAATAACAGTTCGGCTAATTCCTGAAGGGGTATCAACTGATGATAACATACGAAAAACTTTTTCTTGTATTTGGTTAAGTCCAGTGGATTCTTGAGCAATTGGATTCACATCCATGCTACTCATAGAAGTGGCTAAAGCGGCTCCAGGAGCATTCAAACCTGGCTACAATTTTTAAATAATTAAAAAAAAAAGGTTTTTTTCCTACTAACTTTTCGCTGCGACATGGCTTCAGCGCCTAATCTAGCGTGAATAACTCGAAGTAAATGTGAGGTAATTATGTTGCAATCATCGATTGGTATCATTTTTAAAATCATAACCATTCGAACACCTTCTTGTCGACGAATTGATCCAAAAACTTGGACATAACTTCCTTCTTTCACTGGAGGAATAGTAGCAGGTCCATCATCGTCGTTAGCTAACCATAAAACAGCTTTGATTTCCCCTGTGTGATCTTCAATTGAGCATGTAGCTTTGGTTGATTGAATGTCGAAATTTCGCAAAATTCCCACTAAATGGGCCTAGAAATTAAAGTGAATCAACAAAATTTGTTTTGACCGGTAATTGTTACGATTTGGACTGGCAGATTGAAAAGTTTGAAATCTTCATCTTCGTATTCGAGGATTTGGCGGGCAACTAGAGGAACTACGCTTTGGGTTCGCCGGACTTGCTAAAAAGTTTCGATTACTATTGAATTTTTTATTCAATTAAGGAATTACGTCTTTTTTGCCGGAAGGACTTTGCAAATCGTTGGTGCCGTCCATAAAACCGCCACCACCGGCGGAGGTTGAGTTGTCTGAAATTTGAGGTTAAGTCACTTTTTTGGAAATTATGCAAAACTACTTACCGAAATTGCTCATTTCCCACATTTTTGACGATTGTTAAGGTTTTCCGGGTGAATTTTTTGAGGAAATCTTGAGTTTCGTAACGAGGAAAAGCGGAAGAAATTGCGGGAAATTCTGTTCAATTTCCAGGTTATCCAACTTGAAATTTAGTTAGGTGAAAGAGAAACTTTACGGCGAAACTGTTGAGTCAGACAAAGAGCAAGAATCTTAAAAATTACCAACTTATTAAGAAACAGGACCGGCTCCAGCAGATACTATTTTTTGGGGCTTTCTTCATTATTCGTTGATATTGAAAAATTTATTAATTTACTAATTTTATTATTAAAACTAAATAATCGGATAGAAAAATGATTTGCTCGAATTACCAGAAACAATATAATTTCCTAAAAAAATATGTGAAACTCCAATAAAACACTAACGTCTATAGAAGGTTTTCCTGAATTTCATCTAGATATCATTGAAACACTTATCTTTGTGACGTATTTCAATAGTAATGCAACAAACAACAAACCAACTTTATTAGTAACAAAGGTAAGATAACAAACCTGGCAAATATTTTAGAATTTTATTTGACCATTAACTCGTTTTGTATAATATTCTAATAATTTGAAATATTTTTCAAAAGTAAAATCTGATTGTAAATTTAACTTCAATAAAATAACAAAGGCGTAAACGTTTTAAATTATTTTTATTAAAAAAATACAAACTATAATAAAGCTAAATTAAAACAAATCTCTTCCTCTGCTTTCTTAATCTTCACTGGGGTCTAGGTTTAAGATCCTTTTTACAAGACGAAGCTATGAAATCTCTAAACATCTTGTTATATTCTTCTCCCGCCATTAAATTGTCTATTTGAGCTTGCTCGCTTTCTTCTTCACCTGACGCCGAGGCTTCTAAATCTGAATCTTCATCTGAATATTCATCTGAATAATCATCTGCATCCTCCATGACAAAATCATTGAGGAGGTCGAGTAAGACGGAACCTTCCAAGTCGTCATCACTTAATGCCTTCAGACTAGAATTTTTTCATTATTAAACTGATATTGCGTCAATAACAACAATCTTACCTTGGTTCGTGGAATTCTCCTGCAACAACGAAATTCTCTATGTGGTACAAATCGAAAACAAAATTTTCTTCTTGTCCATCCTTGGTAGCATTTTCTGTTTCTATGTCGTATACAACTAAATCAGTGATAGTCTCTTCGGATTCGTCCCCTTTTAATTTTAAGGTCTGAAAACTTTTGACAATTTCGAAGGAATCATTTCCTGATTGCGCTTCCATCCAAGTAATTAAACTGTATCTGATATCCATATGATATCTAAGATTTATTTTTGGCCATATAGCTTCTATGGATTCGTTTAAATAACCAACCATATCGTCATCCTATGAACATAAATTAGGCGTATAAAAAAAAAGTTTTATTTTATTTGAATTTTTTCTTCATACCTTATTCTTGATGGTTCCGGCAAATTGTGCCAATACCGACGTTTCACGGAAGGTAAGACCGGCATTTCGTGGGATATTTCGTCGTTTGGCAGTTAACAAAAATACCTTTACAGGCTTCTCGTTTAGAGCACGTTTCATTCTAACGACTGTCGACGTCTCCATTTCTTATCTATGAATCACTCGAACACTGAGATACTCTGAACACTGAACACTGAACAGCTCTACTATGCACTCACTGGACACTCTCGATATGATATGAACGAAAGTCAGTCGGTCAGCCAATTTATAGTCTCATTCTCTCCTCTCCCTACTGTGCATGCCCATGAACGTGCGCAGCAGGTAGGGGATTGGCTATGGGCGATCGGCCAATTGCTGAATCGAATATTGATTAGCTCGATACATCGATACCTACTCGGCGATTAATCGATTTTTTTCGATTCAAGTCGATCCTCGAAAATTAATTTTGCAACTTTGATTGTTGGTAGTATTGTTAACGTCATTTTGTAATTGCATGAGCCTAATTAAGTCTTTGATGAGTGTTTTGAGCTTTTATTGTATATTGAAAAATAATTTTTATACAAGCGGTGGTAATATTCACATGTTCACACAGTGCAATACCTACAAAATTTCACAAAAATCTCCGCACATGAAAGTTTTTTTTTAAATAAGTTTTCGAGTTACCGTATTTTTGGAAAAAGTCCAAGCTCATCAATTATCTTGTTGGTACCTATTTAAACTTTCTCTATTCGAAGTTTTTGATATTGAAATTTAAGATTTCACTTGTAAATTGCTTTTTAACTGACTTCTTTCTGGAAGCTTTAGGGATGGTTAGAACGAGAGAGTTCTAAAGTGAAAGTGGCTTCTATTTTAATGCACAATTAAGTGAAAAATGCAAATTATTTGTATTAATTTTATCGATAACTTCTATCTGCGTTGCATGCATAACACTTCTTTCCGACAGGGATTTTAATTAAATCCGAGATTCACAACTGCTGTCGGCTACTGCATTATAAAGAATTATGAAAAAAAGGAGAAGAACAATGTGGATTCATGTAATGGAGTAAAAAAAAATTATTGATTTTTTTTCACTTCGCTTATTGATGAAAGTACTATATTCCCTTGCTTTCCCGTATTCCACAATGGAGTATTATACTCTTTTGCTTTTCTTGTCAAAAATCAAAAGTAAACATAAAAGGACCCAGCAAGGAATAATAATCCGATTTTTTATCGATTGATTTACTTATTAAGAAAATAATTTAATTAGTTAATTTTAAATTTGGCGCATTGTGACGTAAGCACGGGGTCACCTTGCTATTGGCTTACACAAGCGATCAGACATCAATTTCTAACGTCATCTCACTTACGCCTATTTATAGTATTTTCGCGCTTTTTTGCCGCGCAAGTACGTCACAACGAAGAGGAAATTTGCTTCTTTCCTTAATTTTCGATGCAACAACAAATATTTGAGAGAAATAAAAAAATACGTGTCCACTGATTTTTTATGTATTTCTCGTTAAGAAAAGTTCAATAATTTTTTTTTACTCCCTTAGATGAATCAACGTTGTTCTTCTCCTTTTTCTTTATAATTCTTTATAATGCAGCTAAGTATATTGCTAAAAAAGCGCAATCTAATCAAGGGTAAACTATCGAATATAGAGGCGTTTGTGAAACAATAGGTACGAAGTCAATCCAAACTGTAATATTCATGAAATTAAGAATAGAATGAATCATATGAATTCTCTTAAAGAAGAAAACGATAAAATAAATTTTGAGATCTTAATTTTAGAGAATAGCGATGACGAATCGGAAGTAAAAGTCGACGAAAGTAATGCGGAATTCGACGAAAAATGGTACACGATAGGTACTAAGCGAAATGCAATCCATCGTGGATTTGCATTCCGCACAATCTGAAACATTAAGTAAATCCCCTAGCGAACGAAGCAATACTAACCAGTTCCACGTAAAGCTTCCTATTATCGTTGTATGATTATTTCTAGTAGGCCAACGCTACTTTGTGGAAAGTGCTGCCTCTATCGGTATTCCATGCAAACCATCCATTTGGTAAAAATCTGAGCTAAGCAGACTGGAATCTCGTGCGTAACGACGTAAATGCCCTTGCTGTTTACACTTGACACGTTACGTAGTAAAATCGGATATCCACTTAAGTCGATAAGAATGGTTTGCTAGTTCCAAATGTTTACATACAACGAGTTGGAAATGCAAGGCGATCGGTAGGTACGTTCCGAAAATGTGCCGCTAATACAGAGTGGCATTTTGTAATTTGTAGAATCCGTTTCATGGTTGTAAAATAATAAAAAAAATATATTATAATAAAATTAATTTGATGAATTTTAGCAAAATTCATTATTATCAGATCAATTTTTTTGAAGAAAACACAAAGCTCATTTGCCATTCATAAACTTTCACTCAAATTTTCTAAGTTTAATGTCACATATCGGCATCACGACACTAAATTTTGTTTGTTTATAAATATTTTGATAAACCGATAGTTTTGGATCCGCGAATACAGAATTTTTTACCCGTAAAAGAGAGAACAAATAATTTACTGATGCTGCAGAATAGATATTTTGGTTGGCTTCTTTGTAGTTTTAAATTTGGCTTCACTTGACATTCCTTATAAATTAATGTCTTGATTCAAAATTCTAAAATAAAATCTCTATGTGATGCATAGCCATTTCGGGACATTTTTAGTTCCAGTTTTTATAATATCAACTTTTATGCGCTTTACAATATTTTTTGGCCCAATAAAACTTTAATAACCCAGTTCGGTCAAGTTAGCCTCCCGCTTTAAGATTTTAATATTTTTTAATGTCATAAATTGTGCTGGTTTTGTGCTCAATTGTGCCGATATTTATTTCAATTGTACTCATCTCTAAAGAGTAAAATATTGAAAACAAATCCGGGGGCCAACTTGATTGCTAGCAGCCCATTTTTTCACTTTTTTGCAATATTTTTGGCTTATTCAATTGTCCTCGTTTTGTGCCCACTGATACCGGTGTTTTTTCAATTGTGCTCGTTTGTAAGTAGAAAAAAAAAAATAAAAACTAATTTCATGGGCGATTTGACCAGCCTGCCATTATTTTTCATTTTCTTACAATATTTTTGGCTTATTCAATTCTGCGACTTTTCTACTCTATTATGCTGATGTATATTTCAATTGAGCTTCTTACTAAAAAGCAAGATACACCTGTATCAGTAAACACACATAAGCACAATTGAATAAAGCAAAAATATTGTAAAAAAGTGAAAAATAATCGGAGTCTTGCGGTGAAGTCAACCATCAAATTTGTTTAGTTTTTTTTTTACTTACAAACGAGCACAATTGAATAAGCCAAAAATATTGTAAAAAAGTGAAAAAGAATGGGAGGCTGGCTTTTAAGTTGGCCCCTGGATTTTCTTAATTTTTTTGCTTTTTTGCAATTAAAATAAATATCGGCGCAATTAAGCACCAAACCAGCACAATTAATGATGTGAAAAAAAATTAAAATCAGAAAGTGGGAGGCTAACTTGACCGAGCTTAATAACCCCCTTAATTTTTCTCATAGCAGTTATTGAAAACTTTTTCAAAAGTTCAGTTGGGGTTTGTAAGAAACACGTATTTTCAGGACAATAATTAAAAAAATATATTTAAGTATTTTTTCTTTGTTTTCTAAATTCTGTACCGTTAGAAAGATTTCTTTACAATTATGACATTCAAATTTTTTGACACATTTTTTTATTAAATATTTCGTAAAATGAAAAGCTGAGCATTCCTCCAAAGTCGCAATTCTGAATCTCGGATTTAAAATCCCTGTCGGAAAGAAGTGTTATGCATGCAACGCAGATAGAAGTTATCGATAAAGAAGATAAAATTAATACAAATAATTTGCATTTTTCACTTAATTGTGCATTAAAATAGAAGCCACTTTCACTTTAGAACTCTCTCGTTCTAACCATCCCTAAAGCTTCCAGAAAGAAGTCAGTTAAAAAGCAATTTACAAGTGAAATCTTAAATTTCAATATCAAAAACTTCGAATAGAGAAAGTTTAAATAGGTACCAACAAGATAATTGATGAGCTTGGACTTTTTCCAAAAATACGGTAACTCGAAAACTTATTTAAAAAAAAACTTTCATGTGCGGAGATTTTTGTGAAATTTTGTAGGTATTGCACTGTGTGAACATGTGAATATTACCACCGCTTGTACAAAAATTATTTTTCAATATACAATAAAAGCTCAAAACACTCATCAAAGACTTAATTAGGCTCATGCAATTACAAAATGACGTTAACAATACTACCAACAATCAAAGTTGCAAAATTAATTTTCGAGGATCGACTTGAATCGAAAAAAATCGATTAATCGCCGAGTAGGTATCGATGTATCGAGTTAATCAATATTCGATTCAGCAATTGGCCGATCGCCCATAGCCAATCCCCTACCTGCTGCGCACGTTCATGGGCATGCACAGTAGGGAGAGGAGAGAATGAGACTATAAATTGGCTGACCGACTGACTTTCGTTCATATCATATCGAGAGTGTCCAGTGAGTGCATAGTAGAGCTGTTCAGTGTTCAGTGTTCAGAGTATCTCAGTGTTCGAGTGATTCATAGATAAGAAATGGAGACGTCGACAGTCGTTAGAATGAAACGTGCTCTAAACGAGAAGCCTGTAAAGGTATTTTTGTTAACTGCCAAACGACGAAATATCCCACGAAATGCCGGTCTTACCTTCCGTGAAACGTCGGTATTGGCACAATTTGCCGGAACCATCAAGAATAAGGTATGAAGAAAAAATTCAAATAAAATAAAACTTTTTTTTTATACGCCTAATTTATGTTCATAGGATGACGATATGGTTGGTTATTTAAACGAATCCATAGAAGCTATATGGCCAAAAATAAATCTTAGATATCATATGGATATCAGATACAGTTTAATTACTTGGATGGAAGCGCAATCAGGAAATGATTCCTTCGAAATTGTCAAAAGTTTTCAGACCTTAAAATTAAAAGGGGACGAATCCGAAGAGACTATCACTGATTTAGTTGTATACGACATAGAAACAGAAAATGCTACCAAGGATGGACAAGAAGAAAATTTTGTTTTCGATTTGTACCACATAGAGAATTTCGTTGTTGCAGGAGAATTCCACGAACCAAGGTAAGATTGTTGTTATTGACGCAATATCAGTTTAATAATGAAAAAATTCTAGTCTGAAGGCATTAAGTGATGACGACTTGGAAGGTTCCGTCTTACTCGACCTCCTCAATGATTTTGTCATGGAGGATGCAGATGATTATTCAGATGAATATTCAGATGAAGATTCAGATTTAGAAGCCTCGGCGTCAGGTGAAGAAGAAAGCGAGCAAGCTCAAATAGACAATTTAATGGCGGGAGAAGAATATAACAAGATGTTTAGAGATTTCATAGCTTCGTCTTGTAAAAAGGATCTTAAACCTAGACCCCAGTGAAGATTAAGAAAGCAGAGGAAGAGATTTGTTTTAATTTAGCTTTATTATAGTTTGTATTTTTTTAATAAAAATAATTTAAAACGTTTACGCCTTTGTTATTTTATTGAAGTTAAATTTACAATCAGATTTTACTTTTGAAAAATATTTCAAATTATTAGAATATTATACAAAACGAGTTAATGGTCAAATAAAATTCTAAAATATTTGCCAGGTTTGTTATCTTACCTTTGTTACTAATAAAGTTGGTTTGTTGTTTGTTGCATTACTATTGAAATACGTCACAAAGATAAGTGTTTCAATGATATCTAGATGAAATTCAGGAAAACCTTCTATAGACGTTAGTGTTTTATTGGAGTTTCACATATTTTTTTATAAAATTATATTGTTTCTGGTAATTCGAGCAAATCATTTTTCTATCCGATTATTTACTTTTAATAATAAAATTAGTATAAATTAATAAATTTTTCAATATCAACGAATAATGAAGAAAGCCCCAAAAAATAGCATCTGCTGGAGCCGGTCCTGTTTCTTAATAAGTTGGTAATTTTTAAGATTCTTGCTCTTTGTCTGACTCAACAGTTTCGCCGTAAAGTTTCTCTTTCACCTAACTAAATTTCAAGTTGGATAACCTGGAAATTGAACAGAATTTCCCGCAATTTCTTCCGCTCTTCCTCGTTACGAAACTCAAGATTTCCTCCAAAAATTCACCCGGAAAACAATCGTCAAAAATGTGGGAAATGAGCAATTTCGGTAAGTAGTTTTGCATAATTTCCAAAAAAGTAACTTAACCTCAAATTTCAGACAACTCAACCTCCGCCGGTGGCGGCGGTTTTATGGACGGCACCAACGATTTGCAAAGTCCTTCCGGCAAAAAAGACGTAATTCCTTAATTGAGTAAAAAATTCAAAAGTAATCGAAACTTTTTAGCAAGTCCGGCGAACCCAAAGCGTAGTTCCTCTAGTTGCCCTCCAAATCCTCGAATACGAAGATGAAGATTTCAAACTTTTCAATCTGCCAGTCCAAATCGTAACAATTACCAAAACAAATTTCGTTGATTCACTTTAATTTCTAGGCCCATTTAGTGGGAATTTTGCGAAAATTTCGACATTCAATCAACCAAAGCTACATGCTCAATTGAAGATCACACAGGGGAAATCAAAGCTGTTTTATGGTTAGCTAACGACGATGATGGACCTGCTACTATTCCTCCAGTTAAAGAAGGAAGCTATGTCCAAGTTTTTGGATCAATTCGTCGACAAGAAGGTGTTCGAATGGTTATGATTTTAAAAATGATACCAATCGATGATTGCAACATAATTACGTCACATTTACTTCGGGTTATTCACGCTAGATTAGGCGCTGAAGCCATGTCGCAGCGAAAAGTTAGTAGGAAAAAAACCTTTTTTTTTTAATTATTTAAAAATTGTAGCCGGGTTTGAATGCTCCTGGAGCCGCTTTAGCCACTTCTATGAGTAGCATGGATGTGAATCCAATTGCTCAAGAATCCACTGGACTTAACCAAATACAAGAAAAAGTTTTTCGTATGTTATCATCAGTTGATACCCCTTCAGGAATTAGCCGAACTGTTATTTTGAAAGGGTTTCCAAAACATCAAGAACGCGAGGTTAAGTACGGCGATTATTTAATTCGATTATTTTGTTATTAATTGTTGATTTTTAGTCAAGCTTTGGAGTTTCTTGTAGGGGAAGGTCACGCCTATTCTACTATTGATAACGAACATTTTAAAGCTACAGGAGGTATTTAAAAAGTTAATTAGAATTAAGAAAAGTTGCGCTTTAATTATTTTTTATTAATCCAAAAATATTAATAATTTCTTTCATAATTGTTCTATTACTTTAATTACCCTTTGTTATGGTGTCAAAGGTAAGTTGTCAGGGCGGGAAAAATCGATTTCTAATTTACTTCTGTCGGTAGAAAATTTCCTAAATTTAATTCCACTTGTTTTCAGTAAATTTCTCGAAATTTCGTTAATGTTTTTGTCACTTATATAAATAATTTTGTTAATGCCGTTTTTAATTATGGCTCTCGCACATTGTTCACATGGAAATTTTGTTGTGTACATGGTACAGTTCACTTTACTACTATTGTAGGGTTCAGCATCCACTATTGCTTTCACTTCAGCATGTGTTTCTGTAAAAAGAAAACAAAATTAGTCTTGAGACAACAATTTTCTTTTCTAATTTGAGTAATGTTAGGATTTTGTGCTAACCAAAAGATTTGAGACTGCTGTCATCACTAGTCACAGTTTCGTTAGCCATCCCTATAATGATTTGTCTACTGTTTAAAACTAAAGCTACGTTACTGGCGATATCACGCCCCTCTTGACGAGCCCTTAGAAGCATCATCGCTACGAAATACTCGTCCCAATTAATGTAATCTTTTCTCTTCATGTTTTGGGGGCTAAAATTTTTAGGTTAAATTATGGAAATAGAGGTAATCAATTCCGAAACTACCCACTTTGTTTCTAAATTGAAATCCATGGATAATTTCGGTTGAAAAACCTCACGTTTCGGGTTAAAACACTCGAATTTTTCAGTTTCTTTATATCAAATTTTAGGTTTTTGGTGATTGGAAAGCCCATGTCCGAAAGCGGGCTAGGCTGATCCGAGTGGCGAATAATGTCACGGGGAACCTGGGCCCACCGGAGCGACCACTGACTGAAGTGGAGGAGCGGTTGCTGACGTCTACTGGCGCCATAGTAGTAAATGGCGCAGATGTCCCAGAACTGAGACTGTTGGAACCCGTGAATGGTAGTGATAGTCCGGAACAATTAGAAGAAATTGTTCCCCTACCAGTGGTGTCTGAGACAGTTCCGGCACCAACTGTACCTCCAAAACAGCCTTCACTGCTCTGGGCACTGAGGGAGGTCCAGAAGATGGAAATGAAGTCTTCGGATGTTTTAGAGTCCATTGATAGGACTTTAAAGGAAATTTTGGCAGTCCAGAACAAAATTTACGCAAAAATGTGTGAAGAAAAATAAAATAAAATATTAATATTGTTTCATTGTTGATATAAAAACACTTGATGTATAATCCGGTTTCTTGTTAAATGCCCTTGGTCTAATAAATTGTTATTCTCGGCCACGTCATCTGCATTTTCTAAAAAAGAAAAAAAGTATTTTGCAATTGCCTGGAATTAACGGACGTAGCATTTTTATTAATTCCTTATTTACCCATTCTTTACAGTAGTCACCTCTTCAAGTGTAGTTGGAAACTTTATGTATTGTGCTAAAACATCAACAAATACATCTACTACTTCGTGAAGAATTCTGCTTACTGCACCTTGACTCAGCGGGTTATTCCTGTCTTTACCCACAGGTTTTTGGTAATTACCATGAGTAAAAAAATGAAGAACAGCAAAAAACTAAAAAAAAGTTTCGAAACGGTAAAATTAAAATAATATTATTAATTATCCATACCTTCACTACTGGAGGAATTTTTGTGCTTCTTCGAGGTGCATCCAAGTGGGCTGAAAATTGTGTAAATACATGATTAGCAGCTTCTCTGCTTAATCTATACATTTTCCTGAATGTGTCTTCCGGCAGATCAAATGGATTACTGTTATCTCTCATCATCCGTTGCACTGCAGCATTTATCCGTCTACAATAATTATTATATACCATTTTCTTGTTATAACAGTTATATGTGTATAAGAATAATGAGATTTTTCAGTTCTTATTATTCTTATATATATTTTATATATTTGGAAATTGTAAAAATAAAGTATTTGCGTATGTTCAGTTTCTGTTTGTATCGTATAAAATTAGGAAAAAAAATCTATTTAGGTATAATACAACACTTTACAATTCTTACCTTTGCTCCACTTCATTTTCTATGCGATTGATGAGGATTCCGTTCATTTTAGCAAAATTATCACAAAACTTTATTTAAAAATGTACTACGGGACACGACCACGTTCTGGAAGTGAGAATATAGAAATGTGCTGAAAATATTTGTTGCCCGAAATCCATTAAAAAATGCAAAAGATAAAATTTAATAATGGGTTTAGGGCGAAAATTCATTAAAATGTCCTTAAAATGTTATTAAACAGCATCCAGTTCAAGCCGTTCGATAACATGGTCTTCTAACGGAAATGTCGTTTGCGAACATGTCGTTATCCAGTTACAGAATAGCAAATGTCGTTCATGAACAGCTTCCATGTTACGGTAACATAGAAATCGTTAAATAACGACTCTGTTCACGAACATGCCAGATAGAAAATAGCTACCCATGTTATGTAACGACAAATGCTTGGTAACATGGCCGTTATGAGATACAAAATAGACCCCTTAGTCGTGTTATTTTTACAAAAAAGCACATTTTATTTATAAATGCGACGAGTTTTTGGGCCTTAACGTGACCGATCGCGTAAAGCAAATAACTCAGCGAAAACTATGTGCTAATTGTCTAACGGGGAATCACAAGGTAGCGCAATGCAAGTCTACATTTAATTGCAAAATTTGTAATTCCCGCCATCATACTCTTTTGCATGCAAATACTACTGCATCATCTGCAACTCAAGTCATAAATCCAACTCAGGTTGTAAACTATTGTACTTTCTCCGGTCAGTCAAGCGAGCCGCATTCTTACAAACACGTTATTCTCTCGACGGCAGTTATGCTTATAAGGGATGGAATGGACAGTTTCCGAAAGTGTCGGATTTTATTGGACCCGGGATCTCAACTCAACCTATTGTCAGCATCAGTCTGTAAAAGATTGAAACTACCGACCCATAGCGACAATATTATATCGATCAATATTATATCGATTTCGGGAGTAAACAAACAAAGCAGCCGTACGTCCAAGGCGGCAGCAATAACCATAAAGGCAGTAAATAGTTCCTACAAGGTTTCTCTGAACTGCTGTATCGTCGACCAGGTAGCAACGAACCTCCCAGTACAATCCTTTGACAAAAGCAATCTTGGCATACCTGAAGGAATTACACTAAATGACCCAAATTTTAACGTTTCCGGTCCCATTGATCTTTTAGTCGGAGCAGGCTTTTTCTGGGAACTAATTCATGGAAAGAAAGTTAATTCCATAAAATTGTCAACGCAAGATTTATATTTATACCCATCACCAATAGGGTACATTATTGGAGGGGTCTTGGTCCAATCCTATTTTAATGGGATTTCTTGCAATCTAGCAGTCACAAAACAGCAATTTCTAGAACCAGTTCCGAATAGCGAATTAGCAAATCCTAATTGTTATTATTTACCACATTCTGGAGTAATTAAGCCATCAAGTGCCACCACTAAAATACGAATTGTATATGACGGATCCGCTAAGTCAAGTAACGGTTTAAGTCTAAACGACAATTTAATGATGACGGGTCGCAATTTGCAAAACGATATTTATATTTATTCACCAAAATATTACATCGAGACTCACATCGACGTAACACCCTAAGAGGTAGACACAGCTACCTGTACAAGGGCTGGGAAATCTTACATAGGTAACTACTCACAAACCAAATAAAAAATCCATTACAAATTTGTATTACAATTACTTAAAATTAGTGAACATCCAATACACTTGAGATCTTTAACATTTTTAAATCTAAAAACGCATCAAAAGCTACCAGACTACATGATTCTTTAGCTTGGCTTTTAACATTTTGTTATTTTTATAATAAACAGCCTTAAGCTCATTTGGAAGACTATTAAAAATCTTCACCGCAACCATATAACTACCCTTATTACTTATCATTTTATTCGTTTTTGGCAGTTGAATACTTTTATTTCTCGTTTTCGAGGTATTTTTTATATATTTTCCTTTTAATTCTTCGTAATGATACGCAATTGACTCCAGAGAAAATAGTTTTGCTTTATATTCAGAGGCGGTCGTTCAGAGAAGCAATTTTTGTGTAGGTATAATTTTCAGAATTCTTGTTTGGATATTTTGTATTAACATAATATTGTTCATGTACGAACCACCCCATGCTATTATTCCGTAATTTATCATACTGTGAAAAAAAGCCTAGTATATTTTCATCAATGTTTTAGTATCCATAAATTTTCTTAGTTTAGCAAAGACAAAAATTAAGTATTTTGTTTTATTCACTATATATTCTATATGCCTGTCCCATTTCATATTGTAGTCGAAAATTATTCCAAGATATTTATACGCTTCTACTCTTGTGATTTTTTTATTTTGTATTATTATTTCCATTTCACTAGGAACGCTATTACTATAATTTCCAATAGTCATAAAAACTGTTTTGCTAATATTTAGTGATAATTTATTTGTTGCTAACCAATTCGCTACATTGTCAAGTTGATTGTTCATTTGTTGTCTTGCTGACGCCCACGTATCGTCACACGATATAACAACTGTGTCATCGGCGTAAGACAAAATAGCATTTTTTTGCATACCTAACAACAGATCGTTCACATACAATATAAACAATAATGGACCTAGAATTGTGCCTTGCGGCACTCCGGTCTCTGCTATCATTTCAGTACTTTTTTGATCCAGAATTTTAACTCTTTGCTTTCTGTCAGAAAGATAGCATAGATAGCTGGTCATCAACTGTTGTGTTTTCCCCCCTTAATCCGTATTTTTCTAGTTTATCTAACAAGATTGTGTGATTCACAGTATCGAAAGCTTTAGCTAAGTCTAGAAAAGTTATTATTAACGGTTTGCTTTGTTACGGGATGGACGCTATCAGGACCAAAAGTAAATGAAGCGACCAATTCGGGGCGGCAATAACGGGAGGAGGGGAAGGAGTGGTCTGACTTCCCGCGGGGTCGGTCTGCGAATCGGGGTCAAGACACCCCAAGAGGTCAGGGTGCTGGTCACTCCCCTTCCGTCCACCCAAGCTCGGCACTCAGTCGGCGGTAGGGAGTGGGTGATAATTATGGGCGCCACCCGCTTCAGCGGTACTACCCCTAACCCACACAAGCGGGAGTGAATGGGTCTTCAACCCCCGTAGGCCCCGCGCCCTCCCAAGCAATCCGGCAACACCGCCAGCGACGGTACGTTCGACCGACGATGAAGCACCACGCCGACCAGGAACAGGTAAACAATAATAAAATGGTTCGTGCTAATAACGCAGCACAGGCAAGCCGGCTGATCTTTACTACAACCCACGACGTGTACGGGGATAACCCCACAAAGCGACGACCTACGCTAGGCCGGTACAGTAAGTCGCATAACTAACGATTGCACGACATACATTTACAGGTTAACTCCTGTTTGCAGGCTGCAGGCAGGTTACAAGCAAAACTAGTGTTTAAGTGACTGTGACGGTACTCTTAATTCCCGATCGTACAAAATAATCTACGACAACACAACAAGCTTATCTGGCTACTCGGTTCCGGGGTCTCGCCGACGTCACCCTGGCGGAACTGACCGGGGGGGAAATACAGATCCAGCCCAGTAAGACGGCGGCACCAGGGGCCCTCCGAACATCCACTCCAGGCGGTCGTAACCAAGCGTTATGTGGGGAACGATGAGGCCTGCGAAACGGTTTCCCAATGACAGTTAGCCCCCGAAACGCACTGAACAACCGCAATAATGCGACTGGACTAGCTCAGAAAGACTATGGTGTAACTACCTTTGATCTTGGTCGGCCTCCTAGTGAATACCCGGCAACCTGAACAGCAATTCCACGACGAGTCCAAACCGAAGCAATGGCAAGAAAATGCGAATATCTAAAATATTAAGCCAAGCCAACAGTCAGGAAATACCTGCTAGCACCCAATGCCCAATACTCGCCTAATAGAACCACTGTACAGCCGCCGAAAATGCAATTAAACTTATGCGAATTTTTCACTCCTTTCTTTTTTTTTTTTTCACCGAGCTCGCTACAAAAAAAGACCTTCAGTCCAGTGACATTTCGGTTTTGCCAACCGTCACCAGTCCCCCACAATTCGCAGTCCTCTGCAAAAAAAACGCGACAACCCAGCCAAACCCCCCAGGGGTCCCATCCCCATAATCCACCCATCGCGACCCCGGCAAAGGAAAAGACAAGGAGATCGGGTAGGACACAGACAAGGTCGATCCTCTCCAATCAGAGTCAGCCCCGGAACATGGTGTCTATGGGTCCCTCGCCCCAGATATTGATCAGTTCTCTGAGGCTCGGGGTCCAAGCACATGGCCAAAACTACCCAGGCATTTCGGACCGTAACAGCTTTTATCTAAATTATTATAAATGATGTCTGTGAGTTTATTAAACGCATCCGTTGTACCTCTTCCTTTCACAAAACCGAATCGAGCATCCGAAACTACATTGCATTCTTCCAAGAAATCATAAATTCTGTCATATATAATTTTTTCAAAATTTTTTGCTATATTTGAGATCAGAGATATAGGCCTATAATTAGTAATACTAGATTTTTCACCTGCTTTATGTATTGGGACTATTTCAGCTTTTTTCAAAGCATCTGGCCAAATGGCTTGCTCAATTGAAATATTGAAAATATGTTGCAGGGGGTCTGTAATATACCTAGAGATTAATTTCAGTGTTTTTGCGTGTATGTTATCTACACCTCCTGATTTCTCTTTCAGATTTTTTATGATTATATCTATTTCATTTGTATTTGTCGGTCTAACAAAAATAGTTCTAGAATTTCTCATCATTGGTTTTGCTTCGAAAAGAGTCGGTTGCTTAATCTGCTTACTTAAATTGCTTCCTATCTTACTAAAAAAGTTGTTCATGCAGTTAGCAATGTCCAACTTATTTTCAATTTTTTTATTTTCATGCAATATATACTTTATTGTTGGACTAGCTTTTGTTTTTTTACCAAATTTATTATTTCCCAGAGTTTTTTAGAATCATTATTGCAATTTTGGATCCTATCCCTTTCAAATTTATACTTAGCATCTTTTATAACCTTATCCAAAATCTTGGAATAACCTTGGTACTCTATCTTTAAAGATTCACAGTTAGGATTCTCTTTCCATAGATTATAGAGTTCCTCTTTTTTCTGACATGATACAATAATAGCACCAGTTATCCAGTTGCTTCTAGGTATTTTTTGTTTTTCTTTTTTGTTCGTAACTCTATTTACAGTAGCCAATCCCAAACAATTCTGTATCTTATCAACTAACTCTTGGACCGCCTCGTCGGGTTCCCGTACAAACAACATTGATTCCCAGTCTGTTTGTTCTTGCTGTGTATTGCAGTTTTCTATAATTGATAGTTGTTTTAGCAACCTTTTTTCTATTTTCAATCGTTATATTATTTAATGCTAGGAAGAGAGGATAATGAACCCCCAAAAGGATCTAACAGTTTATAAGTACTTGTTTTTACAAATATATTATCAATACAGGTCCCACCGAGGTTTCCATCCGCAGGTCTAGTAATTCCCCGAAAATAAGGCATGTATTCCTTTTCAGAGAAATTGTTCAAAAATTCGGCATTAATATTATCATAATAAGTACCACTCTTAAAAATAATGTCTATATTAAAGTCTCCTACGATCATATGACTTTTAACATTCATGTTCTGATTTAAGTATTTCTTAATCGAATGAATAAATTCGGATTTTTTAATATTATGCGATCTATATACAGCTGATATTCTGACCGCTTCATTATTATTAATATGTATGTCGGTACATAAAATACTTAACCTATCTATTACAATAACTTATGTATTTTGCACTAAATCTTCTTGGATGTAATGTAGACTGCAACTCCGTCCGCCTTATTGAGCCGGCTTTCGTTGCAATGCATGCTGTATCCTGATATTTTGTACATCCCTGGGTGTTGTAGCGTCCACGTTTCAGAACACACCACAACACCAGGTTTCCTTTTTAGTCTTTTTATTAAAATTTCTAATTTTTCATAATTTTTTTTTAAACTTCTCACATTTATATATAATATATAAAAATTATGCTGTTTCATGTTTTTATTTAAATTTTCCAAATCACCACATTCTTCTTCGTACTGAATATAATTTTCTGATCCATCTTCTTCGAATGTAAATAAACAAAAGAATTTTATTCCTTGAAAGTTTATTTGGATTTCGCGGTCTTTCTCGTGGCTATAGATATTAAAGATGGACTGTTAGCAAGTCCATCTATCGTCGATAGTGAGAGTAATGACGGGCTGTTTGTCAACGTAGGTGACTGTGCACAATTTGATGACATTGCACGAGTCGTATTTCTATGCTTAGTAGTAATTAAGTTTCCTGCCTTACCTTTGAAAGTCGATATAACAGGTGGTATCGGATAATCCGTCATGTCAACACTTTTTTTTATTTTCGCTTTATATATCTCACAGACCGTTTGATCTGTGGCCATATGATCTATATTATAGTTTGTATTATATTTTATATTGCTAAAATGACAGTTTACACATTTCACACTGTTTTCAGTTGTGCACTTTATCGTTTCATGATTTCCCGTACACCTCAAACACACAGCACCATTTTGACACTTTTTAGGGTTATGGCCAAATCTTCCACACTTATTGCACGGTCTTACGTTAATTAAATCGTAAACTGTGCAGTACTGATTTCCTATAAAAATTTTGTTATTAGATTCTCTTATGCGTTTATAGATTTCTGGTGAAACTTCCACTATTGCACTACTGGTATTAGTATTCTCGTTAGTGTATATATACTGGACTATACATTTGGTTGTAAACCTTTCAAAATTTCTTTCTTGTATGTCTTGCTGTAATACTTTTATATCTGTACCAAGCTTTTTGCTTATTCCTACTATTTTTATTTTTGGTTGTGATAATTTTTCAGTATCTATAGCATAAATATTTGATAGTTTTGCAGACAGTATTTTTTCAGCTGATTTGACACTTTCTTCGTTTGCAAAATTCACAGTTATTTCATTTTTATTTTTAACGTACAGTTTTTTGGTTTGAATACTTTTTTCTTTAATTAAATAGTGAGATACATATTGGTACATGTCACTTTTTTCCTCTTCTTTCAATCTCTTCACAGTTAATTTTGCAACTTTCATTGGTTGTGTTTTATTGCCACTCACAGTGTCAGCATAGCTTTTCCTACTTTGATTGAAGGTGTTATCCTTAGTTATTTTTTCTTTCCACAAATCATTTTTTTCTTTTAGTTCAAAATTTAGTTCTTTCAGTATTTTGTTCTTCTCTGTTATTTCTGTATTTAGTTTTTTCAATAAAGCTAGTTCAATTTTCAAATTTTCTATTTCACTACTGTCCTGATCATTTATATTGGATTCATCACTGATTTCTGTTAATAATTCTTGTCTCACTCTATGTTTAGCTTCTCCTTTTATCTGTGCTCTTAAAATTCTAACCTCCTCGGTTAGTGCCATGTGATCAATTTTTGAGGTCAGGTGTAGGCCCGCATGCTCCGGGCAGATTATTAATGCCTCACTGATAATTTTGATGTTGTCTGATGGTTTAACATGACCATGATGATAGGCCTCTTCGCAAATGATGCAGAAATATGTTTTTACTTTAGTTTTTGGATCGCACTTGTAATATTTCTCAGCGCACTTATCTGGAGGATCTTTACCTCCAGACGCCATGTTGGCGTAGTAATCGCACAAATGGTGTCAGCACTCAGCGGTTACACTGACAAGGTGTGAAGGCGGCATCAGAAACCAAACGCAGGCGTGAAGCCTGCTTTGGCTCCCATCAACCCAAAAAGACGGCAAAAACAGCCGATAATGTTATCGCCACGTAAAAAGACGTTTTTCCTCGCTGATACACGCCCTCCAAATCCCAACCCCTTACCGGAGCGAAGCAAGACAGGCACCAAGCAAAAGCCCACACCAAGGCGCACACGAGGGCACAAACACGGCCCAAAACGACCTAATTAAAGGCACAAAAACAAATTTATTGTTTAATCACGAAATTAGCGTGCAATTCTTCTTGGAAGCTTTTGACAATTTGATATTTCAGAAATATTAATTAGGTTTCGTGTACGACAGATCGCATTTTCTAGCGATATGGAGAAAATGTTTTTACAGATTAAAATTCAAAAGAACTACATTGATTTTCAACGGCTCTATTGGCGTCCTTCTGACAATGAAGCAGTGAAAAGCTATCGCTTGAACCGATTAGTCTTTGGATTGACTAATTCACCCTTTACGGCCATGCGTTGTGTCCGTCAATTAGCAACTGAGTCAGCAGAAGAGTTTCCCATAGCATGCAAAGCACTAGAAAACGATATCTTTATGGATGATATTCTGAGCGGTGCCGATAATATCGACCAAGCTCTATTATTGCGCGACAACTTTATTACGGTTTTAAAAAGAGGTGGATTTAATCTAACGAAATGGAACAGCAACGATCCTAGACTTTTTCCCAAGAATTCGTCAACCGTACCGGCAATGGTCGAATGAAATGACCCCAAAACCACTAAAGTTCCCGGCCTTTTGTGGAATTCGCACGACGATACTTTCAACTATCGGGTCGAAACAAAAGACGTACCGTCCAATTTAACGAAACGTATGCTATTGAGCTGTAGCAAAATTGTTCGATCCAGTCGGCATGGTTTTTCCGATAGTCGTAAAGGCAAAAATCTTGATGCAGCGAATCTGGAGTCTCAAATCGGGTTGGGATGAAAGGGTTTCCTCAGAAATATTGGAAACTTGGACCAAGTACGTCACAGAGTTACTAAATTACATCTCAGTACCGCATAAGTTTAAGTCACACGATAGTTTAAGCTTTGATGTAGTTGCGTTTTGTGACGCTTCGTTAGAGGCTTTCAATGCATCAATACTTCGGTCTTTAGATAAAAGCGGAAATTACCACTCAAACTTAATTTGTAGTAAATTGCGGGTAAGTCCTATCAAAACTGTTAGCCTGCAGCAGCTGCAACTCTGTGCGGCACTGCTAGCAGCCAAACTCATGAAAGAGGTATCTAGAACAATTCAGTTGAACATAGCAATTATAAATTCGCGTTCATTGACACCCCTATCCCAGGATCCCAACGATTTCCAAATCCTAACTCCATCACATTTCCTGATTGGAGAACCGCTAGCTAGCCCACCCGAACGTGATCTAGTGGACATGTCGACCAATCGCTTAAAACGTTGGCAACGCGTGCAACAACTTCGGCAGCAATTCTGGAAATGCTGGAGTTTAGAAGTCCTAACGCAGCCGCAGCTGCGAAGAAAATGGCATCACACCTGTGATTTGCGAATTGGGGATCTGGTACTTCTAGCAGAAGACAACGTTCCACCGCTAGTATGGAGGACAACCCGTATTGTCAACCTGGTACCTGATCCGGATGGAATCATACGCGTGGTGGATATTTGTACCAACCACGGCACATTCAGAAGGTCGGTTCGGAAGTTCGCTCTCTTCACCGTCGAAGATGATGCCATTCTCGACATCACAACTGTCTCCGAACCGAAGACTGACCTTTGACATCTACCTGTCAAGGGGGGGAGAATATGTACAGTCACGTCAGGTGATGTACCCCTACCCCTGTGCGAGGTGGGGGTTGTACAGGTATCTGGTCCAGTGGATGGACCGCACTACCTGTTTTACTCCTCAGACGTTTTTCGGCCACCAGCCAGTCCAACCACCCTCCAGTACCTTCAACAGGCGAGGGCGAATTTGGCAACGTTTCATCATACAAATATATTAGTTGTAATAAATCAATACATTAAAGTCCGCAGCACATTATTTATCATACTAGCCTGCACAATAACAGTAATCCATTTGATCTGCCGGAAGACACATTCAGGAAAATGTATAGATTAAGCAGAGAAGCTGCTAATCATGTATTTACACAATTTTCAGCCCACTTGGATGCATCTCGAAGAAGCACAAAAATTCCTCCAGTAGTAAAGGTATGAATAATTAATAATATTATTTTAATTTTACCGTTTCGAAACTTTTTTTTAGTTTTTTGCTGCTCTTCATTTTTTTGCTCATGGTAATTACCAAAAACCTGTGGGTAAAGACAGGAATAACCCGCTGAGTCAAGGTGCAGTAAGCAGAATTCTTCACGAAGTAGGTAGTAGATGTATTTGTTGATGTTTTAGCACGACAATACATAAATAGTTTCCAACTACACTTGAAGAGGTGACTACTGTAAAGAATGGGTAAATAAGGAATTAATAAAAATGGTACGTCCGTTAATTCCAGGCAATTGCAAAATACTTTTTTTCTTTTTTAGAAAATGCAGATGACGTGGCCGAGAATAACAATTTATTAGACCAAGGGCATTTAACAAGAAACCGGATTATACATCAAGTGTTTTTATATCAACAATGAAACAATATTAATATTTTATTTTATCTTTCTTCACACATTTTTGCGTAAATTTTGTTCTGGACTGCCAAAATTTCCTTTAAAGTCCTATCAATGGACTCTAAAACATCCGAAGACTTCATTTCCATCTTCTGGACCTCCCTCAGTGCCCAGAGCAGTGAAGGCTGTTTTGGAGGTACAGTTGGTGCCGGAACTGTCTCAGACACCACTGGTAGGGGAACAATTTCTTCTAATTGTTCCGGACTATCACTACCATTCACGGGTTCCAACAGTCTCAGTTCTGGGACATCTGCGCCATTTACTACTATGGCGCCAGTAGACGTCAGCAACCGCTCCTCCACTTCAGTCAGTGGTCGCTCCGGTGGGCCCAGGTTCCCCGTGACATTATTCGCCACTCGGATCAGCCTAGCCCGCTTTCGGACATGGGCTTTCCAATCACCAAAAACCTAAAATTTGATATAAAGAAACTGAAAAATTCGAGTGTTTTAACCCGAAACGTGAGGTTTTTCAACCGAAATTATCCATGGATTTCAATTTAGAAACAAAGTGGGTAGTTTCGGAATTGATTACCTCTATTTCCATAATTTAACCTAAAAATTTTAGCCCCCAAAACATGAAGAGAAAAGATTACATTAATTGGGACGAGTATTTCGTAGCGATGATGCTTCTAAGGGCTCGTCAAGAGGGGCGTGATATCGCCAGTAACGTAGCTTTAGTTTTAAACAGTAGACAAATCATTATAGGGATGGCTAACGAAACTGTGACTAGTGATGACAGCAGTCTCAAATCTTTTGGTTAGCACAAAATCCTAACATTACTCAAATTAGAAAAGAAAATTGTTGTCTCAAGACTAATTTTGTTTTCTTTTTACAGAAACACATGCTGAAGTGAAAGCAATAGTGGATGCTGAACCCTACAATAGTAGTAAAGTGAACTGTACCATGTACACAACAAAATTTCCATGTGAACAATGTGCGAGAGCCATAATTAAAAACGGCATTAACAAAATTATTTATATAAGTGACAAAAACATTAACGAAATTTCGAGAAATTTACTGAAAACAAGTGGAATTAAATTTAGGAAATTTTCTACCGACAGAAGTAAATTAGAAATCGATTTTTCCCGCCCTGACAACTTACCTTTGACACCATAACAAAGGGTAATTAAAGTAATAGAACAATTATGAAAGAAATTATTAATATTTTTGGATTAATAAAAAATAATTAAAGCGCAACTTTTCTTAATTCTAATTAACTTTTTAAATACCTCCTGTAGCTTTAAAATGTTCGTTATCAATAGTAGAATAGGCGTGACCTTCCCCTACAAGAAACTCCAAAGCTTGACTAAAAATCAACAATTAATAACAAAATAATCGAATTAAATAATCGCCGTACTTAACCTCGCGTTCTTGATGTTTTGGAAACCCTTTCAAAATAACAGTTCGGCTAATTCCTGAAGGGGTATCAACTGATGATAACATACGAAAAACTTTTTCTTGTATTTGGTTAAGTCCAGTGGATTCTTGAGCAATTGGATTCACATCCATGCTACTCATAGAAGTGGCTAAAGCGGCTCCAGGAGCATTCAAACCCGGCTACAATTTTTAAATAATTAAAAAAAAAAGGTTTTTTTCCTACTAACTTTTCGCTGCGACATGGCTTCAGCGCCTAATCTAGCGTGAATAACCCGAAGTAAATGTGACGTAATTATGTTGCAATCATCGATTGGTATCATTTTTAAAATCATAACCATTCGAACACCTTCTTGTCGACGAATTGATCCAAAAACTTGGACATAGCTTCCTTCTTTAACTGGAGGAATAGTAGCAGGTCCATCATCGTCGTTAGCTAACCATAAAACAGCTTTGATTTCCCCTGTGTGATCTTCAATTGAGCATGTAGCTTTGGTTGATTGAATGTCGAAATTTTCGCAAAATTCCCACTAAATGGGCCTAGAAATTAAAGTGAATCAACGAAATTTGTTTTGGTAATTGTTACGATTTGGACTGGCAGATTGAAAAGTTTGAAATCTTCATCTTCGTATTCGAGGATTTGGAGGGCAACTAGAGGAACTACGCTTTGGGTTCGCCGGACTTGCTAAAAAGTTTCGATTACTTTTGAATTTTTTACTCAATTAAGGAATTACGTCTTTTTTGCCGGAAGGACTTTGCAAATCGTTGGTGCCGTCCATAAAACCGCCGCCACCGGCGGAGGTTGAGTTGTCTGAAATTTGAGGTTAAGTTACTTTTTTGGAAATTATGCAAAACTACTTACCGAAATTGCTCATTTCCCACATTTTTGACGATTGTTTTCCGGGTGAATTTTTGGAGGAAATCTTGAGTTTCGTAACGAGGAAGAGCGGAAGAAATTGCGGGAAATTCTGTTCAATTTCCAGGTTATCCAACTTGAAATTTAGTTAGGTGAAAGAGAAACTTTACGGCGAAACTGTTGAGTCAGACAAAGAGCAAGAATCTTAAAAATTACCAACTTATTAAGAAACAGGACCGGCTCCAGCAGATGCTATTTTTTGGGGCTTTCTTCATTATTCGTTGATATTGAAAAATTTATTAATTTATACTAATTTTATTATTAAAAGTAAATAATCGGATAGAAAAATGATTTGCTCGAATTACCAGAAACAATATAATTTTATAAAAAAATATGTGAAACTCCAATAAAACACTAACGTCTATAGAAGGTTTTCCTGAATTTCATCTAGATATCATTGAAACACTTATCTTTGTGACGTATTTCAATAGTAATGCAACAAACAACAAACCAACTTTATTAGTAACAAAGGTAAGATAACAAACCTGGCAAATATTTTAGAATTTTATTTGACCATTAACTCGTTTTGTATAATATTCTAATAATTTGAAATATTTTTCAAAAGTAAAATCTGATTGTAAATTTAACTTCAATAAAATAACAAAGGCGTAAACGTTTTAAATTATTTTTATTAAAAAAATACAAACTATAATAAAGCTAAATTAAAACAAATCTCTTCCTCTGCTTTCTTAATCTTCACTGGGGTCTAGGTTTAAGATCCTTTTTACAAGACGAAGCTATGAAATCTCTAAACATCTTGTTATATTCTTCTCCCGCCATTAAATTGTCTATTTGAGCTTGCTCGCTTTCTTCTTCACCTGACGCCGAGGCTTCTAAATCTGAATCTTCATCTGAATATTCATCTGAATAATCATCTGCATCCTCCATGACAAAATCATTGAGGAGGTCGAGTAAGACGGAACCTTCCAAGTCGTCATCACTTAATGCCTTCAGACTAGAATTTTTTCATTATTAAACTGATATTGCGTCAATAACAACAATCTTACCTTGGTTCGTGGAATTCTTCTGCAACAACGAAATTCTCTATGTGGTACAAATCGAAAACAAAATTTTCTTCTTGTCCATCCTTGGTAGCATTTTCTGTTTCTATGTCGTATACAACTAAATCAGTGATAGTCTCTTCGGATTCGTCCCCTTTTAATTTTAAGGTCTGAAAACTTTTGACAATTTCGAAGGAATCATTTCCTGATTGCGCTTCCATCCAAGTAATTAAACTGTATCTGATATCCATATGATATCTAAGATTTATTTTTGGCCATATAGCTTCTATGGATTCGTTTAAATAACCAACCATATCGTCATCCTATGAACATAAATTAGGCGTATAAAAAAAAAGTTTTATTTTATTTGAATTTTTTCTTCATACCTTATTCTTGATGGTTCCGGCAAATTGTGCCAATACCGACGTTTCACGGAAGGTAAGACCGGCATTTCGTGGGATATTTCGTCGTTTGGCAGTTAACAAAAATACCTTTACAGGCTTCTCGTTTAGAGCACGTTTCATTCTAACGACTGTCGACGTCTCCATTTCTTATCTATGAATCACTCGAACACTGAGATACTCTGAACACTGAACACTGAACAGCTCTACTATGCACTCACTGGACACTCTCGATATGATATGAACGAAAGTCAGTCGGTCAGCCAATTTATAGTCTCATTCTCTCCTCTCCCTACTGTGCATGCCCATGAACGTGCGCAGCAGGTAGGGGATTGGCTATGGGCGATCGGCCAATTGCTGAATCGAATATTGATTAACTCGATACATCGATACCTACTCGGCGATTAATCGATTTTTTTCGATTCAAGTCGATCCTCGAAAATTAATTTTGCAACTTTGATTGTTGGTAGTATTGTTAACGTCATTTTGTAATTGCATGAGCCTAATTAAGTCTTTGATGAGTGTTTTGAGCTTTTATTGTATATTGAAAAATAATTTTTATACAAGCGGTGGTAATATTCACATGTTCACACAGTGCAATACCTACAAAATTTCACAAAAATCTCCGCACATGAAAGTTTTTTTTTAAATAAGTTTTCGAGTTACCGTATTTTTGGAAAAAGTCCAAGCTCATCAATTATCTTGTTGGTACCTATTTAAACTTTCTCTATTCGAAGTTTTTGATATTGAAATTTAAGATTTCACTTGTAAATTGCTTTTTAACTGACTTCTTTCTGGAAGCTTTAGGGATGGTTAGAACGAGAGAGTTCTAAAGTGAAAGTGGCTTCTATTTTAATGCACAATTAAGTGAAAAATGCAAATTATTTGTATTAATTTTATCGATAACTTCTATCTGCGTTGATTGGCATAACACTTCTTTCCGACAGGGATTTTAATTAAATCCGAGATTCACAACTGCTGTCGGCTACTGCATTATAAAGAATTATGAAAAAAAGGAGAAGAACAATGTGGATTTATGTAATGGAGTAAAAAAAAAATATTGATTTTTTTTCACATCATTAATTGTGCTGGTTTGGTGCTTAATTGCGCCGATATTTATTTTAATTGCAAAAAAACAAAAATATTAAGAAAATCCAGGGGCCAACTTAAAAGCCAGCCTCCCATTCTTTTTCACTTTTTTACAATATTTTTGTCTTATTCAATTGTGCTCGTTTGTAAGTAAAAAAAAAAACTAAACAAATTTGATGGTTGACTTCACCGCAAGACTCCAATTATTTTTCACTTTTTTACAATATTTTTCCTTCTTCAATTGTGCTTATGTGTGTTTACTGATACAGGTGTATTTTGCTTTTTAGTAAGAAGCTCAATTGAAATATACATCAGCATAATAGAGTAGAAAAGTCGCAGAATTGAATAAGCCAAAAATATTGTAAGAAAATGAAAAATAATGGCAGGCTGGTCAAATCGCCCATGAAATTAGTTTTTATTTTTTTTTTTCTACTTACAAACGAGCACAATTGAAAAAACACCGGTATCAGTGGGCACAAAACGAGGACAATTGAATAAGCCAAAAATATTGCAAAAAAGTGAAAAAATGGGCTGCTAGCAATCAAGTTGGCCCCCGGATTTGTTTTCAATATTTTACTCTTTAGAGATGAGTACAATTGAAATAAATATCGGCACAATTGAGCACAAAACCAGCACAATTTATGACATTAAAAAATATTAAAATCTTAAAGCGGGAGGCTAACTTGACCGAACTGGGTTATTAAAGTTTTATTGGGCCAAAAAATATTGTAAAGCGCATAAAAGTTGATATTATAAAAACTGGAACTAAAAATGTCCCGAAATGGCTATGCATCACATAGAGATTTTATTTTAGAATTTTGAATCAAGACATTAATTTATAAGGAATGTCAAGTGAAGCCAAATTTAAAACTACAAAGAAGCCAACCAAAATATCTATTCTGCAGCATCAGTAAATTATTTGTTCTCTCTTTTACGGGTAAAAAATTCTGTATTCGCGGATCCAAAACTATCGGTTTATCAAAATATTTATAAACAAACAAAATTTAGTGTCGTGATGCCGATATGTGACATTAAACTTAGAAAATTTGAGTGAAAGTTTATGAATGGCAAATGAGCTTTGTGTTTTCTTCAAAAAAATTGATCTGATAATAATGAATTTTGCTAAAATTCATCAAATTAATTTTATTATAATATATTTTTTTTATTATTTTACAACCATGAAACGGATTCTTTATATTTCCATACAAATTACAAAATGCCACTCGGTATTAGCGGCACATTTTCGGAACGTACCGATCGCCTTGCATTTCCAACTCGTTGTATGTAAACATTTGGAACTAGCAAACCATTCTTATCGACTTAAGTGGATATCCGATTTTACTACGTAACGTGTCAAGTGTAAACAGCAAGGGCATTTACGTCGTTACGCACGAGATTCCAGTCTGCTTAGCTCAGATTTTTACCAAATGGATGGTTTGCATGGAATACCGATAGAGGCAGCACTTTCCACAAAGTAGCGTTGGCCTACTAGAAATAATCATACAACGATAATAGGAAGCTTTACGTGGAACTGGTTAGTATTGCTTCGTTCGCTAGGGGATTTACTTAATGTTTCAGATTGTGCGGAATGCAAATCCACGATGGATTGCATTTCGCTTAGTACCTATCGTGTACCATTTTTCGTCGAATTCCGCATTACTTTCGTCGACTTTTACTTCCGATTCGTCATCGCTATTCTCTAAAATTAAGATCTCAAAATTTATTTTATCGTTTTCTTCTTTAAGAGAATTCATATGATTCATTCTATTCTTAATTTCATGAATATTACAGTTTGGATTGACTTCGTACCTATTGTTTCACAAACGCCTCTATATTCGATAGTTTACCCTTGATTAGATTGCGCTTTTTTAGCAATATACTTAGCTGCATTATAAAGAATTATAAAGAAAAAGGAGAAGAACAACGTTGATTCATCTAAGGGAGTAAAAAAAAATTATTGAATTTTTCTTAACGAGAAATACATAAAAAATCAGTGGACACGTATTTTTTTATTTCTCTCAAATATTTGTTGTTGCATCGAAAATTAAGGAAAGAAGCAAATTTCCTCTTCGTTGTGACGTACTTGCGCGGCAAAAAAGCGCGAAAATACTATAAATAGGCGTAAGTGAGATGACGTTAGAAATTGATGTCTGATCGCTTGTGTAAGCCAATAGCAAGGTGACCCCGTGCTTACGTCACAATGCGCCAAATTTAAAATTAATTAATTAAATTATTTTCTTAGTAAGTAAATCAATCGATAAAAAATCGGATTATTATTCCTTGCTGGGTCCTTTTATGTTTACTTTTGATTTTTGACAAGAAAAGCAAAAGAGTATAATACTCCATTATGGAATACGGGAAAGCAAGGGAATATAGTACTTTCATCAATAAGCGAAGTGAAAAAAAATCAATAATTTTTTTTTACTCCATTACATGAATCCACATTATTGTTCTTCTCCTTTTTTTCATAATTCTTTATAATGCAGTAGCCGACAGCAGTTGTGAATCTCGGATTTAATTAAAATCCCTGTCGGAAAGAAGTGTTATGCCAATCAACGCAGATAGAAGTTATCGATAAAATTAATACAAATAATTTGCATTTTTCACTTAATTGTGCATTAAAATAGAAGCCACTTTCACTTTAGAACTCTCTCGTTCTAACCATCCCTAAAGCTTCCAGAAAGAAGTCAGTTAAAAAGCAATTTACAAGTGAAATCTTAAATTTCAATATCAAAAACTTCGAATAGAGAAAGTTTAAATAGGTACCAACAAGATAATTGATGAGCTTGGACTTTTTCCAAAAATACGGTAACTCGAAAACTTATTTAAAAAAAAACTTTCATGTGCGGAGATTTTTGTGAAATTTTGTAGGTATTGCACTGTGTGAACATGTGAATATTACCACCGCTTGTACAAAAATTATTTTTCAATATACAATAAAAGCTCAAAACACTCATCAAAGACTTAATTAGGCTCATGCAATTACAAAATGACGTTAACAATACTACCAACAATCAAAGTTGCAAAATTAATTTTCGAGGATCGACTTGAATCGAAAAAAATCGATTAATCGCCGAGTAGGTATCGATGTATCGAGCTAATCAATATTCGATTCAGCAATTGGCCGATCGCCCATAGCCAATCCCCTACCTGCTGCGCACGTTCATGGGCATGCACAGTAGGGAGAGGAGAGAATGAGACTATAAATTGGCTGACCGACTGACTTTCGTTCATATCATATCGAGAGTGTCCAGTGAGTGCATAGTAGAGCTGTTCAGTGTTCAGTGTTCAGAGTATCTCAGTGTTCGAGTGATTCATAGATAAGAAATGGAGACGTCGACAGTCGTTAGAATGAAACGTGCTCTAAACGAGAAGCCTGTAAAGGTATTTTTGTTAACTGCCAAACGACGAAATATCCCACGAAATGCCGGTCTTACCTTCCGTGAAACGTCGGTATTGGCACAATTTGCCGGAACCATCAAGAATAAGGTATGAAGAAAAAATTCAAATAAAATAAAACTTTTTTTTTATACGCCTAATTTATGTTCATAGGATGACGATATGGTTGGTTATTTAAACGAATCCATAGAAGCTATATGGCCAAAAATAAATCTTAGATATCATATGGATATCAGATACAGTTTAATTACTTGGATGGAAGCGCAATCAGGAAATGATTCCTTCGAAATTGTCAAAAGTTTTCAGACCTTAAAATTAAAAGGGGACGAATCCGAAGAGACTATCACTGATTTAGTTGTATACGACATAGAAACAGAAAATGCTACCAAGGATGGACAAGAAGAAAATTTTGTTTTCGATTTGTACCACATAGAGAATTTCGTTGTTGCAGAAGAATTCCACGAACCAAGGTAAGATTGTTGTTATTGACGCAATATCAGTTTAATAATGAAAAAATTCTAGTCTGAAGGCATTAAGTGATGACGACTTGGAAGGTTCCATCTTACTCGACCTCCTCAATGATTTTGTCATGGAGGATGCAGATGATTATTCAGATGAATATTCAGATGAAGATTCAGATTTAGAAGCCTGGGCGTCAGGTGAAGAAGAAAGCGAGCAAGCTCAAATAGACAATTTAATGGCGGGAGAAGAATATAACAAGATGTTTAGAGATTTCATAGCTTCGTCTTGTAAAAAGGATCTTAAACCTAGACCCAAGTGAAGATTAAGAAAGCAGAGGAAGAGATTTCTTTTAATTTAGCTTTATTATAGTTTGTATTTTTTTAATAAAAATAATTTAAAACGTTCACGCCTTTGTTATTTTATTGAAGTTAAATTTACAATAAAATTTTATTTTTAGAAATATTCCAAGTTCCAAAACTATTTTGTACTCGGAGTCTTGCGCAGCTATTTGATAGATTCAGGCGGTTGCCTGTGTAAGCCAATAGCAAAGCGTTCCTCGTGCTTACGTCACAATGCGCCAAATTTAAAATCAATTGATTAAATTATTTATTTTAGAAGGTAAATCAATCAATAAAAAATTAAATTTTTATTTCAAGCTGAACTATTTCATGTTTACTTTTGATTTTTGACAAGAAAGAAAGAGTATAACGCTCCATTGCGGATTTATAATATCAATGATGAATAAACATAAACATAAAGAGAGAGGGAGAGCAAGAGAGAGAGAGAGAGAGAGAGAGAGAGAGAGAGAGAGAGAGAATCTCACACCGTACGGCTAGCTGAGCGAGAATAAATCGGAGGGACCTTTAGCTATGCGCATGAAGAGCATGAGTGGAAAGGGAAAAAGTCACTGGTAACTCGTAACCCCTAACGCCAAAATTTAGGCCCTATCGTGCCGTAAGAAGTTTCACTTCAATAAATAGAAAAAAAAAATTTGTAGGTATTTTTGTTGGTAATCCTGGTTTTCGTTGCGATAAGAAACGCTTATTCACTTTCTTATCAAGACTAACAACAAATGTAAGATACGTCAAAAACAGATCACTAGATCCACAGTGAAAATGCTACGTCGCGTCAAAAGTTTGTCGTCGCGACCTCGCAAATCCAAAAGTCCTCTCCGCTCCGCCTCCCCAACCCCCCCAAAACATTACCAAGATCGCATTTCGATTTTCCGTCGCAAACCAAAACTAGAAAAACGAGTATCAGTGTCATTAGATTGTGTACCACTTTGTGTCGATCTCGAAACCAACGATCTATTCAACAGACAAAAAGATAAATTTCGAGGCGACGACAAAAACGAACGAAAACAAATCGCCAAAAGACGAGTGACAGTGATCGCAAACGCCACCAATCAAAAAAATGAAACGAAAATTCGTGAACCGTTTCCACGTTCCCCCCAAATCAAAAATTTCACACCACAAAAAAAACAGGACAAATTATTACCGCCCCCATCACCCAATAGAAGAGTCACGTTAATCGATAAAACTAAACGCAATGATTCGATTTATAAAAACGAGTTGCAACGTCCCAGTGAGTTACCTCCCCGTTCCTCAAAAAAAATTTCGACACAACCCGCTACTTACGTTTCGTTTAAGACCAAAGACGAGAGAGTTGGGAAGCAAATAGGGGGGAATACGCCAAAAACTCCCCAATTACCGAGAAAATTCTCGAGAGATTTGGGGAGGAGAAAATCGCTGTCGTTAGATGAAAATAATTTTGGACTTTATTGTTGGAGCGGGAGTGCAAAAGAGGAAGTGCCTTATTATCCTGTTAATTTTAGGAGTGGAAACCGAATCCGAGATCGTGATAGAATCCAAACTGTAGATGTCATAAGGGTGAGAATATCTTCAATTTTCTAGTCCAATTTTGTTCAAACAATTTTTTTTACTTATTTTTAATAATAATGTGGCAAAACTTCACTATTTATAATAAATACGAACAGCGACATCTCTAAATTGTTGATGGAACAAGTCATAGTGGTATAAGGGTTTGGAACTATGGTGCAGTTACAGAGTTCTACAGCGTAAACTTGATTATGACGCTTCAATGTACAATTATTAACAACAGATGGCGCGGCAGTAATGATATTAAAGTGTTTGGAACAATCAAATATCAAGTGAAACACCTGAAATTTTAGTTAAAATATTTTGAATTTGGAACACTAACTTAGGGATAGAAGGATTGGAAAAACATAGTGAAATACCTCAAATATTTGCTGAAACATTTGAATAAATAGTTTGAATGCTTTAAATGACACAAAAATCAGCTGAAACGCCTGAAAAGCGGTTTGAAATTATGAAACCTTAACTACAGGCAGGGAAGGATCTGAAGAAACACCGTAAAATTAAATTAAAAAATAAAGAAAATTTACGCTTTTAATTCCCATTCTTAGCTACCTGGAAGATGGGGGTGTATCCCAATACCGTATAGTCGACAACACCAATAAAACGTAACATTTGAGTGACGCAGTCTTTTCAAATATTTCAATCTTTAATGTTACCGACTGTGTAGTGTGTTGGGATACACCCCTTTGTTTCAGGAAGTAAAAATTGGGCAAACCTAAATAAAAAAACGCGTTTTTTTTACTTAGGGGTGTGAATTGTTTCTAAAATATTTGAAAAACTGATAGTTTCCAACTATAGTCAAAAATTCAAAAGATTTTTGGAAAAAACTTCAAAAATTGTCAAATTTCACTTCTAAATTTCCAAATTTTTTTGTTTATTTTAGTAATTTTGAGTTTAGTAGATAATTTTTCAGTCCTTAGAAATCGTTCCATGTGATCACCTGGTAGAAAATTATTTAAAAAAACATTGCTAGTATCAATTCAAGTAAGAAAAATGTAACTGTCTATCAAATGACTAATTTGTCGCAATAAAATGGCGCCAAGAACTTTGGTTCCTTAAACTTGAACGTACTAACATGTACCGTTATTTAGTTTGACGTAGATAATTTATTGTCCACAGAAACGTGGACGTTTCGCTTTTATTCCGTCAAATCTGGACTACCTGGACGAAAGGGATGTATCCCAATTAATACAATAAACAGTCGACACCCTTACAATGCGAAAATTAAAGTAACATCGCCACTCAAATGTCACATTCTACCTGTGTTATCCGTTATGTATTGTATTGGGATACACCCCTCTTGCAGATAACCCAGACTGAGAGAATTTTAATGGCAAAAACGTGAATTCTCTTTGTCAATTATCGTTTGGGGGTGTGAGTTATTTTAAATATTAGAAACATCAACTTGAGGGCTAATAATTTCCGAATTTTTAAAATATTTTTGAAAAACTTGTTTAATTTTACTTGTTAAGTTACTAGAATTTTTTTTTGTAATAATTTTGAGTTTTTTTGTTGATTTTGCAGTTCTCACAAACCGGTCAATGTGAGCAAATAGTAAGAAAAAAATCAATACTATTGAACAATGGGGGTGTATCCCAATACAATACACCGCCAACCTCATATGAAAGAGGCATTTAAAGTGACAGTAGCACTCTAATGGCGATGTTAATTATGTATTGTATTGGGATACACCCCATCTTCCAAGTAGCCTAAACTGGACGGTTCTGATTAGCAAAAATGCAATCTTTTTCATTATTTATCATTCGAGGCTAGGAATTAATTTTAAAATATTTAAAAAAAAAAATTACCTGTAGCCAAAAAATGTTCAATTTTACTTGAAAACTTTTAGTTTCTTCCAGAAAAAATGTTTTCATAATTTTGGATTCAGTAGATGACATTTCAGTTCTTACAAACCCGTCAATGTGAGCAACTACTAAAAAAAATTCAATGCTATTGGACGATGGGGGTGTATCCCAATACAATACACAGGCGACGTCATAAGAATGCGGCATTTAAAGTGACAGTACCACTCAAATGTCATATCCTAATTGCGTTGCTCATTGTGTAATGAATTGGGATACACCCCTATCTTCCAGGTAGCCCAAACTGGACGGTTTTGATTAGCAAAAACCCAATTTCTTTTCAATATCTATCATTTGAGGCTAGGAATTAATTTTAAGATATTTGAAACGTCAATTTGAGGAGTAATACTTTCCAAGTATATTAAATATTTTTGAAAAAAAACTTATCTGTAGCCAGAAATTGGCAAACTTTACTTGGAAACTTCTAGTTTCTGCCGGAAGAAATGTTCTCATAATTTTGGGTTGAGTAGATGATATTTTAGTTCATACAAACCGGTCAATGTGCGCATTAATAAAAAAATTCAACGCTATTGGACGATGGGGGTGTATCCCAATACAATACACAGGCGACCTCATAAAAATGAGGCATTTAAAGTGACAGTACCACTCAAATGTCATATTCAAATGTAGTTGTCAATTGTAAATTGTATTGGGATAAACCCCCATTTTCCAGATAGCCCAAACTGGACGGTTTTGATTAGCAAAAACGCAAATTTTTCATTATTTAGCATTCGAGGCTAGGAATCAATCTTAAAACATTTGAAACGTCAATTTGAGGACTAATACTTTCCGAGTACAGTGAATATTTTTGAAAAAAAACTTACCTGTAGCCAAAAAATGTTCAATTTTACTTGGAAACTTTTAGTTTCTTCCAGAAAAAATGTTTTCATAATTTTGGATTGAGTAGATGACATTTCAGTTCTCACAAATCGGCCAATGCGAACAACTATTAAAAAAAAATTCAATGCTATAGGACGATGGGGGTGTATCCCAATACAACGCTCAGGCGACGTCATAAGAATGCGGTATTTAAAGTGACAGTACCACTCAAATGTCACATTATAATGGCGTTATCAATTGTGTATTGTATTGGGATACACCTCCATTTTCCAGGTAGCCCAAACTGGACTGTTTTGATTAGCAAAATCGCAAATTTTTCATTATTTATCATTCGAGGCTAGAAATCAATTTTAAAACATTTGAAACGTCAATTTGAGGACTAATACTTTCCGGATACATTGAATATTTTTGAAAAAAAAAACTTATCTGTAGCCAGAAATTGGCAAATTTTACTTGGAAACTTCAAGTTTCATCCGGAAAAAATGTTTTCATAATTTTGGATTCAGTAGATGACATTTCAGTTCTCACAAACCGGTCAATGTAAACAAGTAATAAAAAAAAATTAAATGGTATTGGACGATGGGGGTGTATCCCAATACAATACACTGGCGACGTCATAATAATGCGGCAGTTAAAGTGATATTATCATTCAAATGTCACATTGTGATGGCGTTGTCAATTGTGTATTGTATTGGGATACACCCCCATCTTCCAGGTAGCCCAAACTGGACGGTTTTGATTAGCAAAAATGCAAATTTTTTTCGTTATTTATCTTTCAAGGCTAAGAATTAATTTTAAAATATTTGAAACATCAGTTTGAGGACAAATACTTTCCAAATACATTAAATATTTTTGAAAAAAAAAACTTATCTGTAGCCAAAAAATGTTCAATATTACTTGAAAATTTTTAGTTTCTCCACAAAAAATGTTTTCATAACTTTGGATTCAGTAGATGACATTTCAGTTCTCACAAACCGGCTAATGCAAACTATTAAAAAAAATTCAATGCCATTGGACGATGGGGGTGTATCCCAATACAATACACAGGAGACGTCATAAAAATGCGGTATTTAAAGTGACAGTATCACTCAAATGTCATATCCTAATGGCGTTGTCAATTGTGTATTGTATTGGGATACACCCCCATCTTCCAGGTAGCCCAAACCGGACGGTTTTGATTGGCAAAAACGCAAATTTTTGTCATTATTTATCATTCGAAGCTAGGAATTAATCTTGAAATATTTAAAACGTCAGTTTGAGGACTAAACCTCCGAATACATTAAATATTGTTAAAAAAAAAACTTCTTTGTAACAAAAAATTATTCAATTTTACTTCGAAACGTCCAGTTTTTTTCGGCAAAATGATTTTCATAATTTTGGATTCAGTAGATGACTTCAGTTCTCACAAACTGGTCAATTCGACCACTCGGATGAGGAAAAAAAATAAAAAATCTGATGCTACTATCAATTGACTATCATTGATAGGGACAAATCCCAATCACCGGATCATTTGAAAGTTTTCTGCATCGTTATCACTGATACGTTGTCTTATCACAATGAATTTCGCCAACTACCAAGCAAGCAATAACGCGAATCGCAATGTCAGTGTGGTACGCATCGAAAAAAACGTACAATGTTACCCAAGAAGGAACCCCAAACAATTCCAGAAACTCCACCAAAGGACCAACGATAAAAATCATCCAAACCCGACGAAAAGATGAAACTTTGCCCAACAGCAGTTCCAAACAAAACCCAAAAGAAATGGTCGAAAATTTCAGAATCGAAGAAAACACTTTCCCGATGAGAAAATACAAATCAGAATCTTCCCTATTACCAATCGAAGTAAGTACCCAATCGATTCGATATTTATTCGAGATGACGTCACAATTTTGGTAGTGCCGCCGCGTAGGCATCACTTCCGTCCTCCCTTTCCCCTCCTCGCAATTATCCCTTTAATTGCTCAATTAAAACCGTTTAAAAGAGAAACAGTCATCGGATAAACGGGAACGTCGTCTCCTTGTCTTATCAATGACACCATTATTTGTTCGTTCGTCTAAAACGCAATGTGAACTCTCGTTGCCATATTCGTTATCGTACCGGAAAAACGTTGCCGCAGCTACTTCCTTTCAATTTGAATTTGGCGTTCGTAATGTCGCATGTGACTGAATGGTTGAGAAGTTTGCGGTATAGTGTAGAAAATTACGATGATGATTCGTTACCGAAACGTCAGGTTATGGACCAACAACGACCTAACAGTGAAGAAGTGTACGATAAAATTTGGGAATGTGACGAAGGACGATTCGAGGTGAAATTCGGAAAAGTTTGCAGAGTATCGGTGACGTTTAGTGATTGCGTTGAAAATTTTCGTGTGCTCCCTTTGGTTTTTGAAAATTTAGATCTCGACCTTACCGAAGACGTCATGTTGTGGAAAAAACAATTGAGATACAGTTATTGCGGCGAAGAGGAGAATCTGATGGAGAGCGAGGTGACTGTTTGGGAACCACCCCAAAAAAAAATCGAAAAAAAAAGTGATGCGGGACTGCTGACCTAAAAATTATTTGCCATTTGGACAGTCCCTTCGAAAATCATTTGCCCTTCAAGCGAGTGATTGTTTCGGAACTGCTGTTTCAAAAATTTGCTATTTAAACGAGTCGTGCTTAGGACCGCTGCTTCAAAAATTATTTGCTATTTAAACGGGTAACTGTTTGGGGACCGCTGATCTTTGCTGTTTAAATGGTTGCTTTAGGACCGCTGGTCCAGAAATTATTTGCTATTTAGAAGAGCGATTGTTTCAGGACTGCTGTTCCAAAAACTTTTTGCTAATTGTTTAGGAACCGCTGCTCGAGAATTATTTGCTATTTAAACGTGTGGTAGCTTTGGGACCGCTGATCCAGAAATTATTCGCCATTGAACCGGGTAAATGTTTAGGGACTGCTGGTCCAAAATTGCTTGCTATTTAAACTGTTTGGGGACCGCAGCAACTGTCGATATCGCAGTGATGGTTGTTTGGGAACCACTGATGCCAGTTTTTTTCGTTTATTATTTTTTCTATTGAACATCAGTGACTGTTTGGGAACCCCTGGTGTAAAAACGCATCCTTACAGGAAACGTCTTGTTGACAGTGGCAGCGCAAATGTTGAATCACGTCGTTTCGAGAAAGGTTGTCTCATTCACTTGACTTCTAACCTCACGTAATCAGTTAACAACCGCAATAACAAGCGTCAAAAGTAAATAATTGCCGTCGATAAACTTTTTACCACTTCTGGTTTTTGCCTCAAAACCCAATTTTAATGTTGATACTAAAAATTGAGATTTTTACACCTAAAACTTGAGATTCTAACCGAAATTATTGAATTTGCCTCATCGTTAGCCTCGACGGTTTTTAAATTTGCCTCAATTTTTACCAACATTTGCCTCAAAATCAGAATTGATTTAACTCGCCCAACTTGCAGTACAAAAATAGGTTTTTGCCTCAAAATCGCAGTCGAAATTTTGAAATTGGCCTCAATCAATTGTTGCCTCATTCGCCCCATATCTGTTTTGATATTTATAGATCAGGGGTTTGCCTCACCAAAAGAATTGTTCTTTAAGCGTTTTAAATTTTATTTCGAATCCTCAACTATTTACAAATTGCGCAATAATCGCCTCAATTGGAAAAATATTCAAAATTTGCCTCAAAAGCCTGATTAGGCTAAAATAAGAAATTATTACACAGAAAAGTAGAAGTTTCTAATTTACTTAATTCTATTACTTAGATGATAAATATTTTCATATAATTTGCCTCAAGTTTCTTTTATTGGCCTCAATTTATACGTTAATCGAAAACTTGCCTCATAACTCTAATTGGTGTAAAAATATTTTTTGTAAGTTCTCAATTTAAATTACTACTAGAAATCATTTTCGTCATATTTGCCTCACCCATTTGCGGTTTCTCAATTTGCCTCACAATCGCAATTTATGTCAAAATTTAACTCGTAAATATGTGCCAGGATTTAAAAACATTACTTTTAAAATTATGCGAATACATTTTGTTTGCCTCACAAAAATTTGGAGTTATTGCCTACCAAAAACAAATTAATTTTTTGATATAGAAGACATCTGTTACTATTACTAAAATATTGACATAATTTTATACATTTGCCTCACAAACTACACTTTTGCTTGTAAAAAACGAAGCAACTAAAGTCTGCTTCAACTTTACAAATTTTGCTACTAGCTACTGTATGGGAAAAAATATTAACACAATTTTTTATTGGCCTCACCATTATTGTAGCTTACTACAGATTGAGCTTTAACTCTAGAATTTTATACTTGAACATTTAAATATCTTTCCAACTGCATTTAGAAGTTTGCCTCAAGTCGCCTAACAATTTCTCTTCTTTGTCCTAAAGATTAAAAATTAAATAAACTTAGCCTCACAACCACTTTTTAGTTAGCAACCTTACTATTGTACTTTGAAGCGGGTAGTATTTCTATTTTAACATTACTAAATTTTATTATTTCCTACTATATGGGAGAGTCTTCGTTTGCCTCACGTTGCTTTGTAAAGATAATAGAAATATGGAAATTTAAAGATATTTCTATAATATTAAATAATTTGTAATTATTTATTTGTTGACATTTGTCAAAATGCGGAAAAAAATTCTAACTTAGTAAAATTTGCCTCACGTCGCCTCACAAACTAAGTTCATGATGAAAATAGAAACATAAAAATTAAAATAGAGAACTCAACATTATTTCCGTTATATGAAACGGTCAATTGGTTGTCAAAATTACATCTAGAAAAATTTGCCTCACGCCTCACTTTGCCTCACAAGTTTTTAATAACGTAAATAAAAATATGAGATACCAAAAAAAGAATTACTACACTTTATTTTTGTTATATAAGAGTGTTTTCGGTTGAACTCGACAACGTGAATCCCACTTCTGATGTTAGTTGCAAGTAGAATTCTGCTGCCAAAAATTGTTTTTTCAAGATTTGCAACGATTGACGAGTAGTTTCTGGTAATTTAATACGACTCACAACTTACCAGCGCGAAACGATGATAATGAGTTTGCCTCACAAACTCAATTCACAAAGAAAATAGAAACATAAAAATTAAAATAGAGAACTCAACATTATTTCTGTTAAATGAAACAGTCAATTGGTTGTCAAAATTACATCTAGAAAAAATTGCCTCACGCCTCACTTTGCCTCACAAGTTGTTGATAACGTAAATAGAAATATGAGATACCAAAAAAAAATAACTACACTTTATTTTTGTTATATAAGATAGTTTTCGGTTGAACTCCACAACGTGAATCCCACTTCTGATGTTAGTTGTAAGTAGAATTCTGCTGGTAAGAATTTTTTTTCAAGATTAGCAACGATTAACGAATAGTTTCTGGTAATTTGATACGACTCACAACTTACGAGCGCAAAACAATATTAACGATTCGTTCAGTAGGAAGTTTGCCTCACCTTGCCTCACGAACTCAATTCACAATGAAAATAGAAACATAAAAATTAAAATAGAGAACTCAACATTATTTCTGTTGAATGAAACAGTTAATTGGTTGTCAAAATTACATCTAGAAAAAATTGCCTCACGCCTCACTTTGCCTCACAAGTTGTTCATAACGTAAATAGAAATATGAGATACCAAAAAAAAATAACTACACTTTATTTTTGTTATATAAGATAGTTTTCGGTTGAACTCCACAACGCGAATCCCACTTCTGATGTTAGTTGTAAGTAGAATTCTGCTGGCAAGATTTTTTTTTCAAGATTTGCAACGATTAACGAGTAGTTTCTGGTAATTTGATACGACTCACAACTTACGAGCGCAAAACAATATTAACGATTCGATTAGTAGGAAATTTGCCTCACGTTGCCTCACAAACTCAATTCACAATGAAAATAAAAACATAAAAATTAAAATAGAGAACTCAACTTTATTTCTGATATATGAAACAGTCAATTGGTTGTCAAAATTACATTTGGAAAAATTTGCCTCACGCCTCACTTTGCCTCACAAGTTGTTCATAACGTAAATAGAAATATGAGATACCAAAAAAAATAACTACACTTTATTTTTGTTATATAAAATAGTTTTCAGTTGAACTCCACAACGTGAATCCCACTTCTGATGTTAGTTGTAAGTAGAATTCTGCTGTCAAGAATTTTTTTTCAAGATTTGCAACGATTAACGAGTAGTTTCTGGTAATTTGATACGACTCACAACTTACGAGCGCAAAACAATATTAGCGATTCGTTCAGTAGGAAGTTTGCCTCACCTTGCCTCACAAACTCAATTCACAATGAAAATAGAAACATAAAAATTAAAATAGAGAACTCAACATTATTTCTGTTACATGAAACAGTCAATTGGTCGTCAAAATTACATCTAGAAAAATTTGCCTCACGCCTCACTTTGCCTCACAAGTTGTTCATAACGTAAATAGAAATATGAGATACCAAAAAAAGAATAACTACACTTTATTTTTGTTATATAAAATAGTTTTCAGTTGAACTCCACAACGTGAATCCCACTTCTGATGTTAGTTGTAAGTAGAATTCTGCTGGCAAGAATTTTTTTTCAAGATTTGCAACGATTAACGAGTAGTTTCTGGTAATTTGATACGACTCACAACTTACGAGCGCAAAACAATATTAGCGATTCGTTCAGTAGGAAGTTTGCCTCACCTTGCCTCACAAACTCAATTCACAATGAAAATAGAAACATAAAAATTAAAATAGAGAACTCAACATTATTTCTGTTACATGAAACAGTCAATTGGTCGTCAAAATTACATCTAGAAAAATTTGCCTCACGCCTCACTTTGCCTCACAAGTTGTTCATAACGTAAATAGAAATATGAGATACCAAAAAAAGAATAACTACACTTTATTTTTGATATATAAGATAGTTTTCGGTTGAACTCCACAACGTGAATCCCACTTCTGATGTTAGTTGTAAGTAGAATTCTGCTGGCAAGAATTTTTTTTCAAGATTTGCAACGATTAACGAGTAGTTTCTGGTAATTTGATACGACTCACAACTTACGAGCGCAAAACAATATTAACGATTCGTTCAGTAGGAAATTTGCCTCACGTTGCCTCACAAACTCAATTCACAATGAAAATAAAAACATAAAAATTAAAATAGAGAACTCAACTTTATTTCTGATATATGAAACAGTCAATTGGTTGTCAAAATTACATCTAGAAAAATTTGCCTCACGCCTCACTTTGCCTCACAAGTTGTTCATAACGTAAATAAAAATATGAGATACTAAAAAAATAACTACACTTTATTTTTGTTATATAAGATAGTTTTCCGTTGAACTCGAATGCGAATCCCACTTCTGATGTTAGTTAAATGTCGAATTCTGCTGCCAAAAATTAGAAAAAAATTGTTTTTCAAATTCTGTAACGATTAACGATGCGATTCACAACTTGCGATTTCGAAACGCCATAAATGAGTCATGCACACGTACATTTATTTACAAGGAAAACAAACTCAAGTGGCATTCAACCGGTCCAACTATCTCCTTATTAGTCCCAATTACAATAGCAGAGGAATTACCGCCATTACTCTGTTTGATCATCGCGATTTCCTCAACCGATTAAGCGTGGAGTTCTAACCCTAAATAAGGGGACGGTTGGGGGTCCTTCAGGAAATTGTCAATTTCCAGTCCCTCCTTTTGTTGTCGTTTAAAATTTAAACAAACAATTAGGATGATTGTGATGAAAGCGTCACGATTTTGTGGCGGTTCAAAACGTTATCTTATCGCTCCAGTAGTGCGCATGTTACGGCTCTTATTTTATTGTTTATGTATTGGCGTTAAACGTAGTGTCGTCATGTGGCATATTATGTAATAAATAAAGTGCGGTTTTTCACGTGTGAGAGCTGTTCGCGGGGAAAAAATGCGATGAAATGTCATGAACGGGTTCGATTGGTTGCCGGAAAACGAAAGGGCCGATCTCGTGGTACTTGAAAACTCATCACGAAATTATCGATAGAGTTATCGTTAAATTTTAATTTTTTTATTTTAGGATTTGATAACGAATTTGGAAGGACAAGATGATGTGTCGGAAAATAACAATAAACCGTCAAATTTTCCGACTATAGAAGAAAATGACCTATCGACGCAAGTGGAAGTGAGACAGAAACTTTCGCCGGCACCACTGAGACTCTCGAAGACGGTCAACTATGACACGCCGAAGCAGACGACGTAAGTAGCCGAAATAGCGGTCGCGTTCTCCGGTTTTTTTTTCTTTTTAACATCGTCAATCACTTGTGTCGCCCTGTTTCGATTCTGTAGTTTTTTGTAATCAAAAACTTCAAAATGTTTTTCAACGTTTTTATCAGGAGCCAATGTGGTAACAGGAGAGCAGAGCAAGTCTGAAACTGCGGTTCTGTTTTAAAAAAGTGAAAAGAGAAGGTTCCTATTCGGTACCAGGAGAACAGCGCAAGTGTCAATTAGCAATTATATTTTAGATCAAATAAAAGAGGTCTTTACTCGGTAACAGGAGATCAGAACATGTCTCAAACAGTTATCGAGGAAGAGTAAAAGAAGTTTTTTCTTAGGTAACAGGAGATCAGAACACGTCTCAAATAGCAATTGTCATCTAGAAAGAGTAAAGGGAGGTTTTTGTTAGGTAACAGGAGAGCAGAACTGATTGTAAACAGCAATTACGTTAGGGAAAAAGTAAAGAAACGTTAATAGGGTAACAGGAGCACAGCGCCAAGCCTCAGGTGGCGATTATATTTTAGAACGAACCAAAAGCACGAATTTTTTTCGGTAACAGGAGAACAGCACAAGTCTCAAATAGCGATATTCAATTAAAATGAACAAAAAAGGTTTTTGTTCGATAACAGGAGAACAGCGCAAGCCTCAAATAGCGTTGTAGAATGAGCAAAAAAGTCGAGTCTTTTCTTAACTGTTCAAAATAATATTATTCCGCTCCCATTCAGTGACATTTGAGAAATTACTGAGGAAATAAGTTCAAAATGTAATGTCATTTCAGATCATCTAAATTTGTGTTTCAGACGGAGGAGAGGAGGGAAATTCGAAACGAGAGGCGTCAGAAAGATAACAGTAGGTGAAGGTCCAGCCACAGAAACCTCAACAGCCGACAGAATTTGTTACGATAACAACAAAATCGCCATCGTCGGTACCGACAACAGAACGAAACTTGTCAGCAACAACGTCGATCTCAAAAAAGGAACAAAACTCTTTAACAAAAGAGACGTCATGATGTTGGACACTTTCGAAACACCTTACCTCTTCCAATTCGAGTCGTCCAAAGACGCCAAACAGTTCGTCGATCTAGAAAGAACACGTTCCAACTCTTTCAGCGAGAAAATCACGATCAAAACGAAACTTTTACGATTGTTAGGGAAGAGATCCAGTCGGGATCTGTTGGAATCGAAAGGAATTTTGAGGAACGAACCGATTTTCGGCAACACTCTGGGCGATATCTACAACGCCTCGCACGGTATCCCTTCGTTCATGATCAAAGTTATCGATTTTATCGAACTTCCCGCTAATATCAGGAGCGTGGGATTGTACAGGACTTCGGGAAATTTGGCGGTTATCCAGAAAATCAGATGCGAAGTCGATAACGGAAGATTGCAAATTCTGGAAGAACACAAACATGACGTCGACGTGTTGACTGGATCGTTGAAACTGTTTTTTAGGGAATTGAAGGAGGAAATTGTCGATTTCGAGGTCAGTCAGAGGATCCTGAAGATTATAGGTTTGTACAGTTTGCCTCACTGCAGCCATTCATATTTACTTAAACCAACTGACTAGAAGCGGCGAATAGAAGTGTCGATAGAAGAGAAATAGAAAAAATTACGCTTCACACTTCATGTCAAGTCGCCTCACAGTTGCCTCACAACGAACTGAAAATTTAAAGCACACTAAACTAACGTGAAATAGAAAAAAACGAGATAATTTACGTCGATTTTCGCTGATTCGCCCTAAATTTATCGGTTTGCCTCACATTTGCCTCACAATTCGTATGTTCAAAATTGAATTCTCCTAGAATAGAAGTAATAGCCAATAAAATCCCCGGCGATTAGGCTGAAAACTATCATTTTAAATGCGATTGTGAGGCAAAGTGTAGTGTGTTTGCCTCACAATGATTCAAGTAATTCTGTTGATTTGCTTCACAAAGATTTGTTTCTAGAAACAAACCGCAATTCTATCAGTTATTTTGCCTCACGGCCACTATTTTCTGAAGGGAAGCAACGTTGTAATTTTGCCTCACACTTTTCCAGTCATTTTATTAAGTTGACTCACAATCCCTTGTTGTACAAACAAATCAGAGTTCAAGTAACGTTTCTTGAAATCAAATACTAAACCTCCAATTTTGCCTCACACTTTTCCAGAGGTGTTGTTGGTTTGCATCACAGACAATTAATTTTGCGAGCAAGTCAATTTTGCCTCACACTTTGCCCAGTCATTTTGTTACTTTGCCTCACATCGTTCTAAAATTCTCTGCTAGTTTCGCCTCACAATTTTCCCAGTAATTTTGTTAATTTGCCCCACAGCCAGTTGTTTTTGCAGACAAAACAAACTCTAAATTACATTTTCAGTATAAATTTTTAAACCTCCAATTTTGCCTCACACTCTTCCAGAGGTCTTGATGGTTTGCCTCACAGACAATTAATTTTGCGAGCAAGTCAATTTTGCCTCACACTTTTTCCCCAGCCGTTTTGTTACTTTGTCTCGCATCGTTCTAAAATTCTTTGCTAGATTCGCCTCACAATTTTACCAGTAATTTTGTTAATTTGCCCCACAGCCAGTTGTTTCTGCAGACAAAACAAGCCCTAAATTACATTTTCAGTATAAATTTTTAAACCTCCAATTTTGCCTCGCACTCTTCCAGACGTTTTGATGGTTTGCCTCGCAAACAATTAATTTTGCGAGCAAGTCAATTTTGCCTCACACTTTTTCCCCAGTCATTTTGTTACTTTGTCTCACATCGTTCTAAAATTCTTTGTTAGATTTGCCTCACAATTTTCCCAGTAATTTTGTTAATTTGCCCCACAGCCAGTTGTTTTTGCAGACAAAACAAGCTCTAAATTACATTTTCATTATAAATTTTTAAACATCCAATTTTGCCTCACACTCTTCCAGAGGTCTTGATGGTTTGCCTCACAGACAATTAATTTTGCGAGCAAGTCAATTTTGCCTCACACTTTCCCCAGTCATTTTGTTACTTTGTCTCGCATGGTTCTAAAATTCTTTGCTGGATTTGCCTCACAATTTTCCCAGTAATTTTGTTAATTTACCCCGCAGCCAATTGTTTTTCAGACAAAACAACTTCTAAATTACATTTTCTTTATAAATTTCTGAACTGCCAGTTTTGCCTCACAATTCTTCCAGACGTTTCGTCAATTTGCCTCACGGCCAATACTTTTATCAGTTGTTTTGTTAATTTCCTCACCGCCAATACCAGGGTTGAAATTACGGTCTCCTTGCTAACTTTGCCTCACAATTTTCCCGGTGATTTTATTAGTTTGCCTCACAGCCACTTGTTTTACAGACAAACCGGACTCTATAGAGCTGACCAAGCAAATTCTGGATGATATGCCGAAACCCAATCAAGAGATTCTGTCGTATCTGATGAAACATCTGGTTAAAGTGTACGAAAACAGAGAATACAACAAAATGGACATTTACAATCTTTCTGTATGCTGGGGACCGTCTGTGATTGGCATCCCGGCATCCTGTACAGATATCGTAGTACAGACGGCAAACATCTCCAAAGTGATGGAGCACCTGATCAATTTTTACAAAACGCAATTGAGCGAAAACAACAACAGAAACAGTCAAGTAAGTTTTTTGCCTCACAAAAGCAACATGTCGTTTCTTGTGGGTTACGTGATATCTTTTGATGTGGTAGAGTTATAGCCAAATTTTTTTCAGAACGGTTCTCTTCCCAGTAAAAAGCTCTTAAGGAAACAGCCATCCCAAGACAGTATCAGCAGTCAAGTTAAGTCGCTTATAGTGGGGGTTGAAGACGAAGTTTTGGAATTGGTCAAGAAAATTGTGGAAATCGTCGAAACCAACATCAACATGGAAGGGATTTACAGAAAATCAGGATCGAAAGACAACATTAAGAAAGTTTTGCAGAAAATGGTCGAAAACCGATTAGAAGAACTTGATAGTCCGAATCAAGTTCATGACGTTTGTTGCGCTTTAAAGAAGTATTTGGCAAATTTGCCTCACCCATTGATACCGCAAGAAATGTTCGACCAATACTGTAGCGATTCCGGTAATTGATCGAATTAATTTTAACAAAACTCTATAAAAATTTTGCAGATACTCTCGACTTCTATGCAGTTAAGAAAAACGTCGAGTCATTGTTAGGAGCGATTCCGCAAAGCGACACTTTGTTATTGTTGATGCGACATTTAAGAAATGTCGTACGACACGAAAAAAACAATAAAATGTCGCTGGCGAGTTTAACGGAAATTTGGACGTTTACTTTAATGTCTACTAAAGATACGGAATCGAGGGATAAAATTAAGAAGTTTAGTAAATTGTTGGAGATCCTGATGGAATTAGGGGAAGAAACGTCGCCTCAAATGAAATCGCGGGAAAGTAGATACGATAACGTACCTGAACCCGACAATATTAGTGGGGAAGCGATTATTTTGGAGGAGAAGACTGACACTAAATTGTAACAGTATTAAAAATCATGTACAGAAAAAACAGTATGAGGCAAAAATTTGTATATATTGTAGTATAGAAAACGATTTGTTAGGAATCGGCCAGAGACAACTCCCATGTTATGTATTTATAAGAATTAGTTCAATAAACTTGTTTCTAGACGTAAAATTTGTTTGCCTCACCCCAGGAATTACATGTAATTTTTTTACGCCTCACAATATGTCAATTAACTGTTAAAACTCAATAGAGGGACAAGTAGAAGCGTTATTCGCTACGATTCAAGTAAAATTTACCTCACGATATTTCAAAAACTAGTCCAACTCGATTTGCCTCACAATTTCTAATTATTCGCTAGAAGTCTGAGGGATATTCGCTACTGATAGAGACAATAATATTAATCAAGCTGAATTTGCCTCGCAAACAAATTCACTAAACTAAATTTGCCTCACAGTTTTTCAAATAAGGTTTTGTTACCTTTGTTACAAGTAGCAAACTGTTGTACTCAAACTGCTAGCTTCTATTGATTCAGTTGGGTTAGGCTAAAATTTGCCTCACAATTCTTTTTATTTTCACCTGAATATCACGTCATCTGATTAAGCCTTTGACCATTTTGAAATAGTTTCTATTGGAACGGTTAATTAAAATTTAGAATTTGCCTCATTTTGCCTCACCGCTAGTTCCGCGGCTTCCAAATAATTATTTTGGTGTTCTGAAAATCGTTTCGTTCCATTTTCAATGAAACAATCACTGTAAATAAGTTGATTCTTGGAAGCTGTCAACGTAATCTTATTTTCTTGATTGAGGGCAATTATTTCTTGACCCTTCTTTAGCAAACGTTAGATAAGATAATGCGACATGTTCAATAGTTAGTCGACATAGATGATTGAGACCGCAGCAACATGAATATACTTTTATAAAAAAAATCATGGAAAGGTGGCAAAAAATTGTGAAAACTCTAGTGATTTGTGCTCTACTTTTAGAGGAAACAACACAAGTGAGTAGAACTTGGGAGTAATTCGGTCGAGACAAACCAAAATTCTTACCTGTACTAAAAATAGTTGAAAGTATCAATAGAAACTAATTTCGGAGTGATTGGAGAAGTTTGAAAAATTGGCCGCCATATTGGATTTTCAAAAAGTATGAGTAGAATTTCCAAATTTCTTACACAGCTTATTGTAGAGAAACAACAACGATTTGAAATATTTTTGAAATTGATGCCACTATTTGAAAATTCAGCCGCCATTTTCATTTAGATCTTCAAAATTTCCACAATTTTTGTTTCGCAACAAGCCTTACCTGTACTAAGAATAATTGAAAGTATCAATAGAAACCAGTTTTGTAGTAATTGGAGTGGTTTGAAAAATTGGCCGCCATATTGGATTTTCAAAAGTAAGAGTAGAATTTCTAAAATTCTTGCACAATTTATTGAGAAGTAACAATAACGATTTAAAACACTTTTGATATTGTTGCGACCATTTGAAAATTGAGCCGCCATTTTCATTTTGTTTGATTTTCAAAATTTCCACCATTTTGATTTCGCAACAAACTTTACGATTATAATTTTGAAACTTTTAATAACCACTACTGGGTGTTAATAGAAAACAATTAAAAAAAAAACCGAAATCGTTGAGTCGATTTAAAAATTGAGGCGCCATATTGGATTATGGTAGAACCGTTGAGGCGTTAGGTTTCAACTTTCTTAGTTGTATCAGGAATTGGTAACAGAAACGATTTGCAATCTTTTCCAATTTGAAACTTCAATTTGAACTTTGGCGGCCATTTTCTTTTTAGATTATTGCGCCAGGTGACCAAATAGTTCAAAAACCTTTGACGTCTTCTCCCGGAATCAAAACAGCTTCCTACAGGAAACCTTCTAGCCAAATCCAGTTCCACCACAACTACAGTAGAGTCTTCCATCAAAATGGCGAAAGTTTATCGTCAGAAAACCTAGAATCGTCAAATCATCGACCATTTCCGGTTTATAATGCCCACAGTTACGGGGTTAAACCTCCAAGAAACGAACGTCTGGTTATTGATGGCACCAAACTCGACCCAACTCGCACCATTGTTATCCATAGAAAAAAAAAGGAAACACCAAAGATAGAAGTTTATTCCAAATGTCCAACAGGAGAAACAGGTCAATTCGTCTACGAGTTATCTTGTAACCAATTTCTGAATTGCTGGAAAGGTCGTGGTTACATCCAGAACTGTGCCCCAGGAACTCTATTCAATCCCAAAAATTTGGAGTGTGATTTCGCCCAAAAAGTCGAATGCGTCAGTGGACCAAGACAAAACACTTTGAGGAGTCAAAAGTTACAAAACTATGAACAAGTTGGTTGTCCTCAAGGATTTTCAGGAATTATCCCAAACTATTCCGATTGTTCAAAATTCATCAATTGCGCTAACGGTATTGAAAACCAAATGGATTGTCCTCCAGGAACTCTTTTCGACATCGACAAAAATTTGTGCGATTTCGCAAACAAAGCAAACTGCTTCAATGGTCAAAACCAAAAATTAATCGATGCCAAATTAGATTTTGGCACCAATTGCGGCGAGGAATGGTGTCCTAACACCAATTCCCAATACCAAGAAAAAACCACCAATTGTGAAGGTTGCCAAAAATTTGGGGACAGTACCAACCAAAGAGAAATTAAATGTCCAGAAGGTGCTGTCGGTATACAGAAGCATCCAAGTGATTGTTCCAAGTTTCTCAATTGTGCTAACGGTATCACTTATGTTCAGGATTGCGCCCCAGGGACTCTCTTCAATCCCCTCAATAGTATATGCGATTTTCCTTACAACGTTAAATGTGACAATCAACAGGGAAGTGGTGGAACTCCTACTAGTGACGTTAACGAAAATTCAACTGAAAATTATCCAAGAGGCCACAGCAATTGGGGAAATGGTTACAATGAACAAGGAAGCGGGCAAAATTTTGGACAAGCAGGTGGCAGTGGAGGGTATGGACAAAACACTGGGGGAAGTTACGGGCAGTATGGAGGTAGCGGACATGTTGAAAACCAATTTGGTCAAGGATCGAGTCATCACCAAAATGGTCAACATGGTCACCAAAGTCAACATCAAATAAACGGCTATCATCCCAACCAAGGGACTTACGGTCAACACCATTCCCGTCATGAAAATCACAGATATAATCAAAAAGGTTCTAGTTATCAAAGTAGTCAAAACTTGCACAACCAACAACATGGTTACCGAGGTTCTCAATTTGATGGTAATGGTTATTATAACCAAGACTTTAGTCAACACCAAAACGGCAATAGTGGTTACGGTCAAGAGCAAACAGGTGGTTCTAGGTACCACCAGCAACCACCAATTGGTGATATGACTTCGAATCAAGAAGTTGCTTCTGGTTATGGTCACCAAGGTGCAAATAATCAAAAAGGTCAACACCAAATCACTATTGGAGGTCATGGGAATGGAAACCAAGATCAAGTTGGTTCTGGTTATGGTTACCAAGGTTCAAATTATCAGGAAGGTCAACACCAAATCACAATTGGTGGTCATGGTAATCGAAACCAAGATCAATTTGGTTCTGGTTATGGCCCCCAAGGTTCAAATTATCAAAAAGGACAACACCAAATCACTATCGGTGGTCATGGTCATCGAAACCAAGAGCACCATTATAGTGGTTATGGTTGGAGACGTGACCCAAACCGTCACCAAGACAATTATGACCAAAACCAAGAAAATTTCGGCAACACTTTAGGTTCTGGAACAACACCCAATTACGACCAAGTGGTCAATATTAATCATACACCTTTACCTTCGCGAATCAGCAGTCCTAAACCTAAGTCATACCAGAACCATTTGGGGGATTACGACGATACTGTAGGAACTGGCCATAGTAGTAATTATGTTGCAACAACCCCTCGAAGTACTTGGCCACCTCCGTTTCCGTCCACCGATGTCAATGCTGACTATGTTTTTGAATATGACGACGAAGAAGTGACTTTAGAAGCAGAAAACTCTATAAAAGACTATCAAAAAAACAAAAATATTTGCGAAAAAGGCGATTTTCTTTGTGCTTCAAACAAGTGTATATCAAAAATTTCTGTCTGTGACACTGTCAAAGATTGTGTTAATGGTGCTGACGAAATCAGTTGTGTTGACCATTTGGGCAAGTTCAATTGGACTCAGAATTCGAAATTGGCGGTTTTAGAATTAGAAAGATGGGATAACGTGACTGTGGCGACTTGTGCGGTACTTTGTCTTGATAATCAGAAGTTTAAGTGCAAATCTTTCAATTATAGGTAATTCTTTCTGGTGGTTTGACAAAATTGCTATAGAGGTTTTTCAGGAAAATCGACAGAACTTGTTTTTTGACCAACACCAACATCGGATTGACAGGAGCTTTAATTTCCTATTATCCTTGCGACTATTACGAATTGATCACGGACCAATTGGATTGTAGCGATATGTTTCAATGTGACAATAAGAAATGTTTGAAGAGAAACCAAATTTGTGATGGTCATGACGATTGTGGTGATCGAATGGACGAAAAAGGTTGCAAACCTGAAGATTTTGGTTACAGTATCAAATTGGCTGGAACCAAAAAACCCCACGAAGGCCAAATCGAAGTTACAGGTAATTCCTCAGTTAATCAAAAGAATGTATTAGAAGAAATTTCTAGCTTTTGGTCGAACCGGTTACATTTGTGACGACAAATTCGGATTAAGAGACGCCAATATTGTTTGTAAAGAGTTAGGGTTTTCTTTGGGAGCAGCAGAAGTTAAAAGTAATTCTTTCTACCAAAAAAATCAGAAAGAAGATAAACCTTTCTACATGATGGACGACATTTCTTGTTTGGGTAACGAAACTACTTTACTGGATTGCGATTTTAGTGGTTGGGGAGTTCATAATTGTTTAGGTCAAGAGGTGAGACGTTTTCAAAAATTTTGCCAGCAATTCTAGAAATTCCAAATAGATTGCAGGTGTTGTTTGCAAAACTCCTCAAGAAAAATGCCCAAAAGACTATTGGCAATGCGATACTGGTCAAGAATGTTTACCATTAGCTTTTATCTGTGATGGTCTTCTGGATTGCACGGATGGTTCAGATGAAGGGAGTCAACACTGTAACGTAAGTAGAAATTTCTGATAATTTTAATATTTAATTCTCTTGGTTTGAAGGCGCCTATCGAAATTAGATTAGCTAATGGTAGTAGCAATCGAGAGGGAAGATTAGAAATCAAACATCATGGAACTTGGGGAACTGTTTGCGATGACGATTTCAATGAGGATGCTGCCAAAGTGGTCTGCAGAAATTTGGGCTATAAAGGATCAGCTGTTGTCAAAAAGGATGGCTATTTCGGCCCAGGTAAGAACCCCATATTTTAGATAATCTAACACTTCAAATTCGAGAAAAAAGCTATTGCGTTGAGACTTTTTCTTCTTTTACTAAGTTTTCTTCTACGAGTATATTCCAAGAGAATCTTCAATTTGTTTACACCAAGTTGTGCTTCTTCAACAAAAACAGCATAGAATTTCATAAAATCACATCTACAGCATTTGATTCATCTTTCTTCTCCTTCCAATAGTCGTTACTATGCTTTCTTCTAACCATTGGCACGAGAAAACCTCTACAACATTTCTTTTATTACTCTTCTTCAGTTTCCACTCAATCCAATGGTTTAAGTGTATTTCCTACTCAATTTCAGGACAGGCTGAGAATCTAACTGCACAAATTTATTTGTTTTTCTGCTTCATCTAACTTTTCTATAATTTTCTTTTCCTTCTGAACTCATTTTGTTTTACTTTTTATAAGAAAAACTACGTAGAATCTAAAAACAATACAAATTTTGGCTTCCTGTTTAAGTTAATTGGCAACACTAAATATTTTTCAAAATACCAAGAAATTGTTCAATTTGACTACACCAAGTTTCGTCTTTTGGTGTTTCTTTTGGCAACAAATTGGTGTAACCAAATTTTCCTACAAATTGCAAGAGATGATTCAATTGGGTTGGACCAAATCTTCTTTTCGACTGCAAATTCTTCAACCATTGGACATCAGCTCACCACTTCTACACCATTCAGTTAACTTCACACTTCTTCTTCCTTTAAGGCTTCTTCTTGGCAACTCATCGATGCAACTGGATCTTCCTCCAAATTCCAAGAAATAATCCGATTTGGTTAGACCAAATGCTCTTTTCGACAAAAACTTCTTCTTTGGAAATGAGACCACCCCTTCTACACCATTTGGTTCAACTTCATACTTTCTCTTCCTTTAGTGTTTCTTTCGGCATCACATTGGTGCAACTGGAACTTCCTCCAAACTCCAAGAAATGATATAATCTGGTTAGACCAAATGCTCGCTTTCAACAAAATTTCTTCAATTTTTCATTGGGAATGAGGTCAACACTTCTACACCAAGTGCTTTAACTTCATACCGTCTCTTCATTTATGTTTCTCTTTGGCAACCAATTGATGCAACTGGATCTTCCTTCAAATTCCAAGAAATGATCCGATTTGGTTAGACCAAATGCTCTCTTCGACAAAAACTTCTTCTTTGGAAATGAGGCCACCACTTCCACACCATTTGGTTCAACTTCATACTTTCTCTTCCTTTAGTGTTACTTTCGGCATCACATTGATGCAACTGGAACTTCCTCCAAACTCCAAGAAATGATATAATCTGATTAGACCAAATGCTCTTCTTCAACAAAATTTCTTCAATTTTTCATTGGAAATGAGGTCAACACTTCTACACCAAGTGCTTTAACTTCATACCGTCTCTTCATTTATGTTTCTCTTTGGCAACCAATTGATGCAACTGGATCTTCCTTCAAATTCCAAGAAATGATCCGATTTGGTTAGACCAAATGCTCTTTTCGACAAAAACTTCTTCTTTGGAAATGAGGCCACCACTTCTACACCATTTGGTTCAACTTCATACTTTCTCTTCCTTTAGTGTTTCTTTCGGCATCACATTGATGCAACTGGAACTTCCTCCAAACTCCAAGAAATGATATAATCTGATTAGACCAAATGCTCTTCTTCAACAAAATTTCTTCAATTTTTCATTGGAAATGAGGTCAACACTTCTACACCAAGTGCTTTAACTTCATACCGTCTCTTCATTTATGCTTCTTTTTGGCAACCAATTGATGCAACTGGATCTTCCTCCAAATTCCAAGAAATGATCCTATTTGGTTAGACCAAATGCTCTTTTCGACAAAAACTTCTTCTTTGGAAATGAGGCCACCACTTCTACACCATTTGGTTCAACTTCATACTTTCTTTTCCCTTAGTGTTTCTCTCGGCATCACATTGATGCAACTGGATCTTCCTCCAAATTTCAAGACATGATCCAATTTGGTTGGACCAAATCTTCTTTTTCGACAACAAATTCTTCAACCAATGGAAACAAGCTCTCCACTTCTACCCATTGACTTAACTGCTCTAAATTCCAAGAAATAATCCAATTTGGTTCTTTCAACTACACCGTTGGTCACTACTTCTACACCATTTGGTTTAATTTCTCACTTCCCCTTCCTTTATTGCTTCTTTTTGGCAACCCATTGGTTTAAGTGATTTTCCTCCAAATTGCATGAGATGATCCAATTTCGTTAGACCAAATCTTTTTCCTGACGACACCAATAGAAATGAGATCACCACTTCTACACCATTTGGTTTAACTTCACCCTTTCTCTTCAATTTCTGTTGGTTTTAGTGGTCTAAATTCCAGGTGATGGTCCAATTTGGCTGGACCAAGTCTTCTGTTCTGGTAACGAAACTTCAATAGAATCTTGCACCCATTGGAACTGGGGGGAGCACAATTGCGAACATTCCGAAGATGTTGGTGTCATCTGTAGTAACATCTACGAAATCGAACGTCACGCTTCCATTATCCAAACACCATCAAGTTACCCAATCAAATGCGGATATCGTAAAGATAACCAATTTAATATTGACGACAACATCCATCAAAGAGTCGTCAAAGGTTCATTAGCCAAAAAAGGTGATTACCCATGGCAGGTAAGTTATTCAACTACCAAAAAATCCCAACTAACTTTACCTACAGGCAGCAATTAGGGTTAAAGGTAAAACTTCGACGTCTCATTGGTGTGGAGCTGTGGTGATTTCTGAAAAGTTCGTCTTAACAGCTGCCCATTGTTTGATTGGTTATTCCAAAGGTGCTTACGTTGTGGTTGCTGGTGATTATGATGTTGACGAAAACGAAAATACGGAACAAGAAGCTTACATTGAAGATTTTTATATACATGAAGATTTCAGAAAACAACACAAAATGAACAACGATATAGCTTTGATCAAACTGAAAGGTAGAGGATTTCTTTTGAACGACGACATCCAACCGATTTGTTTACCGGATATCGATGCGGATTACAAAAATTTGAACTGCACCATTTCCGGTTTTGGTTCGATACAAAGTGGCAAATCAAGTAAGTCAGTTGTGGTTCCATTATTGTTGTGACTGTTAACCAATTGAAGCTTCTTCGCATCAATTGAGAGCTGGCTGGATTCCGGTCCAATCCGAAGAGATTTGTAAAATGCCTCACGTCTATGGTGATGCTCTAACAGAAGGCATGTTCTGTGCTGGATCTCTAGATGAAGGTACAGATGCTTGCGATGGTGATAGTGGAGGACCTTTAGCTTGCTTAGATTCAGGTGAGACGTTTTCGAAATTTCGACAAAATTAATTTCAAAATAAATTTTAGGAGTGTTCAATTTGTTCGGGATCACTTCTTGGGGACAACATTGCGGTTTCGCCAATAAACCGGGAGTGTACGTCAAAGTGGCGCATTATCGAAAATGGATCGATGACACTTTCCACACTTATTCTATTGATAACTGAAACACCTCGAATTTTTTTTTTATTGTTAATAAATATTTTCATTTTTTTTTGACTTTTTTCATTTCAAGATTTTTTTTCTAATTAATTTCCTTTTCTCAATTAGTTTCTTTTTGTATCAAACACTTACCTACACTTCAATCAACCACTATCGTCCTGATTCGTTCCAATTTTCTCTTTTACCGTTAACAATTGAACGGACCTGCTATCCAACCAACTTGCAAGTTGTTTACGGTTCCGTTTTTATTATTGTGTACCAGGTTTGTGTGTCAAATCTCACTTAGATCACTTCACTTCTTCAACTTTTCAATAGGATCCACAACAAACAAAACAAATGAGTGCACCTGAAGGCAAAAAATGTTTCCATTAAGTTGCGGTAATTGTTGAGCGTTATCGAGCTGGCACGTGACTAAGTTTCGTGCTTTTTTCTATTATATAACATGAACAATGGCGCGATAAAAATGCGATTGTTTAAAAAATTAAACATTACGAATCGAAGTGGGTGGAAATTGAGAAAATTTTCTTCCGGAAAAATTATTTTTTCAGTTCAGTAGTAAAAATTTCCAATAGAAAAGTTCTTGGTTAAATGTCTTGATGAGTTACTGAGATTAATTTGTGGCATATACAGGGTGTTCACGATTTATGAAAAGAAATTTCTGCTTTTAAAAACATTTTTTTGTCTATTGAACAAGTTGCGTCGTTAGGTAAAATTTGTTTTTGCCTTCGTTGCAGTTCAATATTTTTGCAACTTTCTGCATCCTTGCACGATTGGTGTCGAATTGTTAACTCGTCCATGCAGTTGATGGTCATTAACTTTGCGGCCAGATGATTTTGGTGTTAACATTTAGAGAAATTTAAATTTTTATAATCCATGGAAATATATTAAGAAACTTTTAAGAGTGTTACAAGTATTGAAAGTCTTGCACTAATTTAATTTAAAAAATTCGAAACGATGAAAGTACTAAAAATTAACAAGAGCAAACACAATTTTTGGTAAAGTGCCAAAAGTTACCAATAAAACTGAAAATCGCGTTTTGATCAAAAGAAGTTATCAAGAACTTTGGAAAAGTGACATATTTGGTTGAAGAAAATATTCCAAAATTTTGAGAAAAAGTACTAAAATTAACCAAAGATCCTTTTGACTTGCAAAAAATCGTTTAGATTGTGTTTGATAAACAACCAAAAATCACGAGTCAAATTAGAATCTGCGTTTGGTCCAAAAGAATTTCCTAAATATTTTGAAAAATTGCCAAATTCACCAAGACCCCCATCCACTTGGATGAAAATGTTTTAAAAAAATAATAAAGTACTGAAAATTACTAATGGAACTAAAATACGCAATTTAATTTAAAGAAGATTCCAGAAATTTTGAAAAAGTACCACGTTTCGTCTAGAGGAAGACCTCGAAAAAGTACTAAAATTCATCAAAACCACAATTCACTTGCAGGAAAGTGTTAAAGTAAATTTGGTGAGGTAATAAATCTACCAACAAGACTAATATTCATGTTTTGTCAAAAAAAAACTTCCAAAAATTTTGAAAAAGTACCAAATTTTACCAAGGGCACAATTCACTTGCAAAAAAACGTTTAAATTTTGCTTGAAAGAGTGTTAAAAAGCACAAATAAAAATAAAATCCGTGCTTGGCGTAGAAGAAAATTTCCAATTATTTTGAAAAAGTACCAAAATTTACCAAAGGCACAACTCACTTGCAAGAAAACGTTTAAATCTTGCTTGAAAGAGTGTTAAAAATCACAAACCAAAATAAAATCCGTGCTTGGCCCAAAAGAAAATTTCCAAACATTTTGAAAAATTACCAAAATTTACCAAGGGCACAATTCACTTGCAAGAAAACGTTTAAATCTTGCTTGAAAGAGTGTTAAAAATCACAAACCAAAATAAAATCCGTGCTTGGCGTAAAAGAAAATTTCCAAATATTTTGAAAAAGTACCAAAATTTACCAAGGGCACAACTCACTTGCAAGAAAACGTTTAAATCTTGCTTGAAAGAGTGTTAAAAATCACAAATAAAAATAAAATCGGTGCTTGGCCCAAAAGAAAATTTCCAAATATTTTGAAAAAGTACTAAAATTTACCAAGGGCACAATTCACTTGCAAGAAAGTGTTTAAATTTTGCTTAAAAGAGTGTTAAAAATCGCAAATAAAAATAAAATCCGTGCTTGGCCCAAAAAAAAAATTTCCAAATATTTTGAAACAGTACCAAAATTTACCAAGGGCACAATTCACTTGCAAGAAAGTGTTTAAATTTTGCTTGAAAGAGTGTTAAAAATCACAAATAAAAATAAAATCCGTGCTTGGCCCAAAAGAAAATTTCCAAATATTTTGAAAAAGTACCAAAATTCACCAAGACCCCACTTCACTTGAAGGAAAATGAATAAAAAAATTTGATAAAGTACTAAAAATTACTAATAAAACTAAAATACACGATTTGACCTAAAATAGTTTGTAAAATTTTTGAAAAAGTACCACATTTCGTCCAAAAAAAGATCTCAATATTTTTGAAAAAGTATTAAAGTTAATCAAAACCACAACTCACCTGCAAGAAAGTGCTTAAAGTAAATTTGGATGAAATGAAAAAACTACCAACAAGACCAATATTCAAGTTTTGTCTAAAAGAGGCTTTCAAAATTTTGAAAAAGTAGAAAAATGTATCAAGGATACTTTTCACTTGCAAGAAATCGTTTAAATTTTGTTTGATAAAGTACCAAAAATCGCAAATAAAACTTAAAATTTGGGTTTGGTCCAAAAGCATTTTCCAATTATTTTGAAAAAGTACCAAAATTTACTAAAAGTTAAATTCACTTGAATGAAAACGTCTCGATTCCGTTTGATAAAGTGCCAAACGTCACGAATTAAACTAAAATCTGCGTTTGGTGTAATAAAACTTTTCAAATATTTAGAAAAAGTTCCAAAATTTACCAAGACCCCAATTCACTTGAAAGAAAATGTATAAAAAAAATTTGATAAAGAACTCAAAATTACTAATAGAACCAAAATACACAATTTGACCTAAAATAGTTTGCAAAATTTTCGAAAAAGTACCACATTTCGTCCAAAAAAAGATCTCAATATTTTTGAAAAAGTACTAAAATTCATCAAAACCACAACTCACCTGCAAGAAAGTGTTTAAAGTAAATTTGGATGCAGTAAAAAAACTACCAACAAGACCAATATTGAAGTTTTGTCCAAAAGAGGCTTCCAAAATTTTGAAAAAGTACCAAAATTTACCAAGGATACTTTTCACTTGCAAGAAGTCGTTTAAATTTTGTTTGATAAAGTACCAAAAATCACAAATTAAACTTAAATTTGGGTTTGGTCCAAAAGCAGTTTCCAATTATTTTGAAAAAGTACCAAAATTTACATTCACGTGCAAGAATACATTTGAATTGTGTTTGATAGAGAACCAAAAGCTACGAATAAAACTTAGATCCGCGTTTGGTCCAAAAAAAGTTTCTAAATATTTTGAAAAAGTACCAAAATTCATCAGGACCCCAATTCACTTGGAAGAAAATGTTAAGAAAACTTGATAAAGTACTAAAAATTACTAATAGAACTAAGATACACTATTTGACCCAACATAGTTTCTAAAATTTTTGAAAAAGTACCACATTTTGTCCAAAAAAAGATCTCAATATTTTTGAAAAAGTACTAAAATTGATCAAAACCACAACTCACCTGCAAGAAAGTGTTTAAAGTAAATTTGGATGAAGTAAAAAAACTATTAACAGGACCAATATTCACGTTTTGTCCAAAGAGATTTCAAAATTTTGAAAAAGTACCAAAATTTATCAAGGATACTTTTCACTTGCGAGAAATCGTTTAAATTTTGTTTGATAAAGTATCAAAAATCACAAATAAAACTTAAATTTGGGTTTGGTCCAAAAGCTCTTTCCAATTATTTTGAAAAAGTACCAAAATTTACCAAAAGTAAAATTCACGTACAAGAAAACGATTGAAATGTGTTTGATAGAGAAACCAAAGCTACGATTAAAACTTAGATCCGCGTTTGGTCCAAAAGAAGTTTCTAAATATTTTGAGAAAGTACCAAAATTCACCAAGACCCCAATTCACTTGGAAGAAAATGTAAAAAATTTTTGATAAAGTACTAAAAATTATTAATAGAACTAAAATGCGCAATATAATAAGAAAAATCCAAAAAAAATTAAAAAGTACCACGTTTCGTCCAAAAGAAGATCTCGACTTTTTTGAAAAAGTACTAAAATTTATCAAACTCACAATTCACTTGCTAGGAAGCATCTGAAGTAAATTGATTAAAGTGAAAAAACTACCAGCAAGACTAATATTCAGGTTTTGTCCAAAATAAGTTTCCAAAATTTTTGAAAAAGTTCCAAAATTTACCAAGGGCATAATTTATTTACAAATTAGCGTTTAAATTTTGTTTGACAATGTACCAAAAATCAAATCCGTGTTTGGCCCAAAGAAAATTTCCAAATATTTTGAAAAAGTACCAAAAGTAAAATTCACTTGAATCAAAACGTTTCAATTTTGTTTGATAAAGTACCAAAAGTCACAAATAAAACTAAAACCCTTGTTTGGTCCAAAGAAAAGTTTCCAAATATTTTGAAAAAATACCAAAATTCACCCCCAATTCACTTGCAAGAAAACGTTTAAATGTTCTTTGATAAATTAACTAAAATTCAAATAAGTTCCTAAATATTTTGGAAAAGTACCAATTAGTACATACCACAACTTTCCAAAAAGGCCACAAACCACAAGAAATCAAATTCACGTCCAAAAAAAATTAACAAATTTTTTTAAAATTACCAAAAGGTACCAAAAAATCCAAAATTAAAAAAAAAGTTGAGAATTTTTTGAAAAAGTGTCAGAACTAAGTAACCAAATTCACGTTAGGTTTAAAAATTGTTTTCAAAATTTTTCTACAAAATTACCGAAATCAAAAAAAGATTTAATTTTTCTCACTACGCATATTAACATTTATATATCCATGGCCAACTTAAAGACACTTCCTAAACAAATTTCATGGCACCCTAGTAACTTTATGCGGTTTTAACACTTCCAATCTTCTTCTATTTAACTACAGAATTCCTCCATGACTTAACATAAACTGAAACAGGTGTCAACCAGCTTCGAGTTTATCATAAATCAACAATATTGCTTAACCGATAATTAAACACAACACTAAAAACTACAATAACAAAAAAAATCAAAGAGCTGCTTGAAAATAAAACTGAAGCAATCAACAAAATTTTATTAAAAATTATAAACAAATTTGTATTACAGAGAAGTGAGATTATAATTTTTATTTTTGTAATGTTTCTTGAATTTCGAAGCTACCCATAATATATAAAGAAACAATAACAAGGAATTTGTGACGTAACAGAAATAATTGAACACAAATAATTTGATATCGAAACCGGTATCGATTGATTGTTTAAAACGCGGAGCATAAAAAATGAGGTAACGACTCGTTTTAGTTTCAATAACTGTGTCATCACATGGTAGCGGTTTTTAACAATTACAATAATGAAAATAAAAAAATTATTCTTTATAAATTTTTAATTAGTAACAAACAAAAAACTAAATATTTTGTTACTAGTGTTATAATACCAAAACACTAACGGCCTTGCTGACTTGCTATAAAACGAGGTCGTTTTCGTTCCACTTGTAAATAATAAAAAAAAATCCGGCTCGAAGGACCATTTTTTTTTAAATTCCAAAAATTCGACCCCAAACAACTTTAACGATTTCAGTCACGTTCAAACGAATTAAAGCCGGTAAAGTTTCTTGCAACAACACGTACTCGCTGTTCGTTTGTTTTACCAACAATCGCGTTTATTTATTTATTCCGGCATCGTCTGGATTTTTTACCGTTTGCATTGTCAGGGAAGAGCAAAATTTGAACAAATGAGTTGGCATAAAATTTTGCTATTCCGTGCAAAAATTCGAGGTTGCTACGGCTATGTTAAGGGCCGTTGCGCGCGTGTCAATCACCAAAACGTCTTAATAACAATAACCTACAAGGGCGAAACGAAAATTCCAGTTATCGCTGAAATTTATCAAATTCTCCCTTCAATAAATCCAAAAACAAAAGGGGATCGGTAATCGAACCTTGCGGCGCACCTGTAAATTTTCAAGTTACAAAAATTAATAGTGCCGTTTGTGATTTTGGAGAAATGGCCAAAATTTAATAATAAAGTAGAATCTCCACCTCAAAAAAACAAAAGGGCTCTATAATCAAATTTTTTGGGCAACAATTTTACTTTTTTTGAAAAATGGTCACAACCTAACAGTTTTCGACAACCTTGCAAGTTTAAAAAAATTACTTTTCAAAAAATTCCAAAATCAAACGAGGGCCAGTAATCGAACCTTGCGGCGCAGCTGCAAAATTTTCAAAAATTTCCAAAATTAATAGTGCCACCCGTGTTTTTCGAAAAAATAGCCAAAATTTGCCAAAAAAGTAGAATCTGCACCTCAAAAAAACAAAAGGGCTCTATAATCAAACTTTTTGGGCAACAATTTTTCTTCTATTTTTGAAAAATGGTCACAATCAAACAGTTTTCGATAACCTTGCAAGTTTAAGAAATTTACTTTCCAAAAAATTCCAAAAAACAAAGAAGGGTCAGTAATCGAACCTTGCGGCGCAGCTGGAAATTTTCAAAAATTTCCAAAATTAATAGTGCCACTCGTGTTTTTCGAAGAAATAGCCAAAATTTGCCAAAAAAGTAGAATCTGCACTCAAAAAAACAAAAGGGCTCTATAATCAAACTTTTTGGGCAACAATTTTTCTTCTATTTTTGAAAAATGGTCACAATCAAACAGTTTTCGATAACCTTGCAAGTTTAAAAAATTTACTTTTCAAAAAATTCCAAAATCAAACGAGGGCCAGTAATCGAACCTTGCGGCGCAGCTGCAAAATTTTCAAAAATTTCCAAAATTAATAGTGCCACCCGTGTTTTTCGAAAAAATAGCCAAAATTTGCCAAAAAAGTAGAATCTGCACCTCAAAAAAACAAAAGGGCTCTATAATCAAACTTTTTGGGCAACAATTTTTCTTCTATTTTTGAAAAATGGTCACAATCAAACAGTTTTCGATAACCTTGCAAGTTTAAGAAATTTACTTTCCAAAAAATTCCAAAAACAAAAGAGGGCCAGTTATCGAACCTTGCGGCGCAGCTGCAAAATTTTCAAAAATTTCCAAAATTAATAGTGCCACCCGTGTTTTTCGAAAAAATAGCCAAAATTTGCCAAAAAAGTAGAATCTGCACCTCAAAAAAACAAAAGGGCTCTATAATCAAAATTTTTGGGCAACAATTTTTCTTCTATTTTTGAAAAATGGTCACAACCAAACAGTTTTCGATAACCTTGCAAGTTTAAAAAAATTACTTTTCAAAAAAAAGGGGGATCGATAATCAAACCTTGCGGCGCACCAATTTTTTTTAAATCGCGCAATCGAGCAATTACCTTTAATGGAAACTTTGTGCGGCTCCAATTTAATGTTTTTCCTCTTTTAAAAATATTTTGATGGAGATAGTTTCATGTAATTTCGGGAAACACCAACTCAATTTGATATTTCGAAAGTGCTAGAACGGAAGTTCTCAACGGAATTTTTTTATTTCGTTAACGATTTGAAGAACAATTAAGAAGCTCGTGTATTAACATAATTTGGTATAATTTTAGTTGTAAAAAACTTTGAGACCTAAATTTAAAAAAAACTTTCCAAAAAAATTTCTTTCTCAATTTCCCACACAATTTCGTCTTCTAAATTACGATAATTTCATCCAAATAACAGCCAATTACGACAAACATGCACCAATCGGTTCGATGATGATAACAGTCACCGTTGGAAATTTCCGAAAAATCACAAAAAAAATTTCGATCATCAAAAACAAATTAGAAATAATAAGGAGAACATTGGAAAATTCGTTAAATTACCCCCTCACCCGTCCCTCTTATACCAAGTCAACCCCCGATTCGTCTTAAAGCTACTCGGAAGAGCGGCGTCGCAGCTACTAACCCGTCCTCGTCCCTAGAAGCGCATTCTTCAGGTGCACGCGATCCGAGTATCTTCAATAGAAGAGCGACAGTGGTTGGTGTTTAAGTTAAAGTGAGTGAAAGGATTCCGAAAATGACTCAAATCGGTAAGTAACAACCGAAATAATCGAGAAATTTAGTGAAAAGTTCTAAAAATAGATAAAAATTTCGAAAAAATTGTTAATTTTTTAAATAAACGTACGGCCAAAGTCGCTATTATTTGTTTAAATAATTGAGACCTCAAACAACTGACACCCAATTTTCTATGAATAATTTATTAAAAAAAAAGGTTTTTGGTGGGCGCAATGTTTGATTTTTCACCGCTTTCCCCGAGTGTTCTTACTATTATTTCCTTGAAAATTTCGCTTTTTTTGGTTTCTCCTAAATCTTAGGAATTGTTGCTGTTATTCCCCGACTACTTGCGGGTTTCCGCTACTTTTTATTACGCAATTTCGCACCTTCTAATCGTTAAAATTTCTGAAAAAATGTTACAAAAACCCAGCAAAGTTAATCATAGTTTTTAAGTGGAAGAAATGAGAGAAAGTGAGAAATTCTGGCGTAATTTTACGCGACAACGAATAATTGTTTAAATAAAAAAATTGTTTTTACTGAAAATTTCGATTGTTTACTTAAACGAAACGTTCAAACAATCGCGTCCCTGACCTTAGTTTCCTTCTCACTTCACTGACACTTCGAATTAATTTTGAGACACTAAGGGCAGGTCTGTGATGTTCAATTAAATTGTTTAATTAATTAATTTCGATTAATTTTGCAACAATTTATAGCGATGTGCAGTTTCAAGGTCGCTATGCGACAATAAACAATTGATGGTCATAAAACGATGAGAGAAAGCAGTAAAGTTGGTTACGTAAAAATCGATTGGTATGCTTCGGAAGAACGACCGACAATCCCCTTGCATCAGATTTACATAAGTGGACCGAGACTCAGTCAGCTCAAGGTGGAACGCGGGAAAATTGTGAAAGTGGGCGAGAAATCGACAAAAATCGAAAAACAGAATAGGGCCCACTACCGAACCGCGAGGGGCACCCACCGAAATTTCGGTAATTTTCGCGGAAATCGCAAAAATAGAAGAGGGTCGATCATCGAACCTTGCGGGACGCCAAAAACAATTTTTCTTACGTTATGGTTGGACAGCAAAATATTTTCGTTAAGCGGATTTTGGGGGGAATGAGCAAATTTTTCTAATTTAGAGTTCTGTTTTTATTTTTGGAAAATTACCAAAATTGAACAACACCATTGGACCTACAGACTAACCTCGTTTTTCGCCAATGCAATTTTTGCTACTTTTTGCAAAATTATCGCTTTTTAAAAAACAAAATAGGGTAGATTAGCGAACCTTGCGGTGCTAAAAACTTATTTTTCCCCAAATCAGGACCTCCAAATCGGTCCAATAATCGGAAATTTCGCAAAAACCGAAACAAAAAAGGACCCCTAACCGACCCTTGCGGCGCAGCGACTATCTAAAAAAAATTTTTAATTTTTGCAGAGAGTCAGCAGGATTCGGGAACCCCTATTCAGCAGTATTACGCAGGCGCCAACATTTTCGTGACTGGAGGTACCGGATTTTTGGGTCGAATCCTTTTGGAAAAATTGCTAAGATCATGTCCTGATCTCAACAGTGTTTACGTGTTAGTTCGCGAAAAAAAGGGCAAAAATCTCCATACAAGAATCGACGAATTATTCGAAGACACGATTTTCGACAGATTGAGACAAGAATGCCCAAAATTTCGACACAAAGTGGTGGGAATTGGGGGAGATTGCAGCCTCAAAGATTTGGCACTCAGCCAACACGATCGACAACTTCTCATCAACGAAGTAAGTTTCGTTATTATTTGATTCAACTGTCAAGTAGTTTTTAAAAAGTAAAAAAAAAAACTTCCCCAAATTGTGGGGGTTACCTAAATAATAATTAAACAATTGAGTAAAAAGCCCCATCCCGATCCATTGCAAGTGGCCGGTGCCGACCTAACAATTATCACAATTTTTTGCATCCAAAAACTCAATTTTCAAATTTCATTTTGCTGCAAATTCCCCCCTATTGTTACGCCACTGAGTCACATATTAAAATTGACGTGATGTTTGCAACAATTACTTACCTTGATTGACGAGTCGCCCTGAATACTAATTGGAAACGTCAGCAACACGAAGAAATAACGCCGCATCGAGTGTGCTAAAACCGACTCAATACCCCCCAACCAGTGACGGCGTTCGATTCTGAAACCAACTAATTTTTGTAGGTTTCAATTGTTTTCCACGTAGCGGCAACAGTTCGTTTCGATGAACCATTGAAGATGGCGGTAGCGATCAATGTGCGTAGTCCACGTGACGTCATCGATTTAGCGCGAAAAATGCTAAATCTTAAGGCAATTGTACACGTGTCAACTGCCTATTCAAACGTCCCTAATAGCGTTATCGAAGAAAAAATTTATCCAAGTCCAATTGATTGTCAGAAATTAGTTTCGATAGCTGAAGCGTTACCTGAAGAAATCCTCGATGATATTACCCCAACGTAAGTTTAATTGGAACAAAAAACATTTCGCCCACCAAATTTTTTTGGTGGGCAAAATGTTGGTTTTGTTTAATTTTAATTTGATTTTATTGCAGACTTTTAGGTGATTGGCCTAACAGTTACACTTACACGAAAGCAGTGGCGGAGGATATGGTGAGGCAGGAAGGCCACAATATGCCAATAGCGATTTTTCGTCCGGCTATCGGTTCGTTTTTTCTTTTTTGGGAAATTTAATTGCAATTTTGATTTTTAGTGGTTTCGACGTATAGAGAACCGATTAAGGCTTGGATTAATAATTTTTACGGCCCCACTGGAGTGTCGGCGGGGGCTGGGACTGGTGTTTTGAGAACTTTGTACTGTGACTCACAAGTTAACGCTAATATTGTTCCTGTTGATATGTGTGTTAACTCTTTGATAGCAGCGGCTTGGGAGGTTTCGAAAAATTATGAAAGGGCCAAAAATGAAAAAATTGATTACGAAATTCCGGTATATACTTTCGAATCTAGCAACGATCAGCCCATCGATTGGGGGACGTTTATGGAAAAATCCGAGAAGAGCGGCATCAATGTTCCCAGCATTAAGGCCATTTGGTATTATTGTTTGACGTTGCAAAGCAATTATTTCTTTTATTTGATGACAGTTTTTTTCCTCCATTATTTACCCGCAATCATGGTAGATGGCGCTTTGATTTGCGTCGGGAAATCCCCCAAGTAAGTCTGACGTTAAAAACAATTTTTTGGTGGGCAAAATGTTGCGGTTTCTAAAATCACAAAAATTTAAAAAACAAAATAAAAACTTAGTTAAAAAAATTAACTATAATAAAACGTTTTGGTGGGCGAAATGTTTACAAATAACATGACCGAACCCACAATTTTTTTGAGTCATTTTCGCAAAAATAAACAATTTTTTTCTATTAGAAAGTAACTGAAATGGCTTAAAAACGTTGTTGGTGGGCGAAATGTTTGCTTTTTTAAAATCAAAATTTCTAATTTTTTTTGCAGAATGTTGAAAATCTACAAGAAAATCCACAAATTCACGGCCGTAATTTCCTATTTCTGCACAAGAAACTGGACGTTTCGGTGCAACAAAGTCCAAAATTTGATTAAAAACATGTCAGAAGAAGACAAAGAAATCTTCTTTTGCGACCTAAAAAAGTTGGATTGGGAAGAATTTTTCCTTACATACTTAAGAGGAATAAGGGATCATTTAGTGCAGGACCCTTTAGAAAGTTTAGAAGAAGCCCAAATCAGGTGGAAAAGGCTTTACTGGTGCCACCAAGCAGTCAAGGCAATCGCTGGATATCTCCTATTGCGATTAATATGGGCTTTAATATCAATTTTATGGAATTTGGTCAGTTGAAACACAAGTGATACTTCTTAAATTATGTTAATTATGTTAATTTAATTAAGTACTTAATTGTGCTATTAAAGCTATTTCGTCACAAAACTGTCTGAATAAATTAATAGTTGATTTTTAAAATATTTTTTTGCAGCGCTACCGCGCGATCACTCAATATAAAGATGCGTAACGAAAAGTGAAACGCTCCTATTATGGCTAAAATACAAATCTGGTAATCGCGTAAAAAAGTTTATGGGATGAAAAAGGTTTACGTCAACTCGTTTTTATTTTACAGGAACACTGTGGCGACTCTATTAGTAACTTTTGAAACCAGCGAGTGAAACTTTTTACAATTTTTTATATTTTTGACCTAGCAACCCACTGCTACCGAAATTATTACTTCAAAACGTTTTTAGTTGCAACAATTAAAAATAATCGCATATAAACTATGGGTAACGAAAAGTGAAACGCTCTTATTCTGGCTATAATCCAAGTCTGGAGATGGCGTAAAGTAGTTTATCGTATGAGGGAGCCTCATTCTTACTCTTCCTGCCTTTTTGGGAACACTGTGGCGACTCTTCTATTAGTTGCTCTTAAAACAAGCAAGTGAAAAATTTTGATAATCTTATTCTTAACCTTACAACCTACTGCTACCCAAAATATTACTCCGAAACGATTTTAGTTGCAATAATAAAAAACAAACAAATATAAACTATGCGTAACGAAAAGTGAAACGCTCTTATTCTGACTGTAATCCAAGTCTGGAGATCGCGTAAAGTGGTTTATCGTATGAGGAGGCCTCTTTCCTACTCTTCCTGCTTTTTTGGGAACTCTGTGGCGGCTCTTCCATTACTTGCTCTTGAAGAAAGCAAGTGAAAAATTTTAATAATTCTATTTTTGACCTTACAACCTGCTGTTACCCAAAATATTACTCCGAATCGTTTTTAGTTGCAATGATCCAATATAAACTATGCGTAACGAAAAGTGAAACGCTCTTATACTGGGTACAATGTAAGGCTGGAGATCGCGTAAAGTAGTTTATCGTATGAGGAAGCCTCATTCCTACTCGTCCTGCTTTTTTGGGAACTCTGTGGCGGCTCTTCTATTAGTTGCTCTCAAAACAAGCAAGTGAAAAATTTTGAAAATCCTATTTTCGACCTTCCAACTTACTGCTACCCAAAATATTACTCCGAAACGGTTTTAGTTGCAATAATAAAAAACAATAAAATATAAACTATGCGTAACGAAAAGTGAAACGCTCTTATTCTGACTATAATCCAACTCTGGAGATGGCGTAAAGTGGTGCATCGTACGAGGGATCCTCATTCTTACTCTTCCTGTTTTCTTGGGAACACTGTGGCGACTCTTCTAATAGTTGCTCTCAAAACAAGCAAGTGAAAAATTTTGATAATCCTATTTTTGACCTTACAACCTACTGCTACCCAAAATATTACTCCGAAACGGTTTTAGTTGCAATAATAAAAAACAATCAAATATAAACTATGCGTAACGAAAAGTGAAACGCTCTTATTCTGGCTATAACCCAAGTCTGGAGATGGCGTAAAGTGGTGCATTGCACGAGGGATCCTCATTCTTACTCTTCCTGTTTTTTTGGTAACACTGTGGCGACTCTTCTATTAGTTGCTCTTAAAACAAGCAAGTGAAAAATTTTGATAATCCTATTTTCGACCTTACAACCTACTACTACCCAAAATATTACTCCGAAACGGTTTTAATTGCAATAATGAAAAATAATCAAATATAAACTATGCATAACGAAAAATGAAACGCTCTTATTCTGGCTATAATCCAAGTTCTGGAAATTGCGTAAAGTGGTTTATCGTATGAGGAGGCCTCATTCCTACTCTTCCTGCTTTTTTGGAAACTCTGTGGCGGCTCTTCCATTACTTGCTCTTGAAAGAAGCGAGTGAAAAATTTTAATAATTCTATTTTTGATCTTACAACCTGCTGTTACCCAAAATATTACTCCAAATCGTTTTTAGTTGCAATGATCAAATGTAAACTATGCGTAACGAAAAGTGAAACGCTCTTATACTGGGTACAATGTAAGGCTGGAGATCGCGTAAAGTAGTTTATCGTATGAGGAAGCCTCATTCCTACTCGTCCTGCTTTTTTGGGAACTCTGTGGCGGCTCTTCAATTAGTTGCTCTTGAAACAAGCAAGTGAAAAATTTTAATAATCCTATTTTTGACCTAACAACCTACTGCTACCCAAAATATTACTGCAAAACGGTTTTACTTGCAATAATAAAAAATAATCGCATATAAACTATGCGTAACGAAAAGTGAAACGCTCTTATTCTGGCTATAATCCAAGTCTTGCGATCGCGTAAAGTGGCTTATCGTATGAGGGAGCCTCATTCTTACTCTTTCTGTATTTATGGGAACACTGTGGCGGCTTCTCTATTTGTTGTTGTAAATTCCGGCGAGCGGCGCGTTTTCAATATTATATTTGACCTCAATTTGGTTCACGTTTCGACCAAAAATTCGAACGTTTCCATTATGCAACCAGTAAAATACTTAATTAGACCAAAATTGAAGAATTTGTTTTTCAATTAAATCATAACTGTAGTAAATTCTACATGTTGACATAAACAATTGTGAAGTTGTTGGAATGAAATGTTGTCAATTACCAAGTTCAACTAAAGATGAGTGGAAGACCATTGACTCTGCTTCTTTTAACTCTAATTTTGGGTTTAAATTGCGAAAAAGAACACAAAATCACGAAACGAGCTTTCCTCTTCCCTAGAGCCACTTTTCTTCAAGTAAGTCACTGAACGATTCGAAATTGGTTAACATAGAGATTTTGTTTTAATTAGTTTACTTATGGAATTTCGGTCCCCTTGATCCTCCCAAGAAGATCTATCAATTTAAGTCTTTGTTGCCAAACTAACTACGATTTACCTTATAACGTATCCCAGTTACAAACCAGGATTATTCAAGCGAAATCCAGGAACGATTACGACTTGAGTAGGGAAACTTTTTATAGATATATCGTAAGCTTCTTGGACGGGTGAGTTTTTGCAATTTATTGCCGATTTTTTCGAAATTCTTTGTTGTTATAGATTCGGTTTAGATGGAAAACAATGTCTTTTGAGGGCGGTTTGCGAAATTTCCGAATACCCAATGCATCTAGACCAAAAAGAGAATTTATTGGAAGAAATCGTGCATTTCCTATTTACGTAAGTACTTTAAAAAATTGATTGTTGATTAAAAAACATTTTTAGGCCATCCCTGGAGTTTGAAAGAGGAAACTCTACAGAAACTTTTATAAGTAAATTATTAGAAGCCGAAAATTTAGGAAAGAATCACGGAAAATGTCGTCAAAGTTTTCAGAAATGTCTTGTACCTATTGTAGAGTTATTTACTTCGAAATTTCTTGTTTAATAAAAGCCAAAGATTAAAATCACAAAAAAAAAAGATTCTGCACGGGTAAAAGTGGAGTTATGTTGCTAATTTAAATGGATTTAGGGAATTTGTTTTTTTCTCCCCAGATTTGGCTACAAATCTCAAATCTGTCACTCGGCGGTACTGTTCCTTCAAATTACTTTTTTAATACAAAATCCGGCACAAAACCCATAAAATGCGTATTTAAACCCATAATCCATCATCAGCCCTTAAAAGCCTTAAAACCATGGGCACAATCCATGCAAAGGTGAAGATTGATCACATCATTTCTAAATTTAACCCACCTAACCTCACTTTTTCAGTCCGAAGATAACATCTTAAATGGCCCCGCAGTGAGCGCCCCTGCCCCAGCCGCGACCCCCCAGGACTCCCAGGAAGTTTTCTTGGACGGGGTCAAGGTAACCAAGTCATTTACCCAAAAATTCAACTAAATTCCACAAATTCCAGGCGCGAGTTGACAAAATTCATATCGATGGCCTTAACCGAACTAGAGACGATATAATCGAGGATTGCGTCAGTGAATTGTTGAAAGCAACAGATTTTCAAGATGTTCTCATCAAAGCACATCGCGTAAATAATTTGCGATATCGAAAATTTCGTGTGTAAAAAAAACGAATTTTAGGCAAGACTCAAACTGGACGAGTTAGGTTGTTTCAAGAAAATCGGCGTGTTTATTGATACCAGTAAAGGAGAGGGAGCCAGCAATGATGGACTTGAAGTATTTTTAATTTAAAAAAAAAATTAAATATTAAAAAAATTCTTTAGATAACTTTCAACGTTAAAGAACTCAGCAAGTTGACGGGAAAAGTCGAAACCGCAATTAGTCCAACCAGCAATGAAGGTTTATTATTAGCAACTTTATTAGCCCCGAATTTGTGTGGAAGAGGAGAACGAATCCAATTATCTTACACTTACGGTTCGAAACGTACTTCCGATTTTAACGTTTCTTTCATCAAACCGATGAGGGGCCAACACCGACCAATGTATTAATTAAAATTACTTAATCATTTATTAATTATAAAAAATTCAAGGTTCACCACCAGCCTGTTCCAGTCACAATCCGAATGGCCGTCCTCCGGTTACAAGCAAATTGATCGCGGTTTAACTTTCGGTTTGGGTTTCTATTCCACGCCATTAGTTAAATTTTTTGAATTAAAAACCAATTTTTTTTTAACTAACATTAATTTTAGATCAAACACACGTTGCAATGGGAACCGGTTATTCGAGATATTGGCGTGTTAAGTCGAAATACTTCTTTCGAAATACGAGAACAAGCCGGTATCAGTTTGAAATCGGCACTCAGACACATTTTGTCCATTGATCTGAGAGACGATATCATTTTTCCCAGCAGCGGAAGTCTTTTCCGTTTGACGTCAGAAGTCGCAGGTTTGGGCGGAGATGTCGGTTTTATCAAAAACGAATTCTGCGTCCAAGGAAACTACTCCATCAGCGAAGATTTCGTAAGTTAACACAAAATAGTCGCATAGCAGTTTGTCTTTTTCTATGGATACGCGTCTGTTTCCATGGTTACGCATCTGTTTCCATAGTTACGCGTCTGTTTCTCTGGTTACTCATCTGTTCCCGATTTCCATAGAATTCTATGGTAACATGTCTGTATGTGCACTTACGTGTCGGTTTCTATGGTTACCTCTATTTGTTTTCATTATTACGCGTCAACTTCTACTATGATGTTGATGAGGAATCAATCAGATAGTCAATAGAAGTAGCAACCAGTTTTAATTTGTGACGTATTCAGGAATTTCTATTAATAAATTTACACAAAAATTAATTTTGTAAAGACTACGATACCGCTACTCACTTGTTTTTATGGTTAAGTGTCTATATATCTGGTTACATGTCTATATCTACGATGACATGTCTATATGTATGGTTACGGGTCTTTCTAAGGTTACAACAATATTGTAGGGTTATGTGTCTGTTTCTATGGTGATCGGTTACAGTCAATAAAAACAGTAACCTGCTCCAATTCTCGCCACAACCCATAAATTGGTGACCACAAAAACTAATTTACATGGTTACATGTCTGATCCTGTCGCTAATTGTCAGTTTTTATAGTTACATGTTGTTTCCATGGCGACGCAACTGTTTAAATGATGACGCGTCGGTTTCTATGGTTACCATTTTGTTAATGTAGTTACATCTATTTCTATGATTACCGGTACTTCGAATTAGAGCGCCAATTTTTTTAGGTACTACAAGGGACGCTGCAAGGGGGCTTTATGCGGGGCCTCAACAACGACATGAAAATCGGTCTATCTGACTTATGCTATTTGGGGGGTCCCCATTCGATTCGCGGGTTTCAGCACCGAGGTGCCGGCCCCCATTCAGACGGCGACGCTTTAGGTAGTTACAGTTATTGGGCGACGGGTTTGCATCTGTTCACCCCGTTACCGTTTCGCCCTGGTCGAGGCAGTTTTGGAGATTTATTTAAAACGCACCTGTTCATAACCGCCGGCAACATCGGCAATTTCAAATTAAGTAATTATGTAAATTATTAAAAAGAACAATAATAACAAAGAAATTTTCAGCTGATAAACAATTGATGGAAAATCTTGCGAAAAATATGAGGATTTCGTATGGATTAGGAATAGCGTTGAGATTGGGGAATATGGCACGTGTTGAAGTCAACTATTGTTTCCCCCATACGGCTGCTAAAGGTGATCAACTACAACCGGGGGTACAGTTTGGTATCGGTGTTGAGTTTTTGTAGGAACTTTTGAAATAGTCGCATTTAATGGACAATTTTGTTTAAAATTTATGTAAACTACAAAACGTTACCAATAAAGTTTGTTAATCAAAGAACTTACTTGATTTCTTGGAGGAATTTGAAATTTTCGGAATTAACCTCACTTTAATTTCAATGCCCACCTACTTGAGTCCCCAAAGTTATTTTTATCACTTCTTGGGGGTAATTTCGTTAGTTTTCACTAAATAATTAATTAGAACTGTTTAAAGAAATTACGGGGGGTTCAAGAATCTCACTTGGAATTGCCGCCATTTTGATTTGGTTATTTTTAGTGTCGCTGCGTTGGTATTGTGTTACTTACTAAAGTGAGTGAGCAAGAGAAGTGAAGTTCTTGAGTGGTCGAAAAATTGAGATTTTGCTGCAATTCCGTAAATTTTTCGAGGTTTTCCATGAATAAATGCAAATTTGAACAAAAATGATTATCGATCAACCCGAAGCCTTCAAAACTTGGCTAACAGCCGTTTTGAAGCCGATGTAAGTGCCCCCCATATTTCCCTCATTTTACCAGTTTAACCCATTTTTCGAGCTCCCAAACCACCACTAAACGTCCCAATAGAGTGTATCGATGTGATTTTCACGAAAAAACTGTTTTTGGGTCAAATTTTGAAAGTTTCGCCAATTTTCCATACATAACCTCATTTTTAGTTAAATGGCGTTGAAGTGTCAAATTTTCTTATTTTAGGTGCGATGCGGACCCCGCAGCGCTAGCCAAATACGTTTTGGCATTAATTAAGAAAGACAAATCAGAGGAGGAACTCCAGAAGATAATGGTGGGGCAATTAGAAGTATTTTTGGAAAATGGTAAAAAATATTTTTATAATTTTCACATTTCTAACTTTAATTTTTATTTTAGAAACCGAATCATTTGTTGGTTTAGTTCTAAGAACTTTAGAAACCCAAGAATACATAACAACTCCGGTTATACCAAACGCCAATCCTCCCAACCCAATTCTGGTAAAAACCGCCAAAGAAACCAAACCGATCGTGCCACCAAGCGAATTGCCGAATTTAAACGAAACCGTTAACGGTTCAGCACCTGTTCGAAAAGAAATTGAAATTAAACGCGATCGAGAATTAAGAAAACCCGATTTATTACAAGAAAAAGAAGAAAAACCCAGAGTGCGTCCTCGTCACCGTTCTTCATCTCGCAACCGTTCTCGCTCTCGTTCCTGGGACCGTTTGAAACGTTCGAAATCACGAGAACGCGATCAACATCGTTTAGATCGTGAAAAGCGCGATCGTCCACGAACTTGGCGTAACAAATCGCCACCGCGTCGTTTCGATCGCCGTCGTTCACGCACACCTTCTCCGATTCGGGGAGGTGGTGGAGGACGTTCCAGATCACGCAGCCCTAAACACCGTACCGTCCGTTATCGAAACCGTACTCCACCACGTAGTGCTAGTCGTTCACGTTCGAGATCTCCTGATAAACGAAGAGATTCTCTTAAAGATACTAAAGAAGGGACACCCACTCAAGATTCGAATCATGGAGATACCGATTTTAGATTGACTAACAGTACTCAAAGTATTCAGAGTGTTGTTGTTGCTCAAAATTCGAAACGGCGTTGTCGGGATTTCGATGAGAAAGGATATTGTATGAGAGGGGAGATGTGTCCATTTGATCACGGTGTTGATCCGGTTGTTTTGGAAGATTCTACTTTGAGTAGTGTTTTGACTTATAATCCCAACAGTAATCAGGGGGATGCTCCTTCAATTGTGCCTCCACCACTTTTGACTGCGCCAGGACATCCTCTGATGGGACCCAGGGGAATTCCGCCTGAATACAACCCGCAAGCGCCGCAAATGTGGAACAGACCGGGATTTAGGGGGCCCAGACCCATGGGAATGCCACGGGTAATTAGTCAAAAAAACAAAAAAAAATTTGCTAATAAAGTTTGGTCAACGTAAGCCTGAAAAAAAATTTTTTTACAGTTGGCAAGCACTCAAATACCTAATGTGCAAAACTAGCTTTGATTTAAGTTGACTTCTCATTCAAACCACCCGTTGCCGAAATTGCCTTCAGTTTTGCATGTTTCATCGCTTTTGACTTCTCATTTAAACCACTCGTTGAATTTATTTTTTTTTATTGAATTCATTTTAATTCATGAAGGAGTTTTACATGAGTCAATTATTGCAATATGAAAATATACAAAAATATTGGAAATTATCTTCAGTTTTGCATGTTTTATCGCTTTTGACTTTTCATTCAAACCACTCGTTAAAACTTTTTTAGTATATTCTCTTCAATTTTTTGAACGTCTTCACGAGAGTATTTTTTCAATATATAAAAATATTAAAAATTTCCTGCAATTCTTCATATTTTATCTCAGTTTAGTTTTCATTCAAACCACTTGCCTTTTTTTTGTAGATTTTCTTCAATTTTTTTAACAACTTAGCAAGAGACGATTTTTGCAATAAAGAAATATACCAAAATATGTTAAATTACCTTCAATTCTCCATTTTTTACTGCAGTTGGCAGCGCATTCAAACCACTCGCCGAAATTTTTTTAGTGTTATTTTTTCAGTTTTTACAGCGTCTTTACAACAGTTTACTTTTGCAGTATACAAACCCACAAATATTAGATATAAACATTTATGTTCAATTCTCTACTTTTCGTCACAGTTGACTTCTCATTCAAACTACTCGTTGAATTTTTTTTTTTAGTGAATTTATTTTAATTCTTGAAGGAGTTTTACAGGAGTCAATTTTTGCAATATGAAAATATACAAAAATATTGGAAATTATCTTCAGTTTTGCATGTTTCATCGCTTTTGACTTCTCATTCAAACCACTCGTTAAAACTTTTTTAGTAGATTCTCTTCAATTTTTTAAACGTCTTCACATGAGTATTTTGTCAATATATAAAAATATTAAAAATTACCTGCTATTCTTCATATTCTATCTCAGTTTAGTTTTCATTCAAACCACTTGCCGATTTTTTTTTTTTTGTAGGTTTTCTTAAAAAATTTTTAGCAACTTAGCAAGAGACAATTTTTGCAATAAAGAAATATACCAAAATATTTAAAATTACCTTAATTTCTCCATTTTTCACTGCAGTTGGCATCGCATTCAAACCACTCGCCGAAATTTTTTTAATGGATTTCTTTCAGTTTTTACAGCGTCTTCACAACAGTTTACTTTTGCAGTATGCAAACCCACAAATATCAGATACAAACATTTATGTTCAATTCTCCACTTTTCGTCACAGCTGACTTCTCATTCAAACCACTCGTTGATTATTTTTTTTTAGTGAATTTATTGTAATTCATGAAGGAGTTTTCATGAGTCAATTTTTGCAATATGAAAATATACAAAAATATTGGAAATTATCTTCAGTTTTGCATGTTTCATCGCTTTTGACTTCTCATTCAAACCACTCGTTAAAACTTTTTTAGTAGATTCTCTTCAATTTTTTAAACGTCTTCACATGAGTATTTTGTCAATATATAAAAATATTAAAAATTACCTGCTATTCTTCATATTCTATCTCAGTTTAGTTTTCATTCAAACCACTTGCCGATTTTTTTTTTTTGTAGGTTTTCTTAAAAAAATTTTAGCAACTTAGCAAGAGACAATTTTTGCAATAAAGAAATATACCAAAATATTTAAAATTACCTTAATTTCTCCATTTTTCACTGCAGTTGGCATCGCATTCAAACCACTCGCCGAAATTTTTTTAATGGATTTCTTTCAGTTTTTACAGCGTCTTCACAACAGTTTACTTTTGCAGTATGCAAACCCACAAATATCAGATACAAACATTTATGTTCAATTCTCCACTTTTCGTCACAGCTGACTTCTCATTCAAACCACTCGTTGATTATTTTTTTTTAGTGAATTTATTGTAATTCATGAAGGAGTTTTCATGAGTCAATTTTTGCAATATGAAAATATACAAAAATATTGGAAAATATCTTCAGTTTTGTATGTTTCATTGCTTTTGACTTCTCATTCAAACCACTCGTTAAAACTTTTTTAGTAGATTTCCTTCAATTTTTGAAACGTCTTCACAAGAGTATTTTTCCAATATATAAAAATATAAACATTACCTGCGATTCTTCATATTTTATCTCAGTTGAGTTTTCATTCAAACCACTCGTCGAAATTTTTTTAGTGGATTTCTTTCAGTTTTTACAGCGTCTTCACAACAGTTTACTTTTGCAGTATACAAACCCATAAATATCAGATATAAACATTTATGTTCAATTCTCCACTTTTCGTCACAGCTGACTTCTCATTCAAACCACTCGTTGATTATTTTTTTTTAGTGAATTTATTGTAATTCATGAAGGAGTTTTCATGAGTCAATTTTTGCAATATGAAAATATACAAAAATATTGGAAAATATCTTCAGTTTTGTATGTTTCATTGCTTTTGACTTCTCATTCAAACCACTCGTTAAAACTTTTTTAGTAGATTTCCTTCAATTTTTGAAACGTCTTCACAAGAGTATTTTTCCAATATATAAAAATATAAACATTACCTGCGATTCTTCATATTTTATCTCAGTTGAGTTTTCATTCAAACCACTCGTCGAAATTTTTTTAGTGGATTTCTTTCAGTTTTTACAGCGTCTTCACAACAGTTTACTTTTGCAGTATACAAACCCATAAATATCAGATATAAACATTTATGTTCAATTCTCCACTTTTCGTCACAGTTGACTTCTCATTCAAACCACCCGTTGATTTTTTTTTTAGTTCATTTATTTTAATTCTTGAAGGAGTTTTACAGGAGTTAATTTTTGCAATATGAAAATGTACAAAAATATTGGAAATTATCTTCAGTTTTGCATGTTTATCGCTTTTGACTTCTCATTCAAACCACTCGTTAAACTTTTTCAGTAGATTCTCTTCAATTTTTGAAACTGCTTCACAGGAATTTATTTCTCCAACATACAAAATAATTAAAAATTACCTGCAAATCTTCATTTTTTACCTCAGTCGAGTTCTCATTCAAACCTCGTCAAATTTTTTTTTCTTCGAGTTTTTAAGCAACTTAGCAGGAGACAATTTTTGCAATATAGAAATTAACAAAATAATTTAAAATCACCTTCAATTCTCCTTTTTTCATTGCAGATTACTTTTCATTCAAACCACTCACCGAATTTTTTTATTAAATTCCTTCAATTTTTAAAGCATTTTTACAAGAGTTAACATTCAAGCCACTCATCCTCCAAGCGTTTTTTCTTACTTAAAACTTAACATTGAGTTTTTTTGCAGGGTCCCGCAATGGGCGGTTTTCCTCCCCCTCCTAACATGCAACGAGAATTAATTCCGGTTCCGGTGATGGACAACAAGCAATCCGACCACCACCATCACCACCACCCTTACCCGGGTTCTGGTTTCCGTCATCCACCTCCATACATCGGTAACAATTCTGGCGGTGATCACGACGCTGGTGGCGGCGGCGGTGGTGGCGGTTTCAAAAAGAAATCGTTCGATTTCAACCGTTTAGGTCCCAGGTCGAAAAATCCGGCCAATTCTTCGCTTGAATTGAGAAAAGTACCGCAAGGTCTCAACACCATTACACATTTGAACAACCATTTTTCCAAATTCGGCAAATGCGTCAATATCCAAGTGAATTTTGAAGGTGATCCAGAAGCCGCCATTGTTACGTTCTCTAGTCATGCCGAAGCCAACGCCGCTTACAGGAGCACCGAAGCGGTACTCAACAATCGATTCATCAAAGTGTTCTGGCACAACACCAACACTGAAGGTGAGAAGTTTTTGATGGTCGTTTCGTCCCTCCAGCCAATCTCGCTAAACTTAGTTTTTTAGTTTCGAAAAGTCGCTATCGTTCCCAAAATTTACTTTTTTAGTTTGCATTAGTCGCCGCGAGAGGCCGCACGATCACTATCGATTTTAAAATTGACTGTTTTAGTTTAGAAAAGTCACCGCAAGATGGCGCATTATTCACTATTGTTTCCAAAACGTCCCCTTTAGTTTACAACAGTTGCTGCCAGAGGGCGAGCTTTCACTATCGTTTTAGAAACTTCCTTTTTGAGTTTGAAAAAGTTGCCGCCAGATGGCGCGTTTATGTGGAAAAACTTCAAAACTAATTTTTATTTGTTTTTTTGAAAAGGTAAACAGGAAAACGTGCCGCCCCGTTCTGTCAAGGATCGTTTGGGGATGCCGTCGATAGTTCCCCCCAACACAAATAAAGTGTTGAATTTGGTTCAGCCGAGAGCCGACAACAATGCGGCCGAAGCATCTGATAATGGCGTCGAAAAAGCGGCCAAAATCGTTGCCAACAAAGAAGAAACGAAAGCTCAAGCGACCGCTGCTATTAAGAAAAATCAAGAATTGCTGGCGGCAAAAGAAAAATTGAAGAAAAACCAAGACGAACAAAGGAAGGAAGTGATGAAAATCAAGAATAACTTGAGGAAGCGCAAACAAGAACTGTTAGACAAGCAGTTGTCGCAACAGAAAGTTTTAATCGAAAAAATGGAGAAACGTAAGTGGTTGGGGGTTCACCCACAATTTTTTTCTCACATCAAACCGTTGATTTTTGAACAAGTTTAAAAAAAAATGCGTTTTGGCTATTAAGATCCGCCTAGTTCGGGCTACCTGGAAAAAGGGGGTTGTATCCCGATACAGTATATAGTTGCCAATATTGTTAGATTGTGATGTTTGAGTCGCAAGTCACTTTTGTTGTCGATTTTGTATTAAATTGGGATACAACCCCGTCTTGCAGGTAGCCCGAACTGGGCCGATTTTAATAACAAAAACGCAAATATTTTTTTTATTTAAAAATAAGAGGTTCTTTAGGTTTTTTAGGCAATGGAAGCTGCAAAAGTAAATAAATTTGCATCTTTCAAAATTGTTTGTTTCAAATTTTCCGTAATTGAACAATTTTTGTTTAGTTCCTCCGGGTGCCCAAAGAGACTTGGTGATGGAAACCATAAAGAAAACTCAAGAATCCATCGAGGACATCAAGAAAGATCTTCTGCAATCGGTGTTAACGGTCAAGATTACACCACAGAAGAAAGCTAAAGAAGATGTTCAAAGGGAAATGCTCGATGCCGAGTTGGATCTCATAACGAAACAACAAGAAGGCGTCGACACTTCTGAAATACAAAAAAAATTGATGGAACTGAAAGCAAGAGCGGCCATGTCGAGAGGACGTGGTCGTGGCAGAAGATTCACTCCAATTGTCAATCGACATTTATTAAGCAAGAACAATTTAGTCGATAATGCAGGTAATTTCTTTTCCAATCATTAATTATTATTTTTTTTTGGATTTGTTTAGCAATTTTTTTTCCAGCAATGAAAGGCAAAATTAAGTCGGTCAATAAGGCTTTCCAAAAACACACGGTCGACCATCGCCCCACTCGATTGTTAGTTTCCGGTTATGAAGGAGACGAGCAAGACAGCGTTCTGAATCACTTCCAAGTGAGTTTCTTTCTTTTTTTTTGTTTTTTTAATTGAAATAATTAATTTTCAGTCGTTTGGCGAAATCGTCGATTACGTCACAGACACAACACTCCCCAGTATCACTTTGAACTATAAAACTCGAAAGGAAGCAGAGATGGCGCTACTGAAAGGCAAACACTTCCAGGTAACTAAAACTAAGAGCGACAAAAATTTTTAGTTTCACTCGTGATTCGTGGTAAATGTCTAGATAAATATTTTTAAATTAAATTTATCAACGTTTACATTCCCAATGGTGAGGTCATCGGTGCGATAACAAGTGGTAACGTCACGTTTTTTTCAGGACCGGACTCTGTCGATCACCTGGTGTGTCGTTAACGTGCAATTACCGCCGCCTCTAACGACGCGATCAACTTCTAGGAAAGTTTTGATTTCCGAATCTGAAGAAGATCAGTTAATAGACCAAAACCTGCCTGAAGGAGAGGAAGATGTAAGTTTTTTTTTTAATTATTATTTGAAAAATAATTAAAAATTTTCAGCTGGGACCCGAAATTTCGGAAGAAACTCTTCTACAGGACGACGAAGAAGAAGAAGAAGAAAACGAGGACAGGTCGTGGAGACGATAGTCACGGATGCGGCCATATTGATTTTTTTTAAAGAGCTGTACAACTTTTTTTCTTAGTTAAGTTTCTTCCGCTTAGTTTTCACGTTTCTGCTTGCTTTGTATCAATTCACTCGGTTAATACTCTATAGTGATTTTTTAATTTTTTTTAGCATCACGATTGTGAGCTGAAAATCGGGTTTTTGTTTGTTTTTTTCCTGGTGATTGCATGGAGTGGAGACAAAACGCAGATTTTCAGTAGAATTATTTGTTTATAATAATTATTGTAATTTTAAGATGTTATTGGAAAGAAAAACGGCGCCCCAAGAACTAAAAAAATAAACAACTAACAGTATAAAAGATTTCAAAAAAAAAACATTTGATGAAAGAAAAAAATGATGAATGTATTTGTATATTTTACTATATTTACATACGGAGGGGCGCCGAAAAAATTAAATTATTACTAAAAGAATTTGCAAAGGTCGAGATTTTTAGGTAATTTTCAAGTACGGTCCTGTCGAGGTAAGTTTGGTGCTATCAACAAATTTTCCAGCGCATGCGTGAAACTTCAATACGTGACGTCATTTTACAACAATTACAATTTTGTAAATGTTCTGTGATACCCAAATAATATCGAAATTCGTACAATAATGGCGTGGACTAATTACCAATTACTTCTAGCTCTGGTTATGGTAATAACTGGTAGTATCAACACTTTAAGTACGAAGTAAGTTTTTGAGGTTATGTGTCAAAAATTTCCAGAAATCACAAAATTCGTTTTTTAGATGGGCAGACGGAATCGAATCAATAGGAAAAGACGGGAAGAAACGGGATTTCGATCACCCTTTCTTCCAGGCTTCCTGCATGTTTGTTGGGGAAATGTTATGTTTAGTCGCTTTCAAAATTTTATACAAATTCTACAGTTTAAGAGCTGTACGTAACAAATTTTCGATTCTTTCTCGATTTTATAAAAAAATTACAGGACGGTTCAGAAGATGTGAAAGAATTAACCAAAGGTAACCGCAATTTCAACCCTTTCGTCCTCTTCCTGCCGGCAATGTGTGACATGACAGCAACCTCGATTATGTACATAGGACTAAACTTGACTTACGCGTCAAGTTTTCAAATGTTCAGAGGTACAAAAACAATCAAAAAACTCAATTTTTAAATAATCTAATTTCAGGGTCTGTAATAGTTTTCGTGGGGCTCCTCAGTGTCGGTTTTTTGGACCGCATCTTGAAGAAACGGGAATGGTTTGGAATTTCTTGCGTAATTGTCGGTTTGGCTATAGTAGGTGCTGCTGATTTTATGGCGAAAGACACCAATTCCGAAAATCATGGCCGCAACGATATTATAACCGGGGATTTATTGATTGTTATTGCACAAATTATTACGGCTATTCAAATGGTGGTTGAGGAAAAATTCGTTACTGGCCTGGATATCCCGCCGTTACAAGCGATCGGATGGGAGGGAGTTTTCGGATTTTTAGTTTTAGGATTGTTGCAGATTCCTTTTTATTTCATACATGCCGGCCCTCCCTTCACCAACAACCCAAATGGGTCGCTGGAGGACGCCATCGACGCTTTTGTTCAAATCGGCCACAGTTGGCAACTCGTTATGGCGATTTTAGGTATAGTCGCAGGGTTACCAATTGAATTTTTTAGTAACTTTTTGCAGGAACCGTAATCTCGATCGCGTTTTTCAATTTCGCCGGTATTAGTGTTACCAAGGAAATCTCAGCAACCACTCGAATGGTACTTGACAGTATTAGAACCATCTTGATTTGGGTCGTGAGTTTAGCGTTTATGGGGCAGAAATTCCATTGGTTACAGGTAATTTGGTCCAAAGCAGAATTCACATAACCTCACTCCCATTAAATTAGACCCCAGTAGATGAAGCGAATCTACATCCTTTTTCGAACATGTTCGGAATTTGCCGTCCTCAAAAATTTTTTTTAAACGTCAAAATGGCGGATTTTTCTAAAAATTCCAACTTTTTTTTGTTCTTTTTTCTTATTAACTTCAACTCTAAATCACGTTTTTCCATATTTTCCCCTCTTCTGATTTTCTCCTAATTGTTTTTCATCTACCCTTCTCGCTGTTTTTAGTCACTCAAGGTTTTGAGGTTTCGGTTCTGACGTCATTTGTTTTAGTTGCTGGGTTTCATCGCTCTCTTGTACGGCATGTGTCTCTACAACGGCATCACTTGTTCGTGGATGTTCGTCAAGGTTCGTTCGGTCGTCACTAGATGGCGCTATCGCAATCTAGAGGAGGACGTCATCGAGAATCGAACCGCCGATTTGCCCGACGACTCGACTCCGGCTTAACGAAAAGACTTAAGACAACTGTGAAACTATTTTAATCGTATTAGAAGATATTAAGTATATAACAATGTTAAACAAGTAGTTTCTATTTACATAATATTATTATAACCATATTTTTTGAAAAATCGTCTCTAAATTACTCGATTTCTTAGTAGAATAGTTTTTATGATTAACCGGATTCCGCCATCTTTGACTACCATTCCAATACTCCAGGGACGTATTTTTCGATCAATTTCTCGTAGTAAGGCCATAACGCTTCAATGTTGGGAACGTCAGCGCTTTTTGTGTACAAATCGTATTGGCTGCAAAAAAAATTGTTTTCGCCGCCATTTTGTGTATTGAAAAATTTACTTGAATTTCAAGGCCGCCTCCATGATTTTTTCGTCGCCTGTTTTCATGAAATGCCGGTAATCGCCGCCAGAGTGCCAAGGATAAAAACTGTGAAAACGAATCATGTTCAATCCTTCTTGAGGCAATTTCGTTTTGTTATGAATTAAAACTCGGTACAAATATTCGTCGTGACCCCATGAAACTAGCAAGTTTTCAATCCCGCAATTGGGTTGGTACATCCCGTTTTTAGTGCTGAAATTTAGTGTTAAACAATTATTTCAAATTACAGATTCCTACTTGTATTTCGGGTTTCGACCGTCAATGTTATCGACGAACGAAGTGTCTCTGTAGACGATACTGGGAGCCCAATCGCAACCGACAGCGAAAGTGTCGCCAACCACCGCCCATTGGGGCTCACCATAGAACGCCATTACCTAAAAAAAATTTGAATTAAATTTTGTTGGTTTTGTATTGGGAGGTTTAAGGTAAATTTTGCGAAGCCGCCCTGTATATGTTAATTTTTCTTTTTGTAGGTTATTGAGAAAATTGCTTTTCTTTCTTAATCTTTTTCGACGTTTCATTTGTTACGTTATTCACCTTCCCCAAATCGTGTATGAGTCCGGTCAAGTGGAACCAATCCTGGTCGGGATAGTCTTCCCTGATCCTTTCAGCCGTCTGGAAAGCGTGTACGATATTCGGAATATCCACATCTGGATCGCTCTCATCCACCAATTCGTTCAATTTCTCTAAAGCGTCTTTAACTGTCGACTTGAAATGGTTAAATTTCGTCCACGTCGCTATTTTATCTAAAAGAAAAAAAACAGTTGAAAAAAAATAGGGCTCAACCGGGATTTGAACCCGGGACCTCTCGCACCCAAAGCGAGAATCATACCCCTAGACCATTGAGCCTCATATGTGCAAATATTAAAAAAAAACAATGGAAGTGGTGGCGTTATCCGCTGGAAACGGGTTTTTCGAAAACTATCTAGAAATTGGTACGAACCTTGAACGAACGCTACTGTTTGATTTGTGTGCATTTCCTTGTAGGTTTTGCGGACTCGTTCTTTGATTGGATCATTTTCGTCTATGCTGTAATCACGGAATTGAGCCACCGGTTTTTTGGCGAAACTCGGTTCGGGTCGCAGAAGTTCGGAAGGGTCAATCACCTTGACCGGTGTAGTTTCCTAAGTAGGCGATAATTTGACGATAAACAAATGAATTTAAGATTTGCGCAATTGTTTGAAAAGAATTTTGTAACGATTTTTGTTGATAAACAGATTTCTGTTTTAAGATTTATCTACAAATTTTATTTTTGTAAAAATTTTGCCGTTTAACATAAACAGTTCAAGTGAACGACGCTTTATAACTGAATCACTGGATTTTGACTAGCTATTTAGGTGGATTCGTTCAAAACATTTAATGAATCTTCACATTATAAAATTTTTTTTGTCGATCGACTTGTTCGTTCAAACATTGCAGAAACGTTCAAATTGGAATGATTTCTTCATTTCAAGATTCGTTCAATTTGAGCGAATCGTTTGAAGTCACAATTTTCTTAAAAAAATTGTAACGCCCCTCAAAATCTTTTTTACTGATTAATTGACAATAACTCGTAAAATAATTTTAATTAACGATCCAAATCTTTTCGAACGAATCTTCACCTGAATCTCCTATACAATCGTCAATTTTGAACAAAATTTCTGGTCACTCTGAGACACGATTTCCCTTCAAACTTCTCGAAACGTTTAAATTTTGACTGACTTGATTCGTTCAAATTGAACGGAAATTTCGTGAACGAAAAAAAATTTCGAACCCTTCTCAGTGAGTTATTTGCTAATAAATTGAACGTTGTTAGTAAATTTTGTTTACTTACAATAATTCTCATTGTGGTTGGTTTTGTTTCACTGCATCACTTCTCTTACGTTAATGGCGAACGTCGTCCATGTTGTTCCCTATTTAAGTCTCTTCTTATCACCGAAAATAAATCTACGACTGACACGTTTCAATTAAATCGCGCGAGATGATAAATTACGTAAATAACAATTTAAAAAATTCAATAGTGAAAAGTCAAAAGTTCATATTTGTTGTAAACGAAACGCGATCACTGACGACACGAAAAGAGGGGGCAAAACGATTTGAAAGCAGACAAAGAATTTCTAACATTTCTTCAGCTTTTTCGACATAATTAAAACATTTTTTAATTAAAATTTTTTATTATTTATCTTTTTAATTATTTTTTTTAACATTGATTACAATAATTGTAAAAATATAATTCTGATTAAACTTTAATTAAGATTAGTACTAAGGGGTGAGAGGTGAAAAATATGTAGCAATAATTTTTTTTATTTATTAGTTGCTGAAATCTTTTTTGGTGACTTCTTTGATTGTTGAAACGTCGTTGGGTTTCAGTTTTGGTGATTCGCTGGCCTTTTTCTTCGTGTGCACTAAAAACAAAAACAAAATTGTTGTTATTGGTGGTTTTAACAAAAATTCTTTTGATTGATGGAATTTATCTTATCAAATCAGGATTAACAGCGTTGAGATTCTCCTAAAAGATTGATAATTAATATTAATTCGAGGTAGGTACGAAAATAAATGAAAACAATCGAGTTTGATACTTGGTTTTGTTTTATAAACACTTGAGCAAGATTGGAATTTGAGAAAAAAATCTTTCTATTGTTATTCAAAATTTTTAGATAAATATCAAAAATTTAATTATCAAGTGTTGTGAATGAAAACAAAAATAACTGGGAAATTGAGAATATAAAAATTTCAGGATGTGAGGAAATGTTAATATAAAGGACAAAATATAAAAATATTGCGATTTTATAGGAAATTCTTGAGACAATTCTAGAAAAAAAAGGAAATAATTGGGGAAAAGTTGTGAAATTTAAAAAATTAAAATACTGGCTAAAATACAAATTTTGGCAAAATTCCAGCTTCGATAACTACTCGAGTTTCTAAGTTATATCGAATACCACTACGTCATCTTAATCGACATTCAAAAGGCTTTCTGGCAAGCCTAAAATAGGGAATTTTTGCGTTTTTTTACTTTTGAGAAAACTTCAACAGAGATAACATTTTCTAATGTAATTGGCTCGTCGATCTTATTTTCGGCCATAGTTTGTTGATTTTTGGGATAATTTTCTAGAATTTTGGAAATAGTTTAAAATTTTAATTTTTTGCAAAATTCAACCCTCAATAGCGACAAGAATTTTTAATTTGAAGGGCTTTCTAATGAGCTTCAAATAGGAACTCTGCAATTACAAATAAAATGTTTGTTTTGTATTTTTGAAAAAAACTTGAACTGAAAGTGCTAAAATAGAAAGCAATGAATAGAACCAAGAACATTTTCTAATGTAATATGATTCGCCAATCTTATTTTTGGACTTAGTTTGTTGATTTTTGGAAAAATTTTGAGAATTTCGAAAAAAAGTTCAAAAATCTAACTTTTCACAATATTTGAACCTCGATAGCGACTAGAAATTTTAAGTTATATTGAATGCAAGAACATCATTTCAATCGACACTTAAAGGACTTTCTAATTAGCCTAAAATAAGAACTCTGCGACTGCAAATAAAAATTTGCGTCTTTGATTTTTGAAAAATCTTTAACTGAAAGCGTTAAAATACAAAGCAATCAATAGAACCAAGAACATTCTCTAATGTAATTTGACTTGCCAATCTTATTTTTAGACTTAGTTTGTTGATTTTTGGGATAAATTTTCAGAATTTTGAAAAAAATTCAAAAATCATTTTTTTTGCAAGATTCAAACCTCAATGACGACAAGAATTTTTAAGTTATGTTGAGTGCAAGTACGTCATTTGAATCGACACTTGAAGGGCTTTCTAATAAGCCTAAAACAAGAACTCTGCGATTGCAAATAAAAATTTTTGTTTTACATTTTTGAAATTTTTTTAATTGAAAATGCTAAAATAGAGAGCAATCAATAGAACCAAGAACATTTTCTAAAGAAATTGGCTCGCCGATCTTATTTTTGGATTTACTTTGTTGATTTTTGGACAGAATTTCCAAAATTTCGAAAAAAGTTTAAAAATATGATTTTTTGCGAGATTCAAACCTTGTTAGCGACTAGAATTGTTAAGTTATATTGAATGCAAGTACATCATTTCAATCGACACTTTAAGGGCTTTCTAATAAGCTGAAAATAAAAACTCTGCGATTGCAAATAAAAATTTGCGTTTTCTATTTTTGAAAAATCTTTAACTGAGAATGCTAAAATAAAAAGCAATCAATAGAACCAAGAACATTTTCTAATGTAATTTGACTTGCCAATCTTATTTTTAGACTTAGTTTGTTGATTTTTGGGATAAATTTTCTGAATTTTGAAAAAAATTCAAAAATCAATTTTTTTGCAAGATTCAAACCTCAATGACGACAAGAATTTTTAAGTTATGTTGAGTGCAAGTACGTCATTTGAATCGACACTTGAAGGGCTTTCTAATAAGCCCAAAATAAGAACTCTGCGATTGGAAGTAAAAAATTTTGTTTTACATTTTTGATTTTTTTTAATTGAAAATGCTAAAATAGAGAGCAATCAATAGAACCAAGAACATTTTCTAAAGAAATTGGTTCGCCGATCTTATTTTTGGACTTAGTTTGTTGATTTTTGAAAAAATTTCCAGAGATTCGAAAAAAAGTTCAAAAATCTAATTTTTTGCAAGATTCAAACCTCGATAGCGACTAGAATTTTTAATTTATGTTGAATAAAAGTACATCATTTAAATTGACACTTAAAAAGCTTTCTAATAAGCCTAAAATAAGAACTCTGCGATTGCAAATAAAAAATTTTGTTTTCTATTTTTGAAATTTTTTTAACTGAAAATGTTAAAATAGAGAGCAATCAATAAAACCAAAAACATTTTCTAATGAAGTTGGCTCTCCGATCTTATTTTTGGACTTACTTTGTTGATTTTTGGACAGAATTTCCAAAATTTCGAAAAGAAGTTCAAAAATATGATTTTTTGCAAGATTCAAACCTTGATAGCGACTAGAATTGTTAAGTTATATTGAATGCAAAGACATTATTTTAATTGACACTTTAAGGGCTTTCTAATAAGCTGAAAATAAAAACTCTGCGATTGCAAATAAAAAATTGCGTTTTCTCTTTTTGAAAAATCTTTAACTGAGAATGCTAAAATAAAAAGCAATCAATAGAACCAAGAACATTTTCTAACGTAATTTGACTTGCCAATCTTATTTTTAGACTTAGTTTGTTGATTTTTGGGATAAATTTTCAGAATTTTGAAAAAAATTCAAAAATCAATTTTTTTGCAAGATTCAAACCTCAATAACGACAAGAATTTTTAAGTTATGTTGAGTGCAAGTACGTCATTTGAATCGACACTTGAAGGGCTTTCTAATAAGCCTAAAATAAGAACTCTGCGATTGCAAATAAAAATTTTTGTATTACATTTTTGAAATTTTTTTAATTGAAAATGCTAAAATAGAGAGCAATCAATAGAACCAAGAACATTTTCTAAAGAAATTGGTTCGCCGATCTTATTTTTGGACTTAGTTTGTTGATTTTTGAAAAAATTTCCAGAGATTCGAAAAAAAGTTCAAAAATCTAATTTTTTGCAAGATTCAAACCTCGATAGCGACTAGAATTTTTAATTTATGTTGAATAAAAGTACATCATTTAAATTGACACTTAAAAAGCTTTCTAATAAGCCTAAAATAAGAACTCTGCGATTGCAAATAAAAATTTGCGTTTTCTATTTTTGAAATTTTTTTAACTGAAAATGTTAAAATAGAGAGCAATCGATAAAACCAAAAACATTTTCTAAAAAAATTGGCTCGCCGATCTTATTTTTGGACTTAGTTTGTTGATTTTTGGAAAAATTTCCAGAATTTCGAAAAAAAGTTCAAAAATTTAATTTTTTGCAAGATTCAAATCTTGATAGCGACTAGAATTGTTAAGTTATATTGAATGCAAGTACATCATTTTAATCGACACTTGAAGGGCTATTTAGTAAGTCTAAAATAAGAACTCTGCGATTGTAAATAAAAGTTTGCGTTTCTTATTTTTGAAAGAACTTTAACTTTTAAATGCTAAAATGGAAAGCAATCAATAGAGACCACAACGTTTTCTAATGTAATTCGACTTGCCGATCATATTTTCGGACTTGTGTTGTTGATTTTTAGGGTAAATTTTCAGAATTTCGGAAAAAATTTAAAAATCTATTTTTTTGAAAAATTTAAACCTCAACAGCGATTGAACATTTAAAGTTATATTGAATACATATGCATGATTTGAATCAACACTTGAAGGCCCTTCTTACAAAAGTAAAATGAACGTTCTACTGCTATAATTAAAAAACTAATTTTCTTTTTTATTGCCAAAATTTTGGTTATAAACTTCAAATTGCTGTATCTTCGAAACTAGATGCCTAATTTGAATTCTGATGGCGTCGTTGTGTTATTTAGATCTGAAAGGTTAAATAAAATCATAAAAAGAACATCTAGAATTTAATTTTTTTCGAAAAAAAATTCGATCTCAATCGATTAAAATTTTGAAAAATGAAAAATAGAAGTCAATTTCTATTTTCTAATGTAATTGGGGTCGCTGATCTCGTTTTTGGACTCGCTCTGCCAATTTCTTTGATAGATTTTAAGTATTAGAAAAAGATTACAAAAATGTAAATTTTTGAAAAGTAGAAACAAGCGTAACTACTCCAGTTTGTAAGACATTACCAATTAAATTTCATAAATTTAATCGATTTTTAAGTGGATTTCTAACGACCAAAAAAATTTCCATTCGGCGATAGATTTTGTGTAAATCGCCCAAATCACAAAACTATTTTTTTCCAAAATTCCAGTCTTGATACCTTCGATAGTCTCAGTCAAAGAGCCTTCTAACGTTCTGCGACTAAATAAAAAAATCCAATTTTTCACTTTTGGCCAAAATTTTGGTCAAAAAGTTGGAAATTGAAGGTTCACACTGAAATTTTTTTGCCACATTGTGTTGGATGGATCTAAAAAATTTGATTGACATCATAGAAAACGCATCCAAATTTTCAATATTTTCAAAAAACTATACTTTAATGGACCAAATGTTTCGAAAATGCTAAAGTGGGAATGAAACTGAAAAATATTACAAGCAAAGGCGATGTTTAAAACCTACAATTGGCCATAAACACATGAAACAAGTTTTGGAAGCGCTTAAAATGTTCTTGACGTTTTTTAAAAATTTGAGTCAGAAGTGGGATACGATTAGAACATTTTCTGGAGTGATCAGAAGTGGGATTATTTCTGAATTTGTGAATATTTATTCAAACTTTTACCCGTCACAAGAGTGATAGGTCCTTCCGGTTTTTTCACTTTCTCGTCTTTCAGAGATGGCGCCACATTCACCCCATAACTGACTTGATAAACAGGTAAAGGAATCACAGTTGACGAAACCGGAACCAGATCTAGAAAACAATTTAAACATTAAAAACCGCGCACCAAACAAACCTCGCCTTAGCTTCGTCGACTTGATTTTATAATTTGCATAAATGCGTAGGCTAAAAAATTGGTCATGCTACAAATAAACGCATCAAGGTAAAATAACTAACGACGTCATTGCCACAATTTTCTTTAATTTAAAAAAAAACAAAAAATAAAATAATTTACCTGGTTCAAGAATTTTGTTTTCGTTGAACTTGTAAACTGTTGGTAAACTGTGTACGAAACAGGTGAGGCACGTGAGGCCGATCAACGCCACTTTAACAATTGCCATAACGTTATTGTGACAGGAGCAAAAACGCGAGGGGGCTCGTTCAAAAAACCACAAAACTAAACTGAAGAAACGAAATTGGCGAAACCTCGAACTGATGCTTTTGCGTTAGCACGGACAAATAGTGACGTTGGATAAAGACAGAAATTGTTTAAACAATTGCAAGGACGACTTTTTTACTGGATATTGTTAGTGAAAGTTATACACGCAGCCTACATAAGTAGTCGAAAGTTCGATGGGTCACGGCGGATTTTCTCAACGAAATTGAAAAAAATTAAATCAAATTTTCCATGTTCCAGTAAATAAGAAATCTTTTGTGATTACGGCTTAATGAAACATCTTAAGAAGTGAATTGAATCAAATTGAAGTTCAGGTAGTTTGCGGATGCATTCGCGATATTAGCGATTGTAATTTCGCTGGTCTTTGTGCCGGAGACAAGTTGAAATGAACATTATAACCGACAAGGAATCTCTTTTGCCGACTGACTTGGGAAATTGAAATGGGAACGTCTTCAAGATGCAGATATTATAATTACAAACACGCACAGGAAACCGTTCGACCTAACCTTTACACCACCCGACGCCGCAAATTACCTAATTATAACGCAATTAAGACGTGTTCATATTGAAGAGAAACGCCCACTGTTGCCGGGATCGAAGTTAATTATAGAGAAATTATTTCGTTATAAAGTCAATCAGATACGATTAGCTGGAAGTATTTGACGGATTCCCTACGAGGATCGTTGCTTGAAATTTGACTTAAAAGTTCAAAATACCAATAGACGAAATTTTGAAACATCGACACATAGACAATGGCATTAAGAATCATCGTATCGATTTTGAACTTTCTGGACCTAAAATTTTCGGAGAAATCGCTAGCAAGGCCGATTTTTCGGTGTAAGTTTTTGAAAATCGATACGATTACTCCCAAGTATATCAATTATAACGGGGTATGTCGAAAATTTGGTTATCTGCATTTTGAACTTTTCGATTTTTTTCAATATATTTAAAGAAAATTAATTTCTCAGCAAGTTTTGGTGATATAATTTTTAAAATTGATAGGAGTACTCTTAATGATATTATCTATGACAAAATATGCAAGAAAATTATATAATTCTAATTTGAACTTTTTGGAGCTACTTCTCACAACCACCAGTTTTATTATAACATATTAATATTTGATGCAAGTACTTTGATTAGTATTAAGTTCAATTGGGATAGGCCGACTTAAAACTTGATGTAAGTAGATTTGATTTTTTTTACCCCTTTAGCGAGCTTAATTATGCATTTTTTCCGCAATTTTCAGGTAAAAATTTTTGAAAATCAATACGATTACTCCTAAAAGTATCGCGTATGCCGCGATATGTCAAAAAATTTTCTAGATGCATTTTGAACTTTTCGATTTTTTCAACATACATATGTAAAAGAATTAATTTCTCAGTAGGTTTTGTTCATAGAATTTTGGAAATCGACATAAATACTCCTAATGACATTATCTATAATCAAATATATAAAAAAAAATTATAACTTTAGTTTCTCCAAACAACAATTGAATTGATACAATTACTCTGATTAGTATCAAGGAGGACTAACGATTTTAAAATTTGACCTAAGTGTGGTTTGAAATTTTTGATACCGTTGCGGGCTTGATTTCGCGATTTCTCCACGTAAAACTTTGAAAATCGATACGATTACTCAACTATTCGCGTATGATAGGAGGCGTCAAAAATTTGCCTTGTTGCAGTTTGAACTCTTACAATTTCTCCATCGCAATAAACAGCTGCAGAGCAAAAAATGACAATGTGTTCGAATTGTGCACGTTTATTAAGGAAATCGAGTTTTCTCGTATAAAGTTCACAATTGAGTGACAATGTCGAACTCGTGAACTCATCTGAAATTACACCTGTGCTAGCAAGTTGAGGATGGCGTCTGAACTCATTAGCTGTTTGCAACGTCAATAATTCCACTCGAATCTTTAACTAATAAAAACTTCTTTAACAGTTGTTAAAAGTTCTCTTAGTGTTGATTCCTGCAGTAATTCGTCTGTTTAACATTTAGTGACAAATTGAATTTTAAATTTTGGTCGCGTTCTCCACGCAATTTTCGTCGGTTCCGATCAAGGGTGCGATTAAAGCCCGATTTGCCGCGCATCCAATTATTAACCGGGCGAAACCGATAAATAATTCAGAGTCCCATGATGTTTTCTAACATCGGGGCAAATGAGCGAATGCCGTGTTGGGCCCCATGGTATCGATTTGTTTGGTCGTCATTATTTATTCAATACGTAAATGATTATTATTTGAGCTGCGGGGGCCCCAGTTTGATTGCGGACGGATGCGCAATAAAGAACGGACGCAACTACCCCCGCTAATTACCGCCAAAAAAACGGCACCAAAATGGCGATGGTTCGAAGCATCATCTCTCGATAACAAAGAGGACGCGATGATAGGAGATGGGCTATATTGATTAACGCCTCCGGGTCCTCGTCGACGAAACATGGGAAATTGGCAGATCGGTTACCGATACACGGCATTTAGAAACAATATAGAGGATGGGGGTGTCCTCGGGCGACAGGGCCGGAATAGGCGGGAGCGCCAGGTGCGCACACCACTGCCGGGCCTACCACCCAATCCACGAAATACACGAAATCCAGCAAAAAATAAGTTCAATTTTTTTTGAAAACGATTTTTCTCAAAAACTTGTCGCTCGAGAATGTTGAAAATCAATACGATTACTCCCAATGACACTACCTATGGACGAAAACTTTCAAAATTTGTCTACTAGCATTTTGAACTTTTGCTATATTTTAGAAAATGTCACCTATTTCAGTGAATTTTGGTCGCAGAATCGCAAAATTTGGACAAACTACTGTCAATGTGATTATGTATGACAGAATTTGCCGAAATTTGCATAAGTGCTTTTTCAAATTTTTTCTCTAATGATTATTTTTGGTAGCTAGTGGTCCCGGACTTTTGCTCCAGCCGCCCTTCATTTCTCCTCGCGTCCTTTATTAATTGCCTCGTAAGCCGTATGGGTGATTTGTTTACTTATTCTTGTCGTGTCCGCGTCCCTGTCGTGCCATATAAATGATGGCGGCCGGGTATTGTGTGTCCTCCGCTCATTGGGGACCCATTTCAGGTGTGTTATTAGACCTTCTGTAATTGAAACTATGTCCTAAATTATATCTGCCCCCGGTAAAACTCATATTTAACGCAAATTACCGGGCCGGTAATCAATAACGTCGGCCCATGTACCTGTGCTCTCTCATGACTTGCCGGGACGAATTCGAGGAAGGGCAACGGCGATTTTGAATAAATTATGACGAATAATGTTGCTCGGTCGGTAATCCGACGGTGCTTTGCTTAGCTTCTAACGGTGAAACTAAAATTCGGAAGCGGGACGGCCAATCATAAGTTTAGATCCGGAGGCTTAAGGGGTCCGTAGCCGGGCTTTAGTGACGTGTGGAACTGCCTTACCTTCAACTTTAATTACGACGGTTATGAGGAAACGCTGAAAAATGTCGGAGGAAAAACATGGAAAATGCCGGCAACTAAAGTTGAAAATTGCAATTTATCATCTGTAATGTTGAGGAATTGAATTTTAATTAAGTAGAGAATTTTAAAAGCTAATTTAGTTCAGTTTGTTACTGCGCTGCAACGTAATTACCCTTGTAATCCTTTACTGTAGCTTAATTTTAAACAAAAGGCGCACACCCCGATTAATTTCAAAATGTTCAAACTACAAGTAGATGAAATTTAAATACAACCAGTCAGAAATGATGTTATTGAGAGTAATCGTATTGATTTTGATGGTTCTAGCTGTTCAAATTTTTGAAAAATTTCTACTTAAAGAGAATCACCATCGCTAAAAATAAACTCAAGTTAAATTTTTGCAAAGTTTTTTGTAGATAATATGATTGAGAGTCATTATGTTGGGTTTAAAAAGTGAATAGTGAAAAAAGTTGAAAAAGTTCAAACTACACTTGGAGTAAATTTTGATGCAACTGATCATAGAGAGTATAATTAGGAGTAATTCTATTGATTTTCAAAGTTTTACCAATACAAGTTACTGAATAATCACTAATTATCTTGAGAAACGCTGAAAAGTTGAAACTACAGCTGGACAAAATTTTGAAATTTCTAGTCATAGGAAATGTCATTGGGAGTAATTGTATTGATTTTCAAAGTTGTAGCAATAATAGTTACTGAATAATTAATAATTACCTTAAAAAAGCTGAAAAGTTTGAAAAATTCAAACTACAACTGGACAAAATTTTGAAATTTCCAGACGTAGGAAATGTGAGTAGGAGTAATTGTAATGATTTTCAAAGTTGTATCAATAATAGTTACTGAATAATTAATAACTACCTCAAAAGACCCGGAAAAGTCGAAAAAGTTCAAACTACACCTGGACAAAACTTTGAAAACTTAAGTCATAAAAAGTGTTACTGGGAGTAATTGTATCGATTTTCAAAGTTGTAACAATATATGTTGGCTATTAAAAATTTTTTTTGTGGAAAAGTTGCACAAACTTTAATAAATCTAAATGTCTATAATACAATTGAAAGTACTTTTACTGAATTTAAAAATTAAAAAGTGAAAAGTGGCAGGAAAAAGCGTATATGCGGAAATTTTCAAAAAAGTTCAAACTGTATCTACTTAAAATTTTGACCCTTCCAGCCATTTATCTTGCCATTAAGAGTAATCGTATTGAATTTAAAAGTTCTGCGTTGAAAATTCCTAATGTTAGCTAAAATTTTCTATACAACCCTCTTGTTACATCAGTCCAATTCGGCTACACTAACAACCGTACGTTGTTTTACACTTTTCTCATTACATCCCTTTGTTGTTACTTGAACGATGACCGACAAGACACGGCTCTCCGCAACTAATTACGACAAAAACTCCCCAATTATTTCGAGAGAGAAACAAACGAACACGCCGCAAAATATACGTTTCGTCGCCTGGCCCCCGGCAGTTCTTCCATTCCATTACGGCGAATAAGAGCATTAAATAAATATTAACACAAGTTATACATACACATTCATAAATAATTCGTTTTGCTTCCATGCTCTTAACGGTTTTTGTTGCGTTGATATTAACGAGACGGAGAGCCAAGGAGAAAGCAAATCTGTCCGTGAATTTACTATTAATGGATAATAGGAAGGTATTTAGTTACGATTCTGTGTGTATTATGTTTACATACATGTCTCTGACCCCATCGTGCCTGGGTAAATAGCGAAAATACGTATTCCTCTTTAATTTCGGTCGCTACCGAGCGCACATTTGTCATTGATCACGTACTGTCAATAATGCGAAGGCAATGTTGTTGGAGTATTGAGGGTGGAAATGGACGTCTTTGGGGACCGAGCACGAAATGAATCAGCAATAATATTTTTGTTAAAGTGATTGTTTTGGCTTCTACAAACGGCTCTTATTTTATGAGAACTTGAAATCGTATAATAGTCACTTTTTGAGGTAATAGTCACCTCTGAAGAAATAATTCATTTTGTAGTGATTAATTTATTAATTTAAATTTATTATACTTTTTACAACATTACAGTCCTCTAGTTTGCAAAATTGTGACTATTATGTATCTAGTCATAATAGTCAAAATTTCCATATGTATAGAAGTGCTCTCATGTAAAGAAATGTTGTGACTATTCCTAATAAGAAAAATAGTCATTTCAAAGTTAGCAACTTATTTAGTATTTTTATGTCAAAAAGTGTAGTGACTTTTGAGAACTTTCAACTAAACAAAGTGTACTTAACATAAATAGTTACAAATTATTTACATCCAAAAACCCTTTATTTTTACTTTTAGAGACGCCACTGCTTTTGTTTTGCAAATGGCGGAGGCGCTTTGTTTCCTAACCTCAACGTAAGTTTCAGCTAAAAAACTGTTGCGCCCTATTTAAGGAAAGTTGGTGAAATTAGTAAAGCAACCCCTAAAACTGCAGGTAATGGCTTAATTTTTGTTCTCCCTGTCAATTTCGCGATTTTACTTCGCCCGCCATGTTAGTAAGTTTTCTCACTAGGTGGCGTTATTTTAAGTCGCTGTATCGTCGAAATAGTGCGCGTCGTTGTTAAAAATCGAAAATCTTCCCAAAAACAGTTAAAGTTTGTGTAGAAACTGTTTTTACATCTCATATTATTCGATTATTGCAGTTACTTCACGATGTTATGAGTTTTTGTTGAAATGATGGATGCGCCATAACCTCACAAAACTTGAAAGGTACTAGTCAAATAAGTTTACGGAATTAATTTTTGCGTTTATTTACTCTCAGTTATTGTGTTTGCAACACATTTAGTCAATTTAAGTGATTTTTTCTCATTTTCAGTGCAACTGTCGTGTTTAGAAGTTTTACTGCTAGGTGGCGCATTTTTCACGACTCATTAGTGTTCAAAAGTACGCGTCTCCGAATTTATTGAAAATTTTCGGGAAAACCCTAAGAAAAGTGAAGATACTTTGAAGAATCATCTCGGATGCGGGCGTAATTAATGGATTTGTGCAAATTCTTCGAAAAGTGGTGAGTTTTTGTTAAAATTTTATTGCAAATACCTGATGCGTCTTAACCTCAAAAATTGAAATTATTAATTAGTTCAATAAGTAGTTCGATTGATTCTTTAATTTAAACGTGTTTTTAGTTTATTGTCACAACTTTAATCGCTTTTAACGTAATTTTACGATTTTTAATTCACTTATCATACTTACAAATTTTGCCGCGAGGGGCGCAGTGTTGAAAAAGTTGGCGTCTTCTTCCGTTTTAATTGAAAATTTGTGCCGTAAACATCACGAAACGTGCCAAAAACTTGCTAAATTCGTCAAGAATCATTCTCGATGTGTATAATTGATCGTTTGATGCAAACACTTCGAACAACTGTGAGTGTTTGTTAAAATTTCAATCTTAAATGGCGGATGCGCCATAACCTCAAAAAACTTCAAATTTTTCAGTCAAAATAGTTTGGGAAATCAATTTTTCCGTTTATTTAAGTCAAACTCTTGTGTTGGTAGAAAATGTACTCATTTTAAATCATTTTTTGTAATTTTCAGTCCTGCTGTCTTATTTGAAAGTTTCACCGCTAGGTGGCGTATTTTCCGCCGCTCACTAGTGTTCGAAAAATACGCGTCTTCTTCCGATTCTATCGAAAATGTTCGCGGAAAACAATAAAAAGAGTGAAAATACCTTGCAGAATCATCTTCGATGCGTGCGTAATTAATGAATTGGTGCAGATTCTTCGAACAGCGGTGAGTTTTTGTTAAAATTTTATTGCAAATAGCGGATGCGTCATAACCTCAAAATTTTTTAAAATTACCAGTCAAATAAGTAGAAAAATTCTTCGATTCTTTAAATTAAACGTGCTTTTGCTTCATTGTAGCAACCTTAATCGTTTTTAGCCTAATTTTACGAGTTTTAATTCAACTGTCACACTTGCAAATTTTGCCGCAAGGAGGCGCAGTGTTCCAATAGTTGGCGTCCTTTTCCGTTTTTATTGAAAATTTGTCCCGTAAACACCACGAAAAGTGGCAAAAACATACAAAATTTATAAAGAATTAGTTTTGCTGTGTATAATTAATTGCTTGATGAAAACAATTCGAACAACTGAGTTTTTGTTGAAATTTTAATCGCAAATGGCGGATGCGCCATAACCTCAAAAAAAATCAAATTTATCAGTCAAATAGGACGAGGATACGATTTTTATGTTTATTTAAGTAAAATTCTTGTCTCGGTAGCAAATTTACTCGTTTTAAATAATTTTTTTTTAATTTTCAGTCCTGCTGTCTTATTTGGTAGTTTCACCGCTAGGTGGCGCATTTTCGGCGGCTCACCAGTGTTTGAAAAATACGTGTCTTCCGATTTTATCGAAAATTTTCCCGAAAAACAATAGGAAAAATCAAAATACCTTGAAGAATCTGCTTCCATGCGTGCGTAATTAATGAATTGGTGTAGATTCTTCGAACAGCGGTGAGTTTTTGTTAAATTTTTATTGCAAATATCGGATGCGTCATAACCTCAAAATTTTTTAAAATGAACAGTCAAATAAGTTGAAAAATCCCTCGATTCTTTAATTTAAACGAGGTTTTGGTTTATTGTTGCAAGTTGGATCGATTTTAACCTAATTTTACGAGTTTTAATTCAACTGTCACACTTGCAAATTTTGCCGCAAGGAGGCGCAGTGTTCCAAAGGTTTGCATGTTTTTTGGTTTTTATTAAACATTTTCTCCGAAGACACTAAGAAGAGTCCCAGAAACTTGCAATATTCTTAAAAAAACTATTTTGACCTGTGTAATATCGTTTGATGCAAACATATCCAACAATTATGAATTTTCGTTAAAATTTTAATGGCAAATGGCGGATGCGCCATTTGCCATCTTCAAATTTACCAGTCATAGAAGTTTGAAGAATCGATTTTTGCATTTATTTAAACCAAATTCTTGTGTTAATAGCAAATTTACACGTTTTAAGACAAATTTTCTAATTTTCAGTTTTGCCGTCATGTTTGGAAGTTTCACCGCTAGATGGCGCATTTTTCACAACTCACTAGTATTTAATAGGTGCGCGTTTTCTTTAGTTTTTATAAAAAAAATCGCGAAAAACACTAAAAAAATGTGCAAGTGTCTTGAAAAATCATATTCAACTGGTGCAGATTCTTCGAACAATGGTGAGTTTTTATTAGAATTTTATTGCAAATGGCGGATGCTCAACAATTTTATTTTTTTAATATTACCAGTCAAATAATTAGTTAGTTTGTTTATTTATTTTCTTTTATGATATATCGCCGCGTCATCAATTGTTTTTAACAAAATTTTGCGATTTTTGCTCGAACCATCGCGTTTGCAAGTTTCGCCGCTAGGTGTCGCTTTTTTCATAGCATACTAGAATAGTGAATAATTATAAAAAACTTTGACAAAACTGTGAATTGTAAACTTTACTTGAATTCTATTGTTTTAATGGAATCGTTTTTGACAGCAGCAATGGTAAGTGAAACATTTTAAAAAAATATCAAAATTTTACCAGAATGTTTCAAATATTCTAAGTAGTCGGTTAGGTTGAGAAACGTTCACCCTTTCCTTTACTAACCGTAATATTGTATTTCGGTTTGTTCGCGTCTCCATTAATAATTCCCTAGGCAAGTGGTTCTAGCTGTTATTAAAATTTGCGCTCGCCGACCTCGAAAAATTACTTCTGTTCCGGTAAACAAAATACACTAAATAAAAATGAGGCGTTCCACCACCACCACCACCATCAACCACCACCACCGCGACCACCGCGGGCCTTCGTTGAGTAAATAATGATTTTTAAATTAAAAACGTTTCATATGTGCTATGGCCGAAAAGTACGTCGCGTAGTCGACGTTGCAGCCACCACCGCCGCCGGACCGAAAACGGTTCATTTACATAAAATGTAAAAATGAGGAGATACTCAATAATTATTACTGGTACTGTCGCCAGTTCTGCATCGGAATGGCGGCGATAAAAGAAAGCGAAAGAAAACGCTAAAAAAAATTATTTAATGTCGCAAACAATTATTCTCTTGTCGCAGCTGGATCTGTTTGAACTCATCTGCAAGAGGTTAAAACGGATGGAGGAAATTGTGCCAACACTTTATGAGTCATGGTTGTTGGTTTACTAATTGCAGTAATGATGAGCTTCTAGTTTTTTTATAACAGAATTTAAACTTTAGATCTACCGCTTAAAACTTGCGATAGAGACTTGAACGAATCTTGTTGAACGAAACGATCTGAATCATTCATATATAATTAACGACTCAATTTTGGTTAATAAACTGAAGTTACAGGAAATTGTTTCAATATCGATTGCTGCCACCTACTCGCAGCGTTGATAACTACTATTTTTACAAAAAAAATTTTTTGTATTTGTCAATCCGGGAGAAGATTCGAATCCTCCAGTTAAAGATCTGTAGAACAATCATTAATGGTACAATTCCAATTCAAAACTATAATTTAACATTTGTGATGAAAGAAATGACCACAATCACCATTTCGAATCGGGATCATGAACGAATCTTTTCGAACGAATCGTTCGGATTTTTGGGTTATGGTGAATGACACTTTTTGAACTGTGAATCATTTTCTTAAAACTTGCAGTTCAAACTTTGATTGTATTGACTTTCATATTTGTAACGTGAACGAATCTTATTGAACGAAATGATCCGGATCATTCGTAAGTCATCAAATACTCGATTATGGTCAATAAACTCGAGTTATAGAAAATTCTTCTAACTGAAGATGCTGCCATTTACTAACAGCCTTGATAATTACGGCTTTCTAATATTTTTTAAATTTATTTAGTTATCTTGCAAAGATTCGGATCCCAGCTCTTAAAGATCTGTCGGATCAAAATTACTAATGGCACAATTCTAACTCGAAAACTATAATTTAACATTTGTGACGCATGAATTGAGTACAATGATGAGTTTGAACCGGGATCATGAACGAATCGATCCGATCTTTTTATTTTTGATATTATCAGCGCAACATGTTTTCGAATCAAACGCAAGTTTTTTTAGCAATTTTTTAAAACCTAACTTCTATACACAATTTTAAAGAGTGCGTAACGAAAAATGAAACGTTTTGTTTTCTGGCCATACCTGAAGATTAAGTGCAACGTGCGATATCTTTTAGTGACGTGTGACGGGGATTTTTAGGATTTTACCAAAAACCGCAGCGGGTCGACGCGTTTGTTTTACGGCAACACTGCGGCGACTTCTCTAATATTGACATCAGATACTAACGAGTGGCGCGATTTTTTTCTTTACAACTCTCACTTTTTGTTAGAAGTGGTCAGAACGCTATATATGTACATATGCATTTATTCCTTTTTATCATTAAACGAAATGATCCGGATCACTCGTAAATTATGAAATATTTGATTCTGGTCAATAAACTTGAGATATAGAGAATTTTTCTAACAGAAGAAGCTGCCACCTAGTAACAGCGTTGATAATTAATATTTTTTAAATTTATTCATTTATACTGCTGAAGATTCGAATCCCACGCTGATCAAGAATTATTAATGACACAATTTTAACTCCAAAACTATAAATTAACAATTGCGACGCATGAATTGAGTACAATGATCAGTTTGAACCGGGATCATGAACGAATCTTTTCGAACAAATCGATCCAATCTTTTTATTTTCGAAATTATCAGCGCAACATGTTTCTGAATAAAACGTAAGTTTTTTTAGAGATTTTTTGAAAACGTAATTTCTATACATAATTTTAAATAGTGCGTAACGAAAAGTGAAACGCTTTGTTTTCCGGCCCTATCTGAAGATTAAGTGGTAAGTGCGATATCTTTTAGTGATGGGAAAGATTTTTAAGATTTTACCAAAAACCGTAACGGGTCGCCGCGTTTGTTTTACGGCAACACTGCGGCGACTTCTCCAATATTGGCATCATATACTAATGAGTGGCGCGATTTTTTTCCTTTTCAACTCTCATTCTTTGTTAGAAGTGTTTAAAATGCTATATACCGGGTGATTCAGGCGACGCGGACCATAGGGATTTAACATGGGAAATCAGAAAACTGCAATTTCCTGCTCCCCATTTCAATTTATTAAAAAAAAATTAATTCCATCTCATAGAGCATACTTTTCTGCTCACGTGAAGGTGTAAGTGCATGTAATTACTTTAACGGATAATTGGAAAAATCATTTTTATTAATTTCAAGGACAGCAGTGTCCTTTTAAACTATGCCATTCAAAACCAGGCAGAGGCCGTATCGTAGTCGTATGGTTACGACTTTGATTTGCAAAATCACTAATCCAAATTGCAAAGGTTCAATTCCCGTTTGATACATCATACTTTTTTTTTCTGGGAACAAGTTTTTTAAGGAAGTTTATTAACATTTAAAATTTAGTTTATTATTATTATTCATAATAATAATTTATTATTAATAATGACTAAATTAGGGGTGGCAGTTAATTGTCGATGGAAAGACTAGCAGTTTAATTCTCAATGTTAATGTTGTTTATTAATTAGAATTGATGAAAAAGCAAAGAATTATGAATAAGTTTGATCGTAGATGGAAAGTTCTTAAAAAATTTTTTTTTTCAAAAGGTGGATTTGAACCCCGACCCCCGAGTTTTAAAACAACATAATTACCGTGCGGCTACGAAGCACTAGATTTTTTTTGGAAAATGAAGCGCATCACAACTTAAGGCTCGATTTTTCGAATTATTTTAAATAAATAAAACTTATTTTCTTAAATATCCTTTAAATTAGTCACATGAATTGCACCATCATGTGAGCAGAAAAATAGCATTTACTAGATATAATATTTTTTTTTTAAATAAGTTGAAATGGGGAGCAGGAAATTACAATTTTATGATTTCCCATGTTAAATCCCTATGGTCCGCGTCGTCTGAATCACCCGGTATATATGTATGTTCATAAGCATTTATACTTTTTTTCATTGAACGAAATGATCCGGATCATTCGCAAATTATGAAATATTCGATTTTGGTCAATGAACTCGAGATATAGAAAATTCTTCTAATCGAAGATGCAGCCGCCTAATAATAGCGTTGATAATTAATATTTTTTAAATTTATTCATTTATCCTGCTGAAGATTCGAATTCCACGCTGATCAAGAATTATTAATGACACAATTCTAACTCCAAAACTATAAATTAACAATTGTGACGCATGAATTGAATACAATGATCAGTTCGAACCGGGATCATGAAGGAATCTTTTCGAACGAATCAATCCGATCTTTTTATTTTCGAAATTATCAGCGCAACTTGTGTCTGAATGAAATGTAAGTTTTTTTAGCGATTTTCTTTAAACATAATGTTTATACATAATTTTAAATAGTGCGTAACGAAAAGTGAAACGCTTCGTTCTCCGGCCGTACCCGAAGATTAAGTGGGACGTGCGATATCTTTTAGTGACGGGGAAGATTTTTAGGATTTTACCAAAAACCGCGGCGGGTCGACCCGTTTGTTTTACGGCAACACTGCGGCGACTTCTCCAATATTTGCATCAGATACTAACGAGTGGCACGCTTTTTTCCGCTTCAACTCTCACTCTTTGTTAGAAGTAGTTAAAATGCAATATATACGTTCATAACCATTGCAACGCGAATGAACACCCGGAATGGAACAAATTCATATGTTCATAAGTATATATACTTTTCTTTTCATTGAACAAAGTGATTCGGATCATTCGCAAATTATGAAATATTCGATTTTGGTCGATGAACTCGAGATATAGAAAATTCTTCTAACCGAGGAGGCTGCCACCTACTAACAGCATTGATAATTAATATTTTTTAAATTTATTCATTTATCCCGCCGAAGATTCGGATCCCATACTTAAAGATCTGTTGGATCAAGAATTATTATTGACACAATTTTAACTCGAAAACTATAATTTAACATTTGTGACGCACGAATTGAATACAATGATCAGTTCGAACCGGGATTATGAACGAATCTTTTCGAACGAATCGTTCCGATCTTTCGTAATTCGTGAACGACACGATCTGAACGTAAAATTTAATAGGGAATTTTATCAAATTGTTTATTTGTCACCGTGCCACTTACGTTTAGTATGTAGGTACATGGGATTGGAGGGTCCATAGGGACATTTCGCGCAAACTCTGACCGCCATCAAACACAGCCATATCGATACGAAATTTCCATTTTAATTACTCCAGGGCATTGTCGTTGTTAATTTACGATTTCGACTTGTTAATTTAAAACTTTAAAATAAATATTTCGCGTTCCGACATCGTTATTAAATTTACTTGATTTCGATCCGCGGTTTTATCAAACAAACATATGCATGACCGGAAAGTAGATTTTAGAGGGGTTGGGAGGATGGTTGTAATAGGGGGTTAAGAGGCGGTTCTTAGAACGAAGCACATCAATAGATCCGATGATAACATCAATAATTATAATTTAACAAAGGGCCCGGTTTAATGAAAACCGCAAATTAACCTGAGGCGCGTCTAGTGGCCTTTCTACAGGGGTGGCTTCCCTAATTCTCTCCAACGGTCAAGTCTTGATATTACAATTATAACACTCCCCCTCCCCATTGCGAACAATACGCAATATCATCGAGCTAGGGGCTTAACGGGCCGGACTCGAACAATTCTTAACGTTTGATTAATGGGCCACTTTCAAGATTCCGCGACCATTGTCGAATGTAGAAAGACCCCCCTTGGGGGAGGGGGCGGTACTGGTCGTTGTAATTTGAGAAGTCGAGGGTCGGAACGGATTAGAATCGTGCGGACCGACGCCAGTGACACCCCCTTATTAATTTTTGAGATATTCCGATCTTATTTATGACTTCACGTCGAAATTTGACGGGCAAAATCCGGTCCTGCAATATGGTCGAACATCTAAGGGGGACTCCCATTTTATTTTCGATATTATCGATATTATCAGCGCAACATGTTTTGGCATCAAACGTAAGTTTTTTTCCTTCCATACACTTCCATACACAATTTTAAAGAGTGCGTAACGAAAAGTGAAACGCTTTGTTTTCTGGCTTTGCTTGAAGATTAAGTGGGACGTGCGATATCTTTTAGTGACAGGGAAGATTTTTGCGATTTCACCAAAAACCGTGGCGGGTCGACGCGTTTGTTTTACGGCAACACTGCGGCGACTTCTCCATTATTTGCGTCAGAGACTAACGAGTGGCGTGATTTTTTTTCTTTTCAACTCTCACTCTTTGTTAGAAGTGGACGGAACGCTATATAACGTTTCATAAGTATATTTACTTTTTTTTTTTTTGGCGAAGCGTTGATTTTTAAATGCCATTATCGGTGCCGCCTGTTGGTGATGTTCCGTTGTTTTCCCCCGTCCCTTTCAACCCCCAATCACGTCCGCCTCGGGCCGCTTTATAATCAACATGTTGCAGGTAGGCGCTGGGGGTCTCGTTTTCATCCAGTGGCGTACGTACGTCGCGACGTTTCCATAAATAAATCAGACCGTCGGTGAAGTGCGTCGTTTAAAGATATAAACGAGGACGTTAAGTTAAGAAAAGGAGCGTGTGCTCGTGCGTCGCGTCGAATTCACTATTGGGGAACCACTACCTCCCCCCTCCCCCCCTTCTCGCTCTTTCCCTTCAGGATTGAATAAATAATGTTACGGTTTCTGTTTATTGAGCCGAATGAAGTTCTTGACAAGTTTATGTACTTGCATGAATAAGTGATAAAGTTCTGATAGATACGAAGCTTATCGTCCCCCTATCTACCTTTGCCCCCCCACCCTCCTTTCGCGTCCCCTAAAAACTTGCGAATGTCTAATTCGAAGTTTTGCAGGTGTAAGTGTTAAAATTCGAAGGGATTCCCGGAAGATGAAATTTTCTTTATGATCGAATTACGGGAACGTGGAGGAAAATGTTGGGGGGAGGGGGGGTTAAAGAAAAAACAAAACGGAAGAGCAAGCAACAGTATGGAGAGGCGGTTGCGGCGGCTGCGTCGCGCGCTCACGTAACTCGAGACAGGGTCCTAATTTTTAATACGAATTTGATGGATTGGGAATATTGGCTTACCCGGGGGAATTTTAAATGTAACGCGAACTTTGTTACAAATACTAAAATATGTAGATCCATTAGCTTCTAAAAGCCATCGCGCTACGGCGCGGACCCGGCGTAAAGGTTCAATGAAATTAAACTGAATTCAGGACATTTTTTGCATGCGCAACTCGTTTAGCGCTATTCGGACTAATTGGGCCTCATTAAGAATGCAGGGGACCTTTTGGCAAACACCCACGACCATAACATGGAGATATAAATTTCTCGTCTGCAATCTTTCATGACTTTCATATCTATTTCCGTCTAGTCTATTCAAATTAAATTGCTCCAGAAGAAAATTCAGACAATGTTGTGTCGCTTCTACAAGAAATTTAGCTTCGTTTTTCGAAATTTCTCCATTTAAGTATTTTTTCTGTGACTATCAATGATAACGATAATAGTCAGTAGGTAATAGACGATATTTTGAGAAATATCTTAATTATCTATATTGATGATATAGTTTTTCATTTTTCGAAAATTGTGAGTATTAATCATAACGGTGATAGTCATAAATAGTAGTCCATTCTAATCCATCAAAATCTAGTCACTAATTTCTACGTTTCTCCAATTCGGGAAACTTTTTGCAGTTACAAGTTTGAGCAATTTTATTATTATTCCACTATTTGTTTGAGTGCTAGTGACAATTTGTGACTATAAGTGATAATAAGAAATAGTCACAAGTGAATATATTTTTTATCGAAACACAAAAATGTTGAGAATGTTGTTCATATTTTAAAGTAAAGACTGTTGGTGTTCAATTTTTTTTCATCGTGACTATAATTTTGGAAAAGTAGTCACTTATGTATTTTTTCCGATTCAAGCAATTTCTTCGGGCTTAAATGTCCACATATTTCAAATAAGCCAATTTAATTTTTTTTTCTGACACTACTATTAATTTTTATCACTATCAACATTATAAGAAATAGTCACGCATCAAAAAAAAATTGCATCATCATGGTAACATTTTCAATTCTTGTAGTTCCTTCAATAAAAATGATTTTACAAAATTTTTGGAGAAAGGTGACTATAATTTGTGACTAAACTTATATTTTTCCTATTAAGTTATTATTTGAATAACTTTTAAACAACGAACTCTCTTCTCTGAGGACTTGTTGGGGTGAATTTTGTCGATAATCGTGACTATAATTTTGACCGATAATAGTCACTTAACTCGATTACTGCCATGGAAATTCGTACGATTCCGTGCGTTTTCGCTTTAATGTGGCGTCGTTGAAAAATCGTGACTATAAGCAATAACGGAAATAGTCACCGCCGGTCGGGACGTTTACGTTTCCGTTCTCGATCGCCTCGTCGCTTTACGGTCCTCCACTTCCAAGCATTGCCAACTTAAATTACAACGTAAACAAATATGCATGTGTCGTGTGTCCTCGCGCACCAACTCCACAATTACGACCTCGTACAAAGATCTTAATCGCATCGAACAGGTGGACGTTTTGCATAAATTTATTAAAATGGCGCCCCCCGTCCAATTAACTCGAATATACGCCGGAACAAAGTATCGAAACAGTACCTCGGGGGGGTTATCTCGACCGCAATTTTTCGGTAATTAAATTGAAATATCGAAGAGAGAGAAAATATTTTAAAGTGTAATAAGGCACAACAACAAACGCCCTGGGCGCGCCGGATCAAGGCGGCTTTGATCTTCCATTTCCACACTGTTACCAACAGATAATACTAAAACAACTAAAGGCTCAAGTTACAGATGTTCATAACATTTCGTTCTTTGCGCGCTCTTCTTTGTGCCGAACTAAACATTTAATTACAGTAAGTCATAAACAGATGCTCGGTTCCTCTTAGGGCATTCGCGTACATCCACACACAGGTTCAAGACATTCCCAAATTTTGCTTTGTGATGCCTGCTCGCTTCCTCTCGTTCTTCGCCCGAGACCGCCGCGGCGGTCTCGTAGTTTTTTTCTTTTTTTTTGCCGCCAGGTGGTTTGGAGAGTTTTCGAAGTCCCATCGAAAGTGATCGTTTCGGAAATGGCCGCAATTAAACGATAATCGTCGATTTCTTGTTAGTTTTTTTTTTTTTTTTGGAAATTTTGATCTCGAGTTAATTACGCGAAGAGAAAATGTGGGCCCGACCCAAGGTGGGTTTCTTTGTCGGCGTAACGTGGCGGAATTTCAATTTAGTGTAAATGCGAAAATATGCGCAAATTCCGGAAAACGGGCTCAAGATTTAATTAAAAACGGGCAAACAATCATTTCGGAAATGTTGGAATAAGTCAAACGTTTTCAATATTTTAGTGTTTCAGCGAGGGATTTGTTTGGAGAGGTTCTAGAGTTCTTGTTTATTCTTCAAAGACGCAATTAATCAACTCGGATCGATTCATAGGGCGAGAAAAGGGTGACAACATTGCTAGAATACCCCAAATAATTTTGAAGGAAAAAAAATTATAGTCATAATTTGTTCAAACACTTGTCAACAATAAATTTATAGCAGTAAACGCCGTTTTGAATATTCCGAGATGTTATCCACCTGAGAAAGTCAAAAAAAGTTGTCATGTGTGACTATATCAGTCATCTAATTATCACCAATTTTTAAAAATATTACAGGGAAATAAAAAAGCCCCAAAAGCGTAACTGAAGCTAGCAAATTTTGACTTAAAATAGAAAAGTATATTGAATCACTATTTCTATTGATATAATAGTCACAATTTTGTTGCAAAGGCATCCCAAATGGACTCGAGGGTTCTCGAGATATTTTAGGGCTTAATGTAATATCTCGATTAATTCTTAGAGCAAAAGAGATTATCGCTATTGGCAAGAAAGTATCAAGAGAAATTAAGTAGCTGTTAAGAATTATAGTCATAATTCATAAAAAATGTTTAATCACAAATTTTTGTAGCAGAGAACGCGATTTTAAATCACCAAACATACCATCTACTATAAAAAGTAGAAATCACTGTATATATCTGACTATTTCCAGAATCGGTAATAGTCACCAATTTTTAAAAATTCAAAAGAAAAAGGAAACTTTGCGAAATCGTAACTGAAACTAGTGAATGTCTGCTCAAAAAAAATAAAACTTATTGAATGACTATTTCTATGGATATAATAGTCAAAATTATGTTATAGAAACATTTTATTTAGAGATAAAACGCTTGTGAAAATATTTTAAGTTTATAGTTATAAAAATTTATTCATAGAGCAAAAAAGATTATTACTACTGGCAAGAAAGTACCGAATTGACTAGCTTCTAAGAATTATAGTCATAGTTGGTCAAATATTTTTGATCAGAAATTTCTACGGTTAATAATGCGATTTTAAGTCACCAAACACGTTATCTAATGGAAAAATAGAAATTATTATATATATCTGACTATTTCCAGAATCGGTAATAGTCACCAATTTTAAAAAATTTAAAAGAAAGAGAAAACCTCGCGGAATTGTAACTGAAACTAGTGAATTAATGCTCAAAAATGAAGAAATTATATTCGATGACTATTGCTATTTGTATAATAGTCACTATTTTGATATAAAAAATTGAATATAAAGAAATTTAAAAAACTTTATAACTAAACTATTCTCAAAATATCGTTATTTTAAAATAAAATTACTAAAATAAATTAACTATAAAAAATCATAGTCCTAATTTTCCACATACGTTTTTACATGAGTATCTTTGGCAGAAATGTGATTTTAGAAATGAAACATATTGCCAACTCGAACTATAACAACTATCCACTTCATATATGACTATTTCCGATGATAGTCACAAATTTAGAACGCAAGTTAATAAAGAAACTACATCGAATCGTGACTGCCTCAACAAAAATTGCTCTAAAATAAAACAACATGAAGTGACTATTTGTAAATAATAGTCACAATTATTTGTGGGGTAAATCTTTATTATTATTAAAAAAAATGCGAATTACGAAGTCAATGTTGCTAATTTTTCACATCAAAGATTCGTAATTGGTGTCGCTTGACTGTTTCCGTTCTAAGTTTATAGTCACGTCTACCGCGTCGACAGTCGCAGTTACCTTAATTTCCGCAAGTATCGTAACCGTAGCATCGGACGAACATCGGGATGTTCAGGTTTCAGGTTGGAAGGTAAAATTTAATGGCCGTCCGGCGTCGCCATTGTGAAAGGGAATAATTTTCGTAGTTGCCCGCATGATAATGACCATTTAATGGTTTGAGTGATACAATATTAAATATCGCATGTTGGTCGGTCGTAAACGGAAAGACACAATACAATCATTACAATGGCTCGCGATGTCCACTTGGACTATAGCCCTTTAGCACGACAGCTCTTACCCTAGCTCTCCGTTCCTTTGTTGGCCGTCTCCCACCTTTTTGTTGTACACTTTTCAAACGTCGTCGCGTCCGCAGACCGACGCCGATTTTTTTTGTTTTTTTGCAACTAACCAAGGCGTCGCTACTGTTTTGTTTCGTGTTTACGTCCCTTCGGACGATTCGCGATGTTTTCGCTTCAAGCCGGAATGTAACCTAAAATCTGAATATGATTCGATAGGGTCAATGTCAGTAATGAATGGGTGTGTATGCGTGTTGGTTTGTAATTATGATTTATGCGTGCGTTTTAGTAATAGGAATCTCGATCGAATTGTAAGGTTTGAAAAATATTCAAGTGACTAATTATATTTTTTCAGAGGAAGCAAAAAATTTATTTGTACATTAACAGCAATGGCAGTAACGATTTTTGAAAAAAAAACTTTTAATTCTTTATTTAAAAAGTGACTATAATTAGTTCATTTCCAATATTTACTAAATACTTAACTTTGTCTTATTATAAGATTTAGTGTTCAATTTGAAAAAATTAAAATAGTCAAAATTTGGTACGGGAGAGTTAGCAATATTTTGTGACTATTATTGCACCTGTTATGATGATTGTTGATAGTCATAAATGTTTGACGTTTGCGTTCTGCTATTATTAATAGTCCAGATTTTGAGAAATTAATTAAACAATCTTTGGTAAAATTAATTCTACTATACTAATGGTGACTATTATCGTTGTAGTTGATAGTCACAATTTTAAACAATGAGACATTGTAAAGAACTGTAAAAGTTAAACTTGCTGTATTTTCAAAAATATTGCTGTGAAGCTACTTATATATTTGTGACTATTCTCGTTTTGAGTTATAGTCATAAATCTCAACATTTACACCTAGATGTGTACAATTCAGAAATAATTAGTGTGGACGGAATTAAGTTCTTTTAAAATTAATTATATTCTATTATTAGTGACTGTTATCGTTATATTTGATAGTCACAATTTTACACAATAAGACATTGTAAAGAACTGTAGAAAAGAAGTTTGCTATAGTTTCAAAAATACTGCAGTGAAGCTACTTATATATTTGTGACTATTCTCACTATCAGGTATAGTCATAAATCTCAACATTTACACCTAGTTGAGTAAAGTTCAGGAATAATTAGTGTGAAAGGAATTAAGTTCCTGTAAAATAAATTATATTCTACTATTAGTGACTATTATCGTTATATTTGATAGTCATAATTTTACACAATAAGACATTGTCAAGAAATGTAGAAAGGAAGTTTGCTATATTTTGAAAAATAGTGCAGTGAAGCTATTTATATATTTGTGACTATTCTCACTATCAAGTATAGTAATAAATTTCAACATTTACACGCAGTTGTTCAATTCAGGAATAAGTAGTGTGAAAGAAATTAAGTTCTTGTGAAATAAGTCATATTCTACTATTAGTGACTATTATCATTATATTTGATAGTCACAATTTTACAGAATAAGACATTGTAAAGAACTGTAGAAAAGAAGTTTGCTATAGTATCAAAAATACTGCAGTGAAGCTATTTATATATTTGTGACTATTGTCACTATGAAGTATAGTCATAAATTTCAACATTTACACGTAGTTGTACAATTCAGGAATAAGTAGTGTGAAAGAAATTAAGTTCTTGTGAAGTAAGTCATATTCTACTATTAGTGACTATTATCGTTATATTTGATAGTCACAATTTTACACAATAAGACATTGTAAAGAACTGTAGAAAAGAAGTTTGCTATAGTATCAAAAATACTGCAGTGAAGCTATTTATATATTTGTGACTATTCTCACTATCAGGTATAGTCATAAATCTCAACATTTACACCTAGTTGTTTAAAATTCAGGAATAATTAGTGTGAAAGGAATTAAGTTCTTGTAAAATAAATTATATTCTACTATTAGTGACTATTATCGTTATATTTGATAGTCATAATTTTTCACAATAAGACATTGTAAAGAAATGTAGAAAGGAAGTTTGCTATATTTTTAAAAATAGTGCATATTTATATATTTGTGACTATTCTCACTATCAGGTATAGTCATAAATCTCAACATTTACACCTAGTTGTTTAAAATTCAGGAATAATTAGTGTGAAAGGAATTAAGTTCTTGTAAAATAAATTATATTCTACTATTAGTGACTATTATCGTTATATTTGATAGTCATAATTTTTCACAATAAGACATTGTAAAGAAATGTAGAAAGGAAGTTTGCTATATTTTTAAAAATAGTGCATATTTATATATTTGTGACTATTCTCACTATCAGGTATAGTCATAAATCTCAACATTTACACCTAGTTGTTTAAAATTCAGGAATAATTAGTGTGAAAGGAATTTAGTTCTTGTAAAATGAATTATATTCTACTATTAGTGACTATTATCGTAATATTTGATAGTCATAATTTTTCACAGTAAGACATTGTAAAGAAATGTAGAAAGGAAGTTTGCTATATTTTTAAAAATAGTGCAGTGAAGCGATTTATATATTTGTGACTATTCTCGTTTTAAGTTATAGTCATAAATCTCAACATTTACACGTAGTTGTACAATTTATGAATAAGTAGTGTGAGAGAAATTAAGTTCTTGTAAAATAAATTATTTTCTACTATTAGCGACTATTATCGTTATATTTGATAGTCACAATTTTACACTATAAAACATTGTAAAGAACTGTAGAAAAGAAGTTTGCTATAGAGTTAAAAAATACTGCAGTGAAGCTATTTATATATTTGTGACTATTCTCACTATCAGATATAGTCATAAATCTCAACATTTACACCTAGTTGTTTAAAATTCGGGAATAATTAGTGTGAAAGGAATTAAGTTCTTGTAAAATAAATTATATTCTACTATTAGTGACTATTATCGTTATATTTGATAGGCATAATTTTTCACAATAACACATTGTAAAGCAATGTAGAAAGGAAGTTTGCTATATTTTCAAAAATATTGCAGTGAATCTATTTATATATTTGTGACTATTCTCGTTTTGAATTATAGTCACAAATTTCAACATTTACACGTAATTGTACAATTCAGGAATAAGTAGTGTGAAAGGAATTAAGTTCTTGTAAAATAAATCATATTCTACTATTAGTGACTATTATCGTTATATTTGATAGTCACAATTTTACACAATAAGACATTGTAAAGAACTGTAGAAAAGAAGTTTGCTATATTTTCAAAAATAGTGCAGTGAAGATATTCATATAGTCGTGACTATTCCCGCTATTAGTTATAGTCATGAGTCCTAACATTTACACGTAGTTGTACAATTCAGGTATAGGTAGTATGGAAAAAATTAAATTCTTATAAAATCAATCGCATTCTACTATTAGTGACTAAAAGTTTGGATTATTTTCAAGAATAATATATTTAAGCTACCTATAATGACTATTTTTGTTTTGATCTTTAGTCATGAATTTTAATATCTAAATAACTGTATAGTTGTTTCTAGTTCAATATATCCTAATACGAAACATAAAATAACGTAGTTACTTAAATTGTGTGTAAAATATAGTTAACTTTACTACTAGTGACTGCATCGTTTTTAGGAATAGTCACATTTCTAATAATTATTGAAAACTATAAATTTCCGAAGCAATATTAAAAATCTCGAATAGTCAAAATAAATTGAGGTAAAGTAACAATATTCTGTTAAATATGACTCTTCCAGCTTCAATTATTGATTATAGTCACAATGGAGTCCGCTTTAAATTTTATATTGTAGCTTTCATACAATCACATAACAGGAACAGAGAGGTTACATCGATTCTCTTCCACTTTCGGAGTGGATGAAATTTCGTATGTTTCAACTCCGAGATATGTACGTTCTCCATTAGTACAAGAACAACGAAAACAACGAATAATGAATAAGAAGCATATTTTGTGTTTGTATAACGGCAAAAAAAAAGAAATAATATAAAAAAGATAGCAAGAATTTCCTTTTTCCATTAGCCGAATCATTTTAAGTGCCACCCCGAGAATTGTTAATTTTCCACAACTCTTATTGTTTAAATAAGCCTGCCGTCGGCGGCGGCAACCGTTGTGTGGGTTGTATCCTAAAGGTGGGCAACGTAATTCAAGCTTTCCTTTATTGTTTCAAACGAAACACAAAAAAAAATAAAAAAAATCTCTCATCCAATTTCACCTCGTTCCCTGTCCAAATTACATTCGCCGGGTAAGATCTCGTTGTTTCAGCGAGTTCGAATATAAATTTAATATTACAATAGCCGCCTCGTTACTTTTAATGTAAACAAAACGCCCGCGGTCTATTAGATTGATTTTAAAAAGCACAGCTACACATAGAAACCGAAACGAAACTCTCTCGCCCCAACCGTTGGCCGATAGGGATTTTTCCTGTTCCCTATACCCATCTCGTTCACACGCTTTCTCTCTCTTTGTTTCTCTACATCCACTATCGGATATCATGAATATTTCACAAATGACCGAGCAGTTCCATAACGCATTTCCTGCATTAAAACACCCCCCCCCCTCTCTCCTTACATTCTTTTTCACCCCCTTCCCTCGACATTTTTTCTTTCTTTCTTTCTCTTGTTTCTTCTTGTTGCCGTTAGGAAACAACAAGTCTTTATTAATTCACGACCTGCAAACCGGCTTGTGCATAAATCGAACTCCACTTAAACTAACGATATAAAAGTTGGAAAGCAAAGACGAAACAATGAAAAATTTCTTAGGTCGTCCATTAATTTTCGATATTTCCGAAAGTATCGGGAGTTTTGACGTTGTTGCGTGTGTCCCACGGGAACTTCGGTGTTGGTTTCGTGTGTTGGTATCCCGACGGGAGGTTTGTTTTCTTTTCTCGGCCCGTTTGTTTGTTTTTCTTCTTTCTTCTCTTACTTACCCCCATCTGCCGTAATTTGCCATCGGAATATCCATCAATTACCACCGGTCGTATAAAGTGTGGACGGTTCCGGAAGAATACGTCGGAAAGATAGATCGAAACTAACGTTATTTTCTTCGGTGAATTTGATTTCTATCGAAATTCCTTTCGATTTATTAGTTGGACGAAATTAATGTTTTCTTCGATTATTTCACGACTTAAATGGAGAAAAGGAGAGTAGGAAAAAGTGTGCTAGCATAGTCGCATTAGCGTTAGAAACTAGTCTAGCGATCTGAGCTTTTTTGGAAGAGGAAAGGAAAGAGGGCAATGTCGAAAGCGCAAGGTCTTCAAAGTAGCCGTTCTCAGTGAGAAAGTGGAGGCTCTCGGAATAAATTTTAACAAAAAGGATGGAACAATCTGGAAAAAAAATTAAAAATAATTTAACCGTAGAATAGAGATAGAAGTTCTGAAATTACAGAGTGGAATAGAGCGAATGAAAGGGAGAGAAAAGAAATATGGAGACAAAGGAGAAGGTAAGTACACAGCGGAAAGCGAGAGCAGAAGACATAATTGAAAAAAGGGACATGAAAGAGATGAGAGGAAGGGAAAAGGGAAACACAATAAAGAGGGAAAGATTAAAAATAGGGTTAAGAAGAAGAGGAGAAGAAACGGAGAGGAAGTTAGAACAGAGGAAACAAGGAAAAAGAAGACTAGCACCGAAGAGGGAAAAGAGAAAAGAACAAAGGCAAGAACAGAAGGAGAGTAGACAAGATAGAGAAATGATTGAAGAAAAAAGTGGAAAAGAAAAGAAGAGAGAGGAGAGAAGATCAGTAAAAAGTCTAAAGACATATAAAAACGGAACGAGGAGAAGATAAAAGAAGCGAAAGGTGATGAGAAGTAGAGGAGAGGAGAAAATAATAAATTTGAAGATAGTGAAAAGGGGGTTAGAAAAAACAGAAGAAGAAGCGGAGAGAAGGATAATGCGAAGAAAACAAGAAAGAAAGAATATTGACGGAAAAAGAAAAAGAGAAAAGGACAAAGGCAAGAATAGGAGAATAGAGGACAAAAAAAGGATAAGTTTGAGGAGAAAACTAGAAAGAAACAAAAAAGAGAGAAAAAAGATTAATTAAGACTCTAAAAACAGATAAAGATGGAAAAGCGAAAGGTGATGAGAAGTAGAGGACAGGAGAAAATAATAAAGTTGAGGATAGTGGATAGAGGGTTAGAAAAAACAGGAGAAGAAACGGAGAGAAGTATAGTGCGAAGAAAACAAGAAAGAAAGAATAATGACGGAAAAAGAAAAAGAGAAAAGGACAAAGGCAAGAATAGGAGAATAGAAGACAAAATAAAGGGAAAAGTTTGAGGAGAAAACTGGAAAGGAACGAAAAGGAGAGGGAAGAAGATGAATCAAGACTCTAAAAACAGATAAACAGGGAGCAAAGAAAGGATTATTAAAGAAAAAGACGACGAGGAAAACTGAATCGAGAAATATGATGAAAAGCAAAAATAAGAGAAGGGAAGACAAGAACAATGACAGAGAATAGAAGAGCTTAATACTCTTCTAAATTCTTTAGCTTTAATACAAGAGTCTATACTATTTTTTTAGCGTATGGGTAAAATTTTTTTATGGCAAAATATTTTTTGAACAGTTTTGGAAAAAAGAAGAAAGCTAAGAAATAAAGGAGAAAAAGAAGAGAAAAGCAGAATAGAGTAATAGGAAAGAAATGAAGAGGAACTAAGATAAGAGGGAAGAGAGGAAGGGGTTTAATTCACGCTTTCAAGAGAATCCATTTTGTGCTTTCTGAGTTTTAAAGTCATCAACTATGAACGTAATTTCTTGGTAAAATGTATCTATTGGTATAGATCTTTATGAAGACAAGTTTTAAAAAAGGAGAGAATTACAGGGGAAGAGGAGGAAAAAAAACGTAAAGAAAAACAAGAGAGGGAAGAAGAAAAGGGAGAAAAAGACCACATAGAGAAGGAGGAGGAGAAAGAAAAAAATGAGACAAGCAAAGAGTAGAGAAATAATACGGAAAGGACGTTAATAAAAATAGAAATGAAACAGAAGAACTTAATAGTTTCTATGTCATACACACAACGTAGTTTTTGGTACAATTTCTCAATTAGTATAGATTTTTATAAACGACAGTTTTAAAGGAGAATTGAGAGCAATAAAGAATGAGGAAAGTAGAAAAAAGAAAACAACAAGGAGAATAGAAAAGAGTGGAAAGGAAATAAATGAAGATTTACGAGACAAGAAACATGAAAAGATAAAGACACTATACAAGAGACAAGCTAGAGAGAGGAAGAGTTTAAGGTTTTCAAGAGAGTTTGTCTCGTGCTTCCAGAATTTGATATTCTATCGGCTTTACTCGTAGTTTTTGATAAAATTTATTTATTGTTATAGAGCCTTATGAAGAACAATTTAAGAGAAATTGAAGATCAATAAGGAAATTCAAAGAGGCAAAGTGTAAACAAAGAAAAAAGAGAATGGAGGAGAAGGTGAGAAAAGCTAACGAAAATGGACGGAAGAGCAGGTAGAGGAAGATGATAAGGAGAAAAAATGAAAGAAGATGAGAATAAAGAAATAGCATGAGAAGGAAATTTGAAAAACAAGTTCTATAACAAATTCTATGGTCTAAATCATAAACGCAGCGTAGTTCTTTGGTTAAATTTTTCTACAGTTATAGATTTCTATATTCGACAGTTTTAAGGGAGAATAAAGAGTAAGAATGGAAGAGGGAAGTAGAAAAAAGAAAAAACAAGGAGCATAGGAAGGATAAATGAGAATTTCCAGGACTAGGAACATGAAAATAAAAAGAATCTATACAAGTGTCTCTTGTATAGATAGAGAGGAGCAGAGTTTAAGGCTTTCAAGACAACTTGTTTTGTGCTTTCAGAATTTGATTTTCTATCATTTTTAGGCGCAGTTTTTGATTAAATTTATCTATTGTTATTGATTTTTATGAGGAACAGTTTTAAGAGAAATAGAAGATTAATAAGGAAAATCAAAGAGTAAAGTGTAAACAAAGAGAGAAGAGAATGGAGGAGAAAGTGAGAAAAGCTAACGAAAATGGAAGGAAGAGTAGGCAGGGGAAGATGATAAGGAGGCAAAATGAGATGGGATGAGAATAAAGAAATAGCACGAGAAGGAAACTTAAAAAACAAGTTCTATAACAAATTCTATGGTCTAAATCATAAATGCAGCGTAGTATTTTTGGTAAATTTTTCTACAGCTATAGATTTCTATATGCAACAGCTTTAAGAGTGAATAAAAACGAGGGGGAGAAAAGAAAAATAGAGGAGAAAAGAAAACAGCAAATCGACAATAGAGAAGGGGGAAAGAGAAGTGGCTTGGAAAGAATGATGTAAGGAAAAAGAATCAAGACAAGAGGCAGAAGAAGAGACCTAATAAAGAAGAGATCTTTATAAAGAACAGTTTTAGAAAAAGGTAAAAATTGCTAGTGGCGGAGGAAAAGAAAAAAGGAGAAAAGAGAAAGGAGATGGAAGAGAAGAAACGATAGAGGAAGATGGTGAGGAGTGGAGGAATATCATGAGTGGAAATATTAAACAAAGAGAAAAGAAGTGAAAAAGAAGAGTTTAGTGTTTATTGATTCCTGTTTTCCCAATCACAAACATAGAGGAAACAAAAGTGAGGGAAGAGGAGGAAAAGAAAAATTAGCAAAAAGTAAGAAAACAAGAAGGAAAATGAAAAGACGAGGGAAATGATAAGGAGAAAAAATGAAAGAAGAGTAATGATGAGAAAACGAAGATAAATGTAAAACGAAACAGATCCAGAGGCGCAGGGGGTATAGTGTAAGAGTTTCATAGTTTCTATAGTTTATCAGTAAACCGCATAGTTTCTGAGTTATATTGCTATAGATCTTAACGAAGTTTTAGGAGTCACGTTTGCAAACATTTGTTATCCAATCAGCTTCAAGTTGGTGCGTCAATTGGTGGAGGCGCCGGGTGGATCGCTACTTTCATATGAGTTTTTCTATATTAATGTTAAATTTAAAATTATGATAGTTTTAACTTTGTTTGAGTTGACTTCTCTAGTTGCATCGAACCGAAATTCCATCAGGTTCATTATCGCAATGCAGTTTGATACACATATATACACATACACACACACATACACACACACACCGTTAAATATTGACTAAATGTTTTTATTGGGAACCGTAGCGTCCGATGAACCGTACGTTTGCTTGCCGTATTATATCTATCCGAGTGTAAGTTGAGAGCCATACACATGTTATCAATTATATCATTACTGGATTTATGTAACCATGGATAATGCGATTGGAATATGCAAATACACTTTAAATGCACCGCACTCGCGGATCCCAGCCCGGTCCAAAATCGATATTTCAATATTTGCCTTGTTTAATGGTGTACTTTATTAAAAATACAAACCAAAGCCGGAGCCCCGCCATCATATATTTGTATACATAAATTACACACGCGACTCCAAACGTTCACTTTGCCGCAATAGTGTGGTACAGCAAAAAAAAAATTTTTTAACGTTGCGCAATTACTAATTAATCCTTTCACGCAACCGAAAAAAATCTACATCGAAAACCTTTGACACGGTTGCAATAATCAAAAAGTGTCCAAGTGTCGATTCGACTGATTACGTCAAGTAATTTTTTTTTCTTCAAAAGAAGTTTTAATTAGTTTTTTAGTGTGCGCCTCTAGGTCGATCGTTCGTTTCAATTAACACAATGACCGATGCGGAATTGCGCCTAATTTTCGTGCCGTTTATGGTCCGATGTCCTTTTCTCCCTCGACGGGATTGCGTGAAACGACCGTAATCTGGAGTCGGGATCTCTTTTGATCGAATTCCATTTTTATCAACGTCATTGTGACCGGCGACCGGCACGATCCGGAACACCCCTTAACAATTTCATCTCGAAACCATTCATCAAACAGAAAGACGATGGACAACAAGGTAAAGACGATGAGGAGAAAAATTGAAAGAAGAAATTTTCAATCTAGGAAGATGGGCAAAAAGTTTTGTTTAAGAAAACACGTTTTTGTACTTTTTGGTTACAGACTTTGCTATCAATTTTTAAGAAAATCTGATTATGTTGGAGGAAAGAGAAGAGATCAAATAATCAATCGAAGTTATTTTCGAAAATTATATTTAATTTGGTTGTAAATCTCGAGCTTTCGAAGTTTGTGAACACTTTACGCATACATTAAAATTATTTTAAAGGTCGTTTCTAGTATCCTTCGATAAGGAATCTATTGTAGTTTTTATAAGCAGTACAAGAAAAGTGGTACAATTGTTAGTTCTTGCTCTAAACAAAAAGTAGTAAGTCTCTGCCATACTAGAAATAGTTGCATTTACGCTAATTTTCCAATGGCTTGTGATTTTTAATCGTGGTTTTGTTACTTTTTTTGCCATCTTTATATTTTTTGTTGCATACACTTTTTATTCTCTATACGGTTTCCGTATGACATCTTTTTAAAAAATTTTACTCTATATGTATATTCTTTTAACTGTTCGTTTCCATCCATTTGTCCGTCTGCAATTTTTGTTGACTTTCTGTTCTCTCGCTATTTGCTATTTTGTTCTCGTTGGATGCACTTTACAGATATCAATTTTATATGTTAAGGAAGATTTTCTCGAAATATTTGCATTGAACACTAACCAATTTTCACATACTAATAGTGTTATTGACTGTGTATTTTGTGATATAATACACCCTTAACCCCAAACTGGACGGACCTTTATAGCATAGTCTAAGTTTAAGAGAGCTTAAACGTAAATTCTCTTTATTAGTTTAAAAATAAACATTTTGATCTAGGGAAGAAAATTTCACATTTGTATGCAGAATAACTATCTACGTCAGACGAAATAAGATACGTTGCCATTAAAATAAAAACAATTCTCCCATAAGTGTAGAATTAAATAAACGAGTTTTTGCGATAAAATCCGCTCAATCTTGACTACCTGGAAGATGGGGTTGTATCCCAACATAATACACAGTCAGCAACATCATTAGAATGTAACATTTGAAATGACAGTGCCATTTAAACGCTTCGTTCTAATGGTGTTGTCGACTGTATATTTTATTGCAACACACCTCCAACCTCTAGGTAGCCCAAACTGGTCCGACATTGTTAGCAAAAATGCAAATTTTATTTATTTATATAAAAAAGACACTTCGATTTAAGAAAGAAAATTTTACGTTTTTATGGAGAATAATTCTCTACGTTAGACCAAAGATGAATATTAAAACTTGGTAATAAAAAAAGTTTATGCAGGCCAAAAATTTTAGTTCTTATTTTTTCTCCAAGTGTAATGGCAACTTACTAATATGGCCACTTAGCATGACGTAGAAAATTATTCTCACACAAATGTTGAATTAAAAAAAACACGAGTTTTTGCGATAAAGGTCCGCCAAGTCTACCTGGAAGATACTGTTGGTATCCCAACGCAATACGCAGTCAACAATATCATTAAAACGTAATATCGAAATGGCAGTGTCACTTAAATGCCTTGTTCTTATGATGTTGTTACTGTGTATTGTATTGGGATACAACCCCTACCTCTAGGTAGCCCAAACTGGTCGGACTTTACTAGCGAAAACGCAATTTTTTTGATTGTTTGAAACTAAACGATTTTCAAAGTTTGCAAGAATCTATTTGCAAATTACCGTCACTTCAAACAACCTCAGTTGAACTTTTTTTTATGCATTTCGATTTGCGTGTATTTAAAATTGCAACGTTTTACTTAAATACGAGATATAACGATTAACGCTTTGACGGCGCGGTGCATATGCATTGTAATGCTATAAATCGATAATTACATTTAAAAACCATACAAACAACCGAACAACATTTTTTTAAAATAAAAAAACTAATTTCGTGGAGTATTTTAGGAATTTCAACAAACGAAATTTTCCTCCGTTTATGCGAGTGTAACGCCCTTTGTAACGTTGGTTTCTCGTCCCGTCTTCGCTCCTGCATAATTCGTTTTGCTCCGACAAAATCGCAAAAGCGCTTCTTTTTTTTACATATATTGTTTTATTTCGCTGTTTATCTGCGGTTATTCGCATTCTTTGGTCGTGTAGAATGTTCAAGTAAGAGGGAATGAAGTGAACGGATCACGTGACAGGGCGGCTACTTCACAGAGAACCGATGTGCAGGTAACGGATCGTAGGAAGCTGCGACGTACGCTCTTGATAGAAACAACGCATGCTCTACGAGACTCGTATAATCCGACACAACGTATATTCGAAAACAAACAAGTCCGGGAAACCGAAGGTTTTGTTGTTGCGTGCTACGAAAAACATTTCGTGATACCAACAGATAATCTGCGGTTGGGTTCGACAAATTTTACCCATTAATAAGGTAACTGGAGCTATAAATAAAGGAATTATAATATGGCAAAAAACGGTGTTCTATATATCGCTAAGTTTGCAAGTCACGTTCTCGCCCAGTTAGTTAGTTTTAAGATTTTGACGAATTTTCCGGATTGACAGGCGCGTTTGCCAGTAGATTAAAAAAAATTAATCAAACATCAAGAGCGGCTTTGGAAACGAAATTGCGTTTGACGTTTCTTAAAACGTCAAAAAAGGAAACGACATAACCTCAGTTTTGTCAAAATTTTTGACATACGATTTCGTTTTCTTTATCGAAGGTTGATAATTGAAAAAAATATAGAAAGAACCCCAAAACAATTGTTTAGTAACGCACGAGTTGTTTTGTAGCTCATTTGTTTTGACCGTTGATATGCGTGCCGGCGGTTGTTATTGTGCCTCAACAAAAAATTGAATTATGAACCTACAAACAAATGATAATAAAGTCGATAAAAGTAATAAAGACATTATTTTTCGAACCATTACACATAAAACGGTTTATTACATTTTGAATTGTTCTACTAATAATCGTTTTTTTCCCTCTACGATCAATTTTGTTTCTGTTATACTCGTCTAAAAATTGGCGGAGGCGCCGCGTTTCATACGTTACAGCGCATTATAGATTATCGCGAACCGACCCGAACGCGCTTCGTTCATCGTTTCGTCCCCCGGTTCTTTCTCCCGTCATTACTACAAACAAGACTTCAGTCTGTTTACGGTAACGGTAGTAATAATATCGCGTCTGTCAACATACGATCGAGAAAAAAGTAGAGCAAAAGAAACACATTCGCCGGTTGTTTTACACGAAGAAAAATGAGAAGAAATCCCCTCAACACGTCCCAATTACAACGATCCTGTAGTGGATCGCAGTAATCGGGGACGGGGCGTCGCGAAACAAAAGCGAATCCGTTTTCTGTCGGGTGGGAAAGAAGGCCGAAAAACGGTGCCGCCAAACACGACAAACATGTGAATTCTTCCTAACATTAATCGATTGCCGGAAGGCGAAAAGTTCGACACTTTGCGGCAATTAAAAGTGCTCCGACGTGATTTACGTGTGAAATGGTTTAAAAGTGTTTTTGGAGGATTTCCGGTCACAATTTGAGGTGAGTTTTTCGATAACGCGGCGTAACCTCGATATCGGACGAGAGGGCCGTGAAAATTAACGTAACCTAGGAACGGAATTGTTGTTTTCGTGGAAGAAATGACGTTTCGGTAAAAATGGCGTGATTGATTGACGAAGTTTGCGAGATTTTTTAAAATGGCCGGTTCAGGTAAGAGACTTGGGGCACCTGGTCGTTTTCTTTTTTGTTGTTGTTCCTTCACTTTGTACAGTTCCGTCGCAAGAATTCGCTTCGATTAGTATTTCTGTTGTTATCCGAGGGGTTTGAGGGCGACGGAACCGGGTTGGTGGGATTATTGCCGTGTCTTTATTAAAGTTAATGGAGGCGAAGATTTTCGAGTGTCGTAATTCACAATTTGCCCGAATTAAACTGTTGAGGGGGATTATTTAGATTCGACATTGCGGCTCGGTTTGCTTAATTCCACGATTCATCCCTTCTCCCGATTTAATTATTGCTAATACACGCAGAGAGGCTTTTTCTTGGTTTGCTGTATCTTTCAATTATCGTAAACAGCGGTAGTCATGAGTTGGCCTTGTAAATCGAAATTATAGTTGGTCCTGTAAGCAAAGTTGCAGGGGCTTCTCGAAAATGGAGGAAAAACTCCTGAATTTGTACCGTATTTGGGGAACTTCTCGCGATAGGTTATTTTTTAATGGAGGGTTCTGATTCACTTTAATAACGGGCTAGGTCAGGACCGGCATAATTTATAAAGAACCGGGTTTCTGATTGAACGTCGTTCAATATCGCAACGGAATTTTCCTACAATATTCAGAAACGTCCCGGGAGCCATGTTCGTTTCTGTTTTACTTCAAGCAGAATCGAACAGAAAATTTAACATAGTAGGTGACTCGATATTTGATGAAATTTAAAATCTAGGACGCTTTGTAAACAAAACTGGAAGTAGCGACTAGATCCGTTTGTTGATAAATAAATTTGTCATACAATTTTTATCGTTTCTTCACGTATTTGGAATAAAACTCATTTATTATCATCGTCATTCTTTGACGCATAATGGAATTCGTTTGTTTGCAAATGGAAAACAATTGATAAAAATTCTTCTATTTTTTGTAGTTGAGACGTTTGTTTGATATTTTTTCCGGATTATTTGAAAATTTGCTGTAAATACTTGGGAATGGTTGTCACGTCTTGTATTACAAACCGCAAACATTGGCGATGGCATAGAATGCGGGTAAACAGGTACTTACTTAGATTGTTGTATTATGCAGTTTTATCTAAGTCGCTGTCAGGGTCAATTTAGTTGGCTTGCATCACGTATGTCTTGGATTTAAAAATGGTCGTGCACTGTAACGTAATTTTGTTGACTGCAGCTCAAATTTTCTTCAATCCGTAATTATTTTTATTAACTTTCTGATTTATTGTAAGTTTTTGTAAAGTTTTGTAAACTGGCGTTGACGTCGTATCGTCTTGCAAATTTTTGAAATTTTTGTAAAATTTGAAATTTCACTTCTCAGCCTTTTGTAATTATGCGATCTAGTAAGGTCCTGAGATGTTTTCAAGGTTGTATTTACATTTACAAAACCTTAGATTTAATTTTGCGCAATTATAGTAAAAATTTTAAAGTTTTTGTAGATCTACTACATTTTGTAAACATCTATATGGGCGTAAATTTTCGAAAATTCTACAAATTTTAAGAAATTTTGCACTCACTTAAACTACTAAGTATTTCCATAAAATCGAAATTTTTTTGTAAATCTTTTGTAATCATGTAAATTTTGACGATCTTTAACTCTAGTGTTTAGTGAGGTCTTGAGATTTTATGAAAATCGTAATCATGTTTACCAAACTCGAATTTGATATTACATGAGTAGTAAAAATTTGTAAATTTTTGTATATTTATAACATTTTGTTAATATCTATAAATCGGTATAAATCTGGAAGAATTTTGGGGTTTTAAAGAAATTTTGTACTTACTGTAACTATGAAATATTTCTATGCAATATCTAATTTTTTGTAAACTTCTGTAAACCCACTTTAACCATGCAAATATCGATAATTTATATCTCCGATAGTCTCATTAAGTACTGAGATCTTTTAAATATTTCTATGCAATTACAAATTTTTTTGTAAACTTATATTAATCATGCAAATAGCGAGAGTCTAACAAGGTTCTGAGATCTTTTCAAAATGGTATTTATCTTTACTAACCTTCAATTTAATTTTGCATAAATCTAGCAAACATTTTTGTAATTCTATTACATTTTGTGAACATCTATATCGGCAAAGAATTTGGAAAATTCTGCAAGTTTTAAGAAATTTTCCACAAAATTTAAATTTTTTTGTAAACTTTTGTAAATCTTTTGTAATCATGCCAATTTCGACGATGTTTAAGTCTCCGAGTGTCTAGTCAGGTCTTGAGATCTTATAAAACTTGCAATTATGTGTACGATACTCGAATTCAGTATTGCACGGGTTTAGTAACAATTTGGAATTTTTTGTAAATCTTTAACACTTTGTAAATATCTGTAAATCGGTGTAAGTCTGGAAAATCTTGGGAGTTTTGAAGACATTCTATACTCATTGTAAATTGTTACTATTAAATATTTCTATGCAATCTTTAATTTTTTGTAAATTTTTGTAAACGTAGTTTAATCATGTAAATATTGACGATCTTCAACTCCCCAAGAGACTAGTAAGGTCCCGAGATCTTTTCAAAGTGATATTTATTTTTCAACCCTTTGAATTTAATTTTGCATAAATCTAGTAAAAATTGGAAAGCCCTTGTAACTTGTACATTTTGTAAACATCCATAAACCAGCGTAAATTTTTCCAAATTCTTTAGATTTAAAGAAATTTTGCATTCACTTCACTTATTGAGTATATCCAATTTATTGTAAACTATTGTAAACATGTAAAAATCATGTAAATGTCGATGGTTTCTGTGAATCTTCTAACAAGGTTTGGTGTTTCTTCTAAAACTTTAAAATTCAGATAAAATATAGCAATTCTGCACAAACTATTTATTTGTATATAACATTTCTTTTATCTCTTTAGAATTTTCCGACCATTTTGAATCTATATATTTTTCTATAAATCTTCCTAAATCTTAAAATCGATTATATTTACCAATTTTTGTAAAATTTGTATATTGTTGTAAATTTGTACAACTCTGCAATTTTCTTACCATTTGTCAATTTCAAAACGTATAAGGCCTTTAGTACGTTAATTTCTTGTATACCTTTTGCAAATATCGCAGCCATTTTGAAATTGTATATATATATATATTTCCTTAAAGATCTTTGTATATTTTTATAAACAGTTTCCATTAGTTTTAAATTTTTGTAAATTTGTAACTTTTTTGTAAATTCGTGTAAATCTAGCAGAATAGTACTTTTTTTGTAAATCTTCTAAGCTATTACAAATATTTTGAAACTTTATGAAACTCTGGAAGTCTTTTTAAATACTGTAAGTATTTAACTATACTCAGCTTTTGTGAATTGTTGTTTTGCAAACTTTGAAAATTATGAAAACATCGACAAAATTTCTAAAAAAATTCCCATAAGTTTCGTCCGTCATTTTCCTGCCCTCGTAATGATTGGATAAGAGTGGGTTATAACAACTTTTGTTCGTATTAACGAGCCCGATTCCGTTAATAGATCTCGATTAGCGCCTGGCGTTAATTAAATTATAATTTGTCCATGCCCTTCCAGCTTTCGAATCAGTACACGCCAACTTACCGGAAGAAAATAACAACGGCGTCAACGTGGAAATTTAAAGATGGGAGAGGGATAGATATATATAAAAATTGTCGGTCTCTGCATCATTTTCCGGCCATCCTCTCTCCAATTTCCCGTCGAAGGACCGGGGGTAATTAAAGTCCGGGTTTCGTGTTTCAAGTACGTAATGTCCCCCCTTCCTTCTTCTTCCACCATCTCTAGTCCCCCCCCCCTCTATCAACCCTCCATCGTTGCCTTCCATTCCGGCATTATAGTGTATTCGAAATACGTAGGAATTTGTCCGGAACCGTTTACAGATACGTGCTTCCGCTACACTTATGCCACACCGTCCCGGATTCGACCGGAACACGCTCCAGAATCCGGAATTAAGACGTTTGTGTATAACGACGCCTACTCAGCAACTAATTCTATGAAAGGACCATGAGGGTGTTTTTGGTCGAAAATTCCTAAGGAGCTCACGCACACATCTACACACACAGCCACATACGCCGTTCGAACGCCACCACTCTCACTCTAATGGTACTGAAAATAATTAGGTTATGTTCGGAGGAACTAATTGGTTTAAGTCGTCTTCTCTCCAGGAGTGGAAAGAAAGAGAAGAGAAACCGGCACAATGGAGGCTTTTAAGCGATGTTGTCGGGAAATAGGCTAAATACTGTAGTTCGTTTCGAAAGGACTTCTTCTTTTCTTTTCTGTTGTTGCTCCGGCTTGAAGAAGGTTCGAAGTTAAATCCGGAATGGGGGATGCTTATATTTATACAACTCAACAAATGATGCCAGCGGTTTCTGTGCTACGCCCAATTACCTTCACAATGGACGCCTACAGCGGCCCTTTTTTCTGCTATTCATAGTCACATTACAGCGAAATTTTAACGTTGCGAAATAGGTTTGCAGTTGGTTTAAATAACGAATTTACTAGCTTGTGTATAGAATTGTGTAAGAATGGGAGCTGCGCAATAGTCGGGTTTGAAGTGGAACCTAATTTTTTTTTATTTTATACATTTCTATGAAAAGTCGTCTATTTAACAAGTTTACACTAACATTGCTTTTTTCGAAGGCTGTTCAAATATTGTAAGTCGTTGCAAACAGCTGTAGAGTTTTACAAAAATCTGCATGCGCTTGAGGACTTGCATATTTGAAAATAAATCTATTCCTGTTTTTGTCAAATGCTATCAAGAAGTTGTAAATCATTGTAAATAGTTTTTATAAAAAATTGTAACTTGTATATTTTTACGAAATTTTTGTAATGCCATATAAGGTCGGTTTCTCACAATTTTCACTTTCCGAAATTCTAAAACTATTTGCAATTCTTTATGAATTTTTTCCGCTCAAAGAAATTTTTTTGTTTTTGTAAATCTACATGAAATGATGAAAATTTGATTATTTTTTAAATTACTTTTAAAATCTTTCTAAAATATAAATTTTAATCGAAAACTCTTCTATTTAACAAGTTTACAGCAACATTGTAAACAGCTGTACAATTTTACAAAAATCTGTAGGCACATGAGGATTTGTATATTCGAAAATACATCTGTTGCTATTTTTGTTTAAATGTTCTCAGAAGATTTGTAGATCATTGTAAACAGTTTTTTTAAAGTTTGATTTGTATATGTTTACAATTAATTTTTTGTAATATATGTATAATTAGATTTTTCACAATTTACAAACTTTTTCAAACTTTTATAGCTATTTGCAGTACTTTATGAATTTTTTTATGCTTTTATAAATTTTTCTTATTTTTGTAAATTTACATGAAATCATATGTACATTTGAATATTTCTTAAATTGTTTTCCAAATTTTTAAATTTCATTGAAAACTCTTCTAATTAACGTGTTTAAAGCAACATTGTATTTTTCAAAGTCTCCTTAAATACTGCAAATAGTTGTAAACAGATGTAGAATTTTACAAAAGTCTGAATGCATATGAGGATTGGTATATTTAAAAAGAGCTCTATTGCTGTCTTCATCCAAATACTATCAAGAACAATTACAAAGTTTTTATAAAATAAGTTTTGACCTGTATGTCTTTACAAAAATTTTGTAATGCATATAAAATGTATATTTCTCATAATTTACAAACTTGTCGAAATCTAAAACTATTTACAGATCTCTTTATGAAGTTTTTGCTTTTGTTTTTGTGAATCTACATGAAATTTGATTTGATTTCTTCTTGCATTATTACATTTCTCAAAGATTTACGAAATTTTAATAAGTATTTTCACATCTTTTTGCTCTTAAAAAATCTTGTTTTTGTAAACTCATGTAAATCTTATATTACTCTACTAACTACTGTTTTTCTTTTTATGCATACAATATCTTTAACATCTCTGGACATCTTTAGAAATTTTCCTCACTTTTTAAGTATTTGTTTTTATATTGTAAATTTTTGTATATCCTTGTATTTCTTCAAATATTCCAATTTTTTTCTTTATCTTGTATTATTGTACTATCTGCTGTTTTTCTTTATATGCATACTTTATCTTTAACATCTCTGGAAATCTTTAGAAACCTTTCTTAATTTTTAAGTATTTGTTTTCTTATTGTAAATTTTTGTATATCCTTGTATTTCCTCAAATACCCCAGTTTTTTTATTAATTTTTGCAGCTAAGTAGTTTTTGAACATTTTCATCAACATTTGACTGTTCTTGGCTAAATTTGTTGGTAATTTTTTTAATTGTAACTACAAGCTCTAATTATTTCTTATCTTAGAGATGAGTCATAGGCGGCGATAATGACATCAACAATTTTAAATTACATTTCCATTGCTTTTACGTAAGAAATTTGTGACGGTGGCTATTTGAAAACGTAACCCAATTAGTTTTACAACGAATTTCCACCGTCGCGTTTTGAATCATTATCGAAGATGCACCGATTTTCCTTTTGGCATCGCACCCTTTTTCCTCCCCTTATACGTTCGCCATTTCCCAGTCATAGAAAACGTGAATTGCCGTCTTTCCTGACACGACAACTAAATCCTAATGCACGCTTTCAAAAGGCGCAAAAATAAAAACAAAAACGGCCTCCAGTCTCTAAAGCGCCTTCTTTATGCCGCCGTCGACTTCTTTGTTGGTGTTGTCGTTGCTCGCCTTTTCGGCAGTGCAATTTCCTGCTTTATTAAAGGTATAAATATGTAAAACGGAATGAAAACGCGAATAACACTGATAATGTCGCAATGAGAAATTGCAAACTTCTCTTCCTCTCCACCTCATCCCACTTTTTTCCGGTCCCCGTATTTTCGATGGGGATGTTGTGTGAAATGCGAACGGGGAATAGCAACGAACGTTTCGCGGGTCAATTATTTCGACCTTAAGCCAGGATTCGCGCGCCTTTCACCACACATCATCCAACAAGGAATTTTCGACGTAAAACCGAAGGTCTATGCGGCGGTGACTTATCTTAAGAGAAACAACAATAAAAATCGAAACCAGTCGGTCGACGTTATCTCGCATAGTTAGTCGATGAACAAAAAGTGACTGAAATATGGTTCAATTAAGACGGGAAGTGCCCAAGAGTTATCTTGAAGCATCGGTAAAGAGACGCTTCGCCCATTAGGAAGGGTAAATATAGCCTGATTATCGTCGAAACGGTAAAAGTGAGCGATAATAACCAAGTGCAATTAACCGATCGGGAACGAAGTGGCGTCCAATCAAAGAGAAGAGATTTAATGAAGAGGCGACAGGCAGATTTTGAGACGTAGATGCCAGAACCACCCAGTTTAAAGGTCGCTCGCGTGTTGTCGAACACGTTCGTTTTAGATCGTGAAGAAATCGAACTCTGATTGGCTTACCACCTACATGAGGTGAACGCAGGCTACCCACCCAGTTTAAAGGTCTGTCGAGTATTCTCGATCGCGTTCGTTTTGGATCGTGAAGAAAACAAACTCTGATTGGCTGGCGACCGAGATGAATCGTCCACCCAATTTAAAGGTCATTTGATTTGGTTTTTTAAAAATTCAAAGCAGTAATGACCGTTATAAAGGAGCGTCGGTGAAATTTTGTGTGTTTGTCTCTGTAAGTGGCGGTCGAGTGGCAAAATTCTCCACCATCCACCTCCAGTGTTGCTTTCTCATCCCTTGTTGTCGTCCTCCCCCAGACTGCGGCAATAAAAATTGCAAACTAACAGCAGTCCCAATGCACCGATGTCATACCGAACCCAATATTCTCTTAATAACCAATCAAAATGTATTAATTCCGGTTGTTCCGGAACGTCCATAGACGTGTGTGTACCGACAACGTTGTGTATGTGTGCGAACGGACGGACACACGTTCTCCGTGTCGCCGCCATTGCCGCTACCGTTGCCCGGTCCCTTTGGAACTTCGAACCCTTCAATTCGAATTAAATTAGCGCTTCTCAACTATCGTCGGTGCTGGGTGCCAGGAATTAACAGGCAATTTCGAAGACGACTTTTATGGGTGCGGGTCGCATGCACCGCCACACCATTGCCGCCGCCGCCGCCGTCACCGCCGCCGATCCGACGCGTGCTTAATTATTAAAATGTCATTAACAAATGCGTCTAGCGATCGATAATGGGAGAAATGCCGTTGACGCCGTCGCCGCCGCCACCGCCAACGACGCGTGTCAATTTCTAAAGGTGTATCGAATAGTTTTGAGCGAATGCGATTTTTTTAATTTTAACGAGACGGGCGGCCCGATCCGACTAATTATTTCGACTGATCCGGCATGACGTATCGATCGGACCGGACACGTTTTGCATGGCCGGCGATTCTCGATTGTTTTCGTCGACGGAATCAATTTTGATTGGGATAAAACGGCGAAAAGGGAAGCTTTTGCTTTTGTTCTTTGCTGATGACGACGCGGAGAGAGGCGGTATCGGAAACGGCGAGAACACTCGACTGTAGGATCTGCGAAAACGATACGTAATATGTAGGGAGAAAACTCTTTTAGCAGTTTTTATCGCGATGAAAGGGGGTTCTATTGTAGAAAAGAAAGAATGTCGACGTCTGATAATACTTTTTCTTTTTATTCATTTAGTTATTTAACAATTAATTGGATTATTGTTGTTTTTTAATATCGTCCCGCTTCTGAAATTGAAATTGTTATACCCATCATCCCACTTCTGACGTTTAAATTTATTTTTTTCCACTTCTAACTTTGGAATTTAGTAATTTATTTTGACATTGTGATTATCCGGAAAATCCCAATGGTCCCACTTCTGACGTTTAAATTTAAACAAAAAATTATTTTATCTCGCTTATGACATTATCACACTCATCATCGACGTTAATAAATTTTCTGATTTAATTTTGCTTTAAATCTGACTATTGTTCGACTTGTCCCACTTCTGACATTATACCAGTCATCCCACTTCTGATGTTGAAATTTAGCAATAAATTATTTTATCTCACTTATGACGTTTTTACACTCATCATCGACGTTAAGAAATTTAATGATTTAATTTTGCTTTAAATCTGACTTGTCCCACTTCTGACATTATACCAATCATCCCACTTCTGACGTTTAAATTTAAACAATAAATTATTTTATCTCACTTATGACATTATTACACTCATCATCGACGTTAATAAATTTAATGATTTAATTTTGAATTAAATCTGACTATTGTTCGACTTGTCCCACTTTTGACATTATACCAGTCATCCCACTTCTGATGTTGAAATTTAACAATAAATTATTTTATTTCACTTATGACATTATTACACTCATCATCGACGTTAATAAATTTAATGATTTAATTTTGAATTAAATCTGACTATTGTTCGACTTGTCCCACTTCTGACATTATACCAGTCATCCCACTTCTGATGTTGAAATTTAGCAATAAATTATTTTATCTCACTTATGACGTTTTTACACTCATCATCGACGTTAAGAAATTTAATGATTTAATTTTGCTTTAAATCTGACTTGTCCCACTTCTGACATTATACCAATCATCCCACTTCTGACGTTTAAATTTAAACAATAAATTATTTTATCTCACTTATGACATTATTACACTCATCATCGACGTTAATAAATTTAATGATTTAATTTTGAATTAAATCTGACTATTGTTCGACTTGTCCCACTTTTGACATTATACCAGTCATCCCACTTCTGATGTTGAAATTTAACAATAAATTATTTTATTTCACTTATGACATTATTACACTCATCATCGACGTTAATAAATTTAATGATTTAATTTTGAATTAAATCTGACTATTGTTCGACTTGTCCCACTTCTGACATTATACCAGTCATCCCACTTCTGATGTTGAAATTTAGCAATAAATTATTTTATCTCACTTATGACGTTTTTACACTCATCATCGACGTTAAGAAATTTAATGATTTAATTTTGCTTTAAATCTGACTTGTCCCACTTCTGACATTATACCAATCATCCCACTTCTGACGTTTAAATTTAAACAATAAATTATTTTATCTCACTTATGACATTATTACACTCATCATCGACGTTAATAAATTTAATGATTTAATTTTGAATTAAATCTGACTATTGTTCGACTTGTCCCACTTTTGACATTATACCAGTCATCCCACTTCTGATGTTGAAATTTAACAATAAATTATTTTATTTCACTTATGACATTATTACACTCATCATCGACGTTAATAAATTTAATGATTTAATTTTGAATTAAATCTGACTATTGTTCGACTTGTCCCACTTCTGACATTATACCAGTCATCCCACTTCTGATGTTGAAATTTAACAATAAATTATTTTATCTCACTTATGACATTATTACACTCATCGACGTTAAGAAATTTAATGATTTAATTTTGCTTTAAATCTGACTATTGTTCGACTTGTCCCACTTCTGACGTTTAAATTTAAACAATAAATTATTTTATCTCACTTATGACATTACACTCATCATCGACGTTAATAAATTTAATGATTTAATTTTGAATTAAATCTGACTATTGTTCGACTGGTCCCACTTCTGACATTATACCAGTCATCCCACTTCTGATGTTGAAATTTATACAAATTTTTTTTATTGTCTTAATAGAACGTTTATATTCTAATTATAGTTAATGATTAACATTCGACGTTAATACGTTTCTCGATTGAATTTTGCTTCAAACCTGACAATTATTCGCACTTCTGAAATTATTACATCCATCATCCCACTCCTGACGTTGAATTTGAACAGTAATAATTTTTTTTGCCGTTAATAGAATGTTTTTATTCTGAGATTCAAGTAGTGTTTGAATATTTTTAGTTGGCCCTTCATCGTCATTTCAAATTTGACCTAATTATTCGAATAACGTTGAAACAATAAATTCTATTCTCCCACTTCTGATTTAATTACACTCATCATCCCACTTCTGACGTTTTAATTTAATTATTAATTGACGATTTTCGGCCACCTCGCTCTACTGACGTTAAAATTATTATATTTCAAGATAATACACTTTCGATTTAAAACGTAATCAATAACTTTTTTAATTAGACGCCGTTTTTACGCTGTAATTGATGATGGTTTTTCATTTGACGTCAGAATCTATACTAAAAGTCAACTGTTTTCTTTAATGTGAAATTTAATATGAAAACTATCCCACTTCTGGCGTCAGAATCGCATTCATGAGTTTTATTTTTTTATTTTACTGCTTTTCTTATGTTATTAAAATTGTCGCACCGATCCTCCCACTTTTGATGTTTGAATTTATTGAATAAATCACTTGTTTCAGTTTCACCCCATTTCTAATATCCCACTTCTGACATTGAAATTCAATCAATAAATGGCAGTTTTCTTTAAAATTACTCCACTTTATGTTTTAAAATTATTATATTTCTTACGTTAGGATTCAACCAATTTCAAATAATATCGTCCCTTTGCGATACACGAATTTGACGTTAAAATTCAATCGATAAATTGTTTCTCCGTATTGCCGCATTTCTAATATTAAAATCGAATCTTTGATGTCAACATCTACTCAGTAAATTATAATTTTTTAGTAGCCCCACTTCTGACATTAAAATCACCGGTCGTTCCGCTTTCAATATTGGAATAAAATCAACAATTGATTGTTTCTAAGATATCTCCACGTCTGTCATTAAAGTAATAGCGTGGATCGTTTCATGGGAAATCGAATCGATATATTTTCAATATTGTCTCGCTTCTGATATTAAAATAATTTCCGAACATTCCATTTCTGTTGTTGAAATCTTTTCAATAATTATTGTCGATTCCCGATATTGGTCACTTTCTCACATTACAATGATAAAGCCGAAAATCCCACTTCTGAATTTAACGAAAAAAGCTTTTTTCTACTATTATCCATTCTATTTCCGGCATTTAAGTCGGATCAATACGTTTTGATTAGTTGTTAATAGTGCTTAGTCTATTTCTTCACATTACAATGTTAAAAAGCGATAATCTCACTTCTGACGTCAGAATACAGTTAAAAAAAAATTTTCCTCCAATCATTTATTCTATTTGCGGCATCGGAATTAAATCAATAAGTTACGATTTGTTGTTAATGTCGTTTAAGCCACTTCTGACATTTATGTGTTTACGTCAATCATCCCACTTCTGTTATTAAAATCCGATCAATAATTGTTGATGTTGATACGCCTTCCTTTCGCACTTCACAATGTTTAAACTCAAAGTCACGCTTCTGACATTAGAATTTATTCAATATTCTGATATTAGAGCGATTACACCGACCATTCTCTATTGTTGATATCAAAATTTAATTAATTTCTATTTGTGGATTTGATTTATTTTTCACCACGAAAGTCCCACTTTTGACGTTAGATTCAGTCAGTTCATATATTCTTCAATATCGTTCTGCTTTTGAAACTAAATCAGAAACAATTTGGTTTGAATCAAACATTCTGAGACTTGTAACCAAGCGGATAGCGGCGCCACTGGCGCCACTTTTTTCGAAATTTTCATAGAAATTAATAGTTTTTTAGGATCTTTTCTGTTCTGAACCTAAAACTCAGACGATGAATTTTGTGGGTCGCGAATTTTGGTTTGAAGTGGATATTTTAAAGCTTGTAGCCAAGGGGATAGCGCCGCCACTCGCCGTAGTTTTTCGTTAATTTCCCGGTGGAACTGTCGTTTGTTTATCTTCGTTATCGGTCATCGTCTCGATATCTCTGTGGCATCCAGTGCTGCCAGATCTACTGCTTTTGAAGGCTGGGTTTATAGAGGCAGCGGGATGGTAATAGGTATGTACCAATAACTTCTACAGTTCTTGAGCTACTGCGAGTACAAGGACATCCCCTTAATGGAAATTCAAAGGGCTTCCTGATAAGCCTAAAATGAAGTCCATGGGATCATAAACAAAGAAAGGCGATTTTTTACCAAAGTTGGAGTGAATTTGAAACTACCATAACTTGGAAAGTATGAGTCCGAATCATAAACCAGCGACAGCGTTACGTTAGGCAAGCTCAACAGTATAAAGTAAAGCCATAAAACGACTTCGAAAAATTTCAAAATTTTCAAATTTTTTTTCTACCTTAATCGATAAATTTTTAAAAAAATGCTAAATTCGGCATCAATCGTTTTTAGCCCTTAGAAGTAATATTTTCCGACATAATGTGCTACCCTGATCTCATTTCCGTACCTGGTTTGTCATTTTGGCTCATAGATTTTCAACATCTCACAAAATAACACAAAATTACATTTTTTTTTAAAATTTATACCTTCATAACTACCAGAGTTTTTTAACCCATTTTGATTATGAACGTATCTCGTTAATCAACTTTTAAAAAGCTTTCCAACAAGCCTAAAACGGATTTTCTACCACCGTAAATAAAAAAGTTCAATTTTTCAATTTTGACCAAAATTTTGCTTAAAAAATTCAAATTGTCATAGTTTTGAAAGTTAAGAGTTCAAATTAAAAACTAGCGACAACGTCTTGTTCAGTGAGCTGTCTATTATGAAATGAGACCTTAAAAGTTTGTTTGAAACTTTTGAATTTTTTTTTACCAAAAACGAGGCACATAATGGCGTCCAAAGATACTCAAAAAGCCCAACATCCATCCTACTCAAAGAGAATATCTTTTCCTGACGTAACTTTTGTCGCTGAACACGTTTTTGTACTCGGTTTACCCATTTAAGCCACGAACTTCAAGTGTTTCACAAAAGGTGACAAGAATTCAAATTTTCTCAAAGTTTGAACCTCGATAACTTTCAGAGTTTTTGAGCTACTGCAAATAGAATGACATCCTTGCAATGGAAATTTAAAGAGCTTCTCAAGAAGTCTAAAATGAAGTCCGTTGGATGGTAAATAAAAAAGCTCGATTTTTTCCCAAAGTTGGAGTGAAATGCAATTGGCCATAACTTTGAAATTATGAGTTCTAATTATAAACCAGCGACAGCGTTACGTTAGGCAAGCTCAACAGTATAAAGTAAAGCCATAAAACGACTTCGAGAAATTTCAAAATTTTCAAATTTTTTTTTCTACCTCAATCGATAAAATTTTTTAAAAATGCTGAAATCGGCATCAATCGTTTTTAGCCCTTAGAAATAATATTTTCCGACATAATGTGTCACCCTGATCTCATTTCCGTGCCTGGTTTGTCCATTTTGGCTCATAGATTTTTAACATTTCACAAGAGAACACAAAATTACAATTTTTTTCAAAATTTACACCTCGAGAGCTACCAGAGTTTTACAGCTATTGCGAATACGAAAACAGGACTTTAATGGGCCATTAAAGAGCTTTCTAACAAGTCTAAAACGAATTTTCTACCACCGTAAATAGAAAGATACAATTTTTCGATTTTGAGCAAAATTTTGCTCAAAAAATTCAAATTGTCATAGTTTTGAAAATTAAAACTCCAAATTAAAAACTAGCAACGGCGTTTCGTTCAGCGAGCTGTCTATTATTAATTGAGCATAAAAAGGTGCTTCAAAATTTCGAAAATTTTGGACCAAAATCAGGTTACCTATTAGAGCATCAAAATGCTCAAAAAACCCAAAAAAATCCAAAATTATTCCTAACTAAAGAAAATGATTTTTCCGACGTAATTTCTGTCGTTGAACACGCTTCTGTACTGGGTTTACCCATTTAAGCGATGAATTTCGAGTGTCTCACAAAATGTGACTAAAATTCAAATTTTCACAAAGTTTGAACCTCGATAACTTTTAGAGTTTTTGAGCTACTGCGAATGCAAGGACATCCCCGCAATTGAAATTCTATGGGCTTTCCAATAAGCCTAAAATGAAGTCCGTGGGTTGCTAAACAAAGGAGGGCGATTTTTTACCAAAGTTGGAGTGAATTTCAAACTACCATAACTTGGAAAGTATGAGTCCGAATCATAAACTAGCGACAGCGTTATGTTAGGCGAGCTCAACAGTTAAAACTGTAACCATAAAACGGCCTCAAAAAAAACTTCAACATTTTCAATTTTTTTTCTATCAATCGATAAAAATTTTCAAAAATGCTAAAATCGACACCAATCATTATAAGTCTTTAAAGATAATATTTTCTGACGTAGCCTGCCACGCTTATCTCATTTCCGTACCTACTTGGTCCATTTAGGTGGATAGATTTTCAACATTTCACAAACGAACACAAAATTATTTTTTTCTTCAAAATGTACACCTCGATAGCTACCAGAGTTATTGAGCCATTTCGAATACGAAAACATTTCTTTAATGGGCCTTTAAAAAGCTTTTTAACAAGCCTTAAACAGATTTTCTACTACAGTAAATAAAAAAGTTTAAATTTTCAATTTTGACCAAAATTTTGCTCAAAAAATTCAAATTGTCATATTTTTGTATATTAAGACTCCAAATTAAAAACTAGCAAACAGCTTTTCGTGCAGCGTGCTGTGTCTATTATAAATTGAGAGCATAAAAGGGCGCTTGAAATTTTTGAAAATTTTTGACCAAAATCAATTTACCTATTAGTGCATAAAAATGCTCAAAAAATCCAAAAAAATCTAAAGATATTCCTAACCAAGGAAAATGTTTTTTCCCGGCGTAATTTCTGTCGTTGAACACGTTTTTGTACTGGATTTACCTTACCTTACCTTCGAGTGTCTCACAAAATGTGACTAAAACTCAAATTCCAAAATTTTCAATTTTTTTCTTATCCCAATCGATATTTTTTTTAAAAATGCTAAAATTGGCACCAATCGTTCTTAGCCCTTAGAAATAATAATTGTCGACGTAACGTGTCACCCTAATCTCATTTCCGTGCATGGTTCGCCCATTTAGGTGATAGATTTTTAGCACTTTATGAAAGAACACAAAATTACAATTTTTTTTCGAAATTTACACCTCTACAACTAGGCGAGTTTTGGAGCTATTTCAAAGATGAAAGCATCCTCATAATGGGTTTTTCAAAAACTTTAAAACGTAAATAAAAAAGCTTGATTTTTGAATTTCGACCAAAATTTTGCTTAAAAACTTCAAATTGTCATAGCTTCAAACATTAAGAATCCAAATGAAAAATTAGCTGCAGCGTTTCGTTCAGCCAGCTGTCTATTATGAAATTAGACCGTAAAAAGATACTTGGAAAATTTGAACATTTTTGACCAAAAACAAGTTTATTTCGGTTTTGCCAGGCAAATGTTACAAAAAAAATTTTGTGTTGCACTCGAAACGACGCGATTCATTCAAACCACAAAAGATAACACGAAACGGATCCGAGCTAGCTATCCGATGACTAGACGTCGCCATCATCAAAACCAAATATTTACTTTTGTTGCCTTTTCCCATTGTTATTTTCCAGATTACTCAACCTTTCTAACTGACTCACGTTTATGAATCCCCTTGGAGTTTGACCTGATTTTTCTTCCATCCCCCCCATTATGCGCCCGTTAAAACCAATATTTTCCCTTTGCCTTTTCCATTCAATTTATTGGCTCTCATTCTAGCTACCAGCAGCTTAACATCCACTACAGGTATGCCCCGCTTCTGGTTTAATCCCAGATCTTGCTACCTCATTTATTCCCAATGCTTATCTCGATGCTGTGTTCGTTTCCATCATTCCAGATTTATATCCGCTGTATGGGCGCGTTTTTTTGTATATTTTTGTTGCTGGCTGCTCTTCCCGACGTTATTATGCTACATAGAATCAGCGGCGGCAAGGATCATAACATAAATCGAAACGAACGCTGGATTATTGCCTCTGTTACGACCGCCATTAGCTCATTGTTCCTTTGCCGCTACTCCAAATAAAATACGAGCCAGGTTCCCGAAACTAAAGAACCAACCCAATCCCCATCCATTCCTTAATTCAGCGGCCAACAACAAAACTGACGGTCTGGTCATCCTGTCCTCGCGAACTTACTCCTATCGAATTTTCGACAATAGGACACACTCGTCACACGATTTTGACGGTCTCGCCATCCACAACGATGACTGTCCTCGCGAACTTGATTCCTATCGAATTTTCGACAATAGGACCACAACTCTCCCATGTCACTTGCACAATTTTCTTGTCTTCCCGAACCTAAATTTAATCGACTATGGTCTTTGATTCGACAAAATTTCGTAATCTTGAAGATAGGAATAGGAGAGGAAAAACTTGATCCAATCACGTGGTCTTAACTTCACAGTAATTGGTTGAACGTAGAATCTTCGTCACGGATTGTTCTTAATTGTGGAACGCCGGAGGACCGTAAAAATGATAATTCTTGGCCATGAAAACGTTAACCCTCATTGTAACGTCTCCCTTGGTTTAGTGACTCTCCCTCAACCGCCCCCCCCCACCCGGTTTCCTTTCGGAACGGCACGTGTCCCGTCACTTGCCTCATTACGTTGCATATAAATGTAAGTTTGATCTTGCCACAATGGTCTGTTGGCGTCTTTTTCTAATTTATCCCGATGAATTATCACCGATGAAGGACGGACGCGTCGTTGTTACCCCCGACGAAATCTCCATCCCTCGGGATGTTCGTGTTATTGATCAATGGGGCTTTATGCGGGATTACGATAGTTTTCGGGCTGTATTACGGCGATAACACTAATGGTTATCCGCTGGAATAAATTATGGTTTTTAATATCGTCCCACTTCTGAGATTGAAACGATTATTTGGACCGTCCCACTTCTGACGTTCGAATTTTGTGCAATAATTTTTTTTTTACCCCACTTCTGACGTTATCATGGCGGAATCGAATCAGTTATTGATTATATTTTAACATCGTTTTGTTGGTGAACTAAAAATTTTATGGATAATTTGGATTTTTAATTAGGTTTCGCTTTATGTGGTTTTCACTTTCAACCTTAGACCTTAAACTGCTGCTCTAAATCTGACTTGAATATAATTTTAACGGTAGAGTTTGATCAATTATTTTTTTCAAATCAGCAGTTATCCCACTTCTGACATTAAAATATTATCAAATTTTTTTATTTTTGTAGCGTCCCCCTTCTGACGTTTATTGATTTAATGGCATAAACCAACGTTAAAAATTATTACTTTAATCACCTGAAATTCAGTCTTTTATTACTAACGTCCCAGTTCTGAAATTAAAATGACATGTTGTTGGTTAAAATTTTTATTGACGTGAGAATTTAATCAATAAATTGCTTTATTGCGAGTTTCAGAATTAAAAACTAAAACATAGTTTTTCGGATTAATTTTATTACAATATTCATCCCACACTTGCGTTCTAAATCAATAAACATTTCATTGTTTTTAATATCGCTTCTCGTTCGACGTTAAATTTATCAATTTTTTTTATTTTGTGCGTCCACTTCACATTGAAACGATTACAACGATTGTCCCACTTCTGACTTAAAAATTTGTTCAGCAAATTGTTGTTTTTTACTAATGGAATTAAAAGTTATTTCATCAATGGTTGTAGTTAACTATTGCTGCACTTCTGAAATTAAAATCCAACGTCCTAGTTCGTTATCTAATGAGTGAATTGTAGTTTTGGAATTCTCCCACTTCTGATATTAAAACATACTAGTCATAACGCTTATAACCTCAATTTAATCAAAAAGAGCTTGAAAATATATGTAATATCAAATAATTTATTAATAATTTTAATTTTACTACAGCAATCATCCCACTTCTGACGTAATCTAATAAAAATTTTAATTGTTTCCAACATTAAATGTAGTCAATATTTTGAATTTTAATTTCATTCTACTTCACATTGAATAAATTTCATCGATCCCACTTCTGTCGTTAAATTAGTAAATTATTATATTTTAATAGTAACGTTACTAATTAATCGATAAATGATTACATTTGGTTATGACCGCACTCCTGAGATCGAAATCGAACTTGTGAGTTAATGAGTAAATTATAGTTCTGGAATTCCCCCACTTATGATATTAAAATTCATTGGTCATTCTACTTCCGTCATTTGAATTGCATCAATAAATTATTGTTTTTAAGTCTTCAACTATCATTAAAGTAATAACGCAAATTGTCCCACTTCTGAAATGTAATCAATAAATTCAATCATCAAATATTAAAATGACTTGACCAATTCTGATGTTGAAAACTAATCAAAAATTATGCTCAACTTGACTATCTCTCACGTCACAATGACAACAATGATAGTCCCACTTCTGATGTTAGTTGATTTTTAAATTCTGAAATTAGACTAATTGATAATTTTAATTGTTAATATCGTGCCAGTTTAAGCGTTAGAATGTTTACGTCGATCATCCCACTTCTGACGTTATAATTTAAACTCGCAACGGATGTCGGTTGTTTTCGCGGATTGGAGAACTCGGTGAATAGTTTAAAGACTCCTCTCCCTTCCTCCTCGGCCCCACCATCGTCTCACCATTCAGCCCTGTGCGTTTTATGCTTTGAAGGAAATATTTTAAAGCGCTGAAACTTTTAAGAGTCTCGCGGTAACTTATTAACAAAGACTGAGAGAAAGACACAGAGAGAGAGAGAGTAAGAAAGATAGACGAAAAGCGAAAACATCGGCTCGTGGGCACGCCGAACACGGCCAACTTTCTGCATAAATATTAATTCCATTATTATATTATTCAAAGTTCATAAATTTTAATAAGATGTACAAACAATACGTACATTATGTCGCTTTGTATTTGCATTCATTTCGAAGTTGGCGGCTTGCGATGGTCGAAATTGCCATCGCCACACCACCACCTTGATCGTACGAAAAAAACAAAAGTGAATTAAATACGTGTCGGCTTCAAACACTCTCAGAGGTGACGAAACGAACAAAAACGTTCGCAAACGCTTTTTTCAGGTTCGTTCAGGTGATATCGCGACCGCTACATAAATCAATGTGGTTATTGACTTTATTCTAGGTCCTCACAAATTCTGCAAGTCCATTGACAATAAACTCTAAAATTTCGAATTCGGGTGATCGACGTGATTCGAACATGTATATAGGTTCGCACGCGACAGTAGCGCCGCTGCGTCCGTTGCGGATGCTAGCCGTAAATAAAGCGAGGTGGATGGCGGTACTAAATTAAATTATCTAAATAGTGGCGGTCGTAAATATGACAATTAGCGCGCCGGAGTTAAACAATGAAATACCGTCGCCGGAAACGTGCCGAGTTCGAACAGGAAACGAGGCCGATGGCGGCGTCGCCGGAAACCGAAGAGGTCACCACCTCCAGCAGAATATGTATCTACCAAAACGCAATATGCTTTTCTGCATCTCTCTCTATATATATATAAATAGACGACATAAGACGGTGGCGGCGACGACGGCAATCGATACAAGATGCCGGCATTTTCTCGAATTCGGGCCCGGAACAAGGGGAGCGGTGCAACGTTACGGGGCACACTCACTCTAATAACTCGGGGCCCGGAGAGCACTGCTGGAACAAATTGAATTTTGACTCTTGTTCTCCTGCATCCTTGCCATTACTGCCGTTCCATCGGATCGACTCTGTTGTTTCTGTATATCTATCAATAAACGACCGGGGATGGTTGTGATGGGGGTGGGGGGTTATGTTGCGACGATAGCGTAGGTCGAAAGGGACCCCCTTCTCGACGGATATATAGGCAGATTGACGGGTGCGCCGCCGGCGGCGGCTTGTTCAATATTTAGACTCATGGGAATGGTGCGGTAGGTCGCAGTTGGTCGAGGCCAATCAATCGCGAGGACACCTGAACCTCTCTGGTTTCTTAGCAGCAAAGAACTGTCTAGAAATCGAGACCGTTGGATCTATATTGGTCAATTTCGAACACACACAAAGATCCGTTGGTGCTAAGGGAGGCGGCGTCTACCAGGATATATCTAGAAACGACAGGATCGCATTAAAGCAGTGATTGAAGATCTACTTCTTCTTCTTTGAGTGCTCTACTCTCTGTGGTATCCGCCTTTATTAGTTCGCAAAGACACGTGGGACTCACTGTTTTAAGGTCGGATCCGAACGACCTCAGAAATTTAATGGAGAGTCTTTTCTAAGCAGCTTTGTTGTCTTCCGAGGAGAAGCGACACATTTTTTCAATATTTAACCAAAATTTGAGTCATTGACTCAATCACTAAGGTACGATCGCCCCATTGGATCTTCGTTTAGAGAATTACAGAAAATTTGCGCTTTAAGGAACTATTGAAGACATGTAGTAGAAAAATAAGTTACACCTATCTTCAGTCACTGAAGGAGGGTGATTTGGTGGTCTTTAGCGACAGCGTATTCGAGTAATAATGCGTTTTTGTACCTCAAAACAATAAGAAAACGCAAATTTGTATATCATGCATCATTAATGGAGGGTAATGTGGCGGTTTTTTGTGATACTTCAACAGGATGAAGTTATTAGAAAGGATAACTCTTAAGAAATTGGTATCTCCAGAAACGTATGTCTTGCATCACTGAAGAGGGGTAATGTGGCGGCTTTTATCGCCATACTCATTTAAGACGATACTAACGGATTTTGGCACGTTACGGTAGAAAAATGTCTAAGATTCATCACGATTGGTGATGTTGTGATCTCAGAAGCGTTCTGACCTTTCAAAGTGTTGTATGCGTTTTTATTACCTTTCAAAGACACGTGGGACGTACAGTTTAAGGTCTGTTTCGAACGACTCCAGAAATTTAAACGAGAGGCTTTTTAGGCAGATTTGCTATTGTCTTGCGAGGGGAAGCGACTGACGTAAATGTTTCCAGATATAACCAGAAATTGAACCACTCTCTCAACCATTGAGTCTCAGTCGCCACATTGGTCGTTTAGAAAATTACATCAAATCTGCACCTGTGGTAACTATTGAAGACATGAAGAGGGGTGATGTGGCGGCCTTCAGCGTTCTACTTAGTTGAATTTCCGATAGAAAAATGCTTCAGATTGATCACGTGCGGCGGTGTCGTGACCTCGGAAGCGTTGTGGCCCCGAAGGGTTGAAAGGTGCACGCGATTGCAAGAATTGATGGAGCTGCTGAAGAGACGAATAGACCGAGGTCGCGAACAAACGTGGACGGATGGTCCGTTCCCGGAGACGTCTCTCCCTTCTTCGGCTTGTTCGGGAACGTTATCCACCCTCCACCCCAACAACTGCGCATCCATCCGAATCGAAGAAGCAACAAACCGTATATACCTGTGTTGAGCGGCGTCGTTTTCATTGCAGATTGTTGGGCGAATTAAAAAGAAAACAAGCGTTAACGGCACAGTTCATGCGGAAATGAAAATAACCGCAACAATGCGACGACGACCGGTCGGTAGATGTCGAGGAATCGTAGTAAAAGGGGGGATGGAGAAGAAGAGAAAAGGAAAAATCTTCTCTCTCTTGTTGTGTTCCCTTTTCCACGTTGTATGTTGTACACCCTCAAACTCTATCCAGATTTTCATCGAATCCACCCCTCTCTCGGAATATCTGACGCGTATTTAAAGGAAGGGTGCGGCACAAGAACAAAAAGGAATCGAGCTTCTCTCCAGTTTTTTTTTTATTCGGGATTTATCTCGGCAGAACCGGGATTTCTATCGGGAAACGGTCCAGCCTGAGTGACCGATGACTGTCCAAATCCCCTAAACGCGTTCCACTGCATTTTCGGCTTGTAACCCAACGATAAGAGTCGAGACGACTTGTTCGGTATTTCATCCCCCAACTCCAGTCCCTCCGTAAACACACTTAACCTCAAAGTTATAAGGCAGAACGTGCCATTTTTCGCTATAACCGTCACTGTCATTGTTTCTATATATTTCCATGACGCCATAAAGTAGGAGGACGTGGTCATGTGGCCTTGGCAATAATCACGTGACCAATTTTTTTCAATCGTTTCTATTGGTGGAGGTTACAATACTTAAGTTTGAAGTTCCAGGGGTTCACAAAATACGTCGCTGCCATCGTTTTATTTATTTCTATGACGCTACAACGTAGGAGGGCGTGGTCATGTGACCTTCAGTGATCACGTGACCGCGTTAGAAATCACGTGACCTAGTTGGAAGGTGTAGGTTTTTTTGCGGGGGAGGGGGACGCTGGAGTTTTAAGTTTCAAGGGGGGGGGGGTAACTGGATGATATATTGTCGCCGTCGTTGTTTTATGGTGCGTAATAAAATCGGGAAGGAAATTATTTAATTGTGGTGGAATTTTTGTGTTCGTGGACGCGAAAGCTATCAAGTCGACGCCGGAGGGTTGCGTTATTGCCGCAGTCAGAGTTGCATTTATGACCTTTGGACCTGCGGCGTCGATTTCGGCTACAAAATGTTACAAATTCATCCAAGGGAGGATGTTAAAAAAAATCCGGTTAAGCGCCATTTTTAATTAAAACCCCACCGCCAACAGTTTAATTACGACGAAAATCTAAATAAAGAAAGGCAATTCGGGACACAAAAATCGTTTGGGTGATGCAAAGTTCAGAAGCATTGCTGGTGATTCATTAGCGAAATTTTCGGTTTTTTTGTGATGGGTCGATCGGTCGGTGGAAATTAAGGACGTATCTGTCATCGCTAGTGATGCAGATATCGAAGGGGAGTGACAGAGAAGTGTTGCTGAAAGCATATTTAACCATTTAGGCTAATAGCTTTTGTCATTTTGACACTCAACTTTGAAACTTATGGTCTGTTGAAAATCGAAGCTACTGAGAATATGAAAGTTCTTTTAATTCTGGCAATCGAAACCTCAAGATTTTCTATGTCGTAACTAATTTCAATTTAATTAAAATTTTCAATTATTTAAAATTACGTGCACGAACTTCTAAATTATTCCGTTGAATACTGCCACATTACTCCTCCCACAATGACAAAAACCAAGAGAGAAAATCAATTTTTCGATCTAGTTATTACCGTCATTATTGAAGATGCTCAGCCGTTTTGATCGGACACGACATTAATAAGATGAGACTTCTTTTGAACACAAAGTGTATATAACGTTACAAAGAGCATTATTGAAACGGTTCGATAACATTCGTAAAATACCACTTACAATAATCGTCCACGCAATAAAGCCAACTGTTGAGATTCTATTAATAGCGAGAGCGTTGACAGCGACGACAATGCTGCCAATCGATAAGTTGATAAAACTTGCAAGGTGGCAGGTCGACATAGCGTCGTCGTAGGAGGCGAGAAATCATCGGACGCCACTGATTATCGTCGCTAATCTCCCACCGAGCACAATAAAATCGTAATATAACCTTTCGACGGGGTATCCGCCTTCTACCCTCAAACCCCTCAGCGCGCGCTCCCTCCGAAAGCAGAAAACTGTAAATTGTGAACGCGCTCTCGGCGACAATAAAGACGAAATATAAATTATAGACATTGTCATAAATACGACCGAGAATTTGATAAGTAATTTTCATTAATGTTCGTTTTTAGGGACGAACGTTAAATGTTTTATGCAGATCGTTAAACGTCTCGTAAAAGCGACTCGAATTAAACGAAAGGAATATTTTTTTTACGGCCCTCAGGACCATTTATTGTAAATTGAACGATAAATGTCGGAAATAATAAAAATATAATTAAAGCCGCGCAGGCAAAATACTATCGGTTTTCCGGCTACCGGTTTTGGTTCATTACGTCTTTTTTTTTTTTTCAAAACGTCTATTTTAAAATCGTTCACGACGAATCGAGTCGTTCGTGCGGTATAAAGAAGTGTCTCGTGACACGTCGGTAATTAGTGGCGTAGCGTTAGAGACTTTCGCAGGGTTGGTTTGATTACGAATCGTCCGACTCTTGCAAGTTGAACTTTGCGTCGCTCTTAACTGATGTAGTTTTAACGTAATTGTTTTGCTTTGTTACAGATACAGTGGTGGCTTTGTGCGGTCAACGAACAGGTTTTAATAGTTCAAGATGTCTGCCGGTACGAGTTTGAGTTTTGCGGTCTGTTCAACCACCATCATTCTGGCCGTTGCGGTTACGTTCACACAAGGTAAGTCCACCGTTTCTCCCGAAAATCCCACTTCTGACGATGCAGCGAAACTTTAACTTTGCAAAAATTACCAAAATCCCACTTCTGACGCTGCAGCAAAATTTCGACTCGTTAGCAAAATCCCACTTCTGACGATTTTAACGTAGTTTTTAAAACATCCCACTTCTGAAAGGATCTAAAAACATTTAAATTGATTACAAAATTCCACTTCTGACGATTTTAACGCAATTTTTAAGACATCCCACTTCTGAAATGAAACTAAAAACATTTAAATTGATTACCGAAATTCCACTTCTGGCGTTTTAATCTAGCTTTTAAGACATCCCACTTCTGAAACGAAACTGGAAACATTTAAATTGATTACCAACATTCCACTTCTGATGATTTTGACGTAGTTTTTAAGACATCCCACTCCTTAAATTAAACTAAAAATATTTAAATTGATTACAAAATTCCACTTCTGACGATTTTAACGTAGTTTTTAAGACATCCCACTTCTGTAACAAAACTAAAAACATTTAAATTGATTACACAATCTCACTTCTTACGATTTTAACGCAATTTTTAAGACATCCCACTTCTGAAACGAAAATAAAAACATTTAAATTGATTACAAAATCCCACTTCTGACGATTTTAACGCAATTTTTAAGACATCCCACTTCTGAAACGAAAATAAAAACATTTAAATTGATTACAAAATCCCACTCCTGGCGATTTTAACGCAATTTTTAAGACATCCCACTTCTGAAATGAAACTAAAAACATTTAAATTGATTACCAAAATTCCACTTCTGGCATTTTAATATAGCTTTTAAGACATCCCACTTCTGAAACGAAAATAAAAACATTTAAATTGATTACAAAATCTCCCTTCTGACGATTTTAACGCAATTTTTAAGACATCCCACTTCTGAAATGAAACTAAAAACATTTAAATTGATTGCCAAAATCTCACTTCTGACCATTTTAATGTAGTTTTTAAGACATCCCACTTCTGAAACGAAACTGGAAACATTTAAATTGATTACCAACATTCCACTTCTGACGATTTTGACGTAGTTTTTAAAACATCCCACTCCTGGAATGAAACTAAAAATATTTAAATTAATTACAAAATCCCACTTCTGACGATTTTAACGTAGTTTTTAAGACATCCCACTCCTGAAACAAAACTAAAAACATTTAAATTGATTACAAAATTCCACTTCTGACGATTTTAACGCAATTTTTAAGACATCCCACTTCTGAAATGAAACTAAAAACATTTAAATAGATTACCAAAATTCCACTTCTGGCGTTTTTATGTAGCTTTTAGGACATCCCACTTCTGAAAGAAACTAAAAACATTTAAATTGATTGCCGAAATCTCACTTCTGACCATTTTAATGTAGTTTTCAAGACACCCCACTTCTGAAACGAAACTGGAAATATTTAAATTGATTACCAACATTCCACTTCTGACGGTTTTAACGTAGTTTTTAAGACATCCCACTCCTGAAAGAAATTAAAAACATTTAAATTGATTGCCAAAATTTCACTTCTGACCATTTTAATGTAGTTTTTAAGACATCCCACTTCTGAAACGAAACTGGAAATATTTAAATTGACTACCAACATTCCACTTCTGGCGTTTTAATGTAGCTTTTAAGACATTCCACTTCTGAAAGAAACTAAAAACATTGAAATTGATTACCAAAATCTCACTTCTGACCATTCTAACGTAGTTTTTAAGAAAACCCTCGTCAGAAATGAAACTAAAAACATTTTAATTGATTGCCAAAAGTTCAGTTCTGATAATTTTACGTAGTTTTCAAGACATCGCACTTCTGAAACGAAACTAAAAACATTTCAATTGATTGCCAAAATCCCGCTTCTGACGATTTTAACGTAATTTTTAAGGCATCCCACTTCTGAAATGAAACTAAACACATTTAAATTGTTGCGTTAAATGAGTTTTTCGCCTGAATTTTTTTTCCTCGTCCCACTTCTGAGGCGACAAAACGAATAGAAACGAAGGAGAAAAAGGCCGGGTGTGTGTAGTGTGTGTGTGTGTGTGCAAATCATGAATTCCGCTCGTCTCTGACATCCAATATCTGTAAAACACACAACCCCGGCCACCACCTAATACTACCAGTGCTACCAACCCAACAATCCAATAACTCAAATATAAACACAACGAGGGTAGGAATACTAAAACTGGTCGAAGTTTGTCCCGCAACTGATATTCAACCGAAATACAAACGGCAAACAATTGATGCGACAATAAACGCCCTCTTTGGGTGAATGTGTAAACAATCGAAATTCCCTAGGTGAAGGCGGCGCGGTCGGGGGCGTGCCACGATTGATTCAAACTTATCAAACGGCGACGTTCGGTTGACGTAACTTATCGAATTTTCGCAACGTAAATTTTTTTTTTTTAACATCAGAAGTGGGATAATGCGTCAGAAGTGGGACGTGAAAGACAAATTAAAAATTGATTGATCCGTACATCATCCGGCGAAGTGGTCACGCTCGCACCTTTGCTACCTTGTATTGCTACCTGTATTAACCGGGGGATGATAAATGTTGGAGCGCCGTTATAAATTCGGTCGAACGCCGTAATCGCGGTTCTATTAGAGAGCCGCCGGCGTCGCCGGATATGAAGATGTGAAATTGCACAATACCTTTTTTATTTGGTTATTTATCATGAAACTGTGTCGGGCGGCGTAAAGTTGGCGGATTTTCATCCCTTTTCCGTCTCAACATTCCCTATTTATAACACGGTAATTCTCGTCTTTATCTTATCTGAGTTTCTTGTTCGATTTATAAACGGTTTCCGGTTATGATATGCGAATTTGGCCGGTGCCCTTCCATTTCCCGGAGTTTTCCGGTTGCGTTCGCTACCCTTTAGTTCCCTTTGCACAAACACAATTAATGTGGAATCGTCAGTGAAATTTCACAAAATATCATGCGAGGCGATTTTTTTTATTATTGAAACTGTGGAACTCCACAATATTTGTGACTCACCTGGCTTATGCCAACAGATGAGTCACAAGCAATGTAAGATGATTTTCTGGAGAATTTTAATCGATTATTACATCTACTGGAATTCTGCAAAATCGAAATCTCATGAAATCTTGTGAAATCACGTATACAACGAAGAAAAATCACTTAAAATTATTAAGATATTTTTTTCCATATTTAGAAATTACTTAGAACTTGGCATGAAATCTCGTGAAATGTTGTGAAATCTCGTGAAATGTTGTGAAATCTAGTGAAATGTTGTGAAATCTTGAATACAACAAAAATTGAGGCAACATTATTGTAATATTGTCCAATTTCTTGTCTCCAATATGGTGAGCATCACTTGAAATTTAAAGTCTCATCATAAAACCGTATGAAATCTTGTGAAATCTCGCATACAACAAATATTGAGGCAACGTTATTGTAATATTGTCCAATTTCTTGTCTCCAATATGGTGAGCATCACATGAAATTTAAAATCACAGCATGAAATCTTATGAAATTTTTGTGAATCCCCGTATACAACAATGAAATATCACTTAACATTCTTAAAATGCTGAGATTTATCTGGTTTACAATGTCATTAAATTATTTGAAACATAATCTTACAATGAAATTTTGTGAAATCACTTGAAGTTCATAGTATCAGAGTGAAATGTGATGAAATCTCACATGCAACCTTAAGAATATTCTGGAATTATTGAAATTTTGTGAAATCTGTTGCTTCCAATTGCGTGAGATCACTTGAAATTAATAATTTAATCATGAAATGTTGTGAAACCTTTCCAACTTGAGGCTATTTCTTGAAAATTGTAATCCATAAAGAATCTACTAGGATTTTGTAGAATTAATAATTAGAAATTGTTGCAATCTTTTGATATCGCTTGATATTCTGGTAAATAGCATACAAAAATATGAAATCTTGTAAAATCTCGCATAAAATCGCTTGAAGTTTATAATTTCAGACTGAAATCTAATGAAATCTTATACAATATTGCATACAACATAAAGAATTGCATAAAATTATTGAAATTTTGTGAAATTTTATTTTTTTAATATCGTGAAATCACTTGAAATTTATAATTCTAATATAAAATCTTGTGAAACCTTGCATACAAAAAGAAATTGACGTAGCATTATTACAATATTGTGCATTTTTTACGCTCTAAAATTGTGAAATCGCCTGAGCTTCATAATTCTAGCATGGAATCTCATGAAATTTTGTGAAATCTCGTAAATAACATAAAGAATCATCGAAAATTATTGAAAATTTGTGAAATTTCTTGTTTTGAACATCTCGATATCATTTGGAATTTATAATCTCAGCGTGAGCTCTCGGAAATCTTGAAATTTTAGAAAATATTTAAAAACCTAGCATACAACATAAAAAATCAACTAAAATTATTGAAATATTGTGAAATATCTAGCGTCACAAACGTGAAATCACTTGAAATTTATGATTTTAGCATAAAATCTCGCAGAATCTTGTGATATCTCGCATACAACAGAAGAATGAGGTAAAATTACACCAATGTTTTGAAATATTTTGCTCGTAGTATATTGAAATTAATTGAAATCCTTGATGTCAACTTGAAATCTCATGAGATCTAAGATATTCACATAGAAAACTATTTTTTCCAGTTGAATTCAATTTTTAATTAATCTACCCCTACGTTAGTTTTAAGGGTTGCTAACCAAAACGCTAGGTCTGGTTGTTATTTGATTTATCTACTCGTAATATTAACTTCCCCGTCAAAACTGACACTTACACTCATCATAAATATTAATTTAAAGGGGTGACCCGAAAATATTACATCGGCTCTCCGCAGTTAAGCCATTAATTTACCCGATAAGAAACGACAATAAAAACAACGTTTTGTTTGAGTTTTAATAAAAAAAAATCTTCTGTATATATCACACACACACACCCGAAAACGATGCACACAGAGGTGTAGAGAGAGAGGGAGGGGGGAAGGGACAACAACATTTGTCACGTAGAACGACACGTGATCGTGGAAGTGAGAGGGTGCGTTTGCGGGAAAAGAGGGTGTCGTCCGATCACTGTATATATATGTAGTAGTAGTACATATGTGTGTGAGTGTATAATATGTATACAGTTTTGCCGGGTCGGGGTGACGTAACGTGATCATAGGGAATATTTCACAATAACGTGCACCTAAGTGTTTGCACAGTACGGTAATTTGTCGGTTTCTACTCCGAGGGTGATCATCCAAACAACCCCTCCACCCCGACCTACCTCAAGAACGTCCTCGACGCCACCATCATCGATCCAGTTGGCACATGTTGCACTCACGCAATATGCAGTTACGTATCAATTTCAAGAGTTTCCGTTTTTTCTTTTTTTCTTTTTTGTTAACACACCTTCAATGAAAAACTGCGTCACCGCACACTTATCGGTGTTGAAGACATTTTAGCTAGAATCGGAAGTGATTGTCTTCTGTTCATCTCTCATTTGGTGCAAATCTTGATCGTTACCCAAATGATTGGTAATGGTAATTGGAAGATTGTTAAATGATTGGGGTGGTGGAAAGGAACGAAGTCAGTTCGTTGCGTTATCTTGACATGGTGAAGAGGAAATCCATACCCGCATCCGACCGAAAGCACTCTGAGGAAGTTCTCATATAAGACGGGGCAATTGTTGCCTGGCGGCGTTGAATTTTTTATATCGTTGTCAACTTTCAATTGGAAGCGCTAGCTTGAATAATGATGCAGCATCGGAACAAACGACTGTAGCTTCGCCGCCGTCTCGATTTATGGTCTCTCCAGCAGCAACCGTGTATGCCGGAGGAGTTTTCCTTCATACTACAGTATCATCCGTCTTACGTTTATTAAATTTACACTGTGGGCGGGTTGCGGTTACGTGTTAGGGGTGACTGGTGCCGGATTGCAAAAATCAGTGATTGTCGCTAACACCGCCATGCTTATCGATCGTCATCATCGTCGCCGTCTCCACTGCCATCTTCCCCCCCAAAAACTTATCGTGGTAACCAAAATAATTAGCTTCGGATCGGAGTTGTTATGATGGGCGTTTCTCTCGCTATTATTCAGGACGTTTGACCTCTTCGGTTGTTGTGTATCGGTCGCTATATGTGAATACATACATGTATGTATGTGTTTGTATGGATACACACATACATATGAAACCAGGCGGTATTCACAAGTATGAAACAAACTAATTTAACTAACCGAGCCGGTGGCACGGGTCCGACTCGAGCTAATGTTAGTTTATAATTCTCGCATAACTCGAAACCGCATTCAGTTTATTCAAAGTTCGGAAAATCGGGACACGACCAACGCGACCATTCAATATTTAACAGCGGATTGCCAAGAGGGGGAAACCGTCCGCGAACAAAATTCTTCCCCTTTCAGGGATCAAATCGAACCGATTGGCCGCCAAACAACTGCGAAAACGACATTTTACACGAACAAAACGGCTCCTTAATGACAGTTGTAAGAGTCATAATCGCTACGTAGTAGAAGCGGACGCCTCCCCCCACCCATCCAACGGTTGAGATCTCATGCAGGTGCGCGGTTTGTACGAGCAAACCGGTTTAACGCAGAATATGGATGACCTTCAACCTGTTCACAATCAAGTGTGCCCACAGTTGCACCTATAGTAGAATCAGGTGCTTCTCTCATTTATTTATGCGTTGAAATGCCCCCCCCCCCCCTCCCTCCCTTTTCTTTAGTCTCAGGTGCGTCCAAATCAGTAGAGTCAGGTGACGTGTGGATACCCCCACCCTGTTTATACTCGAGTGCTCCCACGTTCAGTTGGACTTCTAGTAGAATCAGGCGATTTCCCCCTCCATTAAAGCGGTTTGTCGTGGAATCCGGCAGCGATCGTTCACTTGGCGCTCAAAACGCCACGTAAAATCGGGACCCTTTTACCCTTAAAATTTATTTGTGTCGTTCGCGCGGTTTTTGCGCCATCACTTCAGCTGTCAATTATTTGTCAGTTGGCGACGAAATCGTCGCTAACGCCATGAAAGGCACCGCTTCGCCTCCTTAATTAGTATTTTCTTTTTTATTTAAAGCGCATCCGCAAAGTGCCACATCAAAGAGGCCGAGAGTCTCGAAACTTTGTCCGCCACATACCTGGTGAACGTCACAAAGGGCTGCACTATTGCCATCACGCGAGAGAGAGATGAAACCGTTCTCACCCCTCTTCTTCCCCTTTCTCATCGCTTGTCCTGTTTCCTTTAGAAATTTCGTTATTTTAAGAGGCGCACGCGTTTTCTTACACGTCGTTTGTCCGTCATATATTTTTTATGATCCCCACTTCAGCTGTTTGCGTTCGCTTGCGACTTTTTTCTTTTGGCCGTTTCTGGGGAATAAATCGGGACCGCCAGAAAACGGGATGAATAATTATTATTACGGCGGGTTATCCGAGTCGGCTGTCGACTGGTTAAAACGGATTAAGATAATAACACGTCGCTTTTACCGATGGCGAACGCCACTGGTTTTATCCCTCGATTTGTACGGGAATAACGGGAGGATGTTTCCGGTTGGTAGCGCGCAATGAAAAACGTCATGAGACTTAAGCCGCAAGTTATTTACTTTATTTGCGTTATAACTTGCGGCTTCCGTTGCGATATGATCGAGATGATGACCTTTGCGATGACAGACCAATTAAAATGGGACCATATGGTCAAATGGATATTTGCCAACAGATGCGGGTCTTTTATAAAATTAAGTCGTCAAATCGAGCGGTTTCATCAATTAACAGCAGCAGTTGCCTGGACGGTTCTAAACAAATCACGATCAATGAAGGGCGGACAGGGAGAGGGGTGCTGATTTGGTTATCGTTTAATAATAAAATAGTCAATGACATAAGTTAGCTTTTACACCACTTTGCTTGCGCGAGAACTTCGTAAAATATGCAAGAACAAGTCCAAGTTTTTAAAAGTGGAATGAGTGTTTTCAAACTTTGTTGCAGTTTTACCTTGTAACTGCAGGATGTAAGCGTGCATCTCTCGAAACTTTGCGAATTAAACTATTTTTCGAAGTTTTCGACGAAAAAACTATTTTTAGTATATTAAAATGGGGGAGAAGAAATAGCGTAAACGTCTTTTCGACGTATATTAGCAAGTTTTGGAGCAAAAACTTCCAAAATCGATACGATTACTCCTAATGTCATCGCCAATGAGTGGAAATATCAAAAATTCGTCCAGGCGTATTTTGAACTTTTTCGACTTTTTCCGCGTGTTTAGCCCAATAACAGCGAGTTTCTTAGTCGCAGCGAAACGTATTTTTGGGAATCTTCCCACAATTTAGTTGTCCACATTTAAAGAGTCACGGTTAGTTAAAATTAGTATCCGTAGTATATCAAAATGAGCAACAAAAAATTGCGTAAAAGTTTTTTCGCAGTATGTGGGCAAGTTTTGCGCCAAGAACGTTCAAAATCGATACGATTACTCTCAAGCCCACCACCAATGAGCGGAAATATAAAGAAATCGTCCAATGTCATTTTGAACATTTTCGACTTTTTCGGCGTGTTTGGTCGAATAGCAACAAGTTTCGTCGCCGAGATTTCTAATAATTTAGTTATCCTCAGTTAAGAGTTCAGTCAGTCAAAATTGCGTCGATTTTTTTTTGTTCCCGTTTCTCGACGCACCGAACGCGTTAATTTTCGCCGTTAAGTGAAACATCCTCCGTTTCGTGAATAAAGAAACCGTCGTCGCGGTGCATTGTGTTAGGTTCTCCTGATTTAAACAATCAATTTGGCGCGACATCTGGTGTTCGCAATAGAATTTCGGAAAAGCTCGAGTGGCTCCTGTCGAGTGCCACTCTCAATTACACCGCCACACCATCGTCGTTCTCGAGTTCTACTCTCGGATTTTTTTCTAACCACATTTCACTCGATGCAACAAAAGACAATGCAAGATCGATACTTTACTGTACCGATAATACACCTCCACGATCTCTCCCCCGGTTCCTTTCTTGATGGAGTGTGCTAAGGTATTGTGACTGGAACTGGGTCAGTGGAGGGCGATTTGTTTTTTTTGTCTCTCCCTTTCTTCCCCCCGTTTCTCTCTTTTCTCGTTTTACTCTCCACTTCAAATTGGGAGTTTCTTGTGTCTCTTTAATTCCGGGAATATAATCGCTGCGTTATCCTTCTTAATCTCCAATTACGGCAGTCGGGTTTGTTGGGAGCCGGGTCGCAATCCCGCTGCTGGTGTGTAGGACACCTAAACAAACAAAATATCCCGTTTGCGTATTAGATCGGGCCGAGTAAACTGATTAATGTTATTTGACGACGAAATTGCCTACGTCGAGATGTGTTTTCGCACCAGGTGGTTGCCGGTATCTGATTTAAATTCTATTATTCGGCAATTTTGGGGGGATTAGTCGGGGTGTACATACTGGGAAAGAGGGTTACACATCGAATTGAAGAACGTCAACACAATTATTGCAATTTTCATCCCAACTAGTTGGTTTTGTTGCCATTTTGAATCGCCCCCTGAACACTTCACGTTCCATCTGCTTTCTACCTGGGGGTAGATTTACAAGGAGACAGTACCGTCATACTCAAAGTGATTGAGTGTGGGGTTAATGAACATTCATTTTCTTTGTGAACCCAAACTACCCAAAATTTTGGGAATCTGGACGTGGGTCGACTTATGAGAAGAGGGTGGTCGTTCCACCAAAAGAAACTGAGGACTTCGGATGAACAGTTCTAGTTCTTCATGTAAGACGTTTCGAGTTTGACTTGTCTTGGTGGAAGGAGGAGCTTCATACGTTTTTGGATTTGGTTTTTGGGCGTTTTGGATCGGCCGGCGGCCGCCATTGTCTCTGAACACGTCCGCTCTTTGCTGGGGAGCGGCGCGGTTCCATGCCGATGCGATGGAAATAATAATTACATAAATCCTCCTGGCTGTGACCCGTATTCGGACAGTTTGTATTGCTTTTCGAGACGTATGACGGTCATTTGGATCCGTTAATGGGTAACATATATCGTGGACGATGGGGCAAAATGCAGCCAACCTTCTTATCGATCTTCCCACATCTTTGGCGTCGTTATTCTTTTCCCCGACCTATAATTGCACGCCACTTTATCAACTTCATTAGGACCGCGACGACGTAATTCAATTTAATGACGCCAGGAGGCGCGCCTTCCCCGTCAAACTATCCGAGAACGTCTCCGCCGCCGCCGCCGTCGTCGTCCTTATGCAGTTGTGCAATCTCGAAGGGACCAAGTTCAAATTTCAAACCATCAACTTTAACAACCCAATAATGATCACTTGAATGAAGAAAATAACGAAGTTATCTTATTAGAAATTGGGATGAAAGTTTTTTTGTTTGTTTGGTTGTCGTTCCTGAAATATGAAATTAGATAGCATTGTCATCCCATTAATTCGAATGTATATCTCATTAAGGCAGACCGTGCTCGCTAATTTGTCGGTTTTGTATACAATTACGACGTCCATCCGACCATTGTCGTCCCTATCCCGCTCAAAAGGATTCTTAGTAATTTACCCCAGAAGCCCGTTCCTAATAAAATCCGACGTTCCTCGCTCTACAATATGTTTGAATTAAATTTTTTAATTCATAGTCGTTTAAATATGGTCGAAAATTAGGACCGAAGCGACTTTCCCTCTCTTCAGTGTCGCGTCTCTTGTGCGTGGGCGTGCAAGAGACGGGATGGAATATTGATGGCGATTTTAGGGACAATCCGGTCGAACTTGCACACTAATTCCACCCTCGACTCCACCTTGCCTTATCGCCGGTGGGTAGAAAACAGACGTCTTCAGGGACGCCACTAAGAAATTTAGGGGATGAGGGAGTAAATTCGCCGTAATTACTGTTCTAATTATAGAGATTACCTTGGGTACCGAGTAATGATCTGTTTAGGATAATTTCACGGGGATGAGCCCCCAACCCCTATTTCGCAAGAATAGATCAACTACTGCAGGGAGACCGACGGGTAATAATTGAGCAATCGAGGGGTTTTTAACGTCCTAATTAACAACATTACTTAGGGTGGGCGTTTCTTTTCAACTCAGTCACTTAACCGATTTGGGCCATTAGGCAGCTCCCGTTCTTCGTCTGGTTACAAAATATTAGAACGCGTTTCCTTATTTCAATTCTGGTTCAAAACCATGTCTTTGGAGCTAGTTTTTACTCTAAGCGATCATTCTTCTATCTCCAATCGTCTATCATCTATCTACAAAGTAGAAGAAGACCTCAGTCGGTATCTTTGTAAAATTTCTCATAATTTAACAGTTACAGTGAGTCAAATTAAGTATTTTTAGTATATTGAAATTAGCGATAAGAAGTTGCGTTATAGTTTTTTCGAAATATATCGGCAAATTTTGGTTCAAGAATTTCCAAAATCGATACGATTACTCCCAATGCCATCACCAATAAGTGGAAATATCAAAAATTCATCCAGTTGCATTTTGAACTTTTTCGACTTTTTCCGCGTATTTGGATCAATAACAGCGAGTTTTGTCGCTGAAAGGAAGCGTGTTTTTGCTAAATTCCTCATAGCTTAGTTGTTTGCCTTTAAGCAGTCTCACTTGGTCAAAATAGCCGCCTTAGTGTATTAAAATGAGCAATAAGAAATTATGTTAAGGTTTTTTCGAGATATATCGGCAAGTTTTGGGGCAAGAATTTCCAAAATCGATACGATTACTCCCAATGCCATCACCAATAAGTGGAAATATAAAAAAATCGTCCAGTTGCATTTTGAACTTTTTCGGCTTTTCCGCGTATTTGGATCAATAACAGCGAGTTCTGTCTCTGAAAGGAAGCGTGTTTTTGCTAAATTCCTCATAGCTTAGTTGTTTGCCTTTAAGCAGTCTCACTTGGTCAAAATAGCGGCCTTAGTGTATTAAAATGAGCGATAAGAAATTACGTAAACGTCTTTTTGACGCATATCAGCAAGTTTTGGCGCAAGAACCTTTAAAATCGATACGATTACTCCGAAGACCATTGGCAATAGGTAGATGATTCAAAAATCCGCCCAGTTGCATTTTGAACTTTTTCGACTTTTTCCGTGTTTTTGGCCGAATGACAGCTAGTAGTGTTTTGACAAAGCTGCCCATAATGTAGTTATCCTAATTGTCATAGTTTAGTTGGCATCTTCAGTGGTATTTGGATGTGGTTAAAATATACTCCCAAAAATGATAATGAAAGTGATCAGAAGAGAAGGGAAAAGCAGACGAGGGGCGAACCAGGAAAAGTGGATTATGTCAAAAATATGGCACAAGTCGAGGAAGCTAAACAGGAGAGAATATCAAAGAGACATCGAGCAACTGAAGAGATTTAACAAAGATGAAGACTTTATTGAAAATCTACAACTTTTCTCGAATTATCACACCTTAAGAAGCATCGTCTTGCCGTTTGGAGGTGTTATCCGTTTTCCTCCACAAACTTGCAACGGTAGCGCGTAAAGAGGCGACGGTCCAGTTCCGGGAACAAAGAATCCCGCCACCGAAACAGACGTCGACGTCGGCCTCACCACACCGGATCGATATCACCGAAACGGTCGCATCTAATGCGCTAGGGGTCGCATCCTAGTGGTCCTTCGACAAAAACGCCACCGTCGTTACTCCCTTTCTGTGCGTCCTTTTTCTTTTCCTGCCGAAGAACGTTTGAAAAAACGTTGCCATTATAACATCGTTTCCGCCACCCTTTTTGAAACCTTCCCCGTCCACCACCCATCTCAACCTGACTAAGTGATTCCGTCGCGACGAAATTTACGCTGATTGCGAAATAAATGGGCGAAGTTGGAAAATCGGCATAAGGGGTGTTGCGGGGGTGGGTTCGGTTTCTTTCTTACAACTGTTAATTGTCGAGAATCGGGGACGACGCCCTTGATTTACGTTTTTTTTTTTGCATTGGGTGGGGAGGTACGTAATGATTCTATGATCTTCGATCGTGCCGCCTCCATCTCCCCCCGCGTTTTCGATAATGTATTTTTGAAACTTAGGCAAACATGACCCGGTTTCCGAGTTTGGCGCATAATTCAATTCGTGAACTAACATAATCTCGAGGGTTAATTCGGTACGTGGCGGGGGATGGACGAGGGGTTAGTTGACCGGACGAAAAAGCGTCGGTGGAAGTTTTTCGTTGCTTCGGACGGACGTCGCCGCCGTCGTCGTAGGGGTGTGTAAGTCGTTCGGATTAGAAACTCCGTAATGGTGTTGTGTACTTTGGTGGGAAAACTTTAATTAAACCGAGGGGTGGAGCGGAATGGTCGGAAGAGGAGTAAAAAATCATAATTGGGCGCTGTAGATGGCGCCACTACAATTACTGGGACCGTTTGAAAAGTTAATTATCGGCGTTGCGGGAGGGCGCGAACCGCACCCGACCTCGGTAAAATAATTGCTCATTTGTTTTCTTGTTTTAAATTACGAACGGATTGTCATTAGACGGGTACCTGAACCAATTACGAAAAGCATCCGTCTCATTAGTGTCTGCGAGACAAACAAAGAGGAACGACGGGATAAGTTCGTCAGGAAATTTTACATTTAAAACAACCCTCGGTGGCGAGGGGTTGCTGCAGCGATTCGAGAAAAACTGGATTTAGATTTTTCAACGATTAACTAAGTTTCGGCTTATGCCGGATCTACTCTTTCAATTTCCACCCTTTATCCATTGAACACCTTACAAATTGCTGGAGGTTTCTCATGATTAGTCCCGAACAACAGCTGGGGGACAAACCTTAATCTTTAATTGTTGTTCTACCATATTATAACATCTCATAGTTTAGTTGACTGCCATTCCGAGTCATAGTCATTGAAAATAGCTGTCTTTAGTATATTAAAATGAGCAATAAGAATTTATGTTAAGGTTTTTTCGAGATATATCGGCAAGTTTTGGGGCAAGAATTTCCAAAATCGATACGATTACTCCCAATATCATCACCAATAGATGGAAATATCAGAAATTCGTCCAGTTGCATTTTGAACTTTTTCGATTTTTTTCGCGTATTTGGGTCAATAACAGCGAGATTAGTCCTAAAAATAGCTCGGAGACAACTTGTCAATTTTCACAAATCTTTAATTAATGTTCTGTGATATAACATCAGAAGTGGGATGATAGGTCGATACCATAGAATGCCTGTAAAAGTGTTAGTGATCAAGACACCGCACTTGAGTAGGAATTTGGAAAAAATTGAACTCTTAAAATAAACACTAGCGAGACCAAGCTGGGTGGTTGATGCAGAGTTAGGATGGACGCGTAGGTCCCGGGTTCGGAATTGCTAGTTTTAATTTTTGATGGTGGATCTTCTGTCTGCCATTAAATGTCTTCTGTTACCGTCAAAGGCGGTGTTCATCAACCAACACATCTGTCAAGTTACTTATCTAGTTGAAGAAACTTGATCAGGAATGCAGCCGACTAAGTTACGATCCCTACCTGCTGGTAATGAGAAGAAAAACGATCCGGTCATGTATCATCTTACTCGCCGCCGTAAACGTTTAACATTAGACGGTGATTATGACCTCCTGCTGTTAATAAACTGTTCATTGTAACGCTCGGCCAACGATTCATATCCTCCTTCGGACACAATAGAGTCATAAAACATTATTTTTAACCATCAACCGAGAAACTAAAAAAAAAATAATAATTGTGAAGAACCCCCGGAAACTATTAAACCCGCAACCCCTCTCGCTCCCCCAATAACACTTAGCACAGTTATATCCTATTAAACATTTAAGCGATAACCCTGACATTTACCATCAGCATCAACGTGATTTATTATTAATTAAGGGGTTGTATCGTAAATCATCATATTTTTGTTTCGCTACCCCTAAAAGGGAACCTACGAAATCGTGACCTATTTCGCTTGGAAATCCTTCCTGCCGTAACGCTATCATCAAACATTCAACGGTTAATTCTGCAACAAGATGCGTTCAGTTGCAATTAGTTTCGGGTGCAGCGACTCGCCGAAGTGGCGCTAGGTGTAACGTCTTTTCATAAATTATCCGAAAAGTTTCGAAATTAATGCAGAAAACGTATGTAATCCGTCTTGAACAAGTCGAAACGAAACCCACCCCACGCCTTCTCCACCATATCCCCATGTTCTTCCAATCTACCCCTATATAGTTCCCCTTATTGCCGTAGGAACTAAACAAACTTCTCCCGGAACATAGTCGGGAGTCGTGAGCATTTACAAATTGTCGCGAAGAGACAAACGCAATTTATTACGTGATGTTCACTTGTTTTGTGTTTTGTCGGCTTGACGGGGTCGGGGGGGGGGGGGGGGAGTGTTAACCGTTTTTTTTTTCATATTCTCCCGTTGGATGCGAAAAGAGAGGAGGCGCGTGATCGATGGAAATTTCTTGTGATGTAATGTCGGGATGATCGTGCGTGGATCTGGAACGTAATTGCTGGTGTTAAGGGTTGTGGAGGGGTCGGGGTCGGTTGCGTTATTGGTTCTAAATGACGTTAATAATGTCGGAATTACGTACAAATGATGTTTGACTTGTTGTAAAATTAATGGGGCGAGAAATTAGAAATTTTACGGTTATCCTATAAATCTGGGAGGTCATGGTGGTGAAATTGGGGGGGTTCTTGTATCGACACGCAACGAAATTATTGGGGATATTTTTTTTAGTGTTGCGGACGGTTTCAAGGGGTTGGTTGGGGTCGAGAACGTAACTGTGTGTGGACGCGGGTTGAAGAGTGTGGGGGTTGGAATGAATGAGTAGAAAAGCCGGAAGTTGAACGTTGTCGGGAGAAAAATCGATTTTGTGTAAATTACTCGACCAATTCGGGGAGATCAGTCGAAATCATGAAAGACTTATTTCTATTGGTTGCGATCCGTCGAAAGAGGCTGTGAAGATATATGAAAATAACTCATGTCTATTCATGAGGGGTCGGAACTTTAAGGTCGAGGGGTCAATGGTTCGATTTAGAAAAAAAAATGACCCTCGATTGCTTCGCAACACAATCGTAAATTAACATAACTGAAGTTGATACAAAGTTTCCAGTCATTCGACAATGTGATGATATTTTTTCTAAAAATCAGGGAAAATTAGTACTGCCAAAAATCTAACACCGAAATTGTAAAAATTGTTTCACTTCGAATTTCGATTTTTAAGACAAATAACTAAATTCTCAACCTCTTTAAGATTTTTTTCAAAAATTTTCTGGTTCTAGATTTTGATTTATACATTTTTATGAAAGCGAAGTGTCTTTTAAGTTTCATGTCTGAATGTCGTTTTACGCCTTTCTACTTTCATTTTCGGCTTACATATGGCAATTTGAGTCGGTCACTAGAGATGCATCCATACGAAAATGCTCGTTAAGAACATTTTAGTCAGATTTTTGTACTATATCTGGACGAAAGCGGAACAATTGAAAGTTTAAGTTCTTTATTCAAACTGCAACCCTACGAGATTAAGCGTTTTAGCAACTTGAGTCGGCTTTTTCAGCTACACCGTAAGAAAGTGAACGTTTTAAAGCATTTTAGGTACATTTTTATACTATTTCTGGACGTGAGCAAAAAACTTTAAGGTTTGAGTCCTTTATTCGAGCTGCAACCCGATAAAATTCAGCGTTTTAGCAATTTGAGTTGGTTATTTGATCTGCACAGTACGAGAATGTGTGGTTCAAAGCATTTTAGTTTTATTTTCATACTATCTCTAGACGAAAGCGAAATACTTCAAAGTTTGAGTTCTCTATTCAAGTTGCAACCCTATCAGATTAAGCGTTTTAACAATTTGGAGTCGGTTATTCGAGCTGCACTATATGAGAATACACGGTTCAAAGCGTTTTAGTCTTATTTTCCTGATATTTCTTGACTAGAGCGAAATACTTTAAGCTTGAGTCTTTTATTTGAGCTGCAACCTTATAAGATTACCCGATTTGGCAATTCGGAGTCGGTTATTTGAGTTGCACTGTACCAGAATAGGCGGTTGAAAGCATTTTAGTCTTATTTTCATACTTTCTCTAGACGAAAGCAAAATACTTCAAAGTTTGAGTCCTTTATTCGACCTGCAACTCTGAAATTAAGCGTTATAGCAATAGTCGGTTGTTTGAGCTGCACCATTTGAGAGTAGGCGGCTCAAAACATTTTAGTCTTATTTTCATACTATTTCTAGACAAGAGCGACAGTTTTTAAAGTTTGTGTCCTTTATTCGAGCTGCAACTCTATGAAATTAAGCGTTTTAGCAATTTGAAGTTGGTTATTCAAGTTGCACTGAACGAGAATAGGCGGTTCAAAGCATTTTGGTCTTATTTTCTTTGTATTTTTAGACGAGAAAGAAATTCTTTAAAGTTTGAGTCTTATTCTAGCTGCAGCCCTGTGAAATTAAGAACGTTCTAGCAATTTTGACTCTGTTTTTTAAGCTGCACCATTTGAGAATAGGCGACCCCAAGCATTTTAGTCTTATTTTTATATTATTTCTAGACGAGCGCGAAATTTTTTAAAGTTTGAGTCCTTTATTCGAGCTGCAACTCTATGAAATTAAGCGTTTTATCAATTTTCACTCTGTTGTTTAAGCTGCACCATTCGAGAATAGGCGACTCAAAGCATCTTAGTCTTATTTTTATATTATTTTTAGGCGAGAGCGAAAGTTTTTGAAGTTCGAGTCCTTTATTCGAGCTCCAACTCTATGAAATTAAGCGTTTTAGCAATTTGAAGTTGGTTATTTAAGTTGCACTGAACGAGAATAGGCGGCTCAAAGAATTTTAGTCTTATTTTCCTACTATTTTAGGACGAGAGAGAAATTCTTTAAAGTTTGAGTCTTATTCTAGCTGCAACCCTATGATATTAAGCGTTTTAGTAATTTTGACTCTGTTTTTTAAGCTGCACCATTCGAGAATAGGCGATCCAAAGCATTTTAGTCTTATTTTTATATTATTTCTAGGCGAGAGCGAAAGTTTTTAAAGTTTGAGTCTTTTATTCGAGCTGCAACTCTATGAAATTAAGCGTTTTAGCAATTTGAAGTCTGTTATTCAAGTTGCACTGAACGAGAATAGGCGGTTCAAAGCATTTTAGTTTTATTTTCCTTCTATTTCTGGACGAGAAAGAAATTCTTTAAAGTTTGAGTCTTATTCTAGCTACAACCCTATGAAATTAAGCGTTTTGGCAATTTTGACTGTGTTGTTTAAGCTGCACCATTTGAGAATAGGCGACCCAAAGCATTTTAGTCTTATTTTTATATTATTTCTAGACGAGCGCGAAATTTTTTAAAGTTTGAGTCCTTTATTCGAGCTGCAACTCTATGAAATTAAGCGTTTTATCAATTTTCACTCTGTTGTTTAAGCTGCACCATTCGAGAATAGGCGACTCAAAGCATCTTAGTCTTATTTTTATATTATTTCTAGGCGAGAGCGAAAGTTTTTAAGGTTTGAGTCCTTTATTCGAGCTGCAACTCTATGAAATTAAGCGTTTTAGCAATTTGAAGTTGGTTATTTAAGTTGCACTGAACGAGAATAGGCGGCTCAAAGAATTTTAGTCTTATTTTCCTACTATTTCAGGACGAGAGAGAAATTCTTTAAAGTTTGAGTCTTATTCTAGCTGCAACCCTATGATATTAAGCGTTTTAGTAATTTTGACTGTGTTTTTTAAGCTGCACCATTCGAGAATAGGCGATCCAAAGCATTTTAGTCTTATTTTTATATTATTTCTAGACGACAGCGAAAGTTTTTAAAGTTTGAGTCCTTTATTCGAGCTGCAACTCTATGAAATTGAGCGTTTTAGCAATTTGAAGTCTGTTATTCAAGTTGCACTGAACGAGAATAGGCGGTTCAATGCATTTTAGTTTTATTTTCCTTCTATTTCTGGACGAGAAAGAAATTCTTTAAAGTTTGAGTCCTTTATTTGAGCTGCAACTCTATGAAATTAAGCGTTTTAGCAGTTTTGACTCTGTTGTTTAAACTGCACCATTCGAGAAAAGGCGACTCAAAACATTTTAGTCTTATTTTTATGCTATTTCTAGACGAGAGCGAAATTTTTTAAAGTTTGAGTCCTTTATTCGAGCTGCAACTCTATGAAATTAAGCGTTTTAGCAATTTGAAGTCTGTTATTCAAGTTGCACTGAACGAGAATAGGCGGTTCAAAGCATTTTAGTTTTATTTTCCTTCTATTTCTGGACGAGAAAGAAATTCTTTAAAGTTTGAGTCTTATTCTAGCTGCAACCCTATGATATTAAGCGTTTTAGTAATTTTGACTCTGTTTTTTAAGCTGCACCATTCGAGAATAGGCGATCCAAAGCATTTTAGTCTTATTTTTATATTATTTCTAGACGACAGCGAAAGTTTTTAAAGTTTGAGTCCTTTATTCGAGCTGCAACTCTATGAAATTGAGCGTTTTAGCAATTTGAAGTCTGTTATTCAAGTTGCACTGAACGAGAATAGGCGGTTCAATGCATTTTAGTTTTATTTTCCTTCTATTTCTGGACGAGAAAGAAATTCTTTAAAGTTTGAGTCCTTTATTTGAGCTGCAACTCTATGAAATTAAGCGTTTTAGCAGTTTTGACTCTGTTGTTTAAACTGCACCATTCGAGAAAAGGCGACTCAAAACATTTTAGTCTTATTTTTATGCTATTTCTGGACGAGAGCGAAAATTTTTAAAGTTTGAGTCCTTTATTTGAGCTGCAACTCTATGAAATTAAGCGTTTTAGCAATTTGAAGTCTGTTATTCAAGTTGCACTGAACGAGAATAGGCGGTTCAAAGCATTTTAGTTTTATTTTCCTTCTATTTCTGGACGAGAAAGAAATTCTTTAAAGTTTGAGTCTTATTCTAGCTGCAACCCTATGAGATTAAGCGTTTTAGCAATTTTGGCTCTGTTGTTTAAGCTGCACCATTCGAGAAAAGGCGACTCAAAACATTTTAGTCTTATTTTTATGCTATTTCTAGACGAGAGCGAAAGTTTTTAAAGTTTGAGTCCTTTATTCGAGCTGCAACTCTATGAAATTAAGCATTTTAGTAATTTGAGCTGCACTGTACGAGAATAGGCGGTTCAAAGCATTTAGTCGCATTTTTATACTATTTCTGGCCGAAAACGCAAAATTGAAACGTTCTTACACTCATTCAAACTTAATCCATACGAAATCAAACGTTTAGAAAGAATTAGTCGATTATTCTAGTTGCATCCGTACGAAATCTGGCGTTTAGAAGTTCGAATCGGTTATGCGAGTTGCATTTCTGCGAGAATAAGAAAATTAAGAAATTTAAGTTCAGACACGTCTCTTTTTAATTCGCTTGAAGTTCCTGTCGCTCCAACCGTCCTCTTGTTTCAGATCCAACGATATCTCTTGCGTATTAGTCGTGAATGCGATTTCAATTAGGCACGTTGATGTCATACCGATGCTGATTGATGACGTCGCATCCATTTCGGTTCTCTCTTCCTCTTGGCTGCTTCAGCCAGTAGCGGCACAGACGTTTCGACAATAAATATCGAATTAGAGAAATTTCCAGTAGCGATATGCATACAAGACGTGTACGTGCTGCCGACACGAGATAAGCCTCCGAGATTTAGGAGCTAAGAATTGTGCGGTTGCCCGACCTAGGCGACCCATTACCCCGTTGAATCTCCACCAACCCCCAAGTTGCTTATCGCGTCTCGTGCATGTGCGAAAGAAAGAGAAACGATCGTATATCCCGTTCGTTTCGTCCTCGTTCTCCGTTCCCTATTCTAGTAGAGTGGAAGAAGGAACATTTTATAGTCGGGGCGTTATAAACGATACGGAGAATTAATGAGTTTATGTTTCCGCGTTATTGTCGGAAGGCCCCCGATGGCTGGAACGAACGAACGGTTGCGGTACCCGCAACGCAGATTTATAAACGATAACCAACGATTGTCTGTCGGGAATTATAGGAGTTGGGCCAACTTCGTCGACGTCGCCGCAGGAATTATCGGAAATTACCAGTTTTTTTTTTCTTTGCTTTACGCCAAAAACTTTCGGCATCTAACATCAAAAGTGGGATGTCGACTAAAAGTTGACTTGTGCTGTAATCGACCTGAATCGTTTCGGGGTCGTGACGGTTTTTTTTTTTTTTTTGTTACGTTGAAATTGCGACATCGCCTGTGCATTTCCGTGTCTGGTTTTTGTGCGAATTCGAAATTCGAATGCAAGACGACGCGATCGCCTCCGTCTCTTTAGAATGCTAAACGCACCCCTGCCATCAGGTGGCGGCTGTTGGCCTGGCATCGCGCACACAAAACCCCGGTGCATTAATGAACCTCGGGGTTAAAACGATTGCCGTCATAAATAATCCGGTGATTTTCTATTAAAGAATCAGGCGAGAGTAATCTAAACGGGCGGTTCGGTTAATAGTTTGACAAATGCATTTTGCCATTTTTTGACCGAAGGGGGTCGCGGCACCCCATACACGACTACCCAATGAATCACGGACGTCCCGTCGAGTGCCCCGTCACGCTCGTCTGAGAACCCGACGGCGTTGTTACGCACCCTTCTCGATCATCAACAAAAACGGTGAAACTAACGTTAGGCTTAGGACAGAAATCGAACGGCGGGGCCCCACCAAGGGGTCATCGTGTCCGGGTAATTATCGAGAAGACACCCGAGGAGAAGTCGAGATGTTTATTAAGAGACGAGATTCGTTAAAAATTTTTTTTTTTGGGTCTGCGGAAGAGTTTTGAAGATGGGAACGTCTCGATGTTAAGTTATAATTAGGGCGGTTGTGTTGGTTATTTTTCCTCTCAACTCTCCTAAAAAGTTCGAAATTGTCGGTTTAAGTAGCTGAGGTCTAATCACTTGCAAATGGCAGAGCGTTACCGGGTTTCGCTTGCATTAGGGGCACTGTCGCGATTGTTTTCTTTTCATTAACTGTTCTTTGTGATGGTTGGAAACGTTGAGCATTTGACGTTATTCGCCAAAAATGATAAATGGAACGGATGGAAGGCACAAATCAGCGTTATTCATTTGTTATTTGTAGAAATTAAATTTAAAAAATTTACAATTTTTGTGTATATCAAAAATTATAGTCATAATATGTTTTCAACAGGTTCATGTGTGGTTATTTCTGTAAACGCTTATAGTCAAATTTTTTAATGGGAAAATATAAGCGAGACTTCATGAAATTGTAATTTTTTGGTATAGAAAATTCGCTGATATGGTCAATAAAAATTAAGTGACTAAAGAAAATTATAGTCATAATACGTTTTTGACAACGTCAAGGAACACAATCCTGAATATCAAATATTATTGATGACTAAATATAACAAAAGCTTTTCCACGTTATGTGTGACTATTTTTGTAAGTATTTATAGTCACATTTTTTTAAATGACAGAACATAACCGAATATTTATAGTCACGCTGTTTCTAAATGGGAAAATATGACCGAAACTGCATGAAATTGTGATTTTCTAGTGAAGATACCTTGATTTGATTCACAAAAATTAAGTGACTATCAGAAATTATAGTCAAAATAGGTTTTTTAGCAGCGTTAAAGAACGCAATCTTTAATATCAAATAATATTGACGACTTAAAGTAACACAAAAGCTTTGCCACGTTATATGTGACTGTTTCTATAAATATTTATAGTCACGCTGTTTTTAAAAGGGAAAATATAATCGTGACTGCATGAAATTATGATTTTCCGGTAGAAAATTTGTTGATATGGTCAATAAAAATTAAGTGACTATAGAAAATTATAGTCAATACGTTTTTAATAGCGTCAAAAAAACAATCTTGAATATCAAATAAAATTGATGACTAAATATAACAAAAGCTTTTCCACGTTATGTGTGACTATTTTTATAAATATTTATAGTCACACTTTTTTTTAAATGGCAAAACATAACCGATTATTTATAGTCACACTGTTTTTAAATGGGAAAATATGACCGAAACTGCATGAAATTGTGATTTTCTAGTAGAAGAACCCTGATCTGATCCACAAAAATTAAGTGACTATCAGAAATTATAGTCATAATAGGTTTTTAGCAGCTTTAAAGAACTCAATCTTTAATATCAAATAATATTGACGACTTAATATAACACAAAAGCTTTGCCACGTTATATGTGACTATTTCCATAATTGTTTATAGTCACGCTGTTTTTAAATGGGAAAATATAACCGTGACTACATAAAATTGTGATTTTCTGACAGAAAATTTGTTGATATGGTCAATAAAAATTAAGTGACTATCAAAAATTATAGTCATAATATATTTTTAACGGCATCAAAGGACGCAGTTTTTAATTTCAAATCATACTGTCTACTTAAAATATCACAAGTGGATTTTCACGTCAGGTGTGACTATTTCTGTAAGCAATTATAGTGAATTTTTTTTAAAATTGTAAAATTAATGCGAAATTGCATAAAATTGTGGTTTTGCATTGGTATCTTCTCTGTATTGCTCTATAAAAATTAAGTGACTTACAGAAATTATAGTCACAATATGTTTTTAATGCCGTTAATGAGCGCAATCGTTAATATTAAATGATATTGTCTACCTTTTATGTTATAAAATAGTTTTCACTTCAAGTGGACTATTTCTGTAAACACTTATGGTCACAATTTTTTGAATTGGCAAAATATAAGTGAACCTGCTTAATGTCGTGGTTTTCTATTAGAATATTTTCTGATATGTTCTATAAAAATTAAGTGACTATCAAAAATTATAGTCACATTACATTTTTCATGGCGTTAGTGAACGCAATCGTTTATATTAAATGATATTGTCTACCTACTATGTCAAAGGGGTTTTCACGTCGAATGTGACTATTTCTGTAAACACTTATAGTCACAATTTTTTGAATTGTCAAAATATAACTGAAACTGCATAATATGGTTTTCTAGTAGAATATTTTCTGATGTGCTCTATAAAAATTAAGTGACTATCAAAAATTATAATCACATTAAATTTTCCATGCCGTTAGTGAGCGCAATTGTTAATATTAAATGATATTGTCTCCCTACTATGTTATAAATTTGTTTTCACTTCAAATGTGACTATTACTGTAAACACTTATGGTCACAGTTTTATGAATTGGCAAAATATAACTGAAACTGCAGGATGTTGTGGTTTTCTAGTAGAATATTTTCTGATGTGCTCTATAAAAATTAAGTGCCTATCAGAAATTATAGTCACATTACATTTTTCATTCCGTTAGTGAGCGCAATTGTTAATATTAAATGATATTGTCTCCCTACTATGTTATAAATTCGTTTTCACGTCAAATGTGACTATTACTGTAAACACTTATGGTCACAGTTTTATGAATTGGCAAAATATAACTGAAACTGCAGGATGTCGTGGTTTTCTAGTTTAATATTTTCTGATATGTTCTATAAAAATTAAGTGACTATCAAAAATTATAGTCACATTACATTTTTCATGGCGTTAGTGAACGCAATCGTTTATATTAAATGATATTGTCTACCTACTATGTCAAAGAGGTTTTCACGTCGAATGTGACTATTTCTGTAAACACTTATAGTCACAATTTTTTGAATTGTCAAAATAGAACTGAAACTGCATAATATGGTTTTCTAGTAGAATATTTTCTGATGTGCTCTATAAAAATTAAGTGACTATCAAAAATTATAATCACATTAAATTTTCCATGCCGTTAGTGAGCGCAATTGTTAATATTAAATGATATTGTCTCCCTACTATGTTATAAATTCGTTTTCACGTCAAATGTGACTATTACTGTAAACACTTATGGTCACAGTTTTATGAATTGGCAAAATATAACTGAAACTGCAGGATGTTGTGGTTTTCTAGTAGAATATTTTCTGATGTGCTCTATAAAAATTAAGTGCCTATCAGAAATTATAGTCACATTATATTTTTCATTCCGTTAGTGAGCGCAATTGTTAATATTAAATGATATTGTCTCCCTACTATGTTATAAATTCGTTTTCACGTCAAATGTGACTATTACTGTAAACACTTATGGTCACAGTTTTATGAATTGGCAAAATATAACTGAAACTGCAGGATGTCGTGGTTTTCTAGTAAAATATTTTCTGATATGTTCTATAAAAATTAAGTGACTATCAAAAATTATAGTCACATTACATTTTTCATGCCGATAGTAAGCGCAATTGTTAGTATTAAATGATATTGTTAACCTACTATGTCATACAGGGATTTTCATTTCAAATGTGACTATTTCAGTAAACACTTATAGTCACAATTTTTTGAATTAGCAAAATATAACTGAAACTGCAGGATGTCGTGGTTTTCTAGTAAAATATTTTCTGATGTGCTCTATAAAAATTAAGCGACTATCAAAAATGATAGTGACAATACGTTTTTAACGGCATCGAAGAACGCAATGTTGAATTTCAAATGATGTTGACTACTTAATATAACATAAAAATGTTTTCACGTCAAGCGTGACTATTTTGGTAAACACCTATAGTCACACTTTATTAAATTAGTAAAATATAACCGAAACTTAATAAAGTCCTGATTTTCTAAATAAGGTTTTGTAATAGTGTCGATAAAAGTTAAGTGACTATTAAAATTTATAGTCATAATCGTTTTTAAAGCCGTCGATAAAGCAGCTTTTGAACGTCAAATTATTATTGGCCACTTAATATAACACAAGAAGGATTCCACCTCATGTGTGACTATTAGAAGATTATGTTCATAGAAACTAAGTGACTATCAATAATTAAATTCCTGCTATAAAAATAATAAAAAAATTCTAAAAAGTTTGATTTCGACAGATGCAGCTCGAATGAGCGTCTCGTTTTTTTTTAAATTTTCGTTTTCATCGAGAAACAGCTGCAATATCGGATTTGTTGAATCGCTTGTTTTCGTCCCGTGTGCAGAACCGCCGGTTCTATTAACTCTATCAATTTTTTTCCCGGGTAGAATTCCACCCCTGTTTGTGACGGCAAATCGTTCGAAGTGGTGCTTAATTAATTGTCTGGGCGAAGTTGCCGCCGCGCACTCGGCATGTGTGTTTATTATTTATACTAACTACGTGTGCGGTTACGTGCCGTTGACGGCTTCCGCTAAACTTTTCCGCCGCCGCCGCCGCCAATAACGCGACCCTCTCTCCGCCACCTCTCCGATCAATAGAAAAATCGTGCGTAATCCCCGTTATTACAACCATAAGTTCGCCACAATAGAAGATACACATCCAAACTCCACCCCTCCTCTTCGGGGTGTTACGTAACACAATAAAAATTTTAAATTCGTACAAGGGACGTCAGTTTACAATATGACAGATCGCCTATAATCTGTCCTTGAACACGCGGCAGCGAGAAGAGAGAAAAAAATATATTCGAGGGGGGGTTGTTTCGGTGTCGGGACAAAACACGCGAATAAATTATTCATTATTTATTTCGGTGTGTGGCGCTAGAAAAATACGGACGAAGGGATGAAATTTATCAAATCGTACGGACGACGAAAACGCGCGGAGCAGTTAACGAAATATGACGGGGGATGAGGGAGGAAAGCCAAGATAAATGATATGGTAATTTGAGGGATATCCTCCATGATTTTTAAAATGTCTGTCGGAACCGGGAGGGTAGGTAATAAAATTGTTTGATTATGGGATTGTCAAGGGGTGGACTCAATTAAACTGAATTTGGGTCAGACGTGATGTCATCAAAAGATGGTTGAAATAAAACGGACGCGGAAACGCCGGTGCAAGGCCAAGAGCCACTCGAATACGTTTAGTCCTTATCCTATTTAGTTCAACAACCCGGCCGCTACTTACTACCCTCGCTGTAATCACGACCGTCATCTCAAATGCATCGATGGCATGAACGAAGACATTTTTTTTCCTACCTAATCTAACATCAGAAGTGGGATATTACGCCTTATCTGCTAATGAGTTTCTTTACTGCATAACGTCACTTATATTTGTTTTGTTTCCCTTAAACAGATTTCTGTTTTTTTTTTCAGGTAAGTTTGCGGACTCTTCTGTGATAGTTTCTGTGTCGCCTCTACGGGACGGTAAGCAAAAAAGTGTTGAAGAATCATTTTTTGCGAGTACTCCTGCGATCAATATTTAATTATAACGGGGAGTTGTCTGTGTTCCGGTCGAAACAACATCGGAAGACCCCGAATTTCTCTCTTCTCTCCGTCGAATTAATTAGGCGAAAGTCTGACAACGTTGCACAATCGTAACAAGAGCCGACGTCGGTGTGCGGTAATAAAAAAACAAATTTTCACGATGCCATGATAAAGGTGACGGCGGAATCGAGCAGGAATTAATGCGAAACGCAACCTGGAGGGTGGATGGGGGGGGGGGGGGATAGTAGGGATGAAGAGACGCCCGGCCCCGAGGATGATATTACAATTTGGACGTAATTCATATAAATTGTTTTTGTACGGGCTTTGACAGCGCCGTTTTGATTGATTGTGCCAAGAAAATTGTAATATTTAATCGAATTCATTGTTGATGTCTTTTCAGTTGACAGCACTGATTGCTTTCCCCCGATTTCGTCCGATTTATTAGTTTTTTTTTTTGGTATGTGTGTCGCTGGCGTTGTAACAGCGAACGTCAAAAAAAAACCGGAAGCGGGCACACCGATTTGAGCACCACCAATAAATTATCGTTATGAGGACAACAAAAATCGAGAAGGGTCGCGATACGTACGTGTCAAAGTGTTGAACTTTTAAACGGATTTGACGCGTCAAGTCGTAGGTGATGCCATTCGAATTAAAATTGGCGATTATCAAAAATCTGAAGCGCAAAGTTGACGCGAAAATTGATAGTTTGAAGCGAAAACGCGAAAAAGTTCAAAATATTTCCAATTAAATTTTTAACACATCCACTCCTGGATAATCTCATTACGAGTAATCGTATTGAATTTCGAGGTTCTAAAGTCAAAATTTACTCCAAAAAAGGATATCACGTAAATTGACTAACGCAAATTGATAGGTTAGACCCTTCATATTGTGGGAATTCAAATTAATATTGATAATTTTTAACAATTTGACTCAAAAAGTTTGCAAATAAACGGATGACTGGGGGGGTAAAAAGCGGAAAAGTTCAAAATATTGCTAATGACATTTTTGATATGTCCACTCCTAGATAATCTCATTACGGGTAATCCTATTGAATTTGGAGGTTCTAATGTGAAAATTTACTCCAAAAAGGGATATTACATAAGTTGACTAACACGAATTGATAGGTTAGACCCCTCATATTGTGGGAATTACTATTGAAACTAATATTAATGATTTTTAATAATTTGATGCAAAAAGTTTGCAAAAAAACTGATGACTGGGAGGTAAAAAGCGGAAAAGTTCAAAATATTGCTAATGAAACTTTTGATGTATCCACTCCTAGATAATCTCATTACGAGTAATCGTATTGAATTTGGAGGTTATAAAGTGAAAATTTACTCCAAAAAAGATACTACATAAGTTGACTAACACGAATTGATCGGTTAGACCCTTCATATTTGTGGAAATTATTATTAAAACTAATATTGATGATTTTTAACAATTTGACGCAAAAAGTTTGCGAAAAAACTGATGACTGGAGGGAAAAAGGCGGAAAAGTTCAAAATATTGCTAATGGCATTTTTGATATATCCACTCCTAGATAATCTCATTACGAGTAATCGTATTGAATTTGGAGGTTATAAAGTGAAAATTTACTCCAAAAAAGATACTACATAAGTTGACTAACACGAATTGATAGGTTAGACCCTTCATATTGTGGAAGTTGACCAAGGCGAATCGAAAAGTTAGACTCATTAAATCGTGGGTGTTGTTATTCAAACTAATATTGATCATTTCCAGGAATTTGAAGCAAAAATTTGGTGAAAAACTGATGTCTCGAGGGTAAAAATCGAAAAAGTTCAAAATATTTCTAATTAAATTTTCGACGTATATACTCGTAGGCGATCTCGTTATGACTAAGCGTATTGAATTTGAACGTTCTAAAGCGAAAATTAAGTGCAAAAAAGTGATATTACGTAAATTGACTAGCAAGAAACGAAAAGTTCAAACTTTGTCTATTGAAATTTTTGATCCGTTCAGTCATTGAGAACGTTATTATGAGTAATTCTATCGAGTTTCGACGTTCTACAGCAGAAGCTGTCCAAATAACCGATAGATAAGTGGATACTGAAAACTTGGATATTCAGAAATTCCGACTGTTCGTCAGTAGATTATCTCATTATCGAATCGTGTTATGTCGGTCCGAGATTTGGTCGGCGAAAACGGTTGTCTGGCCCCGGGTTGAGCGCCATTGTGCCAATATTGCATCTGCGCTTTTATTGAATGCACCCCGGTTGCGGTGATGCATCGAATTCGCCCCCGCCATGCCTTCGGCGTAGCAAAGTGAGATTACACGCCACTCGCACGGTCTATTAGCGCCGCCAGGGCCGCCTGTGTGCCCGCAAACAATATCGGCCCCCAATGTTTGCAATATGCATTCTGCGGCCGGCTCTCTGATCTGTTTATTACGCTTAAATTGATGCCGAATAACGCAGTAGCCGGATTGACAGGGCCTGAATTAAAACGTTGTTACTGCCTGAGGGGGTAAAAGCGTCGCGACGCCGCCACCACCACCACCATCGTCGCGTTTCCACCCTCCTCGTCTACGAACCGATGGAAATATGTTTTCACTGTTTCGTCCTGGCATCGATTCGCAATTGAATCGTGTCGAAGGGAGAGAGTGTGGAGGATCTCGAAAGCGTTTCTAATTAGGGGGGCGAGTTGGGGGGGGGGGGGGGGGTTGAGGAAAAGTTGGCGTCGCGACGTTCAAAAATTAATTCAATTGAAAGTTGGCCGACGTCCCGCGATGTTTTAAGACTTATTAACGACGCGACCCAACCTGTGGCTGTTGGCGTCGCGACGTCCCGATGTTTTATCACACCTTAATCCCTCCGCGTCCCCTTCTCAAAAATGATAAAACATTCGGTACTAGAGGGCGCGATAAAACACCGTAACCTTTTTTATATTCATAAAAAATAATATTTACACGACGTCGCCAAGTCCCACCATCAACCGGAAAGAGGGATAATGTACGAGTGGAAACGGCGGCGGTGGCGGCGAGCACCTCTTAAGCATTCTGTTCAGCAACAATTCGTACTGTTGGAAAATTCACAACGTACGAATTCAATATCGGATGATTGACATCCCCCTTTTGATGTTCTGAAGTAAGATCACTCCACACACTCGCACCCCTTCTGCTCTTTTTTTAAAAAAAAACCTCTCCCTTGTATATAGTGAAGTCGTCGGGGGTTGCGGGGGAAAGGGAAGGGAAAAGATTTTACAAATTCCGAACGTGTAACGACGACGATATTGTCTTGTATTTGCGGACGTGCCCCGCGGTATTTTGCCGACGGCCAATTTCGCTGAAGATATGGCGTCGCGTGACGTCATCGGGATGCGCGCTTAATTACCGACGCCCGGACGCCCGCCGATAAACAATCCTTTACGCTATTCTTTCCGTTTTATTGACGTTTCCCGGACGTCGGCATCGTTCGACGTTCGCGTGTCCCCTTTACGGTTCCTTTAACACCAACAGTTACGCTGTAGCCGGAGATATGGGGAAATCGAAACGATTGGGGAAAACAATGGAAAAAGTGCACATGGAGACGGCCAGAGTTTCCTTTGTTCTCTAAGCTGTTGGTCAGACGAATTGGGGAAGTGTATAGTTGGCCAGGAGTTGCACTCAATTGACTTTGCTTCCATGTAGCTAGACTTAGTTCCTACCGTCGAATGCAATTGTGTCCATTTCGGAAATTAAAAAATTGTAAAAGTTCAAACTGTAATTAGAAGTTTTTTGAAGTTATACATGGGCAAGTTTCGTAGTTGGTAGTAATTGTAACGTTTTTTGAAGTTGTGGTATTAATGGTTGTTTCGAAAATAGCGTTCACACACAGTTTCAGGAAATATTGACAATTTCAAATTCGTGTTATTTTTTTGCAAGTAATTTTGTCGAATTTTCAGCGGTTAGAGTGATGAAATCGGCGAGAAATGAACATGGGTCCAGAAAGTCGAAAAAAGTTCAAACTACATCAAGACAAAAAATGTAATACCTTGACATAGCTGGTAGTATAGGGACTACTCGTATCTATTTTGGAAGTTCTAACGGCCATAATAGCCAAAATAAAGTATTTATGGCAAAAATCGAAAAAAGTTCAAACTGCATCTAGACAAAAAAATATAATATATTGACATAGATGCTAGTATAGGGACTATTTGTATCTGTTTTGGAAGTTCTAAGGCCCATAATGGTGAAATTAATGTAATTTTTGCCAAAAACCGAAAAAAGTTCAAACTACGTGTAACGTGTAGACAAAGAACTGTAATACATTGCCATATATGTTAGTATAGGGACTATTTGTATCTATTTTGAAAGTTCTAATGGCCATAATGGCCAAAATAAAGTATTTATGGCAAAGATCGAAAAAAGTTCAAACTGCATCTAGACAAAAAAATTTAATACTAGCCATAGATCGTAGTATAGGGACTATTCGTATCTATTTTGAAAGTTCTAAGGTCTATAATGGCGAAAATTAATTAATTCCAGCAAAGATCGAAAAAGTTCAAACTATCCAGACAATTTTTTAGTGCAACTTATATAAATATTGTAACAATATTGAAAATTATATCCAATACAGTCTGGAAAAAAATTACAGTTGATAGATTGTATAGTATCAAGCTTCTTGATAGCTTACAGTTCGTTATTGAAAAAACTCAAATAGCACCAATACTAATACGAAAGTTATCGGCTCGCATCTTTCTTCACCTTACCGTTTGATTTCGGGAGATTTTTTTAAAGAACTTGTAACAAATTTGCTGATGAACTGTCACGTCCCGTTTCAACTAAACCGTTTCACGTTCTCCCTAAAACGATTTTTTCAACGTTAACCGTAATAACTCACATTAACGCGTCGTCCTTAAGCCTCCCGCCTCCACGCCCCATAAAATATTTATTTAGCAACAAAGTGAATGATGATGGCATCCTGATGCTAAGATTTACTGTTATACGCCTCGTTTACCGTTTGCGACCCTTTATACAGAGTGTCTTTTAAATAACTATGTTAAAAACAGCGATATATTTGAATTCTTTATTTCTTGATCCGGAAAAATGTTGCTGAAGTTTTAGTCGTCTAAAACTAATGGCGAGAAAATAAAAGGAAACGTTGTAACGGTCCAATTGTTATCAAGAAATCGACTAGACATTTAAGTTAAATAAATTCAGGAAAATGTGGTGGATATGAAGGATATTTTACTATGTTTCAAAGTTCTAGTGTTAAAGTTGTTTAAGAAATGATCCGTGAAAACTAATATGGAAAAAGTGTGAACTAAAATTGGCAAAAATTGACCATATGCACACAAGACAGCACCAAATATCGAGATACTCGAAATTTACTGAAATACCTGGAAGGCGTTTGAGAAATTCTAGATTTTGCGTATTTTAGGTCGAAATGTGGAAAAAGTTCAAATTATAGTTGTAAATTTTTTTGACATATTTTTGGTTTCACGGCCTCATTGCGAGTAATCGTATCGATTCTTATTGATCTGACCCGAGAATTGCCGAAATTATCGAAATTTATCAAATTCCATGGACGAAATCGAAAAGTTTAAAACTAAAATTAGACCAAATCCGTCTTAGGGATCTTGTGAAAAATCATAAGAGAGTTTAAATTGTAACTGACAAATTTGGATTGTTTATTTCACTTTTCTGTCAAAAAATGGAAAAAGTTCAAACTCTAGGTATGCAAATTTTTGCCATTTCCCCTCATACATAACATCAATAGGAGTAATCACATCGATTTTCGATAATCTAGCTGGAACAATTTTGGAAATATTTGAAATTTTCAATGAAATTACAAGCAAATTGAACGACTGGATCGTAATTCTTTAGACAAGTCTGTTGGCATTTCTGCCTGTCTGGCCGCCAGATTCAACTTCTTCATACTTTTTCTGGATGCGTAAAAACGATCCGTTTTAACCAAGAAAAGTTAATTTCGTCACATTTCAGCGTCATGCTCGACGTTATGCAGATATTACGTGGTCTCTGAGAGTGATGGATTTTTTATGGCCAGCAAAAAAACTTTTGTTGCTCAGATTACTAGTCGTGACACGAGCCTGGCGGTTTTTCCATTCAAGAATCTTTTTTCAAAACTTGCATCTGCTAAACGTTTCGATTTAGTAATCCGTTGGTATCGATGAAGATACGATCGGTGTCGAAATCGGCCCTCGGGCTTTTGTGGAGGGATTAAGAAATTTAACGACATTTTACCCCCCACCCCCTACCCTAAAGTAACGGTTCTGGCATGCTTTCGATTGGCATAAAATTGAAATTAGGCCGCAACGCCGCCCCCGGCCGTGACCGCGGCTTCCAAAGTAAACGTTAAGTGGTTTCAACGGAGTCTCCCCAACTATTACAGCGACGGAGTCGAAAATCCGACGCCAACCTCCCCCAAAATCGTCGTCTCCCCGTACCAACCAACAACAACAAGTAAGTGTCGCAACTTAAGAAAGTGCATTAGGGAATTCTCGTCGCTTTTTCATGTTCGGTGATAAACATTTTTCTTTTTCTGCTCGTTAGTCGGTATAATGAATGGCGGTTGTCGTCGTGTCGTAGAAATTCTACACTCGGACTAAATTAGAAACATACAGACAGGGGCGGACGCGATGACAGTTTTAGAAATGACGATGTCTTCATTTCTGACGTTACCTGATACTTTCCGTTGATGTTAAATCACGTGTCAACACATGTGTCTTCCGACACGATGATAAATTTAATTTGTGGGCTCGAGTTTTTCTCGTCGGAGGTCGGACGAACATAAGGCGTCTCCCGAATTTTTCAACTTTTGTCAGAGATTAACTTTGAGACGTGCAGTTTCCACGAAAAAGTCTCGAGTTACAGAGATTTTCACGGAAACGAGGCGTTAATTACGATTTTTTTGCTCCCACATCGTTCTCAAAAAACGAATCGTTCATTGATCGGATCATCAAATGTCGCGATCAATTTTTTCTCCGACGTCGTTCTCAAAAAACGAATCGTTCATTGGTCCGATCATCAAATGTACGAGTCGCGACCAATTTTTTTTTCGACATCGTTCTCAAAAAACGAATCGTTCATTGATCGGATCATCAAATGTCGCGATCAATTTTTTCTCCGACGTCGTTCTCAAAAAACGAATTGTTCATTGGTCCGATCATCATATGTAAGAGTCGCGACCAATTTTTTTTTCGACATCGTTCTCAAAAAACGAATCGTTTATTGGTCGGATCATCAAATGAACGGGTCGCAATCCGGTTTTTTTTTATATTGATCCGATCATCCGAACTTAACTAGAAATTCAGGATAGAACTGTCGAATGCTATTGCATTGGGAGGAGTCGTAATTTGTTTAAAGTTTATATCGTTAACATTGTTTAAGAAATGATTCGTAATGAATTAATCTGAAACTAAATCATTGGGATTAGTTATATCGGTTTTCAATTAGTTTTCCCCAAAAATGATCGAAATACTCGAAATTTACTGAATTGTATGTAAAACGTAAAGAATTACTAGAGTTTGGGTGGAAAAATGGAAAAAGTTCAAATTATAGTTGTCCAAATTTTTGACATCTCTATAGGTTCTTGATGCCATTACGAGTAATCGTATCGTTTTTTAATGGACTGACCCCAAAAATGACTGAAATAATCAAAATTTATTAAATGAAATACAGAAAATCCAAAATCTTAGCAATAGAATCAGATAAAATCTATCTTGGGCTACTTGCGAAAAAACATAAGAAAGTTTTAACTATATCTGACGAATTTGGACATTTTATTTTGTGTCAAAAAGTGGAAAAAGTTCAAACGCTACCCTGCAGATATTTGACATATCTGTACAGTTCAAACGAGTCGTTCATTGATCGGATCATCAAATGAACCGGTCGCGATAGTTTTTTTTGACATCTTTTTCAAAAATCGAGTCGTTCATTGATCGGATCATCTAATGAACGGGTCGCGATCAAAATTTTTTGACGTTGGTGAACTTTCTGATCTATAAACCTAATCGGGGGGTTGTTTATCGTCAAACACTACTTGCACTTCGGCTTTCACGGCCCGAAACCCGATCCGGTGTCGTTTTATCGTTCCACCAAAGCGTCTCCGGATAACCTCACTTATTGAAAAAGTTTTTTTTTCTGCAAGGTCTTATACATGCCCTACATCCCCCGGCGACGTATTCACGTGATACGACCTCGCGATATATCCTTTAAGGTGTCGACCTTACTCTTAAATCACCTTCTGGTCTCGGCCGAGATGCCTCACTTGTTTCGAGTTCAACCCCACCAACGGATTACAATATTCGAGGAAACCCCCGTCGTAAATTCCTTCCATTTTTTTTCTTCGCCCCCGTTTTTGTTTTTTTACGACAGACAGTCTCGCCGCGCATCATAACAGGAAACTACCGTTCCGACTGTCTTCGGGACTGCTAACTAAGATGTTTATGCATGTGCTAAAATATTAACAGGAATTTACACCGCGTGCCACTCAACATATGCTACTCACGTGCGGACGGCATCGTCATTTATTTATAACCCTTAACGAGGTTCAAGCAACTTTTTACTGCCACCACTCACGAATTATTACCGCTCTTTACCACCGATAATCAAGCGAAAAGTGTCTTGTATAGAATTTTTTTACAACGATAATATAAGTAGATGCACGCGTTAGCGAATGGATCGTTAATATAAGGTGCGATTAAGATTTTCGCAACGTTGTTAAAAATCGAAAAAAGTTTTCCAGTCATATGGCTGAAACTATACCGATTTCAGCGTGACTAGTCGAAAAAGTTCAAATTACGATTAGGTAAATTTTGATGATATTTGTTGGTAGAAATCGCTGTTGGGACGAGTCGTATTAATTTATTAAGTTCTACCTCAAAAACTTGCAGTAAAAATCCATAATTAGTAAACGCAGTCGAAAAGTTCGAATTAGGAACTGATCAATTTAAATCGCTTTCACTGATAAAATGATACGAGGCGATTCGTTGTATTGATTTTCAATATTGTATCGCAAAAATTCTTTGAAATATTCAATTTTCAGTAGGTGCAATTCAAAAAATCGAAAAGTTCAAATTACGTTGCTGCAAATATTTATTGCATTTTATCATAGATGTTGGTGTTGCGATTAGTTGTATTGATTTTCATAGTTTTTGCTTGAAAAATCTCCGAAATAATCGACAAATTGAAATTTTTTATGTCATATGGTTGAAACTATATCGATTTTAGGTGACTAGTTGAAAAAGTTCAAATTACGATTAGGTAAATTTTGATGATATTTGTTGAAAGAAAACGCTGTTGGGACGAGTCGTATTAATTTATTAAGTTTTAGCCCAAAAACTTGCAGCAAAGATCGATAATTAGTAAACGCAGTCGAAAAGAGCGAAAAGTTCGAATTAGGCACTGATCAATTTAAATCGCTTTCACTGATAAAATGATACGTGGCGATTCGTTGTATTGATTTTTAATATTGTATCGCAAAAATTCTTTGAAATATTCAATTTTCAGTAGGTGCAAATCAAAAAATCGAAAAGTTCAGATTATGTTGCGGCAAATATTTATTGCATTTTATCATAGATGTTGGTGTTGCGATTAGTTGTATTGATTTTCATAGTTTTTGCTTGAAAGATATGCGAAATAACCGAGAAATTGAAAATTTTCATGTCAGTTGGGACAATTTTTTACCATATTAAGATTATTGGTGTCGGGATTACTTATTATTAAGTTTTGTAGCGGAAACTTTTCGAAACGATCGATATGTAGTAACCTCAATTGAAAAGGTCGAAAAGTTTTGATTATACACAAAGTTTTAATGCGAAAAGTTTCTGAATCATTTGATATTTAGTAACCTGGGTCGAAAAATCGAAAAGTTTAAATCAAAATTAGATACATTCTAGTCATATTAACGAATAGTTGATACTATTGGGATTTGCTGTACTGGTTTTCACAGTTTTATTGCAAAAAGTCGTTGAAACATTCGATATTTTGTATTTTTGATCGAAAATGTCAAAAACTTCATATCAACATGACACTTTTTTGCTATGTTATCGCATAAATAATATAATTAAGATTTATTCTTGGGAATGTCGAAATTTTCAAACTGAATTCAGTGTTTTAAATAATCGAGATTTTGTAGACAGTCAAAAAAGTCCAAAAGTTCAAATTAAGGTTAGAGAAATTCTGATCGCATCAACGAATAGGTGTTGCTATTGGGATTCGCTGTAGTCATTTTCAAAATTTTATAGCGAAAAATCTTGGAATTATTCGATATTTAGTAACCGCGGTCAAAAAATCGAAAAGTTCACGTTATTGCTATACAAATTTTTGTCACGTTTACTGATTACTGACGCCCTTAGGATTCGTTGTATTGATTTTTAAATTTTTAAAGCAAGAAACAATCGTTATTTGGCCACCGATCTGTCACCTTAAAAAACTTCACAATTTCGTTTTTGTTTGCAATAGATCCAAAACAGTTTTTTTTAAATCGCTTTCAAGTTAAGATCCATAACGAATTTAGGGGATTGTAACCCCCGTAACGTCTCTTAATCTCTTGAAGGCTTATTCAGATATTTCACTTTGAGTTCTACACTTTTGTGTCAACAAAATTAAGCTTCTTGTAACGGCACATCTGCCATATAAAAAAGCAAGAAATCATAAAAATTGCGATTTCTTTCAGTTGCCACGTGACCTGTCTAATTTCGACTGCATTTTGGGATAAGTGCGTGAAAACCAACACCTTGGTGTCTTTGTTTGGAAAAATTGGTCGGGGGGCCACTCCAAATCTCGAAATCTCTTTTTGTTGTCGTTCATCTGAAACGCTACCGATCTCTAAATACGAACGAAAGTTATTGGCCGCAATTGATGACGATAATTGGATTTACGTTTTGAACACAGCCTTAAAGTGACTTTGGCGAAATTTACGTTGAGCAAACGTCTGAAGGAGGCGAACTCGAACAGCCACTTCGTATGTTCGATATTCGTGCCCCCTGTTTTGTTGTACTGGCTCGTTGCGGGTAAAGAGGCAATTAGGAGCAACCTCTTTCAGGATGGTGGCGGTGGTTCGGTTAGAGGGAGAGATATGTGCCGGCGTGTCCCTTTGACAACCGCTGTTCAGTTCGAAATTTCAACGGTGCGATTTCCCATTTCCAGGCGGCGGGGATCGCTGGAAACGAGATTTTGGGCCCGTCGCCACGCGTCGATAAAAATTCGCTTTTCCCTACCTCCCCCCCCCGGTTTCCCGCTACTACCCCTGCTTTTTAACGCCCATTGAATACTCCACTTAAAATGATACGCAGCGTTCATATCAAAATACGTAATCTCCTTAAATCCCCCAGCAATCCTTATGAACGTTGAATTTCAAAGGATTCGGGCTTAAACACATTTGCGTATTTATTTTCATTGTGCATGTAACGGCGTTATCCTGTCAGATTTCATATTAAAATGTTTGCGCCACGTTGAATCCATCTCTTCACCGTCGCCGCACCGTTCCCCGACTATTGTGATGTTACGCGATGAAGAAGAAATGAAAATGAGAACGGTCGAGATTGCCGGCGAAATCTCGGAAATGTTTCATATCGATTGTCTATCTTTGCATTTTTAATTGGTTTCCGGGTGATTTGTCAAAGAGAAAAATCCACATCTTACGGTCTGGCAGATGCTGGCTTTGGGCGGCGGCGGCACCCGCCAGCATCCATGAAAATCATGCGATCGGAAAAGATTAAACGGTCGAACATCCGAGACTTTAGTCTGTTTGTTTTCGATAAGATGAATTGAATCAGTGAATTTCTCCTTGAAAATCGACTTTATCCTCAGTTTTTTCTTTTTTTTTTAATGGCGCTGTTTATTTGACGTTTATTATGACTTTATAGAAGTGCTGTTATTCCGCACGGATGACGATAACGGACGTCGTTTTTTATTTAACCAGCAAATTTTTAACAAACTATATTCGATAACGCGTCTGCAATTAATATTATGCTACATATCAAATAGACGAAAAAGTTCAAAGCATACTTAGATAAATTTTCGATTTGTTTGGTGAAAGAAAACGACCTTGGGACCATTTCTACTGATTTATGGAGTTATAGCGCAAAAACTTGCCTTAAAAACCGATAATTAATAAAGACAGTCGAAAAGATCGAAAAGTTCAAATTAGGGTCCGGTTAGTTTTTTCTATTTTCACTAATAAAATGGGATCATGCGATTCGTTCTATTGATTTTCAAAGTTGCATCGCGAAAACTTTAGAAAATATTCGATTTTCGGTCAAAAAAATCGAAAGTTCAAATGACGTTGGTCGAAAAATTTCTTCTATTCTGTGATAGGTATCGTTATTGAGAGTACTCGTAGTGATTTTCGATACTTTTGCTCAAAAACTCTTAAAAGTTGTCTATATTTGTGAAGACAGTCGAAAAGTTCAAATTAGGGTCCGCTCAATTTTTTTCATTTTTACTGATAAAATTAGATCATGCGATTCGTTCTATTGATTTTCGCTGTTGTATCATGAAAACTTTTGGAAATAATTGATTTTCGGTCAAGAAAATCGAAAAGTTCAAATTACGTTGGTCGAAAAATTTCTTATATTCTATGATGGGTATCGATGTTGAGACTACTCGTAGTGATTTTCGATGTTTTAGCTCAAAAACTTTTAAAAATTGTGCACATTTAGTGGAAACAGTCGAAGAGATCGAACAGTTCAAATTAGGGTCCGGTCAATTTTTTTAATTTTCACTGATAAAATTAGATCACGCGATTCGTTCTATTGATTTTCACTGTTGTATCATGAAAACTTTTGGAAATAATTTATTTTCGTTCAAGAAAATCGAAAAGTTTAAATTACGTTGATCGATTTTTTTAATATTCTATGATGAGTATCGTTGTTGTCATTACTCGTAGTGATTTTCGACGTTTTAGCTGAAGAACTCTTAAAAGTTATCCATATTTAGTGGAAACAGTCGAAGAGATCGAAAAGTTCAAATTAGGGTCCGGACATTTTTTTTTTCAGTGATAGGATTAGATCACGCGATTTGTTCTATTGATTCTCACTGTTGTATCATGAAAACTTTTGGAAATAATCGATTTTCGGTCAAAAAGTCGAAAAGTTTAAATTCCATTGACCGAAAAATTTCTTCTATTCTGTGGTAGGTATCGTTGTTGAGAGTACTCGTAGTGATTTTTGATACTTTACCTCAAAAACTCCTAAAAGTTGTTCATATTTAGTGAAGACAGTCGAGAAGTTTAAACTAGGGTCCGGTCAATTTTTTTTATTTGACGGATAAAATTAGATCACGCGATTCGTTTTATTGATTTTCGCTGTTGTACCATGAAAACATCAGGAAATAATCGATTTTCGTTCAAGAAAATCGAAAAGTTCAAATTACGTTGGTTGAAAATTTTCTTATATTCTATGATGGGTATCGCTGTTGAGATGACTCGTAGTGATTTTTGATGATTTAGCTCAAAAACTCTTAAAAGTTGAGCATATTTAGTGGAAACAGTCGAAGAGATCGAAAAGTTCAAAGTAGGGTCCGATCAATTTTATTTATTTTTACTGATAGAATTAGATCACGCGATTTGTTCTATTGATTTTTACTGTTGTATATTGAAAACTTCAGGAAATAATCGATTTTCGGTCAAGAAAATCGAAAAGTTTAATTTACGTTGGTCGAATTTTTTTTATATTCTATGATGGGTATCGTTGTTGAGATTAATCTTAGTGATTTTTGATGTTTTAGCTCAAGAACTCTTAAAACTTTTCCTTATTTAGTAGAAACAGTCGAAAAAATCGAAAAGTTCAAATTAGAATCCGTTAAATTTTTATGATTTTCACTGATAAAATAAAATTATACGATTCACTCTATTGATTTTCAATATCGTATCGCAAAAACTTTAGGAGATAATCGATTTTCCGTCAAAAAGATCCAAAAGTTCGAATTACGTTGGTGGAAATTTTTTAAATATTTTCTGATAGGGGTCGATGTTGAGATTCCTCGTAGTGTTTTTTCAGGTTTTAGTTCGAGAACTTTTAAAAGTAGTCCATATTTAGGGAAAACAGTCGAAAAAATCGAAAAGTTCTAAGCAGTGTTAGATTTTTTTTTGGTAACATTTGTAGGGTTAGAAAAGTGAGAAGTCGCCACAGTGTTCCCGTTAAACAGGAGCGTACACACGATAAATAATTAGCATCGTTTCTAGTCCCAATCCATGATTGTTTTACTATACAAAATAGGGAGCGTTTCACTTTTCGTTACGCAAACTTTTACGTTGCACAGTTTTACTTAAAAAAAAAAAAAACTAAAAACATTTTTTGCGCTTTGCAGCAACACCGTTATTGCTGCATTGTTATAATTTGACCACAAATATTGGCGCGTAGTTACATAGCTTGTATTTTGTTTAGAGACTAATTCGATTTTCACTAATAACAACAAATTTTGTTGTCGTTATTATTCGAATTCGCCGTATTGTATTTGGAATTATACGTCATTATCCTTTGTGTGTGTGTGTGTTTTTTTTTCTCTCTATTGAATAATTTTTTTGTAATCTGCGAAAAAATTTCGAAAATTCCTACATTGTCGTCGGTTTTACATGAACGCGATAAAATTGTTTGCGGAAGGCCGAAAGGCCCGATAATGAAATTCACAAAATACGTAAACAATAGAACATCATATACACCACCACCCCCCCGGACGGATTCGGGGTTGGGTACGTATTCGAAATTATGCAGGTCCTGGCCGGTTGCTGCCGCCGTCGCCCCCGTCGGCGTCGACACGTACTCGGAGCGCCCCCGCAACAGCAAACGGGATCGATGGCGGCGTTGACGTTTTGAACGATGCCCGGTTGTTTGTCGTGCCAGTACCGTATCAGTCAGCGTCGGCCAAGACTGCGGTTCTTCTACTTTTTTTTTTTTTTTGCTTCTTAACCCCTCATTGTCATTTTTCTCTTTTGGTCGCAACTTGTTAAGGCTTCAAAAGACGAAACGACAGTAATTGTTTGAGACGTTACTGAATTAATCTTTGAAAAAAAAAAAATTCGAACTCGATTCTGGATTCGGTAACGTTTTACGTGAGGATGTCGACGGAATTGTTAATTACTATCTTAATTAACAATTAACTTGTTAAGTAATTGCTGCAAATTTAGAAGGTTGACTCTGATAGTTGTGCAGAGTTTAAGTTTTAACGCGAATAATTGGATTTGCTGCTATTTTGAAACTAGTTACACGTTTAAGGACTAATTTTTAATTAATTGACTAATTAATTAATTAAAAGTAACAGATTTTATGGGTCGTATAATTTTATGGAAATTGCCACTTAACAGTCGCTCTTAAAGTGAAAGATTTCAAAAGAGACTTACAAAAAAATTTTTTTGTCATAGCTAAGCCAAATGTTTAAAATTTTGAAATAGTTTTGCTCGAATTTATGACAGTCTATAATTACAATATGATTTCAGCCATGTTACGTACATTTATGATGATATCATGATTTTGGAACTTTGTATTAAATTTTTTTCTAGTAACTAAATTTGGCAAAATCGATTTTTGTACAAACAAAAGCGTTAACGTAGATAATGCGATTAATTGACAGTTTAATTTCTAACATAATCGCCACTCAACAATTTTAACAAAACTACAACTACACAGCCGTTGTTATTATGTAACCGGCATCAATTAATCACCCTTAGTTATAACTTATAACCATGTGAAAACACCATCTGATCTCCTAGTTAGGTGTCTACTGAAATAATCGAAGCGCCATCTGTCTTAAGGAGTGAATAATTAACAGCCACGTTTAATAACGTAACATCGGGTTAATTAACTCTTAGTAGAGTAAAGGGTTGTTTTGACAATTAACAAAAAGACATCAGTAGCAGAAATTTCGATTTTAAGTTTTTTTCTTTTTTTTTTCTCTATCGTTTTCCCTTCTGTTAACTATTTACCTATCATGGATTTGCGTTGGGTAATGTCATGTTAAACGTTGCGATACTGAAAAGCCGAAAGACTGGGGGTCGAGTTTAAAAGTCGGTAAAAAGCTCTCCGGTTGTGTATCCTTTTGTATGTAAATTTGTAGGTTTCGCGTTCGGCAAACAACGACTGTGCGGGGGTGGGTGGGTGTACGTTTAAAATTCATCCGCAACGGTGGAAAGTTGTAAACGTAACACCCTTAATTTCGTCTTATCTCTCTTTCCATAATTCAATCAGGTCGGTTTTATCGGGATTTGCATAAAATAATTAACGGACCGTTGGATAAAAGAAAAGAAACGAATTCCGGTGGATTCGTATCGTTAAAAGACCACCTACCTTCTGTTTATGTGTGTATTGTACAGGTGAGGATATCAGTGATTAAAATTTTCATAAATGGGCCCTACAAAATGTCTTAAAGAAAAAACATTCTCAGATTTATTAACTTTTATATTGAATTAAAAATTGTTTCGACTCCCCATCATAACATGTGTCGAGTTAAAGAGCTACCTGTGAGTAAGGGAAACCTTTATAAAAATTACCCAGCTCTAAAAATTGTGGTTTCAGTCAATATGCTCTATAGAAAAGATCAAAACTTTATCAACTCTTATATTAGAAAAATAATTTGACATCCTATTGAGTTGAGGTATAATTGAAGGAAAGACGTGATGGGTTTCGATCAGCTGTGGGAGTTGTCGTTCTGATGATATTGTGTTTTTGTCGACCAGTTTAGGCTACCTGGAAACTGGGGAGTGTATCCTAATGCAACACACAAACGACCACATCATTGGAATGTGTCATTTCTCGTCACAGTACTCATTTAGATGTCTCATTTCAATGGTGTCATCTACTTTGTGTTATGTTGGGATACGCTCCCATCTGCCAGGTAGCCCGAACTGGGCGCCCTTTTATCGTTGAGGTTCCAATTTTCTTTATGTATTTCAAATCAAGCGGCTTTATATGGACAAAATTTCCACACTTGTGTGTAGAGTAATTTTCTACGTAAGGTTAAGTTGAAATATTGGTATAGCTGTCAGCAAAAAGAATTACCGGCGCTGGGAATTGTCATTTTAATGATATATCTCGCGTTTTTGTCGATCAGTTTAGGCTACCTGGAAACTGGGGAGTGTATCCTATTACAACACACAGACGACCACATCATTGGAATGTGTCATTTAAAGTCACAGTACTTATTTAGATATCTCATTTCAATGGTAATAATACTTTGCATTATGTTGGGATACACTCCCTTATGCCAGGTAGCCCGGACTGGGCGCACTTTTATCGTTGAGGCCCGAAATTTTCTTTATTTATTTCAAATCAAGCGTCTTTATATCTACAAAACTCTCTATGCTTGTGTTTAGAGTAATTTTCCACGTAAGGTTAAGTTGAAATATTGGTATAGCTGTCAGCAAAAAGAATTACCGGCGCTGAGAATTGTCGTTCTAATGATATATCTCGCGTTTTTGTCGATCAGTTTAGGCTACCTGGAAACTGGGGAGTGTATCCTAATACAACACACAAACGACCACATTATTGGAATGTGTTATTTCTAGTCACAGTACTTATTTAGATATCTCATTTCAATGGTAATAATACTTTGCATTATGTTGGGATACACTCCCATCTGCCAGGTAGCCCGGGCTGGGTGCACTTTTATCGTTGAGGCCCGAATTTTCTTTATTTATTTCAAATCAAGCGTCTTTATATCTACAAAACTCTCTATGCTTGTGTTTAGAGTAATTTTCCACGTAATGTTAAGTTGAAATATTGGTATAGCTGTCATCAAAAAGAATTACCGGCGCTGAGAATTGTCGTTCTAATGATATATCTCGCGTTTTTGTCGATCAGTTTAGGCTACCTGGAAACTGGGGAGTGTATCCTAATACAACACACAAACGACCACATCATTGGAATGTGTCACTTAAAGTCACAGTAGTCATTTAGATATCTCATTTCAATGGTAATAATACTTTGGATTATGTTGGGATACACTCCTATCTGCCAGGTAGCCCGGACTGGGCGCACTTTTATCGTTGAGGCCCGAATTTTCCTTATTTATTTCAAATCAAGCGTCTTTATATCTACAAAACTCTCTATGATTGTGTTTAGAGTAATTTTCCACGTAAGGTTAAGTTGAAATATTGGTATAACTGTCAGCAAAAAGAATTACCGGCTCTGAGAATTGTCGTTCTAATGATATATCTCGCGTTTTTGTCGATCAGTTTAGGCTACCTGGAAACTGGGGAGTGTATCCTAATACAACACACAAACGACTACATCATAAGAATGTCTAATCACAGTACTCATTTAGATGTCTCCTTCCAATGGTGTTATCTACTTTGTGTCATGTTGGGATACACTCCCATCTGCCAGGTAGCCCGGTCTGGGCGCACTTTTATCGTTGAGGCCCGAATTTTTTTTTTGTTTATTTCAAATCAAGCGTCTTCATATCTACAAAACTCTATGCTTCTCTTTAGAGTAATTTTCCACGTAAGGTTAAGTTGAAATATTGGTATTGCTGTCTGCAAAAAATACCTGCGCTGTTTTGTTAAAGAATATGCTTTTGTATAGCGTAAAGTTAGTAATTTGACAAATAGTTGTTTAGCCCCGAAGTTTCGTTCGATACTTTGGACTAACCATCAAAAAGGAGCGCAGTCGAATTTCTTAGTTTTTTTTGGGCAATTTTTTTTCTTTTATAACGTTTACATTTATCACGCCACCGGTGAAACTACTCTTTGATTTCGTACAAAAACGTGGGAAATTCGATTCGAGTCTTTTCATTATATTTGCCTACCGTAATGGTGAAATCATAAATTTTAGTTTCGTAACTAAATAGAAATTTCTAATTTACGAATCAAATTGTAAAACCTTTGATGAAAACTCGATAGATTCCATTAAAATCTTTTCAAGTTAACGTCTCGACCTGCCGACAACTGTTCAAAAACTTACAACCATCTGAAAATTTCAATAAATACATCATTAAAGCCAATTGCGATATTAGAAACTTTACAGACACCTCCATCGTTCGTTCGAATTCCACGTTACCATTCTAAATACAACCAGCAATTATCCTTTCAACTAATTAAAGATTTTCGATATTTTTTAAACGAGTTTTGCAACGCAAAAACTCTCTACAGAACCAACCATTCAACATCTCGTTGTTTATTAAATACTTCACAAAAGTTTTTTTTTGTGCAAGTGAATTTCATCAACGTCAGTTTTTTGCACTAAATAAAAAATAAAAGTCTCAAGGAGTTTGAAGAGGTGAATAGAGAAAATTGCAGCGGTACTGGAACGTTCATGTTGGTACCAATTAAATCTCAAACAACCCGATTAAGTGTCGTAAGTCAAGTAAAAATAAACAAAAAAATGTTAATTTTAGTTTTAATGTTCTCCACACGTTACCGCTGGTAATCGAACATTTTAGTCGTTGTACATGAAGGACCAGACGTTTCTCTGATATTTGCCCGGTTTTCGATTTTTGATGAGCGTTTTTTTGTGGTCAAATTTTCGAATTTTCAAAAAATCGATAAGCACTCTACAGCGAAAAATTTGCCGCTTCGATTTTTGCCTGGAGAATTTGTTTTTGCTGCAATCGCTACAGTTTTTTAAGCTTGTTTGAAATAATTATGCCTCGTAAATTTTTTATCTACCCCCGTACAATTGGAAAATCAGTTCTTCTCATTTAGTTTTAATGCGAAAAATTATTAATGCAGCTAGTTAATTACACGTTATATCGCTGTTACATTTAATAGTTATGGAAAAATATCGATTTTTCGCAACCAACCCTCTTTAATGTCGGTGAACGCACAAAACCTTCGACTGTTTTTGTTTTTTTTTGCCCCAGATTGCATCGATTCGTTTTTAGACGCGTTAATGCCGATGGTTACGTTTCATCTTTGCCATTGCGACGACAATTCGTGCAAGACGAACGACAGACGCGAAAAATGCAGAACCCGACGAGAAATTGAAGAAAAACAAATAAAGGGGTGGAAAAAGAGGGACGAGAAGACGTGACCTTGAATAAATTACCAGTGTCGACGCTACCGCCGCCGCCATCCCGACAAAAACGACGCGATATAATTTCCGTGCTAATCGCGCCATCGTTGGGTGTCAAAAAAAAAAAAAAAAATTGCGACAACATACGAAAAAGAAAAAAATCGGTGAGTTCGGAAATAAAAAAATTCAGGTATAAATACGCGGTGGCGACGATAAATATTAGGGGTGAAACGGGTGTTAACGTCAAAGATAACAACGGCACCCCCCTAACGCCAACAAATTCGTCCGGACAGGAGTAATCTATAAACGCCATCTTGTATTAGTTAAAAATGTCATACGCGGCTCGAAGTTGACGTTCCGGGCGTCGCATGAATATGGATGAGTTTCTCCTGGTGGCGGCGGCGGCGGCGTCGCGACGCTCTTTTCCCGGAAACGATTTTTTATTATTGCTTTTCCGGCAACGAATCGATCATTATTTTTATTTCTTTTAACTAGCCGAAAACGTCGTTTTTTACGCCGTCCCCCCGTTCCGTTTCGGTAATTAAAAATTAAAATTCTCCCCACCAACTCGGGAAAAGTTTCGGGACGGCGGCGAAGAATTAAAAACTTTTCCATTCTTTGATCTCGACGACCAATTATTTCTATATGGTAAAGTAGCTGGCGCTGAAATTTACTTGAATTTCTCGGATGGCCGTCTTGTTACTTCTCGTGTGTGTGTGTGTGTATGTGAAAATTTATTGTTCGGTTTCGTGACAGATGAAAACGTTTCATCCGAGATAAAACGTTGCGATAATTATCTTAATAGGTCGTCTTAATCTTGTAAATGCGCTACAAACGTCGAGAAACTCGTGTTTTTCGAAGCCACTTCGCTAAATTGCCGACGACCAGCGTCGCGACGGCGACAACGACGACCAATACCGAAGAAAAATCACGAACTCGCTAATAGAGGAAGAACCGACCCTCTTCGTTCGCCACCATGTTTTTGCGTCGCGACGCTGATCACCAATCTAAAATCAAGCTGGCTCTGCTTATTCCTTTTTACTCTTTAACCGCCCGTTTCGTTCATATGTAAATGTGGCGACGTTTCCGTCGGTTTCTATGTTTAATTTTGCAAGAACACAAAGTCGAATCGAACCTTTGACGATAAGATTGAATAATTAAAATCGGTTCGTTTAACATGTCGCATCGAAATGTCGAAAAGTCACGATTCAAATACCGCAACGAATCGACTCCACCGGTCGAATCGCGTTTTAATATTCCTAATTAATTGTTTAAAAAAATAATTGTTAAACGTAACAGTACGCCCCGAATTTGCGGCTAATTTTGATTAACGCAACGTGACGTTTCAATCGTTTGACATTTGCCCTGTTCAAAAAATGTGACGTTAAAGAAAGCAATGGAGGCTGTGGAAATTCATTCGGTGATTTGACGTTTCTCGTCAGAAGTGAGGTTGTGTTGTTGGAATTTTGAAGTTTCTTGATTAGAGCAATGATGGCTTTGGAAATTATCTTTGTCGTAACAATTACGAATATTTGACGTTTCTCGTCAGAAGTGAAGTTGTGTTTGAATCTTGAAGTTTCTTGATAAAAGCAATTTGGCTTTGTAAACTAATTTGGTTGCAACAAATACGTATATTTGATGTTCCTCGTCAGAAGTGGGGTTATGTTGTTTGAATTTTATAAACAGTGGTGGTTTTGGAAACTAATTCGGTGATTTGACGTTTCTCGTCAGAAATGAGGTTATGTTGTTCGAATTTTGTAAATAATGGTGGCCTCGGAAACTAATTCGGTGATTTGGCATTTCTCATCCGAAGTGTGAGGTTATGTTTTTCTAATTTTGCAAATAATGGTGTCCTTGGAAATTAATTCGGTGATTTGGCGTTTCTCGTCAGAAGTGAGGTTATGTTGTTTGAATATTGAAGTTTCTTCAAAAAGAAAACAATAATGGTGGCCTTGGAAACTATTTCGGTGATTTGACGTTTCTCGTCAGAATTGAGGTTATGTGGTTTGAATTTTGTACATAATGGTGGCCTTGGAAACTAATTAGGTGATTTGACGTTTCTCGTCAGAAGTGGGGTTATGTTGTTCGAATTTTGAAAACAATGGTGGCGCTGAATATTGATTCGGTTGATTTCGTCGGAAGAGAGGTTATGTTGTTTGGATTTTGACGTTTCTCAAGAACGAGAAGGCGAAATTTCGAAATGCCACGTCCGCCATCTTTGTTTGTAAATCGTCGATTTCGAAGTGTGGAGTCGTTTCGTTGTTTTCCGGACTAGATCCGTTTTTTTTTTTTTTAAGAACTGGCTCGTGCTCGATGGCGTAATCCGTTCGTCGCTCGTCGACATCACCTCTTTATCAGCAAATAACGTTTCCAGAAACTAATGAGCCATGGAATTTCCAATATTTGTCAACGCACTCGAACGAAAACCAACAAAACCGTTTGCTTTAGCACGCTTTATTGTTGCTTCGTCTGGGCACACGCGCCATTTCATGCAAGCTTTCTCTATACACGTACACGTACGTACCGGCTTGCGCAAATGTTTATCTATGAAATTCAAATTAAGCATAGTGACGGCGCGCACTGGATGACGTTACCCTTTTTCTACTTTAACAAGTTAATCGTTGCTTCTACGCCACTGATACACTGAATGATTGATTTTTTTTTTCCATCCGGCAGCTATTCCAATTTTCTGAATCTCTTTAAGTCTTTAATTACTTCTAGTCAACTATTCTTATGTTAACCTTGAAGTTTAGAAAAATAAAAAAAATAGGAGACCAACAAAACATCTGTAGAAAAAAATAATTTCACTTTTTCCTAATTAATTAGAATTGAAAGGCGGCGTCCACGCCATTGACTCTTCTAAGTGGTGACAGGTGGAGATCAGAGATTCCAATTATACTTAATCTCTTATAGGAATGCCCCAGGCAACGCGATCGGGCTGGCACAAACATATTTTGTGGAAATGCTCTTGCAGGGGGCTCGGATTTAACAAACTACGCCTTCATTTTGAATCCAAGCGAGCTGAAATTTTGGAAATAGCTTTATAAAGGATACGACTAAGTGGCGGTCGAGTCAAAAATTTCAATTTTTGATTGCAAATATTTTATTCTATTCTTAAAATATGAGCGTAGTTCAACATATACTATCGGAATTTGCAAAGTTGATCCCAATAAAAAATGAAAGACTCCAGAGATAAGAATTGTTTGAAAACGAAACTAATTGAGAATTAGAGACTCTCAAATACTAAAAGACTAATCGAGTTTCATCATAACATTTTATGTCACTCCATTTCTGCAGCTGTCTCTACTGCGGAAGTCTGAAAACGTGGAAAAGTGTCGTTAATTTATTTAAGTGGTCAGCAATGATAATTGCACTCTAAATGCAGACGACCAATTCGAAATTTTTAACGTTATTCAATTAATTTCGCTACCCTTTACGGTCATAGCGATGCCGGCGCGCCATCTCGTGACCTAAAAATATTATTGTCGCCATGACTTATGGCGCTTTTAACGTTAGCTGCGTTCGTTCGGGATTTAGTAAAAATATGGCGGGGTGTCTTGTCTAGCGAATCCCGGTCGCCGCCCCTCGATCCGCGATGGACATAAACCACCGTCTCCGCCGGATAATCCCGGGGAACGTGTCGAAAACCGGCTTTCGTCAAGCAATAATGAATCCGAATTTATCGGCTGTTTTGATGTTAGTGACTCGGTATTTTTATTGGTTCTCTTTTGTTCTGTTCCCGACAGACTCTTCCGCCGCCTTCGATGCATCTGTGTTCCCTACAAAAGAATGTTTATTCATGATTCCTCTTGTCTTGACTTCAGACCGTGTAAAATTTATTGCGTTCAGTCTGCGTTTTAAAGCCTTAATTACCGCCGCGGCGCAACGTTTTTTTTTTTTTTCGACCGTCAAAAGAAGGCGGTGGCGGGGGCGAGATTTCCACAGTCTTTTGTTTTGACGTTACACATTTGTTTCGACAATAAATCACGCATTCCCAACTTAATTCCGACGGATTAATCTTCGTGCTGTTGGCTCTCCGAATTTCTAATTGAAAACGATTCGGAAAAATTCCGACACGCTTCCGGTCGGTTTTTCTATAGCCGGTGAGTTCGTCGGTGTGGCAGGTGATGACTTGATTGTCGAGTTCGGCCAATTAGAGAGTTAATGAAACGTGGGGAGTTAGCTACTGACGCTGTTTTATCGGCGTTCGAAAATAATTTAAGAGCGACGCGGACGTCGGGACGTTTAAAGTTGTTGTTTTCTTTTTCTTTTTTTTTTTGACAACGACGACATGTTTAGGGATTCGGATAGGAAATCGGTTTTAAATCAAGATATCCAAGTCGGTTCAACCCACGCCGGATATTTCTGGAGAACGTGTCCGGTCCTGGATATGGCGTGGCGCCGCCATCGACCGCACCCACAGGAAAAGGAAACACTTTCCTTCCATGGCCGAAAATGGCGTTTTTGCCAAAAACGTTGCTCCGTTACTTTTTTAGTCTCTTATCGATATCGTTTCAATTTAATTAGTTTTTTGTTTTTTTCGCTGTCCTACATTTTTTTTTTTTTTGGAATGAGTGACTTAGGTAAACACTTTGTAAGTTGCACGGAGAGCAAGATGCTCCAAACTTTGTTGATGCAACATTTCATAAGTTAACTGCGAGAGCGAGACACTATTTCAAAGTTTTAATTTTTTTTTCTGGCGGAAAAATTAGTTCTTATAATTTCTTATATTTTTTGTAGTCTCTTACCATATATTGTTTTTTTTTTAAATCTACTGGTCTCTTATATTCTTTGTAGTCTTCTACGATATATAGTTTTTATGTAGTGGACTTGTCGTCACCTTCATTTGGCTGGGAAAAAGTTGTGTTTTTGCACAAAAGAGACTTAAGGAAGAGACTTTGAGTTAGAGACATAGTTAAAGAATTTAATACAACATTTCATAAGTTAACTGCTAGAGCGAGACACTATTTCAAAGTTTTTATTTTTTTTGGCGGAAAAATTAGTTCTAATAATTTCTTATATTTTTTGTAGTCTCTTACCATATATAGTTTTTTTTTTAATCTACTGGTCTCTTATATTCTTTGTAGTCTTCTACGATATATAGTTTTTATGTAGCGGACTTGTCGTCACCTTCATTTGGTTGGGAAAAAGTTGTGTTTTTGCACAAAAGAGACTTAAAGAAGAGACTTTGAGTTAGAGACATAGTTAAAGAATTTAATACAACATTTCATAAGTTAACTGCTAGAGCGAGACACTATTTCAAAGTTTTTATTTTTTTTTGGCGGAAAACTTAGTTCTAATAATTTCTTATATTTTTTGTAGTCTCTTACCATATATAGTTTTTTTTTTAAATCTACTGGTCTCTTATATTCTTTGTAGTCTTCTACGATATATAGTTTTTATGTAGTGGACTTGTCGCCACCTTCATTTAGATGGGAAAAAGTTGTGCTTTTGCACAAAAGACACTTAAGGAAGAGACTTTGAGTTAGAGACCCAGTTAAAGAGTTTGATGCAACATTTCATAAGTTAACTGCGAGAGCGAGACACTATTCCAAAGTTTTTATTTTTTTTTCTTGCTGAAAAATCAATTCTAATAATTTCTTATATTTTTGTAGTCTCTTACCATATATAGTTTTTTTTTTAAAGAATTCATGATTTATGTAGAGCAATCGAAGAATTGTTTTCATGCTGCAAACTATTGGAAATTATATTCCAACCAAGGTTCTGGATAAGAGACTAGAATTTTATAATCGAAAATAACAATAATTTTCGAAATACAGTGTGACATTTTTGGTACTGACAACCAAGACTCGTTATGTTAAGGTGAAAGAAAATAAGAGACAACAGAAGATATTTTGTCTTAAAAATTGACAACTATTTGGAATTTCCGAATGAAACTGGGCGACTTGATAGATAAGAGACACTTTCCATGAAGACGCCGCTGTTTGATAGTTTTCGCAGCATAACAATTAGCGGTTTCTCACTAATTTGTCACCTGTCTCGTCGACGTTCGGCACGTTTTCATCAGCGGAATTATTTATTTATCGGATGTCTCGAAACCCGGAGGCGTCGAAAACCACCCCCGCATCACTCGATCCATCCTCTACCTTCACACAATCTCTCTCTTTCTCTCTCACTATCTCTATATCCATCCGGCGAGATGATGAATTGCTCAACGTGTGGGATTCGTTCCGTGTTCGTGGAACGTACGTAATTAACGAAGATTCGCCATCGCACACCGCGAGGATGCGGGACGAGAGAACCACCACCGAATGCCGGGGCTATCGTTCCCGAAGAAGATGCAGAGAGAAATTGAGGAGAGTAGAGTTCGGTTAGGAAGACGACGACGGAACGTGAAGTAAATAATTCCATCAAGGTAACAACATGAGATATAAGGGAGATTGTCGTTGCCGTCGTTTCAGATATGGCGTGCTTTGGTGGTTCGACTCTTAATTACAATATTAGACTTAATCAGGAAGAGGCGGGTACACCCCTTCTCATCTCGGTCGGAGAAACACTCATCGACCTGGCACGTCTCTTGCATATGCATCGTCTCCTCAAACACCCATCTCTAACTTAAAACCGGCTTCAAACGAATCGTCCGTTCCTCCATTTTTTTCTCGATACACACCATCTACCGACAATCGCACCAATCGAAAAGAACAAATCGTAGAGTCGCGTTATATGAATGATTCGAACCTCGTCTGAGTTACGGTGCGAGTTTTCGTAGCGGGGATGGGCGAGACGAGGTGGGCGGGGGGTGGGGGTGTTCTAAAATTCCTACTAAACAACTCGCGCCAACTTTAGAGGTCAGTGCGGAACGGAAAAGTTACGGGTCGTACGTCAAAGAAAGTGAACCTTTCAGTTGCACCCAAATTCGCGCGATTGATGAACAGAAGAAATGAAGGGATGGCTGTGTGGTTAATAACGACTGATTAAGATATTATTCGGTGTTGGTAAGGGAAGAAAGTTTTTGAACACGTCGCGTTCATGGAATATTTAAGGAGGGTCGTCGCAATTTCTGCAAATATACTCCTACTAAACTGAGAAAGGTGTGTCGTTGAATACTTCATGGATGACGTAAGGGGGTAGGGGGGGTGGGTGGAGGAGAGGGTTTATGTTCTCTGTTTCGACGTCACAATTGGTTGAATTATTGACAATCGACGAAAAGTCCGCCGACGCCGCCAACTCGCTTTTCGGTTTAGAACGAATTAAATAATTGACGAGGTGAGGGTTGAAAAGTTTATATGTGTACGAGGAGGGGTGGTAAATGGTAACGCCGTCATTATAAACGTCATCGGATGGCGTTTAACGATATCGGATAATTTCCAGTTCGCTGCTCTCTAATTGGTCACAACTGAGACCTTTTCTTTATGATAGGCAGTTGAGTCTTTTAGTGCAATTAGGTGGAAACTTAATGGCAAATAGTTATACACAACCTGAATCGTAATTTAGTTATTGAGTTACGTCACGAACCGCCCCTAACATCTTTTGACTATTTTAGAAATATTTCTAAAAGATCAAAAGATCTGAAAGTATAAAACTATTAGTCTCTAATGAAGTCTTTTTCACTACAGAAATATTTCTAAAATATCAAGAGATCTCAAAGTATAGAACTATTAGTCTCTTATGAAGTCTTTCACTATAGAAATATTTCTAAAAGATCTCAAACATTTTTTCTTTTTGCGAAAAATTCAAAACTCTTAGTCTCTCATGAAGTCTTTTTCGCTATATGGTTTTTATTAAATTTTTTTCTCCATTTCAAAATGTCTCTACCGTATTTGTTTTCTCAAAACCAACATAGTTTCTCACCGAAAAATCGTCGAATTGCAGTAATTTTTCCAAATAACACTCGGATGCCCAATAACTTTTGCACTTTTGGATCCAGCGCCTCTACCGTTACTATTTTAAATAAAGAGACTATCTAATCGTAACGTTCCAACCGCATCAGAATTGTGCACGTCTTATTGCCGCTCGTCTTATTTCGGCTGTTTTTTCCGCGAAAGATTTCGCGTTTTACGTCAAATTTGATCAGTGAAACAGCTCGCAAACTGTTCCGTTCACTCTTACGTCATAATCCCGCTTCTGATTCGCGTGCGTTTCACCTTTTATTACCGGCAGAAAGAGACGGTGGGGGGGGGGATGTTGTAACGGCACTATGAACACAAGAACGAACGGAAGCGTTGACAGGCGGTTTGATAGATGTAGTGGATGTGTGCATTAGGCACAGAACAACGCTATAGGTATATACCATCGAAATTTCCCGATTCAGAAGACACGATTCTGTCTATAAATTTACGTTGTTATCCCACTTCTGTAACTTAAATATCGTCGTTGGTTAAGACACTTGGAGGCATCTGTTCGTAGGTTGGTTCTTCCCGGATTTACTTGGTTGCAGCTAATGTTGATTAGGGGCGGGTGTTAACTGTCTGGAATGATCAATTTTTCTCGCTATCCGGAGCTCTAATCAAGAGGAGCGCAGCTGTTAAAACGTCAGCGGAAGAGTGTTTATTGGTTTCGATGCTATCGTCGCGTTGAGATTTACATAATCATTCTATTTACCTCGAAAATTCATTCCGACGATAAATTTAATGTTTGTTCGTTTGTTTTTCGGTGCTTTTGAACATCGTTAAATACGTGCGGTATAACGAAAGAAAACGTCCGATAAATTTGTCGAGTTGACCCCACTAAAATCTCGACTATAATTGAAAAGAAAAACTACAGAAATGTTTAGGGCGAAAAAAAATTTACGTTTTCGTACTTTTTGGTTACAGACCTTGCTATCAATTTCTAAGAAAATTTGAGTAAATTAACGGAAAGAGTAAAGATCAAGTAATCAATTGAAACTATTTTCAAAAAATATTTTTGTTTTGATTAAAAGTTACAAGCTTCAGAAATTTTGGTTAAGTTTGTGTACACTTTACGCATTAATTAAAATTATTTTACACTTTGTTTTTGGTTTCTTTCGTTGAACAATTTATTGCAGGTTCTATAACGAATACGAAAAAATTTGTAGGATCTCTAGTTTTTGTTGTAAACAAAAACTCGTAGGGCGGTGTCACTTTTAAAACATTTCCGTTGCGTTGTTGCTGAGGTCGAATTGCGCTACTAAAATCTCGGTGATAATTCGAATAAAATCGGTGTGTAGAAAGGTACTGGAAATGTAGGTGGTAGCAACTGTTTTAACTGGATTGCCGCTCGAGAAGGGGATGGTAAATTTACAAATTACGATGAAAAATGCACCCTTAAGAGGACGCGAGCGGGTGCTTATTCCGCGACGTCGGTGATTATATGAAGTTGTGCATGTTGAAAGCACTTTGTAAAGGGGAATAATTCAACGAGAGCTTTTCTTGGTATCCTTTTAATTACTCAGAACGAAACTAGGTTAGTCTGTTAGTGGAACAACGCAACATGAAAAATTGCGGACGCATTACAAACTACTTTTTGCGTGACGACAGGATTTCTGATATTAACATTAATTAATAACAAAGTTAGTACCGTCGAAATTTTATTGTCAATAATTAATGAAAGTCTCCTAATTCTTAGTCTCTTACTTGCTTTTTAATAGTTAAAGTATATACGCTCAAAAAATGTTCAGTGGCATTTGGTTAATACAGAAGAAGTTTGGTTTCGGATTGTTGCAAAAATTTCAGTACAGTCTCAGATTCTTAGTCTTTTATCTTTGAAATCTCTTATTCTACGAGTATTTGCTGCTTGCATCTTTTGCATCTACTCCAAGCTCTCAGGATTGAATAAAGTGAGGTTGGTCTTTAAGATTTTAGTCTCTTATCTGAGATCAAGGACAGTAAAGACATCTAAATGTAGTCTCTTATATTTCAAGTTTCTTACTCTACAAGTTAAAGTACCTATTACGGTACTTAGATTTTTTAAGGTTTATATAATTTTTATCTTCAAGTTTCAAGTTGCGGTAGTCTCTGAAATTTTAGTCTCTTATTCCGTGATCAAGCCAAGCAAAAGTATTCAGAAGTAAATTAAATTTTTTAGTAAAATGTCAGGAGATATATAATTTATAGTTGGAAGCAGAAGTCTCTTATATTTGAAGTCTTTTACCCGGCTGGCTAAGGTGTATATAACATATTAAGGGCTGTTAGACTTCTGTTACTACTCTCTTTTACATTTTTCTGAACTTAACGATTCGGAATAATGTAGCGAGGATGAAAAATATTGTTTAAAGCAGTAGTCTCTTATATTTGAAGTCTCTTACCCTATTAATTAAAGTGTATATAGCATATTAAGGGCTATTAGACTTCTGTTACTGCTGTCTTCTACACCTTTCTGAACTCAACGATTTGGAATAATGTAGCGATGATGAAGAATATTGTTTAAAGCAGTAGTCTCTTATATTTGAAGTCTCTTATCCTATTAATTAAGGTGTATATAACATATTAACAGCTATTAGACTTCTGTTACTGCTGTCTTTTACACCTTTCTGAACTCAACGATTTGGAATAATGTAGCGATGATAAAGAATATTGTTTAAAGCAGTAGTCTCTTATATTTGAAGTCTCTTACCCTATTAATTAAAGTGTATATAGCATATTAAGGGCTATTAGACTTCTGTTACTGCTGTCTTCTACACCTTTCTGAACTCAACGATTTGGAATAATGTAGCGATGATGAAGAATATTGTTTAAAGCAGTAGTCTCTTATATTTGAAGTCTCTTATCCTATTAATTAAGGTGTATATAACATATTAAGGGCTATTAGACTTCTGTTACTGCTGTCTTTTACACCTTTCTTAACTTAACGATTTGGAATAATGTAGCGATGATAAAGAATATTGTTTAAAGCAGTAGTCTCTTATATTTGAAGTCTCTTACCCTATTAATTAAGGTGTATATAACATATTAAGGGCTATTAGACTTCTGTTACTGCTGTCTTTTACACCTTTCTGAACTCAACGATTTGGAATAATGTAGCGATGATGAAGAATATTGTTTAAAGCAGTAGTCTCTTATATTTGAAGTCTCTTATCCTATTAATTAAGGTGTATATAACATATTAAGGGCTATTAGACTTCTGTTACTGCTGTCTTTTACACCTTTCTGAACTCAACGATTTGGAATAATGTAGCGATGATGAAGAATATTGTTTAAAGCAGTAGTCTCTTATATTTGAAGTCTCTTATCCTATTAATTAAGGTGTATATAACATATTAAGGGCTATTAGACTTCTGTTACTGCTGTCTTTTACACCTTTCTGAACTCAACGATTTGGAATAATGTAGCGATGATGAAGAATATTGTTTAAAGCAGTAGTCTCTTATATTTGAAGTCTCTTATCCTATTAATTAAGGTGTATATATCATATTAAGGGCTATTAGACTTCTGTTACTGCTGTCTTTTACACCTTTCTGAACTCAACGATTTGGAATAATGTAGCGATGATGAAGAATATTGTTTAAAGCAGTAGTCTCTTATATTTGAAGTCTCTTATCCTATTAATTAAGGTGTATATAACATATTAAGGGCTATTAGACTTCTGTTACTGCTGTCTTTTACACCTTTCTGAACTCAACGATTTGGAATAATGTAGCGATGATGAAGAATATTGTTTAAAGCAGTAGTCTCTTATATTTGAAGTCTCTTATCCTATTAATTAAGGTGTATATAACATATTAAGGGCTATTAGACTTCTGTTACTGCTGTCTTTTACACCTTTCTGAACTCAACGATTTGGAATAATGTAGCGATGATGAAGAATATTGTTTAAAGCAGTAGTCTCTTATATTTGAAGTCTCTTATCCTATTAATTAAGGTGTATATATCATATTAAGGGCTATTAGACTTCTGTTACTGCTGTCTTTTACACCTTTCTGAACTCAACGATTTGGAATAAAATAGCGATGATGAAAAATATTGTTTAAAGCAGTAGTCTCTTATATTTGAAGTCTTTTACCCTATGAGTTAAGGTGTATATAAAATATTTAGGGCTATCAGACATTTGTTACTCTTATCTCTTACAATTTTTTGAACTTATCGATTTGGAAAAATTCAGGGATGATTAAAAAATATAGATTAAAGCAGTAGTCTCTTATTTTCGGAGTCTCTTACTCTACGTGTTGAGGTTTAGAGAATTTAGACATTTGTTCTTTGTAACTTTTGCGCCGCTTCCAAATAAGTAATTTAAGGGAGGAGCGCTTGTAGGCAGGCTAGCGCTTGGTGGTTTGCCATTGCCTACCGAGGGAGAGCAACGACAAATGTCGTTTACATTCAACCGGGATATGAAAGAAAGATGCGTTTAAACCTGATGATCGTTGATTTAAATCAACGGATTGGCGCTTCTAGGCAGGCTAGCACTCGGTGGTTTGCCATTGCCTTCCGAGGGAAAGCGACGAAAAAAAACCGCCAGATTAAACCGAGATTTGTGAGAAAGATTTACTTGAAACTGATAGTTTTTTATTTAAGACTTGAATGCGTAGATTTCAGTTCAAGTAGGTTTTAGTTTTCAGTGGCAATGTTTTGACTTCCATTGTTCGAATTTATGACGAAGTGTTTGGGGTTGCAACTAAAATGTTAATAATTTTCCATTTAAAATGCAAAGTGAAAGAATTTGTCTAAACACAAACATTCTGTGCGGCCTAGACATCTGCTCCTCGTATCTTCTGCCTCCCCTTTTACAAGCAATTTGGAGAATTCTCGTTGTTCGCGAAAGAGAGACGCGCCGCCAACCGCGAATCCACCAAAACAAATGCTCGCTGCCATGTTATGATTTCGTTACATTATTATTTTTTCTTTTTTTTGTATCGCGCCACCGCCGCCGCCGCCACCCCAACCCTCTTCACTTCAACCGGGACATTTCCCGAATTCCCCCTAAATTAGCATCAGCGACTTTATTTTCATTCGCCCACTTAAGCCCCGCTCTAATTCCCTCCTTATTACGTTTTTATTGCTTAATTTCAACGATTCCCTTTATCTTCGGGGGCGCACTTTATAATTGAGATTTTTCTCCTCTCGAAAATTCATTAAATTTTCTTCGACCGGATGTTTTTTGCCCTCTCCCCCTTTCCCCACCTCAACAACGCAGAGAAGCTCCTTTCGATTTTCTCCACATAACGAGCACAACTTCCCCCTCTTTCCGTTCCCCTCTCAAAAAAAAAAATAATCGAGAGACGATAAAAAATCTTTGAATAACAACGTCGTAAATTGTTGCGTCTCCGTTTCCAAATCGTTCGAGTAATTGGCAGTGGGTTGATGGGGTGCGAGGGAGGGGTTGAAATTAAAGAGCGGAACGACGGGCGCCAAAATCGAAATCGCGCCCTTTTCTCCGGGGCGAGGGGGTGGAACGGACCGATGGAGTGAGAAGCAGTAATTGGGGGGTGTAAAAATCCGCGGTCGCTCGCTTTCATTATGTCGCCGTTTCGACGAGTGTGCGTGCGTAAATACACCTCATCGTCGTCTTTCGGTAAGTCGGGAGAAGGAAAGTTCTTGTTTCGGGACCGTGTTCCTCCTTTCTGTTCCCGGGGGAATCGCGATCGATATGAGATAAGGACTGGGCGACGTGCGGCAACTTTTCGGACGTCCTTCGGCCCGCTCGCGGACTGAATAAGAGATGGGAACACCTACACGGGGAGTGGAAATTCGATTTTAAATTCGATTGAGCAACGAATTTTATTAGGTGTACTACTACGGCATTTTTACGTAAGGGTAAATACCGACGAAAGGACGGTTGTGTCGAGGGTGAGGGATGGCGAAGTGTGGAGGTGAGAAACGATGGTCTGTTTGAAGAAATAATTACTTTCAGTGGTGGTTCTCGCCCAATCATTTCCCAATCGGAAAGGAATTTTAATTGCGATGTTAAATAAGAACTAGAAGGAATGGAAACGGGGTGAAAGGTACAGAGGGACGGAATGATCTACTACCCCCGTGGTGCGGTTCATTATAATTCATGAACTAGATTTGTTTTTAATCACGACCATATCGTAAAAGGAAATTAATGACGTCAACGTTTTTAATTAAAACAAACCGAAGAACTACGGTTTTTCGATATCTCAAACAGGACAAGAGACTATTGGAGACGACAAGTTTGGAAACAATAAATAGTGAGAAACGTTGTTGAGAGTTGCGGCATAAATTTTACTCTTTTGTGCTCACGGAAAGAAACTGCTAGATGACAGCAAATCAAAAACTTGTTAAAGCAAGTCTCAAGAAGCTCATATACTTCTAGCTGCACCGAGTAAGAGATTATCAGAAACCAGAAACTTTTTGTTGCCTCGGGTAGAAGATTATTATTGTCGACCAACTTGGAAATAGCACAATTATAGAAAAGCTATTGAAGGAGTAACAGTTTGATGTAAAGCAATAGAGGAAAAAAGTCTCAACACTCACTAATTTACACTTTGGTTTGCTGGGTAAGAGACTATTAGAGACTAAGTATTTATAAGCAGCAAAATTTTGGAAGTTTTTCTGAAGAAATTAAGAGATTTGGCAAATTTTATTGAAGTAGTCTGGAAATCAAGATCATTTACTATTTGCTCCTTCGGGTAAGAGACTACATTTAACTAAAAAGTTAAAAATAGCAAAATTATAGGAAAGCTACTGAAATAGTAACAATTTGGTGTGAACCAATACGATAAAAGAAGTTTCAACACTCACTAATTTATACTTAGGTGTGCAGGGTAAGAGACTATTAGAGACTAAAGATTCAAAAATTGTAATATTTTGAAAGTTTTTCTGAAAAATTCAAAGGAAAGGGTAATAGTTTATTGAAGAATTCTGGAAATTAAGATTATCTACTATTTGTTGTCCTGGATAAGAGACTACGTTTAACGAAAAACGTGAAAATTGAGCAAGTATAGGAGAGCTATTGGAGGAGTAACAGTTTGATGTAAACCATTAGAGGATAAAAGTTTCAAGACTCATTAATTTACACTGTGATTCGAAGGGTAAGAGACTATTAGAGACTAGAAATTTAAAAACTGCAATATTTTAAAAGTTTTTCTGAAGAAATCAAGAGATTTTTCAAAGTTGAGATACTTTTGAAATCAAGATCTTTTACTATTTGTTTCTCTTGGTAAGAGACTACATTTAACGAGAACCATGAAGATAGCACAATTATAGAAAAGCTATTGAAGAAGTAACAGTTTGGTTTAAACCATTAGAGGAAAAAATGTTAAAACTCATTAATTTACACTTAAGTGGGCAGGGTAAGAGACTATTAGAGACTAAAGATTTTGAAAACTGCAAAATTGTGTGGATTTCTTCGAGTAATCAAGAAATTTGTTAAAATTTATTGAAGGACTCTTGAAATCAGCATCACTTCCTAGTAGTTACTCTGGGTAAGAGACAACATTTAACTGTGAACTTGAAAATAGCAAATTTATAGGAAAGCTACTGAAATAGCAACAATTTGGTGTAAACCAATAGGGTAAACGAAGTTTCAACACTCACTAATTTATACTTAGGTGTGCAGGGTAAGAGACTATTAGAGACTAAAGGCTCAAAAATTGTAATATTTTGAAAGTTTTTCTGAAAAATTCAAGAGAAAGGGTCATAGTTTATTGAAGAATTCTGGAAATTAAGATTATCTACTATTTGTTGTCCTGGATAAGAGACTACGTTTAACGAAAAACGTGAAAATTGAGCAAGTATAGGAGAGCTATTGGAGGAGTAACAGTTTGATGTAAACCATTAGAGGAAAAAAGTCTCAAGACTCATTAATTTACACTGTGATTCGAAGGGTAAGAGACTATTAGAGACTAGAAATTTAAAAACTGCAATATTTTAAAAGTTTTTCTGAAGAAATCAAGAGATTTTTCAAAGTTGAGACACTTTTGAAATCAAGATCATTTACTATTTGTTTCTCCTGGTAAGAGACTACATTTAACGAGAAACATGAAGATAGCGCAATTATAGAAAAGCTATTGAAGAAGTAACAGTTTAGTTTAAACCATTAGAGGAAAAAATGTTAAAACACTCATTAATTTACACTTAAGTGGGCAGGGTAAGAGACCATTAGAGAGTAAAGATTTTAAAAACTGCAAAATTGTGTGAATTTCTTCGAGTAATCAAGAGATTTGTTAAAGTTTATTGAAGGACTCTTGAAATCAACATCACTTTCTAGTAGTTATTCCGGATAAGAGACAACATTTAACTGTAAACTTGAAAATAGCGAAATTATAGATAGGCTACTGAAATAGTAACAATTTGGTGTGAACCAATAGGGTAAAGGAAGTTTCAACACTCATTAATTTACATTTTGGTGTGAAGGGTAAGAGACTATTAGAGACTAAAAATTTAAAATATTTTAAAAGTTTTTCTGAAAAATTCCCAGAGAAGGCGCAATAGTTTATTGGAAAACTGGAAATTGAGATTATTTATTATTTGTTGTCCCGGGTAAGAGACTACATTTACCAAAAAGCTTAAAAATGGCACAGTTTAGGAAAGCTATTAAAGTAATAGCAGTTTAGAATAAACCATTAGAGAAAACGAAGTCAACAGTCATTAATTTACACTTAGGCGTGCAGGGTAAGAGACTATTAGAGACTAAAGATTCAAAAATTGCTATATTTTCAAAGTTTTTCTGAAAAATTCAAGAGAAAGGGCAATAGTTTATTGAAAAACTCTGGAAATTAAGATTATCTACTATTTGTTGCCCCGGGTAAGAGACTACATTTAAGGGAAAGCATGAAAATAACACAAGTATCCGAGAGATTTTGAAGGAGTAAGAGTTTGGTGTAAACCATAAGAGGAAAAGAGCCTCAACACTCATTAATTTACGCTTTGATGCGAAGGGTAAGAGACTATTAGAGACTAAAGATTTAAAATTCGGAATATTTTAGAAGTTTTTCTGAAGAAATGAAGAGATTTGGCAAAGTTTATTTAGGCATTTTTGAAATCAAGAGCGTTTAATAGGGTTATAAGTGAAATTGTAGGGTAAGAGACTAAAATTATTTAAATTTTATTTTAGTTTTTAACAATCGTTGCTTCTAGTTTTTTTTTTGTCTTTTACTAATTAACTTTTTCTCTTTCAGGTGAGTTCTATTGAAATCGTTTTTGTCACCCGCCGAACCGTGGAAACCTCGAGGTATGTCGTGATATTCCCTACTGTCTTTCTTTTTTGTTTATTGTTAAATTGCGGTTCTGTTTCCCCGTCTGATTCCATTTCGAAACGTAACCGAGTTAAGATCGTCATCTTCCTTTTCCTTCTATGAAGTTAACGTGTCCGATTAAGATCGCCGCCTGTAGCGTTTTCAATTCTTGCTTGCCATCGAGCGAAATCTTTGTTGTTGCATCTGAATTACGACGACGGCGTCTTTTAAAAAGGTGGAGATGTAGTAGTTCGGTTTTTAAGAGAACGAACCAAAAATAAACGAAACCAACAACGTTCGAGTTTCGACGTTCCGGAACGAAAGGTGTGCAAGAATTTCGTGATCTCGACACTAAACGAGCTAATTCAGACTTGAGGACAACGTAACTGTATTGATTTTATTATTAAAACTGTAACGAGATCCTTAAACATTCCAGTTTTACGACAGCATTTACAAGAACAACAAGACACGACGACTCGTCTTGAATATTTACAACGAAAGACACAAAACAACGTCCAAAAAACGACCCAAAACACTGATACGGCACGCTAAACGAAAACTGAATTTTCAACACTTTGAAGATTTTCCTATTTTCTCTTCGGTTAACTGTTAATTTTACGAGGCTACAGAATAATTCGATCTTTATGTGTTGATGATGGCAATCGTATTTTAAAGAGACATCGCTCTAATGCCCATCGTAAATTAAGTTGTTCGTAACAACCGAATAGTTTCGAAATTGTTGAAGATGGGGAGGTTTTTGAGCTATAAAAATGAAATAGTAGCGCTACTGTAAACTATTTTAAGTGATTCGTTGGAGTTTTGCGAGAAGAAAAATGGCTCGTTTTCTTTGCGACAGTCTCCATTTCCGTCTTCATTAACCAATAAAAGCTGCAACTGAACGCCATGCGGATAAATATCGAGTGAAGGAGTAACTCTTTTGAAGAGTTCTAGTAAAAAGAGCTATTCGCGACGAGTTTTATCGAAAGGTGAAGTGGTCGTAATTGAAACTATTTCACGACGAGATCTTATCGAAACTTTGTCGTATGTCTTTGATCATTAATGCGCTTGGTTTTTAGTTGAACAACATCTCGACGTAAATCGAGTTTTTGGCTTCGATTGAAAACTCCCAAGAAAGTTGATCTGACAGCGTCAATTGCAACTTTTATTGTTATTCGACGACTAGGAATTTCTCAACACTAAGTGATTCATTTATCGCATTACATTCAAAATGAATTTATAAAGAAACATCAGCCAGATAGGTAGAGAGGGAGAGTCCGTCGTACATTGTCGGTCGCAATCGTTCTGAACCGTGAAGGAAATGCGCTTTGATTGGCTGATTGGTACGATGACAACACACATCCACCCAGTTTAAAAGGATTGGTGTTTGGAAGGTCACAAGATTTGCTTGGAAACTTTAAAGAAAACCAACAAGACCGCCTGCCTTCTTTATAAGTTTTTTACTCTTTGATTCAACTAGTACAAACTGATTCTCATGATTCGCGGTTGCTCTAATAGAATCTTCTAGTTGTTGCTGATTTGTAGTGGCAAGAATCTTCAAGAATTCTTTAAATTAGAAATAATACCAACTGACTTTCATCCACTGTTGTCCTAATTAAGTTACTCCACTTTCTGCTGGTAATAATATAATCGTAGCAGGCACAACAATTTTTTCCTTCTTTACATAGTCAAGAATTCTTTATATTTTTCATACTGTATCGACTGATTTTTATCTCCCGTTGCGCTAATTGAGTTTTGTCAAGTTACTGCCGGTGACAGTTAAGTCGCAACAGACACCCAAAATTTTTTCTGTTCGCATATTCAAGAATTCTTTAACTTATAAATTATCAGATTAGTAAAAACTTACTTTCATCCTCCTTTGCGCTAATGACGTTACTGCACTTTCTACTGGTAACAATAGAGTCGCAACAATCGCACCAATTTTTTTCTTCTTCTTTAGATATGCAAGAATTCTTGCTGACTCTCATCGATCGTTGCGCTAATAAAGTTTTGTCAAGATCCTGCTGGTGACAGTTTAGTGGCAACAGATACACGCAATTTTTTTTGGTAGCATATTTAAGAATTCTTTAAATTAGAAATTATCAGACTGAAAAAAACTGACTCTTATCCATTGTTGCACTAACAGAGCTTGTGTAATTTCTTCTGGTGAGAATATAGTTGCAGAAATCACCATTTTTCGTTTCTACATAATCAAGAATTCTTTACATTTTTTAGAATGTATTGATTGAGTTTCGTCCACCGTTGCGCTAATAGAATTTGTGCAATTTCTCGAGAATATAATCGCAAACGACATTATTCTTTGTTTCGTTTTTACATAATTAAGAATTCTTTAAATTCTTTAGAATGTATACATAGACTTTGATCTATTGTTGTAGTAATAGAGGTTATGCTGGTAACTATTTAGTCGCAACAGACATTATTCTTTTTTTTTTCTACATAAAGAAGAATTCTTTACATTCTTTAGAACGTGTTGATTGAGTTTCATCCACCGTTGCGCTAATGGAATTTGTGTAACTTCTCGAGAATATAATCGCAAACGACACTATTCTTTGTTTTCTTTTTTCATATTCAAGAATTCTTTAAATTAGAAATTGTCAGACTGAAAGAAACTGACTCTTATCCATTGTTGCACTAACAGAGCTTGTGTAATTTCTTCTGGTGAGAATATAGTTGCAAAAATCACCATTTTTTGGTTCTACATAATCAAGAATTCTTTACATTTTTTAGAATGTATTGATTGCGTTTCGTCCACCGTTGCGCTAATGGAATTTGTGCAACTTCTCGAGAATATAATCGCACACGACATTATTCTTTGTTTCCTTTTTACATAATCAAGAATTCTTTAAATTCTTTAGAATGTATACATAGACTTTGATCTATTGTTGTAGTAATAGAGGTTATGCTGGTAACTATTTAGTCGCAACAGACATTATTCTTTTTTTTTTCTACATAAAGAAGAATTCTTTACATTCTTTAGAACGTGTTGATTGAGTTTCATCCACCGTTGCGCTAATGGAATTTGTGTAACTTCTCGACAATATAATCGCAAACGACACTATTCTTTGTTTTCTTTTTTCATATTCAAGAATTCTTTAAATTAGAAATTGTCAGACTGAAAGAAACTGACTCTTATCCATTGTTGCACTAACAGAGCTTGTGTAATTTCTTCTGGTGAGAATATAGTTGCAAAAATCACCATTTTTCGGTTCTACATAATCAAGAATTCTTTACATTTTTTAGAATGTATTGATTGCGTTTCGTCCACCGTTGCGCTAATAGAATTTGTGCAACTTCTCGAGAATATAATCGCAAACGACATTATTCTTTGTTTCGTTTTTACATAATTAAGAATTCTTTAAATTCTTTAGAATGTATACATAGACTTTGATCTATTGTTGTAGTAATAGAGGTTATGCTGGTAACTATTTAGTCGCAACAGACATTATTCTTTTTTTTTTCTACATAAAGAAGAATTCTTTACATTCTTTAGAACGTGTTGATTGAGTTTCATCCACCGTTGCGCTAATGGAATTTGTGTAACTTCTCGAGAATATAATCGCAAACGACACTATTCTTTGTTTTCTTTTTTCATATTCAAGAATTCTTTAAATTAGAAATTGTCAGAGTGAAAGAAACTGACTCTTATCCATTGTTGCACTAACAGAGCTTGTGTAATTTCTTCTGGTGAGAATATAGTTGCAAAAATCACCATTTTTTGGTTCTACATAATCAAGAATTCTTTACATTTTTTAGAATGTATTGATTGCGTTTCGTCCACCGTTGCGCTAATGGAATTTGTGCAACTTCTCGAGAATATAATCGCACACGACATTATTCTTTGTTTCCTTTTTACATAATCAAGAATTCTTTAAATTCTTTAGAATGTATAGATAGACTTTGATCTATTGTTGTAGTAATAGAGGTTATGCTGGTAACTATTTAGTCGCAACAGACATTATTCTTTTTTCTCTCTACATAAAGAAGAATTCTTTACATTCTTTAGAACGTATTGATTGAGTTTAGTTTAGCAATAGACAGAGTTTTTAGTTCTGTTCGCATATTCAAGAATTGTTCAAATTACTAACTTCTCGAGAATCTAATTGCAAACGACATTATTCTTTGTTTCCTTTTTACATAATCAAGAATTCATTAAATTCTTTAAAATGTATTAATTGACTTTAATCTATCGTTGTACTAATGGAGTTTGTACAGTTTCTTCTGGTCAGAGTATAGTCGCAAGGGGCACTATTCTTCCTATTTTTTACATAATCAAGAATTCTTTTAATTCTTTACATTATATTGTTTGACTCTCATCCACTGTTACGCTAACAGAATTTTGTGAAGTGTCTACTGGTGATAGTTTAGTCGCAATAGACAGAGTTTTTGTTTCTGTTTGCATATTCAAGAATTCTTCAAATTACAAATTATGGGATCGATAAAAGCTGACTGGTATCCGCCGCTGCACTAATAAAATTTGTGTCAATTTTGCTGATAATTATATAGTAGCAAGACGCTCTTCTTTCCTTTTATTATACATAGCTAATCAAGAATTCTTTATATTCTTTAGAAAGTATTGATCTACTTTTATTCACTATTGCACTAATGGAGATTGGGCAATTTCTTCCAGTAAGAATATTGTGGCAAGAGACACTATTCTTGCCTTCTACTTAATCAAGAATTCTTTAAATTTTTAACATTGTATTAACTAACTCTCATTTACCGTTTCTAATAGTTTTCTACCGATGATAGTTTAGTCACAACAGACTCAAATTTTTTAATTGCCCATTCAAGAATTCTTTAAATTAGAAATGACCAGACTATCACAAATTAACTCTTCGCCATCGTTGTTCTCACCATTTTTTCCTTTTCTTCTCCATAGTGAAGAATTCTTTTTATTTGGAGACGATCAAACTAATCCGAACCGGTCGTTAGGCTAAAAATAATTCTTGTAATTTCGTTAGATGGCAATGTGGTCGGTCGGTCTATGGCGGGTTAAGAAACATCGAATTAAACGGTTCTGAAAATAATTGTTTCGGCGCTTCCGGCTCAGTTGAGGTTCATTTGGCATCTTTTCACGCTTCCGTGCGGTTAAGCCAAACTAGCCGAGCTGAAAATTGCCAGATTTGGCGATTATGTTCAAATTATTAAACACTTCTACGGCTTCATGTTGAAGGGGATCCACCGACTGCACGGCTTCTTTAACCCAACTTACTACACACAGAGAGAGAATCGAAATGCGTTCAATTAAACGTCCGCCCACTCGAAAACCATCTACCACGCGAACAGATCGAAGATGCTGCTTTCGCGTATTATTTTCTATACGTGTATGCAACCAGTAAAACATCACCGTACCAAATGGTTACAGAAAATTCGAATTTTGCGAAATCGTTCCTTATAGAGAGAAAGAGTGGCCCAGTGTTGTTTTCGTTTCTATTTTTAACATTTGTACCAGTTGGGGTTGCCGAAATTAATTTAGTAGAAATTGTTGTCTCTTTTCCACGTTTCGGTACTAACTCACGATTCGGTCTCCATTTCCGTTACGGTATAGCAATAATTTTCATATCGTCTCTCGCGACACTCCTTCGCTTGTAACTTAAGTGCATGCAGTATATGATGATGTTCATCCAAACGGACTGTTTTATGTGGAATCCCGAGAGACTTGCGATGCCATCTCGCCATGTGGGTAAGTTATTAAAATTTCAGAACCGCCACTCTAACGTTCGAACTATCAGCTCACCTGTTTGCTGCTAGAAATCTCTTTTTGTGTCTGTCAATGCGGTTCGGTTTCGATTCCTCGTGGTATGCAGGTCCGATACGAAAGAGATAACGACCAACAGAAAGGGAGGCGCCAGGTGCTGTAAATTCATTTAAATATTTAAAACTTCATTGCGGTCTTTTATTATTCATATTATGGACGGATGGTTAGTGCGTACGGCATGGGGATTTCGAACCATTTAAAATTCATGACGTATTGTGCCCACTATATCTTCATTTTCATCTATGTTACGCATGACAAACATTTCGATGAATTAATTATGGACGGGACCATAGAAAACGCCGCCGGTCTCTCTCTCCATTATGTCCACTATTTTTAAATATTTAATTTCCTCTTGTGATTGTCTCGTTCCGATCGGAAATCGCCTCCCTCGGGACTACCTTAAGAGTTCTTCGATTCTAGAAATTTTCGAATTCGACCAAATTGCAAAATTATTCGAGAAAACCGTGACGTGGTCGAATTTTTTTCAGCAAATCGCACCTTGATGATGCAGGTGCCCGACGTCACATTCGCATAATTTGATACACTGCCAGTCTGTTATGTCAACTTTGTATACATTTTTAATTTCTTCTGTTGATTGTCTCGTTCTTGTTCCGAAATCGTCTCCTTGGGACTCTTAAAGAGTTTTTCATCGTGTCGTTTCTAAAACTTATCGAATTTGACCGAATTGTTAAATTAATCAAGAAAACCGTGACGTGGTCGAATTTTTTTCAGAAAGTCGCACCTTGCCATGCACGGAATTATTGAAGATGTGGGTGCCTCACGTCACATTTGGCACGGGCATAGAAAACGCCGCCAGTCCTTCTCTGGTTTTCTCTCTATTATGTCCGCTTTTTTCAATTTTTTTATTTCTTCTGTTGATTGTCCCGTTCCCATTTATAAATCACCTCCATCGGGACTCTCCCAAGATTGTGTCGTTTCTAGAAATTTCACCAAATTTGTTAAATGAATCAAGAAAGCCGTGACGTAATTTTTTTAGAAAATCGCACCGTGCCACGCGCTAACTTGTCTAAGATCCGGGTGCCCGACGTCTCATTCGCATAATTTGATAATTGCCGTCCGTTTTGACGGACAGTTCCGTTCCGAAAGAAAAAAAAACCCTACGACTTGTTTTTCCTCCCTTAAGTTGCCCTCCCCGACACGTTTAATTCGATTTGTCCGGAAAGTACGGCGACGACTCGAAAGAAAAGTGAGTGGTAAAGGAAGGAGGAGGAGGAGGAGGAGGGAGGCTTTAATTATTTTAAGGAGAGTCTCGAGACGGGTCGGAGTCCCTTGACGAGTCACGACACGCATAAAATTAAGGGACGACGGTGATGGTGTGCCGGGGTGGGTCGTCGGTATGTGCCGACGAGAAGTTGGTTCTTGACGAATTTCGCTCGAAAATAAGTTAATAAGTACGACGAAACCCCTGACAATTGGAAAAGAAATGGAGGACGGTTGGAAGGCGCGTGAATTACAAATTGGCCCTTACCTCTCAACCACCCGAAAGTTCCGGGGGACGGGTTGGGAGGAGAGTTTAGCGGTGTTGGTGATGATGAGAGAAAGCTCGAAACGGTTGAGGAGCGAAAGAGAAGTGTGTGACGTTTTCGGGGGTTGTCCGCGGCTGTAATTGCGAAATCTCCGGTCGTTAAATAAACGTCAGATTGTCACTTCAACGTTGGGGCCTGCCACTTGTTCAAGTTACTCTTGATGATGAATAAACAGCTAATAATGTAAAGGGTTGGCGAAGGAGAAACGACGTAACACGAAAATGTTTGGACGCCAAAAGATTTCAACCTCTCGTAATTGATTTTGTCGGTTTTTTTTTCTTTCATTAACCCAACGTTTTTGAGTTTCATGTCGAAATGATTTTGAGATTTTGCCCAAGAAAAGATTTCTAACAAATTAATTTTTTTTCCAATATTTTTCTTAGTTCGCACAGACACATTTTAAGCCGAAAAAGGAAATTTAAGGAAAGAATCTGCTTATTAAAATCGATGGTTAGCCATTGCCTTTCGAGGGGAAGCGACCTAAAAATTCTCTAGAATCGAACCTAATCAATGCCGCGACGCTTGCCATTGGTTAAAAACCTTGTTATATCTGTATTAGTACCAGTTAGGACTAATCAAAATCGGTGATTAGCCATTGCCTTCCGAGGGGGAGCGACCTAAAAATTCTCTAAAATCGAACCTAACCAATGCCGCGACGCTTGCCATTGATTACAAATCTTGTTACGTCTGTATTAGTATCAGTTAGTACTAATCAAAATGGTTAGCTAATGCCTTTCGAGGGGGAACGTCCTAAAAATTCTCTAAAATCAACCCTAACAGATGCCGCGACGCCTGCCATTGGTTAAAAATGTTTTACGCCTGTATAAGTATCATTAGTTAGTATTAAACAAAATCGGTGGTTAGCCATTGCCCTTCGAGGAGGAGCGTCTTAAAAATTCTCAAGAATTGAATCTAACCGATGCCGCGACGCTTGCCATTGGTTATAAATTTTGTTATATATGTATTAGTATCAGTTAGTACTAATCAAAATCGGTGATTAGCCATTGCCTTTTGAGGGGGAGCGTCCTAAAAGGTCTCTAGAATCAACCCTAACGAATGCCGCGACGCTTGCTATTGGTAAAAAATTTTGTTACGTCTGTATTAGTACCAATTAGTACTAATCAAATTCAGTGGTTAGCCATTGCCTTTCTAGGAGGGGCGACTTAAAAATTCTCTAGAATCAACCCTAACACATGCCGCGACGCTTGCTATGGGTTAAAAATGTTTTACGCCTGTATAAGTATCAGTAGTTAGTATTAATCAAAATTGGTGGTTAGCCATTGCCTTTCGAAGAGGAGCGTCCTAGAAATTCTTTAGAATTGAATCTAACCGATGCCGCGACGCTTGCCATTGGTTAAAAATCTTGTTATGTATGTATTAGTATCAGTCAGTACTAATCAAAATCGGTGATTAGCCATTGCTTTTCGAGGGGGAGCGTCCTAAAAGGTCTATAGAATCAACCCTAACGGATGTCGCGACGCTTGCTATTGGTAAAAAATCTTATTACGTCTGTATTAGTACCAGTTAATACTAATCAAATTCAGTGGTTAGCCATTGCCTTCCTAGGAGGGGCGACTTAAAAATTCTCTAGAATCAACCCTAACACATGCCGCGACGCTTGCCATTGGTTAAAAATGTTTTACGCCTGTATAAGTATCAGTAGTTAGTATTAATCAAAATTGGTGGTTAGCCATTGCCTTTCGAAGAGGAGCGTCCTAGAAATTCTTTAGAATTGAATCTAACCGATGCCGCGACGCTTGCCATTGGTTAAAAATCTTGTTATGTATGTATTAGTATCAGTCAGTACTAATCAAAATCGGTGATTAGCCATTGCTTTTCGAGGGGGAGCGTCCTAAAAGGTCTATAGAATCAACCCTAACGGATGTCGCGACGCTTGCTATTGGTAAAAAATCTTATTACGTCTGTATTAGTACCAGTTAATACTAATCAAATTCAGTGGTTAGCCATTGCCTTCCTAGGAGGGGCGACTTAAAAATTCTCTAGAATCAACCCTAACACATGCCGCGACGCTTGCCATTGGTTAAAAATGTTTTACGCCTGTATAAGTATCAGTAGTTAGTATTAATCAAAATTGGTGGTTAGCCATTGCCTTTCGAAGAGGAGCGTCCTAGAAATTCTTTAGAATTGAATCTAACCGATGCCGCGACGCTTGCCATTGGTTAAAAATCTTGTTATGTATGTATTAGTATCAGTCAGTACTAATCAAAATCGGTGATTAGCCATTGCTTTTCGAGGGGGAGCGTCCTAAAAGGTCTATAGAATCAACCCTAACGGATATCGCGACGCTTGCTATTGGTAAAAAATCTTGTTACGTCTGTATTAGTACCAATTAGTACTAATCAAATTCAGTGGTTAGCCGTTGCCTTCCTAGGAGGGGCGACTTAAAAATTTTCTAGAATCAACCCTAACACATGCCGCGACGCTTGCCATTGGTTAAAAATGTTTTACGCCTGTATAAGTATCAGTAGTTAGTATTAATCAAAATTGGTGGTTAGCCATTGCCTTTCGAAGAGGAGCGTCCTAGAAATTCTTTAGAATTGAATCTAACCGATGCCGCGACGCTTGCCATTGGTTAAAAATCTTGTTATGTATGTATTAGTATCAGTCAGTACTAATCAAAATCGGTGATTAGCCATTGCTTTTCGAGGGGGAGCGTCCTAAAAGGTCTATAGAATCAACCCTAACGGATGTCGCGACGCTTGCTATTGGTAAAAAATCTTATTACGTCTGTATTAGTACCAGTTAATACTAATCAAATTCAGTGGTTAGCCATTGCCTTCCTAGGAGGGGCGACTTAAAAATTCTCTAGAATCAACCCTAACACATGCCGCGACGCTTGCCATTGGTTAAAAATGTTTTACGCCTGTATAAGTATCAGTAGTTAGTATTAATCAAAATTGGTGGTTAGCCATTGCCTTTCGAAGAGGAGCGTCCTAGAAATTCTTTAGAATTGAATCTAACCGATGCCGCGACGCTTGCCATTGGTTAAAAATCTTGTTATGTATGTATTAGTATCAGTCAGTACTAATCAAAATCGGTGATTAGCCATTGCTTTTCGAGGGGGAGCGTCCTAAAAGGTCTATAGAATCAACCCTAACGGATGTCGCGACGCTTGCTATTGGTAAAAAATCTTATTACGTCTGTATTAGTACCAGTTAATACTAATCAAATTCAGTGGTTAGCCATTGCCTTCCTAGGAGGGGCGACTTAAAAATTCTCTAGAATCAACCCTAACACATGCCGCGACGCTTGCCATTGGTTAAAAATGTTTTACGCCTGTATAAGTATCAGTAGTTAGTATTAATCAAAATTGGTGGTTAGCCATTGCCTTTCGAAGAGGAGCGTCCTAGAAATTCTTTAGAATTGAATCTAACCGATGCCGCGACGCTTGCCATTGGTTAAAAATCTTGTTATGTATGTATTAGTATCAGTCAGTACTAATCAAAATCGGTGATTAGCCATTGCTTTTCGAGGGGGAGCGTCCTAAAAGGTCTATAGAATCAACCCTAACGGATATCGCGACGCTTGCTATTGGTAAAAAATCTTGTTACGTCTGTATTAGTACCAATTAGTACTAATCAAATTCAGTGGTTAGCCGTTGCCTTCCTAGGAGGGGCGACTTAAAAATTTTCTAGAATCAACCCTAACACATGCCGCGACGCTTGCCATTGGTTAAAAATGTTTTACGCCTGTATAAGTATCAGTAGTTAGTATTAATCAAAATTGGTGGTTAGCCATTGCCTTTCGAAGAGGAGCGTCCTAGAAATTCTTTAGAATTGAATCTAACCGATGCCGCGACGCTTGCCATTGGTTAAAAATCTTGTTATGTATGTATTAGTATCAGTCAGTACTAATCAAAATCGGTGATTAGCCATTGCTTTTCGAGGGGGAGCGTCCTAAAAGGTCTATAGAATCAACCCTAACGGATATCGCGACGCTTGCTATTGGTAAAAAATCTTGTTACGTCTGTATTAGTACCAATTAGTACTAATCAAATTCAGTGGTTAGCCGTTGCCTTCCTAGGAGGGGCGACTTAAAAATTTTCTAGAATCAACCCTAACACATGCCGCGACGCTTGCCATTGGTTAAAAATGTTTTACGCCTGTATAAGTATCAGTAGTTAGTATTAATCAAAATTGGTGGTTAGCCATTGCCTTTCGAAGAGGAGCGTCCTAGAAATTCTTTAGAATTGAATCTAACCGATGCCGCGACGCTTGCCATTGGTTAAAAATCTTGTTATGTATGTATTAGTATCAGTCAGTACTAATCAAAATCGGTGATTAGCCATTGCTTTTCGAGGGGGAGCGTCCTAAAAGGTCTATAGAATCAACCCTAACGGATGTCGCGACGCTTGCTATTGGTAAAAAATCTTATTACGTCTGTATTAGTACCAGTTAATACTAATCAAATTCAGTGGTTAGCCATTGCCTTCCTAGGAGGGGCGACTTAAAAATTCTCTAGAATCAACCCTAACACATGCCGCGACGCTTGCCATTGGTTAAAAATGTTTTACGCCTGTATAAGTATCAGTAGTTAGTATTAATCAAAATTGGTGGTTAGCCATTGCCTTTCGAAGAGGAGCGTCCTAGAAATTCTTTAGAATTGAATCTAACCGATGCCGCGACGCTTGCCATTGGTTAAAAATCTTGTTATGTATGTATTAGTATCAGTCAGTACTAATCAAAATCGGTGATTAGCCATTGCTTTTCGAGGGGGAGCGTCCTAAAAGGTCTATAGAATCAACCCTAACGGATATCGCGACGCTTGCTATTGGTAAAAAATCTTGTTACGTCTGTATTAGTACCAATTAGTACTAATCAAATTCAGTGGTTAGCCGTTGCCTTCCTAGGAGGGGCGACTTAAAAATTTTCTAGAATCAACCCTAACACATGCCGCGACGCTTGCCATTGGTTAAAAATGTTTTACGCCTGTATAAGTATCAGTAGTTAGTATTAATCAAAATTGGTGGTTAGCCATTGCCTTTCGAAGAGGAGCGTCCTAGAAATTCTTTAGAATTGAATCTAACCGATGCCGCGACGCTTGCCATTGGTTAAAAATCTTGTTATGTATGTATTAGTATCAGTCAGTACTAATCAAAATCGGTGATTAGCCATTGCTTTTCGAGGGGGAGCGTCCTAAAAGGTCTATAGAATCAACCCTAACGGATGTCGCGACGCTTGCTATTGGTAAAAAATCTTATTACGTCTGTATTAGTACCAGTTAATACTAATCAAATTCAGTGGTTAGCCATTGCCTTCCTAGGAGGGGCGACTTAAAAATTCTCTAGAATCAACCCTAACACATGCCGCGACGCTTGCCATTGGTTAAAAATGTTTTACGCCTGTATAAGTATCAGTAGTTAGTATTAATCAAAATTGGTGGTTAGCCATTGCCTTTCGAAGAGGAGCGTCCTAGAAATTCTTTAGAATTGAATCTAACCGATGCCGCGACGCTTGCCATTGGTTAAAAATCTTGTTATGTATGTATTAGTATCAGTCAGTACTAATCAAAATCGGTGATTAGCCATTGCTTTTCGAGGGGGAGCGTCCTAAAAGGTCTATAGAATCAACCCTAACGGATGTCGCGACGCTTGCTATTGGTAAAAAATCTTGTTACGTCTGTATTAGTATCAGTTAGGACTAAACAAAATCGGTGGTTAGCCATTGCCTTCCGATGGGGAGCCCCTAAAAATTCTCTAGAATCGAATCTAACCGATGCCGCGACGCTTGCAATCGATTAAAAATCTTGTTGTCTCTGTGCTAGTACTAGAGAACGCCGTCTCGTAACTTTGGCCGTAACGAGTTTCTTCCGTTGTGCACGATCGTAACTTTTCGAAAGGGAGGATGGATGTGTTCGTGATGGGCACGCGACTAATATATTTCGAACGGTTGCACCGTCGTCCGAGTCTCGGCAATTGCTGGATTAACGATCGCAATGTCTGTTCGGATGGCTGGTTCTTCGGATGGCGAACGGCACTGGTTAAAAGCGTAAGATTTATAAAACTCCCGCATGAAACTTTATTATTTAACTCAATGGAACGTTCCGGGGATATTTACGGCTGGAAATTAGTGGTTTATGGCCGTACTTACAGCAATGACGTACAGTCCTCGCTTCAAATTTCATACAGCTCGCGATTCCGTCCGTTTTTATTTCAACAATTCAAATCGGAAAAGCACATCAATTTAACTCTTTTTTATGCTACCCGTAGTTTCCAGTAGAAATTCATCAAATGACACTTTTCACTTCTTTTTTTTTTGAAACGATAATGTTCGCTATATATCACAACGGGACGAGGAAAGGGGACAAAATATAAATTTTGTTTGTGTAACGCGATTTAACAAACAGCTCTCGGGTCGTTCGTCTCCAGAATTCGCTTTGCTCTCTCTGCTACTGCTGTTAATTTTAAATCTGTTTATAATCCTAATTGTAGATGCTTTCTGCTTACATTACGCTCGAATTGTTTACGTATGTTTTAATGAAAGCTGCAACTACAAAACATGGCGAACGAACAGAACGGTCGTCGGGGGCATGTGGAGACATGAAAATTACGATAATCAGAATGCTCTAGACGAAAACAGCAAGCGACCGCAGGAGTGGCAAAAAAAATAATTGGGCTCTTTTCAGGGTTGTTGCACGATTTCTAGGTAATTTTAATTACTTTGCCCTCAGTTGAGTTAAAATTTTTGATTTTTTGAAATAATTTGAGTACGTTTATCCTCGTTTGTAATTAGATGTTTGGTTGTATATTTCGAAAATCGAGTTTTGTGTCGCGTCCCAAAGTTAAATCTTGTACTAATTTCTCAAATTTTAGTGATTCACCCATTTTCAGGGTAAGGACCTGATAATTGCCTACTCTTTGTAATTTTTTTAAGGTGATTCGAACATATTTGCTACTTGCGCCAGTGGCGTCGAACTCTGGAAGATCCCCAATTAATTTTGTAGATTTCGGAAATTTTTCGTTTTCAAAGCAAAGACACGATTTCTACCTACTCGAAATGTTTTTAGATTTTCAGTTCTTTGAGGGCTTTTGTGTCCATTTGTATTTAGATGTCAAGGGGAAGTTTTTAAAAATTTGACGCCACGATATTCGCGTACCTCTCGGAAATTTTCGTAGTTGATTCGAGACTATTTGGCAGTGGTGTCGGATTTTTTTTTCTCTTTTGCATATTCAAATTTAATACGTACCGCCGAAACGGCACGTAAATTTTATTATCCATTACGGTCCCGTATTTATTTTAGGCCCGGGAGTTTTTTGTGTCGTGTCCCGATAAGTGTGCCATCGATTCGCCAAAGTCGCAGCCGCTCCCCCCCATAAGTCTAAGTGAAGCCCTCAATAAATTTTATATATTACGACCACCTACCTACATTTTATATATAGCGAGCTGAAAAATTTCCCTTTTTTATTACATACATAAAACGTCGAGGTGACACTCGCGCCGATAAAAGTACACCACCGATAGTTTAGGAGTTCTGTGACTATCCCGCCCTCCCGTTTTCCACCCGTTGTTCCCTTTCATTCCGTCACACGAAATATGACCTTCGCCTTTACCAACCCTAAAAACCGTGAACGCATCACGAAATCGACAGGTGTAAATCTACGAGAGACCGAAACGTGTATGTGTCTGTGTGTTGGGAACGAGAGATAAAAGGGCCCCCATGAATGACGTGGGATTGGCGCGCCACAAACACCTGGCCGTTCCGGCGAATCGCCCCCGTCGGTTACACCCGTACGAAGGCCCCCGCTTTTGGGCCTGTCAATTACGCGTCTTGTCGAGGGAGATACTGAAATAATTTGTCAACAGAAATCGATTGATAATTAACCCGTTTGAAGCCCGAGGGAGCACGGTATCAATTTCATCGGCCGTCATCGGAACGGGGCGGGGGTTAAATAAAATCGAGCAAACAAGAATTTACTAGCGAAACCGAACATTATTTGACAACTCAACAAATACCATGGCTGGTATTGATTTTGGGGGTTAATTTTATTTTAGGGGATGATCAACATTGTTTTAGGAAAAATTAAAACTATTCGTGTTCCTTAAAACCGAATAGTAAAGTAATTTTGAAACCAAATTCAAAATTGTCAGTCCTTTTAAATTGGATGGGTGTTCAGGAGACGAACTTTTAAACTGGTTGGTTTAGCCGAATCATCGCTGCGCTTCTTTCGTTTCGTTGCTCCGAATTTCGACAAAATTTTCGGGACTACCCGCGACTAAAGTGACGAAGTTGTTTTCGTGAAACGCGAAAAAATTTTATTTGTCGTTAAGAAGTGTCCATCACCCCCTCGACCCTACACCCCACGGTGTTTTCATTTAATTTTATTTAGTTTAAATTTTTAAGCGGCCTCTCTTTGTCGAAATTAATGAGAAAGTTAATTTGCTTTCTTGTTTTTAATAATCCCGGCCCGCCCGCGCGTCCGTCCTCATCATCAATCCGGATCTTGAGGGTGGTGGCGATGGTGAAACGACGCGCCACGCGGCACTGTCCTTTTTCTGGCGGTGCCCAATTAATTTTTTTTAATTAGTCGACGTGCGACACTGATCCGTCGTCGTCGTCTCCACTACCCCGATGCCGCCGTCTCGATGCTCACGTAAAATTTTAAAAGGTTCCCGATCCCACTTAAGACCAAGAAGCCAGAGGAAACGCTCGGGATCACGACGTTGGCACGTACACCGAGTCATGCGAGGCGGCTAATAAAATAAATTTCCACGATAAAGGGTGAAGGAAAAGGAGAGGAAGAGGGGGAGGGCGGGATTTGGCTGTCCGTTTAACGCAAAAAAACTAACAATTCCAATCGCCAACGTGAAAGGTGGCGCTAGCGACGAATTTTTATTTTTCAACATTTTGTTTTTGTTTTTGTCTTTTTCTTTTCTTCTATTTTAAGTGTTGTAACAGTGACAACGATCTCTGAAATATTCACTTGGATTTTGTACAGGACCCAACAGGTGCCTGACGTCTTATTTCACAATTTCATCTAAGTGTGGCCACTCCACCACCAAAGTTCCGATTAATAGACAATCAATTGTAATTAGGGGTGCGTCTCTTTGTAACGGAAGGTTTCTGCGTCAACTTAACACATATTATAGGTCGGTGCCGGTCGATGAAGGCCGATTGGGTTCTTGTAGCTACTTCACTTCAGAAATTGGAGAATAAGAAGGTGGCGCTAGCGTCAAATTTTAATTTTTCAAAAAATTTTTCTTTGGTTTCTGTCTTTCTCTTTATTTTTACACTTCGAGTTTGTAACACCTAACAGGTGCCTGACGTCTTTTTTAACATCTCATCCAAATGTAACTTCGCCACCACCAAAATTTCGATTATTAAGCAACCAAACCTAATTAAGGGTGTGTCTTGTTGTATGGGGAGGTTCTGGGGTCAACTTAACACATATTATAGGTCGGTACCGGTCCATGAAGGTGCGTTGGGTTCTTTCAGCCACTTGACAATATTTACTTTAGAAAATCTTAGGATACCTTATGGGATTGACTAAAAGATGTGGATTCAAACCAATTTGGAACGATAGGTCGGTGCCGGTCAGATAGATAGGCGTTTCCGTTGAGTCTCAATAAGTTTTATCTCTGCAATTTCGCGGACGACATCGTGACAGTTGATTTGAGTTCGAACATGCGACTTGTGTTTTGAAAAAAAACTTTTCCAACTTCAAACGGGTTCGAAAGGTCGTCGTCGAAAAGGCGGAGGCCAACGGTGAGAGATAGTAATAAAAACCGAAAGATGATGCAATTATCATCTGATGCACCGTCCCCGATCTCGAGAACTTCTCCACCAATAGCCGCCAAGTTATAATTATTCAATTAAACGCCGCCAACTCGGTATCTGATCGAAACTTTTCTTCGTCGGCGTTCTCTTCGATTTTTAAATCCCGACGATTAAAAAGAAAAAACAAAAATCCTCCCCTAACGAGAGATACTTTCGACGCTGCACAACTTTAGTAGATGGAAGAAGGTTCATTAATCCGACCCTTTCCACGTTTCTCACCCCTTTCGATTCGCAAATATTAGACGAGAAAAAAAATACACAAAACGAATCGCAGACGTGTCAGTCAAGAAGCGACGACGACGACGACGAAAAGAGAGGGTTGTTCACCCCTTTTCGGAATTCACTTTATCTAATTTCGTTTGAAATATTTCACTTTCCGTTCGTGAAATTGCCGCTATTTGTATTACTTGACAAGTTCAAGTCGTGATACTAATAATAAGCGGTGGCGACGAAACGAGGTAAAAGGTGGTGACGAGTTTTACGACAAAATCGTGGGGGTTGAAGTGATGTTGAGGGAGTTGCAATTGAGAAAAACGCAAAACTTGATGATGCGATTTTAATTTCGGTCGGTTCGTTTGTGTTGGATAGTCCCGGATTGGTCGTTTTGTAGTTTTAGAGAACTCGCATTAAAATCGGACAGATACCGAACTAGTGGGGATGAAAAGTTTGATACTTGTGACAAGGACTTTAATCCTGATAGGTAGGTTGGTTGAATTAATAGTTATTTGCATTTGTCTGACAGGAGATTATAGAAAATAGTTGATGGGTAGCATTTAGAAATTTTTTATACTATCAAATCGCTCCTGTATGAATAAATGACGTAACATGGAGGGAACTTCTATTAAGATATGTGATTTCAAGTAATGTGAAGAGATCAAGAATACTTCCAGATTTGTTAGACTTCAATGAAGTGAGGACAAGAAGACGCCTACATTAATATCGAAAAAGAATCTCTAGACTTGTTGCCAGAATCGCACTTCCTGGGCGGGGCGGAGACTCCATTAAAGACGCGGTTCAACTCTAAACAAAGGAAAACTAGAAAATAAAAACTATAATAAGATAATCAATACTGAGACTTGAAGGGGTGATAATTTTTTTTAACTATACAGAAATCATGTTGAGCGGACGGCATGGCGATATAGTTCAAGTAGACAGAAAGTTACAACGGAACTTTGCTCCACTTATCACCCTCAAACGTATACGTGGCTACTTGGCATCTATAAATGTTGGTATTGTCAAAAAAAGAAGAGGGGTTACTCCTAGGCTGTTACCGAACAGCTTCCCACCGTTAAACTTTTGGTCACTTTTGTTTGAACTTTTGGTCGTTCGATTGGCTAGACTACGCCAGTATGTTACTCCGTTAATTATTTTTCTTATCAAACACTCCTAATTTGCTTTTTATCACAAGAATTGATGACCTAGTTTACTCTATCAAACTTCCAATGACTACCGCGCATCTATCAATGTCACTATTGTCAAAAAAAGAAGAGGGGTTACTCCTAGGCTGTTACCGAACAGCTTCCCACCGTTAAATTTTCGATCACTATCGTTTGAACTTTTGGTCGTTTAGTTGGCTAGACTACGCCAGTATGTTTCTTTGATAGTTGTTTTCTTATTAAACACCTCCAATTTGGTTTCAATTCACAAATCGATGATTCAGTTATCAAAATTAAACTTTCAATGACTACCGCGCGTCTATTAGTATTGCTATTGGCAAAAAAAGAAGAGGGGTTAATCCTAACCGGTTACCCTACAGTTTACTATCGTTGTTTTTTCGGTCACTGTCGTTTGAACTTTTGGTTGTTCGGTCACCACTAATAGGACAAGGCTTTAATATCTATAAGAAAAAAGAATCGTCTAAGAAACTGAAGTTGTTCAAGCTCTCTCCCTATTTGGAGAAATTATCAACTGCGAATTATCGATTTTACTATGAGCACGTCTCGTCTGCAAGTGGGGTGTATTTTAATTTGTAATAGTAATTTTCGATAAGTGCTCATGTTTCCAAGAAGGTCGCTTCTACTTATGATATTATTTAGTTTCTGGCATTCTGACTGATCGTCGTTGTTGAGTGGGTCGCGTGAAGTTTTAACGATGGCGCTCGTGTAATTATTTGCAACTGGGGGAGGAACGACAAAAAATGAGATTAATTAACCGTTTCGGCAACAATACGTCAAAAAAATATATTTAAATCCAGCTCCAACCAACAAGAACAACACAAATAAAGCGATGTTTTTCGTAGACCAACCACCACCTCTGCCATTAATCACACCGTATCAGCGCAATGACCATATAAAACAATGAACGGAGATGTGAGGGAACGTGGCATGATGCATCGCGAATATACTATAAATCGCGACTCGTTTGTTACTTGCTTATCGTTGTTGAGGCGAGTCAATAAAGGGAGAAAAACAAAGAGAGAGAGAGAGAAGTTATCGTCAAAAATTTGTTGTGATTGTAATTTTATTGTTGTGACGTCTAGAAGGCGGGCAAAAAAAATAAGCAATAAATCAATCAAACCAGTCGAAAGTGTTGGTTCGCAAAAATCGCTTAAACACACAAACAAACCGCCTCTAATTTAGCTTTCGAACTCAAAGGGCCCCAATAAGCCTTTATTTCAGCCAAATTGATGGATCGGTCCGGCGTGAGTAGCGGCGTGGCAGAAGGGCCCGGTGATTGCCTCCGTGTACACGTGCGCGATCAATTCGGGCGGAATGGACAGGGCCGGAGTGAGGGTAGCGAAAAACCGCAATCGACGATAACAAACGATTACGTTTCCCGTCCCAATTCTTTTCCGATCGCCACCTATGTCCAGGAATTTACTTAACTTACTGCTGTTCCGTTTTTGTTCGTAGACTTTGATGGGGCTGTCTAATGATTCTACAGTATGTAAATTAGGTTTGGAATCACCGTTCTATTAGTTGGATTGTCGAGTGTAGGATAAAACAACCACCTACACTTGAATTGCAGAAATATGTTTCGAAATGGACATAGATGTTAATATCCAATCGGTGGCCAAATTACAAAATCAAAATTTTGTGTGCCTACCCCGCACCTATAAGTGGCAGTATCGGCAAAAAAAGAAGAGGGGTTAATCCTAGTCTCTTACCAAACAGATTCCCACCGTTATTTTTTTGGTCACTATCGTTTGAACTTTTGGTCGTTTTGGTTGGCTGGACTACACCAATATGTTATTTCATTCGTAGTTTTTTTACTAAACACACTTTATTTGCTCTTTAACACTCAAATTGATGACCTAATCATCGAAATCAAACTTTCAATTGACTACCGCGCATCTGTTAGTGTCGTTATCTGCAAAAAAAGAAGAGGGGTTAATCCTAGCTTGCTACCGAACAGCTTCCCGTTGTTATTTTTTTATTCACTATTGTTTGAACTTTTGGTTCTTCGGTTGGGTAAGTTACCCCATTATGTTTCACACGCAAAAATCTTTGTGCGCTTTCAGTATACTTTTGAAATTTATGGTTCCCTACTTGTAAATAGGTCTAGATTCCAGAAATTGGTATTTTCCGAAAACTAAATAAGAGAGAAAACGAAACAACCCTTATCTGAAGTTTAGACACTTCTACCAGCAAAGATCTTGGCGTGTTCTGGGCCATGTTGTTGTAATTGACGAATTTATTGCTGTCAATTAATTAGCGTCAATTTCGGCGAGCAAGGTATCATTTTAAGTGGAATCGATCGAAACAAATAAAGAAACTTTACCATCGATCTCGTTTATCGTCTGGTAACGTGCGCAATTTCGTAATTAGCCTCTGATCCGTGCTTCCTCGTTTTCCGGCTTTTCGCCTTATCGCAAAAAACTTTGCCCAGGACGAATGTTTATAATTATGTGTGTATTTAGGACGAAACCAGCCCTTGATGGCTCTCGTTTCGCTTTTTTTTTACACGACAATCTTTTTTTTCACAACCCCCTTTTGCACCAAACAACATCAGCGCCGTCATCATCATTATCACACACAAAAGGTCTCTCCAAACGAAATTAGATTAAGCAAAAACAATTGACGCGCACGCGGTCCTGCTTATCTCGTTAACGTAATTTTTTTTCCTTCTAGTGCGTTTCTGTGTGTTGTTGTTTGTTTTTTTTAACGGCATCGTCCGCAATAAACACGATTAAGTGTTTTCGGTACACCACTTTTCTAGGTGGGGGAGGGGGATGGTGTCTCGAGAGTTGCGGGGAGATAGAGGAGGAACGTCGCGTGTTCGGTGAAATAAAAGTCTACGTGTCTGACCTATCCGAAAAGATCAGTCAAATACTTTCCCCTGAGGGAACGAAAGTTGAAAAATTTAATATACGGCCAAGTGCTGGGAATTTATAAAAAGTTGGCAAACTATGAGAGGAGAAGCATAAAGCGCTATTCTGTTATTGGGCACGAACCTGGTCGGGACGGGGGGGAAAGGAAAAAAAATTACTGAAGAGATTATTTCCCGATATTACGGATATTATGACTCGACTCGCGACCTTTTCTTTTGTTAGGCCCGCACGGGACGGGGCCGGAAAATTGATTTCTCTCTGCCACGACCTCGCTCCACCTATCGTATAGATATGAAAAAGATATTCTCAACGTAATTGGTCTACGAAATTCCCAGATTTTTAGATCTAATTACACATTTGCATCGATAGAAGTACATAGATCAGGTGTAGAAGATGAAACGTCAGAAGCTTAAGGAATGATGTGTCTTAGCTTGCGGTGATTCATCTCATAAACGTAGATTGAGATTTGTACCCATCCCATACACGCATGTATCTATCTCATACACCCAGGCAGACACTTGTCACCATGTAATGCACGCATGTTGACACTTGTACCCATCTGATACACCCAGGTTGGCACTTGTCACCATCTTGTGCACGCAGATAGATACTTTTGTCCATACCATGCACGCGTGTAGACACTTGTACCCATCCCTTACACGCAAGTAGACTCTTGTATCCTTCCCATACACGCATGTAGACGGTTGTACTCATCCCATACATGCATTCAGACATTTTTACAAGCATGTTGACACTTGTACCTATCCTAAGCACGCAGATAGACACTTGTATCCATCCCATACACACATATAGATACTGCTATCCAGCCCATGAGCACATGTAGACACTTTTACCCTTCCCATACACCCAGGTAGACACTTGTCATTATCTCGTCTACGCAGATAGACACTTTTATCCAGCCCCTGCACGCGTGTAGACACTTGTACTCATCCCTTACATGTAGGTAGAGTCTTGTATCCTTCCCATACACGCATGTAGACGGTTGTACTCATCCCATACATACATTCAGATACTCTTGCAAGCAGATAGACACTTGTATCCATTTTATGCACACAGGTAGATACTGCTATCCAGCCCACGAACACATGTAGACACTTTTATCCATCCCATGCACCCAGGTAGACACTTGTCACCATTTCATGCACGCATGTAGACACTTGTACCTATCCTAAGCACACAGATAGACACTTGTATCCATTCCATCCACACAGGTAGATACTTCTATCCAGCCCACGAACACATGTAGACACTTTTATTTATCCCATACACACATGTAGACACTTCTATCCATCCCTTGCACGCGTGTAGACACTTGTACCCATCCCTTACACGCAGGTAGACTCTTGTATCCTTCCCATACAGGCATGGAGACGGTTACACTCATCCCATACATGCATTCAGACACTTTTGCAAGCAGGTAAACACTTGTATCCATCCCATACACACAGATAGATACTGCTATCCAGTCTAAGAGCACATGTAGACACTTTTACCCAACCCATACACCCAAGCAGACACTTGTCACCATCTCGTCTACGCAGATAGACACTTTTATCCATTCCATGCACGCGTGTAGACACTTGTACTCATCCCTTTTATGTAGGTAGACTCTTGTATCCTTCCCATACACGCATGTAGACGGTTGTACTCATCCCATACATGCATTCAGACACTCTTGCAAGCAGATAGACACTTGTATCCATCTCATTCACGCATGCGGACACTTGTACCTATCCTAAGCACCCAAATAGACACTTGTATCTATCCCATACACACAGGTTGATACTTCTATCCAGCCCATGAACATATGTAGACTCTTTTACCCGTCCCAATCTCCCAGATGGTCACTTCTTTCCATGCCATGCCTACAGATTCGCAGTTGTACACGTCCCATGCACGAAAGTCGCGTGTCTTACTTCTAAAACTGTCAGTCATAGTTCAAATCACCCTGGCCATGGTCGTTTTCCCAGCCTCTAGGCATCCTTGATTAGACTTGCGCAAACACAAGTGTGCTACCAGGTAAAGCCATTAGTGCCGAAACTAAATTGGTGGTTTGAAGTTGATCTGTCTTCGGGAGCTTCAGTTAAATCGACTTGTAGTCGCAATACAATTGACACGCCGCAGTTTCGCTCTTGGGAATCGCCAGATCGTCTCGTTTTAGTCTTCGACTTGGTGCTACTGGAAACCTCCCCTAAGAGCCCCCCCGTTAAATGTCTGCGTTCGATGGCAAGTTTAATGGCGAACGTTGCCGCGCACGTTGTCATAAAACCTTACCGCCGAAATTCGATCTTTTCGATTCGGGTCATAAACGCAGGACACGACACGTGTTCGATCCAATAAAGCATAAATACAACGTATCGTCCAATTTATCGCAGCGATAATAGTTTTTATGGAATCGGCGAACGAAGCGGCGGTTTCATATCCCTATTCCCTCTCGCCTCCCCCTTTCGTTTTCGGGATTACTTCGGGAGAAGAGGAGAGCGGCAAACCGACCGACGATGTCAATAAAAAGGATCCTCTAATCCTTTACTTTGCATTCGGATTACAAACCCGCTCGATTTAACCAATTTGTTCTTCAAACATCTTCAGAGACTCCCCCTCCCCGTTTTCTCGTCCTCCTTTTGCGTCCCCCACATTTTCTCTTTCCGATCGTCGTTGTCGTCGCGGCATCTTTTTTGGGGCGTCGCGAAACGCGCCCCACTTGGCCCCAATTGCGAGTAAATCGGCCCGATAAGTACGTTTACTTTACAGATTGAGAGAGGAGCATAATAGCTGGCTTATCATTAAAAGGGAAGTGGTGGAGTGAAGAGGTTTAGGGATGGGAGAGAATCGGGTAAGGGAGAGGTCGTGGTGTGGAGTTAAGAAGAGGACGAGTTACGGAATTTGCATGGGGGTCGCGTGGATTTCGGACAAATTAGGACACGGAAGGGCGAGATCCGGGCCAAAGTTCACAAAGGACCTCCCGGCTGCAATGTGTGACGGGCTAAAGACCCGAACTGAAAACGGGCAAGGGGTAAATTTAACATTTACAAACGGGCGAGGACACTATCTCGCAGTACGGGCGGTCGCTCAGAAAAAGGAGACGCAACCGCCCTTAAAACGCTCCAGTTGACGACTCTCTGCGGTTTGAAGGGACAAGCCGAAATCGTCCCGGTCTTGCGTTATACTGATGGTCACCATTAAACGACAAGTAACACTTTCCGCACTTGTTTGACGTTGAAGACGGTTGACAGAACTTGCCTCGGAATTGTGTCGTTCAAGTAGATGAAGATTTACATTAAATTAGAGTTACAACAATGTTTTCTGCGGCGGGAAGGGGGGGGGGGGAGTATACTGAAGTTAATTTCAATCAGGATCTTTGAGGGGTTGTTGTTTTCTTCAAACACGTTAATGTACTATTCACGTGACTACCGCGCATCTGGAAGTAGCGCTATCATCAAGAAAGGAAGAGTAGTTCATCTTAGCTTCTTACCGAACAGCTTCTCATTTTCCGAAATTATCAATTGAACTTTTGATTGTTCGATTGGTTAAGGTACGCCGCTACGTTTGTTATTCTTATCAGACACACCCTATTGTTTTTTAACATCCAAATTGGTGCTCTATTTGCCGAAATCAAATTTTCATGTGCTCCTGCGCATCTATGAGTGTAGCTATCGTCAAGAAAAGAAGAGGAGTTCCTCTCAGCTTGTCACCGAATAGCTTTCCACCATTAAATTTTTGGTCACTATTGTTTGAACTTTTGGTCATCCGGTTGGATTGACTACGTCACTATGTTTCCCCGTTCGTTATTTTTCTTATCAGTCACACCCAATTAACTTTATCACATCCAAATTGATGTTCTAGTTGCCGAAATCAAACTTTCACGTGGTTACTGCGCATCTATAAGTGTAGCTATCGTCAAGAAAAGAAGAGGGGTTTGTCTCAACTCATCTCCGAATAGCTTCCCGGCGTTATTTTTTTGTTCACTACTGTTTGAACTTTTGGTTGTTTGATTGGTTATAGTGCCTCCCCCTCTTTTTCTTTTTTAATATGATCCATCAAACAAATTGTAGAGGTGATTAGCGTAGGTGGTTGAGATGAATCGAGGTAATTCAGCTGAAGTTGGCGGTTTCTTGTTAATATATCGCGAGTTTTGCGAGCGATTTGATCGATTCGCGGCACAGCTTGAGGCGACAGCCAGTCGTAAGTTCGTCGCTGAACAATTAATCAGAGGGCGAAAGTTCGCCAACGTCCCGACGTTCCGGGAGTCGTCGTTGTAGTCTCGCAAATTTCAACGAACACGTATCTGCATAGAAGCGTTTTTCGAACAAAATGGAATTCAACCAATACTTACGCATGACTTGTTCGGTCTTATCGTATTTAAAAAAAAAAGAAGAAGAAGTATTGATATATAGGGAACGTGGTGTGAACGATGTGGCGGAATTAAGATAGGATAGAGACGACAATAGATGGCTTTGAAAAGTTCAACGAATATTTTGCAAGTTGTCTGTGATTGTGATAACGTCGACGACCGGTGCTTGAAAAACTAGCAACTGACAATAGTCAGAGAACGCTATTTTGCTAACGTTTCACTGGTGGAACGCTAGAATAGCGAGCAACGAAAGCGGCAAATCCGGCGTAAGCCGCTAGGTAACGAATCGCTTGTTCTCATGAAGTTTCAGTTTTAGGCGGGTGTTACGTGTTGATTAAGCTAGTAGAGTAGTGGAAAAATAGAGCCCTTTGGCTGCGATGTGGCGAAATTCAGTTTCGTGATTTTGCTGGAATGAAACAATAATAAGTGAAGAGCTACCGGTAAAAGTCAAGTGGAAATTTCCTGTCGACGCGACAAGTTTAAAAATAACAGTACCGGAGTGAAGTAGCAACGTGAAGGTAATTATCGAATTCGGGATGAAAGAGCGTAACTTTAATAATACCAACCGCCATCAAAGAAATGAAAGTTGTTTCAGGCGCATCCGCCATTTGTCAATTACTTCAACGTAACCGACCGACCGATAAATCTGTGAGAAATAAAAACGAAACTATTTCGTAACAATAACACTAAAAAGAAATAAATAAAAAAAAACAACAACAAGATGAAGTTAAGGGGTTGGGGTGGCGGCGGCGGCGCCCGTAAAAACACTTTACAAATTGTTCGGTTGGCAGTAAAACCGAGAAATAAAGACATTTCCAACTCCGTTATACAAGGAACTATTTTAATTTAGTAGAAATTTTATACATTACAGTCACGATACTGAAACAATTCGGAACTTTTTGGTGGTATTTCTGGTTTTTTCTTCTTTGACAGCAGAAAAAAGCACGCGAACTGCGTGAAAATGCGATCAATGTTAATAGCGGGGGTGTGCAATATTTTGTTATCGTCAGTGATCTGGACAAGTTGAAGGCATCCTAAGAAACCGCTACACAGAACACGAAGCGTCATTGTGAGGGAGCGTCTGGTTTTTGACGTTTATTATGTCGGGCAGGGGGCGGCGCTATTGTCAAAAAAATCCGACCCAACTATATACCTGTCTGTCGAGTTACAGAACGAAAATAACATCAAACCAGACGCATTTGTTAAGGCCACTTACCTTCCACATTTGTATGAAGTTTGACTCGGTGATTAAGAAGAGAAATTGACGCAACAATTCGAAAAATAGTTTGGAACGTGCGTAACAACAATTTTTCGAACCCGCGACATGCTAGCGACATCGTACGACTCGTCAGGTGATGCTGTTGTGAAGCAACACCCCTCGCAACATTTTGTTGAACCTCAAGCTACTCTTTTCCGCTTCGACATTATCGTCCAATATGTTATGCGGCATTTTTCTATTTATCAAGTCGCTTCGTACGAATCTTACGTAGCAACACGTCAGCGACTATTGCGTTACTCTACTTTTTGACGACAACCCCATGTTGCGACATACTTGGCGAAATTTTACGACTTGTCAGGTCGCTTTTTAATAGAAACTGTTGTGAAGCGACACCTCGCAACATTTTGCGAAATATCGCTCAATGCCACGCTTTATCAAGTAGCTTCATACAAAACTAACCTAGCAACTAGCCGATGACAACCCCAACGACTTTAAGAGATGAGCGACATTTGAAACGACATTTTTACCGCAACACTAACAAATTTTGATTGCTTAATGGCGACATCTTTGGCAACTTTTCATCATAATTAAATATTGAACAACCTCCTGTTGAAAGTGTAAACGATTTCAGATCGCTTTATCCAATTGTTGCCAACTGTCAGGAGATTCGCTGGTCGGCTGACAGAGTTAGTAAAAAATAGAGAACCCACGTCGGATGCGGTCATGTGTTAATTTCGATGCCGGTGTCCATTAATTATTGAGGTCGCTGACGAAGAAAAAAAAACTTGCCACTTTTTCCTCCCCTCTCTGATACCGCCAACTCGTCACTCACACACACACAGAGAGAGAGATAAATCCGGTTGGAGAGTCTGTTCGGGAATAATGTAAATATTTCATTGAACTGAGTCGAAAGTTTAGCTAAAATCCTCCCTCGGATTTTGTTGATTTTTATTTATTTAACCGCGCCAACAACCGCCCCTCAGTCCCTCGAGAAATCACAAATAAAATTATAAAATATGCAGCGAGACGAAGTTCGGCAGCTGGCAGTAAAACCCGCTTCGACACCAAATTTCTCATCTAAAAACAGCAACACTAATCAGGAATAGTGGAAGTTTCACCGAAGCGACCGCCATCTAGTTATATTGTCTCAAGGAACACACCTGGTCGACTACTTGGCCGTTGTAAATTTTTTTAATTATTTCGAAATCACAAGGCGGATTATACAGAAAAGTCGCGAGCAACTCGCGACACAATTGTGTCGTTCAAGTTGGTAAACGACTCGAACAATTTTCTTTTCGCCATAACTTAGACTTGAGAAATTTTTATGTCGCCAGGTGTCGTAGGCGTGTTTCCAACACAGCTCGCTACGCAATTGTGTCGTTCAAGTTGGTAAGCGTCTCAAATGATTTCTAACGTAACTAGTTTAAGTGAGGTTAAAAGTTGTCATGTAGCAAGATGTCGTTGGCGGTCGTCAACACAACTCGCTATACAGTTTTGTTGTTCAAGTTGGTAAGCCACTCGAAAAATTTTCATGCCGCGAGGTGTCGTCGTGCCAAATTATTTTTAGTTGGAATATGGCGTGATTTATTGAAAAATTTTGTTGCTTGAATTGTCGTAAGGCGTTGCTTGTCGCAACGATAGTTTTTTTTTATTCTTAAACTTGCTACGTTTTGAGACTTGTTGCTAGGCGTCTATGTAAGTGTTTCGGGAAAGCTGCTGGATCGTCACGAAAAGTCGCTTGATATGTCGTACGACGTCGCTTGTCGCAACGGGTTCAGTTTTTTATTACCGAACGTGTTACGTTTCGATTTTTGTTGCGGGACGCCTACATAAACTACCCATTCGTCGAAACCAGACGGATTGACCGGTCGAAATCTGCGGCGCCCCCTGTCGGTGTTAATTAATTAATTGGTATTCGAAACGGCAAACCGGTGCGTTTAGCATATTTGATACCTAGCGCGTAACCGACTGTGAACTAATGTGTTTGTCTTGTTCCAGGTGAGTGGCTGTTGCATGAAATATTCCCGTCGACATCCCACGGGAATTTACAGAACTCTGTCGTGCCGACAACGCAACCAAACCGTTTAGTAAGTTTAGTTAGTGACGCGACTTATCCACCTATCTGATTTACTTGTCGGAAAAAAGACTTTTTACACGATTACGTCACGAAAAGAAAACGTGTTGAAATCCAATCAACATCTCGACTATTTACCCGCAATCATCTTAATGCCTAGTTTGAGGTTAGAATATTTGTTACGTTCACCGAACCCGACGCCGTCATCATCGCTTATTACATTAAAGGTTCGAATGTCCCTTCAAACACGACGTCGTCTAGTATGTCGTACGAGGATGTTAAGGATACTAATTTAATTTCTGTATCAACATGTCTAGGGTAAATATTGACGAGGGGGGGGGGGGTAGCATTGAAAGCTAACATGACGAAGGTGGTTGGACTCTAGCTACACTTAGGTGGGTGTTTTACGGAATGAAATTGACCGGGGGGCTGACGAGGTATTACTTAAGCACAATGGGGGTCTCGGGAGAGTATCGGGGCGTGCGACCAACCCCTCAATCAATCAATGCGAGCCAGTTGATGAACGTGTCGTTTTTGATGATGTGTTTTTGCCGATTTATCAACTTTTGTTTTCGCCTGGTCGCTTTCAAAAAAAGTTTTGCTACGTCCAAATCTAATCCATCAAATATCGACTAGTTACCACAAGAGGTGGTCAAGTGGGGTGGAACACTAAATTGAAGCAATCATCAGATAACATCAACTGTAACTTATTTAGGAGGTTAAGAGGACAAAGGGGCAACGTCACCATCCAAAGTTCAAACTTACTAATTTCGGATTTTAGAAGTCGATTACGCTTTCTCGTTACCATCTTGTTACACCTAAGGTTTTTGGGTGCCATTCAAAAATTTTAAAGTTCATTTCTAGTTAATCAAATTTGTGGCTATATCAATTTCCACAAAATATCGTCGGTTTCTTCCAATTTCGTGACGATAGTTAAGGCACCTTTAGCTCTCTGAGTAGAATAGGTCAAAAGTTCAAACTTATCCAATTTTGATTTTGAAAGTGGTTTCCGCTTCTCCATTATCACCTTGTATAACGTAAGATTTTTTGTTACCATTAAAAATTTCTAAACCCCATTTCCGACTCATTCAATTTGGAACAATAGCAATTCCCACAAGGTATCGAGGGTTTTCATAGATATCACGTATCTACAAGAGGTGGTTATGTAGCTGTAACTTATTCAGTAGGTTTAAACAAGAACGGGGCATTATCACAAACCAAAGTTCGAACTTACTAATTCCGGATTAGAAGTCGATTACGCTTCTCCATTATCACCTTGTTACACTTAAGCTTTTTAGGCACTATTCAAAAAATTTAATGGCTATTTGTAGTTAATCAAATGTTCGCTAATTTTGGGACAATAATTAAGGTACTTTTAGCTCGCTGAGTAGAATAGGTCAAAAGTTGAAACTTTTCGAATTTCGATTTTGAAAGTGGATTCCGCTTCTCCAGTGTCACCTTACATAACGTAAGATTTTTTGTTACCATTAAAGGAGTCTAAGCCCCATTTTCGGCCGATTCAATTTGTCCAAATTACTGTTTCCACAATGTATCGTGGCTAAGCTCGGGAAGTTTTACTTTTATAGGTGTGAGGTGCTAAGTCCATCCTCTTGGAACATTTTCAGAACCGTCACCAATTGCCTGAAGTTCTCCTAACCAGTTGTGGAATTGTCTGGAATTTCTTGAGTACTGTTAAATTTCGGATTGCTTTTTTAACAGACATTTCTTTCGACTGCCGTTAGGCCGAAAACTCCGGCACCTCTTTGCTGAAACAGATGTGTTTCCGTCATCGATCCGTTATACTGGACATGAAAGGAATTTTGAACAGGCCGCGGGATGTGCAATATTATACTCGATAACGTTCTTCTTTTTCTTTTTCTTTTTTTTTCGCTTCGCCCTTCGTCCGCCGAAAGGCGGCATTCCTGGTCTCTATCGATTACGGCCCTGATAACCCACCATCCCTTTTCCCCCCAACTGCGTACCTGATTCGGCCGGAAGTAATGAGGGCGTTTCCGGCCGCCGCTTTGATTTCAGACAACAAATTTCATTTCGTATAATTAGTTTTTATTGAGGATCGCGCTCGACCGACCACCATCTCTTCTCGACTAAAGCAACCGAGAACCGTTGTCCACGCAACATCGAGACGACCCAAGAGAGAAAAATCGAAAAGAAAAACTCTTGGCAAACAAAATTTTTTTAACAAACAACTAGACGAAGAATCAATTAGGGAGGAATTTTTGGCGAAGGAATTTGTTGATTGAATAAATTTTTCGATATATTCTGGTGTCATAACATTGTATGGCGTTTTTGAAGTAAATCACTAAGTGTGATCCTTCCTGTTGTATCCAACCCCCAAATGACCAGGTTCTGATGTTATCGCTTCTGTTTACAATAACCGCACCCTCAACGGTGTAGTGTATCAAAGTGCACTATAATACCATGATCCATCCAGCCATCACGATTAGGTATCTTTTTACGCCGTTGAGCCTCTCCAATATCGCTCGGTGTCAGGGTTTCGTGTGATTGCCTGTTCAATTGCTCATAGTTCAGTTGTCATACCACCTATCGTCTCTATATCTATATATACGGTTTCACAAACAATAGAAGGGGCGTCGATCGCTAAGCTCTCTTGGATCCCCGCCAGTTCTCATCTCTACGAGTACATGTGCCACGACCACCGCCGCCACCGATTGTGCGATACGTTATCGTTCGCATCTTTGTGGATTATTTTGGTGATGTGTGCTGCAGCAACCAAATTGTAGATCTAATTTGTCGTCATCATGGTCCAACGATAAATATGTCTTTCGATTTCGACCCGCTCCCGGGACGTGTCTGATGAATAAAGTAATCTACGATTCCGCACACGCCTCCCTTCAGACCCTTTCCTTTCTGCAACCCTCCCCCGGAACAAGTTGCACCTCGGTGCCGGAACATTATCGGCCAGAGGGAGCGGCGTTTCTACTTATTTACCCATACAATTCTGATGAGAAAACGGATAATGGTCTACTTGCGGTAATTAAAGGAGGCGGCGGTCGTGGGGACGGCGAACAGAGGCAAGAATTAGAACCGCCATTAGGGAACGAGACGAAGAAAGTAAGGGTCGAGTCGGAGACGTTACGAGAAAAACGACAAGTCCTTGACTGGTGAATCGGGGAGAAAGGTCAAGTTTTGTGGCAGTTTGTTGGTCATCCTGACAAACTGATCAGTTGTTCTGAAATTAGGGGTAATCTCAGACTGGAGGAACGGTGATCAGTCATCTCGGAATTAGGAGCCAATAGTTGTGGCAATATGAATAGTAGTGAAGAGGGGTCACCCATCCTGGAACCGTGGTCAATCAACCTCTAATCGATTGTCAACTGTTCAAAAAATTGAGAAGAGGGGTAGCACTTTTTGAAATAAGTTGAAACAGTGGTCCTGAATTTGATGGTCGAACAAACTCGTCCTGAAACGGTGGTCAATTGTTGCGGTGTGGGAAAAAACATAATTTTCAGTGACCCCCACTGCTGTAAGTTCCATCGACCATCACTTTGTGCGTCTAAAGGGTGAACGTTTCGGTTTCTCGTCCTGCTCCCCCTCACCGTGCATGCGGACACTTGTTAGTTACTGCTTTTCGGCCGGCTATCTCGGGGGGTGTTTCGTGTTTTTTACGACGTGCGAAGAAATCCGGTCGAGATTGAGGACCGTCCCGTTCGCCCTTTGTCCTTCTTTGTCTCGCTCTATCTTGCGTCGGTTAATCTCTGTTACGGTATTGAGTATGACGTATATTTGCGGTGGACGTCGGTCTCTGGGGAGGCGGTATGGTCGTAGCGGCGGTCGAAATGATCGAGAAAGGACTTTTCCCCACGGGACTGTGCAGTCCTTTTATATATACACATTCCGGACAACCTGGCGGAGATTCAACGTGCAGACGTCGCAATTCCGAGGGTCATATCCGGGGGATACGGACGACGCTGCCATTTTCTGAATAATTAAGAGACGTCGAGAGACGACAAAAACGAAACCGGTCGTCGTCTTCAGAGTGTTCGCAAGCGAGACAGACAATCAACAAAACTTAGTTATGTGTCATTTAATTTGACTTTTCGCTATACAGTCGTAGATTTTGCATAGAAGTGTTTTGGATTCTTTCGAGATTTTTGCTGGGAAGTCCATGCAGACGTCATCGAAGTTTTACGGCCATTTTTAACAATGTTCTTGTTGTAACAACGACTTGAAAAATCTTACTCATCTTCCTCACGTCCTCTCTAACAGTTATCCGTTGCTACTTTTGACGAAATTGACGTTTGAACTTTTTCCAAATTTTATCTAAAGAGTTCTTAATATTTCAGAGTTCCCAGCATTTTTAACAAGAATTCGATGACGTTATCCGTGATCTGTTTCGACAATTTTTGAACAAAATGTTTGTAATCCAAAGCGTCTTCTGGTTAGTTGTCGCTAAAGTTTCAACAGTAATTACAAAATGCTTGCTTATCTACATCGAACTCCCCTCTATGGTTATCAAATGGTAATTGGAAAATTTTTAGTGTTTAAAATGTCTTTGAAATTTTCTCGAAGACGTTATCAAACTTTCACGTCAACTTTTAACAAGGTTCTTATTTTGCCAGCGACTTAAAAAACCTTACTCGTCTTCCACACGTCCCCTCTAACGATTGTCCGTTTTTACTTTCGACGAATTTAGCGTTTGAACTTTTTCGAAATGTTTGCCCCGATTTGTTTTCTATCATTGAAACGGTTCGTTGTTTGTGTCCGTTTAGGCGATCCTTTGACGCAACAACACCCGTCGATTTTAAGTTAACCAAACTGTAATTAGAGCAACCTGCCGGTCGTTACGAAAACTACAATTAGCCCGCAAACTGTAGAGAGGGTTGATGTGGTCGAGAAAGAGATAGCGTTCGATATTTTCGGTCCATCACCTATCCGAACGGTTTGGTGCTTTGCGTGTTTACACAAAACAAGATCTGACATTGTTGTTATCGGGTCGATGGCACATCTATTGCCCTTAATCAATTGGATACGGTAATATTAAATTAATTTTATATGACAGGGAAATTACTGGTTTCAATTAAATACCTCGTGATAATACGTGAATTATTACTAATGTTGATGCAGCACAACGAATTTGACGGCCGTTTGTGTAAACAATATGTCGTATTGAATGTAGCACCGGCCGTTTCGAAAGCGGATTAGATATATAAATTTGTGGATATTTGATTCAGTTGCTGATTCGATATGAAAATTCTGTAGCGCATGAAGTGGATTTCGTCTTTTTGGTTGTTGGAGCCAGTTAAATTCGTTTACCACGCGCTATTGGGGTGGTTTACCGTCTGCCGCGGTTTCAGCTCCAAAACGACTCTTCGCTATTTTTGGTGAAAATTGATTTTGGTTAAACTAAAGTAAGAGTCTTGACTAGCGTTTCCAGTTGCTTGATGGGTGAACGAGTTGCGGACGAGAAATGTTGCTGGAGATGTTTGTGAGTTTGGCCTGGAATGGTTTGAAAAACGTATGATTAAGCGTCCTCTGTCGGAATCAACATGGCGTCGGGTCGATAAGTTTACATACGATAGCGGACCGGCGTGACTGCATAGAGGCGTGTGAAGGAAGTCTGTAGAGAGTTTTAAAGGACATTTCCGCAAACAGAACACTCAATCTAAAAGTCCAAACAGAACTAGCGAGAGCCCGTAAGGATTCGAACTTCAGACGTCGCGACGTTGCATCCGATCCAGTTGGGAATCAACCCTGCCCTATCGCATCAAACATCCTTTATCTATTAACGCTGCCCGTCAAAGCCAACCCGGAAACGTTTAAACACACCGCAACGTTAAGTAAGTGAAGAAGTCCGACCTGCGACCCGTCGGCACTTTGTTCAACGTCTCTCGTCCGATAAAAAATCGCCGGGATTATTCCCGAGTCGGGGTTGTGCCCATTAATCAAAAATACTTCCACTCCCCTCCCCCCCCCCACAAAACGTTTTTCTTCCGAACACATAAAAGACACTTGCCCTCCGGGTTAACACACAGAACGATAATGACCCGACGGAGGTTACCGGCGCGAGGAAAGATAATAACTACATAATTAACTGCGGCTGAGCCGGGATAAACATTTAATAACTAAGGAGCAGTTAGTTTCGTCCTTTCCCCTTTTTGCCTGGATTTTTCTTCTTCCTTGTACTTATTCCGGTCGGTTAGTCCGCGTTTTGTCTAAGTGTTTAATCTGTGTCGTCGGAAATCTCGTTGCGCTTCATCCGCTTATGGACTTTTGAAAAAGTTGGAACCGCAACCGACGTCTTTAAATACACCATTGTGTTCTGTCGGATAGGGGGTTTACGAGAGGGGTGGATCGATGGGGATTATTTACTACTTACACTTTGATTCCGGCCCGTTCGCTCTCGCCGAATTGACGAGATTTTTTTTTTTCTTTGTCGGCAAAGAGGATTAAGAGGAAAAGGAGGCGAAACACCTCCAACGGCCTAATTCGCCCCACAACACCGTCTCGGGGATGAGATTTCAGGATGCGAGGGGTTCATCCTGGGAATTTTGCGATTTTATCAGGTTTATGATGATAATATATCTGTAAGAGATGAGAACATTTCGATTTCAACCTGTAACAATGGTTGTGGCAAAAAAAAACCTCCAAAAATCACGAAAAGTTCAAACTATCAAAATTAAATTTTTTAAAGTGGATTATGGTTCTCTATGTTCCGTTTGTTCCAGCTAAGCGTGATGAATCTTCTACGGCAAATTTTGGTCGATAAAAACGTGTTTTAGTGATTCAACAGTGTTCAGCCACTTATACCCATGATTTGAAGACGCCCTACTTCTTTGAAACCCTCTAAATTTGCATGTAATTGGTCAGTCATTTCATTTCGGTGATGATAGATCTAAAAATCACGAATAGTTCAAACTGTCGCAATTAGAATTTTTAAAGTTTGTTATGTTTCTCAATGCATTTCTTGTTCCAACTAAGCTTGATGGATCTTATACGACAAATTTTAGTCGAAAGGAAAACGTATTTTAGTTACTCAACACTATTCGGCTAGTTATACCTTTGTTTTGAAGACATTCTACTTCTTTGAACCCCTCTAAACTTGCATGTAATTGCTCAATCATTTGATTTGAGTGGTAATAGTCAAATATCACAAAAAGTTCAAAATGTCGCAATTAGAATTTTTAAAGTTTATTATGTTTCTCAATGCATTTTTGCTCGAATTAAGCTTGACGGATCTTATACGACAAATTTTAGTCGAAAGGAAAACGTATTTTAGTTACTCAACACTATTCGGCTAGTTATACCTTTGTTTTGAAGACATTCTACTTCTTTGAACCCCTCTAAACTTGCATGTAATTGCTCAATCATTTGATTTGAGTGGTAATAGTCGAATATCACAAAAAGTTCAAAATGTCGCAATTAGAATTTTTAAAGTTTGTTATGTTTCTCAATGCATTTATTGTTCTAACTAAGCTTGATGGATCTTATACGACAAATTTTAGTCTTTTTAAAGACAAGCTACTTCTTTGAGACTCTAAACTTGCATGTAATTGGTCAATCATTCGATTCGGAACTGTCGTTAGGTTTAACATCAACTGTGGATTTTTGGAAACTTCTCCCCGTTTTGTCGTCACGTTCGTGCTCTCCTCTCCTCTGTATCGTGTTGCTTTTCGTGCAATTTTCACCGTCGCATCCAATTAAACGCAACCACAAAACTCGCATCGACATCGATCCCAATCATCACACGTTCACGTTCTATACGGGAAATGTTTCGGGATTTTTTCGAGCCCTCCGGTACCCCAAACACGTCATTGTCGTTATTTCCCACAGGAAGCGTCCTTCGTCACTTGCAGATGTTTTAATCGAGTGGTTCGCATGTCAAAACGCAGAGAAAAATCATGCATCAATCCTTTGAATCCAGACGATGTCAATATATATAAATATACAGAGAAAGAGAGAAAGTGAGAAGGAGATGGAGAAAGAAAGAGAGAATTTGACTCAATTATCTCCGAATTAAAACAATGCCGGGGTAGTAAAATGGGGAATAACTCTCATTGCGAAGGACCAGTTTAACGATTGCTATAAAGCTTGCGTATTGTGGAGGAGGTCGGTGTTTGGATGTTTAGCGACGTTGGGGGTCGTTTCCCAGGTAGTTAAACAGATTATGCCGTAAAGCGACGTGAACAGGAAGAAAAGTCGTGTAGAAGTAAAACCGAAATCTTGCTCAAGATAAAAGGTGGCGACGCGTTTAAGAAATACAATCGGTTAACGGTGGCGTTAAGAAGAAATGTGGACGTGGCATACGAAATAATAGTTGGGGGACATGACTTGACCACGTTTTTGAGTGTCAGGGTACCACTTCTACTGCTGGAAAAAAACGAGACTTTCGAGAGTCAACGGATAACGTCGTGAAAAGGTGGGAAAAACGGGGGGCACCCACGGGGTGATCATGAATGGATGCAAGATTGTTAAAGTGAAACGTCAGGTTGAACTAATCATTGGGGTGTGTGGTCAACTACCAATGCATTGATAGCCCAAAACTATTGGTGGTGATTCCGCTTCCACATTGAGTTACTATACCAAATTTACTGTCGATTGAACACAACGCATGTGTACCCCACCATCGTATCAAGCCAGCATTAGACATGGTGATCAATATTTAAGGTTTGTGGTGAAATTTTTCTTGGTTTCTGTTCCTGTTTTGTTGCATCTTCCGTTCGAACTGGTGTTTTCGTTTCGAAATCCTGCCGCAAACGTACGGGAACCTGCCCAACTGAGGGATGTGAAGTTGAAAATCGTTCACCCATCCGATCAACGTATAACGGGTTTGCGGTGCATTGCCGCGAGCGGTCAGAACGGTAATGCAATGTCCATTATTCGTCGTCGGACCAATTCCGACATTACAGATACTTCCGTTCCGGTTTCTCCCCTCTGGTTGGGTAGTTACGATTTTGCACGTAACGGTTTTTGCGACATAATTAAAAAATCGAAAAAGGATCTCGCCACGACGCACCCCTTCTGGCGTTTTGCGTGTCGTGTTGATTTTGCGAAATTGAACGACTCACTCCCGCCCCCTAAAAACAACCACCCGATATCGTTGTACCAAAAACAAACAATACCTGTTAAATACAGCGTGCGGCATCATCGATTCTGACGAAAATACACCGACCGGAATTTCACGGTTTCTCGATTCGCACGTATCTGCCAGATGTCGTCCCAATATCCAATGTGGGAAGTGAATTTTGCGTCGAGCTTCTTCATTAATCATTTGCGGCATGGAGGGACGCTACACTGGTCTGTTAAGGGGTTGAAACTTTCTCTGACGATTTTGGGTTTATTGCGATCAATCATGGGGTAGGTAGAATTATGTGATTTTTGTACACAACACTGGTCTGTTGAGGGTTTAAATCTTTTTTTGAGACTTTTGGCCTTAGTTCTTTGGATCCAGGGGTGAGTAAAAACTTGTGATTTTTTGTTTTGATGCAACTATTTGGACAATCTTCTCTATTCCCGTTAATAATGCCGTTTGTAATCCGGAACGTTCCCAGTATTTGTGCAGCCTATTCCCGAGCGATTCCCATCCCCGTCACCGGGCCAAGTTTGCGTTTCAGCACCGAGACGGCCGCATCGTCACCGTTCTAGTTGAAATGCAAATATTACCTTGTGTACAGTGCTAATTAAGGAAACGCTAATTAATCTAATATTCCATTACCATCTCGAATTGAAGACGCGATCCCGACGTTAATCGCCCGTATTCCCTCAACACCCCTGAAATCGATCCCTTCTCTCTAACTCCCTCCCATCTCGGGGATAACTCTTTTCAATCGCAAAACGCACCGTTTACGGTCAATTTTATTGTAACGTAAACCGCTGCGGTCGTTGAATTAAGATTTTAGTAAATATCTTTGTTTACTATTTCACGAATTGGTCGTAAAAAGGTTTAGGTAAAGCCGGCCAGGGGCTTAGATACACCCTCTTGTTGGATATCGGAACGTTGTTGGAACGGTACACGTCTTGGAGTTTACGGCCAGGATCTGGACCCATAAACGAGGGTGTTGCGGGATGGGGTGGTGGGGTAGTGATTTCTAAATGACGAAAGGCCGTTAAGACGGAATCAAAACAACTAGAACCCGAGTCGTATTTATGCGGACCCGGATTTACCAACGATCCGGGTCGAGGAATCAATGAAACGTCTAATAACGAACTTCATCGGCCAATTAAACGAAAAGATGCTGAGAATGGAGAACTTGCACAATCTAAAAAGATGAAATCGTCAGCATAGGATTCAAACTGCCCCAACGTACGGTATTCTGACGAAAAAACGACTAGAACCACTGTCAAGTTTTGATACTTTCTGTCAAGACTTGTAGTGGGTGATGTGGGGTAAAAGTGTCACATGATCCCATGGATGTGAAAGTAAGAGCTAGAACGGTCAAGTTTTTTTCGGCCACATGAGACAAGATTATAGGTTAGGGGTATGACTTTGGGTGAAATAGATTCATCAAAATTTACCATAAGAAGGGCTTCTGAACAAAACAAGATAATGATGACCCCAATGGGTCCTTTGGACGATAACGTAATCTGCTGCAAATCGGTACCATTATCAAGAACGTCAACTAGAGCTGGATATGGCTTTGTGGGTGACCAACCCGGAGCAGAAATGATCACCGACAGCTCTATGACATTGAAAGAAAGACAGCAGTGGGTTCTTCGAACACAAGCGTAACCCATCAGAAAGCGGTACCGTTGTCAAAAACGTTAAGCAGCCCTGGAAGTGAACTGAAACTCATTTGATTTGAGCCAGCTGTTGGGAAGTTTCGACCAACATCATTCGACCTTTGGACATTGCAAGTGACCAACCCGAAACAGAAATTATTCTGTCACGACGACAGAAGTTAATTCGCAACAAAAAGAGGCATCCCAATGGGTTGTTTGAACAATAACGCAAATTACTACAAGTCGGTACCATTATCAAAACCGTCAAATCGCGCAGGATATGGCTTTGTGGGTGACCACCCCGGAGCGAGAATTAATGTTTTACAGCCACAGAAGTTTGTGCAAGAAGAAATGATCGCCGATAGCTCTATGGTATTGGGATAAAGACAGCAATGGGTTTTTTGAAAACAAACTTAATCTATTAGACAGCGGTATCGTTATCAAGAACGTTGAGCAGCCCTGGAATGGACATTGCAAGTGACCGATCCTGAACCAGAAATTACTCTGTCACGGCCACAGAAGTCTGTGCGCAAGAAAAAGGGGCATCCCAATGGGTTGTTTGGACAATAACGCAATCTGCAACAAGTCGGTACCATTATCAAAACTGTCAACTAGCGCTGGATATGGCTGTGTGAGTGACCAATCCGGAGCGGAAGTTAGCGTTTTACAGTCAAAAGTTTGTGCAAGAGGAAATGATCGCTGATAGCTCTATGGCATTGGGATAAAGACAGCAATGGGTTCTTTGAAAACAAACTTAATCTATTTGAAAGCGGTATCGTTATCAAGAACGTTGAGCAGCCCTGGAATGGACATTGCAAGTGACCGATCCTGAACCAGAAATTACTCTGTCACGGCCACAGAAGTCTGTGCGCAAGAAAAAGGGGCATCCCAATGGGTTGTTTGGACAATAACGCAATCTGCAACAAGTCGGCACTATTATCAAAACTGTCAACTAGCGCTGGATATGGCTTTGTGGGTGACCAACCCAGAGCGAAAATTAAACGTTTAACAGCCACAGAAGTTTGTGCATAAGGAAACGATCACCGACTGCTCTATGGCATTGGAAGGAAGACCGCAATAGGTTTTTCTAAAACAAACGTAACCCATCAGAAAGCGGTGCCATTATCAAGAACGTTAAGCATCGCTGAAATGGAGATTGCGAGTGACCGACCCGAAACAGAAATTACTCTGTCACGACCACACAAGTTAATTCACAAGAAAAAGGGGCATCCCAATGGGTCGTTTGAACAATAACGCAATCTACTACAAGTCGGTACCGTTCTTAAAATCGTCAACCAGCGCTGGATATGGCTTTGTGGGTGACCAACTCTAAGCAGATTATTAGCGTTTTACACCCACAGAAGTTTGTGCATAATAAAATGATTACTGGCAGCTCTACTGACATTGGGATAAAGACAGCAATGGGTTCCTCGAGAACAATCGTTACCCATCAAAAAGCAGTGCCGTTATCAAGAACGTTAAGCAACGCTGGAATGGATATTGCGAGTGACCGACCCGAAACAGAAATTACTCTTTCGCGACCACACAAGTTTGTACGCAACAAAAAGGGGCACCCCAATGGGTTGTTTGGACAATAACGCAATTTGAAACAAGTCGCTACTATTATCAAAACCGTCACCTCGCGCTGGATATGACTTTGTGGGTGACTAATCCGGAGTGGAAATTGACGTTTTACAGTCACAGAAGTTTGTGCAAGAGGAAATGATCGTCGATAGCTCTATAGCGTTAGGGTAAAGACGGCAATGGGTTTTCCGAAAACAAACATATCCCAGCAGAAAGCGGTGCCGTTATTAGGAACGTTAAGCAGCGCTAGCTAGAATGGACATTGCGAGTGACCAACCCGAAACAGAAATTACTCTGTTACGGCCACAGAAGTTTGTGAGCAACAAAAAGGAGGACCCCCAATGGGTCGTTTAAACAATCACACAATCTGCAAGAAGTCGGTTTTTGGATTTAGCCTTTGGGTGACCGAGTCGGAAGAGAAATTTGGTGTGAAATCGTTAAGGAACTATCGAAATTCACTGGTGAGACTAAGGAAAACAGAGTACAGTCGAAGAGAACGAAGAGATCGTATGGTAATATCGTTGGCACGCCTAAGGGGGCTCAAAAATGACGCTGATGGGACCGAAGCTGGGAGAGGGATTGGTGGAAGTACTTGGGGAAAATTGTTTCCTACTGTATGAAGATACTAAGAATGAGACAAACACCTGATAAAGCTGGGTAGGAGTCTACGAACTGTGTAGTGGGGCACCCACACTAAATAAACACTTGAATACTATAAAGGTGATGGACTCCATATCTTAAGGTGAATTTCTAATTCTGTTAGCGATGGTGTACTCACATTTTGGGAGATCAATCAACGCACCCGAAGTGATTGTTAGAGCTCCCTTTGTTACAATTGCTAACAAAATTTTGGTAAACCAAAGAAGCCAAGAACTATAAAGACGACTTTCGATGTGTTGAAGAAGGAACATTGAAAATCGACCCGCTTAGGCAAGAGGTTAGAATCACAAAAAAGGGACGACTTGGTTGAAGTTTCAAGTAGAATGGGAGGAAGTGTTCGAAACCAAAGTAGACTAACGATTAATCGTTCTTTTGTCGGATTATATAGTAAGTGACACTCCGGGATTGTCGGTCGATTCGTGAAGAAGAATAAGACAATCGGCGATGGCGTGGCGTTTTCGGTATAATGATTAATGAAAATCCCGTTTCGCCATTGGTGCGTCAACTAATAAATACCTCACGTCCCACATTTCCCGAGCTCTCTCTCTCTCTCTCTCTCTTTTCGCCGATATTAAACCGGTGTCAGAATATAAATCTAAATTCGCGTATAAACAAATGAAAACAGACCCCTGCGAGCCGCAAACAATCGGGCAATAAATCCCAACAAGTAATGCCAACCTACAAATTCAAAACGACATTCTCACGTCATCCGAACAAAAGACGCGAAACAATCGTACTTCATTATCCGCGTCCTCGTGGATGTTCGAGAGGTCGGAAGGGGTCCTAAAGAGAGAGAGAGAGAGAGGGAGTGAGTGTTTGAAAGGGTGGAGGCGCTAAACAACCACGTTCGTTCTCTCTGACGAGAGAAACCGGATGGGGACGACAAAAAAGGCCTTGTGCCTCCTATTGTCGCCGGATTTGCCCCATCATTTGTTTGATACCGGAGGATTTTTCTGGACCGAAAATGAAGTTGGTGCTGCCAACCGAACCTGTCCAACTTCACTGTGCAGTGCATGTTAATTAAATTCGGGGTTACGTCGAGTGTGTCGGAAACAAATTTAATTTTCGTGCATGTAACAACACTGACAACGCGTCGTAATGATCTCGCCGTTATTAAATTTAACAGTAATAAAGCGAGTAAGAGGAAACGTTTCGATTCGGCGTGTTGGCGCACTTTAGAGCCGGTTCTTTTGGATTTTATGGGGAGCGGGGGGGTTACGTACGAGATTATCGTTGCGTTTTCTCTTTTCTCCCCCGGTGATATTCTGAATTTCTCCAAAGGGGTTTTACGATGTTTTTTTCACGGTGCCGGTTTACGACTCCATTCGTTCAGGCGCCACGAGTCTCAGGGACGTCACTGATTATCAAAGCCAACCACTATTTGTTGGTCAAATTGCCAATTTAAAAGGGCTCCGTTACGTGATTTTTAATTGCAATTCTAATTTATGTCGCTACACAACGTGTAACTGAAAAATTATAAAACAGGCCTCGAAGCGTTACTCTTTCATCTTTTCTCTTTACTACCCAACAATAAAATTTTTGTTACATTAAATATTAAAGTCGCAACACTTGAATTACGAAGTCGTGTTTATTCCCGATTTTTTACTATTCTTCTTTCACCTTGGATTATTGGAATTTTGACCCTCGCGACTAACAGCGAATTTTCTGAAGTTTCGATTTTTTTTGCAATTTTTGAGAGAAGTGGCAGTAAGTTGTTACGAATTAAATTTGAAAACTAGCCTCGAAACGCCATTACTTTATCTCTTTACTTTACAGTCTTACCAAATTTTTGATTCTACATAAAATGTTAACCTGGCAACGCTTGAATTAGAAAATTATATTTTTTGCGTTATTTTTAAGAATTATTTTTCTCACATTAGGTTTCTGGTATCTTGATCTACTCATCTTGCAATTTTTTTATTTCTCTTGTAATTTTCGAGTGAGTAACAGTAAGTTGTTGGGGTCTAAAATTGAAAATCAGCTTCAAAGCGTCGTTACTTCTTTTTTTTATTTTACAGCCATACTAAATTTTTGATTCTACGTTAAAAATGAACGCCGCCATGCTTGAAATTCGAAATTATATTTTTGCGTCATTTTTAAGAATTTTTTTTCCTATCTTGGATTATTGGTATCTTGATTCACGAAATCAACTGGCAACTGATTTTGTAAAGTTTTAGTTTTCTTGCAATGTTTGAGTGGGTCGCAGTAACTAGTTACGAATGAAATTTGAAAATCAGCTTCGAGGCGTCATTCCCTCATTCTTTTCCTTTACGACCAAACTAAATTTTTGATTCTATATTAAATATTAACGCCGCAACGCTTGAATTACGAAATCATCTTTTTTGGAAATTTTTTGTTTTTCTTGAAATTTTCGAGTGAGTAACAGTAAGTTGTTGGGGTCTAAATTTGAAAATCAGCTTCAAAGCGTCGTTACTTCTTCTTTTTATTTTACAGCCATACTAAATTTTTGATTCTACGTTAAAAATGAACGCCGCTATGCTTGAAATTCGAAATTATATTTTTGCGTCATCTTTAAGAATTCTTTTTCCCATCTTAGATTATTGGTATCTTGATTCACGAAATCAACTGGCAACCGATTTTGTAAAGTTTTTATTCCTCTTGCAATGTCTGAGTGGGTCGCAGTAGCTAGTTACGAATGGAATTTGAAATTCAGCTTCGAAGCGTCATTCTCCCATCTTTTTCCTTTACGACCAAACTAAATTTTTGATTCTATATTAAATATTAACGCCGCAACGCTTGAATTACGAAATCATCTTTTAGAGTCAATTAAAAAAATTCTTTTCACACTTTAGATTATTGGTATCTTGATATACGAAAGCAACTAGCAACCGATTTTGTAACGTTTTAATTTTTCTTGCAATATTTGAATGGGTCCCAGTAAATAGTTACGAATGAAATTTGAAAATCAGCTTCGAAGCGTCATTTCCTCATCTTTTTCCTTTACGACCAAGCTAAATTTTTGATTCTATATTAAATATTAACGCCACAACGCTTGAATTACGAAATAATCTTTTTTGGAAATTTTTTATTTCTCTTGAAATTTTCGAGTGAGTAACAATAAGTTGTTGGGGTCTAAATTTAAAAACCAGCTTCAAAGTGTCATTCCCTCCTCCTTTTACTTTACAGCCATACTAAATCTTTGATTCTACGTTAAAAATTAACGCCCCAATGCTTGAAATTCGAAATTATAGTTTTGCGTCATTTTTAAGAATTCTTTTTCCCATCTTGAATTATTACTATCTTGATTTACGAAAGCAACTGACAACCGATTTTGTAAAGTTTTTATTTTGCTTGTAATATTTGAGTGGGTCACAGTAAGTAGTTACGAATGAAATTGGAAATTCAGCTTCGAAGCGTCATTCTCTCATCTTTTTCCTTTACAACCAAACTAAATTTTTCATGTTACCTTAAATATTGTCATAGCAACTCTTGAATTACTGAATCACGATTTTGGAAAAATTTTAACTTTTCAACCAGCCACTTTAGATTGCTGTTATCTGGAAAGCAATTAGTATTGGTATTGTCCCCTGTTGTTGGAGCTATTTGCTACATTCTCGTCTCCATTAGCGCGGGTGGTTATAAGGGGGGGAGGGGGGTAGGTAGAATATTGGGGAGGCATCTCGTGTGATGGTTCTGGTTGATGTTTGCGTCGGCTATAAATCGCCCGTTTTGCGCGTCTGTTCGCCAAAGGATAATACTCCATAACAGCGGTAATTACCGCTCTACCCAATCTACGTGTGTACAATATGGGACCGCATGTTCAGGGTGCACCGCCCGGCTCCGGATTAAAGCGGGCGTCCCCCCTCAGGGATTCCCCCCGAACTAATCATCGCCCGGCGGCTAACACACGTACATACACACACACACAAACCATCGATTCAGTCGGAGTTTCTTAATTAAGAAGCTCGTTGCTACGAAAAAAAAATGAATGGCGTAATCACAATTGTTACCAACCTAAACGAAAACGATCACCTGACATAAAATTGATCATCGATTCTCTTGCTATAGTGAGAGCTTTCACCGTGACGTAATTGAAACTTAAACTACAGTTTAGTCTGTTTCGCCGTTGTACTTACCTCCAAAACTGCAGCGAATTTTCAGGATTTTTTTGTTGTACACTGAAGACAATGATCGAATTTCAGACCTAAACTGTTTTTTTATAATGATATTGTTTGCAATGGCTTCAAAAAAGAAAAAAGTTGAAATAAAATTTTTGTAATAATTTTTGACGAACTCTATTTGTGAAAGTACTTGACCGATTGACTTGAAATTAGTTTTAAGTCCTAAATTGATATGTGTAGATTCCCAACAGAGAAAAAAATTCAAGAAATTTGCTCGAGTTTTCCAGTCTTGTACGAAAGCAAAATGTATTGTCCCACCCATGATTTCCCGTGCGTGCGACAGAGAACGCAACGACGACTTTGAGATGTTAATAATTTTAGAGTGTCGCTACTTGTCATGAATTGAGTTGTCGATGAATTCAATGGAGGAGACACTTTGTCGCAGTGAGTTGTCTTGTAGCAACAAACCGGACATTTACGTTTCGCAATTGAGTCTGGAAGCGGTCCAAGGACGTTATCTCCAGATTCCCTATTGGAAATCGGCTAACCGCTTTAACACGTACAGTCGTAATAATAAAGCCTCGATTTAGAGTCCCGGCTTTAATCCGGGCCAACCGTTTCTTGTCCCATCCCGGAACTTCCTCGCTTTTCCCCACTCCCATCCCTTTCTCTTCGCCCAACACATGAGGACCGTAGTAGGTATAGTTAGTAGCTTTTTTCGTGTTTTTTTTTTGTTTTGTTTTTCTCTTTCGCCCCCCCTTCGAAAGGAGCGACCATAAAGAATATAACGATGATAAAGTGCTCCCATTTTGTTTGTCGTGATTTATACGGAGACCGTTTGCTTAGAAAACTTCAAACATTCCCTTTAATGCCCGGTTCCATCTAGCGGGCTTCTGGTCGGGTCACGTGACTCGTTAACCCTCCTTCTCTCTCGGGGTTTCCCTCGATTCTCGTACGCTAGTCCGGATTCTTTGAAGAAAGACGCGTCTCCACCAAAGGAGAAAAAGAGACGGAGCGAGAAGCGACAAAATTTTTAATTACAGTTAGGGCCCAACATTGCAACAAGGGTCAACGTTCCGGTCGGACGAAAACGTAATTTTCGTGATTGTGCGTGCAGCTATTACGTCATAACGGTCGGCCGGACCGAAATTCCGTGTGCCTTTTCACTGCTAACATGGCGCGTTTCGCATTTTTGCTATAATTTCGGTTGTGTTTCCATCAACCACCACGAGATGTCATTTCGTTATCAAGTCGATGATGCGTCGTTAACGTTTCGGAGCGACGTATCGTTTCGTGTTCGGAAGCGAATGAGGGACGACAATACCAGTGGCGTAGATAATGCGAAACTACCGTCATAATTTCTAATTTTGCTAATTAAAAAAAAAAACTCCCTCTCTCTTCTCCACACTTAATATCAATTAGTTCGAGTGTAAAAGCGGTGGCTGGGAAAAAAATCGCGTTTCATTTGTTTCCATCTGGATATTCGTCGGGGGTAGTAACTTTTAAAAAATTGAAAGTAAAAGATTAGTTGTGTGTGTATTTGTGGGATTTCGGTTGTTGTTGTTGTTGTTACAAAAACCGTTCTGAATAATTAAATTGTTCTGTTATCGAGCTTTTTTTCCGTTTAGAGGGTGGTCGGGGGGCACTCGCCGAGAGTAGAAGGGGCCTAATTTCTTTTGTGGGCTTTTCGTCATGGGATAATTAATGAAAGTACTGAGTGACGTAATTTAGCTCGAGGGCGACCTGAATCCGACTTTTTTACTGACAAACTCCATTTTTTCAGTAATTTACAAATTGCGTTCTGCAGTCACTAGTTAATTTGTGAAATTACCAGTAATATCGTGGATTAAGAGCAATTAAATGGATTCTATTTGTAAATTATTCAAGTGAGATGAAATAAGTGGATTAAAAGTTACCAGTGAATTTACACAATAACTAGTCAAATCGTGGACCCTAAATCGATATGGCTTTGATAGTTTTTATTTTTTTATTTGTCAGTTATTTACATGATATTCACAATTGACATGCAATTTACAGTGAAAATTCGAAATTGTTAAAATGACGTCCACTTCTGACTCAAAAATCGTACTATGTCACGAAATGGCTAGTTACATCGCAAACGGTTGCCAATTTTTATTCATAGTTATCAATTGCGAATCATTAATTTTGCAGCAAAATTTGTGGGATTCCAGATTTTTTTAAATAAAATTGTTGTTTCAGTAAATTCACGAAATAACTAGTCGCAGCCACATTTCAGTTGAGAGATAGTAAATATTATAAATACAATTGGATTTATGAAGATTTCTGTAAAAGAAAGCCTAATTTGCGATTATTAATTGTTAGTTACTTTCGGAAATTACTAGACAGATTGCGAATCATTACAATGAAACCGTTTTTGTTCTAAATTAACGCACTTATTAGTACATTCGTGGTATAACTAGTGAAGTTGCAAATTGTATACAAGCTTTTTCTAAAATCTGGCTTTTAAATTACTGTCTAGCGAATGCACAAAATAACTAGTTAGAACATGAGTTTTTAGAAAAAAATCTACCAATTTGTTAACGCTTTATTTAGAGAAAAAGAGATTATTAACAGTTGTCAGTAAATTCATATATTTTAAAACACGTAATTTGCAATTAATAGTTTTTTTGTGATGTAACTAGTCAGATCGTAATTTCTTTACAAGCAAATTGATTTTATTTTGGTTTGATTACGAGAGGTTTTGAGGTTTTTGTGAAAGGGATGTTTTCGAATTATTAGTTATTTCATGATATTACTGGTCAGTTCCTAAATGAAACTGAACCGTTTTTATAAGGAAGTTAGACATTTTTGAAATTTTTGTTTTGAAATTCTTTTCGAAAATATTTTTTAGTAAATTTGTGATATAACTACTTACACATACATTAGTCAATTTATAAAATTTTAAAAGATCTACAAATATTTCTTTATCTGAAGTCAATTAAATTAGAGAATTTTCAAAGGATTTTCTATCTGAATATGACTGTCAATTACTTACAGTTACTTCGTGATATATCCAGTTTAATTGTAAATTATGTACTGATTGAACTCTAGATTTACGAATTACCCAAGTTGCGGGGCGAGGTGCAAGAGTCGATCGAAAATTATTAGTAAATTTGAGAAGTAACTAGTTAGAACGCGATTACTTTTCTTTGGAACTTTTATGTTTAGCCAACAAACATGTTTAACATTTATAGTTATTTTACGATATTCCCAGTTAAACTTTTAATTATTTACAAAGAAATTAAGAATTTGCCAACTATCTGAGTATAAACTGCGTGAAAATGATGAAGGTAGTTACTAGTTAATTTGAACAATAACTAGTTATTACGTAAAATTGGATCAATTTGATGAAAACTGACATTCTTTGTGCATTTTTGCTAGTATTAGTTACTTTAAGATATAACTAGTTGGATTGTGAATTATTTTAAAATAAATTCTTTAGATTTATCAGTTATATACGTTTTGGGTAGGATAGAAAGTTGTTAGACAAACATTAGTAAATTTTAACAGTAACTATGGTCAGTGACTTTATGATATAACTAGTTGTATGGAAAATAACGTGAAATTACATTTTTTCTTCACCACAGCATAGCGACAGAATTGATTTGCAATTGGTCATTTTGCGAAATTACTAGTAAATTCGCAAAATAATCAGTTAATTCGTGAATTGTGTGGTTGCAAATCGTTTTTGGTGTTGCGGAGGAGATGAAGGGGTTGGTTGTCGGCCGTCGCAGCGAAACTTCTCGGCAATACCCAAGTTTTCGACGACTTGGGAGGTTTCGTGGGAGGTGGGGGTTACAAGGAAGGAACTTATTAGATCGGGTAAATGTCGCTTCACCTATAATAACCCAACTATGACGTAACTATGTCGGCAATTTTCGGGTCGGCTGCAACGCGTCGTCGCCAACTTGACGGTTAAACAAACTATCGTAAACAATGTCACCGCGCCAACTTCATCAGAACCCCCGAAACACACAACATCGATCCCACATCACCTTCGATCCTGTTCCCATTTTCTTCATACAACTTCACTCGAAAGTTTTCGGTTAGAGGAGGAGGTTTGGCATTTTAACATCTCTCATCCAGAAGTAAACAAGTAGGAAGTGAGTTTCACCTTACAATGCCTACTTTAACTAGTTTTCTTGAAGTTAAATGAAATAAGCAACAGTTGTTGAAACCCCGAAGCTTTGTTAACGTAACGAAACATCAACTGTGAATACCGCAACCGGCTTCGGGACCCCAAGCAATCCCTATTCTTATTCTTTAGGCTAATCGGGTTTCGTTCTAACCGGAATTAGTTAAAAAACGAAACGTTTTTAGTGACAATAACGTAAAAACGCGTAGCGTAACGAGAATTGAAACGCTCGCCGTACAACGTTGGGTGAAACTCTAGAAGGGTGGACGGTACCGAATTTTGATAGTCGCTCGTGTTCTTCGCATTAATAGAGGACGCGTTTGCGTCCGGCAACACTGTGGCGGCTTCTACAATATTTTATTTGTTTCACATTTGATTGTTTACTTACACTTGTTTTTTTTTCAGGTAAACCTTCCTTGTTTCTATCGATCAACAAAAAGTGAGTTTTTCAAAAATTTATGGGTGTTTTTAAATAAAATCGTCGTGAAGCGTGATTTTGCCGCTACATCGAGATATCTGCGGTGGCGGGCCGTCCGTTCTCCACGCGATAAACCGACGCCCGACGTCGTGACCCAGTTTCGAAATTGAAAAAAAAAAAAACACCCGAAACGGATCCATTTAACTTCTCATATTACTCGAACGGAATGAAACAAAAACGTATCGCAATAAGAAGGGCGAGAGGGAAGGAAGCGACACCACCTGGTGGTGAGATTAAAAAGTTTTGGGACAGTGGCGGCGCACCGTTACCATCCGCCACTGCGGTTTCGGGGTAGGGTTACGCGAAATCCCCGGTAATTAATCGAGTGAAAAAACGTTGCGGGGGGGGATTGTCTTTCCCCTTTCTGTACACTCATCTCTTCGGCTTAAAATGGCGAAATAATGGCGCACATTCTCTTTAATACGAACCGGAATAAAGACACCAGCTGCAAGTTCGCTCGGCGGAATAATAAGTGCCAACTTAATTGGCAAAAAAACACCGGAGTATGTTTTCTTAGCGGGGAAGTTTAATTAAAAATGAGGGCAGCCGGAGCGACTTGATGTAATTGCGCTACCCCTTCGCGCGACCCTTTTGACGGTTTTATCAACGTTAAAAATTGAAAACGTTTCGTTTTCGTTTTGTGTTCGTGTGCGGACACGTTATCAAAGTGTTTGCGGTGAAATTTCGATATCGTCCCAAAATTGAAATTGTTACCACCGAAAAGAAAAAAAAACTCCCAGTGCGGGATAAACAAAAAAACTGTTTTGACTCGAACTGTTTCTGTCAGCTGGTGTTGATTTTGTTTTGTTTATAAAGAAATTTGGGATTCATCCCCGTTTTCCCCCCTCTCGTCGACGTCGCTCCCCGAAGACTTTATATAACGTTTTTTTTTTTTTTATTAACTCCTTTATTGGGGCTAATCAAATTAATTTGTTTCCGTGGATGGAACACGAAATCAATTTGGTCGAGGTGAGGGTGAATCGCAATGAAGTGGGGGAGCTAAATTGGCAATTGCCTTAAGTTACACCTTCACACTACTTTACAGGTCCGGACACTATATCTGTGTTTAGCTTGTCGTTTCTTTTCTACCCTTCGTGTTTCACGAACAAAATTTCCGTTTCTAGATTGAGCATCAATTAAAAAGAGAAAATTTAAAAAAAATCGAAACGAACTCCCTGACGTTGGTTGTTCTCTCGCTTTCCTCCACAAGTCTAATCCAATTTAACACGCCACAATCAGCTCTAATCCTTTTTGTGGATCTGCACAATAGTTGGGACGAGTTAGAGTACAAAGAGGTTTGGAGACGGGCGCGTGCGAATGTTCGGGACCCTCCAGTACAAAGTGGTCAACGTTTGTTGTTGTTGTTTCCCCTTTTTTGACGGCGGAAATTTAGGAGACGAGGGGGGTGATTATCTCGCCCTCGATCGGTCTGTACGTTGGTCTAATGACGATTAGCATGTTTGTTTCCTTTCCGAAACGTTTTGGATGATGGCCTGATGGGAATCGAAATGATCGTTAGGACTTTGATATTTTTTTTAGCATTTTTCAACTGTAATCATTAACAGTTTTTTTTTTGTGAAACTACTCACGGAGTTGCTGCCGTTTTCACAAAACGTGCAGATTTTCAGGCTTAAAATCTTCAATTAGCGCGTCTAGTCTTTCAAATCGATTAGCAATATGATTTTGTGAAATTGCTGCCTTTAATGTTGTAATAACAGAATTTTATGGAATTGCCACGATTAAATATTAGAAATTGTCACATTTTACGTTTTCAGAGTGTAGAAAAAATCTCGTTATACTCCAAATTCATTGTCTTGAAAATATTTCATATCAAAACTTTTACAAACGATCTCAAATTTGCACTTCCACTCTTTCAAATGGCTTAAAAAAATGAGTTCTCCGAAACGTTTCAATATTCGCATAATTCACTGATTAGTACAGCGCGTTTTCACCCGTCGCGTCGATTAGCGAGACGAGAGTCGATTTTCCGCGCCATCTACACGTCGCGTCTCCAACGAAAACATCAAAGCTACGATTTTAAACAAGTTGATGTAAAATTTATATTATCAAAAGAAGAAAAAAAATGAAAAGAAAAAGAAGCACGTCTCGACAACATATAAAATATCAGTTCGCGGGGGTTGTTCTCCGTTCCGTCGAAAGAACCTTCCCTCCCACCCCCTTTCACCCTCCAAATTTCATAGCATATTTAATTCCCATTTAAAAGCTTCTTTTTTAATACGTAAATTAGGCAAAAAAAAATTACCCCACGCAAATGAGAAGCGCGCATACTTCTCCACCTGAAAAGGCAACGGGATGAAAAGTTTCGCGATCTTTGAGAGGTGGAGGAAACGAAATCGAATCGATGGGTCGACGTTGCTCGGACAACTTTTTAAAAGAATTATTAATGCGATATAGATTTTTAGTCGAGTGCTTCGATAACTGCACGATTTAAACAAGAAGGGGAAGATTGGGGAAGGGAGGGTCGGTTCGAAAAACAATATGTTAATGAGTCGACGTTGTTAATTCTCTCGACAGTTAATGGAGGAAAACGAGAGAACGGGTTAAGTTAACTTGATATAGTCCCGTCATTGTAGCGATGTTAACTATTTAGTCCAATTTGGCTTTGTTAAATTTTAACCGGCGACCGTGCTTCGGATTTGCTGTCACGAATTAACGTTTCATATGTTGGAGAGCGCCGCTATGCCGGGCACCGCTTTTGTTTAACGTGAAATTTTCAAAAGTTTCGATCCGTTCCTGCACGTTAAACGTGAATCGGCGCTTTCACTCTCCCGAAATCACACGGGATGAGTCTAAAGTACGAAATCGAGCCTTTTCCCAGCTTTTTTGCAATTTTTCTGTCCCAATCTGGACTACCTAGAAAGTGGGGGTGTATCCCGATACAATGCACAGTACACGACAACACTCTTAGAATGTAATATTTCAATCACACGTCGCGTTATAATGATATTGGCGATTAGATGTGTTGGGATACACTCCAAACTTCCAGGTAGCCCGAACTGGGCGGATTTTATTTGGCTTTGTTAAATTTTAACCGGCGACCGTGCTTCGGATTTGCTGTCACGAAATAACGTTTCATATGTTGGAGAGCGCCGCTATGCCGGGCACCGCTTTTGTTTAACGTGAAATTTTCAAAAGTTTCGATCCGTTTCTGCACGTTAAACGTACATCGGCGCTTTCACTCTCTCGAAATCACGCGGGATAAGTTAAAAGTACGAAATCGAGCCTTTTCCCGGCTTTTTCGCGTTTTTCTTGTCCCAATCTGGGCTACCTAGAAAGTGGGGGTGTATCCCGATACAATGCACAGTTCACGACAACACTCTTAGAATGTAATATTTCAATCACACGTCGCGTTATAATGATATTGGCGATTAGATGTTGTGTTGGGATACACCCCAATCTTCCAAGTAGCCCGAACTGGGCGGATTTTAATAACGAAAATGACTTGATGTGGGAAAAAAAATTCTACGCCCGTTTGAGAAGCGTAACTTTAAATTTTAAAACCAAATAAGTTTGCTACTGTCGATCCTAGATCGAAACTACTTTGAGGCGATGCAACCAAGACCAACACGAAAAGTTAGCAATTGACAATACCGTTCGAATGTAATATTTGAATTGTTTGTCACATTATAATGGTTTTGTCGATTTAAGTATTATGTTGGAATACACCCTCATTTTTTGGGTAGCAGAAAGTGGGGGTGTGTATCCCGATACAATGTACAGTTCACGACAACACTTTTAGAATGTAATATTTTAATCACACGTCGCGTTATAATGATATTGACGATTAGATGTTGTGTTGGGATACACCCCAATCTTCCAGGTAGCCAAACTGGGCGGATTTTAATCACGAAAATGATTTGATGTAGGAAAAAAATTTCTACGCCCGTTTGAGAAGCGTAACTTTAAATTTTAAAACCAAATAAGTTTGCTACTATCGATCCTAGATCGAAACTACTTTGAGGCGATGCAACCAACACCAACACGAAAAGTTAGCAATTGACAATACCGTTGGAATGTAATATTTGAATTGTTTGTCACATTATAATGGTTTTGTCGGTTTAAGTATTATGTTGGAATACACCCTCATTTTTTAAGTAGCAGAAAGTGGGGGTGTGTATCCCGATACAATGTACAGTTCACGACAACACTTTTAGAATGTAATATTTTAATCACACGTCGCGTTATAATGATATTGACGATTAGATGTTGTGTTGGGATACACCCCAATCTTCCAGGTAGCCCGAACTGGGCGGATTTTAATCACGAAAATGATTTGATGTAGGAAAAAAATTTCTACGCCCGTTTGAGAAGCGCAACTTCAAATTTTAAAACCAAATAAGTTTGCTACTATCGATCCTAGATCGAAACTACTTTGAGGCGATGCAACCAACACCAACACGAAAAGTTAGCAATTGACGCCACCGTTAGGTTGTAATATTTGAATTGCTTGTCACATTGTAATGGTTTTGTAGATTTAAGTATTATGTTGGGATACAACCTCATTTTTGGGTAGCCCAAACTGGGCGGATTTAAGTAGAACAAGCGGTTTGATGTAGAAAAAAAAATCTGCGTCTGTACGGAGAATATTGCTCCCTGTTTCACTACTGCGTAGTGGTTAAAATTTCAGGAAAAATATTTAAGAGACAAGGGTCAATTATAAATCCCATACTGTCACTGCCGGATATAACTCGAAACTAGGTGGGGGTATGCAACCGACCAAGTGCACAATCGCACTTTGAAACGTCAAAAGTCAACAGTGGTGGTCGTGTCGGACGACACAAATGTCGTTGGACACTTTGAACCGTGACATCTGACCGTGTACAGTTCCTCGTCCCGGTGCCGCTTTTGTGAAGGAATTAATGCAAACGTAGCCGAGCCACACGGCAAATGTATTATTGATAAGGACGAGTGCACCTACGTGCGGAACTCATGAATAAATCCTGAATTAACGAAATTACGCGTCATATTTAAATAATTTATTCAGCACGTAACTTCCCGTCTGGTTACACGTTGGATAACTTCTCTTCAGGGGTGACTTCCATCACGTACATTACCTACATACACGTCGTACTGTGTTTATTCGCTTTTAAACCGTTTCGTATTCTCCGGATTTTTCTCCTTTTTTTTATTTTGTTACGTTACCATGGCAATTGGTTCAATTAGACGCGATTGTGCATCGACAGCGTTGCGGTCTGACTGAATTACAGAGAGCTGCCGGACACCGTCGGCCATCCGACTAACTAAATTATGATATGATAGCTGTTGTCACGAAAGGAACAGTGGCTACGTCACGATTGAAACCCGGGCCACCGCCCAACATTTCGTCCGCATTCCCATTTCAACCCCGGAATACGTAAAGGAATTCCGGAAGCGACGACCCAGAAAATTTGTCCATATACACGAAGAGTTTCACCAACAATTTTTTTTTCAATCTACAAAGTTTCGTAGTTACTATTTTTATTAGAAATACAGTCCACTTTGGAGGTATATTGGAATTACACTAAATTTACGTCACATGCTATTTTTTACGACTATAACTACATTTTTACAAGGGTATTCATTAACGAAAATACAGTCCACTTTGTTTTATTTTCGAATTAAAACGTAATAACTGCACAATAACCTCAATTTAGGTCTAAAATAACTCATCAAGATCCCCTTGTGGACGTTATTCTTCAACGAAAATACAGTCCACTTTGAATTGATTTCAATAATTTGCGAATTAAAGTCAGTATTTTCGTAATTCCGACGGCATAGGCGTCGACGTTTACTTCCAACTATCCCCCTTTTTCCCTCCCCATCATCATCATCATCTATTCGTGAACGCGGCACAACCCTTCTCTCCAACACCCCGAATAGTTTCGGTGTATCATTTGATGTAATTAGAAAATCTGGCCACCGCAACGCAGGGGATTGTTTCGGGCGGCGGCTGATTCGGAACCAGTGGAAAGGGGGATGGGGAGGGGTGCGGCGTCGGAACGCCGCCACCGCCTCCACCCGACCAACCGACGACCCAGGCAGCTTAATACACCATGCACGGGGATGTCTGCAGATTTGATTATCGCTGATGCCATTATGATTACCAACTACTGCTCGGAATTCATTTGTTTATGTTTGTGTGTACCTATATGTGTGTGTTGGGGTTGTTCCTTTGTGTTTCGGGCCGGGGGAGGCACCTGACGGAATTGTGACTGTATAGTGGAGAAGGGAAGTACGTGACGGGCCGACGAATCTAAAGGTGTGTGTGTGTGTGTGTTGGGGGGGTGAGTTGAGGGGAGTAGGAGGACGGACGTGGTGGTAGACACGCAACTAGTTGCGTTGAGAATCGCAACAATGAACCATAAATTTAATTTTCGTAATTAGTAAGGACGAATGTTACCTGGAAAAGCTTTTCGCATACCCGATTGTGATATATTATTTATATTTCTTCTTTCTATTTCTACAAGATTACTTATTATAAGTGGTTTGTACGTAGCGTGTCGGTGCCGAGAATTGTTTTTTCGTGGAACTTACTGATTTGTAATTCTATAAAAAAAATCCTCACCTTTATACCGGACATATTGGAGATCTTGGAAGATTTGTAGTGAGCTATTAGATTCACCAAAGAAGTCGCCACAGTGTTCCCAGAAACCAATGTGATATTTAGTAGTTATACTAAGAAGTGTAGCATACGTATGGTATCACGCGCTACACTTAATCTTCAAAACTTAGCGTTTCATTTTTCGTTACGCATGCTTTTATAGGGGCTGCAAATAACTTTTACTTAATCTTTTTTTACTACTAGTTAGATAATTAAGAACAGATTTTGTAAAGATTTAAGAAACATTTTAACTAATTAGAAAAACGCAAAAAATGATAGTTTTCGGTAGCGGGCCTAATTCGAAAGAGACGCAACGGTCCGAAAGATGCCGCAATATTTGCTAGTCATCATAAGAACAGTAGGATACGTGTGGTATCGTGCGTTTCACTCAATCTTCAAAACTTAGCGTTTCACTTTTTGTTACACATGCTTTTAAATAGGCTAGGAAAAAGTTTTGCTTAATTTTTTCTTAGTACTAGTTAGATGATTACCAATAGATTTTCTAAAGATTTAAGAAACATTTTTACCAATTAGAAAAACTCAAAAAAATTATAGTTTTCGGTGGCGTGCCTGATTCGAAAGAGACGCAACGGTCCGAAAGATGCCGCAATATTTGTTGGTCATCTTAAGAATAGTAGGATACATGTGGTATCGTGCGTTTCACTCAATCTTCAAAACTTAGCGTTTCACTTTTCGTTACACATGCTTTTAAATAGGCTAGGAAAAAGTTTTGCTTAATTTTTTTTTACTACTGGTTAGATAATTGACAGTAGATTTTGTGGAGACATTTTGGCCAACCTGAAAACGAAAACTTTTCAGTGACGCGTCTAATTCGAAAGAGACGCGACGGTCACGGATGAACGTTTCGTTCCGAAAGATGGCGCTACCGCCTTATATTTCATTATCGGTCTTGCCTGCCTCGACCGGTGAATCACAGGATCGGATTAGTCCTAATTCGATCAACCACTATTTGTGTCTATCGTTCTAGAATCGGGTTAGGAAGGACGAGGCATTAGTGCGTGTATTATTTTCTTTTGTAAATTCTCGTCCGCTTAGTAGTTAATCAATTACACAAAACTAATCGAATTACAAAGGTTGCCTCTTCCAAAAACCCACAATTTCTCTCGGCACTCCGGCGCATATTTCACGGGAACCCCCCCAACATCGTCGTCGCCATGTCTAAAATCCATCTTCCTAATTGAAACTTTAAACGATCACGCCCCCACTCCTCGAAACAACGTTAATCTAAATGTAGTAGGCGACAATAACAAAAAGAAAGTGATGAAACACTTGACGCGATTGTTTGTTAATGTACGCCACTGGTCGGATTTAAATTTAAAATCGGTACAGTAAAACCGTAGATGCTTAATCGCCGCCCTTCATTTTCTTTCAAAGGGTTTGTTGAGGAGGAAGAAGAAAAAAAAGTCGACGGGTGCTCGATTTACGTCATCAACGCGATGCGCTTTTGTCGCCGGAATAACCGAGTGTCATTAGTTCTAGTGCAGGGTGGCGGCGGCTATTGCGACGACGTCATCTTTTTTCGTTTTCTCTCCAAACACCGGTAGATGGAGTGATGCAAAATTGTAAACTTCCGAATTCTTGGCGACGTAATTTGAAAATTCTCCTTTGCTTATTAGAGACATTCTCGTGATATTTTTAATAAAAATCCGGGAAAAATCTGCCAGAGAGTTATTTGCAATGTGATATTATTCACGAAACTGACGTACATTTCATTTAATGCACCTTTAAGTATTTTTAATGACGACGACACAAAAAGTGACTAATAAATTGTAACAAAAAAAAAACGGGTCTCTGCATTACCGACCTGACGATATTGCAATATTGACTCTCAACATTGTAGGTTGTTGATGCAGGAATTTTTCGAAATTTTACTTCGCTCTTTGAGGCGTTCGATTCAGTTGTTAGGAGTTGCCACAGTGTTGCCGTCGCTAAATCCGTTCAAGTAATGGGGGGATGCTCTCATATCCGCGTTTTATGTTCGAAACAATTTTTAAATTTTTATTGTAGGCATAATTGAAGCCGTTTCACTTTTCGTTACGCTCGTTTTACATTGGACGATTTTACACTAATAATAGCTTGATCTTCCTGATTTTTAGTATAGGGAACCGTCAATTCGTGGTCAATCTTACAAAACCATTATTGAGTTTACTTTTTACCGTTTATCATTAAAAAGGCGAAGAATTGGATTGATAACGCGGCTCATTTAAAAACTTTTGCTACTTGGACTTCAAAGTTAGTTGAATAAGAAAAAAACAATCACTTGGGGATTTAAAACGCGGTTTAGTGGTGAATAAAATGGAATTATGCGGCCACCGACCCTTTCGTACTACCTGCGCCGAGTGGAAAACTTGCCAAAATTTGTTTGAAAAAAAAGTTTTAGGTGCCTTTTTAATTTCTCAACACGTTGCAGCATTAGTTAAGAAAAAAAACTAGTAAACAAGATGGAGGGAGGAATAAATTTTTGCGAAATCTCATATTAAACATCTCGAAAGACTCGTCTTTATAAACGACAGTAGACCCTCTTGACTCTCTCCCTACCATAGATTTATTGAAAGTAAACCGAGTGGTGGCAATTTTGAAGTCTCCTGTGTGGGACAGTTATTACCTGAAGAACGGCGTTCCGGGATGCCGGCAACAAATTGGGGTAATTCGAGGTAATGACGAGACTGGGATTTAGAACCTGTTAATTTCGTAGCTTCATCGCCGCCACCCTCGATTTAAAATTCCAACTTCCTTAAACCAAAACACTCTCTTCTTCCATCCCTCTTTTCCTTTTATCCTCTCGTGCCATCATCGACTTTCGATCTTACCGCCGTTAAACCTGCCCTAATGTTAAATTAATAAAAAGACTCGCGAAACCGGGTAATAAAAAAAATACAACACCACCACCGCCACCACGACCCTTGATGTTTTAGTCATCGTCTCCATTGCCTTGTTGTTGTTGTTGTTTTTTTTCCCTCCCCTCGACGTTATCAGAATGTATAACATCGCGCAGAGCTTAAATCAAAAAACCATTAATGTTTCAAGAGCACTGAAAGATATAATCTCTATTCTCTCGGGAGGACCAGAGACGAGCTTCAAAGCGAAATATCGAAGTAGGCTTTTGCACGGAACGGTCGGGACGGCGAGAGGGGTTTTGTGTTGCGGCGTTCCGCCGCCATTTTCCGAAATAAACACCACAAAAGGTACAAGATGAATACGTTGCGATATCAAGAACGTAACTCAATCGACGCTGACGCATTAATTACGGGGACATCATAAATGTTTCTTTATGGCGGCGACATTCGACGCCGCCACCGACGAAATCGCGCCCCAATTCCTGAAGAAACAACTCCGTTCCGTTCAGAAATTTGAACGGCGCATCTCTCATCGTCTTTTTAACGATTTGAGGGGCGCGTAACGAAAAGTGAAACGCTTTTAATTCCGTCTACAGCACAAGTTTGAAGTGTCACACGGGTCCACAATACCGCATAAGAACCGCAAAGCTTTCCTTGTTGACGTGTATGACTTTAGTGGCGGCAACACTGTGGCAGCTTTTCTAATAATTAAATCACACGTCACCGAACGAAGCGACTGTTTTATATGCTTATATACGGTTTATTTAAAAATTAAAACTGCGCGCTTTATCTTCAATCGTTTTTTCGAACGGAAACTGGGAATTAAAAACTAATTTTGGTAAGTTTAGTGGTCGTTTTAATTGTAAACCGTTCCTTACACTAAATTAGAATTGTCGTCTCTTGCCTCTCGACAATTACGCAATTACAGTTTTTTAGTAGAGTTAAATCGCTCGATTTAAAGGGTGCGTAACGAAAAGTGAAACGCTTTTAATTCCATCTACAGCACAAGTTTGTTCACAATTTCGCATAAGAACCGTAAGATTTTACTTGTTGACGTGTATGAGTTTATTGGCGGCAACACTGTGGCAGCTTCTCTAAAAATTGAATTAAAGTTAAAAGTTAAATGGTTATACTAAATTAGAATTGGCTCCTCTTAACAGTTATTGAATAAAAAAACAAAATTATCCTAAAATCGTCCTATGTATGGCGCGTAACGAAAAGTGAAACGCTTTCAACTCTATCAATAGAACAAAACTGAAGTTTTAATAGGGTTTGCGATATTTTTTGGAAATCACGGTGTATCTCTCCACTTTACGAGTTGAGTTTGATGACGGGAACACTGCGGCAACTTCTCTTTTTTACGAGAAAGTTTCGATTCTATCGCGCCAAGTCACTTCGACTTACGTTAATTGTTACCAACATAAGCAACGCGTGGGGAAGGGTCGAATCGCTGTTGCCTTCAGTGTAATCTGAATTTAAAGGGATGTTTTCGGTTGGCACCCCCTAATCTCGACTCGTGATTCGTTGTTTCCTTCCTCGTACACGTCCTTTTGAAAATTCGCAAACACCTTTAAGACACACCGCGCTTAAATTTGCATAGTCCTTTGGTGAATTCTAATTAGTAAATGTGAGTGAGTAATTCATGCATGTGAAACTACCCCCCCCAATTTCGGATGCCGTGAATTAGTGAAGTTAAGGACCTTGTGCCTAAGACAGTCCCTTATGATTCACTAAGCCGTTTACCGGGGATTTATCTTTGCATCATTTGATAAATTATTACCGACCGGGGTCGCGTGAAATAGAGAGACGACGGGGGTTGTTTTTGTTTTCTCGCCTCCTCTCGGTCGATTATTTGCCACATTTCCGTTCGTTGGAAAAGAAGAAACGTGATGGAGCGAAAATTTCAAAAGTGAAACACAAACAACGGGAAACGTAAGCGTGGTAAAGAAGGGAGAATCGCCCCGCGGAGTGAAATAGCCGTACGTCGGGATGTACGATAACGTCCTGACGCTTACGATTTCTGAATGTATGCGCATGGTGGTACGTTACAAATCGGACCGGATGATTCCCGGTTTCTTCTTCTTTTCGTGTCGTCTACATATTGATCCTGTCGGTTATTTGCACTTGCTTAACGCCCGAATATCGTAAAAACAAACGTAAAACGGAACTGGAACGGCTGTTTCGGATGGTAATCCGCGACTCGTCTGAAAGATATCTCAAGTTTTCGTTCTATTTCGTTACTTCAACCTCTTCGTCCGTCATCAGTTTGTTCAGCCATCGTCTCGTTTAAACTGAAAAACTATCTATTTTCGTTATCCTCTTGCAATTCGTTCTGCGATTTGCTGCAGTTGCGACTTGGTGCCGGATTGGCGAATTTACCCCGCCAGCATAAACAGGTTGACCGGTATTATGGATAGGTGGCTAAGTGCACTTTATTTTAAAGGATCCAGTGACTCTGAACCAACGCATAAAGCCTTTTAAATTTAATTCGTTACGCTGCTTTTGTTCTTAAGTCATTTAGTTTATTTAAATGCTCACAGAGTATTGAAAGAACTTTTTCAGAAGCCTGAATTGAAATTCTGAACAAAACTTTCAAATTGTGATAATTTTGAAAATATTAGTCCAAGTTAAAAACTAGTGACTTAAGCTAAATGTATTCCGTGAAATGAGGTCATAAGAAGGCTCTACAATTTTTTTATTATTTTTGCCAGAAAATTCAATATTTTCGATTTTTTTCTCTATCTCAATCGATGAAAATTTTCAAAAATGCTAAAATCGGCACCAATCACGGTGATCCAATCAAAGTTGTTTTTTTCAATATAATTTGTCGCCCTGATTTTATTTTTACACTCGATTAGTCAATTATCGGGATAGATTTACAGTATTTGTAAAAGGACTACAAAAATTTAAGTTTTTAGAAATTTCAAATCTCTAAAGCTACTCGAATTTCTACGCTATATTGAATGAAAGTACATAATTTTAATCAACTTTTAAAGGGCTTTTCAATAAGGGTAAAATGGAAATCCGGACGCTGTAAATAAAAAAGGTCCCTTTTTTGCTAATGGTAAAAATTTCAATTTTGGAATCTTTAGATTGTCATATCTTCGAAACTAAGCGTTCAAATCGAAATCTGATTGCGCCGTTGTGTTGTACGGATCTGACAGATTGAAATGAGATGATAAAACGACCATCAAAAATTTCAAAATTTTCAATTTTTTTTTTCTATCTCAATCGATAAAAATTTTCAAAAATGCTAAAAGCGACAGCAATCATTCACAGCCGCCAAAAGCATCATTTTGTGACGTACTTTGCTTTCCTGATCTCAATTCTGTACTTGGTTTATCGATTCGAGTGACAGATTTTCCATATTCCATAAAGGAACACAAAAATATAAATTTTTGCGAAATTCAAACGTTGACAACTACTAAAAATTTTAACTTATTTCGGATGCAAGTGCAGCATTTTAATCAACATTCGAGGGGCTTTCTAATAAACCCAAAATAAAAGATCGGCCACTGTAAATAAGAAAGTCGAATTTTTCAATTTTGACCAAAATTTTGGCAACTCGGATTTTTTGTTTCCATCTCAATCCATGAAATTTTTCAAAAATGCTAAAATGAAGACCAGGAGATAATTTTCTAGTTTAATTTGCGTCGCTGATCTCGATTTTGTACTCAAATTGTCTATTCAATCGAGGAATTTCCAATATTTCAGCAACGAAGACAAAGATTTAAATTTTCAAGAAATTTAAACCTCGATAACTTGTAGAGTTTTGAAATTATTTCGAATACAGAAACACCCCTTTAATCGACATTCGAGGAACTTTCTATAAATCCGTAAACGAAACTTTTAACTTGGTAAAGAGAAAAGTTCAATTTTTGGAAATTGACCGAAATTTTGCTCAAAATCTTCAAATTTTCTTAACTCTTAAACTAAGAGTCCAAATTAAAAACTGACAACTGCGTTGAGTTAAGTGACATGAGTGTTATGAAATAAGACCATAAAAAGGTCTTGAAAAAGTGATTTTTTTTTTACCTAAATCTTTTCCTGTGGTGTCGATTAAAAATTGCGAAAACTCCAAAATAATTTTGAGCCAACGAAAAGGTCATTTTCTGATGTAGATCGTGTCGCTTATCACGATTTTGTAGTCAGTTTGCCAATTTATTCGATGGGTTACGAGTGTTTCACAAAAGTGGGTAAACAGTCCGAAATTTCACTTTTTACGAAAATTTGTGAAAATTTTCGGAACTCTTTTCATTAATTGATTGCTGAGATGGAAACCAACCGTTGCTGGTGAGTGAAATGATCGTTTTCTGACCTATTTTGTTTTGCTCTTCTCGATTTCTGACTTGGTTTCTCGAATTTCAGCATAGATTGGCACATTTCTGAAAAAGTTTACAAAAATACAAATTTTTGCAAAATTCAAACCTCGATAGCTACTCGAGTTTCTATGCTATATCGAATGCAAGTGCATTATTTTAATCGACTTTCAAAGGACTTTCCAACAAAGGTAAAATTAAAATCCGGACGCTGTAAATAAAAGAGTGCCCTTTCTGGCCAATGGTAAAAATTTGGATTTTGAAATCTTTAAAATGCCATATCTTCGAAACTAAGCGTTCAAATCAAAATTGGATTGCGCCGTTGTGGTATACGAATCTAACAGATTAAGATGAGATGATAAAACGCCTTTCGAAAATTGCAAAATTTTCGATTTTTTTTTCTACCTCAATCGATTAAAATTTTCAAAAATGCTAAAATCGACATCAATCGTTCGCATCCTCCGAAAACAACATTTTTTGACGTATTTTGTCACCTTGATCTCAATTCCGTACTTGGTTTGTCTATTCGAGTGATAGATTTTCCACATTTTATAAAGGAACACAAAAGTATAAAATTTTGCGAAATTCAAACATTAATAAGCACTGCAGATTTTAATTTATTTTGAATGTAAGTACGTCATTTTAATCGACATTCACGGGGTTTTCTTATAAACCCAAAATAGAGAATCTGCGACTGTAAATAAGAGAGTCAAATTTTTCAATTTTGGCTGAAATTTTGCCAACTCGAATTTTTTGTTTCTATCTCAATCGATGAAATTTTTCAAAAACACTAAAATAAAAACCGGTCGCTCTCAGCTAATGAGGAGATGATTATCTAATGTAACTCGTGTCGCTGATCTCGATTTTATAATCAAATTATCCATTCATGTCACCGATTTCAAGTATTTTACAAAAGAAGACAAAAATTAAAATTTCTACGAAATTTAAACCGTCATAGCTATTGGTGTTTTTAAATAATTTCAAATGCAGAAGCATCCTTTTCCTCGCCATTCCAAGAGCTTTCTATAAAAGCGAAGACGAAAGTTTTAGCTTTGAAAACAAAAAAGTTCAATATTTTGAAATTGACCAAAATTTTGCTCAAAAACTGCACATTTTTATAACTCCTAAATTAAGAGTCCAACTAAAGAACTGGCGACTTCGTTACATTGGACGAGGTGAAAATTATGAAATGAGACCATAAAAGAGTCATGGAAAAATGGAACAATTTTCGAACAAAAAATTTGCCACATATTCAGTCGATGAGGATTTGCAAAAAGGTCAAAATTAATTCTTGATAACGAAAATAGCGATTTCTTATGTGTAATTTGTGTCTCGATTTTGGGCACCATTTGTTCACCAAACTGGTGAACACAATTTACAATACAAGACCAAGATTAAATTTTGTACAATATTCAAACTTCCATAACTTCTAGACATTTTAAGTTATGAAAAATTGAATGACTTTTCCTGATCGCCTTTAAAGGGCTGTCTAATAGGCCTAAAGAAAAAGTTCTGTCGGTGTAAATAAAAAATGTCACTTTTTTACCGCTGTAGAAATTTAGGTCTTGAAATTCAAATTGTCATAACTTCGAAATTATGAATTCAAATTAAAAGCAGCAACTGCATTGCGTTAAGTGACCTGAGTATTATGGAGTAAGACCATAAAAAGGTCTTGAAACTAATTTTTTGCGATCAAAATTTTGGCCTATGTATGTCGGTTAGAAATTGCGAAAATTCCAAAATGATTTTGAGCCAACGAAAAAATAATTTTCTAATGTAGATCTTGTCCGCTTATCACGATTTTGTAGTCGGTTTATCAATTTATTCGATGGGTTACGAGTGTTTCACAAAAATGTGTAAACAGTCCGAAATTTCACTTTTTACGAAAATTTGTGAAAATTTTCGGAACTCTTTTTATTAACTGATTGCTGAGATGGAAACCAATTGTTGTTGGTCAGTGAAATCATCGTTTTCTGATGTATCTTGTTTTGCTCTTCTCGATTTCTGACTTAGTTTCTCGAATTTCAGCACATTTTCGAAAAAGTTTACAAAAATACAAATTTTTGCAAAATTGAAACCTCGATAGCTACTCGAGTTTCTATGCTATATCGAATGCAAATATATCATTTTAATCGACTTTCAAAGGACTTTCCAACAAAGGTAAAATTAAAATCCGGACGCTATAAATAAAAAAGTGCCCTTTCTGGCCAATGGTAAAAATTTGGATTTTGAAATCTTTAAAATGCCATATCTTCGAAACTAAGCGTTCAAATCAAAATTGGATTGCGCCGTTGTGGTATACGAATCTAACAGATTAAGATGAGATGATAAAACGCCTTTCGAAAATTGCAAAATTTTCGATTTTTTTTTCTACCTCAATCGATTAAAATTTTCAAAAATGCTAAAATCGACACCAATCATTCTCATCCTCCGAAAATCACATTTTTTGACGTATTTTGTCACCTTGATCTCAATTCCGTACTTGGTTTGTCTATTCGAGTGATACATTTTCCACATTTTATGAAGAAACGCAAAATTATAAATTTTTGCGAAATTCAAACGTTGACCACCACTGTAGATTTTAATTTATTTTGGATACAAGTACACTATTTTAATCGACGTTCAAAGGGCTTTCTAATAAACCCAAAGTGAAGGATCTTCGGCTGTAAATAAGAAAGTCAAATTTTTCAATTTTGACCGAAATTTCGACAACTCGAATTTTTTGTTTCTATCTCAATCGATGAAATTTTTCAAAAATACTAAAATAAAAACCTGTCGCTCTCAGCTAAGGAGGAGATGATTTTCTAGTGTAACTCGTGTCGCTGATTTCGATTTTACACTCAAATTTTCCATTCAAGTCACCGATTTCGAGTATTTTACGAAAGAATACAAAAATTAAAATTTCTCCGAAATTGAAACCTCCATAACTATTGTAGTGTTTAAATAATTTTGAATACAGAAATATCCTTTTGATCGACATTTCAAGAGCTTCCTATAAAAACGAAAACAAAAGTTTTAGCTTTTAAAATAAAAATGTTCAATTTTTTGAAATTGACCAAAATTTTGCACAAAACGTTGAAATTTTCGTAATTCCTAAATTAAGAGTTCAACTAAAAAACTGGCGACTTTGTTGCCTTGGGCGAACCGAAAATTATGAAATGAGACCATAAAAGAGCAATGGAAAAATTGAAAAGTTTTCGACGAAAAAATTTGCCACCCAACTAGTCGATAAAAATTTCAAAAATGTCAAAGTCGATCGAGGTCACGAATATAGTGTTTTCTTATGTAAATTGTGTCGCTCATCTCGATATTGCACACTGTTTGACCATCTAAGGAATGGATTTCAAGTTATTTACAAAAGAAGACAAAAATTTAATTTTCTAGAATTTTCAAACTTCCATAACTTTCAGAGTTATGGCAAATGCAATGGCATGCCATGATCAACATTCAAAGGGCCATCTAATAATTCTAAATGCTTAGTCTCGGCTTTGTAAATAAAAAAGTCATTTTTTCATCGTTGGTTTAGGTCATGAAATTCAAATTGTCATAACTACGAAATTATGAGTTCAAATTAAAAACTGGCCCACTGCGTTACGCTAAGCGAACCGAATGTTATAAATTAAAAAGAAAAATGGACCTTGAAAAAATTTGAAGTTTTTTGACCAAAAGATTTGCCACATACTCAGTCGATGAAAATTTGCAAAAATATAAAAATCAATTTAAGGCGACGGAAATGACGTTCTCTTATGTAACTTGTGTCGCTGATCTTGATTTTGCTCATAGTTTGTCGATATAGCTAACTGATTTCGAGTACTTTACTAAAGAACACAAAAATAATTTTTTTACAATATTCAATTATCGATCATTTCAACAGTTTTCAAGTTACCGCAAATGCAAGGACATTTTCTTAATGGAAATTTAAGGGACTGTTGAATAAGCCTAAAATAAAAATCGTGTCATTGTCAATAAAAAAGCTCAATTTTGTTGGTAAAAATTGTAGTTAAGGAATTCAAATTGTCATAACTTCGAAAGTTGAAGTGCAAATTAAAAAGTAGCGACAGCAAACTCGAGAGCATAGAATAAAACCATAAAAAGTACCTCGAAAAATTTCAATATTTTCGAATTTTTTTCTATCTCAATCGATTAAAATTTCCATAAATGCCGAAATTGACACCAATGACGCAGAGTCCATCAAGGAAGCTTTTTCTAATGCACTTCGTCGCCCTGATCTTATCTTTGTACTCGGTTATCGAGATAGATTTTTAGTATTTGGAAAAACTCGATAAAAATTTGAAAGGTTACAAATTGCACACGTCCATAACTTTTTGAGTCTGTACAACTTATCAAGTGTCTGTCTATAAGCCAATTTAATTGACTTCTCGATAGCTTTCATATGGTGGTAAAATTCAAATCGCAATTGTGTAAATGTAACAGTCTGAACTTTCAATTTCTATGACAACTTGTGAAAATTTTCGGGGCTCTTTTCATTAATTGATTGCTCAGATGGAAATCAACCGTTGTGGGTGGGCAAAATAATCGTTTTCCGATGTATTTTGTTTTGCTTTTCTTGATTTCTGCTTTGGTTTCTCGAATTTTGGCAAAGATTGGCACATTTTCGGAGAAGTCTTCAAAAATACGAAATTTTGCAAATTTCAAACCTCGATAGCTACTCCAGTTTTTATACTATATCCAGTGTGAGCACATCATTTTAATCGACTTTTAAAGGGCTTTCCAACAAAGGTAAAATGAAAATCCGGACGCTGTAAATAAAAAAGGTACCTTTTTTGCCAAAGGTAAAAATTTGGATTTTGGAATTTTTAAAATATCATATCTTCGAAATTAAGCGTTCAAATCAAAATCTGATTGCGCTGCTGTGATTTACGAAGCCGAACGTTTAAGATGAAATCATAAAACGGCCATCGAAAATTTCCATATTTTCGATTATTTTTTTCTACCTCAATCGATTAAAATTTAAAAAAATGCTAAAATTGACACCAATCATTCGCAGCCGTTGAAGACCACATTTTCTGACGTACTTTGTCTCCCTGATCTCAATTCCGTATTTGGTTCGTCCATTCGAGTGATAGATTTTCCACATTTTATAATGAAACGCAAAATTATAAATTTTTGCGAAGTTCAAACGTTGATAACCACTCCAGATTTTAATTTATTTTAGATGCAAGTATATTATTTTAATTGATATTCGATTGGCTTTCCAGTAAGACCAGAATGAAAGATCTGCGACTGTAAATAAGAAAGTCGAATTTTTCAATTTTGACCAAAATTTCGGCAACTCGAATTTTTTGTTTCCATCTAAATCGATGAAATTTTTTAAAAATGTTAAAATGAAGACCAGTCGCTCTTAGCTATGGAAGAGAGGATTTTCTAGCGTAAGTCGCGACGCTGATCTCGATTCTGTACTCAAATTGTCCATTCAATCGACGGATTTCGAGTATTTTACAAAAGAAGACAAAAATTCAAATTTTAAAGAAATTTAAACGTCGATAACTATCGAAATTTTGGAAATCATTTCAAATACAGGAACACAATTTGTATCGACATTCCGAGGGCTTTCTAAAAATCCGAAAACGATAGTTTTAGCTTGGTAAATAAAAAAGTTAAATTTTTTGAAATTGACCAAAATTTTGCTCAAAGTTCCAATTTTCTTAACTCTTAAATAAAGAGTACAATTAAAAAACTAACAACAATGTTGCATTAGGCGAGAATTATGAATTGAGACCATAAAAGGGCCTGGAAAGATTTTGATCGAAAAATTTGCCACATGAAAATTGTCAATAAAAATTTGCAAAAATATCAAAATAATTTTTATGCAAAGAAATTAGCATTTTCTTATGTAATTTGTATCGCTGATATCGATTTTGTTATCGTTTGTCTATATAACTAACGGATTTCGAATAATTTACAAAAGAACACAAAAATATTTTTTTTTCAATATTCAATCCTCGATAATTTTGGGAGTTTTGAAATTATCGCTAATGCAACGACGTTCCCTTAATCGACATTTAAGGGACTTTCTAGTAAGTCCAAAATAAAAGTTCTGGATTTGAAAAAAAAGCTTACTTTTTCGCCATTAGTAGGGATTTAAGTCAAGAAATTCAAATTGTCATAACTTTGAAAATACAAACGCAAATCAAAAAGTAGACAGCGTTGTGTGGAGAGAATAGAGTGAAACTTCAAAAGTGCTTCAATATTTTCAAATTATTTTCTTTATGGATGAAAGTTTTCAAAAATTCTAAAAGCGACAGCAATCGAAAACAAAATTGTCTAACGTAATTGGTCTTCCTGATCTCATTTCCATGTTCGATTCGTGCATTGAAGCGATAGATTTTCTATATTTCGCAAAAGAACACAAAAGTGCAACATTTTGCGAATTTTTGCAGATTACAGCAAAATTCCCTTTCATATTCATGACGTCGAAAATAAATCGCTTAATGCTCTCGTTGTTGGTCCGCTATCACAGAGAATATTCTAGTTTTGCCGTAAAATCTCCACGTGAATCTCTCCTAATACCCCGATATATTAAGTCGTTAGTTTCCGCCTCTAATAATGCCAATTACAAATTCTCTTTGAACGTTAAAACCCCGTAAACAAGAGCTCTTTGCAACGTTTTCAACAATTATCCGTTAATGCACAAAGAGCGACTTGAAAAAGTGTTTGTCGAACCGCCGCCGCCCTGCGCTTCGCGTCGTCCGCCGCCGCCTCTTTTATTACTTGCCAGCGATCACGACGACGACGACGACGACTTCTTCTTGCCTCACCTCCCCCTGCACCTCGTGGTCGTCGCGACTAATTATTTTCGACGCCAACTTTAAAGGGCGCCGCAACGAACCCAAGACAACTTAAGCCCTATGTGGGGGCCTCTCGTAAATCTGAAATATGTAAGACGACGCATTAAATTACCCGGCAAATTGATGCCGGCAAAGTACACCTGTGGTCGGGCACCCCCGCCCCCCTCTCTTCGCTCATTCCACCCCCATGTCACCCGCAAAAATGTCTCTTCGTTTCTTATATTTACCGCCACACGTTTCGTGTTGTTTGCATCGTCCCGGAAAGTGGACGGGATACGAGTTGACGTTTTTTTTCTTTTTTTTTTTGTATCATCCCCCGACGCCGCCGTTCCCGCCCCTAATGGCTTACCGGGATTGTGTCTTAATTGTTTGCGGGACGGCGTACCTGGAGAACAGGTTTTTGTTTATCCGGGGGGGCTTTAAAACGTGATGGACGGCAAGACCAGAGGCGGAATATTAATAATTTTTGAACGGCGGCAACGGCGAACACTAATTTCAATTTGGTGGCGGCGGCGGCGGCGGCAGCGGGATATTAGCGGCGTTAAAGACTTTCGGTTGAATTAAGCCCATTATCCGGTTCGTTCCGCCCGTTTACACCGTCCGTACCTGAGAAACTCTTTAACGGGGTGGCGTTTAAGGGGGAAATGAAGGGATACTCTTAATTAGTGCCGTCTGTATTTTCACTTCTTGGGGGGCGGTGTCCGAAAAGAAAATTTAAAGAGAATTTGGAAGGTTAAGGTGACTTGAGAAGAATGGGGGTGAAAAAAGAAAAGGAAAACTGCTCAAGATGAAAGGAGAAACGGCGAAGAGAAAGTGAAACGTCAAAATAAGGAATAAAAAGTTAGAAAAAAATTATTAGGACACTTGCAACAAAGGGCGAGAAGAGGAAAATAAACTTAAAGTGTTGAGATGGATCAAAAATAATGGAGATGAAGGGGGAGAAAGGAGAACTTTGGGAGAAGAAATGAAATGGTAGGAAACACGTAGGAAAAGGAAACTTCAAGGGAGGAAACAAGAAAAACGAAAGAAGATGAAGGCTATAAAGGCACTCGTGACCGAGATCAAGAAAGAGGAAAAAGGAACTTGAAGCGGGAAAGTTGGAAATGTTGAGATTGTTCAAGAATGATGAAAATGAAAGAAGGAGAAGAAAAACTTCAGAAGCTGATTTAGAAAGAAAGAAAATTGGCAAAGGAAAAGTGAAATATCAAAATAAGAAACAGAAAAACTGAAAGAGAAATAGAGATTGTTAAGACATTTGCAACTAAGGGCAAAAAATTGGAGAAGAAACTTAAAGTGTTAGACATTGAAATGTTGAGATGGTTCAAGAAGGATGGAGATGAATTAAAGAAAAGAAAAACTTTGTAAGATGAAATATGAACGAAGAGAACAGGCGATGGAAAAGAGAAACTGCCAAATAAGAAATAAAAAAGTTAAAAAAGAAATAAAAATTATTAAGGCACTTGCAACCAAAGGTAAAAAGACGAAAAGGGAACTTACAGTGAGAGAATTGGGAATGTTGAGATGGTTCTAGAGAGATGGAGGTAAAAATTGAAATGGTGAGGAAGCAAACTATCGAAGTAGAAGTAAAACATCAAAATTAGAAACGAAGATGCTCGAGGAGAAATGGAAATTATTAAGACGCTTGCAACCAAAAGCAATAGAAAGTAAAAGGCACTTTAAGTGGAAGAATTTGAAGTGTTATAATTGCTCAATGAAGAAAAGAAGAGAAGAAAAAATGTGCAAGATGAAATGGAGATGAAGGGAATTGGCAAAAGATTAGAAGCGAAGAACCGAAAAAAGAAATAAAAATTATGAAGACACCTGCAACCAAAGCAGGAAACATGGAAGGAAACTTAAAGTAGAGTAATTTAGAATGTTAAGATGGTCCAAGAAGGACTCTGATATGACAGGAAAAAAAGAAAAATTACGGTAGATGAAAGTGAAAGTAAAACATACGAAACAAAAAAGTTAAAAAAAAACTATTAGGACACTCGCAACCAAAGGCGAAAAGAGAAAAATATACTTAAAGTGATAGAGTGTGAAATGTTGAGATGGTTCAAAAAGGATGGTGATGAAGGGAGAGAAATGAGAACTTTGGAAGAAGAAATGAAAGGGAAGGAAACACGTAGGAAAAGAAAACTTCAAAGGAAGAAACAGGAAAAACATAGGAAAATGAAAGCTGGTAAGGCACTTGCTACCGAGATCAAGAAAGAGGAGAAAGAAACTTAAAGCGGGAAAATTAGAAATGTTGAGATTGTTCAAGAAGGATGAAAATGAAAGAAAGAATAAAAAATTCAGAAGCTGAATTGGAAAGGAAGAGAATTGGCGAAGGAGAAGTGAAACTTTAATATAAGAAACAAAATAAGCTGAAAGAGGAATAGAAATTATTGAGACACTTGCAATTAAGGGCAAAAAGTTATAGAAGAAACTTAAAATGTGAAAGATTGAAATCTTAAGATGGTTCAAGAAGGGTGGAAATGAATGAAAGAAAAGAGAATCACCGTAAGATGAAATGGAAAGGAAGAGAACTGGAGAACGAAAAGAGAAACTACAAAAAATGAAATGAAAATTATTAAGATACTTGCAGGCAAGGGCAAAAAGAGGAAAAGGGAACTTATAGTGAGAGAATTGGAAATGTTGAGGTGGTTCTAGAAGGATGGAGATAAAAGTCGAAATGGAGAGGAAGAGAACTGTCCAAATAGAAGTAAAACATTAAAATTAGACGAAGATGCTAGAAGAGAAATGGAAATTATTAAGACGCTTGCAACCAAAAGCAATAGAAAGTAAAAGGCACTTTAAGTGGAAGAATTTGAAGTGTTATAATGGCCAAAAGAAGAAAAGAAGAGAAGAAAAAATGTGCAAAATGAAATGGAGAGGAAGGGAATTGGCAAATGATAAGAAGCGAAGAACCTATATGAGAAAAGAAAATTATGAAGACACCTGCAACCAAAGCAGGAAACAGGGAAGGAAACTTAATGTAGAGCAATTTAGAATGTTAAGATAGTCCAAGAAGGACTGATATGAAAGGAAAAAAAGAAAAATTCCGGTAGATGAAAGTGAAAGTAAATCATCAAAATACGGAACAAAAAAGTTAAGAAAAACTATTAGGACACTTGCAACCGAAGGCGAAAAGAGAAAAATAAATTTAAAGTGGGAGAGTTTGAAGTGTTGAGATGGTTCAAAAAGGATGGCGATGAAGAGGGAGAAAGGAGAACTTGGGAGAAGAAATGAAACGGTAGGAAATACGTAGGAAAAAGAAACTTCAAGGGAGGAAACAAGATAAACAAAAGAAAATGAAAGCTATAAAGGCACTCGTAACTGAGATCAAGAGAGAGGAAAAAGGAACTTGAAGCGAGAAAGTTCGAATTGTTGAGATTGTTCAAGAATGATGAAAATGAAAGAAAGAGAAGAAAAGCTTCAGAAGCTGATTTAGAAAGAAAGAGAATTGGCAAAGGAAAAGTGAAATATCAAAATAGAAAACAAAAAAACTGAAAGAGAAATGGAAATTGTTAAGACACTTGCAACTAAGGGCAAGAAATTGGAGAAAAAACTTAAAGTGTGAGAGATTGAAATGTTCAGATGGTTCAAGAAGGATGGAGATGAATGAAAGAAAAGAAAAACTCCGTGAGATTAAACGTAAAGGAAGAGGGCTGACGAAGAAAAAAAGAAACTGCTAAATGAGAAATAAAAAAGTTAAAAAATAAATAAAAATTATTAAGACACTTTCAACCAAGGGCAAAAAGAGGAAGAGAGAACTTAAAATGAGAAAATTGTGAATGTCAAGGTGGTTTTAGAAGGCTGGAGATAAAAGTTGAAATGGAGAGGACGAGAACTATCGAAGTAGAAGTAAAACATCAAAATTAGAAACGAAGATACTCGAAGAGAAATTTAAATCTTAATACGCTTGCAACCAAAAGCAAGAGAAAGGAAAGGGCACTTTAAGTGGAAGAATTTGAAGTGTTAAAATGGTTCAAGAAAGAAAAGAATAGAAGAAAAAATGTGCAAGATGAAATGGAGAAGAAGGGAATTGGCAAAAGATAAGAGGCGAAGAACCTAAAAGGGAAATAGAAATTATAAAGACACCTGCAAACCAAAGCAGGAAACAGGAAAGGAAACTTAAAGTAGAGCAACTTAGAATGTTAAGATGGTCCAAAATGGACTGATATGAGAGGAAAAAAAGAAAAATTCCGGTAGATAAAAGTGAAAGTAAAACATAAAAATGAGGAGCAAAAAAGTTAGAAAAAAAAATAAAAAGTATTAGGACACTTGCCACCAAAGGCGAAAAGAGAAAAATAAACTTAAAGTGGGGGAGTGTGAAATGTTGAGATGGTTCAAAAAGGATGGAGATGAAGGGAGAGAAAGGAGAACTTTGGAAGAAGAAGTGAAAGGGAAGAAAACACGTAGGAAAAGAAAACTTCAAAGGAAGAAACAAGAAAAACATAGGAAAATGAAATTTGTTAAGGCACTTGCTACCGAGATCAAGAAAAGGGAAAAAGGAACTTAAAGCGGAAAAGTTAAAAATGAAAAATGAGAAATAAAAAGGTTAAAAAATAAATAAAAATTATTAAGACACTTTTAACCAGGGGCAAAAAGAGGAAGAGAGAAGTTAAAGTGAGAAAATTGGGAATGTCGAGGTGGTTCTAAAAGGATGGAGATAAAAGTTGAAATGAAGAGGACGAGAACTGTCAAAGTAGAAGTAAAACATCAAAATCAGAAACGAAGATGTTAGAAGAGAAATGGAAATTATTTAGACACTTGCAACCAAAAGCAAGAGAAAGCAAAAGGGATTTTAAGTAGAAGAATTTCAAGTGTTAAAATGGCTCAAGAAAGAAAAGAAAACAAGAAAAGCTCTGCAAGACGAAATGGACAGGAAGAGAAGTGGCAAAAGAGAAGTGAAACATCAAAATAAGAAACAAAGAAGCTAAAAAAGAAATAAAAATTATGAGGGCACTTGCAACTAAACGCAGGAAACAGGAAAGGAAACTTAAAGCAGAGCAACTTGGAATGTTAAGATAGTCCACGAAGGACTGACATAAAAGGAAAAAGAGAAAAATTCCGGTAGATGAAAGTGAAACATGAAAATGAGAAACGAAGCTAGAAAAGAAATAAAGAATTCAAGAAAGAAAAAGAGACAAGGAAGAACAGGAATAAATCAAAAGATAAAAAATATTGGAAGAAAAAGGTACCGCAATGCCTTGTATTACTGGTTACCTACTGGAACGTAATTACTCAATTTTTTTGTGGCAGTATCTTAACATTTTTTCCCGTCTACCCTTTGGCCATCGTCGCTTTCATACGTACTAAAATTTTGCAGGATCGCGGTTACACCTAGACATCGCCTGTGAAGTTTCCTATCAACTGGCCCCCTCGTTGCCGCCTTTCTCGACCGAATTACTTTCATAACTAATCTCGAATAGAAGTCGTGCGGTACCCATTTTCGTATTTATCCCCGTCCCGACGACATTTTCGCAATACCGCCACGATTCCGGCGTTAATTACCTTAAGGTGTGTCGACACGAACTTTCGATGCAACAACAACGACGACGACGACGAAATATAAGCAAATTAACAAAGAAGGGATGGCGAAGGGAAAAGGGAGGGTAATAATGCGACTTGCATATTCACACCGTTCATAATGCACTGTTATTCTACATCGTCGGCAAGAACGTTTATCGTTTTCGTCACGCCATCTACCGGTCGCGTTCATATACAATTTTTCTTTTCTCTCTTTTCGTTTGTGTGTGTAATGTGTCGGTTAATTTATTATGTTTACATTCAAGGTTTGCTCGGTACCATTAATCTTCTCGACTGGATCTTGGATCGTGCAACCGCAATTTAAAAGCTTTTGAACACACAGTATGGGGATTACGCTTCCGCCTTTATTAAAAGTCCATCAAGTTACGAACTTGTCGAGCTTTAGAGAATTTTACGCGCCAGGTGCGTCAAGTTATAAAATTGGACAAGTCAATGATCCAAATCTTGTTCGATCACTCACAAATTTTAAATTTTTAGCGAAAATAAATTGGAAAAATTAAACAAACAAAAGGTGGCTACGCACCGCTGTTTATGGTTTCAAAAAAAAACTCTATAACAGCAGTTTGAACTTGTCATTGAACGAATTGGTTGCAGATAATCAACAAGAAAGGGTTGTAACTAGGGTAATAATGCAGATATTGGTTTGAAACTGAGTAGGATTATTCGTGGCTGGTAACTTGACGGAACGCACGCAAAAAAAATTGTGTCGTTGCGGTTTGAACTTTTCACGTAAATCGCTATAATTCACAGAAATTACTTGTAATTCGTACAATTTTCGAGATATTCGTTTGTAAATAAGTGGAACGATTTGTCGTTGGTAACTGGAGAGGCCGCATACAAAACAACTTCTACAAGTGGACTTTGAACTTTTCATAAAATGACCCGATTTTCGATAATAAACAAGAAACTCGGTAAATAATCGAGATATTGGTTTGAAAACAACTGGAATTATTTCTCGTTGCCAATTTGATAAGACAGCGACAAAAACTGTTTTATAAGTGCAATTTGAACTTGTCACCAAACGAACCGATTTCAGATAATCAACAAAAATGGTTTGTAACTTGGGTAATAATGCAGATAATTCATTGACAATGAGTAGGATTAGTCATGGTTGATAACTTGACGGAATGTATGCAAAAAAAACCGTGTCGTTGCAGTTTGAACTTTTTGCCCAAAACGGGTCAATGTTGGTTAATTAACAGAAATTGCTCGTAATTGGGACTTTCACTCGATTCTAATAATTCAAACTGTCTCATCGCAGACTTTAAGAAAAACATAAACAGTCGAAATCGTGTGTTGTCGGGAATGGCGGCAAACGCTTGGCTTAGCTTTAATTACTGCGACACCGTCCTGTCGCGTTTCTTAAATAAAACGAAACAGACAGCATCACCTCCCAACCCGGGGGTGGGTAGCGCCACTGTTACCAGTGATTAACACGAAACGTAGATAGCTAACCGTTCCAGGTGATGAGTGGATCTGTTCGTGCGGTTTCGACGTTTTTTCGTCGATAAATCGGTGGCGGTGGTGGTTGCGGCAGCGGCGGCAATAAAAAATAATCAAAGTCGACCCCTAAATCTCGCCGTAATTGCTAAACAACATTGTTTAAGTTCGCGGGCAAAAGTTTTGTTACGTTCGGCGAGTGTTTTGGGGGTGGTGGTGGTGGTGGTGGTGTGGCGGAAAGAGGACGCAGATGGTGCACGCGCGCCATCATTACGAAAACCAGATTAAAACGATTTAGCAATGTCATTACGGTTTCTGGGAATGGGAAAGAACACGCGGATCAACTTTTAAATTATTTCGGGAGGGTCCGGGAGAAAAAATAACGGAAAACGTTCCCGGTTCGGGAAAACGAAAGGTAGGTAGGTAGGTAGATAGGTGCACAACACGGAGAGGGTCAAAACGATGATTAATTGAGACCGCCGGCTAACATGCCCGAAGAGTTTTGATTATTGTAACTGATCAGGAACGGGCGTGTTCCCATCTATTTCTATGTACGTCGATATGGTGGTAATTACTTTTTTTTTTTTTTTTTGGAGGGAGGGTAGAGGAAAAATGGACCTGACTCGACATTAATTTATACAGGGTCTTTCCCTAACGCACTGGACCACAGGGATTTCGCGAGAATTATAATTTCGGACTGCCCACAATTTATTGGAAAAAGTTTAACACCATCTGGCAGGGGATGTTTTCCGCGTACGTGATATTGTAACGCATGTAGTAGACATAAATGGAATTCTTTTTTTTTTTTTATTTGACACCGATACGTGTACTTTGTGTCTTTTTTTATAGCGCAGGTACTATGAAAGGGTCTGTGACCGCATAATTCATCTGAATTTTGCCCTTCCAATCATCACGCCGCAAAACAAGTTGAACGTATTAAGAAGCAGAAAGATCACCCTCATTGACGCCTCACTCTCCCTTTGCTACGTTGACGTTTTCTCTAATTGATTTTTGATCCGGTCTGTCGACAATCTCATCGTCGAAAGACACACAGATAACTCACACACACACGCATCATTCCATACGGCGCGGTGATCAAATAAGAGGATTAGACTTAACAGTCGGCGCTTTGTGCATCGATTTTCAGATTTCGGGGGTTCGAAGGGGGACGGCGGCGGAGCGGCCGTTTCCCTTACACCCGTCAGTAACCCCCCTCTTTTCGTCTCCCAACAATCCGACCGGCGGCGGTGGCGGCGACGGCAGAGTGACGCACCTAATAATTCGTCGTGACTAGCTGAATCCGCTTAGACGTGCGACAGTCTGTTTTTGTTGGAGTTTGCGAGTACGTTGCTAATCCTTTTCGTGGAATCATCAATGGGTCTATTGGGATGATGCCGGCCGATATCAGAAACGGGACGATTCCATATCAGAAGTGGGATCGGTAAAATTTTGTGAAAAGTTCAAACTCAAGTTACAGAGTTCTTTTTACACGTATTTCATAAAGTGGCCAATCACCAATAATCCTACTTAGTCTCGAACCAATATCTCGATTATTTTCAGAGTTATAAATGATTTTACTTCGGGTTGTTTTCGGGAAAGTTCAAACTTTAGTTGCAGAGTTCTTCTTGAATGTGTTCCATAAAGTGGCCAACCACCAATCATTCTACTTATTTTTCAATTAATATCTCAATTGTTCCCCGAGTAATCCTGTTTTTTGTCATTTCATGAATAGTTCAAACGCTAGTTGCGGAATAATTTTTGTATGTGTTCTGTAAATTTACCAACTACCAACAATCCTACTTATTTCCAAACTAATAACTCGATTATTTTTTGAGTTACAAGTAATTCGGCTCGTGATTGGAAAACGGGGTGTTTCACTAAAAGTTCAAACTTTAGTTACAGACTACTTTTTATACGTATTTCATAAAGTGGCCAACTACCAATCATTCTAGTTATTTTCAAACTGATATCTCAATTATTTCCGTAGTCTCGTGATCGAAAATCGGGTAGTTTCATGAAAAGTTCAAACTTCCATTACATAATGTTTTTTGTATGTATCTTGTAATGTTGCCAATCACCAACAATCCCACTTATTTTTAAACCGATATCTCGATTATTTGCAGAATTATCGAAGTTTGAACCGTTTTGGGTGAAAAGTTCAAACTGTAACAACAAAATTTTTTTTATATACGTTCCGTCAAGTTACCAACCACGAATAATCCTACTTATTTTCAAACAAATATCTTGATTATTTACCGAGTTACAAACCATTCTTGTTGGTTATCTAAAATCGTTTCGTTCCGTGACAAGTTCAAATTGTACTTACAAACTATTTTTTGTCCATGTCGAATCAAGTTGGCAACAACATAATTCTCGTTGTTTTCGCAAAGATATCTCAATTATTTTCCGAGTTTACAAGCATTTCTTGTTTTACAGGCGGATGCCAATTCAAGCCCTCTTGGGTAGGACGGTGGTTCCTGAGCGGCGTGCCTAACCTCCTCTACATTAACTCGACCTACATAGAAACGAAAGGGGAATGTTACGAGGAGCAAGGCGACAAATATCTCATTCACGACAAGTAAGTTTACATTTTAGTTACACCACTAAACGTTTCAACATCGTTTTCGTTTTACTCGTAGAAGTGAAGATTGCTACAGATGCATGGCGATCCACGAAAAACATCAGAACGTCCTCCAATACAAAGAAAGTAAGTCGAATTTCGTTGATCCCACTTCTGAAATACTCAAGAAAATCATAATTTCAGCGTATTGCGTGCCGAAAGCGCCGTTACAAGATATTTGTTACGGCATCACCGGCGACGCGGCTCTCTACAGTATGTTCCGCAAATATCCCGAAGCGAAACCGGTACCGTGCCCTTTCAAGAGTGCCCCTTTCACTTTTAGCTACAGTAGAGGTTCGGGTGATTGTTCGAATCCTCCGAGTAAAGCGGAAAGTTGCACCGACGATTCCCGATTAGTTCTAAAGTATCAAGCTTGCCCTGACGTGCCTTCGACCGAAAGCAACGGTAATTGGAGGAATTTTCGAAAATTTCGAAAAAATTGAACACTTTTTTGCAGTTGAAGAACTAGTTTGTTTGGCTACTTGGAAAGAAGGCTCGACACGGTACTTGATCGGCCGAATTTCTCAGGGTAACAGGAGGAGTTTGACCACCGACGAAGAACAATATCGTTGTTTCGTGTATCAGAGGAACACCGAAAATGGAAGAGTAGTTTATAACATAGCGCAATCGGGAGAAGCTACTTGTAGCGGCCTAATGAACGCCTACGATGGTAGCAGAACTATGAAATTAACAACAGGTGGCGCTAGCGTTAGTGTTTATGAAATTTTTATTGAAAGAATTTTTTTAGTGGACAACCACCATTATCGTTGTAAATTTCCGGTTTGGATCACGGATCATCACACTTGGTTGAGTTTGGATCACCATAAGACCTTCAGGTTTTCCCAAAGAAACGCCACTTTGAAAATTTTAGATGATGAAATTCCGAAACCCAGCAAAGTTCAGAGTTATCCGCAGTTCGGTTTTCAAGAATTCGGTTTCGAATCCCACGACCAGAGGGTGCAAAACTCCGAAATGAGAGTGGTGTGTCACAACATCCTCCAAGCCCAAGAACAGAAGAAAGTCCAAATCGTGGCGCACATCACGGCCGGATGGTAAATTTTTTTAACGATCTCTGCAATAGTTACAACTTTTGATTACAGCGACAGTGGTTACGTTTGCATGATGTTTTACAAGAGAGACTCTAACGTTATCGAAATCCAACAATCAGGTGAGATTATGAAGAAAATTTGACGGCAGTACTTCAAATTTTGTGTTTTGTAGAACAACACGTGGAAAACCCCGATGATGCTTGTGCCAATTTTAACCCAGCTACAACCCCGTACACGACACTCATAAGTAAGTTTTTCCTCTTTTTTTTGGTGTTTCTAACATTCAAATTCTAGCTACTAATCTTCATCCGAAGAAATGCCCGCACTTGGGTCGTTACACCACAGTCAATTCCCCTTCTCTACACAACGATAAAAGAAAGAAACGTCAACAGCCCGGTAATTTCCGTACATTTCCTCCATTCTGTATGTTGTTCTAACATTTATTAATTATTGCAGACGCTTCCGGTGGTACTATCAACCAACCGTCGGTGGACTGTTTGTCGCACGATTACGAAGCTCTGGCGGTAGGTTGCAGCGGCTCCCATGAGATGGAGTTTCGTTCGGCGTGCGCCCAACAGTCTCTAAGCGGTGAGCGTTGCCAAAACGTACAAAAACGTAATAATATTCGAATTTTTTCTACAGCCTACTCTTGTCACGGCAGTTGGGAGGAAGATGGTGTTTCGTACGTCATCACGTCGCCGGTAGCTAGAAAATCGACTGACGCTTTGCGTTATTGTTTCATTTATACGTTGGCGAACCAACCGGAAACGACTGTGATCGAGGGTAGTTTGGGTAAAGTGGAACCGCCCGTGTTGCGTTTATCTGGCGTTTCCGAAAGCTGTCATCGCCATATCGTTCCCGGTGTTACCGGGAATTGGGCGTTCAATTTTACCAGTAACGGTTAGTATTTGGCAGTTGGTTTATTGTTGTTGTGTTCAGTAACAACGTTGCCGCTTTGATGTAGGATACGAAGAGAGTTGCGACTAGCGACATCTCACGGATAATTTTTCAACTGTTTAGTAAATTTGGATGATTTTCAGGAACTTGCGCGTTGGATAACGCCAACTCCGGCTCCATCGTTCTGCCAACCTTGCTGATAGTTCTGTCGTCGATGGTGGCGGCGCTGGTTATAAGATGATGAAGACAGCCGGTTCTACACACCTTATCAGACTATTAATTAATGAATAACTGTTTTTTATAAGAGAGGACGTTTAGCGAATCGGTTTTTGTTTCGTTTTGTGTTTTCGTACGGTTGAATTGAAGAGTCGATAAATGTTGGCTTTACCGGTGGATAATTATACAAGCATGTTTAACAAAATGGAGCTTAACGGTACAACGAACAAAAATATTTTTCTTTCTCTTGCTTAATTCGGATGTGCTTGTGTAATTATGCGAAGCTTTTTGAACACATAGCACAAATTGTAACGATCCGGGATCCTCCCGGATGGTCCCTCTCCTCTTGCCTGTATATAATTTAATTGTTTAACATGAAAATACTGTGATGGAAAGTAGCTTGTTGAGTGATGATTCAAAGTTTATATTTTGTCTCTTGCCGGCAGGGGGCGCGCAACCTCGATTGTGGTGACGTTTCAGACTGACATGTTGCACGATCGGGGCTGGGCTCTTCGCAACGATTAAGGTATTGGTCGGATTCTGGTTATCCCCTCCTCCACTCTCCCGAATTCTTTATATATATAAACATATGATAGATGTCGCCTCCCTTGTACCCTATAGGAAATTCTAAACATCTAAGAAGATGCAGAAACAAGCTATTGTCTGTTAGAATGTAACTCATTAGACGTATAATATAACGATTTTATACACCGGACTTGACACAGTATTCTGAACAGTAGATAAATTTTATATATTTGGTACTGCCAATACTTGTAATTAAAATCGGGTAATCCCGGCCGATTTCGACCGGATAGTTTCGTTATTCAAGTATACAGAGAGACGGAAAGAAGTATATTTTAAAAAAAAATTGTAAAGTTGTATATAAGCTAGTTCAGAGTAGACTTTTAAGAATGTTACGAAGAACGAACTGGAATTATTGATTGGTAATTAGTGTTTTTCTCGCATATTTTTTTATGTCAAAAAACACTATTTTTTAACTTCACGAGCCAAGTTTTTTCATGTAATATAATGTTTATATAAAAATAATAAATATAACTACGATTTTTGAAACATATTCATAAACACTACTACTGTCGTAGACCGTTTCAGATTAGTTCTTTGTGTCGGAAAATCAAGTCTCACATCGTAACTATATTCGTGGATATGTTGTTCAACTTTTAATAATTTTTGTTTTTTTTTTTGTATATTATTGTATATATGTGTTTTATAAGTGTTTCCTTTATTGTTTTTATATTTATAAATGTAAAAAGACTGTGACGCTCTATTCCGTTCAGTTTTCTACTATTACTACCGATGGTTATCAGGGCTGCCAACATTGTTATTGCCATAGAAACCGCTCGAGTAGTACCAAGCGATGTGGCAACAGCGCAGCCGTCTGTTTTTCTGTGATTCCATTTTTTTGCAGCTTCATTTTAACGCCTACTCTTTTCGTTTCGTATTTTCGCCATAATAGTGTGTCCAATTTTTGCTTATCATATAATAAGGGTTACAATTATTATATTTTGACTACGAAAATAAAGTGAAAAACTCAAATTCTCCTACTTTTATTAACTCCACCCTTATCCTCCCGACTGCAACCGGCAAATTTTGTTGCGATCCTAATACAAAATTCCAAAAAAGTGGCTTTATCTGTGCAGTTTAAAAGCTAAGACTGTAAATATCGGAAGACCTCCACGCTCTCATGTGATCCTGATACGAGATGCGGTCTGCGGTGATTTTACTGCGAATTACGACGGATTTGCGAAAAATGTTACTCCAATCAGAAACACGAAAATGTAACGCGAGAAAACTAGTGCAGAAATTCCGAACTATTTAACGGTACCATGAAACCTCCTCGCTCTCATGTGATCCTGATATGAGTAGCCATATGAACTTTATTGCGAACTTTGACGATTTTCACGAAATCTTGTATCCTACCAGGATCACAAAAACGCGAAGAAGTAAGCAGGTTTCGGGAAAGCGCGGGAAAAGTAGTAGCGCCACCATACGGAAAAATTCTGAACTATTTAACGGTACCAGGAGACCTCCTCGCTCTCATGTGATCCTAATACGAGTAGCCATATGAACTTTATTGCGAACTTTGACGATTTTCACGAAATCTTGTATCCTACCAGGATCACAAAAACGCGAAGAAGTAAGCAGGTTTCGGGAAAGCGCGGGAAAAGTAGTAGCGCCACCATACGGAAAAATTCTGAACTATTTAACGGTACCAGGAGACCTCCTCGCTCTCATGTGATCCTGATATGAGTAGCCATATGAACTTTATTGCGAACTTTGACGATTTTCACGAAATCTTGTATCCTACCAGGATCACAGAAACGCGAAGAGGTAAGGAGGTTTCGGGAAAGCGCGGGAAAAGTAGTAGCGCCACCATGCGGAAAAATTCTGAACTATTTAACGGTACCAGGAGACCTCCTCGCTCTCATGTGATCCTGATACGAGTTGCCATCAGACCTTTTTCGCGAATTTCGACGATTTCAACATAATCTTATTTCCTACCAGGATCACAGAAACGCAAAGAGGTAAGGAGGTATCGAGAAAGCGCGGGAAAAGTAGTAGCGCCACCATACGGAAAAATTCCGAACTATTTAACGGTACCAGGAGACCTCCTCGCTCTCATGTGATCCTGATACGAGTTGCCATCAGACCTTTTTCGCGAATTTCGACGATTTCAACATAATCTTATTTCCTACCAGGATCACAGAAACGCAAAGAGGTAAGGAGGTATCGAGAAAGCGCGGGAAAAGTAGTAGCGCCACCATACGGAAAAATTCCGAACTATTTAACGGTACCATGAAACCTCCTCGCTCTCATGTGATCCTGATATGAGTAGCCATATGAACTTTATTGCGAACTTTGACGATTTTCACGAAATCTTGTATCCTACCAGGATCACAAAAACGCGAAGAAGTAAGCAGGTTTCGGGAAAGCGCGGGAAAAGTAGTAGCGCCACCATACGGAAAAATTCTGAACTATTTAACGGTACCAGGAGACCTCCTCGCTCTCATGTGATCCTAATACGAGTAGCCATATGAACTTTATTGCGAACTTTGACGATTTTCACGAAATCTTGTATCCTACCAGGATCACAGAAACGCGAAGAGGTAAGGAGGTTTCGGGAAAGCGCGGGAAAAGTAGTAGCGCCACCATGCGGAAAAATTCTGAACTATTTAACGGTACCAGGAGACCTCCTCGCTCTCATGTGATCCTGATACGAGTTGCCATCAGACCTTTTTCGCGAATTTCGACGATTTCAACATAATCTTATTTCCTACCAGGATCACAGAAACGCAAAGAGGTAAGGAGGTATCGAGAAAGCGCGGGAAAAGTAGTAGCGCCACCATACGGAAAAATTCCGAACTATTTAACGGTACCAGGAGACCTCCTCGCTCTCATGTGATCCTGATACGAGTTGCCATCAGACCTTTTTCGCGAATTTCGACGATTTCAACATAATCTTATTTCCTACCAGGATCACAGAAACGCAAAGAGGTAAGCAAGTATCGAGAAAGCGCGGGAAAAGTAGTAGCGCCACCATACGGAAAAATTCTGAACTATTTAACGGTACCAGGAGACCTCCTCGCTCTCATGTGATCCTAATACGAGTAGCCATCAGAACTTTTTCGCGAATTTCGACGATTTCAACGTAATATTGTTTCCTACCAGGATCACAGAAACGCGAAGAGGTAAGGAGGTTTCGGGAAAGCGCGGGAAAAGTAGTAGCGCCACCATACGGAAAAATTCTGAACTATTTAACGGTACCAGGAGACCTCCTCGCTCTCATGTGATCCTGATACGAGTTGCCATCAGAACTTTTTTGCGAATTTCGACGATTTCAACGTAATATTGTTTCCTACCAGGATCACAGAAACGCGAAGAGGTAAGGAGGTTTCGGGAAAGCGCGGGAAAAGTAGTAGCGCCACCATACGGAAAAATTCTGAACTATTTAACGGTATCAGGAGACCTCCTCGCTCTCATGTGATCCCAATACGAGTAGCTATCGGAACTTTTTCGCGAATTTCGACGATTTCAACGTAATATTGTTTCCTACCAGGATCACAGAAACGCGAAGAGGTAAGGAGGTTTCGGGAAAGCGCGGGAAAAGTAGTAGCGCCACCATGCGGAAAAATTCTGAACTATTTAACGGTACCAGGAGACCTCCTCGCTCTCATGTGATCCTGATACGAGTTGCCATCAGAACTTTTTTGCGAATTTCGACGATTTCAACGTAATATTGTTTCCTACCAGGATCACAGAAACGCGAAGAGGTAAGGAGGTTTCGGGAAAGCGCGGGAAAAGTAGTAGCGCCACCATACGGAAAAATTCTGAACTATTTAACGGTATCAGGAGACCTCCTCGCTCTCATGTGATCCCAATACGAGTAGCTATCGGAACTTTTTCGCGAATTTCGACGATTTCAACGTAATATTGTTTCCTACCAGGATCACAGAAACGCGAAGAGGTAAGGAGGTTTCGGGAAAGCGCGGGAAAAGTAGTAGCGCCACCATGCGGAAAAATTCTGAACTATTTAACGGTACCAGGAGACCTCCTCGCTCTCATGTGATCCTGATACGAGTTGCCATCAGAACTTTTTTGCGAATTTCGACGATTTCAACGTAATATTGTTTCCTACCAGGATCACAGAAACGCGAAGAGGTAAGGAGGTTTCGGGAAAGCGCGGGAAAAGTAGTAGCGCCACCATACGGAAAAATTCTGAACTATTTAACGGTATCAGGAGACCTCCTCGCTCTCATGTGATCCCAATACGAGTAGCTATCGGAACTTTTTCGCGAATTTCGACGATTTCAACGTAATATTGTTTCCTACCAGGATCACAGAAACGCGAAGAGGTAAGGAGGTTTCGGGAAAGCGCGGGAAAAGTAGTAGCGCCACCATGCGGAAAAATTCTGAACTATTTAACGGTACCAGGAGACCTCCTCGCTCTCATGTGATCCTGATACGAGTTGCCATCAGAGCTTTTTCGCGAATTTCGACGATTTCAACATAATCTTATTTCCTACCAGGATCACAGAAACGCAAAGAGGTAAGGAGGTATCGAGAAAGCGCGGGAAAAGTAGTAGCGCCACCATACGGAAAAATTCCGAACTATTTAACGGTACCAGGAGACCTCCTCGCTCTCATGTGATCCTGATACGAGTAGCCATCAGAACTTTTTTGCGAATTTCGACGATTTCAACGTAATATTGTTTCCTACCAGGATCACAGAAACGCGAAGAGGTAAGGAGGTTTCGGGAAAGCGCGGGAAAAGTAGTAGCGCCACCATGCGGAAAAATTCTGAACTATTTAACGGTACCAGGAGACCTCCTCGCTCTCATGTGATCCCAATACGAGTAGCTATCGGAACTTTTTCGCGAATTTCGACGATTTCAACGTAATCTTATTTCCTACCAGGATCACAGAAACGCAAAGAGGTAAGGAGGTATCGAGAAAGCGCGGGAAAAGTAGTAGCGCCACCATACGGAAAAATTCCGAACTATTTAACGGTACCAGGAGACCTCCTCGCTCTCATGTGATCCTGATACGAGTTGCCATCAGACCTTTTTCGCGAATTTCGACGATTTCAACGTAATATTGTTTCCTACCAGGATCACAGAAACGCAAAGAGGTAAGCAAGTATCGAGAAAGCGCGGGAAAAGTAGTAGCGCCACCATACGGAAAAATTCTGAACTATTTAACGGTACCAGGAGACCTCCTCGCTCTCATGTGATCCTAATACGAGTAGCCATCAGAACTTTTTCGCGAATTTCGACGATTTCAACGTAATATTGTTTCCTACCAGGATCACAGAAACGCGAAGAGGTAAGGAGGTTTCGGGAAAGCGCGGGAAAAGTAGTAGCGCCACCATGCGGAAAAATTCTGAACTATTTAACGGTACCAGGAGACCTCCTCGCTCTCATGTGATCCTGATACGAGTTGCCATCAGAGCTTTTTCGCGAATTTCGACGATTTCAACATAATTTTATTTCCTACCAGGATCACAGAAACGCAAAGAGGTAAGGAGGTATCGAGAAAGCGCGGGAAAAGTAGTAGCGCCACCATACGGAAAAATTCCGAACTATTTAACGGTACCAGGAGACCTCCTCGCTCTCATGTGATCCTGATACGAGTAGCCATCAGAACTTTTTTGCGAATTTCGACGATTTCAACGTAATATTGTTTCCTACCAGGATCACAGAAACGCGAAGAGGTAAGGAGGTTTCGGGAAAGCGCGGGAAAAGTAGTAGCGCCACCATGCGGAAAAATTCTGAACTATTTAACGGTACCAGGAGACCTCCTCGCTCTCATGTGATCCTGATACGAGTTGCCATCAGAACTTTTTTGCGAATTTCGACGATTTCAACGTAATATTGTTTCCTACCAGGATCACAGAAACGCGAAGAGGTAAGGAGGTTTCGGGAAAGCGCGGGAAAAGTAGTAGCGCCACCATACGGAAAAATTCTGAACTATTTAACGGTATCAGGAGACCTCCTCGCTCTCATGTGATCCCAATACGAGTAGCTATCGGAACTTTTTCGCGAATTTCGACGATTTCAACGTAATATTGTTTCCTACCAGGATCACAGAAACGCAAAGAGGTAAGCAAGTATCGAGAGAAAGCGCGGGAAAAGTAGTAGCGCCACCATACGGAAAAATTCTGAACTATTTAACGGTACCAGGAGACCTCCTCGCTCTCATGTGATCCTGATACGAGTAGCCATCGGAACTTTTTTGCGAATTTCGACGATTTTGACAAAATTTTGTTTTCTACCAGGATCACAGAGGTGCGAAGAGGTAAGCAGGTTTCGGGAAAGCGCGGGAAAAGTAGTAGCGCCACCATGCGGAAAAATTCCGAACTATTTAACGGTACCAGGAGACCTCCTCGCTCTCATGTGATCCTGATACGAGTAGCCATGGGAACTTTATTGCGAACTTTGACGATTTCGACGAAATCTTGTTTCCTACCAGGATCACAGAGGTGCGAAGAGGTAAGGAGGTTTGTAAGAATGTCGAGAAAATTAGTGCCGCCATCTTGCGGAGAAATTGCCAACTACTTAAAGTTACCAAGAAATCTTGCACCCACACCAGGGCCGTATAATCGCTTTGCTTATATTACAACTAAAGAAAAACGTAGGTTTTAATTTAAAATTAATAAATTTATTCGTATAGCACTGAATAATTACATATTTATACAAATTACAATACCTTTATGTAAAAAAAACATAATTCGATTATAATCCCAGTGACGTCACTTCTTAACTTTTCGTCGCACCCTTTTTCTGTAACAAACCAAAAATGAATTAGTTAACAATAACTGACGCTACAAGGTAACTTACCCCTTTATCTTTGCTGGAAACAACTTTACAAACGTTCGTCGCCGTATACGGTGTCGCATATTTACATTGACAATCTAATCCTTGTTCTTCAGCAAAGAATTGATCGATCATAGTATGCGCAGTAGTTTGAACGAATTGTTTACGTGCCGCTCCTTTCGAATGAAGGAAGTTGTTGGTAACGAAAACATTTCCACGATTTTCTACTATAAAATCAACACAATAATCGTTGTAATCCAGTTCTTTGTGAAGTTCGGAATTGGCACGAGCACGATTCTTGGTCTGACCCACAGTGAAAACGTTGTGACTGTTGAAACCGACCACCTCCTTGCTGTGTTTCGTGTCTTTCGCTGTCAACTTATCGAATGGTGTGATCAAATTCAAATTGATGGTCTTGCTGCGGTAGAAGAACGAACTGAGCAGCTGCAACTAACATTTTCTTCTATTAGCAAAATACAGTTTAACGTTATTAGATTTAGAAGATAAACAGTTGAAACTTAAGATATTTCTATACATATAGTTGGACGTTTTCAGATTTTAGAAGAAAAGTCATATTTCTGTATATAGTTTTTCAAACTTACGGCGTAGAACCTTCCGACTTCGCAAGGGTTTGCGGTAACGACGATGATCGACTTGATCGATTGCGCCCTGAAGGGATAGTGCAAACCTTCGTCGTAAGTGCGAGCTTGCAAGTTCAAACCGGTAGCAAGTTCGAAATCGTGTCTCAACGATTTGAGGAACGCCACGAAATCGTCGGCCATTCTGCAGCCGGTGATGAAAGGTTTCTCTTTGGGAGCTTCGGTGAATTTCACGTTAGGAGCTTTTCCCTTGAACGTCAATTTGCCGCCGACAGTCACGTGAGAAGGCCACTGATTTTCACCACCGTAAGTCACTAGATGAAATTCGATGTCGCTGCAAACACCGAACGTACCAACTGAATAAAAACAAAACGAAAAACTTACTTGACGCCTTTCGCATGCAAATCGTTGGTCAATTGTTGGATTAAAGGTTGGACGTATTCTTTGTAAACGGGTTCGTTACTTTTAACAGTATCGACTAAAAGAACAATATCGGCGGTTTTTCCTGGAGTTTTCACACTGAAAGTGTCGCCGATCGCATAAGATTCTTCGCTATTGGTACATTTAACTAAAAAACGAGACAATTAAAAGAAACGTCGACAATCAATTTGTGGCAACTCACGGAATTGTTTGGGTACTTTGATGGGAATACCGTGTTGGTTACACGCCCCAACGTACGCTATAGCAACGGCGAATTCGGTATCTTTAACGTTTTGGGCAATTCCGTGTTGGCAAGCGGTTTTGAAATTTTCAGTAGAAACGAAAGGATAGCACAAAGCCATTTCGGATTCCCATCCGAACAGCTTGTCACAAGCAGGTGACGGGTGATGGGCATGATGATCGATTGATTTAACGGCCGGACAACCGGCTCCCATTTTGAACGAATTACCGAAATCACTTTCTGACGTCACGATTTTGCCGGACGGCAAACTGAAATCGTCGTACGGTTCGTTGTTGCCGTTACCCAAAAGACCTCGCAATTTGCCGTGGTAGAAACCGGAAACGATGACGGCACAAACGGCCAATTTCTCGCCGCACACCACCGAAACACCCGCCTCCGACACCAGACGGATCGCTTCGTAATCTCGGAACGCGGCGATGTTGGGTTTACGGGTCGGCAATTCGGTTGGAGCTGTAATTTTGTTGGTTAGTTGTGATTTGTTTTCGGGGAGTTAAATTTTACCGTTATTGAGGAGGATTTGACCACCCGTTTTTAAAGTGATTGTATCGCCGCCTTCAGATAGGGAAATGGCGGTTAGGAGACCGTCGGTGTAGGTGCCGACTACGGTGAAATTGCCGTCGACAGCGTCACGGGCCAGAAGGTAGTTGCATTTGCCGGGGAACGTCAGATGTTTGCCGTCGAAAGTGAAAATGTGCTGGCCTTGGGCTAACAAAGCGTACACTGGAAAAAAAATTGTTTAAATTTGTAAGTCAAAATTCAGGGTTATAAATGAAAATTTTGCAACTAACGTTGCAAATTTCTAAGAATTCAACCAAACGACATAGTTGAAGCAAAAAGTTTCAATGAAGAAAAATTTTTTTTGGGCAAAAATTGTTTGTAAACCTCAATTCACAGTTGTAAAATCTAACATTTTAAGTTACTGTTATCAACTTTTATTAGAGCTTTTGATTGTGAATACGGAACAATTTAAAACGATGTTAGTAAAACATTGTAAACTTAAATTCTCAAGTTGTAAGTCAAAATTCGAGGGTTGTAAATGAAAATTTTACAATTGACGTTGCAAATTTCAGAAAATTCAACAAAACGTCATAGTTGTGGCAAAAAATTTCAGTAATAAAAAATTTTTTTTCAAAAAAATTGTTTGTAAACCTCAATTTCGAGTTATAATTTTTAACATTTGCAACTAAGATAATCAAAATTCATTAAAGCATTTGACTGAGAATATGTAACATTTTAAAACGTTCTTAGTAAAACAATATAAATTTAAATTCTCACGTTGTAAATCGAAATTCACGGGTTATAAACGAAAATTTTACAAGTAACGTTGCAAATTTCAGAAAACTCAACAAAACCTCATAGTTGTAGCAAAAAATTTTAGAGATAGAAAAAATTTTTTGGACAAAAATTGTTAGTAAACCTCAATTCACAGTTGACAATTCCAACAATTTAAATTACGATTATCAGCTTTAATTTGAGCTTTTAAGTGTGAATAAGTAACAATTTAAAACGATTTTAATAAAACATTGTAAACTTCAATTCTCAAATTGTAAGTCAAAACTGACGGGTTATAATTGAAAATTGTAAAACTAACGTTGCAAATTTCTACATATTCCACAAAACGACATAGTTGAAGCAAAAAATTTCAGTGATAAAAAAATTTTTTTAGACAAAAATTGTTTGTAAACCTTAATTTCGAGTTGTAATTTCCAACATTTACAACTAATATGTGCAACAATCAATAGAGCGTTTAACTGAGAATATGTAACAATTTAAAACGTTCTTAGTAACACATTGTAAAGTTAAATTCCCAAGTTGTAAGTCAAAATTCTTAGGTTATAATTGAAACTTTTACAACTAACGTTGAAAATTTCTACGAAATTAACAAAACGGCATAACTGAAGCAAAAAATTTCAATCGAAACATTTTCTTTGAAAAAAAATTGTTTGTAAACCTCAATTCACAGATGTAAATTTTAACATTTTAAATTGAGATTATCAACTTTAATTAGTACTTGCGAGGGCGAACATGTAACAATTTTAAATGTTGTTGTTGAAACATTGTAAACTCAAATTTTCCATTTTTAGGTCAAAATTCACGGGTTGTGACTGAATATTTTACAACTAACGTTTCAAATATCTGCGAAATAAACAATGCGGCATAGTTGAAGCAAGAAATTTCAGTGAAAAAAGAATTTTTTTGGATAAGAGTTGTTTGTAAACCTCAATTCACAGTTGTAAATTCTAACATTTTAAGTTACTGTTATCAACTTTCACTAGAGCTTTTGAATGTGAATATGTGGAAATTTAAAGCGTTCCTAGTAAAACATTGTAAACTTAAATTCTCAATTTGTAAGTCAAAATTCACGGGTTGTAAATAAAAATTTTATAACTAACGTTGCGAATTTTTAAGAATCCAACAAATCGACATAGCTAATGCAAAAAATTTTAGTGAAAAAAAATTATTTTTGGATAAAAATAGTTTGTAAACCTCAATTCACAGTTGTAAATTTCAACATTTTAAATTGAAATTATCAACTCTAATTAGAACTTGTGAGTGTGAATATGTAATAGTTTCAAGCGTTGTTCGTAAAACATTGTAAACTCAAATTCTCAATTTGTAAGTCAAAATTCACGGGTTGTAACTGAATATTTTACAACTAACGTTTCAAATTTCTACAAATTCAACAAAGCGACATAGTTGAAGCAAGAAATTTTAGTGATAAAAGAATTCCTTTAAACAAAAATTGTTTGTAAACCTCAATCTCGAGTTGTAATTTCCAACTTTTACAACTAATATGTGCAACATTCATTAGAGCGTTTAACTGAGAATATGTAATAATTTAAAACGTTCTTAGTAAAACATTGTAAACGTAAATTCCCAAGTTGTAAGTCAAGATTCACGGGTTGTAAATGAAAATCTTACAACTAACGTTACAAATTTCTAAGAATTCAACAAAATGACATCAAAATTATTTTTGGACAAAAATTGTTTGTAAACCTTAATTCACAGTTGCAAATTTCAATATTTTAAATTGAGATTATCATCTTTAATTAGAGCTCTTGAATGTGAATATGTAGAAATTTAAATAATTCCAAGTAAAAATTGTAAACTTAAATTCTCAAGTTGTAACTCAAAATTAACGGGTTGTAACTGAAAATTTTATAACCAACGTTGCAAATTTCTAAAAATCCAACAAATCAACATAGCTGAAGCAAAAAATTCAGTGAAAAAAAAACATTTTTTAACAAAAATTGTTGATAAGCCTCAATTCACAGTTGTAAATTTCAACATTTTAAATTGAGATTATCAACTCTAATTAGAACTTGTGAATGTGAATATGCAACAATTTCAAACGTTGTTGGTAAAACATTGTAAACTCAAATTCTGAATTTGTAAGTCAAAATTCACGGGTTGTAACTGAATATTTTACAACTAACGTATCAAATTTCTACAAACTCAACAATGCCACATAGTTAAAGCAAATAATTTCACTGTAAAAAGAATTTTTCTAGACAAAATTGTTTGTAAACCTCAATTCACAGTTGTAAATTTCAACATATTAAATTGAGATTATCATCTTTAAATAGAGCTTTTGAGTGTGAATATGTGGCAATTTAAAGCGTTGTTAGTTAAACATTGTAAACTTAATTTCGCAAGTTGTAAGTCAAAATTCACGGGTTGTAATTGAAAATTTTACAACTAACGTTGCAAATTTCTACAAATTCAACAAAACTACACAGTTGAAGCAAAAAACTTCAATCATTTAAGAGTTTTTTTGGATTAAAAATCATTGTAAACTTGAATTCACAGTTGTAATTTACAACATTTCAACTTAAAATTTCCAATTTTAACTTTGGATTTTCAGTGTGAATGTAAAACAATTTCGAGCGTTTCGAAATCTTAAATTTTCAAATTATAAATTAAAGTTAAGAAACTCAACGACTCAAAATAAATTGTTAAACGCCAACAATTTTAACCAATAAACTTACATGGGAAAGGTGCCACCCAATTCCTTGGTTTGTTAACCAAAGACGTTCCAAATTCGCCATACGTCCAGATATCTTCTCTCAAGAAGTACGACAACGGCGAAAATTTAACAGCAACGAATTTCGGTATTTTACTCAAGAAATTAATTGGTGTAGGTATCGTGAATCCTTGCAATTCGGGCGCACCTTCCGCCGTGATAACTTGAACCAACTTATTGGCAATAATGGCCGATTGTTTGACGATTTTTTCCAAAATCACCAAATCATCGACGTGTTGTCCCAACAATTTCTTTTCGACGTAAGACGAAATTATGTCAACCAACTCCTTCAACTCATCAGTCGGCATAATATCGCGAACAGTAGCAAGCAAATCTTTCAAAGTATCAGCAAACGTTTTGCTAGCCGCTCCGTCCATCAGCTGAAATTAAAAAATTTTACCAAAAAAAAGCAATTACGCATCGACTTACGGTTCGGTAGTGAAGTTTCAGTTCGTCGAAAATCGGAAGAGCTTTGATTTCGTTGTAGATCTTCGTCCATTGTTCGAGAACGATAGTTTTGATGCTGTTGTAGGCTTTCGCTGCGAATCTGGTGAAATCTTGACTGACCTCCCCAATGGCCGCGCCGAATTTTTTCAGTTCGGGTTGATATTGTTCGGCAATTTGACTCAATTTGGCTAGATACGTCAAGATGACGTCGGTGGTCCTTTCGATTGAAACAGCAACGATTTCGATAATTTTCTCGTAAAATTGCGTCAATTTCGGCAAAATTTCTTTATCGAAAAATTCGACAATTTTCGAAAAACTGTTATGGCACGCCTTCGCCACGTTCTCGATCAAATCGCTCAATTTCGCGAAAGTTTCACCGAAAGCTTGCGTTATTGCCGCGACGATGTTTTGCAGAAATTCGCTGATCTCTTGGATCGTTTTGTCCGCAACAATTTCCTCTTTCAATTTTCCTATTTCAGTCGCGTAATAGTCTTTGAGAGGTGCCAAATTGGGGGCGGCTCTCCTCGACAATTCCCCTAATTGTTTGGCTTCTTTTTCGAGATTTCTGCGCGTTTCTTGCGCGATCTTTTTCAGTTCTTCCAGATGCGACGTGACGTCGACTTTGATACGTTTCAGGACTAATTCCTGAATATTTCGCGATTGCACCCCGTAATCTGACTTGAGGAAATTGGCCTCGTCCAATTTGACGCTGGCATGGACCAGTTCGTTGGTTTGGCCCTGTTTGAAGATTTCCGCCCTAAAATCGGCGATTTGGCCCGGAATGAAGGCGGAATTGATTTGCAATTTATCTGAAGGAGTTTCCTTTTGCGAAACGTAAAACTTGAGAGTGTTCCAGTTTTTAGTTTCGAAATGACTGACCAACGGTTTCAATCCGTACGAAGACAACTCAGAATCGATCACCTGTTGATTGCCACTGACTTGCATTTGATGGTTGACTTTAAACAGATCGATATTCAAAATTCTGATCAAAAGACTGGCGTGTTTGGGGGAAATTTCCCAATTATAGGCGGAATTATAGCGAGAATTGCCAACGTGATATTTCAAACCGCTCTCGAACTTAACCGATTGAGCATCGCGATCAACTACAAACTTCCGTTCGCCTCTAACATCAACATTCAGACCCGAACTCTTAATTTCGATCCAATCCTTCAACTCGTATTGGCGCTGTTGCTCGCTGAGTTGCGGCGTCTCGCTGTGACCCGTGATGGTAATTTTCTGGTTAGGTTGAGCAAAAACGTCGATGATCCCAGTGAAAGTCACTTGTCTGTCTTTGATTAATTTGGCATTGCCTGAAAGCGAAAGGGCCCTTCGAAGTGTTGGATTGGTGAATTTAATTTCGCCTTCCACAACGTTGGTGTGGATGTCGACGTTTAACCATCCGATTAGTCCGGTTTTTTGGTTGGGTTGGTTCTTTTTGTCCATGTAGAGGAGGATTTCTGCCGATGCTTTGCCGCCTTGTCTCAGTTCTTTCGGTATGTTGATGTTGGCTTCCAATGCGATTATACGTTTTGGTGTTGTTAAAGAAACGCCCGCTTCTTTGGGATGGAAATAGAGACTGTATTGGTATTTGCTGTTGGCTTGACTTTGGAAATGGACGTCGACGGTGTGGTCGAGGATGAAATCTTTGCGGTTGGTGACGGCTTTCAAACCGAATTCGTGGGATAAACCTAAATTGCGGAGGTCGACGGCGATCTCGATCACTTGGTTGAAATGGTTGATGTCTGGAAAAGAAATTCAAATTAAATTGTAAACTGAATTCACAAATTGTAAACAGAAATTGGACAAGTTAACGTTAAAATATCGAGAAACAACATCAAAATTTCTTTAAAAACGATCAATTATGAAAGTTTCTCATCAACAATAAAATTTTGTAAATTTGAATTCCGAATAACAAATTACAAAATTTTAAATAAATATTCAAACATAACATTATAAATTGTAGAAGCTCATTGTAAATAGAAAATATATTCTGGCGGTCTCGATTCTTTTGTTAAAATGGTTGATGTTTGCAGAAAATGTCGAAAGTTTTGGAAAATAAAGTTGTAAACTGAATTCACAAATTGTAAACAGAAATTGGACAAGTTAACGTTAAAATATCGAGAAGCAACATAAAGATCTCTTTAAAAACGATCAATTTTGAAAGTTTCTCATCAACAATAAAATTTTGTAAATTTGAATTCCGAATAACAAATTACAAAATTTTAAATAAATTTTCAAACATAACATTATAAATTGTAGAAGCTCATTGTAAGTAGAAATTATATTCGGGCGGTCTCGATTCTTTGGTTAAAATGGTTGATGTTTGCAGAAAATGTCGAAAGTTTTGGAAAATAAAATTGTAAACTGAATTCACAAATTGTAAACAGAAATTGGACAAGTTAACGTTAAAATATCGAGAAACAACATCAAAATCTCTTTAAAAGCGATCAATTTTGAAAGTTTCTCATCAACAACAAAATTTTGTAAACTTGAATTCCGAATAGCAAATTACAAAATTTTAAATAAATCTTCAAACATAACATTATAAATTGTAGAAGCTCATTGTAAGTAGAAATTATATTCTGGCGGTGTCGATTCTTTGGTTAAAATGGTTGATGTTTGCAGAAAATGTCGAAAGTTTTGGAAAATAAAATTGTAAACTCAATTGTAAACAGAAATTGGATAAGTTAACGTTAAATTATCAAGAAACGACATCAAAATTCCTCTGGAAACAATCAATTTAGAAAGTTCCTCATCAACAACAAAATTTTGTAAACTTGAATTTCGAATAACAAATTACAAAATTTTAAATAAATCTTCAAACATAACATTATAAATTGTAGAAGCTCATTGTAAGTAGAAACTATATTCTGGCGGTCTCGATTCGTTGGTTAAAATGGTTGATGTTTGCAGAAAATGTCGAAAGTTTTGGAAAATAAAATTGTAAACTGAATTCGCAAATTGTAAACAGAAATTGAACAAGTTAACGTTAAAATATCGAGAAGCAACATCAAAATCCCTTTGGAAACGATCAATTTTGAAAGTTTCTCATCAACAATAAAATTTTGTAAACTTGAATTCCGAATAGCAAATTACAAAATTTAGAATAAATTTTCAAACATAAAATTGTAAATTGTAGAAGCATATTGTAAGTAAAAATTATATTCTGGCCGTCTCGATTTCTTGGTTTAAATGGTTGATGTTTGCAGAAAATCTCGATAAGTTTTGGGAAATAAAATTGTAAACTGAATTCACAAATTGTAAACAGAAATTGGACAAGTTAACGTTAAAATATCAAGAAACAACATCAAAATCTATTTAAAAACGATCAATTTTGAAAGTTTCTCATCAGCAATAAAATTTTGTAAACTTGAATTCCGAATAACAAATTACAAAATTTTAAATAAATCTTCAAATATAACATTATAAATTGTAGGAGCTCATTGTAAGTAGAAATAATATTCTGGCGGTCTCGATACTTTGGTTAAAATGGTTGATGTTTGCAGAAAATGTCGAAAGTTTTGGAAAATAAAATTGTAAACTGAATTCACAAATTGTAAACAGAAATTGGACAAGTTAGCGTTAAAATATCGAGAAACAACATCAAAATCCCTTTAAAAACGATCAATTTTGAAAGTTTCTCATCAACAACAAAATTTTGTAAACTTGAATTTCGAATAACAAATTACAAAATTTAGAATAAATCTTCAAACATAAAATTGTAAATTGTAGAAGCATATTGTAAGTACAAATTATATTCTGGCCGTCCCGATTCTTTGATTTAAGTGGTTACTGTTTGCAGAAAATGTCGATAAGTTTTGGTAAATAAAATTGTAAACTCAATTGTAAACAGAAATTGGATAAGTTAACGTTAAATTATCAAGAAACGACATCAAAATTCCTCTGGAAACAATCAATTTAGAAAGTTCCTCATCAACAACAAAATTTTATAAACTTGAATTCCGAATAGCAAATTACAAAATTTTAAATAAATCTTCAAACATAACATTATAAATTGTAGAAGCTCATTGTAAGTAGAAATTATATTCTGGCGGTCTCGATTCTTTGGTTAAAATGGTTGATGTTTGCAGATAATGTCGAAAGTTTTGGAAAATAAAATTGTAAACTGAATTCACAAATTGTAAACAGAAATTGGACAAATTAACGTAAAAATATCGAGAAGCAACATCAAAATCTCTTTAAAAACGATCAATTTTGAAAGTTTCTCATCAACAATAAAATTTTGTAAACTTGAATTCCAAATAACAATTTACAAAATTTTAAATAAATCTTCAAACATAACATTATAAAATGTAGAAGCTCATTGTAAGTAGAAATTATATTTTGGCGGTCTCGATTCTTTGGTTAAAATGGTTGATGTTTGCAGAAAATGTCGAAAGTTTTGGAAAATAAAATTGTAAACTGAATTCACAAATTGTAAATAGAAATTGGACAAGTTAACGTTAAAATATCGAGAAACAACATCAAAATCTCTTTAAAAGCGATCAATTTTGAAAGTTTCTCATCAACAACAAAATTTTGTAAACTTGAATTCCGAATAGCAAATTACAAAATTTTAAATAAATCTTCAAACATAACATTATAAATTGTAGAAGCTCATTGTAAGTAGAAATTATATTCTGGCGGTGTCGATTCTTTGGTTAAAATGGTTGATGTTTGCAGAAAATGTCGAAAGTTTTGGAAAATAAAATTGTAAACTCAATTGTAAATAGAAATTGGACAAGTTAACGTTAAAATATCGAGAAACAACATCAAAATCTCTTTAAAAGCGATCAATTTTGAAAGTTTCTCATCAACAACAAAATTTTGTAAACTTGAATTCCGAATAGCAAATTACAAAATTTTAAATAAATCTTCAAACATAACATTATAAATTGTAGAAGCTCATTGTAAGTAGAAATTATATTCTGGCGGTGTCGATTCTTTGGTTAAAATGGTTGATGTTTGCAGAAAATGTCGAAAGTTTTGGAAAATAAAATTGTAAACTCAATTGTAAACAGAAATTGGATAAGTTAACGTTAAATTATCAAGAAACGACATCAAAATTCCTCTGGAAACAATCAATTTAGAAAGTTCCTCATCAACAACAAAATTTTGTAAACTTGAATTTCGAATAACAAATTACAAAATTTTAAATAAATCTTCAAACATAACATTATAAATTGTAGAAGCTCATTGTAAGTAGAAATTATATTCTGGCGGTGTCGATTCTTTGGTTAAAATGGTTGATGTTTGCAGAAAATGTCGAAAGTTTTGGAAAATAAAATTGTAAACTCAATTGTAAACAGAAATTGGATAAGTTAACGTTAAATTATCAAGAAACGACATCAAAATTCCTCTGGAAACAATCAATTTAGAAAGTTCCTCATCAACAACAAAATTTTGTAAACTTGAATTTCGAATAACAAATTACAAAATTTTAAATAAATCTTCAAACATAACATTATAAATTGTAGAAGCTCATTGTAAGTAGAAACTATATTCTGGCGGTCTCGATTCGTTGGTTAAAATGGTTGATGTTTGCAGAAAATGTCGAAAGTTTTGGAAAATAAAATTGTAAACTGAATTCGCAAATTGTAAACAGAAATTGAACAAGTTAACGTTAAAATATCGAGAAGCAACATCAAAATCCCTTTGGAAACGATCAATTTTGAAAGTTTCTCATCAACAATAAAATTTTGTAAACTTGAATTCCGAATAGCAAATTACAAAATTTAGAATAAATTTTCAAACATAAAATTGTAAATTGTAGAAGCATATTGTAAGTAAAAATTATATTCTGGCCGTCTCGATTTCTTGGTTTAAATGGTTGATGTTTGCAGAAAATCTCGATAAGTTTTGGTAAATAAAATTGTAAACTGAATTCACAAATTGTAAACAGAAATTGGACAAGTTAACGTTAAAATATCAAGAAACAACATCAAAATCTATTTAAAAACGATCAATTTTGAAAGTTTCTCATCAGCAATAAAATTTTGTAAACTTGAATTCCGAATAACAAATTACAAAATTTTAAATAAATCTTCAAATATAACATTATAAATTGTAGGAGCTCATTGTAAGTAGAAATAATATTCTGGCGGTCTCGATACTTTGGTTAAAATGGTTGATGTTTGCAGAAAATGTCGAAAGTTTTGGAAAATAAAATTGTAAACTGAATTCACAAATTGTAAACAGAAATTGGACAAGTTAGCGTTAAAATATCGAGAAACAACATCAAAATCCCTTTAAAAACGATCAATTTTGAAAGTTTCTCATCAACAACAAAATTTTGTAAACTTGAATTTCGAATAACAAATTACAAAATTTAGAATAAATCTTCAAACATAAAATTGTAAATTGTAGAAGCATATTGTAAGTACAAATTATATTCTGGCCGTCCCGATTCTTTGATTTAAGTGGTTACTGTTTGCAGAAAATGTCGATAAGTTTTGGTAAATAAAATTGTAAACTCAATTGTAAACAGAAATTGGATAAGTTAACGTTAAATTATCAAGAAACGACATCAAAATTCCTCTGGAAACAATCAATTTAGAAAGTTCCTCATCAACAACAAAATTTTATAAACTTGAATTCCGAATAGCAAATTACAAAATTTTAAATAAATCTTCAAACATAACATTATAAATTGTAGAAGCTCATTGTAAGTAGAAATTATATTCTGGCGGTCTCGATTCTTTGGTTAAAATGGTTGATGTTTGCAGATAATGTCGAAAGTTTTGGAAAATAAAATTGTAAACTGAATTCACAAATTGTAAACAGAAATTGGACAAGTTAACGTTAAAATATCAAGAAACGACATCAAAATTCCTCTGGAAACAATCAATTTAGAAAGTTCCTCATCAACAACAAAATTTTGTAAACTTGAATTCCGAATAGCAAATTACAAAATTTAGAATAAATCTCCAAAAATAAAATTGTAAATTGTAGAAGCATATTGTAAATAGAAATTATATTCTGGCGATCTCGATTCTTTGGTTAAAATGGTTGATGTTAGCAGAAAATGTCGAAAGTTTTGGAAAATAAAATTGTAAACTGAATTCACAAATTGTAAACAGAAATTGGACAAGTTAATGTTAAAATATCGAGAATCAACATCAAAATCTCTTTGGAAACGATCAATTTTGAAAGTTTCTCATCAAAAATAAAATTTTGTAAACTTGAATTCCGAATAGCAAGTTATAAAATTTAGAATAAATCTTCAAAAATGAAATTGTAAATAGAAGAAGCACATTGTGAGCATAAATTATATTGCGGCGGTCTCGATTCTTTGGATGAAATAAAATTGTGAGCTGAATTCACAAATTGTAAACATAAATTGCACAAATTAACGTTAAAATATCGAAAAACAGAATTTGGAGATGATCAATTTTGAAAAGTTCTCATCAACAAGAAAATTTTGTAAACTTGAATTCCGAATTGCAACTTACAATATTTATAATAGACATTCAGACTTAAAATTGTAAATGCCAATAGTACATACTAAATTAAAATAATTACATTGTAAACTAGAATTTGTAATTGCAAGTCAAAATACAGTCCACTAATTGCAATTATCTTAATATAACTTGTCAATTCCAGTTCTAAACTAGTTTTAAACAAGTTTCTAATGAATTCTAACTCGCAGCTACTTCTTGTAAAACATTGTAAACTGAATTCGCGTATGAATATTGATGACAAAATTTCTTTTTATCATGAAGTTCGTTTGTAAACCTCAATTCCGAGCAGTGGATTTGAATATATTAGAAAATAATTGGAGATTTTGATTGTAAATCACATAATGATCAAAAAACCTAAAGTTAATGGAATCTTGCAAAGTTGATTTTCAAGTTGTAAATTGTAATTCTACACACTAGTTTTTAAGCTCGATTAAGATGATTGTAAGATAAATTGTAGATAGAACTTATGCTAGTAAATGATAGTAACCTAAATTCACGAGTTGGAAATTAAAATGCTACAGGTAGCGTTGCAAATTTTGAACAATTTAACAAGGCGTCATCGTCAAGACCGAAAAATTCTTAAGTTGTAAGTCAAAATTCACGGGTTGCAAATGAAAATCCTACAACTAACGTTGCAAATTTCTACGAATTCAACAAAACGGCATATTTGAAACCAAAAATTTCAGTAAAAAAAAATTATTTGGACAAAAACTGTTTGTAAACCTCAATTCACAGTTGTAAATTCCAACATTTTAAATTGAGATTATCACTTTTAATTAAAGTTTCTAAGTGTGAATATGTAATAAATTAAATCCTTGCTAGTAGAACGTTGTAAACTCAAATTCTCAAGTTGTAAGTCAAGATTCACGGGATGCAAATGAAAATTTTACAAGTAACGATGCAAATTTCTAATAATTTAACAAAATGCCATCGTCCAAGAGAAAGAATTCTGTAATTAAGAATTTTTTCTGGACAAAAATTGTTTGTAAACCTCAATTCACAGTTGTAAATTTCAACATTTAGAATTGAGATAATCAATTTTAATTAGGGCTTCTAAGTATAAACATGTAACAATTTAAATCTCTGTTAGTAAAACGTTGTAGACTCAAGTTCTCAACTTGTAAATCAAAATTCACTGGTTGTGACTAAAAATTTTACAACTGCCGTTTCAAATTTCTACGAATTCAACAAAGCGACATAGTTGTAGCAAAAAATTTTAGTGGTAAAAGTATCTTTTTGCCCTAAAATTGTTTGTAAACCTCAATTCACAGTTGTAAATTTCAATATTCTGAATTAAAATTATCACTTTTAATTAAGGTTTTCAAGTGTGAATGTGTAGCAATTTAAATCGCTTCTAGTAAAGCATTGTAAACTCAAATTCTCAAGTTATAAGTTAAGATTCACGGGATGCGAATGAAAATTTTACAAGTAACGTTGTAAATTACTAAAAATTTAACAAAACGTCATCATTTAAAAGAAAAAATTCCTTAGTTAAAAATTTTTTTAAACAAAAATTGTTTGTAAACCTCAATTCACAGTTGTAAATTTTAATATTTTAAATTGAGATTATCAATTTTAATTAAGGTCTCTAAGTGTGAATATGTAACAATTTAAATCGTTGTTAGTAAAACGTTGTAAACTCAAGTTCTCAAGTTGTAAATCAAGATTCACGAGTTGTGACTGAAAATTTTACAATTATCGTTTCGAATTTCTACGAATTGAACAAAGCGACATAGTTGTAGCAAAAAATTTCAGTAGTAAAGGAATTTTTTTGGACAAAAATTGTTTGTAAACCTCAATTCACAGTTGTAAATTCCAACATTTTGAATTGAGATTATCACTTTTAATTAAGGTTTCTAAGTGTGAATAAATTAAATCCTTGCTAGTAAAATGTTGTAAACTCAAATTTTCAAGTTGTAAGTCAAGATTCACGGGATGCAAATGAAAATTTTACAAGTAACATTGCAAATTTCTAAAAATTTAACAAAACGTCATCATTTAAGAAAAAGAATTCTGTAATTGAAAATTTTTTTAGACCAAAAATTGTTTGTAAACCTCAATTCATAGTTGTAAATTTCAACATTTTGAATTGAGATTATCAATTTGAATTAAGGTCTCTAAGAGTAAACATGTAACAATTTAAATCGCTGTTAGTAAGACCTTGTAGACGCAAATTCTCAACTTGTAAATCAAAATTCACAAGTTGTGACTAAAAATTTTACAACTACCGTTTCAAATTTCTACGAACTCAACAAAGCGACATAGTTGTAGCAAAAAATTTTAGTGGTAAAGGAATCTTTTTGCCCTAAAATTCTTTGTAAACCTCAATTCACAGTTGTAAATTTTAATATTTTGAACTAAAATTATCATTTTTAATTAAAATTTTCAAGTGTAAATGTGTGACAATTTAAATCGCTTCTAATAAGACATTGTAAACTCAAGTTCTCAAGTTATAAGTTAAGATTCACAGGATGCAAATGAAAATTTTACAAGTAACGTTGCAAATTTCTAAAAATTTAACAAGATGTCATCATCTAAAAGAAAGAAATCCTTAATTGAAAACTTTTTTAGACAAAAATTGTTTGTAAACCTCAATTCACAGTTGTAAATTTCAATATCTTAAATTGAGATTATCAATTTTAATTAAGGTCTCTAATTGTGAATATGTAACAATTTAATTGTTTGTTAGTAAAGCGTTGTAAACTCAAGTTCTCAAGTTGTAAATCAAAGTTCACGAGTTGTGACTAAAATTTTTACAATTATCGTTTCGAATTTCTACGAATTGAACAAAGTGACATAGTTGTAGCAAAAAATTTCAGTAGTAAAGGAATTTTTTTGGACAAAAATTGTTTGTAAACCTCAATTCACAGTTGTAAATTCCAACATTTTGAATTGAGATTATCACTTTTAATTAAGGTTTCTAGGTGTGAATAAATTAAATCCTTGCTAGTAAAACGTTGTAAACTCAAATTCTCAAGTTGTAAGTCAAAATTCACAGGATGCAAATGAAAATTTTACAAGTAACATTGCAAATTTCTAAAAATTTAACAAAACGTCATCATTTAAGAGAAAGAATTCTGTAATTGAAAATTTTTTTAGACCAAAGATTGTTTGTAAACCTCAATTCATAGTTGTAAATTTCAACATTTTGAATTGAGATTATCAATTTGAATTAAGGTCTCTAAGAGTAAGCATGCAACAATTTAAATCACTGTTAGAAAGACCTTGTAGACGCAAATTCTCAACTTGTAAATCAAAATTCACAAGTTGTGACTAAAAATTTTACAACTACCGTTTCAAATTTCTACGAACTCAACAAAGCGACATAGTTGTAGCAAAAAATTTTAGTGGTAAAAGAATCTTTTTGCCCTAAAATTCTTTGTAAATCTCAATTCACAGTTGTAAATTTCAATATTTTGAACTAAAATTATCACTTTTAATTAAAATTTTTAAGTGTAAATGTGTGACAATTTAAATCGCTTCTAATAAGACATTGTAAACTCAAATTCTCAAGTTATAAGTTAAGATTCACGGGATGCAAATGAAAATTTTACAAGTAACGTTGCAAATTTCTAAAAATTTAACAAAATGTCATCATCTAAAAGAAAAAAATCCTTAATTGACAAATTTTTCTAGACAAGAATTGTTTGTAAACCTCAATTCACAGTTGTAAATTTCAATATTTTAAATTGAAACTGTTAATTTTAATTAAGGTCTCTAAGTGTGAATATGTAACAATTTAAATCGTTGTTAGTAAAACGTTGTAAACTCAAGTTCTCAAGTTGTAAATCAAAATTCACGAGTTGTGACTAAAAATTTTACAATTATCGTTTCGAATTTCTACGAATTGAACAAAGCGACATAGTTGTAGCAAAAAATTTCAGTAGTAAAGGAAATTTTTTGAACAAAAATTGTTTGTAAACCTCAATTCACAGTTGTAAATTTCAATATTTTAAATTGAGATTATCAATTTCAATTAAGATCTCTAAGTGTGTATATGTAACAATTTAAATCGTTGTTAGTAAAACGTTGCAAGCTCAAATTCTCAAGTTGTAAATCAAAATTCACGAGTTGTGACTAAAAATTTTACAATTATCGTTTCGAATTTCTACGAATTGAACAAAGCGACATAGTTGTAGCAAAAAATTTCAGTAGTAAAGGAAATTTTTTGAACAAAAATTGTTTGTAAACCTCAATTCACAGTTGTAAATTTGAATATTTTAAATTGAGATTATCAATTTCAATTAAGATCTCTAAGTGTGTATATGTAACAATTTAAATCGTTGTTAGTAAAACGTTGTAAGCTCAAATTCTCAAGTTGCAAATCAAAATTCACGAGTTGTGACTGAAAATTTTACAACTAGCGTTTCAAATTTCTACGAATTTAACAAAGCGACATAGTTTAAACAAAAAATTTCAGTGGTAAAAGAATTTTTTTCTACTAAAATTGTTTGTAAACCTCAATTCACAGTTGTAAATTTCAACACTTTAAACTAAGGTTATCAACTTTAATTAGAGCTTTTGAGTGTGAATACAAAACAATTTAAAACGTTGTTAGTAATACATTGTAAACTCAAATTCTCAAGTTGTAATTCAAAATTCACGAGTTGTAAATGGAAATTTAAAAAAATTCAATACAATTTCGTAGTTGAAGCAAAAAATCTCAACGATACAAGAGTTTTGTTGAACTAGAAATCTTTGTAAACCTGAATTTACGGCAATTTTGTCTATAGAAAAAATTGTGCCAATAAAAATTTCTAAATTAAATTTAAGAAAAACAACGAATTTCAACAAATTCAAAGTAAAATGTTTCAGTGATAAAAAAAAATTCTGGAAATTTTTGTAGACTAGAATTCATATTTGTAATTTTCAAAATTTTATTAACCAAAAAAAATTGTAACTTACCATCAGCGTTGGTCTTAGCGTCGATTTCAACATGCGAACATTGCTTCTTCTCTTCACAATAAGAGTTCAAAATCCTGAATTGCTTATTGGTCACTTTCAATTCCGCATCAATTGCCTTACTGCCTAATCCAGCATCGAAAGAAATTTCAATACCAGTCTCGCCGTTTTTGCTCTGCACCAAATTCTGTCTGATATACTTGAAATTTGCCGATTTCGTTTCTTCTTTAACCTTAAACGAACCGGACCCTTCGATGATCAATTTCCCTTTTTCTTCCCTAGCCGTATAACTGGTGCTGCCTTGAAGAACGTTCTTATTGCCCGATTTGGCAGTAACTTGGATTCTACGTCCAGCTTTCGCTGGTTTATTCTGAGCATCGATCACGTACTTTTCAATTTTCAAAGTCGGACAATGCGCTGCGATTTTCACATGGAAATCGTCCACACTTTCCACGTTAGCATCGATACTGCCTTCCAGGACGAAATTCTTCTTTTGGTTAACCAACTTGATTTCGGCTGCCAATTGTTTCTCGCTTATCTTCGAGATTTTGGCCAAAACTTGCAACAGTTTCCCTTCGGGACATTTAGCTCGAATATCGATACTGGGCGCAGTTTCAGAAAGGACAAAATCTGTGTTAACCGTCCATTTTTTGCCATCAGAAGTCAAACTGGCTTCGCTTTCATGATGAGTTTGGTCTTCCGAACTCTTCGTGTGAACCTGAAGATGGTTGCTCTTAAACTTATCAGTTGGCGTGTCGAGTTTCACATCGATTTTGTACTCGTGAGGCGATAATCTGACGAAAGTTACGTCACTTTTGATTATTTTATCGGTATCGTATCGGACGGCCACGTCACCCTTCAATTGTTGCGTGTCTTTCTCTTCGTTACGACTGTAACCGGCTTCGAACGTAATGGGACCTTCATTGCCATATTTCAAGGTACTCTGAAAGGTTTTGGATGATTATTTTGTTATTATAAAAAAACAATTCGATTGTACCTTAACTTTTCCGTCCTTGTCGCTGATTTTAATTTCGCCATTAGTGGAATAGTCGGCTATGACGCTGGTAGGTGCTTTGGCGAAAATACTTTGGGAACCTTTCAATTCGAAATAGTCGGCTTTGAAGAAAGATCCGGCAACTTCCGCTTTCAAGTGGCTCAAAACTTTGCTGGAGGAAACGATTTCGGTGCTGAGATCGCCGCTGATTGGACGGCCTGCTCCGGTGATGTCGAAGTTGCCTGAAAGTTCATCAGTACGTTAGAAACCCCGTAATATTAAAATTCTTATTGCTAAAATAAATTGTAAATTTGAATTATTGCTTGAAACTCGAAAATGAGCACCTCAAATGAAAAGCGGACTCGAATTTAGCGAATTGTAAACACCAATTCCGAATTGTAAGTTTGAATTCCCGCTTGAAAATCAAATTAAATAAAAACAAAAGCGTGAATTCGAAATTGTAAACATGAATTCTACATTGTAAGTTCAAATTGTTGCTTGTAACTCAAAAATGCGCACCTCAAATGAAAAGCGGACTCGAAATTAGCGAATTGTAAACACCAATTCCGAATTTCAAGTTTGAATTACCGCTTGAAAATCAAATTAAATGAAGACAAAAGCGTGAATTCAAAATTGTAAACATGAATTCTACATTGTAAGTTTAAATTGTTGCTTGTAACTCAAAAATGAGCACCTCAAATGAAAAGCGAACTCAAACTTAGCGAATTGTAAACACCAATTCCGAATTGTAAGTTTGAATTCTCGCTTGAAAATCAAATTAAATAAAGACAAAAGCGTGAATTCGAAATTGTAAACATGAATTCTACATTGTAAGTTTAAATTGTTACTAGTAACTCAAAAATGAGCACCTCAAATGAAAAGCGGACTCGAGCTTAGCAAATTGTAAACACCAATTCCAAATTGTAGGTTTGAATTTCGAGTTGAAAGTAAAATTAAATGAAAGCAAAAGCGTAAATTCAAAATTGTAAACATTGTAAGTTTGAATTATTGCTTGTAACTCAAAAATGGGCACCTCAAATAAAAATCGGACTCAAATTTGGCGGATTGTAAACACCAATTCTAAATTGTAAGCTTGAATTCCTGGTTGAAAATCAAATTAAATGAAAACTAAAGCGTGAATTCGCAATTGTAAACATGAATTCTACATTCCAATCTCAAATTATTACTTATAACTCGAAAATGAGCATCTCAAATGAAAAGCGGACTTGAATTTAGCGGATTGTAAACACCAATTCTAAATTGTAAACTTGAATTCCTGGTTGAAAATCAAATTAAATAAAAACAAAGGCGTGAATTCGCAATTGTAAACATGAATTCTACATTGTAAGTTTGAATTATTGCTTGTAACTCATAAATTAGCACCTCCAGACTCAAATTTAGCGGATTGTAAATACTAATTCCAAATTGTAAGCATAAATTCTTAGTTGAAAATAAAATTAAATAAAAGCAAAAGCGTAAATTCAAAATTGTAAACATTGTAAGTTTGAATTATTGCTTGTAACTTGAAAATGAGCACCTCAAATAAAAAGCGTACTCCAATTTGGCGAATTGTAAACACCACTTCCAAATTGTAAGCTTGAATTCCTTATTGAAAATCAAATTAAATGAAAGCAAAAGCGTTAATTCAAAATTGTAAACATTGTAAGTTTGAATTATTGCTTGTAACTTAAAAATGGGCACCTCAAATAAAAGCGTACTCCAATTTGGCGAATTGTAAACACCAGTTCTAAATTGTAAGCTTGAATTCCTTATTGAAAATCAAATTAAATGAAAACTTAAGGAGTGAATTCGCAATTGTAAACATGAATTCTACATTGTAAGTTCGAATTATTGGTTGTAACTCAAAAATCAACACCTCAAATGAAGAGCGGTCTCAAATTTTAAACAAATTGTAAATACTAATTCTGAATTGTAAGTTTGAATTCCTATTTAAAAATCAACTTAATTGAAAATAAAAGCATAAATTCAAAATTGTAAACATAAATTCTGCACTGCAAAATTAAATTGTTGTTTGCAGTTCAGAAATTTACACCTCAAATAAAAACAGGGTTCAATTTTAGCAAACTGAATTCCAGCTTAAAAATCATATTAATTGCAGACATATGCATAAATTCAGAATTTCTATTTTGAATTTCAAAACACAAAGCCAGAAATAAAGCGTAAATTTAAAATGGTAAAATGTAAATAGGAATTGCAAATTGTAACTTTAAATTCGTTCCGAAAAGTTATACAAAAGAAAGCCTTACAAACATATATTATTGTTTACTCTCTGCAAGTCAAAAGTAAGAGAAGATTTAGCTTAAAATAGCAAATTGTAGAACCAAATTTCAGTTTGTAAAATTGAATTCGCACTTAAAAATTACACTAAAAATGGCAAAAAGACATCTCTTCAAGTTAACTTCCTCGAGTTTAAAAGTAGAAATCCTAGGAGGGAAATCAACTCTAGAAGGAAAACTATAGAATCAGATTCCAATTTGTAAATTTAAATTCCGACTTGAAGTAGCACTGAATATGGTCAAAAATATATCTTTTGGTGTTTACTCCCTGCAACTCAAAGATTGAAATCCTAAATGAGAAGTTAGCTTAAAATAGCAAATTGTAAAACCAAATTCCACATTGTAAGTTTGAATTCGCACTTAGAAATTGCATTAAAAATGGCCAAAAAGGCACCTCTTAAAGTTTACTCCCTCCAATGCAAATGTAGGATTCCTAGGAGAAAAATAAACTTTCGAAGGAGGATTGTGAAATCAAATTCCAATTTGTAAATTTGAATTCAGACTTGAAAAAACACTAAATACGGCTAGAAATGCTTCTTTGAGTGTTTACTCCCTGAAACTCAAAGATCGAAATCCTAAATGGAAAGTTAGCTCAAAGCAAAAAATTGTAAAAGTAAATTCTACATTGTAAGTTTGAATTCGCACTTAGAAATTGCGCTAAAATGGCCAAAGAGACATCTCCTAAGGTTTAGTCTTTTCAATTCAAAGGTAGAAATCCTAATAGGGAAATGAACTTTAAATGGAGGATTGTAAAACAAAGTTCCAATTTCTAAATTTGAATTCCGACTTGAAAAAATACTAAATACGGTCACAAGTACTTCTTTGATTTTTACTCCTTGCAACTCAAAGATAGAGATCCTAAATAAAAAGTTAGCTTAAAGTAAAGAATTGTAAAAGTAAATTCCACATTGTAAGTTTGAATTCGCACTTAAATATTGCACTAAAATTGTCAAAAAGACAGCTTTTAAAGTTTACTCCTTCCAATTCAAAGACAGAATTTGTAGGAGGGAAATGAACTTGAAACGGAGGATTGTAAAACCAAATTCCAATTTGTAAATTTAAATTCCGACTTGAAAAAACACTAAATACGATCACAAATGCTTTTTTGAGTATTTACTCCCTGAAACTAAAAGATAGAGATCCTAAATAGAAAGTTAGCTAAAAATAGGGAATTGTAAAACTAAATTCCACATTGTAAGTTTGAATTCACACTTTAAAATTGCGCTAAAATAGCCAAAAGGTCATCTCCTAAAGTTTAGTCCTCCCAATTCAAAGGTAGAAATCCTAGGAGAAAAATGAACTTTAAATGGAGGATTGTAAAATGAAGTTCCAATTTGTAAATTTGAATTCCGACTTGAAAGAATACTACATACGGTCACAAATGCTTCTTTGATTGTTTACTCCTTGCAACTAAAAGATAGAAATCCTAATTAAAAAGTTAGCGCAAAGTAAAAAATTGTAAAAGTAAATTCGACATTGTAAGTTCGAATTCGCACTTAAATATTGCACTAAAATAGCCAACAAGACAGTCTTTATAGTTTACTCCTTCCAATTCAAAGATAGAATTCGTAGGAAGAAAATAAACTTTAAATGGGGGATTGTAAAACCAAATTCCAATTTGTAAATTTGAATTCCGACTTGAAAAAACACTAAATACGGTCAGAAATGCCTCTTTGAGTGTTTACTTTCTGAAACTAAAAGATAGATATCCTAAATGGAAAGTTATCTCAAAATAGACAATTGTAAAACTAAATTCCACATTGTAAGTTTCAATTCACACTTAAAAATTGCACTAAGAATGGCCAAAATGACATCTCTTCAAGTTTATTCAATTCAATTCAAAGGTAGAAATCGTAGAAGGGAAATGCGCTTTAGAAGAAGGATTGTAAAACTAAATTCCACATTGTAAGTTTGAATTCGCACTTAGAAATTGCACTAAAGACAGCCGAAAAGATATCTCTTAAAGTTTACTTCCTCCAATTCAAAGGTAAAAATCCTAGGAGGGAAATAAATTTGCGAAAGAGGATTGTAAAACCAAATTCCAATTTGTAAGCTTAAATTCCGACTTAAAGATGAAACAGAAACCGTCATTGGAAACTGGAAAAATATTAATTACCTTTAGCTGAAGCCCAATTGTTGGGTCCGTAAGTCGATTTGGCTTGGAACGAGCCGCTACGTTGGTTCTTGTGATTGGCCGACAAAACCGCTTCGACAGGATCCGACAGGACGGAACCGTAGATCTTGTACTGTAAACAGTCAATTTTAATAAATCAACAATCGAACAATTTCCATCAATTACCTTAAAATCGACTTGAACATCATCACCTTGTTTGTGTTGTTTAAAGGTGAGATCACCATTCAAAGTTTTACCGTTACCATCTTCGGCTGCCACCCCATATTCGATATCGTAAACATGTTCGTTAGGGTTGGTATTCTTCACTTGTACTTTAGCGCTGATTTTTTGACCGGGTTTATTTTTATTTTCGCGATGCTCCAAACTACCAACACCATGACCGTTGATGACGCCACTAGTTGCGTATTTAAAATCACGATCGATTTTACCAACGAAATAGTGATCGTTAGGTAAAGTCACTTCGCCTTGACAATTGAATTTACCACTGCTGATATCGCCTTGATGAAGAACGTTAACTAACAATTTATGACCGAAGAAATCGATGTCGTTCCTGAAAATTACAAATTGAATTCGAAACGTTTTTTTTTTTAATAAAAGTTACTTGGAATCGACGTGGATGTTGGTGATTTTGTTTTGGGTTGATATCGAGATTTTCTTCGACTTGTCTTCGTTGAAGATGGGATAGAAATTGATGGCGAAATTGTAGATGGGATGGTTGATGTTGAAAGTCGAATCGGCTTTAGTTACACGTTTTAATGTAACAAAATTGATGGTGATGTCGGCATTGCCGACACCTTTAATCGCTTTAACTTGACCGTTAACTATAGCGTGATCTTTAAGATTGATTTTGATGGCACCGTTGGCGTTGCCTCCGTTGATTTTCAAGAAAACGTCGGCGTAGATGGTACCGCTTGAAGAAACTTTGTGGAAAACGTCCAATTCGCTAGTGGCGTACTTGAATCCGTTTACAACCCTGAGGAAAGTCAAAATAAAAATGTTAAACGTGTCATTGTAGTATTGAATTGTGAATTTTTTAGAATTAAGTGTTGTGAAACAAATTGTAAAGTTGAATTCTGACTATATTTGCTTCAGATTGTTGATTTATGAACTGTACAAATCAAATATTGCACGTGTTGTTATTTATAAAGAAATTGTAAAACTGAATTCTAAAATTGTAAATCTGAATTCTGACTATTTATGCTCTAAATCGCTTAAAGGTGTCATATAATTTAAATCTACTAGGAATTCATACTTATATGGAAATTGTAAAACTGAATTCTAAAATTGTAAATCTAAATTCTAACTATTTATGCTCTAAATCGCTGAAAGGTGCCATATAAATTAAATCTACTAAGAATTCGTACTTATAAGGAAATTATACAACTAAATTGTATAAATAAATTTTAAAATTTCTAAATGGAAAAAAATTGTAAAGCTGAATTCCGAGAGATTGTGCTTCCAATCGCTGAATTATATATCGTAAGAACTAAAACATTGTAAAATTTGGGTGTTAAAGAAAAATTGTAAAACTCAATTCTAACCATATGTTTCAAATCGCTGAATGTTTGTCATATAAATTAACCGTTTTAACCCTGTTGTGAAAATTCGCATTTATAAGAAAATTGTAAAAGTGAATTCAAAACTATATAAATAGAAAAAATTGTAAAGCTGAATTCCGAGAGTTTATGCTTCAAATCGTTAAATTATAAATTAAACAAACTAAAATATTGTAAAATTCGACCCTTATAGAAAAATTTTAAAGCTGAATTCTAACTATGTATGCTTTAAACTAAAAAATTAAAATTAAATTAAAAAATTAAAGTTTATGATTAGAATGAAATTGTAAAGACGAATTCTAAAATTTCTAAAAGAAAGAAAATTGTAAAGCTGAATTCCGAGAATTTGTGCTGCAAATCGATGAATTATATATTGTAAGAACTAAATAATTGTAAAATTTGGCTATTAAAAAAAATTGTAAAACTCAATTCTAAAATTGTAAACTTAAATTTTAACCGTATATGCATCAAACCGCTGAGTGTCTTACAAATTAAATATTTTAACGTGGTTGTAGAAATTTGCATTTATAAGAAAATTGTAAAAGCAAATTCTAAAGTTTCTAAATATAAAAAAATTGTAAAGCCGAAGTCCGAGAGTTTATACTTCAAATCGCTAAAATTCAAATTGTACAAACTAAAATTTTGTAAAATTCGACCATTATAGAAAAATTGTAAAACTGAATTCTAACTATTTATGCTTTGAATGTCACACAACACAATATTGTAGGAATTGACATTTATAAAGGATTTGTAAAAATAAATTCTAAAATTTCTAATTGGAAGAAAATTGCAAAACTGATTTCCGAGAGAATTATATATTGTAAAATCTAAATCATTGTAAAATTTTGAGTATTAAAGAAAATTGTTAAGCTCAATTTTACCATTTCTAAGTAGCAAAAAATTGTAAAGTTGAATTCCGTCAGTTTACACTTCATATCTTTCAATTTTAAATACTACAAATTAATTATTGTAAAAATTGCCAATTATAGAAAAATTGTAAAACTGAATTCAAAAATTCTTAAAATGGCAAAAAATTGTAAAGTTGAATTCCGACCGTTTACGCTTCAATTCGTTCAAGTTTAAATACTACAAATTATTTATTGTAAAAATTGCCAATTATACAAAAATTGGAAAACTGAGTTCAAAAATTCTTAAATGGCAAAAAATTGTAAAGTTGAATTCCGTCAGTTTACGCTTCAAATCTTTCAATTTTAAATACTACAAATTAATTATTGTAAAAATTGCCAATTATAAAAAAATTGTAAAACAAAATTCAAAAATTCTTAAATGGCAAAAAATTGTAAAGTTGAATTCTAACCGTTTACGCTTCAATTCGTTCAAGTTTAAATATTACAAATTAATTATTGTAAAAATTGCCAATTATAGCAGAAGTGCAAATCTCAATTCAAAAATTTTTAAATAGTAAAAGATTGTAAAGTTGAATTCCGTCAGTTTACGCTTCAAATCTTTCAATTTTAAATACTACAAATTAATTATTGTAAAAATTGCCAATTATAAAAAAATTGTAAAACAGAATTCAAAAATTCTTAAATGGCAAAAAATTGTAAAGTTGAATTCTGACCGTTTACGCTTCAATTCGATCAAGTTTAAATATTACAAATTAATTACTGTAAAAATTGCATATTGTAGAAAAATCATAAAACTGAATTCAAAAATTCTTAAAATGGCAAAAAATTGTAAAGTTGAATTCTGAGTTTACACCTTCAAATCTTTCAACTTTAAATACTACAAATTATTTATTGTAAAAATTGCCAATTATAGAAGAAGTGCAAAACTCAATTCAAAATTTTTTAAATAGCAAAAGATTGTAAAGTTGAATTCCGTCAGTTTACGCTTCAAATCTTTCAATTTTAAATACTACAAATTAGTTATTGTAAAAATTGCCAATTATAAAAAAATTGTAAAACAGAAAACTCTTAAATGGCAAAAAATTGTAAAGATGAATTCCGACCGTTTGCGCTTCAATTCGTTCGAGTTTAAATATTACAAATTAATTATTGTAAAAATTGCATATTGTAGAAAAATTATAAAACTGAATTCAAAAATTCTTAAAATGGCAGAGAATTGTAAAGTTGAATTCTGAGAGTTTACGCTTCAAATCTTTTGATTTTAAATACTGCAAATTAATTATTGTAAAAATTGCCAATTATAGAAAAATTTTAAACTGAATTCAAAAATTCTTAAATTGCAGAATATTGTAAAGTTGAATTCTGTCAATTTACGCTTCAAATATTTTAATTTTAAATACTACAAATTAATTATTGTAAAAATTTTGTAGAAAAATTATAAAACCGAATTCAAAAATTCTTAAAATAGCAAAAAATTGTAAAGTTGAATTCTGAGATTTTACGCTTCAAATCTTTCAATTTTAAATACTACAAATTAGTTATTGTAGAAATTGCTATTATAAAAAAAATTGTAAAGTCGAATTCCGACAGTTCAACATTTCAAAAACTTACTTGATCGGTGCCGGATGTTGAGGTACTTTGATAATTAAATCAGAACCAACATCAATATCTTGAGGTCTGACATGATGTTTAATTTTTCCAACAATTTCAACTTTCTTTCCGTTAGCTTCAATCGAATTTTCGATTTCCGACTCATCTCCGTTGACTCTTCTTTTCGATTTCGCTTCCAATTTATTACCCAATCCCCAGAATTCGATTTCACCTTCATATTCAATACCTTCCGGTTTCTGATCCCATTTAGTTTCAAGTTCAGATCCAATCTTAACATCACCATATTGGAAATTGACATCATAATCAAGTTTTTTGGGAACATGTTCAAAATTAGCCTTCAAAGCAAGTCCCACCAGAGGATAAGTCACTTCGTTGTTGGTAATAAAAAAGTATTGAGTAGGTCCTCTATTTTGGTATTTCAATTGATTTTTAATTGTCAAAATGTTAGTTTTCGAACTTAGATCCGGTCCGTGAACAATTTGGATGAAACTATTCCTTTCGTCGTTCGTAGGTTTAGAGATTTCGGCTTTAACATGGAAATTCGCTTGAGGATTAATCGTGTTTTTGACTTCGGTGTTAAACTTCATTAGATTACGATCGATTTGGAGACGGCCGTTGATGGAACCTGAATTAGTACCATCCGACGCCGTTACGTCGCCGAAGAGAGCATCGCTGTCGCGACCCAAGAACCCGTTGATCGCAATTACTTTTTGGTCGGGTGCTATGATTCTCAAATTATCAAAAATGTATTTGGCATTAGATCCGCTGGTTTGTTCTACAATAATTTGACCTTCGACCCGGTAAGGCGGCACTTGAACACCTGAAACGTCAAACAATTTCGTTAGAACTAAGAAAATCGTTTGTAAAATCAATTTACCTGGTGCGTGAGGCGTTTTGTATTCTAATAGAGGTTTGTAGATGGCTCTGCCGGGAGATCCCGTTATGCTAACGCCAATTTTACCAAAGTATTCGTTGGTATCATGAATAAAGCGCAAGAAAGCCGAAATTTCTTCTTTATTTTCTATGATTCTACCCTCAATGGTGGCGGTTTTCAGTGGCGAAATCAGAGTGGCTTTGAAGTATCTTTGGGGCTCCAGAAAACCTTCCGTTTCTAAACTCATCATTTTCTGACCGTTCTTCCCTATGGCGGCGATACTGATTTCGGCTCCAAGCTTCGAACGTTCTATGACAAAAAATATTTTTTATTTATTACAATTTGTAAACATGAATTCTACATCGTAAGTTATAATTGCTCTGAACGGAAGGAGAGTTGTACGCAAGATAAAATGAAATTAATAAATTGTAAACATGAATTCTAAAATGCAAACTTGAATTCTCACCTCCAAACCAAAGATTTTTAAATTAAAATCAAATTGAAGTAAAAATAGTGAATTGTAAACTCGAATTCTGAATTGTAAACTTGAATTTTAACCTCCAACTCAAAAGTGTTTAAATTGAAAGCAAATTGAAGTTAAAATAGGAAATTGTAAACTTCAATTCTGAATTGTAAACTTAAATTCTAACCTCCAATCCAAAGATTTCTAAATTAAAAACAAATTGGAGTAAAAGCAGTGAATTGTAAAGTCAAATTCTGAATTAGAAAACAAGAATTCTTATCTCCAACTCAAAGGTGTTTGAATTAAAAGCAAATTGGAGTAAAAAAAGTGAATTGTAAACTCAATTTTTGAATTGTAAATTTAAATTCTAATTTCTAACTCAAAGGTGTTTGAATTAAAAGTAAATTGAAGTGGAAATAGAAAATTGTAATCATGATATCCAAATTGTAAACTTGAATTCTAACCACCAACTTCAAGATGTTTTAATTAAGATCAAACAGAAGTAACAAGAGTAAATTGTAAACTTGAATTCTAACCTCCAACTCAAAGGAGCTTGAATTAAAAGCAAATTGGAGTAAAAGTAGAAAATTGTAAACATGAATTCTACATTTCAAACTTGAATTCTTACCTCCAGTTCAAAAATGTTCGAATTAGAATCAAATTGGAGTAAGGGCAGCGAATTGTAAACTTGAATTCTAAAATGTAGACTTGAATTTTTACCTCCAATCCAAAGATGTTTGAATTAAAAATAAATTGAAATGAAGACAGTAAATTATAAACTCAAATTCTGAATTATAAACCTGAATTCTTACCTCCAACTCAAAGGTGTTTGAATCAAAAGCATATTGGAGTAAAAAAAGTGAATTGTAAACTCAATTTTTGAATTGTAAACTTAATTTCTAATTTCTAACTTAAAGGTGTTTGAATTAAAAGTAAATTGAAGTGGAAATAGAAAATTGTAATCATGAATTCTAAATTGTAAACTTGAATTCTAACCTCCAACTTCAAGATGTTCTAATTAAGATCAAACAGAAGTAACAACAGTGAATTGTAAACTTGAATTCTAACCTCCAACTCAAAGGAGCTTGAATTAAAAGCAAATTGGAGTAAAAGTAGATAATTGTAAACATGAATTCTACATTGCAAACTTGAATTCTTACCTCCAGTTCAAAAATGTTCGAATTAGAATCAAATTGGAGTAAGGGCAGCGAATTGTAAACTTGAATTCTAAAATGTAAACTTGAATTTTTACCTCCAATCCAAAGATGTTTGAATTAAAAATAAATTGAAATGAAGACAGTGAATTGTAAACTCAAATTCTGAATTATAAACCAGAATTCTTATCTCCAACTCAAAGGTGTTTGAATTAAAAGCATATTGGAGAGTAAAGAAAGTGAATTGTAAACTCAGTTTTTGAATTGTAGATTCAAATTCTAATTTCTAACTCAAAGGTGTTTGAATTAAAAGTAAATTGAAGTGGAAATAGGAAATTGTAATCATGAATTCTAAATTGTAAACTTGAATTCTAACCTCCAACATCAAGATGTTCTAATTAAGATCAAACAGAAGTAACAACAGTAAATTGTAAACTTGAATTCTAACCTCCAACTCAAAGGAGCTTGAATTAAAAGCAAATTGGAGTAAAAGTAGATAATTGTAAACATGAATTCTACATTGCAAACTTGAATTCTTACCTCCAGTTCAAATATGTTCGAATTAGAATCAAATTGGAGTAAGGGCAGCGAATTGTAAACTTGAATTCTAAAATGTAGACTTGAATTTCTACCTCCAATCCAAAGATGTTTGAATTAAAAATAAATTGAAATGAGGAGAGTGATTTGTAAACTCAAATCCTGAATTATAAACCTGAATTCTTACCTCCAACTCAAAGGTGTTTGAATCAAAAGCATATTGGAGTAAAAAAGTGAATTGTAAACTCAATTTTTGAATTGTAAATTTAAATTCTAATTTCTAACTCAAAGGTGTTTGAATTAAAAGTAAATTGAAGTGGAAATAGAAAATTGTAATCATGAATTCTAAATTGTAAACTTGAATTCTAACCTCCAACTTCAAGATGTTCTAATTAAGATCAAACAGAAGTAACAACAGTGAATTGTAAACTTGAATTATAACCTCCAACTCAAAGGAGCTTGAATTAAAAGCAAATTGGAGTAACAGTAGAAAATTGTAAACATGAATTCTACATTGCAAACTTGAATTCTTACCTCCAGTTCAAAAATGTTCGAATTAGAATCAAATTGGAGTAAGGGCAGCGAATTGTAAACTTGAATTCTAAAATGTAAACTTGAATTTTTACCTCCAATGCAAAGATGTTTGAATTAAAAATAAATTGAAATAAAGACAGTGAATTATAAACTCAAATTCTGAATTATAAACCTGAATTCTTACCTCCAACTCAAAAGTGTTTGAATTAAAAGCATATTGGAGAGTAAAAAAAGTGAATTGTAAACTCAGTTTTTGAATTGTAGATTCAAATTCTAATTTCTAACTCAAAGGTGTTTGAATTAAAAGTAAATTGAAGTGGAAATAGGAAATTGTAATCATGAATTCTAAACTGTAAACTTGAATTTTTACCTCAAATCCAAAGATGTTAGAATTAAAAACAAATTGAAGTAAAAACAATGAATTGTAAACTTGAATTCTAACCTCCAACTCAAAGGAGTTTGAATTAAAAACAAATTGAAGTAAAGATAGAAAATTGTAAACATGAATTCTAAATTGTAAACTTAAATTCTTACCTCCAATTCAAAGATATTCGAATTAGAATCAAAGTGGAGTAAAAACAGTAAATTGTAAACTTGAGTTCTAACCTCCAACTTCAAGATATTCAAATTAAAATCAAACTGAAGTAACAACAGTGAATTGTAAACTTGAATTCTAACCTCTAACTCAAAGGGGTTTGAATTAAAAGCAAATTGAAGTAAAAGTAAAAATTGTAAACATGAATTCTAAATTGCAAACTTGAATTCTTATCTCTAGTTCAAAAATGTTCAAATTAGAAATAAATTGGAATAAGGGCAGTCAATGGTAAACTTGAATTCTGAATTGTAAACTTGCATTCTAAACTCCAATTCAAAGGTGCTTGAATTAAAAGTGAATTAGAGTGAAAATAGGAAATTGTAAACTTGAATTCCTGTCTCCAATTTAAAGGCAATTAAATTGAAAGCAAATTGGAGTAACAGCATGTATTGTAAGCATAAGTTTTAAATTGTAAACTTGAATTCTCACCTCCAATTCAAAGATGTTCAAATTAAAAGCAAATTAAAGTAAGGACAGTGAATTGTAAACTTGAATTCTGAATTGTAGACCTGAATTTTAACCTCCAACTCAAAGAAGTTTAAATTGAAAGCAAATTGAAATAAAAAGAAATAAATTGTAAACTTGAATTCTAAATTGCAAACTTGAATTCTTACCTCCAATTCAAAGATGTTCGAATTAAAATCAAATTGGAGGAAGGACAGCAAATTGTAAATTTGAATTCTTACTTCCAACTCAAAGATGTTCAAATTAAAAGCAAATTGGAGTAAAGACAGTGAATTGTAAACTCAAATTCTGAATTGTAAACTTAAATTCTTATTTCTAATTCAAAGATGTTCGAATTACAATCAAATTGGAGTAAGAAAAGCAAATTGTAAACTTGAATTCTAAATTGTAAACTTGGACTCTTACCTCCTGCTCGCAGTTATATGACTTAAATACGAAATAGAGTGAAGATTGCAAATTATAAACTCAAATTACAATTTGTAGATCTCAATTCTCAATTTTAACTCGAAAGATATAGAAAAACATAAATTGTAAAAAAGAATTTCAGATTGTAACTTTGAATTCTGGGCCTTAAAATTAAGATATAAAATTTAAAATCGTTCAGCCTCACCTGTGTGCAGAACTTGTCTGAAATGGTATTCAGAGACGTCGCCTCTCTCGATGATGACAGCAACTTTAGCATCTCCAGCCAGCGGGAATGGTAAAACAGGAACCTGTTTCCCTTGTAGATTAGGTCCGTTAAGATCAGCACAGAAAGATAATCCAATAAAAGGAGCCAATTGATCAACACAAATCGAGAAATCTTTATTCTGCGCAAATTTCAGAGCAACATGTTTTTCGGGTGCCCCCAATTCACGAGTATGGAAAACGATATCGTGAGTTGCCGAAATCAAATTTTGTTTCTCTAATGGTAAAGAGAATTTAACGTCGATTCCTCTATCATGATTGAAGAGTTTCACAGTTAAATCGCCACCACTTGAAGTGTGAAGTGTCGAAACAACTTTAAGACCGTTTTCAACTAATAAAGCATCAAGTGTTAAACGTCCAGCAATTTCGATATTAGCACTAGGTATTAACGAAATTTTAACAGTCGTATCTTCTTTAAACAAAGCTTTAATATCGATAGATCCGGAAGCTTTAATTTGAATGTTAGAAGCGCCTTCGACTCCTAAACGAAGAGGAAAACCAGTTGATGTTGGATAAGAGAATTCGGCGTCCAAAAACAGAAGATTCGATCTGAGAGTTTCTTCGAAATTTTTGATTTTATCAACACCTTTAGCGATACCATCAACAATTTTATCGATGATAGCTTCTGGGGTCCATTTCTTAACGTCCTCGTTGATGTTAAGGAATAAAAGTTCGGAACCGAAAACTTTAATGCTGTAATCAAGATCCAAATCGCGATTCAAATCGTTTGTTTTGATTTGAACTTGTTTTGAAATCGCATCGATTTCTGTTTTACTAAGATCACGACGTTCTCTCAATGTTTTGTGAAGACGTTTTCCGAAATCGTCGAAAATGTTATGGGCGTATTTACCTTTCGAATCCCACAAATCTTGAATATCGTTACTACGAAGAAGTCCTTTAGGACCTAAATAATGTTCGAGAAGACGATCGAGATTATCTTGTCTCATGTCGAATTCTAAAAAGTTGAATTTATGGCCGAAAACGTCAGCAGTTAAATTGAGACTTGAAGAACGAGGCAACCAAGAATTTTGGGAATAAATTAAGTTGCTTTCGATAGAATTTGCCATTCCTAAAGTGTCGATTGAATAAGAAAATTCGCTGTTTATAGACCATTTGCGGAGATCGATGGGGTAACGTTTGGGGACGTTAATGAAACCCAAATGTTGACGGGCCAATTCTTTGTCGGGATTGGCTGAAGCTCGGATATTGCGGATGTAAGACACGATGAAGCCGCCAACTGAAAAATATAGAAAATATTAGCAAAATCGCTTTTCGTAGACCAAATTTATACGTTCGCCTACTGCGATTCTCACCTTGATAACTGGGTTCATCTTCTAACAAAGTCTTGATAGCGTTGCCGATTTTCGCATTGGGACATTGCGCTAAAGCCAAATAAGCTTTGATCCTAATTTCCGAATCCTGTTGAATATCTTTCAAAATTCCCAAAGCGCTATCCCTCAATTTATCCTTGCAAGGATCAGCTAAATAAGTTTGTAAAGCAGCAATCCTCAACCTATTCGGTGCTTTTTTATCTTGAGCAATCGCAGTAATTTTCGTCAAAATTCCGTCGTTCAAATGATGAGTATTTCCAAGAGCTTTAAGAACGAAAATAATATCGTTTTCCTCCTTTCTATTACTAGCTTTGCCATTTCCTAATTTCTGTATAAGTTTTTGGGTAATCTTATTAACAGCATCGACGTTTTTACACGAATGTTGGCGACAATGACGTCCAATCAAAGTGCCGATCCCCAAATAAGCTTCACGAGGTAAATTGGGTTGATTCAAGAGGGCAGCAGCGGCGTTAATCGAACCTTCAGTACTATGACGTACCAAAGACAAACCGAAATAAACCAAACGTTGTTCAATTTCGCTCAATTCCTTATTTTTAATCAATTCCAAAACAACTTCGATAGTATCACCAGTTCCGGCTCTTAATAGCGCGTCCAAAAACAATTTTTTCGCAGCAGTTTTATCGGTAAAACCAACACCTGCTTTAACTTGATTATAAACAGCTAACAAATCATCTTTTTTGCTCGCCCTCAAAATTTTCACTAAATTCACAAATTCTTTCGCTGTATCAGTACCAACAGTGATACCAACTGTTTTTGCGGTTTCTTTAACCGCCGCTAAAATGGTGTGAACGTTACCGTTAGGTGCGTTGATTGGATGTGGATCTTCAAAAATTATTGATCTCGGTTGTGTGACTTTAGCTTGAGGATTATCTTTGGATGTTCCTGTGAATTGAAGTTTGGTTTCGATTGAAGCTTTAGCTCCGTTACTGCCAACCGAAAACGGAACGAAAAGATAATTTTCGTTAACTGTAACATGATCGACAACGCCGTTTTTGATTTTTAATTTCGAATTGTAATCGCCGTTTAGGATTGGACTCGATTTAATTTCGCTATGTGGATTGAAAGCGGTTGCCAAAAATTCTTGTTTGATACTTTCTCTGTATGCGCATTTATTCAAATTTCGACTTTTCTGTACGACCAAAATGTTGCCTTCTTTATGTTGGGTAACTTCAGTTGGACATAAACCGAAAACGTCGGTTTCGTAACCCGATTTCAAATTAGCTTGGAAAAGTGACGCTATAGCTCTCTTGATGTTAATTGAATTTTGAGTATCACCCTGTATAGTACAGATACTATCCTCTAAATGACCGTCGTGGAAATTGAGTCTGATCGGCTTTTCGACGTCAGGAATATTGCTGAATTTCTGCAATAATTTCGGTTAGTTTTTTTTGTTTTTTGAGTTTGGTAGAACTTACCTTGCCGTCGCAAGTGATCACTTGGACGTTTTGCAGCCTCAAAATCTGGTTACATTGAGCCTGTTGAGTTAGCAACACTTGCGCTTTGACTTCAGTCGTTGACTTCTGACCTTCAGAACTGGATAAAGTTATTTCGATTTTGCTGTCATAATTGTACTTGTAAGTGGTGCCCTCTGCGTATTTAAAAGTCTGAGAAGCTGCAAAAAAATTTAATTCAAAATGGTGACTATTTCGGAGACATTTTCAATGTATCACAAATGATGAAAAAAATTTCGTTGTTTAGTTGGTTTAATGATGAAGCTCTTTAAAAATCCATTTCGATTCAAAATTACGATTCTTAGGAGACTTAAAAGTATTCAAAATGGCGGCTAAAGAAAAATTTATCATTTAAATCGAAAATAAAGGATTTCAAAATAATCCAAAATTTATTTTATACCAGTTGATGCTAAAAAGTCGCGTTAGAAATTTTGATTCAAAATGGCGACCATTTTAGAAGTATCTCTAACGTATGGTAAATAATTTTGAAAGAAAATGGCGTTGTTATTAGAAATAGCGCTCCTTAAAAATCCACTTGGATTCAAAATTGCGATTCTTGAGAGACTTGAAAAATGTTATGCAGCGATTCAAAATGGCGGTTAAGGAAAAATTTATAATTTAAATAGAAAATAAAACATTTCAAAATAATCCATCACTTATTTTATACCAGTTGATGCTAAAAAATCGCATTAGAAATTTTGATTCAAAATGGCGTCCATTTCAGAGGTATCTCTAATGTATGGTAAATAATTTTTAAAGAAAATGGCGTTGTTATTGGAAATAATGCTCCATAGAAATCAACTTGGATTCAAAATTGCAATTCTTAAGAAGCTTTAAAAGTGTTATGCAGCGATTCAAAATGGCGGTTAAGAGAAAATTTATAATTTAAATCAAAAATAAAGCACTTCAAAATAATCCAAAATTTATTTTATACCAGTTGATGCTAAAAAGTCGCATTATAAATCTTAATTCAAAATGGCGACCATTTCAGAAGTATCTCTAATGTATGGCAAATATGTTTTAAAGAAAATGGCGTTATTATTAGAAATAATGCTTCTTACAATTCAACTTGAATTCAAAATTATGATTCTTAAGAGGCTTAAAAAGTATTATGCACCGATTCAAAATGGCGGTTAAAGGAAAATTTATAATTTAAATCGAAAATAAAGCATCTCAAAATAGTCCAAAATTTATTTTATACCAGTTGATGCTAAAAAGTCGCATTAGAAATTTTTATTCAAAATGGCGACCATTTCAGAGGTATCTCTAATGTATGGCAAATATTTTTTAAAGAAAATGGCGTTGTTATTAGAAATAGCGCTCCTTAGAAATCGACTTGGCTCCAAAATTGCAATTCTTAAGAGACTTAGAAAGTGTTATGCAGTGATTCAAAATGGCGGTTAAAGGAAAATTTATAATTTAAATAAAAAATAAAGCATTTCAAAATAATCCAAAATTTATTCTATATCAGTTGATGCAAAAAAGTCGCATTAGAAATTTTTATTCAAAATGGCGACCATTTCAGAGGTATCTCTAATGTATGGCAAATATTTCTTAAAGAAAATGGCGTTATTATTAGAAATAATGCTTCTTACAATTCAACTTGAATTCAAAATTATGATTCTTAAGAGGCTTAAAAAGTATTATGCAGTGATTCAAAATGGCGGTTAAAGGAAAATTTATAATTTAAATCAAAAATAAAGCATTTCAAAATAATCCAAAATTTATTTGATACCAGTTGATGCTAAAAAGTCGCGTTAGAAATTTTGATTCAAAATGGCGACCATTTCAGAGGTATCTCTAATGTATGGCAAAAATGTTTTAAAAAGGTGGCGTTGTTATTAAAAATAGCGCTCTTTAGAAATCGACTTGGATTCAAAATTGCGATTCTTAAGAGACTTAAAAAATGTTATGCAGCGATTCAAAATGGCGGTTAAAGGAAAATTTATAATTTAAATCGAAAATAAAGCATTTCAAAATAATCAAAAATTTATTTTATAACAGTTGATACTAAAAAGTCGCATTTGAGATTTTGATTCAAAATGGCGACCATTTCAGAAATAACTCTAATGTATCACCAATGATTTTGAAAAAAAGTGGCGTTGTTATAATTGATTTTGAAATCACGCTCCTTAATTTGATTAACCGCAATTGGCAGTAGAAAGTTGACTTACTACAAATACAAAATGGCGTCTTCAATTCTATTGTTACTAGAATAAATTATTGGCTTACACAAATTGGAATATTCCCAAATAAATTTTAATTAAGAGAATTCGCCGAAAATAAAAATTTCGATTAGATAAAGAAAGCTACTGCAAGTTGATTCAAAATGGCGGACCATATAAAATTGATATTTTAAATCACAAATTAATGTATTTAATACCAAACAAAGTAAATGAATGAACCTCAAGTGGGAGTAGAAAATTAACTTACTATAGATACAAAATGGCAACTCTTCGTTTAACTGTCATTAGAATAAATAAACGGATTTAAAAACATTTAGGTTTTGTATTTTAAACAACTTATTTGCAAATTTGATACAAAATTGCCGACAAATTGTAACTACTAAAAATTAACAAAACTAACAGCGATTCAAAATGGCGATTCACTAAGAATTTATCTAGAACCGAAAATTGACAGCTTTAAAACAAACAAATAGTTGAACGGTTACATGATTGCATTCACAGCAAGAATTTGCAATGCAAAAGATACAAAATGGCGGATTTTTAATTCTTCTTATTGTGATTTGAAATCGCCTTGCTAACTCTTAAAACAATTATGAAGAAATGTTTTAAACAACAAGTGAACGTTTCATTGGTAGATATAAGAAAAATAAAGTGATAAGGGAAAAAAAATTAAGAGAATGATGCAACTTGGATTAGAAGCAATCATTTCGTACTCACCTCCATGACATCCGGTTCTGCATTTATCTGAAAATGACAAACATTATTAGTTTATCATCTAATAATAATAAAAATTAATAAACAATCCCGGTTCTTGCCATCCAGAGATAACGCCAAATTAACAAATGAACTTGACATTGATACTGAGATAACGCTGTTGCTCGAAGGAATGGAAATAGAACGGAGGTCGCAACCCTAGGTCGTTAACTCTAAGAAAGTTAAATTAAACCACTGAATTTTCACAAAAAAAAAATGAAACAACCAAAACTGCCCTCGTATACAAAATTATTAAACCAAACTTGTACAGTTGTTTCAAAAGAAATGCGGCTTCATTAAGAAATTATTTCGGAGAACGTACGTTGAGTTTGAAAAAATAACAGTGCGCCCACCAAAAATTTTCAAAGTGATAATTTTCGGAAAAAAAATTAAGAATTTTAAAAATCAAATGTTTAGAAAATCGAATCTTGTAAAATTATTGAAAATTTTAAACAAAAACTGCTCGCGTTTACTGAATTACTGAACTAAACTTGTAAAATATTTTCAAAAAAAATCGAGTTTTATTGAAAAATTATTTCGGAAAATGAACGTTAAGTTTGAAACAACAACATTCCGTACGTTTTCGTATAAACTTCTAATAAATGTTTAAAAGAAACAAAATCTGGTAATTTAATTATTAGAATTTCAAAATTTTAAACAAACTGCCCTCGTTTACAGAATTAATAAACCAAACTCGTAGAGTAGTTTCAGAAAAAATCTAGTTTCATTAGGAAATTATTTCGGTTAACGTACGTTGAGTTTGAAAAAATAACATTGCGCCCACCAAAAACTTTAAATTGATAATTGAGGAAGTTTCGTACGTTTTTTTGAAAAACTTTCCAATCACTTTACGTTTTGAATAAATTTGTTAGTTTCGCTAATATTTTTGGGGGACGAAAAGCAAGAAATTTCCGAAATAATCCTCGTATATAGAGTCGTAGAAACGAATCCGTAATGTCATATGATGAGTCGAGTTAACTCGAACTATTATTCACTTGATATAATGGGATAAACGCGGTTTCACATAGCTTTTGATTAATTGGTAGATAAAGGTGACCAAACACGACCGAAATTGTTTCTTCTTCATCGTTGTGGTAATTTTTTTAAATTTATAGTTCTTAGTATAGGGAAGAAAATTGTTTACTCGCTACTACCAGTGCAGAGGTCGAGGGTTAAGACATTTAAGATTAGAGCTTTATTTACAGCAAATTTAATCAATTGTTGACAGGAAAGTTAAACAAGATTTATTGCATTCAACAATGTTGTTTATGTAACACCCAAAAAATCGTCGATAACAAAGACAACAGTGACCAACTCGTGTTCAATTTTTTTTTAGCAACAAATTATTGCTACAATTTCCAAAAATATTTTTTTTGTTTATTGAAAAATCGAAATTTTCCAAAAACTTACCGTCAGCCAATGCGTTGGTTATCACAAAAACTAGTGCTAGGGCTAAGCCCGCTCTGATAGGGCCTCGTCGAGCCATAGCGCACTACAACTGACCGATTTACCCCTAACGAACCTTTTATATGGTCCCCCCAACTTGAAGCTTCAACACTGATAACAACTGTCCGTGCTGACTGTGCTAATGGTAAGAGATTCCAAAACGGTGGGGTTCAAATGGAAAAATTCTCAGATTCGATTTCGTTCATTGACGAGCTGCCTTTGGTTCCAATTGCAAGTTTGAAGACCACTGCATTATGTAATCGCTTGGACATTGTTACAACTTTTTTTAATTATCTTACTTTGTCATTATTCTCATAACTTAACAAGTTTATTGAGATTACAAGAAGCAAGTGAATCCTACGAAATTTATTTGTTATTAAAAAAATGAGCAGCAGTGATAAAAAATTCAAAAATAACCGTTAACCGTTATTGTTGTTGATAAAAATCGGTGAAAGTTTGAGTTATTATTTAAAATAATTACATAATTGTTTTTAAACGCAAGAACTTCAAATTTACTGAAATTTCTACACTGCACCCTCAATAGGCTCAAAAAAAAATTTGTTTCAGCAATTTTTATTCCTCTAAATGGTTTTCTTGTAAATGGTTAAAAATTCCACTATTTCAAATTTAATACTAGACAGTCCAATAATTTTACAATTAAATTGTTCGAGTTTTTAATTTTTGTAACGGTTTCTATTAATTTAATTGTAAGTGGTTTTTAGCTTTAAACAATATCAAAAATTTAGTTAGAGTGGGTAACAGTTGCCAAAATGGTTTATAATGCTATTCCTGTTAAGAAATGATTGAAATTATTTATTAAACCGTTTACCGAACTTTACAAAATAATTTGTAACTTGAAAATCTTGTTGAATGTTCCGAAACTTATTGTAAACATCACTCAATTTAATTGTAAGTGGTTGGATACGTTTATTAAACCGTTTACCAAACTTTAGAAAATAATGTGTAGCCTCAGAACTTCTAGAAATATTTATTTATAATATTTTGACCAAAACTAAATTTTATTGTAAATGGTTGCAGTGAAATTTCAAAGTTATGCTCCTCAACAAAAAGAGGAATCTCATAGAAAACCACTTTTTGTTAAATTTCTGAACTAAACAAGAAGCGCTAAACACAAATTAGTTTAAAGCATATTTCAACCATTTACAAATCATTTTTATTCAAAATGCAAATTTGTAATTTGAAAATTGTTAATTACAACCGATTTGCAACAAGTGGTTGAGTGGATATTTTGTCGATAGTTATTTTCTACTAACTTACAACAAAGTAATTTGCATTATTCAACTTCAAATCGGAAATGAAGGTTGATATTACTTGAATTGTAAATGGTTTTGATTTAAAATTTCCACAAATCAGATGGTTTTGAAATTGGAACAACGAAATGTTAATTTATAAATCTTTTCACCAATTACAACAAATTGGTTTACAATAATAGTCACGTTTTAGTTTGATAAACCATTTACAGAACTTTACAAAGTAATTTGATAACTCGAAAAGTCTTTAGAGTATTTTTAAATTTATTGACAACATTTCAATAAGCACTCAGAATTATTGTAAGTGGTTGTCTATTTATTAAACCATTTACCAATCATTAACCTAACATATTATTTTAGAAATAACCAAATTTTATTGTACATGGTTGCGATTGTAAAAAATATTTTAACCGTTTCCTGAACCATTTACCAAACTTTACAAAATAATTCGACAATTACTTAAATTACCCACTGGTTCAGAACATTTTAAAAGTTTCTAAATTTTGTTGTAAATGGCTATAAAGTGGTGAAATCTCAAAGTTTGCATTTGCAATTTTTAATTTAGATAAATCAAATAACTTCGTTGGTTCAAACGGTTCATCTAATTACATAAATTGTTTTTTTATATATCAAAAACCATTTACAAAAAAGTGTTAACAACATTTCGATTGCAAGAAACAAAAACTAATTTATTTATTGGAATTCTAGAATATTTTGCAATTATTTCTTAATAAACCGTTTGCAAAACCATTTACAAAATTGTACAAAAAACGTGTAAAATCGACAATTACTCAGAACTTTTCTAGATTAATTTTGACCATTTAAGAAAACTAATTTTATAGACGAAACCACTTACAAAAAATATTAAAAACGTTAAATTTTATTGTAAATGGTTGAAAAATTCGATTACTGTACAAAAATTATCTTTTAAACCGTTTTTGGTACCTTACAAAATAATTTGATGGTTTCTTAAAACATTCATTTGTATAGAACAATTTAAGAGTCACTAAATTTTATTGTAAATGGTTACCACAGTGGTGAAATCTGAAAGTTTGCACTGAAAGAGCAAACAATTTTTAATTTACATAAATCAAATGACTTTGTTGTATAAAACGGTTCATCTGATTACATCAATTGGTTTTATATATATCAAAAACCATTTACAAAAAATTTTTAATAACGTTTCGATTGTAAGCAACAAAAACTAATTTATTTATTGCAATTCTAAAATATTTTGCAATTATTTCTTAATAAACCGTTTGCAAAACCGTTTACAAAATTCTACAAAAAACGTGTAAAATTGACAATTCGTCAGAATTTTTGTAGATTAATTTTGACCATTTAAGAAAACTAATTTTATTGTAAAAGGTTTATTGGTTAAATGGTAACTAGCAAAATTTTATAGACAAAACCACTTACAAAAAATGTTAAAAACGTTAAATTTTATTGTGAATGGTTGAAAAATTCGATGACTACAAAAATTATCTTAGACGTTTCTTAAATTGTTTTCAGAACCTTACAAAATAATTTGATAGTTTCTTAAAACATTTACTTGTGAAGAACAATTTAAAAGTCTGAATTTTATTGTAAATAGTTACCAAAGTGGTGAAATATGACAGTTTTCACTGAAAGAACCAATGATTTTTAATTCTCATTAATCAAATGACTTTGTTGTATAAAATAATTCCTTTAATTACATTAATTGATTTTTTATATATCAAAAACCATTTACAAAAAAAGTGTTAATAACGTTTCGACCGTAAAGAACAAAAACTAATTTATTTATTGCAATTCTAGAATATTTTGCAATTATTTCTTAATAAACCGTTTGCAAAACCATTTACAAAATTCTACAAAAAAATGACAATTCGTCAGAATTATTGTAGATTAGTTTTGAACAATTAAGAAAACTAATTTTATTGTAAATGGTTTATTGGTTAAATGGTAACTAGCAAATTTTATGTACGAAACCACTTACAAAAAATGTTAAAAACGATCAATTTTATTGTAAATGGTTGAAAAATTCGATGACTAAAATTATTTTAGACATTCTTCAAACCATTTTCCAAATTCGACAGTTTCTTAAACCTCTTTTTTTAAAAAATGGTTACTTAAACCACTTACAAAAAAGTGGGAAACGTCGAATTTTGCTGTAAATCGTCGAAGTCAGTAAAATAACTATTCGGCCTCATTTTGCACTTAATCATTGATTTTTAGATCATTCCGCTTCGATGACTCAACCATTTACAATGTTGTTTAATAAGTAAACAACATTGGGAGCAAAAACTAAATAAAATTGTCGATTTTTCTTAATTTTCGATTGTTATTGAGACTTAGATTAGAAATTCCCATTGGACTTTACCAACTTGATATGAAACATTGTGTTTGGTCAAGACAAACGGCCTTGGACCCCCAATAGCGTCATTATTTAGGTCTAGGATAAGAAATTAAATTTTAGAATCATCTGTTATCGTTTCTTTGTGATTTTTCATCAAAATCTTGTTAGTCAAAGAAAAACTATTTTCAAAAAAAAAAAATTTACGTCATCAACCAAAACTATTTAGTTAACTTAAGAAAATTTCTGTAGTAACTATGATAAAATCTAATTATCTAATTGTTTCGCTAATTTCTAACTACACATAATATTTGGTTTTGGTTAGTGTTATCGGTAGTAGAGTCAGGGAACTTTGACTCCAGTTAGGGTAATCTTTCAATTATAATCCCCTTGTTTTCTTACATTGAACAGGAAATGTGTTTAATTGAAGTTTTATTTCGTAGAGGATGGTGGTTCGCCGACGTTAACCACCCAGAAGGACAGTCGTCGACCGAATTACCAACTCACATCCCAAAATTTCAACAAACATCTAATAAAAAAACACTCGAAATGATTTAAGAAACGAAAATCGCAGGAGATACTCCTGACGACTAGTTGAATACAAAATTAATTTTTTTCAGCGATAGAAACAGTTTGAACTTTGAGGCTTTTTAGCCCAAAAACTGTAACTTAGTGCGAAAAAAAATTTAATAAAAGGAAAGCGAGTTAAATTAGATTTTTGAGAACGTGACAAGAAAATGAGTTTCATATCTAAAGAAAACACGTCATAAAAAAGAAACAAAAGTGATTTCAAGTACCAAAATTGCAGGAGATAGTCGAGAAAGTTGACTGATCATAGATGTAAAGTTTCTCGGCGATAGTAGAAGTTTGAACTTTGAGTCGTTTGTAGCTGGAGGACCGCAACTCCTGCGAGTTTAAGAAAGCGAAGCAATTTTTAAGCATCTGGGCAAGTAAACTGGTGAGTAAATGTGATTTTAAATACCGAAATTACAGGGGATGACCAGGAAAGTTAGTTGAATATGAAAATGAAAATTTTTTACGATAGGAGAAGTTTCAACTTTGAGACGCCCCTAGCTCGCGAATCGCGCACTTGCGAGAAATTACGGAATTTTTTGGGGTATTAGGGCAATATGTTTATTAACAATAATAAAATGTTATTTTAAGTACTAAAATTTCAGGAGAGAATCAAGTTTGGTAAATATCGCAATATTTTTCAGTGTCGGAAGAATTCAAATTTTAAGTTCGAGGAATTTTTATGAAGAATTATTGCTGAATTCAATAAAAAAGAATAACGCAAAAACTCCCACATTTTGACAAAAAATTAGTAAATGCGATTTAAAATACCAAAATCGCAGGAGATGGTCGTCAAGGTAAGTGAAATGTAGAACTAAAATTTTTTAGCGATAGGAACATTTTGAACTTGAGACGACCGAAGCTCGCGAATCGTGGACCTGCGAGAAATGCCAAATTTTTTGTGTGAAATTAAAGAAATATGAAGAATTCAATTCGTTTACCAAAAATAATAAAATGCAACTTGAAGTGCTAAAATTATAGGAAAATATCAACTTTGCGGAATTAGAAAATAATATTTTTCGGTTGCAGAAGAATTCAAATTTTAAGTTTGAGAACCCCAACTCCCATAAAAATGATTGTTGAATTCAATGAGGAAGAGTAAGGCAAAAACGCTCACATCTCATATAAAAAAACATGAGAAAATATAACTAAGTGCGATTTAAAATACCAAAATCGCAGGAGATGGTGAGGAAGGTGAGTGGAATACGAAACTAAAATTTTTCAGCGATAGAAACATTTTGAACTTTTGGACACCTATAGCTCGCGAACCTCACACCTGCGAGAAATTAAAGATTTTTGCGACATTAGGGTAAAAACTATAATTCGTTCATCAAGAAGAACTCCCATATATCGACAAAAATCATGTCATAAAAAATTAGAAAATGCGATTTGAAATACCAAAATCGCAGGAGATAGTGAAGAAGGTGAGTGGAATACGAAATTAAAATTTTTCAGCGGTAGAAACATTTTGAACTTTTGGACACCTATAGCTCGCGAACCTCACACCTGCGAGAAATTAAAGATTTTTGCGACATTAGGGTAAAAACTATAATTCGTTCATCAAGAAGAACTCCCATATATCGACAAAAATCATGTCATAAAAAATTAGAAAATGCGATTTGAAATACCAAAATCACAGGAGATAGTGAAGAAGGTGAGTTGAATACGAAATTAAAATTTTTCAGCGGTAGAAACATTTTGAACTTTTGGACACCTATAGCTCGCGAACCTCACATCTGCGAGAAATTAAAGATTTTTGCGACATTAGAATAAAAACTATAATTCGTTCATCAAGAAGAACTCCCATATATCGACAAAAATCATGTCATAAAAAATTAGAAAATGCGATTTGAAATACCAAAATCACAGGAGATAGTGAAGAAGGTGAGTGGAATACGAAATTAAAATTTTTCAGCGGTAGCAACATTTTGAACTTTTGGACACCTATAGCTCGCGAACCTCACACCTGCAAGAAATTAAAGATTTTTGCGACATTAGGGTAAAAACTATAATTCGTTCATCAAGAAGAGCTCCCATGTATCGACAAAAATCATGTCATAAAAAATTAGAAAATGCGATTTGAAATACCAAAATCACAGGAGATAGTGAAGAAGGTGAGTGGAATACGAAATTAAAAATTTTCAGCGGTAGAAACATTTTGAACTTTTGGACACCTATAGCTCGCGAACCTCACACCTGCAAGAAATTAAAGATTTTTGCGACATTAGGGTAAAAACTATAATTCGTTCATCAAGAAGAACTCCCATATATCGACAAAAATCATGTCATGAAAAATTAGAAAATGCGATTTGAAATACCAAAATCACAGGAGATAGTGAAGAAGGTGAGTGGAATACGAAATTAAAATTTCTCAGCGATAGAAACATTTTGAACTTTTGGACACCTATAGCTCGCGAACCTCACACCTGCGAGAAATTAAAGATTTTTGCGACATTAGGGTAAAAACTATAATTCGTTCATCAAGAAGAACTCCCATATATCGACAAAAATCATGTCATAAAAAATTAGAAAATGCGATTCGAAATACCAAAATCGCAGGAGATAGTAAAGAAGGTGAGTGGAATACGAAACTAAAATTTTTCAGCGATAGGAACATTTTGAACTTGAGACGACCGAAGCTCGCGAATCGTGCACCTGCGAGAAATGCCAAATTTTTTGTGTGAAATTAATGAAATATGAAAAAATACAATTCGTTTATCAAAAATAATAAAATGCAACTTGAAGTACTAAAATTATAGGAAAATATCAACTTTTCTGAATTACAAAATAATATTTTTCAGTTGCAGAAGAATTCATATTTTAAGTTCGAGAACCCCAACTCCCATAAAAAGCTAATTGTTGAATTCAATAAAAAAGAATAACGCAAAAACTCACATCTCATATAAAAAAAAAACCTGATAAAAAATCACTAAGTGCGATTTAAGTTACCTAAATCGCAGGAGATGGTGAAGAAGATGAAAGGAATGCAAAAGTAAAAATTTTCAGCTATAGGAGCATTTTGAACTTTAAGGCACCTATAGCTCGCGAGAAATGAAGGATTTTTGCGACATTAGAGTAAAAACTATAACTCGTTCTTCCGGAAAAATTCCCAATCTCGACAACAACATGTCACAAATAATTAGTAAATGCCATTTAAAATACCAAAATCGCAGGAGATGGTGAAGAAGGTGAGAGCAATACGAAACTAAATTTTTTCAGCGATAGGAACATTTTGAACTTTTGGACACCTTTAGCTCGCGAACCTCACACTTGCGAGAAATTAAAGATTTTTGCAACATTAGGGTAAAAACTATAATTCGTTCATCAGGAAGAACTCCCATATCTCGACAATAATGTTTAAATGCAATTTAAAATACCAAAATCGCAGGAGATGGTGAAGAAGGTGAGAGCAATACGAAACTAAATTTTTTCAGCGATAGGAACATTTTGAACTTTGGGGCGTCAGTAGTTCAAGGTACGCAATTCTAGTTGAAACTTCACTTGTGATAAAATTAATAAAAATTTCCTTCTCGTTTACAAAATAAGTGATAGATATTTATTCTTCTATATTTTTAACAGAAAGTTTTTAGGTAAGAAAAATATTTTGCAACTTATGACTTTTATAGCTTTAATATCTTTAACGGGTTCAAAACGTCAAGGCCCGTAAAATATTTGATACAACTATCATAGTTGCCCCAATGTCTACTGTGAATGTTGTTAAAATTTTTCCATTATTTTTGTTACTTTATAAACGGACCGACAAGGAAACGAAACTGTTTTCCCAAAATACGATTACATATTAATCGCTTTAGCGCAAGCCGATATTTTGACATTAATCCGGTTTTAATGCAAATGTTACGTAAATAATTCAAACATTTACATTAAAAATGATACAGTGCCAATTATGCGCTATTATTATGGTAAAAAGTTCGTTAACACAATAGCGTGCGCCTCAAAAATTTTGGAAAAAATTGACTTAACCTCGTTGTCCAATTTTTTCGAAGTTGCAAAACTTACTTTGTGTTTTCTTATAATTTCGAAGCAATCTTAGACTTCTCCATAATTTTCCCCGCCTGTTGCTGCTTGCTTTAGCGCTACCTAGACAAATAGTAGAATTGTTCAATTGTTATTACCGGATGTTACGCTTACTGTTACGGTCCAGTTCTTGTCGCGCAGACACCATGAACTTGAACTTTCCATTTTTGAAGGTCAAAATCGATCCAAGTGTCGAAATCGCTAAATTTAACCAATCTCAAAAATGTAATCCCACTTTTGATATTAGTCCATTACCCCTTAATTTCGGTTAAACGCAGTGAAAACAATCATAGATTACGATGTTCAGGTAAACATTTCATCATTACAAGCAATTTGTTATCATAAATGGAAATAATTCAAGGAGAACAGTCGTTTCTGACCTCTGCAACGTGAATCACGATGACCGGTAGAACAAATATTTGTTTTGTTTACTGGAATTCGTTATCTAATTAATTTATGATTATGTATTTTCAATCTTGGTTTCGAAGTGAAGCACCCAGTTGTGGTCACGGTTCAAGGACTCCCATCTGGCGATCAACAATGAAATTAACACAATTTTATTCCAATAATACAACAATTGAACTTGTGACATTAGATTAAGTTGTTTTCAAAAAATTGTAGCGGGTGTCCACTTTTTCTAGTTTTCACCAAAAATTCCGTTGAAGGAAAATGAAAGGGAGGAAAATTAGGGCATCCGGCGGTTATCTTACTGGTAATTTTCCCAAATTTTCAAGGGTTCCTCGGTTATTTGTCGACCTCTGCCACTAGTATCTCTTGATAACGTCGGGGAGATATCTCTAGTAGAAAAAGCGCTGCAAATTTGAACTTTCAACAGGATTCCGTTAATCACCAAATTGATTACAATAATTGAAGTAGTTTTATTCAACACTTGCGAACTACTTCTATATTACAATATATTTTTTTGAGGGGCGAGAAGGACCTACCAGATATTTCATAAAATATTTACAAAATCATTGAATAAATACATCATTTTTATCACACTTACAATAATTACTAAAAAGCCTGTAAAACAAATAATATGTAAAATCCTCCAACCTCCCGAATTGCCGAGGCAAAAACTCAAGTAACGAAGAAAAAAAAAGAAAACCCGTTAACGGTAATAATTAATTTGACTCTTGATTTCAGTCTTGCAACAAAACTAAGATAATATCGGAGCGACTGACGGTGCTATTCGTGGTCTCGGAACTGTTTCTTTTTCACCGGTCTTTTTTCGGGCAGCTGCCTTTCCAACCCGTAAAGATGCTCTCGGTTTTTCATTTCACTGGCGTAAGACTGGAAACAAAATCAGAGGGTTATCTAAATAACCGATAACCCTTATCCAATACTCACGAGTTTTGTGGCGATTTTCCTGGGTATCGACTCGGAAAGCGCAAAAATACACTCCCTCCGCAACTCCAATTGCGACTCGTCCTCGAAGACGACCTGCAAACGATAAGCAAACCCCTCATCAGCACTATTTTCTATTAAGTAATCACGGCAAAAAAATTAATTAATTTTACTGTCGTCAGATGACGCTAAATGAGGTGGAGATCAGTTCCTTATAGCGACAATTCAAACCGCAACTTCTCTGAAAAATCGCTTGAATTACGCAAAGTGCGATTTAAAACACCAAAATCGCAGGAGATGGTCAAGAATGTGAGTCAAATGTAGAACTAAAATTTCTCAACGATAGAGGCATTTTGAACTTTTTTTATAGCTCGCGAAATTGCGAGACATGCCCGCGAAAATTCTTAGATGGAGGTCAGTTTGTCTAGTTATTAAATTTAATTTAAAAAAATTGCTAGTCTGAGTGATGGTGAACACTAATTTCGTGCTGTTAGAGAGTACTAATTGGGGTGAAAATCAGTTTGTGATATAATTATGACAGTAATGACGTCAGGATTTAAATGTCTGTTGCAATTTTTGGGTAGATAGTGGCTGAAAATCGCTAATAGTAACTTTAGGAGTACTAAAAACTTAAATGAGGAATTTAAAAATCGAAGACTGACCTCCACTTATATCAGCGCCATCTGCTGGACTTTCAAAACTTAACTCTAACCTCCACTACAGTTTTCTTTTTGAGTAATTTTTTTTGTAACAATTTCGCTCTATTGTTTTCCTCTACTCGAATTAGAAGCAAAGAAAAATCATTGATAGAATTGAACAAGCAAAAAAATTTTTTTTTAAATACGAGGAAATTCTTTGGCTAGTAACATAAAGAGAAACGTACCGTGTACATGTTACGATAAATTTTGCCTAAACAGTCGGCTTCGTAAACGCTACCGTCGGTCCAACGGACCATTAATCTTTGTCCCATCGTTGGCAAATCGTTAGTTTGCCATCCCACCAGATCGGTCATTATGACATCTTTGGAGAAACTCTCGTCGGCGGGGAAATAAACGGAAAAATGTACGACGGATTTGATGTCGAGAACTTTCGACTTGTAAAACCTGCCGTTCTTGTGTTTGGCCCAAACGACATCGGCAACGCTTACCGGGAAACCCTGAAACAAATCGATAATCAGCACTAAGCTTGATGTAATTTTACAAAAAAATTATAGTTTTAGCTAAATTAATTCCAATGCGATTTTAAACACCAAAATTATAGGGGGTGGTCAGGAGATTCTGCCGGATATGGAACTGAAATTTTTCAGCGATCGCAAAAGTTTAAAATTTGGCACGTCAGCAGTTGACGAACCGCAAAATATACTTTCAAGACATAAAATTTAGACAAAATACGTTGTAAAAAATTATTAAAAATGATTTAATAAACCAAAATTAGAGGGGTTGGTCAAGACACTCTGTTGGACATAAAACCTAAATTTCTCATCGCTTGCTAGAGTTTGAAATTTGAAACGACAACAGTTGACAAATCGCAAAATTTACTTTTAGAGTGAAAGAAAGTGATAAAATTTTGTTTTCGGTGGCAAAACAAGAAGATAAGTCTCGCATCTCGACGTAAGACATGTCGTATAAAATAACTAAATGCGATTTAAGACACCAAAATTACAAGGGTTGGTCAAGAAACTATGTTGGACATAAAACTTAAATTTCTCATCGATTGCTAGAGTTTGAAATTTGAAACTACAACAGTTGACAAATAGCAAAATTTACTTTTAGAGTGAAAGAAAGTGATAAAATTTTGTTTTCGGTGGCAAAATAAGAAGATAAGTCTCGCATCTCAACGTAAGACACGTCGTATAAAATAACTAAATGCGATTTAAGACACCAAAATTACAGGGGTTGGTCAAGAAACTCTGTTGGACATAAAACTTAAATTTCTCATCGCTTGCTAGAGTTTGAAATTTGAAACGACAACAGTTGACAAATCGCAAAATTTACTTTTAGAGTGAAAGAAAGTGATAAAATTTTGTTTTCGGTGGCAAAACAAGAAGATAAGTCTCGCATCTCGACGTAAGACATGTCGTATAAAATAACTAAATGCGATTTAAGACACCAAAATTACAAGGGTTGGTCAAGAAACTATGTTGGACATAAAACTTAAATTTCTCATCGATTGCTAGAGTTTGAAATTTGAAACTACAACAGTTGACAAATAGCAAAATTTACTTTTAGAGTGAAAGAAAGTGATAAAATTTTGTTTTCGGTGGCAAAATAAGAAGATAAGTCTCGCATCTCAACGTAAGACACGTCGTATAAAATAACTAAATGCGATTTAAGACACCAAAATTACAGGGGTTGGTCAAGAAACTCTGTTGGACATAAAACTTAAATTTCTCATCGCTTGCTAGAGTTTGAAATTTGAAACGACAACAGTTGACAAATCGCAAAATTTACTTTTAGAGTGAAAGAAAGTGATAAAATTTTGTTTTCGGTGGCAAAACAAGAAGATAAGTCTCGCATCTCGACGTAAGACACGTCGTAAAAAATAACTAAATGCGATTTAAGGCACCAAAATTATAGGGGTTGGTCAAGAAACTCTGTTGGACATAAAACTTAAATTTCTCATCGCTTGCTAGAGTTTGAAATTTGAAACGACAACAGTTGACAAATCGCAAAATCTACTTTCAGAATGAAAGAAAGTGATAAAATTTTGTTTTCGGTGACAAAACAAGAAGATAAGTCTCGCATCTCGACGTAAGACACGTCGTATAAAATAACTAAATGCGATTTAAGACACCAAAATTACAGGGGTTGGTCAAGAAACTCTGTTGGACATAAAACTTAAATTTCTCATCGCTTGCTAGAGTTTGAAATTTGAAACGACAACAGTTGACAAACCGCAAAATCTACTTTCAGAATGAAAGAAAGTGATAAAATTTTGTTTTCGGTGACAAAACAAGAAGATAAGTCTCGCATCTCGACGTAAGACACGTCGTATAAAATAACTAAATGCGATTTAAGACACCAAAATTACAGGGGTTGGTCAAGAAACTCTGTTGGACATAAAACTTAAATTTCTCGTCGCTTGCTAGAGTTTGAAATTTGAAACTACAACAGTTGACAAATCGCAAAATTTACTTTTAGAGTAAAAAAAAGTGATAAAATTTTGTTTTCGGTGGCAAAACAAGAAGATAAGTCTCGCATCTCGACGTAAGACACGTCGTAAAAAATAACTAAATGCGATTTAAGGCACCAAAATTATAGGGGTTGGTCAAGAAACTCTGTTGGACATAAAACTTAAATTTCTCATCGCTTGCTAGAGTTTGAAATTTGAAACGACAACAGTTGACAAATCGCAAAATCTACTTTCAGAATGAAAGAAAGTGATAAAATTTTGTTTTCGGTGACAAAACAAGAAGATAAGTCTCGCATCTCGACGTAAGACACGTCGTATAAAATAACTAAATGCGATTTAAGACACCAAAATTACAGGGGTTGGTCAAGAAACTCTGTTGGACATAAAACTTAAATTTCTCGTCGCTTGCTAGAGTTTGAAATTTGAAACTACAACAGTTGACAAATCGCAAAATTTACTTTTAGAGTAAAAAAAAGTGATAAAATTTTGTTTTCGGTGACAAAACAAGAAGATAAGTCTCGCATCTCGACGTAAGACACGTCGTATAAAATAACTAAATGCGATTTAAGACACCAAAATTACAGGGGTTGGTCAAGAAACTCTGTTGGACATAAAACTTAAATTTCTCATCGCTTGCTAGAGTTTGAAATTTGAAACGACAACAGTTGACAAATCGCAAAATCTACTTTCAGAATGAAAGAAAGTGATAAAATTTTGTTTTCGGTGACAAAACAAGAAGATAAGTCTCGCATCTCGACGTAAGACACGTCGTATAAAATAACTAAATGCGATTTAAGACACCAAAATTACAGGGGTTGGTCAAGAAACTCTGTTGGACATAAAACTTAAATTTCTCATCGCTTGCTAGAGTTTGAAATTTGAAACGACAACAGTTGACAAATCGCAAAATCTACTTTCAGAATGAAAGAAAGTGATAAAATTTTGTTTTCGGTGACAAAACAAGAAGATAAGTCTCGCATCTCGACGTAAGACACGTCGTATAAAATAACTAAATGCGATTTAAGGCACCAAAATTATAGGGGTTGGTCAAGAAACTCTGTTGGACATAAAACTTAAATTTCTCATCGCTTGCTAGAGTTTGAAATTTGAAACGACAACAGTTGACAAATCGCAAAATCTACTTTCAGAATGAAAGAAAGTGATAAAATTTTGTTTTCGGTGACAAAACAAGAAGATAAGTCTCGCATCTCGACGTAAGACACGTCGTATAAAATAACTAAATGCGATTTAAGACACCAAAATTACAGGGGTTGGTCAAGAAACTCTGTTGGACATAAAACTTAAATTTCTCGTCGCTTGCTAGAGTTTGAAATTTGAAACTACAACAGTTGACAAATCGCAAAATTTACTTTTAGAGTAAAAAAAAGTGATAAAATTTTGTTTTCGGTGACAAAACAAGAAGATAAGTCTCGCATCTCGACGTAAGACACGTCGTAAAAAATAACTAAATGCGATTTAAGGCACCAAAATTATAGGGGTTGGTCAAGAAACTCTGTTGGACATAAAACTTAAATTTCTCATCGCTTGCTAGAGTTTGAAATTTGAAACGACAACAGTTGACAAATCGCAAAATCTACTTTCAGAATGAAAGAAAGTGATAAAATTTTGTTTTCGGTGACAAAACAAGAAGATAAGTCTCGCATCTCGACGTAAGACACGTCGTATAAAATAACTAAATGCGATTTAAGACACCAAAATTACAGGGGTTGGTCAAGAAACTCTGTTGGACATAAAACTTAAATTTCTCGTCGCTTGCTAGAGTTTGAAATTTGAAACTACAACAGTTGACAAATCGCAAAATTTACTTTTAGAGTAAAAAAAAGTGATAAAATTTTGTTTTCGGTGACAAAACAAGAAGATAAGTCTCGCATCTCGACGTAAGACACGTCGTATAAAATAACTAAATGCGATTTAAGACACCAAAATTACAGGGGTTGGTCAAGAAACTCTGTTGGACATAAAACTTAAATTTCTCATCGCTTGCTAGAGTTTGAAATTTGAAACGACAACAGTTGACAAATCGCAAAATCTACTTTCAGAATGAAAGAAAGTGATAAAATTTTGTTTTCGGTGACAAAACAAGAAGATAAGTCTCGCATCTCGACGTAAGACACGTCGTATAAAATAACTAAATGCGATTTAAGACACCAAAATTACAGGGGTTGGTCAAGAAACTCTGTTGGACATAAAACTTAAATTTCTCATCGCTTGCTAGAGTTTGAAATTTGAAACGACAACAGTTGACAAATCGCAAAATCTACTTTCAGAATGAAAGAAAGTGATAAAATTTTGTTTTCGGTGACAAAACAAGAAGATAAGTCTCGCATCTCGACGTAAGACACGTCGTATAAAATAACTAAATGCGATTTAAGACACCAAAATTACAGGGGTTGGTCAAGAAACTCTGTTGGACATAAAACTTAAATTTCTCGTCGCTTGCTAGAGTTTGAAATTTGAAACTACAACAGTTGACAAATCGCAAAATTTACTTTTAGAGTAAAAAAAAGTGATAAAATTTTGTTTTCGGTGGCAAAACAAGAAGATAAGTCTCGCATCTCGACGTAAGACACGTCGTAAAAAATAACTAAATGCGATTTAAGGCACCAAAATTATAGGGGTTGGTCAAGAAACTCTGTTGGACATAAAACTTAAATTTCTCATCGCTTGCTAGAGTTTGAAATTTGAAACGACAACAGTTGACAAATCGCAAAATCTACTTTCAGAATGAAAGAAAGTGATAAAATTTTGTTTTCGGTGACAAAACAAGAAGATAAGTCTCGCATCTCGACGTAAGACACGTCGTATAAAATAACTAAATGCGATTTAAGACACCAAAATTACAGGGGTTGGTCAAGAAACTCTGTTGGACATAAAGCTTAAATTTCTCATCGTTCGCTACAGTTTGAAATTTGAAACTACAACAGTTGACAAATCGCAAAATCTACTTTCAGAATGAAAGAAAGTGATAAAATTTTGTTTTCGGTGACAAAACAAGAAGATAAGTCTCGCATCTCGACGTAAGACACGTCGTATAAAATAACTAAATGCGATTTAAGACACCAAAATTACAGGGGTTGGTCAAGAAACTCTGTTAGACATAAAACTTAAATTTCTCATCGCTTGCTAGAGTTTGAAATTTGAAACGACAACAGTTGACAAATCGCAAAATCTACTTTCAGAATGAAAGAAAGTGATAAAATTTTGTTTTCGGTGACAAAACAAGAAGATAAGTCTCGCATCTCGACGTAAGACACGTCGTATAAAATAACTAAATGCGATTTAAGACACCAAAATTACAGGGGTTGGTCAAGAAACTCTGTTGGACATAAAACTTAAATTTCTCATCGCTTGCTAGAGTTTGAAATTTGAAACGACAACAGTTGACAAATCGCAAAATCTACTTTCAGAATGAAAGAAAGTGATAAAATTTTGTTTTCGGTGACAAAACAAGAAGATAAGTCTCGCATCTCGACGTAAGACACGTCGTATAAAATAACTAAATGCGATTTAAGACACCAAAATTACAGGGGTTGGTCAAGAAACTCTGTTAGACATAAAACTTAAATTTCTCATCGCTTGCTAGAGTTTGAAATTTGAAACGACAACAGTTGACAAATCGCAAAATCTACTTTCAGAATGAAAGAAAGTGATAAAATTTTGTTTTCGGTGACAAAACAAGAAGATAAGTCTCGCATCTCGACGTAAGACACGTCGTATAAAATAACTAAATGCGATTTAAGACACCAAAATTACAGGGGTTGGTCAAGAAACTCTGTTGGACATAAAGCTTAAATTTCTCATCGCTTGCTAGAGTTTGAAATTTGAAACGACAACAGTTGACAAATCGCAAAATCTACTTTCAGAATGAAAGAAAGTGATAAAATTTTGTTTTCGGTGACAAAACAAGAAGATAAGTCTCGCATCTCGACGTAAGACACGTCGTATAAAATAACTAAATGCGATTTAAGACACCAAAATTACAGGGGTTGGTCAAGAAACTCTGTTGGACATAAAACTTAAATTTCTCATCGCTTGCTAGAGTTTGAAATTTGAAACGACAACAGTTGACAAATCGCAAAATCTACTTTCAGAATGAAAGAAAGTGATAAAATTTTGTTTTCGGTGACAAAACAAGAAGATAAGTCTCGCATCTCGACGTAAGACACGTCGTATAAAATAACTAAATGCGATTTAAGACACCAAAATTACAGGGGTTGGTCAAGAAACTCTGTTGGACATAAAACTTAAATTTCTCGTCGCTTGCTAGAGTTTGAAATTTGAAACTACAACAGTTGACAAATCGCAAAATTTACTTTTAGAGTAAAAAAAAGTGATAAAATTTTGTTTTCGGTGGCAAAACAAGAAGATAAGTCTCGCATCTCGACGTAAGACACGTCGTAAAAAATAACTAAATGCGATTTAAGGCACCAAAATTATAGGGGTTGGTCAAGAAACTCTGTTGGACATAAAACTTAAATTTCTCATCGCTTGCTAGAGTTTGAAATTTGAAACGACAACAGTTGACAAATCGCAAAATCTACTTTCAGAATGAAAGAAAGTGATAAAATTTTGTTTTCGGTGACAAAACAAGAAGATAAGTCTCGCATCTCGACGTAAGACACGTCGTATAAAATAACTAAATGCGATTTAAGACACCAAAATTACAGGGGTTGGTCAAGAAACTCTGTTGGACATAAAGCTTAAATTTCTCATCGTTCGCTACAGTTTGAAATTTGAAACTACAACAGTTGACAAATCGCAAAATTTACTTTTAGAGTGACTGAAAGTGGTAAAATTTGGCTTTCAGTCGCAAAACAAAAATATAAGTTCCGCATCTCGACGTTAGACACATCGTAAAGAATACCAAAATGCGATTTCAGGTACCAAAATTACAGTAGATACTTAAGAAGATTAGCTGAACACAAAAATAAAAATTTTCTCAAATAGAAGAAGTTTGAACTTTTAGACGCCCATACCTCGCGAACCGCAATTCCTGCAAGTAATTACTGTAAGATTAAAATAGAAGCAAGAAGGTTTTCTTGTTACTAGCAAAATTCCGAAAGATTCCTGACTTACCGACAATCGATAACTCACCTCGTTAGTTTTGCTGGGCGTTCCGCGGTTGCCTTCGACGTTCAGTTGTTTCCTGGCGACAGGATCATGTGCTAAAGGAAGGGAACTGACGTTAAGCAAAGGCAAACCGGACTGAAGATATTTCTGGACGTCCGGCGTGAAATTATCCAAAACATCGACAAGATCGACGCGCACTCGAAGCGGCGTAACGTTTGCGATTTTATTTCGCACATCATCGCTCAACACTTCGTTTCGTTTGAATGTTTCATCGATATCGTCATCGTTTTTACGCCATTCGCTTTTCGCCCGAAATTCCAACATGGCCAATTTGAACTGTTTAATTTTTTCCGTATCCATTTTACGCGGTCGTCCCACTTTTCTCACTCCCCGCACCATTTGGGCTATGCTGATGCGATTGTGATATTTACGTTTCGCTGGCGTTTTCAGTTCCGGCGTGTGATCGATTTCGTAGTGTTCGTTTTCGCAACAACTGTCGCAACTGCTCGAATTACTCGTCGTAGTACAGTCGCAACCCGGATTGCAAGTGTCGCTGCTGTCGCTGCAACTACCGCTATCACCATCATCGTCATAGCAATCGTCACACGAAACGTTCTCCGATTGTTTTCCGTTAAACATGACGGGTTGTTTGATTTTGTTCGAATTTTCGTTCAGTTTAATGGCAGAATGGGTCATAGGATAAAACCTGTCGGGGTTCAAATAAGTTGTGGTGGCGCACTGGTTGATTGTATAATACTTCTGGCTGTTCCAGATCAAATTGGGTTTATGGGGCGGTTTAACCGCCGGCACGATCACGTCCTGTTGACAATACTGTTGACCTAAATCGGTGATTGTGTAGTTCGATTCGGGAGGGTTTTGAAAAAGTTCGAAATTTTCTCCAGTTACTTTGCTAATTTGAACACCTTGCGGATCTAATTGCGGCATTTGTTCGTGCACGATTTGCGGGTTGTTCGATTCCGGTACAGTTAAACTGGGCATTGCCGTTACAATGTCACTACCTACTTTACCGACATTCGCAATTTTCGCCGGTTCCACCTTAGTTTCCGGTTTTTTCCCGTAAACACGCAACGGTTGGTCTTTGTTGGTCGATAAAAAACTCAAAAATGCCGTTTCGTAACAAGTTTTCTCGCTGGCTATTTGATTGGGGAGTTGAGGCGGGGGCGCTGCTGGTGGCGTTTGTTGGAGCGTTACCGGTTGCGGATAAGTAGGACGCGACTCCAACACGGTCAGAGTACCTTTCGACGTGTGTATCGTTTGGACGTTGGAATTGAACTGTTGGGGATCTTTGATTTTACGAAAAGCTTTCAGGTCGCTCAGCGATTTACTGGGGGGCTTGGGGGAACCGCTGGGAGTGGGCAAGAGAGGAATGACTGGAACGGCTTCCTTCAGGACAGTCTGTTCGTGCTCCTCCTGCGCCTTCCTGATTATGTCGTCGATCTCCTGCTTCACCTCCGTGTTGGACACGTCCGAACTTGGGGCCGAAGAAGGCGACTTCGAGTGCTTACCTGAAGCAAATTAATTTATTGTACAACATTAATCAAAGAATTTATTTTGTTTCAATCAATAAATCGTTCCGACCTAGTCATATTTACCATCAGCGCCATCTGTGATTTTTTTTTATTACCAGTTTAAGACCACTGCAAACTACGCTTTTGTTTCATTCAATAAATCGTGTCGACCTAATCACATTTACCATCAGCGCCATCTGTTGATTTTTTTATTAACAATTTAGGACCACTGCAAACTACGCAACTGCAACGCTACAAATTTTTTTAGGACGTTTCCTTAAAACACATCAAATACGCGATCGCTTGCCTCCCAAATACAGCGGTAACTGACAGGTATTATTAAATTTCTTTGGTTTCAACAAGTAAATCGTTCCGATCGAGTTACATTTACCATCAGCGCCATCTGTAATTTTGTTAACAAAACGTAACGACAACTAGCAGATAAAAAACGTTTTTAATTAGAGCTACAATTGACGTCAGCGCCATCTCTACACCTACCGCTTCAACTACTTACATTTCTTGTGTTTGTGTTTGTCGTGATGATGTTTGCTGTGTTTGTGTTTCTTCTTGTGATGCAACAATTTGTCGGTCTCTTGGGCAACCAAAGATTTGACCAGATCGGATGTGTCGGGTACGGGAGTGTCGGTCAACAGTTCGACGGGGGCGACGATTTTGCCGCAAACCTTTTTAGTTTTGCTGTTGCACGCCGCATAAATGCCGGTAAGTTCGTCTTCTTCGGTCATCGCTCGTTTCTTACGCGGCCTTCCTCTACCCTGACTCGCACCACCCGGCTTACGTTTCTTAGCGAAGAACTTACGGCGATTGTTGACGCTGTAACCGGCGTCACAAATCGACGCGTCTTCGGCCTCTGCGAAATCGCAAAAAAAAAATTAACATACACCACTAAATAGTTCAAGCAGTTACAAGTAGAGGGAGCTTCTGTCGCGTTTCTTTTTTTTTAGTTAAAAGCCGTTTTGACGTGTACTAATAAAAAAATTATAAAATCATCAAGGACTTGATCGAGTCGCTAGAGCAAACGCGTTGTGGACTAAAGTACGGTAGGATCGCGACGCCTCTCGTGGTTAGTTTAGGAACTAAAAGTAAAAATTTTACTTTTCGCCTCTGATAGCTCATTTTTTACAGCAAAACAACATAATAAGGTTGCAAATTTCGTTTTTACCCTTCGACCTACCTATCTCTCCTGCTTTCAGCCAGATATCTTCGAGTACTTCCAACTGTTGTTCGTCTGGGGGGAACTCGTCGTTGCCGAAATTCATGTCGTCTTCCTCCATGAGTTGGAGTTGAAGTTCGGCAGGAAAGTCGGCCATGGAAAAGTCACTGTACAAAGAAATTGCGGTAATTTTTGATTTTTGCAAAAAAAAAAAATGTGACGTACTGTGAATAGTTCATCATGCGACCGCCACCTTTCTTCTTTTTGATCGGTCCTTCCAAGAAACTCGCCGGTAAACTGGCGTTGTTCTTATTGCACAGGATGTCTTGAGCTAAAGGTAACGGTGCTGCCACCTGACGGTTGGGTTCTTCTGGATGAGGTCCAATATCTTCACCTTTTAGCCACATCTCGTACCTGAACGAGATCAAAAATTAGAACCTGAAGTAGAATTTTTCGACTGAGTCAATCAATCATAATAATTTTTGAGGTTATAATTTGATCTTGAAAAAATTAATTCTTGATCATTTTTATAAAACGTGAAAAAACTAGTAATTCGACCTACAATTGATTGAATAGAAAAAGGAGGAAAAATGGGCAAGATTTGGCCTAAAAAGTTGAAAAAATCGCGCCTGGGAATTGAACCGCTGACTGGAGAAAAAAATTTTGTAAGAAACGAAAAAGTTTTGAAACATTCGAGAAAAATTGTCAGAAATTTGAAAAATAAAGACGCTGATGTCACCAAACCTTTAAAACAATTGAAACAATTATGGCTAAGATTTGAACTATTAACTAAAAAAATGGTAAAAAAAATACTTGGACATTATGCCAACAAATAAAAAGTCAAAAAACTAATTTGCGACTTTGGATCGAGGTATTGATTAATAAATCAGTGAAAAATAGCAAAATATTGAAAAAAAAGAAATCTGCGTGAGCGGGATTCGAACCTTCGACTACGCAGCATTTCTACGAAAAAATTAACAGGTCAAAGGTTCAGATCTTATTGTAATTTTTTTAAGCTTCAAAAGAGTTTTACCGATCTGCCTGGAACCGTTTGACGAAAGTGTCCATCGAAATCTTGACCATATCCTTGCTGCAAGTACAATGAGACGCCCGTTTTCCGTACTCAATCCACCGTTCACAGGCGAAATTCGTAGATTCAGCACAGTTAAACCCGTGATTAAAACCTAAAAAAAAGTATTAATACAATCAAATTAAAAAAAAAACACACAAAAATACCTGCATGATACCCGTAAGGAAAAGTAATCATGATCTCCCCAGATTCTTGCGTAATTTTATTATACGGAATCGAATACTGTTTTAGAATTTGGGGAGAAATCAGGGTCATTTTGTGTCGAAGAAAAGCCTGGCAAGTATTGTAACTGCCGGGAAAAAATCCGTTAGCCAACCGTTCCAATCTTCTTCCATGTTCTGGAGGAATCGAATACCAAGTTTTAGGCGCTCCAAAATGAAGATAATTAATTGAATACAAATCCATATCTTCGGTGTGCCACGCAAAAGTCGTTTTCCACATCCCAAAATATAAGTAGGCTGTGTTGACACCTTCAATTGAAATCCCATAATCTTCGTTAACGTAATCGAGAATCGTTCCAAGTTTATTGATGTTCCATTCCTAAAAGTTTCGTAAATTAAAAACTGTTAATAATTAACAAAACTACAATTACATTAACAGTGGGATCGGTGAGACTTCCCGAAACGTCGGCACCGTAAATTGGGGCGACGTAAGTGATGTTTTTCCAATATTTGCGTTCGAGGTCTTCATAATCGAAATGGCGGGGAGTAGCGTATCTTTCGGAATTAGCCATTTCCGCGTATTGTTGGACGGTCATGGATTTTTTCTGAATATTGATTTGTTGATAGAGTCCTTGTTTTCCTGTTACTACTTGACAAATCGGAGCCGGTATAGTAACATTTAAATCTTCAATGTTATAACCGGATTTACGTGGAACCCATTCGGGGGGTGGAATTACCTGTGCGTAAAAAAGTGAGGTTAAGTTAACAAATTTTTGTTATTTTCGTTACGTACTTTAGCTAATCCCGCTTTGTGTGCTCCTTTCGATTCCATATGTTGCACGTATTTGCTGAAATCCTTAAATTCGTCCCAAGTTGGTCGAAAAACCATTATCCTGGGAAAAAAATCGATTTTTATTACAACTCTCGATTTGTAGGTGGTTAAATAACTCACTTGGGACATCTCGGGTTGACAGCTTCAGCCATTTCAAGGGAATTATTCCGAAATAACGTTTAGAAAACTCAAAAATCACACGAAATTCATTATTTACGTAAAACGAAAATTATTGTTGTCAGATCAAGCGGCCATGATTGACACAGTAAAGTGCACGTATGTTGATTGGGCGATCGTAATTGTAACGTAACTGAAGAAAATGACCGCACAGTACTCAGGTAAAACCGACACAGATTCCTCCGTGACCGTTCGAAACGAAGTGAGTCGTTAGTTCGACATTTTACCTGAATTTCACCAAACGAAAACACACAACACCAACCTCCAACTTGGCCAATTATGACACATGCGCAGTCGGCGTGTAAATATTGGGACGTTTCACATAAAATTACGAGTGTTTTACATACAAAACTATTAAATAATCAATTATTTAACTAAATTCTTTAGTTTTGTCACAAATAAACACAAAAATCGATATTAAAATCATTTGGTTGAAAGCGTATTGTTATTAAAATAATAAATCAACAAAACTTTGACTAGTAGGAGAAATGCTCGTAATATTGCACAGGGGCGGCTTAAGAGGGAAATGCCCTAAATAATATTTGCGTTTGTTTTCTCTCTTTGTAGACATTATATTCGCCTTTCTCTATAAAGAAGGTGAAAGACGGTGAAAGTCAAGAAAGCAGATAAAGTGAGGAGCAATAAAGGGAAAAGTTATATACAGACTTTGTGAAGTTCTAATAGTATTGTAAGAAATCCAAAGCTACGGTTCTGTACTTTACTATGATAAAGCGAACAACAGGACAAGTAGTAAAAACAATAGAAGAACCATAAAATTTCAACTGAAGAAGAAATAAAAAAGATATCTCTATACCGAGAGAAGAGAAAGAGTAAAAAATGAGGACGTTTGGAAAAATAATAAACACAATAATATTAAAAAGAAATAAAAATGACGTTGTAGAACACGTGGTTAAGTCAACCGACCAACCCCAATTAGCATATTCTGTAGGTAAATTGGAGAGAGTAACTACAAAATCAAACCAAAAGTTGACCTTTTGAAATAATTTGGCGATTGAAGTTTAAACTGTGATTATTTTGTTTATGACCATAATTTTGTCGTAATTACGATCAAATTACTGAAGTAACTCGCGATAGCATCATTATCGTTAACAGTTTTTTTATTGTAAATTGACCAAAATGTGGTCAACCACCATCATCATCTTTTTAATAATTTACAACGTATCCTCAAGTTTTGTAAGTTGATAGTTAAAAAAAATTTTTTGTTAATGATAATTTTATAGATGAAGAACCAATACAACGTAGAAATAGAGAGTATTCAAACATGTCCTGGCAACAACAAAATGGAGAGTCCCTTACGCAATCTCAAATTTGTACATGTAAATCGCACTTTGAAAGCATTGAGCTATGACGTCACTTATCATCGCCCTCTAGACGAAAATGTTGGTACTTTAATGAAAGTGGAAAGATGGGGTGATGGAGGTTGGATAACAATGCCGTTTGTGCCACTTCAACCCAACATGTGTTACAATTTAAAAAGACTTTTCAAAACAATTTGGATCAGCCATTTGAAAGCGTTAGGAGTTAAAAATCCAGAACAATGTCCAGTAGCGCCGGTCGGTATTTCGAAATCTTAAAAAAAAATTTATTTTCAAATTTTCAGGGAAATTACTCGATAAAAAACTTTTCTTTTGACGTCAAATCAGTTAGGATCCCGTTTTGGAGCGGCCGCTTTAAATTTACAAGTCTAGCGAAACGGATGGATACAAAAAAGGATGTTTATTGTCTAATTGTCATCTGTAATGTTCGAGAACTGTTTTAGGGGCAACGCGAAATTTTTTAACTTCACCAATCAAATTTTAAGAAATTGAGAACCTCGCAGAATTGGAGTCAAACTGGCGTTATTTAATAATAATTTGGCACTATTATTGTAGTTTTTTAACAATTAAGAACAAAATTCAAAAGTAAGAACTCAAGATAAAGCAGGGCCGGAATGTTTTTAAACTTATTTTCCGCTGTTACTTGGTTATAGTTATTCAAAAAACCCGCTTCATTTTATTTATGTATTCTAATAGTAAATTACAGCAAATCAAGCCTAAAATACCTGGATTTTTGCGTAAAAATGCATCTCAGGAAATAAATAAGATTCCGCCATTGTGATTAATATAATACAAAAAAAAATTGTTAAAAACATAAGCTGAATAGAGAACAATAGCAGCCTATATACAAGCGAAAATACGTACAACACATCATTTATTTAGAAATTATAAAAAAAAACGAAAAGAAAAACCGGGGGGAATTACAAGCGTATTAATTAGTCATCGAAATTTTGCGACAGCAAAAAGTTGGCCGCCAAATTTTCGTTTTTTTCACATGCAAAATATGCTTGCACCACTAAATGCTCAGGGAAACCCAGGGCTTTCAGTCGCTCGATAGCGTCTTTGTCTTGAGGCGTAAATTGAATGGTGCCTTGGGGTGGTTGTACTGCTCTTTGTTCCCCAGCTGGAGCTGCACCTGCAAAAAATCCAATCACTAGAAAAACATGTTCGAAATTTTTGAAACTTTCCCACTTTTGACATTTGCAATACCAACTGAAGCACCCATGATTCGAAAATTTTAAAATCAAAGGCGGTTTTGGAATTTAAAGTGTTTGTTGACAGCGCATGCGCACTGTATGTTCAAGAAACGTCAAAAATAGAACAACATAACCTCATTTCAATAAAGCTCGATTCATAAATTTTTGTTTGTAATCTTTTACACATTTTATTTAGCTGAGAGTTTACAGAAGCCGAAATTGTTCTTTGGTCCTTTTTTCTTCCTAAGTTTTCGCAATTTCCCCCGAATCTTTTTATTAAAATTTTCCTAGCTCTTCACTTAGCATTTGGTTTAATTTTAATGTTGTCTATATTTCATAAAAATATTTTTTTTATAAAGTTAAGTATTTAATCCAAAAAGCCTCAAGTATTAGATTTAAAATATATTTACAATACCAACTGAAGCAGGCTATGGTCAAAAATTCCTTGAATCATAGGCGGCTTTACAATTTAAAGTGTTTATTGACAGCGCATGCGCCATCTATCTTCAAGAAACGTCAAAAAATAGAACAACATAACCACATTTCAATGAAGCTCGATTAATAAAATTTTGTTGTTTGTCATTTTTTACACATTTTACTTGGCTGAGGATTTACAAAAGCCGAAATTGTTCTTTGATCCTTTTTTCTTCCTAAGTTTTCACAATTTCGACCAAACCTTCTTATTAAAATTTTCCTAACTCTTCACTTAGCATCTGGTTTAATTTTAATGTTGTCTATATTTCATAAAAATATTAAATTTTATAAAGTTAAGTATTTAATACAAAAAGCTTCAAGTATTAGATTTAAAATATATTTACAATACCAACTGAAGCAGGCTATGATCAAAAATTCCTAGAATCAAAGGCGGCTTTCCAATTTGAAGTGTTTATTGACAGCGCATGCGCCATCTATCTTCAAGAAACGTCAAAAAATAGAACAACATAACCACATTTCAATGAAGCTCGATTAATAAAATTTTGTTGTTTGTCATTTTTTACACATTTTACTTGGCTGAGGATTTACAAAAGCCGAAATTGTTCTTTGATCCTTTTTTCTTCCTAAGTTTTCACAATTTCGACCAAATCTTCTTATTAAAATTTTCCTAACTCTTCACTTAGCATCTGGTTTAATTTTAATGTTGTCTATATTTCATAAAAATATTTTTTTTTATAAAGTTAAGTATTTAATACAAAAAGCTTCAAGTATTAGATTTAAAATATATTTACAATACCAACTGAAGCAGGCCATGATCAAAAATTCCTAGAATCATAAGAGGCTTTGCAATTTGAAGTGTTTATTGACAGCGCATGCGCCATCTATCTTCAAGAAACGTCAAAAAATAGAACAACATAACCTCATTTCAATGAAGCTCGATTAATAAAATTTTGTTGTTTGTCATTTTTACACATTTTATTTAGCTGAGAGTTTACAAAAGCCGAAATTGTTCTTTGATCCTTTTTTCTTCCTAAGTTTTCACAATTTCGACCAAATCTTCTTATTAAAATTTTCCTAACTCTTCACTTAGCATCTGGTTTAATTTTAATGTTGTCTATATTTCATAAAAATATTTTTTTTTTATAAAGTTAAGTATTTAATACAAAAAGCTTCAAGTATTAGATTTAAAATATATTTACAATACCAACTGAAGCAGGCTATGATCAAAAATTCCTAGAATCATAGGCGGCTTTGCAATTTGAAGTGTTTATTGATAGCGCATGCACCATCTATCTTCAAAAAACGTCAAAAAATACAACATAACCTCATTTCAATGAAGCTCGATTAATAAAATTTTGTTGTTCGTCATTTTTTACACATTTTACTTGGCCGAGGATTTACAAAAGCCGAAATTGTTCTTTGATCCTTTTTTCTTCCTAAGTTTTCACAATTTCGATCAAATCTTCTTATTAAAATTTTCCTAACTCTTCACTTAGCATCTGGTTTAATTTTAATGTTGTCTATATTTCATAAAAATATTTTTTTTTTATAAAGTTAAGTATTTAATACAAAAAGCTTCAAGTATTAGATTTAAAATATATTTACAATACCAACTGAAGCAGGCTATGATCAAAAATTCCTAGAATCATAGGCGGCTTTGCAATTTGAAGTGTTTATTGATAGCGCATGCGCCATCTATCTTCAAGAAACGTCAAAAAATAGAAACATCATAACCTCACTTCTCTCCCATTGCGTGAATGAAGTTTTGTTGTCAATTTTTGAGCATTAGTTAAGAATATTGAAAATGATTTTCAAAAATTTCTGTTAATAAAAGTCTTCATTAATTCAAATACTTAAAAATATTTGAAATTCCCCAAAATCGAGGAAGGCTTTGAAAATTTGTCGGCGCCACGCATGCGCTATCTTCGTTCAAGAAACATCAAACATGAAAAAAGTTTTTTTTCATGTTAATTTCGGTACTTTTACTTTTTCATAAATTTTTTTAAAAATCTTTTTCAACTGAAAAATTTCAATTTTTAAAATATTGAAAATACAGCAACACCAACTGGTATTACCAGAAAAATTAACCACGCCCAAAGTTACGTCACAACTGTCATTAGAAACGTCAAAAACGTTGCCAAAAAAAAAAAAAAAAACTGAAGTGGCCAAATATTTTTTTAATTCGATCCTCATAATTTTTTGCGATTGGCTACCTGGCGTTTGAGGGTTGGTTGACGCCCCGGTCGTCGGTTCGTTAAGCAATCTCACAAATGATTCCTGGTTCTGCGAAATCAAACTGAGTAATGCCGGATTTGTCTGTCCCAATTGTTGAAGTACAGCATTGAGCAATTGTGGATTCTGTTGAACCACTTGCTTCATCTGCTGGAACTGGGGTTGGTTCCTTAGGAATGCTAACGGATCACTGGCGTCTGACTGTCTTTCGTCGATTCCAGACATGCTAGCAGCCTGTTAAAAAAATTAAAGAAATTTTAACGTTAATTTTTGACACGAAAAAATATTATTACCGCTTCTTGTTCTTCGGTGATTGCAGGAATTCCATTGATGAGATATTCAACAGCCCGGTCGGGGTTATTGTAACTAGCCCTCAAAGCCTGTTCCACTTGATTTCGCGGATATCCCATATCCACGATGTTCTGCACCATTCCTTCGTATTCTTCGCCCATTAACAATGCCGATTCGGCGGCGCTACTAAAGTTGGGTTCAGGAGCAGCAACTGTTGGAGATGGCGGTGTTGGAACCGGCGCTTCAGGCGCCGCTACCGGTGCGGGAGTTACGCTATAAAAATTAATGTTAAAACCATTTTTAAAAAAATTGAGGTACTGACGTGGCTGGCGTTGTAGCCGCTGAATTGCCGTCACCGCTATTAGCGACTTCGCTGGAGTCCGGTTTCGAAACCATAATAACAATAAATTTGTCTTCATCGATACTGTATTCAGCCAAAGTAGTTTCGTCTTTAAGAATTTTCCCTGGAAATTACGCGTTTTAACTAGTCAAAAAAAAATAAAAAATTTACCTCGATAGATGAGTTTCTGATAATCCCAACGGTACTCTTTACCTTTCTCCGATTCAATTTGTTGTTTTAAATCTTTAACCTGCAGATAATTGGTTGAAAATTTGTTATTAGGGAAAAAAATTGTTTTTCTCACCGTCTTGCTGGGTTCTATGTGAATAATGAAATTTTTTTGGTAGAGATTTTTCACCGTAATCTTCATTTTGATAGCGTCAAATTAAACCGAATGTTCCAAATTAACTAAATAACACTTTGTGGGGGCTCAAGAGAACGCACTTTGCTCTATTTCGAGCTAAATAAATCTTCCCGATGATAAAGCACAACTGATGTATTTGACGGCCATTTCACAAGGTCACCAACTTAACCGGCCCGACGACAACGCGATAACAACAAAAACACTAAAGAACCATTTCGAAAAGTCACCGAAATTTCGCAATTTACGGGTCAAACGACGCATCGGCGTCTCAAAACACGACGCGGCGCTATTTTGACAATCATTTCGGCTATTTTAAGCCGAATTTCCACGACGCTTTTTCAACTAAAAAATCTATACTTCATTCCGGCTAAGAATGACACTTCCCAGCCCCCATAAGTCGTCTTTTCGCGTAAAAGAGCTAAAAGGCTCCTGGGTAACATTAATTACTAAAAACATTTAAGTTAATGATGATTTTGTTTTGACGAAGTAGATTATTTCAACTTTAAATTGAAACAAAATGGCAGCAACAAATTGAGGTAATGCTACAAGATGGTGGCAACCAAAGTCCAAAAAGCGAGGATTTTAACGAATAATTCGCTCAAATAGAGTTTTGAGGAACTAGAAATATAAGTTCACTAACCTCAAATTGATACAAAATGGCGGCAATCTAGTTGTCAAAATCGATCATTTTTGGAGATAATTTGCATTTTTATGCTTGTGCTGATCCATGACTGGATAGGAACAAAAACGCGAAATGATTAGCTTAATTGTCGATAATATCGCATCCTTTACAACCTCCAAATCACAACCTCGTTACGTTAAATTGTATCATTATTAAAACTGATGCCTCAACTAACTGAATGTTGACCAAAACGGTGCTACTTTTCACAATCATAAGCGTCTTTCGTTATGGAATTTCGAGATTCGTAAGTAACTTAAAATTAACGATACAAAATGGCCGAAATTTTTTTAGATTAAAAAAGACTACAGTGCCGTAGTTGAAAACGTAATGATATGTCCTAACAACAACCAAATGGAGAGTCCTGTGAGAAATTTAAAAATAGTTCGAACCAATCGCACTCATAAATGGTTAAATTTTGATGTAACTTTTCATTATCCTTTAGACGAAAACGTCGGTGCTATGATGAATTTAGAAAGATGGGGAGATGGAGGTTGGATCACTATGCCGTTCATTCCTCTTCAACGTAACATGTGCAAAAACGCAAAAGTTTTTTTTAAATCACGTTGGAACTCGTTCGCTACTGCTTTAGGTGTAAAACATCCCGACCAATGTCCAATTCCAGCTGTCTGTAATTAAAATCGAAAATTTCTCAAATTAATTTTGAATTTTCAGGGAAACTATTCGATGAGAAACTATTCACTCGACTTGTCTTCGATGAAAATTCCATTTTGGAGCGGCCGTTTCCGGTTCACTCTGTTAACCCAAAGGATGGACAACAATAAAGGAGTTTATTGCTTAATGTCGATTGTTAACGTAAATGAATTGTTCTGAAAACGATAAATTGTAAAATCCGCCATTTTGTATCAGTTTAAGGTTTAAGAAATAATTAAAGCAATTTTGAGTAATTTAATTTTAAATTGTTGGCCAAAACACCGCCATTAAAATCGTAAAATAATCGAGAGCGACATCTGTTGAGTGTGGACTTCAAGAATTGTGGGTCGAAACACTGATATTTTGAATCATAAAATATTTATCTAGTAGCGACATCTATTGAGTGAAATTTAGTCGAATTCTAAGATACAAAACAGTTATGGTGACGTTACTTCAAAATGGCCGCCCCCTGCTTAGAACAACTCGTTAATGCTGACTGTTGTTATTAGGCAGTAGATTCCTTTTCTGACATCAACTGTCATCGCTGTTGTGGTAGTTCTGAAACGGCCGCTCCAAAAAGGGATCGTGATTGAAGATAAATCGAACAAATAGTTTTTCATTGAGTAATTTCCCTGGAACTCAAAATATTTAGTAAAATTTCCGAAAAAAAAAACTACAAACCGGCGGTACTGGACATTCTTCTGGTTTTAGAACCCCCAAAGATTTCATGTAATTGAACCAAACTTGTTTGAAATACATTTTTGAATATTTACAAATATCCGCTTGAAACGGAGTGAAAGGGATACTGATCCAACCCCCATCTCCCCATTTTTGTACCAACATACTGATACCAACTTTAGCATCTAGAGGGCGCAAAAAATTGATATCGTAACTTAACGCTTTGTGGGTGCGATTTAGTTTAATGAATTTCAAATTTTTAATGGGACTCTCCATTTGGTTGTTGTCGGGACAAATTTGGACCGATTCCACGTCAGTTTTGTAACGGTTTCTCATCTAAACAAAAAGAGAATCGGCGCCATTTTGTATCGTTTCAAAAAATACTCACGAATTTTGAAAAACCGGGGCTAAACACCCATAAAAATAAAATTATTGTCATTTTTGGGAGAAAACGTGCAATTATCATCATGGTGGATGGAGCTGTTTAGATGGAGAACGCCATTAGAGTAACGAGGCGGTAATGGTTTGATGTTATCGCGTTAATGTTCAATTATTCAACTATTACCTCGATCAGTTGTAGCGTGAAAATTATTTAAAAATTTAACTACATATAATGATACAAAATGGCGGATTTTCGTGTAATATTTAGAGATGAAGCGATGAGTCGTCACGACGAATTCTCAAGTAATTTTCTAGAATTGTAATCAGTTGAAGAGCGGCCATTTTGAATACCTAAAACAAATAAGTTGAAAAATTAAAATAACGTAACGAAAACTGAAACATGAAAAAATTATTTCAAAAATTTGTCGCTATTTTGATTTTTGTTGCAAATTCGTCCGCAATCTAGATGTAATCTCTTAAATTTCGCGATTACATCCGCAATTAGTCCCTAATTGCTCTTATTGTTGATTTGTTGCAATTTTGCAGTGATTTCGACAATAATGTTAAAATTTTTCAAAATGTTAGCAGCAACATGCATTCTACTATTAAGTCTCAGCAATTTCGGAAAATCAAAATTTGTAAAAAAAAAATTTTTTAACATAGCGCAACTATAAATTTTTTGTTTCAGTTGAAGAAGTTTAGTGTCGAAATCGAAACAGTCATGACATGTCCTGATAATAACGAAATGGAGAGTCCTTTACGTAATTTGACTTATCTCCATTTAAACCGCACCCACAAATCGTTAAGTTATGACGTAACTTATTATCATCCCTTCGACGAAAAAGTTGGGATAAGTATAATTGTAGATAAATGGCTGGATGGTGTTTGGAAACGTATCCCTTTCATCCCTGTCCAACCCAATTTATGTAAATATGCCGGCAAATACTTCAGAGATATTTGGTTAAGTTTTCAAAAAGCTTTAGGGGTAAAAGACCCGGAACATTGCCCCATACCGGCGGTACATACGTAACAAATTTTAGTTACACTGCTAAAATTTCCAAATTTCAGGGCAACTACTCCATAAGAAACTACGTTTTTGACTTATCTTCAGCTTCAACGATTCCATTTTGGGGTGGAAGGTACCGATTCACTGTGATCACAATGAATATCGAAATCAACAGAAACGTCAGTTGTTTGATGATCATTCAAAGATACGTCGAAACTTATTAATCCAAAGTCAAAAAAAAATTTAACGAGTAATTGAATCTATTTTCGCTATCAAACACGTTACTTGGTTATTTGTCTACCTGTGTCCGGAAATTTTGGTAGAAATTAAATGACTTATGAAGTGTAAAAAGTTTTGATTTCTTTTAAAATTGCGTAAATTTCCCAACAGATGTCGCTGGATACGTCCAGTTAATTAGGAACGGGCTGTTACTTTTCTCAAGTGATGTTAAAAAGATGTAGCGTTGACGTCACGACATCTCTAGATGTTTCAACAACTTTATCACGTCTTAATAAGTAGCACCATCTCTCAAAGTGACATTAACGATATTTTGAGAAAATGTAGAATTGTCACGTAGCGCCATCTCTCGACGTTTCAGTGGCCTCGTCGTAACACTTCTCGGAGTTTGAACTTATATTGTCCAGAAATTATTGTTGAACTGGAAATTAAGTGATTTTAGGCAATTAAAAATTTAAAATTTCGTAAATCCAACAGATGTCGCTGCCATAAACTAAAGTGTCTCACCTTGACAAGTATCGCCACTTCCCGAAGTTACAGGAAAGAAATTTCGAGAAGGTGTAGCGATGATGTCAGTTACGTAACGCCATCTTTGGATGTTTCAATAACTTTGTCTCACCTTGACAAGTAGCGCCACTTTCCGAAGTTAGAGGAGAGAAATTTCGAGGTGTAGCAATGATGTCAGTCACGTAACGCCATCTCTCGATGTTTCAGTGGTCTTGTTGTAACAGTTCTCGGAGTTTAAGCTTAAATGGTCCAAAAATTTTTGTTTAACTAATGTCAAGTGTTTAGGGAAATAATTCCTTAAAATACTGAAACAACTTTATTGATGTACGTCAGTATTTCGAATGCCTCTCATTGGGCTTAATACTTAATACCACAAATGGTGGTCTCATTCAAAACACTTTATAAACTATTAGGGAAAACAGTCCAGCGTCTTTGGCTCGTTACAAAAGCTTCCTCTACTTCATCACCGTGATGTACATCGATGTACAATACTTCAAAAGTTCTAAAATTTCCAAGACGTAACAGAACCCACATGCTTCAGATTTCTTTGCGTGATGCAACCCGCCGCCTCAATTTATACAAATTTCAGAAGCTTGCCTGAGTTTTACGGCAGCCGCTACTGAACCTCCAGCTGATAGTTGACCAAATTCATACAATTCGCCAAAAACGGGACAATCTTCTCCTACATTGAACCTTTGCCATCTGTTTGTTGTATTCAGACATGTTGTCAGGTCGGATTGAACGTAAGAAACTTATACAATCGTCCGAGTGAAACTTCGTCATTTCTTCAGCGGTTGCTGAAAATTCAAATTGCTACAGAAAGAGTTGAGGAAACATCGACAAAACTTACCATTTTCCATTTTTCTATATAATCCATAATTAAACGTATACGATCGGGCTTCATGGGATGAGCTTGGCCATAGTAATAATTTTCGATGTCGCCTGGTCAAAAAAAAATTAATAAAAAGCGGGTAGCGATAAATTGACGGCAAACTATCAAAGTCGGTTCGGGGTATCGTACGGAAAAGCGTCATCACAGCAGCTGTGATGCGACAACCAATCACGCAGCATCAAAACTACGGTGGATATAGTCCGCCATAGATTTCTCAATTTATAGTTTCGAAAATCGTACGCATGATAACGCCGGTCATGAAATGAAAATCGAAGGTTTTCAGTAAAACGAAGACTTAATGTAAATTTAAGATTACTTTTGGAGGAAAAATGCAAACTTTTACTTACTGCCGTAATAATAAGAGTCCTACTGGGGGGTTGTGTTGCCATTTTAATGCCGACACAAATCGGTTTAGTTCGATGCTTTTACACTTAGCAGGTGAAAGAGATGAGTTTCGAATTTCTATAAGGCACATGATTATCTTTGTTATGTAACGCTATCATAACAGTTCCCAAAGTCAAAAGATTCTTGTTAATATTTTTCGTCTCAACCAAACGATCATCTGCGCTAGTTTCAGCTAAATCCACCAAACTGAGCGATCCGCTAAATTTTAAATGATCACAATCGTTCAACCCTTCAAGATAAATTTTGGTAACAGCATGGGAACGCGAACTGTGCTTGTTAAAATCGGTTACTGTTAGCAGTGGCCATCAACTTTTTCAGTTCAATAGCGGAAGAAATGGCGCCAGTTACTTTCGTTGTATTTCAACTCGCAAATCTTGGTAGAGTTCACCTTCAGGAGGTCGCGAATGTTCTCATTGTAGATTTCCAAAAAGCTAGCGCTCACTGTGTACGTCCAATTTGAGACCTCCAATTGTTTGAGCGACTCGAAGATCAGATCGGCTGTGCTAGAAATCATGCCTGCAAACAACCCAAAAGTTAACATTACAACCTTTTAAACAATTACAGCGATCAGTTGTTTTTTATCTTTATTTTACATGATACAATTGCTACATTTCTCACAAACGCCAAAACTGACAAAACTAAGTTTCGTTTAGTTTTAGTTAATCTCACAAATTCTAAGAATTTTACGTGGCGAATTATTATTAACCTGCCATTGGATTCTTAGATGGTACAAAATTTCCTTACTTGCAACCATAAACGAATGAGCCGCAACAAATTGATTGTGACATGTCTCAACAAGTCTCTGTCTAAAGAAATTATTTCTAGTTCCTTTAAAGCTTGTTTTAGTTGATTTTGCATTTCGTCCTCAATTTTAAGAGCCTCAAAGGCTGCAATAAAATAATTCAAAAGATACAAGATTTCACAGGTAATTGAAAAAAACTAGAACTGCTACAGTTGAACCAAAGAGCAAAAAGGGCTTTTCGCAGCTGCTTTAAAGTTTTCAAATCAAAACCTTGAAATTGCGGACCTTTAAACTGGTATAAGCAAATTTCGGTTGCCTTGTTCGCTCTTTAAAAGCTCTCAACTTTTTGGTTAAACCTTGTTCCACATTTAGAACCGAAACTAATTAGGCCTTACCTGCAGTCTTGGTGCGAAAAGCGTCAATGGACGCTTGGAGCCCGGAATGTTTTTCCAAAGAATCTGGTAGCGCGTTTTGTAGTCCCATGTTGGAATTTTCGCATTTTTTGGTTTAACTGCAGTGACTTCGGGAGTTGGTGATCGCTTTAAACCTGGTCGTTGCGTCGGTCTAGTGTTTCCAACATTTGTCCCAAATTTTGTTAACGGTTTGGGAGCCAACGTTGGTAAATCTGCAACGGATTCACACCCTGATGCTCACTAGTGGAATTTTTAGTTTTTATTAACTGGTCGTCGCGTTGATTTATAAATTTAAGGCTCAATAGAACATTTAAAATGTTTTATCAGTTTATTGTGTTTATGGTACCCGACGCAAAGTAAGTTTTTAAACGAACAAATTCAAATGAAATCCAGTGGGCCCCCAACCTTACTAACTGAGCCAAAACTCACCGCATACATATTTTCCCAAAGAATTGTGTCATTTAAATCGAACAAAATGAATTCAAATCGCTTAGGAATTAACAAAAAAAGTTCATTACAATTTTTAAATGTTTAAAAGACTTACCATTTACAGAAAATTTTCCTGACGAGACTTTCGGGCTGCAAATAATTTCTCCATATTTGCAGCCTTCACTTTTTCATGTTTTAGGGAAATAATTGCTAAACCGCTGAGTCGTTCTTAAGTCAAAGTGCTTCTTAAGTTACTTTTAATTAATTTACACTCTCTAGTCTAGTCAGATTCTAAGATATGTTTCTTACATGATGAAAATCAATCCGGTAAATAGTTTAGAAAATTGAAGAAAACTTTGCTGATTCCTCACAAAACACACGAAAATAAAAAAAAACTAGAGAAAAGTATAGACTCGAACACGTATGCCATATAGTGTGACGGTTCGTCAATCCCCCCTCTACCTAACTTTTAAATTTTAAATTACGCGCCTTTTCCTCCCACCCTACTACTAGTCCCACTCTACTCCCACTCCGTATTAAACTAAACGTACCGTCGCTACTCGGCTGTACCTCGTATTTCTAGCTAACTTGACTTCTACTTCTACTTGATCTGGCCTGATCTCCTTTTATGAGGACCCTCGTACGTTGTTTCCGTCTTACCCTACTTCCTTGGCTTTTTTGTTTTTAGATTTTGTTTAAATCTTTTTGGTATTTTTGGATATTTCCCATTTTTTGGAATCCCAAACAAGCCAATCTATAATTCTCATTTATAGCAACAAATTTAATTATGATCAAAATTTAGCCTTTGACTTAAATGGAGTAATTGTAATTTTTTACATATTTACTCAAAGTTTATAAATTCAAACAAAAGTAGCTTTTCAATTTTAAATAAAGCTCTAACAATTTGTGAATAAAACATAATCATTTGGTCCATTACTAAAGTTCCCCAAATGGTGCAACTTTTATATTTATTATCCTTCCACGCCAATAATTAAATAAATAATTCTACAACTGTCTGAATTCATGGCCCTTTGGTTTCTTTAATTTATCAATTTTGCTTAAATTTACAATTGATTGTTAATGTTATTACAAAATTTGTGCTTTTCTTAGTCTTTTTAGTCGAGTTTCAAAAATGTTTAATTTTAATCTAAATGTTATATTCTAATTCTTTCAGAGTTCTATACTTTCCTAAATATTTTTATTCCTTTAGTAGAATTAACAGACAACAAGATTTAGTAAATGTTCTAATTTCAATTACTAATTATTTGATAATTAACGTTGCAAAAAATGTTATTTATCTTATTTATTTAATCTCATTATTATTATTATTTCACCTTACGGGCGTATGGTAAGTTCAAATTTTATTTTTGAGTTTTTGTAAAATAAATCGTTTGAGTACAGAATATCATGACATTTAGTTTATTCAATGGTTGATTTTTTTCATGGAATTAAAGCTTCCTCAATCTACTTTGCAGTGACATATTTTTTATTGCCCTCCGATACGTAACACCATCATAATTAACTATTTGCTTTTCGAAAAAATTACTGAAATTTGGTGTAGCAATTTAGTGCATTTAACCGGCATCTATTGAAATGAAATTATCTTCACTGCATAGCCTATAGTTTTTTGTTACTCATTGTTTCGTCCACACTCTCCAATTTGAATCGCCCGCCAACTTTGCGCTGGGATTAACCACCAGCCAAGTTAGGGAACACGCACTTGAAGGGCGCATACCGCCGCGCAAAGCCAGAGATGCCCAAGAGCCTCCGCGCCATCACCATTAGTATTAATCGCTTCGTGTGTTGATAGAGACCTCGTCGATGTCCTCCGTCAACACCCCAGTATTAGTTTGTTGTCGCTTTCGTCACTTCTACTAGAAGCTCTGCAGGCCGGTCGTCGAAGTCACCTTCACACCGCTGCTCCGAAACCCTTCGTCGTCGCTGCTCCACGTTAGGTGGACGTCTTCGCCGACCGATCACCAGGTCGCCAACCAGAGGCACCTTCGTCGTCGCATTCACTTGAAGTAGCTGGAGTATCGTAAATAAACCCCAATTTTAATTTCGTTTGTTGTTGCGTGTTTCATTTCGCCAACCTTACCTTTCATTATCTACAAGCTCGTTCCCGTCGCATAAAAATCTAAACTTAAAACATGGTCCTTCGAGCCGGATAGAATTCGCCCTTTGATGAAATATCCAATTTTTTTTATTTGTTCTTGTCGAACGAGCTTGTGATTTTGGACGGTGGGATTGTGTTGAACAGGCAATTGTCGCGAATTCGCCGATCTTTGCCAGGGTAATTCGTCGTTATTATCGCTATTTACTATAATTAGCCTCGTCTTCGTCGTATTCCACTAGCCGCCTTGGATTTTGCATAGAATTTCGGTTAACGTTTTTTTTTTTTGGAGCGAAATTATTGTCGCTTGTTTGATCCTCGGTGTTATTGCGAACCAGCCGCCCCGCAACCGGTTTGCGCGCATTTCCGTTTATCGTTTCATTTTTGTCGCAAAAAGGGTCGGTGCTTTACCTGCTCCAGGCAACTGAGTTGTTTACTATTGTTGACCGTAGCCGGAGGCGAGTGATTAAACGCACCTGTTTTTTTTTTGGTTTTGTTTTTTCGTGTAAATACTAATTAACTCGTTTTCTCACACATTATTTGCTACCAGTGGCGTACCATTTGTTTCTCGGGGCACGAGACAAAATTATTCGTTGAATTCGCGCATTTCGCACCCCCTTACGTCTAGTTATTCGTTGTGCAAACTAACTGAGCCACCTTATGATGGAGTTCCCGATTGAAAGGGCCATACAGGCCGCAAAGCAGGTGAAAGGTCGCCTTGAATCAATTCGAACGGTGGCCATTGCCGCCAAAACTGATCCTAAAGAAGGGGATATGTTTTACGCCGCCTATGACACCGCGCTCGAAGTTTATGAGCAGTTTTCGGCAGTCAATACTCGTACGGTGCTAGACGATTCCACTTCGGATCAAACTACTGGTCTTACTAAACTTGCAATAGAAATTGACACAATTTTCTACCAAGTCAAGTCAATATACATAGCGCTACAACGTGAGAGTGGTCACCCTCCTTACGCGCCACTGTCCGACAAGAAGGCTAGTTCGGATCGTGGCTCGTTCGAATCTTTTGCCGCGGGGTCAAACCCTGTGTCGTTGCCGGTGCCTAAATCATCATCGATTAGTAGTCAAGGTGGGCTCACCGATGCTGGCGGTAGCAGTCGGCCCCGTTCAAGCGTCAAACTGCCACGCATTAATCTCCCCATGTTCGATGGGTCGCTAAAGTCATGGCCGACCTTTTTTGATTTATTCTCAGCATTGATTCACAACAACGATTCGCTTTCGTCGATTGAGAAGTTCCAGTACTTAATATCAACATTGTCTAAGGAACCACTAGCTTTGGTCAAGCACTTGCCGTTGACAACCGATAACTATGACATTGCGTATAAATCATTAGTCGACCGTTATCAAAACGAACGAATGCTCGCCTCAGTATACTGGCAATCTATCTGCGATGCGCCAACGGCCAAACCAGATTGCCCTCAGTCTTTTCGAGATTTAATTAATGTTTTCGTGGAGAACATATCCGCTTTACAACAGTTTCCGTATCTAGACTTATGGGACTTTTCGTTGTTCAACATGTTCGTCCACAAACTCGACAAAGGAACTCGAAAACGGTTCGAAATGAAGTTTGCGAGAACCGGATTTCCGTCATTTCAAGAAGTCAAAGACTTTGTCATCGACCAATGTCGCGCATTAGAAGCCGACTCGTTTAGTAATCGTCGGTCTGCTGAGCAACCAGCCCAAAGGCCTTCTCTAAAACCCAGCTGGCGGTCTTCAACGGATCGGAAACAAACCCTGCTGGTAAACTCGCCTTCATCGTCTTCGCGCATTTCCGCCCCCCTTAAATGCGATTACTGTCGGGATTTGCATAAGCTCATGCAGTGTCCCAAGTTTTTGGCCCTGGTACCACTCGAACGGTACAACGCAGTGAAATCGTTGAGACTGTGTCATAATTGTTTAAGTCCGACGCACATGGTCAAATCATGTCCGTCTAGGCATACCTGCCGTCAGTGTTCGGCGTCGCACCATTCGCTTCTACACTTCAACAAAGGCGCTGCGCACCCAATATCATCATCGCCTGCGCATGCGCCAACCCCTTTGACGTCAACACCACCACCGATCACCTTAACTGCCGCAGGCGGACCAATTACGGTATTATTGTCAACCACCTTGGTTGAAGTTCGAGATCGGTGGGGTAACTTTCAAATTGTGCGAGCTCTCTGTGACTCAGGGAGCCAATCTAGTTTTATGGCCGACGGTTGCCGCAAGCGCCTCGGGCTTTCGTGTAGCCGATCGTCGGTTCCCATTTCGGGTGTAGGTCATGTGACCATTAATGCTTCGCGTGGTTCTACCCAATGCGATATTCGTCCAGTCGGATTAACCGAACCGCGATTTCGATTGAACCCGATCGTCTTGCCCGCCATTTGTACCAAGCTTCCTGGAATTCCATTGCCTCCGGTGCAAGCTTTCGAAAACTTAAAACTGGCCGACCCCCATTGGTATCAACCAGGGGACGTTGATATACTGCTTGGTGCCGACATTTTTGCCTCTATAGTTTGCGGTGGTTTTATTGCTGGGGATGGAGAACGTCCCGCGGCGATTAATACGGTATTCGGGTGGATTTTGTTCGGTACCACCACTTGCCTTGCGCCAGTGCCAGTCCATTCGTTTTTTGTGGCTACAGAGCCAACACTTGATAATACTTTGAAGCGCTTCTGGGAGACTGAAGAGGTCCCAAATCAGTTAGCGTTATCTACTGTGGACTCCCACGTTGAAACCTTATTCAAGGAGTCGCATTATCGCGAGAGCTCAGGTCGATTTGGGGTACTGCTTCCTTTCAAGGAGTCGTCACCGTTGCCCACTTTTGAAGGGTCGCTTCAACTCGCGGATCGCCGCCTTTGTTCGTTAGAACGTCGCTTGTCCGCACAACCTCTGTTGCGGCAGCAATATGTCGATTTTATGACCGACTATCTTGAGTCGGGGCATATGTCGCTGTGTCCTGCGCCAACGGACAACAAATGTTATGTTATACCTCACCATTGTGTAGTCAAAGAAGACACCAATGGTTCGAAACTTCGTGTAGCCGTTGATGGCGTCGTTGCTTGGAGTGATTCCACCGTCGCGTTATCGTGGATTCAGCCTTCTCCCCATCGGTGGAAAACCTTCGTCGCGAATCGCGTGTCGTATATTCAAGACCGCCTTGCTCCTGATTGTTGGCATCATGTTCGGTCAGGAGATAACCCCGCTGATCCTGCCTCTCGAGGCTTGCTCCCAGAGGACCTCGTGTCATGCCGTTTATGGTGGGCGGGACCTTCATGGTTGATAGATCCACCAGAGTCATGGCCGTCGAATAAATTTGGTTCAATCCCCAATCACGTCTCAGCTGATTCCCTCGATTTAGAGCAGGAATCTAGAAAGGTTGCGCTAACAACTCACCAAACCCCTCCAAACTTTGTCGATTCACTTATGCTCCGGATTTCCTCATTACGGAAAATCCAAGGCATCATCGCTTATTGTTTTCGATTTACAAGCAATACGCGCGGTCAAGATAAACTGTCCGGCGCATTAACTGCGTCCGAATTGCATCGTGCCTTACTACACATCGTCAAGACAGTCCAAGCTGTCGCCTTTCGTCAAGAGATCGCGGCCCTTCGCGCCAAACAACCTTGCTGCAAACAGCTGCAGACATTGTCCCCGTTTCTTGATGACAACGGGATTTTACGAGTCGGAGGTCGTTTGGCTCACTCGTCGCTGCCCTTTGAAACAAAGCATCCGGCATTTCTTCCACGTCATCATCGGTTGACAGAACTTTTGATTTGGCAGATTCATAACTGCAATTTACACCCGGGTGTCAACACCACAATGTACTTGTTACAACAGGCTTTTTGGGTAGTTTCCGCTCGTCGAGCCATTCGACAGTGTATTTCAAAATGCTACCGCTGCTTTCGCGCCAACCCTTCGCCTCTCACGCCACCCATGGGTGACCTACCGGTTCCGCGAGTCAGCCAAGTAAAGGCATTCAGTTGTGTTGGTGTGGACTACGGCGGACCGTTTTCGATTTTGATGTCTCGTCATCGCGGGGCCAAGACCCTTAAATCTTACCTTTGTTTGTTTGTTTGTTTTACTACTCGAGCGGTACATCTTGAACTCGCGTCGGATTTATCGCGAGATGCATTTCTGGCGGCTCTGCGTCGCTTTGTCGCACGTCGAGGGCGCTGTTCGAAAATTTACAGCGATTGCGGTACCAATTTCGTTGGTGCCAACCGTGAATTAGTAAATATGATGCGCATTGCCGCGGAATGTGAGGCGTTGGAATGGCACTTCAATCCTCCTTCTGCACCCCATTTTGGCGGGCTGTGGGAAAGTGGGATAAAGTCGGTCAAGACGCATTTATCTCGTGTTATTGGTAGTCAACTATTGACGTATGAGGAACTGAGCACCCTAATATCGCAGGTGGAAGCCGTGCTCAACTCTCGCCCGCTTTGCAGTGTAAGCACTGATCCAAACGATTTAAATGTCCTTACGCCTGGACATTTTTTGACTCTCGAACCATTAACGGCAGTTCCAGACTCAGATCTGTCGCATTTAAAACTTAGTCGCTTATCCCGGTGGCAACTGGTTCAGCGGTTGCACCACGATTTTTGGTCTCGGTGGAGAGACGAATATCTCCACATGCATTACCAACGCGGCAAGTGGGCCAAAACTCATTTGTTCGAACCATGTGACATAGGTTCTCTCGTCTTGATTAAAGATGATCTATGTCCTCCTCTTCGCTGGAGGTTGGGCCGCATAGAGGCCTTGCACCCTGGAGCGGATAATATTTCTCGAGTTGCTACAGTACGAACGGTACAAGGTACGACCAAACGTCCGGTTGTAAAACTGTGCCCATTACCCTCGCATTGATTGACGCGTCTTTCGTGGCGTCACTCATTCGAAATGATTTTGGACGTTTATTCGCGTTGTCGCGTCATTTTTTGTTTACGTTGTTGATTACGCGTCGATCGCGCCCCCCCCCCCCCTCTCGATGTTGTTTGTTCATTTCATTATTGGCTTGTTTGTATGTACACGAGAAGCCACATTTTTAGTTGCTTTAGAAAATCACCCTCTTGTTGGTGATTTTGGTGGGCGGTATGTTTCGTCCACACTCTCCAATTTGAATCGCCCGCCAACTTTGCGCTGGGATTAACCACCAGCCAAGTTAGGGAACACGCACTTGAAGGGCGCATACCGCCGCGCAAAGCCAGAGATGCCCAAGAGCCTCCGCGCCATCACCATTAGTATTAATCGCTTCGTGTGTTGATAGAGACCTCGTCGATGTCCTCCGTCAACACCCCAGTATTAGTTTGTTGTCGCTTTCGTCACTTCTACTAGAAGCTCTGCAGGCCGGTCGTCGAAGTCACCTTCACACCGCTGCTCCGAAACCCTTCGTCGTCGCTGCTCCACGTTAGGTGGACGTCTTCGCCGACCGATCACCAGGTCGCCAACCAGAGGCACCTTCGTCGTCGCATTCACTTGAAGTAGCTGGAGTATCGTAAATAAACCCCAATTTTAATTTCGTTTGTTGTTGCGTGTTTCATTTCGCCAACCTTACCTTTCATTATCTACAAGCTCGTTCCCGTCGCATAAAAATCTAAACTTAAAACACTCATCTATCTTTTATTTTGAAAATCGCATTAATGATAGCAATGTCGTGTTCGTATAAGCAAAACGCCCTCAAATTATTTTCTGTTCTTACTTTCTCACTCTTTCTATTTTCCCCCGCCAAGTGAAAATACGCAGTTGTCACAATTGTAGGAGAAACGATCTCGTACTCGTATTTTGTAATAAAACTGGAAAGATACATGTTTACAGATGCTTCTCTTCTGTTGGTAATTGCGACCATAAAGATAGTTCAACCAACAAAGAGTCGTTTCGATGGAACCAAAAATATATTTGTGTTGTTTTGATAATTTAGACACTTGCTTCTTACATTTGGCACTTCAACGTGTAACAGCCAAATTTTAATTTTATTTTCATATTCAATTCTTAAAAGTGAAACAAACGGTGAAACAAAATTTATTTGTTTTTATTAAGAAGAATTTATAGACTAATTCTTCTTAATTATGACTATGCAATTTTTATATTTTTTCAACTTGATTACTTCATAAAAAAATTAAATATACCGCGATGTAAAAATCTCGAACTTCTTCCTCGACCACCTCCTCGCCAACACTTTGAACCCATATATGCGAGATACGTCGACATTTTTTGTATAGAGTCAAAATTTCTTATTCGCGAACCAAAAAATTGTGACCCATTCCCGTATTCACGGATGAAAAATTCTGTATCGGCGGATCCAAAAGAAAATTGCAAGTATTGAAAATGTAAGAAAAATCATAATTTACTCATACGGTTACTAAAATATTAATTCGGTTTAGAGAAAGTAAGGAAGTGGTCAATAACTTCATAAATAGGACCCTTGTCTCAGTCATAAATAAATTTGGTTGCCTTCAGGCGAGTTGGGCAGCTAGCTTTAGGTAGAAGTTGGAGTGGAGGTGGTAACTCAACCGGTTAGGAGATTACATTCTCTCAAAATGCTCTGATGGTTACTACTAATACCCCCATAACGAATTAGTTTGGCTGGTGAACGTACCATACGCCCTTAAATATTTCCTCTGATTTTTAGAACATTCGCATTTTTCAACTTATAATGTTATTACGATACTCAACTTTTTAGACTTTAAACAATCTCTGAATATTTAAATCTAATTTTTATAATTTTCTGTACTTTAACAGTTTTTTGATTTATTTAAATTTAATTTTTTCGATTTTTTGACTTTCAACAATTTTTAACAAGTAGCTGACTTGGTTACATATTTCTCTCTGCTCGAGTCACGACGGAAAATAAATATCACGGTTCACAGTACCTGGTTCTTCATCTTTTTTTGACATGCTGTATTCCTACAATTTGTGGAGTACGGCCCTGACCGGTTTGCGCCCCCTAAGTGTTCTCAGTTCGTCGCCCACGAAGCAGAATCTTATAGGAGTCATAAGAATATGTATAAAATTAATTTAAATATTAAGAATCTTAGCCATTTCAGCAAGTATTGATCTAAATCTCGTAAATAAAATGATTAATTATCTCTACTAGTAAAAAGTCAATGATAATAGTCATGTTTCTAGAAATCAGAAACATTCGGGTTTTTTTTTTAAATTAGTGAACTTTGACATTTTTTTGTTAATTTTCTTTGACAGTTTAAACGCTAATTTTACGATTCAAATCGCGTAATCTAATGTAAATTCAAGTTCTGCTGAAACAGAGGATTACTTCAAATGGCACTGATGTTTCCTTGAAATGAGACAAAGTCCTTCTAGCTAACTCATGAAAAACATTTTTATCTTTGCTCAATGAGGTTCCGTGGATTTTATAAAATTCTTTATCAAGTTTAATGGCTAATTCCATTAATTCGTCATTTGAGTATAGAAGAAACCCTCTTAATATCATTTGTATTCATTCTGGCGATTTTTTCGAATCTAAGTCGAAACTCCCAAATTATATTTTTCTTTAAATTTGAATGACACGAATGTTTCACGATTGATTTTCTCTATTACTTCGAGACTATATCTTCAAGAATTTCTTTCTTCATTGGTTAATCAAACTGATAATAAAGGAGTTGCTTCCAGTTCGAAAACAATTCACGTACTATGACTGTTTGGCAGTTTTTATGAGGTTTTATGCTTGTTCAACTTTTTTGTCGATATCTATCTTATTTGATAAGTAAACTTCATCGAAAGTTAATACGGAAAGACGCTCAATTTCCTTCATCTCCGAAGATTTTGCTTTGTAATTTGCCTGAATCCACATTGAAATTAGATACCCATCGTCTCAACGTTGACACAGCTGGTAATGGGTAATTATGAGCCCTTAGATAATTGTACGCCTTAGGACTAACGCTTCGTAGTGAAATAGCGAAAGCGATATCTTCGAGTGACCAATGATTTATTTTGTTAAATTCGGAGTTCAACTTAGTAATTTGCCCAAGTGTAAAAACTCCTGCTAACGCATCTTCATATTTCTGAGCAGTACTTTTTCTCGCATCTTCAACTTCCATCAAAAGTTTCTCAACTTGATTTTCCAACCGGCTTATTCTTTATTTTAACTCCGCAACTTCAGCTTGATTTGTCCTTAAATTAAGCAACTCAACTTTTATTAGTTGAACATGAAATTAAAAAACTTACTCAATCGGTAATTCTTGTGTTTCATGTACATTGTCTGAATTTAAAACGACCGTTTCCTGGATATTTTCAGCATATCGCTGATTACATCTCGACGCAATCTCTTAGCCATTCGTACTGAACGTTCATTTGGTGGTTTCTCCAAATTTCGTGAAAGGTTTTTTGTAGGTCTGGCATCATTTTTCAAATTCCTGCTACTTTTGGAGTGTATTTTAGTAATCTCTGCTTCAAAGGTACTTCAAAACAATCGTCTTCAAAATGTAAAGAACAGATTTGTGCTAAGAAATAAATGGAGTTGTGTAGGTACTTGTAAGCACAAAAAAATATCAATCACGTACCATTCTTTAGATTGATTTTGTCTTTTCGGCGACGAGCAGCAATCCAATCTTTTGCTAACTCGTCGTTCTTCGGGAAACTAAAGAACTTTATATTCGTTCCTTGAATTTTCCCGTTGTAATTACTACATTTCGCAACTGCACAGCCTGGCATCTTAATTAGTTGGGTGCAAATTGCAATGCTTTGCTATTACAAGTTCGACTGGTTCTCACAAATAACCGCAGCAACTCTGGGGGTTCTAGATTGATCTAGATTACTCGTTGGATATCACGGGTAAATGTCACTGAATTGTGGATCCACTTAATTGCATTGTTAAATATTGTTAGGAGTTGTCGTGCGGTTAATTTACACGAAAATGGTTGGGAATCACAAAGAAATGTCAGAATTGTTGATCAAGTTAGCCACCCCGTTAATAAGCGCAGGTTCAAAGTTCGCGCGTCAGAATGGCCAAAACAGAAACAATAAATCACCAGAATCACCCAAATCCTCGTAAGTGTTCCGCCTTCGGAATTCTTGACGATTTTGGTACTGTTCTTGGTTTTTGGATTAAAAACTGAACATTTTCGGTTAAATCGACGGTTGGGAGATGTCAATTGTAAAAATTTCTTGGAAATACTTTTGATTTTGATCGTTAAAATCTCCGAAATTGGCGTAAACTCGTTTTGTTGTCCACCCCCACATTTGGGGATTTTGTTGTTGTTAAGTTTTCATTTGCTGACCCTGCGCGCGCACGCGCATTGATCGTGCGATTCCGTTCGCCGATCCCCACTCAGTCTTTTCGGGTGCACCATGTTCCCCGTTTCACAGTGCGGACCAGAGAACTGCACAAAGCGCAATGTACCTGCGCCATTACTGTGGAGAGGAACTACGCAAAGTTCTGTCCAAGTATATTCGGTTTTCTCGCTACAAACCGACTTTAAATGCAGAATAACGTAACGGAATTGACGCAGAGATTACTACGAGCCCTCGACAATAACTACAATGTAAGAATTTGCGCGTTTTTAGGAAAAAAAGCGAGTTTTAGAGTGCGCGACCATTGCAAACTCGACAACCAGGTGGACTACACCGCGACCAAAATCGGGAAACTGAACCAAAATTGTTGGGATTTTCGGGAAATCGGAGGTTTTTCTAGGAAAAAGAAGCGAATTCGGCTCGGGAAACGTGTAGTGTCAAATTTGTCAATTGTTTTATGTAAGCAGTCAAGGGCGGCTTGATCGCTGGATTTCGAGTTTTTATTCCTGGAAACGCCCCGAATCTCGTCGTATTCCCTGAATTCCCCGAATCACTCGTTAATTATGGTGAATTTTTCTAGGTTATCGACATGCCCGCAGTTATCGAAATCGTTTCGCTCCTCGAAAAAGTCGCAATTACCAAAGAACTACTGGAGGTAAGTTTGCCCCATCTAACCTCACTTAAGTTAATTTCGCAATTTACAGACCACCCGATTAGGCAAACACGTAAATGAATTGAGACGCAAAACTGACAACGATTCGTTGTCGAAAAGAGCAAAGGAATTAGTGAAAAAATGGCGAAATATGATATTACCAGAACCGAATGGGCAACTAAAACCAACACCCCCAAACGACGACGATAAACGTAAACGTCTAGCAAGAGAACCGCCGGATGGAATCTTACACCCAAAACGTTTTAAAATCAACGGCCAAACCAGCGAACTCGATTTCAGTGATAACTCGAATTCGAGTTTCAAAGATGTGATATCCTCAAAACTGAAACGTGATGTAATTTTAATCAATTCCGATTCAAATTCGAGTTTTCCGGAAAGCAGACACGAACCGTTAATAGATCAGCAAATACCGAAAAAGCGCGGACGAAAAAAAGGTTCGAAAAACCACAAAAACCTCCTGGACGAAGCAGAAACTTCATTCAGTAACAAACTAGCAGTATCCCGTGGCAATTCAAAAGTGAAAACAACACAAGAATTAATAGCAGGTCTTCAAAACAAAAACAATTCAGTACTGGCGGCCTCCCAAAAATCCAAAGAAGATCTGAACGTACGTGCCGCAAAATTAACAGAAAGAGTTTCGATTATCGACCAAAAACTCAACACCAACGCGAATCGTTACAAAAATTCACAGAAAAGACTACAAAAAATCAATTTAAACGAACGAAACGAACGCGTAATCGAATCAGGTTCCGTAATAAACGATAAAAGTTTGATAACTGACGACGAAATTATTGTTGTTGACGATATTGAGCCGTCACGTCACGAGGAGGAAGAAGAAGAAGAAGAAGGAAAAATTAAAACAGAAGAGACTGAACCTGAAAACAAAATCGTTTCTTTAAGCGTCGAGGAAGCGTTAGCGTTGCTCCCACCACTTACGGTAGTTGAAGAAACAGAAACACCTGTTTGTACGTGTTGTTTGAAAGAAAACGATTGCGCGAACGATGATAGCGGGGAATTGCCCCCGTTTGAGTTTGTCGAGTCTCCCGATTGTCCCGCTAAAATCGATTTTGAGAATCGTTCGAAAATTAACGTAATAACACCTGAACAGTTACATTCGAGTCATATTGAGAGCGTGAATGGCAATTGGGGTATGGGTAGGGGGATGGGGTCTCCAGAAATGACTGGTGACGGTCTTTACGTGAACGTAGTGCCTAATGTAAATAACGAGTGTATACCCAGGGATATCAAACCGGACTTTGCGGGTGAAAATTATAAAAAATATAGCATTTCAGAGAGTGAAACCGGGGAAGAAAGGACAGGTGACGCTGAAAATAGTGATAGGACTTTTCGTGAGTGGCATCAAGTCGTCGATACACCTTCCTATAACGGCGAAGTTTTTAAAATTTTGCCTTACGTTATCATAGATTAAATTACTAGTCTCTTTTAATTGATGAGTTTCTTTGATGGTCGCCATAGGATCGTCTCTACCGAACGGACAGTTGAGGCGCACGGTAGATTGATCGCTGTACGGCACTAATGGGGCGTTATGGTTCCCGTTTAATTTCCTTATTACTGTCGCACCCTGCTTTTATAATTATCCTGTATATTTTATTAGCTAGGCAATGTTTTCCAAGTGTTTTAATTACACTATATGGTTATAATAATATATTGAAGAAATGTCAATTTCGCGTTGGCTAATTGTTAATTTATTAATTTGTTGATTGATCATTTTTATACTGATTTATGAAATTGTCAAATTCTTCTCTATTGTTGTCCGGTATTTTCGCGAGTAAGTGTTCAGTTGTTTCAGCTATTATCTTTTTGTATATATAACATTACATTTTTTTTGTTTTGAATAGTTATTGTACAAAACGGTTAATTTCTCCAGTTCAAAAAAATATCGGAGCATTGCATACTGTAATGTTGTTGATGATATTAATGCCTTTTACGAGAAAATAAAAATATTTTCTATAAATTTCCCGGAAATTTTCTTTCAAACCTCATTCTCTTCTTTTTTGAGAAATTCTATAACTGCCATGTAAACAGCAGGACCATGTGGTTTCTTGTAGAAAGAATTTTGGCAAAAGAAATCGCTACAAAAGTAAAATTGTTTGGGGAAAGAAAATCGGTTGGTTCCTTGAAACGGAACGCTTCTGGGAATTCATACAAAAGATGGGTTGATCTATATGTTCAACAGGTAAGTCGTAAAGCCGAACTTGATTTATTGAATTACCAAAAAGTTTTGTGTAAGAGACGTCACTCACTAGATTTATGAAAGTTTTAAATGGCGTAAATTCCAGTACTAACTAATCCGGTCTCAAATTTCGAAACGGTCATAATTTCTTAAAGAAATGAAGTGTCCGTTTCTCCACTTACAAACTTTCACGTGTTGAAATCCCCTTATTTGAAGTAAAAACAGAAAATGGTCAAATTAAATATTGGCAATATTTCAAAAAGAAAGAAATTTAAGTTATAAAAAACATGAAGAAGCAAATTGCTTCAAATAGAAAGAGGTAGAGGAAATAAAAAAATTAAAGCCAAGAGAAAATTGTTATGAAGAAATCGTATTGGTTATAGCAGTGTTTTGTCCAGAAATCAAAAGATACAAAATTTAAAAAAAAAATTGAAGAGAATTTAATAAATTTCTTCAATATTTTTACAGAAATCTGTAAAGAGAAATCAAGAATTTTGTGTAGATTTTTGGAGGAAAAAGTGGCGAAATCAAAAGGAACAAGATACTACAGTTTAGATCCAAATTTAAAAAAAATTGAAACAATTCTAAAAGTTTCATAAATTTCTTCAAAACATTTACAGAAATCTGTAAAGAGAAATCAAGAATTTTGTGCAGATTTTTGGAGGAACACGTGGCGTCATGAAATATAAGTAAGAAACTGGTAGAATAAAAATAAAACGAGTAAAAAAGCAACTTACACGACTATAATTAATAACTAAACATGAAGAAAAAAAAACAAAATTTAATGAAGAAAGGAGTAAAGAAATGACATTTGTCAAAGATGCATGTTAGTCAGAAATCAAAGAAAACAACAAATATTTCAGTTGCGATGAAGAATTTCAAAAAAAAACGAAAAGATTTTAAAAATTTCACAATTTTCTTCAATATATTTACAGAAATCTGTAACGAAAAATCGAGAATTTCGTGTAGATTTTTGAAGGAAAACGTGGCGTAATGGAGTATAAGTAGAAAACTGGTGTAAAATAAATATAATGAAGGAATGAAACGAGTAAAAAAGCAACTTACACGACTATGATTAATAACTAAACATAGAAACAAATTTTTGAACCTAAAAAAGCAAAAAAATATCTACCGAAGAAAAGAATGAAGAAAAGACATTTGTCAAAGAAGTATGTTAATCAGAAATTCAAAGAAACAAAAAATATTTCAGTTGAGATGCAGAATTTTAAAAGAAAACAAAAATATTTTGAAAATTTCGTAATTTTCTTCAATATATTTACAGAAATCTGTAACGGAAAATCAAGAATCTTGTGTAGATTTTTGGAGGAAAACGTGGCATAATAAAGTATAAGTAGAAAACTGGTAAAATAAAAATAATGAAGGAATGAAACGAGTAAAAAAGCAACTTACACGACTATGATTAATAACTAGACATAGAAACAAATTTTTGAAACTTACTTATAAAAACAAAAAAATCTAATGAAGCAAGAAGTGAAGAAATGACATTTGTCAAAGACGTATGTTAGTCAGAAATCAAAGAAAACAAAAGATATTTCAATTGGGATGCAGAATTTCAAAAGAAGCAAAAAAATTTTAAAAATTTCACAATTTTCTTCAAAATATTTACATCTGTAACGGAAAATCAAAAATTTTGTGTAGATTTTTGGAGGAAAACGTGGTGTAATGAGATATAAGTAGAAAACTGGTAAAATAAAAATAATGAAGGAATGAAACAAGTAAAAAAGCAACTTACACGACTATAATTAATAACTAAATATAGAAACACATTTTTGAAACTTACTTATAAAAACAAAAAAAATCTAATGAAGCAAGGAGTGAAGAAATGACATTTGTCAAAGACGTATGTTATTTAGAAATCAAAGAAAACAAAAGATATTTCAATTGGGATGCAGAATTTCAAAAAGAAACAAAAAGATTTTAAAAATTTCACAATTTTCTTCAAAATATTTACAGAAATCTGTATCGGAAAATCAAAAATTTTGTGTAGATTTTTGGAGGAAAACGTGGTGTAATGAGATATAAGTAGAAAACTGGTAAAATAAAAATAATGAGGGAATGAAACAAGTAAAAAAGCAACTTACACGACTATAATTAATAACTAAACATAGAAACAAATTTTTGAAATTACTTATAAAAAAAAATCTTATGAAAAAAGGAGTGAAGAAATGACCTTTGTGAAAAATATATGTTACTCAGAAATCAAAATATTCAAAAGATATTTCAGTGTAGATGCAGAATAAAAAAAACTTTCTTCAATATATTTACAGAAACCCGTAAAAGAGAAGCAAGAATTTTGTGTCGATATTTGGAGGAAAAAGTGACCAAATTAAAAGTAGCAATATATTACAGTTTAAATGCAAGAATTCAAAAGAAATTGAAGAGATTTTAAAAGTTTCATGACTTTCTTCAAAATATTTACAGAAATCTGCAAAAAAAAACTTAATTTTGTGTGAATTTTTGGCAGAAAAGTGGCATAATAAAGAAAATTAGTAAAATAAAAAGTGAGGGAACAAAAAGAAGTAAAAAGCATCTTAAACAAATTTAATTAATGATTGAGCATGAGCAAGAATTCTGAAATTACTTAAATAAAAATCTTATGAAGAAAAGACAGAAGAAATAGTATTTGTGAAAAATATATGTTGTTTAAAAATAAAAGGAAACAAAATTTTATAGCTTAGATGCAAAATTAAAAGAAAAAAATGAAGAAGTTTTGAACATTTTTCTTCAATATATTTACAGAAATATGTAAAAAGTGTATGCAACAAAATTAAACATTTTGGTGTACAATATTTTTGAAAATCTCTTCGCATTTGAGTAATAAATTTTTCTACTTGTCTACGCATTGAGGTCTCCAAACTTTGGTCGGTTCGTTATTGATTAAAAAGTAAAGGTCACGATGTTGCGTCATAAAAGAAATGTTATCGTTTACGTAAAGAAACGTAAACAAATTTTAATATCCTCCGAATTTTCTAAAACTACCTACAGGTACCGCTATAACTGGTTAACTGAACTGCGGGACTAAAGTGCCCTTTTATTAAAAATATAATTATATACAATTTTAAAATAAATACAGTAGCACCCATAAACAAAATAGACTAAAACAGGAGATTTATTAACATATTATTTAGACTTGTTCGAGTAGAGGAAACCCGTCTTCCCCTTGTGCAATAACAGCATCAATGTTGTAAAAAGACGCATGTAAAGTAATAACCGAAAAAGACGCCCCCAGTACCCAAAACATAGCTCCATGAGCACCAACCATGTAATAAACAGGCATTGAACATAAAGTTACCAATCCATATAGTTGAGCTAATGTCAATTCTTTACGGAACAAAACAATTTTCTTCTCGCTATGCCTCTTATTTAGTTTGTAACCGGCATAGAAACTACAAGCAATAGCCACTAAAATCAAAGGAGACGTGATTCTGTAAAAAAATTACAAGTAATCACTTAAAAGTTTAAGAAGATCTCGACAAAACTCACAAACAATACATGATGAGCCCCAAAAAAACAAACAAATAATTTGCCTGAAAATATTCGATATTCCTCATAATCCTTTTACTTAATCTCGGTATGGAAGGTGGTATCTTGAAATTAGACGAATTACAAAACAATAACCAAGGTCTAACATTTTGACGTTGTTGTTGAATAAACTCTTTCGGATCAGGAAGTCGACTGGGAATTGCTAAAAAACTAGAAAACAAATAATTTCCAATTTTGAGGTTAAGTCACAGTACCTCGGAAACGAAGATTTTTGAGAATCCAAAGGACCGGGGACCATCTCCCCGGACACGTCAACACTCACATCCGCCATAATCGCAAAAACGATGCGAAAAATCCACGAAATTCTCCTATGACGTGTGTTTGTGTACGTCGAAATCCAGGACCGGAATCTAATGACAGCTGTCAAACTGACGTCATTTCTTTTTAATATATTAAAGGGCCTTAGATTTTGATTTTTATTCGATTTTATTTCGATTCGAATCTAACTATACAAGGGGTGATTATTATAGTGAGCTTGATTGTGGAAAAAATTTAATAATAATAAGAAATTAGGTGAAAGTTGTAGGAAAGTTTCAAAAAATTGACCTAAATTTTTGGGAACTTTCGCTTTGTTAAATTTCAAATGGTACCAATAGTTGGAATGACGCGCGTCATCTAACTTGACCGTCAGATGTCGCTAACTACTTAACCAATCATTTTCGAGTATTTTAAATTTACGTCTTCCGATTGGTTGGATTAAATTCCAGATGCGTTCCTTCTGTAACCGTTTTATGAAAGTGTCTCTTCTACAGTGTTATTGTGTTTAGTTGAAAGTAACCCAAAAATGGTTTATAATTGGTTGTTACCACGTTAAATGTTTGTTTTTTTCAGTTGTCATGTCGTATTTAAGTCGTTTAAGCCCCGAGATGAAAGTCCGCGTAGTAGTAGATGACTTTGACTCGTCTTCAGGTTGTGAGATGTCTTTTGAAATGTCCAGCGATAATCTACAAACATCCCCAATAAGCGGTATGACCACTCCAGGACCTGCCAACATGTCGTGCAGTCCTCCATATAAAAGAGTGCGAGCTTTGAGGTTATTTGATAGCCCTTTGACGCCAAAAACGATATTACAAAAATGCTCGAACAGTACACCCGCACCCAGAAGCAGGCTGTTTAGCTCGGACAAACCCAGGGCCGTACCCAGCGCTTATCCGCCCAGAGAAAAACCAGCAGCCAACGTCAATCCGTTCACACCAAATGGTAAGTTCCTTAGATTTGGGTCGTTAACTTTAATGGTTTAAATGTTGGGAACGAAGCGCTTTCACGATATTTCCCTATATTTGACCAGATAACTTTATTGCGACTAGGTTTGTGGTTTAAATGTTGCTACCAAAGCGCTCTCACGATAAGTTCCTTAGATTTGACTCTAATTTTACTGGGAATTTGGATTAATGGTTTGAATGTTGCTCACTTTAAAATCGCGTAGTGGCTTAAATGTTGCTATCAAAGCGCTTTCACGATAAGTTCTTTGGATTTGACCTGTTAACTTTATTGAGACTAGATTAATGGTTTGAATGTTGTTATCGAAGCGTCATCACTCACTTTAAAATCGCGTAGTGGCTGAAATGTTGCTATCAAAGCTCTTTCACGATAAGTTCTTTGAATTTGACCTGTTAACTTTATTGAGAGTAGATTAATGGTTTGAATGTTGCTATCGAAGCGTCTTTACTCACTTTAAAATCGCGTAGTGGCTTAAATGTTGCTATCAAAGCGCTTTCACGATAAGTTCTTTAGATTTGACCTATTAACTTTATTGAGAGTAGATTAATGGTTTGAATGTTGCTATCGAAGCGTCTTCACTCACTATAAAAGCGCGTAGTGGCTTAAATGCTGCTATCAAAGCGCTTTCACGATAAGTTCTTTAGATTTGACCTGTTAACTTTATTGAGAGTAGATTAATGGTTTGAATGTTGCTATCGAAGCGTCTTCACTCACTTTAAAATCGCGTAGTGGCTTAAATGTGGCTATCAAAGCGCTTTCACGATAAGTTCTTTAGATTTGACCTGTTAACTTTATTGAGAGTAGATTAATGGTTTGAATGTTGCTATCGAAGCGTCTTTACTCACTATAAAAGCGCGTAGTGGCTTAAATGTTGCTATCAAAGCGCTTTCACGATAAGTTCTTTAAATTTGACCTGTTAACTTTATTGAGAGTAGATTAATGGTTTGAATGTTGCTATCGAAGCGTCTTCACTCACTTTAAAATCGCGGAGTGGCTTAAATGTTGCTATCAAAGCGCTTTTACGATAAGTCCTTTAGATTTGACCTGTTAACTTTATTGAGACTAGATTAATGGTTTGAATGTTTGCTATCGAAGCGTCTTCACTCACTTTAAAAGCGCGTAGTGGCTTAAATGTTGCTATCAAAGCGCTCTTACGATAGGTTCCTTAGATTTGACTCTAATTTTACTGGGAATTTGGATTAATGGTTTGAATGTTGCTATGGAAGCGTCTTCAGTCACTTTAAAATCGCGTAGTGGCTTAAATGTTGCTATCAAAGCGCTTTCACGATAAGTTCTTTAAATTTGACCTGTTAACTTTATTGAGAATAGATTAATGGTTTGAATGTTACTATCGAAGCGTCTTCACTCACTTTAAAATCGCGTAGTGGCTTAAATGTTGCTATCAAAGCGCTTTCACGATAAGTTCTTTAAATTTGACCTGTTAACTTTATTGAGTAGATTAATGGTTTGAATGTTGCTATCGAAGCGTCTTCACTCACTTTAAAATCACGTAGTGGCTTAAATGTTGCTATCAAAGCGCTTTTACGATAAATTCCTTAAATTTGACCTGTTAACTTTATTGTGAGTAGATTAATGGTTTGAATGTTGTTATCGAAACGTCTTCACTTATTAATTTTAAAACGCGTTCCATTTTGAAACAATTTCCACCAAGAAGTTTGTATATCGTTTCAGGTATGTTAATGAATAAGAAGCGAAGCCGTTCGATCCGCTCCATGCCTGATTCGCTTCACGTTCCCAAATTTGATTTAACTGAATCGGACATTTCCGACATAGAAATCGAACAGCCGACTAAACGGGTGGCTCTTCAAGAAAATAATATTTCGCGTTATCACCAGGAATTCCACGAGTTTGAGTTGATTGGTTCAGGTCAATTCGGTTCCGTTTACAAATGTATCAATCGTTTGGACGGTTGCATTTATGCCATTAAAAAATCGACAAAACCAGTGGCTGGAAGCACGTCGGAAAAACGAGCCCTGAACGAAGTTTACGCCCATGCAGTTTTAGGAAATCACCAACACGTTGTACGTTATTACTCGGCATGGGCAGAAGATAACCATATGATCATCCAAAATGAATATTGTAACGGCGGTTCGTTGGCTGACAGAATTCAAGATCAATTGTTAACGTGTAGCGAATTAAGAGTTTTAATAATGCACGTGGCTGAAGGTTTACGTTATATCCATTCTGAAGGTTTAGTCCATCTCGATATAAAACCCGACAATATTTTTATTTCAAAAGAAAAGAAATTGCATTTCAACTACGATTCGGCTGATGACGGATTTGAAGACGCAGACGATCCTCATTTCGAGAAACTCACTTATAAAATCGGCGATTTAGGCCACGTGACCAGCATTAAAAACCCTCAACAACTCGAAGAAGGCGACAGTCGATATTTAGCAAGCGAAGTATTACAAGAAAACTATTCGCATCTACCGAAAGCAGACATTTTCGCTTTAGGTTTAACCGCTTTAGAAAGTGCCGGTGGTGGTCCTTTCCCTAAAAACGGTGAAGCTTGGCACAAATTACGTCAAGGTATCATTCCTCAATTACCACAAACATTAAATAGAGATCTTTTAAATTTATTGAAAGCGATGATTAATCCAGATGTTAACGTCAGACCATCGGCTTATCAAATTCTTCATCATCCGGCACTTTTGCCATCAGGAAAGAAAACTCGTGCTCAATTACATCGAGAATTGACAGCGGAAAAGTTGAAAAACGAAATCTTATCGAAACAACTACAAGAAGCCGCCAAATGCATCAAACAAATCGCTCCCGAACCGAAACAATTGAAAGCCGCCACCAGATTGAACAACAGATTGATCGGCAAGAAAATTAATCGCAGCATCAGCACAACTACGTTTTAATAATCAAACTGTTAACTACTAGAAGACCGAATTGTTTAATTTATTTTAACTTTTTTTTTCATGTGGCCGGAATGAAACGTTTTCGACATGTTTAGTTGTAATTTTTTTTGTAAACAACTTTGCATGTCGTTTTGGGTTTTATTGTTGCGCTTTTAGTGGTGTAATTAAGTTTGTCGTTTAGGATAAGTATCTTCTAGTAATTTGATGGTGTTTATGTTGGTAACGTGTACCGGTTGTTTCCGTTTTGTTCAAAACAAAACTGAATTTAAGTTGTGGTGCACGTAGACTGATCTAGCTGTGTTTTTTTTTATTCAAGGCTGTTTAATTGCGTAAGTTGGTGATCCGTTTGAGTTTTTGTTAACGATTGTTTGTGTAAATAAATCTCTTTAGCGTTTCAATTTTAGTTAGTCCGGGGTAGCTTCATTTTCCTGAAACTCGACTTCCTCGTCACTTTTTATTATTATTATTATTTTTTATTATTAGGTAATAGTTCTACAATTATAACGTAGATATATTTAAAATACTTGTTATAACTTTATGTGATAAATATTTAAAAATTTAGAGTTATATAATGAATAATTGACAATGCTCTGCTATATATTGCGTTACTCTACATTCCTCACTATTCGTGCCTTGCTGTCATATTTTGTATTGTATTGGTAGTACAGTTTTTATAAACCCCTTGATTTGTAAGAAATGTAACACTTTAAATAAATTTATTAAATAAGAACCACCAAACTAGTTTTATTTCAACTATTGAAACCCTCAATCACCACGTTTGACTTCTTGCGACTTTTATTTATTTACAAATTGACACTTAATTGTGGAACAGCAGTCGTGTTCAGCGACAAAAATTACGCCTGGAAAAGACATTTTCTTTGAGTGGGATGGATTTTGGGTTTTTTGGACATTTTCTACACTAATATGTGCCCTTGTTTTTGGTCGAAAAATTTTCAAGCACATTTCTATGGCCTCATTTGATAATAGACTGCTCGCTTAACAAAACGCTGTTGCTAGTTTTTAATTTGGAGTTTTAATTTTCACAACTATGACAATTTGAATTTTTTAAGCAAAATTTTGTTCAAAATTGAAAAATTGAACTTTTTTATTTACGATGGTAGAAAATTCATTTTAGGCCTGTTAGAAAGCTCTTTAGAGGTTCATTAAAGGGATGTTTTCCTATTCGACATAGCTCAAAAACTCTGGTAGTTATCGAGGTGTAAATTTTGAAAAAAATTTGTAATTTTGACTTCTTTTGTGAAATGTTGAAAATCTTATCACGTTATCAGTACAGGAGATCGCATTCGAAAACTGTAGATCTACTACTAAAACAGTAGATCTGGCAACACTGACTGAGAATGACAATTGAACACCCTTTCACCATCCACCCCCATTATTCGAGGTTGTAATTAACATTGAGCCATATAGACTGGCGGTGGAAAACAAGGGTGCAGAAGATTGTTGCAGATGTGCAAACAAAGGACAATCCGAAAGGACTAAAACGAAGGACGATTTCTAATTGTTAATAAAACTGTATCACAACAAAAAATATGAGAAGAACAATAGCGAATCGTATATGAAGGACTGTTTTGAAAAATATTGAATGACGTCATAGCAAAGCCGGTTCAAGCAGAGTAAAGAACTTATAAAGAGGCGACGGTCAAAAAAGGAAACTGGTTCGGAGACAGAGATGCCCAACCTACCAATTTAAAAGGTTTGTTTTGGAATTGTGATCGCAACAGGCTCGAATTACCACAGCTGAGGCGTTAAGAACCAACCGCCTGGCATTGAAGAGGCCGCCACCCGAATATCGTATTACAGGAACGTGCTTAACGATGTTTTGTCCACCCTACCAAATTAAAAGGACTGATATTTGAAGGTCATAGAATTTGGATTCAAAACATTAAAGGAACCGCCGGAAGCGTCGCCTCTTTGTATGTTCTTTATCTTTACTCTTTGATCCAAGCCTCCTACAAGTGCCAGCAAGTCACAGAATTGCAGAAACACCAACCTAGCACAATAGAAATCCCTAAATTGCCGATTAAATCGATAATGTAGACATGTAAAACTTGACCAAAGTTTCGTCACCCATTTCAAAAATGATAACATTTCTAACATTCCTGTAAGTACCTTTAATTGCACCCTTAAATTGAATAATTTCCAACAATTAACCCGAACATAACCTCACTTCGATTTGTCAAAATTTCAGAATTTCTCTACTCTACTCAACAGATTTCCTGCTGTTCATTTCAATATGCACCTTACTGCTATTTGGAGTGATTCTCCCTTCAATTTTCTTTTATTATCGATCGAAATTTCGACGAATAAAAGAAAAAAACAAATCAACAAACCTACAAGTCGGATTCTTCCATCCCTATTGCAACGCTGGAGGTGGCGGTGAAAAAGTTTTATGGGTAGCCCTACAAGCTCTCCAAAAACAGTTAAATCTTTCTGTCATTTCAACAACATTTTAACGATATAATTCCAGTTATCCTAAAGCGGATTTTCATATTTATACCGGCGATATCGAGGCAACTCCATCAGAAATCTTGAATAACGTCAAGAAAAACCTTAACGTAAAAGTTGAAAATAACGTGAAATTTGTTTACTTGAACAAAAGGAAATGGATAGAAAGCACTCCTTATCCGTATTTCACGTTATTGGGCCAAGCTTTAGGGTCGATTTATCTTGGATTTGAGGCAATTGCACAGTTTGTTCCTGACGTTTTTATCGAAACTACAGGATTTACTTTCACTTTACCCATTTTCAAGTATTTAGGGAAATGCAAGACCGGATGTTACGTCCATTATCCTACTATTACCAAGGATATGGTGAAACGGGTGGCTAGCAGACAAGCGATTTACAACAACCGCAGCATTATAGCGAGAACTCCCGTTTTTACTTACGCCAAATTGATGTATTATCGACTTTTTATGTGGGTGAGTTGCCCTTATCGCCCAATATATTATTTAAATTTTGTTTTTATTGTTGGTTTTGCATAAGTCGTTTTTATCTACTACATTTTAGTATTCTGAATCAATTTTTGTGATGACGTTATAGGTTTTTAATTTTTTTACTTAAAGAAACCTGTTTTACCGACTTTTACATTGCATAAGTAAGGACGCGAATTTACATTTTTTAGACGTCTGTGGTTTTTTATAGAAAGGATTCAGACAAAAATTACTTATTCACCAATACAAATATTCAGTGAGGTAATAAATGAAGAACTAACGATTCAAAAAACTTAAAACGTCATCATTTTATGTCGGTGATTTCAATATTTCGGACAATTAAGTAATTTATTATAGAAGTCACACATACGTCATTTGTTTGACTATGAAGTAAGATTGAATTATTTTACGTGAAGAACTCTGTTTTACCGGCTTTGACATTGCATAGTAACCGCGCGAATTTACTTTGTTTCCTCTTTTACATTAGTTGGACGCTTCTGGTTAACTATAGAAAAAATTCAGACAATAATTATGGGCCTCTAACATAAAATTTGAGGGAAATATTTGAATAATATCAGGAGAAGCAAGCAGCGCCATCTAAACATCCTTGATCAACTAACTTTTCGAAAAACTTAAGACGTCATCACCCCATTGTTGTAATAGCTTAATGAATTTTGTTGTCTCATAATTTGTTTGACTATGGAGCAAGACTAAATTATTTTACGTGAGGAACTCTGTTTTACCGACTGTAAGTGTACGTTATTTGGTTGATAATGGACCAAGACAAAGCTCCGGTTGCACAACGATGATGAGAGTTTAACAAGCCATTATCGGATCTCTAAGATTTCTATTACATTAACTGGACATAAGCCGTTTGTTACATGCTGTAGAAACATAACAGACATTGACTTTGCTTTCTTTCACTTTCTTGTAAAACAGCGCATGGCTCTGTAATCACCAATCAAAATTTTGATGGGAGGTTAGCATGCTTTGTGCAACCGGAGCTGAGTTATTTTACGTGAAGGACCCTGTTTTACCCACTGTAAGTGTACGGTATTTGCTTGAAAATGGACCAAGACTGACTTATCTTACGGGAGGAACTCTGTTTTACCGACTGTAAGTCTACGTTATTTGCTTGAAAATGGACCAAGACTGAGTTATTGCACAGGATGAACTCTGTTTTACCGACTAAGTGTACGTTATTTGCTTGACAATGGACCAAGACTGAATAAGTTTACGTGTAGAACCCTGTTTTACCCACTTCTAGTGTACGTTATTTGCTTGACAATGGACCAAGACTGAGTAATTTATATGAAGAACTCTGTTCTACCGACTCCATTTGTACATAATTTGTTTGATAATGAATTGAGGCCGAATAATCTTGCTAAACCGCAGAATATTTATTAATCAATAATTCTGTGCCGAAGCCGCTAATAAAAATAGTACAAATGTACAATTTGTATTGAAAAATAAAAAAGGCCAAAAATAGTACAATTGTACAATTTTTGTTCAATGCCTCAAGCGCGCTTTTATGTTAAGGGCAACCGCTTACTTCATTGTTGTTTCTGACCCATTTTCTTTGCAGTTGTACACGTTATCCGGCCAATGCTCCGACACCACTCTAGTGAACTCCACTTTCACCTTGGAACACCTGTCAGGTCTTTGGGGTCGTCCTCTGCATCTGGTCTACCCCCCATGCGAAGTTTCCCATTTAAAAAAGATCCCTCGCCCCATCTCGAAACCGAAAGAGATCCGAATTTTATCTCTAGCCCAATTTCGTCCAGAAAAAGACCACCCATTGCAACTCCAAGCCATGTACGAACTTCGGGAGATTCTCCCCGACGACCTATTCGATAAATTAAACATAACGTTAGTTTTGTGTGGAAGTTGTCGCAATATTGACGACAACAAAAGAGTTGGTGATCTTCAAGATTTAAGTAAACATTTAAGTCTTGAAAATCACGTTGAATTTAAAGTAAATTTAAGTTACGATGAGTTATTGGAAGAATTTGGACGTGCTTACATTGGAATTCATACGATGTTGGATGAACATTTCGGGATTGGAGTTGTGGAATTAATGGCGGCTGGTTTGGTAACAATTGCGCATCGTTCCGGAGGACCTTTGTTGGATATTATTGAAACTTCAGAAAATTCTCGATTAGGTTTCTTAGCTGTTACACCTGAAGAATATGCGTATTTAATTAAGTATATCGTGTTGAATTCCGACGAGGAAATGAATGAAATTAGGGAAAGAGCGAGGGCGTCAGTGGAAAGGTTTAGTGCGAAAAAGTTTCAACTTGAATTTTTACGCGCGATCGATCCATTATTTAAATAATTCGATACTTTTGTAAATAATTAAGTTATTAATAAAGAAATCAAGTACTTACTGGTTTTTTACGGGATAATTTTCGAGTTTCCACGGATTTTTCAAAATGGTGACGCTTTTTTGATTTCCGGAAAACAATTGACAAATGTCAAGTTACCACTTGATTTGTTGCTACTTCCGCCAATTTCGATTAATTGAGTCAAAGCGTTACTAATTTTATTCAAAATAGCGTAAAATTTGTTCTGAAAATGAAAACTGGATTTTTGACGATTTTGGGGCAAGTAGCTCTCGATTTTAAAGAAAATTGGGCAAAATTGCGTGGTTTTTGAATTTTCGCGCACGCGTATTGCGCAATAGTTTAGTGGGCGTAGCGGTTGTAAGATGTCGCGGCGGTTTGAAAGGTGAAAGAAAGGCATATGGCGTACGTTTCTATTTTTGCTAATTCGAAGAGGTTTAATCAGTAATTACGGTGTGTGTTGTAAGTAAATAAGTCGAGGAAGAGTGCCGGATCGTCGCTAACTTTATTAACAAATGTCCCGTGCCGCGTTTTTCCGGTGATTTCTGTTTGTTTACGTATGTGCGTATGTCGAGTTTTTGTTGACGAATTATTATTGTAAAACGGACTGTGATATTAAGCTTAGTTGTAACAAAATTGATCTGCCGATCCACAGCGGCGACCGGCGTATGTGCCGCGACTATTTATTGTAACTATTTAGGATTAACGCGATTCAAGACATTACTTGACTAGTGTGTACAGTTAGAGTCCCAGTTGTTACCAAAGAAGATTCAATTTGATATGTCGGTGACTGAAGAAGATACCAGTACCGTCACGAAAACATCGCCAACAGATGAGGCACAACCCAAAGATGGTGAGTCTTACAATGAAGTTTCGACTGGAGTCTTCGACGACCTCAAACCACTTGTAACGGAGCCAAAACTTACGCAACTTCAACAACCGCTAACAAATCTTGCGCAATTTTCCAAAAAACAGACCCCCAAATCAACGAAATTTACTAAATTGGGTTGGCGGCATTCCCGCAACTTAAAGTTTTTGACTTCAAACACAATTTTTGACAACAGTGTTTTCAGAATTTTCCCCCTACTAAGGTCCCTGAAGAATCAAAACAAGAGAACAACCATTTAATTGTATTTTCTACGAAATTTCAACCAAAACGACAGCCAGTGAAGAAACCGAATTCTTAACAGTAATTGTCTTGCAATTTCCCACAATTGTTTCTTTTCTTGATCAAATTGGGCTTTCAAAGTTTTTTTTTTATTATTTAAAGTTGGCAGTTCTGTAATTTTTTGGAAAACGATATTAACGAAATGGTTATAGTTTTGGAATTTCCAAAATTATTTTCAGAGTTTCAAACTAATTTTTTTCAAATAGGGTTGGCATTACTGTCACGCAATCGCCACAATCGAGTGTTGGCACAACTGTACAAGACACTCAATTAACTCTAATTTTGTGCAATAATTTTAAATTTAATATTTTTACTATTTGGCAGCTGTCAAAATTGTCGTCGCTGCTTGTGGAGTTTTTCAAAATAATTCAACAATTTCTGTTGACCATCGGGGAATTCTACAAAAATTTCTCTTCTATTTCTTGCGGAACCCAACAAATTTTTTGAGAATTAACAGTAAAGAAACGTCCTAAAATTATTCAGTAATAAAATTAATATTGTTGTGTTGGCAACACTGTAACGAAATTGTGGTAATCATTGAAGCGCCCAGTTTATCACTTTCTTTTGTTTACTGACAGTTGAAAGTTTTGACAGGTGAGGAACAAAATTGGTAAGTTTTCTTTAATTAGTTGGTAAAAATTTTTGGGTCAATTTTAAACTTCCCTCCAGAAGTTTGCCTAGAAATAGAAAATAGAAGGGATAGCAGTTGGCAGCACTGTAATAAAAGAGTTTTTCACCCTCAAAGGTTCAATTTGTTAGAATTTTACCCAATAATTTCAACTATAACGTTTTTTAATATAATTTGACAGTAAAATATTTTTTTGTTGTTGTCAATATGACAGCTGTCACAATTGTTCATGCTCCTTAAGGTGTTTTTGGACCTATACGTTTCCGAAAACTCACTCAAAGCATTGAATAAGACTTTCTTCGATTTTTTAAATAGAGGAAGTCGATTTTTCATTTTAATAAAATTGACACTTTTGACAGATAAGTAATAAAATAGCTACAGCTAATTCTTAGAATTATTTATTTATTTAAGAAGGTCAACGGGTTTGAAGCCTTTACAACAATCAATTTACATTGTAATTATAAGTAAAACAATTGCTAATTTCTCTAAGGATTTAAAAGAATCTCCCGAAAGTTTAGTTACAAAACTAAAATAACCAAGTGATGTTGGTAGCACTGTAAGAAAATCTTCTCTTAATTAACTCGATTTTTTCTATTGTTTCACCCTAAGATTCAACCATCATATGACATCTGTCAAATTTTGCGCCTCAAGTTTCTTTTTTTTTGTCAATTAGACACAAAATTTCAGTTTTTTTTGCAATAAGGCTACTTTTTTTTATTTATTTATTTATTTATTTATTTAATATTTGTGGAGTGGGATTTTTGCACCTTTCTTCATTTGGAGAACTTTTTCAATTTTTGAGTTAATAGAATAAAATAAAACGTCAAAATTTGCCGAAAACCGCCCCTCCGTGTAAACAAAAAATTGAAAAATCTTTTTGGTTTGTTTAAAATTTTGATGTTTATCTCGATGGTTCCCGGTTAGCGTTTCGAATTTGGCGCGTCGTTTTGCAAAAACTCTTCCACATTTCTTGTATCTTCTCCTATCTGGAAATTGTTGCAAAAACGGCGAATTGTCCGGTCGCCATTGCGTTGCTTGTCGTGTCTTTTTAAGTGATTTAAGGTGTTTTTCCGCGATAAAAATGGTGAAAAGTCATAATATCAAAAAACCTAACACCAACAACCCCAATCAAAGGGTGTTTGGAGGTGGTAGCGTCGCATCTCTCAACCTCGAACGAGTACCGATGTCGACACTCTCCAAACGTGTGTCTTGGAGTAAGAATTTGCAACTCTCAATTTTTTTTTTCGTTTAATCCCAAAATAAAACAAATTAATTTATTTATTTATTAAATTTTTTCGTATAGGGGACGACCAGATCAGAGGGATGAATCTGGCGGTTTCGGTGGCAGGGGGTGAACTTTCGGACCCAGCGATTTTGGCGGTTCGAGAGATCCCGAAATTTCGTTACGGAAGAGAGGAATTGCTGAAACTGCGGGACGCCCCCTTATCGCAGAGAAAACCCGACTTTTTGGACACCAACGAAGTGTAAGTCGACAAACAAAATTTGAAGTGAAAAATATCGAATTTTTTACTCATTTTTAGTCCTCCGACGATTTGGGATCCGTCCAGGTGGAACTTTGACCGGAAGAAGGCTGATACCCCAACGGAGAACGGAACAAGACCTGGAGATTTTCCCGACCATAGGGCAAGTTTTCGAGTTATTGCTATAAAATTTTGATTCATTGATAGCATTTTTGCAGAGGAGACCCGGCGATCCGCGGGAGAGGATCCGGAAGGAGAACGATGGTATAGTTCTGAGTCCTCAAAGACGCAGTTTCAATTCAGGATGCTTCGTTCCTGTTCGGGAATCGACACGCGCAAACCGGCCTCACAGCCCTTTGGGGCCCAAAAACGAACCCGCTCACATCACCGGTACGTGCCGGCATTCAAACCACTCAGCTGTACTGTTTAATGTATTTGTTAACGTCAGTCGCAACGTTTTAGACACTACCACAGAAAATTTTTGTTTCGCCGGACATTCAAACCATTTAATTATTTTATACTTAAGTTTTGTGACATTAGAAAATATGCGATTGGTTAGTCAGGCGCGACATTCAAACCACTACGGTTTAGTTTAATCATTTTTTAAATACCTACCTTTAAGTTTTTGACACTTACAGAGAATTTTCGTATTAAAGCTCATTCAAACCACTTTCAATTATTTTAAATGTACATGTTCGTAAATCTTATCATTCAAACCACTGGGTTAGATTAAATATTTTGTTATTGCCACTCAATTAGAGAAACTATCCGTTTGACGGGTAAGCATTGTCATTCCAACCACTGTTTCAGTCCCTGAGATTTTTATTTGTTCTGTTGATTAATTTTATTCTTGCTATTCTTAAGTTTTGTAACATTAGAAAACATTTGAATGAATCGTAAGTCATGTCATTCAAACCACTGGTTCAGTTTAAATAATTTTCTGTCACCAGTTTTGGAGTTTTCGACACTTTGCAGGTCATTCAAGCCACTTTCAACACTTTTGATATTGCTACTCTTGAGTTTTTTATGTAGAAGAAATATCTACATTTTGTCATTCAAGCCACTTTCAACACTTTTGATATTGCTACTCTTGAGTTTTTTATGTAGAAGAAATATCTATATTTTGTCATTCAAGCCACTTTCAACATTTTTGATATTGCTACTCTTGAGTTTTTTATGTGGGAGAAATATCTACATTTTGTCATTCAAGCCACTTTCAACACTTTTGATATTGCTACTCTTGAGTTTTTTATGTAGAAGAAATATCTACATTTTGTCATTCAAGCCACTTTCAACACTTTTGATATTGCTACTCTTGAGTTTTTTATGTAGAAGAAATATCTACATTTTGTCATTCAAGCCATTTTCAACATTTTTGATATTGCTACTCTTGAGTTTTTTATGTAGAAGAAATATCTACATTTTGTCATTCAAGCCATTTTCAACATTTTTGATATTGCTACTCTTGAGTTTTTTATGTAGAAGAAATATCTACATTTTGTCATTCAAGCCATTTTCAACATTTTTGATATTGCTACTCTTGAGTTTTTTATATAGAAGAAATATCTACATTTTGTCATTCAAGCCATTTTCAACACTTTTGATATTGCTACTCTTGAGTTTTTTATGTAGAAGAAATATCTACATTTTGTCATTCAAGCCATTTTCAACATTTTTGATATTGCTACTCTTGAGTTTTTTATGTAGAAGAAATATCTACATTTTGTCATTCAAGCCATTTTCAACACTTTTGATATTGCTACTCTTGAGTTTTTTATGTAGAAGAAATATCTACATTTTGTCATTCAAGCCATTTTCAACACTTTTGATATTGCTACTCTTGAGTTTTTTATGTAGAAGAAATATCTACATTTTGTCATTCAAGCCACTTTCAACACTTTTGATATTGCTACTCTTGAGTTTTTTATGTAGAAGAAATATCTACATTTTGTCATTCAAGCCACTTTCAACACTTTTGATATTGCTACTCTTGAGTTTTTTATGTAGAAGAAATATCTACATTTTGTCATTCAAGCCACTTTCAACACTTTTGATATTGCTACTCTTGAGTTTTTTATGTAGAAGAAATATCTACATTTTGTCATTCAAGCCATTTTCAACATTTTTGATATTGCTACTCTTGAGTTTTTTATGTAGAAGAAATATCTACATTTTGTCATTCAAGCCATTTTCAACATTTTTGATATTGCTACTCTTGAGTTTTTTATGTAGAAGAAATATCTACATTTTGTCATTCAAGCCATTTTCAACATTTTTGATATTGCTACTCTTGAGTTTTTTATGTAGAAGAAATATCTACATTTTGTCATTCAAGCCACTTTCAACACTTTTGATATTGCTACTCTTGAGTTTTTTATGTAGAAGAAATATCTATATTTTGTCATTCAAGCCACTTTCAACATTTTTGATATTGCTACTCTTGAGTTTTTTATGTGGGAGAAATATCTACATTTTGTCATTCAAGCCACTTTCAACACTTTTGATATTGCTACTCTTGAGTTTTTTATGTAGAAGAAATATCTACATTTTGTCATTCAAGCCACTTTCAACACTTTTGATATTGCTACTCTTGAGTTTTTTATGTAGAAGAAATATCTACATTTTGTCATTCAAGCCATTTTCAACATTTTTGATATTGCTACTCTTGAGTTTTTTATGTAGAAGAAATATCTACATTTTGTCATTCAAGCCATTTTCAACATTTTTGATATTGCTACTCTTGAGTTTTTTATGTAGAAGAAATATCTACATTTTGTCATTCAAGCCATTTTCAACATTTTTGATATTGCTACTCTTGAGTTTTTTATATAGAAGAAATATCTACATTTTGTCATTCAAGCCATTTTCAACACTTTTGATATTGCTACTCTTGAGTTTTTTATGTAGAAGAAATATCTACATTTTGTCATTCAAGCCATTTTCAACATTTTTGATATTGCTACTCTTGAGTTTTTTATGTAGAAGAAATATCTACATTTTGTCATTCAAGCCACTTTCAACACTTTTGATATTGCTACTCTTGAGTTTTTTATGTAGAAGAAATATCTACATTTTGTCATTCAAGCCATTTTCAACACTTTTGATATTGCTACTCTTGAGTTTTTTATGTAGAAGAAATATCTACATTTTGTCATTCAAGCCATTTTCAACATTTTTGATATTGCTACTCTTGAGTTTTTTATGTAGAAGAAATATCTACATTTTGTCATTCAAGCCACTTTCAACACTTTTGATATTGCTACTCTTGAGTTTTTTATGTAGAAGAAATATCTACATTTTGTCATTCAAGCCACTTTCAACACTTTTGATATTGCTACTCTTGAGTTTTTTATGTAGAAGAAATATCTACATTTTGTCATTCAAGCCATTTTCAACACTTTTGATATTGCTACTCTTGAGTTTTTTATGTAGAAGAAATATCTACATTTTGTCATTCAAGCCATTTTCAACATTTTTGATATTGCTACTCTTGAGTTTTTTATGTAGAAGAAATATCTACATTTTGTCATTCAAGCCATTTTCAACATTTTTGATATTGCTACTCTTGAGTTTTTTATGTAGAAGAAATATCTACATTTTGTCATTCAAGCCATTTTCAACATTTTTGATATTGCTACTCTTGAGTTTTTTATATAGAAGAAATATCTACATTTTGTCATTCAAGCCATTTTCAACACTTTTGATATTGCTACTCTTGAGTTTTTTATGTAGAAGAAATATCTACATTTTGTCATTCAAGCCATTTTCAACATTTTTGATATTGCTACTCTTGAGTTTTTTATGTAGAAGAAATATCTACATTTTGTCATTCAAGCCATTTTCAACACTTTTGATATTGCTACTCTTGAGTTTTTTATGTAGAAGAAATATCTACATTTTGTCATTCAAGCCATTTTCAACACTTTTGATATTGCTACTCTTGAGTTTTTTATGTAGAAGAAATATCTACATTTTGTCATTCAAGCCATTTTCAACATTTTTGATATTGCTACTCTTGAGTTTTTTATGTAGAAGAAATATCTACATTTTGTCATTCAAGCCACTTTCAACACTTTTGATATTGCTACTCTTGAGTTTTTTATGTAGAAGAAATATCTACATTTTGTCATTCAAGCCACTTTCAACACTTTTGATATTGCTACTCTTGAGTTTTTTATGTAGAAGAAATATCTACATTTTGTCATTCAAGCCACTTTCAACACTTTTGATATTGCTACTCTTGAGTTTTTTATGTAGAAGAAATATCTACATTTTGTCATTCAAGCCATTTTCAACATTTTTGATATTGCTACTCTTGAGTTTTTTATGTAGAAGAAATATCTACATTTTGTCATTCAAGCCATTTTCAACATTTTTGATATTGCTACTCTTGAGTTTTTTATGTAGACTAAATATCTACATTTTGTCATTCAAGCCACTTTCAACACTTTTGATATTGCTACTCTTGAGTTTCTTATGTAGAAGAAATAATTACATTTTGTCATTCAAACCACTTTCAACATTTTTGATATTGCTATTCTTGAGTTCTTTTATGTAGAATAAAACGCTACATTTTGTCATTCAAACCATTACGCTTAGTTAAAAAAAAATCCGTAAAAATGATCTTGCCGATTGACTTGAGTGGCTGTTGACAGGTGTTCGAGAGATTCCGCCGGGTACCAGACGTATCGGCAGCGGTCGCATCCTTCGCGACATCTTCGACATCTTCGATTTCGGCGACAAGAAACCGGAATCGACCGAGCCCGATTATTTCCGTAACCAACAGCGAACCTCCAACGACAACCAAAACCGTCGTTCATTCGGTCGTGATTTCGACAAAGAGAAAGATCGACGTTCGGGAGGTGGTGGCGGTCGTTTCGGTCCCGAACGACGTCGCGTCGACACCCGCGAAATGGAAGAACCCGAATGGTTTTCGGGCGGACCGCTCTCCCAGAACGACACCATCGAACTGAGAGGTTTCGACGAATCTGAAAAATTGGGCAAAAAGAAGATGTCGCCGTCTCAAGCGAAACGGGCACGCGACTGGTTCAAGAAGAAAAGCGAAGTGGCCAGCGTTACCGAAGAGAAAGAGGAAGCGAACGGTGACGGTAACGGAGGACCAGGCGGCAGATCGACACCCACACCACCGACCAACGAAACGTCGTCGATCAACAACGCGACGTCAGCGCCACCGCTACCACCACCATCAACAACAACAACCGGTGGTAGTGGCGGCGGAACGAAGGATGGGGGAGAAGGCGGCGCTGGCGACGCCAAAGAATCCGACAAGAATTACAACGATAACTCCTTCATTTTAGAGGACATCCTCAAGTCCGACAGCATTCCAGGATTACCGGGACTACTAGCGGTAAATCAATTCCAAATAACTTAACCGGTGATTCAATCATATCACCGGGCAAGGTATTTGGAATTAAGAACTGCACAAAAAAATATTTTAAGTAAAGAACTGAATCATCGAAATAAATCTCCAATGTTTAAAAAAAAATTGTTTAAAACATTAGAATAACGTGTCCCGTCATAAACTGGTGTCACTAGTCGAGTTGTTTGGAATTAATTAAAAATTGCTCGCGTCTCAAGCTACAATTGCAGAATTTTGAAACTTCAATTACTCGAAGATGTGACCAAAAGCGGGGCGATAATTTTTCGTTGTTATTACGGTTTTTTTTTTGGGGGTGATAATCTATTCCCAATAGCTTGTCCGGTGATAAGTTTTCGACATGGCGTAAGCTATTTGGATTGAATTAAAAATTGTTTTTTTTTTCACAGAACGGCGTCGGCGGCGATGGCGACAATAACGGTCAGTCGCGCTTCAGCAAGTGGTTCTCGATGGACACGAATAGCAAAAATGACAGTCGACGTTCATCGGTTCAGGACGAATCGATCATAAAACATCTCCTCAAGGACCTTAGCGAAACGAACGTAACGATTCCAGGCGATGCCGATTCGTATTTCGCCCCGATCTCGCCTGCCGCCAATACCGGCAGCAACTTGGGCGGTGGCAACGTTGCCAATTCGAAAGGTATCAACATCATGGAGATGTTGCAAAGAGGCAAACAGAACGACAACAGCGCCCCCAAATCACGTGAGTAATTAGATTTTTTTTAACAGCAATCAGGTGATGATCGTTTTTTTTTTTCTAGAAATTTCAGGACGTATCATGAATCTGGTGGATTTGGAAGCCAAAATGAGGCAAACTTCAGAACCGCAACTGCACAACAAACATCAACAGAAGTCGGCGGAAGACATGACTGCATTCAATCGATTGGTGAGGATCGGCAAATGGTGTTACGGTCTTTAGTAGAAACTTTTTTCTTTTTGTGATACTTTTACTTAATATTTTTTCTGTAGAGCCTTTTTGTGGTGTGATGTACCCCAAGGTAAGGCGAGAAAAGCAAATCTTAGCACTAAATAGATAAACATGCAGCAGATTTTTACCGGCAAAATCTCGATATCGCCACTGAAGTTTTGCATCTTTCAACCGCCAGGTGGCGCTTTCGTATCATCTGGCCTAGCGCTTCAAATGTTATTTTAGCATTTTTTTGGCGAAAACTTCTTTCTATTTAGTGTTTGATTGTTTTTCTCTAGGTAGTTGCGTTGTTTTTTGAGCCTCGTTCTGTGTATTTCGATAAAATTTATTTTGCCAGTAGCGAACTTCCGTAGTTTCAGTTGAGTAGCGCGTGATTGCATGCAGTTATTATTATTATAATTTTTTTGTTAATAAATTTTTTGTTTTGTTTTATCTCTTGACTCACGTTGATTATGGAAATTTTTTGTAGTTGGCGCAGGTCTCGGGAGGCCACGCTGTCACCGCGAACGGGCCCTTATCCCAGAAAACTCAGCCGATGAGCTTGATGGAGGTACCCTCCCCTTAACCCCGTCGCTCTCTCAATTTTTTCGTTTACCTTTCTTTCCGCAGATGTTGTCACATTCGCAGCAACAGGACGAGGCTCAAGCCCGTATGGCTCAGATGAGGGGTCCGGCGAGTCCCGGCACCAACTCGCACATCTCCAACGAACATCAATCGCGTCTCCCCCAAGTCGAGATGTTGACCACTCTCGGCCTTCACATTCCCCAACAAATCCGTTCGTCCCCCCATCAAGACATGGGAGTGCAACAAAGCAGGGAACTGTTGAACCGACCCGAAGCCAAAGCTATACTTCAAGGTGAGCGCGACGTTCCGCCGGATTAACTGAATTTTACGGTTGTTTTCTTCTGTTCTTTCTCTCTCTTTCTCGTCAAGGTTTAAAAATCGGCGACATAACGCCCCAACATTTGTACCAGCAACTGGCGAATCCTGCCCTGCAACCGCGCCATCGCGACATGTTGGTCACCATCTTGAAGGTGCAAGGGAGCGGGGGGATGGGGCCCAGTCCCAGGGTGTTGAGTCCTGTGGCTCCCCACCCCCTCTTCCAACAACAGCAACAACAACAGTTGCGAGTATCGCCGTTACCGCCCAACGGTGAGTCCAAAAAGTTGGACGCTTCACTTAAACGCTTTCGTTTGTTTTTTTGTTTCTTTCTAAAAAAAGACGCTTTCTCACTTTTGTTTCTTTTGTAAATAATTCGAATTTTTCGATGGTAGTGGTAGAACTCACCGACTTTCCAGAAGCACCCTGTAGTTATTTCCGTTGTTGCGTAATCGCTGGATACACCCGCTATTGGTTTTTTTTTTTTTTTTACCTAGTTCCTATTATTGTTACATGCAGCGTATTGTGTGTCTCCAATTATGGCCACAAGTCCAAACACCCTCACTGTACCCGGTGAGTCATTAATTGTTGGTGTACTCTTGCACATTCCAAAATCACCATTGAAATTTTTACCATTTTTTCCATTTTAATGACGCTATCGATCGATTTCGATTGATGTTTGTATTGATTTGAAACGGTTTGACAGCTTTGCATCAACGCATACCGTCACCCAGAGAACTTCAAGTTCATACTCAAAACATACTCCAGAGGGCGTTGATCAAGAAGAAATTAGAGGAACAACAGGAGAATTACCGCAAGAAACAGGAGATGCAACAGAGAGGTCAAAGTCCGATTTTGAATAACAACAACAACAATTCGCAACCCCCGAAAAGCGTCTCGTCACCTACACCACTGGCGTTCACTCCCACTTCGGTTTTGAGGAAGATGACTGCAGAGAAAGATGAAGGTCGGTCGGTTCTAGTGGACGAATTTCATTCAAACCACTCGATATTTTTAATTTTTTAAAGTATTGCTCATTCAAACCATTTATGGTTATTAATATTCCTGAGACTCTCAACTTTTGGAAAATTATTGTGTTGTGACGTATTTGTAGAAATTATAATTTTTGCCTTCACACCACTGAATGTGCACATTCAAACCCTTTGATATTCCGCGACGATCTTGATTCGATTTAAATTATTTTAGATATTAAAACATTTTTTTTTATTTGTTACAACTTAGCGAGCACATTCAAACCACTCAACTCAAACTTTTCTACAATTAACGTTAAAAATTCGTACTATAGTAGAATCAGCGCATTCAAACCATTCACTATTAAGCACACTTAATTCGGTTCGGTTTTATTAATTTTAACTAAAAATTTAAACTCCTTGCAGATAGGTCGCATTCAAACCACATTTTTTTGTTCAAGTCGCCAAAAAATTTATTTTATAACAATTGAAGCTTCGTGATCACATTCAAACCACTCAACTCAAACTTTTCTACAATTAACGTTAAAAATTCGTATTATAGTGGAATCAGCGCATTCAAACCATTCACTATTAAGCACACTTAATTCGGTTCGGTTTTATTAATTTTAACTAAAAATTTAAACCCCTTGCAGATGGGTCGCATTCAAACCACACTTTTTTGTTTAAGTCGCCATAAAATTTATTCTATAACTATTAAAGCCTCGCGAGCACATTCAAACCGCTCAACTCAAACTTTTCTACAATTAACGTTAAAAATTCGTACTATAGTGGAATCAGCGCATTCAAACCATTCACTATTAAGCACACTTAATTCGGTTCGGTTTTATTAATTTTAACTAAAAATTTATACTTCTTGCAGATAGGTCGCATTCAAACCACACTTTTTTGTTCGTCGCCATAAAATTTATTTTGTATCTATTCAAGCCTCGCGAGCACATTCAAACCACTCAACTCAAACTTTTCTACAGTTAACGTTAAAAATTCGTACTATAGTAGAATCAGCGCATTCAAACCATTCACTATTAAGCACACTTAATTCGGTTCGGTTTTATTAATTTTAACTAAAAATTTATACTCCTTGCAGATAGGTCGCATTCAAACCACACTTTTTTGTTCGTCGCCATAAAATTTATTTTGTATCTATTCAAGCCTCGCGAGCACATTCAAACCACTCAACTCAAACTTTTCTACAGTTAACGATAAAAATTCGTACTATAGTAGAATCAGCGCATTCAAACCATTCACTATTAAGCACACTTAATTCGGTTCGGTTTTATTAATTTTAACTAAAAATTTAAACTCCTTGCAAGTGGGTCGCATTCAAACCACACTTTTTTGTTTAAGTCGCTATAAAATTTATTTGAATTTATTTTATCACTATTGAGCCTCGCAATTTTCTAAAAGAGTCTGCAGCCTCAAATCTTTTGTTAATAAAAAGCAGTTAAGTCCTTCATTTAGATTGCAAATTATTGGAATTGTTGTCGGGTAGAGCTCATTCAAACCACTCTGATTGGCTTTGTTTTAATGTCGTAATGTTGGGGGCAGGTAGCAAAGACGTTACTAAATTGGTCGACGGCGGTAAGCTCGGACAAGGTCGTGCTTTAACCGGGATGCGTCAACAGACCCAATCTCAACCACAGCCCCAACAGCCGATAGGTCAGTGGTCTTTCTCGATGAACATGAAGCAAGCCGGTTAGTATTGTGGAAAATTTTTGACTTTTCGATTTTCTGTTAAAACATCCTTAGGACGTCCAATCGTCAAAGCCAACAACTTCCAGCAGTCTCAACAGGATCAATTTTTCAACCAACAACAACAACATCAACAAAAAATGTACAACCAATTGCAGCAACAACAACAACAGCAGCAACAACGTAAAAGTGTCGGACAACAGATCCATGGTCATAGTGGTGGCGGTCACCTGAACCATCCCCAATATCCCAACGCTAACCAACAATTCTCTCAATTAACTCAACAACAATTGAGGGCGCAACATCAACAACACGCCAGGCCTACCAACGTGCAGCAACAAGGTCAATCGTCGCACCACATGCAACAACAGATGGGTTTCGGTGGTAATCAAACCGGAACGGCGTCGTGGCAGCAATTTCTAAATTCCGGCCAGAGTTTGTTTTTGATTTGATTTTTTTTTGGCGATAGATTTGACGTGTTGTTGCAGGTAGGGGCGGCCAGCTGGGGCGCGGGGGGCTGACCGACGGGGACCTGTCCCCGACCAGCAACCAACTGACACGTTGGTTCTCGTCGGATTTGTTGGAAAGGGCCCGTGTGGGGGAGCTCCCCAGCACAGCCGGTTTGGCCCAACACGCCCTCAGTTTGGAGGAGATCGAAAGACTTACAGCTCCACCTGTCCACAATTAATCTCATTACTTTGTACCTGGCCTGTTCGTCAACGTGTCGCATCCAACGGTGAGTTTCGACGGTTGTAAATGATTTTCAATAAAAGAAAAAATTGTTTTAATTTGAATTTTTTATTATTGCGCAGGTTTAAGAACAATGTCAACGAATGTTTAAAATTTTTAAAAGGACTGGACTAATTTGGTGGTGATGATGAAAAGGATATATTTTAAATGTTTCCAAATATTTATTGTCGTAGATGATGACGTGTCAAATTATCGGCCTCGCTGTCAAACGTTGCAACGATTCCAAACATGAAATTGTAACATTTTGTAAATAGACTTGAAATTGATTGTGATAGTCGTAAGTAGTTAGTTGGGGTTGTTGCAGCGGCTAACCTAGTGAGGTTAAAATGGATCATAAAGCTCCGAACGATGGTGTTGTGCGTCTAATTCAAAAAATTTTCGTCTAGTTCAGATCGTGTTTAGGTGGGGTTCGAGTTGAAATTGATTTTTTTTTATGATTTTTTTTAATAGAAAAAACTTTGAGTTAATGTTTGATGTTTTTTCTAGAATTTTTGTTTCATTTTGGTGTAAAAAAAACAAAAAATATTAAGGAGCTTATGCCGCCATTTTACTGTTTAAACTATAACATGTAAACGTACAATGTAAGATCATACTGTACTACCGTTAAGTATATATAAGGAACTGACATTATGTTTTCGATTTGTGTTCTAATTTTTAGAGACAAAACTTATAATCAAATTTCCGCTGAAAGATACAATGATCGAGCGACAATTGTCAAAATTTGATAAGCAAAAAGCTCTTAGTGTAGGTGCATTTGATTGTGTCTTTTTGTAGAAATTTCGAGACAACATTCCTCATGTTATTTATTATCATGGAATCATAAGCTTTTCGTGTTATATCGCAAATTTTGAGATTCAAAAGTGTTTTTTCGTAACGTACGCACGTCGATTTTTTTCGATGTGTTTTAAAAAGGGAAATTGTTGATGATTGGATTATTTTTTCGAAGCGTTCTTGAACTGTTTGTGTCCGATTTGATCGAGTGTTTATTTTCAGTTCTTTTGATTTTCTCTTTGTATAAAACATGTGAAATTGGTAATTATGATTCAAGTGTCACTGAACCATCGACATCATTTCGTTTGAGTTTAATAAATAAGAGAAAATTATTACGAAAAATTGGTTTCTTCACCCTTCCAGTAACCAAAACCAACCCCAACTCCAGTGGCGTCCTTCCAAAACGTCCTTTAGTTGCTGGTTCTAACCACCAATTGAAGCAAAGCGACAATTAACGGTTAGTGGTCTTCTGATTAATCGCTTTAACACAATTTTTCCGAGAATTTTGGCCAATTTTTGTCAATTTCATAGTTGCAAATGTTTTAATTATTGTAAAACAATCTTAAATATCACGTGACATTCTTGTAAATTTTTAAAAATCTTCAAATAAAAAGATAGAAAAATTTCAAACTCCGATAAAAGCTTTGCTTGGAAACTTACAAATGGCTGAAAGTCGCTGAAAAACTTGTAATTTTTTAAAAAGTTCCAACTGAATTTTTTTTGAAGAATTTTTGCAATTTCAAGAATTCCCACAAAATTCCTACTGAACTTTTCTACGTATACCGGGTGCGTAGGACTTCGATAACTCGAGTTCTGTGATAGCTAAAAATTTCATTTAAGAACATCAATAAATTAGAGAAAAATTATTTTTGGACATATAGGGTGGGCCAAGACGATTATACGGAGGCAAGAGAATCTTTAAAATGAAATGTGTATAAAAAAGATTTCTGGAGCCTTTTTCTTCACTCTTTTCACATTATTGCCGACTATTTCTAAACCATTTGGATATAATTTTTCTCAAAAACTTTTTGTAAACTGATAGTAGCATCACAGAAATCATCTTGAAGATTATTTTCAGTTCTTTGCAAATTTTTTAGATGGCTCGAAGACCTTTAAATAGAAGTAAAAAAAATTCAATGAGTTCTAGTTAGCTCTTGAAATTTTGTAAACTTCATCAAATTGAAATTATTTTAAAAGCTTTTTGTGGGATTTTACTATTAAAATTTCTAGCTTTCGCATTTTTTAGATAATTTTAGAATTAACAAGATTTCTAAAATTTTGCACAAATTAGTTAAATTCCATTCCAAGTTTTCAAAAATATCGAAAATTAATTCTCAAAGAAATTTTGAAGATTCTAAAAACATTGTAGTTCTCTCCTATCGCAAAGATAGCTGAAAATTTTGTAAGACTCATAGAAGTTTTCTATGTAGCTCTTGTAGTTTTAAATCTATTTCTAGAAACTTTCAGAAATGTCATGGAGTGAGAAAACAAAATATTGCTAAGAAACTTAGACAACCAACTAACCATTTCAGAAACCTTACAGAGGATAACAACAAAATTTCTTGGATTTCGACCGAAAAGAGGTTGAAACTATTTTCTGTGTTAATACAAAATATTGTTGAAACATCAGTCAAATTGGTAAGTTATTTCAACATTATGTTAATAACTAACAAACATTTCCAATTTAGCAACGGCGAAAAGTGGAGGCTGCAGCGAAGCAACAACTCGACCCAGTGAGTTCTAATCTAATCTCTTCACATTCAATTATAAAATGGTTAAAATTACACGAAAAATCGTTTTTACAACCATTTACGAAATTCTAGTTTATCTGCTACCCTCTACTAGATGGCGCTATTGAAATATTAAATAATTTCGTTTTACCAAACTGTTTTGGTAAATACAATTGTTTCAGTCGTTTTATTTGGATTTCGTGACACCTGTTTGGTTTGAAATAGGGCCCTGTTTTTCTGCGACTTAATCCGGACCTGACTGCATTCGTAATTTGTTACAATCAATACAATCATAGACGTACGTTGTGATATTGTTACGTTTCCTGAAGTGTTGATACAGCGAGATACGATGCTAGTTTACAATTTAGATTACTAGAATAATCAAAGACAGACGTTTCGTAATTTAATCGTCTCGCATTCCACATCTGCTGAATTAGGTAGGTCCGATACACATCTGCAATTGCGGACTGGATCGATAGGTACTGGTATAAACTTAATAACAATTGATAAAACAACAAAATTTGTTTGGTTTATTGAATTTCAACAAAAATTACACAATAACACATTTCGACGTCACGTCGTTACTTAATTATAGAAAAGTCAAAACGTCGTCCAAAGCCTTCTTCGTTACATTACACTCACTTACGTCGAAATTAAAAACAACCATGCATCGTCCGCCGCTATAACAACGTTCTTCGACTGTTTCGCGTACGCGTCAAACATCGTCCACCATCTTCCCAACGCTACACAGTATCCAACCGTACGGCGTCGAAACGATGGATGAAGCACAATTTTGTCCAGCAATGGTCGGGTAAATGAAGTGAACGACCCTCGCCTCGTTTCGTTGCACGTTTCTTGGTTGATTTGGGTGGAATTCGTGCGTTTTCGGTTTAGTTCGTTTGGAAACGAAAGCGGCAAAGGAACGCAGTTGTTCGGGATGCAGGTAGACAGATCTCAAAGTAATTTTGTAAGTAAACGAGAATGGTGGTTGCCGTTACGAAGAAACGTAATTTTGTTATTGTTGTTGAATTGTTAATGTTAACGAAAAGTTGTGAACGATTTTAGGCGGTTAAAGTACGAGTCTGAAGTGCGACGTTATGTTACCGTTTCAACTACTACAATGACGATCTATGGCGGCTACTGCTAAAGCGTGTTTTATGAAGTTTAATTATTGTGTGTCTGAACCGAAAATGTCGTTTGGATTTGTTTAAAATTGTTATTTTTAACGATATTTAACACGAACCAAATACGTGAGTGACCATAAGGCATTACAACGATCGTATAGATACTAAAACAAAATGGCCGACGAAGAGTACAACAAGAAACTGGAATCACTCCAACAATATATACCGTTTCTTAATAATATGATAGTACAATTGAAAGATCCGAGGAAGAAGAATCGCGAACAACAATTACAGAAGATGGTTTCGCTCCATTCGATGATCACCGACAAGAAGAAAAAGTAAGTAGTTTGACGTCACTTACGTACGTATATAGCGAAATTCAGGCATACCGCCCCCTTTTTTTTAAACACTACGACACTGATATTAGTTTTACCCTACAATTTATTGTATTGTAACTATTTTGAGTCTTTCCAAGAACACATGGAAGTTACTATCGACTTCACAGTGTTGCCAAATTGAGATAATACAACTCAAGACATTACCAATTCGTTACGTTTCTAACTAGACGACCAGAATTAACACAACGAATTTGAGTTTTGTGCCGATTTTGATATTATCCCAAAATTCCGTTTCACCCAATATTGATCTAAACCACAATCACGAGATCAATTTATTGATGCCGCAGAGTTTTCAGAAGGAAACTTTGGCCTCATCAACGATTACTTTGTCTAAAATTTTTTGCCCTCTCACATTTTGACACGAACTAAAATCAGTGACGTAACACCTGTAGAAACCTTCTAAACAATTTTTCTGTAATCCTATTTGGCGTTTTAGTACGGTTCTTGGTTCGACACTAAACGCAAAAATGGCGACACTGAGAACGTGTCTGAAGGAAACTAGTTTCGATAACTTTTTCTACGTTTTAGTTAGAACGTTTTGAACGATTGTTTTAAATAGTTGGAAAAGTAATAAGTAACAATCAGTCGTTTGTTGCGTTTGGTCGTTCAGATTTTGATGGCGCAACGTTCCGAAACTTTAAGTAGCGACGCATCTGGAGGTTTCCACAACTGGACGTCAATTTCTGCTCAATAACGATTTTTTTTTCAACACTTGGATGCTAGTTTTGCTTCAAATGTTTTGCTTTTCGTATCTCCAAGGACGCGTGAAACTTACTATCGAGTTTACAGTCTTGCCAAATTGTGATAATATAACCCAGGACAATAGACGAACGAATTAACAAAACGAATCAAGTTTTGTGATTTGGATATTTCCTCAAATTTCGTTGGCAACCTTGGGTCGTTTTACTCACTTTAGGAGCGCTGAACAACTTGAACTGAACCGCAATTGTGGAATCAATTTATTGTGTTGCGGAGTGTTTCAGAAGAAATGTGCTTAATGTTCAAAATTCTGTCCCGTCTCTCACATATTGTGACGTACTAAAGTCAAGGACCTCACCCGAATAACTTGCAGGAACCTTCTAAACTAATTTTAAGATTCTATGATTGCGAAAATGATGAAGGTAGTCTTGGAGGATACAGAGTACGTGTCTAAGTGGAACTAGTTTCGGTTAATCGGTTGAAACCAATCTAATAGCAGAATCTCCAAGAGGACTGGATGTGGCGCTTACCTAGTAGCGTTGTCCAAAATTTTATTTGCTCTTTCACATTATGACACGCACTAAAATCAGTGGCGTGACACTTGTAAACCTTCCAAACATTTTTTTATTTTAGTTATACGATTCGTTTTGCACGATTGTTTTGAATTTTAACTAACCATCGACCGTTTGTTGCGTTCGATAGTTTGCCAGATTTCTATATTGTTATGAATTGAAACCTTAAGTAGCCATGGGCGATGCATCTGGCATATTACTACAATTAGACAGACATTTCTGCTATGACCATCTTACTAGGTCTCAAAAAGTTTAAATTCTAATTGCGTTTCAAATTATGGTACAAAACTTCTAACGCAGCACGTAGAGACCGAAACGTGCTCGGTTCAAAGAATTTTAACTACCATCTATGTTTAAGTACCCCGACTAAGGGTTGGTGTAGTAAATCTTCTCATATTCAAAGAATGGAGTGGTAATAACCACATGCTTCGATGAGTTCCGAATATTGTGAAATCGACTACCTGGAGCCAAAATGTTTCATTGAAGAAACGATTTTTTTAAGTACCTACCCAAGTAAAGGGAATTCCAGTCGTAAACTTTATGGAAAGGTGCACACTATCTGTCTACCATTGAGCTTCTTCGAGGATTTACCTGCAATAACCCTAAAATTGAAAATTTAATTTTTTTTGGTACAGACAGTAAGTTTCAAAGTTATTTTTCTGAGGCCTGTTTCAGTTATTATGTATCTAGAATTGATAAGTGTAATTATACCACAATTCCACCATATAAAGTACTTGAAGGATGTTGTAGAAAAAATTCTTCGAATTTAATAAATTGAACAATACAAAACTGTTGTGTATAAGGAATTTAACGTAGCTGCTGTAAAAGTAAATCGGACAATACCAGTTCTTGAGGTAGAATAAGGTTTTCCCTACCTAACCGAATGCAGGTATAGAACCCAACCAGTTGAATTTTGAAAATAGATCCTGCGATGGTCTCGTAAATTCTTTAGAGAGAAACTACTGAGGAGTTATAGCTAAGGGATGTACAGGAAAATTTTATGATTTTGGTAAAAGCGTTGTTAGAAAATCAACAGAAAACGGAAAAGAATTCCAATTTTTGAATTTTTGGAGCTACTACAGTCATCGATTTCAAAAAACTTCTACTGATAAGGCAACAAAAAATCCGGAAGAAGCTACAAAACTACCGTTGCAGTTGGGAACAAAACAGTTGAAAGTTTTTAAGAAATTAAAATTTACTCGTCCAAGATAATAATGATGAGTGACTTTAATTTATCTAATTGCAAGTGCTTTATTGGAAGAAATTTTTGGGTCTTCCAGGAATGGTATTCTAGAAGGGAAAGGAACGGTTCTTTACAATTTTGAAAACATCTACTCAAAATCAAAAGAAATTGACAGGTTTTTGAAATTCTGAGTACTGGTGGTGCTAACTTGATGGAAGCAGAAAATTGTGACGATTCAGCTAACTCAGAAGATGACGTAGAACTTGCTTTAAGACCTCCAATTTGAGTGAATGATGTTTCCTTCAACCCACGTCTTTAAAGTAGTTTTGTGAATTTGATTTTAATAGATCCTAATTATTGTCCCACTTTTGCGATTATTCTGATTTGTTACAAGTCAGAATAGGTGGAGGATTTGGATGAAAACTAACAAAACGAAGCATGTGGATAGGTTAATTTTAATTAAAAGTCACCTAGATGACCAATTGGTCTGAAAATTTTTGTTTCTTAAAGTCTACCAAACAAGGAAAAATCTATATATGGTCTATGCGAACAAGCACGTTGGGTGAAAGAAGAAATTTCAACTTAGTAGTGAAGTTATAGTGTGTTAATAAGGAACTTTCTGTTTAGTTGATAGGACACTATAGGAAGACCACTACGAAACCGAAATATGAATCACATGAATGTTGAAGATTTCTTTCACCAGTCTCCTCTCGTCCTGTTTTCACAAAATGTTAAAACGCCTGCTAGAGGACATGAATAGTACCGTCATTCTGTCTCAGCATTAAAAATAAAGATTTACGCCCGGTTTTTAAAACCTCATTAGTGAACTAGCACATACTACCACACCATAAACATTATTTTGGTTCAAGTGCACAAAAATTTAACAAAAGAATTTTTCACATTCACACATTCAGATTTTGGCAACAACAGTATCCGTGTGTTCTGTAAATATGCTTCGCCTCCACTCCTTTGATTAGATAACGCAGTTACTGTTATCACTTGTTATTAAAGGGACTCGATACGTTTGACACGTTAATAAAGAAACTCTCAGTTTTGAAACATTATCTTAATTTTAGTTTTTTTTTTTAGGTTGAAGTTGGACACCCTCATCAAATGCGAGGATGTTATCCTCAAGTTGTACGATAAAGTGGTAATTTTTGCGAAATTCGCGTTTTGTTCGGTTTTAATTGGGTTTTTGCAGAAAACGGGGGTGCATGGACAACAACCCCATCACAATTCGTTACAGTTACCGAAATCGGTCCCAACTACCTCGTCGTTAGCAACTCCACGTAGTCCAAGTCCTCCCCGCGATGTACTCAAAACCAAACCTGTGGTCATTCCAACTGAAAAAGTTGTCAGCCGGTAAGTTTTTTTTTTTGTTTGACCAATTTGATTTTTTTGTTTTTTGCAGCAATTACCATTCGGGTCCAGCTAGTGTTAGTAGTAAGCCTAAAATTGATGTTTACGGTAGCGCCGGCGATAGTTTGATTAGACAACAACGTCCAAATACTTCCAAAACTAGCGTTTTTGAAAGATTGGGCTATCGCAGACCTGACATGTCTAAACCACCTATCAGTTTAGAAGATTTAGAAGCGTTAAAAGCTGATATTAATGCTGCTGTAAATTCATCTCCCGTACAAGACCCCGATAATATGTCTTTGTTCGAACTCACCGACTTGAGGGAGAAACTCCAAAAACAACTAAAAACCGACGATTCTGGCCCAAAATCTCACTCAATTAACACCACAATCAGAAACACTACGATTTTGACAAAAAAGGCGGTAGATAAAAGTCCGATTCGATCGCCCGCAGATAAAAGTCCAATCAGGGCACCTGAAGGGAAAAGTCCCATCAAAAAACCGACAGAAACGCCAAAACCTTTGAGCGATTTTGAAAGAGCGCTACTAGAGACAAAATTGTTGGTCGAAAAGAAATTGGGGGCGTCGAAAAAACCGGCAGAAAAGTTAGTACCTGACAAAATCGTTGTGGAAATATCTAAAAGTGTTGGTGAAAACTCGAAGAAACCGGTAAGGTTGGAATTCAACAACGATCAAAGAAAATCAAAAACCACGAAGGTACTTAAAGAACCTGCCAGTATTTTCGGCAGCGCTCTTTCTAGTATCGACAATCAAATTTTGGTAGGTACCAAAGGTAAAGAGAAGAAGGAAGAGAAACCGAGTTTGGTAGTTAAAGATAAAAAGGATGATAGGCGGAATGGTAAAGAAAGGAAAGATGAGCAAGTCAAAAAAGAAGAAAGGAGAAGTTCGACGAGTAAAGAGAGTAAAACCAAAGAGAAGGAAAGGCGAGATTCTGTTAATAAGGAAGAGAAACGGCCTGAAACTAGTCACAAAAATAAAGAGAAAATTAATGATCGAAGGGATGAAAAGAAGAAAATTGTTAATTTAAAACCAGAAAAAATTGAACTACTAAGTAAACAGAATGATACTAAAAAAGAATTGAGAGACACTAAAATTTCTGCTGAAAAGCCCAAAATTTCCGAAAAAGTATGTTGTGATAAGAAGCGTACTGTAGTGGAAAAACCAAAAGTTGTCGAGGAAAAAGTTAAGGAAATTCCAACTTTCAAGCGTTTAGCTGATAAGTATAACCCCAAACCTCGCAAGCCTAGTCTAGACATTCCTTTACCGTCGGAACCTCTTAAAGTTGTTTCTGATAGTGTTAACCAAAATACGAACAGTACTGCCATTCCGTTTCTGGAGAATTCATCTTATAAATCGCCCCCCCAAGCAATTGTTAAACCAGTACGTCCGGTTTCTCCCCCTAAACCTGTACCATTACCTCAGCCAGTGAATGCGAGATCTAATTTGATTACGGTTCCAATAATGTCGTCACCTTCATCTTTAACTAAAAATGTAGAGAAAGAAGTGAAGAAACCAGAACCGATTCCAGTTCAAATCACTAATATTCTTTCAAATCCGAAAACAAATTCTATGATCGAAACTGTGGTAAATCAATTCAAAGGACGTCAAACTCCCAATATTTTGCACAATCAAAATAATTTTGGTAATAACTTCCAAAATTTCCAACCGAACGACAATTTGCATTTCAATCAACCTCAAAATAACTTCCAAGTTCAACAAGTTCCTATGCAACAACACGTTCCTTTACCACAACCAGTAATGCCACCCCATATTCCCGTCCAACACGTCCCGATGCATCCCCAATCACATTATCAACCCAACAATAATTTACCACCAAGACCACGTCCTTTCACACCTTTCGAACCCATCGCGGAACCACAATTCGTACCGAATCAAGTCGATACTCAAATTCCGGAGTACTATCCGGTCGCAGTAACCAGACCAGTCACTCCCAGTCCTTTCGTCCATCACGCTACATCTTCACGGCTATCGCCGGCAAAGGAACGGCCTCCACAGAGACGTCACGAAGACGGTTATTACGAAGATTGGAGACGGGAAAGTGGCGAAGCTCGACGGCCGCGAGATTACAGAGAACCCACCAGAGATCCCAGAGAAGCTACGAGAATCTCAAGAGAAACCGTCCGAGAATCTCGAGAGATCCCGCGCGATTCCCGTGAAACTTTGAGAGATCGAGACCCTAGAGAGGCGTCACGTGATCCCCGTCTACATAGAGATCCTCGACGCGTTTACGGCGGCGAATCGAGGAGTTACCGGGGGGAGGAATATCGTTCTAGAGATGTTCAATATGAGAGAGAGGGTCGGTTGAAAGTTCGCGATTCGCGAGATCCTCGAGTCAACCGTTACGCGGGCAGTTCCGGTAGATACGATTGGGGTTATCGGGGTAGATCGCGTTCTAGAGAAAAAGAAGGTAATTTCATGTCACCTTTGGACAGTCTCTATGCCGGCGGCGATCCCTACAAGAAAACCGGAAAAGGTTACGGCGTGCAAGGTTTCAGAATACCGAAAGTGAAGAAAGAAATCGAAAACGATAACAAACCGGAAACGGTTGAGAACGAAGATAAAAATTATGAGCAAATTTCGGACGGTTCGACGTCACCTGAAATTCCTGACGAAACGACTAACGTAACGTCATCGACTGAACGCGAGGATGTTGCGAAAGAAGACGAGAAATTAGTTGAGAAAAATGAAAAGGTTGGAACTGAAGAAATTTCTTCTACTAACGAAATTGTTGAGAGCGAATCGCAAGAAGAAGTTAAACCTAACAATGAAACTGACACGATCGAAGCGTTTTTGAGTAAACTTCTGCAAAATGACGAAACTAGAGCGGCGGCATCTAAATTTATTGAAAACGTTTCTGGTTCGTTAACCGACGAAAGACTCAAGCAAATAGTGCAAACTATCAAAGCTATTCAACCTCCCAAAGATGAAACTGAGGACGTAACGGAAACTAAAGAGGATACGAAATCGGAAGCGAGTCCTGCTGTAGAGACGAGGAAGTCGCCTGTGCGTAATCGTGGGAAGAAACGTAGGAAGAAATCGGTTTCTGTTGAAGAAAAAGTTGAAAGCGATGAAGATAAAGAGCAAGTTGTGGTGAGTGTTGGGGAACGTATCAAAGAACGTCGCCGGCTTGCCGATATAGAGAAAGCTAAACCGAAGAAACCTAAAGCGAAACCAAAAACCGAGCTCGACCTCCTCCATGCGGACATCCAAGAAATGTTTATACGTGACGGAGTACTGACGGCTACCGGGAAACGGTTATGTAACATTTGGCACAACGACCAAACAACAACGAAAACAATCACCAGAAGCGACACCAGATCCAGACGTGGTAAGGCAGAGAAATTCGACGGTAATACCGACAAATTACGAGTTATGAGCAATGTTCGTGTATTGATTCCGAAAATTTCAGTGTCCAACCTGAACAGTTCAACGGAAACCGGCGACGAGGATGGAAAAAGGTATTCGTTGAGGTCGAGCAAAGGTACTAGTTACGCGGAAAATAGCGACGAAGACAAATATGAAGAAAAGAAAACTGATGAACCGCAAGTTGTGGAAGAACCCGAACCGGAAAAGGAACCTGAAACAGTCAAACCGAAAGTGACGAAAGTTAAGAAGAGAGGGTCGGCTTGGGCGAGTGGTGTGTTGCCGAAACGGAAAAAAATCGAAAAACATTCGACTAGTGACGACAAGTCGGAGGGTGAAGGGGGGGATAAATCGTTGGAATTGGTTGAACCGGAGAAAACGTATTTCACCTCTAAGCCTTGGTTGAATAAATTTCCTTGTAAATTGTGCGATTTTTATAATAAAGGTGTCATTTTTCATTATAAAAGTGAACATCCAGATAGTGAAGTATTGGCATCTAGACTATCACTTTCTGTCGCTGAAGAAGCTATTGAAGAATCGACCCAGAAGAATTTGGACGAAACTGGAGATGTTGCCATTCCGTTTATTAGAAACATTTCGTTTCAATGTCGTTTTTGCCATATCGAAATGTTTTGTAGACCTTCGTATTTCTATGATCATATAACAATCCATACTGGAGAATATCGATACTTCTGCGAGCACTGCCCCTTTATGACTGCTAACAGTAAACGCATCCGCTTACATCAAAGAACTGTGCATGGAAGCGAGAGAACTATCAAGGATCCTGTTATTAAGAACCGCATTTACGGTTACATTTGCGTCGAATGCAATTTCGTTCAACTCGACAAAAAAACTGTTGAGAATCACGTCAATATTTATCATCTCGGCGAAGGCAAGAAGATTTACAAAATTGCTATGTCGACATGTCCCGAAGATAGAGGGGATGCTGTTGAGTCGTCACCAGTTGAATCGACTTCAACCAAAAGAACAAGTGATGAAGGAAAAGAACCGAAAGCGAAAAAGGCTCGAGTTGAAGAATCGAACGGTGAGGAGGAATCGACAGATGCAGATGCTGCGATGGAAATCGAGGAAGATGTTGCCGTTGACGTGCCTCCACCTGAAATTGTTAAAAAAGAGATAGACATGACGGTGTTTACTTGCAACACCGATATTCAGAAGGAAAACGAGAAGATTGAAGAAGAACGATTGAAAACCATGACGGAATTGAACGATTGCGTCAAAACGAATCGACAATCTTTGAATTTCGTCGACGAATTGAGCAATCGATTGAGCAACAGTTTGATGAGGAAATCACCGGAATTGACCGCAATCAAAATGGAACCTACAGACGAAGAACCGGAAACCGAAGATGTCTACGATAAAATCGTAGAAGAAACTACCATGAAAATGACACAACCACCAACGGAACCTCCTAGTGTTAGCGTGGAAGTTGTTCAGAAAGACAACGCTTTCATTTCGGGAATGATCCAGAAACTGAAAGGTATTCTGAAGGAAGAAACTGAAGGTGGTTACGATTCGGAACCGCCGCCGCTTTCTTTGTTCGACGATGAAACCAAAAATGTTGTGACGGCCGGGTGTATTAATTTAATTAAAAATGGGGACCAATTGGAATATCAATGTCGGGCGTCCAAGTGTTTTGTGACTATTGGAAATCGTGACGAGTTTTTGTTGCATTTACAAGAAAACCACGAAACTATCGGGGAAAATTCGACGAAATGTCGTGTTTGTCAAGAGGAAATTTCAGGAAATTTGGTAACGTTTTTTGATCACGTCGAACAAAACCACGAACACTTATTGGGGACGCAACGTAAAATTTTGAAACCTCGCCGCTTAAGCGGCGATATGCTATCGAAATCTCCGGAACCAATTCCAGTTGAGGTAGTAGCACCCATAACAATTGCGGAAATAACTCCGTTAGCTGTCGAAGAAGACGATAATCCTTTTCCGTTCAAAATCGCTGGTGTTATGTCTTTAGCCGAAGATCCTCTTCCACCTTTATCTCCGATAACCGAAAAGAAATCGCCGGCATCACCCGCCAAAACGGCGGTTCTCGAAAGTATCGTTTTGAAAGAATCCAAATTGACTGCGCCGGAAAAAACGATCACTTGGAAAAGTTCGGAAGCTTACAAGAAATTCTTGCAGTGCACCAGAGAACTCTACAAGTGTCCCCAATTTTTTTGTAAATTCGCCACGAACTGGCGTCATCTATTCGAAAGTCACATTAAAGCGCACGCGCAACGCAACGACGAACTAGTGGCTTGCGTCTATTGCGATGTTAAAACGCCGTTGAGCCAATCCGGTTTACATATAGACCTCAGGCATGCCAACTGTTTGTTTTCGTGTTCTCAATGTTTGTATCGTGCGGTCAAACGTGAATTCGTTATGGTACATATGAAAACGAAACATAAAGATGGCGTTTTTATGGTGATCGCTTTACCACCGAAAACGTTCAAAGCTATCATGATGTCGGGACCTAAAAACTTTTCGGTTAAAGAAGCTTGTATACCGTATAAATGCGGACAGGAAGGTAAGTCGGAAGTGGGATTTTTTGACAATTTAAAAAAAAAATATTCTTTAGGTTGTACCGCCGAATTTTTGTTTCAAGACGAGTTCACGAAACATCTGCAAGACGCCCATTGTGGCGTTCTTGGTTGCGGTTACGAATCCGGGAAGTTTTCGTGTTCGTACAAGTGTGTCATCCCTGAATCAATGTTGGACCATTGGCGCCACCACAAATGTTTTCCCTATCATTGTTTGATATGCAAAGTCGGCTACATGGAACTCTACAGCATGTTGGAACATTACACGACCGAACATCCCAACCAAGAACCCAACGTGATCGACAGATCCAAAGCAGTAGGTCAATTTTAATCACTCTTGAAGTTTGACTCAATTCCAACAAAACTTTTAGTAATAAAATTAGACTGTTCAATAGTTCTGGCAATAGATGGCAGTGTAACGGAAAAAACACTTTTTTGCTTAATTAATTAATTGGCCCGCAACGAGTGGCTCTAACAATTCTTGGACATAAGTCAAGTGCGCGCGCACCGGTAGAATGTGTAGTAGAGGATTTTCTACTCGGGAGACTTCGTTTTCTTCTAATATTTCTCCTAAATCCAGAAATAGCTTTAGATAATTTTTGCACCGGAAATTGTTGCAGTTCACCCCTTGCGGTTACGGCGAGAAGGCTTTCGAGCAGATCCGCGACGTCAGCGAGGAACTGTTCAAGAGCATCAACGCTCAATTGTTCACCGTTACCGGCAGCGAACCCAACAAGTTGAAACGGGAAGTGGCCATGTTGCCTTTGGCCGTCGTCCAGAAACCGTCGACCGATTCGAAAATCACTTTGCTCACTCCCCAAATCTCTCCCCCTAACCTTCAATTAATCAGCGGTAGTCCGAAAAGAAGCGTCACCATACTACCACCATCATCACCGCCGCCCCTAACGCCACAACAACCATCTTCGGTTGAAATACCTTCGAATTTTGTCGAACCGGAATTCGTGGCCGAAGAATCGCCGATTGTTGAGGAAGATGAAAACGGAGATGTTAGCGATCCTTTGAGTCTCGATAACGAAATCGTTTCGAAGGCCGCAGATGTTTGCGGGGATGAAAGCGATTCGCTGGAAACGAACGAACCGAAAACGTTCGGATTGATCGGTTATCAGTTGTATCGGTGCGCTTTCTGTGAGGTTTCGTTTTCGAACTCGCGAGATCTGAAAGCGCATTGTGTCAATTCGCAAATTTGCGTCGATCACACCAACAGAACGGCACCGTTGAAGTGCGTTCATTGCGAGAAGAGGTTCAGAACGCCATTTCGACTACTCGACCATATACAATATCACGGGCTTTTACGGTATTCGTGTTCTTTATGCGTCTTGAAGTTTCCGACTTGTTACGCCCTCAAGTAAGTACATCACCGATCCTAAATGTTTAGACACAGTAACAATGCCAATAAGCGGCGATGACCTCTCGAAATTCGTGAATTTTCTTGTAAGAAATTAAAGACGAAACGACACTTGAAAGTAGATAACTTCAAAATCAGAAGTGGGATACGACACTTATGAGAGTAGATCGCTTCAAAATCAGAAGTGGGATATTATCTAAAACGTCATACATCAATTTAAAACAATCACTGAGGGGTTCTAGAGGAAGATAGAGGGTGTCTTCGCCGCCCGTTAGCATTATTGTTTGTTATTAGTCACTGTCACTTCTTCACTATATGTTACCATCGTTGTTCTGCAGGGGGCACATGCGGCTTAAGCACAGCGTCACCAGCACCGTGATCACTCCTTTGATCCCCGACAAGAACAACGCGGATCAGGACGAGTTCGTGTTGCGTCCGAAACCGGTGGCCGAGTCTGATATCGGTAAAGATGGCAGCGTTCAAGATGGTGGGGGAGATGGAAAAAATGTTTTTTCTCCGTCCGAAATCGATTCGTTACCGAAACGATATATTTTCAATTCGGATATACGTTGTGCTCTGTGCAATTTCAGCACTAAAGTCCGCACGAATCTCGTTCGACATTTACAGTTGCATTCGGCCGATAAGTCAGTGCCCGATACTGCTCCCGTTAATCCTGTACCATGTCTCGACAAGAACGAAAAAATGTTCGATAAAATGACCAATTTGGCTATTAGTTCGTTTACGGGAAACAACGCCAGTCGTATGGGGGGACCAAAGCCAGAACCTAAAGGTAGTGGTAACAAGAACGCATCTAATTTCACTTGTAGTTTAAAATTTTCTTTCTCCCAAAAATAATTTTCTTTTATTTAAATTTCTTTCACTTTATTTTAACTCTTACAAAAATTGATAGCCCCACATAAACGTTGAGAGAAGTGTTTTATTGAGTTTTTTTATATTGCAGTTGAGGAAAACGCCGCGGTACCCGGATACATTCCTTCTCACCGTCGTTACGTTTGTTGCGCCCCCGGCTGCAACTATATTTGTCCGGAAGAGAGCAATTTACGTCATCACTTGTTTGCCCTTCATGAAGCCGAATCGTCTTTCATTTGCGTCCATTGCAAATCCGAATTAAAAACCGACGTGGAGGCTTTTATGAAACATCTCAAATTACATGATACTCGCCTATACAAGTGCAGCGCATGCGTTTTCATCCACAATTTACGTCATAAAGTCGAAAGACATTCGGCGGAAAAACATCCGGATACTCCAAGTCAAATAATTACAGTCCGCTGTATAGAACCTGAAGGTTTGGACTCTGAACCGCAACCGTGCAGCAGTTCTAGTATTATTAACGTTAGTACCGGTAGCGAAACTGTTATTAAAAGACCTTGGAGTTGTGGCATGTGTAAATGTAGGAGCGCCACAAAAACCGACATAATCGCCCACATCGAAAACAAACACGACATCAACACCCAATTCAAATGTACCCTCTGTTCGTACAAAACGAACGAAAAAGAAACGTTCGACGATCATTTCAAAGAATCACATCCGGATAACGAAATCGATATCATCAACGTTTTTTACAAAAACGAAGGTGGTAAACCGGGAATTTCCGAAAAAAGTTTCGATACTACCCCTCTATGGCAACGGGATCGTCCCCGTGTCCGACATATCCGCGGCATCCTTTTCGAAGAAGGTTCCACACATGCCGCCGCGAAACTTTCGAAGAAAATCGTACGCACCAACGCTACGACGAATCTCGATTTGGCGATCGACGCCGTCGCCAAAGGTATCGACGATACAGCCAGAACTGTCGAACGTACGTCGAAATCCGTTTCGGACGACATCTTCAAGATGCTCAACGATCAAATCAAAGAAGTCGAAGAAGTCGACGGACCAGTCATCACGATCGAAGACGATCCCGAAGAAACCGAAGGTGTCGTTGATGAAATTACACCACCACCACGACCACCATCACCTCCGGTTGTCGTTATTAACGATAACGATGACGATGTTGTTGCGTCTGTTGTCGTGAAACGTGAGACTGGCGACGACGATGATGCTTTGGTTATCGACGTGCAAGGTGTTCACGAGAAAGAGGTGCGAGAAAAATTAAGCGAAGCACGTTTACAGGAGATGTTCAAAAAGTTCTGTTTACCCATCAAGCATGCGTATCGATGTCCCTATTGTTTGAAGTTTAAAACTAGGAAGATTCCGCAACTGATACATCACATCATGACCGAACAACAGTGCAACCGGTAGGTGGCGCGGCTACAACCGCAACTAACATATCTGTTATATAGGTTTAGACTTCTAGGCGTATCAATTTTGGTCTTGAGGTTCAGTACCGAGTTGCGAACCGTTGAAAGAGATTGCAGTTAGAGCTTTAAAAGCGTATCCGTTCATTTGACTAACCTATAGAGTAAAATCTAATGTAGAGTTTGATAAAGCGTATAGGTTCAGTAGCGAGGTTCAAACCGTTAGAAGGGAAAGTACTTAGAACTTTGAAAAGCTTCATGCGTTCACTAGTGAGGTTATCCATTGGAATAGAGTTTAGTTTAGAGCTTGAAGAAGCGTGCAGGTTCAGTTACAAGGTTCAAATTATTGAAGGAGGAGCTTTAAAAAGCGCATGTTTTCCCTTTAGAGGTTGTTCATTGGAATAGAGTCTACGTTAGAGCTTGAAAAGGCGCAAAAGTTCAATTGGGGGGTTCTAACCATTTGATTAGAGCCTACGTTAGAGCTTGATAAAACGCATAGATCCATTTGAGAGGTTCAAAGCGTTAGAAGGGAAGGTACTTAGAGCTTTGAAAAGCTTCATGCGTTCGCTAGGGAGGTTATCCAATGGAATAAAGTTTAGTTTAGAGCTTGAAGAAGCGAGTAGGTTCAGTTACAAAGTTCAAATTATTGATAGAAGAGCTTTAAAAAGCGCATGCTTTCACTTTAGAGGTTGTTCAATGGAATAGAGTCCACGTTAGAGCTTGAAAAAGCGCATAAGTTTAATTAGGAGGTTCAAACTATTTGAATAGAGCTTACGTTAGAGCTTAATAAAACGCATAGATTCATTTGAGAGGTTCAAACCGTTAGAGGGAAAGGTACTTAGAGCTTTGAAAAGCTTCATGCGTTCTCTAGGGAGGTTATACAATGGAATGAAGTTTAGTTTAGAGCTTGAGGAAGCGTGTAGGTTCAGTTTTAAGGTTCAAATTATTGAAGGAGAAGCTTTAAAAAGCGCATGTTTTCACTTTAGAGGTTGTTCAATGGAATAGAGTCTACGTTAGAGCTCGAAAAGGCGCATAAGTTCAATTAGGAGGTTCAAACTATTTGAATAGAGCCTACGTTAGAGCTTGATAAAACGCATAGATCCATTTGAGAGGTTCAAACCGTTAGAAGGGAAGGTACTTAGAGCTTTGAAAAGCTTTATGCGTTCACTAGGGAGGTTATGCAATAGAATAAAGTTTAGTTTAGAGCTTGAAGAAGCGGATAGGTTCAATTACAAAGTTCAAATTATTGAAAGAAGAGCTTTAAAAAGCGCATGCTTTTACTTTAGAGGTTCAATGGAATAGAGTCCATGTTAGAGCTTGAAAAAGCGCATAAGTTCAATTGGGAGGTTTAAACCATTTGAATAGAGTCTACGTTAGAGCTTGATAAAACGCATAGATCCAGTTGAGAGGTTCAAACCGTTAGAAGGAAAGGTACTTAGAGCTTTGAAAGCTTCATGCGTTCTCTAGGGAGGTTATACAATGGAATGAAGTTTAGTTTAGAGCTTGAGGAAGCGTGTAGGTTCAGTTTTAAGGTTCAAATTATTGAAGGAGAAGCTTTAAAAAGCGCATGTTTTCACTTTAGAGGTTGTTCAATGGAATAGAGTCTACGTTAGAGCTCGAAAAGGCGCATAAGTTCAATTAGGAGGTTCAAACTATTTGAATAGAGCCTACGTTAGAGCTTGATAAAACGCATAGATCCATTTGAGAGGTTCAAACCGTTAGAAGGGAAGGTACTTAGAGCTTTGAAAAGCTTTATGCGTTCACTAGGGAGGTTATGCAATAGAATAAAGTTTAGTTTAGAGCTTGAAGAAGCGGATAGGTTCAATTACAAAGTTCAAATTATTGAAAGAAGAGCTTTAAAAAGCGCATGCTTTTACTTTAGAGGTTCAATGGAATAGAGTCCATGTTAGAGCTTGAAAAAGCGCATAAGTTCAATTGGGAGGTTTAAACCATTTGAATAGAGTCTACGTTAGAGCTTGATAAAACGCATAGATCCAGTTGAGAGGTTCAAACCGTTAGAAGGAAAGGTACTTAGAGCTTTGAAAGCTTCATGCGTTCTCTAGGGAGGTTATACAATGGAATGAAGTTCAGTTTAGAGCTTGAGGAAGCGTGTAGGTTCAGTTATAAGGTTCAAATTATTGAAGGAGAAGCTTTAAAAAGCGCATGTTTTCACTTTAGAGGTTGTTCAATGGAATAGAGTCTACGTTAGAGCTCGAAAAGGCGCATAAGTTCAATTAGGAGGTTCAAACTATTTGAATAGAGCCTACGTTAGAGCTTGATAAAACGCATAGATCCATTTGAGAGGTTCAAACCGTTAGAAGGGAAGGTACTTAGAGCTTTGAAAAGCTTTATGCGTTCACTAGGGAGGTTATGCAATAGAATAAAGTTTAGTTTAGAGCTTGAAGAAGCGGATAGGTTCAATTACAAAGTTCAAATTATTGAAAGAAGAGCTTTAAAAAGCGCATGCTTTTACTTTAGAGGTTCAATGGAATAGAGTCCATGTTAGAGCTTGAAAAAGCGCATAAGTTCAATTGGGAGGTTCAAACCATTTGAATAGAGTCTACGTTAGAGCTTGATAAAACGCATAGATCCAGTTGAGAGGTTCAAACCGTTAGAAGGAAAGGTACTTAGAGCTTTGAAAAGCTTCATGCGTTCACTAGGGAGGTTATCCAATAGAATAAAGTTTAGTTTAGAGCTTGAAGAAGCGGATAGGTTCAATTACAAAGTTCAAATTATTGAAAGAAGAGCTTTAAAAAGCGCATGCTTTTACTTTAGAGGTTCAATGGAATAGAGTCCATGTTAGAGCTTGAAAAAGCGCATAAGTTCAATTGGGAGGTTTAAACCATTTGAATAGAGTCTACGTTAGAGCTTGATAAAACGCATAGATCCAGTTGAGAGGTTCAAACCGTTAGAAGGAAAGGTACTTAGAGCTTTGAAAGCTTCATGCGTTCTCTAGGGAGGTTATACAATGGAATGAAGTTCAGTTTAGAGCTTGAGGAAGCGTGTAGGTTCAGTTATAAGGTTCAAATTATTGAAGGAGAAGCTTTAAAAAGCGCATGTTTTCACTTTAGAGGTTGTTCAATGGAATAGAGTCTACGTTAGAGCTCGAAAAGGCGCATAAGTTCAATTAGGAGGTTCAAACTATTTGAATAGAGCCTACGTTAGAGCTTGATAAAACGCATAGATCCATTTGAGAGGTTCAAACCGTTAGAAGGGAAGGTACTTAGAGCTTTGAAAAGCTTTATGCGTTCACTAGGGAGGTTATGCAATAGAATAAAGTTTAGTTTAGAGCTTGAAGAAGCGGATAGGTTCAATTACAAAGTTCAAATTATTGAAAGAAGAGCTTTAAAAAGCGCATGCTTTTACTTTAGAGGTTCAATGGAATAGAGTCCATGTTAGAGCTTGAAAAAGCGCATAAGTTCAATTGGGAGGTTCAAACCATTTGAATAGAGTCTACGTTAGAGCTTGATAAAACGCATAGATCCAGTTGAGAGGTTCAAACCGTTAGAAGGAAAGGTACTTAGAGCTTTGAAAAGCTTCATGCGTTTGCTAGGGAGGTTATCCAATGGAATAAAGTTTAGTTTAGAGCTTAAAGAAGCGGATAGGTTCAGTTACAAAGTTCAAATTATTGAAAGAGGAGCTTAAAGAGCGCATGCTTTCACTTTAGACGTTGTTCAATCGCATAGAGTCCACGTTAGAGCTTGAAAAATCGCATAAGTTGAATTGGGAGGTTGAAACCATTGGAATAGAGCCTACGTTAGAGCTTTATAAAACGCTAGATCCACTTGCGAGGTTCAAATGGTTAGAAGGGAAGGTACTTAGAGCTTTGAAAAGCTTCATGCGTTCTCTAGGGAGGTTATCCAATGAAATGAAGTTTGGTTTAGAGCTTGAGGAAGCGTGTAGGTTCAGTTACAAGGGTCAAATTATTGAAGAAGAAGCTTTGAAAGGCGCATACTTTCACTTTAAAGGCTGTTCAATGGAATAGAGTCCACGTTAGAGCTTGAAAAAGCGCATAAGTTCAATTGAGAGCTTCAAACAATTGGAATGGAGCCTACGTTAGAGCTTGATTAAAGGCTAGATCCAGTTGCGAGGGTCAAACCGTTAGAAGGGAAGGTACTTAGAGCTCTGAAAAGCTTCATGCGTTCTCTAGGGAGGTTATACAATGGAATAAAGTTTAGTTTAGAGCTTGAAGAAGCGTGTAGGTTCAGTTACAAAGTTCAAATTATTGAAGGAGAAGCTTTAAAAAGCGCATGCATTCGCTTTAGAGGTTCTTCAATGGAAGAGACTCCACGTTACAACTTGAAAAAACGCATAAGTTTAATTTGGAGGTTCAAACCATTGGAAGAAGTGTAGTTGACGTTTTGAAAAGCTCATGCGTCTAGTTGAGAGGTTTACCAATGGGATGGAGTGAATTTTAGAGCACTTCGCCTCAAATGAAATGTTACCCGAGTAGTTCGTTGACGTCATTTTCTCATGATACTTGATTTCTGAGAGTGTGCCTTTTTTCAGGTTCTCTTGCCAAAACTGCGACTTCAACTGTGTAGCTCTGGACGCCATGACGGTGCACAACTTGATCCACGAGACTTCTCCCGAAGGTTCGGCCGGTGTGATTTCGTTACGTGTCGATCCGGCTTTCATTTTCTGGTTGCAATTGTTGATTCAGTACCAGTCGAAAGCGTTACTAGAATCGGTGCCGCCAAACGAAGGTTCCGAAATTCAAACGACAACCAACAAAAACGAATGCACCTACTGCAAACGATGGTAATTAAAACTTATCACTTCACCCCAAAATAGTTTTTGACAATTATTTCTTAAAGGTACAAAAATTTCCACGCCTTAAAAGAACACGAGCTGTTCCATTGGAGTCAACATTCATATTCTTGCACCGATTGCGATACGGAATTTTTTTCAATCGACCAATTTTTCGACCATAGTTTTTCCCAACATTCCAGTTATTCATTGAAAACCAACGGACCTTCCGTGGAGAAAGTGTTGGAGACGCTGAAAACGCCGATAACTTCACAAACCGGTCCTTCACAGATTGCTTGTTTAGATGGACAGAAAACGTATCTTTGTTTCTATTGCATGGAATCGAAAGCTACAATGGAAGAATTGAACGAACATTGGAAGGAAAGTCATCAAGCCGATAACGTCACTTTCAACTTTAAAGTTGTGACGAAATCTAAAACGGATCCTCTCTCCTGCTGTACTTATTGTCACGAAAAAGGTTCAGAAGAATGGCTGAAGAAACATCACAACGACATGCATCAAGGATTAAAATTCAGCACCTACCAGTTAATTTGTTTGGAATGTTCTTCGACGTTTAGAAACGTGAAGGAGTTGCGAAATCATTTTACTAAAACTCATGTAGGCAAAAAATTGATTTATAGTGCAATCGAGAATAAGCTGAGTACTGCGCATGATCGGTACCAATGCATCAAGTGTCCTTTTCGCAGCGCCAGCACTGGCGGTATTAGGGCTCACGTGCGTAAACATTTGAGACCTATAGATTGTAAGTTGTGTGGAGCAACTTTCGTTCATCCAACCGAAGCCAGGATGCATCATAACAAAGAACATATGCACAATCCTGAAGTGATCGAAGAAAATAAGGAAAGACTACGCGATTACGAGGCTATTATCAAAAAAATTATAGGACAAAAAGAAAGTGATAACAAGAGTGTCGGTTCGGCGGTAAAACAACGTGTCGTTGCCAGAAAAAGTACTGGAGCACCTTTTAAACGTCAAGAAGAATATTCTTTTTACGGAGTAGAAAAGGAAATTGTCGATTTAAAAAATATTTCAACGTCTATTGAGGTTAATAAAGTCAATACGAGGATTAGCGCTGAACAATTTAGTAATATTTTCAATATTTTTCCAGTAGTAGAAGTTGAGGATTGCGCTAAAATGGATACATGACGAAAGTTTCATTTGTCGCCGATAGGTTTCAGCGATGATGACGATGATAGTTTCTCGTTGGAAAACATAGTATCGTCGTTTGATACCATCATCAGTCAAATACCCGATAGTGAGTTGGGCAACGTGATTTTCTCACTCATGGAGGATTCTTAATTGTGATGCTGTTGTTTGTTAATTTTAATACAGGAATTGTACATATTTACAGTCCACTTTTGTATATATAGATATAGTAACGAGTGAGACTGGAGTGTGAATATTTCTGTGAATAAGAAAAATTTGTTTTTTACTCTTAAATATGAAAAAGCGTCTATTTTATTTTTGTTTAAAAGGGTTGTACCCAATTGTTATTGTTTCTTATTCTATTTGTCAAATCTGCTTTTTACAAAACCTGGAAAAAAATTTCATTGTCGCAAGGTTTATGTGCAACTATCTTGAGACTTTGAATGTAATAGTGCAACAAATAAAATAATATCGCTAATCGCATTGATCTGCTAATTGTAGATTTGTACCTAACGCATTTTAAGATTTTTCTTTTGAAATTTTAGAAGAAATTTGTCAGGTAATCAACAAAACAAGTTGGCCAGGCGCCAAATGCTCGGTCGCGCACCTTTCGTTCGTTCTCTATCAGGATAACATAACTGAAACAGTTAAGTGCTACAGCGATAGTTTGATTCTCCGAAAACGTGATCCGTCTTCGTTTTTATGTTATCCTAATAACAGAATCGCTCCGCATTGGCGGAGAAACGTCCAACTTGATCCCGAAATGCGACCGCAAATACCTTAAACCTTTTCTTTTTCATGTAATCCTGATCGTGGGGAGTCGAGAAATAGTTGATTTCGGTGGAATTCAACACTTCTCGGTTCACCAGACAGAAAAGCTCCTGTTTACTCCTAGATCCCTAATACCGAACGGGTTACAAGCCAACCTCGTCATCCATCAAGGCGGCGCGGCGACAAACTGACAGGCGGTCATGCGCAAGTCCACTTTTGCAGGTAAACAACTTTTTATCGATATTCAAATGTTTTATGACGTCAAACTGGCGTCTAATAATAATACGAAAATGGTTCACTTTTTTTGATGACCTACTTAAAATTATTTATTACAGAAATCTATTTTTTCTGTATAGAATACCTCAAGACTTGTTTTTTATATTCATTTGTTATTATTATTGTATATGCATTGGAAAAAAATGGAAACTTTTGGCTGTTTTTCTACATGGATTTGGGTAACTTGTTTGTAGTCGAGGGAGAATTCCTTAATTTTCTATAGCCGCAATCGGATTTCTTCTACGACTTTGAGGTTGCGAGTAATTTCGATTTTTCGAAATTTTAGTTCGACCTAAGTGGCGCTGTAGTCGCAAATTTCAAAGAAACGTCCATATCTTTGAAACTACAAGAGTTATAATGAAACCAATTTCAGTTTTTGAAAGCGCTTCAGATTCAATTTTAATATAAAAAAAACTACACTTTTATCTACAATAGTTGTATTTTCTACAATTGTTGCTTAAAGTTTTTTATTTTTTATTTCCACTTTTCTTAATTTATTTATTAATAAAAACATTAAAATAGACCAATTAAAGAAATTATCGCACACTTTTGAACTGGTGACAGGGATTGAAGGGGGGGAAAGGTAAGTGGCAATCGTGGGGGGTTCCGATGACGTGCACTCCTTTTTTTCTCAACTCTTTCGCCAATATTTTCGTTTCGTTGCGTCTTAAGTCTTTCCTTTTGATTTCAAACTTTTTCAAATTGGGAAAACAATTGAGCAACTCTTCTGCTTCTAAACTTCTGACCAGATTGGAGGGAAATCCCACGATTTCCAACGAAATTAAATCGCAAAACTGTCCCAAACTCAAATCCTTCAAATGGTTGTGGTGTAGTTCCAAAATTTTGAGTTTTTTCAAATTTCGAAAAGTCCCTTTTTCAAAATTCGAAATTTTATTAAAATTTAAACTTAAAATTTCCAATTTTTCCGCACCAACCAAAGCGTCTACATCAATCGTTGTTAATCCACAATTGTTGATTGTTAATTCGTGCAAATTCTTGTTGTTATTGAAGAGTTTCGAAGGTAATTTTTCAAATTTTTGGTTTTGAACATGAAACCAACTCAAATTTTCCAAAAATTCCAAACTATCATCCTCGATCACCATTTTAGAATTCGAAACAAAAGCCAACCAAGTAATATTGCTTGAACTAAACAAACTTTTCGTTACTTTTCCAAAATTCTCATTATTTTTAACAACCAAAAACATCAGTTTCGGCATCAAAACTCCCAAAATTCCATCAGTCACTTCGAGATTTCCCCCAGAAATCGACAAATAAACCAAATTTGGCAACACAGGAAACGTTGTTACGTCCAACGAAACACTAGCGTTTTTCAACGAAAGTTTTTCTATTGTCTTCGCGAAACTTTCGTTGATTTTCGCGAAATTATCGAAGAATTCCGAACACGAACTTAAGGGTAAACCTAGCCCTTCGTTATAACGGCAATGTGCGCGCGCACCATCCACAACTGCCACCAAAACAACTAACACGACCAACTTCATTGCTGTCACGTTTAACATTGTGGCTTCTTCTTCGTTAATGTTTTGACTAAGACTTATCAATTGTTTTCGGTAGCAAAATCATTTATTGATGCGTGATTCACGATTAAAATAATTAGGTCAAATGTTAAAAACGTGTATTTGGGAGTTGTTAAGAGAAACTGACGATTCTCGTGGCCACCAGCAACTGGTAGATGGAATAAACTTGTTCTTTTGGGGCGCCACCCACCTGATTCCTTAACGCGATGCTGCAGGTGCCCTTCATCAAGTGGAACAAGTCAGAATAGAACTGCAAACAAACGATTGGTAACACTGGAGGAGGTATTCATCATTTTTTGACAATTTGTATTTGGCCCTACCACCACCAAAGAGTAGAGAACTTTAAAGGATCTCAATGAGGAGAAGAGAACTCATAGGATATCTACAAAGGGAAGAGTTTCTATAAGATGTCTATTGAAGAAGCTTTTTTAGTGGTATCTCTACAAAGACAATTTATAGGATCTTTGCATAAAAGAGAGAATTTATAGAATCTCTATAAAGCGAAGAAAGCTTATAGGATCTCTACAAAGGAAAGAGAGCCTATAGAATCTCTATTGGGAACCTCCTTTAGTGGAATCTCGACAAAGACAATTTATAGGATCCTTACATAGAAGAGAGAATTGATAGGATTTCTACAAAAGGAAGAGATCCTATAAGATCTCTATTGGGGAAGCTCCTTTAGTGGTATCTTTACAAAAACAATTTATGGGGTGTTTACATAAAAGAGAGAGTTGATAGGATCTCTACAAAGAGGAGATAATTTATAGGATCTTTACATAGAAGAGAAAATTTATAGCATCTATAGAAAGAAAAGAAAGCTTATAGGATCTTTACGAAGAGGAGGAAACTTATATGATCTCTACAATGAGAAGAAAGCTTATAGGATCTCTACAAAAAGAAGAAAGTTTGTAGGATATTTACGAAGAGAAGGGAATTTATAGAATGTTTACAAAGAAAGAAAAGTTTATAGCATCTTTACATAGAATAGAGAATTGATAGGATCTCTACAAAGAGAAGAAAGCTTATAGAATTTTTACAAAGAGGAGGGAATTTATAGTATCTTTGCAAAGTGAAGAGATCTTATAGAATCTCTATTGGGAACCTTTTTAGTGGGATCTCTACAAAGACAATTTATAGGATCTTTACATAAAAGAGAGAATTGATAGGATCTATACAAAAATAAGAAAGCTTATAGGATCTTTACAAAGAGAAGGAAAGTTATATGATCTCTACAATGAGAAGAAAGCCTATAGGATCTCTACAAAGACAATTTATAGGAACTTTACATAGAAGAGAGAATTAATAAGATCTCCACAAAGAGAAGAAAGCTTGTAGGATCTTTACAAAGAGGGAATTTATAAATCTTTACATAGAATAGAGAATTGATAGGATCTTTACAAAGACAATTTATAGGATCTTTACATAGAAGAGAGAATTTATAGGATCTTTACAAAAACGGAATTTATTAATCTTTACAAAAACGGAATTTATTAATCTTTACTAAGAAAGAAAAGTTTATAGGATCTTTACATAAAAGAGGGAATTGATAAGATCTCTACAAAGAGAAGAAAGCTTATAGAATATTTACAAAGAGGAGAGAATTTATAGGATCTTTGCAAAGTGAAGAGATTTTATAGAATCTCTATTGGGAACCTTTTTAGTGGGATCTCTACAAAGACAATTTATAGGATCTTTACATAGAAGAGAGAATTTATAGGATCTCTACAAAGAGAAGAAAGTTTGTAGGATCTTTACAAAGATGGAATTTATTAATCTTTACAAAGAAAGAAAAGTTTATAGGATCTTTACATAAAAGAGGGAATTAATAAGATCTCTACAAAGAGAAGAAAGCTTATAGAATATTTACAAAGAGGAGAGAATTTATAGGATCTTTGCAAAGTAAAGAGACCCTATAGGATCTCTATTGAAAACCTCTCTTAGTGGGCTCTCTACAAATATAATTCATAGTATCTTTACATAGAAGAGAAAATTTATAGAATATATAGAAAGAAAATAAAGCTTATAGGATCTTTACGAAGAGGAGGAAACTTATATGATCTCTACAATGAGAAGAAAGCTTATAGGATCTCTACAAAGACAATTTATAGAATCTTTACATAAAAGAGTGAATTTATAGGATCTCTACAAAAAGAAGAAAGCTTATAGGATCTCTAAAAAGGAAAGAGAGCTTATAGGATCTCTACTTGGAACCTCCTTTAGTGGGATCCTTACAAAGACAATTTATAAGATCTTAACATAGAAGAAAGAGTTGATTGAATTTTCACAAACAGGGGAAAGCTTATAGGATCTCTACAAAGGAAAGATAGTCTGTAGGATCTCTATTGGAAACCTCCTTTAGTGGTATTTCTACAAAAACAATTTATAGGATCTTTACATAGAAGAGAGAATTGATAACATCTTTACAAAAAGAAGAATGCTTATAAGATCTTTACAAAGAGAAGGAAATTTATATGACCTCTGCGAAGGGAAGAGATCTTACAGGATCTCTATTGAAAACCTCTTTTAATGGAATTTCCACAAAGACAATTTATAGGATCTTTACATAGAAGAGATAATTGATAAGATATCTACAAAGAGAAGAAAGCTTATAGGATCTTCACAAACAGGAGAGAATTTATAGGTACTCTGCAAAGGGAGAATACCTTATAAAATTTCTGTTGGGAACCTCCTTTAATCGGATCTTTACAAAGACAATTTATAGGATCTTTACAAAAAGAAGAAAGTTTATAAGATCCTTACGAAAAGGAGGGAATTTATAGAATCTTTACAAATAGCAGAAAGCTTCTAGGATCTTTACATAGAAGAAATAATTGATAGGGTCTATACAAAGAGAAGAAATCTTATAGGATCTTTACAAATAGGAGGAAACTTATTTGATCTCTACAATGAGAAGAAAGCTTATAGGATTCCTACAAAGACAATTCATAGGATCTTTACATAGAAGAGAGAATTAATAAGATCTCTACAAGGAGAAGAAAGCTTATAGGATCTTTACAAAGAGGAGGAAATTTATAGGATCTCTGCAAAGGGAAGAGACCCTATAGGATCTCTATTGAAAATCTCTCTTAGTGGGCTCTCTACAAATATAATTCATAGTATCTTTACATAGAAGAGAAAATTTATAGAATCTCCACAAAGAGAAGAAATCTTATAGGATCCTTACATAGAGGAGATAATTGATAGCATCTATACCAAGAAAAGAAAGCTTATAGGATCTTTACATAGAAGAGAGAATTGATAGGATCTATACAAAGAGAAGAAAGTTTACAGAATTTTTACAAAGAAAGGGAAACTTATATGATCTCTACAATAAGAAGAAAGGTTATAGGATCTCTACAAATACATAGAAAAGAGAATTTATAGAATTTCTACAAAGAGAAGAAATCTTATAGGATCTTTACAAAGAAGAGAGAATTGATAGGATCTATACAAAGAGAAAAAAGGTTATAGAATCTTTACAAGGGAAGATATCATATAGAATCTTTATTGGGAACCTCCTTAAGTGGGATTTTTACAAAGACAATTTATAGGATCTTTACATAGAAAAAAGAATTGATAAGATCTTTACAAAGAGAAGAAAGTTTATAGAATCTTTACAAAAAGGAGGGAATTTATAGAATCTTCACAAAGAGAAGAAAGTTTATAGGATTTTTAAATAAACGAGAGAATTGATAGGATCTCTACAAAGAGAAGGAAGCTTATAGGATCTTTACAACGACAAGGGAATTTATAAGATCTCGACAATGAGAAGAAAGCTTATAAGATCTCTACAAAGGGAAGAGAGCCTATAGGATCTCTATTAGGAACCTCCTTTAGTGGGATTTATAGGATCTTTACATAGAAGAAAGAATTGATAGATACTCTACAAAGAGAAGAAAGTTTATAGGATCTCTATAAAGAGGAGATATATTATGGGATCTCTACAAAGAGTAGAGAACTTAAGTTTTCTGCAACTCCAACCAACTTATCGAAGTTGATTTCTGTTCTAAAAAACATCTTAAAATCGCATCTTTTTTTGAATTTAAAATTGAGGTTTAGGTTGGCGGCGTTGAGTCACCTCTCGCACCTACCTTCATGAATTCGACGCCATCTTCATTGAACGTTTGACTAACTTCGGTGCAATCGACTAGAATGGCTTTGAGGGGAGTCACGTGCAACATCGAGTGGTTTTTCTGTTTTGCTTTTTCCACGTTGTACTCTCTCATTTGCATCACCACGTTCCTTCGTCCTGCCGGCAAGTTCCATCTGGACCAAGCGAAATTGAAACAAATCGCCAATTGCGCCATATTGAAATACAAATGTTTCTCCATCGGCCAATGTTTCTCGCATGTACCTTCAATAACAATTTTTTTTGTTAATAAAACTCATTGCTGCAAAACCTACCATCAACGTAACAGAAGGCGTCGAAAGCTGGAAAAAGATCAACGCCACAATCTTGCATTATCTGAAAAAATTGTTTTAGGGAATCCACCGAAATTGACAGGAGTACCAACCCTGATTAATTTCGGTAATTGAAAGAAAGTCCCCACGATATTTTGCATTGCGTTATTGGGACTATTTTGAAGTTGTGAAAGCGATATCAAGCCATCTTTGTTAACATTGAATTCTACCATCAATATCGCTGCAATTATTTGTAACGTGATAGAGCCACTAAAAAAAAATTTCAATGTGAGAATTAAATTTTTTCAACCCTTACTCGGCTTCAGGTCTCACTTCCCACGCTTGATACGGTAAATTCGCGTAACGATAAGCGGCTAATCCGAAAATCCCGAAACGTCCCGTCCTGAACGTCAACTCCCCTTTTTCCTCGTTATGTTTCAAATCGTAAACATCTTTTTTCGTCCAGACGCCCCCAGTGTCATCCCAATGACACACCACTGGCAATTCCAAATAAATCACATGATCCGGCCACGTTAACGTAACCGAAATTAATTTATCCAATTCCTCTTCTTGTTTCTTTAATTCTTCTTCGATTTCTTCGGGCAATCGAGTGACACCGGCTTCGGGGGGTTCGGGGGGACTGTACGTTTTGTAAAAATCGACTTTCTCCAACTGTTTGGGGACGTAAACTGCAAAATTAAAAAAAAAGTTGAAATCGTACAACCATCAAACACTTACGGGGGGTCAATTGCATTTCCATTGTAACGAAATCTTGAGGTTGAGGGGGTTGGTGGAGCAAATCCAACGAAAACACGCCACCGATGACGATGAATTTTCGCAAATTTATCTCGTCTTCGGCCACATCCTTTACCAGTCCGGACCTGATATCACGATAGAGGATATCTGGAAATTGAAAGTGAAGACAATTTTTCTATCGAAACAACAAAGGGTCGCGAGTTGTGGCTTGAGGCGCGCCCTCATTCGGTAACATCGAAAATATTCACGGGGACTATTAAAGTTCAGCTGCACAACAAAGGGTCGCGAGTTGTGGCTTGGGGCGCGCCACAATTCGGTAATGTCGAAAATATTCACGGGGACTATTAAAGTTCATCTGTACAACAAAGAGTCGCGAGTTGTGGCTTGAGGGACGCCCTCATTCGGTAATATCGAAAATATTCACGGGGACTATTAAAGTTCAGCTGCACAACAAAGGGTCGCGAGTTGTGGCTTGGGGCGCGCCAGAATTCGGTAATATCGAAAATATTCACGGGGACTATTAAAGTTCATCTACACAACAGAGGGTCGCGAGTTGTGGCTTGAGGCGCGCCCTCATTCGGTAATATCGAAAATTTTCTCGGGGACTATTAAAGTTCACTTGCGGTACGCTACAATTTTTTGAACAAACCTTCTAGGTCTATGACAAATTCGCTGGCAGATGGAGTCAATTTTTGGTAAGGCACCAAAGGAATGTCGTCGTCAGGTCCGATTGTTACCTCCACAGGTTCTTCTGTCAATTCTTCTTCTTCATCGTTTTCGTCTCTGGGAGGTGGAGGAGGTGGTTGGATTATGATTCTATTGTCGTACTTGTACCTTAATTTATCCTTCCATTCCTTCGTGGTGTAATTGTACAAATCTGGTTAGAAGAGATTTTTGGTTGAAGTTACCAATTGGTTTTTTAATTTTACCAATTTCGCACTCTTGGGGAATCGCTGGTTTTTGGTAGGTGGCGCAAAGGTCGCTTAAATGGTTGTATTTCACGTACATAGCTCTAATCGCCATCTTGTGGCAATCTATGGAAACGGGAAATTCAACTTGCATTTTCATTTGGTTGAAATCAATTTCGATTCTGGGTCTAGAATCGGAAGAGTTAGACGAAACCAAGAGGGGGGAAAAGTATCTGAATTACGGGGGTGGTTTTCTGGGATTTGGTAAAGGTGTTGGTAGTTGGATCCTCAACCAAAGACATAGAATTAAATTTTCGTTAATATATTGGTAATCGGCTGTGGGGATATCGATGCGATTGAGATTTTTCTCCACATCGCGCAAAAGACGATAAGTTGCAACGTCCAAATTTTTGGCTTGGTGTTCACGGAATAACAATCTCACCCATTTCCAATTGTCCACAACTTCTAACTCTTTTGAGGTTGCAGTATCGATGAGGTTATCCAAATCGCCCAACAACTGCAAGAATTTAGACAAATTTCTACAAAAATCACAGAAATTACCTCCAAAACGTCTTTGGTTCTATCGGCAGCTTCTTCCATGGTGGTCCTTTCAATTGTTTGCTCCCACAAATGAAGATAAGTGTTCATGTCGTCACATTTGGAAGGGTTCGGTAATTTGCCGCAATTGACGTAGAGGTTCCACTGAAATTTTGGGGGGGGGGGATAATCAAAAATTTTGACAAGATTCTTCAAGTACCTCCAACAATTCTTTGGTTTCTTCCTCTAATTTCGTGTTGTAATTGAAGAGATTTGTGATGAAATCGTGGGCGGATTGCAACTGTTCCATTCTGATTTGGTGTTCGGTAATTTCTCGTTTTTCTTTTTCGATTGCGGCTTTTCTCTCTTCTTCCAAACGTATTCGTTCTTCTTCTGCAGCTCTTGCTGCTGCTTCTTCAGCTTCAATTCGAGCTTTTTCCGCATTTTCCGCCGCCAATTTCTGTTTTTCTTTCTTTGATAATTTCTTCTTCGGACCCTGAAAGAAACGATTATCAAGAAATTTTTCGAAAGTATTTCCACAACTTGTTTCTTCTTTTTTGGTTTCTTTTTTTTCTTCTTATCGGTTGTGGTTTGCGATTCGATTTCACTTTCTGCATTTAAATGGTTTTTAATCATTGAGTAACTGTTGAAGATTCTTCACCTAATCCAGATGCTTCAGCTTCAGCCATCGCCTTCATTTTGTTGATTTCCGCCATTATATCAACTTCCGGTTCTTCCGAAATTGTCTCTTTTTCCCCTTTCTCCTTTTTACCTTTTTTCTCTTTCTAATTTTAATTTTAGTTCGAAAATCATCAATCTTTATTACAAATACCTTTCCTTTCTTAATTTTTCCTTCGCCTTTTTCTGATTTCTTTTCTTCCTTCTTCTCAATTTTTCCTTCGCTCTTTCCTGATTTTTTCTTTTTCGCGCCCTTCCCGCCTTTTGTTTTACTTTCGCTTTTCGACGCCTCTAACATACTTTCTCCTTTACTCACCTGTCTCGCAGTGTCTCCCCCAAGTTCCGTTTCTTCATCTTCTTCTGATCCAGACGACGATGTTGATTCGTCGAAACGTATATCGCCCTCACTGGTGGTCTTTAGGAAATTCAACGATTTTGCGGAAAATAACACAAAATTAGTACCTTAATCGATCTTCTCTTGGGCTTCTTCTGAAGAAATTTTCACTAATAATAGAAATTTTTACGTAATTAAAGTCAATACTTCAGGTTTTGTCTTAGCTTTTCCTTTTAAGGCCTCAATTGAGGGTTGCTAGAAAATTGAAGAAATTTCAAAAAGAAATCAGAAAGCGAAATCAATGGTACTTTAGTTGTTTTCTTTTTAGTTCCAGTTTTTCCCTTCTTTTTGGTTGAAGTTGCCTAAAACTTTCTGAAAATATTTCGAAAACAAATCAGAAATACTATTACTTTTCGTCCCGGTTCTTTTTGTTCCTCATCTGTTTCATTGATGTCGCTTTTCTCTTTCTACGAGCATTAAAATAATTTTGTTGAAACAAAAAAAATTAATTACTTTCGAAGCTTTTTGGCTCCCTTTCTTTTTACTCCCCTTTTTGCTAGTTTTCTGAAAATGGTGTTAGAATGAAAAAATGTAACAACTGAAGTACTTTCTCAGAAATTGTTTTAGGTTTCTTTTCCTTCTTCTCCTTTGGCAATTTCTTCTTTACAACTTTCTCTATCTTGGGCTTCTTTTCCTTTTTAGAGATTTTCTCTTTCTCCTTTTTTGGAGATTTTGTTTCAACCGTATCACCTCCACCTTCTTCCTGAGTTCCCTCAAAATTTTCTATCAATTTTGCTTCATCTTCAACAAATTTCTCAACACTTTTCGCAGATTTCTCCGACTTCTTCACACTTGTAGTAGATCTTTCTACCTTTCCAACACTTGTGGCAGATTTTCCAACTACACTGCCAGCAGATTTTTTTCTATTTTCGACATCTTCACCAGAATTGGGCGCAATATCTTCAACAATTTCCTCATTTCTAATTTCACTCGTGGTTTTCACCAAATTTTCTTCTTGGTCTTCGATGGGTGTTTCTTGGAGCACCACGTCCGGTTCCGAAACTTCAATATCTTTCGTTATTGCCTTATTCTTAACTCCCTTTTTACCCATTTTTTGATAATAAAAAAATGTCACCAAGAAAGTGACTAACGTCACCAAATCAATTGTTTTGTTTAATTATTTGATTATTTCTAACTAGTCTTTCGTTAATTTTAATATTTTTGTCACTTACCATTGTTTAACTCTTCTAGAGTCACTACGGGGATAAAACAAATTTACGTTGAAATTTTCTCTCCTCCCCCCAGTCGCTACGCCTTTGTTTGATCAATAACTCTTGCAACTTGTAGGAAAAGTAAGGGTGGAATTTTAAAAGTTATAATTCAAGAATATATACAGAGTGATGCATTTAATTAGTAAAGTAGCTTTTTTTTAAATAATTTTAATTTCAAAAACAGTTGGTAAGTGTTGTCTCAATCCAATTCTAATTTTTTGAAAGTACCCTCCACGCCAAAAGTGTAATCTTCGGTAAGTTTTCCAATTCTCAAACTTTCGTTGGAACCATATTGGTCAGCAGTTCTCAAATATTCGCGATTACTTTCGAAAAGCGCGTCGAATCTTGCTAAAATGATAATTTGATAAGAAAACAATCGCAGCAAATTTTCAAAATTTTTTTGAAAATATTGGAACTCGATAAGTAGAAATCTGTTGACTTGAATACGCTACCAACGTAACAAAATTATTAAAAACACGAATACCAACCTAATACTTCTGTTAAAGTTCCCCCAGTTCCTCCAAATTCTTCAGGTAAATATTTTCGAGGCACAATTTCGTGGAGAGATTCGAAATTTTCATGGATAACAATCTAAAATTTTCTTCAATTTATTGTTTCTTTTGTTTTTTTTACTCACTCTTTGTATTATTTTTTCTTTCAACAATATTTTGAAGGCAGAAATAGCTATGTGAATATAAGATGGGGCGTTAACGAGATGGACGCCTAAAATTTTCATTTTATATCCTTTCTAAAAAAAATTTTTTTAGTTTTTTTTTTTTTTTAAATAAAAATAATTACAAGGCCTAAAGCCAATAGTCTTCTTAATTTGATGAAATCCATTGTTTTCACCAGGTTGAAAGAAACATTTTTGCAATCGAAAAGTAATCGACAACCGTTCGAATATTCGTATTTAGTAGCCAATTCTTGTGAAACCATCACAGATTTGATGAAATCTTCGGAAGTGCAAGCGTTGGAGTTTTTTATCCAAAGTACCACCAAACGCTCGAATTGAGGACCTTGCAGGGGCAACGGCACACTTCCCCTAAAAAGATTTCATTATCATTGAATTGATGCAAATTTGTTTAATTCATCCAATTGTAGATGGCGCTGAAAGCAATTTCTTAGTTTTTTTCTCTTTAGCACCAAAACTGACGCAGTAATTTTGCTACAATGTCAAAGCATTGTTTATAGTTATTAATATCTATAAACAATGGTCAAAGTAACTTGATTTAGTTTCTAACTAAAATTGTTCAAGTAACCCTTGGTGAAATAAAAATTTGAGACAGTCGGTAACACTCAGATTTTAATTTTTTGAAGGTGAATACTTACAAAGGTAACGTCGAAGGTGGTGAAAGGTCGGGTCTGGCAATTATTTCAAAAATATCCTTGTACACAGTTCTTGAAGTCACGTGATTTTCGATATGAGTTTTAACTTTTTCCACGTTAAATTTGTTGATTATTAAGCTAATTTCAAAAAGGTGAGGATCTGAAGGTTTCAACTTTAATTAAGGCAATTAACATAATTAACTTACTTCGTTCTGTAATTGGGGGAAAATGAGGTTGTTGTTTTATCCATTGTTTTAGAATTTCAATATCTTCTTCGATCTTCTTTTTATTCGTCTTGTAGAGTTTATGAATAAAATCGATGGCTTCTGGACTGACATTGAAAACTTCCATAATTGTTAACACACTAACGAAGCGGTTCACAATAATTTTTGATAACCCGTAGCAATTTTTTTGGATATCTCAAGGTAATCAATGTTTCTGAAACGAGTTATCTCATTGAACTGTATAATTTCAAATTAGCACAAGTTATAATAACATCCATTTAAAGGAGAAGGGGAATTTCTTCAGCAAATTTTCCCAAATTGGTAGTTCAAAAAATCAGTTTCAACTAAATTATTGAATAAACAACAAAAGTGGGGCCAAACATTTACTAGAAATTAATTTTTTACATTTTCTTATAATCAAATTTTTCAAAAATAATTTATCCCACTTCTGAACCTCAATTCTGTCCCTTTTTCATTTTTCCATATTGAAGTTTAACTAAAAATGGCGGTTTTTCATCAATAACAGTCTACAGTCAAAACGTGTCATTACATCGTGCTCTATCAATTACCATTTCTCATCTGATCACGTGGTAGAGCGTCTACAATAGATAAAAATGACGTTCAAAAATTTTTTTAGGGCTATCCCGAAATTTTGCGAAAACAACCAAGGGTCGCAAGTCGTTTCTTGCGGCACGCCTTGACTTGTTTTCGGTATACGTTTTGCTACTAAATTTTATTGGTCCAGAAATCATGGAGGTCATTACCGTTGACTTATAATTTCTTTTAAGTGAATTGTAACTAAATCATTTTGGACCTGATATGGTAATGGAGGGAAACTAGAAATGGTAGAACGAAATTTGTGTTTTTGTTTTATAGAAATAACCAAAGATCGCAAGTTGTTTCTAGTAAAGTCGTTGGACTTGATTCGCTTGTGGTAACCTCTAAAGTTACGATTTGAAGGTAAAATTTTGTTTAAATACGTTTGTTTGGTTATTAACCTTCTAGGTTTGTGACGAATTTGCTAGTGGTGGGGTCGATTTTCGGTAAAACACCATCGACAGGTCCGGTTATTATTCTTCTTCTTTTTTTCTCGCCACTAGAAAAAAGCGGGGTCGTTAACCGTCACTTGCGGGACGCTCTATGGAATTGAAAAATAAAAGAAAAAATTGCTGATCGGAATTGCGATACTTTTAACTATAGCGCTGATAATTTTTTCGAAATTACGTCGCCACGTTCTAAATCATTCCGGACCTGATATCGCGTTAGAGTGAATCTAGAAATGAAAAAGTGGAAAAGGAGAGAGAGTTCTATTTTTAGAAATAATCAGGGACTGAGAATTGCTACTTGCGGCACTCCCAAATTTTTTCGATATTAGAATTTCTTGAAATTTCTAAAAAATTTTGTTATTCAAGAACATGGAGTGGCAATATTTGTTGATCGTGAATGAAGTGACAACCAAAACGATTCTTTGGCCATCAATCTTCTAGGTCTTTGTGGTGAGGTTAATTTATGGTAAAATCAAAGAAATTTCGCTGTCAGATCCGGTTATTGCCTCCAAAGGTTCCTCTCCATTTTTTCTCTTTTCTTCTGGTTCTAGAAAACACGAGGGTCACTACTTGTTCCTTGCGGTACACCCTCAAGTTGCTTTTTAAAGTTTTTTTCTATTAAATTGAACAAAAAGAAATTTGCTGATCGCAATTACGGTACATTTGACTATTATGGGAATTTTTTGAGAATATATGTCGCAACGTTCTAAATAATTTCGTACCTGATATCGTGATAGAGCGAATTTAGAAATGAAAAAGTGGAAGAGGAGAGAGATTTCTTTTTTTAGAAATAACCAGGGACTGAGAATTGCTACTTGCGGTACACCCAAATTTTTTCGATATCAAAATTTCTTGGAATTTCTAAAAAATTTTGTTATTCAAGAACATGGAGTGGCAATATTTGTTGATCGTGAATGAAGTGACAACCAAAACGATTCTTTGGCCATCAATCTTCTAGGTCTTTGTGGTGAGGTTAATTTATGGTAAAATCAAAGAAATTTCGTTGCCAGATCCGGTTATTGCCTCCAAAGGTTCCTCTCCATTTTTTCTCTTTTCTTCTGGTTCTAGAAAACACGAGGGTCACTACTCGTTCCTTGCGGTACACCCTCCAGTTACTTTTTAAAACTTTTTTCTATTAAATCGAACAAAAAGAAATTTGCTGATCGCAATTACGGTACATTTGACTATTATGGGAATTTTTTGAGAATATATGTCGCAACGTTCTAAATAATTTCGGACCTGATATCGTGGTAGAGCGAATCTAGAGATGAAAAAATGGAAGAGGGGAGAGATTTCTTTTTTAGAAATAACCAGGGACTGAGAATTGCTACTTGCGGTACACCCAAATTTTTTCGATATCAAAATTTCTTGGAATTTCTAAAAAATTTTGTTATTCAAGAACATGGAGTGGCAATATTTGTTGATCGTGAATGAAGTGACAACCAAAACGATTCTTTGGCCATCAATCTTCTAGGTCTTTGTGGTGAGATTCATTTATGGTAAAATCAAAGAAATTTCGTTGCCAGATCCGGTTATTGCCTCCAAAGGTTCCTCTCCATTTTTTCTCTTTTCTTCTGGTTCTAGAAAACACGAGGGTCACTACTCGTTCCTTGCGGTACACCCTCCAGTTACTTTTTAAAACTTTTTTCTATTAAATCGAACAAAAAGAAATTTGCTGATCGCAATTACGATACATTTGACTATTATGCGAATTTTTTGAGAATTTATGTCGCAACGTTCTAAATAATTTCGGACCTGATATCGTGGTAGAGCGAATCTAGAGATGAAAAAATGGAAGAGGGGAGAGATTTCTTTTTTAGAAATAACCAGGGACTGAGAATTGCTACTTGCGGTACACCCAAATTTTTTCGATATCAAAATTTCTTGGAATTTCTAAAAAATTTTGTTATTCAAGAACATGGAGTGGCAATATTTGTTGATCGTGAATGAAGTGACAACCAAAACGATTCTTTGGCCATCAATCTTCTAGGTCTTTGTGGTGAGGTTAATTTATGGTAAAATCAAAGAAATTTCGTTGCCAGATCCGGTTATTGCCTCCAAAGGTTCCTCTCCATTTTTTCTCTTTTCTTCTGGTTCTAGAAAACACGAGGGTCACTACTCGTTTCTTGTGGTACACCCTCCAGTTACTTTTTAAAACTTTTTTCTATTAAATCGAACAAAAAGAAATTTGCTGATCGCAATTACGATACATTTGACTATTATGCGAATTTTTTGAGAATTTATGTCGCAACGTTCTAAATAATTTCGGACCTGATATCGTGGTAGAGCGAATCTAGAGATGAAAAAATGGAAGAGGGGAGAGATTTCTTTTTTAGAAATAACCAGGGACTGAGAATTGCTACTTGCGGTACACCCAAATTTTTTCGATATCAAAATTTCTTGGAATTTCTAAAAAATTTTGTTATTCAAGAACATGGAGTGGCAATATTTGTTGATCGTGAATGAAGTGACAACCAAAACGATTCTTTGGCCATCAATCTTCTAGGTCTTTGTGGTGAGATTCATTTATGGTAAAATCAAAGAAATTTCGTTGCCAGATCCGGTTATTGCCTCCAAAGGTTCCTCTCCATTTTTTCTCTTTTCTTCTGGTTCTAGAAAACACGAGGGTCACTACTCGTTCCTTGCGGTACACCCTCCAGTTACTTTTTAAAACTTTTTTCTATTAAATCGAACAAAAAGAAATTTGCTGATCGCAATTACGATACATTTGACTATTATGCGAATTTTTTGAGAATTTATGTCGCAACGTTCTAAATAATTTCGGACCTGATATCGTGGTAGAGCGAATCTAGAGATGAAAAAGTGGAAGAGGGGAGAGATTTCTTTTTTAGAAATAACCAGGGACTGAGAATTGCTACTTGCGGCACACCCAAATTTTTTCGATATTAAAATTTCTTGAAATTTCTAAAAAATTTTGTTATTCAAGGACATGGAGTCGCAATATTTGTTGATCGTGAATGAAGTGACAACTAAAACGATTCTTTGGCCATCAATCTTTTAGGTCTTTGTGGTGACGTTAATTTATGGTAAAATCAAAGAAATTTCGTTGCCAGATCCGATTATTACCTCCAAAGGTTTCTCTCCATTTCTTCTCTTTTCTTTCTGGTTCTAGAAAACACGAAGGTCACTACTCGTTCCTTGCGGTACACCCTCCAGTTGCTTTTTAAAGTTTTTTTCTATTAAATTGAACAAAAAGAAATTTGCTGATCCCAATTACGATACATTTGACTATTATGCGAATTTTTTGAGAATTTTTGTCGCAACGTTCTAAATAATTTCGGACCTGATATCGTGATAGAGCGAATCTAGAGATGAAAAAGTGGAAGAGGAGAGAGAGTTCTATTTTTAGAAATAACCAGGGACCGAGAGTTGCTACTTGCGGTACACCCAAATTTTTTCGATATCAAAATTTCTTGGAATTTCTAAAAAAATTTGTTATTCAAGAACATGGAGTGGCAATATTTGTTGATCGTGAATGAAGTGACAACCAAAACGATTCTTTGGCCATCAATCTTCTAGGTCTTTGTAGTGAGGTTAATTTATGGTAAAATCAAAGAAATTTCGTTGCCAGATCCGGTTATTGCCTCCAAAGGTTCCTCTCCATTTTTTCTCTTTTCTTCTGGTTCTAGAAAACACGAGGGTCACTACTCGTTCCTTGCGGTACACCCTCCAGTTACTTTTTAAAACTTTTTTCTATTAAATCGAACAAAAAGAAATTTGCTGATCGCAATTACGATACATTTGACTATTATGCAAATTTTTTGAGAATTTATGTCGCCACTTTCTAAATAATTTCGGACCTGATATCGTGATAGATCGAATCTAGAGATGAAAAGGTGGAAGAGGAGAGAGAGTTCTATTTTTAGAAATAACCAGGGACCGAAAGTTGCAACTTGCGGCACACCCAAATTTTTTTCAATATCAAAATTTGTTTAGTCAACAAACTTCTTGGTCTGTATGGTGAGGGTAAATTCTCGGTAAAATCAAAGAAAAGTTTTGGTCAGTTCCAAATATTACCGCCACAAGATTTCTGTTTTCTTCTCATCTCTTGGAAGTGAAGGTGACTTTTAGTTAAACAATTTTTTTTATTTTCAACTGTTATTGAGTTATTTAATTATTTCTAATATACAGGGTGTCTTCATTTAATATAAATTTTCTCGTTACTTCCCATTTTGAGTTTTTTCAGAGCTACAACTTCACCCCAGTAACTACCCCAAGTTTGATCAATATCATCTCTGACTAGTTTTATTGTTGTCGAAGCATCGAAATCCAAGATATACAAGGTGAGGTCTTTAATCTCGCAATTTGACTTCTAAAATTTATTTCAAAATAATTTTACATACCTACCAAACAGTATTTTTCAAAATAATTTTTTACAATTTTTTAAATTTTAATAACAATCGACCAACTATTGCTTCAATCCAATTCCAATTTTTTGAAAGTACCATCCACCCCGAAAGCGTCATTATCTGCAAGTTTTCCAATCCTCAAACTTTCATTGGTTTCAAATTGATCAGCTTCCCTCAAAAAGTCGCGATGGTTCTCGATAAACGCGTCGTATTTTGCTGAAATATTTTTTTATTATTAACAAAACACTAAAACACTCTCATCTTCTTGAAATGTTTAAATTGAAAACAATTGGACGAAATCTACTTATTTGAATTCGCTACCAACGTAACAAAATTGCTAAAAACAAAACTACCAACCTGACAATTCGTTTAGATTTCCCGCGTTTCCTCCATACTCTTCAGGTAAATATTTTTGAGGCACAACTTCGTGTAAACTTTCAAGACTATCATGCAGAATTATCTAAAATTTGTTTTTTTTTTCTATTTTACTAAACTTTATTACTCACTCTACTTGAAAGTTTTTCTTTCAACACTATTTTGATAGCAGCAAGTCCTATATGAACGAAAGGTTGGGCGTTAATGATATGAAGACCTAGAAATCTCGAAGTGTAGCCGTTCTGAAATTTTTCTTTTATTTAACGATTTTTATCAACAAAACTTACTATCATCAAAACAATTAATCTTCTTAAATTAATGAAATCCGTTGTTGTGACGAGATTGAACGAAACGTTTTTGCAATCGCAAATTATCCGGTAGCCATTAGAATATTCGTATCTTGTACCGAGTTCCAGTAGAACCAACACGGATTGGACGTAATGTTCGAAAGAACAACTATCGCCAGTTTGGTACCAAGAAAAGATCAGACGCTCAAATTTCGGACCTTGCTGAGGCAACGGGAGGGCTCGCCTAAAAATTATATTTATCCCCCATTACGCTAATTTATCAACAAGAATTGAAAAAAGAAAACTTCAGCTACCCAATTGTAGATGGCGCTACAACTAAATCTTTTAATAATTTTGTTCTTGCTGGTGCAACGTCGTAGCAATTTGCTCTTTGCTGCTAAAAATTAAAATTGTTGCTACATCATTTTTATTACTTACTACCATTAGTTAACTATATAATTAATAAAACAATTGCGCGCATGCGCATTTAAAAAATTGTGAATGTCGCAAAGACTATAAAATAGTAAAACGTCGCGTTTAATTTGACAAAATCTCGAAGGTGAGCAACATTGTATCTACTTACAAGGATAATGCTGAAGGAAGTGGACGGTCGTCTCTTGTAATTATTTGAAAAATGTCCCTGTAAACAGTTCTTAGAGTAACGTGGGCTTCTAGTCGCGCTTTAGCTTTTTCCACATTAAATTTGTTGTCTAACAAACTAACTTCGTATGCGTGAGGATCTGAAGATTTTTAACGTTACTTAAAGTAATTGACGCTAAATTCCTTACTGTGCTTTGTTATTGGTGGAAAATGGGGTTGCTGTTTGAGCCATTCTTCTAGAATTTTAATGTCTTCATCGATTTTCTTCCTGTTTGTATTGTAAAGTTTGTGGATGTATTTGATGGACTCGGGACTGACCACGAAGAACTCCATAGTTGCTTCTACTTCGACGAACCGATCGCGATTAATTCGCAATAACCTGTTCGCCTTTTTCTATATGCATCAAGGTACCGATTTTTTTTTTGCCAACAACAGTTTTAATGTTGTGGAAATTACTTGCAAGGTCAATTTTTTTTTAACGTAATTCCCGACGACTTTTTGTTATTTGACTAGAATTTTTGCGACAATTAACGTGAGTTATTCAATTTTATCTTTTTTGTTGTTTGTGGCCTTTTCCTCTTTCTAACGTATTTTTCAATGTAACTTAACAGCTTGAAAATTTCTTTTTTGAAATAATTCTGCAATTTTTTTTTCAACTGTCCACAAGTTTAAATTCTTCTAGACTAAACAATTGCAAAATTTAAACTAAATTTTTATCGAAATTATCTCCAAAAGTTCCGATTTTATTCTATGGAACAACCAAGGGTCGCGAATTGTGGCTTGAGGCGCGCTACAATTTTTGGTTCTATATCAAAATTTACAGAAACTACAGAGACGAATGAGAGTTAATTTTAACAAGGAAAACCTGTTGGGGTACCAACTTTTTGGGTCTATGACGAATTAGCTGGCAAATGGAGTCAATTTTCAAAAAGCGATAAGTGACAACGTCCAAAATTTTGGTTTGGTGTTCACGGAACAACAACCTGATCCATTTCCAATTGTCGTAAGTTCTAACTCTTGAGGTACAGTATCGATGAGGTTGTCTAAATCAACCAACAACTGCAAGAATTTAGACAAATTTCTAAAAAATCACAGAAATTACCTCCAAAACGTCTTTGGTTCTATCGTCAGCTTCTTCCATGGTGGTCCTCTCAATTGTTTGCTCCCACAAATAAAGATAAGTATTCATGTCATCATTATTGGAAAGGTTCGGTAATTTTCCGCAATTGACGGCGACTATTAAAGTTCACTTGCGGTACGCTAGAATTTTTTGAACAAACCTTCTAGATCTATAACAAATTCGCTGGCGGATGGAGTCAATTTTTGGTAAGGCACCAAAGGAATGTCGTCGTCAGGTCCGATTGTTACCTCCACAGGTTCTTCTGTCAATTCTTCTTCTTCATCGTTTTCGTCTCTGGGAGGTGGAGGAGGTGGTTGGATTATGATTCTATTGTCGTACTTGTACCTTAATTTATCCTTCCATTCCTTCGTGGTGTAATTGTACAAATCTAGTTAGAAGAGATTTTTGGTTGAAGTTACCAATTGGTTTTTTAATTTTACCAATTTCGCACTCTTGGGGAATCGCTGGTTTTTGGTAGGTGGCGCAAAGGTCGCTTAAATGGTTGTATTTCACGTACATAGCTCTAATCGCCATCTTGTGGCAATCTATGGAAACGGGAAATTCAACTTGCATTTTCATTTGGTTGAAATCAATTTCGATTCTGGGTCTAGAATCGGAAGAGTTAGACGAAACCAAGAGGGGGGAAAATTATCTGAATTACGGGGGTGGTTTTCTGGGATTTGGTAAAGGTGTTGGTAGTTGGATCCTCAACCAAAGACATAGAATTAAATTTTCGTTAATATATTGGTAATCGGCTGTGGGGATATCGATGCGATTGAGGATTTTCTCCACATCGCGCAAAAGACGATAAGTTGCAACGTCCAAATTTTTGGCTTGGTGTTCACGGAATAACAATCTCACCCATTTCCCATTGTCCACAACTTCTAACTCTTTTGAGGTTGCAGTATCGATGAGGTTATCCAAATCGCCCAACAACTGCAAGAATTTAGACAAATTTCTAAAAAATCACAGAAATTACCTCCAAAACGTCTTTGGTTCTATCGGCAGCTTCTTCCATGGTGGTCCTTTCAATTGTTTGCTCCCACAAATGAAGATAAGTGTTCATGTCGTCACATTTGGAAGGGTTCGGTAATTTGCTGCAATTGACGTAGAGGTTCCACTGAAATTTTGGGGGGGGATAATCAAAAATTTTCACAAAATCCTTCAAGTACCTCCAACAATTCTTTGGTTTCTTCCTCTAATTTCGTGTTGTAATTGAAGAGATTTGTGATGAAATCGTGGGCGGATTGCAACTGTTACATTCTGATTTGTGTTCGGTAATTTCTCGTTTTTCTTTCTCGATTGCGTCTTTTCTCTCTTCTTCCAAACGTATTCGTTCTTCTTTTGCTGCTTTTGCTGCTGCTTCTTCAGCTTCAATTCGAGCTTTTTCCGCACTTTCCGCCGCCAATTTCTGTTTCTCTTTCTTTGATAATTTCTTCTTCGGACCCTGAAAGAAACGATTATCAAGAAATTTTTCGAAAGTATTTCCACAACTTGTTTCTTCTCTTTTGGTTTCTTTTTTTTTCTTCTTATCGGTTGTGGGTTGCGATTCGATTTCACTTTCTGCATTTAAATGGTTTTTAATCATTGAGTAACTGTTGAAGATTCTTCACCTAATCCAGATGCTTCAGCTTCAGCCATCGCCTTCATTTTGTTGATTTCCGCCATTATATCAACTTCCGGTTCTTCCGAAATTGTCTCTTTTTTCCCCTTCTCCTTTTTACCCTTTTTCTCTTTCTAATTTTAATTTTAGTTGAAAATCATAAATTTTTATTACAAATACCTTTACTTTCTTAATTTTTCCTTCGCCTTTTTCTGATTTCTTTTCTTCCTTCTTCTTAATTTTTCCTTCGCTCTTTCCTGATTTTTTCTTTTTCGCGCCCTTCCCGCCTTTTGTTTTACTTTCGCTTTTCGACGCCTCTAACATACTTTCTCCTTTACTCACCTGTCTCGCAGTGTCTCTCCCAAGTTTCGTTTCTTCATCTTCTTCTGATCCAGACGACGATGTTGATTCGTTGAAACGTATATCGCCCTCACTGGTGGTCTTTAGGAAATTCAACGATTTTGCGGAAAATAACACAAAATTAGTACCTTAATCGATCTTCTCTTGGGCCTCTTCTGATGAAATTTTTACTAGTAATAGAAATTTTAACGTAATTAAAGTCAATACTTCAGGTTTTGTCTTAACTTTTCCTTTTAAGGCCTGAATTGAGGGTTGCTAGAAAATTGAAAAAATTTCAAAAATAAATCAGAAAGCGAAATCAATGGTACTTTAGTTGTTTTCTTTTTAGTTGCAGTTTTTCCCTTCTTTTTGGTTGAAGTTGCCTAAGACTTTCTGAAAATATTTGCAAATACAAATCAGAAAAACTATGACTTTTAATTGCGGTTCTTTTGTTCCTCGTCTGTTTCATTAATGGCCCTTTTTTCTCAGAATTTGTTTTAGGTTTCTTTTCCATATTCTCTTTTGGTAATTTCTTCTTTATAACTTTCTTTTTCTTGGGCTTCTTTTCCATTTTAGAAATTTTTTTTTCTTCTTTTTTGGAGATTTTGTGTCAACCGTAAGTTTTAGTTTTTCTTTCTTTTTTGGTTGAAGTTGCCTAAAACTTTCTGAAAATATTTGCGATTACAAATCAGAAATACTATCACTTTTAGTGGCGGCTCTTTTGTTCCTCATCTGTTTCATTGATGGCGCTTTTCTCTTTCTACGAGCATTAAAATAATTTTCTTAAAACCAAAAAAAAATAATTACTCTCGAAGAAGCTTTTTGGTTCCTTTTCTCTATACTCATCTTTTTGCTAGATTTCTAAAAATGGTGTTAGAATGAAAAAATGTAACAACTGAAGTAATTTCTCAGAATTTGTTTTAGGTTTCTTTTCCATATTCTCTTTTGGTAATTTCTTCCTTATAACTTTTTCTTTCTTGGGCTTCTTTTCCATTTTAGAATTTTTTTCTTTCTTTCTTTTTTGGAGATTTTGTTTCAACCGTAAGTTTCAGTTTTTCCTCTCTTTTTGGTTGAAGTTGCCGAAAACTTTCTGAAAACATTTGCGATTACAAATCAGAAATACTATCACTTTTAGTGGCGGCTCTTTTGTTCCTTATTTGTTTCATTGATGGCGCTTTTCTCATTCTACTAGCATTAAAATAATTGTCTTGAAACCAAAAAAATTTATTACTTTCGTAGCTTTTTGGGTCCCTTTCTTTTTACTCCCCTTCTTGCTAGTTTTCTGAAAAGGTGTTAGAATGAAAAAATGTAACAATTGAAGTACTTTCTCAAAAATTGTTTTAGGTTTCTTTTTCTTCCTCTCTTTCGGTAATTTCTTCTTTATAACTTTCTCTTTCTTGGGCTTTTTTTTCTTTTTAGAAATTTCCTTCTTCTTTTTAGGAGATTTTGTTTCAACCGTAAGTTTCAGTTTTTCCTTTTTTTTTTTTTGGTTGAAGTTGCCTAAAACTTTCTGAAAATATTTGCGAGTACAAATCAGAAATACTATCACTTTTGGTGGCGGTTCTTTTGTTCCTCAGCTGTCTTATTGATGGCCCATTTTTCTTTCTACAAGCATTAAAATAATTTTCTTGCGACCAAAAAAAATTAATGAGTTTTGCAGAAGCTTTTTGACTCCCTTTCTTTTTACTTCCCTTTTTGCTAGTTTTCTGAAAATGGTGTTAGAATGAAAAAATGTAACAACTGAAGTACTTTCTCAGAAATTGTTTTAGGTTTCTTTTCCTTCTTCTCCTTTGGCAATTTCTTCTTTACAACTTTCTCTATCTTGGGCTTCTTTTCCTTTTTAGAAATTTTCTCTTTCTTCTTTTTTGGAGATTTTGTTTCAACCGTATCACCTCCACTTTTTTCCTGAGTTCCCTCAAAATTCTCTATCAATTTTGCTTCATCTTCAACAAATTTTCCAACACTCTTCACAGATTTCTCCGACTTCTTCACACTTGTAGTAGATCTTTCTACCTTTCCAACACTTGTGGCAGATTTTCCAACTACACTACCAGCAGATTTTTTTCTATTTTCGACATCTTCACCAGAATTGGGCGCAATATCTTTAACAATTTCTTCATTTCTAATTTTATTTGAGGTTTTCACCAAATTTTCTTCTTGGTCTTCGATAGGTTTTTCTTGGAGCATCACGCTCGGTTCCGAAGCTTCAATATCTTTCGTTATTGTCCCGTTTTTAACTCTCTTTTACCCATTTTTTGATATTAAAAAAATGTTGCTAAGAAAGCTAAAGCACCAGAATTTTTTCCATTGAAACAACCGTTTTTTGAGATATTTAATTATTTCTTAATACAGAGTGTCTTGCGTAAATTTTAATATTTTTGTTTCCTACACTCTTCCAGAGTCACTTAACAAATCTTTTAGGGGAACTTATTTGAAAATTTCTTCTTTTATTTAATAACAATTGCAACTGACAGTTTTGTTGTGGGAAAAGTAAGGGTTAAAAAAAATCGTTACTTAAATATACAGGGTGATCCATTTAATTTCCCAACTTTATTTGAAACAAAATTTATTACAAAATAGACAAACAATTTTTTACTATTTGATCCAATATCAATTAAGTTTCGGATCAATCGAGTTGCAACTTTTTGAAAGTACCCTCCACACCAAAAGTGTAATTTTCTGAAAGTTTTCCAATCCTCGAACTTTCATTGGCACCATATTGGTCAGCAGTTCTCAAATATTCACGATTACTTTCGACAAGCGCGTCGTAGTTTGCTAAAAATGAATCAAAAGTAGAAATCTAGTTATCATAGTGACACCAACTTGACAAAATTACCAAAAAACAACAGTACCAACCTAAAATTTCCGCTAAACTCCCCACAGTTCCTCCATATTCGTTAGGTAAATACTTTTGAGGCACGATTTCGTGTAAAGTTTCGAAATTATCATGGAGCGTTATCTAAAATTTCATTTAATTTATTTAAATAATTTTAAAATAAAAATTTGACTCACTCTTTTTTGAAGTTTTTCTTTCAAAACCATTTTAATAGCTGCAAGTCCTATATGAATAAATGATTGAGCATTAACAAGATGAAGCCCAAGAAATTTCGACGTGTACCCTTTCTGAAATTATGAAAATTATTTTTTGGTAATGAAAAAAATCAAAACATTTACAATTATCAAAATTATAAGTCTTCGAAGATTGATGAAATCCGTTGTTGTTACGAGGTTGAAAGTAACATTTTTGCAATCGAAAATTATTCGATAACCGTTAGAATATTCGTATTTTGTACCTAATTCCATTAAAATTAACGCAGCTTTGACATGATCTTCGAAAGTGCAAACTTCGGGCTTTTTAATCCAAATCAACGCCAAACGCTCAAAACTTGGACCTTGGCGAGGCAACACCACAATACCCCTAAAAGCAAATTATTATTAAAAAATTAAAACAGAATCTCCATCGTTAAAAATTGCCACTAATTGCTGCGTCTAATTGTAGATGGCGTTGACAAGCAAATTTTTAGTTATTTTTCGTTTACAACCAAAATTGACGCAATAATCTTGCCACAAGGTCAAGGCAACTTGATATTTGTTATGATTATAAAATTTAAGATTTTCCTCAACTCTTGCCAAACAATTAGAACTGTGCGCTTGCGCAGTTAACAAAATGTTATTTGGAATTTTTTTAAATTAATTAAAAGTGTTTGACGTCAATCCTTAACCGGTTACAAATTTCTATTCAAATTTGAAAATTTTAAAGGTCAACAATACTTACAAGGGTAATGTAGAAAGTGGTGGGAGGTCGGGGTTGGCAATTATTTGGAAAAAGTCCTTGTAGACAGTTCTTAGGGTAATGTGAGCTTCGAATCGAGCTTTCGCTTTTTCCAAATTAAATTTGCTGTCGATCAAACTAAGTTCGAACAGGTGAGGATCTGAAGGTTTTAAGTTAATTGAAAAATTATTAAAAATCAATTTACTTACTTCGTTCTGTGATTGGAGGAAAATGAGATTGTTGCTTAATCCATTGTTTCAAAATTTCAATATCGTTTTCGATTTTGTTTTTATTTGTCTTGTAAAGTTTATGAATAAATTCGATGGCGTCTGGATTGATGATGAAGACTTCCATAGTTGTTTCAACACTAACAAACCGGTCGCGAATAATTCTTGATGGCTCGTTGTAATTTCTTTATAGTCAAATCAAGGTAACGAAATGTTGTTAGCTTTTATTCGACAATGTTTAGTATTTGTAAAATAAAGTTTGGTGTTAGACTGAATGTAACTATAAATAAACAAAATTAAAAAACATGTTGGTAAAGAGAGGGGGAACAAGCTGGAATCTCAACAACGAAGAGAAAGGGTTCAAATAAATGTAAAAACACAAAAACCCCACCAAGAAACTTTCGACGTATTTTTCAATATTTAGTAAGTCACTGAATTTGGGAAAGTTCCAGACAATTACTTAACAACTTTGCTAAAGTTACGACATAATAACAATTCCAGCTGTTAGCAAAAAATCGCTTTCTCCTAACTAAATTTTAGTTCAATAAAATAAAAATTTTAATTTTTCACATTACACCAATTTAATTTTGGACTTTTTTTTGACCAAACGATCAGGCAATGCCCTCTTCATTGAAAACAAGTTTTGGAGTTTTTTTCGATTTTTGCAACAAAACGTGTGACCTCGATTGAGAGCTAAATCTGTCTTTCCAACCATTTCGTGATAAATAAAAAGTAAAAGTTGTAATCATCCAAGATTCGGTAACTAGGAGTCAATTTGTAACGAAATCGTAAGGTTAACTAGAACGATGGAGAAAATCCACAAGAACGTAACGCAAAATTCTTTAATGTTCTTAATAGTTGAGGAAATAAACAAAAAAAATTTTTTTTAAGGTAATTTCAACACTTTTTATTATGATGGAAACAATCAAGGGTCGCAAGTTGCACGTTGCGGGGCCTTCAAAATTTTTTAAAAGTAATTTCAGTTGAATAATAAAAACAAAGTCGACTAATGGTGACTTGAAGTACACTTGAGAATTTTTTTTTTAGAATTTTCAAGTTTTTAACATCTCAACTGGTTAGTTGCAGGGTCGGTGAGTTCAAGTAATTTTTTTATGTCAAGGTTAAATAATTAAATGTTGGATTCTTTGTTTTTACGCTATCAAAAATTATTTGGAGCAATTGATGTTGTTATTTTTGTTGTTTCACATTATTTCAAGATTTTGCACATTTTTATTAATTCTTGTAGACAGTGATAACGTGATAAAAACAATTAATAATTACTATTCAACTGAAACTACATCATCAGACCTAACATTTTTTTTCCAAAAATTTCTGTTTTAATATCGCACTCAGGATGCTCATGGAAGTTAAAAAAATGAAAATTCTTCATCTGAATCAATAATAAATTTCGCAAATGGCAATTATATGAAAAACTATTTAATAAAAAAAGTTTTGTTGCTATTTGACCTTATTAAGCCGTTTAGTTGTCGCTCCTCAAGCACAGGGGGCGCTAGTTATCGCGAATTTCGTTGCGTTACTTTTTGGTTCTAGAAGTTGCTCCTTGACATCTAACGGAGAATAGTAAAAATACTTTTAAATCACTCAAACACAGATGGCGCAATCATAGACAAGTTTTTCTTTTCTTCTTTTCTTGGCTCTAGTCGTTCTATGTTTAAATTCTTATTATTTACCTCAAATTGTTGCTTTTTCGGAGCGTACTTGAAATCAACTACAAGCAAAAAATTATTATAATCTCCGTTTATGCAGCCATTTAAAATGAAACCTATTAAAGTAACGAATAATTTTTTTTAATATTTTAGTCTCAAAATTTGTTTTTAGAAGGATAACTTTGAGTTATGCTCCGCCACTGTTGGGCATTGGAGCCACTCCGGCTCTGCACCATCAAAATCAATCATTCCGGTTTTGGTAAAATTTCCAACCCACCAAAACCTGTTGCATTTGCATAAACAAAGACGTCAATAAATTGTTAACAACAAGAAAATCTTGAAAAAATTATAAATAATTCACGAAAACTAAGAAATTATCCGCTAGATGTCGTCCGAAATTTGACAATTGTTACGTCAGTGTCAGTGAATTAAGATGGACGACGTGTCATTTTAACTTTTGTTGTCTTGGTCCTCACAAATTGTTGATAATAAAATGGGTGACAGCACCAGCGCCAAGTCGAACGGGGGCCAAAACGAACCGGCAATGAAAGGTTGGCTCTTCAAATGGACGAACTATCTAAAAGGCTATCAACGCAGGTGGTTCGTTTTACAGAACGGGCATCTGTCATATTACAGGTAAAAAAAATTGTGTTAATTCTATTATTTGCATAACAATAATGTCATCGCTTCGGTGGCGGTTTATTTGTTGTTGTTATTGATTTAAATCGCGTTAATATTAAAAAATATTTTTTTAAAGTTGCGCCCCACTTCCCCCTAATTGAGGCCCTAAAATCGGACGATTCATTGGTAGCTAGTTGCATCATCACTTAACATTATTTTGATTTAATCCACAAGTTTCGTATTAAATAAAAAAACCGCTATTATGTTGTGCAGGGCCGAGAATAATGGTGGCGTTCCTACTTTGTCGATTCGAAGACGTAGAAGGTTCAGACAAGGGTGAGTAGAGGCGAAAGGGGCCCTGCACAACTCCCCTTTAACACGACTCAATAACTCGAGTCGTGGGTGTTTTGTTTTTTTTTCCTTTTTGTTGTTAATTTGTCTTGAAAAATAAAATAAAAACGAAAACGTTTTCGCAGGAATCAAGCTGAAATGATGCACACTTGTCGCGGCAGCATTTCCCTACACGGTGCTCTAATTTACACGGTTGACGCCTGCACTTTTGTTATCTCCAACGGGGGCACCCAAACTTTCCACATCAGAGCCGCATCAGAAGTTGAACGACAATCCTGGGTGACGGCGTTGGAACTCGCTAAAGCTAAAGCTATGTGAGTTTCTTTTCCACCTTGAAACTATTTTTAGAACAATCGCTAGTTGCGTTATTAACAATCAAACGACATTGATTGAACAATTATTGTGTTTATAAAAACTTGCTATTTTATTGAAATTTACGCGAAATTTGATTTCAGTCGTAACATGGAGTCTGAAGAGGACGAAGAGGAGGCGGAGGAAGGTTCGGGGAGTCCCGAGGAGTGGTCTAGTGTTGTACGGAAATTGGAGGCGCAACTCAACGATCTTCAAACTTGTAGCGATTTGATTCAGAAACATTGGAAATCGTTAGTCAAACCACTTAACGAAATCGAAACTAATTCGGATCCGGAAGCTATTCAAGGCAAATCGAAGGAAGTTGGGGAAAGAGCTACGCTTTTCCGTATATCCACTAACGCCATGATCAATGTAGGTTGCGAGGATGCGAGAGAATCGCGATTAATTGTTGCCAATTTGTTTTTGTTTATGGTTTAGGCTTGTGCGGAATATTTGAAGACGGCTCAAACTCACGGACATAAGTGGATACGGTTGTTGCAGCACGAACGCGAACAAAGACAAAGATTGCAGGAAATGGTGGAAACTTTGGCTCAACAACATTCGAAATTGGAACAAGCTGCCAACGCCCATACTCACCGACCTGCAGGTCAGCTTCACAAAAATGGGAAATTAGTAGAATTTGTTGACCCTTCTTATCTTATCGCTGAAATTCTTTGTTCATTAATAGTTTTATTTAAAATTTATCAATATTCAAATTCTGTTTGCTTTTGTTTCAGAAATTTTTATTTTTGGTTGATATGGTTTGAATGTTTTTTTTCTTTACAAATTTTAGATGTGCCGCGCCAACTTTTCTTCAACAGCGATTTTTTAAATTAATTTGAAGTTTAATTAATTTAAAAAAATTGCTTAAATGTTTTTTGACCTCATTCTAAAATTTCGAAATTGGTGGTTTGAATAACTTTGTACTTTATCGCTTTAGGTGGACGCTTTTAAGTTTGATGCCATTACATTTGGGTTTTTGTGAACTTTCGTCTTAGATTCATTTTAATTTTTTTGTTGTGAAAGTTTTAATTTTTTAATGTGTGGTTTGAATGTTTTTTTTAAATTTACATGCATTAAGACCAATTTTCCTTAAGAGCGATTTTTAAAATTGATTTAAAAACTATTTTCTATATAAAAAAATTCCGCTAAGATGTTTTTTTTGACCTCGACACAATGTTTGGAAATTTGTGGTTTGAATAATTTCCTATTAAGAGACGTATGCAAATTTTATTTTGTACATACTCAACATTGATTTTCGCTCATTTTTAGGTCTTAATTGCAATATTATCGAAATGTCAACAAAAGAATTTGTGGAACTGCTTCAACATTTACTAAACCTCTCATCATTATCTAATCACCACAACATAACCTCTCTTTTTGCTGAGAACATTTAAATGTTTCGTGAAACTAAATCGCGAATGTTAAACGTAAATAATCAAATTCGAACCAATCGAAATCGAAAATGTGGGGTTTTTGGGGGTTAAAACGAGGTAATTTCACAGTTTTTTCCCCCGAGAATAAACTTTCGACATAACCTCATTCTAACAAAAATTTCGTTTCTAGTCACCTGCGACTTTCTCAACAATTCGTTAACCTAACTTTTTTGACTTTTTTCAAAATTTTACGTTTCATTTCCCACAGGAGCCATTAGTGATGGTGAAGAAGAGGACGAAAACGAATTTTATGACGCCGTAGCGGAAAGCGGAGGTGCTTCGGGTAGCGACGGTCATTTTACTTTAAATATACCAACCGGTTCCGGTCATCGCAGGAACAGTTCAGATAGTTCAAGCGAACCGGACGAAGCACGAGAAACTAAACAGGTACAAATCGATTTCGTTAGTTAATTGTTTTTCGTGTTGGTGTTGTTAATTGAAGAATTTTTGTGGTTAGGTTGTTGTGGTTACTGGAAAATCGACGTCTTCGAGTAGCGCTAGGACTGAATCTCAGACCTCGACCGATACCAGGGTGGCTACGTCGACTAGCAAGAGACAAAGGCGTACTCGAGTACCGGACAAACCCAATTATCCATTGAACTTATGGAGTATTATGAAGAATTGTATTGGAAAAGATCTTTCCAAAATTCCTATGCCGGTCAATTTTAGCGAACCGCTTTCGATGTTGCAGAGGTTAACTGAAGATTACGAGTACGCCAACATCCTGGACGTAGCCGCAAAGTTAGTTGATTAAAAAAAAAATATATCACACGAATGGTTTGAATGTTACAACTTTCGTCACCCATCAACGCACGTACGCCTATGTATGTCACTTGTTGCGCCTTAAAATACGATACAACATAATTCTTTACTCGCAGCAACATATTGTGACGGTTTTTTAATCTTATTGCAGATTTAATTCCAATTTTACATGTTTGTGGTTTGAATGAGTTTTAGAAACTTCTATTTACTAGTACGCTTATGGAAATATTGTTACTTTGTTTGTTTTTTTTTGTCATTGTTATTAACTACTCTTCTCGTAATTTTACACATTTTTGTACTTGCGGTTAGAATGCTATTTTATGTTTGCAACATGTGGTTTGAATGTTTTTTTTTAAATTTTACATGTGCTACTAGCAACTTTACATTAACATCAGTTTGTAAAATCAACTGCAAGTCGGTTTTGTTGAGTGAAAATTTAGTGGCTTAAATGCTTCTTGACTTGATTTAGTTTTTTAAAAATTGTGGTTTGAATAATTTCTTACTAATACTTTTTTGTAGTAGTTACATCTATCTTTTACTCCTTTTCCGGTTTTATTAGTTTTCATATTGACTTTGTAGTAAGAGAAATTGTCGCTATTGCAATAAGTGGTTTGAATGTTTTTGCTACCAACAATTTTTTTAAACCAACTTGTAGTTTGCGTTGATTGAAAAGTTGTGGCTTAAGTGCTTTCTGCTCAAATTTAATTTTTTTTAAATTGCGGTTTCAATAATTTTCCATTATCCCACCCCTTTCCAGCACATACATTTAAATTCCATCCCTCGACACATTTTCCACATTAACAACATTTCAATTGTTCTAAATCCTTTCATTTTTTTATAACCCGTGGTTTGAATGCATCTCGTGTAACTTTAATAGTTTTGTGGCTTAAAACTTTTTTTTCCAACCCCAGATGCACCGACGCCTGCGAGCAACTGGCCTACGTTGCCGCCTTCACAATTTCCTCCTATTCTACAACAAGTTCTCGCACCGGAAAGCCCTTTAATCCTCTTTTAGGTGAAACGTACGAGTGTGACAGAACCGACGATTTAGGTTGGCGAGCGATAAGCGAACAAGTTTCCCATCATCCACCGATGGTGGCTCAATATTGCGAGGGTCAAGGTTGGAAATGTTGGCAAGAATTCACTATGACGTCAAAGTTCAGGGGCAAATATTTACAGGTCCGTTTTCATCTCGATCGAATTAACGATAACAACAATTAATTTCGTAGGTAATTCCACTCGGTACCGCCCAAGTGGAGTTCGATAACGGCAACAAGTACTCGTGGAGAAAAGTCACCACGACCATCCACAATATTATCGTTGGTAAACTCTGGGTGGATCAACACGGTAATTTTTTTAATTGCGGCCATTTTCTATTTTATTTAAATTTTTCGACTTCAACTTCAGGTGATATGGAAATTGTCGGAAAAGACAAAGCTCTTGGTATTAAATGCCACTTGAAGTATATACCGTATTCGTATTTCACTAGGGATTCGCAAAGAAGGGTTAAGGGGGTTGTTATGGACGCAAGTCGTAGCGTTAAATGGATAATAAACGGTAATTAAATAAATAAAAAACTAAAACAAAAAAAAAACGAAAATTAATTGAAGGTACTTGGGACGATCAGGTGGAAATAGCGCCGGTGACGGGAGAAACTGGAACTAGTAATAATCCTGTCTACGAAACCGGCCCTTCGACTTTAGCTTGGAAACGTCGCATGCCCAGTCCCGATGCCGATAAGTATTACGGTTTTACTTTGTTAGCAGCGCAATTGAACGAATATGAAGAGGGAGTGGCACCGACCGATTCGAGGATGAGACCCGATCAACGTTTAATGGAAGAAGGTAATTGGGACGCGGCCAACACCGAAAAGGTGCGATTAGAAGAGAAACAAAGGGCGGCGAGAAGAAAGAGAGAAGCGGAAACGGAAAAGGCGGCCGCTGAAGGTTTGTTGTTGTTTTGTTTTTGCGTTGAACGGATGTTAACGAAATTTTTAGGTCATCCCTACATCCAATACGAACCCGTTTGGTTCGAACAGAAAAAAGACGAAGAAAGCGACGTTATCGTACATGTTTATAAGGGAAATTATTGGCAAGCGAAGGAAAAACAGGATTGGAAAAAATGTCCCGATATATTCTAGTAACGACTCTATTAACTGACTTTGTTAATTCATCTTAATTAACGGAATTTACTAGGCGGAATTTTGTTGGTTACGGTTATTATTATCGCTGCAGTCAATGTTCAACAATTCTATAACAGCCTCTTGTATATAACAGTCTTTTGTTTTCGCTAATAATTTTTTTTCTTGATGACAGATTTTTACGAGTCAATTTCTGTATATATATAAGGATTCACAGTAAAATTATTGATGATTTTCCACGATTATGTGATAAAAAAAAATGTAAATAAATATACATTTGTTTTTTTCTTTCTTTTTGTCTAGCGTTGGTTCCTGTTTTTTCTTTGTTTTTCGTTTGGTGTTTCGAAATTCAGAGGTGAGGATGGAAAAGACTAATAATGATTTGTTGTATGTATATATTGTATCGATATATTGAAGCTTTGCCGATGTAGAATTCAATAAATTTTATAATACATCGATTTTTTCAAAACAACCAAAACCAAATTTCCCATGCTGAAGATTGAAATCTTTAATTTTATTTTACAGCAGCGACTCCAGCGGAACGAAATTAATTTAAAAAAAATCGAAGCGATCAGTTTTTGGGGCAAAAAGCATCCAAATTTAGTACAGGCGACGTTATGAGGTTTAGGAGCAGACAAATTTATTCTATGCTGCGATCCAGAGCAACTTTATCTCCATTTTCGTAGCATTTAACTGAAATAATGTAGTTGCGCATGCGCAAAAATGTAGATGACGTCACTATTATAGTTTATAATTCTTTTTCCAAACCGGTCGAAAGAATTCCTGTTCACATTATTTCCTCTTTTACTATACGCTTGTCCCACATTCACTCTTGTTTTTTAATAAGTCTATTTTCAGTCTTATTTGTATTCAAGATATAACTTGGATACCTATTAGAGACTTTTTAGGCTTTACCTATTATTTTTTCTTGTCATCTCCACTCTACTTTTTGTTGTTTTCTTTCTTATAAATATCAAAATTTTGTTTCTTCTCCACTCATCCTAACAATTTTGGATCCCAAACACAAAGTTCTCTTACGCGTTACTGACAACACCAAGGATCACACCTTTTGTTGTCCATGATTTCGTCTGCAGCGCTCTCTAGGATTTCTTTACACTACAATCACTGATTCAATACCTGTATCTAGCTTTTTACTGGTCGTTTTCTGCATTCTCATGTTTCTTCTATTTTTCTAACTAAATATTTGTCTTTATTTTCAGAAAGTTCTTACTAAAAATTAATCAATTTTTTCAAGATTTTTTAGTTACGCGTGTATTGGGACTAAATAACTTTTTATTTACGCAATTAATTGTTTATTGCTAATTGTGCGAGGTTTGGTCGATCGGTTGCTCGAGGAGAAATCGTTGCGCAAAATTGTCGTTAATTTTGAATTTGGCGCTTCGATGACGTCAAACGTGTCAACCCGAGCCGTCCCGATTTCGTTCTCGTCAATTTAGTGTGGCGGGCGCGGCCATATTGGCAGTACGCGGAATTGTTGGACGTTTTGTGTGTTTTTAGTGTTTTTTCAATTGTATCGAGCGACATCCCGCAATGTCCGAGAGGGAGGATAACGTCTACAAGGCAAAATTAGCCGAACAAGCCGAGCGTTACGATGGTGAGTGTATTTCATGTCGATAACCCCGATAACGCATCGAAAAACGGCCATTATCATCAACCCCCCGAGACGCTGCCATTATTGACATTTTTGACAGTTAAGAACCTCGAAACCGACAGCCCCCATCCTATCATCATTCAACTCCGTATCGGACCCAAAACCAAACCAATCCCCACAACCGTTACGGGACTCCGGCCATTCCGAATTCCACCGCCATGATTCACCCCCGACCAACATCGATCAAAACCCCCGCCGCCCCCACACAAACTCCAAAAAACCATCGCTAACCCCCCAACTTAACCCCCCACAACCAAATTTTCAAACCCGATCGAGTTTTGTCAAAAGCCGCAACGGCCCACGCCAACTTGCTTCACCTTTCATTTCAATAAATGGAGGCGTTCGACCTTTTTTTAATTTTGATTTAATTCCTTTAATTGAGGACAGTACGGTGTTGCGTCATAATTTGGACGTTTCCGGTCTTTTTTTATTTTTTTGGGAAATTGCGGAAGTGATCGGGTCGACGCCTCCCACGTCTTGTAAAGTTCGTTGTTGCCCGATGCGATTTTGTTTATAGCGTGACGTCAAGCGTGTTTAAATTATGGATCGTGTTTGCTTTAAACTAACGTTAAAACACACAAACGTCACGGGTTTTCGAACGAAAATCGCATTACCGACCTGGATGCGGTCACAGGACCGGCCCCATTACCCTTTCACTTTCAAAATTTTGAGGTTAACCCAACTGTCAATTCCAAAATTATCAATTGTTTGGTTGATATGTCGCAAGTTACGTCGGCATCTTGATAATCACGGGGGGAAGTGGCTGAAGTTTCGTCTTATTTCTAATAAATTGAAGGGTGTAGAAATCGATGATTTTTGCCCCCTTTACGATTTAAATTTTATTAATTTTTAGCGTTTTTTTCAATCGTTTGGGACACAATTATTGCAAATGTTGGTGGTTGCTATACAAAAAAAGAATCTTGATAAAAATAGTTTTAATATATCTTGCCGACGTTACCCGACAACAGTATCAAAATTCTCAAGTCGGCTGATAAAAAAATGAAATTGTTGAAAATTTCGAGATAATCCGTCGAAAATCTTTATCTCAAGGTCAAGTTCGTTATACTCGATAAGCGACAGGGTGGTCCAAAAATTGTCTATATCTAGATTTTAAAAGTCCAATGGTGCAGCGTGTAAATTGTTGATAAATTGATAAATTAATTAATCACCGACAATTTTGGGGGTAATCATCAGTCAAATATTTACTTGCGGTTTTGTAGATAGAGTTAAATTTAGCGTTATCGTCACGTTACGCCACTGGATCTGTTTATTTTTACCATCAAAGAATTAATTGGTTGGAATCGAAACAGTTGTGCCAACAATAAAAATTGAAACAAAACAAAAGATTTCGTGTGCCTCCTCCCTTTTTTTATCTCGGTAAAATTCGTGGTTTTTCGTCTCAAATTTGTTTTTTTTTTTTGTTCGGCGATTTTCGCCCTTTATCGAGATAAATGACCGCTTTGGTTGTTCTAGAACGTAATTCCGAGATTAACAGCCGCAATCCCCCGTACCACCCACACCCCCCCGCGGTAACGACCCTACCTCTAAACGTTTCGACACTTCACGGAATCATCGGAACGACACCGCGCCGCCCGGATTGATCGACTTGTCGCCGAGTCCATTTTCCAACCTTGTCCCACTTCTGATGTTACATTTTCGACGCTCTAATTGGCGCTCTCATTTGTTTATTTTTTTTACAAACCGACAACGCTTTTGACGTGTTTCAATTGTTTTTTTTTTTTGACACTTGACCGCACTTCAATCAAATTGATTGAGAGTGGCGACGACAGGGGGCGGTGTGTTTCCACCCGCCTTCCTTGTCATGTCGTCACGTTAACCCTGGCGGTCCTTAACAGTGTCGGGAGTGTGACTGTCCTAACCGATCCCCGCCTCCCCCTTTGCCGTAATGTTCTTTTCTTTTCGTTAGGACTTGGGCGGCGCAGAAGTGGGATGAGAACACCGCCGGCGGTTGCCAATCGATAATCGCGCAGCTGAAGCAACGGCCGCCGCCGTTGCCGCCGCTAGCTATGTTACGATTTCAGGGATGCTAAAGGGGTGGAGGCGGTAGGGAGGGGGGGATTATAACCGCATGATCGGTTCTTCTCTTTCTTTTTTTTTTATAAACAAGGCGTTTGATGATTGCCGACAAAAAGGGGGAAGTTTCTTTTTAAATTGTAGTAGAATCGGTTACGACGCCTCCTCTTTTTTATTTCGTCCAAAGTTGCGCTATTGTCCGTTAGATGGCACTGTTGCGGAATTTATAATAACGGGTAAGGTCAGCAATGAATTCTAATTTTCCACGTGATCGAAAGTATTTGGAAGTGTACGACGCGAAATTTAATTTTGACAATTTTCTTTTATAAACGATAAGGTGATTTTAAATTAATTTTTACGTTTAGTAGTAAATTCTGTCAATCTAATTATTTTTTTAAGTTACGCTATTGTCCGTTAGATGGCGCTGTTACGAAATTAGAAGTGTACGATGCGAATCTAGTTTTCACCATTTTCTTTTATAAACGATAAGGCGTTTTTAAATTGTTTTTATTTGATTTTTGTTAGTTACGCTAGAGGGCGCTGCTACAAAGTTGGAAGTGCACTGTGCGAAATCTAACGAGCTTTTTTTTTTAATTGCAGAAATGGTGGAGGCCATGAAGAAGGTGGCGAAGCTCGATTTGGAGCTGACGGTCGAAGAGCGCAACCTCCTGTCTGTCGCCTACAAGAATGTGATAGGTGCCAGACGGGCGTCGTGGCGCATAATTTCGTCGATCGAACAGAAAGAGGAGAGCAAAGGCACCGATGATAAGTTAGAAATGATCAGGACGTACCGGTCGCAGGTCGAGAAGGAACTGAGGGACATCTGTTCGGACATTCTATCGGTACTCGACAAACACCTCATCCCAGCGGCTTCCACCGGCGAATCCAAAGTCTTTTATTACAAAATGAAGGTAAAAAAACCGTCGTAACATCAAAGAATTTCAAACGACTCTTTGACGGTAAAGGGTGGTCGCCTGACCAGTTAGAATCGTCATAGACATATCTACGCAACAGTTAGTAGGTCAGGCGATTTAAATAAGTTTATTGAACTTTTATATTGGCGATTTGTTATTTGGCAACAAGTGATTCATCGAACGTTGTGTTTACAGGGCGATTACCACCGGTATTTGGCTGAATTTGCGACGGGTAACGATCGCAAAGATGCCGCCGAACATTCTTTGGTCGCCTACAAATCGGCCAGCGACATCGCCATGACGGAATTGCCACCAACACATCCGATCAGGCTCGGGCTGGCCCTTAACTTTTCCGTTTTCTATTACGAAATATTGAACAGTCCGGATAGGGCCTGCCGTTTGGCGAAGGCCGCCTTTGATGACGCCATAGCCGAATTGGACACCCTCTCCGAGGAAAGTTACAAAGACAGCACCCTCATCATGCAGCTGTTGCGTGACAACCTTACGCTGTGGACCAGTGATATGCAGGGAGACGGTTAGTATAACGAAAATCAACAGTTTACAAGGGAATAGCGTTGCCACTCAATATTTTTTTTTTCTAATCAATTGGTTGATTATTTTTTTTTGGGCCGTGTTTCAGGTGAGGCGGAACCAAAAGAGCAGCTCCAGGACGTGGAGGACCAGGACGTCTCGTAACTTGTACGAGGCGGCGAGACCACGAACTAATCAGTGCTGTGTAGTGCGGGCCTGGCCCAGACATTCGAGGGACGGACGCCGTCTCGATCCCAGTACATACTGTATTATTATAATTATTATTCTTAGCCGTAACTCTATATTGTATCTGTTTGTCTCAAAAACGTATGAGTGAGTCTCGAGCGGTTGTTGTCCTTCTCGGCACATGCAATTTTTTTTTTTTTTTTAAATTAAATAACAATAGTAAAACTCGAGCTAACTGTCGCCTGTCATCATCAATCAGTTGCGCCTCCTCCCCATCTCCTCCGAATATCTTCTCCCGTCTGTAGCGTGTGCTGGGGGGGGTGATCGCGTGTGTGGGTCGGTCATTAGGATCTTCGCTTAGGTATTTATGATTTCGTTTCTAGTGCTCTTATCGTCATCATCGGCAAAAAAAATTGTTTCGTGGCAGCCTCCTTATTCCTTCCTCTCCCCCCCCCCCCACTCTAATCATCTAATTTCTTTCCTCAACGTGTGTGGAAATTTTCCGGACTCCTCTCTCTTAGCATTAGTTTTTGTATATTTTTTTAAAACAAGCCGATTTCGGAAGAACGAACAGTATTGAGGCGAGGAAAACACGCATATTTCCGTACAAAAAGGCATTCCGTTCGATTTCGCAAGTACTTAATTTAAAAAAATTAAAAAAAAAATCAACACGTGTGTGATGGTGATCTGCATGTCAAATTTCCGGAGCAATAAATTCAATCAATCGCCGCGTTCCTCTTTGAATCAACAATCAAAATTTCGAACAAACCATCGGTGTGTGTCTCTAGTAACTAACGGCAGTATTTTTGTATTTTTTTCAGTTTGACATTCAGGTTATCAGTTCAATTATTTTTTTTTTCTAATATTTGTTACATCACCGATATTTTTTTATGCGGAACTGATTTGTGGTTTGTCTTGTGGAAAACTGGTGAATTTTGTTTTTTTCGGCATTGAGTACTTAAATTCAATTTGAATGTTTTCGCCACCACTGCCAGTGAATCTCTGAGGGACTTAACGAAATCTGGGACGACGTACTTGTTGCCAATTTGTTTTCAATATTGTACTGGGCGCTTTCGTGCGATAATTGTAGAATTCTGCCAGTTTTCTCAAGGATAATCACAAATTTTTGGCTGTTAGCATTTTTTTAACTGCATTTTTAACGTGCGTATGAATGTAAAAACTGCTGTGTAGATTGATTTAAAGAAATTGATGTATTATTATAAAATTATTTAAAAAAAATTGTTTTTCTGCCTGTCTGTATTCCATTTTTTAATCCAGAATTGTCCGTTTTTCTCAGTTTCAGGAAAACGAAGCAATGCCGACAACTTCAATTTAATTCAACCAAATCCCTAATCAAAAAGGAAACACTAACCCAACAAAAAACAAAAGAAAACGTAAAAAGAAATAAAAAAACAACAATAACAGTCCGTAATGAAGACAGAAGAACATCGCAACTTTCACTTTGGCTCTGACCAATGTTTCTGGTGGATCATTTAAAAGTTGTGTGCGAGCAAACCATGCTCCCGCATCCATGTAATTTTGAAGATTAATCCGTTTCAGGTCGTAGGGAAACAAATCCCGATCTGTTTCATTCATTTTTTTCCAAACATCTTCAAGGTTTTCTTGGCCAAATTTGAAAGCAGTCGTACGGAAGTACTCGGTCATAGTCAGTATCTGTTCGAATTTTTTGTAAAGTTTTACAATTCTGCAAGAACATTTGTGATTTTGAAATTTCAGATCGAGAAATTTTTCTTACAATGGCGGTTTTCCTAAACAAATCAAAACGGCATCAGCCAAATAACTGGGGACGGTGTGCGCGATGAACGACAAAATTCGGAATAACACGGCGTTTTCCAGAATAACAGTTTCTGGATACCAAATCATAAGGTTTGTACAAAGTCTCCAACGTTGCGCGCGCAAAGCTTTGACGAAATCCTCTTAAAAAAATTAAAATATTTATTGTAACTTTTTCTATATATAACTCGATTTGGTCGACAATTTCCAAAATTGAAGATTGTAAATTTCATAACATTCTTGCGTTAAATTGTCGATCAAATCAAAAACTTACTCCACTTGTAGATGCAGTCGTTGGAGCCGGCAAAATTGTAAATTTTGGCCCGTTTCGGTTCTTGATTGTTTTTTGATTCGTTGTAAGTGTTCCAGGCAGCTGCTAGACAGGTGTTGGCAACGTAATCGCAAGGAACTACAGGTATTTGGGCATCTAAGTTTAAATTGAGAGTTTTTAAAGCACCAACACCAACCCCCGCTGTTAAACCCCCAAAACCGAATAAACTAGGCAACCATCCGGGCGTGGGTTCTTCAGCTGTTGACATGACTAAAAACATTTTTATTTATAAAATTTTTGGTTCGAACCCAATTGTTTTACCAATTGCGGGGCGAACGATGCAAATTGGTAAATCTCCCGATTGTCTTTTAATCAAATCTTCCGCAATACACTTGGTGTAAATGTAGGTGTTCAACCATTTCCCCATTAGCCTGAGAACAAAAGAGTCAATGAAGGAAATTGTTGAAGAAAATAAAGAAAGAAACGCTCGATTTTAAAGTTAAGCGAAGAAACGAGAACAAACGAAATATTTTAGAAAATTAGGGAAGTTTAAGACACCAAAACACTTACATGGGGGTGATGCGAGCCAGAGTTTCGTTATCTACGATATCCAGAAGATTGAGAAGTTTCTCGCCTTGCATGGGAGGGTCGTAGAATTGCTCCTTGAGGTTAGTTTCATGACAATTCGAAAAAATAGTAGAAACATGGACAAAAGCCTGGAATTTGTGTTTTAAATTTTGAAATTACAAAAAAATTAAAAAGGTACCTTCAAATTTTCAATTTTTTTGGCTAAATCCAGAATTTCCATGATGGCTCTAACGTTATTGTAAGCGGCGATTTTAAGGGTTTGATCAAACCTGACTATAGCGGCGGAATGGAAAACAACATTAACTTCTTTTTTGATCAAATTTTGATCATCTTCACTCAATCCCAAACGCAGTTCTGAACAATCTCCTTTGAGGAATTTAATTTTTTTTTTGAATTCGGGTTGTTGCTTTTTGAGAGTGTCGAATAGCTAAAAAATAAAAAATTAAATTGAAAAAAACGAAACTTCTCAACTTACAAGACTACTGAAAATATCATCGAAACGTTCTTCAGCACTTTTACCTTTTTTATCGCGGACTAGTACGTAGATAATTTTTAAATCGTAACATACTCTTAGAAGTTTTTCTAAAAGAATGGTCCCCAAAAATCCGGTTCCTCCAGTTAAGAAGATTGTTTGGTTCCGAAAAAATTCTTTAATTTCGCTTGAAGACATCGTCTGATCACTGAAATCAACCAGCGACTAACTGGTACAATTAATGACTAAATTATGATTGAATAATATGGAGCGTTGTCCCTAATTATCGTATTCATATATACCAATGCGTATGAGCAAAAGGTGAAGTGGAAAAAAACTGAAGTGAAATGAAAACCAAAATTATGCCATCTAATGTGCAGAAATTTGTATGTACGTACTAGGAGGTTGTTAACGATTAGAGGACCGCACTGAACTGAGGAGGTTGTTGCAATACGAAGAAAAACAGTCATATACGGAAATCCTTGGATTACTAAAAAACTAAAAACAAAACCGGTTAACAGGTAGAAAATCGAAAGGAGTTTCCTTGAAAAATATTTAGTTGCTACTGTAAACATGCAAACCAAAAAGTCCAATATCAATATCAATAAGCTTGTTTTTGAAAGTTGTACACTGGCTAGTAGTAAACAAATTAGGCAAATTTTTTTAGTTAAAATTCGAGTCACCGTGACATTTGTCAATTTATGTATATATAATCAAAGATACTACCTCAAATAATTATTCGAATGCAAGCTTATGAAATAAAACTTTTTCGCCCACTTTATCGTAAAATCGCTCAATATATAGTGTGCGTAACGAAAAGTGAAACGCTTTCAAATCGCTCTACAACCTAAACAAGTTTGGATTTTTAGTGGAGAAGACCATGCCGTGATTATTGATAAATTACATAAGTAATGTAAAATTGGAGGAAATTTGACAATTTGATTGCAAAAATTTAGACTTTTTTATCCTTTTTGGTATCGAAAAGGACAAAGCGAGTCTCAATGCTCGGAAATATTCTTTTTGTTGGCTCAGAACGATTGTTTAAAAATAATTTAAGAAATAGCCTTGAACTGATGGTACCAGGAGTGACTGTTAATAAATTATCATTCTATTTTTGACTGAAGTTAAATATGTCATTGTATTTAAATGTAGTACGAAAATCGATCATTTGTTTTTGGGTAACAATTTTTTAGATAATAAAGAATTGACTTCATAGTAACTGGAATTTTACAAAAAAATTGTTCAAATAAAAAATTCTATTTTTCTAAAAAATATTGAAAACTCTTGGAAGATTTGACACCTTGTATATTTCTTAAGAGTTATATATAAAGCATAGGTGCTATATATTTTCGTATTATGACGTCGCGAAGAATATTCGATCAAGATTTAACCTGAAAGATTAATATTTTTATAGGAAATCTTCGAATAGAAAAACGTTTTTAACAAATTATGGACAATTTATATCTAATCGAGTTTAGACTCGTTTGATTTGCTCGATTTTCTAGAAAATATAATAAAAAAATATTTTTTTGGAAACGTAAACACTCTGTATCTTTCTTAAGATTTGAGCAAAAGGCATATGTTCTATATATTTTCGAATCGTGACGACACGAAGAATATTGTATCAAAAATTCAAAATTTAATCTTACTAACTCATATATGTTGCTACAGGAAATATTCAAATAGAAAGTTGTTTTGTATAATTATTGAACAAATTATGGACAATTTATATCTAATTGAGCTTTGATTTGCTAAATTTTATAGAAGATATAATAAAAAAATATTTTTTTGAAAATTTAAACACCCTGTATGTTTCTTAAAAATGTAGTAGAAGACTTATGTTTTGTATATTTTTGAATCATGACGACACGAAGAACATTATATTAAAAATTCAAGATTTAATCTCACTAACTCATATATGTTGCTACAGGAAATATTCAAATAGAAAGTTGTTTTGTACAATTATTGAACAAATTATGAACAATTTATATCTAATCAAGCTTCGATTTGTTTGATTTGCAAAATTTTATAGAAAATATGATAAAAAATATTTTTTTGAAAACTTAAACACCCTGTATCTTTTTTAAAAATGGAGTAAAAGGCATATGTTCTACATATTTTTGAATCATGACGACACGAAGAACATTGTATCAAAAATTCAAGATTTAATCTCACTAACTTATATATGTTGCTACAGGAAATATTCAACTACAAAGTTGTTTTGTACAATTATTGAACAAATTATGTACAATTTAGTTCTAATCGAGCTTCGATTTGTTTGATTTACTAAATTTTTTAGAAAATATAATAAAGAAATATTTTTTTAAAACTTAAACACCCTGTATCTTTCTTAAAAATGTAGTAAAAGTCATAAGTTCTATATATTTTTGAATTATGATGAGACGAAGAACATTGTATCAAAAATTCAAAATTTAATCTCACTAACTCTTATTTATTGTTACAGGAAATATTAAAAAAAAGTTGCTTCTTTGCTGTTTAAGGAAACATGTAGAATTTAAATCTATACAAGCTTTGATGTGTTAGATGTTGCTTAATTTTTTTTAGAAAATTTAATAACTAGAACTTTTTATTATTTTGACACCCTTTCTTAGTAAACGAATAAAATAGATATTTGTTGTTGTTTTTGAATCACAATAACAAGAAAAATATTTTATCAAAAATTCAAAATTATATCTAAACTCAAAAATCGAGATTAATTAATTAACCATTGTGTGTAAAACGTTACTAAAATTGAAGTATGACAACATTATAACATCTTTTTCAATTCAAATTATTACATCTACAATTCAAATAATTCTAAAGCAACAAAAAGAAAATTTTGAGTCATGATCAGTAAATTTCCAATACTTTCGGCTGCTTGTTGATTGAAGCAATCAAATGTCTTCTAGCGAAATCAAAAAATTTTTTCAAGACCAAACAATTTTTTTGACAGGAGGAACTGGTTTTTTAGGTCACCTTTTATTAGAAAAACTATTGAGAGTGTGTCACGATTTGAAAATCATCTACGTACTAGTCCGTGATAAAAAAGGTAAAAGTGCTGAAGAACGTTTCGATGATATCTACAACAGTGTTGTGAGTTACAAAATTTTTTATAATTAATTTTCTAATTTTTTGATTTCCAGCTGTTTGAAACCCTCAAAAAGGAAAGACCGGAATTTAAAAAAAAAATTAAATTAATCAAAGGAAATTGTTCAGAACTTGGTTTAGGATTGAGTGAAGATGATCGAAATTTATTGAAGAAACAAGTGAATGTTGTTCTTCATTCCGCCGCTAACGTCAGGTTTGATCAAACTCTAAGAAATGCCACGTATAGTAACGTGAGGGCCGTTATGGAAATTCTTGATTTAGCCAAAAAAATTACCAATCTTAAGGTTTCGTTTTTAAATAATTTTTTGTGAAGTTCAAAAAATATTTTTAGGTTTTCGTCCATGTTTCTACCGCTTTCTCCAATTGTCATCAAACTCACGTCAAAGAACAATTTTACGAACCTCCCATGCAAGCAGAAAAACTTCTTAATCTTCTAAGCATCATGGAGGATGACGTTTTGGACAGAATCACTCCTATGTAAGTTGAGATATTATTGTTAGTCATCTTCAATTTTTTTTTTGTTCAAAATTTTGTACTCACTTTCATTAACAATTTTTTTAACATATTGCAGAAACTTGCACCATTCTTCGAAGTTTCCCATTATTTCTTCAATTTCAACTATCACTGAGAATCTTCATTATTGTATCTTCTCAAACTCTTTTTTTGTCTTCAATATTTTTTTAAATTAGCAGTAAAATAATAAATGATCGTTTTCAGACTTACGGGAAAATGGTTGAACACCTACATCTTCACCAAGTGTATTGGGGAAGATTTGATAAAGCGAGAAAGTGGAAATTTACCCATTTGCATTATCCGTCCAGCTATTGGTAACCCAGCAGTTTTCAAACAACAGAAATTAAAAAATTTTTTTTAGTTATGTCAACAGCTGAAGATCCTATGGCCGGTTGGTTGCATAGTCTATTCGGTTTCGGTGGTGTAAATGTTGCAATCGCTGTTGGTGCTTTGCGAACCATCAATCTCAAAACAGATGCACAATTGCCTCTGATTCCTTGCGATTACGTTGCCAATACCGTTCTAGCAGCAGCATGGACAACATGCAAAAACCAAAAAGAAAAAAATAACGAAAAAACAATCGCAAATATTTACAATATTGCAGGTTCTAACAAAAATATTTTCTTATGGAGTAAGTCACTTAGACCATTGCTGACGTAATTACATAATTTCGAAAAACTTTTACTAAAAATTGTTTTAAGGGGATTACGTCGATGTCTTGAGACAATTTCATTGGAAAATGTGTTTCAATGACGCGATTTGGTATCCGCAAGTTCTCATTGTTGAAAACGCTTGGCTCTTCAGATTCTGCTGTTTTTTTCTTCACGCCGTTCCCTGTTATGTTGCCGATTTCGTTCTAAAATGCCTTGGAAAATCGCCTTTGTAATTATCGATTAATCTTCAATAATTATGTTAAAATAATTTTTTAGCATTGTAAAAATTTATAAAAAACTCGATGGTATTCTGAAAGCGACCGAATACTTTCGTATGACTTCTTGGAAATTTGACCAAGAAAATCTAGAAGAAATGTGGAAAGAAATGAACGAAACCGATCGAAAATTATTTAACTTCAACATGGAAAAATTGGAATTAAGAAATTATATCGTTTCTGCAACGGAGTTTGTTCGTCAACATTTTATGAACGATCCTCCAGAAACACTATCTAGAGCTCAAACTAAAGTTATCTGTCTCTTCTTTCTCCATTACGGCCTCATCCTTTTGTTTCTCTATTTGTTTGTAAAAGTTTTTTGTCAAATCTTCAGTTGGTGACAAAAGTATCAGCAAAGTTTCGCTTCTGAATTTTCAGGTGTTAGTTGAATTAAATTACATACGCATATATCAACAATTTGGCATAAATAGATTTTGACATGTCACAGTGGTTTTGTTTTCCAAAAAATTTGAATTATTTCTGGTGTCCCTCAATGCTCTAATTTGGGTCTTATGTTGTCACGTGTTGAACTAGAAACGTCAAAATTTAAGTAAGTAACTACCAAGATTGAAAGGAATTTCTCAAAAAGATTTATTAAAAAATTGAAAATTCTAAATAAAAGTATTGCTGGTGTTGTAGCTTTTTGGAGAAACTTTACGACATCGATCTCAATAAAGCTTCAATTCTAGATGAGAATCGACTTTTTGAATTTTTGGAAGTTTGACACTTTCTATGAAATATTTTGATTCTGTTCAGGCATCCCTCAAAATTTGATTTGGGTCCTATGTTGTTTTTGATTTTGATTAGTGATTTTGCATCGCCATTTTGGTTGATAATTTGAAAATTTTTGAAGCAACTTGTGACACTCTTTTACTGGACACTGATTTACTGTTAGGAAATTGCAAAATTTCGAATTCTCTATTGGTTTTTGAAAAACAAAAATTTATATCGAAAAACAAGGGTCAAAATACTAGAAAATATTCTTTTTGTTGGCTCAAAGTGATTGTTTTAAAAATATACTAGAAATAGCCTTGAACTGATGGTACCAGCAGTGACTGTTAAAAATTGTTAAATTATTATTCTGTCTTTGGTTGAAGCTTTATATGTCATTGTATTTGTAGTAGAAAAATTGATAATTCGCTTTTGGGTAACACAGCAATTTTTAAGACAGCAAAAAAATATTTTTATAGTAACTGGAATTTTACAAAAATTGTGTTGAAATAACAAATTACATTCTGCCATCGAGTTCTTTGGTTTAAACCTTTTTCCTAACAAAATCTGATAAAAATGTCTTTTTTGGAAACTTTAGCACACTGTATTTTTCTTAATAGTCGAGTAAGAGGCATATGCTTTGTATATTTTTGAATCAATACGACACGAAGAACATTGTATCAAAAATTTAAGATTTAATCTAACTAACTCATATATGTTGCTACTGAAAATATTCAAATCGAAAGTTGTTTTGTACAATTATTGAACAAATTATGCACAATTTATATCTAATCGAGGTTTAATTCGTTTCTTTTGCTAAATTTTGGAGAAAATATAATAAAAAATATTTTTTGGAAACTTAAACACCCTGTATCTTTTTTAAGATTCGAGTAAAAAGCATATGTTTTATATATTTTCGAATCACGATGACACAAAGAACATTGTATAAAAATTTTAAGATTTAGTTTTACTAATTCATATACATTGTTACTGGAGATATTCAAATAGAAAGTTGCTTTGTACAATTTTTGAACAAATTATGTACAATTTATATCTAATCGAGCTTCGATTTGTTTGATTTGCCAAATTTTATAGAAAATATAATAAGAAATATTTTTTGGAAAACTTAAACACCCTGTATCTTTCTTAAAAATGGAGTAAAATGCATTTATTTTATACATTTTCGAATCATGACGGCACAAAAACATTGGATCAAAATTTCAAGATTTAATTTCACTAACTCATATATGTTGCTACAGTAAATATTTAAATAGAAAGTTGTCTTGTACAATTATTGAACGAATTACGTACAATTCATATCTAGTCGAGCTTCGACTTGTTTGATTTGCTAAATTTGATAAAAATATGATAAAAAATATTTTTTTGCGAACTTAAACACCCTGTATCTTTCTTAAAAATGGAGTAAAAGGCATATGTTCTGTATATTTTCGAATTATAGCGACACGAAGAACATTGTATCAAAATTTCAAGATTTAATTTCACTACTTAATATATATTGTTACTGGAAATATTCAAATAGAAAGCTGTTTTGTACAATTATTGAACAAATTATGTACAATTTATATCTAATCGAGCTTCGATTTGTTTGATTTGCCAAATTTTATAGAAAATATAATAAGAAATATTTTTTGGAAAACTTAAACACCCTGTATCTTTTTTAAAAATGGAGTAAAAGGCATTTATTTTATACATTTTTGAATCATGACGGCACAAAAAACATTGTATCAAAATTTCAATATTTAATTTTACTAACTCATATATGTTGCTACAGGAAATTTTCAAATAGAAAGTTGTCTTGTACAATTATTGAACAAATTATGTACAATTCATATCTAATCGAGCTTCGATTTGTTTGATTTGCCAAATTCTATAAAAATATAATAAAAAAATATTTTTTTGAAAAACTAAACACCCTGTATCTTTCTTGAAAATATAGTAACAGGCATATATTTTATATATTTTCGAATCATGACGACACGAAATACATTGCATCAAAATTTTAAGATTTAATTTCACTAACTCATATATGTTGCTACAGGAAATATTTAAATAGAAAGTTGTCTTGTACAATTATTGAACGAATTACGTACAATTCATATCTAATCGAGCTTCGGTTTGTTTGATTTGCTAAATTTTATAAAAATATGATAAAAAATATTTTTTTGCTAACTTAAACACCCTGTATCTTTTTTAAATATGGAGTAAAAGGCATATGTTTTGCATATTTTCGAATCATGACGACACGAAGTACATTATATCAAAATTTCAAGATTTAATTTCACTAATTCATATATATTGTTACTGGAAATATTGAAATAGATAGTTGTTTTGTACAATTATTGAACAAATTTTGTACAATTCATATCTAATCGAGCTTCAATTTGTTTGATTTGCAAAATTTTATAGAATATATGATAAAAAATATTTTTTTGAAAACTTAAGCACCCTGTATCTTTTTTAAAAATGGAGTAAAGGGCACATATTTTATATATTTTCGAATCATGACGACACGAAGAACATTGTATCAAAATTTGAAAAGTTAATTACACTAATTCATATATATTGTTACTAGAAATATTGAAATAGAAAGTTGTTTTGTACAATTATTGAACAAATTATGTACAATTCATATCTAATCGAGCTTCAATTTGTTTGATTTGCAAAATTTTATAGAAAATATGATAAAAAATATTTTTTTGAGAACTTAAACACCCTGTATCTTTTTTAAAAATGGAGCAAAAGGCATATGTTCTGTATATTTTCGAATCATGACGACACGAAGAACATTGTATCAAAATTTGAAAAGTTAATTACACTAATTCATATATATTGTTACTAGAAATATTGAAATAGAAAGTTGTTTTGTACAATTATTGAACAAATTATGTACAATTCATATCCAATCGAGCTTCAATTTGTTTGATTTGCAAAATTTTATACAAAATATAATAAAAAATATTTTTTTGAAAACTTAGACACCCTGTATCTTTTTTAAAAATGGAGTAAAAGGCACATATTTTATACATTTTCGAATTATGACGACACGAAGAACATTGTATCAAAATTTGAAAAGTTAATTTCAATAATTTATATATATTGTTATTAAAAATATTCAAAAAGAAAGTTGTTTTGTACAAGTATTAAACAATTTATATCTTATCTAACTCGTATATATGTTTCTACAAAAATTATATTCAAATCAATAGTTGTTTTTACAATTTCAAAAATTTTTTACTGAATCAACGGAAATCGAGGAACAGTATGCTACAAACAAATGATAATTTATTTTAATTAGCACTACAACACCAATTTTTCTAAAAAGAAATTAATGAACCATTGTGTGCAAAACATTGCAGAAATGGAAGAATTAAAACGTCATAATATTTTCTTTTGCCATTTAAATTATAATTGCAATGTAAATGACTTTCAATTCTAGAACAACATCGTTAGTACAATTATCAGTAAATTTCAAATGCTTTAGGCTGCTTGTTGATTAAAACGATCACAAAATGACTTCTAGCGAAATCAAAAATTTTTTTTGTGACCAAACAATTTTTTTAACTGGAGGAACTGGTTTTTTGGGTCACCTTTTATTAGAAAAACTATTGAGAGTGTGTTACGATTTGAAAATTATCTACGTACTAGTCCGGGATAAAAAAGGTAAAAGTGCTGAAGAACGTTTCGATAATATCTACAACAGTGTTGTGAGTTACAAAATTTTTTATTATTAATTTTCTAATTTTTTGATTTCCAGCTGTTTGAAACCCTCAAAAAGGAAAGACCGGAATTTAAAAAAAAAATTAAATTAATCAAAGGAAATTGTTCAGAACTTGGTTTAGGATTGAGTGAAGATGATCGAAATTTATTGAAGAAACAAGTGAATGTTGTTCTTCATTCCGCCGCTAACGTCAGGTTTGATCAAACTCTAAGAAATGCCGCGTATAGTAACGTGAGGGCCGTTATGGAAATTCTTGATTTAGCCAAAAAAATTACCAATCTTAAGGTTTCGTTTTTAAATAATTTTTTGTGAAGTTCAAAAAATATTTTTAGGCTTTCGTCCATGTTTCTACCGCTTTCTCCAATTGTCATCAAACTCACGTCAAAGAACAATTTTACGAACCTCCCATGCAAGCAGAAAAACTTCTTAATCTTCTAAGCACCATGGAAGATGGCGTTTTCGACAGAATCACTCCTATGTAAGTTGAGATATTATTGTTAGCCATCTTCAATTATTTTTTCGGTTCAGAATTTTGTACTCACTTTCATTAACAATTTTTTAAACATATTGCAGAAACTTGCACCATTCTTCAAAGTTTCCCATTATTTCTTCAATTTCAACTATCACTGAGAACCTTCATTATTGTATCTTCTCAAACTCTTCTTTTGTCTTCAAAATTTTTTTAAATTAGCAGTAAAATAATAAATGATCGTTTTCAGACTTATGGGAAAATGGTTGAACACCTACATCTTCACCAAGTGTATTGGGGAAGATTTGATAAAGCGAGAAAGTGGAAATTTACCCATTTGCATTATCCGTCCAGCTATTGGTAAACCAGCAGTTTTCAAACAACAGAAATTAAAGAAAAAATTTTAGTTATGTCAACAGCTGAAGATCCTATGCCCGGTTGGTTGCATAGTCTATTCGGTTTTGGTGGTGTAACTCTAGCAATAGCTGTTGGTGCTTTGCGAACCATCAATCTCAAAAAAGATGCTCAATTACCTGTAGTTCCTTGCGATTACGTTGCCAATACCGTTCTAGCAGCAGCATGGACAACAAACAAAAACCAAAAAGAAAAAAATAAAGAAAAAAGAATCGCAAATATTTGCAATTTTGCAGGTTCTAACAAAAATATGTTCCTATGGAGTAAGTCAAATTTTTCACTTGGACCATTGTTGTAACAAATTATTTTAAGGCGATTACATCTACGTTTTGAAGCAATTACATTGGAGAATGTGTTCGGATTACGTGATTTGGTATCCGCAAGTTCTCATTTTAGAAAATGTTTGGTTCTTCAGAATTTCCTGCTTTTTCCTCCACACCGTTCCCTGTTATGTTGCCGATTTCGTTCTAAAATGCCTTGGAAAATCGCCTTTGTAATTATCGATTAATCTTCAATAATTATTTTAAAATATTTTTTTAGCGTTGTGAAAATTTATAAGAAACTCGATGGTGTTCTGAGAGCGACCGAATACTTTCGTATGACTGCTTGGAAATTTGATCAAGAAAATCTAGAAGCAATGTGGAAAGAAATGAACGAAACCGATCGAAAATTATTTAACTTCAACATGGAAAACCTCGTTTTAAAGAATTATAGTATTTCTGGATTTCTCTTTGCTCGCCAACATTTGTTGAACGATCCTCCAGAAACACAATCTAGAGCTCAAAGAAAAGTCATCTGCCTCTTCTTTCTCCATTACGGCATCATCCTTTTGTTTCTCTATTTGTTTGTAAAAGCTTTTTGTCAAATCTTCAGCTGGTGACGAAAGTATCAGCAAAGTTGCTTCTGAATTTTCAGGTGTTAGTTGAATTAAATTACAAACGCATATATCGACAATTTAGCATAAATTGATTTTAATATGTCACAATGGTTTTGTTTTCGAAAAGTGAGTTATTTCTGGTGTCCCTCAAGGCTCTAATTTCGGTCCTATGTTGTTTCCAACACTCACGTGTTGAAATAGAAACGTCAAAATTGAAATAAGTAACTCCCAAGATGGTGGAGAATTTGTCAAAAAATTTATTAAAATATCGAAAATGCTAAATTGGTCGTGGTGTAGCTTTTGGAGAAACGATACGTAAATCTCGATGAAACTTCAATTCTACATGGGAATCGAAATTGAATTGTAGATTTTGTTCAAAACTAAAAAAGTTTGACACTTTTATATATTTTGAGCCACTTCCGTTTCTAATTTGGGTCCTATTTTGTTTTAATTTTGATCAGTAATTATCAGTGAGCACTTATGGCCAATTTATCAATTTGTGTAGTTCATTTGACTATAGGTGAACAAGAAGTCAACAACCAAAGAAAAGAATAAAAAAATCGACAATTTTGCAAATTTTAACTGCTAAATTTTTATTTGCGACTATTTTCAACCACTTAGCGCCAACGACATTGTTAATTAACTATCAAACTGATAAATTTATCGTTTTCAATTCTATAACGTAATTATAAATTACAAAATTTTGTTGAATATAGGCAACCAACTATACACATGTGCATCAAGTGTCACGGATCTCCTAGGCAACTAAAACTAAAAATTGTTGAAATAATTGCTAAAACAATGGAATAACGTATCAAGTTACAACTAAATACTTAAGATAAACGAAAAATTCGACTAGTAAGTCTTAAAACACAATTCGTCATCCAACCAAGTACACCAAGTATTGTTGTAACGTAGAGGGTTCGATTTAGGATCAACAGCGGTATTGGTTTGGGGTACCATCCCAATAACAAATTGAGCGAGTCTTTTCGATAACGCGAAAACAATTTCTGGTTTTTCCCCAATAATATTTTTGGTTTCGCACGGATCGTTTTTCAAATCAAACAAACAAGTTTTTGTACAAACGAAATTTGGTGTTTCGTTTTTAGCACGACACCAAGACAAATCGACTTGAGATCTCAAATTATTCATCAATTCCGGTGTTAATTTGAACGAATCATTCAGTTTCGTTACAGCAACATTTACAAAACTTTCCAAAACATTGGAAGTGTTATAGGGAGGTACTTCGATACCTCTACCATCTTCACCGAAATATTGGTCGTAAATTCCGTTATTGTAAGTGCCTGAAATTTGGTTTTAAAAAAAATTATTAATAACAAAAATTTACCATTAAGCAACTTGTATTGTCCTTGTTTCGAAATTATGCCTGAATAACCCGAAAATGCGTCAATGTTAACTAAAATTTCGTCACGTTTTGTTGGGGTGTTTCTCGATAGAGTTTCCCATTGATTAACGCCGTCGATTCGACCCAATTTCGTTACGTCACCCCCTAAAATTTTATTAAAAATTCTTGAGGATTAAAATTATTTACCAGCTGCTGCGTAAAAAGTTGGTAACCAATCGGAAATGTGGATCAATTCTTTGTTGACGTATCCTTTTTTTTGGAAAAGTGGACTGTAAATTGTGGCTGTTCCTCGAATTCCTCCTTCGTGAAGAGTGAATTTCAACTGGAATTGGTACGTAGAAAAAAATTGACAATTCGAACAAAATTACTCCTCTCAAAGGCCAATTGGAGCCGTAATTCTGGTAGATGCCGACACTTTGAGCACCGTTATCTGATAAGAAGAGGATTATGGAATTTTCTAACATGTTTTTCGATGACAGTTTTTCCACAACGCGACCCAACGAATCGTCGAGAATGTTAACGATATCTGCAAAATTTAAAGAGATTAGAAAAAATTATTTGCTGAGAAAATAGTAACAACAATTAGGGGATGGGGAGAATGGTAAAGAGATACATTGGAGCAATTTTGGGCGAAATCTGGAGGATTTTAGCGCTTCCCCTCGGAAGTCAATGGCAAATCCTCAAAATTTCGTTTGCTTTTACTCGATTTAACTGTATCAAGTGTTTAAAGGGAGGTCCATACAGTAAATGAGAGGAAAAAGTAGAAGACCTGAAGGAATCGAAACTAGAAGACGTTAATCGATATATTTGAAGAAAAAAAGACGAAAAAGAAGAGATGACAGACGATATAATGGAAATGGAGGGAGGAGAAAATCGTAAGCGCGCCACATCTGTCAATTTAGAAAAAAATACAAAAAACTGAAATTAATGAGGAAATAGAAAAAACTGACCAGCATATCGTCTCCTCTGCGGTTCTTCAATGTAACCGTACTTGGTGTCGGTGACGTTAACATCTGGCACCCCCAGTTCGGTCCCATCTGCCCCTGTATGTGCTGCCAAATGCGACAAAACCAGAAACATCGGTTCGTCATTGTTATGATTTTCGATAATTTCCAGCGATTTTTCGGTGAACAATTCAGTGGCGTACCTACCTTGAGTTGACCAAACCGGTTGGAATTTTTCATGCAAATCCAAACCTTTATAGATCTAAAAAAAATTTCAAACCTCCCAACACTGCCACCAACATACTTGATCAACAGGAACTTCTTGGTAAGCGTAATAGTTGAAATAACCAACGAAACCGTTCCAATAACCGAAATGAGTATCGAAACCTTTTTCTGTTGGTAAATGAGCCCTGCGGGCTGCCCCCAAATGCCATTTCCCAACCAAATGGGTTTTGTAACCCAATTCTTTTAAATATTGAGGCATCGTAGGCATATTTAGAGGTAATGCGCGATTTTCGCCAGCACTTATCGGAATTCCCTGTAAACCTAACGAAAACTAAAAAAATTTTGAAATTTTCAAATTACCTGTTCGAATTGGATAGTTTCCGGTAAGAAAGGCGGCTCTGGATGGTGTACAAGCTTGTTGCGTGTAGAATTTATCGAGGATGATTCCGTTATAGCCTAAAGCGTCGATATTGGGGGTTGGTATTTGGCTAGAACCGTGGTAACCGACGTCGTTCCAACCCTTAATTTTTTTGTAATTTTTGGAAATTAAAAATTTAATTGTTACCATATCGTCGCCGATCACGACGATGATGTGGGGTTGATTTGGTGTTGGGGATGGTCCATGACAGTTGTGGGGTTGCCAATTTAAGTTCGTTAAACCAGTTACGAAACAAAAAATTGAAGTGATCCAATCCATGTTGAGACTAGAACTGTTGCAAATTTAATTCTTTTTTATCTTTATATTTGCACAATTTGAATATGAAAATCTATTTGTTAACATAATTTTTTAGGACAAAGAAATTTTATCATTTTAATTATTAAGAGCGATTTTAACCCATTTAAGTTAATTTATAGCACTTTTAGTTATTCTTGGGCTTTAGATGAATTTCTTCGCAAAATAGAAATTTAATTGTTTTACCTTGCTGTCAAGTTGTGCGAATGTTCACTGATAACAAAATTATTTTAATCCAACTGATAACTACCTGTCACTCATTCTACTGATTGTATGTAAATTCAAAAGTTCACTAACTGTGTCAATAAATCAAAACTTGTAATAAAACCTGCTGGTTTGGTCAGGAACCTTCACCTAAGTCACGTGGTAAAAAGATCAATTTTTTGCTTGTCAGAATTTTTTTAAATTTTTGCTCCAAATTACCCCTTCAACTTGCTTCTGTAAAATTTTGATTGTTCTTTCCATAACAAAAAGGAAAAATTCAATTAAATGCTTTGCTTCGTCCACATTCTTTTGTTATTTAATTTCTTTATGTCATACATGAGTTCTACTAGCGAAAATGTTGTTTTGTTCGGTTCATTGTACTAACTGATTGCTATTTAGCGATAAGTTCCTTCCTGTTATCATAAATATGGTAATTAGTTGGGCGAGTTATGCTGTCGTTTCGAACAAATGTTAAGTTACTAGTTGAGAAACCATTGAAGTTTCTAAATTTAACAAAAATCGCTGGATATTGATTGGAAAAAAAAATCAGAAGTGGGATTAATTACTAAATTTCGATCAACTCTAAATTAGTCGACGTTATATAGAAACTGATTACTTCTATGGGTTACAATTAATATTCTACACCAGTATGTAAAATTTCACAACGATAGGACAATTTTTGTTGGGATTCTTTAGTTGTGAAATTTTTAGTATTGACTTGATTAATGTTTTATTTGAAAAAGAATCAAGTAGGCTTTCCAAAACTGTAATCCCCGTTGTTCTACGATTCTTAGTTTTCGAGTTATCACAGATTTGCTAATTCTAGCCAAGAGGTGGCGCCACAATTGCAAATTTTCCAATAAATGATTGCAATTATCTCGAGAACTAAGAGAGATTAATGAAAACGGTTTGCAGATTTGGTAAATGTTAATTATTTTCTTTTGTTTACTTTATTTTGAACTTATCTATCTATTGTCCTAAGAAAAAAATATTTTTTTATCGCTTTGCTGAAATTCGATTCATTAAAAAAATAATATTAGAGGCCTCCAAAAGTGCAATTCATATTGTTCTGTGATGTCTAGTTTGCAAGTTATTCGAAATTTGCCATTTTCAACTAAGAGATGGCGCCACATGGAAATCTTAAATAATGGAAATTATCTTGAGAACTAAAAGAGATTAAAGAAAACGGTTTGCAGATTTGGTAAACTTTTATTATTTTCTTTCGTTTACTTAAGTTTGAACCCAATTTATCTATCGTCCCAAAAAAATATTTTTTTTATCGCTTTGCAGAAATTCGATTCATTAAAAAAAGAATATCAGAGGCTCTTCAAAAGTCCAATCCCCTTTGTTCTGTGATGTCTAGTTTGCAAGTTATTCGAAATTTGCCAATTTCAACTAAGAGAGGGCGCCACATGTAAATCTTAAATAATGGAAATTATCTTGAGAACTAAAAGAGATTAAAGAAAACGATTTGCAGATTTGGTAAACTTTTATTATTCTCTTTCGTTTACTTTAGTTTGAACCCAATTTATCTATCGTCACAAAAAATATATTTTTTTATCGCTTTGCTGAAATTTAATTCATTAAAAAAAGAATATTAGAGGCCCTCCAAAAGTGCAATCCCCATTGTTCTGTGATTTCTAGTTCGCAAGTTATAGGAAATTTGTCAATTTCAACTAAGAGATGGCGCCACATGGAAATTTTAAATGATGGAAATTATCTCGAGAACCAAGACAGATTAAAGAAAATGGTTTGCAGATTTGGTAAACTTTTATTATTTTTTTTCATTTACTTTAGTTTGAACCCAATTCATCTATCGTCACAAAAAAAATATTTTTTTATCGCTTTGCTGAAATTCAATTCATTAAAAAAAGAATATTAGAGGCCCTCCAAAAGTGCAATCCCCATTGTTCTGTGATTTCTAGTTCGCAAGTTATAGGAAATTTGTCAATTTCAACTAAGATGGCGCCACATGGAAATTATAATGATGGAAATTATCTCGAGAACTAAGACAGATTAAAGAAAGCGGTTTGCAGATTTGGTAAACTTTTATTATTATTTTTCATCTACTTTAGTTTGAACCCAATTCATCTATTGTTACAAAAAAAAATATTTTTTTTATCGCTTTGCTGAAATTCGATTCATTAAAAAAAGAATATCAGAGGCCTCCAAAAGTGCAATCTCCATTGTTCTGTGATTTCTAGTTCGCAAGTTATTAGAGTTTTATTAATTTCAGCTAACAGATGGCGCTACATGCAAATTTTAAATGATGCAAAATATATCGCGAACTAGGATAGATTAAGAAAAATGGTTTGCATATTTAGTGAACGTTCCATTATAGTTTGTTCCAGATCCGTCTATTGCCCCAAATTAAAAAATTTGAATTGTTTTTTGCTGGAAATTTGGTGCCTAGTGCTATGTCAAAATTTTATTTATTTGATCAAGGATATCAAGGGCTTGTTAAAACTAAAATTTTCATTGTTCTACGTATCCTAGATTTCGAGTTATAAAGGATTTGCTAATTCTATCCAAAAGGTGGCGCCACAATCGTGTAAATGATAGCAATTATCTCGAAAATTAAAAGAGATTAATAAAAACGGATCACAGATTTGGTAGAATTTTGTTGCCTGCTTTCATCTACTAGAGTTTTAACTAACTCCGTGTTTTTTCCAAAATTGAACATTACAGAAAACTTTTTTTGTTGGAAAGTTGTTTTACATATGCTTTTGAAGTCTAAACAAGATTCTTGTTGTCAAAACTATAATCGCATAGTTGTCTGATTTTTAGGTTTAGGTAAGATACTTTAGTTTCAGGTGGCACCACAATCGCAAATTTTCCTTGCAAATGATGGCGATTATTTCGAAAACTGAGAGAGGTTAACGAAAACGGACGACAAATTTGGTCACAACTCGTCATTCTACAACAATTTCATCCAAAGTTGTGTACTGAACGTAATTAACAAAATTAATTTTTTTGCTAGAAATTTGGTCCATGTCGCTTTAGTTAAATTCGGGTTTTTTAAAGAAAATTTCAAGGGCTTTCCAAAACTATAATTCCCATTATTTTGCGATTTCTAGTTCGCAAGTTACAACAGTTTCGTTATTTTCGGCCAAGAGATGGCGCCACGATTTTCGAATGAATAATGGCAAATATCTCCAGAAGTAAAGGAGATATCGAGAAACGGATTGCAGATATGGATGTGCTACACTATTGTCTTTTATTCAGCAAAATTTCAAATAAATGTATCGATTGTTCAAAATTGGAAAAAGTATAAAAATGTTTTCTAATTGTGAAATTAACCTCAATCGATTTAGTTGGTTTTCGATTAAAAATGGCGAAATTTTGAAAATTATAAGTTTTCTAGTTTTCGAATTATTAACGATTTTAAAGGGTAGAAGTTCGAGATAAGTGGCGCCACAATCGCCATTTTTCTCAGCAAATGATGGCAATTATCTCAAAAACTAAGAAAGATATAACAAAACTAATTGCAGATTTGGAAAGCCCAAGTTATTGTCTTTCATGTAGTGACAACCAAAACTTTTTGTCTTAAAACTGAAAAGTAGAGTTGAAAAAATTTTGTTCGATCACAACAAAATTTGATATACAATTATAGAATTGCAATAGTGAAATTGTAAAATAAAAACGAAAAATAAATAAATGACTTGATTTTGTTGAGTTAAAAAAATTGTTCAGAAGTGGGATAGTTTTCAACGAATCGAAAACTTGAAAAATAGATGACGCGACTAATCAATTCTAATAAAAAATTTCTATTTACGTTCAAAGTCCATCACAATCGGAAAGGAAAAAGTTTTTGCCCTCCACTTCTTCTTAACTATTAATTTCTTATCTTTTCTAGTTAGTCATCGTTGGATATCGGACCACGCATTGCTTGAAATTATAAACAAATTATCGTTTTAATGTTGGTTCAAACTTCTTATGACTCACTTGCTTCCAAGGAATTAACAATTTTAAAATGAAATCATTCAAGCACCATCCAATCGTCCAAACAAATTTAGTTGTAACAACAACAACAATTTGTTTCAATCAACGAACAAATCCACCATAAAACCGTACAAGTTGTAAATAATCCAATCATCCAATAAATTCTTCAAAGAAACAAAACCTGAAACGTAATGACCTCAAACTGACCAGTAACTATCTCAGTATTTATACTCAGAGGCCAAATCTTTCGCTTATAGTATCGTCAACAGTTGTGTCGATATGTTGAAGTGTTTGTTTGTGATTGCGTTATTTTGGGGAGTACTCCCCGAAATTAGGGGACATTCCTACCATTTAGGAGCATGTCCCAATATCGACCCAATGCCGGGTTTCGAAATGAAAAAAGTAACAAAGTGATCGAAAAAAATCCAAAATTAACCAAAATTTTTTAGTTGTTAGGAATTTGGTACGTGGTTCAAAAAACCGGAACTGCGAGCACTTGTCTCACTTATAACTTCACAAAAACCGACGAACCCGACGAGTTTCTTTTGGAACAAAACAGCCAACATTTCGCTCTTGGTTTAACACCATTGAAACACCATTATCGCTATTCGGGGACTTTATCGCAAGTTGATCCTTCGATTCCAGCCAGGATGCAAGTCAAATTTCCTTTAAGTGAGAGTCAATTTTTGATTATTTAATTAAAATTAATTTCGTAATTTTCAGATGTGGCCGGTTCAGCGAGTTACACAATTTTCATGACGGATTACGTTAGTTACGCTGGCATTTTCACTTGTCAAAAATTAGGTTTCGCCCATCGACAATCAGCGACGATTTTATCGAGAGAAAAAACTTTAGACAAAATGTACATCGATAAGGTAGTTGCAATTTTTGAAAATTTCGCAACTAAATTTTGTTTTTTTGCAGATAAGGTCGAAATTATCAGCAGCTAATGTCGATCCTTTCGAATTATCGATTATTAACCAAAAAGATTGTCCGAAAGACCAGAACGGCACTAATATTAATATTGACGATGACACTTTTTCAGCGCAATCAGTCGCTAACGTTTTCAGGAAAGCGGGCGAAAAACTTGGGGATGGTGTCGAATATATTTCAGGAGGTGCCAAAAAAATTTACCATAAAGTCGCCGATAGCGAGGAAACAACTGCTAAAATTACCGCCGATCCCGATTCCGAATGGCTGCCTTAGTTTCGCATCCTTCAACTAGATGGCGCCAAATCTTTTTAGTTGCTAGTAAAACAAGTGAGACTGTAATAAACTATTTGTTATATCAAGTTTTTTTCAATAAAATTACACATTAAGCAAATTCAAATAATTATTTTAAAAAGTAATTTAAGATTCAGTTGCTTAAATAAATTTGTTAATTGTTAAGACCAGATAAGTTGAACCTATAGAACTACTCAAAGTTTTTGCTTAAAAAACGCGCTAGGTTTGCTCAAATTTGTTGAAAATTTTTCTAAGGCTTTTTTGGTCGCTCATAGCCTTATGAAAATTTTCGACCAAAAAACTTTTTTGCTCCGATTGCTATGAAATTTGGCACACAATGAAGTAATTTGATTGCGAATTCACGGAGCTACTCAGTTCTTCTGTAGCTTGTTTAGTTTTCGAGAAATCGAGCATCATATGCTCAAATATGACAACGACCATAATTTTCTCAAATGGCTCAGAATAAGCGCGCCTCTTTCCAAAACTAGCAGCAATATGCAGCAACCAAACGTATTTTTCGATTCTCTATGATGTTCTACATCTACCGATCAAGTTTCGTTGAAATCCAAGGAGGTGAATTTTCTTCCAATTTTTGAAGAAAAAGGAAGCTTATAGCCTTATGAAAATTTTCGACCAAAAAACTTCTTTGCTCCGATTGCTATGAAATTTGGCACACGATGAAGTAATTTGATTGCGAATTCACAGAGCTACTCAGTTTTTCTGTATGTTGCTTAGTTTTCGAGAAATCGAGCATCACATGCTCAAATATAACGACGACCATAACTTTCTCTAACGGCTCAGAATAAGCGCGCCTCTTTTCATAACGAGCAGTAATATGCAGAGACTGAAGGTATTTTCGATTCTCTATGATGTTCTACATCTACCGTTCAAGTTTCGTTGAAATCCAAGGAGGTGAATTTTCTTCCAATTTTTGAAGAAAAAGGAAGCTTATAGCCTTATGAAAATTTTCGACCAAAAAACTTTTTTGCTCCGATTGCTATGAAATTTGGCACACAATGAAGTAATTTGATTGCGAATTCACGGAGCTACTCAGTTCTTCTGTAGCTTGTTTAGTTTTCGAGAAATCGAGCATCATATGCTCAAATATGACAACGACCATAATTTTCTCAAATGGCTCAGAATAAGCGCGCCTCTTTCCAAAACTAGCAGCAATATGCAGCAACCAAACGTATTTTTCGATTCTGTATGATGTTCTACATCTACCGTTCAAGTTTCATTGAAGTCTAAGGAGGTGAATTTTCTTCCAATTTTTGAAGAAAAAAGAAGCTTATAGCCTTATGAAAATTTTCGACCAAAAACCTTTTTTGCTCCGATTGCTATGAAATTTGGCACACGATGAAGTAATTTGATTGCGAATTCACAGAGCTACTCAGTTTTTCTGTATGTTGCTTAGTTTTCGAGAAATCGAGCATCACATGCTCAAATATAACGACGACCATAACTTTCTCTAACGGCTCAGAATAAGCGCGCCTCTTTTCATAACGAGCAGTAATATGCAGAGACTGAAGGTATTTTCGATTCTCTATGATGTTCTACATCTACCGTTCAAGTTTCATTGAAGTCTAGGAGGTGAATTTTCTTCCAATTTTTGAAGAAAAAAGAAGCTTATAGCCTTATGAAAATTTTCGACCAAAAACCTTTTTTGCTCCGATTGCTATGAAATTTGGCACACGATGAAGTAATTTGATTGCGAATTCACAGAGCTACTCAGTTTTTCTGTATGTTGCTTAGTTTTCGAGAAATCGAGCATCACATGCTCAAATATAACGACGACCATAACTTTCTCTAACGGCTCAGAATAAGCGCGCCTCTTTTCATAACGAGCAGTAATATGCAGAGACTGAAGGTATTTTCGATTCTCTATGATGTTCTACATCTACCGTTCAAGTTTCATTGAAGTCTAAGGAGGTGAATTTTCTTCCAATTTTTGAAGAAAAAAGAAGCTTATAGCCTTATGAAAATTTTCGACCAAAAAACTTTTTTGCTCCGATTGCTATGAAATTTGGCACACGATGAAGTAATTTGATTGCGAATTCACAGAGCTACTCAGTTTTTCTGTATGTTGCTTAGTTTTCGAGAAATCGAGCATCACATGCTCAAATATAACGACGACCATAACTTTCTCTAACGGCTCAGAATAAGCGCGCCTCTTTTCATAACGAGCAGTAATATGCAGAGACTGAAGGTATTTTCGATTCTCTATGATGTTCTACATCTACCGTTCAAGTTTCGTTGAAATCCAAGGAGGTGAATTTTCTTCCAATTTTTGAAGAAAAAGGAAGCTTATAGCCTTATGAAAATTTTCGACCAAAAAACTTTTTTGCTCCGATTGCTATGAAATTTGGCACACAATGAAGTAATTTGATTGCGAATTCACGGAGCTACTCAGTTCTTCTGTAGCTTGTTTAGTTTTCGAGAAATCGAGCATCATATGCTCAAATATGACAACGACCATAATTTTCTCAAATGGCTCAGAATAAGCGCGCCTCTTTCCAAAACTAGCAGCAATATGCAGCAACCAAACGTATTTTTCGATTCTGTATGATGTTCTACATCTACCGTTCAAGTTTCATTGAAGTCTAAGGAGGTGAATTTTCTTCCAATTTTTGAAGAAAAAAGAAGCTTATAGCCTTATGAAAATTTTCGACCAAAAACCTTTTTTGCTCCGATTGCTATGAAATTTGGCACACGATGAAGTAATTTGATTGCGAATTCACAGAGCTACTCAGTTTTTCTGTATGTTGCTTAGTTTTCGAGAAATCGAGCATCACATGCTCAAATATAACGACGACCATAACTTTCTCTAACGGCTCAGAATAAGCGCGCCTCTTTTCATAACGAGCAGTAATATGCAGAGACTGAAGGTATTTTCGATTCTCTATGATGTTCTACATCTACCGTTCAAGTTTCATTGAAGTCTAAGGAGGTGAATTTTCTTCCAATTTTTGAAGAAAAAAGAAGCTTATAGCCTTATGAAAATTTTCGACCAAAAAACTTTTTTGCTCCGATTGCTATGAAATTTGGCACACGATGAAGTAATTTGATTGCGAATTCACAGAGCTACTCAGTTTTTCTGTATGTTGCTTAGTTTTCGAGAAATCGAGCATCACATGCTCAAATATAACGACGACCATAACTTTCTCTAACGGCTCAGAATAAGCGCGCCTCTTTTCATAACGAGCAGTAATATGCAGAGACTGAAGGTATTTTCGATTCTCTATGATGTTCTACATCTACCGTTCAAGTTTCGTTGAAATCCAAGGAGGTGAATTTTCTTCCAATTTTTGAAGAAAAAGGAAGCTTATAGCCTTATGAAAATTTTCGACCAAAAAACTTTTTTGCTCCGATTGCTATGAAATTTGGCACACAATGAAGTAATTTGATTGCGAATTCACGGAGCTACTCAGTTCTTCTGTAGCTTGTTTAGTTTTCGAGAAATCGAGCATCATATGCTCAAATATGACAACAACCATAATTTTCTCAAATGGCTCAGAATAAGCGCGCCTCTTTTCATAACGAGCAGTAATATGCAGAGACTGAAGGTATTTTCGATTCTCTATGATGTTCTACATCTACCGTTCAAGTTTCGTTGAAATCCAAGGAGGTGAATTTTCTTCCAATTTTTGAAGAAAAAGGAAGCTTATAGCCTTATGAAAATTTTCGACCAAAAAACTTTTTTGCTCCGATTGCTATGAAATTTGGCACACAATGAAGTAATTTGATTGCGAATTCACGGAGCTACTCAGTTCTTCTGTAGCTTGTTTAGTTTTCGAGAAATCGAGCATCATATGCTCAAATATGACAACAACCATAATTTTCTCAAATGGCTCAGAATAAGCGCGCCTCTTTTCATAACGAGCAGTAATATGCAGAGACTGAAGGTATTTTTCGATTCTCTATGATGTTCTACATCTACCGTTCAAGTTTCGTTGAAATCCAAGGAGGTGAATTTTCTTCTAATTTTTGAAGAAAAAGGAAGCTTATAGCCTTATGAAAATTTTCGACCAAAAACCTTTTTTGCTCCGATTGCTATGAAATTTGGCACACGATGCAGTAATTTGAATGCGAATTCACAGAGCTACTCAGTTCTTCTGTATCTTGCTTAGTTTTCGAGAAATCGAGCATCACATGCTCAAATATAACAACGACCATAATTTTCTCTAACGGCTCAGAATAAGCGCGCCTCTTTTCATAACGAGCAGTAATATGCAGCAACCGAAGGTATTTTTCGATTCTCTATGATGTTTTACATCTGCCGTTCAAGTTTCATTGAAATCTAAGCAGGTGAATTTTCTTTTAATTTTTGAAGAAAAAGGAAGCTTATAGCCTTATGAAAATTTTTGAACAAAAAACCTTTTTGCTCCGATTGCTATGAAATTTGGCACACGATGAAGTAATTTGATTGCGAATTCACAGAGCTACTCAGTTTTTCTGTATGTTGCTTAGTTTTCGAGAAATCGAGCATCACATGCTCAAATATAACGACGACCATAATTTTCTCTAACGGCTCAGAATAAGCGCGCTTCTTTTCATAACGAGCAGTAATATGCAGCAACCGAAGGTATTTTTCGATTCTCTATGATGTTTTACATCTGCCGTTCAAGTTTCATTGAAATCTAAGCAGGTGAATTTTCTTCTAATTTTTGAAGAAAAAGGAAGCTTATAGCCTTATGAAAATTTTTGAACAAAAAACCTTTTTGCTCCGATTGCTATGAAATCTGGCACACGATGAAGTAATTTGATTGCGAATTCACAGAGCTACTCAGTTCTTCTGTATCTTGCTTAGTTTTCGAGAAATCGAGCATCACATGCTCAAATATAACGACGACCATAATTTTCTCTAACGGCTCAGAATAAGCGCGCCTCTTTTCATAACGAGCAGTAATATGCAGCAACCGAAGGTATTTTTCGATTCTCTATGATGTTTTACATCTGCCGTTCAAGTTTCATTGAAATCTAAGCAGGTGAATTTTCTTCTAATTTTTGAAGAAAAAGGAAGCTTATAGCCTTATGAAAATTTTTGAGCAAAAAACCTTTTTGCTCCGATTGCTATGAAATTTGGCACACGATGAAGTAATTTGATTGCGAATTCACAGAGCTACTCAGTTTTTCTGTATGTTGCTTAGTTTTCGAGAAATCGAGCATCACATGCTCAAATATAACGACGACCATAATTTTCTCTAACGGCTCAGAATAAGCGCGCTTCTTTTCATAACGAGCAGTAATATGCAGCAACCGAAGGTATTTTTCGATTCTCTATGATGTTTTACATCTGCCGTTCAAGTTTCATTGAAATCTAAGCAGGTGAATTTTCTTCTAATTTTTGAAGAAAAAGGAAGCTTATAGCCTTATGAAAATTTTCGACCAAAAAACTTTTTTGCTCCGATTGCTATGAAATTTGGCACACGATGAAGTAATTTGATTGCGAATTCACAGAGCTACTCAGTTTTTCTGTATCTTGATTAGTTTTCGAGAAATCGAGCATCACATGCTCAAATATAACAACGACCATAATTTTCTCTAACGGCTCAGAATAAGCGCGCCTCTTTTCATAACGAGCAGTAATATGCAGCAACCGAAGGTATTTTTCGATTCTCTATGATGTTTTACATCTGCCGTTCAAGTTTCATTGAAATCTAAGCAGGTGAATTTTCTTCTAATTTTTGAAGAAAAAGGAAGCTTATAGCCTTATGAAAATTTTCGACCAAAAAACTTTTTTGCTCCGATTGCTATGAAATTTGGCACACGATGAAGTAATTTGAATGCGAATTCACAGAGCTACTCAGTTCTTCTGTATCTTGCTTAGTTTTCGAGAAATCGAGCATCACATGCTCAAATATAACAACGACCATAATTTTCTCTAACGGCTCAGAATAAGCGCGCCTCTTTTCATAACGAGCAGTAATATGCAGCAACCGAAGGTATTTTTCGATTCTCTATGATGTTTTACATCTGCCGTTCAAGTTTCATTGAAATCTAAGCAGGTGAATTTTCTTCTAATTTTTGAAGAAAAAGGAAGCTTATAGCCTTATGAAAATTTTCGACCAAAAACCTTTTTTGCTCCGATTGCTATGAAATTTGGCACACGATGAAGTAATTTGAATGCGAATTCCCAGAGCTACTCAGTTCTTCTGTATCTTGCTTAGTTTTCGAGAAATCGAGCATCACATGCTCAAATATAACAACGACCATAATTTTCTCTAACGGCTCAGAATAAGCGCGCCTCTTTTCATAACGAGCAGTAATATGCAGCAACCGAAGGTATTTTTCGATTCTCTATGATGTTTTACATCTGCCGTTCAAGTTTCATTGAAATCTAAGCAGGTGAATTTTCTTCTAATTTTTGAAGAAAAAGGAAGCTTATAGCCTTATGAAAATTTTTGAGCAAAAAACCTTTTTGCTCCGATTGCTATGAAATTTGGCACACGATGAAGTAATTTGATTGCGAATTCACAGAGCTACTCAGTTTTTCTGTATGTTGCTTAGTTTTCGAGAAATCGAGCATCACATGCTCAAATATAACGACGACCATAATTTTCTCTAACGGCTCAGAATAAGCGCGCTTCTTTTCATAACGAGCAGTAATATGCAGCAACCGAAGGTATTTTTCGATTCTCTATGATGTTTTACATCTGCCGTTCAAGTTTCATTGAAATCTAAGCTGGTGAATTTTCTTCTAATTTTTGAAGAAAAAGGAAGCTTATAGCCTTATGAAAATTTTCGACCAAAAAACTTTTTTGCTCCGATTGCTATGAAATTTGGCACACGATGAAGTAATTTGAATGCGAATTCACAGAGCTACTCAGTTCTTCTGTATCTTGCTTAGTTTTCGAGAAATCGAGCATCACATGCTCAAATATAACAACGACCATAATTTTCTCTAACGGCTCAGAATAAGCGCGCCTCTTTTCATAACGAGCAGTAATATGCAGCAACCGAAGGTATTTTTCGATTCTCTATGATGTTTTACATCTGCCGTTCAAGTTTCATTGAAATCTAAGCAGGTGAATTTTCTTCTAATTTTTGAAGAAAAAGGAAGCTTATAGCCTTATGAAAATTTTCGACCAAAAACCTTTTTTGCTCCGATTGCTATGAAATTTGGCACACGATGAAGTAATTTGATTGCGAATTCACAGAGCTACTCAGTTTTTCTGTATGTTGCTTAGTTTTCGAGAAATCGAGCATCACATGCTCAAATATAACGACGACCATAACTTTCTCTAACGGCTCAGAATAAGCGCGCCTCTTTTCATAACGAGCAGTAATATGCAGCAACCGAAGGTATTTTTCGATTCTCTATGATGTTTTACATCTGCCGTTCAAGTTTCATTGAAATCCAAGAAGGTGAATTTTCTTCTAATTTTTGAAGAAAAAGGAAGCTTATAGCCTTATGAAAATTTTCGACCAAAAACCTTTTTTGCGCCGATTGCTATGAAATTTGGCACACGATGAAGTAATTTGAATGCGAATTCACAGAGCTACTCAGTTCTTCTGTATCTTGCTTAGTTTTCGAGAAATCGAGCATCACATGCTCAAATATAACAACGACCATAATTTTCTCTAACGGCTCAGAATAAGCGCGCCTCTTTTCATAACGAGCAGTAATATGCAGCAACCGAAGGTATTTTTCGATTCTCTATGATGTTTTACATCTGCCGTTCAAGTTTCATTGAAATCTAAGCAGGTGAATTTTCTTCTAATTTTTGAAGAAAAAGGAAGCTTATAGCCTTATGAAAATTTTCGACCAAAAACCTTTTTTGCTCCGATTGCTATGAAATTTGGCACACGATGAAGTAATTTGAATGCGAATTCCCAGAGCTACTCAGTTCTTCTGTATCTTGCTTAGTTTTCGAGAAATCGAGCATCACATTCTCAAATATAACAACGACCATAATTTTCTCTAACGGCTCAGAATAAGCGCGCCTCTTTTCATAACGAGCAGTAATATGCAGCAACCGAAGGTATTTTTCGATTCTCTATGATGTTTTACATCTGCCGTTCAAGTTTCATTGAAATCTAAGCAGGTGAATTTTCTTCTAATTTTTGAAGAAAAAGAAAGCTTATAGCCTTATGGAAATTTTCGACCAAAAAACTTTTTTGCTCCGATTGCTATGAAATTTGGCACACGATGAAGTAATTTGATTGCGAATTCACAGAGCTACTCAGTTTTTCTGTATCTTGATTAGTTTTCGAGAAATCGAGCATCACATGCTCAAATATAACAACGACCATAATTTTCTCTAACGGCTCAGAATAAGCGCGCCTCTTTTCATAACGAGCAGTAATATGCAGCAACCGAAGGTATTTTTCGATTCTCTATGATGTTTTACATCTGCCGTTCAAGTTTCATTGAAATCTAAGCAGGTGAATTTTCTTCTAATTTTTGAAGAAAAAGGAAGCTTATAGCCTTATGAAAATTTTCGACCAAAAAACTTTTTTGGTCCGATTGCTATGAAATTTGGCACACGATGAAGTAATTTGAATGCGAATTCACAGAGCTACTCAGTTCTTCTGTATCTTGCTTAGTTTTCGAGAAATCGAGCATCACATGCTCAAATATAACAACGACCATAATTTTCTCTAACGGCTCAGAATAAGCGCGCCTCTTTTCATAACGAGCAGTAATATGCAGCAACCGAAGGTATTTTTCGATTCTCTATGATGTTTTACATCTGCCGTTCAAGTTTCATTGAAATCTAAGCAGGTGAATTTTCTTCTAATTTTTGAAGAAAAAGGAAGCTTATAGCCTTATGAAAATTTTCGACCAAAAACCTTTTTTGCTCCGATTGCTATGAAATTTGGCACACGATGAAGTAATTTGATTGCGAATTCACAGAGCTACTCAGTTTTTCTGTATGTTGCTTAGTTTTCGAGAAATCGAGCATCACATGCTCAAATATAACGACGACCATAACTTTCTCTAACGGCTCAGAATAAGCGCGCCTCTTTTCATAACGAGCAGTAATATGCAGCAACCGAAGGTATTTTTCGATTCTCTATGATGTTTTACATCTGCCGTTCAAGTTTCATTGAAATCTAAGCAGGTGAATTTTCTTCTAATTTTTGAAGAAAAAGGAAGCTTATAGCCTTATGAAAATTTTCGAACAAAAAACCTTTTTGCTCCGATTGCTATGAAATTTGGCACACAATGAAGTAATTTGATTGCGAATTCACAGAGCTACTCAGTTTTTCTGTATCTTGATTAGTTTTCGAGAAATCGAGCATCACATGCTCAAATATAACAACGACCATAATTTTCTCTAACGGCTCAGAATAAGCGCGCCTCTTTTCATAACGAGCAGTAATATGCAGCAACCGAAGGTATTTTTCGATTCCCTATGATGTTTTACATCTGCCGTTCAAGTTTCATTGAAATCTAAGCAGGTGAATTTTCTTCTAATTTTTGAAGAAAAAGGAAGCTTATAGCCTTATGAAAATTTTCGACCAAAAAACTTTTTTGCTCCGATTGCTATGAAATTTGGCACACGATGAAGTAATTTGAATGCGAATTCACAGAGCTACTCAGTTCTTCTGTATCTTGCTTAGTTTTCGAGAAATCGAGCATCACATGCTCAAATATAACAACGACCATAATTTTCTCTAACGGCTCAGAATAAGCGCGCCTCTTTTCATAACGAGCAGTAATATGCAGCAACCGAACGAATTTTTCGATTCTCTATGATGTTTTACATCTGCCGTTCAAGTTTCATTGAAATCCAAAAAGGTGAATTTTCTTCTAATTTTTGAAGAAAAAGGAAGCTTATAGCCTTATGAAAATTTTCGACCAAAAAACTTTTTTGCTCCGATTGCTATGAAATTTGGCACACGATGAAGTAATTTGAATGCGAATTCACAGAGCTACTCAGTTCTTCTGTATCTTGCTTAGTTTTCGAGAAATCGAGCATCACATGCTCAAATATAACAACGACCATAATTTTCTCTAACGGCTCAGAATAAGCGCGCCTCTTTTCATAACGAGCAGTAATATGCAGCAACCGAAGGTATTTTTCGATTCTCTATGATGTTTTACATCTGCCGTTCAAGTTTCATTGAAATCTAAGCAGGTGAATTTTCTTCTAATTTTTGAAGAAAAAGGAAGCTTATAGCCTTATGAAAATTTTCGAACAAAAAACCTTTTTGCTCCGATTGCTATGAAATTTGGCACACAATGAAGTAATTTGATTGCGAATTCACAGAGCTACTCAGTTTTTCTGTATCTTGATTAGTTTTCGAGAAATCGAGCATCACATGCTCAAATATAACAACGACCATAATTTTCTCTAACGGCTCAGAATAAGCGCGCCTCTTTTCATAACGAGCAGTAATATGCAGCAACCGAAGGTATTTTTCGATTCCCTATGATGTTTTACATCTGCCGTTCAAGTTTCATTGAAATCTAAGCAGGTGAATTTTCTTCTAATTTTTGAAGAAAAAGGAAGCTTATAGCCTTATGAAAATTTTCGACCAAAAAACTTTTTTGCTCCGATTGCTATGAAATTTGGCACACGATGAAGTAATTTGAATGCGAATTCACAGAGCTACTCAGTTCTTCTGTATCTTGCTTAGTTTTCGAGAAATCGAGCATCACATGCTCAAATATAACAACGACCATAATTTTCTCTAACGGCTCAGAATAAGCGCGCCTCTTTTCATAACGAGCAGTAATATGCAGCAACCGAAGGTATTTTTCGATTCTCTATGATGTTTTACATCTGCCGTTCAAGTTTCATTGAAATCCAAAAAGGTGAATTTTCTTCTAATTTTTGAAGAAAAAGGAAGCTTATAGCCTTATGAAAATTTTCGACCAAAAAACTTTTTTGCTCCGATTGCTATGAAATTTGGCACACGATGAAGTAATTTGAATGCGAATTCACAGAGCTACTCAGTTCTTCTGTATCTTGCTTAGTTTTCGAGAAATCGAGCATCACATGCTCAAATATAACAACGACCATAATTTTCTCTAACGGCTCAGAATAAGCGCGCCTCTTTTCATAACGAGCAGTAATATGCAGCAACCGAAGGTATTTTTCGATTCTCTATGATGTTTTACATCTGCCGTTCAAGTTTCATTGAAATCTAAGCAGGTGAATTTTCTTCTAATTTTTGAAGAAAAAGGAAGCTTATAGCCTTATGAAAATTCTCGACCAAAAACCTTTTTGCTCCGATTGCTATGAAATTTGGCACACGATGAAGTAATTTGAATGCGAATTCACAGAGCTACTCAGTTCTTCTGTATCTTGCTTAGTTCTCGAGAAATCGAGCATCACATGCTCAAATATAACAACGACCATAATTTTCTCTAACGGCTCAGAATAAGCGCGCCTCTTTTCATAACGAGCAGTAATATGCAGCAACCGAACGAATTTTTCGATTCTCTATGATGTTTTACATCTGCCGTTCAAGTTTCATTGAAATCTAAGCAGGTGAATTTTCTTCTAATTTTTGAAGAAAAAGGAAGCTTATAGCCTTATGAAAATTTTCGACCAAAAAACTTTTTTGCTCCGATTGCTATGAAATTTGGCACGCGATGAAGTAATTTGAATGCGAATTCACAGAGCTACTCAGCTCTTCTGTATCTTGCTTAGTTTTCGAGAAATCGAGCATCACATGCTCAAATATAACAACGACCATAATTTTCTCTAACGGCTCAGAATAAGCGCGCCTCTTTTCATAACGAGCAGTAATATGCAGCAACCGAAGGTATTTTTCGATTCTCTATGATGTTTTACATCTGCCGTTCAAGTTTCATTGAAATCTAAGCAGGTGAATTTTCTTCTAATTTTTGAAGAAAAAGGAAGCTTATAGCCTTATGAAAATTTTCGAACAAAAAACCTTTTTGCTCCGATTGCTATGAAATTTGGCACACAATGAAGTAATTTGATTGCGAATTCACAGAGCTACTCAGTTTTTCTGTATCTTGATTAGTTTTCGAGAAATCGAGCATCACATGCTCAAATATAACAACGACCATAATTTTCTCTAACGGCTCAGAATAAGCGCGCCTCTTTTCATAACGAGCAGTAATATGCAGCAACCGAAGGTATTTTTCGATTCTCTATGATGTTTTACATCTGCCGTTCAAGTTTCATTGAAATCTAAGCAGGTGAATTTTCTTCTAATTTTTGAAGAAAAAGGAAGCTTATAGCCTTATGAAAATTTTCGACCAAAAAACTTTTTTGCTCCGATTGCTATGAAATTTGGCACACGATGAAGTAATTTGAATGCGAATTCACAGAGCTACTCAGTTCTTCTGTATCTTGCTTAGTTTTCGAGAAATCGAGCATCACATGCTCAAATATAACAACGACCACAATTTTCTCTAACGGCTCAGAATAAGCGCGCCTCTTTTCATAACGAGCAGTAATATGCAGCAACCGAAGGTATTTTTCGATTCTCTATGATGTTTTACATCTGCCGTTCAAGTTTCATTGAAATCCAAAAAGGTGAATTTTCTTCTAATTTTTGAAGAAAAAGGAAGCTTATAGCCTTATGAAAATTTTCGACCAAAAAACTTTTTTGCTCCGATTGCTATGAAATTTGGCACGCGATGAAGTAATTTGAATGCGAATTCACAGAGCTACTCAGTTCTTCTGTATCTTGCTTAGTTTTCGAGAAATCGAGCATCACATGCTCAAATATAACAACGACCATAATTTTCTCTAACGGCTCAGAATAAGCGCGCCTCTTTTCATAACGAGCAGTAATATGCAGCAACCGAAGGTATTTTTCGATTCTCTATGATGTTTTACATCTGCCGTTCAAGTTTCATTGAAATCTAAGCAGGTGAATTTTCTTCTAATTTTTGAAGAAAAAGGAAGCTTATAGCCTTATGAAAATTTTCGAACAAAAAACCTTTTTGCTCCGATTGCTATGAAATTTGGCACACAATGAAGTAATTTGATTGCGAATTCACAGAGCTACTCAGTTTTTCTGTATCTTGATTAGTTTTCGAGAAATCGAGCATCACATGCTCAAATATAACAACGACCATAATTTTCTCTAACGGCTCAGAATAAGCGCGCCTCTTTTCATAACGAGCAGTAATATGCAGCAACCGAAGGTATTTTTCGATTCTCTATGATGTTTTACATCTGCCGTTCAAGTTTCATTGAAATCCAAGAAGGTGAATTTTCTTCTAATTTTTGAAGAAAAAGGAAGCTTATAGCCTTATGAAAATTTTCGAACAAAAAACCTTTTTGCTCCGATTGCTATGAAATTTGGCACACAATGAAGTAATTTGATTGCGAATTCACAGAGCTACTCAGTTTTTCTGTATCTTGATTAGTTTTCGAGAAATCGAGCATCACATGCTCAAATATAACAACGACCATAATTTTCTCTAGCGGCTCAGAATAAGCGCGCCTCTTTTCATAACGAGCAGTAATATGCAGCAACCGAAGGTATTTTTCGATTCTCTATGATGTTTTACATCTGCCGTTCAAGTTTCATTGAAATCCAAGAAGGTGAATTTTCTTCTAATTTTTGAAGAAAAAGGAAGCTTATAGCCTTATGAAAATTTTCGACCAAAAAACTTTTTTGCTCCGATTGCTATGAAATTTGGCACGCGATGAAGTAATTTGAATGCGAATTCACAGAGCTACTCAGTTCTTCTGTATCTTGCTTAGTTTTCGAGAAATTGAGCATCACATGCTCAAATATAACAACGACCATAATTTTCTCTAACGGCTCAGAATAAGCGCGCCTCTTTTCATAACGAGCAGTAATATGCAGCAACCGAAGGTATTTTTCGATTCTCTATGATGTTTTACATCTGCCGTTCAAGTTTCATTGAAATCCAAGAAGGTGAATTTTCTTCTAATTTTTGAAGAAAAAGGAAGCTTATAGCCTTATGAAAATTTTCGAACAAAAAACCTTTTTGCTCCGATTGCTATGAAATTTGGCACACAATGAAGTAATTTGATTGCGAATTCACAGAGCTACTCAGTTTTTCTGTATCTTGATTAGTTTTCGAGAAATCGAGCATCACATGCTCAAATATAACAACGACCATAATTTTCTCTAGCGGCTCAGAATAAGCGCGCCTCTTTTCATAACGAGCAGTAATATGCAGCAACCGAAGGTATTTTTCGATTCTCTATGATGTTTTACATCTGCCGTTCAAGTTTCATTGAAATCTAAGCAGGTGAATTTTCTTCTAATTTTTGAAGAAAAAGGAAGCTTATAGCCTTATGAAAATTTTCGACCAAAAAACTTTTTTGCTCCGATTGCTATGAAATTTGGCACGCGATGAAGTAATTTGAATGCGAATTCACAGAGCTACTCAGTTCTTCTGTATCTTGCTTAGTTTTCGAGAAATCGAGCATCACATGCTCAAATATAACAACGACCATAATTTTCTCTAACGGCTCAGAATAAGCGCGCCTCTTTTCATAACGAGCAGTAATATGCAGCAACCGAAGGTATTTTTCGATTCTCTATGATGTTTTACATCTGCCGTTCAAGTTTCATTGAAATCCAAGAAGGTGAATTTTCTTCTAATTTTTGAAGAAAAAGGAAGCTTATAGCCTTATGAAAATTTTCGAACAAAAAACCTTTTTGCTCCGATTGCTATGAAATTTGGCACACAATGAAGTAATTTGATTGCGAATTCACAGAGCTACTCAGTTTTTCTGTATCTTGATTAGTTTTCGAGAAATCGAGCATCACATGCTCAAATATAACAACGACCATAATTTTCTCTAACGGCTCAGAATAAGCGCGCCTCTTTTCATAACGAGCAGTAATATGCAGCAACCGAAGGTATTTTTCGATTCTCTATGATGTTTTACATCTGCCGTTCAAGTTTCATTGAAATCCAAGAAGGTGAATTTTCTTCTAATTTTTGAAGAAAAAGGAAGCTTATAGCCTTATGAAAATTTTCGACCAAAAAACTTTTTTGCTCCGATTGCTATGAAATTTGGCACGCGATGAAGTAATTTGAATGCGAATTCACAGAGCTACTCAGTTCTTCTGTATCTTGCTTAGTTTTCGAGAAATTGAGCATCACATGCTCAAATATAACAACGACCATAATTTTCTCTAACGGCTCAGAATAAGCGCGCCTCTTTTCATAACGAGCAGTAATATGCAGCAACCGAAGGTATTTTTCGATTCTCTATGATGTTTTACATCTGCCGTTCAAGTTTCATTGAAATCCAAGAAGGTGAATTTTCTTCTAATTTTTGAAGAAAAAGGAAGCTTATAGCCTTATGAAAATTTTCGACCAAAAAACTTTTTTGCTCCGATTGCTATGAAATTTGGCACGCGATGAAGTAATTTGAATGCGAATTCACAGAGCTACTCAGTTCTTCTGTATCTTGCTTAGTTTTCGAGAAATCGAGCATCACATGCTCAAATATAACAACGACCATAATTTTCTCTAACGGCTCAGAATAAGCGCGCCTCTTTTCATAACGAGCAGTAATATGCAGCAACCGAAGGTATTTTTCGATTCTCTATGATGTTTTACATCTGCCGTTCAAGTTTCATTGAAATCCAAGAAGGTGAATTTTCTTCTAATTTTTGAAGAAAAAGGAAGCTTATAGCCTTATGAAAATTTTCGAACAAAAAACCTTTTTGCTCCGATTGCTATGAAATTTGGCACACAATGAAGTAATTTGATTGCGAATTCACAGAGCTACTCAGTTTTTCTGTATCTTGATTAGTTTTCGAGAAATCGAGCATCACATGCTCAAATATAACAACGACCATAATTTTCTCTAGCGGCTCAGAATAAGCGCGCCTCTTTTCATAACGAGCAGTAATATGCAGCAACCGAAGGTATTTTTCGATTCTCTATGATGTTTTACATCTGCCGTTCAAGTTTCATTGAAATCTAAGCAGGTGAATTTTCTTCTAATTTTTGAAGAAAAAGGAAGCTTATAGCCTTATGAAAATTTTCGACCAAAAAACTTTTTTGCTCCGATTGCTATGAAATTTGGCACGCGATGAAGTAATTTGAATGCGAATTCACAGAGCTACTCAGTTCTTCTGTATCTTGCTTAGTTTTCGAGAAATCGAGCATCACATGCTCAAATATAACAACGACCATAATTTTCTCTAACGGCTCAGAATAAGCGCGCCTCTTTTCATAACGAGCAGTAATATGCAGCAACCGAAGGTATTTTTCGATTCTCTATGATGTTTTACATCTGCCGTTCAAGTTTCATTGAAATCCAAGAAGGTGAATTTTCTTCTAATTTTTGAAGAAAAAGGAAGCTTATAGCCTTATGAAAATTTTCGAACAAAAAACCTTTTTGCTCCGATTGCTATGAAATTTGGCACACAATGAAGTAATTTGATTGCGAATTCACAGAGCTACTCAGTTTTTCTGTATCTTGATTAGTTTTCGAGAAATCGAGCATCACATGCTCAAATATAACAACGACCATAATTTTCTCTAACGGCTCAGAATAAGCGCGCCTCTTTTCATAACGAGCAGTAATATGCAGCAACCGAAGGTATTTTTCGATTCTCTATGATGTTTTACATCTGCCGTTCAAGTTTCATTGAAATCCAAGAAGGTGAATTTTCTTCTAATTTTTGAAGAAAAAGGAAGCTTATAGCCTTATGAAAATTTTCGACCAAAAAACTTTTTTGCTCCGATTGCTATGAAATTTGGCACGCGATGAAGTAATTTGAATGCGAATTCACAGAGCTACTCAGTTCTTCTGTATCTTGCTTAGTTTTCGAGAAATTGAGCATCACATGCTCAAATATAACAACGACCATAATTTTCTCTAACGGCTCAGAATAAGCGCGCCTCTTTTCATAACGAGCAGTAATATGCAGCAACCGAAGGTATTTTTCGATTCTCTATGATGTTTTACATCTGCCGTTCAAGTTTCATTGAAATCCAAGAAGGTGAATTTTCTTCTAATTTTTGAAGAAAAAGGAAGCTTATAGCCTTATGAAAATTTTCGACCAAAAAACTTTTTTGCTCCGATTGCTATGAAATTTGGCACGCGATGAAGTAATTTGAATGCGAATTCACAGAGCTACTCAGTTCTTCTGTATCTTGCTTAGTTTTCGAGAAATCGAGCATCACATGCTCAAATATAACAACGACCATAATTTTCTCTAACGGCTCAGAATAAGCGCGCCTCTTTTCATAACGAGCAGTAATATGCAGCAACCGAAGGTATTTTTCGATTCTCTATGATGTTTTACATCTGCCGTTCAAGTTTCATTGAAATCCAAGAAGGTGAATTTTCTTCTAATTTTTGAAGAAAGAGGAAGCTTATAGCCTTATGAAAATTTTCGAACAAAAAACCTTTTTGCTCCGATTGCTATGAAATTTGGCACACAATGAAGTAATTTGATTGCGAATTCACAGAGCTACTCAGTTTTTCTGTATCTTGATTAGTTTTCGAGAAATCGAGCATCACATGCTCAAATATAACAACGACCATAATTTTCTCTAACGGCTCAGAATAAGCGCGCCTCTTTTCATAACGAGCAGTAATATGCAGCAACCGAAGGTATTTTTCGATTCTCTATGATGTTTTACATCTGCCGTTCAAGTTTCATTGAAATCTAAGCAGGTGAATTTTCTTCTAATTTTTGAAGAAAAAGGAAGCTTATAGCCTTATGAAAATTTTCGACCAAAAAACTTTTTTGCTCCGATTGCTATGAAATTTGGCACGCGATGAAGTAATTTGAATGCGAATTCACAGAGCTACTCAGTTCTTCTGTATCTTGCTTAGTTTTCGAGAAATCGAGCATCACATGCTCAAATATAACAACGACCATAATTTTCTCTAGCGGCTCAGAATAAGCGCGCCTCTTTTCATAACGAGCAGTAATATGCAGCAACCGAAGGTATTTTTCGATTCTCTATGATGTTTTACATCTGCCGTTCAAGTTTCATTGAAATCTAAGCAGGTGAATTTTCTTCTAATTTTTGAAGAAAAAGGAAGCTTATAGCCTTATGAAAATTTTCGACCAAAAAACTTTTTTGCTCCGATTGCTATGAAACTTGGCACACAATGAAGTAATTTGATTGCGAATTCACAGAGCTACTCAGTTTTTCTGTATCTTGATTAGTTTTCGAGAAATCGAGCATCACATGCTCAAATATAACAACGACCATAATTTTCTCTAACGGCTCAGAATAAGCGCGCCTCTTTTCATAACGAGCAGTAATATGCAGCAACCGAAGGTATTTTTCGATTCTCTATGATGTTTTACATCTGCCGTTTAAGTTTCATTGAAATCCAAGAAGGTGAATTTTCTTCTAATTTTTGAAGAAAAAGGAAGCTTATAGCCTTATGAAAATTTTCGACCAAAAACCTTTTTTGCTCCGATTGCTATGAAATTTGGCACACGATGAAGTAATTTGAATGCGAATTCACAGAGCTACTCAGTTCTTCTGTATCTTGCTTAGTTTTCGAGAAATCGAGCATCACATGCTCAAATATAACAACGACCATAATTTTCTCTAACGGCTCAGAATAAGCGCGCCTCTTTTCATAACGAGCAGTAATATGCAGCAACCGAAGGTATTTTTCGATTCTCTATGATGTTTTACATCTGCCGTTCAAGTTTCATTGAAATCTAAGCAGGTGAATTTTCTTCTAATTTTTGAAGAAAAAGGAAGCTTATAGCCTTATGAAAATTTTCGAACAAAAAACCTTTTTGCTCCGATTGCTATGAAATTTGGCACACAATGAAGTAATTTGATTGCGAATTCACAGAGCTACTCAGTTTTTCTGTATCTTGATTAGTTTTCGAGAAATCGAGCATCACATGCTCAAATATAACAACGACCATAATTTTCTCTAACGGCTCAGAATAAGCGCGCCTCTTTTCATAACGAGCAGTAATATGCAGCAACCGAAGGTATTTTTCGATTCTCTATGATGTTTTACATCTGCCGTTTAAGTTTCATTGAAATCCAAGAAGGTGAATTTTCTTCTAATTTTTGAAGAAAAAGGAAGCTTATAGCCTTATGAAAATTTTCGACCAAAAAACTTTTTTGCTCCGATTGCTATGAAATTTGGCACGCGATGAAGTAATTTGAATGCGAATTCACAGAGCTACTCAGTTCTTCTGTATCTTGCTTAGTTTTCGAGAAATCGAGCATCACATGCTCAAATATAACAACGACCATAATTTTCTCTAACGGCTCAGAATAAGCGCGCCTCTTTTCATAACGAGCAGTAATATGCAGCAACCGAAGGTATTTTTCGATTCTCTATGATGTTTTACATCTGCCGTTCAAGTTTCATTGAAATCTAAGCAGGTGAATTTTCTTCTAATTTTTGAAGAAAAAGGAAGCTTATAGCCTTATGAAAATTTTCGACCAAAAACCTTTTTTGCTCCGATTGCTATGAAATTTGGCACACGATGAAGTAATTTGAATGCGAATTCACAGAGCTACTCAGTTCTTCTGTATCTTGCTTAGTTTTCGAGAAATCGAGCATCACATGCTCAAATATAACAACGACCATAATTTTCTCTAACGGCTCAGAATAAGCGCGCCTCTTTTCATAACGAGCAGTAATATGCAGCAACCGAAGGTATTTTTCGATTCTCTATGATGTTTTACATCTGCCGTTCAAGTTTCATTGAAATCTAAGCAGGTGAATTTTCTTCTAATTTTTGAAGAAAAAGGAAGCTTATAGCCTTATGAAAATTTTCGACCAAAAACCTTTTTTGCTCCGATTGCTATGAAATTTGGCACACGATGAAGTAATTTGAATGCGAATTCACAGAGCTACTCAGTTCTTCTGTATCTTGCTTAGTTTTCGAGAAATCGAGCATCACATGCTCAAATATAACAACGACCATAATTTTCTCTAACGGCTCAGAATAAGCGCGCCTCTTTTCATAACGAGCAGTAATATGCAGCAACCGAAGGTATTTTTCGATTCTCTATGATGTTTTACATCTGCCGTTCAAGTTTCATTGAAATCTAAGCAGGTGAATTTTCTTCTAATTTTTGAAGAAAAAGGAAGCTTATAGCCTTATGAAAATTTTCGAACAAAAAACCTTTTTGCTCCGATTGCTATGAAATTTGGCACACAATGAAGTAATTTGATTGCGAATTCACAGAGCTACTCAGTTTTTCTGTATCTTGATTAGTTTTCGAGAAATCGAGCATCACATGCTCAAATATAACAACGACCATAATTTTCTCTAACGGCTCAGAATAAGCGCGCCTCTTTTCATAACGAGCAGTAATATGCAGCAACCGAAGGTATTTTTCGATTCTCTATGATGTTTTACATCTGCCGTTCAAGTTTCATTGAAATCTAAGCAGGTGAATTTTCTTCTAATTTTTGAAGAAAAAGGAAGCTTATAGCCTTATGAAAATTTTCGACCAAAAAACTTTTTTGCTCCGATTGCTATGAAATTTGGCACACGATGAAGTAATTTGAATGCGAATTCACAGAGCTACTCGGTTCTTCTGTATCTTGCTTAGTTTTCGAGAAATCGAGCATCACATGCTCAAATATAACAACGACCATAATTTTCTCTAACGGCTCAGAATAAGCGCGCCTCTTTTCATAACGAGCAGTAATATGCAGCAACCGAAGGTATTTTTCGATTCTCTATGATGTTTTACATCTGCCGTTCAAGTTTCATTGAAATCCAAGAAGGTGAATTTTCTTCTAATTTTTGAAGAAAAAGGAAGCTTATAGCCTTATGAAAATTTTCGACCAAAAAACTTTTTTGCTCCGATTGCTATGAAATTTGGCACGCGATGAAGTAATTTGAATGCGAATTCACAGAGCTACTCAGTTCTTCTGTATCTTGCTTAGTTTTCGAGAAATCGAGCATCACATGCTCAAATATAACAACGACCATAATTTTCTCTAACGGCTCAGAATAAGCGCGCCTCTTTTCATAACGAGCAGTAATATGCAGCAACCGAAGGTATTTTTCGATTCTCTATGATGTTTTACATCTGCCGTTCAAGTTTCATTGAAATCCAAGAAGGTGAATTTTCTTCTAATTTTCGAAGAAAAAGGAAGCTTATAGCCTTATGAAAATTTTCGACCAAAAAACTTTTTTGCTCCGATTGCTATGAAATTTGGCACGCGATGAAGTAATTTGAATGCGAATTCACAGAGCTACTCAGTTCTTCTGTATCTTGCTTAGTTTTCGAGAAATCGAGCATCACATGCTCAAATATAACAACGACCATAATTTTCTCTAACGGCTCAGAATAAGCGCGCCTCTTTTCATAACGAGCAGTAATATGCAGCAACCGAAGGTATTTTTCGATTCTCTATGATGTTTTACATCTGCCGTTCAAGTTTCATTGAAATCCAAGAAGGTGAATTTTCTTCTAATTTTTGAAGAAAAAGGAAGCTTATAGCCTTATGAAAATTTTCGACCAAAAAACTTTTTTGCTCCGATTGCTATGAAATTTGGCACACGATGAAGTAATTTGAATGCGAATTCACAGAGCTACTCGGTTCTTCTGTATCTTGCTTAGTTTTCGAGAAATCGAGCATCACATGCTCAAATATAACAACGACCATAATTTTCTCTAACGGCTCAGAATAAGCGCGCCTCTTTTCATAACGAGCAGTAATATGCAGCAACCGAAGGTATTTTTCGATTCTCTATGATGTTTTACATCTGCCGTTCAAGTTTCATTGAAATCCAAGAAGGTGAATTTTCTTCTAATTTTTGAAGAAAAAGGAAGCTTATAGCCTTATGAAAATTTTCGACCAAAAACCTTTTTTGCTCCGATTGCTATGAAATTTGGCACACGATGAAGTAATTTGAATGCGAATTCACAGAGCTACTCAGTTCTTCTGTATCTTGCTTAGTTTTCGAGAAATCGAGCATCACATGCTCAAATATAACAACGACCATAATTTTCTCTAACGGCTCAGAATAAGCGCGCCTCTTTTCATAACGAGCAGTAATATGCAGCAACCGAAGGTATTTTTCGATTCTCTATGATGTTTTACATCTGCCGTTCAAGTTTCATTGAAATCTAAGCAGGTGAATTTTCTTCTAATTTTTGAAGAAAAAGGAAGCTTATAGCCTTATGAAAATTTTCGACCAAAAACCTTTTTTGCTCCGATTGCTATGAAATTTGGCACACGATGAAGTAATTTGAATGCGAATTCACAGAGCTACTCAGTTCTTCTGTATCTTGCTTAGTTTTCGAGAAATCGAGCATCACATGCTCAAATATAACAACGACCATAATTTTCTCTAACGGCTCAGAATAAGCGCGCCTCTTTTCATAACGAGCAGTAATATGCAGCAACCGAAGGTATTTTTCGATTCTCTATGATGTTTTACATCTGCCGTTCAAGTTTCATTGAAATCTAAGCAGGTGAATTTTCTTCTAATTTTTGAAGAAAAAGGAAGCTTATAGCCTTATGAAAATTTTCGACCAAAAAACTTTTTTGCTCCGATTGCTATGAAATTTGGCACACGATGAAGTAATTTGAATGCGAATTCACAGAGCTACTCGGTTCTTCTGTATCTTGCTTAGTTTTCGAGAAATCGAGCATCACATGCTCAAATATAACAACGACCATAATTTTCTCTAACGGCTCAGAATAAGCGCGCCTCTTTTCATAACGAGCAGTAATATGCAGCAACCGAAGGTATTTTTCGATTCTCTATGATGTTTTACATCTGCCGTTCAAGTTTCATTGAAATCCAAGAAGGTGAATTTTCTTCTAATTTTTGAAGAAAAAGGAAGCTTATAGCCTTATGAAAATTTTCGACCAAAAAACTTTTTTGCTCCGATTGCTATGAAATTTGGCACGCGATGAAGTAATTTGAATGCGAATTCACAGAGCTACTCAGTTCTTCTGTATCTTGCTTAGTTTTCGAGAAATCGAGCATCACATGCTCAAATATAACAACGACCATAATTTTCTCTAACGGCTCAGAATAAGCGCGCCTCTTTTCATAACGAGCAGTAATATGCAGCAACCGAAGGTATTTTTCGATTCTCTATGATGTTTTACATCTGCCGTTCAAGTTTCATTGAAATCCAAGAAGGTGAATTTTCTTCTAATTTTCGAAGAAAAAGGAAGCTTATAGCCTTATGAAAATTTTCGACCAAAAAACTTTTTTGCTCCGATTGCTATGAAATTTGGCACGCGATGAAGTAATTTGAATGCGAATTCACAGAGCTACTCAGTTCTTCTGTATCTTGCTTAGTTTTCGAGAAATCGAGCATCACATGCTCAAATATAACAACGACCATAATTTTCTCTAACGGCTCAGAATAAGCGCGCCTCTTTTCATAACGAGCAGTAATATGCAGCAACCGAAGGTATTTTTCGATTCTCTATGATGTTTTACATCTGCCGTTCAAGTTTCATTGAAATCCAAGAAGGTGAATTTTCTTCTAATTTTTGAAGAAAAAGGAAGCTTATAGCCTTATGAAAATTTTCGACCAAAAAACTTTTTTGCTCCGATTGCTATGAAATTTGGCACACGATGAAGTAATTTGAATGCGAATTCACAGAGCTACTCGGTTCTTCTGTATCTTGCTTAGTTTTCGAGAAATCGAGCATCACATGCTCAAATATAACAACGACCATAATTTTCTCTAACGGCTCAGAATAAGCGCGCCTCTTTTCATAACGAGCAGTAATATGCAGCAACCGAAGGTATTTTTCGATTCTCTATGATGTTTTACATCTGCCGTTCAAGTTTCATTGAAATCCAAGAAGGTGAATTTTCTTCTAATTTTTGAAGAAAAAGGAAGCTTATAGCCTTATGAAAATTTTCGACCAAAAACCTTTTTTGCTCCGATTGCTATGAAATTTGGCACACGATGAAGTAATTTGAATGCGAATTCACAGAGCTACTCAGTTCTTCTGTATCTTGCTTAGTTTTCGAGAAATCGAGCATCACATGCTCAAATATAACAACGACCATAATTTTCTCTAACGGCTCAGAATAAGCGCGCCTCTTTTCATAACGAGCAGTAATATGCAGCAACCGAAGGTATTTTTCGATTCTCTATGATGTTTTACATCTGCCGTTCAAGTTTCATTGAAATCCAAGAAGGTGAATTTTCTTCTAATTTTTGAAGAAAAAGGAAGCTTATAGCCTTATGAAAATTTTCGACCAAAAACCTTTTTTGCTCCGATTGCTATGAAATTTGGCACACGATGAAGTAATTTGAATGCGAATTCACAGAGCTACTCAGTTCTTCTGTATCTTGCTTAGTTTTCGAGAAATCGAGCATCACATGCTCAAATATAACAACGACCATAATTTTCTCTAACGGCTCAGAATAAGCGCGCCTCTTTTCATAACGAGCAGTAATATGCAGCAACCGAAGGTATTTTTCGATTCTCTATGATGTTTTACATCTGCCGTTCAAGTTTCATTGAAATCTAAGCAGGTGAATTTTCTTCTAATTTTTGAAGAAAAAGGAAGCTTATAGCCTTATGAAAATTTTCGAACAAAAAACCTTTTTGCTCCGATTGCTATGAAATTTGGCACACAATGAAGTAATTTGATTGCGAATTCACAGAGCTACTCAGTTTTTCTGTATCTTGATTAGTTTTCGAGAAATCGAGCATCACATGCTCAAATATAACAACGACCATAATTTTCTCTAACGGCTCAGAATAAGCGCGCCTCTTTTCATAACGAGCAGTAATATGCAGCAACCGAAGGTATTTTTCGATTCTCTATGATGTTTTACATCTGCCGTTCAAGTTTCATTGAAATCTAAGCAGGTGAATTTTCTTCTAATTTTTGAAGAAAAAGGAAGCTTATAGCCTTATGAAAATTTTCGACCAAAAAACTTTTTTGCTCCGATTGCTATGAAATTTGGCACACGATGAAGTAATTTGAATGCGAATTCACAGAGCTACTCGGTTCTTCTGTATCTTGCTTAGTTTTCGAGAAATCGAGCATCACATGCTCAAATATAACAACGACCATAATTTTCTCTAACGGCTCAGAATAAGCGCGCCTCTTTTCATAACGAGCAGTAATATGCAGCAACCGAAGGTATTTTTCGATTCTCTATGATGTTTTACATCTGCCGTTCAAGTTTCATTGAAATCCAAGAAGGTGAATTTTCTTCTAATTTTTGAAGAAAAAGGAAGCTTATAGCCTTATGAAAATTTTCGACCAAAAAACTTTTTTGCTCCGATTGCTATGAAATTTGGCACACGATGAAGTAATTTGAATGCGAATTCACAGAGCTACTCGGTTCTTCTGTATCTTGCTTAGTTTTCGAGAAATCGAGCATCACATGCTCAAATATAACAACGACCATAATTTTCTCTAACGGCTCAGAATAAGCGCGCCTCTTTTCATAACGAGCAGTAATATGCAGCAACCGAAGGTATTTTTCGATTCTCTATGATGTTTTACATCTGCCGTTCAAGTTTCATTGAAATCCAAGAAGGTGAATTTTCTTCTAATTTTTGAAGAAAAAGGAAGCTTATAGCCTTATGAAAATTTTCGAACAAAAAACCTTTTTGCTCCGATTGCTATGAAATTTGGCACACAATGAAGTAATTTGATTGCGAATTCACAGAGCTACTCAGTTTTTCTGTATCTTGATTAGTTTTCGAGAAATCGAGCATCACATGCTCAAATATAACAACGACCATAATTTTCTCTAGCGGCTCAGAATAAGCGCGCCTCTTTTCATAACGAGCAGTAATATGCAGCAACCGAAGGTATTTTTCGATTCTCTATGATGTTTTACATCTGCCGTTCAAGTTTCATTGAAATCTAAGCAGGTGAATTTTCTTCTAATTTTTGAAGAAAAAGGAAGCTTATAGCCTTATGAAAATTTTCGACCAAAAAACTTTTTTGCTCCGATTGCTATGAAATTTGGCACGCGATGAAGTAATTTGAATGCGAATTCACAGAGCTACTCAGTTCTTCTGTATCTTGCTTAGTTTTCGAGAAATCGAGCATCACATGCTCAAATATAACAACGACCATAATTTTCTCTAACGGCTCAGAATAAGCGCGCCTCTTTTCATAACGAGCAGTAATATGCAGCAACCGAAGGTATTTTTCGATTCTCTATGATGTTTTACATCTGCCGTTCAAGTTTCATTGAAATCCAAGAAGGTGAATTTTCTTCTAATTTTTGAAGAAAAAGGAAGCTTATAGCCTTATGAAAATTTTCGAACAAAAAACCTTTTTGCTCCGATTGCTATGAAATTTGGCACACAATGAAGTAATTTGATTGCGAATTCACAGAGCTACTCAGTTTTTCTGTATCTTGATTAGTTTTCGAGAAATCGAGCATCACATGCTCAAATATAACAACGACCATAATTTTCTCTAACGGCTCAGAATAAGCGCGCCTCTTTTCATAACGAGCAGTAATATGCAGCAACCGAAGGTATTTTTCGATTCTCTATGATGTTTTACATCTGCCGTTCAAGTTTCATTGAAATCCAAGAAGGTGAATTTTCTTCTAATTTTTGAAGAAAAAGGAAGCTTATAGCCTTATGAAAATTTTCGACCAAAAAACTTTTTTGCTCCGATTGCTATGAAATTTGGCACGCGATGAAGTAATTTGAATGCGAATTCACAGAGCTACTCAGTTCTTCTGTATCTTGCTTAGTTTTCGAGAAATTGAGCATCACATGCTCAAATATAACAACGACCATAATTTTCTCTAACGGCTCAGAATAAGCGCGCCTCTTTTCATAACGAGCAGTAATATGCAGCAACCGAAGGTATTTTTCGATTCTCTATGATGTTTTACATCTGCCGTTCAAGTTTCATTGAAATCCAAGAAGGTGAATTTTCTTCTAATTTTTGAAGAAAAAGGAAGCTTATAGCCTTATGAAAATTTTCGACCAAAAAACTTTTTTGCTCCGATTGCTATGAAATTTGGCACGCGATGAAGTAATTTGAATGCGAATTCACAGAGCTACTCAGTTCTTCTGTATCTTGCTTAGTTTTCGAGAAATCGAGCATCACATGCTCAAATATAACAACGACCATAATTTTCTCTAACGGCTCAGAATAAGCGCGCCTCTTTTCATAACGAGCAGTAATATGCAGCAACCGAAGGTATTTTTCGATTCTCTATGATGTTTTACATCTGCCGTTCAAGTTTCATTGAAATCCAAGAAGGTGAATTTTCTTCTAATTTTTGAAGAAAAAGGAAGCTTATAGCCTTATGAAAATTTTCGAACAAAAAACCTTTTTGCTCCGATTGCTATGAAATTTGGCACACAATGAAGTAATTTGATTGCGAATTCACAGAGCTACTCAGTTTTTCTGTATCTTGATTAGTTTTCGAGAAATCGAGCATCACATGCTCAAATATAACAACGACCATAATTTTCTCTAACGGCTCAGAATAAGCGCGCCTCTTTTCATAACGAGCAGTAATATGCAGCAACCGAAGGTATTTTTCGATTCTCTATGATGTTTTACATCTGCCGTTCAAGTTTCATTGAAATCTAAGCAGGTGAATTTTCTTCTAATTTTTGAAGAAAAAGGAAGCTTATAGCCTTATGAAAATTTTCGACCAAAAAACTTTTTTGCTCCGATTGCTATGAAATTTGGCACGCGATGAAGTAATTTGAATGCGAATTCACAGAGCTACTCAGTTCTTCTGTATCTTGCTTAGTTTTCGAGAAATCGAGCATCACATGCTCAAATATAACAACGACCATAATTTTCTCTAGCGGCTCAGAATAAGCGCGCCTCTTTTCATAACGAGCAGTAATATGCAGCAACCGAAGGTATTTTTCGATTCTCTATGATGTTTTACATCTGCCGTTCAAGTTTCATTGAAATCTAAGCAGGTGAATTTTCTTCTAATTTTTGAAGAAAAAGGAAGCTTATAGCCTTATGAAAATTTTCGACCAAAAAACTTTTTTGCTCCGATTGCTATGAAACTTGGCACACAATGAAGTAATTTGATTGCGAATTCACAGAGCTACTCAGTTTTTCTGTATCTTGATTAGTTTTCGAGAAATCGAGCATCACATGCTCAAATATAACAACGACCATAATTTTCTCTAACGGCTCAGAATAAGCGCGCCTCTTTTCATAACGAGCAGTAATATGCAGCAACCGAAGGTATTTTTCGATTCTCTATGATGTTTTACATCTGCCGTTTAAGTTTCATTGAAATCCAAGAAGGTGAATTTTCTTCTAATTTTTGAAGAAAAAGGAAGCTTATAGCCTTATGAAAATTTTCGACCAAAAACCTTTTTTGCTCCGATTGCTATGAAATTTGGCACGCGATGAAGTAATTTGAATGCGAATTCACAGAGCTACTCAGTTCTTCTGTATCTTGCTTAGTTTTCGAGAAATCGAGCATCACATGCTCAAATATAACAACGACCATAATTTTCTCTAACGGCTCAGAATAAGCGCGCCTCTTTTCATAACGAGCAGTAATATGCAGCAACCGAAGGTATTTTTCGATTCTCTATGATGTTTTACATCTGCCGTTCAAGTTTCATTGAAATCTAAGCAGGTGAATTTTCTTCTAATTTTTGAAGAAAAAGGAAGCTTATAGCCTTATGAAAATTTTCGAACAAAAAACCTTTTTGCTCCGATTGCTATGAAATTTGGCACACAATGAAGTAATTTGATTGCGAATTCACAGAGCTACTCAGTTTTTCTGTATCTTGATTAGTTTTCGAGAAATCGAGCATCACATGCTCAAATATAACAACGACCATAATTTTCTCTAACGGCTCAGAATAAGCGCGCCTCTTTTCATAACGAGCAGTAATATGCAGCAACCGAAGGTATTTTTCGATTCTCTATGATGTTTTACATCTGCCGTTTAAGTTTCATTGAAATCCAAGAAGGTGAATTTTCTTCTAATTTTTGAAGAAAAAGGAAGCTTATAGCCTTATGAAAATTTTCGACCAAAAAACTTTTTTGCTCCGATTGCTATGAAATTTGGCACGCGATGAAGTAATTTGAATGCGAATTCACAGAGCTACTCAGTTCTTCTGTATCTTGCTTAGTTTTCGAGAAATCGAGCATCACATGCTCAAATATAACAACGACCATAATTTTCTCTAACGGCTCAGAATAAGCGCGCCTCTTTTCATAACGAGCAGTAATATGCAGCAACCGAAGGTATTTTTCGATTCTCTATGATGTTTTACATCTGCCGTTCAAGTTTCATTGAAATCTAAGCAGGTGAATTTTCTTCTAATTTTTGAAGAAAAAGGAAGCTTATAGCCTTATGAAAATTTTCGACCAAAAACCTTTTTTGCTCCGATTGCTATGAAATTTGGCACACGATGAAGTAATTTGAATGCGAATTCACAGAGCTACTCAGTTCTTCTGTATCTTGCTTAGTTTTCGAGAAATCGAGCATCACATGCTCAAATATAACAACGACCATAATTTTCTCTAACGGCTCAGAATAAGCGCGCCTCTTTTCATAACGAGCAGTAATATGCAGCAACCGAAGGTATTTTTCGATTCTCTATGATGTTTTACATCTGCCGTTCAAGTTTCATTGAAATCTAAGCAGGTGAATTTTCTTCTAATTTTTGAAGAAAAAGGAAGCTTATAGCCTTATGAAAATTTTCGACCAAAAACCTTTTTTGCTCCGATTGCTATGAAATTTGGCACACGATGAAGTAATTTGAATGCGAATTCACAGAGCTACTCAGTTCTTCTGTATCTTGCTTAGTTTTCGAGAAATCGAGCATCACATGCTCAAATATAACAACGACCATAATTTTCTCTAACGGCTCAGAATAAGCGCGCCTCTTTTCATAACGAGCAGTAATATGCAGCAACCGAAGGTATTTTTCGATTCTCTATGATGTTTTACATCTGCCGTTCAAGTTTCATTGAAATCTAAGCAGGTGAATTTTCTTCTAATTTTTGAAGAAAAAGGAAGCTTATAGCCTTATGAAAATTTTCGAACAAAAAACCTTTTTGCTCCGATTGCTATGAAATTTGGCACACAATGAAGTAATTTGATTGCGAATTCACAGAGCTACTCAGTTTTTCTGTATCTTGATTAGTTTTCGAGAAATCGAGCATCACATGCTCAAATATAACAACGACCATAATTTTCTCTAACGGCTCAGAATAAGCGCGCCTCTTTTCATAACGAGCAGTAATATGCAGCAACCGAAGGTATTTTTCGATTCTCTATGATGTTTTACATCTGCCGTTCAAGTTTCATTGAAATCTAAGCAGGTGAATTTTCTTCTAATTTTTGAAGAAAAAGGAAGCTTATAGCCTTATGAAAATTTTCGACCAAAAAACTTTTTTGCTCCGATTGCTATGAAATTTGGCACACGATGAAGTAATTTGAATGCGAATTCACAGAGCTACTCGGTTCTTCTGTATCTTGCTTAGTTTTCGAGAAATCGAGCATCACATGCTCAAATATAACAACGACCATAATTTTCTCTAACGGCTCAGAATAAGCGCGCCTCTTTTCATAACGAGCAGTAATATGCAGCAACCGAAGGTATTTTTCGATTCTCTATGATGTTTTACATCTGCCGTTCAAGTTTCATTGAAATCCAAGAAGGTGAATTTTCTTCTAATTTTTGAAGAAAAAGGAAGCTTATAGCCTTATGAAAATTTTCGACCAAAAAACTTTTTTGCTCCGATTGCTATGAAATTTGGCACGCGATGAAGTAATTTGAATGCGAATTCACAGAGCTACTCAGTTCTTCTGTATCTTGCTTAGTTTTCGAGAAATCGAGCATCACATGCTCAAATATAACAACGACCATAATTTTCTCTAACGGCTCAGAATAAGCGCGCCTCTTTTCATAACGAGCAGTAATATGCAGCAACCGAAGGTATTTTTCGATTCTCTATGATGTTTTACATCTGCCGTTCAAGTTTCATTGAAATCTAAGCAGGTGAATTTTCTTCTAATTTTTGAAGAAAAAGGAAGCTTATAGCCTTATGAAAATTTTCGACCAAAAAACTTTTTTGCTCCGATTGCTATGAAATTTGGCACGCGATGAAGTAATTTGAATGCGAATTCACAGAGCTACTCAGTTCTTCTGTATCTTGCTTAGTTTTCGAGAAATCGAGCATCACATGCTCAAATATAACAACGACCATAATTTTCTCTAACGGCTCAGAATAAGCGCGCCTCTTTTCATAACGAGCAGTAATATGCAGCAACCGAAGGTATTTTTCGATTCTCTATGATGTTTTACATCTGCCGTTCAAGTTTCATTGAAATCCAAGAAGGTGAATTTTCTTCTAATTTTTGAAGAAAAAGGAAGCTTATAGCCTTATGAAAATTTTCGAACAAAAAACCTTTTTGCTCCGATTGCTATGAAATTTGGCACACAATGAAGTAATTTGATTGCGAATTCACAGAGCTACTCAGTTTTTCTGTATCTTGATTAGTTTTCGAGAAATCGAGCATCACATGCTCAAATATAACAACGACCATAATTTTCTCTAACGGCTCAGAATAAGCGCGCCTCTTTTCATAACGAGCAGTAATATGCAGCAACCGAAGGTATTTTTCGATTCTCTATGATGTTTTACATCTGCCGTTCAAGTTTCATTGAAATCCAAGAAGGTGAATTTTCTTCTAATTTTTGAAGAAAAAGGAAGCTTATAGCCTTATGAAAATTTTCGACCAAAAAACTTTTTTGCTCCGATTGCTATGAAATTTGGCACGCGATGAAGTAATTTGAATGCGAATTCACAGAGCTACTCAGTTCTTCTGTATCTTGCTTAGTTTTCGAGAAATTGAGCATCACATGCTCAAATATAACAACGACCATAATTTTCTCTAACGGCTCAGAATAAGCGCGCCTCTTTTCATAACGAGCAGTAATATGCAGCAACCGAAGGTATTTTTCGATTCTCTATGATGTTTTACATCTGCCGTTCAAGTTTCATTGAAATCCAAGAAGGTGAATTTTCTTCTAATTTTTGAAGAAAAAGGAAGCTTATAGCCTTATGAAAATTTTCGACCAAAAAACTTTTTTGCTCCGATTGCTATGAAATTTGGCACGCGATGAAGTAATTTGAATGCGAATTCACAGAGCTACTCAGTTCTTCTGTATCTTGCTTAGTTTTCGAGAAATCGAGCATCACATGCTCAAATATAACAACGACCATAATTTTCTCTAACGGCTCAGAATAAGCGCGCCTCTTTTCATAACGAGCAGTAATATGCAGCAACCGAAGGTATTTTTCGATTCTCTATGATGTTTTACATCTGCCGTTCAAGTTTCATTGAAATCCAAGAAGGTGAATTTTCTTCTAATTTTTGAAGAAAAAGGAAGCTTATAGCCTTATGAAAATTTTCGAACAAAAAACCTTTTTGCTCCGATTGCTATGAAATTTGGCACACAATGAAGTAATTTGATTGCGAATTCACAGAGCTACTCAGTTTTTCTGTATCTTGATTAGTTTTCGAGAAATCGAGCATCACATGCTCAAATATAACAACGACCATAATTTTCTCTAACGGCTCAGAATAAGCGCGCCTCTTTTCATAACGAGCAGTAATATGCAGCAACCGAAGGTATTTTTCGATTCTCTATGATGTTTTACATCTGCCGTTCAAGTTTCATTGAAATCTAAGCAGGTGAATTTTCTTCTAATTTTTGAAGAAAAAGGAAGCTTATAGCCTTATGAAAATTTTCGACCAAAAAACTTTTTTGCTCCGATTGCTATGAAATTTGGCACGCGATGAAGTAATTTGAATGCGAATTCACAGAGCTACTCAGTTCTTCTGTATCTTGCTTAGTTTTCGAGAAATCGAGCATCACATGCTCAAATATAACAACGACCATAATTTTCTCTAGCGGCTCAGAATAAGCGCGCCTCTTTTCATAACGAGCAGTAATATGCAGCAACCGAAGGTATTTTTCGATTCTCTATGATGTTTTACATCTGCCGTTCAAGTTTCATTGAAATCTAAGCAGGTGAATTTTCTTCTAATTTTTGAAGAAAAAGGAAGCTTATAGCCTTATGAAAATTTTCGACCAAAAAACTTTTTTGCTCCGATTGCTATGAAACTTGGCACACAATGAAGTAATTTGATTGCGAATTCACAGAGCTACTCAGTTTTTCTGTATCTTGATTAGTTTTCGAGAAATCGAGCATCACATGCTCAAATATAACAACGACCATAATTTTCTCTAACGGCTCAGAATAAGCGCGCCTCTTTTCATAACGAGCAGTAATATGCAGCAACCGAAGGTATTTTTCGATTCTCTATGATGTTTTACATCTGCCGTTTAAGTTTCATTGAAATCCAAGAAGGTGAATTTTCTTCTAATTTTTGAAGAAAAAGGAAGCTTATAGCCTTATGAAAATTTTCGACCAAAAACCTTTTTTGCTCCGATTGCTATGAAATTTGGCACACGATGAAGTAATTTGAATGCGAATTCACAGAGCTACTCAGTTCTTCTGTATCTTGCTTAGTTTTCGAGAAATCGAGCATCACATGCTCAAATATAACAACGACCATAATTTTCTCTAACGGCTCAGAATAAGCGCGCCTCTTTTCATAACGAGCAGTAATATGCAGCAACCGAAGGTATTTTTCGATTCTCTATGATGTTTTACATCTGCCGTTCAAGTTTCATTGAAATCTAAGCAGGTGAATTTTCTTCTAATTTTTGAAGAAAAAGGAAGCTTATAGCCTTATGAAAATTTTCGAACAAAAAACCTTTTTGCTCCGATTGCTATGAAATTTGGCACACAATGAAGTAATTTGATTGCGAATTCACAGAGCTACTCAGTTTTTCTGTATCTTGATTAGTTTTCGAGAAATCGAGCATCACATGCTCAAATATAACAACGACCATAATTTTCTCTAACGGCTCAGAATAAGCGCGCCTCTTTTCATAACGAGCAGTAATATGCAGCAACCGAAGGTATTTTTCGATTCTCTATGATGTTTTACATCTGCCGTTTAAGTTTCATTGAAATCCAAGAAGGTGAATTTTCTTCTAATTTTTGAAGAAAAAGGAAGCTTATAGCCTTATGAAAATTTTCGACCAAAAAACTTTTTTGCTCCGATTGCTATGAAATTTGGCACGCGATGAAGTAATTTGAATGCGAATTCACAGAGCTACTCAGTTCTTCTGTATCTTGCTTAGTTTTCGAGAAATCGAGCATCACATGCTCAAATATAACAACGACCATAATTTTCTCTAACGGCTCAGAATAAGCGCGCCTCTTTTCATAACGAGCAGTAATATGCAGCAACCGAAGGTATTTTTCGATTCTCTATGATGTTTTACATCTGCCGTTCAAGTTTCATTGAAATCTAAGCAGGTGAATTTTCTTCTAATTTTTGAAGAAAAAGGAAGCTTATAGCCTTATGAAAATTTTCGACCAAAAACCTTTTTTGCTCCGATTGCTATGAAATTTGGCACACGATGAAGTAATTTGAATGCGAATTCACAGAGCTACTCAGTTCTTCTGTATCTTGCTTAGTTTTCGAGAAATCGAGCATCACATGCTCAAATATAACAACGACCATAATTTTCTCTAACGGCTCAGAATAAGCGCGCCTCTTTTCATAACGAGCAGTAATATGCAGCAACCGAAGGTATTTTTCGATTCTCTATGATGTTTTACATCTGCCGTTCAAGTTTCATTGAAATCTAAGCAGGTGAATTTTCTTCTAATTTTTGAAGAAAAAGGAAGCTTATAGCCTTATGAAAATTTTCGACCAAAAACCTTTTTTGCTCCGATTGCTATGAAATTTGGCACACGATGAAGTAATTTGAATGCGAATTCACAGAGCTACTCAGTTCTTCTGTATCTTGCTTAGTTTTCGAGAAATCGAGCATCACATGCTCAAATATAACAACGACCATAATTTTCTCTAACGGCTCAGAATAAGCGCGCCTCTTTTCATAACGAGCAGTAATATGCAGCAACCGAAGGTATTTTTCGATTCTCTATGATGTTTTACATCTGCCGTTCAAGTTTCATTGAAATCTAAGCAGGTGAATTTTCTTCTAATTTTTGAAGAAAAAGGAAGCTTATAGCCTTATGAAAATTTTCGAACAAAAAACCTTTTTGCTCCGATTGCTATGAAATTTGGCACACAATGAAGTAATTTGATTGCGAATTCACAGAGCTACTCAGTTTTTCTGTATCTTGATTAGTTTTCGAGAAATCGAGCATCACATGCTCAAATATAACAACGACCATAATTTTCTCTAACGGCTCAGAATAAGCGCGCCTCTTTTCATAACGAGCAGTAATATGCAGCAACCGAAGGTATTTTTCGATTCTCTATGATGTTTTACATCTGCCGTTCAAGTTTCATTGAAATCTAAGCAGGTGAATTTTCTTCTAATTTTTGAAGAAAAAGGAAGCTTATAGCCTTATGAAAATTTTCGACCAAAAAACTTTTTTGCTCCGATTGCTATGAAATTTGGCACACGATGAAGTAATTTGAATGCGAATTCACAGAGCTACTCGGTTCTTCTGTATCTTGCTTAGTTTTCGAGAAATCGAGCATCACATGCTCAAATATAACAACGACCATAATTTTCTCTAACGGCTCAGAATAAGCGCGCCTCTTTTCATAACGAGCAGTAATATGCAGCAACCGAAGGTATTTTTCGATTCTCTATGATGTTTTACATCTGCCGTTCAAGTTTCATTGAAATCCAAGAAGGTGAATTTTCTTCTAATTTTTGAAGAAAAAGGAAGCTTATAGCCTTATGAAAATTTTCGACCAAAAAACTTTTTTGCTCCGATTGCTATGAAATTTGGCACGCGATGAAGTAATTTGAATGCGAATTCACAGAGCTACTCAGTTCTTCTGTATCTTGCTTAGTTTTCGAGAAATCGAGCATCACATGCTCAAATATAACAACGACCATAATTTTCTCTAACGGCTCAGAATAAGCGCGCCTCTTTTCATAACGAGCAGTAATATGCAGCAACCGAAGGTATTTTTCGATTCTCTATGATGTTTTACATCTGCCGTTCAAGTTTCATTGAAATCCAAGAAGGTGAATTTTCTTCTAATTTTCGAAGAAAAAGGAAGCTTATAGCCTTATGAAAATTTTCGACCAAAAAACTTTTTTGCTCCGATTGCTATGAAATTTGGCACGCGATGAAGTAATTTGAATGCGAATTCACAGAGCTACTCAGTTCTTCTGTATCTTGCTTAGTTTTCGAGAAATCGAGCATCACATGCTCAAATATAACAACGACCATAATTTTCTCTAACGGCTCAGAATAAGCGCGCCTCTTTTCATAACGAGCAGTAATATGCAGCAACCGAAGGTATTTTTCGATTCTCTATGATGTTTTACATCTGCCGTTCAAGTTTCATTGAAATCTAAGCAGGTGAATTTTCTTCTAATTTTTGAAGAAAAAGGAAGCTTATAGCCTTATGAAAATTTTCGACCAAAAAACTTTTTTGCTCCGATTGCTATGAAATTTGGCACGCGATGAAGTAATTTGAATGCGAATTCACAGAGCTACTCAGTTCTTCTGTATCTTGCTTAGTTTTCGAGAAATCGAGCATCACATGCTCAAATATAACAACGACCATAATTTTCTCTAACGGCTCAGAATAAGCGCGCCTCTTTTCATAACGAGCAGTAATATGCAGCAACCGAAGGTATTTTTCGATTCTCTATGATGTTTTACATCTGCCGTTCAAGTTTCATTGAAATCTAAGCAGGTGAATTTTCTTCTAATTTTTGAAGAAAAAGGAAAATGAAAATTTTCGAACAAAAAACCTTTTTGCTCCGATTGCTATGAAATTTGACACACAATGAAGTAATTTGATTGCGAATTCACAGAGCTACTCAGTTTTTCTGTATCTTGATTAGTTTTCGAGAAATCGAGCATCACATGCTCAAATATAACAACGACCATAATTTTCTCTAACGGCTCAGAATAAGCGCGCCTCTTTCCATAACGAGCAGTAATATGCAGCAACCGAAGGTATTTTTCGATTCTCTATGATGTTTTACATCTGCCGTTCAAGTTTCATTGAAATCTAAGCAGGTGAATTTTCTTCTAATTTTTGAAGAAAAAGGAAGCTTATAGCCTTATGAAAATTTTCGAACAAAAAACCTTTTTGCTCCGATTGCTATGAAATTTGGCACACAATGAAGTAATTTGATTGCGAATTCACAGAGCTACTCAGTTTTTCTGTATCTTGATTAGTTTTCGAGAAATCGAGCATCACATGCTCAAATATAACAACGACCATAATTTTCTCTAACGGCTCAGAATAAGCGCGCCTCTTTTCATAACGAGCAGTAATATGCAGCAACCGAAGGTATTTTTCGATTCTCTATGATGTTTTACATCTGCCGTTCAAGTTTCATTGAAATCTAAGCAGGTGAATTTTCTTCTAATTTTTGAAGAAAAAGGAAGCTTATAGCCTTATGAAAATTTTCGACCAAAAAACTTTTTTGCTCCGATTGCTATGAAATTTGGCACACGATGAAGTAATTTGAATGCGAATTCACAGAGCTACTCGGTTCTTCTGTATCTTGCTTAGTTTTCGAGAAATCGAGCATCACATGCTCAAATATAACAACGACCATAATTTTCTCTAACGGCTCAGAATAAGCGCGCCTCTTTTCATAACGAGCAGTAATATGCAGCAACCGAAGGTATTTTTCGATTCTCTATGATGTTTTACATCTGCCGTTCAAGTTTCATTGAAATCCAAGAAGGTGAATTTTCTTCTAATTTTTGAAGAAAAAGGAAGCTTATAGCCTTATGAAAATTTTCGACCAAAAAACTTTTTTGCTCCGATTGCTATGAAATTTGGCACGCGATGAAGTAATTTGAATGCGAATTCACAGAGCTACTCAGTTCTTCTGTATCTTGCTTAGTTTTCGAGAAATCGAGCATCACATGCTCAAATATAACAACGACCATAATTTTCTCTAACGGCTCAGAATAAGCGCGCCTCTTTTCATAACGAGCAGTAATATGCAGCAACCGAAGGTATTTTTCGATTCTCTATGATGTTTTACATCTGCCGTTCAAGTTTCATTGAAATCCAAGAAGGTGAATTTTCTTCTAATTTTCGAAGAAAAAGGAAGCTTATAGCCTTATGAAAATTTTCGACCAAAAAACTTTTTTGCTCCGATTGCTATGAAATTTGGCACGCGATGAAGTAATTTGAATGCGAATTCACAGAGCTACTCAGTTCTTCTGTATCTTGCTTAGTTTTCGAGAAATCGAGCATCACATGCTCAAATATAACAACGACCATAATTTTCTCTAACGGCTCAGAATAAGCGCGCCTCTTTTCATAACGAGCAGTAATATGCAGCAACCGAAGGTATTTTTCGATTCTCTATGATGTTTTACATCTGCCGTTCAAGTTTCATTGAAATCTAAGCAGGTGAATTTTCTTCTAATTTTTGAAGAAAAAGGAAGCTTATAGCCTTATGAAAATTTTCGAACAAAAAACCTTTTTGCTCCGATTGCTATGAAATTTGGCACACAATGAAGTAATTTGATTGCGAATTCACAGAGCTACTCAGTTTTTCTGTATCTTGATTAGTTTTCGAGAAATCGAGCATCACATGCTCAAATATAACAACGACCATAATTTTCTCTAACGGCTCAGAATAAGCGCGCCTCTTTTCATAACGAGCAGTAATATGCAGCAACCGAAGGTATTTTTCGATTCTCTATGATGTTTTACATCTGCCGTTCAAGTTTCATTGAAATCTAAGCAGGTGAATTTTCTTCTAATTTTTGAAGAAAAAGGAAGCTTATAGCCTTATGAAAATTTTCGAACAAAAAACCTTTTTGCTCCGATTGCTATGAAATTTGGCACACAATGAAGTAATTTGATTGCGAATTCACAGAGCTACTCAGTTTTTCTGTATCTTGCTTAGTTTTCGAGAAATCGAGCATCACATGCTCAAATATAACAACGACCATAATTTTCTCTAACGGCTCAGAATAAGCGCGCCTCTTTTCATAACGAGCAGTAATATGCAGCAACCGAAGGTATTTTTCGATTCTCTATGATGTTTTACATCTGCCGTTCAAGTTTCATTGAAATCTAAGCAGGTGAATTTTCTTCTAATTTTTGAAGAAAAAGGAAGCTTATAGCCTTATGAAAATTTTCGACCAAAAAACTTTTTTGCTCCGATTGCTATGAAATTTGGCACACGATGAAGTAATTTGAATGCGAATTCACAGAGCTACTCGGTTCTTCTGTATCTTGCTTAGTTTTCGAGAAATCGAGCATCACATGCTCAAATATAACAACGACCATAATTTTCTCTAACGGCTCAGAATAAGCGCGCCTCTTTTCATAACGAGCAGTAATATGCAGCAACCGAAGGTATTTTTCGATTCTCTATGATGTTTTACATCTGCCGTTCAAGTTTCATTGAAATCCAAGAAGGTGAATTTTCTTCTAATTTTTGAAGAAAAAGGAAGCTTATAGCCTTATGAAAATTTTCGACCAAAAAACTTTTTTGCTCCGATTGCTATGAAATTTGGCACGCGATGAAGTAATTTGAATGCGAATTCACAGAGCTACTCAGTTCTTCTGTATCTTGCTTAGTTTTCGAGAAATCGAGCATCACATGCTCAAATATAACAACGACCATAATTTTCTCTAACGGCTCAGAATAAGCGCGCCTCTTTTCATAACGAGCAGTAATATGCAGCAACCGAAGGTATTTTTCGATTCTCTATGATGTTTTACATCTGCCGTTCAAGTTTCATTGAAATCCAAGAAGGTGAATTTTCTTCTAATTTTCGAAGAAAAAGGAAGCTTATAGCCTTATGAAAATTTTCGACCAAAAAACTTTTTTGCTCCGATTGCTATGAAATTTGGCACGCGATGAAGTAATTTGAATGCGAATTCACAGAGCTACTCAGTTCTTCTGTATCTTGCTTAGTTTTCGAGAAATCGAGCATCACATGCTCAAATATAACAACGACCATAATTTTCTCTAACGGCTCAGAATAAGCGCGCCTCTTTTCATAACGAGCAGTAATATGCAGCAACCGAAGGTATTTTTCGATTCTCTATGATGTTTTACATCTGCCGTTCAAGTTTCATTGAAATCTAAGCAGGTGAATTTTCTTCTAATTTTTGAAGAAAAAGGAAGCTTATAGCCTTATGAAAATTTTCGAACAAAAAACCTTTTTGCTCCGATTGCTATGAAATTTGGCACACAATGAAGTAATTTGATTGCGAATTCACAGAGCTACTCAGTTTTTCTGTATCTTGATTAGTTTTCGAGAAATCGAGCATCACATGCTCAAATATAACAACGACCATAATTTTCTCTAACGGCTCAGAATAAGCGCGCCTCTTTTCATAACGAGCAGTAATATGCAGCAACCGAAGGTATTTTTCGATTCTCTATGATGTTTTACATCTGCCGTTCAAGTTTCATTGAAATCTAAGCAGGTGAATTTTCTTCTAATTTTTGAAGAAAAAGGAAGCTTATAGCCTTATGAAAATTTTCGAACAAAAAACCTTTTTGCTCCGATTGCTATGAAATTTGGCACACAATGAAGTAATTTGATTGCGAATTCACAGAGCTACTCAGTTTTTCTGTATCTTGCTTAGTTTTCGAGAAATCGAGCATCACATGCTCAAATATAACAACGACCATAATTTTCTCTAACGGCTCAGAATAAGCGCGCCTCTTTTCATAACGAGCAGTAATATGCAGCAACCGAAGGTATTTTTCGATTCTCTATGATGTTTTACATCTGCCGTTCAAGTTTCATTGAAATCTAAGCAGGTGAATTTTCTTCTAATTTTTGAAGAAAAAGGAAGCTTATAGCCTTATGAAAATTTTCGACCAAAAAAGTTTTTTGCTCCGATTGCTATGAAATTTGGCACACGATGAAGTAATTTGAATGCGAATTCACAGAGCTACTCGGTTCTTCTGTATCTTGCTTAGTTTTCGAGAAATCGAGCATCACATGCTCAAATATAACAACGACCATAATTTTCTCTAACGGCTCAGAATAAGCGCGCCTCTTTTCATAACGAGCAGTAATATGCAGCAACCGAAGGTATTTTTCGATTCTCTATGATGTTTTACATCTGCCGTTCAAGTTTCATTGAAATCTAAGCAGGTGAATTTTCTTCTAATTTTTGAAGAAAAAGGAAGCTTATAGCCTTATGAAAATTTTCGAACAAAAAACCTTTTTGCTCCGATTGCTATGAAATTTGGCACACAATGAAGTAATTTGATTGCGAATTCACAGAGCTACTCAGTTTTTCTGTATCTTGATTAGTTTTCGAGAAATCGAGCATCACATGCTCAAATATAACAACGACCATAATTTTCTCTAACGGCTCAGAATAAGCGCGCCTCTTTTCATAACGAGCAGTAATATGCAGCAACCGAAGGTATTTTTCGATTCTCTATGATGTTTTACATCTGCCGTTCAAGTTTCATTGAAATCTAAGCAGGTGAATTTTCTTCTAATTTTTGAAGAAAAAGGAAGCTTATAGCCTTATGAAAATTTTCGACCAAAAAACTTTTTTGCTCCGATTGCTATGAAATTTGGCACACGATGAAGTAATTTGAATGCGAATTCACAGAGCTACTCGGTTCTTCTGTATCTTGCTTAGTTTTCGAGAAATCGAGCATCACATGCTCAAATATAACAACGACCATAATTTTCTCTAACGGCTCAGAATAAGCGCGCCTCTTTTCATAACGAGCAGTAATATGCAGCAACCGAAGGTATTTTTCGATTCTCTATGATGTTTTACATCTGCCGTTCAAGTTTCATTGAAATCCAAGAAGGTGAATTTTCTTCTAATTTTTGAAGAAAAAGGAAGCTTATAGCCTTATGAAAATTTTCGACCAAAAAACTTTTTTGCTCCGATTGCTATGAAATTTGGCACGCGATGAAGTAATTTGAATGCGAATTCACAGAGCTACTCAGTTCTTCTGTATCTTGCTTAGTTTTCGAGAAATCGAGCATCACATGCTCAAATATAACAACGACCATAATTTTCTCTAACGGCTCAGAATAAGCGCGCCTCTTTTCATAACGAGCAGTAATATGCAGCAACCGAAGGTATTTTTCGATTCTCTATGATGTTTTACATCTGCCGTTCAAGTTTCATTGAAATCCAAGAAGGTGAATTTTCTTCTAATTTTCGAAGAAAAAGGAAGCTTATAGCCTTATGAAAATTTTCGACCAAAAAACTTTTTTGCTCCGATTGCTATGAAATTTGGCACGCGATGAAGTAATTTGAATGCGAATTCACAGAGCTACTCAGTTCTTCTGTATCTTGCTTAGTTTTCGAGAAATCGAGCATCACATGCTCAAATATAACAACGACCATAATTTTCTCTAACGGCTCAGAATAAGCGCGCCTCTTTTCATAACGAGCAGTAATATGCAGCAACCGAAGGTATTTTTCGATTCTCTATGATGTTTTACATCTGCCGTTCAAGTTTCATTGAAATCTAAGCAGGTGAATTTTCTTCTAATTTTTGAAGAAAAAGGAAAATGAAAATTTTCGAACAAAAAACCTTTTTGCTCCGATTGCTATGAAATTTGACACACAATGAAGTAATTTGATTGCGAATTCACAGAGCTACTCAGTTTTTCTGTATCTTGATTAGTTTTCGAGAAATCGAGCATCACATGCTCAAATATAACAACGACCATAATTTTCTCTAACGGCTCAGAATAAGCGCGCCTCTTTCCATAACGAGCAGCAATATGCAGCAACCAAACGTATTTTTCGATTCTCTATGATGTTTTACATCTGCCGTTCAAGTTTCATTGAAATCTAAGGAGGTGAATTTTCTTCTAATTTTTGAAGAAAAAGGAAGCTTATAGCCTTATGAAGATTTTCGACCAAAAAACTTTTTTGCTCCGATTGCTATGAAATTTGGCACGCGATGAAGTAATTTGAATGCGAATTCACAGAGCTACTCCGTTCTTCTGTATCTTGCTTAGTTTTCGAGAAATCGAGCATCACATGCTCAAATATAACAACGACCATAATTTTCTCTAACGGCTCAGAATAAGCGCGCCTCTTTTCATAACGAGCAGTAATATGCAGCAACCGAACGAATTTTTCGATTCTCTATGATGTTTTACATCTGCCGTTCAAGTTTCATTGAAATCCAAGAAGGTGAATTTTCTTCTAATTTTCGAAGAAAAAGGAAGCTTATAGCCTTATGAAAATTTTCGACCAAAAAACTTTTTTGCTCCGATTGCTATGAAATTTGGCACGCGATGAAGTAATTTGAATGCGAATTCACAGAGCTACTCAGTTCTTCTGTATCTTGCTTAGTTTTCGAGAAATCGAGCATCACATGCTCAAATATAACAACGACCATAATTTTCTCTAACGGCTCAGAATAAGCGCGCCTCTTTTCATAACGAGCAGTAATATGCAGCAACCGAAGGTATTTTTCGATTCTCTATGATGTTTTACATCTGCCGTTCAAGTTTCATTGAAATCTAAGCAGGTGAATTTTCTTCTAATTTTTGAAGAAAAAGGAAGCTTATAGCCTTATGAAAATTTTCGACCAAAAAACTTTTTTGCTCCGATTGCTATGAAATTTGGCACGCGATGAAGTAATTTGAATGCGAATTCACAGAGCTACTCAGTTCTTCTGTATCTTGCTTAGTTTTCGAGAAATCGAGCATCACATGCTCAAATATAACAACGACCATAATTTTCTCTAACGGCTCAGAATAAGCGCGCCTCTTTTCATAACGAGCAGTAATATGCAGCAACCGAAGGTATTTTTCGATTCTCTATGATGTTTTACATCTGCCGTTCAAGTTTCATTGAAATCCAAGAAGGTGAATTTTCTTCTAATTTTCGAAGAAAAAGGAAGCTTATAGCCTTATGAAAATTTTCGACCAAAAAACTTTTTTGCTCCGATTGCTATGAAATTTGGCACGCGATGAAGTAATTTGAATGCGAATTCACAGAGCTACTCAGTTCTTCTGTATCTTGCTTAGTTTTCGAGAAATCGAGCATCACATGCTCAAATATAACAACGACCATAATTTTCTCTAACGGCTCAGAATAAGCGCGCCTCTTTTCATAACGAGCAGTAATATGCAGCAACCGAAGGTATTTTTCGATTCTCTATGATGTTTTACATCTGCCGTTCAAGTTTCATTGAAATCTAAGCAGGTGAATTTTCTTCTAATTTTTGAAGAAAAAGGAAGCTTATAGCCTTATGAAAATTTTCGACCAAAAAACTTTTTTGCTCCGATTGCTATGAAATTTGGCACGCGATGAAGTAATTTGAATGCGAATTCACAGAGCTACTCAGTTCTTCTGTATCTTGCTTAGTTTTCGAGAAATCGAGCATCACATGCTCAAATATAACAACGACCATAATTTTCTCTAACGGCTCAGAATAAGCGCGCCTCTTTTCATAACGAGCAGTAATATGCAGCAACCGAAGGTATTTTTCGATTCTCTATGATGTTTTACATCTGCCGTTCAAGTTTCATTGAAATCTAAGCAGGTGAATTTTCTTCTAATTTTTGAAGAAAAAGGAAAATGAAAATTTTCGAACAAAAAACCTTTTTGCTCCGATTGCTATGAAATTTGACACACAATGAAGTAATTTGATTGCGAATTCACAGAGCTACTCAGTTTTTCTGTATCTTGATTAGTTTTCGAGAAATCGAGCATCACATGCTCAAATATAACAACGACCATAATTTTCTCTAACGGCTCAGAATAAGCGCGCCTCTTTCCATAACGAGCAGCAATATGCAGCAACCAAACGTATTTTTCGATTCTCTATGATGTTTTACATCTGCCGTTCAAGTTTCATTGAAATCTAAGGAGGTGAATTTTCTTCTAATTTTTGAAGAAAAAGGAAGCTTATAGCCTTATGAAAATTTTCGACCAAAAAACTTTTTTGCTCCGATTGCTATGAAATTTGGCACGCGATGAAGTAATTTGAATGCGAATTCACAGAGCTACTCAGTTCTTCTGTATCTTGCTTAGTTTTCGAGAAATCGAGCATCACATGCTCAAATATAACAACGACCATAATTTTCTCTAACGGCTCAGAATAAGCGCGCCTCTTTTCATAACGAGCAGTAATATGCAGCAACCGAAGGTATTTTTCGATTCTCTATGATGTTTTACATCTGCCGTTCAAGTTTCATTGAAATCTAAGCAGGTGAATTTTCTTCCAATTTTTGAAGAAAAAAGAAGCTTATAGCCTTATGAAAATTTTCGACCAAAGACCATTTTTGCTCCGATTGCTATGAAATTTGGCACACGATGAAGTAATTTGAATGCGAATTCACAGAGCTACTCAGTTCTTCGGTATCTTGCTTAGTTTTCGAGAAATCGAGCATCATATGCTCAAATATGACAACGACCACAATTTTCTCTAACGGCTCAGAATAAGCGCTCCTCTTTCCATAACGAGCAGCAATATGCAGCAACCAAACGTATTTTTCGATTCTCTATGATGTTTTACATCTGCCGTTCAAGTTTCATTGAAATCTAAGGAGGTGAATTTTCTTCTAATTTTTGAAGAAAAAAGAAGCTTATAGCCTTATGAAAATTTTCGACCAAAAAACTTTTTTGCTCCGATTGCTATGAAATTTGGCACACGATGAAGTAATTTGATTGCGAATTCACAGAGCTACTCAGTTTTTCTGTATGTTGCTTAGTTTTCGAGAAATCGAGCATCACATGCTCAAATATAACAACGACCATAATTTTCTCTAACGGCTCAGAATAAGCGCGCCTCTTTTCATAACGAGCAGTAATATGCAGCAACCGAAGGTATTTTTCGATTCTCTATGATGTTTTACATCTGCCGTTCAAGTTTCATTGAAATCTAAGGAGGTGAATTTTCTTCTAATTTTTGAAGAAAAAAGAAGCTTATAGCCTTATGAAAATTTTCGACCAAAAACCTTTTTTGCTCCGATTGCTATGAAATTTGGCACACGATGAAGTAATTTGATTGCGAATTCACAGAGCTACTCAGTTTTTCTGTATGTTGCTTAGTTTTCGAGAAATCGAGCATCACATGCTCAAATATAACAACGACCATAATTTTCTCTAACGGCTCAGAATAAGCGCGCCTCTTTTCATAACGAGCAGTAATATGCAGCAACCGAAGGTATTTTTCGATTCTCTATGATGTTTTACATCTGCCGTTCAAGTTTCATTGAAATCCAAGAAGGTGAATTTTCTTCTAATTTTCGAAGAAAAAGGAAGCTTATAGCCTTATGAAAATTTTCGACCAAAAAACTTTTTTGCTCCGATTGCTATGAAATTTGGCACGCGATGAAGTAATTTGAATGCGAATTCACAGAGCTACTCAGTTCTTCTGTATCTTGCTTAGTTTTCGAGAAATCGAGCATCACATGCTCAAATATAACAACGACCATAATTTTCTCTAACGGCTCAGAATAAGCGCGCCTCTTTTCATAACGAGCAGTAATATGCAGCAACCGAAGGTATTTTTCGATTCTCTATGATGTTTTACATCTGCCGTTCAAGTTTCATTGAAATCCAAGAAGGTGAATTTTCTTCTAATTTTTGAAGAAAAAGGAAGCTTATAGCCTTATGAAAATTTTCGACCAAAAAACTTTTTTGCTCCGATTGCTATGAAATTTGGCACGCGATGAAGTAATTTGAATGCGAATTCACAGAGCTACTCAGTTCTTCTGTATCTTGCTTAGTTTTCGAGAAATCGAGCATCACATGCTCAAATATAACAACGACCATAATTTTCTCTAACGGCTCAGAATAAGCGCGCCTCTTTTCATAACGAGCAGTAATATGCAGCAACCGAAGGTATTTTTCGATTCTCTATGATGTTTTACATCTGCCGTTCAAGTTTCATTGAAATCTAAGCAGGTGAATTTTCTTCTAATTTTTGAAGAAAAAGGAAGCTTATAGCCTTATGAAAATTTTCGACCAAAAAACTTTTTTGCTCCGATTGCTATGAAATTTGGCACGCGATGAAGTAATTTGAATGCGAATTCACAGAGCTACTCAGTTCTTCTGTATCTTGCTTAGTTTTCGAGAAATCGAGCATCACATGCTCAAATATAACAACGACCATAATTTTCTCTAACGGCTCAGAATAAGCGCGCCTCTTTTCATAACGAGCAGTAATATGCAGCAACCGAAGGTATTTTTCGATTCTCTATGATGTTTTACATCTGCCGTTCAAGTTTCATTGAAATCTAAGCAGGTGAATTTTCTTCTAATTTTTGAAGAAAAAGGAAAATGAAAATTTTCGAACAAAAAACCTTTTTGCTCCGATTGCTATGAAATTTGACACACAATGAAGTAATTTGATTGCGAATTCACAGAGCTACTCAGTTTTTCTGTATCTTGATTAGTTTTCGAGAAATCGAGCATCACATGCTCAAATATAACAACGACCATAATTTTCTCTAACGGCTCAGAATAAGCGCGCCTCTTTCCATAACGAGCAGCAATATGCAGCAACCAAACGTATTTTTCGATTCTCTATGATGTTTTACATCTGCCGTTCAAGTTTCATTGAAATCTAAGGAGGTGAATTTTCTTCTAATTTTTGAAGAAAAAGGAAGCTTATAGCCTTATGAAGATTTTCGACCAAAAAACTTTTTTGCTCCGATTGCTATGAAATTTGGCACGCGATGAAGTAATTTGAATGCGAATTCACAGAGCTACTCCGTTCTTCTGTATCTTGCTTAGTTTTCGAGAAATCGAGCATCACATGCTCAAATATAACAACGACCATAATTTTCTCTAACGGCTCAGAATAAGCGCGCCTCTTTTCATAACGAGCAGTAATATGCAGCAACCGAACGAATTTTTCGATTCTCTATGATGTTTTACATCTGCCGTTCAAGTTTCATTGAAATCCAAGAAGGTGAATTTTCTTCTAATTTTTGAAGAAAAAGGAAGCTTATAGCCTTATGAAAATTTTCGACCAAAAAACTTTTTTGCTCCGATTGCTATGAAATTTGGCACGCGATGAAGTAATTTGAATGCGAATTCACAGAGCTACTCAGTTCTTCTGTATCTTGCTTAGTTTTCGAGAAATCGAGCATCACATGCTCAAATATAACAACGACCATAATTTTCTCTAACGGCTCAGAATAAGCGCGCCTCTTTTCATAACGAGCAGTAATATGCAGCAACCGAAGGTATTTTTCGATTCTCTATGATGTTTTACATCTGCCGTTCAAGTTTCATTGAAATCTAAGCAGGTGAATTTTCTTCTAATTTTTGAAGAAAAAGGAAGCTTATAGCCTTATGAAAATTTTCGACCAAAAACCTTTTTTGCTCCGATTGCTATGAAATTTGGCACACGATGAAGTAATTTGAATGCGAATTCACAGAGCTACTCAGTTCTTCTGTATCTTGCTTAGTTTTCGAGAAATCGAGCATCACATGCTCAAATATAACAACGACCATAATTTTCTCTAACGGCTCAGAATAAGCGCGCCTCTTTTCATAACGAGCAGTAATATGCAGCAACCGAAGGTATTTTTCGATTCTCTATGATGTTTTACATCTGCCGTTCAAGTTTCATTGAAATCTAAGCAGGTGAATTTTCTTCCAATTTTTGAAGAAAAAAGAAGCTTATAGCCTTATGAAAATTTTCGACCAAAGACCATTTTTGCTCCGATTGCTATGAAATTTGGCACACGATGAAGTAATTTGAATGCGAATTCACAGAGCTACTCAGTTCTTCGGTATCTTGCTTAGTTTTCGAGAAATCGAGCATCATATGCTCAAATATGACAACGACCACAATTTTCTCTAACGGCTCAGAATAAGCGCTCCTCTTTCCATAACGAGCAGCAATATGCAGCAACCAAACGTATTTTTCGATTCTCTATGATGTTTTACATCTGCCGTTCAAGTTTCATTGAAATCTAAGGAGGTGAATTTTCTTCTAATTTTTGAAGAAAAAAGAAGCTTATAGCCTTATGAAAATTTTCGACCAAAAATCTTTTTTGCTCCGATTGCTATGAAATTTGGCACATGATGAAGTAATTTGAATGCGAATTCACAGAGCTACTCAGTTCTTCTGCAACTTGCTTAGTTTTCGAGAAATCAACCAAAATTTTTGAGGAAAATGGAAGGTTTCTTTGTAATTTTTGGTTAATATAAATCGTCATACAAACTACAGTTTTATTTGGCACCTCTACACTTGGGGGTTTAGTAGATTAGAAGTTAACGAAAGAGATTGTGCAATAAAACTTAGCAAAAGCGATATGGCGTAAAATTGGTCAATGAATTAATTAATAGTAACAATATCAAACATTATAATACAAAAATTTCCTAAATCTCTCTAAACTGTACATAAATTTTACAAACATCAATTATTACATAAAAAAACTTTTGAGGGTTTCGTTCCGATTTTCGATAGAACTTTGGAAGCACCAAACAAGACGAAACGTTTATTTTTTAAAACCCTACAAAAATTGCTACAACTACAACTTTCGAGTGATCCCTAATATCTCAAACCAGTCTCAACGGGTACAAAAAAAAAAAAAATACTATGTGGGAGGAATGGGGGGTAATAGAGGGAATACTAAACTATCACATGGAGTGGTGCAGGTTACCGGCTAAATCAAGTTCGAATTTTGGAAATTCGAACAAGATAGACTGGTTAAACTGGAACTGGCTCGTTAGTAGCCGACAAAGCCATCTTCGAGAGGGTCGATAAGCTACGCCTAGGAAAACTGCTCCCGCCACCACTTTCGGAAAAGATCTTCCGAAAACTAAGTAAAGAAACACGATTAAATTTCGTTAAAAAAATTCCGGCAAAATACTAACAACTTCCTGATTCCAGATTCCGAACATTTCTTCCAAGGAGCATCGTCCGGTTCGTACGGTAACGGGCCCTGAACCGGAGCGTCTTCATCCAGAGGCCTGCGAAATTGAATTTTTAACAAAATCACGTTTAACTGTATTTAAAAAAATTGAAAATAAAAAAAAACTTACAAAAACTCGTTTGAATATAACTTTTCGATTTCGTCCATAATTAATGGAATTTGTTTTTTAAATCTACAATAACGAAACAAAAGAAAAAATTATAATTTTTTTTAACTCTCACGTTTCTGCTTTGTTTTTGGGTCTGTAAGTTTCTAGTTCGTCTTCGAGATCGCTGACTCTCGCTTTTAGTTCGTTGCGTTCATGGAGGATGTCTTTGAGTTCTTGGGTGGTAAAGCGAGGTCGGTTGGGGTCGTCCAGATCATAAATCGCCTTGTTGTTGGGTAAAGGTGGATCACACTGTATACATTTTTTTTCATTACTTCAATTGGTGGTGAAAAGTTAGGAAATTTACGTTTTTCAATTTTCTAATTATTGGATTTTAAAAATTACAGTTTCCTGTAAATTGAATCTTGAAATTTCGATTAATAAATCTGAGTTTAAGTTAAAACAGTTATGAGCTCAATTGTAAGGTAAAATGGCGCTTAATCTTTTGTTTTCAACAATTGAGAAAGCAGAATCATAAATTTAAAAATTACAGTTTCCTGTAAATTGGATCTTAAAATTTCGATTAATAAATCGGAGTTTGCGTTAAAAAAGTAGTAAACTTAATTATAAAGGTAAAATGGCGCTTAATCTTCGGTTTTCAACGATTCTGAGGTGAGAATCATGAATTTAAATTTAAGAATTACAGTTTCCTATAAATTGAATTTTCAAATTTTAACTCGGTTCAATTTTAACTTAAATCGCTGGTCTAAAATGCAAAAACAAATTTGCGTACAGTGGCCAGTTCAAATTATTTAAATTATTTTGATTTTTAACATCTTGATATTAAAAAATTGTATTTTGGGTTCACTCCCACCTTGACCAGATCCTCGTTTTCTTTCTGCGCCAACCCAAGTCTCTGTCTCAGCCCCAAAATATCCCTTTGCTGGTCCTGTAATTGCACCAAAAAATCGGCCCTTTCATCACACAAATTTCGAACTTGAGTCTGGAACGATTTTTGCTTCCTTCTCAATTCTTTACCAGAAGCATTCAACCGGTCCACTTGAGACCTCAACTGCAAAAAATTATTAAAAAAAATTGAGTCGAAGAAAAACTTACATTATCAATATCACAGCATTTTTCTTGCAAAACTTTTTCCTTCAAACGAATCTCATCCCGTTGTTTTTCCAAAGCGTCCTTGAGACGTTGCAACATGTCAGTTTCACCGGTTGGAGATTGTAAAGGAGAAACGGGTCGATGACTAGGACTGACATCTTTTGCCAATTTTCGATTTTCTTCTTGTAAACGCGAAACAAGCGCAACCAATTCTTTCGTTTCAGACCTCCATTGTTCTTCAATAGCCTCAAGTTCCTTAAAAAAAAAATAATTAAAACATCGAAAACAAATTTTTTTAAATACTTTTTCAAATTTTTGTCTATACTCCGCTTTTTCTAACTTATCGTTTTCCAATTGTGAAATTTTCGCTTTCAACTCTTGCAATTGTGTGTTTTCTCTTTCGTTTCTCGTCGCCAAATTCTCCAACAATTCCAACGCGTTAATGACTTTAGGCATCAATGACGTCACAGCATCAGCCCCATACTGATCGATTATCTTCTCGCATTCTTTTCCTATATCTGAAGCTATGTCGTAGACGTCCACCACGGTGATGTCACCCTCTTCCTCCATTTTGTCTGCTAACAACTGTTTGATGCGAGGCATGAACAAAAAAAAAAAACTCGCTTTTTACGCACACATTCTCCGACCTGGTAACGGACAAGAAGAAGGGGGTTATTGATTTCTTTGGAGATGACGTCCACCACCGGAATTTTGACGTTTAAATGACATTTCGATGACGTGAAACGATAGAACTACGCATCGATACATTAGAGCTAACGCACCGAATTGGCCTGAAATCAACAATTTAATGTAAATTAATCAATTAATTGAAGCTAATTGTCGTTTCCTAATTGATTAATTCTTTTTTTACTTCAATATTTTAATTGGAACTTAAAAAAGATCTTAACTACTGCTTGTTACATTAGAACTACTAGAGAAAGTGGCGCGAAATTTAAATTTTAACCAAATTCTTGACAGCAAAATCCACAGAACTTCTTAAAGTAAAATTACTGTATGGTTCTCAAATAACGACGGTTAATTGAAACTATTTATTTAAATAAACAATAATTAAGAAAGAGATTTAAAAAATGCAACGGTTTAAAATTACACAACTTTTCGGGGACATCCATTGGCCCAATGTCCGCTATCGCCGCAAATATAACAATTTCCGTATCCTCCGTAATAATGCCCTGGAATTCCGTTGTAAACATCATCATCGAGATCGTCATCTTCTTCTTCTTCTTCCATCCATTCATCAAATTCTCCTAAATCATGATGGTATTCATACAAATTTTCTTCGTCATCTTCTTCCTCGAAATCCTCATCTTCAGAAATTTCAATAATTCGTCCAGTAGTTGAAGGTGCGTTACTTGGCCCTGCAACCGGTTCTTTTTCTTCACGTTCTTTCGTCATTTTCGACCGAAACGTTTTGAATTCATCAGATCTCGATTCGAGTATCTAAAATTATTATAATTAATTAAAAATTTCAATACTCGAAACAATTACTTTATCAATATAACTATCTAGGACTCTCGTCGGGAAACAATTGGTGATTGTGGTTCGACAAATCGGGCAAATTTTCTTCTTTTCTTTCCACGTATTGATGCAATATTTGCAAAAAGTATGAGAACAATTAAGGGTAACAGCTTTGATGAAAAGTTCCGAACAAATACTGCAAGTGAACTCATTTTCCATTATGTCAATTGAATTTGGCGGATCAGGCGGTTCATTTGAAGGCTTTTCCAGTATCGTTTTCGTTTCGAAATTTTCATTTTTGTTAGACGATTCTGAAAGTTTTTCTTCGTTTTCAGGATTAAGAGGTTTGGAGGTTTCATCTAATTCAACTATTTCGTTTGGATTGTTAAAAATAAACTTTTGATTGCTAATTTTAATAGTATCGCCGCTTTTTAAGTCGACACTATCGTTGAAATGGTACAGAATTCCGTTGACGTTTGTTCCATTCGAACTCTGAAACATAACCCAACTTTTTAGTATTTTGAAAAATCGACCAAAAAGCGACTTCCGATTCGATTTCGTTACTGACCCTATCGTGCAACGTCCACTTTTCTCCGTTCTTCTTAATTACGCAATGTAAACGGGAAGCTTCCAAACTCTCGACGATATAGTTACAACTGAGACTCCGACCCATCGAAAACTAGAAAACGGTTAAATGAAAAATTTTTTAGGTTAATAACGAAATTACCATGGTATTGTTGATGGTTATCGTGTGGTTGTCGACGGGATTTATCAATTCCGGAAAATTTTGGTCCATTCTCTTCAAATTTTAACTTGATCTACTTGCAACAGACAGAAGAAACAAATCTAGTTACTTCAGTAGAGCCAACATTACTAAAGAAATTACTGGAATTACGTCAATTTAGCGAGTATAAGAAACACGCAGTAGCGGCACTACGTTTCAAACTGTTACAGGATTCTAACTACTTAACGCAATTTATTGTTATTAACGATTTTTAAATAAAACAAGACCAGTTGAGGTTACCCAACCCCAACTAGTTCTGTAAAAGTAGGACGAAATAAAATTTTTGCCGGCATTGCAGATTTCCGTTATCAATTCAGCAACTCACCCATAGATGGCAAAACTCTAAACCCGCCATCTAGTTTAAACGATCCCCACTTTGTCTTAGATTTTATTTATCGGTTTTAAATTTAGAGTTAACGGAGCGTGGTGGTTTTTTCTCATAACCTGGAAGTTGAGGGTACACAAATTTTTCAACACCTTCAATATCGAGTCTATTTGTATACTTGCGCGTTTTTTCCCCAACTTCCACTTTATTTATGCAAGACGACATATGGTGGACGGAACATTAGTGGCGTCTGATCCACTGACGGTAGTCAGAGGCGGCGCGAAATTAATTTAATTTAAAAAAATTGCGTCAAATTTAAAATCGTTACGTCACTTTGACATTTCCCCAAAATCGACCGGTAGATGGCGCGATTCTTTGAGTGTTGACGCCACTCGTTTGGAAGCGGAAGACAATTCGCGGGTGGTGAGGGGCGAATTTTGTGTTAGGATAGAAATTTCGTGGTGCCGCCTCTGTTTGAAAAAACGGCGGATTAAAGTAAACCCGCTCTCGTTTCTGGCACCTCGTAACAGTGTAATGACGGACAAATAGCTACCACATCCGCACGTTGACTCTTGAGCTACGAGGCGGTGATTGGGGGTGAAGGGGGCGGCGGGGTATTAATGTTGTGACTGGGTCGGTTCCGAAATTTGTTGTTGGGTCGTTATCAAAGGACGTCGCGACGTCTCTTTGTCGACCATGACGTTGTCTTCAAAGTGTTTTTATGGTTGCGAAAGTTTGAAAAAAAGTCACTGAAATGGATTTTGGTGCGGATCCATCGGCCATGTGGTTTGTGTCGTAAAAATCGAGAACGCGTGTGCTTATTAGGTGGTTATCTGAGGGAAAGAGAGGGGTGTGGAGATGGATGATGGGGTCGGTCGGGGCCACCTATGTTGTGACAAATTTTGGGGGGTTTCTTATCAGGTTGGTCGTATGCATATGCGGATGTTTTAATGTAAACTTTCGATGAAATGATTTATTGCAGTTTTGGTATCGGCAGCCATGTGTTGAAAGTTGGAATCTGCCAGCGACTGCTGGGTTTCTTGTTTAGGCAATTACCTAAATACCTGGGTTCTGCGAAAACCGATTTGGAAGGAGATTTGTTAAGTTTTTATCTTTTGGATATTTTTCAGGATTTACGTTTTATGGCGTTATAATTTTTCCAGGAATTACTGAAAATTTCGGAATCTTTTGGGATAACGAAAAAATTAATTTCAAGTGTCAAGATGAATTTCGGAATATTTCAAGAATTTTATAAAAATATTAAATTAATTTGTGGATGATAAAATTCAAATTTTGAAAAAAATTGCAAAAACCTTCTCTTTTTTAATTAAAGGCAATTAATGATTTTCAAGACAGCAAGTTCAACGATTTTTTGAAAAATTTTAATACAAAAAGGATTTTTCGGTTGTCTTAATAAATTTCAGGAAAACTCCAATACCCGAACACTTTGATTACGCATATTTAGGAATTGTTTTTGAAATTTTCGAATAGTTTCATAAAATTTCAAGAAAATTTTTAGGTTCTGAAAAATGGCAATAATTTTTTTGTTACAAAATTTTATTATTTCTATTATTTACTTGTTAAATGAAACTTTAGAAAATTTAACATCGAAAAAGTTGCAGTTTTTCAGGAATTACTTGAATAAAGTTTCAGCTTTTTTCATGAATATCTAGAAATTTTAGGGTTTTCTTCAGTCAACAAAATAATTAATTAAAATTGTCGAAATAATAATCTAAAAATTTTAAATTTGAATATTTTACAGGATTTCAGGAGTTAAATTTTTTTCAGAAATTAAAAAAAATCTACATTTTCTCTCAAAGTAACTTGTAGAAGAGAAGATTCAATAGTTTAACAAAATCCGTCTTTTAGAATCCTTAATTAAGGAAAATTTATGACTTTCAGGAATTGTTACTGACTGAAAGTTTAATGGTAATTCAAGAATTTTTAGCGTCGAGAAACTTCAGGAGAGAGATAATTAAACTATTTCTAGATTTTTCAGTTTTTCTTTTAATGTTAAACAGTTTCATAAAATTTCAGGATACTTGCAGATTCTGGAGATTTTTCAGGAAATTAAATTAACTGAAAACTGAAACTTCAAATATTTTTTAATACTTGAAAACGATTTTTAAATTATAAAAAGAAATCCGAGAAATTTTCGAAAAAAATTACGGTTTTTAAGATTTTTCAGGAAATTTCGGGAATTTTTCAGGAAATTTTGTATAATTTTGGAATCTTTTCGGAATTTCTTAAACTAAAATTATTGTAAAATGAAAATATTTTAGCTTAACTGTTTTAGTTTTACTAACCCCCTAACAATTAAATTTTGAAAAATATTTTTACACACTATTTTCAGGAATTTTCAGCAAAATTTATTCGATTATATTGATAATACTTTATTAATCCAGTAGAAAATAATTTCAGTGGATTTAGTGGATTTTTGGAAAACCATAGTTATCAAAAAATTTCCTGAAAAATCGTAATTTTGAAAACGGATATTTAAAAATATTTGAAAAAACTTTAAATACAAATTGGAGAAATTTGAGGAATTTACAGTTTTCAAGATATATTTTTAGGAAATTTCGGGAGTTTTTCAGGAAATTTTGAAAAATTTCAGAATTATTTCGGAATTTTTGTAACTAAAATTATTGTGACATTAAAACATTTTTAGGTTAACGGTTTTAGTTTTACTAACTCTCTAATAATAAGATTTTGAAAAATATTTTTACACATTGTTCGAATTTTTCGGTAATTTTCATGAATTTTCAGCAAAAATTAGATCGATTATGTTGATTATAATTTATTAATGTAGTAAAAAAATAATTTTATTTGATTTAGAGGATTTTTGGAAAACCATAATTATCAAAAAATTTCCTGAAAAATTAAAATTTTTGAAACGGATATTTAAAAATATTAGAAAAAGTTCAAATACAAATTGTATAAATTCTAAGAATTTTGTATTGTCTTTAGGAGATATTTTCAAGAAATTTCAGGAATTTTTCCGGAAATATCTTAAACTAAAATTATTGTAAAATTGAAACGTTCTTGGCTTAATTGTTTTAATTTTACTAACACCCTAACGATCAAATTTTGAAAATATTTTACACACTATTCGAATTTTTGTGTAATTTTTGGGAATCTTCAAAAAGTAAGATCGATTATGTTAATTATAATTTATTAATGTAGTAAAAAAATAATTTCAGCGGATTTAGTGGATTTTTGGAAAACCATAATAATCCAAAAATTTTCTGAAAAATCAAAGTTTTTGAAAAGGGTATTTAAAAATATTAGAAAAACTTTAGATACCAATTGTAGAAATTATAAGAATTTTTGTACGGTCTTTAAGATATATTTTCAGGAAATTTCAGGAATTTTTCAGGAAATTCTGAAAAATTTCAAAACTTTTCCAAAGTTTCTTAAGCTAAAATTATTGTAAAATCAAAACGTTTTTAGCTTAACTATTTGAATATTACTAACCCCCTAACAATCAATTTTTGAAAAATATTTTTACACACTATTTGAATTTTTGAGTAAGTTTCAGGAATTTTCATCAAAATTTAATTCGATTATATTAATTATAACTTATTAATGAGGTTAAAGTATAATTTCAGTAGATTTAGTGGATTTTTTTGGAAAACTATAATTATCAAAAAAATTCCTGAAAAATCAAAATTTTTGAAACGGATATTTGAAAATATTAGAAATCCTTTAAATACAAATTGTAGAAATTCTAAGAATTTTTGTACGGTCTTTAAGATATATTTTCAGGAGATTTCAGGAATTTTTCAGGAAATTCTGAAAAATTTCAAAACTTTTCCAAAGTTTCTTAAGCTAAAATTATTGTAAAATTAAAACGTTTTTAGCTTAACTATTTGAATATTACTAACCCCCTAACGATCAATTTTTGAAAAATATTTTTACACACTATTTGAATTTTTGAGTAAGTTTCAGGAATTTTCATCAAAATTTAATTCGATTATATTAATTATAACTTATTAATGAGGTTAAAGTATAATTTCAGTAGATTTAGTGGATTTTTTTGGAAAACTATAATTATCAAAAAAATTCCTGAAAAATCAAAATTTTTGAAACGGATATTTGAAAATATTAGAAATCCTTTAAATACAAATTGTAGAAATTCTAAGAATTTTTGTACGGTCTTTAAGATATATTTTCAGGAGATTTCAGGAATTTTTCAGGAAATTCTGAAAAATTTCAAAACTTTTCCGAAATTTCTTAAACTAAAATTATTGTAAAATTAAAACGTTTTTAGCTTAACTGTCTTAATATTACTAACCCTCTAACGAGCAATTTTTGAAAAATATTTTTATGCACTATTCGAATTTTTGAGTAAGTTTCAGGAATTTTCATCAAAATTTAATTCGATTATATTAATTATATTCTATTAATGAGGTTAAAATATAATTTCAGTAGATTTAGTGGATTTTTTGGAAAATTATTATTATCAAAAAACTTCCTGTAAAATCAAAATTTTTAAAACGAATATTTGATAATATTAGAAAAACTTTAAATACAAATCGTAGAAATTATAAGAGTTTTTGTACGATTTTTAAGATAAATTTTCAGGAATTTTTCATAAAATTTAGAAAAATTTCAAAATTCTTCCGGAATTTTTTGAACTAAAATTATTGTAAAATTAAAACGTTTTTAGCTTAACTGTTTTAGTTTTACTAACACCCTAACGATCAAATTTTGAAAATAATTTTACACACAATTTCATAATCTTTGAGTAATTTTCAGGAATTTTCAACAAAATTTAATTTGATTAAATTAATTATAATTTATTAATGCAGTCAAAATATAGTTTCAGTGGATTTAGTGGATTTTTTGAAAACCATAATTATCAAAAAAATTCCTGAAAAATCAAAATTTTTGAAACGGATATTTGAAAATATTAGAAAAACTTTAAATACAAATTGTAGAAATCCTAAGAGTTTTGTACGGTTTTTAAGATATATTTTCAGAAAATTTCAGCAATTTTTCAGGAAATTTTAAAAAATTTCAGAATTTTTCCGAAAATTCTCAAACAAAATTATTGTAAAATTAAAACGTTTTCAGCTTAATTGTTTTAGATTTACTAACCCCCTAACGATAAAATTTTGAAAAATATTTTTACACACTATTTGAATTTTTGAGTAAGTTTCAGGAATTTTCAGCAAGAGTTAGATTGATTATATTGATTATAATCTATTAATGCAGTAAAAAAATAATTTCAGTGGTTTAGTGGATTTTTGGTAAATCATAATTATCAAAAAAAAATCCTGAAAAATAATAATTCTTGAAACGGATATTTGAAAATACTTGAAGAAACTTCAAATACAAATTGGAGAAATCCCAGGAATTTTTGTAGGGTTTTCAAGATATATTTTCCGAAAATTTCAGAAGATTTTTAGGAAATTTTGAACAATTTCAAACTCTTTGAGTAATTCTCAGAAATTTTCAACAACATTTAATTCGATTATATAAATTATAATTTATTAATGCAGTCAAAATATAGTTTCAGTGGATTTAGTGGATTTTTGGAAAACCATAATTATCAAAAAAATTCCTGAAAAATCAAAATTTTTGAAACGGATATGTAGTCGCGATTCGGTGATAGATCCAAAATGTACTTAATTTAGTTTGTAGGATCAAAATGTAATCGTCTGACTGTATTGAATTTGCTTCGAAGGACCATATAATTAAAATCAAACTGTTGATAAGAAATTATAACTTTATTTAACTCACTTTAAAATGGTTACGTTACCACGCTGAAAGTCGGTTCACTAAAAGTACAGAGCGAAGTGAAGAGAAGATGGAGGAAAGAGCCAGAAAAAAGAATGAGAAGATCGGTGCATGCCGTTTTATAATCTTCCCCCCTTACAACTTTAGGGTAGGGCGTACGGGCTACCAACCTTCTAAAAATGGTTATATAGTTGGCAACAACATGTACGCAACAGGATATTTGAAAATATTTGAAAAACTTTAAATATAAATTGAAAAAATTCTAGGAATTTATGTAAGGTTTTTAAGATACATTTTCAGGAAATTTCAAGAATCTTTCAGGAAATTTTAAAAAAATTCAAATTTTTTGGGAAACTTTTTAAACTAAAATTATTGTAAAATTAAAACGTTTTTAGCTTAACTGTTTTAGTTTTACTAACACCCTAACGATCAAATTTTGAAAATAATTTTACACACAATTTGAATTTTTGAGTAATTTTCAGAAATTCTCAACAAAAATTAAATCGAGTATATTGATTATAATCTATTAATGCTGTAAAAAAATAATTTCAGTCGATTTAGTAGATTTTTGGAAAATCATAATTATCAAAAAAAATCCTGAAAAATAATAATTCTTGAAACGGATATTTGAAAATATTTGAAAAAACTTCAAATACAAATTCGAGAAATCCGAGGAATTTTTGTAGGGATTTCAAGATATATTTTCAGAAAATTTCACGAGTTTTTTACTAAATTTTGAACAATTTCAGATTCTTTGAGTAATTTTCAGAAATTTTCAACAACATTTAGTTCGATTATATTAATTATAATTTATTGATGCAGTCAAAATATAGTTTCAGTGGATTTAGTGGATTTTTGGAAAACCATAATTGTCAAAAATATTCCTGAAAAATCAAAATTTTTGAAACGGATATTTGAAAATATTAGAAAAACTTTAAATACAAATTGTAGAAATTCTAAGAGTTTTTGTGCGGTTGTTAAGATATATTTTCAGGAAATTTCAGGAAATTTTGAAAAATTTCAGAATTTTTCCGAAATCTCTTAAACCAAAATTATTGTAAAATTAAAACGTTTTTAGCTTAACTATTTGAATATTACTAACCCCCTAACAATCAATTTTTGAAAAATATTTTTACACACTATTCGAATTTTTGAGTAAATTTCAGGAATTTTCAGCAAGAGTTAGATTGATTATATTGATTATAATCTATTAATGCAGTAAAAAAATAATTTCAGTGGTTTAGTGGATTTTTAGAAAATCATAATTATCAAAAAAAAAATCCTGAAAAATAATAATTCTTGAAACGGATATTTGAAAATACTTGAAGAAACTTCAAATACAAATTGGAGAAATCCCAGGAATTTTTGTAGGGTTTTAAAGATATATTTTCCGAAAATTTCAGAAGATATTTAGGAAATTTTGAACAATTTCAGATTCTTTGAAATATTTTTACACACTATTCGAATTTTTGAGTAAATTTCAGGAATTTTCAGCAAGAGTTAGATTGATTATATTGATTATAATCTATTAATGCAGTAAAAAAATAATTTCAGTGGTTTAGTGGATTTTTAGAAAATCATAATTATCAAAAAAAAATCCTGAAAAATAATAATTCTTGAAACGGATATTTGAAAATACTTGAAGAAACTTCAAATACAAATTGGAGAAATCCCAGGAATTTTTGTAGGGTTTTCAAGATATATTTTCCGAAAATTTCAGAAGATATTTAGGAAATTTTGAACAATTTCAGACTCTTTGAGTAATTTTCAGAAATTTTCAACAACATTTAATTCGATTATATAAATTATAATTTATTAATGCAGTCAAAATATAGTTTCAGTGGATTTAGTGGATTTTTGGAAAACCATAATTATCCAAGAAATTCCTGAAAAATCAAAATTTTTGAAACGGATATTTGAAAACATTAGAAAAACTTTAAATACAAATTGCAGAAATTCTAAGAGTTTTTGTGCGGTTGTTAAGATATTTTTTCAGGAAATTTCAGGAAATTTTGAAAAATTCCAGAATTTTTCCGAAATTTCTTAAACCAAAATTATTGTAAAATTAAACCGTTTTTAGCTTAACTATTTGAATATTACTAACCCCCTAACAATCAATTTCTGAAAAATATTTTTACACACTATTCGAATTTTTGAGTAAATTTCAGGAATTTTCAGCAAGAGTTAGATTGATTATATTGATTATAATCTATTAATGCAATAAAAAAATAATTTCAGTGGTTTAGTGGATTTTTGGAAAATCATAATTATCAAAAAAAAATCCTGAAAAATAATAATTCTTGAAACGGATATTTGAAAATACTTGAAGAAACTTCAAATACAAATTGGAGAAATCCCAGGAATTTTTGTAGGGTTTTCAAGATATATTTTCCGAAAATTTCAGAAGATTTTTAGGAAATTTTGAACAATTTCAGATTCTTTGAGTAATTTTCAGAAATTTTCAACAACATTTAATTCGATTATATTAATTATAATTTATTAATGCAGTCAAAATATAGTTTCAGTGGATTTAGTGGATTTTTGGAAAACCATAATTATCAAGAAAATTCCTGAAAAATCAAAATTTTTGAAACGGATATGTAGTCGCGATTCGGTGATAGATCCAAAATGTACTTAATTTAGTTTGTAGGATCAAAATGTAATCGTCTGACTGTATTGAATTTGCTTCGAAGGACCATATAATTAAAATCAAACTGTTGATAAGAAATTATAACTTTATTTAACTCACTTTAAAATGGTTACGTTACCACGCTGAAAGTCGGTTCACTAAAAGTACAGAGCGAAGTGAAGAGAAGATGGAGGAAAGAGCCAGAAAAAAGAATGAGAAGATCGGTGCATGCCGTTTTATAATCTTCCCCCCTTACAACTTTAGGGTAGGGCGTACGGGCTACCAACCTTCTAAAAATGGTTATATAGTTGGCAACAACATGTACGCAACAGGATATTTGAAAATATTTGAAAAACTTTAAATATAAATTGAAAAAATTCTAGGAATTTATGTAAGGTTTTTAAGATACATTTTCAGGAAATTTCAAGAATCTTTCAGGAAATTTTAAAAAAATTCAAATTTTTTGGGAAACTTTTTAAACTAAAATTATTGTAAAATTAAAACGTTTTTAGCTTAACTGTTTCAGTTTTACTACCCCCAACGATCAAATTTTAATTCGAATCTTTGAGTAATTTTCAGGAATTTTTAGCAAATTTTAATTCGATTATATTAATTATAATTTGTTAATGCAGTAAAAAATCATTCCAGTGGATTTAGTGGATTTTCGAAAAACCATAATTATCCAAAAATTTCCTGAAAAATCAATTTTCTTAATGAATATTTGAAAATATTTGGAAAACTTTAAGAACAAATTCGACAAATTCGAGGAATTTTCGTACGGTTTTCAAGATATATTTTCAGGAAATTTCAGGAATTTTTCAGAAAATTTTCAGGAAATTTTAAAAAATTTAATTATTTTTCTAAATTAAAACACTTTTAGCTTAATTGCTTTAGTTTTCTTTCTCACAACAAATTTTTGAAATAGATTTACACTTTTCGAACTTTAGAGTAAATTCAGTAATTTTCAGGCGATTTCAGCGTTTCCTGTTTAACTCCCAATCAATCACGACATAATTTCCCAAACCAAATTTCCCCAAAAAAAAAAAACTCAACTCAACCAGTCCATCGCCAGAACCATAAACGTAAAATCACTCTTCGCTACTGAAATTTTGTTCGTCCAATAAAAACCATTAGCACTGTACACAATCAAAATCAGTTTAACGCCAACCATGATTTGTGACTTGTTTATAACCGAACCAGTTTCCCACGTCCGATGTTTTTCCATTAAATTTTAGTGCCTGTTTGTTTATACTTCAACTTTCAAGAGACATTCCACTTCACCTTAATTACCGAAAAAATCATCTCGAACACCCACAAAACACCACCACTCCACCCCCATTTATCAGCGTGTGAAGTCTGATAAACCGAAATCGCAGGTAAATAACTCGAATCGACTTGAAAAAAAGAAAACGAAACTTGACAACAAAAAAATTTTTCCGACAAGACACTATGTTGGAGTCTAATGATTAATTAGCAAGGGGACACGTAAAAGTGAGCGTGTGACGACTTGTCACGGGCCGAAACTCGTCGGTGATTGATGCGTCTCGTGCAGGGTGGCATTGGGAGTGATTTGGGGGGTCTCTGGGGCGGGGGCGGAAGTAAGTGCAAAAACAATCATTAAAATGCAATCAATTATTGAGTGTGGGTGTTTGGCAAATTTTTGGTTCGGTTTATTTTTGGTTGATGTTGGGGAGGGGGAGGCAAGGAGATACGTTACGCTACCGAAACTGATGGATGGGGAAATGTCGAAAGCTCGAACGGTTGCAGTTGGAGCGTACCGCGGAACTATTAGTACCGATCTACTTAACTAATGTGCCTTTTCTTTGAATAGAACGGTCGTTTGGCCCCCTAACTGAAGTGATCCATCACTGGATTTCGTTAGAAATTAAAATCGTGGGGGAAATTTCGAGAAAAAATTATTTCCAAATCTGTCTAATGTTTGAAATTTTTTTGTCGATCAAAAAAGTTCTTTTTGTTTTCCTTTTCTCTCTAGAAATTTCTATTTTTATTTTCAAGTTTTATCTAGTTTTTATTGTTCTTCTTTTTTAATGTTATTTTCCATTTTCATCTTTACTATTTTCGTAGCAATCTTCTCTTGACTGCCTATGTACCTTTTACGAGGAAAACACTACTTTAAGTCAGTTTATAATGAAAATTTTTTTAAAAAAATATTTTTAATATTTTTAAAAATCCAAAATAAGTTTCAGAATTTTTTAATTCACTCTGTGGGCTATTATGTGGTAATTTTGGAGGTTTTTTTGAAATTTTTGCAAATATTGGGCTTATAGCGTATTTACGTTGATTTAGGAATTTAAAAAAATTAAAAATTCAGGTATCAACAATTCGTGTTTTTTCAGGAAATTTCAGTAAAATTTTTATTAATCCTTACCATTTATTAATATAGAATTTCCAATTTTTTATTGTCTTAAAACTATTTTCAATAGAAAAAACAATTTCTGAAAATTTCCTGAAAAGCTTTCCAAAAAAAATTTTTTTTGACAAAATTGTTATTTAATAATATTTTTATATTAGTCTAACCCTTTCAATTTTATAAAAAAATTAAATTTTTACAATTTCCAATAATTGCACGGTTTTCAGGAATTTTCAGTAAAATTCTTATTTATGAATTTTAGTTAGAAAATTATTATTGTAGAATATAGAGTCAAGTTTTGCTGCAATACACACAATTAATATATTTTTAAGAAACTGTCGCGACTGAAAAAAATCTTGAAAAATTTTAATTTTGTTTTTAGCTAATTTAAATTTTTTTTTTAATATTTAAACATTTTTATACAACAAATACAAGTTTCAAGAATCGAGTATTAATAATATGTTTAAGATACTTTTCAGAAAATTTCAAAAATTTTCAGGACAATTTTCGAAATTGTTAAGTTTGAAATAATTTATAGAATTTTCATGAAGCGAAACTTGTGGGAATATAAAATATTCAGTTTCACTTTTAGTTTTCAGGAATTTCAGTAAATTTTCGAACAATTGTAGAGTAAATTTTTTTTATTATTTTCACTGTTAAAAAAAGAAAATAAATGCGAAAATGAGAAAACGTAAATTTTGAAAGTTTCCTGAAAAAAATTTAAATATTTATAATTTTTCAGGACAATTCTCGAAATTACAGCGTTTAGCTAAGTTTGAAATAATTTATAGAATTTTCATGAAGCGAAACTTGTGGGAATATAAAATATTCAGTTTCACTTTTAGTTTTCAGGAATTTCAGTAAATTTTCGAACAATTGTAGAGTAAATCTTTTTTATTATTTTCACTGTTAAAAAAAGAAAATAAATGCGAAAATGAGAAAACGTAAATTTTAAAAGTTTCCTGAAAAAAATTAATTATTTATAATTTTTCAGGAATTTTCAGTAAAATTTTTATTAGTCCGTATCAAATTTAGAATTTGGAAATTTTTACTGGCTTAAATATTATTTTTAATAGAAAAAACACAATTTTTGAAAACTTCCTGAAAAAACTTTTAATTTTTTTTGTCGACAAGAATTGATATTTAATAATATTTTGATATTAATTTATTTTTTTAACGAAATAATTTTATCAAAATTTGAGATTTTTACAATTTCCAATAAATGGATAGTTTTCAGGAATTTTCAGTAAAATTGTTATTAATTTTTCTCAGTTATAAATTTATAATTGTAGAATAGAGTCAAGTATCTCTCTAATTAACATATTTTTAAAGAACTGTTGCATCTGAAAAATTTCCTGAAAAATTTAAATTTAATTTTTTAGTTAATTTTATTTTTTTCATTATTTAAACATTTTCGTAAAACAAATACAAATTTAAAAAATCGAGCAATAATAATATTTTTAAGATACTTTTCAGGAAATTTCAAAATTTTTCAGTATAATTCTCGAAATTACAGCGTTAGCTAAGTTTAAAATAATTTTTGAATTTTTAAGATGTGAAGGTTTCAATTTTATTTTTCAGGAATTTCAGTAAATTTTTGAACAATTGTAGTGTAGAGAAATTTTCATTATTCTTACTGTTGAAGAAAAGAAAATAAATAGGAAAATAATTATTTTTTCTAATTTCCTGAAATAAAATGAAATATTTATAATTTTTCAGGAACTTTCAGTAAAATTTTTATTAGTTCCTATCAGTTTAAATGTAGAATTTGAAATCCTTTACTGACTTAAATATTATTTTCAATAGGAAGAGCGCGTAGTTTCTGAAAATTTCCTGAAAAAACTTGAAACATTTTGTGTTGAGTAAAATTCTTATTTAATAATTCCCTTTAACGTTATAATTTCAGAAAATTTTAAGATTTTTCCAATTTCCAATAAACGCATAGTTTTCAGGAATTTTCAGTAAAGTTGTTATTAATTTTTCTCAGTTATAACATTATAATTGTAGAATAGAGTCAAGTATCTCTCTAATTAACATATTTTTATGAAACTGTTGCACCTGAAAAAAATCCTGAAAAATTTAAATTTCATTTTTCAGTTAATTTTATTTTTTTATTATTCAAACATTTTTGTAAAACAAATACAAATTTCAAAAATCGAGCAATAATAATATTTTTAAGATACTTTTCAGGAAATTTCAAAATTTTTCAGGATAATTATCGAAATTAAAGCGTTAGCTAATTTTAAAATAATTTTCGAATTTTTAAGATGTAAAAGTTTCACTTTTAGTTTTCAGGAATTTCAGTAAATTTTCGAACAATTGTAGTGTAAAGAAATTTTTATTATTTTTACAGTTAAAAAATAAAATAAATAGAAAAATAAATATTTTTTTAAATTTCCTGAAATAAAATAAAATATTTATAATTTTTCTGCAACTTTCAGTAAAATTTTTATTAGTCCCTATCAGTTTAAATGTAGAATTTGAAATCCTTTACTGACTTAAATATTATTTTCAATAGGAAAGGCGTGTAGTTTCTGAAAATTTCCTGAAAAACTTGAAACATTTTGTGTTGACTAAAATTCTTATTTAATAATTTCCTTCAACGTTATAATTTTAGAAAATTGTGATATTTTTACAATTTCCACTAAATGCATAGTTTTCAGGAATTTTCAGTAAAATTGTTTTTCATTCTTCTCAGTTATAAAATTGTTATTATAGAAAATAGAGTCAAGTTTTTTCATAATACATACAATTGACGTATTTTCAAGCAACTGTAACGCCTGAAAAATTCCTGAAAAATTAATTAGAAATTTTTCAGTTTTTAATACTTAACAATTTTGTCTTAATTTTTTTAGGATGATTTTCAGGAAAATCCTCGACATTACAGTTCAGCTAAATTTAAAATAATTTTGGAATTTTTGGATTTGCCTGAAACGAATATTAAAATTTTAATTCGTTCAGGAATACGCAATTTCTTCCTATTTTCTTCTTTATTATTTTTTAGCAACCTTTTTCGACTAAAAATCGCCGAAACTATGCGTGACCAGAATTTTTTTTTAATATTTTCAAAATTTAAAAAAATCAAAAATAGTTTTCAGAATTTATTTAAGTGCGCCCTGTATAATCTAAAGGTTCTTTTGTAATAATTTGGTAATAAATAATAAAAAACATTTTTAAAAACTGAAATTAAATTATTTTCAGCTTCAACTAGTTTTCAGGAATTTCACAACATTTTAGGATTTCTGCAAAACTTTAGTGGAAATTTTCGCAAACATTGCGCAATGGTAAATTTACGTTAGTTTAAGAATTGAAAAATTAAAAAAAATATGTTTTTCAGGAACTTTCAGTCAAATTCTCGATTACCCTTCACTTATAAATATAAATTTGTTTTTTTGCAGAATCTTTAACCGTTTTATACTTTTAATAATGGGAATGATAATAAAACTTTTGAAAAATTTCCTGAGAAACTGAAACAATTTTTTAACCGAAATTGTCTTTTTAATATTTTAAGTTAATCGATCGATTTCCAACATATAATTGCATCAAATTTGGAGATTTTTATAATTGACACCAATTGCGTGGTTTTCAGGAAATTTCAGGACAACCTTTTTTCTCGGTTATAAAATTATTATTATAGAATTTGGTGTCAAAGATTTTATAAAACATAAAATTAACATATTTTTAAGACTCTGCAACGTCTGAAAAAAATCCTGAAAAATTAAATTTCATTTTTAGGTTAGTAAATTTTAATTTCAAAATAACGCAAATTTTGGTAATTAAGTCTCAATAATATTTTTAGGATAATTTACTTGAATTTTAGAATTTTCAGGATTTGTCTGAAACTAAACTTATGGGAATATTAAATTGTGGTTGGTTGTAATTTTTCAGGAATACCCAATACTTAATTTTTTTCTTAACTTTTGACCGCATATTGCAAACATTGCAATTCAGTTGATAATTCAAAAATATTTTCGAAAAACCAAAAATAAGTTTCAATTTTTGAATTGGCCCTGTATGTTACCAAAGCAACTACGTAATAGTTTGGTGGTTTTCAATGAAAAAACAATTTTTCAGGAATTGTCTGAAATTTCACGATTAAAATTAAATTAACTAAACGATTAATAAAAAAAATTTCGTCTATAATTAAATCGTTACGCAATTGTTACTTCTAGTTTCAACGTTACAGGGGAAACGAAAAAAAATCAAAGCGGCTACTCGACTTAATGACTTTTGAATTACGTTTATTTTGAGAAACCGGCACCGCCACTGTGTTGATTGACGTCCATCCGACACTGATGTTTCGCACTAACATAGCTAATGGCCGAAAATATTTACGTTAGACTTAACCTCGATAGTTAATATCGCCATAGCAACAATAACAAACAGAAGGAATCATCATAGGTGGCAGTGATGTTAGTTGCCATTAAGGAAGTCGAACATGTCACGGAAGTGCCACACGAGACCCCTTGGGGCCGTTTCTTTGTGACAGTCAACCAAACGAAAGAAACATGTGAAGAAAAGGCGACGTCTTGATTTATGACACGATCAGGGGCGCAATAAATAAAAGAAACAATTTTTATTTTTACAAATTTGGTTAAAAAAAAAATTTTTAAACAGTTAAAAAACAATTTTAACAAAAATTTAATAAAATGTTACAATGTTCAACAAAAATTTTGGGGGTGATTGCGGTTAGTTGAAGAACCAAAATGGACGTTAATCCAATTTTTTGGCAATTTTTGGGTTAATTTAAATAAAAATGATGCATAAATAAATAAATAAATACGAGTTTTTATTCCTAAAACCATCTTCACATAAATAAAATAAAATCCTCTTCTAAAACGTTAATGGGTGCAATAATAAAATAGGTACCTTTGGCATAATAACAACACTTTGGTGGATCGCTTTTTTTTTTTTGAGTACAATTTTTTTATCGTGGTCCGAAATCGTAGGCGTTCTGATGGAGGGCCGTGCTCCGAAAATTGCCGTTGTTGCCGTAAAAGCCGGGATAATTCCCGTAAACTGTTCTGCCGAAATTCGTTCCTCTCATCGTTTTCTCGTTGCTGTATACCGTGTTGTAGTTGTGGAGGAGATTGTGCGAATGGTAAACAGGACCGTAATTGCATAATTCGGCCGAATAGGGTTGAGTTATTGTACTTAGAAGGTTTGATTGGAGTAGGGTGGGTTGGGAAGGCGGGACTTGTTGGTAACGGTTTTGGGGATGAAAAAGCGGAGGTGGATCCGAATTGACGACGCCGCCGCCGCCGCCGCCGCTACCGCCATGTAATTGGTCCGCTGTCTCTTCATCTGTAACAAACAAAAGAAATTATGAGGTTAGGGGGCAAAATTTTTGTTTCTTTCCGTTTCATTTTTTTTTTTTAGTTTTTTCATTTCATTCGTTGTCTCTCCTGTATTATGATAGAAGAATATGGTTTTTTAATGGTAGAATACTATTGGTTTTTATATCATAGAAGAATCTGCTTTTTAAGAATATCTTTGTATTCAATGATAAAAAAGTCTATTTAAGAGAGAAAATTCCCTCTGTCTTCTATTTCATTGTATAAGAATACGATTTTTTGATCGTAGAATGCTATAGATTTTTTCTGTCATAAAAGAATATGTTCTTCTAACTATGCATGCGCATTAAACTGTATAAAAATCTGTTTAAGCAAAAAAAATTCCTCTGCGTTCTATTTAATGCTAGTAGAATATAATTTCCTAATAGTAGAATGCTATTAATTTTTTCTATCACAGAGAAATATCTTTTCTAAACTAATATACTTTAAATTCAAGGCTAGAAAAAGCTGCCTAAGAGAAAAAAATCCCCTACCTTCTATTCTATGGTAGAACAATATGGTTTCTTACTAGTAGAATGTTAGTAATTTTTCTATCATACAGGAATATCTTTTCTAAACGATTATACTATCTATTCAATATTAGAGAAAGCTGTCTAAGAGAGAAAATTCCTCTTCCATCTATTCCATGCTAGAAGAATATGGTCTCCTACCAGTAGAATGTTAGCAATTTTTACTATCATAGAGGAATATCCTTTCTAAACTATTATACTTTATATTCAATGATAAAAAAACTGCCTAAGAGAAAAAAATTCCTCTGTCTTCTATTTCATGCTAGTAGAATATAATCTCCTAATAGTAGAATGCTATTAATTTTTTCTATCACAGAGAAATATCTTTTCTAAACTAATATACTTTAAATTCAAGGCTAGAAAAAGCTGCCTAAGAGAAAAAACTCCCCTACCTTCTATTCTATGGTAGAACAATATGGTTTCTTACTAGTAGAATGTTAGTAATTTTTCTATCATACAGGAATATCTTTTCTAAACGATTATACTATCTATTCAATATTAGAAAAAGCTGTCTAAGAGAGAAAATTCCTTCTGTCTTCTACTTCATGGTAGTAGAATATAGTTTCTTAATCGTAGAATGTTATTAATTGCTTCTATCATAGAGTAATATGTTCTCTAAACTATTATACTATCTATTCAATGACAGAAGAATCTGTCTAAGAAAGAGAAAATTTCTTCTATTTCATGGTAGTAGAATATGGTCTCCTAATAGTAGAATGCTATTAATTGTTTCTATCATAGAGGACTATGATTTCTTAATAGTAGAATGCTATTGATTTTCTCTATTATAGAAAAATACATTTTTTAACTATGCTGTTGTAGTCAACGAAAGAAAAATCTGTTTCAGCGAGAAAGTTCTATATGAATTCTATTTTATGGTAAAAGAATATGGTTTTTTAATGGTAAAATGGTATTAATTTTTTCTATCTTAAAGGATTATTTTTTCTAAACTATTATACTTTATATTCAATGATAAAAAAAACTGCCTAAGAGAAAAAAAATCCTCTGCCTTCTATTCCATGGTAGAAGAATATGCTTTCCTACTAGTAGAATGTTAGCATTTCTTCTATCATAGAAGAATATCTTGTCTAAACTATTATACTATGTATTCAGTAATAGAAAAATCTGTTTAAGAGAAATTTTCTTCTGCCTTCTATTCCATGGTCGAGCAATATGGTTTCCTACTAGTAGAATGTTAGCAATTTCTTCTATCATAGAGGAATATTTTTTCTAAACTATAATACTTTATATTCAATGATAGAAAAAGCTGCCTAAGAGAAAAAAAATTCTTTGCCTCCTAATCCATAGTAGAAGAAAATGCTTTCCTACTAGTAGAATGTTAGAATTTTGTCTATCATAAAAGAATTTTTTTTGTAACTATTATACTATGTATTCAATAATAGAAAAATCTGTTTAAGAGAGAATTTCTTCTGTCTTCTATTCCATGGTCGAACAATATGGTTTCTTACTAGTAGAATGTTAGCAATATTTCCATCATAGAGGAATATCTTATCTAAACTATTATACTATATATTCAATGATAGAAGAAGCTGTCTAAAAAAATTCCCTTGCCTTCTATTCCATGGTCGAGCAATATGGTTTCCTACTAGTAGAATGTTAGCAATTTCTTCTATCATAGAGGAATATCTTTTCTAAACTATCATACTTTATATTCAATGATAAGAAAAGCTGTCTAAAAAATCCTTTGCCTTCTATTCCATGGTAGAAGAATATGCTTTCCTACTAGTAGAATGTTAGCAATTTTGTCTATCATAAAAGAATCTTTTCTAAACTATTATACTATGTATTCAATAATAGAAAAATCTGTTTAAGAAAGAATTGCTTCTGTCTTCTATTATATTGTCGAACAATATGGTTTCTTACTAGCAGAATGTTAGCAATTTTTTCTATCATAGAGGAATATTTTTTCTAAACTATTATACTATGTATTCAGTAATAGAAAAATATGTTTAAGAGGAAATTTCTTCTGTCTTCTATTCCATGGTCGAGCAATATGGTTTCTTACTAGTAGAATTTTAGTAATTTTATCTATCATAGAGGAATATTTTTTCTAAACTATTATACTTTATATTCAATGATAGAAAAAGCTGTCTAAAGAAATTCCTTTGCCTTCTATTCCATGGTAGAAAAATATGCTTTCCTACTAGTAGAATGTTAGCAATTTTGTCTATCATAAAAGGATCTTTTCTAAACTATTATACTATGTATTCAGTAATAGAAAAATATGTTTAAGAGGAAATTTCTTCTGTCTTCTATTCCATGGTCGAGCAATATGGTTTCTTACTAGTAGAATGTTAGCAATTTCCTCTACCATAGAGGAATATCTTTTCTAGACTTTTATACTTTATATTCAATGATAGAAAAAGCTGTCTAAAAAAATCTTTTGCCTTCTATTCCATGGTAGAAGAATATGCTTTCCTACTAGTAGAATGTTAGCAATTTTGTCTATCATAAAAGAATCTTTTCTAAACTATTATACTATGTATTCAGTAATAGAAAAATATGTTTAAGAGGAAATTTCTTCTGTCTTCGATTCCATGGTCGAGCAATATGGTTTCTTACTAGTAGAATGTTAGCAATTTCTTCTACCATAGAGGAATATCTTTTCTAGACTTTTATACTTTATATTCAATGATAAAAAAAGCTGTCTAAAAAAATCTTTTGCCTTCTATTCCATGGTAGAAGAATATGCTTTCCTACTAGTAGAATGTTAGCAATTTTGTCTATCATAAAAGAATCTTTTCTAAACTATTATACTACGTATTCAATAACTGAGAAATCTGTTTAAGAGAATTTCTTCTGTCTTCTATTCCATGGTCGAACAATATGGTTTCTTACTAGTAGAATGTTAGCAATTTTTTCTGTCATAGAGGAATATCTTTTATAAACTATTATACTTTATATTCAATGATAGAAAAGGCTGTCAAAGAAAAAGAAATTTCTTCTGCCTTCTATTTCATGGTAGAAGCATATGGTCTTTTAATCATAGAATGCTACTTATTTCTTCTAACATAACCTATTTTCTTAATTATGGCTCTGTATTCAATGATAGAAAACTTTGTTTTAAAGTGAAAATTTCCTCTGTCTTCTGCTTTATAGTAGAAGAATATGGTTTTTTAGTCGTAGAATGATCTTGAATTTTTCTGTTTTAGAAGAATATGTTCTCTTAACCGTTCTATTGCATTCAACGATATAAATCCTGTTTAGAAAGAAAATCTCCCCTGTCTTCTATTTTATACTAGTAGAATATGGTTTCCTAATAGTAGAATACTATTAATTTCATCTATCATAAAGGAATCTTTTTTAACTATGATTTTATAGTTAACGATAAAAAAATTTGTTTAAGAGAAAAAAAATTCTGTCCTCTATTTCATGGTAGAAGCATATGGTTTTTTAATAGTAAAATGCTATTAATTATTTCTATCATAGAGAAATATATTTTCTATAATATCAATTTCCATCTGTCATAGAACAATTGTTTTCTTGCCTATCTTTACGTATTCAATGATAAAATTCTTCGTCTTCTAAATTATGACTAAGATGATAAATTTTTAATCACGTTGCAGTACTAATTTTCTCTGACATAGAAGAATCTTTTTCTTTACCTTAATTTTTGTAATCAAAACTACTTTTCTCACTTCCATTCATTCCGAAACTGATCACTTTCAGGAAAAAAACAAACGATAACCGTTACGTTGGTGGGACGTAAAAAAAAACTTGAAACTTTCACGTTTCCATCAGCTACTGGTCGTGTCGAACATAAACTCAATTACCATCTGTTTACATGTGTTAAAGTATAATCGTAAAACTTAGAGGGGTATATAAAAGTTGTATGTGTAAGTAAGTACGGTAAGCATTTTCAGGACCTGAGAGTTCTTAACGTCACTATTGTAAACATCCACAACCACACACAAGTCTGGTGAAGTGGATGCGAGAAATTTTTGTTTATAAATCGCGTTCGCTTTGGGCCGGGCACATGGCCGACTACATAAATCACGAGCAGGTTTACTCGAAAACAGACAGGCCGTCAATCAAACGGACGGCGAACAAGAACAAGTTATAGAGATATATGGCATTTAACGGTTTTACATGTGTCTCTCTTAAACTCAGCTACTTCTGTGATAATGTTCCAACAAAATCGAAGAGTTGAGAAATTATAAAGAAGCGACAGGTAGACAAAGCGAACAGAAATGGCGCAACAGTTCGGTTTAAAAGTCTCTCGATCAAACTCGTCCTAAATCGTGGACAATTTCACTATGATTGGATGAATCGTGAGGAAACGGTCGAAGAGGTGGAAGGGCACCCACTCAGTTTAAAGGGACTTGCGTTTCGGACAAATTTAGTGTTCTAGTAGAAAATAAATTGGAAATATTTTTTTCAGGTGTGTTTCAAAAAATTTTCAAATTGCTTAAAGGAAATCGCAAAAATTAATACTAAAATTAGATAGAATTCAACTTTGTCGAAAAAACTCAAGAAAGTTTAAATTATTACTGACAAATTGGGGTATTATTAATTTTTTTTGGTCAAAAAATTAAAAAAGTTCAAACTGTAGCTGTGCAAATTTTTAACATTTTCACTCATGCATAACACGATTAGGACTAATCGTATCGATTTTGAATGGCGTGGCTCGAAAAATTGCAGAGATAGTCGAAATTTACCAAATTCTACATAGAAAATTAAAAAATTTAAAACTGAAATTAGATGAAATTGATGTTAGGCATTTTGCGGAAAAACACAAAAAAGTTTAAATTATAACTGGCAAATTTGGGATATTTATTTATTTTTTTGTCAAAAATTGAAAAAAGTTCAAACTGTAGCTATGCAAATTTTTGATATTTCCGCTCATAAATAACACGATTAGAACTAATCGTATCGATTTTCAATGGTGTGGCCTGAAAAATTACCGAAATAGCTAAAATTTACTAAATTCTACATAGGAAATCAAAAAATTTAAAACTGAAATTAGATGAAATTGATGTTAGGCATTTTGCGGAAAAACACAAAAAAGTTTAAATTATAACTGGCAAATTTGGGATATTTATTTATTTTTTTGTCAAAAATTGAAAAAAGTTCAAACTGTAGCTATGCAAATTTTTGGTATTTCCGCTCATAAATAACACGATTAGAACTAATCGTATCGATTTTCAATGGTGTGGCCTGAAAAATTACCGAAATAGCTAAAATTTACTAAATTCTACATAGGAAATCAAAAAATTTAAAACTGAAATTAGATAAAATTAATGTTAGGCATTTTGCGGAAAAACACAAAAAAGTTCAAATTATAACTGACAAATTTGGGCTATTTATTTATTTTTTGTCAAACATTGAAAAAAGTTCAAACTGTAGCTATGCAGAATTTTGATATTTCCACTCATAAATAACATAATCAGGACTAATCGTATCAATTTTGAATGGTGTGGCCTAAAAAATTACCGAAATAACTAAAATTTGCTAAATTCTACATAGGAAATCCAAAAATTTTAAACCGAAATCAAATGAAATTGATGTTAGGCATTTTGCGGAAAAACACAAAAAAGTTGAAATTATAACTGACAAATTTGGGCTATTTATTTATTTTTTGTCAAAAATTGAAAAAAGTTCAAACTGTAGCTATGCAAAATTTTGATATTTCCGCTCATAAATAACACAATTAGGACTAATCGTATCGATTTTGAATGGTGTAGCCTGAAGAATTACCGAAATAGCTAAAATTTACTAAACTCTACATAGGAAATCCAAAAATTTAAAACTGAAATTAGATAAAATTGATGTTAGGCATTTTTCGAAAAAACACAAAAAAGTTCAAATTATAACTGACAAATTTGGGATATTTATTTATTTTTTTGTCAAAAATTGAAAAAAGTTCAAACTGTAGCTATGCAAAATTTTGATATTTCCGCTCATAAATAACACAATTAGGACTAATCGTATCGATTTTGAATGGTGTAGCCTGAAGAATTACCGAAATAGCTAAAATTTACTAAACTCTACATAGGAAATCCAAAAATTTAAAACTGAAATTAGATAAAATTGATGTTAGGCATTTTTCGAAAAAACACAAAAAAGTTCAAATTATAACTGACAAATTTGGGATATTTATTTATTTTTTGTCAAAAATTGAAAAAAGTTCAATTTGTAGCTATACAAAATTTTGATATTTCCGCTCATAACTAATACAATTAGGACTAATCGTATCGGTTTTGAATGGTGTGGCCTGAAAAATTACCGAAATAGCTAAAATTTACTAAATTCTACATAGGAAATGAAAAAATTGAAAACTGAAATCAGATAAAATTGATGTTAGGTATTTTGCGGAAAACACAAAAAAGTTCAAATTATAACTGACAAATTTGGGATATTTATTTATTTTTTTGTCAAAAATTGAAAAAAGTTCAAACTGTAGCTATGCAAAATTTTGATATTTCCGCTCATAAATAACACAATTAGGACTAATCGTATCGATTTTGAATGGTGTGGCCTGAAAAATTACCGAAATAACAAAAATTCACTAAATTCTACATAGGAAATCCAAAAATTTAAAACTGAAATAAAATAAAATTGATGTTAAGCATTTTGCGGAAAAACACAAAAAAGTTCAAATTATAACTGACAAATTTGGGATATTTATTTATTTTTTTGTCAAAAATTAAAAAAAGTTCAAACTGCAGCTATGCAAAATTTTGATATTTCCGCTCATAAATAACACAATTAGGACTAATCGTATCGATTTTGAATGGTGTGGCCTGAAAAATTACCGAAATAACTAAAATTTACTAAATTCTACATAGGAAATCCAAAAATATAAAACTGAAATTAGATAAAATTGATGTTAGGCATTTTGCGAAAAAACACAAAAAAGTTCAAATTATAACTGACAAATTTGGGATATTTATTTATTTTTTTGTCAAAAATTAAAAAAAGTTCAAACTGCAGCTATGCAAAATTTTGATATTTCCGCTCATAAATAACACAATTAGGACTAATTGTATCTATTTTGAATGGCGTGGCCTGAAAAGTTACCGAAATAACAAAAATTCACTAAATTCTACATAGGAAATCCAAAAATTTAAAACTGAAATAAAATAAAATTGATGTTAAGCATTTTGCGGAAAAACACAAAAAAGTTCAAATTATAACTGACAAATTTGGGCTATTTATTTATTTTTTGTCAAAAATTGAAAAAAGTTCAAACTGTAGCTATGCAAAATTTTGATATTTCCGCTCATAAAAAACACAATTAGGACTAATCGTATCGATTTTGAATGGTGTAGCCTGAAAAATTACCGAAATAGCTAAAATTTACTAAACTCTACATAGGAAATCCAAAAATTTAAAACTGAAATTAGATAAAATTGATGTTAGGCATTTTTCGAAAAAACACAAAAAAGTTCAAATTATAACTGACAAATTTGGGATATTTATTTATTTTTTTGTCAAAAATTGAAAAAAGTTCAAACTGTAGCTATGCAAAATTTTGATATTTCCGTTCATAAATAACACAATTAGGACTAATCGTATCGATTTTGAATGGTGTGGCCTGAAAAATTACCGAAATAGCTAAAATTTGGTAAATTCTACATAGTTAATCCAAAATTTTTAAACTGAAATTAGATAAAATTGATGTTAGGCATTTTGCGGAAAAACACAAAAAAGTTCAAATTATAACTGACAAATTTGGGCTATTTATTTATTTTTTGTCAAAAATTGAAAAAAGTTCAAACTGTAGCTATGCAAAATTTTGATATTTCCGCTCATAAAAAACACAATTAGGACTATTCGTATCGATTTTGAATGGTGTAGCCTGAAAAATTACCGAAATAACTAAAATTTACTAAACTCTACATAGGAAATCCAAAAATTTAAAACTGAAATTAGATAAAATTGATGTTAGGCATTTTTCGAAAAAACACAAAAAAGTTCAAATTATAACTGACAAATTTGGGATATTTATTTATTTTTTTGTCAAAAATTGAAAAAAGTTCAAACTGTAGCTATGCAAAATTTTGATATTTCCGCTCATAAATAACACAATTAGGACTAATCGTATCGATTTTGAATGGTGTAGCCTGAAAAATTACCGAAATAGCTAAAATTTACTAAACTCTACATAGAAAATCCAAAAATTTAAAACTGAAATTAGATAAAATTGATGTTAGGCATTTTTCGAAAAAACACAAAAAAGTTCAAATTATAACTGACAAATTTGGGGATATTTATTTATTTTTTTGTCAAAAATTGAAAAAAGTTCAAACTGTAGCTATGCAAAATTTTGATATTTCCGTTCATAAATAACACAATTAGGACTAATCGTATCGATTTTGAATGGCGTGGTCTGAAAAGTTACGGAAATAACAAAAATTCACTAAATTCTACATAGGAAATCCAAAAATTTAAAACTGAAATCAAATAAAATTGATGTTAAGCATTTTGCGGAAAAACACAAAAAAGTTCAAATTATAACTGACAAATTTGGGATATTTATTTATTTTTTTGTCAAAAATTAAAAAAAGTTCAAACTGCAGCTATGCAAAATTTTGATATTTCCGCTCATAAATAACACAATTAGGACTAATCGTATCGATTTTGAATGGTGTGGCCTGAAAAATTACCGAAATGACTAAAATTTACTAAATTCTACATAGGAAATCCAAAAATCTTAAACTGAAATTAGATAAAATTGATGTTAGGCATTTTGCGGAAAAGCACAAAAAAGTTCAAATTATAACTGACAAATTTGGGCTATTTATTTATTTTTTTGTCAAAAATTGGAAAAAGTTCAAACTGTAGCTATCCGAATTTTTGACATTTCCACTTATACATGACACGACTAGGACTAATCGTATCGATTTTCAATGATATGACCCGAAAAATTACCGAAACAAATATCAAAAACCGTTCAAAATGAAAATTTTACCTTTGCCACTGTTTGGTGTCGATCTCGACGTGGTCCTTTGACGTTGATGTGTCTGTGCCGTCGGTTGATTGGCCACTGTTTCTGGACCTCTGCAATATTCATCTACTAATTAACTAGTTTCCACACAAAAATTTACTAGAATCACACCACAATCAATTAACTTGCACAAGAAACACAAGAAAATATTCTTAGCAACCAACAAAAACAAAGCGATAAATCGCCCCAGAAATTCTATGTGGTAATACGCGGGCGTCGCGACGGTGATGTTCTAGCTAGCTAACCGTCGCGCGGCTAATTCGATTTTAATTTCAAACAGAAGCCGTCTGTACCACAGTCGTATTTTAAAAACTTACTCGTCTCGAAACTAATAAAGCCAGTCGTAAATACGTTAAGGGACGACGGACTTTGTAATAATTCCGAGGTAATTTGCTCGTAAATACCATAAAACAGTTCGTTTCCGTGAAATATTGGACAGGTCGGGGCCTCTGTGTGACAATCTAAATCCGCGGTCGACGGCTCACATGGTTCTTTGATATGTGGACTAAGAAAATGGATTGGGGGAAAGGACTATTTTTGGAACTCAACTAAGTGGCTGAATTCGATACGATGAGGTCGAAAAATTCGGCAATTGAAGGAAAAACATTTTTGGGAAATTTTCTAAAAGCAAACCCATCAAGCCCTAATAGCAGAAGTAAAAAATTGCTTGGCTACATAACAAAATTTTACGATTGCAACATTTGTTTAAGAAGTGAAAAAAGTTAAGTAGAAACAGAATGAGGACGAAACTGCCATACAGAAAAAATGGCAAAACTATTCGAAATTTACTGAAAAATATTTTTTCTTTTAAAAACACTTTGAGAATTTTTTTTTGTTAGGTCTCTGTCATTCCCTTAAGTGTGTGTGTTTCTCGAATAAATTGGAATGCAATAGCCTTTTTGCTAATTGAGAATTTTCTGGCTAGACTTGAAAATTTGCAAACTTTTCTTTTGGCCCCGCCCCCTAATATTTGTCTAAAAACGAAGACCATTGAAGTAGACTAAAAGAGTCTAATTTTCGGCAATTTTTTTTCCCAGAGACCTGTTTGTCGTTCCCGCAATCCCGTAAGGTTGTCATTACAGCGCCGAACCCGAGTCCCGTTTTATTTCTGGAACTGCCAACCGCACGAATTAATAGCATCCAAGTATTCGAACGCATCCATCTCCTGTCTCCCCTTACAAATGATGCCATTCCTGAATGCGTACCCCACCGAATTTTTCAAATAGATCCACAGTCGTGTCACAAAAAAAAATGTTGAGCACCTGCAAAAAAAATTATCGAAAATTTTTGTGGAGTTATGATCGAGCCGTTTGTTCTCGATGTTGTCGATTTTTCAATGCGAACCGTTCGGCCCCGATATTTTTAGTCCTGAACCAATAAACATTTCAGTGAAGCCGAGAGATTTTTAAATAAATATCTCGACGAGAACGCGCGGTTTTTTATATGACACGGGGCGCTATAAGAACTTTATTTATAGCTTTGGTATAGTGAAAATAGAAAGTGGCCAATTTTCACTCACGTTTCGTCAGGATCACAATCGCGGAACCCTTTGGCGAACGGATTACTGGCGATCTTCAGTTGAGTTATCTGCAAAAAAAAAAAAAATTGCAACTAAATCCAAAAAAATAATTTTAAGTTTTTTCGAAAATAGTCATTTTGTTAAATGAACATTGAGGAATTTGGGATTTTCAAAATTTTTGGTGTCGTCACTTTTTTTTGGAAACGTAGCTGTTTTCAAAATTTCCACTATTTTAGTTTCCGCTCCATTTAACTGGAATTGTTTCGTTTTTTGATTAATTTCGTTTATTTCATCAAAAAATTGAAACAAAAAAAAACTAAAACCAAAATTGCGGACGTTTTACAGTAATAGAATTTTTCAAAAATCAAAAAATTGATTGGAGCTTAAATTACCCTATGATTTTGGTAGGCGGTGACTGCAGTGAAGGCGGTTTCAGGAAACACAAACGTTTTAAAATTATCGTTGCACCCTTCTTCGCCGCCACTGTTTTTCGACGGTAGATAAACGACGTGAAATCTCGGTTGGTACCGGTGCATTGAATTGAGTATTATCTGCAATTAAAAAATTTAATTTATTTTAAAACAACCAAAAAAACAACTAACATGGCCGTTATCGTCCAATTGGTTGTTGGTCAATTTCAATTTGTCGAATGACACGGTTTGTTTCATCCATTGGGCGCCAGTGGCGGGACTGTCGGGATGTACATGGATTCGGGGTGGTGAAACGGGATCTGCTTTACCGGCCACTACCCAACTGGAACTGTGAAAAGCGTATCTGTAACGTTTATCGTCGACTGGTACGAAGTCCATCATCAACATGTATTCGGAGTGAAGGTCGAGACCGCAGAGTTTCACTTGGAATGTCGGAAACATCCGACGACCGGCTTTTGTTACTATCATTTCAGTTCCGAGTGAATGAAACTCGTCCCAGAGATGTTTCATTTCCAATATGGCGCCGGAATTGCTCAAAGCAGGCGATACTGATGATAAACTGGAAACGAACAAACATTTCCAAAATCAAACTATATACAAGTGTGACGTTACAAAATGTCATATTACAAGTCAAGGAAGTCACGTCAAATATTTTATTGCTGTAGTTACGACATAGAGTTGACTATTAGAAGTCATAGAACGTTACAAGTCATGCAAGTCAAATGTAAGAAAACTTATGTGTCGAAGAAAAGAAATTCTATATGAAAATGATACAGTAGAACAGTTACATGATAAAGTCAAAAATCGAAAAGATCTGTTTGAGAAGTCACATGTAATTAAAGTCAGATGTAACAATGTTAAATTTAGAATCAGAATGGTGTTGCAAAAATTAATTGACAGTCAGATATCATATGGTTTGGAAGAAAAATCATTAGCAAGTCAAATGTCATAAAAGTTGAGTCAAATGTCTATTGCTGTAGATGCCAAACGACATAGAGTCGACAATTAGAAGTCATATGTTGTAGAAATCAGAAATCAACGTTACAAGTCGTGCAAGTCAAATGTAAGAAAATTTATGTGTTGTAGAAAGAGAATTCTAAATGAAAATGATAGTAGAACAGTCAGATGACAAAGCCAAAAATCGAAAAGATCTGTTCGAGAAGTCACATGTAATTAAAGTCAGATGTAACAATGTTAAATTTAGAATCAGAATTGTGTTGCAAAAATTAGCTGACAGTCAGATATCATATGGTTTGGAAGAAAAATCATTAGCAAGTCAAATGTCACAAAAGTTGAGTCAAATGTCTATTGCTGTAGATGCCAAATAACATAGAGTCGACAATTGGGAGTCATATGTTGTAGAAATCAGAAATCAACGTTACAAGTCGTGCAAGTCAAATGTAAGAAAATTTATGAGTTGTAGAAAGAGAATTCCAAATGAAAATGATAGTAGAACAGTCACATGACAAAGTCAAAAGTCGAAAAGATCTGTTAGAGAAGTCACATGTAATTAAAGTCAGATGTAACAATGTTAAATTTAGAATCAGAATTGTGTTGCAAAAATTAGCTGACAGTCAGATATCATATGGTTTGGAAGAAAAATCATTAGCAAGTCAAATGTCACAAAAGTTGAGTCAAATGTCTATTGCTGTAGATGCCAAATAACATAGAGTCGACAATTGGGAGTCATATGTTGTAGAAATCAGAAATCAACGTTACAAGTCGTGCAAGTCAAATGTAAGAAAATTTATGAGTTGTAGAAAGAGAATTCCAAATGAAAATGATAGTAGAACAGTCACATGACAAAGTCAAAAGTCGAAAAGATCTGTTAGAGAAGTCACATGTAATTAAAGTCAGATGTAACAATGTTATATTTAGAATCAGAACTGTGTTGCGATAATTAGCTGACAGTCAGATATCATATGGTTTGGAAGAAAAATCATTAGCAAGTCAAATGTCACAAAAGTTGAGTCAAATCTCTATTGCTGTAGATGCCAAACGACATAGAGTCGACAATTAGAAGTCATGTTGTAGAAATCAGAAATCAACGTTACAAGTCGTGCAAGTCAAATGTAAGAAAATTTATGTGTTGTAGAAAGAGAATTCCAAATGAAAATGATAGTAGAACAGTCAGATGACAAAGCCAAAAATTGAAGAAATCTGTTCGAGAAGTCACATGTAATTAAAGTCAGATGTAACAATGTTAAATTTAGAATCAGAATTGTGTTGCGAAAATTAGCTGACAGTCAGATATCATATGGTTTGGAAGAAAAATCATTAGCAAGTCAAATGTCACAAAAGTTGAGTCAAATGTCTATTGCTGTAGATGCCAAACGACATAGAGTCGACAATTAGAAGTCATGTTGTAGAAATCAGAAATCAACGTTACAAGTCGTGCAAGTCAAATGTAAGAAAATTTACGTGTTGTAGAAAGAGAATTCCAAATGAAAATGATAGTAGAACAGTCACATGACAAAGTCAAAAGTCGAAAAGATCTGTTTGAGAAGTCACATGTAATTAAAGTCAGATGTAACAATGTTAAATTTAGAATCAGAATTGTGTTGCGAAAATTAGCTGACAGTCAGATATCATATGGTTTGGAAGAAAAATCATTAGCAAGTCAAATGTCACAAAAGTTGAGTCAAATGTCTATTGCTGTAGATGCCAAACGACATAGAGTCGACAATTAGAAGTCATGTTGTAGAAATCAGAAATCAACGTTACAAGTCGTGCAAGTCAAATGTAAGAAAATTTATGTGTTGTAGAAAGAGAATTCCAAATGAAAATGATAGTAGAACAGTCAGATGACAAAGCCAAAAATTGAAAAAATCTGTTCGAGAAGTCACATGTAATTATGGTCAGATGTAACAATGTTAAATTTAGAATCAGAATTGTGTTGCGAAAATTAGCTGACAGTCAGATATCATATGGTTTGGAAGAAAAATCATTAGCAAGTCAAATGTCACAAAAGTTGAGTCAAATGTCTATTGCTGTAGATGCCAAACGACATAGAGTCGACAATTAGAAGTCATGTTGTAGAAATCAGAAATCAACGTTACAAGTCGTGCAAGTCAAATGTAAGAAAATTTATGTGTTGTAGAAAAAGAATTCCAAATGAAAATGATAGTAGAACAGTCAGATGACAAAGCCAAAAATTGAAAAAATCTGTTCGAGAAGTCACATGTAATTATAGTCAGATGTAACAATGTTAAATTTAGAATCAGAATTGTGTTGCGAAAATTAGCTGACAGTCAGATTCATATGGTTTGGAAGAAAAATCATTAGCAAGTCAAATGTCACAAAAGTTGAGTCAAATGTCTATTGCTGTAGATGCCAAACGACATAGAGTCGACAATTAGAAGTCATGTTGTAGAAATCAGAAATCAACGTTACAAGTCGTGCAAGTCAAATGTAAGAAAATTTACGTGTTGTAGAAAGAGAATTCCAAATGAAAATGATAGTAGAACAGTCAGATGACAAAGTCAAAAATCGAAAAGATCTGTTTGAGAAGTCACATGTAATTAAAGTCAGATGTAACAATGTTAAATTTAGAATCAGAATTGTGTTGCGAAAATTAGCTGACAGTCAGATTCATATGGTTTGGAAGAAAAATCATTAGCAAGTCAAATGTCACAAAAGTTGAGTCAAATGTCTATTGCTGTAGATGCCAAACGACATAGAGTCGACAATTAGAAGTCATGTTGTAGAAATCAGAAATCAACGTTACAAGTCGTGCAAGTCAAATGTAAGAAAATTTATGTGTTGTAGAAAGAGAATTCCAAATGAAAATGATAGTAGAACAGTCAGATGACAAAGCCAAAAATTGAAAAAATCTGTTCGAGAAGTCACATGTAATTATAGTCAGATGTAACAATGTTAAATTTAGAATCAGAATTGTGTTGCGAAAATTAGCTGACAGTCAGATATCATATGGTTTGGAAGAAAAATCATTAGCAAGTCAAATGTCACAAAAGTTGAGTCAAATGTCTATTGCTGTAGATGCCAAACGACATAGAGTCGACAATTAGAAGTCATGTTGTAGAAATCAGAAATCAACGTTACAAGTCGTGCAAGTCAAATGTAAGAAAATTTATGTGTTGTAGAAAGAGAATTCCAAATGAAAATGATAGTAGAACAGTCAGATGACAAAGCCAAAAATTGAAAAAATCTGTTCGAGAAGTCACATGTAATTATGGTCAGATGTAACAATGTTAAATTTAGAATCAGAATTGTGTTGCGAAAATTAGCTGACAGTCAGATATCATATGGTTTGGAAGAAAAATCATTAGCAAGTCAAATGTCACAAAAGTTGAGTCAAATGTCTATTGCTGTAGATGCCAAACGACATAGAGTCGACAGTTAGAAGTCATGTTGTAGAAATCAGAAATCAACGTTACAAGTCGTGCAAGTCAAATGTAAGAAAATTTACGTGTTGTAGAAAGAGAATTCCAAATGAAAATGATAGTAGAACAGTCAGATGACAAAGTCAAAAATCGAAAAGATCTGTTCGAGAAGTCACATGTCATTAAAGTCTGATGTAACAATGTTAAATTTAGAATCAGAATCCTGTTCCAAAAATTAGCTGATAGTCAAATATCATTTGGTTTGGAAGAAGAATTATTAGCAAGTCAAATGTCACAAAAGTTGAGTCAAATATTTTATTGCTGTAGATACTAGACAACATAAAGTCAAGGATTAGAAGTCATATGTTGTAGAAATCAGAAATCAAAGTTACAAGTCATGCAAGTCAAATGTAAGAAAATTTATGTGTCAAAGAAAGGAAATTCTATATGAAAATGATACAGTAGAATAGTCACATGACAATCAAAAATCGAAAAGATCTGTTCCAGAAGTCACATGTCATTCAAGTCAGATGTCACAATGTTAAAATTAGAATCAGAATCCAGTTGCAAAAATTAGCTGATAGTCAAATATCATTTGGTTTGGAAGAATTATTTGCAAGTCAAATGTCACAAAAGTTGAGTCAAATATTTCATTGCTGCAGATACTAGACAACATAGAGTCAACGATTAGAAGTCATATGTTGTAGAAATCAGAAATCAAAGTTACAAGTCATGCAAGTCAAATGTAAAAAGAAATTATGTTTCGTAGAAAAGAAATTCTATATGAAAATGATACAGTAGAACAGTCAAATCGAAAACATCTGTTCGAGAAGTCACTTGTCATTAAAGTCGGATGTCACAATATTAAGATTACAATCAGAATTGTGTTACAAAAATTAGCTGACAGTCAGATATCATTTGCCTTAGAAGAATTATTAGCAAGTCAAATGTCACAAAAGATAAGTCAAATATTCTATTGTTGTAAACGCTAGACAACATAGAGTCAACGATTAGAAGTCATATGTTGTAGAAATCAGAAATCAAAGTTACAACTCATGCAAGTCAAATGTAAAAAAACTTATGTGTCGTAGAAAAGAAATTACATATGAAAATGAGAGATTAGAACAGTCGTATGTAAATGAAGTCAATAATCGGAAAGATCTATTCCAGAAATCACGTGTCATTAAAGTCAAATGTCATAAAGTTAAAATTGCAATTTAGATCTTGTTGTGGAGATCACTAATAATCAAATATCAGTTGGCTTGAAAGTAAAATTTCTTGCAAGTCAGATGTCATTAGTCTAATGTAACAGCGCTATAAAAGCAATTATCTTTTTGCAAAAATTACATTCTATAAAAAATTATACAGTAGAACAGTCAGTTGATATAGAAGTCAAACTATGAAAAGATTTATTACAGAAGTCACATGTCATTAAGTCAGATGTCAAAGTTGAATTCAATTAATCAAAATCCTGTTATAAGAAATAGTTAGCTGTTTGGAGGTCAAATTTCTAGCAAGTCAGATGTAATTTGAAGTCAAATGTTAGAGTAGATAAAAAGTAAAGTTAGACACCATTAAGCAGAAGAATCATATGGTATAGGAAGTCAATATTAAGTGCTCTAAAAGTCATACAAGTCAAATGTAAAAAAATTCTTCTGTGTAGTAGAAATTAGATGTAATATGAAATGTTACCCTAGAACAGTTAGAGACATGGAAGTCAAGAATCAGAATTGAAGTCAATTGTCATATTGTCATAATGGAGTCAAGTGGCAGAAACAAAATCGAGATGAATCAATATTATCAAGTCATTGAAGTCAAATGTCAATAAATATATTGCCACAACAAGAAACGCGAAGATTTTTTTGCCAACCCTTTACCTGGTGTGGTTCTTGTTGTGGGCGTTGGTTCTGTTGTTGTTGTCTCTGGTATCTGTTTCTAACGGTATAGCATCGGCTTGATCTAATGGCGAATATGCTTTTCTGTCTTTTCCCGCGCTCTGGAGGCAAGCTGCGAAACGAAAAACAAAAAGTTTTGTTTTGGTCGTTTATTTTATCTCCTATTTTAAAATTTTCTATTTGATTTATGTCGATGCTTATGAGAATCGGTGGATATATCAAGGAAATGTCAAACAACAGTCGAGATTTTAACAAGCAAAGTGCGCTGATGGTATTTTTAGACGGATCCACCAATAAAGATTGAAAATTTGATCATGTTAACAACGTTGAAAATTAACTGGAAACAAGTTGCGGACGCAAACTTTCATTATTCTATTAGTTGAACTGTTAAGATAAATTGTAATTGTAACTAATGGACGAAACAACAAAATAACATTTCAATTTATTAAAAGTTTTTTGGTTAGTTAGTCAAATTTGTCTTAAAAAATGTTTTTGTAGTCATCTGTAGCTAAGATATTGAAGAATTAGGAATTTTGACTAAACAAGTCAATCAATAATTATTTAGATATTTACAACATTTTCTGAGCAGGTTTGAAATATATTTTCAACTAATTGAAAAAGTGACTATAATGATTGTGACTATTCTACTAGATGTGGACTATAATAACTGATAAATTCTCAAAATACTCGAAATTATTGTGCTATATTTGCTATATTTTTCAAGTCTTGACTATAATACTTTGGTGCATGATATACTAGTCACTATTAGAATAGAACTTTAAAAATTTCTTAACTAATTTAAATAAACTAACTAAATTCATTAAATAAAATTTCTAGTATTAAAATGATTTGGTACATACTTAAATTGACTATAATTTTTTTGATTTTTGACTATTATCTGCCCATTTGTGACTATTCCGTTTTAAGATACTAAAATTCACAGATATAATAATCAATTCTCTGCATAAAAATATATTTCAATGAATTGTGATGGAATTGACTATAATATTTCTAAAATTTGACTATCATTTCGATAATTTTATATGCGTTTAAATGTGACTATTATATGGCGATACTTCATCTTGGATGTTGCGATTATTAATTTTTTTAATAGGTCTTTATGAATGAGGACTACACTAGTCAACTATAGAATCTCTGTATTTTTGACTATTTTGATATGCTTATTAACCGTCTTGACGTAATAGTCAATCAATAGCAACTATCATACATCAATTGACTACTACATATTCTTCAAATTTTGACTATTATACTAGTAATTAGTCTAGTTATCATTTTGATTATTTTCTTTGTATATTTCTTAAATTGCTGATTGAAATAGTCACTTTTCTAGAAAATAGACGGTCTTGTAACAATTATAAATTAATTGACTACTATACCAATAATTGGTATAGTTATCTCTTTGTAGATATATTTGTGACTATTTCCTTTGTATGTTTCTTAAATTTCTTACTGTACTAGTCACTTTTCTAGAAAATAGACAATTTTATAACAATCATACATCAATTCACTAATATATGTTTATTAATTTTTGACTACTATAGTAATAATTGGTTTAGTTATCTCTTTGTGGATATATTTGTGACTACTTCCTTTGTATATTTTTTAAATTTCTCACTGTAATAGTCACTTTTCTAGAAAATAGACAATTTTATAACAATCATACATCAATTGACTACTATGTTTATTAATTTTTGATTACTATACTAATAATTGGTGTAGTTAGCTGTTTGGAAATATATTTGTGACTATTCCCTTTGTATATCTCTTAAATTTCGTTCTGTAATAGTCACTTCTCTAGAAAATATTAAATTTTGTAACAATCATACATCAATTGACTACTATAAGTTTATTAATTTTGACTACTATAGTAATAATTGGTGTAGTTATCTCCTTGTAAATATATTTGTGACTATTCCCTTTGTATGTCTCTTAAATTGCTGACTGAAGTAGTCACTTTTCTAGAAAATAGACAATTTTATAACAATCATACATTAATTGACTAATATATGTTTATTAATTTTTGACTACTATACAAATAATTGGTGTAGTTATCTGTTTGGAAATATATTTGTGACTATTCCCTTTGTATATCTCTTAAATTTCTTACCGTATTAGTCACTTCTCTATAAAATAGACAATTTTGTAACAATCATACATCAATTGACTACTATATGTTTATTAATTTTTGATTACTATACTAATAATTGGTGTAGTTAGCTGTTTGGAAATATATTTGTGACTATTCCCTTTGTATATCTCTTAAATTTCTTACTGTAATAGTCACTTCTTTAGAAAATATTAAATTTTGTAACAATCATACATCAATTGACTACTATATGTTTATTAATTTTGACTACTATAGTAATAATTGGTGTAGTTATCTCCTTGTAAATATATATGTGACTATTCCCTTTGTATGTCTCCTAAATTGCTGACTGAAGTAGTCACTTTTCTAAAAAATAGACGGTTTTGTAACAATCATACATTAATTGACTACTATACCAATAATTGGTATAGTCATCTCTTTGTAGATATATTTGTGACTATTCCCTTTGCATGTTTCTTAAATTTCTTACTGTATTAGTCACTTCTCTATAAAATAGACAATTTTGTATCAATCAGATATCAATTGACTATAATATGTTTATTAATTTTTGACTACTATACTAATAATTGGTGTAGTTATCTCTTTGTAAATATATTTGTGACTATTCCCTTTGCATGTTTCTTAAATTTCTTACTGTAATAGTCACTTTTCTATAAAATAGACAATTTTGTATCAATCATACATCAACTGACTACAATATGTTTATTAATTTTTGACTACTATACCAATAATTGGTGTAGTTATCTCTTTGTAAATATATTTGTGACTATTCTCTTTGTATGTTTCTTAAATTTCTTACTGTATTAGTCACTTCTCTATAAAATAGACAATTTTGTATCAATCAGATATCGATTGACTATAATATGTTTATTAATTTTTCACTACTATACCAATAATTGGTGTAGTTATCTCTTTGTAAATATATTTGTGACTATTCCCTTTGCATGTTTCTTAAATTTCTTACTGTAATAGTCACTTTTCTATAAAATAGACAATTTTGTATCAATCATACATCAACTGACTACAATATGTTTATTAATTTTTGACTACTATACCAATAATTGGTGTAGTTATCTCTTTGTAAATATATTTGTGACTATTCTCTTTGTATGTTTCTTAAATTTCTTACTGTATTAGTCACTTCTCTATAAAATAGACAATTTTGTATCAATCAGATATCGATTGACTATAATATGTTTATTAATTTTTCACTACTATACCAATAATTGGTGTAGTTATCTCTTTGTAAATATATTTGTGACTATTTCCTTTGGATGTTTCTTAAACTTCTTACTGTAATAGTCACTTTTCCAGAAAATAGACAATTTTGTATCAATCATACATCAATTGACTACAATATGTTTATTAATTTTTGACTACTATACTAATAATTGGTTTAGTTATCTCTTTTTAGATAAATTTGGGACTATTCCCTTATACATGTCTTAGATTTCTTACTGTAATAATCACTTTTCTAGAAAATATTAAATTTTGTAACAATCATACATCAACTGCCTACTATATGTTTATTAATTTTAGACTACTATACCAATAATTGGTGTAGTTATCTCTTTGTAAATAAATTTGTGACTATTCCCTTCATATGTTTATTAAATTTCTTGCTGTAATAGTCACTTTTCTAGAAAATATTAAATTTTGTAACTATCATACATCAACTACTGCACATTTTTTAAATTTTGACTATTATTTCAATAATTGATACAGTTGTCTTTTTGTAGATATATTTGAGACTATCTCGCTTCTTAATTTTACTAGTATAATAGTCAACTTTGAGAATTATTCACTCTTATATTAATATAAATTTTTCCCACATTGATTTCTATCTATATTTGTGACTGTTCAATGCTTTACTTTGTCTCTTTTAATATTTTTTTACTCTTTATCTGTTGAAATGGACTATAATTAGACAATAAATTTCAATGGGACTAAAGGTTTAAAATTATTTACAATGATCAGAGAGTTAGTACTGTTCAGTATTAACTCAAAAATAACAACTTAAACTGACTAAATAGTTTCTCTATAGTCCTGACTAGTATTAGTAGATAGTCCAATAATTATTATAGTCACTTCTGTGTTCATTTACGGCAAATAATCGAATTTCTAACATGTAACTGTTCTCTATTGTATTTGGTATTGTCAATTAATGTGACTAAAACGCTGAAATTACCAAAGCTCTGACTACTACATTTTTATAGGAAGTGACTATAATAAAAAGTGTTCTAATATGAAATTGAATAATATGACTTTTGGTAAGTTATTAATTAATGTCTCTTGTGACTAGATTCTAAGTTTTTGTCTACAAGATCGAAGATAACGAACCATCGGTTTTCAACTAGTCATAAAGGTGTCAAGAGAAAAAAAAAACAAAGCAACCAGCTTCTAAACGTGCTAACTCGATTTTAGAAATAATTTACGACGTTTTTTTGGTGTTTCATATGATTATTTTGTCGCCCCCCTTTTTCGTTTGACTTTCCGGCGACGCCTGGCGTCGCCTTCAATTACAGTCGCCCGTCGCCCAAAACAATTCCACTAAATCAAACGGTCTCATTAGTTAAACACATTGCACATTTGTACCCGAACTACGTGATTTATGACCAACCACAAGGCGTGAAAAAACCTCACAAAACGCATCCGTCTAAAATACCATCACCATCACCCCAACTAGAATTTCAACCCCTTTACCAAAATTTTAAACCCAAAAAAAACTTACCCTCAATCTGTTTCATTGGCGTCACACCAGAACCGTATTGCCAATTATTTTCAGACGAATAACAATAAGGGGGTTGGTACGTCACTGATGTTGTCGCGTCCATCGCGTTCGTTTGAAGTTGATGGTTTTGTTGTTGATGCATCATGACACTTTTTCACATAATCGACAAAAAAAAAATGGTGGAAGCGTCCCGCAAGTCGCGATTCGTGGACCGTTATTGTTGTCAAAACGATTTTTCGGGAATTGTTGGTGATTTGTTGGAAATTGCGATATCCGTTTTGATAATTTCAACGAATCGAAATAGATGATGGTACGCGGGTAGTCGACGATAAAACTAATAAGCTCGACGACAAACTACTGTCGACGGAATTTTCTCCTTTATATCATTAACTATTTGGATATTTTCACGGCCAACTTAAATGAAGCACGTTGAGTGACTGAGCCGCAAGTTTTTCACACATGTTGTCAACGTTGGCCATGACAATTTTGGGATTTTCATGTCCCCACCACTGGAGAGGCGGCGAGACGCCTATAGAGAGGCGGGGCACGACGTCGGGTACACTCCGGCGTCGGATCTAACGAAATTACCGATTCGACGAAGCGGTTTCAACCCAACAATTGGTTGCGGGCGATGGAGTTATTGTCAAAAAAACGATAGAATTTGTGACTATTATAGTCATTTTTAGTTGGATCAGTCAAACAATCGAAATCTAATAAATTTTTGAAAAATTTCGTTATTTATGTCAAAATTATTAAAAATGACTAAAATATCATAGTCAAATTATAGTCACTGGTAACAAAAACATCAATTTTAATCATATTCTGGCATTAAAGTTTCGAAAGTATCAAGTTTTTGTCACAAATGTAGAATAATATTCAATTTGACTAGTCAGAATTATAGTCAACTTATAGTCACTGTTAAAAAAAACATCAATTTCAGTCATTCTGGCATCAAAGTTTTGAAAGTATCAAGTTCTTGTCATAAATGTAAAATAGAATTCAATTTGACTAGTTATAATTATAGTCAAATTATAGTCACTGCTAACAAAAACATCAAATTCAGTCATATTCTGGCATCAAAGTTTCGAAAATATCAAGTTTTTCTTACAAATGTAGAATAATATTCAATTTGACTAGTCATAATGATAGTCAAATTATAGTCACTGTTAACAAAAACATCAATTTTAGTCATTCTGGCATCAAAGTTTCAAAAGTATCAAGTTTTTGTCATAAATGTAGAATAGTATTCAATTTGATTAGTCCTAATTATAGTCAAATTATAGTCACTGTTAAGAAAACCATCAATTTCAGTCATTCTGACAGCAAAGTTTTGAAAGTATCAAGTTTTTGTCATAAGTATACAATAGAATTCAATTTGACTAGTTATATATAGTCAAATTATAGTCACTGGTAATAAAAACATCAAATTCAGTCATATTCTGGCATCAAAGTTTCGGAAAGTATCAAGTTTTTGTCACAAACGCAGAATAGTATTTAATTTGATTAGTCCTAATTATAGTCAAATTATAGTCTCTGCTAAGAAAAACATCAATTTCAGTCATTCTGGCATCAAAGTTTTGAAAGTATCAAGTTTTTGTCATAAATGTAGAATAGAATACAACTTGACTAGTTATAATTATAGTCAAATTATAGTCACTGGTAACAAAAACATCAAATTCAGTCATATTCTGGCATCAAAGTTTCGGAAAGTATCAAGTTTTTGTCACAAATGTAGAATAGTATTCAATTTGATTAGTCTTAATTATAGTCAAATTATAGTCACTGTTATGAAAAACATCAATTTCAGTCATTCTGGCATTAAAGTTTTGAAAGTATCAAGTTTCTGTCACCAATGTGGAATAGTATTCAATTTGACTAGTCAGAATTATAGTCAAATTATAGTCATTGTTAACAAAAACATCAATTTTAGTCACTCTGGCATCAAAGTTTTGAAAGTATCAAGTTTTTGTCACAAATGTAGAATAGTATTCAATTTGATTAGTCTTAATTGTAGTCAAATTATAGTCACTGTTAAGAAAAGCATCAATTTCAGTCATTCTGACATTAAAGTTTTGAAAGTATCAAGTTTCTGTCCCCAATGTGGAATAGTATTCAATTTGACTAGTCAGAATTATAGTCAAATTATAGTTATTGTTAACAAAAACATCAATTTTAGTCACTCTGGCATCAAAGTTTTGAAAGTATCAAGTTTTTGTCATAAATGTAGAATAGTATTCAATTTGACTAGTCAGAATTATAGTCAAATTATAATCACTGTTAACAAAGACATCAATTTCAGTCATTATGGCATCAAAGTTTTGAAAGTATCAAGTTTTTGTCATAAATGTAGAATAGTATTCAATTTGACTAGTCATAATTATAGTCAAATTATAGTCACTGTTAACAAAAGCATCGATTTCAGTCATTATGGCATCAAGGTTTCAAAAGTATCAAGTGTTTGTCATAAATGTAGAATAGTATTCAATTTGACTAGTCATAGTTATAGTCAAATTATAGTCATTGTTAACAAAAACATCAATTTCAGTCATATTCTGGCATCAAAGTTTCGAAAGTATCAAGTTTCTGTCACAAATGTAGAATAGTATTCAATTTGACTACTTGAATTATAGTGAAAAATCTATCAAGAAACCGTTATAGTCCAAACATATTATTCCAATCCTAACAAACACTTAGTATAAAAAGTTGTAAGCGAAAATTATTTATTTAATTAGATCTGGAAATGTAGTCCAAAAATTACTCAAAGTAGTCACAGATATTATAGTTGTATATAATTGTTCTGACTATTACTTGAACAAAAATGCAAATTTTAAAGACTATAACTTTTCTAGTATAGAGTATTGATTTGTTACTAAATTATCTAACATCTATTTAGTAGCGTTAACACTATAATAGTTCAATTATGACAAATTATAGTCACAAATTTGACTATCACTGAAATTAATTTCAATTAGCTTCAATTATCTGAATGGTTTTTGTTATTGACAACTAAACTCGCTTTTTGCCTACATTAATGCAATATATTTATAACTATTTCAGTCACAGTTTTTGACTAAGTATAATAGTCACTAATAAATGAATTTCTAAACCGACAGTAGTTTCAAATAATTTTTTCAAGTAAAATTTCAAAAAGAATCAATTTTTTGAAAACTGCCGAGTGACATGTAGTTCCAATTATAGTCACGCCACTTATTAAGTAACATAATCGAGTCAGTAGTCAATAAATGAGTGACGTTTGTTATTGCCACGCATATAGTTGAGATACTCAACAATTATAGTCAGTTTTTTTAATTTTGACTATTCCACTAATAATAGTCACCCAATTACAATTTTCTACAATTATAGTGAAAAGTGTTAGATACTACAAAAATATATCCAAATTATTATTTTAAGTACTAATCTTGATGGTTAATGGAGATATTATCTTATATAATAGTCACAGTTATTATTGACGGTATATTCTATAGAATTCTGACTACTTTTGAAATGTTATATAGTTGTACAACGTTCTTTACGATAGTCAAGATGAGGAAAATTGCACCTAAAAAAAATAAAATTATTTTAGTAACTAAATTATTAATTATAGTCAAAAATTATTAGTCATTTTGTTTTAACTGTAAAAACTGTGTCTAACTACCTATCTAACCTGTCTAAGTATCAATGGATTTCAGATACTTGTATAAATTATTTGAGCTACTTGACTAATAGTCACCAAAAATCTATTGGACTTAATAGGTTTCAAGATAATAGTCACAAAAAAATTTAGAAAATATTTTTTGATTCTAAATAAATTTTTTGATTAGAAACAATAGCCAATGGTTACTTTTGAAATAATCACTATTTTTGTGACTAAATAATTTAGTTTCACGACAAATAATAGTCAGTTGAAAACTATAAGGTTCATAATATCGAAAAAATTACGAATAAGTATAAAACTTGATATTGTTAATTACTGATATACTTGTGACTAAAAATAATAGTCACTTGTTGATATATGTTTTGGGGTTATTTTAATGGTGCCTTTAGTTAGTTACGTTGCTAGGGTAACGGAAATAACAAAATTTCATAGGTAATTTGATAATTAATTTCGTTGGTTAAGTCTTTAATCGCACGCAGTATATCCGTCAGATAACTTGGCAAACTAACAAAAATGTAACCCCGAATAACCCCGGATTCCCTTTAATTCCGGCCCTATACGAACACGCTCCGTGTTTCTGTTTACATAACATTTGATTTAGTGCCAGCACCACCAACAGAACTCATTGGTATCCGACATAGAGGCGGACCAAACAAAACAAACGCACGCCCTGTACATTCAATGACAGAAATCTCTTGTAACAGCTGTTTAGAAATAATTGGGTAAGTGTGAAATAGTTTTGACGCTTCAAATTTCAACGGCAACCGGTTTTGTTGATTTATTGTTGTCAACTAGGTGGACGAGGAATTTGTGGTCTAAAACTATAATTTTCTATTGACACCTCAACTGTTTTTTTTTTTATTATTTATGTATTGAAAATTAGTAGTTACGTGATTTTAATTTGGACTATAATTAGTTATGGTAGAGAAATTAATTTATTATGACACTAAGAAAAAAAGAAATTTTGAATTACGATTATTGATGATTCAAATTTTTCTTAAATCTGCTAAACACCATTACGAAAGCTTCTCTGAGGTAGATAGGTAAAAAATGACGGGGGAAATCTGTGCGTTTTTATTACGAATTTTTTTTACTATATAGTAGTCACTAGTAGCCAAAAAGAATTTTCAAATACAATAAATGTCTTTACAAAAACTTCACAGAGGTAGATAGATGCAAAATGATGGGAGAGATCTCTGTGCGCTTTTGTTACAGTAATTTTTGATTATATAATAGTCACTAGTAGTCAAAAAAATTTTTATAGATCCAGTAGACGCCATTGCAAGAGCTTTATTAAGATAAATAGTTAAACAATAATAAAAAAACTCTCTGTGTGTATTATTTAGAGTAATTTTTTGACTATATAATAGTCACTACTAGTCAAAAAATAATTTAACTACCCTCAAACCCATTAGAAAAACTTTTCTAGAGTAAATAGTTAAAGAACTGACGGAGAAAATCTTTAAGCGTCTTACTACAGTAATTTTTTGACTATATAGTAGTCACTAGTAGTCAAAATTTTCAAATCTAATAAACGCCTTTACAAAAACTTCTCGAGGTAGATAGATAAAAACTGATAAGGAAAATCTCTGCGCTTTTAATACAGTAATTTTTTGATTATATAATAGTCACTAGTAGTCAATTTTTTTATATAAATCCAGTAAACGCCATTGCAAGTGCTTCATTGAGATGAGTAGTTAAAAAATATCAAAAAAATACTCTGTGCATATTTTTAGAGTAACTTTTTGACTATATAATAGTCACTAGTAGTCAAAAAAATAATTTAACTACTCTATAGACCATTTCTAAAGTAAATAATTAAAAAAATGAAGGATAAAAATTTCCATGCGTTTCTATTGCGGTAATTTTTTAACTATACAGTAGTCACTAGTCAATAAAAATTTTCAAATCCAGTAAACGCCTTTACAACAACCTCTCAGCAATAGATAGATAAAAATGAGGGGGCAAATCTCTGTGCGCTTTTATTAAAGTAATTATTTGATTATATAATAGTCACTAGTAGTCAAAAAAAAAATATAAGTCCAGCAAACGATATTGCAAAAGGTTTATTGAGGTAAGTAGTTAAAAAATGACAAAGAAACTCTCTGTGCTTGCTCTTTAGAGTAATTTTTTGACTATATAATAGTCACTAGTAGTCAAAAAAGTAATTTAACTACCCTAAAGATCATTGCAAAAACTTTTCTGAAGTAAATAATTTTAAAAAATGACGGAAAAAATCTTTAGGCGTTTTAGTATAGTAATTTTTTGACTATATAGTAGTCACTAGTAGTCAAGAAGAATTTTCAAATCCAATAAATGTCTTTACAAAATCTTGTCAAAGGTGGATGGGTAAAAAATGATAGGGAAAATCTCTGTGCACTTTCATTACAATAATTTTTTATTTATATAATAGTCACTAGTAGTCAAATTTTTTTCATAAATCCAGTAAACGCGATTGCAAGAGCTTCATTGAGATAAGTAGTTAAAAAAATAACAGAAAAACTTTCTATGCATATTTTTTAGAGTAATTTATGGACTATATAATAGTCACTAATAGTCAAAAGAAAATTTTAAAATCCTGTAAACGTCGTTACCAAAGCTTCTCTGGGGTTAATAGTCAAAAAATGATGACAAAAATGTCTGTGCGTTGTTATTACCGTAATTCTTGACTACATGATAGTCACTAGTGGTAAAAAAAATATACATCCAGTAAACGCCATTGCAAGACCTTCATTGAGGTAAATGATTAAAAAATAACAGGAAAACTCTCTATGCATATTTTTAAAGTAATTTTTTGACTATAGGTATAATAGTCACTAGTAGTCGATAGAAAATTTTAAAATCCTGTAAACGTTATTACAATAACTTCTCTGAGGTAAATAGTCAAACATGAGTGATGGCGAAAATTCTTGTGCGTTTTTATTAAAAAAATATTTTTTGACTATATAGTAGTCACTACTAGTCAGAAAAATATTTAAATCCAATAAGCGCCTCTACAAAAGCTTCTCAGAGATAGATAGATTTTAGGGGAAACTTTCTGTGCATGTTTTTAGAGTAATTTTTTGACTATATAACAGTCACTAGTAGTGAAAAGAACATTTTAAAATCCTGTAAAAGTTTTTACAAAAACTTCTTTGAGGTAAATAGTCAAAGAATGACGGCGAAAATCCTTGTGCGTTTTCATTAAAGTTTTTTTTTGACTATATAGTAGTCACTACTAGTCAGAAAAATATTTAAATCCAATAAGCGCCTTTACAAAAGCTTCTCAGAGATAGATAAATAAAAAACAAAGGGGAAACTTTCTGTGCATCTTTTTAGAGTAATTTTCTGACTATGTAATAGTCACTAGTAGTCAAAAGAAAATTTTAAAATCCTGTAAACGTTGTTACAAAAACTTCTCTGAGGTAAATAGTCAAAGAATGACGGCGAAAATCCTTGTGCGTTTTCATTAAAGTTTTTTTTTGACTATATAGTAGTCACTACTAGTCAGAAAAATATTTAAATCCAATAAGCGCCTTTACAAAAGCTTCTCAGAGATAGATAAATAAAAAACAAAGGGGAAACTTTCTGTGCATCTTTTTAGAGTAATTTTTTGACTATGTAATAGTCACTAGTAATCAAAAGAAAATTTTAAAATCCTGTAAACGTTGTTACAAAAACTTCTCTGAGGTAAATAGTCAAAGAATGACGGCGAAAATTCTTGTGCGTTTTCATTAAAGTTTTTTTTTGACTATATAGTAGTCACTACTAGTCAGAAAAATATTTAAATCCAATAAGCGCCTTTACAAAAGCTTCTCAGAGATAGATAAATAAAAAACAAAGGGGAAACTTTCTGTGCATCTTTTTAGAGTAATTTTTTGACTATGTAATAGTCACTAGTAGTCAAAAGAAAATTTTAAAATCCTGTAAACGTTGTTACAAGAACTTCTCTGAGGTAAATAGTCAAAGAATGACGGCGAAAATTCTTGTGCGTTTTCATTAAAGTTTTTTTTTGACTATATAGTAGTCACTACTAGTCAGAAAAATATTTAAATCCAATAAGCGCCTTTACAAAAGCTTCTCAGAGATAGATAAATAAAAAACAAAGGGGAAACTTTCTGTGCATCTTTTTAGAGTAATTTTTTGACTATGTAATAGTCACTAGTAGTCAAAAGAAAATTTTAAAATCCTGTAAACGTTGTTACAAAAACTTCTCTGAGGTAAATAGTCAAAGAATGACGGCGAAAATCCTTGTGCGATTTAATTAAAGTTTTTTTTTACTATATAGTAGTCACTACTAGTCAGAATTTTTTTTAAATCCAATAAGCGCCTTCACAAAAGCTTCTCAGAGATAGATACATAAAAAACAAAGGGGAAACTTTCTGTGCATATTTTTAGAGTAATTTTTTGACTATATAATAGTCACTAGTAGTCAAAAAAAAATTTCAAAATCCTGGAAGCGTCGCTATAAAAACTTCTCTACGGTGAATAGTCAAAGAATGACGACGAAAATCTCTGTGCGTCGTTATTACGGTAATTTTTGACTACATGATAGTCACTAGTAGTCAAAAAAAATTTTTTAACCCGTTAAACGCCATTACAAAAGCTTGTTTGAGGTGAATAGTTAAAAAATAACGGGAAAAATTTATCTGTGCGTTTTTATTATAGACGACGCGACACTGCCATATGGTAACGATAAAATCGTGAATGTTCCAAAGCTTAGTCCAAGTGTTGACGTTAGGGCGTGAGCGCTTCCTTCCACTTGTAATTTGTCTGTCAATATCATTTGGACTAGCGACCTCCTCTTTTCTCACCTGAGATTTATCGCTTTTTCGTCCCCTAACAATTTGGATTTCTTCCATCATCATGGCACGTCGAAAGTCAGGTGACGGAAGAATTGTCAACTGTTGATGGTCCAACAATGCTTAAACTTTATCGCATCAAAGCCAACATTTGCAAGTCGACCTAAATGTTTGTCGTCGTTGCAAGCTTTGATGTTGGCGAGTTATTTCGTTTGAGTAATGGAGACATAATCTATTTAAAGGTTTACGTCATCGGTTTCGATACTTTAAATTGTTATTATATACACAGAAAAAAATTACTCGTTTTATTTAACAATAAAATTAATTGCTCAATTTTGTTGAGAATTGAGGAAATCCTCGTCGAATTTCTTGAAATCGTTGTGGAGATGTTCAGGAACTTCCAACTCCTTCAAGTTGTCCTCCCCAATTTCTTCTTCGGTCCTGAAAGTCATTTTTTTAATAACAAATTAAGTTTCGTGATAATTTTTCGCTCTAAAATCAAATTTGGTAACTCGAGAATTTTTTTGGAAATTCAAAAGTATTATCAATTGATTTCTATACAGTGTCACCAACCGAAATGACTCTAAGGCAACGGATTGTCAAAAATTATAATCAAAAACATTTTAAATAATTCCAAATAACAATTTTCAAACACCAGGAAACAAAATTTTGACTGTCAAATATTTTAAATTGTCAAATGGCCGCATGTCAAATTTGACAAGAAGGTAGAGAGATTTTTGGAAGTTCGAAAGATACTTCTAAAATAGTTCGTGGTACTATCAATTTGTATTTTTGTCAGTGTTACCAATTTTGACACAACTCTTTGTCAAAAATGACGATGGAGGCTCCAAAACAGTTGTCAAAATTGACAAATAAATGTCAGTGTCAAATTTGACAAAACATGAAAAAAATTGAAATCTAGTTACTTCAGTTGAAGTCCCCTTGAAGTTTTCCCAGGACTACCAACCAATTCACGCAAGTGCTACCAACAGAAGAACGTCAAAAAACTATTTTTGATATAAAAAATTCTTTTTGTCGGTTAAACTGAAAAAAATTGTTACTACTGACCTTATTAGGATGTCGACAAGATTTTCGCAAGCGAGGAGGGCTTTCCTGTCCTTCTCCCACTTGTGAAGTTCCCTTAAAATCACATAAGTATTTTTTTCTCGAATAAATTCTCGATTTTTGCGCTGCGAACACAATTGAGTTATCGCTTCCAATAACATGCACCTGAAACATTTTTTTTAACAAAACTTTACAGAAAAAAAAATTGACTGTACCTAATATCAGGATCTTCTTCCCTAACTTTAGTGTCAGATAAATATTGCAAATCGATCGGTAACTTATCGTTGTCTTCTTCATCAAATTCTTCGTTACCAGCTAAAGGTAATAATAAATAAGGCAAAATATCGACGTCATCACTCAATAACCATTCGTGATTATCTGTATCGAAACAACAATTTTTTAACGTACCGATAACGCCGCCACGTCTCATTCTAGAGTCTTTATATTGAGTAAATGTCAATAAACGTTGAATTACGCATCGATTTTTATCTAAAATAAATTTACGAACCCCCGAATTTTGCGTTAAATTCGACAAAACCGGTCCTAAATAATCCAAACTCGCCCCACATTCACTATATTGTTTCGTCGTAAAAACATTAATAATATCATCAAATTTTCGACCACTTTTCTCTATTAATTCAACAATGGCTTCAGTTAAACGTGTAGGACGCGACAAATTCGAAAAAATCCGACAACAATGATCAGCAATTTTACTTTTACGATCAAAAATAAAACGCAACACAGTACTAACGATATTATCAGGCGGTTTTTGGAGAGGCGGACAATTTTTGTTGATTTCTAACGAAATTAAGTGTGACGCCCCAGTTTCGTTAGCGGAAATGTTAATAAGGCAAAAAGCCGCGTCTTTCGCTATAGGAACGTTATTGTCGTCGAGAAGACTAATTAGGGAAACCAATAAACCGGGAATTTCGGTTATAACGACGATTCCAGCGTCAGTTCCGGTTAAACCTGCAAAATAACAACTTAACCTCACTTTAAAAAAAAAATATTTTACCTAATATGTGGGAAATCGCGACGGCTTTCAAGTCAAGGCGGGCCCCGATTTGGACGAACTGCAACAATTCCTTCACTGAATCCCCCATTATTTATCAATTTAATAGCAAAACACGGAACACGTGAATTTGTGACGTTTTACTTCTTGTTTGTGTTGTTGGCCCTCTAGCGGTGATTTTAAGTATCAATTTTGTAATTGTTAATTTTGGTAAATTGTTTAAATTGTCGAAAATTTTATGGATGCTTGCTTAATTGTTGCAATTATTGTTGTAAAACCCGTTGAATTAAAACCAAATTTTGGAAAATTAAGAAAAGTTAAAGGGTTTCTGTATTATCGACTTGAATATTTGAAATTAGATACGTCAAGTGTCAGTTTAAAAAACATAACCCTAAAAAATTCGAAAAACATAACCCCAAAAAAATTGAAAATGCGATAAGGCTGGAAAAAACTATAATCATGTCTCGAAAAAGTCGCAAAAATGCCTATGCCATACCTTCCGAAACGGCGCTTTCGTTTAACCAAAAACCTAATATGGATAATACCGTTAATTTTGGCTTTAGGTCTCATCATTTTTTACGAGGTTTATCCACTCGAAAACGCACGAAATTCCGGTAATAATCCCAAATTTGTAGTTAATCCAAGGTTGGTTGAAGTGTCCAAGCGAGGAACCCATCGATGTTGTCTACACATGGGTAAATGGTTCCGATGAAAACTTTACGAACGAACTTCGAAAATATTATTTTGTCGAAAAGGGGATCGCTACCGATGTGTCTCGACAACGTTTCGATGATAAAGAAGAACTAAGATATTCACTCAGGTAATTAGTTATAAGTAACGAAACAAAAATAATTTCGATTTTAGATCGTTGCAAAAATTTGCACCTTGGATCAACCACGTTTACATCGTAACTAACGGTCAAGTTCCAAATTGGTTAAACTTAGATTACGAGAAAGTCACTATAGTGACACACCACGAAATTTTTAACAACAAAAGTGTTTTACCTACGTTTTCGAGTCCCGCTATTGAACAACACTTGCACCGGTTTGGTTTAATTAATTTTTGTTCGTTTTTATAAATAGTTTTTTAGAATTCCGGGGTTGTCGAAACGTTTTATTTATTTCAACGACGACTTTTTCTTGGGACGGCCTCTCTATAAAGAAGATTTTTACACCACGAATGGAGGTTTTCGTATGTATTTAGCTTGGCCTGTTGCTCGTTGTGCCCGTGAATGTGATTGGACTTATGTCGGTGATAGTATGTGTGACCCCGATTGTTATAATGAAGATTGTCAATTTGATTTGGGTGATTGTGATGAAAAGGTAGAATTTTTTTTTTTAATTAATTAATAATTAAAGTTCTTTTGTTACATAGAAAAATTATACTCTAGAACTAACGATTCACGAAAGTAACCATTCGAGGTTTGCGAATTTATTCAAGAAATCACCAAAGAAATCTCTCGGCAAAGAAGAAGAAACTCGTAGCATCGATGAAATCTACGAAATGAAAAGAAAGGAAAAATTTTGGCTTGGGAACCTTTATTCGGAAAGATCTAATGTGAATAAGAGTAGCGCCGATATGTATGGCGCTTCTCTACAACATACTAATCGAATAATGAATTTAGTTTATCAGAATTTACCTAGAAAAGTTCCGGCTCATGCTCCATTTATGATCGATATCGAAATAATGAAAGCGCATCAAAAAAAATTTTACAAACAGATTTTAGCCACAAGTGGCCGACGTTTCAGGGACGAAAACGACGTCCAATTTGCTTTCGCTTATTATTATTATTTGTACCACGAAACTGTTCCTACTAATATTGGCGAATTTTTTGACGAAATTGATACGGACGGTTCGGGGTGAGTTGGGGATTAATTTCGAAAAATTAATTTTTAATCAATTTTTCAGATTATGGTCAAAAACCGAACTTCGCACTGCCGCCACTCGAATTCATGGTGTGCCTTTAACAGAAGGTCATCACCGATATGTTTATGATAGATTTGAGGAATGTTCGAAAAAGTTTCCTGATTTAGTAATTTTTGTTCTTGTTTTTGTTATATTAATAACGAATGGAATTTTAGATGAAATATTCTAAGGAATTAGTACTCGAATGCACAAATTTTAGATCGTTAATAAATAATGTCCGAGCTCGACAAAAATTCAAGTATGAATTGTATGAGGCTGAAAGTTACGTGTCTTTTATAATGTTAAAATCGGAGGTTGAGGAAATCCAAAGAGAATTTGATGCCATCAGATACGATCCGAAGTTAGTTGCGTTATTTTAATTTCTGTAATTTTTTAAACAATTTTTTAGGTTGTTTATTTGTCTCAACGACAATTTAGATCCGAGACGTAACTATGAAAATTCAATAGTAAGAAAAATGCTACACGATCTTTACACTTCAATGTTTCCTATGTATAGCAAGTTCGAGTTGCCTCCTTGGACTTTGAATAAATTTCATTACTATCACCAGTACTTGGAAGCAAAAGAATCCCTCAAATGGACAAACATTTCCAGAATTGCGTTTATTATGATTTCTGCTTTTATTGTTTTTATTGCTGCTTTCTATCGTCAGTGCTGGCAACTAATTGTTAAACTACAACGCTATCGAAAGGTCAACATTGCTTAAGATTTTAATAGATTTTCTCCATTTTTTAGTTGATTTATTTTCTTTTTCGCTTACAACAGTTTTAATTTTTTTTATTTTCAAATTATTTTTAAGAAATTAATTTGACTCAAACCCAATGAAAAAATTAGGCACAAAGCCAATTTCTTTTTGTTTACAACTTTATTATAAACAATTTCACAGTTCTTGCCCAATTTATTATTGGGCACTAAATTCCCTACAAAAGCACACACAAACCGTTAAGCTAGCCCCAGTAGTTCCGGACCTGCGATTTTTGAAAGTGACAAGTAAAAAATTGGGTTTTGTTCAGTTTCGTTCCGTCATAATTTCGTTATGACTGCATTTACAGTTTTTTTTGTCCCTTTTTTGGACAGAATGCTAAATTAGTTATAAAACAATATTTAGTTCGACGTTTTAGTCCAACTAGTTCAGAAGTTCTTAAGGTTTGAGCTAAAATTACCATTTCTTCATAGTTTCTCTTTACTTCTCGTAACGCGATTATTGTTAATTCTCCAATTCTACTTGTCCAATTTATGAATAGGACAATAAATTGTCTAGAATTTTGTGTATAGAAGTTGCTCAATACCTAAAAGTTTAAAAGTTATAGTCTCTAAAACATGGAGCTGGATGCGTACGATTTTTCGATAATTCCAGTTTATTGCTTATAACTTAATTTTTTCTGACTCTATAATTCTATTTGTTCTATCATTGAATAGGGCGCTTAATTATGCAAAATTTGGTATAGCAACAGGTGCTCAGAAGTCAGAAATTTATAAGTTACAGTCTCTCTTTGAGTTGGAAGGGTACTATTTGCTGATAATTCTGCTTTATTTCTTATAACTTGATTATCAATACTTCTACAATCCTACTTTTTCTATTTAAATAGAACGTTAAATTATCCAAAACTGGGTATACCAGCAATTGCTTAAGAACCAAAAGTTTATAAGTTACAGTCAATGAAACTTTGAACAAAAAGTTTACGATTTCTTGATGATTCTTTTCTATTTCTCATAACTTAATTATTGCTACTTCTTCCATTTTTCAATAGAGCATAAAATTATCTAGAACGTAGTATGGTTGCAGTTGCTTAGAACCCATTAATTTAGAAGTTACAGGCTCTGGAAGTTGGACCTGCAAGCCTACAATCTCCTGATGATTCTACTTTACTTCTCATAACTTTATTATTTTTGTTTCTTAGATTCTACTTGTTCTATTCCTGAATAGAGTTTTAAATTTTGTAGAATTAACGATACCAGTAGTTGTTCAGAAACAAAAAAATTTGAAGTTACAGTCTCTGATAGAAGACTGTTAAAATTTTACGATTGGTCTATAATATGTTTCTGTTTACCACAACTCTAATAGATATAATTCTACAATTCAGCGTGTAATATTTTTGAATAGACAACTAAATTGTCTTCGAGAATATACAAAAATCATTGATCTAGAGTTAGCAGTTTAAAAGTTATAGTTTTTGAAACTGTATAGTTACAAGTTTTGTTATTTGCTGAGATCTTGATCTTTTATCATTAATTGGTTACATTTTCCTACACAGTTCTACTTCTCTTATGTCAACATATACTATAAAATTACTTATAAAATCATATCTTGATCTATGTAGAATATTACTATTTTATAAGTGACACACTCTAGAACTGAACGTTATAATCTTAAAATTGTTCATAATTTAATTATTTTATTTATAACTTTGTTATGCTTAGTTCTACAGTTCTACTTGTTGTTTTTCAGTATAGATCACTAAATTGGTAATCACCTTTGTTCTAGCACTACTGGTTCCGAAGTGACACTCTTAAAATTAGAATTAAAGTTTGCTGATAGTTTATTTCTATTACTCATAACTTTGTAATTCTTAGCTCTACAGTTCTACTTGTTTTCTTTCAGTATAGATCACTTAATTGTTAATAAAACCAAATTTTGGCCCTTGTTCTAGCACTACTAATTCAGAAGTGACACTCTCTCAAAATGAGAATTAAAGTTCTAAAATTTCTTGATGGTTTATTTATATTATTCATAACTTTGCTATGCTTAGCTCTACAGTTCTACTAGTTCTCTCTCAGTATAGATCACTAAATTACTAATAAGACCAAATTTTGGCCCTTGTTCTAGCACTATTGATTCAAAACTGACATTCTCTTAAAATTAGAATTGAAGATCTAAAATTTGTCGATGGTTTATTTATATTATTTATAACTTTGTTATGCTTAGCTCTACAGTTCCACTTGCTCTTTCCCAGTGTAGATCACGAAATTACTGATAAAATCAAATTTTGGACTTTGTTCTAGCACTACTGGTTCAGAAGTGACACTCTTAAAATTCAGATTAAAGTCTTAGAGTCTGTTGATAGTTTATTTATATTTATTAAAACTTTGTGATGCTTAGCTTTACAGTTCTACTTGGTCTCTCTCAGTATAGATCACTAAATTGCTAATTAAATCAAATCTTGGCCTTTGCTCTAGCACTACTGGTTCAGAAGTGACACTCTTAAAATTAGAATTAAAGTCTGCTGATAGTTTATTTGTATTACTCATAACTTTGTAATTCTTAGCTCTACAGTTCTACTTGTTCTCTCTCAGTATAGATCACTTAATTGTTAATAAAACCAAATTTTGGCCCTTGTTCTAGCACTACTAATTCAAAAGTGACACTCTCTCAAAATGAGAATTAAAGTTCTAAAATTTCTTGATGGTTGATTTATATTATTCATAACTTTGCTATGCTTAGCTCTACAGTTCTACTTGTTTTCTCTCAGTATAGATCACTAAATTGCTAATGAAACCAAATTTTGGACTTTGTTCTAGCACTACTGGTTCAGAAGTGACACTCTTAAAATTCAAATTAAAGTTTTAAAGTATGTTGATAGTTTATTTATATTTATTATAACTTTTTTATGCTTAGTTCAACAATTCTCCTTCTCTCTCAGTATAGATCACTATATTGCTAATAATAGCAAATTTTAACCTTTGTTCTAGCACTACTAGTTTAGAAGTGACACTTTTAAAATTAGAATTAAAGTTTGCTGATAGTTTATTTATATTATTCATAACTTTGTTATGCTTAGCTCCACAGTTCTACCTGTTCTATCTCAGTATAAATCACTAAATTGCTAATAAAACCTCATTTTGGTGCTTGCTCAAGCACAATTATTTCAAAAATGACACTAAAAAAGATAAAAATGAAAATTTTAATATCTGTTGACAGTTAATTTTTCTTATTCATAACTTTTTAATTCTTGACACTAAATTTTTATATCTTCTCTCACAGTATAGAACACTCAATTGCTACCAAAACCAAATTTTGGTCTTTGTTGTAGGACCACTGGTTCAGAAGTGACACCCTTAAAATTAGAATTAAAGTTCTAAAATTTGTTGATGGTTTGTTTATATTATTCATAGCTTTGCTATGCTTGGCTCTACAATTTTCCTTGTTCTCTCTCAGTATAGATTATGATTTTGTTAATTAAACTAAATTTTGGTTCTTGTTCTAGCACTATTGGTTCAAAAGTGATACTTTAGAATTAGAATAAAAGTTTTAAGGTTTGTTGATAGTTTATTTATATTTATTATAACTTTGTGATGCTCAGCTCTACAGTTCTACTTGGTCTCTCTCAGTATAGATCACTAAATTGCTTATAAAACTGAATTTTGGCCCTTGTTCTAGCACTACTAATTCAGAAGTGACACTCTCTTAAAATGAGAATTAAATTTCCAAAATTTGTTGATGGCTTATTTAAAATATTCATAACTTTGTTATGCTTAGCTCCACAGTTCTACCCGTTTTTTCTCAGTATAGATCACTAAATTGCTAATAAAACCTCATTTTGGTGCTTGCTCAAGCACAATTATTTCAAAAATGACACTCTAAAAAAAATAAAAATAAAAATTTTAAGATCTGTTGACAGTTAATTTTTCTTATTCATAACTTTTTAATTCTTGACACTAAATTTTTATATCTTCTCTCACAGTATAGAACACTCAATTGCTACCAAAACCAAATTTTGGTCTTTGTTCTAGGACCACTGGTTCAGAAGTGACACCCTTAAAATTAGAATTAAAGTTCTAAAATTTGTTGATGGTTTGTTTATATTATTCATAACTTTGCTATGCTTGGCTCTAAAATTTTCCTTGTTCCCTCTCAGTATAGATTATGATTTTGTTAATTAAACTGAATTTCGGTTTTTGTTCTAGCACTACTGGTTCAAAAGTGATACTTTAAAATTAGAATAAAAGTTTTAAGGTTTGTTGATAGTTTATTTATATTTATTATAACTTTGTTATGCTCAGCTCTACAGTTCTACTTGGTCTCTCTCAGTATAGATCACTAAATTGCTAATAAAACCTCATTTTGGTGCTTGCTCAAGCACAATTATTTCAAAAATGACACTCTAAAAAAAATAAAAATAAAAATTTTAAGATCTGTTGACAGTTAATTTTTCTTATTCATAACTTTTTAATTCTTGACACTAAATTTTTATATCTTCTCTCACAGTATAGAACACTCAATTGCTACCAAAACCAAATTTTGGTCTTTGTTCTAGGACCACTGGTTCAGAAGTGACACCCTTAAAATTAGAATTAAAGTTCTAAAATTTGTTGATGGTTTGTTTATATTATTCATAACTTTGCTATGCTTGGCTCTAAAATTTTCCTTGTTCCCTCTCAGTATAGATTATGATTTTGTTAATTAAACTGAATTTCGGTTTTTGTTCTAGCACTACTGGTTCAAAAGTGATACTTTAAAATTAGAATAAAAGTTTTAAGGTTTGTTGATAGTTTATTTATATTTATTATAACTTTGTTATGCTCAGCTCTACAGTTCTACTTGGTCTCTCTCAGTATAGATCACTAAATTGCTTATAGAACCGAATTTTGGCCCTTGTTCTAGCACTACTAATTCAGAGGTGACACTCTCTTAAAATGAGAATTAAATTTCTAAAATTTGTTGATGGCTTATTTAAATTATTCATAACTTTGTTATGCTTAGCTCCACAGTTCTACCCGTTTTTTCTCAGTATAGATCACTAAATTGCTAATAAAACCTCATTTTGGTGCTTGCTCAAGCACAATTATTTCAAAAATGACACTAAAAAAGATAAAAATAAAAATTTTAAGATCTGTTGGCAGTTAATTTTTCTTATTCATAACTTTTTAATTCTTGACACTAAATTTTTATATCTTCTCTCACAGTATAGAGCACTCAATTGCTACCAAAACCAAATTTTGGTCTTTGTTGTAGGACCACTGGTTCAGAAGTGACACCCTTAAAATTAGAATTAAAGTTCTAAAATTTGTTGATAGTTTATTTATATTATTCATAACTTTGCTATGCTTAGCTTTACAATTTTCCTTGTTCTCTCTCAGTATAGACTATGATTTTGCTAATTAAACTAAATTTTGGTTTTTGTTCTAGCACTACTGGTTCAAAAGTGATACTTTAAAATTAGAATAAAAGTTTTAAGGTTTGTTGATAGTTTATTTATATTTATTATAACTTGGTGATACTCAGCTCTACAGTTCTACTTGGTCTCTCTCAGTATAGATCACTAAATTGCTTATAAAACTGAATTTTGGCCCTTGTTCTAGCACTACTAATTCAGAAGTGACACTCTCTTAAAATGAGAATTAAAGTTCTAAAATTTGTTGATGGCTTATTTAAATTATTCATAACTTTGTTATGCTTAGCTCCACAGTTCTACCTGTTCTATTTCAGTATAGATCACTAAATTGCAAATAAAACCTCATTTTGGTGCTTGCTCAAGCACAATTATTTTAAAAATGACACTCTAAAAAAGATAAAAATAAAAATTTTAAGATTTGTTGACAGTTAATTTTTCTTATTCATAACTTTTTAATTCTTGACACTAAATTTTTATATCTTCTCTCACAGTATAGAGTACTCAATTGCTACCAAAACCAAATTTTGGTCTTTGTTGTAGGACCACTGGTTCAGAAGTGACACCCTTAAAATTAGAATTAAAGTTCTAAAATTTGTTGATGGTTTGTTTATATTATTCATAGCTTTGCTATGCTTGGCTCTACAATTTTCCTTGTTCTCTCTCAGTATAGATTATGATTTTGTTAATTAAACTAAATTTTGGTTTTTGTTCTAGCACTACTGATTCAAAAGTGATACTTTAAAATTAAAATAAAAGTTTTAAGGTTTGTTGATAGTTTATTTATATTTATTATAACTTTGTGATGCTCAGCTCTACAGTTCTACTTGGTCTCTCTCAGTATAGATCACTAAATTGCTTATAAAACTGAATTTTGGCCCTTGTTCTAGCACTACTAATTCAGAAGTGACACTCTCTTAAAATGAGAATTAAATTTCTAAAATTTGTTGATGGCTTATTTAAATTATTCATAACTTTGTTATGCTTAGCTCCACAGTTCTACCTGTTCTATTTCAGTATAGATCACTAAATTGCAAATAAAACCTCATTTTGGTGCTTGCTCAAGCACAATTATTTCAAAAATGACACTCTAAAAAAATAAAAATAAAAATTTTAAGATCTGTTGACAGTTAATTTTTCTTATTCATAACTTTTTAATTCTTGACACTAAATTTTTATATCTTCTCTCACAGTATAGAACACTCAATTGCTACCAAAACCAAATTTTGGTCTTTGTTCTAGGACCACTGGTTCAGAAGTGACACCCTTAAAATTAGAATTAAAGTTGTAAAATTTGTTGATGGCTTGTTTATATTATTCATAACTTTGCTATGCTTAGCTCTACAATTTTCCTTGTGCTCTCTCAGTATAGATTATGATTTTGTTAATTAAACTAAATTTTGGTTCTTGTTCTAGCACTATTGGTTCAAAAGTGATACTTTAAAATTAGAATAAAAGTTTTAAGGTTTGTTGATAGTTTATTTATATTTATTATAACTTTGTGATGCTCAGCTCTACAGTTCTACTTGGTCTCTCTCAGTATAGATCACTAAATTCCTTATAAAACCGAATTTTGGCTCTTGTTCTAGCACTACTAATTCAGAAGTGACACTCTCTTAAAATGAGAATTAAAGTTCTAAAATTTGTTGATGGCTTATTTAAATTATTCATAACTTTGTTATGCTTAACTCCACAGTTCTACCTGTTTTCTCTCAGTATAGATCACTAAATTGCTAATAAAACCTAATTTTGGTGCTTGCTCAAGCACAATTATTTTAAAAATGACACTCTAAAAAAGATAAAAATAAAAATTTTAAGATCTGTTGACAGTTAATTTTTCTTATTCATAACTTTTTAATTCTTGACACTAAATTTTTATATCTTCTCTCACAGTATAGAACACTCAATTGCTACCAAAACCAAATTTTGGTCTTTGTTCTAGGACCACTGGTTCAGAAGTGACACCCTTAAAATTAGAATTAAAGTTCTAAAATTTGTTGATGGTTTGTTTATATTATTCATAGCTTTGCTATGCTTGGCTCTACAATTTTCCTTGTTCTCTCTCAGTATAGATTATGATTTTGTTAATTAAACTAAATTTTGGTTTTTGTTCTAGCACTATTGGTTCAAAAGTGATACTTTAAAATTAAAATAAAAGTTTTAAGGTTTGTTGATAGTTTATTTATATTTATTATAACTTTGTGATGCTCAGCTCTACAGTTCTACTTGGTCTCTCTCAGTATAGATCACTAAATTGCTTATAAAACTGAATTTTGGCCCTTGTTCTAGCACTACTAATTCAGAAGTGACACTCTCTTAAAATGAGAATTAAATTTCTAAAATTTGTTGATGGCTTATTTAAATTATTCATAACTTTGTTATGCTTAGCTCCACAGTTCTACCTGTTCTATTTCAGTATAGATCACTAAATTGCAAATAAAACCTCATTTTGGTGCTTGCTCAAGCACAATTATTTCAAAAATGACACTCTAAAAAAATAAAAATAAAAATTTTAAGATCTGTTGACAGTTAATTTTTCTTATTCATAACTTTTTAATTCTTGACACTAAATTTTTATATCTTCTCTCACAGTATAGAACACTCAATTGCTACCAAAACCAAATTTTGGTCTTTGTTCTAGGACCACTGGTTCAGAAGTGACACCCTTAAAATTAGAATTAAAGTTGTAAAATTTGTTGATGGCTTGTTTATATTATTCATAACTTTGCTATGCTTAGCTCTACAATTTTCCTTGTGCTCTCTCAGTATAGATTATGATTTTGTTAATTAAACTAAATTTTGGTTCTTGTTCTAGCACTATTGGTTCAAAAGTGATACTTTAAAATTAGAATAAAAGTTTTAAGGTTTGTTGATAGTTTATTTATATTTATTATAACTTTGTGATGCTCAGCTCTACAGTTCTACTTGGTCTCTCTCAGTATAGATCACTAAATTCCTTATAAAACCGAATTTTGGCTCTTGTTCTAGCACTACTAATTCAGAAGTGACACTCTCTTAAAATGAGAATTAAAGTTCTAAAATTTGTTGATGGCTTATTTAAATTATTCATAACTTTGTTATGCTTAACTCCACAGTTCTACCTGTTTTCTCTCAGTATAGATCACTAAATTGCTAATAAAACCTCATTTTGGTGCTTGCTCAAGCACAATTATTTTAAAAATGACACTCTAAAAAAGATAAAAATAAAAATTTTAAGATTTGTTGACAGTTAATTTTTCTTATTCATAACTTTTTAATTCTTGACACTAAATTTTTATATCTTCTCTCACAGTATAGAGTACTCAATTGCTACCAAAACCAAATTTTGGTCTTTGTTGTAGGACCACTGGTTCAGAAGTGACACCCTTAAAATTAGAATTAAAGTTGTAAAATTTGTTGATGGCTTGTTTATATTATTCATAACTTTGCTATGCTTAGCTCTACAATTTTCCTTGTGCTCTCTCAGTATAGATTATGATTTTGTTAATTAAACTAAATTTTGGTTCTTGTTCTAGCACTATTGGTTCAAAAGTGATACTTTAAAATTAGAATAAAAGTTTTAAGGTTTGTTGATAGTTTATTTATATTTATTATAACTTTGTGATGCTCAGCTCTACAGTTCTACTTGGTCTCTCTCAGTATAGATCACTAAATTCCTTATAAAACCGAATTTTGGCTCTTGTTCTAGCACTACTAATTCAGAAGTGACACTCTCTTAAAATGAGAATTAAAGTTCTAAAATTTGTTGATGGCTTATTTAAATTATTCATAACTTTGTTATGCTTAACTCCACAGTTCTACCTGTTTTCTCTCAGTATAGATCACTAAATTGCTAATAAAACCTAATTTTGGTGCTTGCTCAAGCACAATTATTTTAAAAATGACACTCTAAAAAAGATAAAAATAAAAATTTTAAGATCTGTTGACAGTTAATTTTTCTTATTCATAACTTTTTAATTCTTGACACTAAATTTTTATATCTTCTCTCACAGTATAGAACACTCAATTGCTACCAAAACCAAATTTTGGTCTTTGTTCTAGGACCACTGGTTCAGAAGTGACACCCTTAAAATTAGAATTAAAGTTCTAAAATTTGTTGATGGTTTGTTTATATTATTCATAGCTTTGCTATGCTTGGCTCTACAATTTTCCTTGTTCTCTCTCAGTATAGATTATGATTTTGTTAATTAAACTAAATTTTGGTTTTTGTTCTAGCACTATTGGTTCAAAAGTGATACTTTAAAATTAAAATAAAAGTTTTAAGGTTTGTTGATAGTTTATTTATATTTATTATAACTTTGTGATGCTCAGCTCTACAGTTCTACTTGGTCTCTCTCAGTATAGATCACTAAATTGCTTATAAAACTGAATTTTGGCCCTTGTTCTAGCACTACTAATTCAGAAGTGACACTCTCTTAAAATGAGAATTAAATTTCTAAAATTTGTTGATGGCTTATTTAAATTATTCATAACTTTGTTATGCTTAGCTCCACAGTTCTACCTGTTCTATTTCAGTATAGATCACTAAATTGCAAATAAAACCTCATTTTGGTGCTTGCTCAAGCACAATTATTTCAAAAATGACACTCTAAAAAAATAAAAATAAAAATTTTAAGATCTGTTGACAGTTAATTTTTCTTATTCATAACTTTTTAATTCTTGACACTAAATTTTTATATCTTCTCTCACAGTATAGAACACTCAATTGCTACCAAAACCAAATTTTGGTCTTTGTTCTAGGACCACTGGTTCAGAAGTGACACCCTTAAAATTAGAATTAAAGTTGTAAAATTTGTTGATGGCTTGTTTATATTATTCATAACTTTGCTATGCTTAGCTCTACAATTTTCCTTGTGCTCTCTCAGTATAGATTATGATTTTGTTAATTAAACTAAATTTTGGTTCTTGTTCTAGCACTATTGGTTCAAAAGTGATACTTTAAAATTAGAATAAAAGTTTTAAGGTTTGTTGATAGTTTATTTATATTTATTATAACTTTGTGATGCTCAGCTCTACAGTTCTACTTGGTCTCTCTCAGTATAGATCACTAAATTCCTTATAAAACCGAATTTTGGCTCTTGTTCTAGCACTACTAATTCAGAAGTGACACTCTCTTAAAATGAGAATTAAAGTTCTAAAATTTGTTGATGGCTTATTTAAATTATTCATAACTTTGTTATGCTTAACTCCACAGTTCTACCTGTTTTCTCTCAGTATAGATCACTAAATTGCTAATAAAACCTCATTTTGGTGCTTGCTCAAGCACAATTATTTTAAAAATGACACTCTAAAAAAGATAAAAATAAAAATTTTAAGATTTGTTGACAGTTAATTTTTCTTATTCATAACTTTTTAATTCTTGACACTAAATTTTTATATCTTCTCTCACAGTATAGAGTACTCAATTGCTACCAAAACCAAATTTTGGTCTTTGTTGTAGGACCACTGGTTCAGAAGTGACACCCTTAAAATTAGAATTAAAGTTCTAAAATTTGTTGATGGTTTGTTTATATTATTCATAGCTTTGCTATGCTTGGCTCTACAATTTTCCTTGTTCTCTCTCAGTATAGATTATGATTTTGTTAATTAAACTAAATTTTGGTTTTTGTTCTAGCACTATTGGTTCAAAAGTGATACTTTAAAATTAGAATAAAAGTTTTAAGGTTTGTTGATAGTTTATTTATATTTATTATAACTTTGTGATGCTCAGCTCTACAGTTCTACTTGGTCTCTCTCAGTATAGATCACTAAATTGCTTATAAAACTGAATTTTGGCCCTTGTTCTAGCACTACTAATTCAGAAGTGACACTCTCTTAAAATGAGAATTAAAGTTCTAAAATTTGTTGATGGCTTATTTAAATTATTCATAACTTTGTTATGCTTAGCTCCACAGTTCTACCCGTTTTTTCTCAGTATAGATCACTAAATTGCAAATAAAACCTCATTTTGGTGCTTGCTCAAGCACAATTATTTCAAAAATGACACTCTAAAAAAATAAAAATAAAAATTTTAAGATCTGTTGACAGTTAATTTTTCTTATTCATAACTTTTTAATTCTTGACACTAAATTTTTATATCTTCTCTCACAGTATAGAACACTCAATTGCTACCAAAACCAAATTTTGGTCTTTGTTCTAGGACCACTGGTTCAGAAGTGACACCCTTAAAATTAGAATTAAAGTTGTAAAATTTGTTGATGGCTTGTTTATATTATTCATAACTTTGCTATGCTTAGCTCTACAATTTTCCTTGTGCTCTCTCAGTATAGATTATGATTTTGTTAATTAAACTAAATTTTGGTTCTTGTTCTAGCACTATTGGTTCAAAAGTGATACTTTAAAATTAGAATAAAAGTTTTAAGGTTTGTTGATAGTTTATTTATATTTATTATAACTTTGTGATGCTCAGCTCTACAGTTCTACTTGGTCTCTCTCAGTATAGATCACTAAATTCCTTATAAAACCGAATTTTGGCTCTTGTTCTAGCACTACTAATTCAGAAGTGACACTCTCTTAAAATGAGAATTAAAGTTCTAAAATTTGTTGATGGCTTATTTAAATTATTCATAACTTTGTTATGCTTAACTCCACAGTTCTACCTGTTTTCTCTCAGTATAGATCACTAAATTGCTAATAAAACCTCATTTTGGTGCTTGCTCAAGCACAATTATTTTAAAAATGACACTCTAAAAAAGATAAAAATAAAAATTTTAAGATCTGTTGACAGTTAATTTTTCTTATTCATAACTTTTTAATTCTTGACACTAAATTTTTATATCTTCTCTCACAGTATAGAACACTCAATTGCTACCAAAACCAAATTTTGGTCTTTGTTCTAGGACCACTGGTTCAGAAGTGACACCCTTAAAATTAGAATTAAAGTTCTAAAATTTGTTGATGGTTTGTTTATATTATTCATAGCTTTGCTATGCTTGGCTCTACAATTTTCCTTGTTCTCTCTCAGTATAGATTATGATTTTGTTAATTAAACTAAATTTTGGTTTTTGTTCTAGCACTATTGGTTCAAAAGTGATACTTTAAAATTAAAATAAAAGTTTTAAGGTTTGTTGATAGTTTATTTATATTTATTATAACTTTGTGATGCTCAGCTCTACAGTTCTACTTGGTCTCTCTCAGTATAGATCACTAAATTGCTTATAAAACTGAATTTTGGCCCTTGTTCTAGCACTACTAATTCAGAAGTGACACTCTCTTAAAATGAGAATTAAATTTCTAAAATTTGTTGATGGCTTATTTAAATTATTCATAACTTTGTTATGCTTAGCTCCACAGTTCTACCTGTTCTATTTCAGTATAGATCACTAAATTGCAAATAAAACCTCATTTTGGTGCTTGCTCAAGCACAATTATTTCAAAAATGACACTCTAAAAAAATAAAAATAAAAATTTTAAGATCTGTTGACAGTTAATTTTTCTTATTCATAACTTTTTAATTCTTGACACTAAATTTTTATATCTTCTCTCACAGTATAGAACACTCAATTGCTACCAAAACCAAATTTTGGTCTTTGTTCTAGGACCACTGGTTCAGAAGTGACACCCTTAAAATTAGAATTAAAGTTGTAAAATTTGTTGATGGCTTGTTTATATTATTCATAACTTTGCTATGCTTAGCTCTACAATTTTCCTTGTGCTCTCTCAGTATAGATTATGATTTTGTTAATTAAACTAAATTTTGGTTCTTGTTCTAGCACTATTGGTTCAAAAGTGATACTTTAAAATTAGAATAAAAGTTTTAAGGTTTGTTGATAGTTTATTTATATTTATTAAAACTTTGTGATGCTCAGCTCTACAGTTCTACTTGGTCTCTCTCAGTATAGATCACTAAATTCCTTATAAAACCGAATTTTGGCTCTTGTTCTAGCACTACTAATTCAGAAGTGACACTCTCTTAAAATGAGAATTAAAGTTCTAAAATTTGTTGATGGCTTATTTAAATTATTCATAACTTTGTTATGCTTAACTCCACAGTTCTACCTGTTTTCTCTCAGTATAGATCACTAAATTGCTAATAAAACCTCATTTTGGTGCTTGCTCAAGCACAATTATTTTAAAAATGACACTCTAAAAAAGATAAAAATAAAAATTTTAAGATTTGTTGACAGTTAATTTTTCTTATTCATAACTTTTTAATTCTTGACACTAAATTTTTATATCTTCTCTCACAGTATAGAGTACTCAATTGCTACCAAAACCAAATTTTGGTCTTTGTTGTAGGACCACTGGTTCAGAAGTGACACCCTTAAAATTAGAATTAAAGTTCTAAAATTTGTTGATGGTTTGTTTATATTATTCATAGCTTTGCTATGCTTGGCTCTACAATTTTCCTTGTTCTCTCTCAGTATAGATTATGATTTTGTTAATTAAACTAAATTTTGGTTTTTGTTCTAGCACTATTGGTTCAAAAGTGATACTTTAAAATTAGAATAAAAGTTTTAAGGTTTGTTGATAGTTTATTTATATTTATTATAACTTTGTGATGCTCAGCTCTACAGTTCTACTTGGTCTCTCTCAGTATAGATCACTAAATTGCTTATAAAACTGAATTTTGGCCCTTGTTCTAGCACTACTAATTCAGAAGTGACACTCTCTTAAAATGAGAATTAAAGTTCTAAAATTTGTTGATGGCTTATTTAAATTATTCATAACTTTGTTATGCTTGGCTCCACAGTTCTACCCGTTTTTTCTCAGTATAGATCACTAAATTGCAAATAAAACCTCATTTTGGTGCTTGCTCAAGCACAATTATTTCAAAAATGACACTCTAAAAAAATAAAAATAAAAATTTTAAGATCTGTTGACAGTTAATTTTTCTTATTCATAACTTTTTAATTCTTGACACTAAATTTTTATATCTTCTCTCACAGTATAGAACACTCAATTGCTACCAAAACCAAATTTTGGTCTTTGTTCTAGGACCACTGGTTCAGAAGTGACACCCTTAAAATTAGAATTAAAGTTGTAAAATTTGTTGATGGCTTGTTTATATTATTCATAACTTTGCTATGCTTAGCTCTACAATTTTCCTTGTGCTCTCTCAGTATAGATTATGATTTTGTTAATTAAATTAAATTTTGGTTCTTGTTCTAGCACTACTGGTTCAAAATTGATACTTTAAAATTAGAATAAAAGTTTTAAGGGTTGTTGATAGTTTATTTATATTTATTATAACTTTGTAATGCTCAGCTCTACAGTTCTACTTGGTCTCTCTCAGTATAGATCACTAAATTGCTAATAAAACCGAATTTTGGCCCTTGTTCTAGCACTACTAATTCAGAAGTGACATTCTCTTAAAATGAGAATTAAAGTTGTAAAATTTGTTCATGGTTTATTTATATTATTCATAACTTTGTGATGCTTAGCTCTACAGTTCTACTTGGTCTCTCGCAGCATAGATCACTAAATTGCTTATAAAACTGAATTTTGGCTCTTGTTCTAGCACTACTAATTCAGAAGTGACATTCTCTTAAAATGAGAATTAAAGTTCTAAAATCTGCTCGTGGCTTATTTAAATTATTCATAACTTTGTTATGCCTAGCTCTACAGTTCTACTTGTTCTCTCTCAGTATAGATAATGAAATTGTTAATTAAACTGAATTTTGGTTTTTGTTCTAGCACTACTGGTTTAAAAGTGACACTTTTAAAATTAGAATAAAAGTTTTAAGGTTTGTTGATAATTTATTTATATTTATTATAACTTTGTTATGCTTAGCTTTACACTTCTCCTTGTTCTCTCTCAGTATAGATCACTAAATTGCTAATAAAACCAAATTTTGGCCCTTGTTCTAGCTCTACTGATTCAGAAGTGACACTCTTAAAACGAGAATTAAAGTTCTAAAATCTGTTGATGGTCTATTTATATTATTCATAACTTTGTTAGGCTTAGCTCTACAGTTTTACTTGTTCTCTCTCAGTAAAGATTATGAAATTGTTAATTAAACTGAATTTTGGTTTTTGTTCTAGCACTACTGGTTCAAAAGTGACACTTTAAATTAGAATAAAAGTTCTAAAATTTGTTGATGGTTTATTTATAACTTTGTTATGCTTAGCTCTACAGTTCTACTTGTTCTCTCTCAATATAGATTGTGAAATTGTTAATTAAACTGAATTTTGTTTTTTTTCTAGCATTACTGTTTCAAAAGTGACACTTTAAATTAGAATAAAAGTTTTAAGGTTTGTTGATAGTCTATTTATATTTATTATAACTTTGTGATGCTTAGCTCTACAGTTCTACTTGGTCTCTCTCAGTATAGATCACTAAATTGCTTATAGAACCGAATTTTGGCCCTTGTTCTAGCACTACTAATTCAGAAGTGCCACTCTCTTAAAATGAGAATTAAAGTTCTAAAATTTGTTGATGGCTTATTTATATTCTTCATAACTTTGTTATGCTTAGCTCCACAGTTCTACCTGTTCTTTCTCAGTATAGATCACTAAATTGCTAATAAAACCTCATTTTGGTTCTTGCTCAAACACAATTATTTTAAAAATGACACTCTAAAAAAAATAAAAATAAAAATCTTACGATCTGTTGACAGTTAATTTTTCTTATTCATAACTTTTTAATTCTTGACACTAAATTTTTATATCTTCTCTCACAGTATAGAACACTCAATTGCTACCAAAACCAAATTTTGGTCTTTGTTCTAGGACCACTGGTTCAGAAGTGACACCCTTAAAATTAGAATTAAAGTTCTAAAATTTGTTGATGGTTTGTTTATATTATTCATAACTTTGCTATGCTTAGCTCTAAAATTTTCCTTGTTCCCTCTCAGTATAGATTATGATTTTGTTAATTAAACTGAATTTTGGTTTTTGTTCTAGCACTACTGGTTCAAAAGTGATACTTTAAAATTAGAATAAAAGTTTTAAGGTTTGTTGATAGTTTATTTATATTTATTATAACTTTGTTATGCTCAGCTCTACAGTTCTACTTGGTCTCTCTCTGTATAGATCACTAAATTGCTAATAAAACCAAATTTTGTCCCTTGTTCTAGCACTACTGATTCAGAGGTGACACTCTTAAAATGAGAATTAAAGTTCTAAAATTTGTTCATGGCTTATTTATATCATTCATAACTTTGTGATGCTTAGCTCTACAGTTCTACTTGGTCTCTCCCAGCATAGATCACTAAATTGCTTATAAAACCAAATTTTGTCCCTTGTTCTAGCACTACTGATTCAGAAGTGACACTCTCTTAAAATGAGAATTAAAGTTCTAAAATTTGCTAATGGTTTATTTATATTATTCATAACTTTGTTATGCTTAGCTCTACAGTTCTACTTGTTCTCTCTCAGTATAGATTATGAAATTGTTAATTAAACTGAATTTTGGCTTTTGTTCTAGCACTACTGATTCAAAAGTGACACTTTTAAAATTAGAATAAAAGTTTTAAGGTTTGTTGATAGTTTATTTATATTTATTATAACTTTGTGATGCTCACCTCTACAGTTCTACTTGGTCTCTCTCAGTAAAGATCACTAAATTGCTAATAAAACCAAATTTTGTCCCTTGTTCTAGCACTACTGATTCAGAGGTGACACTCTCTTAAAATGAGAATTAAAGTTCTAAAATTTGTTGATGGCTTATTTAAATTATTCATAACTTTGTTATGCTTAGCTCCACAGTTCTACCTGTTCTTTCTCAGTATAGATCACTAAATTGCTAATAAAATCTCATTTTGGTGCTTGCTCAAGCACAATTATTTCAAAAATGACACTCTAAAAAAAATAAAAAATTTTTTTAGATCTGTTGACAGTTAATTTTTCTTATTCATAACTTTTTAATTCTTGACACTAAATTTTTATATCTTCTCTCACAGTATAGAACACTCAATTGCTACCAAAACCAAATTTTGGTCTTTGTTCTAGGACCACTGGTTCAGAAGTGACACCCTTAAAATTATAATTAAAGTTCTAAAATTTGTTGATGGTTTGTTTATATTATTCATAACTTTGCTATGCTTGGCTCTAAAATTTTCCTTGTTCCCTCTCAGTATAGATTATGATTTTGTTAATTAAACTGAATTTCGGTTTTTGTTCTAGCACTACTGGTTCAAAAGTGATACTTTAAAATTAGAATAAAAGTTTTAAGGTTTGTTGATAGTTTATTTATATTTATTATAACTTTGTTATGCTCAGCTCTACAGTTCTACTTGGTCTCTCTCAGTATAGATCACTAAATTGCTAATAAAACCTCATTTTGGTGCTTGCTCAAGCACAATTATTTCAAAAATGACACTCTAAAAAAAATAAAAATAAAAATTTTAAGATCTGTTGACAGTTAATTTTTCTTATTCATAACTTTTTAATTCTTGACACTAAATTTTTATATCTTCTCTCACAGTATAGAACACTCAATTGCTACCAAAACCAAATTTTGGTCTTTGTTCTAGGACCACTGGTTCAGAAGTGACACCCTTAAAATTAGAATTAAAGTTCTAAAATTTGTTGATGGTTTGTTTATATTATTCATAACTTTGCTATGCTTGGCTCTAAAATTTTCCTTGTTCCCTCTCAGTATAGATTATGATTTTGTTAATTAAACTGAATTTCGGTTTTTGTTCTAGCACTACTGGTTCAAAAGTGATACTTTAAAATTAGAATAAAAGTTTTAAGGTTTGTTGATAGTTTATTTATATTTATTATAACTTTGTTATGCTCAGCTCTACAGTTCTACTTGGTCTCTCTCAGTATAGATCACTAAATTGCTTATAGAACCGAATTTTGGCCCTTGTTCTAGCACTACTAATTCAGAGGTGACACTCTCTTAAAATGAGAATTAAATTTCTAAAATTTGTTGATGGCTTATTTAAATTATTCATAACTTTGTTATGCTTAGCTCCACAGTTCTACCCGTTTTTTCTCAGTATAGATCACTAAATTGCTAATAAAACCTCATTTTGGTGCTTGCTCAAGCACAATTATTTCAAAAATGACACTAAAAAAGATAAAAATAAAAATTTTAAGATCTGTTGGCAGTTAATTTTTCTTATTCATAACTTTTTAATTCTTGACACTAAATTTTTATATCTTCTCTCACAGTATAGAGCACTCAATTGCTACCAAAACCAAATTTTGGTCTTTGTTGTAGGACCACTGGTTCAGAAGTGACACCCTTAAAATTAGAATTAAAGTTCTAAAATTTGTTGATAGTTTATTTATATTATTCATAACTTTGCTATGCTTAGCTTTACAATTTTCCTTGTTCTCTCTCAGTATAGACTATGATTTTGCTAATTAAACTAAATTTTGGTTTTTGTTCTAGCACTACTGGTTCAAAAGTGATACTTTAAAATTAGAATAAAAGTTTTAAGGTTTGTTGATAGTTTATTTATATTTATTATAACTTGGTGATACTCAGCTCTACAGTTCTACTTGGTCTCTCTCAGTATAGATCACTAAATTGCTTATAAAACTGAATTTTGGCCCTTGTTCTAGCACTACTAATTCAGAAGTGACACTCTCTTAAAATGAGAATTAAATTTCTAAAATTTGTTGATGGCTTATTTAAATTATTCATAACTTTGTTATGCTTAGCTCCACAGTTCTACCTGTTCTATTTCAGTATAGATCACTAAATTGCAAATAAAACCTCATTTTGGTGCTTGCTCAAGCACAATTATTTTAAAAATGACACTCTAAAAAAGATAAAAATAAAAATTTTAAGATTTGTTGACAGTTAATTTTTCTTATTCATAACTTTTTAATTCTTGACACTAAATTTTTATATCTTCTCTCACAGTATAGAGTACTCAATTGCTACCAAAACCAAATTTTGGTCTTTGTTGTAGGACCACTGGTTCAGAAGTGACACCCTTAAAATTAGAATTAAAGTTCTAAAATTTGTTGATGGTTTGTTTATATTATTCATAGCTTTGCTATGCTTGGCTCTACAATTTTCCTTGTTCTCTCTCAGTATAGATTATGATTTTGTTAATTAAACTAAATTTTGGTTTTTGTTCTAGCACTACTGATTCAAAAGTGATACTTTAAAATTAAAATAAAAGTTTTAAGGTTTGTTGATAGTTTATTTATATTTATTATAACTTTGTGATGCTCAGCTCTACAGTTCTACTTGGTCTCTCTCAGTATAGATCACTAAATTGCTTATAAAACTGAATTTTGGCCCTTGTTCTAGCACTACTAATTCAGAAGTGACACTCTCTTAAAATGAGAATTAAATTTCTAAAATTTGTTGATGGCTTATTTAAATTATTCATAACTTTGTTATGCTTAGCTCCACAGTTCTACCTGTTCTATTTCAGTATAGATCACTAAATTGCAAATAAAACCTCATTTTGGTGCTTGCTCAAGCACAATTATTTCAAAAATGACACTCTAAAAAAATAAAAATAAAAATTTTAAGATCTGTTGACAGTTAATTTTTCTTATTCATAACTTTTTAATTCTTGACACTAAATTTTTATATCTTCTCTCACAGTATAGAACACTCAATTGCTACCAAAACCAAATTTTGGTCTTTGTTCTAGGACCACTGGTTCAGAAGTGACACCCTTAAAATTAGAATTAAAGTTGTAAAATTTGTTGATGGCTTGTTTATATTATTCATAACTTTGCTATGCTTAGCTCTACAATTTTCCTTGTGCTCTCTCAGTATAGATTATGATTTTGTTAATTAAACTAAATTTTGGTTCTTGTTCTAGCACTATTGGTTCAAAAGTGATACTTTAAAATTAGAATAAAAGTTTTAAGGTTTGTTGATAGTTTATTTATATTTATTAAAACTTTGTGATGCTCAGCTCTACAGTTCTACTTGGTCTCTCTCAGTATAGATCACTAAATTCCTTATAAAACCGAATTTTGGCTCTTGTTCTAGCACTACTAATTCAGAAGTGACACTCTCTTAAAATGAGAATTAAAGTTCTAAAATTTGTTGATGGCTTATTTAAATTATTCATAACTTTGTTATGCTTAACTCCACAGTTCTACCTGTTTTCTCTCAGTATAGATCACTAAATTGCTAATAAAACCTCATTTTGGTGCTTGCTCAAGCACAATTATTTTAAAAATGACACTCTAAAAAAGATAAAAATAAAAATTTTAAGATCTGTTGACAGTTAATTTTTCTTATTCATAACTTTTTAATTCTTGACACTAAATTTTTATATCTTCTCTCACAGTATAGAGTACTCAATTGCTACCAAAACCAAATTTTGGTCTTTGTTGTAGGACCACTGGTTCAGAAGTGACACCCTTAAAATTAGAATTAAAGTTCTAAAATTTGTTGATGGTTTGTTTATATTATTCATAGCTTTGCTATGCTTGGCTCTACAATTTTCCTTGTTCTCTCTCAGTATAGATTATGATTTTGTTAATTAAACTAAATTTTGGTTTTTGTTCTAGCACTATTGGTTCAAAAGTGATACTTTAAAATTAGAATAAAAGTTTTAAGGTTTGTTGATAGTTTATTTATATTTATTATAACTTTGTGATGCTCAGCTCTACAGTTCTACTTGGTCTCTCTCAGTATAGATCACTAAATTGCTTATAAAACTGAATTTTGGCCCTTGTTCTAGCACTACTAATTCAGAAGTGACACTCTCTTAAAATGAGAATTAAAGTTCTAAAATTTGTTGATGGCTTATTTAAATTATTCATAACTTTGTTATGCTTAGCTCCACAGTTCTACCCGTTTTTTCTCAGTATAGATCACTAAATTGCAAATAAAACCTCATTTTGGTGCTTGCTCAAGCACAATTATTTCAAAAATGACACTCTAAAAAAATAAAAATAAAAATTTTAAGATCTGTTGACAGTTAATTTTTCTTATTCATAACTTTTTAATTCTTGACACTAAATTTTTATATCTTCTCTCACAGTATAGAACACTCAATTGCTACCAAAACCAAATTTTGGTCTTTGTTCTAGGACCACTGGTTCAGAAGTGACACCCTTAAAATTAGAATTAAAGTTGTAAAATTTGTTGATGGCTTGTTTATATTATTCATAACTTTGCTATGCTTAGCTCTACAATTTTCCTTGTGCTCTCTCAGTATAGATTATGATTTTGTTAATTAAATTAAATTTTGGTTCTTGTTCTAGCACTACTGGTTCAAAATTGATACTTTAAAATTAGAATAAAAGTTTTAAGGGTTGTTGATAGTTTATTTATATTTATTATAACTTTGTAATGCTCAGCTCTACAGTTCTACTTGGTCTCTCTCAGTATAGATCACTAAATTGCTAATAAAACCGAATTTTGGCCCTTGTTCTAGCACTACTAATTCAGAAGTGACATTCTCTTAAAATGAGAATTAAAGTTGTAAAATTTGTTCATGGTTTATTTATATTATTCATAACTTTGTGATGCTTAGCTCTACAGTTCTACTTGGTCTCTCGCAGCATAGATCACTAAATTGCTTATAAAACTGAATTTTGGCTCTTGTTCTAGCACTACTAATTCAGAAGTGACATTCTCTTAAAATGAGAATTAAAGTTCTAAAATCTGCTCGTGGCTTATTTAAATTATTCATAACTTTGTTATGCCTAGCTCTACAGTTCTACTTGTTCTCTCTCAGTATAGATAATGAAATTGTTAATTAAACTGAATTTTGGTTTTTGTTCTAGCACTACTGGTTTAAAAGTGACACTTTTAAAATTAGAATAAAAGTTTTAAGGTTTGTTGATAATTTATTTATATTTATTATAACTTTGTTATGCTTAGCTTTACACTTCTCCTTGTTCTCTCTCAGTATAGATCACTAAATTGCTAATAAAACCAAATTTTGGCCCTTGTTCTAGCTCTACTGATTCAGAAGTGACACTCTTAAAACGAGAATTAAAGTTCTAAAATCTGTTGATGGTCTATTTATATTATTCATAACTTTGTTAGGCTTAGCTCTACAGTTTTACTTGTTCTCTCTCAGTAAAGATTATGAAATTGTTAATTAAACTGAATTTTGGTTTTTGTTCTAGCACTACTGGTTCAAAAGTGACACTTTAAATTAGAATAAAAGTTCTAAAATTTGTTGATGGTTTATTTATAACTTTGTTATGCTTAGCTCTACAGTTCTACTTGTTCTCTCTCAATATAGATTGTGAAATTGTTAATTAAACTGAATTTTGTTTTTTTTCTAGCATTACTGTTTCAAAAGTGACACTTTAAATTAGAATAAAAGTTTTAAGGTTTGTTGATAGTCTATTTATATTTATTATAACTTTGTGATGCTTAGCTCTACAGTTCTACTTGGTCTCTCTCAGTATAGATCACTAAATTGCTTATAGAACCGAATTTTGGCCCTTGTTCTAGCACTACTAATTCAGAAGTGCCACTCTCTTAAAATGAGAATTAAAGTTCTAAAATTTGTTGATGGCTTATTTATATTCTTCATAACTTTGTTATGCTTAGCTCCACAGTTCTACCTGTTCTTTCTCAGTATAGATCACTAAATTGCTAATAAAACCTCATTTTGGTTCTTGCTCAAACACAATTATTTTAAAAATGACACTCTAAAAAAAATAAAAATAAAAATTTTACGATCTGTTGACAGTTAATTTTTCTTATTCATAACTTTTTAATTCTTGACACTAAATTTTTATATCTTCTCTCACAGTATAGAACACTCAATTGCTACCAAAACCAAATTTTGGTCTTTGTTCTAGGACCACTGGTTCAGAAGTGACACCCTTAAAATTAGAATTAAAGTTCTAAAATTTGTTGATGGTTTGTTTATATTATTCATAACTTTGCTATGCTTAGCTCTAAAATTTTCCTTGTTCCCTCTCAGTATAGATTATGATTTTGTTAATTAAACTGAATTTTGGTTTTTGTTCTAGCACTACTGGTTCAAAAGTGATACTTTAAAATTAGAATAAAAGTTTTAAGGTTTGTTGATAGTTTATTTATATTTATTATAACTTTGTTATGCTCAGCTCTACAGTTCTACTTGGTCTCTCTCAGTATAGATCACTAAATTGCTAATAAAACCAAATTTTGTCCCTTGTTCTAGCACTACTGATTCAGAGGTGACACTCTTAAAATGAGAATTAAAGTTCTAAAATTTGTTCATGGCTTATTTATATCATTCATAACTTTGTGATGCTTAGCTCTAGAGTTCTACTTGGTCTCTCCCAGCATAGATCACTAAATTGCTTATAAAACCAAATTTTGTCCCTTGTTCTAGCACTACTGATTCAGAAGTGACACTCTCTTAAAATGAGAATTAAAGTTCTAAAATTTGCTAATGGTTTATTTATATTATTCATAACTTTGTTATGCTTAGCTCTACAGTTCTACTTGTTCTCTCTCAGTATAGATTATGAAATTGTTAATTAAACTGAATTTTGGCTTTTGTTCTAGCACTACTGATTCAAAAGTGACACTTTTAAAATTAGAATAAAAGTTTTAAGGTTTGTTGATAGTTTATTTATATTTATTATAACTTTGTGATGCTCAGCTCTACAGTTCTACTTGGTCTCTCTCAGTAAAGATCACTAAATTGCTAATAAAACCAAATTTTGTCCCTTGTTCTAGCACTACTGATTCAGAGGTGACACTCTCTTAAAATGAGAATTAAAGTTCTAAAATTTGTTGATGGCTTATTTAAATTATTCATAACTTTGTTATGCTTAGCTCCACAGTTCTACCTGTTCTTTCTCAGTATAGATCACTAAATTGCTAATAAAATCTCATTTTGGTGCTTGCTCAAGCACAATTATTTCAAAAATGACACTCTAAAAAAAATAAAAAAATTTTTTAGATCTGTTGACAGTTAATTTTTCTTATTCATAACTTTTTAATTCTTGACACTAAATTTTTATATCTTCTCTCACAGTATAGAACACTCAATTGCTACCAAAATCAAATTTTGGTCTTTGTTGTAGGACCACTGGTTCAGAAGTGACACCCTTAAAATTAGAATTAAAGTTCTAAAATTTGTTGATGGTTTGTTTATATTATTCATAACTTTGCTATGCTTAGCTCTAAAATTTTCCTTGTTCCCTCTCAGTATAGATTATGATTTTGTTAATTAAACTGAATTTTGGTTTTTGTTCTAGCACTACTGGTTCAAAAGTGATACTTTAAAATTAGAATAAAAGTTTTAAGGTTTGTTGATAGTTTATTTATATTTATGATTTGTTTTACTTTTTTCTTGTTAAATTTAATCATAGAGTGCATATAAGAAAATATTTTAGTTGTTGCTCTAAAGGGTGGACATATTTCTTTTCTATTTCTTATTTCCTTTTCTACAAGATCTCATCCCTCACCCCTTCTTTCGCTCTCACTCGTACCAACTATTAACTTTTTATCACTAAAATTTCCAGAATGCTGCGCATTAAAATGCGCATCGTCTCTATTTATTCCAATAATCCAATAGAGTGACAGGAAACAGGAATGAGATAATTTTTATTAAGTTGGTACATATTGGTTGACAGACGACGACACGATGTTGGTGCAGCGTGGTATTTTCACATCTTGAGACTTCGTCGCGTGCGAATCTTATCAAGTAATGTTTTTTTAAACGCAATTTTTACCTCAATCTGACCGACCTGGTATTCGTTTTCTGCGGTACTAGTCAAAGAACGTTTCAATTTTGAAAAAGCATTAGTTGGAATGTTCTTTTAATTGCTACCGTACGAAAACTCGTCTCCAGAAGGGGCCCACCATGGAAGACGACATCGATATGAAACCGATAATCAACGGCGATTCACCCGGTTGCAGTTACGCATCCGATTTCATCAATTGCAAAGAAGAGGACGTCCGCAAGTTCCATATTCTTGATGAAACTAAAGGTTCTGATTCCGATGTTTCCATTTCTTGCGATTCTGACGTCCCCGATGACGAAATTGACCGCATGCTCGAAGATGCTTTTGCTAGTAGAAAACGTAAAGCTAGCGAAGCCGGTCTTGACGTCAATTTCGAAGAGAAGGATAAAGTGGTTTTAATTGAAAAATGCCAAAACCATTTCGATGTGTTACCGGAAGGGTGGATTCAAGTTACCCACAACAGTGGAATGCCCCTGTATCTCCATAAAGTTACACGAGTTTGCACGTTGGCAAAACCTTACTTCTTAGGCCCCGGTTCAGTTAGAGTAAATCAAATCATTTCGATTAGTTAAAAAAATAATTTTATTAAAATTTTCTTTTTTTAGAAACACGAAATTCCTGTTAGCGCTATCCCTTGTTTGAGTTATCGAAGATCTTTGGAGAATGAAGCGAAACCGAACAACAATAACGAAACAACAAATCAAGAATTACCAAACGCCCGCATCGAAACAGTTAAAGAAAACATCGAATCGCATAATCTCAAACCAGAAGATGTACGTAATTATGCCGAAAAACTTTTCCAATTTAAAACAATTAAAGTAATGAGGTTTAAATCGTGGTCAGAACGTCGACAATTCACCAAAAACAAAAAACATGAAAAACAATTACAGCGACCTAACTTACCGGCAGGAACAAAACTTATTACTTTTCCGATACAAAACGCTGAAACTAGCGAGAATTCTAACGCGAGAAGCACGAAGAAAGAATGGATCATGAACCCGAATGGAAAATCTTACGTTTGCATTTTACACGAATATGTACAACATGCTCTCAAAAAACAACCGACTTATAAATTTACTGAACTGGAAAACGCTGCGACTCCTTACGCGGCCACTGTTTCAATTAACGAAATGCAATACGGTATCGGATATGGAACGAGCAAAAAACAAGCGAAATCAGAAGCAGCTAGAGCCACGTTAGAAATTTTAATACCTGAAATTAAATCGAAAATTACTACAGACGCGAAAACTGGCAGCAGTGCTAGTAAGGATCAGGATCAGGATTTGTCGGTGAGTTCGGGAGGAAAAAAGTGTTTTTATTTTAGTTTTTTTCTGTAGATTCTGGTTAACAAGTTTCCAGGTTTGCTGATTGAAGTTTTCATTTAAATTCATCAAAAGGTGACGGTGCGCTTGCGCAATTATTGCTAACTTAAGTAATTCGCTACTTTGGACTTTTTTTAAATTCGAGGGTAAGTCTTGGTTTGGTGCAAAACCTGGAAAAATGTTAAATTCTGGAAGATTGTCAAATTGACGTTTTCCGTCCGCTGAAGCGCCATCTAGATCGAAACGTCGTACTTAACTGTGACGTCATAATTGTTAATAATTGCTAATTTTACGGAATTCTTGTCACGTAATTAAAATAATTTACGGTGAAAATTGATGCTGTCGCCTCTATGTTCGAGTTAAGAAAGAATTAAGTTTTGTACAAGAAAAAAATTTCTTTGACGTTTCTAGATAACGTCACTAAAAAGCCAAATTTCAAGTGTAACTATGACGTCACATTTGTCAAAAGTTATTTAAAAAACATTTACGCTTCTTTTGACGCGTAGTTGACGTCTTTAAGCAAAGTTTTGATGTTCCAACTTTACTTAGGTACCGCCTGGAGGTAAACCTCCCTTAGAAAGAATAATTTTATGTGTAACTATGACGTCACATTAATCAGACATGTCAAGAATTATAAAAGAAAATTATTTTCACTTCTGTTGTCACAAAGTTGACATTTCAATTTTATTTAGGTATCGTTTAGAGGTAAAAGTCACCTAGGAAGCCAAATTTAATTTTTAACTATGACGTTACACTAGTCAAAAGTGTCAATAATTATAAGAAAAATTCTATTTTAATTTCTATTGTCACACAGTTGACAGTTATAGACGAATTGATGATGTTTCAGCTTCATTTAGGCATCGCATAGAAATAAACGACGCTTAGAATGACAAATTTCATATGTAACTATGACGTCACACTTGTCGAAAGTGTCAATAATTGTGTGAAGGAAACTTTTACTCTTTCCTTGTCTTGTAGTTAACGATTTTAAGCAAAATTTTAATGCTTCAACTTCCTTAAGTCAACTAGAGGACCCAATTTCATGTGTTACTATGACGTCACGTAAGTCAAACTGGTCACTAGTTGTAGAAAGTAACGTAATTGACGTTTATAGAGAAACTTTTGACGTTACAAGTTTGCAGATGCACGGTCTGGAAGTAAAGGTCGGCTAAGGAGCCAAATTTCATATGTAACTATGACGTCACAAGTCAGACATACCAATAATTATCAAAATTTTACTAATTTTGTTTATCTTTAAATCAAAATTCATCTTCTTAGTTGATACTCGAGCAAGTATTTAAGTTTACTGAATAAAAAAGAAATTTTTTCCCTGTTTGGAAGTTAACGTCAGTTAGAAAGTCTAGTAACAGATGTCAAAAATATTAAGAATTATATAAAAAAATATTTTCACATCTCTTGTCACGTAGTTGACGTTTTTAAACGAATTTAAAATGTTTCAACTTTCTTAAGTCAACTAGAGGACCTAATTTCATATGTTACTATGACGTCACGTAAGTCAAACTGGTCACTAGTTGTAGAAAGTAACGTAATTGACGTTTATAGAGAAACTTTTGACGTTACAAGTTCGCAGATGCACGGTCTGGAAGTAAAGGTCGGCTAAGGAGCCAAATTTTATATATAACTATGACGTCACAAGTCAGAAATACCAATAATTATAAAAAATTTACTCATTTTGTTTATATCTAAATCCAAATTCATCTTCATAGTTGATGCTCGAGCAAGTATTTAAGTTTACTGAATAAAAAAGAATTTTTTTTTCCTGTTTGGAAGTTAACGTCAGTTAGAAAGTCTAGTAACAGATGTCAAAAATATTAAGAATTATATAAAAAAATATTTTCACATCTCTTGTCACGTAGTTGACGTTTTTAAGCGAATTTAAAATGTTTTAACTTTCTTAAGTCAACTAGAGGACCCAATTTTATATGTTACTATGACGTCACGTAAGTCAAACTGGTCACTAGTTGTAGAAAGTAACGTAATTGATGTTTATAGAGAAACTTTTGACGTTACAAGTTCGCAGATGCACGGTCTGGAAGTAAATGTCCGCTAAGGAGCCAAATTTCATATGTAACTATGACGTCACAAGTCAGACATACCAATAATTATAAAATTTTTACTAATTTTGTTTATCTTTAAATCAAAATTAATCTTCTTAGTTGATACTCGAGCAAGTATTTAAGTTTACTGAATAAAAAAGAAATTTTTTTTTCTGTTTGGAAGTTAACGTCAGTTAGAAAGTCTAGTAACAGATGTCAAAAATATTAAGAATTATATAAAAAAATATTTTCACATCTCTTGTCACGTAGTTGACGTTTTTAAGCGAATTTAAAATGTTTCAACTTTCTTAAGTCAACTAGAGGATCTAATTTCATATGTTACTATGACGTCACGTAAGTCAAACTGGTCACTAGTTGTAGAAATTAATGTAATTGACGTTTATAGAGAAACTTTTGACGTTACAAGTTTGCAGATGCACGGTCTGGAAGTAAATGTCGGCTAAGGAGCCAAATTTCATATGTAACTATGACGTCACAAGTCAGACATACCAATAATTATAAAATTTTTACTAATTTTGTTTATCTTTAAATCAAAATTAATCTTCTTAGTTGATACTCGAGCAAGTATTTAAGTTTACTGAATAAAAAAGAAATTTTTTCCCTGTTTGGAAGTTAACGTCAGTTAGAAAGTCTAGTAACAGATGTCAAAAATATTAAGAATTATATAAAAAAATATTTTCACATCTCTTGTCACGTAGTTGACGTTTTTAAACGAATTTAAAATGTTTCAACTTTCTTAAGTCAACTAGAGGACCTAATTTCATATGTTACTATGACGTCACGTAAGTCAAACTGGTCACTAGTTGTAGAAAGTAACGTAATTGACGTTTATAGAGAAACTTTTGACGTTACAAGTTCGCAGATGCACGGTCTGGAAGTAAAGGTCGGCTAAGGAGCCAAATTTTATATATAACTATGACGTCACAAGTCAGAAATACCAATAATTATAAAAAATTTACTCATTTTGTTTATATCTAAATCCAAATTCATCTTCATAGTTGATGCTCGAGCAAGTATTTAAGTTTACTGAATAAAAAAGAATTTTTTTTTCCTGTTTGGAAGTTAACGTCAGTTAGAAAGTCTAGTAACAGATGTCAAAAATATTAAGAATTATATAAAAAAATATTTTCACATCTCTTGTCACGTAGTTGACGTTTTTAAGCGAATTTAAAATGTTTTAACTTTCTTAAGTCAACTAGAGGACCCAATTTTATATGTTACTATGACGTCACGTAAGTCAAACTGGTCACTAGTTGTAGAAAGTAACGTAATTGATGTTTATAGAGAAACTTTTGACGTTACAAGTTCGCAGATGCACGGTCTGGAAGTAAATGTCCGCTAAGGAGCCAAATTTCATATGTAACTATGACGTCACAAGTCAGACATACCAATAATTATAAAATTTTTACTAATTTTGTTTATCTTTAAATCAAAATTAATCTTCTTAGTTGATACTCGAGCAAGTATTTAAGTTTACTGAATAAAAAAGAAATTTTTTCCCTGTTTGGAAGTTAACGTCAGTTAGAAAGTCTAGTAACAGATGTCAAAAATATTAAGAATTATATAAAAAAATATTTCCACATCTCTTGTCACGTAGTTGACGTTTTTAAGCGAATTTAAAATGTTTCAACTTTCTTAAGTCAACTAGAGGATCTAATTTCATATGTTACTATGACGTCACGCAAGTCAAACTGGTCACTAGTTGTAGAAAGTAACGTAATTGACGTTTATAGAGAAACTTTTGACGTTACAAGTTCGCAGATGCACGGTCTGGAAGTAAATGTCCGCTAAGGAGCCAAATTTCATATGTAACTATGACGTCACAAGTCAGACATACCAATAATTATAAAATTTTTACTAATTTTGTTTATCTTTAAATCAAAATTAATCTTCTTAGTTGATACTCGAGCAAGTATTTAAGTTTACTGAATAAAAAAGAAATTTTTTCCCTGTTTGGAAGTTAACGTCAGTTAGAAAGTCTAGTAACAGATGTCAAAAATATTAAGAATTATATAAAAAAATATTTTCACATCTCTTGTCACGTAGTTGACGTTTTTAAACGAATTTAAAATGTTTCAACTTTCTTAAGTCAACTAGAGGACCTAATTTCATATGTTACTATGACGTCACGTAAGTCAAACTGGTCACTAGTTGTAGAAAGTAACGTAATTGACGTTTATAGAGAAACTTTTGACGTTACAAGTTCGCAGATGCACGGTCTGGAAGTAAAGGTCGGCTAAGGAGCCAAATTTTATATATAACTATGACGTCACAAGTCAGAAATACCAATAATTATAAAAAATTTACTCATTTTGTTTATATCTAAATCCAAATTCATCTTCATAGTTGATGCTCGAGCAAGTATTTAAGTTTACTGAATAAAAAAGAATTTTTTTTTCCTGTTTGGAAGTTAACGTCAGTTAGAAAGTCTAGTAACAGATGTCAAAAATATTAAGAATTATATAAAAAAATATTTTCACATCTCTTGTCACGTAGTTGACGTTTTTAAGCGAATTTAAAATGTTTTAACTTTCTTAAGTCAACTAGAGGACCCAATTTTATATGTTACTATGACGTCACGTAAGTCAAACTGGTCACTAGTTGTAGAAAGTAACGTAATTGATGTTTATAGAGAAACTTTTGACGTTACAAGTTCGCAGATGCACGGTCTGGAAGTAAATGTCCGCTAAGGAGCCAAATTTCATATGTAACTATGACGTCACAAGTCAGACATACCAATAATTATAAAATTTTTACTAATTTTGTTTATCTTTAAATCAAAATTAATCTTCTTAGTTGATACTCGAGCAAGTATTTAAGTTTACTGAATAAAAAAGAAATTTTTTTTTCTGTTTGGAAGTTAACGTCAGTTAGAAAGTCTAGTAACAGATGTCAAAAATATTAAGAATTATATAAAAAAATATTTTCACATCTCTTGTCACGTAGTTGACGTTTTTAAGCGAATTTAAAATGTTTCAACTTTCTTAAGTCAACTAGAGGATCTAATTTCATATGTTACTATGACGTCACGTAAGTCAAACTGGTCACTAGTTGTAGAAATTAATGTAATTGACGTTTATAGAGAAACTTTTGACGTTACAAGTTTGCAGATGCACGGTCTGGAAGTAAATGTCGGCTAAGGAGCCAAATTTCATATGTAACTATGACGTCACAAGTCAGACATACCAATAATTATAAAATTTTTACTAATTTTGTTTATCTTTAAATCAAAATTAATCTTCTTAGTTGATACTCGAGCAAGTATTTAAGTTTACTGAATAAAAAAGAAATTTTTTCCCTGTTTGGAAGTTAACGTCAGTTAGAAAGTCTAGTAACAGATGTCAAAAATATTAAGAATTATATAAAAAAATATTTTCACATCTCTTGTCACGTAGTTGACGTTTTTAAGCGAATTTAAAGTGTTTCAACTTCCTTAAGTCAACTAGAGGACCCAATTTCATATGTTACTATGACGTCACGTAAGTCAAACTGGTCACTAGTTGTAGAAATTAATGTAATTGACGTTTATAGAGAAACTTTTGACGTTACAAGTTCGCAGATGCACGGTCTGGAAGTAAAGGTCGGCTAAGGAGCCAAATTTCATATGTAACTATGACGTCACAAGTCAGACATACCAATAATTAAAAAAATTTTACTAATTTTGTTTATCTTTAAATCAAAATTAATCTTCTTAGTTGATACTCGAGCAAGTATTTAAGTTTACTGAATAAAAAAGAATTTTTTTCCCTGTTTGGAAGTTAACGTCAGTTAGAAAGTCTAGTAACAGATGTCAAAAATATTAAGAATTATATAAAAAAATATTTCCACATCTCTTGTCACGTAGTTGACGTTTTTAAGCGAATTTAAAATGTTTCAACTTTCTTAAGTCAACTAGAGGATCTAATTTCATATGTTACTATGACGTCACGCAAGTCAAACTGGTCACTAGTTGTAGAAAGTAACGTAATTGACGTTTATAGAGAAACTTTTGACGTTACAAGTTCGCAGATGCCCGGTCTGGAAGTAAATGTCGGCTAAGGAGCCAAATTTCATATGTAACTATGACGTCACAAGTCAGAAATACCAATAATTATAAAAATTTTACTATTTTTGTTTATCTTTAAATAGAAATTCATCTTCTTAGTTGATACTCGAGCAAGTATTTAAGTTTACTGAATAAAAAAAAAATTTTTCCCTGTTTGGAAGTTAACGTCAGTTAGAAAGTCTAGTAACAGATGTCAAAAATATTAAGAATTATATAAAAAAATATTTTTACATCTCTTGTCACGTAGTTGACGTTTTTAAGCGAATTTAAAATGTTTCAACTTGATGTAGGTTGAGTATCGAATTTGATATACAACTGTGACGTCACAAAAAGGTGAATTATTATAGAAATGACGCAAAAGAAATTTTTGACGTTTCGATCAAGTTGAAGCGCCCTCTAGACTTGAATTAGCCGTAACTTAGCGTGTAACTGTGACGTCACACAATAATTTAAAAAATTTGATGTTTTCAGATAATTAAAAACAAATTATTTCTCTACGCTAATTACGACAAGTTGACGTTAAATTTAACTTTAACGACCAGTGGCGTTAAACAACTTAAATGGTCATTTCCTGACGTTTTATGGAAAATATAACGCGGAATTCGACCTAATTTCGCAAAACCGCCCCTAGTAAAAATTTCTAATTATCCAATAATAGGCTTTTAATAACCCAGACACTCGTAATGGCGTTAATGCGCGTTTTATCGACACTAATAACAAAATAATTTTGTTTTTCTCCTTCGATAATTCGTTAATAATATTTTTTTTCCACAGTTCTTCGACGAGATTCGTATTGAAGATCCTCGAGTGGCGGAATTCTGTGCAAAAACAACCGAACCGTCACCCCACGACATTCTGCTGACATGTCTTCAACGTAATTTCGGTCTAAACGATCTACAAATCAACTATCAAGGCAACACATTGAAAAATAAAAAGAACCAATTCATCATGACTGTGGGTAAACATACAGCTTCGGTTGTTTGCAAGAATAAACGTGACGGCAAACAGAGGGCGTCCCAAGCGATTTTACAAGCTCTCCATCCTCATATTACGTCATGGGGTTCGTTGTTGCGTCTCTACGGTAACGGATCGGTGAAGAGTTTTAAAGAGAAGAAACTCGAAGAACAAGAAATAACATTGTTGCAAAGTAAAGCGGCGATTAATTCGCCGAATTTTGCGATTTTAGACAAATTGAAGTTGGAATTGACGAAATTGAGGGATAAGAGAAAAGCGATTAAACCGATAGGTGTTTTGATTCCGAGTGAAGAGGAGAGTTTACCTAAACTTTCGTCGTCTAATTTGAAAAATGTTGATTTGTAAAATTCTTGCTTAATTTCCTTGTAGCGAAATTTTTAGTTGTAGTTTCTCACTATAATTGTATCGTGACCCAAAACGTTTTACGCGTTAACCATAATGGTGCAAAAATTACCATTGACAAAATATGTAGAAAACACTTTTTTTTATTAAATTGGGATAAACAATTTTTTTAACGTTGTTTTCCCCGATTGTCCGCCACTGTGTTATATCGGAAAATTAGAAAAGTTGCGTTGCCTGCAGCCGAGTTCAATTGGCCGTGCATCGCGGGTTCAACTTTCATCTTGCACTTTCTTCACTTTCGTTTTTGTTCTCCATTTCGTTGCATCCATAAAATTAACAACAATAAATTGTAATAATTAAATGGAAACAGTTAAATTGTTAATTTGTATGCGTTCGATGGTGGATTTTGGTGCCATCACGTTACTAGTTTTGCGTCATCGACTAGTGGTCAAGGTTCCCTTCATGACCACCGACTAGATCTTGATTATTATTGAGTAACCGACAAAAGTGCAGAAACTTGCAAAATTCGAAAACGTCCCATTTAACCAACACTCACTCAAATAATTCGTTATAACAACTTTCTACCCGTAAACTATCGAATTTTGATTTCTAGATAATCACCAATTTTTTTAACCCTCCATTTGACGAGTCGACCCTGGATCGCGTTACCAACAAACGGGCATTGATAAAACGGGCGCGTCCACAATTTCGCCCTGACCCACTTGATGGTTCATGGTCGCCCATCGCCGTTTTGGTCATTAAAAACGGTGTCGATGGACCTGTGACGTCACGCCACTAACAAATGGAATTTTTTACGTTTTAATGGTTTCCTCGTGGATGACGACGATCGGTATGCATCTTAATAGTTTTCCGCTGTTGTCTACGAGAAAAACGCACGTAGACGCTTTTTATGATCATAATTTTAATTGTACGCCACTGGATTTTTAACTAACTTATCAATTTTTGGCCGAAATTAATTTTGTAGAAGTTGGAATTTTTTAACAACCGCTAATACGTCATTTCCGGGAGTAGTCGCGAAATTTATTTTATTCTACGCTACTGGAATTTGCCTCTAAGTTGTTTTTTCGCTTTAAAAATTTTTTTGGTAGTGGAAAATGGTTGCAATAATCGTTAAAAAAATTGGATTAAGTAAAAATTTAATTTTGCACAATTTAAGAGAAATTTCGTGTTGGTGCTGCATTTTTTTTGTTTTTTTTTTAATAGTTTCAAGAGTAAGTTTTATCTTCAGTGTTTGTATTGCCAAATCAAATTGTTCCTTTTTGACTGAAATATGTTTGTGGTTACTTTATATCTACAAAGATACGTGGGATTAGAAGTTTCTGAATATTTATTTAAAATTGTAGAAACAAATGAAGACAAGTAAAAGTTTATTCAACTCACTGTCTACTGGTTGATAGAATTTCAAAGTTTCCTCTAGTTGGCTAGTAGACTTTTAGCATCAAATGGTCCTAAAAGTCAAAATTGGAAGAAATTCTAAATATATATGCAACCAACACCAGCTGTGACGTCATTATTTGATTGAATAATTTTTAACTTGCGCCTTAAAGTTTTTATTTAGACGCCATAATGGAAAACAATTTCTATTTTTAGATTTATATACAAAAAAACTCGAATCATTCCTGATTATCATTATTTGAAATTAATGACCCCTTTCCGTCTCCGCCTCTGGTCATATTGAAACGTGACCCTCTCCGACCCCGCCCCGCCCACATCCAACAATCAATCAAGCAAATAGAAAGTAAAATGAAACCGACCACAAAATTTCCGCGATGAGAAGAAAGTAAAAGTAATAAAACAAACAATTCCTTTCAAGTTCGTATAACAAGTACCGCTGCATAAAAATCGCATCCAAACAAGGTACGCCACTGGTTTTTCCACTAGTCGATCACGTGACGTCACCTTATCAATTTCCCCCACCGCAACCATAAACCAAAACCAGCAAGATTTTTCTACATCCACTCTATCGCGCTTCAGTAACCAAGCAATTGCAAACAACAAAAGACGACGTATCCGGAAAACAAAAGAAAATGCTACGGAAATCTATCAAAACAGTGACGCGTCTATCTTAACTGACATCCAATAAGTGTTTGTGAAAAAATTGTGTTTGGAAGAAGTTTGGATAACGAGGACGTTCTTTTGGTGGTTTTAAGGTAATTGTTGCTTGTTTTACCCCCGAAATTGCGACTGTCAACGCGATTTTCCCACTGACGTTTCGACTTAACCTCACATTTTCCCCGAGATTCTGTTGCGTTATTCAATTAATTTCGTTGTTAATTGGTTGAAGAAGGTCAAATAGCGGAAGGTAACGGAAATTTACTTTGTTTTCTCGAAATGTCAACGAAATATTTTAATAACTTGCCATTTATTTAACGTTGTTCTTCTTTGTTCTCATTGGTCGATTCATTCGTGTCGTTCTTCAATTATTTTTATCGACGTTAATTTGTTTCTTGATCCCAGTTGGCGCAATTATTTTTGATACGTCAATTGGTTCTTTTGTTTTCCGAGACCTACTAGATTTTAGTTGACACATTTTCTGATCTTATCGACCGTTGTTATAAATTTTTAAACAATCGAATCGCAACAGCTGCCACCACTTGTTAATAATTACTAACGCGTTTAAAACAATCGAGTTGAACCAACAATTTCGAATATTATCGGAGAGCACTCGAAAAAATTATTTCTAATTAAAAAAAATCCTTTCGATTATTTCAAATTTAAATTGAAATTATCGAATCAGAAACTGGGTTGCAGGAGATGGTAACGCTACACTTTCGATTATTAATGGCAATTGCTCGTTGAGGTGGGATCAATGAGTGAAAAAAACTCGTCTAGTAGGTTGTTGCGTTTTCCACGTGCGCTTGTTTGCTTTTTTTTCTCTCAACTAGGTTGATTTGCTGTTAGGTAATTGGTTTTTGTTTGAGATGACGTCACGTTTTGTGCGTTGTGTTGAGAAAGCGCAAACGAAAGTGAAAATGTAAACGAACTCTTCTTTACTTGCATGTTTCCTGTCGTTTTGCAGCTAATTTAACAACAACAAAAAATTTGTCTTGATCGAATGGAAAATTTTCAATTATACCATCAAGGTAACCAACGTGGTCGATTCCAACCATCATAATTAATTGTAATGAGGGGAGGAGAGGAGGGGCAGTTTTACTGGTTTAGAGATGAAAGCGACAACTGCGAATATTAAAAACGTTTTTTTTTTGTCTCCTGAATAATGTTATTGCATGTGGTTGAAGGTCCCAACCTATTCGATCAAGTCAATTTGTTTCCCGATATGTTCGAAAACAACATAGAAAACAACTGTAGTTTGCGCCAAAAATTTCTGTTCGTTTTTACCGGAATTTTAAGCGTGAGTCAAATATGACTCACATCTCCAATTCGTGCGAAAATCAACATGGTGTTTCCTCACCTGATTATGGTGTGATTCAACCAGTTTTTATCATGAAACCGCCTCCAAAAGCGTGTTTTTTTTAAACAATAACAGCGAAATATTAATAGAAACGCGGAAAAAAGTTTCGAAAAAAACTAAAAATTAATTTATTTCAAACAATCGCATCAGTTAGAGAAAATAAAAACGTAAAGAAATTTTTTTTGGGGTATATTTCGCGAACGGGAAGCGCGAGTCGAATGTGATTCACGCGTCCATTTGTTGTAAAATAAAAATTGTTACTGTTCAAGTGACTCCTATTTAATTTATTAGGTTTTTAATGTTAAACAATTGGCTTTAAAATTGATTTTTTTATTGCAAGAGGAAGGCCGAAGAGAATTTGAAAACTTGGTATTTTAAGGGTCGTCTAAAATGGTTCGAAAATTAAAAAAAAAATTGCGGCGGTTTTCCGGAAACAATAAGTGTGAGTCAAATATGATTCACGGCTCTAATTTGTTTAAAAATATTTTTTTTGAGTTACACGTATCTAAATTATTAATTACTACATTTCTTCAAAAATTTAATTTATTAAAAGTGGCACTAGGTGATTTTGAGGTTAGGTATCGAGTTTGAAAACTATTTTTGGTCTCGATGCTTGATTAATCAAAAATAAAAAATATTTTGCGAAATAACAATACAAAAATTTAAACGTTTTTGGTGATATTTACGAGATTAAAGGCGTGAATCACATACGATGCACGGATTTACTTAGCGCGACAATAAAAATTTTGCTTAATATCGTATTTGATACCATTTATTAGGCCACTTAAAGTGTTACACTGACATCAATTTGTTTAATTGGTCGAATTTGGGTGACAACAAAAGTAGAAACGTCAAAAATTGATGTTTTTCAATGAATTTTGGACGGAGATTATAAAAATGTGGAAAAGAAATTGAATTTTGACGAAATCCGGACGAATTAAGCGTGCATCATATATGATGCACACGTTCAATTTTGGCGAAAATTTAAATTTAGCGCTACCACGTTTCTGTGAGTTGATAAATGTAATCAAAAGTTTTAATAAAAAATATTTTTTTTTAAATGAAGCCGTTTTTGGGTTGCAAAAGTTTACAAATCAGAAAAGTTTCTAATCCTGAAACGTTAAGCCATCAAATTTTTGTTACGACTTTTATCCCTCAAATCCTATCTTGGTTTACGAGAGGATTAAATTACTTAAACTAATAGCTGGCAAGTGTGGAATGTTCATATTTAAAACAAATTACTAGCTAAAAACGACCGGAAGTGTGTACACATTAAATTTCTTCCGGTATAATTTTTTACTATGATAATATATCTATAATGGGAAAGTTATCGTCACATTTCGATGATTCACTAACAAAACTACACGTGGGTAGATATAAAAGATTGTCACTATTATTGTCGACCGATATCGAAGCAATCAATTTTGGCCGATCAACATATCGAAACCGCAATTTCGTTTATTTAACTTTTTTCCATCACTATTATCATTAAAATTCTTAGCACTTCAGAAGAAATTGTAAAACTACAAAAAACTAGATACAAGCACAATTGCGCGCGCAACAATGATGGCCGGTTACGTGACGTCATTAGCGCGGCCGTCCTTGATTCGCTACTTGAACAAAGATCCGCACACCTGTGCATTACAGTCCACTCCAACCAATCTCCGGACCATTGTTATTGCAATCTCAAGGATATCGTGGATGTAATCCGTTTTTGTTTTATTTTAAGTCGATTGGAGTTGTTAATTAAACAAATTGCATCAATCAATCATTTGGCACGGTGCGATCGCGTTGTTAACTTCTTGAGATTCAACTGAATCGTGTTAGTTTTCGCGTTCAAGGCCCCGTTTTACTTTCACGTGTGCCGCCACTGTTGTGTGCTCCACATTTGAAGGTTTTCCACGTAAGTTACTGTCGGTTGGTGTAATTTTTTGTTATTTTTCACGTTGTTGTGACGTGATTTAAATGTAAAAATTGTTTCAATGAAATTTTAGAAAAATTACCGGATCCGCGTTGGCGGTGATATGTTTGGTTCGGTTGAAGGAAACGGTGTAGAAGGCGAGGTTTTGACATTTTGTTAAAGTGATGTTTTTGACAACTCGCTCCTGACCTTTCCTACAGTCAATATTGTTCTTATTTGCATTTTATTTACTTTGGATATACGTGCGTTATTCATTTGTTTCTATCAACAATCGTTTGATTGGAAGTTGTTTTAATAAAAAAATTGTTTGAACTGTTCGTAATTTTTTACACGTCAACTTTTCTATCTTCTTTTCTTTTACGATTAGATGTCCCATTTGTGGGACGATATTAAGAAATTTCAAATTTTTTAGTTGGATTTTGTAAATTTCAATTTTTTTGATATCTTTGGCACCTTGAAACTAGAAAAGAAATTTTCTGTTTGCATCCCTAATTTTTGGAAATTCTCAAAATTTTTATTTTGGAAAATCTCAATTTCCGTTAAATATTCAAAAATCAGAATTGGTTGAAAAAAATTGTTTCAAAATTTGAAAAAGTCAAAAATCTATTTTTTGAGTTTCTTCAAATTAAATAAAATTAAGTAATTTGTTGAATAAAATTTTGAAACCTTCTAAGTTGTCTGAAAAAATCAATTTTTGATCCACTTTTGCGATTTTTTGGGAATTTTTTAATAATTTTTTGCAAAATTCTATTTTGGCCATAAAAACCTTTAATTTTCCAAGAATTTTTGAAAATTCTTTAACTTCTGCTTAATATTCAGCCAAAACAATTAGTAGATTTTTTTTAATTTTGAAAAATCCAAAAATTTTCAAACTTTTTCAACTTTACAAAAAAATTCGAAATTTGACAAATAATCTTTGCAAACTGTCTAAAAAATTCTATTCCATCTCCACATATTATTTTTCTATTTTGAAAAATTTTGGAGAATTAATTTTCAAAAATATATTTTTTTTTAATTCCATCAGTCTCCCAAAGAGGTTTAACTTTCCAAATTCCCTCAATGTGGCACTTTGAAAATTACAAAAAAATTTCTGATTGGTATTTTTGATTTTTGCAAAATAATTTTGCCAATTAAAAATAAAAATCGAGCAAATTGCTCGAATTAAAAGTTTCGGTGTAGCACATTTTGATGTTTGGCACGAAACCAGCGAATCACAAACCGGACCCATCACCTGATTTTCCCTCTATAGCAGTTCTAAAAATACCAGTTAGGAAATTACAGTGGCAAAAGCGGTTTCTCCCAGCAAATGAATTAACCACCAATTATCGCTACCTTAAATATGGTAGCTAATGAAAAATTATTTGCTACCAACAACCATAATTTACCAACTTGGACACGTCAGCAAAAAAATTCTACGTAAGTATCCTTCACCATGTAATTAGAAACACGTTTCCGTCTCCCCTACACGTCAATAAAAATTAAGTGTTTCGATTATTTAAATTGACTATGTATGTAGAAGATACGAAAAAAGACGAGGTCTACTTGTTGCGTAAGCAAAAAAATTTACCAAATAACTTCCGCCATGACTTGAGTGTAAAAGAAAGGTGAGTGTCGGTTAAATAATTTTCCACCGATCCGGTTTGGAATTTTTGAAAATCGATTGCCACGACCGGTTGGTCGAGACAACTTTTCGAATGCATCCTATTAGGTTATGGATATTATCAATTTGTTGGTTTCGCGTTAAATATAGAAATTATCGTTATCGTGGTGGAGGTGATAAAAATCTTGCGATTTCAATCTTTTTCGTGATTGACCTTAAGTGCGTCACTTTCACGTCGTTTTAAGTAACTTAAAGAGCAATCACCTGTGTTGTGGTGGAAGTGATTATGATTATGTTGAACAATTAAATAGAAAGAATTTTTGACGATAAGAAATTGTGCAGTTGGTGTTTTATTTTTGTCGGAAGGACGGTTTTGGGTCATTGGTAAACTTTGGATTTTAACCCTATAACTGATAAGTTTATTTTTGTTTACCTGATTTTATACATAATTATGCAGTTGCATGCTCAACGGATTGTTGGTTGAAGGTTTGGTGGACGTTTAAAATTTTAACGTAACTAGGTGGTCATAAATAAATTTTTTTGTCTTCTGGACTTTGAGCAGTTATTAACATGTTGAGCTGTAGGCAATTTAGTGTTCTATCCAAAAATGAAACATGCAGAATTGTAAAGTTAACAGTAATCGAGTTATACTACATGAAGACACAACATCGACATGACGTAAAAATTTTACTTTTTGGTTCTAGAGCTTATAACTTTTGAAGTAGTGGTGCTACAGCAATGTCCAATATATTAAAAAAAAAACAATTTGATTCTCTATCGAGACATAGAGCAAGTAGAACTGTAGACTTGACAGTAATTAAGCTATATGAGCTAAAAACAAATTTTTAATAAATTCTGAAATTTTAACTTTCCAACTTTGGGGACCGTTTCTTCTGAAATTCTGGACCTACAGCAATTAATAACATCCTAAGTGGTAGACAATTTTTTGCTCTATCCGAAAATGAAACATTTAGAACTGTAAAGTTAATAGTAATCGAGTTAGACGACATAAAGACACAACATTGACATGACGTAGAAATTTTACTTTTTGGTTCTAGAGTTTATAACTTTTGAAATAGTGGAGCTACAGTAATGCCCAATATATTTTTTAATAAACAATTTGATTTTCTATTGAGACATAGAGCAAGTAGAACTGTAGAATTGACACTAATTAAGCTATAGCAGCTAAAAACAAATTTTTAATAAATTCAGAAATTTTAACTTTCCAACTTTGGGGACTGTTTCTTATGAAATTCTGCACCTACAGCAATTATTAACATCCTAAGCGCTAGGAAGTTTTTTGCTCTATCCGAAAATGAAACATGTAGAACTGTAGAGTTAACAGTAATCGAGTTAGATGACATAAAGACACAACATCGACATGACATAAAAATTTTACTTTTTGGTTCTAGAACTTATAACTTTTGAAGTAGTGGTGCTACAGCAATGTCCAATATATTTTTTAAAAAATAATTTGATTCTTTATCGAGACATAGAGCAAGTAGAACTGTAGAATTGATAGTAATTAGCTATAGGAGCTAAAAACAAATTTTTAATAAATTCTGAAATTTTAACTTTCTAACTTTTGGGACTGTTTCTTCTGAAATTCTGGATCTACAGCAATTATTAACATCCCAAGTGCTAGGCAATTTTTTGCTCTATCCGAAAATGAAACATGTAGAACTGTAGAGTTAACAGTAATCGAGTTAGATGACATAAAGACACAACATCGACATGACATAAAAGTTTACTTTTCGGTTCTAGAGGTTATAACTTTTGAAGTAGTGGTGCTACAGCAATGTCCAATATATTTTTTAATAAACAATTTAATTCTCTATCGAGACATAGAGCAAGTAGAACTGTAGAATTGACACTAATTAAGCTATAGCAGCTAAAAACAAATTTTTAATAAATTTTGAAATTTTAACTTTCCAACTTTGGGGACTGATTCTTCTGAAATTCTGGACCTACAGCAATTATTAACATCCTAAGTGCTAGGCAATTGATTGCTCTATCCGAAAATGAAACATGTAGAACTGTAGAGTTAACAGTAATAGAGTTAGACGACATAAAGACACAACATCGACATGACATAAAAATTTTACTTTTTGGTTCTAGAGCTTATAACTTTTGAAGTAGTGGTGCTACAGCAATGACCAATATATTTTTTAATAAACAATTTAATTCTCTATCGACACATAGAGCAAGTAGAACTGTAGACTTGACAGTAATTAAGCTATAGGAGCTAAAAACAAATTTTTAATAAATTCAGAAATTTTAACTTTCCAACTTTGGGGACTGTTTCTTATGAAATTCTGCACCTACAGCAATTATTAACATCCTAAGTGCTAGGCATTTTTTTGCTCTATCCGAAAATGAAACACGTAGAACTGTAGAGTTAACAGTAATCGAGTTAGATGACATAAAGACACAACATCGACATGACATAAAAATTTTACTTTTGGTTCTAGAGCTTATAACTTTTGAAGTAGTAGTGCTACAGCAATGTCCAATATGTTTTTTAAAAAATAATTTGATTCTCTATCGAGACATAGAGCAAGTAGAACTGTAGAATTGATAGTAATTAGCTATAGGAGCTAAAAACAAATTTTTAATAAATTCTGAAATTTTAACTTTCCAACTTTGGGGACTGTTTCTTCTGAAATTCTGGACCTACAGCCATTATTAGCATCCTAAGTGCTAGGCAATTTTTTGCTCTATCCGAAAATGAAACATGTACAACTGTAGAGTTAACAGTAATCGAGTTAGATGACATAAAGACACAACATGGACATGACGTAAAAATTTTACTTTTCGTTCTAGAGCTTATAACTTTTGTTGTAGTGGTGCTACAGCAATGTCCAATATATTTTTTAAAAAATAATTTGATTCTCTATCGAGACATAGAGCAAGTAGAACTGTAGAATTGATAGTAATTAGCTATAGGAGCTAAAAACAAATTTTTAATAAATTCTGAAATTTTAACTTTCTAACTTTTGGGACTGTTTCTTCTGAAATTCTGGACCTACAGCAATTATTAACATCCTAAGTGCTAGGCAATTTCTTGCTTTAACCGAAAATGAAACATGTAGAACTGTAGAGTTAACAGTAATAGAGTTAGACGACATAAAGACACAACATCGACATGACGTAAAAATTTTACTTTTTGGTTCTAGAGCTTATAACTTTTGAAGTAGTGGTGCTACAGCAATGTCCAATATATTTTTTTAAAAATAATTTGATTCTCTATCGAGACATAGAGCAAGTAGAACTGTAGAATTGATAGTAATTAGTTATAGGAGCTAAAAACAAATTTTTAATAAATTCTGAAATTTTAACTTTCTAACTTTTGGGACCGTTTCTTCTGAAATTCTGCACCTACAGCAATTATTAACATCCTAAGCGCTAGGAAATTTTTTGCTCTATCCGAAAATGAAACATGTAGAACTGTAGAGTTAACAGTAATCGAGCTAGATGACATAAAGACACAACATCGACATGACGTAAAAGTTTACTTTTCGGTTCTAGAGGTTATAACTTTTGAAGTAGTGGTGCTACAGCAATGTCCAATATATTTTTTAATAAACAATTTAATTCTCTATCGAGACATAGAGCAAGTAGAACTGTAGAATTGACACTAATTAAGCTATAGCAGGTAAAAATAAATTTTTAATAAATTCAGAAATTTTAACTTTCCAACTTTGGGGACTGTTTCTTCTGAAATTCTGGACCTACAGCAATTATTAACATCCTAAGTGCTAGGCAATTTTTTGCTCTATCCGAAAATGAAACATGTACAACTGTAGAGTTAACAGTAATCGAGTTAGATGACATAAAGACACAACATGGACATGACGTAAAAATTTTACTTGTCGTTCTAGAGCTTATAACTTTTGTTGTAGTGGTGCTACAGCAATGTCCAATATATTTTTTAATAAACAATTTAATTCTCTATCGAGACATAGAGCAAGTAGAACTGTAGAATTGACACTAATTAAGCTATAGCAGCTAAAAATAAATTTTTAATAAATTCTGAAATTTTAACTTTCTAACTTTATGGACTGTTTTTTCAGAAATTCTGGACCTACAGCAATTATTAACACCCAAAGTGCTAGGCAATTTTTTGCCCTATCCGAAAATGAAACACGTAGAACTGTAGAGTTAACAGTAATCGAGTTAGTTGACTTAAAGACACAACATCGACATGACGTAAAAATTTTACTTTTGGTTCTAGAGCTTATAACTTTTGAAGTAGTGGTGCTACAGCAATGTCCAATATATTTTTTAAAAAATAATTTGATTCTCTATCGAGACATAGAGCAAGTAGAACTGTAGAATTGATAGTAATTAAGCTATAGGAGCTAAAAACAAATTTTTAATAAATTTTGAAATTTTAATTTTCCAACTTTCTAGACTATTTCTTCTGAAGTACTGGGCTTAGGGCAATTATTTATTTTCTGATTGCAGGCAATTTATTGCTGTATGCGACAATAAAACATGTAAAATTGTAGGATTAACAATAATCGGGTTATAGTAGATAAACCACACCATCAACAAAACGTAAGTTTCCAATTCTGGGTTCTAGAGATTGTAACTAGTGAGCTAGTGCTGCTACCGCAATAATCAATAAGTTTCTTAATAGACAATTTAATAGTCTATCTAGGCCAAGTACAATCAATAATCTGAAATTGAGAATCTCGCCAGTTAAGGTTGATACAATCAAAGAATAATAAAAAAAAAAATTATAGTTCCACCAATAAGGTGACCAATTAGGATTTAAGATGGCCCTAACTACACAAAGTGCCCTAAATGCAGTGATTATTATAATTTATTGTTAATCAATTTTTTTCGGGTATTTGGATGTTGTTTTTCAAACGGACCGTTGAGTCTCAAGCGGCGTTCTTCAAGGATCCGTTTTGGGCCCCATTTTGTTTTTATTTATATTTGCCATATTGCTGCCGTCATTCCCTGAGTTTGTTGTTTCTGCAAATGATACCAAAATTTGTAACAATTTAATTACCCAAAAAAATTGTGCGCTTCAGACATTGTAACTCTCTGACTTAGTCATAGAACAATTATTTGTCTATGGTTTTTATAGTTAATTTAGCGCTTTATTTAGAAACAGAACCGCGATTAAGTTATGACAACATAAGCACGATTTCCTTGATTTACGTTTTAGGTCGTTGTAATTGCCGAATTCATCCAAGCGTTACTTTTTGTAGGTTGCTGGCGCAATTTCAAGACGTTCTAGTTCTTTTCAAATAAAAAAAATCGATAGCTACAGGGCGAGTTTTTCTATTTTTATTTTGAAAATATCAGTAAGAAACAAATTAGTGATTGCCATAAGTAGTGAAAAATTATTACTTGAAAATAATCGTAAAATTTTTTTTTGGGAAATTTTTGATATAAATTTTTCGAAAATTTTACAAAATTTCCCCCTTAAGCAATCGCTTTTTTCTTATAATTTTTTTACTGTTTTTTTCATTTTGACAACAATTTCTTAGGTTTTTACTTCTCTAAGATTGCTCAAAATTAATTCAAAAAACTTTCAAATTGCCAAAAATCTCCTTAATTCACTGTTCTCTTGCAATATTATTACACAATAAGTCAATGTTAATAACAAGTTGATTTCGTCATAATAATTCAAGAAAGAAAGTGTTGCAACGTTCCAATTTGCAACGGTTCAAATCGGGTCCGGTTGGGTTAGGCAACCCAAAATACTCCTCCAAGTTTCGGCCAACTAACCCAAGTTCAGAGAATTTTTTTCAATTATGTCGAGAAATTTTAATTACGTCGACAGAGAGGGCGCCACACTCATTCAGGTTGGGGTTTGGATCCTCCACTAACTAAAATGAGTAAATTCTGAAAGAAACAACGAGATTCTAACACCCAGAAGAAGTGAATAAACATGTTGCCACTTTCTTTTCTATGGTAATTTATTTATATTACACTGCTAATCAAGAAAAGAAATTTGGGATGATTTTTAGGTTAAAATAGACTTAAATCGAGAAAATATGGAGAAACCTACTTAATATTACTCTTGATATTAATCGTTATTTTGGTTGAAACTTGTTTGGTCGCGGTAGAACCGAATCGCTCAACGTTGAACTATGCGTAACGAAAAGTGAAACGCTCTTATTCCGCCTGCAATAGAAACGTTGAGATTTTGGAGGGACGCGATATCGTTTTATATATCTCTCTTCTACTTTTTATGACGCGATTTACGTCTACAACCCCCACCACTGCGTCAGGATACTCAGAAGTACTTAGAAGTTATGATATGCAATTGTGGCAATTTTTTTATTTTTTTGTAAATTCTGACGATTTTTTCTTTGTTTCAGAAATGATATCGAGAAGATGCCGGTTTCATCATGACCTTTAAAATCCGGAAGAAGCCTCAACTTCTGACGTCAACGAAACGTACTTAATACGTAGCCATATCGATTAAAAAAAAATAAAACAAAGAAATAAAGAACAAAATGCCGAGTGTTATATCGAAATTTATCGAACGAGGGGAAGAGGTCATCAAAGTCAACCAGAACGCCCTATCGGGCGTGGTGGTCGCCGCCGCCATCGGCACGTATTGCTACAAAATCGCCTATCCCATAATAGCTGACAATTTCCTAAAACAGAACAAACAGAATGTCAGCATTAGCAACAATCTAGTCAACAAGAACAACGTCCAACAACAAAATGGCACCGTCCTCAAACCGGGCAATAATAAAAAAACAAATGCCAAACGGCCGGTTATTCCCGCCCTTAATCTTCAATTTATTTTTCAATTTATCAAATTGTTGCGCATCATGATACCATCACCGTTTTGCGCGGAAATGGGTCTGTTGTCAAGTCATACTGTTTTTCTCTTTTTGAGAACTTTTGTCAGTATTTACGTAGCTAATCTGGAAGGAGCCATCGTCAAGTATATTGTCAGGCAGGAGCCGAAGAATTTTGTTAAACAAATATTGAAATGGTTCGTGGTTGCGATACCGGCCACTTTCATTAACAGTATGATCAGATATCTGGAGTGCAGGATAGCGTTGAGTTTCAGGACGAGACTCGTCGAACACTCCTACAAGTTGTACTTCAAAAACCAGAGCTACTATAGGGTTAGTTGATAGATAAAAGCAAAAGTTGTCACAGCGTGGATCTAGACCGATGGAGTAGACTTTAGTACCTTTCTTGGTCTTGGTGTTCAGTTTTTGCAAGGACCAAAGACTGTTCCATAGATCTAGACCTCAAATAATTCCTCAAGTTTTAAAATGAAATCTAAAGATTAAGTTTTGTCATAGCTTGGACTAATGGAGTAGACTTTGGTACCTTTTTTGGTCTTGGTATTCAGTTTTTCCAAGGACCAAAGACTGTTCCATAGATCTAGACCTCAAATAATTTCCTCAAGTTTTAAAATGAATGCCAAAGATTAAGTGTTGTCATACCTTGGACAAATGGAGTAGACTTTGGTACCTTTTTTGGTCTTCGTATTCAGTTTTTGCAAAGACTACACAGATCTAGAACTCAAAGATTTCCTCAAAATTAACTCTAAACACTAAGTATTGTTATAACTTGGACCAATGAAGTAGACTTTGGTACTTTTTTTGGTCTTGGTGTTCAGTTTTTCCAAGGACCAAAGACTGTTCCATAGATCTAGACCTTAACTTATTCCTCAAATTTTAAAATGAAGGCCAAAGATTAAGTATTGTCATAGCTTGGACCAATGGAGCAGACTTTGCTACCTTTTTTGGTCTTCGTATTCAGTTTTTGCAAAGACTACACAGATCTAGAACTCGAAGAATTCCTCAAAATTAACTCGAAACACTAAGTATTGTTATAGCTTGGACCAATGGAGTAGACTTTGGTACTTTTTTTGGTCTTGGTGTTCAGTTTTTCCAAGGACCAAAGACTGTTCCATAGATCTAGACCTTAACTTATTCCTCAAATTTTAAAATGAAGGCCAAAGATTAAGTATTGTCATAGCTTGGACCAATGGAGCAGACTTTGCTACCTTTTTTGGTCTTCGTATTCAGTTTTTGCAAAGACTACACAGATCTAGAACTCGAAGAATTCCTCAAAATTAACTCGAAACACTAAGTATTGTTATAGCTTGGACCAATGGAGTAGACTTTGGTACTTTTTTTGGTCTTGGTGTTCAGTTTTTCCAAGGACCAAAGACTTCCATAGATCTAGACCTTAACTTATTCCTCAAATTTTAAAATGAAGGCCAAAGATTAAGTATTGTCATAGCTTGGACCAATGGAGCAGACTTTGCTACCTTTTTTGGTCTTCGTATTCAGTTTTTGCAAAGACTACACAGATCTAGAACTCGAAGAATTCCTCAAAATTAACTCGAAACACTAAGTATTGTTATAGCTTGGACCAATGGAGTAGACTTTGGTACTTTTTTTGGTCTTGGTGTTCAGTTTTTCCAAGGACCAAAGACTATTTCATAGATCTAGACCTCAACTGATTCTTCAAACTTTAAAATGAATGCCAAAGATTAAGTGTTGTCATAGCTGGGACCAATGGAGTAGATTTTGGTACCTTTTTTGGTCTTGGTGTTCAGTTCTTTCAAGGACCAAAGACTATTTCATAGATCTAGACCTCAACTGATTCTTCAAGCTTTAAAATGAATGCCAAAGATTAAGTGTTGTCATAGCTTGGTCCAATGGAGTAGACTTCGGTATCTTTTTTGGTCTTGGTGTTCAGTTATTGCAAGAACCAAAGACTGTTCCATAGATCTAGAGCTTAACTTATTCCTCAAATTTTAAAATGAAGGCCAAAGATTAAGTATTGTCATAGCTTGGACCAATGGAGCAGACTTTGCTACCTTTTTTGGTCTTCGTATTCAGTTTTTGCAAAGACTACACAGATCTAGAACTCGAAGAATTCCTCAAAATTAACTCGAAACACTAAGTATTGTTATAGCTTGGACCAATGGAGTAGACTTTGGTACTTTTTTTGGTCTTGGTGTTCAGTTTTTCCAAGGACCAAAGACTGTTCCATAGATCTAGACCTTAACTTATTCCTCAAATTTTAAAATGAAGGCCAAAGATTAAGTATTGTCATAGCTTGGACCAATGGAGCAGACTTTGCTACCTTTTTTGGTCTTCGTATTCAGTTTTTGCAAAGACTACACAGATCTAGAACTCGAAGAATTCCTCAAAATTAACTCGAAGCACTAAGTATTGTTATAGCTTGGACCAATGGAGTAGACTTTGGTACTTTTTTTGGTCTTGGTGTTCAGTTTTTCCAAGGACCAAAGACTATTTCATAGATCTAGACCTCAACTGATTCTTCAAACTTTAAAATGAATGCCAAAGATTAAGTGTTGTCATAGCTGGGACCAATGGAGTAGATTTTGGTACTTTTTTTGGTCTTGGTGTTCAGTTTTTTCAAGGACCAAAGACTATTTCATAGATCTAGACCTCAACTGATTCTTCAAGCTTTAAAATGAATGCCAAAGATTAAGTGTTGTCATAGCTTGGTCCAATGGAGTAGACTTCGGTACCTTTTTTGGTCTTTGTGTTCAGTTTTTGCAAGAACCAAAGACTGTTCCATAGATCTAGACCTTAACTTATTCCTCAAATTTTAAAATGAAGGCCAAAGATTAAGTATTGTCATAGCTTGGACCAATGGAGCAGACTTTGCTACCTTTTTTGGTCTTCGTATTCAGTTTTTGCAAAGACTACACAGATCTAGAATTCAAAGAATTCCTCAAAATTAACTCGAAACACTAAGTATTGTTATAGCTTGGACCAATGGAGTAGACTTTGGTACTTTTTTTGGTCTTGGTGTTCAGTTTTTCCAAGGACCAAAGACTATTTCATAGATCTAGACCTCAACTGATTCTTCAAGCTTTAAAATGAATGCCAAAGATTAAGTGTTGTCATAGCTTGGTCCAATGGAGTAGACTTCGGTACCTTTTTTGGTCTGGGTGTTCAGTTTTTGCAAAGACTACACAGATCTAGAACTCAAAGAATTCCTCAAAATTAACTTGAAACACTAAGTATTGTTATAACTTGGACCAATGGAGTAGACTTTGGTACTTTTTTTGGTCTTGGTGTTCAGTTTTTCCAAGCACCAAAGACTATTTCATAGATCTAGACCTCAACTAATTCTTCAAGTTTTAAAATGAATGCCAAAGATTAAGTGTTGTCATAGCTGGGACCAATGGAGTAAATTTTGGTACCTTTTTTGGTCTTGGTGTTCAGTTTTTCCAAGGACTAAAGACTATTTCATAGATCTAGACCTCAACTGATTCTTCAAGTTTTAAAATGAATGCTAAAGATTAAGTGTTGTCATAGCTGGGACCAATGGAGTAGATTTTGGTACCTTTTTTGGTCTTGGTGTTCAATTTTTCCAAGGACCAAAGACTGTTTCATAGATCTAGACCTCAACTGATTCTTCAAGTTTTAAAATGAATGCCAAAGATTAAGTGTTGTCATAGCTTGGACCAATGGAGTAGATTTTGGTACCTTTCATGGGCTTGGTGTTCAGTTTTTCCAAGGACCAAAGACTGTTCCATAGATCTAGACTTCAACTGATTTCTCAAGTTTTAAAATGAATGCCAAATATTAAGTGTTGTCATAGCTTGGGCCATTGGAGTAGACTATAGTACCATTCTTGGTCTTGGTATTCAGTTTTTCCCAGGACCAGAGACTGCTCCATAGATCTAGACCTCAAATGATTCCTCAAGTTTTAAAATGAGTGCCAAAAATTAAGTGTTGTCATAGCTTGGAATGGAGTAGACTTTGGCACCGTTTTTGGTCTGGGTGTTCAGTTTTTGCAAAGACTACACAGATCTAGAACTCAAGGAATTCCTCAAAATTAACTCGAAACACTAAGTGTTGTCATAGCTTGGACCAATGGAGTAGACTTTGGTATCTTTCTTGGTCTTGGTATTCAGTTTTTTTAAGGACCAAAGACTGTTCCATAGATCTAGACCTCAAATGATTCCTCAAGTTTTAAAATGAATGCCAAAAATTACGTGTTGTCATAGCTTGGACCAATGGAGTAGACTTTGGTACCTTTCTTGGTCTTGGTATTCACTTTTTTTAAGGACCAAAGACTTCCATAGATCTAGACCTCAAATGATTCCTCAAGTTTTAAAACGAATGCCAAAGATTAAGTGTTGTCATAGCTTGGACCAATGGAGTAGAGTTTGGTACTTTCTTGGTCTTGGTATTCACTTTTTTTAAGGACCAAAGACTGTTCCATAGACCTAGACCTCAACTGATTCCTCAAGTTTTAAAATGAGTGCCAAAAATTACGTGTTGTCATAGCTTGGACCAATGGAGTAGACTTTGGTACCTTTCTTGGGCTTGGTATTCACTTTTTTTAAGGACCAAAGACTGTTCCATAGACCTAGACCTCAACTAATTCCTTAAATTTTAAAATGAATGCCAAATATTAAGTGTTGTCATAGCTTGGACCAATGGAGTAGACTTTGGTACCTTTTTTGGTCTTGGTGTTCAGTTTTTTTGAGGACCAAAGTTAGGGTCCATACTATAGATCTAGACCTCAAAGGATCTCACAAGTACAAAAATTAACGCGTCGTCAAAATTCGGGTCTAGACCTATGGAGTAGGCTACAGAACTTTTTTCCAACTTCTTTTGTGATAATTTTTTTCTCTAACATCTCTTGGTTTCTGTTCAGGTCGCAGTGTTGGACGGCCGTTTGGACAATTGCGCGCAACGCCTCACTGACGACATCGAAACCGTCGCCAGTACCGTCTCTCATCTTTACGGTCAAATCACGAAGCCTCTTTTCGACATTCTGTTGATGGCTATCGCTTTGGCCAATCTAGTCAAATCGCGCAACGCCAACTTGATAACTGGTCCCGTAATCATAACCGGTGTTGTTGTGGTGTCAGCTTTGATCCTTAAACTAGTTTCGCCAAGATTCGGCCAAATGGTGGCGCAAGAAGCCGAGAAAAAAGGCTACTTAAGACATGTTCATGCCAGAATCGTTTCTAACGCCGAAGAAATCGCTTTCTATGGCGGCCATAAAGTCGAACAAAGCCAATTGAGAAGCGCCTACAACATTTTGGTGCAACACATGGAACATATGTTTAGTGTCAAATTATGGTTCGTTATGCTCGAACAATTTTTGATGAAATACGTTTGGTCTGGAGCTGGTAATTATTTTTTTTCATCTATTAATAATCAGTTTCGAAAATAAATGTTTTTTGGGTCATATCCAGTATTGCCAAAAATTTTGCAAAGTGTCTAATTGTCTTGGTTTCTTCAGGCAATACCCAGAAATTGTTTGTTAACACAAATTTTGCAATAAAAATCTTTTTTTCTTTTTAGGGATGATCGTGGTGTCTTTGCCAATTCTTTTAGCGAAGGCGACGGCACCTAAAGGACCTTTGAAACATACTAGAACGATGCCTCTACCTGTTCTTTCTCAAGACAGTGCTATCGCTTTACCAGTTTCACATATTGACGCTTCTGGTGATTTGTATGATAGCGTTTCGGAACGCACCCATTATTTTACCACCGCCAAAAACTTATTGGTGACCGGTTCTAATGCTGTGGAACGTTTGATGTCGAGTTACAAAGATATTGTAGAATTGGCGGGTCATACCAACAGGGTTGCCAACATGTTTTATGTTCTCGACGAAGCCAGTAATGGGATTTATATTAAAGCCTATGTGGTTAAAAGGGAAAAATCTGGAGAACTCGTAATAGAGTTTAAAGGCGAACAGCCGGTAGCTAAAGGTACGTTTTTGATGATGTTCTAATAGCAAATAAAAATTTTGGAATTTACAGGTAGATTGTTGATTTCGGACAACAACGAGATTGAATTGATCAACGTACCCATCGTTACCCCTAATTGTGATGTGGTGTGTCCTTCGTTGAGTTTCAAATTGGTGCCAGGACAACACCTTTTGATTACCGGTCCTAACGGTTGCGGTAAGTCGAGTCTGTTCAGGATACTGAGCGGACTTTGGCCCATCTACCAAGGAGAGTTGCGTACTCTTAAGAGTTCCATGTTCTACATCCCCCAAAAACCTTACATGGTAATCGGCAATTTGAGGGATCAAATCATCTATCCGGACACTTGTACCGACATGATCAACAAACAAGTGACCGAAGAAGATTTGAGGAAGATCATGAGGATGGTCTATTTGGAACATATTGTCGACAGGGATGGTTTTTATCAAATCAAAGATTGGACAGACATTTTGTCAGGGGGTGAAAAACAAAGGATGGCCATCGCCAGGCTATTCTATCATAAGTAAGTTGACTTCAATTTTTTAATTTAGACACGCCACGCACTAAAGAATTTTCCTGGCTCGCCATATCTGCAATCGCTTCTCTTCTAGCCATCCTACTTCCGGAGATTCGTCGCTTTTTCGAAACGGCTACCGCAGCGCCCTCTCGCGGCAAATTTTTACGTCGAGTAGCTACTCGTTTCCGAGTAAATCGAGGCTAAGAAAACCGAAAATGGCGTCGCTTTTTCGATATTTTTTCGCCAAAATTTCTTTGATTAAACTATATCGAGTCGGTACTCCTAAGTGAGGTTAATAATAACGAAAATGGAGTCGGTTTTGCAAAATCTCTGTTAAACCATATCGAGTCGGTACTCGTTTTCGGGTAAATCGAGGTTGAGGAAGTCGAAAATGGCGTTAATTTTGCGAAATTTTGGTTAATTGTGTGGTTTCAGGCCGAAATACGCCCTTTTGGACGAGTGTACATCCGCTGTGTCAATTGACGTGGAGAGTCAGATCTATCAAACCGCCATCGATATGGGAATTACTCTTTTAACCATCACCCATCGACCAACTTTATGGTAATTTTTTGATGGTAGTTTTTGCTTTTTTTTTTAATTGATTTTTTTTTAGGAAATTCCACAAGTATATCTTGCAATTTGATGGAGCTGGTGCTTGGGAATTCCATGAACTCGATGCCAAGAACCGGTTGAACTGGAAACTTGAGAAAGAAAAACTGTTGAAAATGACAGATAACAGTGATGAAACTACGAAAAGACTAAATGAACTTAACAAATTATTAGCTGAGAATAATGACGATTGATCAATTTGTATGCCTTGTAATTAGTTTAATTGTGACGTTAGGTTGTTTCAATGCATTTATTACCTGAAGGTGCGGTCTAGGCCGATTATGTAAATTGTATGATATGGAGCAAATTAATAATTAAGAAAATTATACGAGTCATACTGCTTTTTAATGCCACCGATTTACCAATAAGTACGAATAGAAAAATTATTGTAAATAAATTAAGAAACGTTACATTGTTGCTATCAAAATTTACTCAAACCCTGTAAACATCTTTCATATCGTAGATCTTTGAGTTAAACGAGTTATTCAACAATTATATCTCAAAATTCAACCCGTTTACTAATATTAATTAATTAAAGTTGAAGCAATTGTGAGGTTCCATTTTGAGTAGACCTCGTAACAACTTTCTGATGGCTCCCTGTACAATCAAAGTCCCAATTTGACAGATGTCAATGATGTTTACAATAATTTCGGCAAAACGGCGTAAATAACGACGAATTTAACAACAATTGAGAAGAACAATGAGTATAGCTCGTCCATCGACCCACTTTTCTTCATTTTACACCTTTTTACTGATTTTTTTTGTAAAGTGAGGTTAGGTTGGAAAATTTTCAAAATGTTAAAAAACCACCAAATAGTTGGATTTTTTCGGAATTTCAGCAATAATGTAAGTATTGGAGTCGCCAAGAATTTTGTTTGAAATAATGTCGAAACATCTTAAGTTTGATAAATTTTAACCTTTTTTCAAATTTTTTTTTGCAATTTTGAATAATTAACACTCAATATTACAAAATAATTGTCACGATATTGCAATTGTGCATAATTGGAAAACACACATCGACCTTGAAAGTATTAATTCTTATCCAAGAATCCAACGATTATTCTAATTCTCCATTAATTTGCAATTAGAAAAAAGTTTTGATCCTACAGTCACTTAGAAACCATTTTAATGTCGTTTAGAACTATCAAAACTGTATTTAAGACAAGTGAAAGTTAGCTGACATGACCTGAATTTTCCAGTCACTCGACAGCATGTGAGAGTACTGAACGTTTCTCTAGTTGAAATACTTTGAAAAAAATAAATAAATAAAATGAGGGGGCTACACCTAATTATTAGTGTTCTTTTGCAAGTTTTCGGTACTCAATTTTGTTATTTTTTATTTTTTTTAATTATCAAATTTTTAGCTTCGAATTCCTTTATTATTCCCGACGAACTCCCCTCGTTACTTTCTGTAATTTACTCGAACATCCCTACAATAAAAAAAGGTATTTTTTGGATCTTTTCCATTTTTTTTTTTATAATATTTGTTTTGTTTTTCAGGAACGGACTCGAGGTTTGGTTGGGGTTTCCGTTTAGGTGACCGTGCCGATTTCCAGGTACTAACTGAACTAGGTCCTCAAACCTACACTCAACCATTAGCTAACCAACAAGACCGAGGCACCAGTAAACGTAACAGTATCAACACGTTATCCAACACTTTGTACGCGCAACGTTTTCGAGAAAAACAACAGAAACCTCAAGTAAATTTTATTTAATAAAAACAATTTTTTAAATTATTTTTAATATTCTTTTTAGATTTCCAATACCGAAGGTGGAAAATGGTTGGAAAACTGGAGCAAAACTATGCAAAATAATCAAGAAACACCGTTAGAAGCGAAACCGGGGCTGGCTATTGGTGAAATTGACGCAAAATCTGTGATACCGGACGATTCGGTTTCGCAACTCCAAAAGATGTTTAATAAGAAACAAAACATAGCTGCTACGACTCGAAAACCTCTAGTTACAACTTCGAAGAAGGAGGCTCTCGATAATGTTGATTTAGAGTAAATTGTTAAGTTTTTGTTAATAAATTGTTTAAATTACCGACTTGTAATTAATCGTAATTAAGGTTGAAAATTAACGGAAATAGCGTAATTACCGTCGGGAAGTTGAATTTAAAGTGTTTTATAGCAGGTTTTGGTCCTAAATTGTCTTAAAAACGTTCAAAATTTGAATGTGGAAAGTGAGGTTATAGACCGAAATTTGAAAGCGAATTATCAAAGTATTAAGAGAAAATCACGGGGAATAAGAAATAGAATCGAATTATTGTCGCACGATTATGATATTATCGTTTAAATCGAATTTAGTTAATAATTAAATTTTAAAAGGAGTACCAATTCAAGATGACAAAAAACACCAAATAATTTTAATGCTTTTAGAGCCAAATTCTTGCAACTCCTCAACTGAAACTAATTAAAACATCCAACTCTATCTTAGCGGGTTACTATTCAGTTAGATTTTGCTTTAATTAATTAATTATGAGCAAAAAATTTTGAATTTCTTGGGATTTTTCACGCCGTATGGTTGTTGGTGCAGTCGCGGCACCGCAGCACACGGGGCAGTCGCGTAGAAGTTTATATTCGAAATTTCGCGCAAATCGAGTGAATAAGTTAGTGGAATCGCGATTTAAACCTCGTAGTGCTTAAGTCTAGTGTTGTTGAGTGTTTTGCGCGTCGTTTTCGCGAAATCTGGACCCATTTATCGCGATTTTAAGATGTGTAAATTTCGATCGTCTTTTGTTTTCCGGATGTGTCGTCATCACCCACTCGATTTCTTCAATCAGGTTAGTGGGGTTGTTTATAAAATTTGACAGTTCAATTGACGACGTTATTGTTGTATTTTACGGTTTTATTGTTCTATCGAAAACGCCGCCAATTTTGCTTGGCATCGGAAATCGCCAAGAAAATTGGCGGCGTTTAATTTGCAAGAAATTGTTCAGATCGCCCCATCTAGAAATTTGACATTTGACATCAGTGACAATTAAGTTACGACGCACTTTTATTAATTAATAACTCTAATTTAATTGCGCTTCAGAAGATAATCTTGCAAGTAAAAGTGCTAGTAGGAAATTTTCATTAATTTTTAAGTTAGCAGTTGCTAGTTTTTGAAAATGCTAATTACAGAAACCTGTAACACTCTTTCATATGTGTCCGTCGTAATCATTTTATTAGAGTAGTAACATTTTATCAAAACCCTAATTACATCAACCTGTAATACTTATTTTGTTTGTACTTGTCCTGATCGTCATATTGGTCCAAACTTCTTGTACAAGTTTTTTGAAAAGAAAGCATAGTCTATCGGAATCCTGATTACAGGAACCTGTAACACATTATCTCTTTGTACTCGTTTTGATCGGCATATTGGTGCAAAGTTCTTATTAAGAAAGCATATTTTCTTAAAATCTTAATTACAGAAACCTGTAATACCTTATCCAATTGTAATATTAGAGTATATATAGTTACTCACAATCCTAATTACCAGTACTACTTATTCCATCTGTGCCCGGCCTGATTATTAAATTGGTACAAACTTCTTGCAAGAAAAGTATAGCTTTTCAGAATCCTAATTACAGAGACCTGTAATATTTATTCTCTTTGTACTTGTCCTATGTCATATGTGAACAAATTTTTTTGAGAGACAGTATAGTTTCTTGAAATGTTAATTACAGAAACCTGTAATACCTGTACTCCTTGTAAATGTTATATGGGATTATATATAGTTAGTCACAATTCTAGTTACCTCTAATTGGAACAAGTTTCTTGGGAGGAAAACCTAGTTTTGCGGAATCCTAATTACAGAAACCTGTAACACTTAATTTGTTTATACTAGTCCAGATAGTCATATTGGTACAAACTTCTTGTTAAAAAAGCATAGTTTCTTGAAGATCTAATTACAGAAACCTGTAATACATGATCTATTTGTGCCCGTCCCGATCGTCATATTGGTACAATTTTTTTGCAAAGAAAGCATAGTTTATTAGAATTCTGATTATAGAAATCTGTAACTCATTATCTATTTGTACTCGTTTTGATCGTCATATTGGTGCAAAGTTTTTATTAGGAACGCATATTTTCTTAAAATCTTAACTACAGAAACCTGTAATACCTTATCCATTTCTAATATTGTAGTATACCTATATAGTTACTCACAATCCTAATTACCAGTACTATTTATTCCATCTGTGCCCGTCCTGATCTTTCAGAATTTTAATTACAGAGATCTATCATACTATTATTATTTTCTTTGTACCTATCTTGATCGTCATATGGGTACAAATTTTTTGGATATAAAGTGGAGTTTCTTGAAAGCCTAATTACAGAAATCTGTAATACATTACATACTTGTACTCATCGTGAATGTTATATTGAATTTGTTATAGTTAGTCACAATCCTAGTTACCTCTAATACTTATTCTTTTTGTGCTCGTCTTGGTCGTGAAATTGGTACAAGTTTCTTGCAATGAAAGCCTAGCTTTCTAGATTTTAATTACAGAAACCTGTAATATTTATTCTGTTTATACTAGTCTTGATTATCTTATTGCTACAAATTTATTGTTAAGAAAGCATAGTTTCTTGAAGGCTTAATTACAGAAACTCTTAATAAATGATCTATTTCTGCCCGTCCCAATCGTCATATTGGTACAAATTTTTTTGCAAAGAAAGCATAGTATATCAGAATCCAGATTACAGGAACCTGTAACACATTATGTCTTTGTCCTCATTTTTATCGTCATATTGGTGCAAAGTTCTTATTAAAAACGCATATTTTCTTAACATTTTAATTACAGAAACCTGTAATATCTTATCCATTTGTAATATTAGAGTATATATAGTTACTCACAATCCTAATTACCAGTACTACTTATTTCATCTGTACCCGGCCTGATCATCAAATTAGTACAAACTTCTTGCAAGGAAAGTATAGCTTTTGAGAATTCTAATTACAGATTTCTGTAATACTTATTCTCTTTGTACCCATCCTGATCGCCATATGGGTACAAATTACTTGTTAACAATGCATAGTTTTTTAAAGGCCTAATTACAGAAACCTGTAATACATTACATGCTTACAATCTTAATTATCTTTAATATTTATTCTGTTTGTACTTGTCCTGATCGTCATATTGGTACGAATTTCTTGTTAAAAAAGCTTAGTTTTGTAAATGCTTAATTACAGAAACCTGTAATACATAACCTATTTGCATACGACGTGAATATTATATTGAAGTATATATGATTCTTTTAATTTTTAACTACAGAAACCATTATTTTTAATTTTTGCATTTGTTCTCATCTTGACCATTAAATTGGTACAAACCCTCAAAAGGAGTTTACAAGTTTTCAAAATTTGAATTACAGAAATCTGTAATATTCTAATTATTTGTACCCGTCGTTATATTGGAGTTTATACAGCTATTCATAAGTTACTTAACTCCTAATTACAGTTGCCTGTAATCATTTTTTATTTTGTGGTGACGTTATATTGGTACAAACTTCTTGGAAGGAAGACATAATTTCTCAAAATTTTATTTACAGAAATCTGTGATAACTTAATATTTGTGTTTATTGTTATCGTTGAAGTAGTTATAGTTCCTCAAAACTCTGATTACAGAAACCTGTAATTTTTGATTGGTTCTTGTCGCGATTGTTATGTTAGTGGCAATCTATTGGGGAGTAGATACTAACATTGAAAAAAGAAACGAATATTTGATTTATTATTTTTTCATTTTGCAATTTGTGTCGATTCTACTAGCTAATACAGGAATCTGTAACGTCGTTTTCATAAATCATCGATAACTCTTGAATAATTTTCCATAATCGTATATTACTTTTTACATACATATCGTAAATATTTACAATACTTCTGAATACGTTGTAATTAATATAATAAAGTTTTACATACATTGATGAAATTGTTAAAATATGATTGTGCAATATCTTATTTATTTCTCACTCATGAAAGTGCTCGTTTTATTGTAAACAACGTAAAAATCAAAAATGCCGAACCGAACCGAAACCAGTCTAAGATCCCTCAGACCCAAATCATGTGACATTGATCTCTTCATCGCTATCATTCGAACTTTCGTAATCCACTCCATCGTAAATATGAAAATTTTGCGTTGTCGTCGTTACACAGTTTCCTGTATTACCGGCAACGTTATCACCAGGTGAATTAGCCGGTGATATATCTTGAGCGTCAGTTAAGTCCAGTTTCGGTTTATCACCATCGGCGTCGCTCAAATCGGGATGTGGATTGTTCTTGTTGGGGAGAGTTTGTTCGCGGGAACCACCCGCTGCTAGCAGTTCTCTTTCTTTTGAATTTCTCCATTTCATCCGGCGGTTCTGGAACCAGATTTTCACCTGGAATTTGCGAAATTAATTAACGTTTTTGTTAGGAGATGTATTTGGGGGTTAGTTGGGCACGCGACCGCTTTAGGGATGAGGGTGGTTAATTTAATGTTGGGGAAAGATTAGATAAAGATCGATCGAGTGCAGAGACGGATTAAATTGGTAGTCGAAAACAAACCGTGGAGATTTAGATAGGGCTTTGTTGGAGGATTACCCTCGATTACCAGGGAATCGCCCTGACAGCCGCTAGCTAATTAGAATTCATTTGCATACGAGACGGATGAGAGCTGTGTAACATCTCAATGGCATTTATGAGATAATGAGAAGTCGGAAGATGATGAATAGAGTGATGGCGATAATAAAGTGGCGACAACTTCCTCTATTCAAAGATCTTCTGAACCTCTATTTTTAATGACCAAATATTTTGGGGATGAGTGTTGAGATTTTAAAATCATCTCATCCCTGCTATGAAGAATTTTTTCTTCTGGAACGAATTTCTTACTTTTTGCTTCTGAATCTCTATTTTTAATGACCAAATATTTTTTGGATGAGTGCTGAAAGTTAAGAATCATATCATCTCTGCTATAGGGAATTTTGTCTTCTGGAACGAAATTTTCACTTTTTGCTTCTGAATCTCTATTTTTAATGACCAAATTTTTTTTGAACGAGTGCTGAGAGTTCAGAATCATCCCATCTCTGCTATGAGGAATTTTCTCTTCTGGAACGAAATTTTTACTTTTTGGTTCTGAATCTCTATTTTTAATGACCAAATTCTTTTTGAATGAGTGCTGAGAGTTAAGAATCAAATCATCTCTGCTATAGGGAATTTTGTCTTCTGGAACGAAATTTTTACTTTTTGGTTCTGAATCTCTATTTTTAATGACCAAATTCTTTTTGGATGAGTGCTTAGAGTTAAGAATCATCCCATCTCAGCTATGAGGAATTTTCTCTTCTGGAACGAATTTTTTAGTTTTCTGCTTCTGAATCTCTATTTTTAATGACCAAATATTTTGGGGGTGAGTGCTAAGAGTTTAGAATCATCTCATCTCTGCTATAAGGAATTTTCTCTTCTGGAACTCAATTTTCACTTTTTGCTTCTGAATCTCCATTTTTAATGACCAAATTCTTTTGAACGAGTGGTGAGAGTTAAGAATCATCCTATCTCTGCTATGAGGAATTTTCTCTTGTGTAACGAATTCCTTACTTTTCTGCCTCTGAATCTCTATTTTTAATGACCAAATATTTTTTGGATGAGTGCTGAGAGTTAAGAATCATATCATCTCTGCTATAGAGAATTTTCTCTTCTGGAACGAAATTTTTACTTTTTGGTTCTGAATCTCTATTTTTAATGACCAAATTCTTTTTGAATGAGTGCTGAGAGTTAAGAATCAAATCATCTCTGCTATAGGGAATTTTGTCTTCTGGAACGAAATTTTTACTTTTTGCTTCTGAATCTCTATTTTTAATGATCAATTTTTTTTAAACGAGTGCTGAGAGTTGAGAATCATCCCATCTCTGCTATGCGGAATTTTCTCTTCTGGAACGAATTTTTTAGTTTTCTGCTTCTGAATTTCTATTTTTAATGACCAAATATTTTTTGGATGATTGCTGAAAGTTAAGAATCATCCCATCTCTGCTATGAGGAATTTTCTCTTCTGGAACGAATTTTTTACTTTTCTGCTTCTGAATCTCTATTTTTAATGACCAGATAATTTGGGGGTGAGTGCTGAGAGTTAAAAATCTTTTAAGCTCTGCTATGAGGAATTTTCTCTTCTGGAACAAATTTTTTACTTTTCTGAAACTTGAACTGTTTCATCCCTTAGTGTAGCTAGTTATTGTGTTTTAGTGCTTTTTTACAAGAGGAAACTAAAAAAATTAAATTTAGGATCATTGACAAGATCTACGAAAGAGATTGTTGTTAACAAAAATTTTCAACCCCTCGGTCCGGTGGTGAAATAAATTCAAATAGCATCACTGAGAAACGCATTGAAAATTTCTTTTAACCCCTTAAAATCAACGCATAACGTACCGCGAACGACCGAAATTTCCTTCAGACGAACCACATCAAAGTTGAAAATTTCATCCCCTCTACCCGCTTTCCCAACCCCTAAATAATTCGTTATCCCCGACGCCACGCATAAAACAATCGAGTCCTATCGCAATCATAATTAAAAGCCATTAAACCGGATTTAACCGTACAAGAGAACTGATTCGAACGAGTATTTAAGGGCTGTTAGGGTCGAGAATGCGCCAGGTCCTAAAGGCGGGACTCTCCAGGAAGATTGTATAAGAAATTTAACCAATGGCATCGGCACGATCCCCACCCTCAGACAACGGACTTGTGTTCTCTCAAATCGGAACGCCATCCCCGGGGTTGAAAAAGCTACTGCCGCAATAAAACTTCGAGGGGTGCAATGAGGGGAGGATTAGACTTAAGGAGTGGCGTTGGTAGTTTTTCTTTCACCGGTTCCTTTTTTAATGAGGAAATCTCGTCGATTTTCCGGACAATGATGAATCAAAGGTTCACAAGGGGATGATCGATGGAGGGAGGCAACTGTAATAGATTCTTTCCCCTACATCAGCTCTCTCTACTATTATAACCACTGTGTTAGATCTGTAACATATGTTTTTGATGGCACCCTAACGAGGGTCGTTCGTCTCAGTTTGGAACACAATCGCGAATACACTTCTCGATTCGAATAAGGGTAGCGATTTGATAAAGAGGACGCAAAATTCGGAAACTAAAGAAATTACTTACTTGACTGTCTTTAAGGCCCAATTTCTCTGCTAACTTCTTCCTGTCCGGTTTGCTGATGTATTTCTGTATTTGAAACCTCCTTTCTAAACCTTTCCGTTGGAGGTCGCTGAAAACTGCTCGTCTCATCATACCTCTTCTGGGTTTTCCCCTTCCGCTGTGGGCCCATGGAAATGTGCCGGGGAGGGGGAACACAGCCGATTGAGATCCTGATACGGGTGTAGATACTACAATTGTTCAAATAATTTCAGAATATTAAGAAGAAATTTCATTATTTACCAGTTAAGTAAGGTTGAGGCCTACAATGAGCCAGAAGTAGATGGGGGTTGAAATGAGGTCTGCTGGCTACCGGTTTCGCTATCGACGTGTGATTGTTGAGATAGGAAAATCCCAAAAGACTTGGAGGCGTCACGTGCAGCAGACTTTCTGGAACATGAAAACGATGTTAATAGAAAAACGATTAAATAGCAAAAAGCAGCAAATTATTAGTCAATTTTTTTTTCAAAATTGCACAATTTTGTCCGATATCAGAAGTGGGATCGTAAGTCATGCACGACCACATTGAGTGATTGACGTTAGAAACCTCTACGCGGAAGTGTCCCAATAAATTAATTTAAGCGACAAAGTAATATGAAGAAAACGGGTGGATGATGCAAGTTGCATCAGAAGTGGGATTGCCACTTACAGAGAATTTTTTTTTGACTAACGTCTAATTTTGCTAAATTAATTGACGCAATGAAACCATATGAAAAAATGTAATGGACGGGTAAAAGTCAAAGAAATAAAATTACAACGTAATTTTGCTCAGAAGTGGGATCATAAGTCATAGAAAACTGTTTGAATGACGCTTGAACCCTAACGAAAAATCTAACGAAACCGTACGAAAAAGTGCGATGAGCGCGTGATAGTGAAAAGAATCCAATTGCAATGCAAGTTGCGCCAGAAGTGGGATCGTACGTCACTGCAAACTGTTTCGAGTCACGTCTGAATCTTAATAAATTAATTGAAGTAACGAAACCGTATGAAGAAATGTAATGGACGGGCGAGAATTAAAGGGATTCAATTGCAGCGCTAAATCCCGTCAGAAGTGGGATTGTAAGTCACTGTGAACTTTTCAAGTTGAGTCTGAAATCTAATAAATTAATTAAAGTAACGAAACCATATGAGGAAATGTAATAGACAGATAAAAATCAAAGGAATTGAATTGCAGCGCAAATTCCGTCAGAAGTGGGATCGTAAGTCACTGGGCACTATTTTGAGTGGCGTCTAAATCCTAATGAATTAATTGAAGTAACGAGATCACATGAAAAAATGTAATGGACGGATGAGAATTAAAAGAATTGAATTGCCGCGGAAATTCCGTCAGAAGTGGGATCGCAAGTCACTGCAAACTGTTTAGAGTCACGTCTGGATCCTAATAAGTTAATTGAAGTAACGAAACCGTATGAAGAAGTGTAATGGACGGGCGAGAATCAAATGAATTAAATTGCAGCGCAAATCCCGTCAGAAGTGGGATTGTAAGTCGCTGTGAACTTTTCAAGTTGAGTCTGAAATCTAATAAATTAATTAAAGTAACAAAACCATATGAAGAAATGTAATAGACAGACGAAAATTAAAGAAATTGAATTGCTGCGCAAATTTTGTCAGAAGTGGGATCGTAAGTCACTGGGCACTATTTTGAATGGCGTCTAAATCCTAATAAATTAATTGAAGTAACGAGATCATATGAAAAAATGTAATGGACTAATGAGAACTAAAGGAATTAAATTGCAGCGCTAAATTCCGTCAGAAGTGGGATTGTAAGTCACTGTGAACTTTTAGACTTGAGTCTGAATTCTAATGAATTAATTAAAGTGACGAAACCATATGAAGAAAAGTAATAGACAGACGAAAGTCAAAGGAATTGAATTGCAGCGCAAATTCCGTCAGAAGTGGCATCGTAAGTCACTTGGCACTATTTTGAGTGGCGTATAAATCCTAATAAACTAATTGAAGTAACGAGATAATATGAAAAAATATAATGGACGGATGAGAATTAAAAGAATTGAATTGCAGTGGAAATTCCGTCAGAAGTGGGATCGCAAGTCACTGCAAACTGTTTCGAGTCACGTCTGAATCCTAATATATTAATTGAACTAACGAAACCGTATGAAGAAATATAATGGACGTGCGAGAATTAAAGGAATTCAATTGCAGCGCAAATCCCGTCAGAAGTGCGATTGTAAGTCACTGTGAACTTTTCAAGTTGAGTCTGAAATCTAATAAATTAATTAAAGTAACAAAACCATATGAAGAAATACAGTAGACAGATAAAAATTAAAGAAATTGAATTGCAGCGCAAATTTTGTCAGAAGTGGGATCGTAAGTCACTGGGCACTATTTTGAATGGCGTCTAAATCCTACTAAACTAATTGAAGTAACGAGATCATATGAAAAAATGTAATGGACTAATGAGAATTAAAAGAATTGAATTGCCGCGGAAATTCCGTCAGAAGTGGGATCGCAAGTCACTGCAAACTGTTTCGAGTAACGTCTTAATCCTAATAAATTAATTGAAGTAACGAAACCGCACGAACAAATGTAATGGACAAGCGAGAATTAAAGGAATTAAATTGCAGCGCTAAATTGTGTCAGAAGTGCGATTGTAAGTCACTGTGAACTTTTCGAGTTGAGTCTGAATTCTAATAAATTAATTAAAGTAACGAAACCATATGAAGAAAAGTAATAGACAGACGAAAATCAAAGGAATTGAATTGCAGCGCAAATTCCGTCAGAAGTGGGATCGTAAGTCACTTGGCACTATTTTGAGTGGCGTCTAAATCCTAATAAACTAATTGAAGTAACGAGATAATATGAAAAAATATAATGGACAGATGAGAATTAAAAGAATTGAATTGCAGTGGAAATTTTGTCAGAAGTGGGATCGCAAGTCACTGCAAACTGTTTCGAGTCACGTCTGAATCCTAATAAATTAATTGAACTAACGAAGCCGTATAAAGAAATATAATGGACGGGCGAGAATTAAAGCAATTCAATTGCAGCGCAAATCCCGTCAGAAGTGCGATTGTAAGTCACTGTGAACTTTTCAAGTTGAGTCTGAAATCTAATAAATTAATTAAAGTAACAAAAACCATATGACGAAATGTAGTAGACAGATGAAAATTAAAGAAATTGAATTGCAGCGCAAATTTTGTCAGAAGTGGGATCGTAAGTCACTGGGCACTATTTTGAATGGCGTCTAAATCCTAATAAATTAATTGAAGTAACGAGATCATATGAAAAAATGTAATGGACTAATGAGAATCAAAAGAATTGAATTGCCGCGGAAATTCCGTCAGAAGTGGGATCGCAAGTCACTGCAAACTGTTTCGAGTCAGGTCTTAATCCTAATAAATTAATTGAAGTAACGAAACCACACGAACAAATGTAATGGACGAGCGAGAACTAAAGGAATTAAATTGCAGCGCTAAATTCCGTCAGAAGTGGGATTGTAAGTCACTGTGAACTTTTAGAGTTGAGTCTGAATTCTAATAAATTAATTAAAGTAACGAAACCATATGAAGAAAAGTAATAGACAGACGAAAATCAAAGGAATTGAATTGCAGCGCAAATTCCGTCAGAAGTGGGATCGTAAGTCACTTGGCACTATTTTGAGTGGCGTCTAAATCCTAATAAACTAATTGAAGTAACGAGATAATATGAAAAAATATAATGGACGGATGAGAATTAAAAGTATTGAATTGCAGTGAAAATCTCGTCAGAAGTGGGATCGCAAGTCACTGCAAACTTTTTCGAGTTGCTTGTTATTTCTAATAAATTAACTGAAGTAACGAGACCATATGAAGAAATGTAATGGACGGGTGAGAATCAAGCGAATCGAATTGCATCGCAAATTTTGTCAGAAGTGGGATCATAAGTCACTGCGAACTGTTTCGAGTCGCGTCTGAATTCTAATAAATTAATTGAAACAGCGAAACCATATGAAGAAATGTAATGGATAGGTGAGTATCAAAGGAATCGAAGTGCAGCGCAAATTCCGTCAGAAGTGGGATCGAAAGTTACTGTGAACTGTTTCAAGTGGCGTCTGAATTCTAATAAATTAGTTAAGTAACGAAACTGTGTGATAAAATATAATGGACGGGTAAAAATCAAACGTATCGAAGTGCAGCGCAAATTCCGTCAGAAGTGGGATCGTAAGCCATTGTGAATGAACTGTTTCGAGTGGCGTCCGAATCCTAACAAATTAATTGAAGTAACGAAACCATATGAAGAAATGTAATGGACGGATAAGAATTAAAAGAATTAAATTACAGCACAAATTTCGTCAGAAGTGGGATCGTAAGTCACTGCGCACTATTTTGAGTGGCGTCTGAATCCTAATAAACGAATTGAAGTAGCAGAACCATATGAAGATGAGCAAGTGATAGTCAAATTAATCGAATTTCAACTCAAGTTCTGTCAGAAGTGGGATCGTAAGTTACTGAGAACTGTTTTGAGCGCCATCTGAATCCTAAACCATACGAGAAAGTGTAATGATAGTCAAGAAAATCAAATTGCAATGTAGGTGTCATCAGAAGCGGGATTATAGGTCACTGTTTTGAGTGGCGATTGAAACGTAATAAATAAATTGAAGTATCAAAACCATATGAAGAACTCTAATGAGCGAGTAATAGTTAAATTAATTGAATTGCAAGTCAGATACCGTCAGAAGTGGGATTATAAGTTACAGAGAAGTGTTTTAAATAACGTCCAAATCCCAATAATTTACAAGAAGAAATTTTATACGAAGAAAGGTGATGGGTGGATGATGATTAGAGTAAGCAAACTTTGGTGCAAATTGAGTCAGAAGTGGGATCGTAAGTCACTGTGAACTGTTTTGAATGACGTCTGAATCCTAATAATTTAATTGAAGTAAGAGAATCATATGAAAAACGGTAGTAACAAGTAATAGTTAAATTAATCGATCGGTCCCGTCAGAAGTGGGATCATAAGTTACTTAGAAGTGTTTGAATAGCGTTTGCATCCTAATAAATTTATTTACGAAACAAAATCATACCAGGAATGGTAACGGATGGATGAAACTTAGAGTAAGCAGATTTTAGTGCAAGTCGTGTCAGAAGTGGGATTGTAAATTACAGAAAACTGTTTTGAGCAATGTTTGAATTCCAATAAGTTAACTGACATGTCAAAATTATAGAATAAAGTGAGCTATGGTTAAAAATATTGAATTGTAACCTCACTTTTATAGGAAGTGGGATTATATGGTACAAAAATTGTTTCCAGTAAAGTTCAAATACATTAATTGTAAAAACTGTAAGAAAAATTGTATGGAGTGAGCTACGGTTAAAGTAATCGAATTACAGTGCAAGTTGTGTCAGAAGTGGGATCATAAGTCTACACTTGAAATTCGCATTATACTTTTTTAAAAGTTTTTTTGTTTTATTGCTACGTAAAGATGATGAAAGAACGTAATGGTTTACATCAATTTTCTACAATGTCAGAAGTGGGATAACTCAGAGATCACTCGTCCTAAATAGCACTTGAACGCTAATAGTTGAGTGGAATGAGAACTAATACGAGGAGAGCGAAATAGTCAGAACAATCTTCTGAAAACTCAAAATTTTCTCAAACTGTCAGTTGAATAGGATTCAAAATGTCGATTAGCTTCCATAATTGCAACGTGAATTTGTAGCAAACTTTAATTATTTCTCAATAGATTTCAATGTCAGAAGTGGGATTTTGCTTGAAAAATTATTAGCAAATATAATAATATTTTTAAAGAGACATGGAAATTTTGTGTTTACAATATCAGAAGTGGGATTATAAGTTCCACAAAATTCAGGTGGTTATAATTAAATATATATAGAAAGATAAGTTTAACTTTTATCAACTATAGTTGTATTATTAAGAAATTCAATAAATTCAATATATTTATAAAATCAGAAGTGGGATTTTAGGACCAAGAGATTTTTTGTACTCGAAAAAAATTCTGTGCAAACGAAAGCGATGGAAAGAAGTGTACGAACAATATAAAGCTATTCACTTTTATAACCGTAACGAAACCGTCAGAAGTGGGATTGAAAGTTGATTCAACTAAAGGTAATTTAACTGCGTAAAAATCGAAATAGAAGTTATTTGCTGCAATATCAGAAGTGGGACAAATGTTATGAATAAAATTAAAATAATTTTTTAATTTTATTTTGTGCAACATCAGAAGTGGGATTTTAAGACAATCGAAAAAATTGAATTAAAAATTAAAAAAATATATTAAAATGATTTGTCGTAAATTTGTATACATGGACATGACGTGTTGGTGTAGTCAGAGCAAAACGGTTTCAGTGTTGATTCCGGCGGTGGTGGCAGCGGAGGGTGCGAAAACGGCCCAAGGCGCCACCCGAGGAGGAAACGACGTCACACACTTCACCACCTTCGCCAAGTGCACCCCGTGGATGTTACCAAGGCAACGACGGATGCCTTCAAGTGTCCAATTTACACGGAGATATTCATATCGTGGGCGGTTACAAGGACCGGACCTCTGCCAATAGCGCCCCAATTTCACCAAAATTACGTTTTACTTAACACTCCCATCAATCATCAAGGATTACATCGAAAATTCGAAATTATAAAAAAATTAACAAACGGGACAAGTGAAAAATGTTTCAAAGAGGCCGGAACGCCGGTGAAGCTGAAATCCGGCGTCTTTGTGGGACGTTTTCTACTTGGAAGACGCTAGTGTGTTGCAGTTTTTTAATTCCAGTTCTGATCTAAGTTCAGAGAAAGCGAAAAATGGAAAATTCTTCCTGTTGGTAATATCTGGAGGGAATTAAATGTTAGAAAAATTTTTGGTGTCTTTTGATTGGTTTCGCACAGAAATTGTCGCTGTTTTCTTGGTTGTTCCGTTACAATGTTTATCGAAATGATTGTCGATGTTGAATTTCGTATAAGCCGTCTGGCCGCTCCGGGTCGACGACGTACCCGACTACAAGGGGTTGATTTGAGCAGCGTCATCTGGCACGGCACTTAGCTACCCTCGTTCCGGTCGTCCTTGTGCCGTTCGGTTTTAAGGTCGACAATCCCCTCGCCCGAAACTAAATCTTTTCCGAGCGCCCTGTCGAAAAAACATGCCGCGCATTTACACGTATTAATTCAAACGGCGCGTTCCGAATGCTAAATCCGGGAATAAATTGACTTCAGAGGAATATTCCCGATTTTATTTCGCGCTATTCAGATGTTGAGATATCGCATAAATCAGAAACGGATAAGGAGAGGGGTGGTGTGTGAATGTTTTGAGTAGGAGCAGGACGAAAAAAAAAAAAAACTAAAACGGGGGTTGGTTTTTGGCTGGTGATGTCGTAAGCATCGGAAAAATGCGGTCGCCGTTTAAAAGATTATTTTAAAAGGGGCGCGAATGGGGAGTCGGATATAAATGTCATCTCGTTCCGGAATCGGGGGTGGTAAAGAAAAGGATAGAAGAACCGAAAAAATTATACGAAACGGAAAAGATGAGAACGCTACCGGAAACAACGGCCGACAATTAACACCATCTAACGACGTTACGGATAAATGGCGGCAATAACACTGAACGGATTCAAATGGCGTTAGGAAAGGGCCAGAAAGTCAATAAATACTTACAATTCTTCAAAATCGAGAACTGCCCAACGAAAATTCGCGCTTTTTCTATTAAGATCCGCCTAATTTGGGCTACCTGGAGATGGGGGTGTATCCCAATAAAATCCTTAGTTCACGTCACCATTGGAAAGTGACATTTAAAGTGACAGTGCCACTCAAATATTACATTCTAATAGTTCCGTCAATGTGTATTGTATTGGGATACACCCCTATCATCTTTTAGGTAGCCCAGTCTCGGCGGCTAAAACTTATGTTTTTTTTAATGTAAAAATTGACGACTTGATATAGGAAGAAATTTCCACTCTTATGAGAAATAAATTTCTACTCCAACCTAAATAGAAATGATATCAAGTTGTGCTCTAAGGGAAAAATACAGCAATGGCCGACGATATTTTGTACCAAAATATATATGAAAACGACACTGTCTTTTAAATGTGACATTTTACTACTTTTGTTAATTCTGCATTATATTGGGATACACCCCCTCATTTTTTAGGTAACCTAGATTCGGTGACTGAAACGCTTTTTTTATGTAAAAATTAACGACTTGATATAGAAAGAAATTTCCATGCTTTTATGGGTAATAAATTTCTATTCCAGACTAAATAGAAATGATATCAAGTTGTGCTCTAAGGGAAACATACAGAAATAGCCGACGATATTTTGTAACAAAATATATATGGAACCGACACTGTCTTTTAAATGTGACATTTTACTTATTTTGTCAATTCTGCTTTATATTGGGATACACCCCCATTATTTTCTAGGTAGCCCAGATTTGGCTGCAGAAACGTATTTTCTTATGTAAAAATTAACGACTTGATAAAGAAAGAAATTTCTATGCTTTTATGGGCAATAAATTTCTACTCCAGGCTAAATAGAAATGATATCAAGTTGTGCTCTAAGGGAAAAATACAGAAATGGCCGTTTATATTTTGTAGCAATATATATGTGGAAGCGACACTGTCTTTTAAATGTGACATTTTACTTATTTTGTCAATTCTGCATTATATTGGGATACACCCCTACTATTTTCTAGGTATTCCAGATTTGGCTGTAGAAACGAATTTTTTATCGAAAAATTGACGACTTGATATAGAAAGAAATTTCCACGCTTCTATGGTGAATAAATTTCTACTCCAGACTAAATAGAAATGATATCAATTTATGCTCTAAGGGAAAAACATAGCAATGGCCGACGCTATTTTGCAACAAAATATATGGAAACTACATTGTCTTTTAAATGTGACATTTTACTTGTTTTATCAATTTTGCATTATATTGGGATACACCCTTCCCCTCATTTTCTAGGTAGCCCAGACTCGGCGGCATGAACGCATATTTTTTTCTTTTACATAAAAATAAGCAATTTGGTGTAAAAAAACATCTTTATGCTTGTATGTTAAGCTAGATAGAAATATTAGTGCCATAAAGGTAAATAAAAAGTACTGTAATCAAAAATGGCCGGTGGTGTTTAGTAGCAAAACATGTCACCTCAAATCAGTTATTTATTATTTTATCTCTAAGTCTAATAGTTTGGACATGAAAAGTTTAGTTCTATACTTTGGACTATTTGGCGGATATTTGAAAAAAATAAAAGTCTCAAGGATTTAAATCAGGATATGTTAAGTTTTTAATTCAAAATTGACAAGTTCTAAAGTGTTACGTTGAAAATACGACAGTTAAGTGACTATAGAAGGGTGTATACTATAGAAAACCAGTGGCGTAGGGTGACTAGCAAAAAATATGGTTTTTCCAATTAACAATCTTCAGTTGATAATTTTCATTAGTTTCTAATTTTTATTGAAAAACTTCTCCATAACAAAACAAATTTTTGTTTTAAAAATGTATTTTCAATTCTACCCAGTGGCGTAGCGTGACTAGCAAAAATATTGTTTTCCAATTAGCAATCCTTATTTGATAATTTTTATTAATTTTTAATGCTTACTGAAAAATTTCTCTTATATAACAAAACATATTTTTTTTTAAAATTGCATTTTTAATATTATCCAGTGGCGTACCGCTATTTGTCCAATAATATTCTTTAACCAAATAAACAAAGTTCTCGAGGAGTGTTGCTACATTCAAATATTTTACTCCCTTTTGACCATAAAAGAGTATATACTGTAAAAATCAGTGGCGTAGCGTGACTAGCAAAAATATTGTTTTCTAATGAACAATCTCTACTTGATAATTTTTATTAATTTTTAATGCTTATTGAAAAATTTCGGTTATATGACAGAACAAATTTTTTTTGAAAAATTTCATTTTTATTATTATCCAGTGGCGTACCGCAATTTGTCCAATAATATTTTTTAACCAAATAAACAAAGTTCTTGAGGAGTGTTGCTACATTCAAATATTTTACTCCATTTTAATCATAAAAGAGTATATACTGTAAAATCCAGTGGCGTAGCGTGACTAGCAAAAATATTGCTTTTTAATTAACAATCCTTTCTTGATAATTTTTGTTAATTTATTATTTTTTTGAAAAACATTTTTTTCCGTGACAAAACATAAATATTTTGTTAAAAAACTTAATTTTTAATTTTATACAGTGGCGTAGCGTGAGTGGCAAATATATTGATTTTTCAATTAACAATCCTTACTTGATAATTTTTATTAATTTTTAATTTTTATTGAAAAAGTTCTCCATAACAAAACAAATTTTTGTTTTAAAAATTCATTTTTAATTTTATCCAGTGGCGTAGCGTGACTAGCAAAAATTTTGTTTTTTTTAATTAACAATCCTCACTTGATAATTTTTATCAATTTCTAATGCTCATTGAAAAACTTCTCTATGACAAAACATATTTTTTTTGAAAAACTTTATTTCTAATATTATCCAGTGGCGTACCGCAATTTATCCAATAATATTTTTTAACCAAATAAACAAAGTTCTTGAGGAGTGTTGCTACATTTAAATATTTTACTCAATTTTGACCATAAGAGAGTATATATTGTAAGAATCAGTGGCGTAGCGTGCCTATCAAAAATATTGTTTTCTAATGAACAATCTCTACTTGATAATTTTTATTAATTTATAATTGTTTCGAAAAACTTTTTCTTTATGGCAAAACATAAATTTTTTGTTGAAAAAATTCATTTTTAATTTTATCCAGTGGTGTAGCGTGACTAGCAAAAATCTTGTTTTTTAATTAACAATCTTTACTTGATAATTTTTATTAATTTCTAATTCTTATTCAAAAACTTCTCCATAACAAAACATATTTTTTTAAACTTTATTTTTGAGCTTATCCAGTGGCGTACCGCAATTTGTCAAATATTATTTTCTACCCAAATAAACAAACTTCTCAAGGAGTCTCGCGACATAAAATATTGTACCCCATTTCTATTAAGTCAACTGAATTTTTTTGCAAAATTTTTGTTTAAGTTTATGAGTTTTAGCAAAAAATTACCAATTTCAAATTGTTGTCACTTATCAATAAGCAGCATAATTTGCGTAATAAGCTATCCAATAAACATTTTTTTAAATAAAAATTTGAATTTATCAATTTAGACCAGTGGCGTGCAATTTTTTTTTACAAAAATTACTTAAAATTTTTTGTCTTTTATCCAATAAAATGAAGAATTTAGTTATATAGGATCATGTCGTCGTTTTCTTTTCTCTGAAAAAATCAAAACTTAAGGAATTCTAATTGAAGCAATAGCACCATCTAGACGTGGTAGCACGATGTTAACTGCTAATGCTTAGTAAATTTATTTAATATCAACTATTAGCCGTTTTTATGTTTCTTTAACAGAAGTTGAAAACAATTTGCAATATCGTAATAGTAGTAAAAAAAATAACGAGGCGTTTGAAAATTTTTGAAATCAACATAACCTCAAAATTAGTCTTGCACGAAACAAACGAAGTGGTTTTTTGACATTAAATTATCTGGCAACGGTTTTAATTGAATGTTTCAATTTTAATAAGACTTTTTGGATCTAAGTTATAAGTGTCATCTCTTTTTTTTGCAGGTAAATAAATCAATTGTTACGGGGACAATGACGTTATGGCGAAGTGTACACGGCCCATTTCTTTCCACGCCCCCAGCTCCATAAATAACAGTAACAGTTTATGAAAAGAGACCCTGCGGCAACATAAAAAAATCGTGTTCACACAGGGGCGGCCCGGCGAATTTTTTATTGTCCCTTTTCAATACTAGACCACACGTGTATTATTCTAACCGATTAAGTCAGCCCTGCAACATTAAAGAAAACATCCCCAATTTTGCCAACACCTTGTAAAAACATCCCATTATCCATCTATCTATTTATAATGTCGGACAAACCACCCCATTGTATCACTACAATACCGTTTTCGGCGCTAATCCTCATCGAGCCCCGTTTTATTTACCGAAGGGATCTAAATCCCTAAATAACAACACGACGATGTTCATTTTTTTTTTTTCCCAATTTCTTACCGTTCGCCGTGTTGTTCCTTTGGCTGTGATGTTCATCGCCTAATATTGCACTCACACTGAACTTAAGCACTGGTTTCGTGTCTTTGATGTCACTTTGGAGCCGGCACTGGAAAAAGTTGCACTCTAATCGGCCGCAATTCGAACAAATCCGCCCCTTGAAGCAATTGTTGAAACGCAACAAAACGTCTTTATCGGGGGTGAGTCTGTCGATGTCACCTTCGCTGCGTGTCGTTTCCGTTGGACTTAAACTTTTCGATTTCTGGTCGACGTCTTCGGCGACTTTGTCGGAAATGTTGATTTCCAAGTTTTCCGGCGAAATTTTGCCGGACGCCAACAGGTTTTCCATTGAGAAACTGCTGGTGTTGTTGTTGAAACTCTTCAGCATTTTCTCGCGACGATTCGCCAATTGGATGGCGTTTTGAAACATTTTTTTCGAATTTTTTTTTTCAGATCGTAACACTAAACCGGAGGAAAGTCACTCGTAAACGCATCGATGACTTGTTGTCAAGAATCATTGTTGCAAAAGAACGTAAAACCGCAACGTCGGTTCCTCTGTTCGGCGTGGCTACGTTTCTCTTTGCGCAGAGGGCCAAATATAACTGATATATTTGACGAAAACCACCCTTGAAGTTCGAAAAGGGGAGGTGCTTAACTCGACGAGGGGTGGGTCTTTCTTTATCTTTATTTTATTGTACTCCCGGCCTTAAATTCATGTTTTATAAGCTCTATTTGTTCGGAATTATCGCAGACATTATTTTATTTATTTACCACCCCTCCAACAGCCTCTCCAATTTTTTCCTGTTCCACGTCGGACTTGGGACGATTGTTGTTAGTTGTTAATATTTCGATTAATTCCGGAAACGGTCCGTTAATGACGTGATTGACGTCACAACATATATCGAAATTATTAACAGTGGCAGCGGAAAAACGGGACGCATAAAGCGAATGTTGCCCGAGGGTGAAAATAGCGCGCGACGGGGTTGGAATTTTGTTCATATCATTATGAACGACAGCCGTCACTGGCAGAATAATGGGAAAAATCGCGCAATTTCAATTGTTATTGTGTTGTTTTCGGATAAGGCGGGCAATTTGGGGGCGGACGGGTTGATGTGTTGTTCTTTATTTAGATAATTTTTTCTATATAAAAAAGAAAACGCCAATAACGGGACGGATGCGGAAATTTTGAGGAGGGGAAGGGAAACTGGATATTATTGAAATTTGGTTGCGTTGGCGAGAGTAGGTAAATTAGGGGTTAAAGAGGGCGGAAAAATTTGAAATTGAAAAAAATTAAGAAAGAGAATTTAAATTCTTTAATAAAATATTGAGCAGTGAGAGAAAATGGTAATGCAGCGAAACTATTGAGGAATAAGTAGAAAGGTAGTTACTAAGTTAATAAGAATTGAATAATTGGTAGGAAATGAAATAATTTTCATGAGGAAAAAGAGTTAAAATAACAGACCGAAAACAATTCAAAAAGGGGACTGAAAATTTCGAAGTTTTGAATTTTCAAAAAATGATTTTTTAATTTTTTTGTAACTACTGGAAATTCATCAATTACATGGACATCCGGCGTGCAAAATCGAGATCAGAGATACAAATTACTTGAAAGAACGTTATTTTCGTTGCCTCGAATAGATTTTGATATTTTTGCAAATTTCCAACTGAATCTCTGACAAATTTTTGGTCGATAATTTTCAAATTTTTCCGGGGCTCTTTTATGGTCTCATTTTATAAATTTTGGTTCCCACAATGCAACGCAGTTGCCAGTTTTTAAATTGCATTCCCAGTTTAGGAGTAATGAAGACTTGATTTTTTTTAGCAAAATTTTGGTTAATTGTGAAAAATTGAACTTTTTTATTTACAAAGCTAAAACTCTCACTTTCAGCTTTTTAGAAAGCCCTAGAAATGTATATCCAAATGGCGTTTTTGCAATTTGAATGACTTCAAAACTGTGATAGTTATCGAAGTTTGAATTTCCGAAAATTTTAAATTTGTTTCTTCTTTTAAAAAGAATTGAAATCCGTCGATTGAATTCGAGATTTGAGTACAAAATCGAGATCAGCGACAGCAATTCTATTGGGAAATCGTCTCTTCCTTAACTGAGAGGAATTTCTTTGCATTTTAGCATTTTTGAAAAATTTCATCGATTGAGTTGACAAAATTTTGGCCAAAATTGAAAATTTTGACTTTTTATTTACATTTGCATTTTTCATTCTGAGCTTATTAGAAAGCTCTTTGAATATCTACTAAAATGATACATTTACATTTGATATAAATTAAAAATTTTAGTTGTTATCGACATTTGAAATGTAAAAAAAATATTTTTGTGTTCTTTTAAGAAAAGTCGAAAATTGCTTAAATAGGTGACCCCAATACGAAAATGAGATCAGAAAGACAAGTTATGTTAGAAATTGCCATTTTCGAAGGCTCAAGATGATTGGTGTCGATTTTAGCATTTTTGAAAATTTTAACCGATGAGATAGAAAGAAAATTTGAAAATGTTCAAATTTTCGATCACCGTTTTATCATCTCATTTCAATCCGTCAGATTCGTATAATACAACGGCTCAATCAGATTTTGATTTAAACGCTTAGTTTCGAAGATATGACAATTTAAAGATTCCGAAATTTAAATTTATACCATTGGCCAGAAATGGTACTTTTTTATTTACAACGTTCGAATTTTTATTATACCATTGGCGGAAAGTTCTTGAAAAGTCGATTAAAATGATGTGCTCACATTCGACATAGTATAAAAACTCGTGTAGCTATCGAAGTTTGAATTTTGCAAAAATTTGTATTTTTGAAACTTTTTCGAAAAACTGTAAATCTATATCGAAATTCGATAAATCAAATCCGAAATCGAGAAGAGCGAAACAAAATACATGAGAAAATCACCCTTTTGTAGGCTCATAACAATCAAATTGAGTCTGAACAATCGATTAATGAAAAGTTTTCCGAAAATTTTCTCAAGTTTTGGTCAAAATTAAAAATTTTGACTATCTTATTTGCAGCTGCAGATGTTTTATTCCGACCTTATTAGAAAGCTCTTTAAATATCTACTAAAATGATACATTTACATTTGATATAAATTACAAGTTTTAGTTGTTATCGACATTTGAAATGTAAAAAAAATATTTTTGTGTTCTTTTAAGAAATGTCGAAAATTGCTTAAATGGATGAACCCAATACGAAAATGAGATCAGAAAGACAAGTTATGTTAGAAATTGCTATTTTCGAAGACTCAAGATGATTGGTGTCGATTTTAGCATTTTTGAAAATTTTAATCGATGAGATAGAGAGAAAATTTAAAAATGTTCAAATTTTTGATCACCGCTTTATCATCTCATTTCAATCTGTCAGATTCATATAACACAACGGCGCAATCAGATTTTGATTTGGACGCTTAATTTCGAAGATATGGCAATTTTAAGATTCCAAAATTTAAATTTTTACCATTGGCCAGAAATGGTACTTTTTTATTTACAACCATCGAATTTTTATTATACCATTGGCGGAAAGTTCTTGAAAAGTCGATTAAAATGATGTGCTCACATTCGACATTGTATAAAAACTCGAGTAGCTATCGAAGTTTGAATTTTGCAAAAATTTGCATTTTTGAAACTTTTTCGAAAAACTGTAAATCTATATCGAAATTCGATAAATCAAATCCGAAATCGAGAAGAGCGAAACAAAATACATGAGAAAGTCACTCTTTTATCAGCTCATAACAATCAAATTGAGTCTGAACAATCGATTAATGAAAAGTGTTCAGAAAATTTTCTCAAATTTTGGCCAAAATCGAAATTTCATACTTTTTTTATTACACGCTCAAACTTTTAATATTACAACTGAACGAATGCTATCAGAAATTTGATTAAATCGACTCATTTGCATTTGATAATTGGCACAAACTCAAAAAGATATGGGCGATTGAAATTTGTAAAAATTCAAAACTTTGTAGATTTTTTCCAAATACTGACAATCTATCCTGAGAATTGGCTAACCGACTGTGAAAACTATATCCAGGCAACGAATTACATTAGAAAAATTACTTTGACTGTGCCAGCGCGATTGATTTCCATTTTAACAATTTTGAAAATTTTTATCGGTTGAGGTAGAAAAAAAATTGAAAATATTAAAATTTTCAATTCGCGTTTCCTTATTTCATTCAGTTTCGGGCAACATAGAATTAGATTTTGATTTGAACGCATAATTTCGAAGATATGACAATTTGAAGTTTGTAGTCTCAATTCTTATCATTGGAAGAAAATGGGGCTTTTTTATTTACAAGGCCCCGATTTCTATTTTAGACTTTTTAGAAAGCCCACTGAATGTCGATTCGGGAAATGACTTAGCATTTGCTGTAACTCGAAAAGTCTAGAAGTTATCGTGGTTTGAATACTATTGCTTAGAATTGACTTTGATATTTTTGCAAATTTTTTGGTCGAACATTTTCAAAAATATCCAGGTCTCGTTTATTGCTTTATTTTATAATTTTTGATTCGCCAAATGCAGGGCAATTGCCGGTTTTGATTTTGCATTATTAATTAGGGAGTTATGAAAATTTTAATTTTTTTAAGCAAAATTTTGGTCAATTTTGGAAAATTAAACTTTCTTATTTACAAGGCTAAAATTTACGTTTTTGGCTTTTTAAAAAGCATTAAAAATGTATATCCAAATGGCGTTTCAGCATTCGAAATGATTTCAAAACTCCGACAGTTATCGAGGTTTGAATGTCTTAAAAATTTGAATTATTTTTATATTTTCTAAAATACTCGAAATCTGTCGATTGAATTCAAAATTTGAGTACAAAATGAGATCAACGACACCAATTCCATTGGGAAATCATTTCCTCCTTAACTGAGAGAAATTGCTTTTCATTTAAGCATTTTTGAAAAATTTTATCGATTGAAATGGAAGCAAAAAATTCGATTTGACAAAATTTTGGTCGAAAATTTTCAAAATTTTCCAGTAACTTTTATAGTCTTATAATTACTACGTCTAATGTAACGCAATTGCAATTTTTTAAATTTGACTCCCAATTTACGAGTTTTGAATTTTTTGACCAAAATTTTGGGCAATTTAAATTTTTTCTTAATTTACAAAGCGAAAACTTTTGTTTTCAGTTTTTCAGAAAGCCCTTGGAATTTCGATGGATCTGTATTGGGAATAATTTAGAAACTCTAAAAGTTTTTGATGTCTAAAATTCGTAAAATTTAAAATTTTTGTCTTCTTGACAAGAATTACTTAGGGAAAAACATTTTTTTGGATGGGAATGATTTTAGATTTTTTTGTTTTTTTTTTGAGCATTTTCATGCACTAATATGTGCTATGTTTATAGCCAAAAATTTTCAAAATTTTCAAGCACGTTTTTCTGGTCTCAATTCACAATAAGCAGCTCACTTAATGAGACGCTGTTACTAATTTTTAATTTGAAGTCTTAATTTTGAAAACTATGACAATTTGAATTTTTTGAGCAAAATTTTGGTCAAAATTGAAAAATTGAACTTTTCTATTTTCGGTAGTAGAAAAGCCATTTTAGGCTTGTTAGAATGCCCTTTAAAGGCCCATTAAAGGAATGTTTTCATATTCGAAATAACTCAAAAAAAAATTTTGAAAAAAATTGTAGCTCTGTGTCATTTTGTGAAGTATTGAAAATCCTATCACCTAAATGGACGAACTAGGTTCGGAAATGAGATAAGGGTGATACAATATGTCACGAAACATTATTTCTAAACACTAATAATGATTAGTGTCGATTTTAGCTTTTTTAAAATTTTTATCAAATAAGAAAATTTTGAAAAATTTCGAAGCCCTTTTATCGCTTCATTTTATGCTCTCATAAACACAAGCCTGCCCTCATTTTTTAATTCAGACTTGTACTTTTGAAGTTATGACAATTTAAATTTCTACTAAGATATAAAAGTGAACTTTTTTATTTTTAAAGTCACGACTTTAACTTTAAGCTTATTAGAAAGCCCTTTGAATATCGATTAAGGTCGTATCTTGTATTTGTTATAACTTAAAATTTCTAGAAGTTATGGAAGCTTGAATATTGTCAAAAATTTAATTTTTGTTTTTTTTGTAAACTACTCAAAATTTATACTTTAGATGGACAAACGGTCTGCAATATTGATGTCAGCGACACAGATCACGTGTGAAGACGCTATTTTTGTTGCTTAGAACTGATTTTGAAATTTTTGCAAATTTGCAAATTTTTTAGTCAAGATTTTTCATGACTTTGTTATGGTCACATTTCATAATTTTTAGTCTATTCAATGCAACACAATGGCTATCTTTTAAATTGGACTCTCAATTTAACAGATATCAAAATTTGAACTTCTTGAGCAAAACTTTTAAAAATTATTTGCAGAAATAATTTAGTGACTATTATTAGGAGCTTAGAGTAAACTAATATAAAAATTATAGTTACTCGCAACTTCCAAATTCTAAGTTTATTGTGGGGATAATTTAATAATTTGAAGAACTGGGCGTTATGGACTAGATTTAGTGGACTATTCTCCAATAATAAAATCTAAACTTATTTTTTTTTTGCTGACTATACCACAAGCGTAATAATTTAGAATTAGCTGAATTAAGATAATAGTCAAGTGACTATTATTAGCCCCAATTTTGTTTCTTATTAGCGTAAGCACCGAAATATTTCAGAAACATTCTAGTCCTCTTCAATACTGAAACAACTGGCAGTTACCGGGCAATCAACAGTGGACTATAATTGAATTAAGAAGTGTAATAATTATTGCGATTTCCGTTAAAACTTTTCCTATTGAAGTCCTTCAGTGGGGAATCGGCAACTTGATATTTGGCACGATTTCGTCCATTTCCTCTCGTCTGTCAGTATCGAATTTGTCGGCGGTTTTGGCCTCAACTACTACAACTAACGTTGATCCATTTGTAACCGGATCGTCCTAAAAGCTCGTGCCAAATATTTGCAGATACTTCAGGATTTCGAGAAACATATGTCGACAAATATTGGCCGGCAACGAACGACGACCCTTTTCGATCCCTTCGATACGGCGACTTTAAAAAAAAAATATATTTGATAGTTACAAGCAAAAAAGAAGAAATTTAAGCGTGACAGCGCGACGCCCTTAATCTGATTGTGTAAAATTGCGCGTATTCCGTCCGTTGTGCAAGTGTGAACGAAAATATTCCATCAATCACCCTAATAGGAAATGATTTGTCATCGGACCCATTGTGGTGCCGACTTCAACAATAAAAATCCACAATGACTTATTGATCTGTAGTGAAAGCGATCGATCATCGGGCCCATAATGATACGCTTGTTAAATCTGTATCAATTATTGGAGGTAGTAGCCGCCCGATTACGGGAAAAGTTCATACGAAACGGCGAGGTTGCAGTTCTTACATAATGCGAGCATTGTGATGGCAACAATCGCTTTCAAAATTCAACGGCAAAGTGACTATAATGAATCTAACTTACCCCTATACTCGTGCTGATAAGTGGTCGATGTGTTTACCCGAAATCTCCACTTCAAACAAACGATCCACACTTCTAGTCCACTATAGATATGACTAAAATTGTTCTATCGGTCAAGCGAAGTGAAAAAATTACATTTAACTCTATAGTTTGGACATTATAGTCACTTCAGTCTAATAAGATTTTTGTTTTGTTTTGGAAATTATGTCGCGATATATGCGGCTCAAAATATTCAAATAAATGGACTTTTAGTCCACAAAATATGTGACTATAATTTTTTATTAGTCAAACAAAGTCAAATTGTCCTCATTATGTGACTAAAATAAGTTCAAATTTCACTGCAACATTATAGTTTAAATGGCTAAGTTAAAATGTAGCTGGAAATGTTTAGTTGACAAACCTACACTTATAGTCCACGATATTAGTGACTATAATACTGAAAGTTTTATTTAATAAAAATTACTTCTCTAAAGGTGAGGTAAATTATCTACAGTTAAGACTAATTACATAATTTATACGAATGGACTATTAGACTGACTATTATAGTCAACGGCAAAATGATTTCAACTTACTCTTTGATTTGTATTACTAATGGTTTTAATGTATATATGTCAAAATTGGATCGTGATATTTAACAATATACTTATAGTCCACTAAATTTTTGACTATAAATTTACGAGTTTTTTAATGCGAAAATAATTACAATAACATACAGTCATAACATTTAGAATTAACATAAATTTTACAATTTAATTTTCGAATTTTGACTATTATTTGACTATCATACGGAACAGGAAATCTTAAAGAGTTGGAGTTATCAGTTCAATGATTGTGAATGTTTTTCTTGCTTGTTAAGAAAAGACGCTTAATTATTAGTTTGTAAATTATAGTCACTTATTTGCTCACTTGGCTTAATTATAGTCACGTTAGTCTAGTAAGATATTGTTGGGTTTTGCAACATATGCGCCGCAAAATATTCAATTAAATGGATATATAGACTTATAGTCCACAAAATATTTGACTAAATTTTTTTATTAGTCTAACGAACTCAAATTCTACTAATTTATGCCAATCGACTATGACTAAAGTAATATCAATTTATCATGTAGTTTCAATGGCTACGTCAAAATGTGGCTTGAAATGTTTAATTGACAAACCTACACTTATAGTCCACTATATTAGGGACTATAATACTGAAAATCTTATTTTATAAAAATTCCTCCTCTAAAGCTGGGGTAAATTATCTACAGTTAAGACTAATTACATAATTTATACGAATGGACTATTAGACTGACTATTATAGTCAACGGCAAAATGATTTCAATTTATTCTTTGATTTGTGCTGCTGATTTTTTAGTTTTAATGTATATATGTCAAAATTGAGTAGTAATATTTAATAATACACTTATAGTCCACTAAATTTTTGACTATATATTTACAAGTTTTCTAATGCAAAATAAATTACAAGAATACACAGTAGTAATATTTAGAATTAACATTAATTTCACAATTTAATTTTTGAACTTTGACTATTATTTGACTATCATACGGAGCAGGGAATCTGAAAGAGTTGGAGTTATCAGTTCAATGATTATGAATGTATTTATTTTGCTTATGAAGAAAATCCTCTTAATTATTAGTTTGGAAATTATAGTTACTTTAGTCTACTAAGATATTGTTGGGTTTTGCAACACATGCGCCTCATATTATTTATTTAAATGGATATATAGATTTATAGTCCACAAAATATGCGACTAATTTTTTTATTAGTCTAACGGGCTCAAATTCTACTAATTTTTACTAATGAACTATTATTTGACTAAAATAATATCAATTTATCATGTAGTTTCAATTGCTACGTCAAAATGTTGCTTGAAATGTTTAGTTGACAAACCTACACTTATAGTCCACTATATTAGTGACTAGAATACTGAAAATCTGATTTTATAAAAATTACTTCTCTAAAGCTGAGGTAAATTATCTACAGTTAAGACTAATTACATAATTTATACGAATGGACTATTAGACTGACTATTATAGTCAACGGCAAAATGATTTCAATTTATTCTTTGATTTGTGCTGCTGATTTTTTAGTTTTAATATATATATATATATATATGGCGGAATGGCGGATGTCGCTCTGTAGTGAACAGCACGTGTGATTGCTCTGATTTGTAATTACAGTTTTGCAATACTCTTGGTGTTTTGCGCCTCTTAATTTTCAATCACTAGTTGTGCAATTTTTTTTCTCTACTTGTTGATTATTGAGCTGTTGCCCAGTTTCTCCTGTTTGTCCTGCACTGAATTGTTTATACGTTGAACCCGAACATAACCTCAATTATGTCGAAGTGCCTAGGCTGTAGTAGGAGTCTCAATGCTAACGAGAGCAGAAATATCGTACAATGTACTGGCTGCCCTGGGATTGCTCATCCAAGCTGTGCAGATAAGTTAGCTAAATGCGAATCAGGTGCCTTTAGGAAGTGCTGTGGCAGTAGGGAGCTACAGTTGGACGACTCTCTCAATTCTGTTGCTAAAATTATTGATACAAAGTTGGAACAATTTTTTGCAAAAATTCAGCCTCATTTCACTTTGTTGTCCACAGAAGCTGAGAAGAATAAAAATGATTTGAAGGCTTCAATAAGTGATGCTATTGCCTCAATGAATGCCAAATTGGATGAAGCTTTTTTGGAGATTGACCAGTTGAACACAAAAATAGAGAATATGAAGTCTGACACACTTGACTTCATTGCTGCTGAATTGAAGGAAAGAGAATTCAAGATGAAGAACATCATAGTATTTAATCTCAAAGACGAAAATAGCCCTGATGAAGATGAAAAATATTTACATGATCTCTTTTCAAACTCTCCAATTGAGCTCTCAGCTATCAAGCATTTTAGACTTGGCAAATATGCAAATGATCCTGAGTCTCGTGTGCGGCCTCTCAAAGTAGTTATGAGGTCCAGGTCAGATGTAGAGTGGGTATTTCATAACCTCAAAAGTCTATCCCTGGATCAATGCAAAGTTCGCTCGGATTTGACAGCTTATCAGAGGCAGGCGTTAAAGGCAGCGCTAAATGAGCTAGATGCTCGTAAAAAGAAAGGCGGAAAAGATTTGATTTTGAAATATCAGAACGGTATTCCTGTTATTATTAAGAAAAAGCCTAACAAGCAACAAGCTGAGCAACAAAAAAACTAAATTTGAATTCACAGCCATTGCACGTTTATTACCAGAATGTCAGGAGTTTGAAGAACAAACTCTCCGAGTTTTATAGATCGGTAGCTGCTTCATCCATTACCTATGACGTTATCTGTTTAACTGAAACTTGGCTCGATGATAGTGTAGCAGATCATGAGGTATGGTTACCTGGATATAATATTGTAAGGCTTGATCGTGATCGTCTTGAGAGTGGCAGAACTCGTGGAGGCGGCCTCTTGATTGCTGTCAAGAGAAGTATTGTTTATAGAGTGGTTCATAGGTGTAATTACAACGTCGAATTTTTGATTGTAGAAATCTCATTGTCAAGCTCTAAGACTCTTGTACTTGCCACTCTTTATGCACCACCTCTTACTTCTCTTGGCTCTGATTTATTTGTGCTTGGATACAACTGTTTTCTGGATATAATTGTGCAAGAATATTATCATAAGTCTAATCACGAATTTATCATCTTAGGTGATTTTAATTTGCCTGGTATTCAATGGCTGTTAAAGGACGATCTCATGACAGTTCAGAGTGATGGCTCTCCTAGAGGTGTTTTGCAGGCTACTGAGGCTCTATGTTTGGCTGTGAATTCCCTCAGTCTGCGTCAGGTCAATGCGACTCCCAATGCATTTGGTGTCTTCCTTGATTTGGTGTTCACTTCGTTTGTTGATTGCTGCTGCACCTCTACTCCTGATCACTTTGTGAATTTAGACTTGTTTCATCCGGCCTTGACTTTGGAGATTACTGATGTATGTCTAACTGCATTGCAGCTTGATTTTGCTGTGCTCAACTTTGGAAACTGTGATTATCAGGCTGTGGATCACTCTTTTGAGCAATTAGATTGGTCCTTTGTTAATTCAGATGTACACTCAATTGATTATAAAGTTGATGAGTTTTACCATCAACTGTTTTCTGTAATTGACTCTCATGTGCCTATGAAACGTATCACAAGTTCGAGTCGCCCGCCCTGGTTCAATCAAGAGCTGATCTCTCTAATTTTTGCTAAGAAAAAAAACCATACCAAATGGAAAGAAACCAATGAGAGTGAGTTTTATGATTCATTTAAATTGTATAGATCTTTGTCAGTTGCACTAGAGAGGAAGCTGCATAAGCAGTATTTGTTGGATGTTGAACGTGGTATTGTCTCTCACCCCAGTGAATTTTGGAAGTTCTTGAGAAGAAAAAGTAATAATTCTATCCCTAGCTCTGTCTCATTGAACAATGTAGTTTCGAATAATGCTCAAGAAATTGTTGCATTGTTTGCACAACATTTTAATTCAGTTTTCAATGAGGATATAGTGGATTATGATTGTGAGCATATTCAAACTTCTTTTTCTATATCCACTTTAACTTTCACCGCAGCAGAGGTAAAATTAGCTCTCTCAACTTTATCAGATAGTCTCGCAGCTGGGCCGGACCAGATTCCAGTTGTATTTATTAAGAAACTTATTAATGGTCTATCTACTGTATTGACCAAACTTTACAATTGTTCATTGAGCACTGGTATTCTTCCTTCAGTTTGGAAAAAATCTTTCATTACGCCTATACATAAAAAAGGTGCCAAGGATAGTGTAAAGAATTATAGACCTATAGCTAAGCTAAATATTTTCGCAAAAGTATTTGATATGCTTGTTGAAGCTAAGCTGTCTACATATCTTCAGAAGTTTATAATTCAAGAACAGCATGGTTTTGTTTCCAGAAGATCAACAATCACCAACTTAGCCCATTATAATGATTATATTGTTTCTGCATTAATGGATAACAAACAAGTTGATGCAATTTATACCGATTTCACTGCAGCATTTGATTCCATTAACCATAAACTGCTTATCAAGAAACTTTATCATTATGGTATTACTGGCTTCTTACTCAGATGGATCTCTTCTTCCCTCATTGGAAGAAGATATAGTGTCAAGATTGGTGGCCATACTTCAGCTGATTTTATTGCCTCCTCTGGTGTGGGTCAGGGTACCCATACTGGACCGCTCTACTTCATTCTCTTCATGAATGACATCATAAGATGTATCGGCTACTCGCAGATATTGCTGTATGCAGATGATCTCAAGATCTTCTCTATGGTGGAATCACCTGGTGACTCTCTTCAACTCCAGGCGGACATAGACAGTGTTGTGAATTGGTGTATTTTGAACGGTTTAAAATTTAGTTTTGATAAATGTACTACAATCTCTTTTTATCGTCACTCTTCAATTTATTATAATTATTATCTAGGTAATCAATTGTTAAAGAGAGAAGTAGTAGTAAAAGACTTAGGTATTTATTTCGATGATAGGCTTAACTTCTCATTTCATGTTGATTTTATTGTTAACAAAGCAACAAAGAATTTATTTTTTATATTTCGAAACTCTCTTGAATTTAGCAATAAGGAAACGTTAATTTTGTTATTTAATTCTTTAGTTCGATCTATACTGAATTATGGCTCACAAATATGGAACCCACATACCCTTGAATATTCAAAAAGAATAGAGACTGTTCAGCATCGCTTTTTTAAGCTGCTTTCATATAAATTTAAGTTGGGCCTCAGTAGATTTGATCACGACTATTCAAAGATTGCTATTTCACTTAAAATTTGCTCACTGAGCTCTTTTCGACAATACCTAGATTGTATGTTTCTATATAAATTACTTCATGCTAAGATTGATTGTCCTTACTTGCTTCAACAAATTAATTTTAATGTACCACCTAGACCTTTGCGCTCATATGATCAATTTCGATTGCCAGTTTGCGATTTTCACATATTGAGGAATTCTGTCATTTATAGAGCTTGCAAGTTGTTCAGTGAAACTGATGAACTGCCCGACATTATTGATACTTATTCCATAAGTGAATTTAAGCGCAAACTGAGAGTAGTTATATATGCGTTCTCATAACTTTTTTTTTCTTTTCATTATTTTATACTATATATCTGTTAATTATTTAACCCTATTATTATATTTTCTTTATTCATCCAATTATAATGTATTATTTTGTATAAAGCCAGATGGCTGTGAATTATCAAATAAATAAATAAATAAATAAAATATATGTCAAAATTGGGTAGTAATATTTAATAATACACTTATAGTCCACTATATTAGTGACTACAATACTGAAAATCTGATTTTATAAACATTACTTCTCTACAGGTGAGGTAAATTATCTACATTTAAGACTAACTACATAATTTATACGAATGGACTATTAGACTGACTATTATAGTCAACGGCAAAATGATTTCAATTTATTCTTTGATTTGTGCTGCTGATTTTTTAGTTTTAATGTATATATATATATGTCAAAATTGGGTAGTAATATTTAATAATACACTTATAGTCCACTATATTAGTGACTACAATACTGAAAATCTGATTTTATAAACATTACTTCTCTACAGGTCAGGTAAATTATCTACATTTAAGACTAACTACATAATTTATACGAATGGACTATTAGACTGACTATTATAGTCAACGGCAAAATAATTTCAACTTATTCTTTGATTTATGCTGCTAATAGTTTTAATGTATATATGTCAAAATTGGGTAGTAATATTTAATAATACACTTATAGTCCACTAAATTTTTGAGTATACATTTACGAGTTCTTTGTTTATGAAGAAAAAACACTTAATTATTAATGTTTAAAAATTATAGTCACTTTAGTTTAGTAAGATATTGTTGGGTTTTGCCACATATGTGCTTCATAATATTCAATTAAATGGACTTATAGTTTACAAAATATGTGACTATAATTTTTTTATTAGTCAAATTCTACTAATTTATGCCAATGGACTATGATATGATTAAAATAACATCAAATTACCATGCCGGCGCTGTGCCAAAATGTAGTTTGAAATGTTCAGTTTGACGAACCTACACTTATAGTCCACAAAACTTTTGACTATAAATCAACAAATTTTTTATATTAGAATAGTTACAATAATACACAGCCATATTACTTAAAATTAGCATAAATGCCAAATTTAATTTGCGGATTTTGACTATTATTTGACTATCATAGGGAGCGAGTAGTTAGATTTCAATAATTATCAATGTGTTTGTTTTGCTTATGATAACATAGATACTTAATATTCTTGAGTACTTGGTCCATTTATAGTCACTTTAGTAAATCAGAAGTATATGGTGTTTTAAAAAATATTTTTCAAGATGATTCAGTTCACAATATTTAAACGAAAAGATGTGCTCTTATAGTCCACTCAATATATGACTATAGTTTTTGAAAGTGTAATGAATGAATGATAATTGAAACTAATGGACTACTCGATTGACTATTATCCAAGATTGGCAATCAACAGGTAATGATGGTATCCATTTGAGAAAATGTTTATAAGTCACTAGTGAAGGGATTATAATTATTTTTGTTGGAAATTATAGTCACTTGGTTCATAAAAACTGTAAAGATTCGAATCTGCCTGGTTAATTTTTCCTCGTGCTTAAGAAACTAGCATTACTTATACTCAGTATACTATATTATAGTCCACTTTTGACTATAATTGTGGAAATTGTATTAATATAATAATGTAGAAAGGTAGAAAGCATTGTAAAACATGCGGCAGTGACTATTATTTGACTGTCATATTGAATAGAAAATTAAAAATTGATAGGTCAGGACTATAAATATATTTTGAATTTTTTTTTTGTATATTAACTAGATATCTATTCAATAAATTTTGTAGGAAAACTCCCAAATTGTTTCACTGTAATTGATTTTCTTGTCGATTCTAATAGATTTTTGAGCGTCGACTCATAAAGTCGGTGAGGCGGTCGTGCTTCGTTACGTTGTAGTACTGTTTGGCAAATAACTCTTGACGTCAGTTTCGTTTTGGAACGTTCTATATGGGAGCTATTGTGATTTTTCAAATTTACTGTCGAAATTGGTCTTTTCCGGCGCAATTCCTCCGTCCGGAAACGAGGCGAAATCGTCGAATATATCTGGCGGAGTAAAGATATAAGCTGTCAACATCTGGTGTTATTTGACAACGATAGCATTATCTACCATCTCATGCCTTTCATCGATCCAATCTCGGCTGAATTATACGATTCTCAGGTTCATTCCTGAAGAAAAGGGGGCGCTCCATATCGTAAAAAGAAAAAAAACATATTTAACGTTCTGGTAAGAGTAACGAAAAACTGTAACGGACCTATTATCGGAGGTGAAGAGAACCGTCGTTGTTTCGGTTTTTAAACATGTTTCGTTAGGTAACGAAATGAGGAGAACAAAGCTATTGCTACCCCCGCTTCGTTCCCTTTTTCTGTCCCGCATATTATATGGATTCGAAAACGGTCATAAAAACGAAATAAAAGTGTAAGAGAGCATTTGATAAAGGCGGGTCTTGCTTATAATCTATTTTCATTGGTTCCGGATTCGCCCCCACTTTAATGCCCTCAAGTTTGCAGTAAATCAATGATTTTTTATGTCGGGAAAATAATTCACTTGTTTTGTCGGTTTTTCCGAGGCGCCGTCGCCATCCGACCAATCGACGCGCCGCTACGGACTGTTTAATTAATGCCACAAGAATTTACAAGTCCAATAAGCGATGGGAAAATCCCAAAAATTTATTACCTCTATGACTATCATCTTCGCATTTCACATCACAATATCAACAAAAAAGCGTCTGTCTTCATTATTTAATTGTTACCTCGAATATTTGTGTAGAAAAGTAATTTTTCAATATCAAATATGACTTTATTAAAAAAAATTATAGTCACTTATAGTCAGATTTTCTAACCAAAATAGTTCTGCAGCTTACGTTAAAGTTTCAATTGACACTGTAGCTTTTTAATTTTGGAATCTACAGAAATTCACTAAAATAGTCAAGAAATCAATTATAGTCCTAATCTACATTAGTATAGGATACAGTACATTTTTAAATTTTTTTGACTTTTTTAGTTGCTACTATTTTATATTTCCTAATAGTCACTTAGTGAGTAGCTGCCAATGATTGGATGTAATTTTGTTGCAAATAAAATTATAGTCACTTATAGTCAGATTTTTTTACTAAAATAGTTCTACAGCTTACGTTGAAGTTTGAATTGAAACTCTAGCTTCCCAACTTTAGAATCTTTAGTAATTTATTAAAATAGTCAAAAGCTATTATAGTCCTAATATACATTAGTATGGGATATAGTGCAGTTTTCCTCTTTTTTGACTTTTTTTTAGTTGCTACTACTTTACATTTCTTAATAGTTACTTAGAACCTACTTTCCAATCATTGGATTTAATTTTGTTGTAAATGAAATTATAGTCACCTGTAGTCAATTTTTCCTAATGAAAATAATTCTACAGCTAACATTGAAGTTAAACTTAAAACTTTAGCTTCTTAATTTTAGAATGTTCAGAAATTTATTAAAATAGCCTAAAAATATTATAGTCCAGATATACATCAGTATGGGATATAGTGCAGTTTTCTTCTTTTTTGACTCTATTTTAGTTGCTACTATTTTATATTTCTTAATAGCCACATAGAGACTGCTTTCCAATCATTGGATTTAATTTCGTTGTAAATGAAATTATAGTCACCTATAGTCAGTTTTTCCTGATCAAAATAATTCTACAACTTACGTTGAAGTTGAAATTAAAACTCTAGCTTCTTAATTTTAGAATCTTAAAAATTTACTAAAATAGTCAAAAAACTATGATAGTCCTAATATACATCAGTATGAGATATAGTGCAGTTTTCTTGTTTTTTACTCTCTTTTAATTGCCACTACTTTATATTTCTTAATAGCTACTTATACACTAGTTTCAAATCTTTAAACTTAATTTTGTTGTAAATCAAAATATAGTCACCCATAGTCAGTTTTTTCTAACTAAAATAATTCTGTAGCTTACGTTAAAGTTGGAATTGAAACTCTAGCTTCCTAATTTTAGAATCTTCAGAAATTTATTAAAATAATCAAAAAACTATGATAGTCCTAATATACATCAGTATGGGATATAGTGCAGTTTTCTTCTTTTTTGACTCTATTTTAGTTGCTACTACTTTATATTTCTTAATAGTTACTTAGAAACTAGTTTCCAATTATTGGATTTAATTTTGTTGTAAATCAAATTATAGTCACCTATAGTCAGTTTTTCCCAACTAAAAACTTCTAGAGCTTATGCTGAAGTTGGAATTGAAACTCTAGCTTCTTAAGTTTAGAATTTTTAGACATTTATTAAAATAGTCAAAAAACTATTATAGTCCTAGCATACATCAGTATGGGATATAGTGCAGTGTTCTTTTTTTATTCTCTTTTAGTTGCTACCACTTAATATTTCTTAATAGTCACTTAGAAATTAGTTTCTAATCATTGGATTTAATTTCGTTATAAATCAAATTATAGTCACCTATAGTCAGTTTTTCCCAACTAAAAAACTTTTACAGCTTATGCTGAAGTTGGAATTGAAACTCTAGCTTTTTTATTTTAGAATCTTTAGACATTTATTAAAATAGTCAAAAAACTATTATAGTCCTAGTAGACATCAGTATGGGATATAGTGCAGTGTTCTTTTTTTATTCTCTTTTAGTTGCTACCACTTAATATTTCTTAATAGTCACTTAGAAATTAGTTTCTAATCATTGGATTTAATTTCGTTGTAAATCAAATTATAGTCACCTATAGTCAGTTTTTCCCAACTAAAAAACTTTTACAGCTTATGCTGAAGTTGGAATTGAAACTCTAGCTTCTTTATTTTAGAATTTTTAGACATTTATTAAAATAGTCAAAAAACTATTATAGTCTTAGTAGACATCAGTATGGGATATAGTGCAGTGTTCTTTCTTTTGACTCTCTTTTAGTTGCTACCACTTTATATTTCTTAATAGTCACTTAGAAATTAGTTTTCATTCATTGGATTTAATTTCGTCGTAAGTCAAATTATAGTCACCTATAGTCAGTTTTTCCCACCTAAAATCTTCTACAGCTTATGCTGAAGTTGGAACTGAAACTCTATCCTCTTAAGTTTAGAATCTTTAGACATTTATTAAGATAGTCAAAAAACTATTATAGTCCTAGCATACATCAGTATGGGATATAGTGCAGTGTTCTTTCTTTTGACTCTCTTTTAGTTGCTACCACTTTGTATTTTTTAATAGTCACTTAGAAATTAGTTTCCAATCATTGGATTTAATTTCGTCGTGAATCAAATTATAGTCACCTATAGTCAGTTTTTTCCAACTAAGAAACTTTTACAGCTTATGCTGAAGTTGGAATTGAAACTCTAGCTTCTTTATTTTAGAATCTTTAGACATTTGCTAAGATAGTCTAAAAACTATTATAGTCCTAATATACATCAGTATGGGATATAGTTCAGTTTTTTTCTTTTTTGATTTTATTTAGTTGCTACTACTTTATATTTCTTAGCAATCATTTAGAGACTAGTATACAACCATTGGATTTAAATTCTTATTATAGTCAATTATAGTCCGCTCGTTCTAATTAAGCCATAAAAAACTAAAGATAGTTGTAGGTAATAGGAGAATAATAGAAGTAGAAAACACCTTTGAAACTCAAATTTTTGGTAGTTGAAGACAATTACATAGTTAAATTTTGTACTAGTTGCCACATTATTGAGGATAGTACAAGTAGATAGACTAAAAGCAAAAAGTTGATAAGAGTATTGAGGCAGTGAGTCTAGGAAAAATACTAAGATGAAATAGAACAAAACTCATAGTTCTGTATATAGATTTTCTTTTCTTTTTTCTTATTTTTTGGATTTGTCATTGTTAGCTACTATTAATTCGTTAGACGGTTCTTTTGATTAAAAACGACCTTCTGTGCCTGTCACTTTCTGGATCTTGGTGTCTTGAGGACCGCTTCCCGCGGTCCGTCAAGTTGGCAATTTTAATTAAAAAACGATTAGACGAAAAGGAAAAGGGGAAGAAGTGTGTCCGGAAATAAAGTTCCGAATGGATTTCTTTCGATTCGTCGGTGCGATTTTAATAAATCCCCATTATCTGCTCTCTCATTTATCCCCCGGTCTTATCGGGGTAGTTGTAGGAGGAAGAAGGTGGAAAAGGGGAACGACGACGAGTTGGGTCGAAGACGGTCGAATGACGCCGACGCCCTCGACGCCGCCGGGATAATATTAAATCTCCGCCATCTGGTCGCAGTTCCGGCTTCTTTATGACATATTACTTTATTACTATAATAGAGGGAACATTGAATTATTAATATAAGATTATGAAAGCACATGGCGCACGAGGCAAAAACGGACGCCATAGGTTGTTATAATGATTTCATTTCGGGAGGACAATAACACAAAAGAGAAAAGTCATCCCCGTTTTGTTGTTCTCGTTGTGTTATGAGTCTCCAAATAATTTTTTTTTTCTCTTTTGGGAGCGATGCTAATTTTCGTTGTTCGGTTATGCTCAATTTATTCAAATCAAATCAAATATTAAAAGTTAAACAACATCAAAGGGTAAATATTATTTCAAGTGAGGGTAACCGTGATACGAGCATTTACATCATATTAGCATACGTCGGACAAACCCTTCGCACCATCGGACGAAATCGCTACTCAAAAAGTGGGAGCGATTGCGAGAAAACGGAAATTTTACCAAAAAAATTATAGTCAAAATCTCAATGGTATGACTATTATCACAATGCAGTGATATCTAAGGAGCGATGTAAAAACTTCTTTTTTTAAGAAGTTGATAAGGAGTGATCATAAGACATAGTGACTATCAAGCGTGACTATAATTTGACTAAAAGTGACTATAATTTTTTTTACTTAAATTTGATAACGGATTTGCGGTATTATGATGACTATAATTGACTGAAAGTGACTATAATTTATTTAGTATAGTCCGATAACTGATTTAAAATGTTATGGTGACTATAATTGGCTGAAAGAGTTTATAATTTTTTAGTATAGTTTGATAACTGATATAAAATGTTATGGTGACTATAATTACTTAAAAGCGAGTATAATTTTTTTAGTATAGTCTGATAACTGATTTAGAATATTATGGTCACTATAATTGAATGTAATTTTAATTTTTTTAGTGTAGTCTGATAACTGATTTAAAATGTTATGGTGACTATATTTGACTAAAAGTGACTATAGTTTTTTTTAGTTTAAACCGATTACTGATTTTGAATGTTATAGTGACTATAATTATTTAAAAGCGAGTATACTTTTCTTAGTATAGTCTGATAACTGATTTAGAATGTTATGGTGACTATAATTGACTGCAAGTGATTATAATTTTTTAGTATAGTTTGATAACTGATTTAAAATGTTAAGGTGACTATACTTACTTAAAAGCGAGTATTTTCCTAGTATAGTTCGATAACTGATTTTGAATGTTATGGTGATTATAATTAACTAAAAGCAAGTATAATTTTTTTAGTATAGTCTGATAACTGATATAGAATGATATGGTGACTATATTTGACTAAAAGTGACTATAATTTTTTAGTATAGTCTGATAACTGATATAGAATGATATGGTGACTATATTTGACTAAAAGTGACTATAATTTTTTAGTATAGTCTGATAACTGATGTAGAATGATATGGTGACTATTTTTGACTAAAAGTTACTATAATTTTTTAGTATAGTTTGATAACTGATTTAAAATGTTATGGTGACTATATTTGACTAAAAGTGACTATAGTTTTTTTTTAGTTTAAACCGATTACTGATTTTGAATGTTATAGTGACTATAATTACTTAAAAGCGAGTATATTTTTTTTAGTATAGTCTGATAACTGATTTAGAATGTTATTGTGACTATTGTTGACTGAATGTAACTTTAATTTTATTAGTATAGATTGATAGCTGATTTAGAATGTTATGGTGACTATAATTGACTGCAAGTGATTATAATTTTTTAGTATAGTTTTATAACTGATTTAGAATGTTAAGGTGACTATAAATACTTAAAAGCGAGTATTTTTTTAGTATAGTCTAATAACTGATTTAGAATGTTATGGTGACTATAATTTTTTTAGTATAGTCTGATAACTGATATAGAATGATATGGTGACTATATTTGACTAAAAGTGACTATAATTTTTTAGTATAGTCTGATAACTGATATAGAATGATATGGTGACTATATTTGACTAAAAGTGACTATAATTTTTTAGTATAATTTGATAACTGATTTTGAATGTTATGGTGACTATAATTAACTAAAAGCAAGTATAATTTTTTTATTATAGTTTATGAATTGATTTAGAATGATATGGTGAATATAATTGACCAATAGTGACTATAATGTTTTTGTATAGTCTTATGACTGATTTACAATGTTTGTGTGACTATAATTTCTTTAGTTTAATCTGATAACTAATTTAGAATTATGTGCATATTCTACAAATGACTATAAATTTTTAAACATGACTACTAAAATGTGTTAACTGACTGATTTGTTTACCAAACATCATCCTTTGAAACGCTTACAAATATTATTTTTGGTTGGTTTGATAATGAAACTTGTTATATGTAGTCACTTGCTACAGCCACCTGCCACTTTGATTTATAGTAAGATTTTTGTTGATGTGAATTTGGTTTTGAGGTAATCGAAAAAGTTTCGTTCGATTGTTTCGATCATTTAAATAGTTGCCGTGTCCTTCCCCCTTTTAAATTTTAAACAAACATCAACGGGATTCCTCATCCACACACTCGATCCTGACATCCGTTTTGTCAACTTCAGCATTATACCAACTTTCTCTCTCACTCTCTCTCTTTTCACATACGCAAACACAAACACACACAAAACGTAAATTCATATTCATGCGTTTGGATAATGGACGCATTTCTCTCCCTCTCTCGATTGTTTTGCGATTGAACTTTGTTTCCGATTTTCGAAATTGCTCATCGTACGATTGGCGTTTCAGAGAGAAAACGAAAAAAAAAAAAATATCCGACCGGCCCGTTCGCATGTCGTCAACGATCTATTTATCAGGGTGGATAGGGGTGAGAGTTACGGAAAAAAAATTAATCGCTCTCTTAAACGGCCCTTTAGGATTTAGAATCGAAACCGTCAAGGGGTAAACGACCACCTCGATGCCGAAAATGACAAATTGCTTTCTTTGTGTGGCACAAGATGGGTGTGAAATGGTTCGAAATTACGTAACTATTCGTTGTGTTTATGAAGAAACGCTTTTGTTATTTGTATACATGAAAAAAAATTGGGTTTTGGGGGTGAAAGGGTTGAAGCGTTTAAAGTATTTTATTTTCAATTTTAATTATAATTATGAGATTCCGACTCAATCTATAAAATTCTTGTAATTTAATAAAAATTATAGTCACTGATTATAGTCTTCTTCAAACATTTGTTGACTATAATTTTAGTCATACAATTTATATAGCGGATTTAAGTTGAATTTTCGACAAGTTGGACCACATTAATTAAGTTGCCTCATTCTCAGTTTCATTTAGAATTTTTATATGCCTCAAAGGACTATAATTTACAATGCAAAGATAGTCACTTAAACTTGTAACATGCCATTAGTTTTGACGACCATTCTCAAAATTAATGAGGTCTAAACTCAATTTATAAAATTCCTGTAAATTAACAAAAATTTATAGTCACTGATTATAGTCACCTTCAAACATTTTTTGACTATAATTTTAATCACACTGACTGTATAGCAAATTTAACTTGAATTTTTAAGAATTGGATTACATTTTTGATTTTATTTAAAAATTTTAAATTTTTTGAAGGACTATCTTCCACAAATAATGTAATGATAGTCACTTGGTCTGGTAAAGTATGATATTATTTTTGATGACTATGCTGAAGATGAATGAGATTTCAACCCAATTTATATAATTTCTGGCATTTAATAAAAATTATAGTCACTGATTATAGTCTCTACTAAACATTTGTTGATTATAATTTTACTCACAAGATTTATATGTAGATTTAAATTAAATTTTTGACAAGTTGGAGCAGATCAATTAAGTTGTCTCATTTTTAGTCCCATTTAAAAAATTTAAATTCTTTGAAGGACTATAATTTACAATGCAATGATAGTCACTTAAACTTATAACATATGTCACTTTTCGCGATGGCCATTCTTGAGATTAGTGAGGTGTAAACTCAGTTTATAAAATTGCTCTAACTTAACAAAAAAATATAGTCACTGATTATAGTCACCTTCAAACATTTGCTGCCCATAATTTTAACCGCTCCTGTATAGCAAATTTTCAAGAATTGGAACACCTCAATTATCTTATTTACAGTTTTATTTAAAAATTTAAAATGCTTTGAAGGACTATCATCTGCAAGTAATGTAATGATAGTCACTTAGTCTGGTAACATACGACATTATTTTCAATAATTATGCTCGACATGAATAAGGTTTCTATCACATTTATAAAATTCAAGGCATTTAATTAAAATTATAGTCAATGATTATAGTCACCTTCAAACATTTGTGACTATAATTTTACTCACAATAGCTGAAGAAATTTAAATTTTCGACAAGTAATTAAATTGAAACACATCAATTAGGTTCTGTCATTATCAGTTTTATTTAGAGTTTTTAAATTCTTCGAAGGACTATAATTTACAATGCAATGATAGTCACTTAAACTTGTAACATATGTCATTATTTTTAACAGCTATTCTTGAGATTAATGAGGTGTAAACTCAGTTTATAAAATTGCTGTAACTTAACAAAAAATATAGTCACTGTTTATAGTCACCTTCAAATATTTTCTGACTATAATTTTAATTACTCCTTGTGTATAGCAAATGTAACTTAAATTTTTAAGAATTGGAACACTTCAATTGAAATATCTCATTTACAGTTTTATTTCAAAATCTATGCTTTGAGGACTATCATATACAAGTAATGTAATAATAGTCACTTAGTCTGGTAACGTATAGTATTACTTCTGATGACTGTGCTCGATATGAATAAGATTCCTACCCATTTAATAAAAATTATAGTCACTGGCTTTAGTATTCTTCAAACATTTGTGACTATAATTTTACTTACTATAGCGGAATAAATTTAAATTTTCCACAAGTCATTTAATTGAAGCACATCAGATAAAATCTGTCATCAGTTTTATTTATAGCTTTTAAATTCATCAAAGGACTATAATTTACAATGTAACTATAGTCACTTACTCTTGAAACACATGCCATTATTTTTGACGATTACGGTCAAGATTAATGAGATTTTAAAGCGGGATAAAAATTCTTGTTAATTAATAAAATTATAGTCACTGAATATAGTCTCATTAAAATATTTGTTGACTATAATTTTACTCACAAGGCCTCTATAGCGGAGGTTACTTAACCAAATCAGTCATTTAAGTTTCAGTATCATTTCGAATTTTTAAATTCCTTGAAGGACTATCATTTACAATAATAGTCACTTTGACTTTTAACATATAACATTATTTTTAATGATTGTTCTCTAGATTATCGAAATTTTAACCTGGTTCATAAAATTATAGTCCATTTCAAACAACAGAATGTTACTAAGTTATGTTTATGACATTAAATAAACTTTCCATTTTCAGGAAGTTTCATCAACACAGATAAAATTATAATGATGCGTCATATGAACCTAGAGGACTATAATTTTCGACATTGATAATTATATAGCGGATTTTTGGATGTAAACGGTTAATCGTCTTTCAGTTCTTTCAAAGGTTTTTAAATTCAGGGCATTTAAGTACTAAAACATTTAGGTTGAAATAGTCAAATCTAGAAATTATAGTCATATTGCAACTAGATTTTGCTAGATTATAAATTTTTTCCTAATACAATAAGACAAAGAATTTTTTAATAGTCCATTTTGGTTATATAGGTGGCTCTTTCTTTTTTAGGGGTTCTTCAGTCCCCTTTTCAGTCTTGTCCGTTTTGAATTAATTATCTAGGCATGCTGCGAAAATCGTCTTATATTAATAATTGCCTCGACGAAAGAGTACGTCGAGATTCGAGCGACGGTGCCATAATGGAAAATCGGTGAGGGACAGCGGCGTGGCCTCGAGCTCCGTGAAAAATGGTTTAAAAATTTAATTATCTTGACATCAACTGCGGAAAATCGTAAAGTGGAAATGCGCCTTTCAAATCCAATTAACTTAAAAATACGCCGACGAACTGACGGATAAAAACCGTCTACAGGGTAACCTCGAACGACTTTGTTTTTCCCAAGATAATTTTCGCCCGTTTGGCATCCTAATTACTGTCATATGTGACAATTTCGATGGTGTTGCAAAAGAAAAATCGCCAAATCTTTGTTAATTTACATTGACCATCATTTGGTTTAAGCTTTCTTGAGGTGTTCAATTATGCTTTTAACTGTACGTCAATTTTGGAGAGAGATAGATACGTTTCCAATTTACGCCGTTTTCTCTCCGGTTTTGACCGGGGACGTTTAATTAAACTAAAGAAAATCCGGGCATGAATAAAACATTAAAAAAATAATTAATTGGGAGTCATAATTTAAAGTTACGACAATACTTTCGTCGTGGCAAGGGCAAAAGAAAAGAAATTAATTCGTGATGAAATAAAATATAATTAAAGCATTACGGATCTTTGTTCCTCCACACCCTTTTCCCTGTCAGAAACAACGATCTTTATAAATTAAAAAAAAAAACAATAATAAAAATAAGAGCGACCTCTCGTCGTCCGCGAATTCGTTGGGTTGGTTTTTGGGTGCGGGGAGAACTCGACTTTTTTCCAGCTGAAAGTCAAATCAGGACATAAATATTTAAATTGAACGGGTTAGCATCCACTCCGGAGTAAAAACAACAATTTAGGGCCCTTTAAAAACACGCACGCAATGCCTGCAATGACCGGTGATGTGTGTTGGGCCCAGGCCATATTATAGTATCGTTATTCTGCGGAATCGGCGGTGTGTGAAATCGGTACGGGCACAAAAGCAGACGTTCCTAAAGGGTTGATGGCTCTAACCATGCGTCTAATTGGTGATTAATTGGCATCTTTGCATGCAAATCATCCGAAAGCGGCACGGAAACACACAGGATCGATCCTCGGGCTCTTAGGGCGAAAATTGTAACTGATCCAAATTTTAATTTTGTTCTAATTTTCTTCAAAACAATTTTAATCGCTTGAGATTTCTTACGTTTATCCTCTGAACCACCTCCAACGCGAATCTGAAGAAATTTTTATCGTAGCATCATTTTGAACAATTGAGGTTATGTTACGTTAGAAGGAGAAAGTTTAGTCTTGCATCTCTTTTTTTTATCTGGTACCTTAAATTATTAAATGGATATTTTTTCTGCAAAAATCTATGGCAAAGGTTCGTCAAAATGCACCGATTAGTGGAAAATTTGCTTGAATTGTTTTGAAATTCCCTATTCTTGTTTTTTGAACGGTTCTCTTCCAGAATTTAAAAAAAAATTGATTGTGGCAATATTTTGAACAATTGAGGATATGTTGCTGTAAAAGTTAAAAAATAAAAGTTTTTATCTCTATTACTTATAAGTCTTAAACTATACTTAAATGAAACTAACAGAATCTGAAACATATCAAGGAAAAAGCAAAATTATACGTCAAGCACTGAAAATCACTTAATTATCGTTAAAGTTGCTTGGATTGTTTTAAGATTCCTTACTCTCAATTTCTGCATTACTTTCTTCACAAATCTGAAGAAATTTTTGTTGTGGCAGTAATTTGAACAATTGAGGTTATGTTACGTTAGTAGGGGAAAGTGTAGTCTTGCATCTCTTCTTCTTTTAGGCAATACCTTAAAATTTTAAATTATTAAAAAGTTACTTTTTCTAACAAAATCTATCGAAAGGGTGGAGAATAATTTTTCAAAATTCCCCGATTAGTGTAAAATTTTCTTGAATCGTTCTAAGATTTCTTATTTTTAATATTTGAACCATTTTTTTCCAGAATCTACCAAGAATTTGATTGCGACAATATTTTGAACAATTGAGGTTATGTTGCTGCAAAAGTTTAAAAAATAGAAGTTTTTATCTCTGTAACATATAAGTCTTAAGGTATACTTAATGAAAACTAATTGAATCAGAAATGTGTCATGGTAGAAGCAAAACTATACTTTAATTATTGAAGATCACTTAATGATCGTTAAATTTGCTTCGATTGTTTTAAGATTCCTTACTCTCAATTTCTGCATTACTTTCTTTACAAATCTGAAGAAATTTTTGTTGTGGCAGTAATTTGAACAATTGAGGTTATGTTACGTTAGTAGGAGAAAGTTTAGTCTTTCATCTTTTCTTTTTTTAGGCGATACCTTAAAATCTTAAGTTATTAAAAAGTTACTTTTTCTAACAAAATCTATTGAAAGGGTGGAGAATAATTTTTCAAAATGCCCCGATTAGTGTCAAATTTGCTTGAATCGTTCTAAGAATTCTTATTTTTAATATTTGAACCATTTTTTTCCAGAATTTAACAAGAATTTGATTGCGACAATATTTTGAACAATTGAGGTTATGTTGCTGCAAAAGTTTAAAAAGTAGAAGTTTTTATCTCTATAACATATAAGTCTTAAGGTATACTTAATGAAAACTAATTGAATCAGAAATGTGTCATGGTAGAAGCAAAACTATACGTTAATTATTGAAGATCACTTAATTATCGTTAAATTTGCTTCGATTGTTTTAAGATTCCTTACTCTCAATTTCTGCATTACTTTCTTCACGAATCTGAAGAAATTTTTGTTGTGGCAGTAATTCGAACAATTAAGGTTATGTTACGTTAGTAGGAGAAAGTTTAGTCTTGCATCTCTTCTTCTTTTAGGCGATACCTTAAAATCTTAAATTATTAAAAAGTTACTTTCTCTAACAAAATCTATCGAAAGGGTGGAAAATAATTCTTCAAAATGCTCCGATTAGTGTCAAATTTGCTTGAATCGTTCTAAGAATTCTTATTTTTAATATTTGAACCATTTTTTTCCAGAATTTAACAAGAATTTGATTGCGACAATATTTTGAACAATTGAGGTTATGTTGCCGCAAAAGTTTAAAAAATAGAAGTTTTTATCTCTATAACTTATAAGTCTTAAATTATACTTAATTATAACTAACAGAATCAGAAATATGTCATGGTAGAAGCAAAATTATACGTTAATTATTGAAGATCACTTAATTATCATTAAATTTGCTTCGATTGTTTTAAGATTCCTTACTCTCAATTTCTGCATTACTTTCTTCACAAATCTGAAGAAATTTTTGTTGTGGCAGTAATTTGAACAATTGAGGTTATGTTACGTTAATAGGAGAAAGTTTAGTCTTGCATCTCTTCTTCTTTTAGGCGATACCTTAAAACCTTAAATTATTAAAAAGTTACTTTTTCTAACAAAATCTATCGAAAGGGTGGAAAATAGTTCTTCAAAATGCCCCAATTAGTGTCAAATTTGCTTGAATCGTTCTAAGATTTCTTATTTTTAATATTAGAACCATTTTTTTCCAGAATTTAACAAGAATTTGATTGCGACAATATTTTGAACAATTGAGGTTATGTTTCTGCAAAAGTTTAAAAAATAGAAGTTTTTATCTCTGTAACATATAAGTCTTACGGTATACTTAATGAAAACTAATTGAATCAGAAATGTATCATGGTAGAAGCAAAACTATACGTTAATTATTGAAGATCACTTAATTATCGTTAAATTTACTTCGATTGTTTTAAAATTTCCTACTCTCAATTTCTGCATTACTTTCTTCACGAATCTGAAGAAATTTTTGTTGTGGCAGTAATTTGAACAATTGAGGTTATGTTACGTTAGTAGGAGAAAGTTTAGTCTTGCATCTCTTTTTCTCTTATCCGGGACTTTAAAATCTTAAATTATTGAAAATATATTTCCACTTTGAAAAATCGATTGCAGTTAAACAATTAAAATTCAGGTTAAAGTAATTTTGATTTTCTTTAGATTCCTTACTCTCAATTCTTGAATCACCTTCTGACTGGATGTGAAGAAATTTTTGTCGCAACAATATTTTGAACAATTGAGGTTATGTCACGTTTAGATCCATAAAGATTATTAAACGTTGAACTTATATAGTTGAAGTCTTAAACTATAGTATTGCGTATTATCTTTTCTTCAAAGAACTTTGAGTGGTGGCTAAAACTGTTTGGTTGCATATTAATTATCAGTTCGTTGATGGGGGGTAAATGTGAAAAATAATGCTCGATTCGGACGGTCGTTTGTTGTATGCGATTTGGCGTCGCGACGCCGCCGCCGGCCCGGGGCATTGTTCTGCATTTCTCTCGGTTTCTCGCCCCTGAGCGACGCACGCCGCTGAGCTCCACAGGCGGCCGACACCCTTATAAAACCTGTCACTTCCAGGTTCCGGTCGTGCAGATCTCGTCCCTCCCTCTGCCGCCGCCGCACCCCGTCCCCAATCACCAAACGACGTCCATTAGTAATGCGATTAACACGTTTTTGTAAATACTGTGTAGCGACTTGATTGATTTTTGGTAGTGCGGGGCGTCCTCGACGCAGAACCAGATCCTGCAACATAAGGCGATCTACTCCAAGGAGAAGGCAACGATTTCCAATCAAAGCAGTGCAGTTGCAAAGATTTTTTTTTATGTAACTGCAAAAATGCGATCTGATGACGTTGTCAATTTTTTTCGTTTTTTCTTGAAACATCTAGCCATGCACAAATCGGATACTTTGAGGTTTTTGTAGTCAACAGTCGGGTCTGGATTAGATCTAAAAATATTTTTAAAGTTTGAAACTGTTGCCAATTACACCTTTAGAAATATTTATATACATTGCACCATGCTCTATAGCATTAAAATTTTGTTACCTGTTGCCAACTTTGACTATAAAACTTTCGAATCACGAAAGCTAAAAACGTTCCTGACTCAAACCTGTCAATGCTTTGAATTTAGTTGATAGTAACAAGATAAAATGGTAAAATTTTGCTATTGTATCAGGGGTTGATATTCTTACTAAGAAGTAATAGAAACTATACTGGGTTCTTAGTAGCTCGATTTCATGCTCAATCCTATATGTATACAGTTGCGTGCTACTGGTTGCATACACTTTATTGTCGCCAAGTGGCGATATTTCGGTAAAATGATAAGAAAAATCTTTTCTTCTGGCGAATTTGTTTCGTACACGTAAAACGGATCGTAGCGTGACGTCACGACGCCCGCTGCGACGCCAAATCCCGGTTTCGTTTCCTTTGGTCAGTTTTACACCCCTGTCAAAATATCAAAGTGAAAAATCACACCGTCAAACACACTTGCGTCCGGACATTCGCCAACAAAAACACAATCCCGAAGCCGCCCTTTCCGTTGCCGATCCACCTCCCTTTATCCATCTCAACCTCCCTCTCTCCCCCTCTCCAACCCCTTTTCGCCATACATTCATTATTCGGGAGCGTCGATTTTTTTATACCCCGGCGATTCTTAATTCGTTACGTAATTGGGTCGATAGAAACCAGCTCTCTTTCGTTCTTTCTTCCCGGATATTCCTGCTAACACTATAACAAACATAAACGGGATGAAATCGTGCATGGTCGTGGGGTGGTTACTCTCTACGCCGGCACTCATACATAAATGTCACTTACATGTCCGACGGGGGTGACCCGTAATGGGGTATTTAAACGCCGCCTTGGGGTAATTGCTATTAATAGTGCGTGTTCCGGACAGCCCTTTGCATGTTATGGACACGATAATGAGACTTTGGCTCTTCAAAGCGAAGATTTCGCATGCATCGTTGGGTTGGTTCTTCGTTGTGTGGATCAGCGTCAGCGGTGTCCGTTCTTTGATTTTAGTTATATTGAATTGAAGATGATTCCGGTTTTGGGGAGGGGGGGTTGATTAAATTAAGGGTTGACGGGGTGATTTTTTGATTTTTGATATGTGTACGCGGAATGGGTTTAGTGGAAACGGGCCGGAACCAATTCGGCGGTTTTTTAATAAATACAAAACGAATGGAAGGGGTGTGGACAAAGGGATGTAACCGTAGGAAATGGCATAATGCACCGGATAAAAAGAATGAAAGGACATATGCGTTTTAACGCGCGTGCCGTCTGTAGAAAATTTAATATTTATTAATATAAAACTGTTCGATACGGATAACGTTAGAATATTAATCCAGCAAGGGGCGGCTTCACCCTGAACTTTAACGTTTTAAAAACTGATTTACTAGCAATTTACTTATTAGTAATTTTTTTTAAATATTTTATAATCTTCGTTTTGGTATTTTTTTTTGCGACAATTACTTAACTGATGCTCAACAATTTCTTTACTTTCTTCATAATTTCCAAAATTATTTCTTTTACCCAATATTTTGTTTACAATTGTTCCTGATTATTAAAAAGAAATTTTTTTTAACCTCAGTAGCTTAAAATCGCTTCATGTAAATGCATGCGTAACGAAAAGTGAAACACTTCCAATACAAGTCTACGTGTTGAGTGAGACCTGAAGAAGTAGGAAACGTCATGTACAGTTCATCCGAGAACATTGTGGCAACTTTTTTATTTTTAGAGATTTCGTTTTCTTCTCTTGTGGTGCAAAATGTAGGAAATTCAAAATGTTAGAATTTTTCTTTCCTGTCAAACCTATGCTTTTGTAAGTAATAAATTTCTCCTATTAGAACTATCAGTAAAAAGTGTTAAACAAATTTATTTACGAGTTTGAGATCTAAGTAGCCTATACCTCTCAATGTAAATGCATGGGTAACGGAAAGTGAAACGCTTCCAATACAAGTTCACGTGTTGAGTGACACCTGGAGAAATAGGAAACGTCATGTACAGTTCATTCAAGAACATTGTGGCAATTTTTCTATTTTTAGAGATTTCGTTTTCTTCTCTTGTGGTGCAAAATGTAGGAAATTCAAAATGTTAGAATTTTTCTTTCCTGTCAAACCTATGCTTTTGTAAGTAATAAATTTCTCCTATTAGAACTATCAGTAAAAAGTGTTAAACAAATTTATTTACGAGTTTGAGATCTAAGTAGCCTATACCTCTCAATGTAAATGCATGGGTAACGGAAAGTGAAACGCTTCCAATACAAGTTCACGTGTTGAGTGACACCTGGAGAAATAGGAAACGTCATGTACAGTTCATTCAAGAACATTGTGGCAATTTTTCTATTTTTAGAGATTTCGTTTTCTTCTCTTGTGGTGCAAAATGTAGGAAATTCAAAATGTTAGAATTTTTTTTTTCCTGTCACACCTATGCTTTTGTAAGTAATAAATTTCTCCTATTAGAACTATCAGTAAAAAGTGTTAAACAAATTTATTTACGAGTTTGAGATCTAAGTAGCCTATACCTCTCAATGTAAATGCATGGGTAACGGAAAGTGAAACGCTTCCAATACAAGTTCAGGTGTTGAGTGACACCTGGATAAATAGGAAACGTCATGTACAGTTCATTCAAGAACATTGTGGCAATTTTTCTATTTTTAGAGATTTCGTTTTCTTCTCTTGTGGTGCAAAATGTAGGAAATTCAAAATGTTAGAATTTTTTTTTTCCTGTCAAACCTATGCTTTTGTAAGTAATAGATTTCTCCTATTAGAACTATCAGTAAAAAGTGTTAAACAAATTTATTTACGAGTTTGAGATCTAAGTAGCCTATACCTCTCAATGTAAATGCATGGGTAACGGAAAGTGAAACGCTTCCAATACAAGTTCACGTGTTGAGTGACACCTGGAGAAATAGGAAACGTCATGTACAGTTCATTCAAGAACATTGTGGCAATTTTTCTATTTTTAGAGATTTCGTTTTCTTCTCTTGTGGTGCAAAATATAGGAAATTCAAAATGTTTGAAGTTTTTCTCTTTTCCTTTTAAAGCTACGCTATTATAAGTAATAAATTTCTGTTTTTAGAACTATTAGTAAAAAGTGTTAAACAAATTTATTTACGAGTTTGAGATCTAAGTAGCCTATACCTCTCAATGTAAATACATGGGTAATGGAAAGTGAAACGCTTCCAATACAAGTTCACGTGTTGAGTGACACCTAGAGAAATAGGAAATGTCATGTAGAGTTCATTCAAGAACATTGTGACAACTTTTCTATTTTTAGAGATATCGATTTCTTCTCTTTTGGTGCAAAATATAGGAAATTCAAAATGTTAGAATTTTTCTTTCCTGTCAAACCTATGCTTTTGTAAGTAATAAATTTCTCCTATTAGAACTATCAGTAAAAAGTGTTAAACAAATTTATTTACGAGTTTGAGATCTAAGTAGCCTATACCTCTCAATGTAAATGCATGGGTAACGGAAAGTGAAACGCTTCCAATACAAGTTCACGTGTTGAGTGACACCTGGAGAAATAGGAAACGTCATGTACAGTTCATTCAAGAACATTGTGGCAATTTTTCTATTTTTAGAGATTTCGTTTTCTTCTCTTGTGGTGCAAAATGTAGGAAATTCAAAATGTTAGAATTTTTTTTTTCCTGTCACACCTATGCTTTTGTAAGTAATAAATTTCTCCTATTAGAACTATCAGTAAAAAGTGTTAAACAAATTTATTTACGAGTTTGAGATCTAAGTAGCCTATACCTCTCAATGTAAATGCATGGGTAACGGAAAGTGAAACGCTTCCAATACAAGTTCAGGTGTTGAGTGACACCTGGATAAATAGGAAACGTCATGTACAGTTCATTCAAGAACATTGTGGCAATTTTTCTATTTTTAGAGATTTCGTTTTCTTCTCTTGTGGTGCAAAATGTAGGAAATTCAAAATGTTAGAATTTTTTTTTCCTGTCAAACCTATGCTTTTGTAAGTAATAGATTTCTCCTATTAGAACTATCAGTAAAAAGTGTTAAACAAATTTATTTACGAGTTTGAGATCTAAGTAGCCTATACCTCTCAATGTAAATGCATGGGTAACGGAAAGTGAAACGCTTCCAATACAAGTTCACGTGTTGAGTGACACCTGGAGAAATAGGAAACGTCATGTACAGTTCATTCAAGAACATTGTGGCAATTTTTCTATTTTTAGAGATTTCGTTTTCTTCTCTTGTGGTGCAAAATATAGGAAATTCAAAATGTTTGAAGTTTTTCTCTTTTCCTTTTAAAGCTACGCTATTATAAGTAATAAATTTCTCTTTTTAGAACTATTAGTAAAAAGTGTTAAATGAGTTTATTTACGAGTTTGAGAGCTAAGTAGCCTAGATCGCTCAATGTAAATGCATGGGTAACGAAAAGTTAAACGCTTCCAATACAAGTTCACGTGTTGAGTGACACCAGGAGAAGTAAGAAACGTTATGTTCAGTCCATGCGAGAACACTGTGGCAACTTTTCTATTCTTAGAGAAATCGTTTTTTTCTTTCTTGATGCAAAATGTAGGAAATTTAAAATGTTAGAAATTTTTCTTTTTTTCTTTCAAACCTATGCTTTTGTAAGTAATAAATTTCTCCTTTTAGAACTATCAATAAAAAGTGTTAAACGAATTTATTTACGAGTTTGAGATCTAAGTAGTCTATATTGCTCAATGTAAATGCATGGGTAACGAAAAGTGAAACGCTTCCAATACAAGTCCACGTGTTGAGTGACACCTGGAAAAGTAAGAAACGTTATGTTCAGTCCATGCGAAAACACTGGCAACTTTTTTATTCTTAGAGAAATTGTTTTCTTCTCTTTTGGTGAAAAATGTAGGAAATTCAAAATGCTGGAAACATGTCTTTTTTTCTTTCTAAGCCACGTTTACTTAAGTAATAGATTTCTCCTTTTAGAACTATCAGTAAAAAGTGTTAAACAAATTTAATTACGAGTTTGAGATCTAAATAGCCTATACCGCTCAATGTAAATACATGGGTAACGAAAAGTGAAACGCTTCCAATACAAGTCCACGTGTTGAGTGACACCTGGAGAAGTAAGAAACGTTATGTTCAGTCCATGCGAAAACACTGGCAACTTTTTTATTTTTAAAGAAATTGTTTTCTTCTCTTTTGGTGAAAAATGTAGGAAATTCAAAATGTTAGAAACATTTCTTTTTTTCTTTCTAAGCCACGTTTACTTAAGTAATAAATTTCTCCTTTTAGAACTATCAGTAAAAAGTGTTAAACAAATTTAATTACGAGTTTGAGATCTAAATAGCCTAAATCGCTCAATGTAAATGCATGGGTAACGAAAAGTGAAACGCTTTCAACACAAGTCTACGTGTTGAGTAAGACCTGGAGAAGTAGGAAACGTCATGTACAATTCATTCAAGAACATTGTGTCAAGTTTTCTATTTTTAGAGATATCGTTTTCTTCTCTTTTGGTGCAAAATGTAGGAAATTCAAAATGTTAGAAATTTTTCTTTTTTCCTTTCAAACCTATGCTTTTGTAAGTAATAAATTTCTCCTTTTAGAATTATCAGTAAAAGGTATTAAATGAATTTAATTATGAGTTTAAGATCTAAGTAACCTAAATCGTTTATTGTAAATGCATTAGTAACGAAAAGTGAAACGCTTCCGCTACAAATTTTTCTCTTATTCTCTGGTTTATCTATGATTTTCTGTCTACACATTAGTCGGTGTACCACTGTCCCTGATTATTAAAAAAAATATTTAATCTAAGTAGCTTAAATTGTTCAATGAAAATGTATGGGTAACAAAAACTTAAACGCTTTTCTTATTCTCTATTTCTTTTATCATTTCTTTTCTACACATTATTTGGTGTGCCATTGTCCTTGATTATTAAAGAGAAATATTTAATCTAAGTAGCTTAAATCATTCAATGTAAATGAATGGGTAACGAAAAGTGAAACGCTTCTCTTATTCTCTATTTCTTCTATCATTTCTTTTCTACATGTTATTTTGTTGCAATAAAATTTATTTAACCTCAGTAACTTAAAATTGCTCAATATAGCAAGCATAACGAAAAGTGAAACGCTCCCAGTATAAATTTAGAGAAACATTAATGTTCTTTAGATGAGTATAGGACGTTTTATTAAAACGTCAAGTATTTAGTATAATTTCCGAAAGGGGTGGTTGTGTCTTCGTTGTAGCGAGCGCACATGTTGCACCTCCGTTCCCGTTCCGGTGACAATTTATGTGACGTATTATAGCGAAATAAACCACTTTTTTCACAGCAATCAGTTCGTAAATCAATATTTATTGGAATGGAATTGATTCGGATTGTATCGCCGTCGCGTAAAAGGGGTACACAACTTTAAAATTTATCGTCAACCGTTCGATGCCCCAGAAAAAGTCCTTCTGTCGCACACAACACAATGATATATGATTTTTCTCGCAAGTGCACGTCTCAATATAAATAACGTCTTTTGAGTTATGACCGTTAATAGAAAAATACGATACTGTTATGTTATGGAAAGAAATTTGTGAAATTTCTGGTTGTTATCGAAGAAATATCGTCAAATCGGATAAAACGTAACGGCAGTCGGCCGGAAAATCTATGCAAATTTAATAATTCTAATGAGGCGTACCACCCTTATATTTATATTGAAAATATTTTAATAAAGACGGCTTCTGTTTATGGTGCGTGTACCCATAATACAATTAGTTACGGGTGTCCTCGCGTAATTCCTTTGAAATTGATGCGGCGGAGGGCTGAGCAAGGGTTGCAAACCCCATCGAAACGAATAAGTTACAAATCGTAACTCTTCACTCATACAGGGCGACAAATCAAATTCAAACCATCATAACCACCTTTATTACATTAACAAAAAAACTGAAATTTTTTCGTATTCTTCTTGATCAGTAAATCCACCCTCGATAGCAAGATGGAGGGTAGGATAGAAGAAAATTAAAACAAGCACTTTAAAAGATTTGTTTTTACTTTTTAAGGTTTAATTAATAAATTTTTTTTTGACCTACAAATTACTTTTCAATATTTTATATATGAGAAGAGACACAAAAGAAATAGAAAGAAGCAGAAGAAAATGTTTCTAATTCCAGTATTGACTTTCAATAAAATACTTTTGCTTCTTTTAACTAGAAATTGCTCAATTAATAATCATATGGAAACTGTGTCTCCCAAAGACTAAAATAGTCGCTTTGGGCCAAATCCGGTCTATAGAAGAAAAATTCTACTTCTGATTGAAAAATTATTTAGTACTCTTTGAGATTTCAAACGTAGTGCTTCATTATTAATCCTTCTCTAGGTTTGCTAATTGCATTTCAACATTTTACATATTAAATAAAATACCAGAAAAGCAGAATAAAGCAGAAGAAAATTTAGAAATAGATCATTTTCACTATGTACTTTCTTAATTTCAGTATTGACTTTCAATAAAATATTCTTGCTTCTTTTAGCTAGAAATTGCTCAATTAATAATCATATTGAAACTGTGTCTCTCAAAAATTAAAACAGTCGTTCTGGGCCATATCTGGTATATAGAAGAATAGTTCTACTTCTGATTGAAGAATTATTTAGAAGTCTTTAAGGTTTCAATATCAATTTGATCTCTTGGTTTGTTAATTGCATTTCAACATTTTGCATATCAGATGAGACACAAAAGAAGGAAAATGAAGCGGAGGAAAGAATAAAAGAAGATTTAAAAATATATCATTCTTACCATATACTTTCTTAATTTCTATATTGACCTCTAATCAAATATTTTTGCTTTTTCTATAGCTAGAAATTGCTCAATAAATAATCATATTGAAACTGTGTCTCTCAAAGACTAAAATAGTCGTTCTGAGCCACAACTGGTATATAGAAGAATAATTCTACTTCTGATTGAAGAATTATTTAGAACTCTTTAAGGTTTCATTATCAATTTGATCTCTTGGTTTGTTAATTGCATTTCAACATTTTGCATATCAGATGAGACACAAAAGAAGCAAAATGAAGCGGAGGAAAGAATAAAAGAAGATTTAAAAATATATCATTCTTACCATATACTTTCTTAATTTCTATATTGACCTCTAATCAAATATTTTTGCTTTTTCTATAGCTAGAAATTGCTCAATAAATAATCATATTGAAACTGTGTCTCTCAAAGACTAAAATAGTCGTTCTGAGCCACAACTGGTATATAGAAGAATAATTCTACTTCTGATTGAAGAATTATTTAGAACTCTTTAAGGTTTCATTATCAATTTGATCTCTTGGTTTGTTAATTGCATTTCAACATTTTGCATATCAGATGAGACACAAAAGAAGCAAAATGAAGCGGAGGAAAGAATAAAAGAAGATTTAAAAATATATCATTCTTACCATATACTTTCTTAATTTCTATATTGACCTCTAATCAAATATTTTTGCTTTTTCTATAGCTAGAAGTTGCTCAATAAATAATCATATTGAAACTGTGTCCCTCAAAGATTAAAACAGTCGTTTTAGGCCATATCTGGTATATTGAAGAATAGTTCTACTTCTGATTGAAGCATTATTTAGAACTCTTTGAGGTTTCATTATCAATTTGATCTCTTGGTTTGTTAATTGCATTTCAACATTTTGCATATGAGATGATACACAAAGAGATTAAAAATGAAGTAGAGGAAAGGATAGAAGAAGATTCAAAAATATATCATTCTTACCATATACTTTCTTAATTTCTATATTGACCTCTAATCAAATATTTTTGCCTTTTCTATAGCTAGAAATTGCTCAATAAATAATCATATTGAAACTGTGTCTCTCAAAGACTAAAATAGTCGTTCTGAGCCACAACTGGTATATAGAAGAATAATTCTACTTCTGATTGAAGAATTATTTAGAACTCTTTAAGGTTTCATTATCAATTTGATCTCTTGGTTTGTTAACTGCATTTCAACATTTTGCATATGAGATGATACACAAAGAGATGCAAAATGAAGTAGAGGAAAGGATAGAAGAAGATTCAAAAATATATCATTCTTACTATATACTTTCTTAATTTCTGTATTGACCTCCAATCAAATATTTTTGCTTTTTTTGTAGCTAGAAATTGCTTAATAAATAATCATATTGAAACTGTGTCCCTCAAAGATTAAAACAGTCGTTCTAGGCCATATCTGGTATATTGAAGAATAGTTCTACTTCTGATTGAAAAATTATTTAGAAGTCTTTAAGGTTTCAATATCAATTTGATCTCTTGGTTTGTTAATTGCATTTCAACATTTGCATATCAGATGAGACACAAAAGAAGCAAAATGAAGCGGAGGAAAGGATAAAAGAAGATTTAAAAATATATCATTCTTACTATATACTTTCTTAATTTCTATATTGACCTTTAATCAAATATTTTTGCTTTTTCTATAGCTAGAAATTGCTCAATAAATAATCATATTAAAACTGTGTCCCTCAAAGATTAAAACAGTCGTTCTAGGCCAAATCTGGTATATTGAAGAATAGTTCTACTTCTGATTGAAGAATTATTTAAAACTCTTTAAGGTTTCATTAACAATTTGATCTCTTGGTTTGTTAATTGCATTTCAACATTTTGCTTATCAGATGAGACACAAAAGAAGCAAAATGAAGCGGAGGAAAGGATAAAAGAAGATTTCAAAATATATCATTCTTACTATATACTTTTTTAATTTCTGTATTGACCTCCAATCAAATATTTTTGCTTTTTTTGTAGCTAGAAATTGCTTAATAAATAATCAAATTGAAACTGTGTCTCTTAAAGAATAAAATAATCGTTCTGGGCCGGAACTGGTCTGTAGAAGAACAATTTTACTTCTGATTGAAGAATTATTTACTACTCTTTGAGGTTTGAAACGTAGTGCTTCATTATCTTTGTCTTCATTTGCAAATTAAATTTCAATATTTTACATATGAAGCGAGATAAAAAAAATGCAGAATGAAGCAGCAGAAAGCATAGAATTTTAATGATATTCTTCCTTAATTGACTCCATTGACGCTATTGATATAAATTTCTTTAATTTAACTTCGTTTCGAGTCTGCTTTTCACTCCATCACATTTTTCCTTATTGAAAATTGAAGACAAATTTGAAATTACTTTCTGATTTCTTCAAAATTTAATAATAAAATGAAACAAATTATTGTTGCGTACTTTTGTCGACTAAATAGTCACAAAAACGCAATTTGCTATAATGACTCATATTAACTTAAAGCAACCTAGCCTAGGTCGGAGACTATGCGATTACGTTCAGCAAGGACTTTCTTCTAAATTGTCACATCTGTTCTCGTGCCATTTGTGTCGATTTGACTGTGAACCCGTTTGCCTAATGTCGTCGGTAGTAAAGTGAGCGAGTAATCGTCCTGTTGAAAAGTCATTTTGAATTATCGTGCGTCGTCTTAGGGCGACGTTTCAATTTGTCAGAGTTGTTGCCGCATCGTTTGGTTGCGGGCCGTTTTCTCTACGGTATGGCCCCTCGGAATACATCTCTAATATCGAGACGAAATCGAAGAAAAACTAAAACATATATTCGGATCGTTTCAATTTCTGTTTCTGGCATATTTGAACGTTAACTCTCTATATAATATGAATGCTTTAACTTTGCCGGGGTTTCACAGTTTCCCAGTTCGTTCTTTCACAACGCAACCGAGATACCAACCAAAGAAATCGCATGGCCGGCATTATAATGCATATATAATGTTATATTGCAAAAAAGTTGAGAGCTGTAGACCGATTCTCGTTCCTCAACCAAATTAACTTAGAGCAATATTATTGTGAAAACCATAAATCATTTAAATCATCAAAACCAACTAGTTGCGCAATTGTTGTAATTTATTCCGAAATTAATTGTTAATTGAAAAAAACTGAGGGAAAAAAACGTTACGTAACGTAATTTTGTCTATAATTAACAGAAGTAAATTAGGGGATTTTTGGAGGGTGGGAGTTGAAGAGGGCGGCGTCGGGGTGGCTGCTGCGAATTGGCACACGGCCCTGCCGCCGCCTCAGTATGATATTAATCTTCAAGCTTCTGCGGTTGATGTATATTATATTGGATATTATAACCGAGGAAAAACCAAAGCTGCTGCATTTCAACACAAAGCACACTTAGTTTTATTGTGTCTATATTAATTAACATCGCTATAATGGAATCAAGCGGGCGCGCTTCCTGACGCTCGCCCACATATACAGGGAGGTTTCCGGGAACGCAACAAAACCAAAACTTAATTCTATCACGTAACTTGACCCATCGTTACGTTAAAAAAAACAAAAAATTAGGTGCTAAAAAAAATTACGTTTTAGAACTTTTTGGTTACAGCCCTTACTGTTCATTTCATAGAAAATTTGAGTGTATTGATGGAAAGAGTAAAGATCAAGTAATCAAACAAAAGTATTTTCAAAAAAATTAATTGTTTTGGTTGCAAGCCGCAAAGTTTTGAAAAATCATCAAGTTTGAGGACATTTTTCGCATAAATTAAATTTATTTCACAAGTTGATTTTAGTTTCTTTCGGTGGACAATTTATTGTAGTTTTTATAACCGGCACTAAAAAATTAGTTAAACTTGTAGTTTTTGCTGTAAACAAAAACTCGTAGGGCGCTGACACTTTTGAAATTTTTGAAATTTTAAAAATTAGTTACTAGAGTTGGAGAATCTTGAGACGATCACTACTTTTATTTGAAACGGGTCTAATTTCAGTGTCGTATATGCAGTTTGGGACATAAAAAACTATCGAACAGCCCCAAAACACCTATTTAATCCCCTTCCTTTCAATCCTTACCCAAATTGATAAAATATGCGCATAATCGCCGAATTTACACCATAACCAGGGAAACGTTTCATTGTATCACCAACGGCCCTTTGTCGAAATTACAACGATTCATCATCTAAACGGTAACGCCCCCTACACGCGAATAATAAAAAATCTAACATTTTTTCCCCGTTTTTTATTGTTATTTCCATGTACAGTGTGAAACGGTTATAATATCGGAAATTGCAACGATTCAATAACCGTATCCGTTTAATCCAAAATAAGTGTTGTAACATTCTGGAATTAATTAGAATTATTAATGATGACGTCACGATATATACTCACGTTTGCAGTAAATCTCGCCACATGCTTCGTACATAGTTTTGATACACAAAGATTTGCAACAACAGTAACAACAGAAACAACCCAAATGGTAAGGGCCGGTCGACGTGATTATTTTCTCAGCTGCAAACACCTGCGACGATTATAAAGAACACCCTTTATCACTGTTTGTTAATTCAACAATTTTATATAAAAAAAAAAACAACTAGCTGAATCAGAAAGATAGCATTGAATCACTCTATTCTAATTGTTAGTTCTCCAATTGATGAAGGAAAAAGTAAAATTTGCTACACTGAAAATAGAATTTGACCATTGCTATGGTCAAAGGCACATAAATCGAGAAACTTGTAGAAATAAGAAGACCAAGTTATTTTAAAAATGAAGAAAGAACTGTAAATGTGAAATTCTGCTACTTGTTGGAAAGATCTTTGCTTTAGAGAAGCAGCAAATGGGAATGAAGCAGAAAAAGAATTTTGTAACAGAATGAACCTTCTCAAGTAGTTATTTCTTCATATTTTTCTTCATAAATTTCATACCCGCTTCTCTAAAGATTGTCTTCTTCAGAGAAGAAAGAAATTGAATAATTGAAAAGGATTAAGAGTAAAACTAGAAGGTTGCAACGTCGATTTTAGTGTTGCACAAGAATGAAGAATGTAAACTTGCAACATAAGACTTCTAATGCTGAAAACTTGTAGAGATAAGAGGACCAAAGCATTTTAAAAATGAAGAAAGAACTGTAGATGTGAAATTCTGCTACTTGTTGGAAAGATGTTTGTTTTAGAGAAGCAGCAGATGGGAATGAAGCAAGAAAAGAAATTTGTAAAAGAATGAACGCTGTCAAGTAGTTACTTCTTCATATTTTTCTTCATAAATTTCATATCCACTTCTCTCGAGATTGTCTTCTTCAGAGAAGAAAAAAATTGAATAATTGAAAAGGATTAAGAGTAAAACTAGAAGATTGCAACGTCGATTTTAGTGTTGGACAAGAATGAAGAATGTAGACTAGCAACATAAGACTTTTAATGCTGGAAACTTGTAGAGATAAGAGGACCGAAGCATTTTAAAAATGAAGAAAGAACTGTAGATGTAAAATTGTGCTACTTGTTGGAAAGATGTTTGCTTTAGAGAAACAGCAGATGGGAATGAAGCAAAAAAAGAAATTTGTAAAAGAATGAACGCTGTCAAGTAGTTACTTCTTCATATTTTTCTTCATAAATTTCATCTTGGCTTCTCTCGAGATTGTCTTCTTCAGGGAAGAAAAAAATTGAATAATTGAAAAGGATTAAGAGTAAAACTAGAAGGTTGCAACGTCGATTTTAGTGTTGGACAAGAATGAAGAATGTAAACTTGCAACATAAGACTTCTAATGCTGGAAACTTGTAGAGATAAGAGGACCGAAGCATTTTAAAAATGAAGAAAGAACTGTGGATGTGAAATTCTGCTACTTGTTGGAAAGATGTTTGCTTTAGAGAAACAGCAGATGGGAATGAAGCAAGAAAGGAAATTTGTAAAAGAATGAACGCTGTCAAGTAGTTACTTCTTCATATTTTTCTTCATAAATTTCATATCCGCTTCTCTAAAGATTGTCTTCTTCAGAGAAGAAAAAAATTAAATAATTGAAAAGGATTAAGAGTAAAACTAGAAGATTGCAACGTCGATTTTAGTGTTGGACAAGAATGAAGAATGTAGACTAGCAACATAAAACTTTTAATGCTGGAAACTTGTAGAGATAAGAGGACCGAATCATTTTAAAAATGAAGAAAGAACTGTAGATGTAAAATTCTGCTACTTGCTGAAAAGATGTTTGCTTTAGAGAAGCGGCAATTAGGAATGAAGCAGACAAATAATTTTGTAACAGAATGAACCCTGTCAAGTAGTTACTTTTTAATGTTTTTCTTCATAAATTTCATATACGCTTCTCTAAAGATTGTCTTCTTCAGAGAAGAAAAAAATTGAATAATTGAAAAGGATTAAGAGTAAAACTAGAAGATTGCAACGTCGATTTTAGTGTTGGACAAGAATGAAGAATGTAGACTAGCAACATAAGACTTTTAATGCTAGAAACTTGTAGAGATAAGAGGACCGAAGCATTTTAAAAATGAAGAAAGAACTGTAGATGTAAAATTCTGCTACTTGTTGGAAAGATGTTTGCTTTAGAGAAGCAGCAGATGGGAATGAAGCAAAAAAAAAAATTTGTACAAGAATGAACGCTGTCAAGTAGTTACTTCTTCATATTTTTCTTCATAAATTTCATATCCGCTTCTCTAAAGATTGTCTTCTTCAGAGAAGAAAAAAATTAAATAATTGAAAAGGATTAAGAGTAAAACTAGAAGATTGCAACGTCGATTTTAGTGTTGGACAAGAATGAAGAATGTAGACTAGCAACATAAAACTTTTAATGCTGGAAACTTGTAGAGATAAGAGGACCGAATCATTTTAAAAATGAAGAAAGAACTGTAGATGTAAAATTCTGCTACTTGCTGAAAAGATGTTTGCTTTAGAGAAGCGGCAATTAGGAATGAAGCAGACAAATAATTTTGTAACAGAATGAACCCTGTCAAGTTGTTACTTTTTAATGTTTTTCTTCATAAATTTCATATACGCTTCTCTAAAGATTGTCTTCTTCACAGAAGAAAAAAATTGAATAATTGAAAAGGATTAAGAGTAAAACTAGAAGATTGCAACGTCGATTTTAGTGTTGGACAAGAATGAAGAATGTAGACTAGCAACATAAGACTTTTAATGCTAGAAACTTGTAGAGATAAGAGGACCGAAGCATTTTAAAAATGAAGAAAGAACTGTAGATGTAAAATTCTGCTACTTGTTGGAAAGATGTTTGCTTTAGAGAAGCAGCAGATGGGAATGAAGCAGAAAAAGAAATTTGTAAAAGAATGAACGCTGTCAAGTAGTTACTTCTTCATATTTTTCTTCATAAATTTCATATCCGCTTCTCTCGAGATTGTCTTCTTCAGAGAAGAAAAAAATTGAATAATTGAAAAGGATTAAGAGTAAAACTAGAAGGTTGCAACGTCGATTTTAGTGTTGGACAAGAATGAAGAATGTAAACTTGCAACATAAGACTTCTAATGCTGGAGACTTGTAGAGATAAGAGGACCGAATCATTTTAAAAATGAAGAAATATATGCAGATGTGGAAGTCTGCTACAAATACAAATTTTACGTTTTAATATAAAGTTCCCTCAAAGAAAAAGAAAATGTAGAAATTTTGAAAGTGATTGAAAGAAAAGTTAGAAGATTGCCACTTTGACAAAAGTGTTGGGCAAGAATGAAGATGGTGAATTGGAGGTGAAATCGTTGAAGGCTCTAGAGAGATAATAAGTTTGAACGATTAAGGGAAGAAAGGACCACTTGATTTATGGATATAATTTCTTCACCAATTACCTACTTGATAGCAGTCGGATCTTGGTAAACAAGGGATATAATGAAGTTTAATGTTGAAGAAGAATATATTGAACACATATATTGAATTCGAAGTATAGTTTGTGTATGTTACCTTCTCGCCACACCTGCGACACCTATCGCACCCATTATCACAATCGCATTTGCAAGGATAACAACAAGGGGCGGGTTCGCAACGCCGGTTCGGTTCGAAAAACAAAATTTTTTTGCCCCCCCCGCAGCTTTTTGGCGCCACACAACAAGGATCAGGTTCGCAACTGCGTCCGCAACATTTTCTTTTTTCGCAACAAATTTGCTGCGGCGGACATTTGGGGGGGCAATATCTTGACGTCGAACAATATGGAGGTGGACAATTTCTTTTCGGGGGACTCACAGGACGACAACATTTACAACATTTACATCTATTAGCAGGACTGCGATTTCTAGGAGGATAATTGCACGGTTTCGGAGAACGAGGACGACAATTGATGGTACGTTGAGGAATTTCTTCATATTGACAAGAATTTCGGGGATAACAAGTTTTACGTGGTTGACAACAAGCCGGAATACAACTACAAGAATGGATGTTTCTAGTAGTGACGCATCGTACCTGAAGAAATTAATTAATTACTAAAGTTAATTAATTTAAAGAATTACCGTTTCGCCAGAATCGCATCTTCGCATTGTTTTCGGATAACAAACGATAGGAGGGACACAACTAGGAACCGAATTTACTCGGTAAGGTTGATAACAATTTTTTGGAAAAAATTCTTGACACGAAGGATAACAACAATCGCAAAATATTTCACCACAGTAAACTTTGGCGGAATTTACGCTTAATTGACGACCGCAAGAACCTAAAAAATTCAATGTAACGTCAACAATTTTGGGAGGGTTTCGAGAGATTTTTGCAACTTACAACAACTGAAACAGCACTTGTGCCAAATTTTATTTAAAGCAATTTTATCCGAAGTCGTGCAGATATTCTGACCGCAACGGGCGCAACTTGACATCATGCGGACACGAAAATTTTGAAAAAACGCGAAATTTTCAACTGGAATTTTGACAGTTACAATTTAATTTAACGCGCCGTTTCTATGACTTCCGCAATAGTTATGTTTTTATGATGAAAACTGTTTGATCGGCTTACGCCATTACAGTTTTCTGCAAATTTTAACCGTTTATCAACTAGTAATCTTTAATTTTGTTTCAGGTTTCCGCAATGACCACGAGAGAGCGCCACATCCGAAAAAAGGTTAGTGTTTGCGCCGCAAATATTTATTACGCTCCAACGCTAGATGGCGCTGTCACATCTTTCGGGGGTTAGAGTTATGGAGCGTAATTTAATTAAAAACAGCTTCATTTCTTTATTAATTACTATAAATTTCACAAAATCACAAGTAATAATATAATACGGTAAATACAGTCGCAATAAATCAATTAATACGAATCAATCAACGAAATAAGTACTTAACATGGACGAATCAACATATAAAAGGAACGGTACTAACTAAAGAAGCCGAAAGCAATATCGCGCCTCCCTTAACACTTAATATTACCCTAATTTTAGCCTACGAAAATAATAAAATTAATATCACACAAACGAAATCACTTGCCTATGATATCGGGACTAGAGTTCCTCGACACGTGTTTAATACTCTTAATGTTCTTCAATTCCCTGGTACCGTTAAAAGTAAAATTAACGTCACAATGACTCAACGGATGATGTTCCTCGTTATTTTTGGGACTCGAAGGCGTACCAACCCCGCTATCAACCGAGCTACTCGGTGACACTTTACTATGGTAATTTTCCGGCAACGGTATCGGTAAACTGATCGATTTCTCGTTAGAACTCTCGAAATCCTGCACCTGTATATCGATTTTCGTACCCAACAGATTGTTGGTGCTGTGAAGTTTCTGTTGCAGGATGTTATTGTGAGAATTCGAAAAGAACTGCGACGTTTTCTGGACCGGTTTCAATTCTTCTTTGATAGCTTGAGCGTTGAGACTGTTCGATCTCAACATGCTTTGATCCGAACTGCTCGGTAACGTAATTTTGCCGGTACTCAAACTTTTCACCATCACTTTGTCCGGATTGATTTCGTTCGATTTCTGGAACATCTTCATCAGATTGTTCTGCGGTTTCAGTTCGCTCTTGCGCCGTTCAGTAAATGCTATCTGTGCCAAAATGCGACGCACCTCGTCCGGTATCTCCACTTCCACCTTCTGTTCGATCAGATTGTTGATGAAATTACCCAAAGTCGCTATGGTCACGTCCAGACCGCGACTCTGCATCTCGAGACGGTTCAGTTGCGATTGTTGCAACGTCCGCGTCTTCTCCAAACGTTGCACGTTACCCAACGCCAACTCCAGTTGGGCCATCAACGCCTTGTTCTGCTCCGTCAACGTTTTGTTTTGCGACTCCAGCTTGTGGAGGGCGTCCACTTGGGGCTGCACGGAAGTCATCTCCTCTTGCAGAACTTGATACTCCACTTGGTACTCGTTCAGTTGTCTCGTCACGTCCGTGCAGAACACCTGGAAACCAACAGATTAATCCAGACGGATATCTAACTGACGCTTCTTAAGAACTATTAGTGGAAGACTACATTTTGAAGACAAGATATCGAAGACAATATTTTGAAGACTATAGAAAGAAGACCATATTTGGAACATTACATATGGAACACTGCATAAGGAAGAATTTATAGGGAAGACTATATAAGGAAGACCATATATAAAAGAACATATACAGAAGACCATATTTGGAAGATCACATATGGAAGACCATATAGGGAAGATCACATATTGAAGACTGCATAAGAAAGAACTTCTATGGAAGACTATAAAAGGAAGACAATATACTGGAGACTACATAAGAAACAGCATATATTGGAGCCCTAATAAGAAAGACAATGCATAGAAGACTGCATAAAGAAGATCATATATGGAAGACTATATGTGGAAGATCACATATTGAAGATTGCATAAGAAAACACTTATATAAAAGACTATAAAAAGAAGACCATATATAGAGACTACATAAGAAAGACCATATATTGGAGAATTAATAAGAAAGACAATACATAGAAGACTGCATAAAGAAGACTATATATGGAAGACTATATGTGGAAGATCACATATTGAAGACTGCATAAGGAAGAATTTATATGGAAGACTATAAAAGGAAGACCATATACTGGAGACTACATAAGAAAGACCATATTTTGGAGACCTAAAAAGAAAAATAGTACAAAGAAGACTGCATAAGGAAGACCATATATGGAAGAATATATGTAGAAGATCAGTTATTAAAAACTGCATAAAGAAGAACTTATATGGAAAACTATAAAAGGAAGACCATATACTGGAGACTACATAAGAAGGACAGTACATAGAAGACTGCATAAAGAAGACCATAAATGGAAGACTATATGTAGAAGATCACTTATTAAAAACTGTATAAGGAAGAACTTAAATGAAAGACTATATGTGGCAGATCACATATTGAAGACTGCATAAGGAAGAACTTATATGGAAGACCATATATTGGAGACCTAATAAGAAAGACAATACATAGAAGACTGCATAAAGAAGACCATATATGGAAGACTATATGTGGTAGATCACATATTGAAGATTTCATAAGAAAAAACTTATATAGAAGACTATAAAAGGATGACCATATACTGGAGACTACATAAGAAAGACCATATTTTGGAGACCTAAAAAGAAAAATAGTACAAAGAAGACTGCATAAGGAAGACCATATATGGAAGAATATATGTAGAAGATCAGTTATTAAAAACTGCATAAAGAAGAACTTATATGGAAAACTATAAAAGGAAGACCATATACTGGAGACTACATAAGAAAGACCATATACTGGAGACCTAATAAGAAAGACAATACATAGAAGACTGCATAAAGAAGACTATATATGGAAGACTATATGTGGAAGATCACATATTGAAGACTGCATAAGGAAGAACTTATATGGCAGACTATAAAAGGAAGACTATATAAAAAAGACCATATATTGGAGACCTAACAAGAGGGACAATACATAGAAGACTGCATAGAAAGACCATATATGGAAGACTACATGCAGAAGATCACATATTGAAAACTGCATAAGAAAGAACTGAAATGGAAGACTATAAAAGAAAGACCATATACTGGAGACTACATAAGAAAGACTATATGTGGAAGAGCACTTATTAAAGACTGCATAAGGAAGAACTTATATTTATATAAAAGGCAATGAAAGGAAAACCACATACTAAAGACCACATAAGAAAGAACTTATAAGAACTTATATAACATATAAGTAAGACAATACATGGAAGATTGCATAAGGAAGAACTTAGATTGAAGGCTATATAGGGAAGATCACATATTGAAGACTGCATAAGAAAGAACTTATATGGAAGACTATATAAGGAAGACCATATAGAGAAGGCCATATATGAAGGACTATAGAAGAAAGACCATGTAGAATAAACCTTATAGGAAGAATCATATAGGGAAGGCCACATTTAAAAGACCATACTTAGGAGATCACATATAGAAAACTGCATAGGGAAAAACTTATATGGTAGACTATATAAGGAAAACCTTATATAAGTTCGCAAATAAGCAAGACTATAGAAGTAAGACCATATTTGGAAGACCATATAGGGATGACCATATCTTAAAAACTGCATGAAGAAGAACTTATATGGAAGATTATATAAGGAAGACCATATATTGGAGATTACACAAAGAAGACAATTTATATAGAAAACCAAATAAGCAAGACCATACATAAAAGACTACAGAAGGAAGAAATATTTGGAAGACTATATAGGAAAGACCATATAGGAAAGGCCATATAGGGAAGACCATATTCGGAAGACCACATATTGAAGACTGCGTGAGGAAGAACTTATATGAAAGACTATGTAAGGAAGACCATGTACTGGCGACTACATAAGGAAGAACTTATATGGAAGACTATAAGGAAGACCAAATATAGATGACCAAATAGGAGAGACAATACATGGAAGACTGCATAAGGAACAAATTATATCGAAGACCATAAATAGGAGACGAAATAAGAAATACAATACATGAAAGACTGCATAAGGAAGACCATATTTGGGAGGTCATATAAAAAAGACTGCATAAGGAAGAACTTATATAGAAGATCAAATAAGCTAGAATATTTGTAAGACTATATAAGAAAGAATATATATTGGAGACTACATAAGGAAGACCATATTTGGAAGATCACATATTGCAGACTGCATGAAGAAGAACTTATATGGAAAACTATATAGAGAAAGCCATATACGGAAGATCATATAGTGAAGACCATATCTGAAAGGCCATATAAGAAGATCACATATTGAAGACTGCATAAGGAAAATCTTATATAAAAGACTATATAAGGAAGAGCATATATTGGAGACTCCATAAGGAAGACCATATATAGAAGACTATAGAAGTAAGACCATATTTGGAAGAACATATAGGGATGACCACATCTTGAAAACTGCATAAAGAAGAACTTATATGGAAGTCTATATAAGGAGGACCATATACTGGAGATTACACAAAGAAGACAATTTATATAGAAAACCTAATAAGCAAGACCATACATAAAAGACTATAGAAGGAAGACATATTTGGAAGACTATATAGGAAAGACCATATAGGAAAGGCCATATAAGGAAGACCATATAGGGAAGACCATATTCGGAAGACCACATATTGAAGACTGCGTGAGGAAGAACTTATATGAAAGACTATGTAAGGAAGACCATGTACTGGCGACTACATAAAGAAGAACTTATATGGAAGACGATAAGGAAGACCAAATATAAATGACCAAATACGAAAGACAATACATGGAAGACTGCATAAGGAACAAATTATATCGAGAACCATATATAGGAGACCAAATAAGAATTACAATACATGAAAGACTGCATAAGGAAGAACTTATATAGAAGATCAAATAATCTAGAATATTTGTAAGACTATATAAGAAAGATCATATATTGGAGACTACATAAGGAAGACCATATATAGGAGACCAAATAAGTAAGTCATATATGGAAAACTATAGAAGGAAGAGCATATTTGGAAGATCACATATTGCAGACTGCATAAAGAAGAACTTATATGAAAAACTATATAAGGAAGGCCATATATTGGAGACTATATAGAGAAGGCCATATACGGAAGACCATATCTGAAAGGCCATATAAGAAGATCACATATTGAAGACTGCATAAGGAAAATCTTATATAAAAGACTATATAAGGAAGAGCATATATTGGAGACTACATAAGGAAGACCATATATACGAGACCAAATAAGCAAGCCATATTTGGAAGACTATAGAAGGAAGACCATATTTGAAGGATCACATATTGAAGACTGCATAAGGAAGATCTTATATGGAAAACTATATAAGGGAGACCATATATTGGAGACGACATAAGGAAGACCATATATAGGAGACTAAATAAGCAAGACCATATATGGAAAACTATAGAAGGAAGACCATATTTGGAAGATCACATATTGAAAACTGCATGAAAAACAACTTATATGGAAGACCATATAAGGAAGGCCATTTATTGGAGACAACATACAAGAAGACTATATATAGGAAACCAAATAAGCAAGACCATACACGAGAGACCATATTTGAAAGACCATATAGGGAAGACTATATGAAAGACCATATTTGGAAGATCACATATTGGAGACTACATAAGAAAGATCAAATATAAGACACCAAATACGAAAAACCACATATGGAAAACTGCATAGGGAAGACCATATATAGGAGGCTACATAAGGAAAACCATATTGGGAAGATTTTATCTGAAATACCATAAGAAGACCGAGGCAGTTGATTCAACAACAAGAGTGAAGTTAAAATCCTCGTTGTTCTCATGGAAGCAAACCAAGAAAGACTTAATTGTGATTTATCACAAAATCCAGTAGCCGACCAAAGACAAATAGTAATATCGAAACGCCATTGCCTCACCTCTTTCATGATCTTGTCCAACATCGGCTTGTCGATGGCCGGTAGTTTGTTTTTCAAGTAGTTCATGATTTCCTCGAAGCTGTCGCACGCCAACAAATTATCTTTGTGGTACGACAATAGTGCGATGGCGACCCGGAAAATAACGTCGGGACTCTCCAGGAATATCAAATCTGCAAAACGAAAATCACTAGCGATACGACGATGTTAAATCGAAACTTACCGAAAACTCTCGTAACGAAACCCAAAGGAAACTGCGACGCAAAAATGGTGAGTAACCAAGGGGCGGCGTAAAGTGTCGGAGCCACTTCGTACATATCGAAATGGTTGTAGAGTTCCGGTAATTGATCGTGCAACAATCTTGATAATTGGTAGAGTTTGATTTGAAGCCCCACCATATCGGGGAGGTATTGCTTGCGCATACCTCTCTTAAACATCAAATGACATAACAAGAAGAAAGCTTGAGACTCTTCCATCTATACAGAAAAATGGAGTTAGATCAAAATTTTTGGTGGTGGTTTTGATATTTACGTGTAACAATAAAACTCCAACCACGAAACTTAAACCTTGACAATAACCCATTTCGGAATCCAATAGAGAATAAGCTTTGAGTAAATTGAACAAGGCTAATTGGCCGGGACCTAAAGGACTGCTGAAGTACGAGTGATTGGGGAAGGTGCGTCCTAGATCGATCAAAATAGCGTGTTGGTGTGAAGTTAGCTGCTTGAGGAGTTTCTCGTATGGTACGTTGTAGTTTGGAAATTTCGCCGTATCTATCGGTGCCGTCTTCATACTGTATTGTTCTGCCAAAAACAACCAAACTTCTCCTCTTTTACCTCTTGGTACTCCTTCAATTTGAAAAGTTAATTTCGAAATTTCGAACCTCGTTGACTGTTACCTTGTCTTATCGCGTGGAGGAGCATTTGGTTGTCACATTTCATCCTCATTTCTTTGTTGGTGACCATTTCCCAAACTTCCATCACTTCTCTTTGTGTCGGTTTCATTTCGTCGTATTCAAGTTTGATCCGTTTCACTGCCGATTCTTCTTGTTCCGCTTTGAGTTTCGCGTTTTCTTTCTCCATCCGCACCAAAAGTATCGCTTGACATATCGATTTTCTCCACAACTCTCTCAGTTCTTCTCGCGTCCTCTTTTTGACTATTTCCTGTTTTTCTTGTTTGTTTGGTGTGATAACGCGTTTGAAAATGGCTTGTCGCCACGAACCCGAATCGACTTTGGGAGAACCATTTTCGGACGCCATCGATTTGGGACTGCTGCCAACTTTCAAAAATCTAAAAAAAATTATTAAAAACCCCAACGAAATTTTGACGATATCAAAAATCTTACATGTCCATCATGGGTGATTTTGGTCCTTTATCGGGAGCTAAGTTGCGGTCTGGTGATGTCGACAAATTTTGGTACTCTTTAACGCCTAAATGGGAGTCCTTCAGATCGCTTTGAGAACCAATCGTCGAGGACCTCGACCTAGGTCCTTCCGATTCTCGATCAGAAATATCCGCGATTACGCTAACAGTAGGTGAATGCGGTGACATTTCCTGAAATTCCCATTTCACCCCAAAACCAACAAAACCCAAAACTCACCCTGTTCAAAGAAGTGATCGGAAGATTCATCTCTTTGAGAGTCGCTCCGAAATCGTCTTTCGACGCTTTCCTTTTCAACATTTCGAAAGAGTTCGTCAACGACCTTTTGGCTTTCATAAAAATCGTACCGCCCCCCAAATATTGGTTGAGGAATTCCGATCGGTTTTCGGCCGTATCGTGGACGTGCCGTCCCTGTTTCATTTCGCAATGGGCCCTCAACAGCATCATGAGGAACTCGTTCTGTTCTCGAACCGAATCGGTTTCGGCACCACGAAATTTCGTCAAAATCACGGTTTGTTCTTCGTTATCGAGTTCATCGAGACGACGCAAGATGGCGGCTTGAGTTTTCCTATCGGACATATGTTCGATTTCCGTGCAGAGTTTATGGTACCAAACCATCGGGCAATGGTCGCAAGAAGCGATTGCGGGTTTCGGACGCGATTCAGAACTCGAAAACGCCTGCGTTATCGCTGGAAATCCAAAAAAAAAATAATTTTGGGGTCGCTTGAAAAAGACAAAAATTACCTGCGACAGCGTCACCAGCTACGGAAGACGATTCGCATTTGAAGATGTAACCGATGAAGTTTTGGGAATTGACACCTTCGCAACATATGAAACCGAAGTGTTCCGATTTGACTATTCCCTGAAACATTTCGGTTAGTAACAAAAATTGTTAATATAACAAAAACAGTTACTTGAACGCAAGTGGCGACATCTCTGTGGTGTTTGTGTAACAATATGACTTTTCGATCGGGACTGATCAGTCTTAAGTCGGTCCTGTCGACTTGCAGCACCATCGTCCGGTTGTGGTCGTCCAAATCTACTGACGTGTCTTTATTGGGAAGATCTTTGTGGCTCGAATTCGACTCGTTGTCGCTGGAACTTTGAGCATTTTCGTTGTCTGGTGTCTTCCGTTCCGTATCAGGAGATTTTATCGTCAAACTAGTGATGGAAGATGAAGAACGTTGCAATTGAGGATGATAATGCAAACTCTCGATGCTACTGGTAGAATCCTGGAAGAAGAGAAGAAAAACATTTCTCTATAGCAGTTTGGTGCAGCTACCAAAAAAATAGAAGGTGTAGAAAGATGTCAACCAATGGCAAAACCATGACAAAAAGTGGAATAGGAGGTGTTGGTATTGAACAACTCAAGGATGGTAATACAAACTCTCGATGCTACTAGTAGAGACCTGGAAAAGAAGAAGAAAAAGGTTTCCCTATAGCAGATTGGTGTAGTAACTAAGAAAATCTCAGGTGTAGGAAGGTGTCAACTAATCGTAAAGTGGGATATTTTTAGGAGGTTAGTGCCGGGTTCTAGTATTGAACAACTTGAGGATAATAAAGCAAGCTGTTGAAGCTACTAGTAGAATTCTGGAAAAGAAGAAGAAAAATGTTTCTCTATAGCAGTTTGGTGTAGCAACTATGAGAGATGTAGGAAGGTGTCGACCAATAGCAAAACCATGACAAAAAGTGGGATCTTGTTAGGAGGTGAGTTCGGGGTCTTGGTATTGAACAACTTAAGGATGATAATGCAAACTTTCAATGCTACTAGTAGAATCTTGGAAGAGAAAAATATTTTTTTCTCTATAACAGTTTAGTGTAGCAAGCGAAGATGTAGGAAGTTGCCAACTAATGGTGATACCAAGACAATAAGTGGGATATTGTTAGGAGATGAGTGCCGAGTTTTGGTATTAAGTAACTTAAGGATGATAATGGAAACTCTCGATGCTACTAGCAGGGTCCAGGCAGTTCGGTGTACCAACCAAAGAAACCGAAAGTGTAGAAATGTGCTAGCCAATGCCAAAACCATTACAAAACGTGGCAAATTGTTAGGAAGTGAGTTCCAGGTCTTGATATTAAACAACTTAAGGATAATGATGCAAACTTTTGATGCTACTAGCAGAATCCTGGAAGAGAATTTTTTTCTCTATAGCTGTTTGGTGTAGCAACCATGGGAGATGTAGGAAGGTGTCAAACAATAGCAAAACCATAAGAAAAAGTGGGATCTTGTTAGGAGGTGAGTTCGGGGTCTTGGTATTGAACAACTTAAAGATGATAATGCAAACTTTCAATGCTACTAGTAGAATCTTGGAAGAGAAAAAGATTTTTTTCTCTATAATAGATTAGTGTAGCAAGCGAAGATGTAGGAAGGTGCCACCTAATGGTAAAACTAAGACAATAAGTGGGATATTGTTAGGAGATGAGTGCCGAGCTTTGGTATTGAGCAACTTAGGGATGATAATGCAAACTTTCAATGCTACTAGCAGGGTCTAGGCAGTTCGATGTACCAACCAAAAAAACCGAAAGTGTAGAAATGCGCTAGCCAATGCCAAAACCATTACAAGACTTGGCAAATTGTTAGGAAGTGAGTTCCAGGTCTTGATATTAAACAACTTAAGGATAATGATGCAAACTTTTGATGCTACTAGCAGAATCCTGGAAGAGAATTTTTTTTTCTCTATAGCAGTTTGGTGTAGCAACCATGGAAGATGTAGGAATGTGTCAAACAATAGCAAAACCATAAGAAAAAGTGGGATCTTATTAGGAGGTGAGTTCGGGGTCTTGGTATTGAACAACTTAAGGATGATAATGCAAACTTTCAATGCTACTAGTAGAATCTTGGAAGAGAAAAAGAGTTATTTCTCTATAACAGTTTAGTGTAGCAACCGAATATTTAGGAAGGTGCCAACTAATGGTAAAACCAAGACAATGAGTGGGATATTGTTAGGAGATGAGTGCCGAGTTTTGGTATTAAGTAACTTAAGGATGATAATGGAAACTCTCGATGCTACTAGCAGGGTCCAGGCAGTTCGGTGTACCAACCAAAAAAACCGAAAGTGTAGAAATGTGCTAGCCAATGCCAAAACCATTACAAAACGTGGCAAATTGTTAGGAAGTGAGTTCCGGGTCTTGATATTAAACAACATAAGGATAATGACGCAAACTTTTGATGCTACTAGTAGAATCCTGGAAGAGAATTTTTTTTTCTCTATATCTGTTTGGTGTAGCAACCATGGAAGATGTAGGAAGGTGTCAAACAATAGCAAAACCATAAGAAAAAGTGGGATCTTATTAGGAGGTGAGTTCGGGGTCTTGGTATTGAACAACTTAAGGATGATAATGCAAACTTTCAATGCTACTAGTAGAATCTTGGAAGAGAAAGAGATTTATTTCTCTATAACAGTTTAGTGTAGCAACCGAAAATGTAGGAAGGTGCCAACTAATGGTAAAACCAAGACAATAAGTGGGATATTGTTAGGAGATGAGTGCCGAGTTTTGGTATTGAGCAACTTAGGGATGATAATGGAAACTTTCGATGCTACTAGTAGAATCCAGACAGTTAGGTGTAGCAACTATAGTGGTGTAGGAAGATGTCGACCAATAGCAGAACCATGACAAAGAATTATTTAGTTCTAGAAGATGAGAGAAATGAACTGAATGGTAGATAAATTTTTTACCGTCGATCCTCTCCTGAAGTTGTCGACACTTTTCAGCCTGCCGATATTGGCGAGCATCTTCGCTTTGTTCTTCTCGATTTCGTGCGCCTTGAATTTCTCGAGAGCATCATCGATGAAGGTTTCCGGTACTTTCCTGTGCCAAACTTTGATTTTTCCAATATACAACACTTCGAAGAAATTGCTGGAACTTGGAGATATGTCCACACATAACGACGTTAAATTGGCGGCGCTGCTCACCGTTTTGGTGGGTGGCACCTGTTGGTTCTGATCCTTCATTTGTTTATACAAATCCGACACCTGTAACGACGATTAAAAAAATTTATTATCAACCATCACTAACTTCACATGGGGTACGAATGTGAGAAATGATGTGACTTGAAGTTATTTCAAAAATTATTTAGAATTAGACACTTGGTGGTAATTGTTGATGTAAATATTTGATTGGACGATGTTGCGGTATGTTTTCTTTTATTTGTTGCGCATTGAGATGGTTAGAGAGAAATTAAGTTAAAGTGGTCGATAAACATGGACGGTGTACGGGCCGCAATAACCTTCTGGGAAGTACCAGAGACGTAATTTAAAAAAGAAATTTCAAGGAAAAAAAAACGAATCGAGATGTGACGATGGAGATGCCAGTCAATTGGAGCGGTTCAGGGTTCGTGGAAATAGTTGCGTCGAAGTTCGCTTTGCAAAGTACAAACTTTTGGCATGTTAACTTGGAACGTTTCCAAGAGACTTTGACTTACGGTGATGCCGACTTTCTTCCGCTCAAAATGACTATGGCTAATCACTACGGGCAATTATAGAAATAGACGGGTGTCTGTTTATCGGAAAATTACGCGGCGCCCCGATTTTTTAATCGTATGGCACTGAAAAATGGTACGGGGGACCGTGGGTCAGTTTCGGGTTCAATCGAGACGATTTTGCTTCGGTCGCTTCCCCTCGGCAGGCAATGGCAAACCAACGAATGCCGTATCAGAAAAATCTCTCCGTTAAATTTACCGCGGGTCAGTTACGGGTTCAATCGAGAGGATTCTGCTTCGATCGCTTCCCCTCGGCAGGCAATGGCAGACTAATGCTGAATTAGAAAAAAATCTCTACTAAATTTACTGTGGGTCAGTTTCGGGTCCAATCGTGAGGATTCTCGTTCGGTCGCTTCCCCTCGGCAGGCAATGGCAGACTAATGCTGAATTAGAAAAATCTCTCCATTAAATTTACCGTGGGTCAGTTTCGGTTTCAATGGAGAGGATTTTGCTTTGGTCGCTTCACCTCGGCAGGCAATGGCAAACGAATGCCGGATTAGAGAAATTTCTCCATTAATTTAAGTACGCACGTGTCAATCGAACTGTTTCTAAAAGAAGAAACTTATTGTTGCCCATTATTGCAACATTGCTACTTAACGTTAATGAATTGTTAAACGACCTTCAACTTTAATATCGAACCGTAATTGCTTTGTTGATATCTTTTCACTTAATTATTAATAAACAAAAAAAATTATTTGCAACATTTTTGCTACAACAGTTCTTTGTTGGTAGCAATTTTTGTTGGAGTTCAGTTATTTGCTAAAATCGAATTAGGAAAACTATGAAAATTTTTTGAACACTTAGAGCTCTTTAAGGATTAGAAATGAAGCTCGAAAACGACCAATAAACTCATAATTGAAATTCTGACGCGTCATTAATTAATCATTAACTTGGTGCAACCCGAGTTTAGCTTCTAGAGGCAGTTATTAGACTGTTAGTTTATTGATTAGAGATAACATTTTGAATTTTTAGTCTTTAAGTAACAAAAGTAAATTATTTATAATTTGTTGTTACTGCTCCTCAATCCTCTGATAATTGCTGCTACACCTATATGCAGTTGCAAAAATGTTCGTAAAGTATTAGTTAAGGTTCTGATGAAGACTAATCCGACAATCGTTTAAAGTAAAACTATTAAAACGATGAGTTGCAAAATAATTAACGGCCCATTAACTTGGTGCAACTCAACTTTAGCGTCTAAAAAGTTTGTTGATTAGAAATTTTTTATAGTTTTCTGGCAAATAACGTTTCTAAGTAACAGAAGTAAATGATTAATGATTCATTGTTACTATTTTTTCAGACTTCTGAATGTTGCTATACCAATACTCGGTTGCACAAAGGTTCATTAAGTATCAATTTCGTTTCTGATAATTAATAATTGGACAATCAATTCATGTGAAGCTATCAAAAAAATTGGTTGCAAATTAGTTAACGACCAATTAACTTGGTGCAACTCAACTTTATCTTGTTAAAAGTTTGTTGATTAGTAGAAATTTTATAGCTTTCTGCCAAATAACATTTCTAAGTAACAGAAGTAAATGATTAATGATTCATTGTTACTATTTTTTCAGGCTTCTGAAGGTTGCTATACCCATACTCGGTTGCACAAAGGTTCATTAAGTATCAATTTTGTTTCGGATAAGTAATAATCGGACAATCAATTGATGTGAAGCTATCAAAAAGATTGGTTGCAAATTAGTTAACGACCAATTAACTTGGTGCAACTCAACTTTATCTTGTTAAAAGTTTGTTGATTAGTAGAAATTTTATAGTTTTCTGGCAAATAACGTTTCTAAGTAACAGAAGTAAATGATTAATGATTCATCGTTACTATTTTTTCAGACTTCTGAATGTTGCTATACCAATACTCGGTTGCACAAAGGTTCATTAAGTATCAATTTCGTTTCTGATAATTAATAATCGAACAATCAATTCATGTGAAGCTATCAAAAAGATTGGTTGCAAATTAGTTAACGACCAATTAACTTGGTGCAACTCAACTTTATCTTGTTAAAAGTTTGTTGATTAGTAGAAATTTTATAGCTTTCTGTCAAATAACGTTTCTAAGTAACAGAAGTAAATGATTAATGATTCATTGTTACTATTTTTTCAGACTTCTGAAGGTTGCTATACCTATATCGGTTGCACAAAGGTTCATTAAGTATCAATTTCGTTTCTGATAAGTAATAATCGAACAATCAATTCATGTGAAGCTATCAAAAAGATTGGTTGCAAATTAGTTAACGACCAATTAACTTGGTGCAACTCAACTTTATCTTGTTAAAAGTTTGTTGATTAGTAGAAATTTTTTAGTTTTCTGCCAAATAACATTTAAAAGTAACAGAAGTAAATGATTAATGACTCATGGTTACTATTTCTTCAGACTTTGAAGGTTGCTATACCAATATTCGGTTGCACAAAGGTTCATTAAGTATCAATTTCGTTTCTGATAAGTAATAATCGAACAATCAATTCATGTGAAGCTATCAAAAAGATTGGTTGCAAATTAGTTAACGACCAATTAACTTGGTGCAACTCAACTTTATCTTGTTAAAAGTTTGTTGATTAGTAGAAATTTTATAGTTTTCTGGCAAATAACGTTTTTAAGTAACAGAAGTAAATGATTAATGATTCATTGTTACTATTTTTTCAGACTTCTGAAGGGTGCTATACCCATACTCGGTTGCACAAAGGTTCATTAAGTATCAATTTCGTTTCTGATAAGTAATAATCGGACAATCAATTGATGTGAAGCTATCAAAAAGATTGGTTGCAAATTAGTTAACGACCAATTAACTTGGTGCAACTCAACTTTATCTTGTTAAAAGTTTGTTGATTAGTAGAAATTTTATATTTTTCTGGCAAATAACGTTTTTAAGTAACAGAAGTAAATGATTAATGATTCATTGTTACTATTTTTTCAGACTTCTGAAGGTTGCTATACCCATACTCGGTTGCACAAAGGTTCATTAAGTATCAATTTCGTTTCTGATAAGTAACAATCGGACAATCAATTGATGTGAAGCTATCAAAAAGATTGGTTTGCAAATTAGTTAACGACCAATTAACTTGGTGCAACCCAACTTTATCTGGTTAAAAGTTTGTTGATTAGTAGAAATTTTATAGTTTTCTGCCAAATAACATTTCTAAGTAACAGAAGTAAATGATTAATGACTCATTGTTACTATTTTTTCAGACTTCTGAAGGTTGCTATACCCATACTCGGTTGCACAGAAGTTCATTAAGTATCAATTTCGTTTCTGATAAGTAATAATCGAACAATCAATTGATGTGAAGCTATCAAAAAGATTGGTTGCAAATTAGTTAACGACCAATTAACTTGGTGCAACTCAACTTTATCTTGTTAAAAGTTGGTTGATTAGTAGAAATTTTATAGTTTTCTGCCAAATAATATTTCTAAGTAACAGAAGTAAATGATTAATGATTCATTGTTACAATTTTTTCAGACTTCTAAAGGTTGCTATACCCATACTCGGTTGCACAAAGGTTCATTAAGTATCAATTTCGTTTCTGATAAGTAACAATCGGACAATCAATTGATGTGAAGCTATCAAAAAGATTGGTTGCAAATTAGTTAACGACCAATTAACTTGGTGCAACTCAACTTTATCCTGTTAAAAGTTGGTTGATTAGTAGAAATTTTATAGTTTTTTGCCAAATAACATTTCTAAGTAACAGAAGTAAATGATTAATGACTCATTGTTACTATTTCTTCAGACTTCTGCAGGTTGCTATACCCATACTCGGTTGCACAGAGGTTCATTAAGTATCAATTTTGTTTCTGATAAGTAATAATCGGACAATCAATTGATGTGAAGCTGTCAAAAAGATTGGTTGCAAATTAGTTAGCGACCAATTAACTTGGTGCAACTCAACTTTATCTTGTTAAAAGTTTGTTGATTAGTAGAAATTTTATAGTTTTCTGCCAAATAACATTTCTAAGTAACAGAAGTAAATGATTTATGATTCATTGTTACTATTTCTTCAGACTTTGAAGGTTGCTATACCAATATTCGGTTGCACAAAGGTTCATTAAGTATCAATTTTGTTTCTGATGAGTAATAATCGGATCCATTGATGTGAAGCTATCAAAAAGATTGGTTGCAAATTAGTTAACGACCAATTAATTTCGTGCAACTGAACTGTGTTTCTACTTATTATCAGTTTACTACGTTAATATTAACAGAAAAACACCAAGTAAAAACTATTTGCTTGAGAATTTTAATAGTTGCCCATGAAACGGTTAATGATTACAACAATTAGTTTCAAGTAACTCAATTGGAATTGTTTTCCATCAAGGATGAAAAAACTTTTAACAATCGTCCCAACAACTTGTTGCCCAAGATCCGGCAATTCCGCGTTTCAACCCTCTTTCCCTCCCACGTTGTTTTGTTTAATATTTTTAATACTCATCCCGACCGCCGCCCCTTAATCACCGCAGTTCTAAAATTAAATCGAAAAAACCTCGGCCTTGTATTAATCGTGGAAAACAATAAATTTCGTGCACATCGTCGAAAGGGGAGGGAAACCTCCGACGTTATTTATCCGAGTATATATTTAACAAACAAAACCGAAAATTACACGGTTCGTTATCGCTATACAGTTAATTAACACTTTCTGTTTTATTTCAAACGTTATCGAGGTTGGCTTTGGTTAATTGTGACTCGATCTTTGCTCTCTCGACTAAAATTAAAACGCAACAAACATTGAAATTTCGATTGTTTTCACACAAACTTACTGCTTTTTTTTCAATATACGACGCGTCACTGTGTGCCGATATGTACGGGGTGTACCCGTAATTCGGTACTGTTATCATTTGATTTTTTATTTTCGAAACGACACTTGTGAAAAAATAATTTCGAAACGAAACGCGTCGATACGATTCGAGACGAAAATATCTCGGGGAAGAACGTCGAATTTATGTTGTTTTCAGTTTCAGGACAAAGTTGAGACTGGGAATCCTGATGCTGAAAACTTGCATGTGTCTGTATGTGTGTGTGTGTGTGTGTGTGCGGACGGTGACGTGCGTTAGCTAAAATTATATTCCGCCTCCTATCACACTTGGTGTTAGTAATATGTCTGGATACTACTTTGAAAATTGAAGGATGAGAAAATCGAGTTGAACGTGTGCGGCGGCTTTTAATTTTTTTTTGCGTTCCACGTGTTGTTTTCATACGTGTCGACCTTGTCGCATCGATGCTAAAGTTGAGTAGAGTCCGGGAAATTATCGAATCCGGGAAGCAAACTCAAGGATGCGAGAGGATTTATGTAATCGTTTAATTGAAAAAAAATTCCCACAGCTGCAAGGTTATTCAAAAGTATATAATCAAGCTTCTCCTGCTTAAAGTATCGGATTTAAAAAAAAAACAAGAAAATCGGAGGTCTTGCGATAAAAATCCGCCCATTTTAGGCTACCTAACAGAAGGGGTGTATCCCAACACAATACACAGTTGACAATCATTTTAAAATATCACATTTAACGTAGCAGTGTCTCTAAAATCTCATACTCCAGTATTGTCGAGTGTGTATTGTATTGGGATACACCCCCATTTTCCAGAAAGCCCTGATTCGGCGGTGAAAATGTGAAATCTCCCTACTAACCCTGTAAATTCTCACTATGGACTCAACGTGTACCGTATAACGGTCTCTAGTATCGTGTGTGAGAGATTCCTCCTAACTCTTCAGTAATTTCTGTAATTATCAACGTGATTGTAGAGAATTCTAAGGGAATTTTAATTAGTTTCAGTGTATTAAATTGGGATACATCCCCATCTTCCAGGAAGCCCAGTTTCGGCGGTAGAATGCGAAATTTCTCTACTAACCCTGTATATTGTGATTATAGACTTAACGTGCACCGTATAACTGTCTCTAGTATCGTGTGGAAGATGGGGGTGTATCCCAACACAATACACAGTCGACAATCACATTAAAATGTCAAATTTAAAGTAGCAGTGCCTCTAAAATCTCATACTCTAGTATTGTCGATTATGTGTATTGGGATACAGCCCGTTTTTCCAGAAAGCCCTGATTCGGCGGTAGAAATACGAAATCTCTCTTTTAACTCTGTATATTGTCACTATAGACTTAACGTGTACCGTATAACGGTCTCTAGTATTGTGTGAAAGATGGGGGTGTATCCCAACACAGTCGACAACAACATTAAAATGTGACATTTGAAGTCGCAGTGCCTCTCAACTCTCATATTCTAGTGTTGTCGTCTGTGTACTGTATTGGAATACATCCCCATTTTGCAGGAAACCCTGATTCGGCGGTAGGAATGCAAAATTTTGCTTTTAACCCTGTATATTGTCATTACGTACTTAACGTGTACTGTATAACGGTCCCGAATACCGTGTGTGAGAGATTTTCGTCAAAACTCTTCAGTAATTTCTGTAATTATCGACGTAATTGTAGAGAATTCTAAGAGAATTTCAATTATTTTTTGTGTATTATACTGGGATACACCCCCATCTTCCAGGAAGCCCAGATTCGGCGGTAAAAATGTAGAATTTCTCTATTAACCCGGTCATTATGGACTTAACGTGTATCGTATAACGGTGTTTAGTATCGTATGGAAGATGGGGGTGTATCCTAACACAATACACAGTCGACAGCAACAGTAAAATGTGACATTTGAAGCCGCAGCGCTTCTCAAATATCGTATTCTAGTGTTGTCGACTGTGTACGGTATTGGGATACACCCCCATTTTCCATGAAACCCTGATTCGGCGGTAAAAATGCAAAAACTTTCTTTTAACCCTGTATATTGTCATTATGGACTTAACGTGTACCGTATAACGGTCTTTAGTATCATGTGTGAGAGATTCGTCGTAACTCTTCAGTAATTTCTGTAATTATCGACGTGATTGTAGAGAATTCTAAGGGAATTTCTATTATTTTTAGTGTATTATATTGGGATACATCCCCATCTTCCAAGAAGCCCAGATTCGGCGGTAAAATGTGAAAGTTCTCTATTAACCCTGTATATTGTCATTATAAACCTAACGTGCACCGTATAACGGTCTCTAGTATTGTGTGAAAGATGGGGGTGTATCCCAACACAGTCGACAACAACATTAAAATGTGACATTTGAAGTCGCAGTGCCTCTCAACGGGCATTTTCTAGTGTTGTCGACTGTGTACTGTATTGGGATACACCCCCCATTTTCCAGGAAACCCTGATTCGGCGGTAGAAACGCAAAATTTTGCTTTAAGCCCTATATATTGTCACTACGTACTTAACGCGTACTGTATAACGGTCTCGAATATCGTGTGTGAGAGATTTTCGTCAAAACTCTTAAGTAATTTCTGTAATTATCGACGTGATTGTAGAGAGTTCTAAGGAAATTTAAATTATTTTCGTGTATTATACTGGGATACATCCCCATCTTCCAGGAAGCCCAGATTCGGCGGTAAAAATGCAAAATTTCTCCATTAACCCTGTATATTGTCATTATGAACTTGACGTGTACTGCATAACGGTCTTTAGTATTGTGTATGGGAAATTTTCGTCGTAACTCTTCAGTAATTTCTGTAATTAGCCGACTTGATTGTGGAGAGTTCTACGGAAATCTCAATTATCGTGGCAGTTCATGCAAATCCTCTTTGAAACTTGTACATCGGTAATTGAACACGACGCACGTACGGGGGTTGTTTGATAATTAAGGTACATTGAATATAGATGCAAAATCAATAAAAATATCGAAATCCTGCAAATTTCGAACTGACGTTCTTGAATTTTGGACAATTTAATAGAAAATTTGAATCTTTACTATAAGCTTCACTCTAGTTGTCATGTTTGAATGGATTCTGCAACTGTCTTATTCACCAGATTCAACTCTTTAAGACTTCCGTTTATTCTTTTTTCGTTTACCTAATTTTGTCAAGAAAAAAATCTTTTTCATCACAATGCACCAGTTACATCAAAGTACAACAATTTAAATTCAAATTGTTGATATCACACGCCAGATTTGGCCCCTTACGACTTCCCTCTATTCCCAGAGAAGAATGTTTTGAAGTAGTAAACAATAATTTGGAAAAATTTGACATACAATAATAAGAAGAAAAAGTTTTATTGAAATAAATAGTTGAAAATTTGACGTTTAAAATGTCAAAGTCGGCCTTGAATCTGAATTCTCTTGATCGTACGGTAGATGGCGTGGGATTTTAAGACGAAACTAGTTGATTTGAATTGACGAGTTTCTCTTCGAGTCTTTTTGGTCTAATATGATACGAAATCGCGAATCTTTAGCAACATTAATTATGCCATCTGCGTCAATTTCTTGTATTGTCGGTCGATACCAGAAATAACCGCCGATATTCGCACCGGTAAGTTGGTATAATATTTAGTTTCAAGGTGCGTTTGGATGTTCAATAGTCGTCAAACTAAACGAACGCGTGCACACGAACTAAAAATAACAAAAACGAATTTACTTACAATCAAAGTTGGTGCTGTAGGTAGACACGGAAATTTTCGAATCACGATCTGAATTCGTGGAAAATTATCACAACGTTATGCAGCCACAACAACAAACAAGAAAGACGAAAACCAGACAGTTTTTTTAAACTACGCACCCGAACCGTCTGGCTAAACAAAATAGTTTGCTAGCAATTCTCCACAACCAAAATTGTTGGAATTTTTGAAATGAAAATTCAAAAATTCGCCTTGATATGAACTTTCAATTATGGAAAATTTCGAAAGAAGCGACAACAAAATTAACATTTGTTACCATTAAATAGAAGTAACTAAAGAATTAAAAAAATACCTGTTGCCACCTCTCAGGTTTAGTTGGATGATTCTATTTTCGAACACGGAATTGTGTCGTTAAAACCGTTTCGTTAGTGCTACTAACCCAACTAAATAACAAGTCCGAATGGCCGTGATCACGAAAAGTTCAAAACGAAACCAGTCAGTAGATTGTTTAAATAATTCGACAGAGGTCAATTTCGACAAGAACACAACAAAACGCTTTAAAGGTCACGTATTATTTTGGTTTATTAAGATCACTTAGGTATAGTTTCAAAAATGTAACAAGTTTACGTTGAAAATTTCGTAATTACTTTCGAAAATTTTAATTGCTAGCAAAAATGGTATCGTCCAATCAAAAAATTCGTTGTTTGCTTATGTCGATAGCGTTGTAAATTTATGGAAATATTCGAGTGACCTATATTTGCGTTTTGCATGTGTGCACTTTAGTTCTGTTCGTGCTTTTGCATCTATAAATGTTCAAGCACGAATCAGTTGTGATCAATAAAAAAAAATCTAGAAATCGAACTTTTCTTTTGCATAACCAAATCGTGAGCGTACATATTTTATATCAATTAGGGATAATTGTATGTTGATTTTCGTTTTGTGGCTTGCTGGCACGCCTCTTTATTAGGTTTGTTTGAATTAAGTTTTAGCTTGAAAAACACTTGCAATTTGCATATCGTTTATTTACGTTTTCGCTTTCACTTAAAAAAACAATTAATTTAAATGTACACAAAAAAAGGACAAGTAAACAATTATCTTACTTAACTACAGCCAATCGAAGGTTGGCCGATCAATAGCAATGTCGAAGGTAAATAAAAAAAACAGAACGGTTCAGGTGCAGTTTCGGATATTTTGATACAATATTCATCTCGGTGTTGGGATTCGGAAAAATGTACATACAAGTCTCTCAATTGTTTCATAAGAAAGCTACAGGGTGTCAAAGTTATCAAAAATGCTCCAAAAATTCTCCAAGAGTTGCTAACAAACTGCTAAATTTGTACTAAAAATAAACAAGTTAACAATTATGTCACTTACTTGCATTTAACAGAAGATTGCTTAGCTAATAGCAACGTCGGATGTAAAAAAAAATTACACAGTGATTCAAATTTAATTTCGAAAATTTTGATATTCCCCTTGTCTTTATTTAGTTCTGCCTCTCCTATTTTTGATGAAGTTCAGAAGAACTGTGCGCTAAGCTTTTGGCATAAGATAATTTGATTTCTAGATGCAACTTGCTGAATATTTCTAGCTATTAATTTTACTTCATTTAACATAGAAAACAGTGACCAAGTTTAGAAGAAATGTGCGCTAAGATTTTGGCATTAGACATTCTGACTTCTAGGTGTAACATGCTAACAATTTCTTCTTTCTACTTAGTTCTGCCTCCCATAGCATAAAAACGAATGACAAAGTTTAGAAGAAATGTGCGCTAAGATTTTGGGATTTGACATTTTGAATTTTAGCTGTAGCTTGCTAAAAATTTCTACTTTCTACTTAGTTCTGCTTCCCATAACATAAAATCGAGTAACAAAATTCAGAAGAAATGTGCGCTAAGACTTTGGCACTAAGCATTCTGATTTTTTGGTGCAACCTTTGCTGAAAATTTCTTCTTTCTATTTAACTCTGCTTGCCCTAACATAGAAACTCAGTGACCAAGTTCAGAAGAACTGTATGCTAAGACTTTGCTATTAGACATTCTGATTTCTAGGTGTAAATTTCTAAGAAATGCTCTTCTTCATTTAGTTTTGCCTCTCTTAACATAAAGAAATCACTGATCAAGTTCAAAAGAACTCTGCGCTAAGCTTTTGGTATCAGACGTTCTGATTTCTAGGTGTAACTTGCTAAAAATTTCTCCTTTCTACTTAGTTGTATTTCAAATAACATAAAAAGGAGTGACAAAGTTCAAAAGAATTGTGCACTAAGCTTTTAGTATTAGGCATTCTGACATTTAGGTGCAACCTTGGCTGAAAACTTCTCCTTTCTATTTAACATTGCTTTCTCTAACACAAGGGATCAGCGGCCAAGTTTAGAAGAACTATGCGCTAAGCTTGTAGCCTTAGGCATTCTGACATTTTGGTACAACATTGGCTAAAAACGTCTCTTTTCTATATAACTTTGTTTTCTCTAACATAAAAAATCAGTTACCAAGTTCAGAAGAACTGTGCGCTAAGCTTTTGGCAATAGATATTCTGATTTTTAGGTGCAAGTTGCTGAAGACTTCTAGTTTCTTATTAATTCTACTTCCTCTAACATAGAAAACAGTGACCAAGTTCAAAACTATGCGCTAAGATTTTGGCATTTGACATTTTGATTTTTAGCTGTAACTTGCTAAAAATTTCTACTATCTACTTAGTTCTGCTTCCCATAACGTAAAAACGAGTGACAAAGTTCAGAGGAAATGTGCATTAAGCTTTTGGCATAAGGCATTCTGAATTTTAGGTGCAACTTGCTAAAAATTTCTTCCTTCTACTTAGTTCTACTTCCCATAACATAGAAACGAGTAACAAAATTCAGAAGAAATGTGCGCTAAGACTTTGGCACTAAGCATTCCGATTTTTTGGTGCAACCTTTACTGAAAATTTTTTCTTTCTATCTAACTCTGCTTGCCCTAACATAGAAACTCAGTGACCAAGATTAGAAGAATTGTATGCTAAGATTTTGCTATTAGACATTCTGATTTCTAGTAGTAAGTTTCTAAGAAATTCTCTTCTTCATTTAGTTTTGCCTCTCTTAACATACATAAATCAGTGATCAAGTTCAAAAGAACTCTGCGCTAAGCTTTTGGTATCAGACATTCTGATTTCTAGGTGTAACTTGCCAAAAATTTCTCCTTTCTACTTAGTTATATTTCAAATAACATAAAAAGGAATGACAAAGTTCGAAAGAATTGTGCACTAAGCTTTTGGTATTAGGCATTATGACATTTAGGTGCAACCTTGGCTGAAAACTTCTCTCTTCTATATAACATTGCTTTCTCTAACATAAGGGATCAGCGGCCAAGTTTAGAAGAACTATGCGCTAAGCTTGTAGTCTTAGGAATTCTGACATTTTGGTACAACCTTGGCTAAAAACTTCTCTCTTCTATATAACTTTGTTTTCTCTAACATAGAAAATCAGTTACCAAGTTCAGAGGAACTGTGCGCTAAGCTTTTGGCAATAGATATTCTGATTTTTAGGTGCAAGTTGCTGAAGACTTCTAGTTTCTTATTAATTCTACTTCCTCTAACATAGAAAACAGTGACCAAGTTCAAAACTATGCGCTAAGATTTTGGCATTTGACATTTTGATTTTTAGCTGTAACTTGCTAAAAATTTCTACTATCTACTTAGTTCTGCTTCCCATAACGTAAAAACGAGTGACAAAGTTCAGAGGAAATGTGCATTAAGCTTTTGGCATAAGGTATTCTGAATTTTAGGTGCAACTTGCTAAAAATTTCTTCTTTCTACTTAGTTCTGCTTCCCATAACATAGAAACGAGTAACAAAATTCAGAAGAAATGTGCGCTAAGACTTTGGCACTAAGCATTCTGATTTTTTGGTGCAACCTTTACTAAAAATTTCTTCTTTCTATCTAACTCTGCTTGCCCTAACATAGAAACTCAGTGACCAAGTTCAGAAGAACTATATGCTAAGATTTTGCTATTAGACATTCTGATTTCTAGGAGTAAATTTCTAAGAAATTCTCTTCTTCATTTAGTTTTGCCTCTCTTAACATAAAAAAATCAGTGATCAAGTTCAAAAGAACTCTGCGCTAAGCTTTTGGTATCAGACATTCTGATTTCTAGGTGTAACTTGCCAAAAATTTCTCCTTTCTACTTAGTTCTGTTTCAAATATCATAAAAACGAGTAACAAAGTTCAGAAGAATTGTGCACTAAGCTTTTGGCATTAGGCATTATGACATTTAGGTGCAACCTTGGCTGAAAACTTTTCCTTTCTATTTAACTTTGCTTTCTCTAACATAAGGGATCAGCGGCCAAGTTTAAAAAAACTATGCGCTAAGCTTGTAGCCTTAGGCATTCTGACATTTTGGTACAACCTTGGCTAGAAACTTCTCTCTTCTATATAATTTTGTTTTCTCTGGCATAAAAAATCAGTTACTAAGTTCAGAAAAACTGTGCGCTAAGCTTTTGGCAATAGACATTCTGATTTTTAGGTGCAAGTTGCTGAAAACTTCTAGTTTCTTATTAATTTTACTTCCTCTAACATAGAAAACAGTGACTAAGTTCCGAACTATACGCTAAAATTTTAGCATTTGACATTTTGATTTCTAGCTGTAACTTGCTAAAAATTTCTACTTTCTACTTAGTTTTGCTTCCCATAACGTAAAAACGAGTGACAAAGTTCAGAGGAAATGTGCATTAAGCTTTTGGCATAAGGTATTCTGAATTTTAGGTGCAACTTGCTAAAAATTTCTTCTTTCTACTTAGTTCTGCTTCCCATAACATAGAAACGAGTAACAAAATTCAGAAGAAATGTGCGCTAAGACTTTGGCACTAAGCATTCTGATTTTTTGGTCCAACCTTTACTGAAAATTTCTTCTATTTATCTAACTCTGCTTGCCCTAACCTAGAAACTCAGTGACCAAGATTAGAAGAACTGTATGCTAAGATTTTGCTATTAAACATTCTGATTTCTAGGAGTAAATTTCTAAGAAATTCTCTTCTTCATTTAGTTTTGCCTCTCTTAACATAAAGAAATCAGTGATCAAGTTCAAAAGAACTCTGCGCTAAACTTTTGGCATCAGACATTCTGATTTCTAGGTGTAACTTGCTAAAAATTTCTCCTTTCTACTTAGTTCTGTCACAAATAACAAAGCTCGGAAGAACTGTGCACTAAGCTTTTGGCATTAGGCACTCTGACATTTAGATGCAACCTTGGCTGAAAACTTCTCCTTTCTATTTAACTTTGCTTTCTCTAACATAAAAAATCAGTGACCAAGTTCAGAAGAACTGTGCGCCAAGCTTTCAGCAATAGATATTCTAATTTCTAGATTTAAATTGCTGAAAACTTGTAGTTTCTTATTAGTTCTACTTCTTCTAACATAGAAAACAGTGACCAAGATCAGAAGAACTGCGCGCTAAGATTTTGCCATTAGACATTTTGATTTCTAGGTGTAAATTTCTAAGAAATTCTCTTCTTCATTTAGTTCTGCCTCTTCTAATATAAAGAAACCAGTGATTAAGTTCAGAAGAACTCTGCGCTAAGCTTTTGGCAATAGATATGTTGATTTCTGGGTGCAAGCTGCTAAAAATTTCTAGTTTCTTATTAATTCCGCTTCTTCTAACATAGAAAATGGTGACCAAGTTCAGAAGAGCTGTGCACTTAGCTTTTGGCATTAAACATTTTGATCCCTAGGTGTAAATTTCTAAAAATTTTACCTTTTAACTTAGTTGTGTCTCCTCTAACACAAGAGAGAGTGACCAAGTTCAGAAGAACTGTGCGCCAAGCTTTCAGCAATAGATATTCTAATTTCTAGATTTAAATTGCTGAAAACTTGTAGTTTCTTATTAGTTCTACTTCTTCTAACATAGAAAACAGTGACCAAGATCAGAAGAACTGCGCGCTAAGATTTTGCCATTAGACATTTTGATTTCTAGGTGTAAATTTCTAAGAAATTCTCTTCTTCATTTAGTTCTGCCTCTTCTAATATAAAGAAACCAGTGATTAAGTTCAGAAGAACTCTGCGCTAAGCTTTTGGCAATAGATATGTTGATTTCTGGGTGCAAGCTGCTAAAAATTTCTAGTTTCTTATTAATTCCGCTTCTTCTAACATAGAAAATGGTGACCAAGTTCAGAAGAGCTGTGCACTTAGCTTTTGGCATTAAACATTTTGATCCCTAGGTGTAAATTTCTAAAAATTTTACCTTTTAACTTAGTTGTGTCTCCTCTAACACAAGAGAGAGTGACCAAGTTCAGAAGAACTCTGCGCTAAGCTTATGACATTATACATTCTGATTTCTAAGTGTAAGTTGATAACAATTTTTCCTTTCTATTTAGTTCTGCTTCCCCTAACATTAAAACATAGTGACCAAGTTCAGAAGAACTAAACATTCTGATTTCTGTGTGGAAATTTCTGAAACAATTTTCTTTTTATTTACCTCCTCTTTAGACCTAAAGAATAGTGACCAAGTTCACTATAGTTTTTGGCATTAGACATTCTGATTTCTAAGTTAGAAAATCTAAGCGCTACCTTTTTGGCTATTGAAATTAAGTTTTTCAGATGTCAATTTTCTAAAAAAAGTTTTTTCCTTTAGTTTTGCTTCTTCTAACATCAAGAAGAGTCACCAAGTTCAGAAAAACTGTGCGCGTGTCTATTACTGTACCTGCCAATAACAAAGCCTCGTAAACAAGGCAAACGTTGCGTGAATAACGCAATACCAACCCAAAAATTAGCGTTCGTATCCGCCACATTAATCACACAATAAGAATTCGGTCCTTTATCCAATAAATGCCTCGCACCGACCCCACGAATTTCTCAATTAAACGTTTTAATTGCATGACGTCACCGACCTTTAATCAGAACACACTCGTCACGCCACCAAAACACCCGCAAAAAAAACCACCAACAATCACATACTCACAATTTATTCAAGAAAACCATAAGTAACAAATTTGTCGATCTCTCCAGATGATAACAACTCTGAACTGAGACTAACGCGATCACACTCGAATTTAGAACCTCTGGCACGTGTCGTTATTGGCAACAGTTCTTAAGGGCGTAGCGATGCCGTCACCGTTTTGAGGGAGCCCCAAAAATTAAGATCACTATTTTTCTTTCGATTACCATTAACCAATAGAACATCATCGATGATATGAACGATTCCGTCGCTGCACTCGTAATTAGGTCTCGAAACTTTCGCGCGTATCCCCTCACAAACCAAGAAATATTCGTCGTTTTCCAAATAAACCTCGAATTTGATCGGACCACTAACAGTTGGTAGTACTGTACCGTTATGGAGGGTCGTAAACATCGCCAATTTCTCGATCGAATAAGGAACGGAAGCTACAACCAAATGACGACCGAGAGTTTCTTCGAGAATTTCTGAGCCAATTCGGAACGGTTTTTTGGTCCATCCTTTATCGTTCGGTGCGAAATAAGTGAAGAAATTGGTGGAATTGCTCAGAATTCGGTTGATTTTTGTGGCTTCGCCGAAAAAATAAGTGAAATTTAGGTTGGGATCAGAAGTGATTTTGTATAGAACGGGAAGGTATGGGAACGGTTTGAGTTCGCGATCGAACACTGCTAAAGGTTGGGAAATTATGTGGACGACACCGTTCGTCACTGGGATGTTGGCTTCGATTATTTCTGCTGTTAGTTCGCCTTTTTCGTGATTGCTGTTACCTAAAACCGTGTGACTCTTGACGTGGTGTTTGCCGTTTGTTTCGTACATGGAAATTACGATGTAAATGAAATCGCCGTTGGCTAAAGTTTCGAAAATTGTTTCGTCAGAAGTGGGACGGGTGAAGAGAACTTGATTGGGTATTATGTGACCTTGGATGATGTAACTGTCGATTTTTTGAAGTTTGTAGTCGTAGAGTTTGTAATCGACTGGTATGAAAAATGTGTGACCTCCGCTGAGTTTGAAGAGTCTTTCCTGGGAGTTTTCTTGAATTTTGGTTAAGTAGCTGGTGACGCGGTTTTGACCTATAGACCATTGGTAGAATTCGGTCAAAAAAGTGTAAGCAGTCGGGTTAGGCCACGATCTCTTCACCTTAGGATCCAGGATGCGATCCACCACGTGCAGAACCTTCAAACAGCAATTTCTGTATTTCTGATTTTGAACTATATATCAAAATTTTCTTTGGCCATTACAACCGGTTCGAAAGTACCAAAAGCTTTAGTCTTCCACCATACAACTTAATACTTTGGGCAGTTAAACGTATATCAATAATTTCTAGTCTCTCTTCTTGTTAGAAGTACCGAAATATTTAAATGTCTTCTCTCATATGTGGAATAGATTTTTTCTTTGCCTACCAAAACTAGTCCGCTTACTCTAAAATTGAGATATTCCAAACGAAAGTTTAGCATTTGAAGCACTGGAACAAGTGCCAAAACATTTCAAATCGTTATCTTCCATGTGAGAAGAGATTTTCGATTAGAATCGTATGAGAATTTGTGTGGTACTGGTGCAGCAAAATTTTTGAAAAACTAACGATTTTGGTAAATCAGAACCGACACTTTGTCTTTTCGAAAGCAAACAACGTATACAAAAATTTCTAGTGTCTCTTCTTGTTAGAAGTACCAAAATATTTAAATGTCTTCTCTCATATGTGGAATAGATTTTTTCTTTGCCTACCAAAACTAGTCCGCTTTCTCTAAACTTGAGAGCTCCCAAACGAAAATTTAGACTTTGAAGTACTGGAACAAGTGCCAAAAGATGTCAAGTCGTTATCTTCCACATGAGAAGAGATTTTCGATTAGAATCGTATGAAAATTTGTGTGGTACTGGTGCAGCAAAATTTTTGAAAAACTAACAATTTTGGTAAATTAGAACCGACACTTTGTCTCTTCGAAAGCAAACAAGGTATACAAAAATTTCTAGTGTCTCTTCTTGTTAGAAGTAGCAAAATACTTAAATGTCTTCTCTCATATGTGGAATAGATTTTTTCTTTGCCTACCAAAACTAGTCCGCTTTCTCTAAAATTGAGAGCTCCCAAACGAAAATTTAGACTTTGAAGTACTGGAACAAGTGCCAAAAGATGTCAAGTCGTTATCTTCCACATGAGAAGAGATTTTCGATTAGAATCGTATGAAAATTTGTGTGGTACCGGTGCAGCAAAATTTTTGAAAAACTAACAATTTTGGTAAATTAGAACCGACACTTTGTCTTTTCGAAAGCAAACAACGTATACAAAAATTTCTAGTGTCTCTTCTTGTTAGAAGTAGCAAAATATTTAAATGTCTTCTCTCATATGTGGAATAGATTTTTTCTTTGCCTACCAAAACTAGTCCGCTTACTCTAAAATTGAGATATTCCAAACGAAAGTTTAGCATTTGAAGCACTGGGACAAGTGCCAAAACATGTCAAGTCGTTATCTACCACATGAGAAGAGACTTTCGATTAGAATCGTATGAAAATTTGTGTGGTACTAGTGCAGCAAAATTTTTGAAAAACTAACGATTTTGGTAAATTAGAACCGACACTTTGTCTTTTCGAAAGCAAACAACGTATACAAAAATTTCTAGTGTCTCTTCTTGTTAGAAGTACCAAAATATTTAAATGTCTTCTCTCATATGTGGAATAGATTTTTTCTTTGCCTACCAAAACTAGTCCGCTTTCTCTAAAATTGAGAGCTCCCAAACGAAAATTTAGACTTTGAAGTACTGGAACAAGTGCCAAAAGATGTCAAGTCGTTATCTTCCACATGAGAAGAGATTTTCGATTAGAATCGTATGAAAATTTGTGTGGTACTGGTGCAGCAAAATTTTTGAAAAACTAACGATTTTGGTAAATTAGAACCGACACTTTGTCTTTTCGAAAGCAAACAACGTATACAAAAATTTCTAGTGTCTCTTCTTGCTAGAAGTACCAAAATATTTAAATGTCTTCTCTCATATGTGGAATAGATTTTTTCTTTGCCTACCAAAACTAGTCCGCTTACTCTAAAATTGAGATATTCCAAACGAAAGTTTAGCATTTGAAGCACTGGGACAAGTGCCAAAACATGTCAAGTCGTTATCTACCACATGAGAAGAGACTTTCGATTAGAATCGTATGAAAATTTGTGTGGTACTAGTGCAGCAAAATTTTTGAAAAACTAACGATTTTGGTAAATTAGAACCGACACTTTGTCTTTTCGAAAGCAAACAACGTATACAAAAATTTCTAGTGTCTCTTCTTGTTAGAAGTACCAAAATATTTAAATGTCTTCTCTCATATGTGGAATAGATTTTTTCTTTGCCTACCAAAACTAGTCCGCTTACTCTAAAATTGAGATATTCCAAACGAAAGTTTAGCATTTGAAGCACTGGGACAAGTGCCAAAACATGTCAAGTCATTATCTACCACATGAGAGGAGATTTTCGATTAGAATCGTATGAAAATTTGTGTGGTACTAGTGCAGCAAAATTTTTGAAAAACTAACGATTTTGGTAAATTAGAACCGACACTTTGCCTTTTCGAAAGCAAACAACGTATACAAAAATTTCTAGTGTCTCTTCTTGTTAGAAGTACCAAAATATTTAAATGTCTTCTCTCATATGTGGAATAGATTTTTTCTTTGCCTACCAAAACAAGTCCGCTTTCTCTAAAATTGAGAGCTCCCAAACGAAAATTTAGAATTTGAAGTACTGGAACAAGTGCCAAAAGATGTCAAGTCATTATCTTCCACATGAGAAGAGATTTTCGATTAGAATTGTATGAAAATTTGTGTGGTACTGGTGCAGCAAAATTTTTGAAAAACTAACGATTTTGGTAAATTAGAACCGACACTTTGTCTTTTCGAAACCAAACGAACTTGTAGCGTTCTACCCACCTGATTTTTGCCCCGTTGATCCTCTCTGGTGTTGCTCAAGAAATTCGATTTATCAACCAAAATTTTGGCGTTGTTCACAAAAATCCCTTTATCAGTCGAGGTGATCCATAACGGTCCGTTATCGCCAGCAGTTTCCAACGAACTCGTTTGGTTCAACAATTTCATTGTTTTCACCCCAAAACTCATATGATAGAACACCAAATCTTCCGTAATTTCACCACGATAATCACAGATCGCTTTGTTTTCCGGCACGAACACCGTCAAATCGTAATAATGAAGATTGAGTTTGGCGATGCGATTATTCTTGATGATCTCGTTGAAACCGGAAAACTGTTGTTCTTGTGTGATTCTCTGATACACCGTCCGCCATTTTTGAAAAGTCACACCAGGTGCGACCAGTGCCAAAAGAACCACGAACAACATTGCACAGTGATGGCGGCGGTGGCGATTTCGTTTGTAAATAAATAATCGGGAGCTTCTTCCTACGGATTTTCGTGGGATATTTTGGGACAAGGTCGCGATTAAATTTATCGCTACTCGGACGATTTGTTTTTGTTCGAAATTGTTCGATTTCTATAAATTTTTTTACGTCGCTGGTGGAAATTGTCCCGTTTCCTGGTTGGCATTCTCCCGATGGAACGGATGGTCGCGTTTCGGGAATGAAAGAGTTCGATTGTGTCCGGGTGGCTTGTTCTGGTCGGAGTTGGCGATGTCGGAAAAGCAACGGCGACTATTTTAAATCGTTGCCAAGCTGTCTATGCGATGGATCACAGAACTAAGAAAACTCGGAAGGTCGGAAAACTAATTTTGAGCGCATCGCGAAGGCGCAAAGGTCAACGGCCCCAAAGCACTTTTCCTTTCTAACAATTTGCAAAATAAATGTTACATCTGTCGGTCGCGAACACGTGATCTGTCAGCTGTCATTTTATTTCCAAAATCGCACATCAGTCACTAGTGGCTGTTTCTAAAAGTTTAACATTTAAAATATTTTTTTGTTTTTTCAAAATGCACATCAGTCACTAGTTTCTTTTTCTAAAAGTTTGACCCAAAATATTTTTTTTCAAACGTTATTAAGTCACTAGTTTCCCTTTTTAGAGGTTTAACACCTAAAATAATTTTGTTTTTTTTCCAAAATGCACATCAGTCACTAGTGGCTGTTTCTAGAAGTTTAACACTTAAAATATTTTTTTCTTTTTTCAAAATGCACATCAGTCACTAGTTTCTTTTTCTAGAAGTTTGACTAAAAATATTTTTTTTAAATGTCACTATGTCACTAGTTTTTCTTTCTAGAATTTTGATCTAAAATTATTTTTTCTTTTTTCAAAATGAACATCAGTCACTAGTTTATCTTTCTATAGGTTTGACCTGAAATTTTTTAAACATTTTTTTCCAAATCGCACATTAGTCACTAGTTTCTCTTTCTAGAAGTTTGATCTGAAATATTTTTTTTTTCAAAATGCATATCCGTCACTAGTGACTCTTTCTAGAAGTTTAACACTTAAAATATATTTTTTCAATCGCACAAAGTCACTAGTTTCTCCATCTAGAAGTTTGATCTAAAATAATTTTGTTTTTTTTCCAAAATGCACATCAGTCACTAGTGGTTGTTTCTAAAAGTTTAACACTTAAAATGATTTTTTCTGCTTTGAAAATGTACACCAGTCACTAGTGGCTGTTTCTAGAAATTTAACACTTAAAATATTTTTTTTTTCAAAATGCACATCAGTCACTAGTTTCTTTTTCTAGAAGTTTGACTAAAAATATTTTTTTTAAATGTCACTATGTCACTAGTTTTTCTTTCTAGAAGTTTGATCTAAAATATTTTTGTTTTTTTCCAAAATGCACATCAGTCACTAGTGCCTGTTTCTAAAAGTTTAACACCTAAAATGATTTTTTCTTCTTTCAAAATGTACACCAGTCACTAGTGGCTGTTTCTAGAAGTTTAACACTTAAAATATTTTTTTCTTTTTTCAAAATGTACATCAGTCACTAGTTTTTCTTTCTAGAAGTTTGATCTAAAATATTTTTTTTTTAAATGAACATCAGTCACTAGTTTATCTTTCTATAGGTTTGACCTGAAATTTTTTAAACATTTTTTTTAAATCGCACATTAGTCACTAGTTTCTCTTTCTAGAACTTTGATCTAAAATATTTTTTTTAAAATGCATATCCGTCACTAGTGACTCTTTCTAAAAGTTTAACACTTAAAATATATTTTTTCAATCGCACAAAGTCACTAGTTTCTTCTTCTAGAAGTTTGATCTAAAATAATTTTGTCTTTTTTTCAAAATCGCACATCAGTCACTAGTTTCTGTTTTTAATGGTTTGATCTAAAATTTTTTTAACATTTTTTTCTAAATCGCACATCAGTCAGTAGTTGCTCTTTATACAAATTTAACACCTAAAATAATTTTGTCTTCTTTTGAAAATTGCTTATCAGTCACTAGTGGCTCTTTCAAGAAGTTTGATCTAAAATAATTTTGTTTTTTTTCCAAAATGCACATCAGTCACTAGTTTCTCTTTATAATGGTTTGACCTGAAATTTCTTTAACATTTTTTTCTAAATCGCACATCAGTCACTAGTTGCTTTTTATAGAAGTTTAACACCTAAAATAATTTTGTCTTTTTTTGAAAATTGCTCATCAGTCACTAGTGGCTGCTTCAAGAAGTTTTATCTAAAATAATTTTGTTTTTCTTCTAAAATGCAAATCAGTCACTAGTGACTCTTTCTAGAAGTTTAACGCTTAAAATATTTTTTTTCAATCGCACAAAGTCACTAGTTTCTCCTTCTAGAAGTTTGATCTAAAATAATTTTGTTTTTTTTCAAAATCGCACATCAGTCACTAGTTTCTCTTTCTAATGGTTTGACCTTAAATTTCTTTAACATTTTTTTCTAAATCGCACATCAGTCACCAGTTGCTCTTTATAGAAATTTAACACCTAAAATAATTTTGTCTTTTTTTGAAAATTGCTCATCAGTCACTAGTGGCTGTTTCAAGAAGTTTTATCTAAAATAATTTTGTTTTTCTTCTAAAATGCAAATCAGTCACTAGTGACTCTTTCTAGAAGTTTAACACTTAAAATATTTTTTCCTTTTCAAAATACACATCAGTCACTAGTTTTTCTTTCTAGAAGTTTGACCCAAAATATCTTTTTTTTGTCACTAAGTCACTAGTTTCTCTTGCTAGAGGTTTAACATCAAGAATAATTGTTTTCGTTTCAAAATTACACATCAGTCACTAGTGGCTCTTTCTAAAAGTTTAACACCTAAAATGATTTTTTCTTCTTTCAAAATGTACACCAGTCACTAGTGGCTGTTTCCAGAAGTTTAACACTTAAAATATTTTTTTCTTTTTTCAAAATGCACATCAGTCACTAGTTTCTTTCTCTAGAAGTTTGACTAAACATATTTTTTTTAAATGTCACTAAGTCACTAGTTCTTCTTTCTAGAAGATTGATCTAAAATATATTTTTTTTTTCAAAATGAACACCAGTCACCAGTTTCTTTCTCTAGAAGTTTGACTAAATATATTTTTTTTAAATGTCACTAATTCACTAGTTTTTCTTTCTAGAAGATTGATCTAAAATATTTTTTTCTTTTTTCAAAATGAACACCAGTCACTAGTTTATCTTTCTATAGGTTTGACCTGAAATTTTTTAAACATTTTTTTCCAAATCGCAAATTAGTCACAAGTTTCTCTTTCTAGAAGTTTAACATCTAAAATAATTTTGTCTTTTTTTCAAAATCGCACATTAGTCACTAGTTTCTGTTTCTAATGGTTTGATCTAAAATTTCTTTAACATTTTTTTCTAAATCGCACATCAGTCACTAGTTGCTCTTTATAGAAATTTAACACCTAAAATAATTTTGTCTTTTTTTGAAAATTGCTCATCAGTCACTAGTGGCTGTTTCAAGAAGTTTTATCTAAAATAATTTTGTTTTTCTTCTAAAATGCAAATCAGTCACTAGTGACTCTTTCTAGAAGTTTAACGCTTAAAATATTTTTTTTCAATCGCACAAAGTCACTAGCTTCTCTTTCTAGAAGTTTGATCTAAAATATTTTTTTTTCAAAATGCATATCCGTCACTAGTGGCTCTTTCTAGAAGTCTAACACTTAAAATATATTTTTTCAATCGCACAAAGTCACTAGTTTCTCCTTCTAGAAGTTTGATCTAAAATAATTTTGTTTTTTTTCAAAATCGCACATCAGTCACTAGTTTCTCTTTCTAATGGTTTGACCTGAAATTTCTTTAACATTTTTTTCTAAATCGCACATCAGTCACTAGTTGCTCTTTATAGAAATTTAACACCTAAAATAATTTTGTCTTTTTTTGAAAATTGCTCATCAGTCACTAGTGGCTGTTTCAAGAGAAGTTTTATCTAAAATAATTTTGTTTTTCTTCTAAAATGCAAATCAGTCACTAGTGACCCTTTCTAGAAGTTTAACACTTAAAATATTTTTTCTTTTTCAAAATACACATCAGTCACTAGTTTTTCTTTCTAGAAGTTTGACCATAAATATATTTTTTTTGTCACTAAGTCACTAGTTTCTCTTGCTAGAGCTTTAACATCAAGAATAATTGTTTTCGTTTCAAAATTGCACATCAGTCACTAGTGGCTCTTTCTAAAAGTTTAACACCTAAAATGATTTTTTCTTCTTTCAAAATGTACACCAGTCACTAGTGGCTGTTTCCAGAAGTTTAACCCTTAAAATATTTTTTTCGTTTTTCAAAATGCACATCAGTCACTAGCTTCTTTCTCTAGAAGTTTGACTAAACATATTTTTTTTAAATGTCACTAAGTCACTAGTTTTTCTTTCTAGAAGATTGATCTAAAATATTTTTTTCTTTTTTCAAAATGAACACCAGTCACTAGTTTCTTTCTCTAGAAGTTTGACTAAACATATTTTTTTTAAATGTCACTAAGTCACTAGTTTTTCTTTTTAGAAGATTGATCTAAAATATTTTTTTCTTTTTTCAAAATGAACACCAGTCACTAGCTTCTTTCTCTAGAAGTTTGACTAAACATATTTTTTTTAAATGTCACTAAGTCACTAGTTTTTCTTTCTAGAAGATTGATCTAAAATATTTTTTTCTTTTTTCAAAATGAACACCAGTCACTAGTTTCTTTCTCTAGAAGTTTGACTAAACATATTTTTTTTAAATGTCACTAAGTCACTAGTTTTTCTTTCTAGAAGATTGATCTAAAATATTTTTTTCTTTTTTCAAAATGAACACCAGTCACTAGTTTATCTTTCTATAGGTTTGACCCGAAATTTTTTAAACATTTTTTTCCAAATCGCACATTAGTCACAAGTTTCTCTTTCTAGAAGTTTAACATCTAAAATAATTTTGTCTTTTTTTGAAAATTGCTCATCAGTCACTAGTGGCTTTTTCAAGAAGTTTGACCCAATATGATTTTGTTTTTTTTCAAAATGCAAATCAGTCACTAGTTTCTCTTTCTAATGGTTTGACCTGATATTTCTTCAACATTTTTTTCTAAATCGAACACCAGTCACTGGTGGCTCTTTCAAGAAGTTTGATCTAAAACAATTTTTTTTCCAAAATGCACATCAGTGGCTCTTTCTAGAAGTTTAACACTTAAAATATTTTTTCTTTTTTCAAAATGCACATCAGTCACTAGTTTCTCTTTCTGGAAGTTTGATCCAAAATATTTTTTTAATGTCACTTAGTCACTAGTTTCTCTTTCTAGAGGTTTAACATCAAATATTATTTTATTTTATTTTCAAAATTGCACATCAGTCGCTAGTTTTTCTTTCTAGAAGTTTGATCTGAAATTTGTAATTTTTTTTTCAAATTTGCACATGAGTCACTAGTTTCTCTTTCTAGAAATTTGACCCAATATAATTTTGTTTTTTTTCAAAATTGCGCATTAGTCACTAGTTTCTTTTTCTAGAGGTTTAACACCAACATTTTTTTTGATAATCGCACATCAGTCACTAGTTTTTCTATCTAGAAACTAAAATCTAAAATTTTTAGAAATTTTTTTCAAAATCGCACATCAGTCACTGGTTTCTCTTTCTAGTAATTTTTGATTATTTTTTTCAAATCGCACTAAGTCACAAGATTCTCTTTTTAGAGGTTTAGCACCTAAAATAATTTTAGTTTTTTTTAAAAATCGTGCATAAATCACTAGTTTCCCTTTCTAAAAGTTTAACACATCAAATAGTTTTGTATAACGATTCTAATTTAATTACTGAATCGTTAATTTTAAACAAGTTAATTGCATCGATGAATCTTTCGAGTTTAGATCAATGACGCGCAATTTTGGCAATACGACCGTAAGATCTAAAACTAGGTGTAGCACGCTTCAATCAGCTGTAAACCACGTGTCGTTCTATAATCACTCGTGTTGCACTTTAAGATATAGAAATCACTAAAAAAAAGTAAAAAAACACTCACATCGGAAGCTTTTTTCGCTTGGAAGAGATAACAGTACAGCAAAGTATCGTTGTCGTCTCTCATCAAGTACAAGAAAGTTGTGGGGTCTTGGTCGGCTTGGGAAAACCTCGTCAATTGCCAGATTTTATGGGAAAATTGCAATTCGAAATCTTGATTGTAAGCTTGCAAGACGCCATCTTCGATCCCTATGCTCAACTGAAAAAAAAAAAAAATTGAAACAATTGTCAAAAAAATGTCAATACTGTCGCCGAAAAAGGTGGTGAGAGTTGGGCCGGAAATAAAGGAAAAAGCGGAGGTTTTGGTTGCGCAAAATTTCGCGTTCACCGAATACGTTTTCGGCACCACCGACACCGAATTGTTGCTGTAACCGAATCGTAATCGATCGATTATCGAATTTAATTCGATTCTTGCAGAACGAAATGTTACATGTCTTTGGCTCTTTACAACGACGACGACGAATTGGCCGGATTGATTTGTTTCAACGATCACCCGAACGTACCGTCGATACCACCATGGGAATGGAGCAATTGGCTGTATAACATTTACGGGATCGAAGCGAACACTTTGAATTCCATCTGGATCCAATACGTCGTGGGCGATCCTCGATACCAAACGATTTTCGTCAAAATAATCCTTCAAGCTTGGTTCAGACAAAACGAAATTTTCGACAGACTCCTCCTGGTCGTACCGCCGCGCGTCCAAAAACTCGAAATTTTCGACGATTTCGGCACCAGATCCTTGCCGAAAGGTTACGATAATCCGTTCAGAGTCCAAACGATTCTGGTGTTGAAACGCGAAGAGTTCGAATCGCGTTATAAAATCAGAAAAGCGGTCGAAGAAGACAACGACGATTTAGTCGCGATAATCCCCAAAAATCTCGAAGAACATTACGGACCTTACTACATAGCAGAAATTTTAACGTTACACGAACGACGACAAATCATCGTAGCTGAATACGACGGTAAAGCTGTTGGTGTGCTCATCCTCAACGACACCGTCAATTACGAATTACTCAACGAAGAATTCGAATTGGTTTGTTACAACGGACTGAAAAAACACAACGTCGAAGACGATTTACTATCGGAAGAAATTGCGAGCCAAACAGTCGGATTTTCGATTGCTGACGACAACGAGTGGTAATTTTTTTTTTTTTTTTTTTTGGGGAAATTTCGTAATTTTTGATCGACAGCGTCGAAAACGTTAAAAAAATTTCGATGAGAAAACCGCCGATCGAAGAAGAAAGTGCGAAAAGTTTAGAAGTATCTTCTGGCGTTGCTTCAGAAGACGATTTTTCGTTATCGTTACTATCGTCGTCGCTAATCTTCGGTTACGGATACGACGGAGGCGCAGAAGAAGAAGAAGAACGTTCAGTTAAAAGCATCGAAAGTCATTTCAGCGCTTGCATATTAAGCGAAGATTACAACGATCATCTTTTCAGTAACCGACTCGAAACTTTCGTGGCCGGAAACAACGAAAAGAAAAACAGAAAATGTTGAAAGTAAAAATTATTTGTCAATTTCGTAATTTTTATTTTTAGTTCAAGAAAACACGACGGTACTTCCGAAATTTAGAGGTGAACCCAACGCTTTCGCTTTGGAAGTATCGACGGTACTTCCCGGTCATGAAGATTGTTACGGAAAAATGTACGCGGCGGCGTTTCAGTGTTTTCCCGAGAAAGATTATTGCGTGGCTTCGTTCCCTTCGACCAAATCACCGTCTTATGTTGCCAAATATTTCGTCAGGGTACCGCCGAGGAACGTGTCGGTTTTTCCACAGGAACTGTACGTGTTGCATAGGAACGCGATTACTTCGTGGATTTCGGTTAGGGTTGCGATACCCGAAGATAAAATTATCGTGACGCAACTGTTGAAGACGTTGTATAAGCCGAACGTGATCGAGGAACAGTTCAGATCTGCGGTCGATTCGGACGAAACCGATTTTTTGGCTTTCGTGATTTTGGCTGGGAAACAAATAATAGGACTTGCAGGTAAATTATGAGGGGGAAAAACTTGAGAGAGAGAACATTTTCTGGAACAAGATTATCAGTTAAAGTGAAAAAGTGGAGTAAAACGAAAAATTATCCAGAAAATGTTCTGTTGAAGAACAAGGTGGGTGGGAAAATTTGTCTTGAAGCAGGAACATTATCCGGAAAATTTTTCTATCGAGAAACTGATGAACAGCAATTGCTCATATTATAGGGAAAATGTTCCCTTAGAAGACAAATTCAATGGTGAAAGTAAGATCGTCCTTTGGGTGGCATAAAAAATTCTTTAGAACAGGAACAATATCTAGAAAAAGTTGTTTTTGAGAACAATGTGAATAACGAACTCCAACATCACTAAAAATGTTCTTCTAATAAATGACAAGCGTAAGATCATAATCTGAGTAGCACAGAATTCACTTTGAGAGAGAAACATCATCCGGAAAATGTTCCGCTCAAGAAATAGACAAACAGCAAATGTTTATACTATAGGAAAAATGATCCTTTAGGCGATAAATTCAATGGTCGAAGTAGGATCGTCTTTTGGGTGATATAAAAAAAGTTTTAGAACAGGAACATTGTTTCGAAAATGTTCCTTTTGTGTACAATGCGAACAACAAATTCCAAAATCATTAAAAATGTTCCACTAATAAATGGTAATAGTAAGATCCTAGTCTGAGTTGCACAAAATTCGCTTTGAGTGAGGAACATTATCTGGAAAATGTTCCTCTCGAAAATCAGATGAATGATTGTCTGGAAAATGTTCCTTGAGAGAGAAATGTAGACAGCAAATTCCAACATCATTAAGAATGTTCCTCTAATAAAAGGCAAGAGTAAGATTCTAGTCTGAGTAGCTCAAAAATTTGCTTTGAGAGAGGAACATCATCCGGAAAATGTTCCTCTCGAAAAATAGACGAACAGTAAATGTTCATATTATACGAAAAATGATCGCTTAAAAGACAAATTCAATGGCGAACATAAGATCGTTTTTTGGGTGATATAGAAATTTTTTTAGAACAGGAACATTGTCTAAAAAATGTTCCTTTTGTGATCAATGCGAACGACAAACTCCAACATCATTAAAAATGTTCCACTAATAAATGGTAATAGTAAGATCCTAGTCTGAGTTGCACAAAATTCGCTTTGAGTGAGGAACATTATCTGGAAAATGTTCCTCTCGAAAATCAGATGAATGATTGTCTGGAAAATGTTCCTTGAGAGAGAAATGTAGACAGCAAATTCCAACATCATTAAGAATGTTCCTCTAATAAAAGGCAAGAGTAAGATTCTAGTCTGAGTAGCTCAAAAATTTGCTTTGAGAGAGGAACATCATCCGGAAAATGTTCCTCTCGAAAAATAGACGAACAGTATATGTTCATATTATACGAAAAATGATCGCTTAAAAGACAAATTCAATGGCGAACATAAGATCGTTTTTTGGGTGATATAGAAATTTTTTTAGAACAGGAACATTGTCTAAAAAATGTTCCTTTTGTGATCAATGCGAACGACAAACTCCAACATCATTAAAAATGTTCCACTAATAAATGGTAATAGTAAGATCCTAGTCTGAGTTGCACAAAATTCGCTTTGAGTGAGGAACATTATTTGGAAAATGTTCCTCTCGAAAATCAGATGAACAGCAAATGCTCAAATTATAGGAAAAATGTTCTCTTAGAAAACAAATTCAATGGTGGAAGCAAGATCGCCTCTGGGTGGCATAAAAAAATCCTTAGTAATGAAACATTGGCTAGAAAATGTTCCTTTTGAGAACAGTGTGAACAGCAAACTCCAACATCATTAAAATGTTTCTTTAATAAATGGTAATAGTAAGATCCTAATCTGAGATGCACAAAATTCGCTTTGAGTGAGGAACATTATTTGGAAAATCTTCCTCTCAAAAATCAGATGAACAGCAAATGCTCAAATTATAGGAAAAATGTTCCCTTAGAAAACAAATTCAATGGTAGAAGCAAGATCGCCTTTGTTTGGCATAAAAAAATCTTTGGTAATGGAACCTTGCCTAGAAAATATTCCTCTTGAGAACAATGTGAACAACGAACTCCAACATCATTAAAAATGTTCCTTTAATTATAGGAAAAATGCTCCCTTAGAAAACAAATTCGATGGTAAAAGTAAGATCGTCTTCTGGATGGCATATAAAAATTTTTGAACAGGCACATCATCTAGAAATGTTTTTTTGAGAACAATGTGAACAGAAAACTCTAACATCATTAAAAATGTTCCTCTAATAAATGGCAAGAATAAGATTCTAGTCTGAGTAGCTCAAAATTTGCTTTAAGAGAAGATCATCATCCCGAACATGTTCCATTCAAGAATCAGATGAACAGCAGATGCTCATATTATAGAAAAATTGTTCTCTTAGAAAACAAATTTAATGGTAAAAGCAAGATCGTCCTTTGGGTGGCATAATAGAATCTTTAAAATAGGAACATTGTCTGGAAAATGTTCCTTTAGAGAGAAATGTAGACAGCAAATTCCAACATCATTAAGAAAGTTCCTCTAATAAAAGGCAAGAGTAAGATTCTAGTCTGTGTAGCTCAAAAATTTGCTTTGAGAGAGGAACATCATCCGGAAAATGTTCCTCTCGAAAAATAGACGAACAGTAAATGTTCATATTATACGAAAAATGATCGCTTAAAAGACAAATTCAATGGCGAACATAAGATCGTTTTTTGGGTGATATAGAAATTTTTTTAGAACAGGAACATTGTCTAAAAAATGTTCCTTTTGTGATCAATGCGAACGACAAACTCCAACATCATTAAAAATGTTCCACTAATAAATGGTAATAGTAAGATCCTAGTCTGAGTTGCACAAAATTCGCTTTGAGTGAGGAACATTATTTGGAAAATGTTCCTCTCGAAAATCAGATGAACAGCAAATGCTCAAATTATAGGAAAAATGTTCCCTTAGAAAACAAATTCAATGGTGGAAGCAAGATCGCCTTTGTTTGGCATAAAAAAATCTTTGGTAATGGAACCTTGCCTAGAAAATATTCCTTTTTAGAACAATGTGAACTACAAACTCCAATATCATTAAAGATGTTCCTCTAATTATAGGAAAAATGTTCCCTTAGAAGACAAATTCGATGGTAAAAGTAAGATCGTTTTCTGGATGGCATATAAAAATCTTTAGAACAGACACATCATCTAGAAAATGTTTTTTTTGAGAACAATGTGAACAGCAAACTCTAACATCATTAAAAATGTTCCTCTAATAAATGGCAAGAATAAGATTCTAGTCTGAGTAGCTCAAAATTTGCTTTAAGAGAAGATCATCATCCGGAATATGTTCCATTCAAAAATCAGATGAACAGCAGATGCTCATATTATAGAAAAATTGTTCTCTTAGAAAACAAATTTAATGGTAAAAGCAAGATCGTCCTTTGGGTGGCATAATAGAATCTTTAAAATAGGAACATTGTCTGTAAAATGTTCCTTTAGAGACAAATGTGGACTGCAAATTCCAACATCATTAAGAATGTTCCTCTAATAAAAGGCAAGAGTAAGATTCTAGTCTGTGTAGCTCAAAAATTTGCTTTGAGAGAGGAACATCATCCGGAAAATGTTCCTCTCGAAAAATAGACGAACAGTAAATGTTCATATTATACGAAAAATGATCGCTTAAAAGACAAATTCAATGGCGAACATAAGATCGTTTTTTGGGTGATATAGAAATTTTTTTAGAACAGGAACATTGTCTAAAAAATGTTCCTTTTGTGATCAATGCGAACGACAAACTCCAACATCATTAAAAATGTTCCACTAATAAATGGTAATAGTAAGATCCTAGTCTGAGTTGCACAAAATTCGCTTTGAGTGAGGAACATTATTTGGAAAATGTTCCTCTCGAAAATCAGATGAACAGCAAATGCTCAAATTATAGGAAAAATGTTCCCTTAGAAAACAAATTCAATGGTGGAAGCAAGATCGCCTTTGTTTGGCATAAAAAAATCTTTGGTAATGGAACCTTGCCTAGAAAATATTCCTTTTTAGAACAATGTGAACTACAAACTCCAATATCATTAAAGATGTTCCTCTAATTATAGGAAAAATGTTCCCTTAGAAGACAAATTCGATGGTAAAAGTAAGATCGTTTTCTGGATGGCATATAAAAATCTTTAGAACAGACACATCATCTAGAAAATGTTTTTTTTGAGAACAATGTGAACAGCAAACTCTAACATCATTAAAAATGTTCCTCTAATAAATGGCAAGAATAAGATTCTAGTCTGAGTAGCTCAAAATTTGCTTTAAGAGAAGATCATCATCCGGAATATGTTCCATTCAAAAATCAGATGAACAGCAGATGCTCATATTATAGAAAAATTGTTCTCTTAGAAAACAAATTTAATGGTAAAAGCAAGATCGTCCTTTGGGTGGCATAATAGAATCTTTAAAATAGGAACATTGTCTGTAAAATGTTCCTTTAGAGACAAATGTGGACTGCAAATTCCAACATCATTAAGAATGTTCCTCTAATAAAAGGCAAGAGTAAGATTCTAGTCTGAGTAGCTCAAAAATTTGCTTTGAGAGAGGAGCATCATCCGGAAAATGTTCCTCTCGAAAAATAGACGAACAGTAAATGTTCATATTATACGAAAAATGATCGCTTAAAAGACAAATTCAATGGCGAACATAAGATCGTTTTTTGGGTGATATAGAAATTTTTTTAGAACAGGAACATTGTCTAAAAAATGTTCCTTTTGTGATCAATGCGAACGACAAACTCCAACATCATTAAAAATGTTCCACTAATAAATGGTAATAGTAAGATCCTAGTCTGAGTTGCACAAAATTCGCTTTGAGTGAGGAACATTATTTGGAAAATGTTCCTCTCAAAAATCAGATGAACAGCAAATGCTCTAATTATAGGAAAAATGTTCCCTTAGAAAACAAATTCAATGGTAGAAGCAAGATCGCCTTTGTTTGGCATAAAAAAATCTTTGGTAATGGAACCTTGCCTAGAAAATATTCCTTTTTAGAACAATGTGAACAACAAACTCCAACATCATTAAAGATGTTCCTCTAACTATAGGAAAAATGTTCCCTTAGAAGACAAATTCGATGGTAAAAGTGAGATCGTTTTCTGGATGGCATATAAAAATCTTTAGAACAGGCACATCATCTAGAAAATGTTTTTTTTGAAAACAATGTGAACAGCAAACTCTAACATCATTAAAAATGTTCCTCTAATAAATGGCAAGAATAAGATTCTAGTCTGAGTAGCTCAAAATTTGCTTTAAGAGAAGATCATCATCCGGAATATGTTCCATTCAAAAATCAGATGAACAGCAGATGCTCATATTATAGAAAAATTGTTCTCTTAGAAAACAAATTTAATGGTAAAAGCAAGATCGTCCTTTGGGTGACATAATAGAATCTTTAAAATAGGAACATTGTCTGGAAAATGTTCCTTTAGAGAGAAATGTGAACAGCAAACTCCAACATCATTAAGAATGTTCCTCTAATAAAAGGCAAGAGTAAGATTCTAGTCTGAGTAGCTCAAAAATTTGCTTTGAGAGAGGAACATCATCCGGAAAATATTCTTCTCGAAAAATAGACGAACAGTAAATGTTCATATTATACGAAAAATGATCGCTTAAAAGACAAATTCAATGGCGAACATATGATCGTTTTTTGGGTGATATAGAAAAATTTTTAGAACAGGAACATTGTCTAAAAAATGTTCCTTTTGTGATCAATGCGAACGACAAACTCCAACATCATTAAAAATGTTCCACTAATAAATGGTAATAGTAAGATCCTAGTCTGAGTTGCACAAAATTAGCTTTGAGTGAGGAACATTATCTGGAAAATGTTCCTCTCGAAAATCAGATGAACAGCAAATGCTCATATTATAGGAAGAATGTTCCCTTAAAAAACATATTCAATGGTGGAAGTAAGATCGTCCTTTGGGTGTCATAAAAAATCTTTAGAAATGGAACATTGTCTAGAAAATGTTCGTTTTGAGAAAAATGTAAACAGCAAACTCCAACATCATTAAAAATGTTCCTCTAATAAATGGCAAGAGTAAGATTCTTGTCTGAGTATCTCAAAGTTTGCTTTGAGAGAGGAACATTATCCAAAAAATGTTCCTCTCGAGAAACAAACGAACAGCAAAAGCAAATATTATAGGAAAAATGTTCCATTAGAAGACAAGTTAAGCGATGTTAATAAGATCGTCGTTTTGTTGGCTTGAAAATTCTTCTAGGGGAGGAACACCATCCAGAAAATGTTCCGTTTGAGAATCAGATAAACAGCAAATGCTCATGTTATAGAAAAAATGTTCCCTTAGAAAACAAATTCAAAAGAGTGAAAGTAAAGTCGTCCTTTGGTTGGCAAAAAGAAATCTTTAGAAAAGGAACATCATCCAGAAAATGTTCCATTGGAGAACAATGTGAACAACAAACTCCAACATCTTTAAAAATGTTCCTCTAATAAATGGCAAGAGTAAGATCCTAGTCTGAGTAGCACAAAATTTGCTTTAGAAGAACATTATCCGGAAAATGTTCCTCTCGAGAAACAGATGAACAACAAAAGCAAATATTATAGGAAAAATGTTCCATTAGAAGACAAATTCAGCGGTGACAATAAGATCGTCCATTCGGTGACATAAAATTCTTTTAGGGAAGGAACATCATCTAGAAAATGTTTTTTTTTTGAGAACAAAGTAAATAGCAAAAGCAGAAAAAATATTCCATTAGAAGACAAATTGAATGGTGAAAGTAAGGTAGTTTGTTGAAGGGCACAAAGAATTGTTTGAGGAAGGAACATCCTCCGAAAAATTTTCTTTCGAGAACAAAGTAAGAACAGTAAAAGCAAACATCATAAAAAAATGACAAATTGAATGGTGAAGATAAAGAACTTCTTTGATATGCACAAAAATTCTGAAAGGAAGAGACATCATCCGGAAAATGTTCCTTTCGAGTCAAAGTGAACAACTAACCTAAATATCATTATCATTATCAAAAATGTTCCTCCAATAGTTTTTTCGACAGCACAGTAATCTTAGAGAACAAATTAAAATTAGTTCTTCAGTTATTAGCGAGGAAATGGAGCCCGATTGCCTCGACGTTCACTACAACGTCGAGTCCTGGATGAACCCCCGTCAACACAAAGCCGGAATGCACGGCTGCCTCAACAGCTTCATCATCTCTCCGATCTTCCAACGTTTCAACCGCTTCTTCTTGCGTGAACTCCACAGACTCAGCGATTTTTCGGTCTTCTACCATCGCTTGAAACCATGGGAACACGTTCCGGGCCACAAAAACTTCACGATCCTCAACATAATCGGCATGTTAGCCCCGGTACTACCCAGAATCATCCAAGAATACGACGCCAAAATCATGGAAGAATACGACGTACCAGCCGTCGTCACGATGGAAGATCGTGAAAATTTCGCACTCTACCTATCAACAGTCAGACTGACCAGCATGTCCAGAATCGAGATCAACCATCGAATTCTGGTTGTCGGTGCCGGTGATACGGCGATAGCTTTTCTGGCATCGATGCTATACACTTATGCTCCGTGTGCGTTGATCGTTTTCACTAACGTTACGGTTTTAAGTCCGCACGGCGCTTCCTACCACAAACATCCCAATAAAGTCAGAGACATGATGTTCGTCAACAACGGCCATTACGATCGTCGCTATATGGATTCGATCTGTTTGAAAACGTACGTCCATCAAGTTAACGGCGTGATGACGTCGATCGATAGGAGAGAAAAGTACGTTTGTGTCAACGACGAAACGCAAGTACCCTACGATCTGATGGTACTGGTGTGCGGACAACAATTTCAAAAACCTACCAGAAAAGGAACGAAAAGACCGGAGTATCCAGAAAATGTTTTCATTATCAATACAGAAGCAGACGCCGCCAACGCTCTCGCCAGTTTGAAGATAATCACGGCGTACCAACCGAAAAAAGGTAACTGCGACTTTTGGGGTAATTTTAGTTAAGTGGTACCGACCTCACTTTCACCAGTTATCATGGTGGGTTTCGGATACTTCTTGAAGGCTTCAATTCGTTCGCCATAAACGGTTTGGGGTAATTTTGGTCAAGTGGTACCGATCTAATATATCGTAACTGTCATGGTAGGTCGATTATTACTTCTTGGAGACTCCAAGTGGTTCAGGATCTACGTGGTAGGATAATTTTGGCCAAGTGGTACCGACTTGATCTTTCGTAACTGATATGGTAGGTTGACTGTCACTTCTTGGAGACCCCAACTTGTTCGGAGGGGTAATTTTGGTCAAGTGGTACCGACCTGACATATCGTAACTGTCATGGTAGGTTGATTATCACTTCTTGAAGACTCCAAGTGGTTCAAGATCTACGTTGTAGGATAATTTTGGCCAAGTGATACCAACTTGAACTTTAGTAACTGTCATGGTAGGTTGATCGTCACTTCTTGGAGACTTCAACTGGTTCGGGTTTAACGCTTTGAGATAATTTTGGTCAAGTGGTACCGACTTGACATATCGCAACTGTCATGGTAGATTTATTATCACTTCTTGGAGACTCCAAGTGGTTCAGGATCTACGTTGTAGGATAATTTTGGCCAAGTAGTACCGACTTGACCTAATGTAACTGTCATGGTAGATTGATAGTCGTGACTATGAACTTAGGTATAGTGTCACGTTTCGGAGGTTTCGTGTTCTACGTTTCGGGATAACTTCGCGACATTTTGCAGCCGTCATGGTGGTTTACGGTCACTTCTTGGAGGCGCTCTGTTGTTTGGCGGCGTTAATCGAATTCGGCGTGTCCGGTGATCATTTGATCTACATCGATCCACCCCCCGAACCCGATCTTGCCCCCGCCAACCGTCACGATCACGTCACTTCCATATTTAACAACAAAGAAATCGAAATCGCCGTTATGGACGCGATGCGTCAACAAGGTATCACGATTTACGAAGAGTACAACTTCGTCGAATGGCAATACGAACCCACTTACAACATGGTGGTTTCCGCCAAATTCCAAAGTAAATACAAAATCGTCGATATCGAACTGATCGTGTTGTTCATGTACCAAACAAAATCGGTCAGTGCTAAAACTTTTCAAGCGATAACCAGATGCGGTCTGGTTTTCGATGGTGAGTACCACTTTTTGATATGTTGAAACTTTTTTATTGTTGTAAATAGGTCATCTGGTTATCGATCGTCACAATCGTACCAACGATCCGAATATTTTCGGTGTTGGTACTTTGACCAAGTACTCGAGGAAGTACTATGCGGATCATTTGATGCATAAATATTTCAATTGCGAAGAGATCGGTTACGGTTTAGGCAGACAAATCAGAGAGATGTTGGTACCACCCGATTATATGGATTCCGGTAAAGATAAAGTGTTGCAGAAGAAACCCGTGGTGAAGTACTGCAGGTTACCGGATGATCTTCACTATTTGTCGGTAACGAAACCCGGTAAACCTGTTCCATTGGATATTTCAATGAGCAAAGATGATTACGTAAATATTGAAAATTAATCTACCGGTTGGATGTTGATTGGAATTTTTGTATAGGGAAAAGTTTTGATCACAGGTAACATTAAGAATTTGGACGGACAAGGCTTCTTCAGGTTGCATTTGAACAAATATAGTAACGTCGAAACCATCACTTGTCTTGCCAAGTTCGTAAGTATCTTGAGGTACTACGAAAACGTAAGAAAGGAAACTTTTCAAAAAATTCTTTCCACTTTTCTCATATTTTCTTCTTTCTATTCTTCTATACTCAATTGGTGGATCTAATTTCTTAAAATCTGACTAATTCTTTCTTCTACTATAGCGATTTTTATTTGCCTCCCATCTACCAATTTTTCTAATTTGGGGTAATGCACGTTTTTAGAAGAAGAGGTTGAGGTAATTTTTCTTCTTCTATTGTAGCGATTCTTTTTTCCTTCTGGTTTTCTTCACTTTTAAGCAAAATATATAAAGTAAAATCCACTATCCTATCTAATTTGAGATGATGAACACTTTCAGAAGAATAGATTTGGAATATTATTTCTTCCTTCTTCTATTATGACAACGTTTCCTTGGATCTTGGTTATCTTCACTTTCAAGGAAGATATCCACATAAAAAGGCAACTACTCCATCTGGTTTGAAACGATGCACACTTTCAGAAGAAAACATGTTTAAGAGATCATTTCTTTCTTCTTTCTTTATAGAAAGAAAAGTTTTCTTGCTATAAAAGAAGAAGATAACCAAGAAGCGAGGCGCCTCTTGGTTATCTTCACATTTACGAAAAAAAACACTTCGGAAGACTAGGTTGAGGCAATTTATTCTTCTTCTACTGAAGCGATATTTTTTCCACCTGGATTTCTTTGCCTTTAAGGAAGATATTCACATGAAAAGTCTACTATCCTATCAGATTTGAAACGATAAATACTTTTAGAAAAATCGGTTTGGAATTTTCTTCTTCTATTATGACAACATTTCCTTGGATCTTGGTTATCTTCACTTTCAAGGAAGATATCCACATAAAAAATGCAACTACTCCATCTGGTTTGAAACGATGCACAGAAGAATATGTTTAAGAGATTATTTCTTTCTTCTTTCTTTATAGCAAGGGAAGGCCTCTTGTTATAAAAGAAGAAGACAGCCAAGAAGCAAGACGCCTCTTGGTTATCTTCACATTTACATAAAACGAACACTTCGGAAGACTAGGTTGAAGTAATTTAGTCTTCTTCTACTGTCGCGATATTTTTTTCCTCCTGAATTTCTTCGCCTTTATGGAAGATATGCACATGAAAAGTCTACTAACCTATCAGATTTGAAACGATAAATACTTTCAGAAAAATCGGTTTGGAATTTTCTTCTTCTATTATAACAACAGTTTTTTTCCCTTGCTTATCTTCGCCTTTAAGGAAGATATGCCGATGAGAAAGTCTACTATTCTATCTAATTTGAGACGATAAACACTTTCAGAAGAATAGGTTTGGAATATTATTTCTTCCTTCTTCAATTATGACAACGTTTCCTTGGATCTTGGTTATCTTCACTTTCAAGGAAGATATCCACATAAAAAGGCAACTACTTCATCTGGTTTGAAACGATGCACAGAAGAACATGTTTAAGAGATCATTTCTTTCTTCTTTCTTTATAGCAAGAGAAGGCCTCTTGCTATAAAAGAAGAAGACAACCAAGAAGCAAGGCGCCTCTTACTTATCTTCACATTTACATAAAACGAACACTTCGGAAGACTAGGTTGAAGTAATTTATTCTTCTTCTACTGTAGCGATTCTTTTTGCCTACTGGATTTCGTCACCTTTAAGGAAGATATGCACATGAAAAGTCTACTATCCTATCAGATTTGAAACGATAAATCCTTTCATAAAAATCGGTTTGGAATTTTCTTCTTCTATTATAACAACAGTTTTTTGTCTCTTGCTTATCTTCGCCTTTAAGGAAGATATGCCGATGAGAAAGTCTACTATTCTATCTAATTTGAGACGATAAACACTTTCAGAAGAATAGGTTTGGAATATTATTTCTTCCTTCTTCAATTATGACAACGTTTTCTTGGATCTTGGTTATCTTCACTTTCATGAAAGATATCCACATAAAAAGGCAACTACTCCATCTGGTTTGAAACGATGCACAGAAGAACATGTTTAAGAGATCATTTCTTTCTTCTTTCTTTATAGCAAGAGAAGGCTTCTTGCTATAAAAGAAGAAGACAACAAGAAGCAAGACGCCTCTTGGTTATCTTCACATTTACATAAAACGAACACTTCGGAAGACTAGGTTGAGGTAATTTATTCTTCTTCTACTGTAGCGATCCTTTTTGCCTACTGGATTTCTTCGCCTTTAAGGAAGATATGCACATGAAAAGTCCACTATCCTATCAGATTTGAAACGATAAATACTTTCAGAAAAATTGGTTTGGAATTTTCTTCTATTATAACAACAGTTTTTTGTCTCTTGCTTATCTTCGCCTTTAAGGAAGATATGCCGATGAGAAAGTCTACTATTCTATCTAATTTGAGACTATAAACACTTTCAGAGGAATAGGTTTGGAATATTATTTCTATCTTCTTCTATTATGACGTTTCCTTGGATCTTGGTTATCTTCACTTTCAAGGAAGATATCCACATAAAAAAGGCAACTACTCCATCTGGTTTGAAACGATGCACAGAAGAACATGTTTAAGAGATCATTTCTTTCTTCTTTCTTTATAGCAAGAGAAGGCATCTTGCTATTGAACAAGAAGACAACCAAGAAGCAAGGTGCCTCTTGGTTATCTTCACATTTACATAAAAAGAACACCTAGGAAGACTAGGTTAAGGTAATTTATTCTTCTTCTACTCTAGCGATATTTTTTTGCCTTTAAGGAAGATATGCAAATGAAAATTTACTACCCTATCTGATTTAAAACGGTCAATACTTTCAGAAGAATTGCTTTGGAATATTATTTCTTTTTTCTTCTGTTATAACAACGGTTCTTTGCCTCTTGCTTATCTTCGCCTTTAAGGAAGATATGTCAATGAAAAGTCTACTATCCTATCTGATTTGAAACGGTGAATACTTTCAGAAGAATTGGTTTGGAATACTATTTCTTTCTTTTTCTATTATAATAACTGTTCTTTACCTCTTGCTTATCTTCGTCTTTGAGGAAGCTATGCCGATGAACAAGTCTACTAAACCAATCTAATTTGAGATGATGAAGACATTTAGAAGAATAGGATTGGAATATTATTTGCTTCTTCTTCTATTATGACGCCGTTCTTTGGATATTGGTATCTTCACTTTTAGGAAAGATATGCAGATAAAAAAATCTACTACCCTATATGATTTGAAACGATGCATACTTTCAGAAGAACATGTTCAAGAAATTATTTATTTCTTCTTCTTCCTCTATAGCAAGCTTTGCCTCTTGGATATCTTGACATTTAAATAAAAAGAACATTTTAGAAGACTAGGTTGATGTAATTTATTCTTCTTCTATTGTAGCGATATTTTTTTCATCCTCGATTTCTTCGTCTTTCAGGAAGATACGCACATGGAAAATTTAGTATCTTATCTAATTTGAAACAATAAACACCTTTAGAAAAATAGGTTTAGGGGTATATTTCTTTCTTCTATTATAGCAACAATTCTTTGACTCTTGCTTATCCTCGCCTTTAAGGAAGATATGCCGATAAGAAGGTCTACTATCCTATCTAATTTGAAACGATGCTCACTTTCAGAAGAATAGATTTAGGAGATTATTTCTTTCTTCTTTTATAGCAAAAGATCCTATCTCTTGGTTATCTTTACATTCAAATAAAAGGAGCACCTCGAAAGACTAGGGTCAGGTAATTTATTCTTCTATTGTAGCAATATTTTTTTGCCTCATGGATTTCTTCGCCTTTAAGGAGGATATGTAAATAAAAAATCTACTATCCTATTTGGTTTCAAACAATAAATACTATTAGAAGAATTGGTTTGGAATATTATTTCTTTCTTCTTCTATTATAACAACAGTTCTTTGCCTCTTGCTTCTCTTCGCCTTTAAAAAAGTCTACTATCCTATCTAATTTAAAATGATGAACACTTTCAGAAGAATAGGTTTGGATAATTATTTTCTTCTAGTATGGCACCGTTTCTTTAAATCTTGGTTATCTTCACTTTTAAGAAAAATATACAGAGAAAAATCTACTATCCTATCTGATTTGAAAAGATGCATACCTTCAGAAGAACATGTTTAAGAGATTATTTCTTTCTTCTTCTTCTTGTATAACAAGAGGCTTTGCCTCTTGAGTATTTTCACATTTAAATAAAAGGAACACTTTAGAAGACTGGGTTGAGGCAATTTATTCTTCTTCTACTGTAGCGGTATTTTTTTCCTCCTGGATTTCTTCGTCTTTAAGGAAGATATGTAAATAAAAAATCTACTATCCAACTCGGTTTCAAACAATAAATACTTTCAGAAGAATTGGTTAAGAATATTGCTTCTTTCTTCTTCTATTGTAACAACAGTTCTATGCTTCTTGCTTCTCTTCGCCTTTAAGAAAGAAATGCCAATGAGAAAGTCTACTGTCCTATCTAATTTGAAATGATAAGCACTTTCAGAAGAATAGGTTTTCTTCTACTATGGCAACGTTTCTTTGGATCTTGGTTATCTTCATTTTTAAGAAAGATATGCAGATAAAAAAATCTACTATCCCATCTGATTTGAAACGATGCATACTTTTAGAAGAACATGTTTAAGAAATTATTTCTTTCTTCTTCTTCTTCTATAGCAAAAGGCTTTGCCTCTTGGGTATTTTCACATGTGAATAAAAGAAACACTTCAAAAGACCGGGTTGAGGCAATTTATTCTTCTTCTACTGTAGCGATATTTTTTTCCTCCTGGATTGCTTCGCCTTCAAGGAGATATATACATGAAAAATTTAGTATCCTATCTAATTTGAAACAATGAATACTTTGAGAATAGGTTTAGGAGATTATTTCTTCTGTTATAGCAAGTGGCTTCGCCTCTTAGTTATCTTCACATTTAAACAAGATAAACAGCAAAAACGTCTACCACTCTAACTGATTTAAGGTGATCCACACTCTCAGTTGAACAAAATTTCTTTCCTTTTGTATTGCGGCGACTTTCAGTTCTCCTCGGTTATATTGTTTGTTTGTTTTTCAAATTAACATGTGTCTTCATTGTTTGACACGTGACTTTCAACAAGTTTATGCACTCACGTTCCAACAGGTGAGTCACCAAATTAAGCGTGCTGTTACATTGTAAAAGTCTCCTTTGACTTTGAACAATTCGGATTCTTTCCTATTCAGCTGCAAGTGGTTTAATTCGTATAAATTGACCCGGAGAGTTTGAAATCTTTTAAATTACCCCCATGCAAAAAAAAAACGGGATCAATCAGGTTCAAGTGGTGTTGATCAGTGGGTCGTTTTCCAGGAGTTGAACGTCCACAATTTGATCTCGTTATATGGCAAACACGAAAAGTTGCTCAACAATTTAGTGTTGAGATTTGAAATGATGATGATCACCGATTTGTTTGAGTACTTCAAGGAACCTTGGTGTTGCGCTATCTACCACAACCGTTTTCCGCTTCTCATAGCAGAATTAGATCAAATGCTAACGGAATTACAAAGTCCGGACGGTAAACCGCTTTTGGAGGAATTAACAAATAAACTCGAAGAAAACGAATGGAAAACAGTACGTTTTTGTAATTTTTTTTTATAATTTTCAATTGGATAATTTAACAGTTGTCGCCAATTGATGCTGATGAAATCGAACAAATGTTTAAGGATGCTGATTATTTCAAACTTTTAGAAGAAAAAGTTTTGGAATTTTTACTTGAAAACTACTCATATTTGCCAATGTACGCCCTACCGATGTTGGTCAGTCTTTTAGTACATGAAGTCAGGAACAGTCCGATGTTTACTAAGAAATAAAGAGGATGGTAATGGTGCGGTTCTTTTTTTATTGATTATGTTAAATCGCAATGACGTCAAAGCGCAATAATTTTCATAATTTAGAAACGTCAACACTTGCAGAAGGCCTTGAATACTCCACCTTACCACGATTTTGTAATTGTTTTTCGTGTTATCACCTTTACGATAATGGACGGTCATAAATATTAACTAGAATTGTTAGTTTTTAATACCTAAACCAACACAAAATATAGAGGAAGATAAAAAGATTCTACATAATACTCAAAGCAATTAACTGAGGTACAAAAAAAATCTTAAAGAGTCTTATAGATAGTTAACAGTTTTTTTGACACTCTTCTAATGGCAGCCAGTTATGTTAATTATTTTGTTTTGTTAACAAAATTCGGTTGTATCGAAATATGAAATTTAGCACGTGTCAGTTTGTGGTTTTCCCTATACTTGTGACGTTCGCTCAATTTGACAGTTAAATTTCGTGACAGTAGTGACACAATTATTTTCATAATTCTTTAAAATTCTTACTTTTTCGCAATAGTCCCTCTTTCTGATTTCGGATACTATCCAGGGCAGCATGGGGCTGGAAAACCTCCTGTCCATAGCTGTGAAGCCATAATAGTTAACAGGAATCAATTTCATTGTTAACACTTGTTATTAAACCCTTAATCGACACCCTACATCACTTTTTTTAAAACACGCGACACCCTCACTTCCAATTTGTTTAATTTAAAAAAAGTTTAACTCTTCGGCAGTTAGGTTAGTACCGCGACGTTTCGCCGACAACAATGCGCAGAACGTGCGGAAATCCCCATCAACAGTCAGTCACACGTTTATTGATCCGTTCATGACTGGAAAAAAAATCAATAGAAAATGAAAAACCGTCGATGTTGTTAAAACAACACTAATAACGAACTTCTACTGTTTCTAAGACAGAGAATTGTTGATAACTGGAAGGTGACGGTTAACTTCCAAATAATTAAATATACAATGCCAAGGATACTAAACAACAGGACCGGTTCGGTTATTATTCCGGTGATGCTGAAGTTGCTGCAATATTCCGATTGTAAGGTCACGAGAAACGGAAAAAAGTTAATGTTAATCACGGAATTGTTTGTCAACTTAAACGTGTGTTGCCTAATTCCAGTCGTACTTGAAAGTATAGAGCGCGGTCGTTCACCTGGAAAATGTTTTTTTCGATTTCAATCGATTTCTTTTTAATAAGTTTTGTTGCTTTTTGCACACAAAATCCCACTTCTGACACGTAATTGCCCTCCAACACTCAAACGGTAGCTAACGACAAAAGTTATCCCACTTCTGATACGGGGTTAGTCGCGAAACCTTCCAGTCATCGCTGAGTATCAAGTGATAACATTTATTTTGAAGTAATTCCATCTATCGCCCAACTTAATTTTTTTTTTAATTTTCGTCGGTAACGAAACAATCCCACTTCTGATACGCATCAAGTTTTGAAAGTTTCGGGAAATTTTTATGATTTTAAAACACAATCAGGATGTCCAATATTCGATATTTGCTTTGAAATTTCGTCATTTCTGACACGTTATTAGCTACGAAACGTACTGGTGACGGTCGATTTTTTAATAATAACATTGTTGAAGTCATCCCACTTCTGATCCGTAATTAGCCACGGTCCACGAAAATGCTGAAATACATTTTGGAAATTATCCCACTTCTGACGTTTAAAAATCCAACAAAAATGGTTCAACAAAAATTTATTAAAAACCGTTCCTGGCAATTTCATGATTGGTCCTGTACCAATCTACACTTTCTCTAATTGCGACGGCGAATGGAGTGAATTCGAAATCCGCCAAGTATTTCCTCAATTTGGCATTACTGGCCGTCTTTTTGTATTGTCCATCGGGCATTGAAGTGTCGAAAACGATCTCGCCCCGGAAATTGAAAGCTTTAACCAATTCTTCGGCCAGTTCTCTAATCGAAACTTCGGCCTGTTCATCGACTGAAATAGAAGAAATAAAAATTTGAAAATTACAGAAATTTTCATGTGCTTTGAGGTTTCGTCACGAGAGGGCAGTGTCACTATAATAATTCTGATTTAGTCAAAATTGCACATAATCGTTTTGGTTTAGCCACTCTAATAATATGATGATAATAATTGCTTTAAGGCTGCGGTTTAACGCCCTCAAATCTCTTTTCTGGAAAAATCCGTCATCCGTCACTCACAAATAAACTTTTAAGCCGTGACGTTCTCTGTCACACGCATGGGACGTTATACGATATGTCTAAAACTCGAACAATTTTTTCTTTTTTTACTTTCAAGAACTTAGACACATCAGTTGAGGGATTTAATCGAATTTTAAGTCGATGGGTCAAGTATTTTTCAAAATACAGTCAATTGAATTTTGTCTAAACTTTATCACAAAATTACTACTTAATTGTTTTCTAAGGCTGCAGCGTAGAAAATTATTGCTAAAAACACGTTAGATCCTAGACATCATCGTTGTATTTCATGTAAAACAAAAAAAAATTCGAAGATTCATTGCAATTGTAGTTTCATACAATGACGACAAACCGCAGCCTTAATGTTACAATTGATTTCTTGTATTTCATGTAAAACAAAAAAATTTCGAAGATTCATTGCAATTGTAGTTTCATACAATAACGACAAACCGCAGCCTTAATGTTACAATTGATTTCTTGTATTTCATGTAAAACAAAAAAATTGCGAAGATTCATTGCAATTGTAGTTTCATACAATAACGACAAAACGCAGCCTTAATGTTACAATTGATTTCTTGTGTTTCATGTAAAACAACAAAATTTCGAAGATTCATTGCAATTGTAGTTTCATGCAATGACGACAAACCGCAGCCTTAATGTTACAATTGATTTCTTGTATTTCATGTAAAACAAAAAAATTTCGAAGATTCATTGCAATTGTAGTTTCATACAATGACGACAAACCGCAGCCTTAATGTTACAATTGATTTCTTGTGTTTCATGTAAAACAAAAAAATTTCGAAGATTCATTGCAATTGTAGTTTCATGCAATGACGACAAACCGCAGCCTTAATGTTACAATTGATTTCTTGTGTTTCATGTAAAACAAAAAAATTTCGAAGATTCATTGCAATTGTAGTTTCATGCAATGACGACAAACCGCGGCCTTAATGTTACAATTGATTTCTATTCTTAAAAAAGTTGCAAAAGCGAAACTGTGAAGCAGCGTAATCAATTGACGTTACTATAGCGAAAACTAGCGAGTGATGCAAAATGGCGATGGATGCCAACCTGACAAAATGATGGGTTCCACCTCATTGTACTCCCTCAACACCCACAGAAATAGTTTAGCCAAATCCAGGGAATAGATGAACTGTCTCAGAGGTTTCCCCGTTCCTAACACAGTAAAAGTGGTTCCTCCCGCTTCGATAATGTCGTGCAATTTCCGGATTAATCCAGGAATCACGTGACTTGATTCCAAGGCATAATTATCGTAAGGTCCGAAAACATTGCAAGGAACCACAGACGTAAACATACAACCATACTGTTCGTGAAAAGCCTTATTCATGACGTCAATCAAACGTTTAGCGTGACTATACCCGAAATTTGAAGGATGTGGAGGACCATTGTGGATCTGCAATAATTATTTAGTTTTAAATTTTTCAATTTTTGTTACTACCATAGTTTCGTCAATTGGATAAGTAGTTTTGTCGGGAAAAATACAAGTTGACAAACACGAAACAACTTTTTTCACACCGGTTTCGTGACTCACTTGCAAAACGTTATCGTTCATATGTAAATTGTTTCGCTAAAAATTATTATTTATTTAATGATTTCGTAACGGAAAGGTTATTACCAAAAAATCTAAATTATGCGACATATTGTGGAAAAGACCTCCAACCATTGCTGCTAAATGGATCACATGGGTGGGTTTGTGTTTAGAAAATAATTGTTTCGTGGCATTTAGATCACTAAAATATTTGGTTAATCGAAATCGAAACGAAAAAAACTCGATTACCATAAATCACCGTCTTTACTGCTGACAAAAATCCATTTTTCGTCGCTTCGAGGCTCGGTTTCCACAACAGTTCGAATAGCTCTACCAACAAGGCCCGAGCCCCCCGTTACCAAAATAGTTTTGACCGTTGGCGACATCTAAAAAACGATAAATAATTCGAAAAAGATTTGTGGCTTTTAACTAACTTTTAGTGGTGATTTGTCACTAAATCATGAATGTTGAGTTGCGATAAAAAATTGAGGTTATGTCAATTTTTGACGTTTACCCAACCAGTGGTGCTCAACCTATTCCAGAATTATCTTTCTAACTAATTAAAAAGTCGATTCTAGTCTCTACAGTTTTTATATGACGGTACTAAAGTAAGCAAGAGATAATTGGATTTATTTTAGGGTTGAAATCCCTTAAATTTCTTGATTTAAATAATCGCGCCCCTTAGTTTGGTGATTACTGGAATCCTCTATTGGAGAGTTGCGCGACCTTCACTCACTACAATAACTAAAATGGCTTCCATCAAACGACTCAAAAAAATGTATTAAAATGCCTCAATTCCTCACATATCTCTTAGTTTTAGGCCTCATTCTACATATCAAATGTGAGTACTGCACGTTTCGATTCTTAAAACCGCCAATTTTTGGATATTTTTTTCCGAATTTGAGGTTATGTTTGGTGGTTTTTAGGTGATCACGAGCCAAGTTTAAAAATAATCAAACGCACCGGAGACTATTTCACCCCCGTTTCCTCGATAGTCGAGGAGAAAGCGGGGGCGAATTTTTCGCTATTCTGTGATTTAGTGTCTTCCGAAACCAACAACGATTATTATGATTTCCAAATATCTTGGATCAAACAAACGAAAAGTAACGACGTCCAATTCTGGAGACAACACGATTTGGAAGATTTAAACGATAAAAATTCCAAAAAACGTTTCTATTCGGTTTTGATGCCAAGCGAAATGAATAAAGCCGTTAAATTGTTTCAACCTCTCAAACCGGAAGATAAAGGAAAATATATTTGCGTTAGTCTCAAATATGGATTATACGAAGTCGTTGAGGTAGTTGTAAGAGATGAAGGACCTCAACGTTTCGATGATAGACCAATACAAGAGACGATCTATTGCAGTGATCAGATGTTTCAGTGTTTTAACGGTGTTTGCATTATTCACCATTATATTTGCGACGGAAAAGCTGACTGTAAAGACGGATCAGACGAAAGCGAAGAAACTTGCAACGGAGATCCTTGCAAAGGTAAAAAATCGCGACATAACCTCAAACTTTGTGACAACAATTTTGACAGAAGACCTTACACAGCACCCTTTCAACTGTATATATCCTTTTTTTGTTTTTACTTGAGTACGACGTCATTTTAAACAAATAAGTGACAAAAATTGACGTTTAACGTCGATTAAACAGGAATCTGTAATTTCGAAAAAGTAAAAAATATCGCCGAAATTATTTTTCTAAATTGAAATTAACTCTCAGCGTTTAAATTGCGATATTTTTAAAAAAATTCGCTTCAATTGACACTAATTCAACAAGTATCAATTAACTATAGTTGTGACGTCATCACGTGTCGATAAAACAGAACACTAGAATCTTGAATTGTTTGACGATTTTTTAAATGAAGGTTGCGCCATATTATTCGAAACTTCAAGACGTCAAAATTTTAATTTATTAAATAACTCGTTGGCACAAAGTTGGGGGTTGCATCTCGTCGATTGTGTTTTGATTGAAAACGGTGTTTGTGCAGACAAGCTACATTGCGACGATGGTCGTTGCATTCCGACCAATTGGTGTTGCGACAGACACCACGATCCCAATTGTACGGTTACCAACAGACCCAAGTGTTGCCAAATATTATCGGAAAGTAAGTACCGGTTGAAAAAAACAAAACACTATCCTCAAATCGTTTTTTTCGTAGCATACGAGGAACTGGAGTTAGGTCCGGCAACAGTTACTCAAACTCACAACGGTGCCAGATATTTATTCATATCAGTCTGTGAGTATTTCACTTACCATCCAAACTTTCTGGACCGTAACATTTTTTTTCCAGGTATTTTAAGTATACTCTTCGTAATTGTTCTTCTTCTCTTAATTTTAAGTCGGATCGTTCTGTTCGCGAAAAAGAACGATCTGCAACAACCCCGCAGTAATCCCGCAACAATCGAAACGATCGTCCTTCAAAACCAATCGAGTCTCTTCGATAATTTACGTTCTCATTTCACTCCGTGCGATCCGTTTACTTATTCGAACGAATCGCGTACGATCGGTGACGTTTCTGATCCTCTTTTGTTTCAAAGAAACGACAGGACGGACGAACAACCGCCCCCGTATACTGATGTGGTGGATCAAGATATCACGTTGAATTTAAACGAACCACCACCACCCTATACTAGTAGAGAGGTGCTCAATTGTTGAACGTATCGGCGGCATTCCCTCGTTTTATTATCACCAGATGTCAGCGTTGCAGGAAACTGTAATTCGTGTCCCTTTCCCAGTTCCGTTTTTTTGTGTTTTTAGGAGAGTGCTTAATTTGTTTTTTGTCGCTATTCGTCGACTGTATTATCGTCAATGCTCAATTATCTGCAATAATTTATAAGGAAATGAAAGAAACTAAGTTGAAGGATCTTCAGTGCAAAGCTAGAGTTATAGCCGCAAAGGTACTATAAAGTATTTTGTTTTTAAGCAATAATTTTTAGCGAGTCCTATTGTATTATATTAAGTTTTAGTTGTATATAATTTGCTCTAAGGTACTACTTAATGTTATAAAGGTTAGTTATCTTGTTGAAGATTTTATCAAAGCGACAATATTAGACTGTATTTTTGCATATAAGTACAAATTGTGGTTATCAAAATTCTATATTTTAGTAAATAAAGATTATATTTCTATGATACTGTGTCACTGGTCCATTCAATTCCTTAATTTCGAACTGATTGGATCTAGATGGCCTGAATAATGAGTCTGGGAGCAAATATTGTTCTTGGATGTAAATGAAAGTGTTGGTGTAACTTGTTATTGGTTGATCGCTTGGGACAAAGTAGAAGTAAAAGAAGAAAAAGGGGCGACAAAATGAAAGAACTAACATAAGAGTAAGAAACAGAAAACCGAAGACCAATTTAGGGTCATAAGGTAGAGAGAAACGTGACACGAAAGAGACGAAACTCGAAAGGGAATAAAAAGATAAGTTCGGAAAATATTTAAGGATGGAAGAGAGAAAAGAAGAACTAAAAGCTCAAAAAGGAGGATCGTTAAAAATCAGTAGGAAGAAAATATTTAACTATGTATGAAATACCGAAGAGAAAGGTGAAAAGTTTTTTGAGAAATATGCGGTGGAGATGGACCATCCGATTCCGGATTCGGATTAGGCCTCAATCGGTCCGGACCGACTAGGCACGAGTCTTTCGGATTAGTTTTATTTTCGAGTCCGACGTCCCACTGGAGACTGGAACGGTAGGAGCGCTAAGAATAATTTTGTGGTTTTATAACATTTGTATCCCTTAATATGTGCCTAACTTTTTGGTCAAAAATTTCCAGGGACTTTTTAAGATTTTTTTGATAATAGCTCACAATTTAAATTATTTTCTTCTGATCTTCTATTTTTTCTCTTCTCATTATTTTCCTGAATTTACTTTTAAACACCCATCACAATATCTTCTCCCTCCACACGATTTTGTAGCATCTCTTGTGAGACCCAAGGTGCGTTATCGTTAAAAAAGATTGCAAATTTCCAAATAACAACTTTCAACAGTTGTGATGACGTTACGTTAAATTGGTAATTTTCCTTCCGATATTCGTTTTTAAGGGTGTAAAGTAGGGGAAAATTGAAAACTCCATTTCGATATATTAAATGTTTTATTTCTTCGCTCTTTTCCTAAACGAGAAATTGTAAATTCTGTTCCGATTCGATCGATACGAAGCTTTTAGTTGAGACTTTTAATAAATTAGGGAAGACTTAAATTAAATATCTTTAATTCAAGTTGATTTTGTTACGTCGTGAACTTTCCCGATTGAATCTTTAGATTTCCCATTTGCATTTCGACGATTACAATTACGAAATTACGCACCTTCCTTCTACAAAGGAAGACATGATAAAAATAAAACGCAATTTCGTAAAAATCCAGAGAATTGGAATTGATGTAGCCGTCTACGCTTTTTTTAATGTTTAAAGAGAGGAGTAAAAGAGCTAACGGGATTTTACTAATTGAAAATCGAGCGCGAGTCAATCACGGCTGCGAGGTCGGTACCGGCCAACTAATAAGAGAAGATGGAAGTGATACTTTGTTGTCCCCTATTCACTCTCACTGCACTAAAATGGTGTAAAGCAGCGTCTTTTTTAAGGTGGACGTCAAGTTAAGGTCAAAAATAGAAAAACACGTTCTCGGACTTTTTGGTTCCAGTCTTTGCTATCAATTTCTAAGAAAATCTGATTGTAGTAGCAGAAAGAGTAAAAATCAAAGAATTGGGTGACGTATTTTTTTGATAATATATTTGTCACAGTAGTAAGTCCCGAACTTTAGAAAGTTGTTCAAGTTTGTGTATATTTTAACGCATAAATTAAACTTAATTACATGTTGTTCTCGGTGTCATCAGATAGGCAATTTATTGTAGTTATCATAATCGGCACAAAAAGAATTGTGGAATTGATAGATTTTGCTGGAGCCAAAAAGTTTGAGAGCGCTACCACTTTTAAAATATTTGCAATTACGTCCATTTCCTGACGACTTGTGATACATCAAGCATAATAGTTCAGGGCATTTCTCAACTTAGCGTTGTCGTTTGATTACGTTGCATGGACCCGTCTGGAACTTACAGACAGGGTCATTCAAAATCCGCTGGAATTCCTTTGTATTTCTGGTGCTATACCATTATATAATTTGGGGGCAGCGGCTGTCATACAGGTTGCGCTTTTGCAGATTTGGGCCATTAGCGTAAAGTAGCGTGTTCTTTAAAGTGGGCGTCAAGTTAGGCCCAAAAATGGAAAAAAACACGCTCTCGGACTTTTTGGTTCCAGACTTTGCTATCAATTTCTAAGAAAATCTGATTATATTAGCAGACAGAGTAAAGATCAAAGAATTGGGTGACGTAATTTTTATTAATATATTTGTCTTAGTAGTAAGCTCCGAGCTTTGGAAAGTTGTTCAAGTTTGTGTATATTTTAATGAATAAATTAAAACTATTTACATGTTGTTCTCGGTGTCATCAGATAGGCAATTTATTGTAGTTTTCATAATTAACACGAAAAAAATTGTGGAACTGATAGATTTTGCGGGAGCCAAAAAGTCTCAGAGCGCTACCACTTTTAAAATATTTGCAATTACGTCCATTTTCTGATGACTTCTGACACATCAAGCAATAAAATGGTTCAGGGCATTTCTCAACTTAGCGCTGTCGTTTGATTACGTTGCATGGACCCTTCTGGAACTTACAGACGGTCATTCGAAATTAGCTGGAATTTTCTTGTATCTCTGGTGCTATATCATTAAATAATTTGGGGACAGCGGCTGTCATACAGGTTGCGTTCTTGCAGATTTGGGCCATTAGCGTAAAGCAGCGTTTTTCTTAAAGTGGGCGTCAAGTTAGACCCAAAAATAGAAAAAACACGCTCTCGGACTTTTTGGTTCCCGTCTTTGCTATCAATTTCTAAAAAAATCTGATTGTAGTAGCATAAAAAGTAAAAATCAAAGAATTGGGTGTCGTATTTTTTTGATAATATATTTGTCACAGTAGTAAGTCCCGAACTTTAGAAAATTGTTCAAGTTTGTGCATATTTTAACGCATAAATTAAACTTATTTACATGTTGTTTTTGGTGTCATCAGATAGGCAATTTATTGTAATTTTCATAATTAACACGAAAAGAATTGTGGAACTGATAGATTTTGCTGGAGCCAAAAAGTTTCAGAGCGCTACCACCTTTAAAATATTTGCAATTACGCCCATTTCCTTACGAAATGTGATAAATTAAGCAATAAAGTGGTTCAGGGAATTTCGCAACTTAGCGCTGTCGTTTGATTACGTTGCATGGACCCATCTGGAACTTACAGACTGGAATCTCCTTTTATCTCTGGTGCTATACCATTATTTAACTTGGGGGCAGCGGCTGTCATACAAGTTGCGTTCTTGAAGATTTTAGCCACTTTTACTTTCATTGATTATTAGAAATTTTTTATCAAGCTTCAATCAGACACCAACCCTTAAACAGGGGGTGCTAACGAAAAGTATATAATTAATAAATATCAAGCTACAGCTACCTACTTTGATATTACAACTAATTATTTAAATAGTTTGATAGCAGTGCCATCTATTTTTAATGGAGACGAATTTGCTTAAGCACTCTCACAATACCCCTCTCTCAGTGACTTAAATTATGAACATTGCAGGTAGTTTCAGTATAGATTTTTCTAATCGTAGCCATTACGCCTTACAATAGCTGACAATAAATAAAGAACCCTGTAATCAATGAGTTAATTAATGCTACTCGCGCGCTATTTTCTGAATAACTTAACATAACTACAGTTACAAGAAACGACAGTAAATCGAAAATCAATAAGAGGAATAAATAAACAATGAAACTAGCGGCCATTTTTTTTCTTTTACAGTAAAACATCCATTAATGGAAAAATGTGTTAACTACACTTTCATATCTACGTTTAACGTAGTGTAGCGGGGTTGCCTAGTGTTGTTTTAAAACCTCAGCATTGAGGGCAACTAACGGACAATTGGGAGGCCCGGGTCCGAATCTCGGTATAGTCACCCACTTTTACGCTCGCTATACTGCCACACAATTAATGCAACGTTTTCAGTGAGGGACAATTGGGAGGCCCGGGTCCGAATCTCGGTTTAGTCACCCACTTTTACGCTCGCTATACTGCCACACGATGAATGCAACGTTTATCATTCAATTGCTGTAATTCGATGTTTTTACGGGGTTAAAGCGTGAGAAAAAGCACCATCTCCTCTAACCATCACCAAACAATACCTGTCGAAAGTGGCGTGCAAACAAGCTCCACGTTTAAAGAGGCTTAAGTAGGTCTGAAAATGCCGCCACCGTATTGTTATCGTCATTTCGTTGTGGAAACTGAAAATCGTAAAATTTCCTGAAAAACAAGCGAAAACGTTTCAATTTTCAGTGAGTTTCGTTAGCTAAGAAGTCGTTTGTTTAATTAGAAAAGGAGAAGGAAAATGGAAGCACTCCATCTATTGCAGACGTGGCGGATGGCGTGCACACGTTAGCTCTTATCATCTTAATTACGACAGCATTCATTGCTGTCGTGATAGCGAAATCCTCGAGAGTGGCGAGATGAAACGGGGGAAAATTTACTTCGACCTTCCTTCCTCGGTTGTAGCTACTTTAGGGTTGGGGTGGATGATGTGCTTTTAAAGTATTTGCTTGTTGCCAGTTGAATACGTGTTTGTATGTGTATACAACAAATTCTCGGTGGCAGGAGTCGCAGTCCCGGAATAATCCCCAAAGGGAAAACACACACGTTGGGGGTGATTGTACCTTTCAATTCGTCCATCGTATGTTTGTTTTTTGCTGCGCATTAATGGATTTCGTGAAAGTTTCTTTTTTTAATTTTTTCTTATTGTTTGAAACTTTTTCCAACTTTACCTTTACAGTTTTTCGCTATTAAAATTATTTAATTAAAGTTTCTTCACTGTAGAGTTAGTTGAATTTTTTTTTGGTAATTCGAGCTGCTGGCTCGTATTTTTATCACTCACGTTACATTTTAATACTTCGCACCTAATTAATTTCGGACAAAACTCGTTTGTTTAAACAAAATTAACGGTGCGTCCCCTATTTTGCGATTACAATTGTTTTCAATTGTATATATAGAGTGAATTTGTACAGTTCTTCACCATTCGCCAAAATGGGAACTTTAGTTGTTCTTGTTTTAGCTTGTGCTCTTTTCGTTGGTAAGTAAATATATTTTTTTTAAATTCGAAAAAAAGAAATTTTTTCAGTTCAATCATTTGCTGCGTCTTTACCTCCATGTTCGGATATTGTTGTGGAAATAGGAATCGAAAAAGTTATCCCTTCAATATCTGAAACTGTCGCAAATGCTGAAATTTTTGTATTATTAGAATTTTTGAAAAACGCTACGAATAACGTTGGCACTATTTGCAATTCAAAAATAAATCCGTCGACAGGAAGTTCAGGAATGGCCGATTTTGATTTTTGTTGTTTGCTGAAAATTCAAGGTGATATATGGTGAGATTTTTGGAAATTTTAATAATTTTTTGGTCGATTTCAGAAATGGTGAAACAATTTCAAAAAAATCAAAGCAAAAATTTGGAAATATTTCGTAAAATCGATGGAACTAAAGTAATTTTTGGTTTCAATTAATTTTAAATTTTTACAATTTTTTTTAGCATCTCACTCAACCGATATCTTGTCAAAATTCTGATGGACAAGATCCTCAATGTATGAATTTTGCAAATTCTATCGTTAATGAAGAATTTAGTGGACTAAATGTTCAATCTTACAATCCAGCAACTTTGATTTCTCATCAAGAGTCTATTCAATCTCTTAATCCTTCAGGTTCAATTCTTCTTGAAAAGTTTGGTGGAAAAGATATTCAATCTCAGAATGTTGCAAGTCTAATCTCTCATCAAGAGACAGTTGGACAAGATATACCATCTCATAATCCCTCCACTTTAGTCTTTTTTGAAGAGTTCGGTGGAAAAGAGGTTCAAAGTCAAAATCTCGAAAATTCAATTTCTCATAAAGAGTTCGGTGGACAAAATATTGGATCTTTCAATCCCTCAGGTTTAGTCATTCTTGAAGAGTTTGTTGAACAAAATATTGGACATCTTAATCCTTCAGGTTTAGTCATTGAAGAGATTGTTGGAAATGATATTGGATCCCTTAATCCCTCAGGTTTAGTTATTGAAGAGTTTGGTGGACAAGATATTAACTCTCATAATTCTAAAATCTTAAAGTCTCATCAATCATTTGCTGGACAAGATATTCAATCTTACAGTTCCTCAAATTTAATTTCTGCTAAAGCGTCTGGTGGACAAAATATTCAGTCTCATAGTCCCGCAGTTCTAATCTCTGCTCAAGCATCTGGTGGACGAGATATTCAAACTTACAATCCCATAACTTTAATATCTCATCAAGCATTTGGTGGACAAAATATTGAGTCTCACAATTCAGTACATGCAATCTCTCAGAAAACGTCCGATGGACAAAACATTCAGTTTCACAATGCCGTGCCTATAGTTTCTCATAAAGAATTTGGTGTACAAGAGATGAAGTCTCACAATTCTGTACATAACATCTCTCAGAAAGTCTCTGGTGGACAAGATATTCAGTCTCACAATGCTGTGCCTGTAGTTTCTCATAAAGAATTTGGTGTACAAGACAATAAGTCTCACAATTCCGTACATGCAATCTCTCAGAAAGTCTCTGGTGGACAAGATATTCAGTCTCACAATGTCGTGCCTGTAGTTTCTCACAAAAAATTTGAGGTGCAAGAGATTAAGTCTCACAATTCTGTACATGACATCTCTCAGAAAGCCTCTGCTGGACAAGATATTCAGTCTCACAATGTTGTGCCTGTAGTTTCTCATAAAGAATTTGGTGTACAAGACAATAAATCTCAAAATTCCGTACATGCAATTTCTCAAAAAGTCTCTGATGGACAAGATATTCAGTCTCACAATGTCGTGCCTGTAGTTTCCCATAAAGAATTTGGTGTACAAGACAATAAGTCTCACAATTCTGTACAGGCAATCTCTCAGAAAGTCTCTGGTGGACAAGATATTCAGTCTCACAATGTCGTGCCTGTAGTTTCTCACAAAGAATTTGAGATGCAAGAGATTAAGTCTCACAATTCTGTACATAACATCTCTCAGAAAGCCTCTGGTGGACAAGATATTCAGTCTCACAATGTCGTGCCTGTAGTTTCTCATAAAGAATTTGGTGTACAAGACAATAAGTCTCACAATTCCGTACATGCAATCTCTCAGAAAGTCTCTGGTGGACAAGATATTCAGTCTCACAATGTCGTGCCTGTAGTTTCTCACAAAGAATTTGAGATGCAAGAGATTAAGTCTTACAATTCTGTACATGACATCTCTCAGAAAGCCTCTGCTGGACAAGATATTCAGTCTCACAATGTTGTGCCTGTAGTTTCTCATAAAGAATTTCGTGTACAAGACAATAAATCTCACAATTCCGTACATGCAATTTCTCAGAAAGTCTCTGATGGACAAGATATTCAGTCTCACAATGTCGTGCCTGTAGTTTCCCTTAAAGAATTTGGTGTACAAGACAATAAATCTCACAATTCCGTACATGCAATCTCTCAGAAAGTCTCTGATGGACAAGATATTCAGTCTCACAATGTCGTGCCTGTAGTTTCTCATAAAAAACTTGAGGTGCAAGAGATTAAGTCTCACAATTCTGTACATGATATATCTCAGAAAGCCTCTGGTGGACACGATATTCAGTCTAACAATGTGGTGCCTGTAGTTTCTCATAAAGAATTTGGTGTACAAGACAATAAGTCTCACAATTCTGTACAGGCAATCTCTCAGAAAGTCTCTGGTGGACAAGATATTCAGTCTCACAATGTCGTGCCTGTAGTTTCTCATAAAAAACTTGAGGTGCAAGAGATTAAGTCTCACAATTCTGTACATGATATATCTCAGAAAGCCTCTGGTGGACACGATATTCAGTCTAACAATGTTGTGCCTGTAGTTTCTCATAAAGAACTTGAGGTGCAAGAGATTAAGTCTCACAATTCTGTACATGATATATCTCAGAAAGCCTCTGGTGGACACGATATTCAGTCTAACAATGTTGTGCCTGTAGTTTCTCATAAAGAATTTGGTGTACAAGACAATAAATCTCACAATTCTGTACAGGCAATCTCTCAGAAAGTCTCTGGTGGACAAGATGTTCAGTCTCACAATGTCGTGCCTGTAGTTTCTCATAAAAAACTTGAGGTGCAAGAGATTAAGTCTCACAATTCTGTACATGATATATCTCAGAAAGCCTCTGGTGGACACGATATTCAGTCTAACAATGTTGTGCCTGTAGTTTCTCACAAGGAATTTGAGGTGCAAGAGATTAAGTCTCACAATTCTGTACATGATATCTCTCAGAAAGCCTCTGGTGGACAAGATATTCAGTCTAACAATGTTGTGCCTGTAGTTTCCCATAAAGAATTTGGTGTACAAGACAATAAGTCTCACAATTCCGTACATGCAATCTCTCAGAAAGTCTCTGGTGGACAAGATATTCAGTCTCACAATGTCGTGCCTGTAGTTTCTCACAAAGAATTTGAGGTGCAAGAGATTAAGTCTCACAATTCTGTACATGACATCTCTCAGAAAGCCTCTGCTGGACAAGATATTCAGTCTCACAATGTTGTGCCTGTAGTTTCTCATAAGGAATTTGGTGTACAAGAGCTTCAATCTCACAATTCCGTTCATGCAATCTCTCATAAAGCGTCTGGTGGACAAAATATTCAGCTTCACAATGTCGTTCCTATAGTTTCTCATAAAGAGTTTAGTGGACAAGATATTCAGTCGCACAATATTGTACATGCAATTTCTCAGAAGGCGTCTGGTGGACAAAATGTTCAATCTCACAATCCCTCGATTTTAAACTCTTATAAAGAGTTTGTTGGACAAGATATTCAGTCTCACAATTTCTCAACTTTAATCTCTCACAAAGAGTTTGGTGGAAAAGATATTCAATCTTACAATCCTGTAACTCAAGTTTCTCATCAAACTTCCGTTGGAGAAGATGTTCTATCCTACAATACTGTACCCGTCGTTTCTTCTAAGAAGTTTGATGGACAAAATATTCAATCTCACAATCCTGTAATTTCTCGTCGTGAAGATATTCAATTTCAAAATCTCGTACCTGTAGTCTCTCACGCAGAGTTTAATGGAGAAGATATTCAGTCTCACAATCGCGTATCTGTAGTATCTCATAAAGAGTTTGGTGGAAAAGATATTCAATCTCACAATCACGCATCTATGGTGTCTCGTGAAGAATGGGATGGACAAGATATTCAGTCTCAAAAAATTAAATCATCAAAATCTCATAAAGAGTCTGGTGATTCAGGATTAAAATTGAAACGTAAACCATTACGGAGAAGGTTTTATCAAAGTGGTGGAGGAGGTGGTGGAGGCGGGGGTGGTAGCGGTGGTGGAGGTGGAGGAGGAGGTGGAGGTTAGTTGTAGTTTTTACAAGAATTTTTGTTTATTTTAATTATTTTAGGATGGGGTCTTTATGGAGGGGGTGGAGGTGGCGGTGGAGGAGGTGGAGGAGGAGGAGGTGGGGGAGGAGGAGGCGGAGGAGGAGGAGGAAGTCTTGGTAGGGATTCTTTTCGTTATGCAGAAAGTGAAGAAGAATATAACGATTGAAATTCCAATTTGAAATGCCACTGATCCAATAACAAACGAAACTGCTTGATCATTATTCGATTTTTCTCTTTATTATATCCTTATGCTGTTTTATTAGTTTTTATCTAGACGAGAATATATTTCTAAAATAACAAAGCATAATCATAGAATTATTTATCATTTCCTGACATATTCTTAATAAATATTTAAAAGATATATAGAGATATTCTTTTTATGAAAATATCATTCTATGGTGTATTTTTAAAAAAAATTTAAAAGATATATAAAAATATTTCACATATGAAAATATCATTCTATTGTGTATCTTTAAAACATATTTAAAAAATATATAGAAATATTCTTTTTTGAAAATATCATTCTATGGTAGATCTTTAGAAAATATTTAAAAGATATATAGGAATATTTCATTTATGAAAATATTCTGTTGCGCATCTTTAGAACATACTTAAAAGATATATAGGTAAATTATTTTTATAAAAATATCATTCTATGTTGGATTTTTAGAAAATTTTTAAACGATATATAGATATATCTTTTTTATAAAAATATAATTTTATGGTTACATATTTAAAAGATCTATAAGAATATTCTTTTTATGAAAATATTATTCTATAGTCGATCTTTAGAAAATATTTAAAAGATATATAAGAATATTCCATTTATGAAAATATCATTTTAAGGTGCCACTTTAGAAGATATTTAAAGGATATATAGGAATTTTCCTTTTTGTGAAAATATTATTCTATGGTGTAACTTTAAAAGATATTCAAAAAATATATAGGTAAATTCTTTTTATAAAAGTATCATTCTATGTTGGATTTTTACAAAATTTTTAAACGATATATGGATGTATTTTTTTATAAAAATATAATTCTATGGCTACATATTTAAAAGATCTATAGGAATATTCTTTTTATGAAAATATCATTCTGTTGCGCATCTTTAGAACATATTTAAAACATATATAAGAATATGCTTTTTATAAAAATATCATTCTATGGTGTATCTTTAGAAAATATTTAAAAGATATATGAAAATATTCTTTTTATGAAAATATCATGCTAAAGTGTATCTTTAGAAGATATTTAAAAGATATGTGGGAGAATTCTTTTATGAAAATATCATTCAATCTTTAGAACATATTTAAAAGTTATGTAGGAATATGCTTTTTATAAAAATATAATTCTATGGTGTATCTTTAGAAAATATTTAAAAGATATGTAGGAATATTCTTTCCATGAAAATATTATTCTATAGTGTATTTTTAGAACATATTTAAAACATATATAGGAATATGCTTTTTATAAAAATATCATTCTATGGTGTATCTTTAGAAAATATTTAAAAGGTATGTAGGAATATTCTTTCCATGAAAATATTATTCTGTGGTGTATCTTTAAAAAATATTTCAAAGATATATAAGTAAATTCTTTTTATAAAAGTATCATTTTATGTTGGATCTTCAGAAAATATTTAAAAGATATTTGGGTATATCATTTTTATGAAAATGTACTTCTATGGTGTATCTATAGAACATATATAAAAGATATATAGAAATATTATTTTTATGAAAATATCATGCTAAGGTGTATCTTTAGAAGATATTTAGGAATTTTTTTTTTATGAAAATATCATGCTAAGGTGTATCTTTAGAAGATATTTAAAAAATATAAAGGAATTTTATGTTTTGTAAAAATATTATTTAATTTTATAACTTTAGAAGATATTTGAAAGATATGTAGGATAATTCTTTTTATGAAAATATCATTCTATAGTGTATCTCTAGAACATATTTAAAAGATATGTAGGAATATGCTTTTTATAAAAATATAATTCTATGGTGTATCCTTAGAAGATATTTAAAAGATATGTAAGAATATGCTTTTTATAAAAATATAATTCTATGGTGTATCTTTAGAAAATATTTAAAAGATATGTAGGAATATTCTTTCCATGAAAATATTATTCTATAGTGTATCTTTAGAACATATTTAAAAGATATATAGAAATATTCTTTTTATGAAAATATCATTCTAAGGTGTATCTTTAGAAGATATTTAAAAGATATGTAGGAGAATTCTTTTTATGAAAATATCATTCTATAGTGTATCTTTGGAACATATTTAAAAAATATGTAGGAATATGCTTTTTATAAAAATATAATTCTATGGTATATCCTTAGAAAATATTTAAAAGCTATATAAGAATATTCCTTATACAAAAAAATTTTCTACTCTTCCAAAACATCTTTAGACTCAAAATTAAAATATTGTTGCGATTTAAATAAAACAACAATGATACGATAAGAATAAGAAACTGAAACTATTACTTAAGTGAATGGACTAAAAAAATATGTGGATATTTAGAAAAATTCCAAACCCTGTCATTTTGTTTACAATAATTTTATTATTATAGCAACACCCCCAATATAACAAATGACCCCTCTTTGGATCATTCCAACATTCCTCAGGGGTCAAATTAGGAAATTTTGCTACCACTTTATCTTGAAACTCTAAACAAAATTTGTTTTTATAATTCAAACGAAAACAAAAAACAAGAAAGTCCAAATCTAAACTTAAAAGTTATTAACGAGCAACTTTTCGACGTTCGATTTTTCTATTACGTCATTGATTAAAATATGTAGGTCGGATGCGGGCGGAAAGGTTGTTGGAAAAATTCTAACATTTTTATCGTTTTTTCCCGAATTAACGACAATGTAAACGTAATAAACTCTTTTATTAGACATAACATTAACTTAATCACTCGGTAATCTTCAATAAACCGTTCGTTTGCCGGGTGTCGACAATAACGATTTATTTTTAGTAGCACGACTGCCAAATGCAATTTTTTACGTAACTACGTCTTAGAGCGATTCAGTTGCGACCCGACTATTGCACAACCCGCAATAACTCGCCTACATGATTTTAAATAAAACGACCGTTTCGAAGTCACAATTTCGACTGCCAAATGCAATTCTTTACGTAATTAAGTTTTGGAGCGATTCAGTTGCGACCCGACTATTGCACAGCTCGCAATAACTCGCCTACGTGATTTTAAATAAAACGACCGTTTCGAAGTCACAATTTCGACTGCCAAATGCAATTCTTTACGTAATTACGTCTTGGAGCGATTCAGTTGCGACCCGACTATTGCACAGCTCGCAATAACTCGCCTACATGATTTTAAACAAAACGACCATTTCGAAGTTACAATTTCGACTGATAAATGCAATTTTTCACGTAATTACGTCTTGGAGCGATTCGGTTGCGACCCGACTATTGCACAGCTCGCAATAACTCGCCTACGTGATTTTAAATAAAACGACCGTTTCGAAGTCACAATTTCGACTGCCAAATGCAATTCTTTACGTAATTACGTCTTGGAGCGATTCAGTTGCGACCCGACTATTGCACAGCTCGCAATAACTCGCCTACATGATTTTAAACAAAACGACCATTTCGAAGTTACAATTTCGACTGCTAAATGCAATTTTTCACGTAATTACGTCTTGGAGCGATTCGGTTGCGACCCGACTATTGCACAGCTCGTAATAACTCGCCTTTGTGATTTTTAAAATAAAACGACCGTTTCGAGATTACAATTTCGCTTAATTCAGTAGGGAAGATCAATACCTTAGTTCTCGATTATCACCCCGTATTCTCTTCAACAAATAGGATAATTCCTCCCGACTTACTTCTCTCATTACTTAATCCCCAAATCTCTCCCGATCCTCGCTCCTCACTGTAATTACCATCAGATAGAGACGTATGGATCGTCTAGTTAATCCAATCGGTCGTTTCGACAGAAACACCCCTTAGAGCCACTCCCTCATTTTATTTTTAAAATAAATAAAGGTAAGAAAACGTTAAGGGTAGTTATGCAGGTCGATTAAAAAAATTAAAACAACGAGTATCCAAATCCGGCACCCCTTCCCGACCTTGGATTTGTGTGTCGTTATTGATCTGCCCAAAAGTTGGAAATGGCCCACGCAGCGGTAGCAAACCGTCGGGATGCAACAACGATGCTGCAGTCGTCAAGGTCCGTAAACAGGAAGTCGAAACGGAAACTTTTCGTTTTATTTTATTATTATCGCGTCATTTTTCGTTTACTTGGGGATTTTGTTGTTAAATTTTTTCGCTTAAACGTCAATTAAGTTGTTTACTTCTGCCTTTGATGGTTTACATTGTAATGACTTCCGTTTATATTTATACTCGAACGATTTGGTTTTAACTATGTAAATAAATAACGAAAGTGCTGGAGGCGATTACGAAATTCGTTGTTAAAATAGCCCCAAACTGCAATAATACTTTGATGCGAAAAATGGAGGAATTTACTGGTAATAAACAAAAATTAATTGGAATTTTGCTGTTTTTATTCTAACGATCTAGAAATTTGATGGGATTATGAATAAAACAGCGAAATTTGTGCGTGGTTTCAAGATATCAATAGATTTGATTAAATTATTCAAATTCCACCCTAAATTTGGGGTGCTTAAGCCACTCGAATCTCCTCAACTTAAGTTCGATTTTAATTTTCGAAACAAAACCAATTTCGATTTTATTGTTCAACTAACGTTTTGTTGGATTGTTAAAAAAATTGCGTGGTCTCCTCGGGCTGTATGGTTGAGTCGACAAAACGTGGAGAGATCCACAAAAGGTCGGAACCCTACACCTCGATCCAGGTCAATGTTTTATTATTAAACAAGTCGACTGGATGGAAGTGAAAAAGGTGTTTGTTGATCGTCCAGAGATTGATGAATTCTTCAGTTTAACCTTTAACGAAAAATTTGGCGATGAACAAAAATTTCTTTCGACGCCTCTCAAACTCCCAGTTAGAATCTTTTTTCTTAAAATTTTGTTGCAATTTGTAAATTTTGTCTTTATCGATGGTTGTTCTTAATTTTTTGGTATTCTGGGAATTGTTTCTAAATTTGTAAATTTTAAGGGTTCGTCTTTACTTCATCGATTGATGTCCTTAATTTCCCGCCGGTTTTATGCATGATTGGTCGTCTCTACGGAATTTTATTCGTGCCCAGTAGGTACCAACCGATATCGTTGGAAATAAATTGAAAAAATGCAAATCGAGCCAAATCCAACAGCCACATATCTAACATTTCTCCCCAACGGAAACGTGATAAGACTCGATGCACAAACATAATTAAATATCACCTCAAACTTCATCCCGCAAAAAATTTGAGCGAAAAAAAGTTTTTTCGTTTTTTTTGCGATATTGTTACACCTAAAAAATCTTCTTTTTACAAAACACTTGAAACGCTAATGCATTTCGAAATATCTCGCAAAATTTTTCAAAATAACCAATTTTATAATAAAAGTTTGCCCAGTTTGGACTACCTGGAGATGGGGGTGTATCCCAACACAATGCATGATCGATAATTTTATAGGAATGTGATATTTTACGTGACGGCGCTTATTTAATTAAATATCACCTCAAACTTCATTCCGCAAAACCGTAAACGGTCGGCTATTGAGGAGAAAAAATTTGAGCAAAAAAAAGTTTTATCGTTTTTTTTGCGATATTGTTACACCTAAAAATTTTTTTTTTCTACAAAACACTCGAAACGTTAATGCATTCCGAAATATCTCGCAAAATTTTTCAAAATAACCAATTTTGTAATAAAAGTTTACTCAGTTTGGACTACCTGGAGATGAGGGTGTATCCCAAAACAATACATGATCGACAATTCTATTGGAATGTGATTTTTGACGCGACGGTGCTATTTAATTAAATATCACCTCAAACTTTATCCCGCGAAACCGTAAACGGTTGGCTATTGAGGAGAAAAATTTGAGCGAAAAAAAGTTTTTTCGTTTTTTTTGCGATATTGTTACACCTAAAAAATTTTTTTTTACAAAACACTCGAAACGTTAATAATGCATTCTGAAATATTTCGCAATTTTTTTTGAAAAAACCGATTCTGCAATAAAAGTTCGCCCAGTTTGGACTACCTGGAGATGAGGGTGTATCCCAATACAATACATGATCGACAATTCTATTGGAGTTTGATATTTGACGTGACGGCGCTATTTAAATTTCAAATTATAATAATATCGACTGGGTACTAATATTGGGATACGCCTCATTTTCCAGGTAGGTTAAATTTGGCGGTAAAAATTAGACTTTTCCTTATTTATTTCGAAATTAACGATTTGCTCATATGTGGTTAACAAAAGACCTTCAAACTTGGTAGTTTTAGAATCTTTCTGGCTGAGTCACATCAATTTCGTCACTTTATAAATTTTCTACTTTTCCATAGGACGATGCAATTGTATCGTCAGTTAAGTTTTAAAGCCTCTTTTTCCCCATTTTGTTAATTTCTCTTTAAACATTCTAAAATTTCTTCTAAAAAATTCAGTTTTTGCATCTATTAAATTTTTTTAATATTTTTGAGATTCACAAAGTCTTAACTGAAACAGTTATAGATCTTTTCTGTTTTTTTGCATCTATTCCATCTTTTTTTCTTGTATATAATAATATTGTCGGCTGCGTATTATATTGGGGTACATCCCATTTTCCAGGTAGGTTAAATTTGGCGGTGAAAATGGGAACTTTTGTTATTTATTTTAAAATTAACGATTTGCTCAAATGTAGTTAACAAAAGACCTTCAAACTTGGTAGTTTTAGAATCCTTCTGGCTGAATCATATCAATTTCGTCACTTTATAAATTTTCTACTCTTTCATTGGACGATACAATTGTATTGTCAGTTGAGTTTTAAAGCCTCCCTTTCCATATTTTATTAATTTCTCTTCATACATTCTAAAATTTTTTCTAGAAAGTTTAGTTTTTGCATCTATTTGTAGATTTTTTAGTATTTTTGAGGTTAACAGAGTCTTAACTCAAACAGTTATAGATCCTCCCTGGCTTTTTGCATCTATTGAATCTTTTTTTTTTGTATATAATAACATTGTCGGCTGGGTATTATATTGGGATACATCCCATCTTCCAGGTAGGTTAAATTTGGCGGTGAAAATAGGAATTTTTGTTATTTATTTCTAAATTAACGATTTGCTCAAATGTGGTGAACAAAGAACCTTCAAACTTGGTAGTTTTAGAATTTTTCTGGATAAACTATCAATTTTGTTACTTTATAAATTTTCTACTCTTTTATAAAACGATACAATTGTATCGTCAATTGAGTTTTAAAGCCTCCGCTTCCCCATTTTGTTAATTTCTCTTTAAACATTTTAAAATTTCTTGTAGAAAATTAAGATTTTGCATGTATTTGTAATTTTCTTAATATTTTTTAGATTTACAAATTTTTAACTGAAGCAGTTGCGGATCTTTCCGGGTATTATATTGGGATACATCCCATCTTTCAGGTAGGTTAAATTTGGCGGCGAGAATGGGATCTATTTGTACCTTTTTAAATATTTTCTAGATTAAAAAATTCTTAACTGAAGCAGTCGTAGATTTTTCCGGGTATTATATTGGGATACATCCCATCTTTCAGGTAGGTTAAATTTGGCGGCGAGAATGGGATCTATTTGTACCTTTTTAAATATTTTTTAGATTCACAAATTCCTAACTCAGACAGTTATAGATCCTATCGTGTTTTTTGCATCTGTTGCATCTTTTTTCTTGTCCTTAAAGAATTGCCTAGTCAAATGTGGAAGAGAAATGAGCGATGATGAAGTATCTTTCCGTGACTGTTTGCTTGTCGTCCATCATGACTGTTGCGGCACGCGAACTTCACGTTTCTTATACTAACATTTAACTTAATCGCAAGTTTTATGGCTGCGCGCCATCGGAATATGAAAATATTTCGTCCATCATCAGAATTGATTCGATTTCGTTCCCATCCTGTTCATTATTTTTTCTCTTTCACTATGTCCCGTCTCGGACAGAATTGCCATCCTAAACCGGTTACCGCAAGGACACTTTCTTCAATAAACAAACAGACACTCGGGAGACCTCAAAAATTAATAATCTTGGACACAAAAGTAACTTACATCAAAAAATAACGAAAGAGAAATTACGTTTAAGGTTAACTGAACCACGACGTTTTCTTTATTTTTTTCAAAATTTCACTATTAGATCTCTTGAAAATGCGACTAAAGTGTCTCCTTTTCTGCTTTAGTAGCGCCAAATGGCGTCGTTTTGGAGCCATTTAGTCGACATCGCTACGCAGTAGCGTAATTGGTCAGATTTTGCAACAACTGTCTACTTCTGACTATTGGCCAATTTGTTACTACCTTTAGGAGAGTGCTGATGTGATGTAGAGAAGATTGAATAAATAGTGACGCAGATTTTTTCAGAAGTGGGATTAGTGCTGAAAACGCGTCATATTTTAAGGCGAAAAACTTTGAGCAATAAAATTTAATTTCTATTACGATTTTGTCGACAAAACAGATTTCTAGCTGAGCATTACACGAGTTATAACTCTTTCTAGATATGTCGTTTTGAAAGTTCTTATTTCTCTATGTTAGTATAATTTTAGGCGATTTCTTGCAAAATTTCGCGACTTTAGAGCTATTTAGTCGACAACGCCACGCAGTAGCGGGATTCTCACAATTCTTTCTCGCTTTGCTATCTCTAACTGTCCACCAAGGTGTAATGGCGTTTAAGAAGAGGCAATTTGAGAATGTAGCAAAGATTGAATAAACAGGAACGAAAAAATTGCTCTCAGAAGTGGGACTAGTGCTGAAAAGCTTTTAATTTTTCGAGGTAAAAAACTTTGACCAAAAAGAAAGAAATTTTGGATTAATATTGCGTCGATAAAACAGATTTCTAGCTGAGCATTACACGAGTTATAACTCTTTCTAGACATGTCGTTTTGAAAGTTTTTATTTCTCTATGTTAGTATAATTTTAGGCGATTTCTTGCAAAATTGCGCGACTTTGGAGCTATTTAGTCGACAACGCCACGCAGTAGCGGGATTCTCACAATTCTTTCTCGTTTTGCTATTTCTAACTGTTCACCAAGGTGTAATGGCGTTTAAGAGGAGCCAATTTAAGGATGTAGCAAAGATTGAATAAACAGGAATGAAAAAATTGCTCTCAGAAGTGGGACTAGTGCTGAAAAGCTTTTAATTTTTCGAGGTAAAAAACTTTGACCAAAAAGAAAGAAATTTTGGATTAATATTGCGTCGATGAAACATATTTCTAGCTGAGCATTACACGAGTTATAACTCTTTCTAGATATGTCGTTTTGAAAGTTTTTATTTCTCTATGTTAGTATAATTTTAGGCCATTTCTTGCAAAATTTCGCGACTTTGGAGCTATTTAGTCGACAACGCCACGCAGTAGCGGGATTCTCACAATTCTTTCTCGCTTTGATATTTCTAACTGTTCACCAAGGTGTAATTGCGTTTAAGAAAAGGCAATTTGAGGATGTAGCAAAGATTGAATAAACAATAACGAAAAAATTGCTCTCAGAAGTGGGACTAGTGCTGAAAAGCTTTTAATTTTTCGAGGTAAAAAACTTTGACCAAAAAGAAAGAAATTTTGGATTAATATTGCGTCGATGAAACATATTTCTAGCTGAGCATTACACGAGTTATAACTCTTTCTAGATATGTCGTTTTGAAAGTTTTTATTTCTCTATGTTAGTATAATTTTAGGCCATTTCTTGCAAAATTTCGCGACTTTGGAGCAATTTAGTCGACAACGCCACGCAGTAGCGGGATTCTCACAATTCCTTCTCGCTTTGCTATTTCTAACTGTTCACCAAGGTGTAATGGCGTTTAAGAAGAGGCAATTTGAGGATGTAGCAAAGATTGAATAAACAGGAACGAAAAAAATGCTCTCAGAAGTGGGATTAGTGCTGAAAAGCTTTTAATTTTTCGAGGTAAAAAACTTTGACCAAAAAGAAAGAAATTTTGGATTAATATTGCGTCGATAAAACAGATTTCTAGCTGAGCATTATACGAGTTATAACTCTTTCTAGACATGTCGTTTTGAAAGTTTTTATTTCTCTATGTTAGTATAATTTTAGGCAATTTCTTGCAAAATTTCGCGACTTTGAAGCTATTTAGTCGACAACGCTGCGCAGTAGCGGGATTCTCACATTTCTTTCTCGCTTTGCTATTTCTGACTGTTCACCAAGGTGTAACTGCGTTTAAGAGGAGCCAATTTAAGGATGTAGCAAAGATTGAATAAACAGGAACAAAAAATTGCTCTCAGAAGTGGGATTAGTCCTGAAAAACGCGTCATTTCTCAAAATGTAAAACTAAAAAGGATTGAATCAAAAATAACTTTGAAAAAAAAATGAAATTGACTCTCCACTAAAGTGTAATTGCGATTAAGAGAAGCCGATTTGAGAATGTGGCAAAAAATCGAATAAACAGTATCGAAGAAATTGCTTTCAGAAGTGGGATTAGCGCTGAAAGTAGTGCGTGACTTCCCAAAACGAGAGCATTGAAAGAACTGCAGACGTCTTCATTGATCCAAAGTAATTCTCTAGCGTATCGTTCGGACACACCTCGTTTTCGTTTACTTGGCAATCTAAAATTTCTTTTCTAAAGAAATTATAAAAAAAAAATAATTACGTATAAAGCTCCACTTTAAAACTCTCGAGCTTCTTTTCAACGAAAACAAATATTCGGTAAGTTCTCGTGGCCCGGTCCTGCATTCGCGAAATCTCCCCTCAAACATCTGCAAAGCTCAAAAGCACCCCGCGTCTTTTGTCTACATTTCGTGGCTTTATAAAAACCGATATTGAGAACCTCAAGTACCACGCAAACAGACCGCCCACCACAACCACAACACTACCATGAAGTTTCTCAATTTTTTGTTTTTAATCGCAATGAATGAAGTTAGTTGGTTTTCAGGTGGAAACGGTGTCGAAATGCACTGCGACGGCGGTGGTAGCGGTGGCGGCGGCGGCGACGTCAGTAGTACACGCGTTCTCATGCGAAACCGACGCGTCGGTTTATCGCTCGCTCATTTCGCGACTTTATCGTAACTTTATCAGTGTTCATATGCGTCGGGTTTTTATCGTCTTTATGTTGGTTTCCCGTTGTTGTCGATTTGTTGTTTAGTGGTCACTTTGGTGTCAGTTATTTGTGTTTTTCTAGTGTGAATTTTGGATTTTTCTCAGTGTTTTTATCAGGTTAGTAACGAAATAATTGAAAAAACCATATGGTGTTGAAATAATTAAATTTAGAGGGTGTCGCGATAAGAGGGTTGACTGCAACGTGATTATGCAGCAACTGATTGAGTAATTTTGAAATTTGATTTTTGGTAAAATAATTAATTTCGATTTTCGTGACGTAAGGGTGAAAGAATTGTTTTGGTTCTTTTGAAAGTTGTAAAGATTCGACGAGAAAGTTCGGAAACGAGTTACAATAGCGTCAAAACGGAACTGAAACTGAAACAATTCAGGCTGAAACGGTGTAATTTTTAGTAAAAGAAGTTTCGAGAAATTTTGTAAGAATCGATTCTTGAACTTTACCAACAACCGACCGGTGGCACCAAAAGAAATGCAATAATAAATTTTAAAAATACTTAGCCAATTTTTTTTTGAAAATTTCAGGCAATTTCAGAACAACGAACAATTTCAAAATCGAATATTAAAAAAAACAAATCAATGAGTAATTTTTTTTTATAATTAGACCCATTAAAAGTTTAGAAACTTTTTCGAAATTAAGACGTCGCGATTCAATTAGCTGCCTTGATAAATAATTACTTTTGCTTAAGTAGACAGTGGCGTCCGTCGCAGTTTCCGTCATCAACAATTTTATTAATTAAGCCACTTGAGATTCTTCCCTTCGTTATTTAGTGAAATTATTTTCGTTTGTAGCCTCGTAATTTACAGTTTGCAATTTCCTGCTTTCATTCCTCTGATTTTGTTACTTTCATCCTGTCTGTTTCAATTTATCTTTTATGTCGTTTTTTTTTCTCTACGTTCGCCATCAATATGTTATGAGGTCGCGAACGATTTGTGCTCCATCGACAATCGGTATACGTTGCGTTTTTCGTTTGATCTCCCCCTACGTTTTTATTTCTCGAAGTTGATTCTCCCACAATTGCTCCAACAATAAATCAGGATAGAGAAGAGAACGTTTTATAAAGTTGCTACCTACTCAATCTTTTATAGCTTCAGATCCGCATGTGGGTTTCGGTTAAATAACGGTAAGAGAAACCGATTATTAAACAATGTGTCTAAATAAACAGAAAAACGAAAAAAAAAATTAGCAACTTGTAATATAATGAAGCTGGCGCCAGATCGCTCTAGACTAGATCCTTTTCCAACGATAGATGGCGCGCTGCGATTTTTTTAAATTACTTTTGTGAATCCAGGAAGGTTTTGGGTAAATATCGATCGCATAGGAAAACACGATAACTAAATACAGTGCGTTCAAAAAAATTATGTTACTTTGAATGTAGATGGAGCTCAAGATTTGAGTCTCTCGCTAAGATAACTGACGCGCTACTGACTTTTTAATTACCACTTTTCTGAAAGATTCTTTGGTTAAATATTGGTAACGTAGGAGAACGCGATGACTAACTACAGTGTGTCTAAAAAATCAGAATACTTCTCTTAAGTATGTAATATAAAAAAACTGGCGCCAGATCGCTCTAGACTAGATCCTTTTCCAACGATAGATGGCGCGCTGCGATTTTTTTAAATTACTTTTGTGAATCCAGGAAGGTTTTGGGTAAATATCGATCGCATAGGAAAACACGATAACTAAATACAGTGCGTTCAAAAAAATTATGTTACTTTGAATGTAGATGGAGCTCAAGATTTGAGTTTCTCGCTAAGATAGCTGACGCGCTACTGACTTTTTAATTACCTCTTTTCTGAAAAACTCTTTGGTTAAATATTGGTGACGTAGGAGAACGCGATAATTAACTACAGTGTGTCTGAAAAATCAGGATACTTCTCCTAGGTTGGTAATATAATAAAACTGGCGCCAGATCGCTCTTGATTAGATTCTTTTCCAACGATAGATGGCGCGCTGCGATTTTTTTAAATTACTTTTGTGAATCCAGGAAGGTTTTGGGTAAATATCGATCGCATAGGAAAACACGATAATTAAATACAGTGCGTTCAAAAAAATTATGTTACTTTGAATGTAGATGGAGCTCAAGATTTGAGTTTCTCGCTAAGATAGCTGACGCGCTACTGACTTTTTAATTACCTCTTTTCTGAAAAACTCTTTGGTTAAATATTGGTGACGTAGGAGAACGCGATAATTAACTACAGTGTGTCTGAAAAATCAGGATACTTCTCCTAGGTTGGTAATATAATAAAACTGGCACCAGATCGCTCTTGATTAGATTCTCCTCCAACGATAGATGGCGCGCTGCGATTTTTTTAAATTACTTTTGTGAATCCAGGAAGGTTTTGGGTAAATATCGATCGCATAGGAAAACACGATAATTAAATACAGTGCGTTCAAAAAAATTATGTTACTTTGAATGTAGATGGGGCTCAAGATTTGAGTCTCTCGCTAAGATAACTGACGCGCTACTGACTTTTTAATTACCTCTTTTCTGAAAAACTCTTTGGTTAAATATTGGTGACGTAGGAGAACGCGATAATTAACTACAGTGTGTCTGAAAAATCAGGATACTTCTCCTAGGTTGGTAATATAATAAAACTGGCGCCAGATCGCTCTTGATTAGATTCTCTTCCAACGATAGATGGCGCGCTGCGATTTTTTTAAATTACTTTTGTGAATCCAGGAAGGTTTTGGGTAAATATCGATCGCATAGGAAAACACGATAATTAAATACAGTGCGTTCAAAAAAATTATGTTACTTTGAATGTAGATGGAGCTCAAGATTTGAGTTTCTCGCTAAGATAGCTGACGCACTACTGACTTTTTAATTGCCTCTTTTCTGAAAAACTCTTTGGTTAAATATTGGTGACGTAGGAGAACGCGATAATTAACTACAGTGTGTCTGAAAAATCAGGATACCTCTCCTAGGTTGGTAATATAATAAAACTGGCGCCAGATCGCTCTTGATTAGATTCTCTTCCAACGATAGATGGCGCGCTGCGATTTTTTCAAATTACTTTTGTGAATCCAGGAAGGTTTTGGGTAAATATCGATCGCATAGGAAAACACGATAATTAAATACAGTGCGTTCAAAAAAATTATGTTACTTTGAATGTAGATGGAGCTCAAGATTTGAGTCTCTCGCTAAGATAACTGACGCGCTACTGACTTTTTAATTACCACTTTTCTGAAAGATTCTTTGGTTAAATATTGGTAACGTAGGAGAACGCGATGACTAACTACAGTGTGTCTAAAAAATCAGGATACTTCTCTTAAGTATGTAATATAATAAAACTGGCGCCAGATCGCTCTAGACTAGATCCTTTTCCAACGATAGATGACGCGCTGCGATTTTTTTAAATTACTTTTGTGAATCCAGGAAGGTTTTGGGTAAATATCGATCGCATAGGAAAACACGATAACTAAATACAGTGCGTTCAAAAAAATTATGTTACTTTGAATGTAGATGGAGCTCAAGATTTGAGTTTCTCGCTAAGATAGCTGACGCGCTACTGACTTTTTAATTACCTCTTTTCTGAAACAGTCTTTGGTTAAGTATTGGTGACGTAGGAGAACGCGATAGTTAACTACAGTGTGTCTGAAAAATCATAATACTTTTCTTAAGTATGTAAAATAATAAAACTGGCCCCATATCTCTCTAGATTAGATCCTTTTCCAACGATAGATGGCGCGCTACGAATTTTTTTAAAATACTTTACTGAATACTGGAAGGTTTTGGGTAAATATCGATCACACAGGAAGACACAATAACTAAATACAGTGCGTTCAAAAAAATTATGTTACTTTGTATGCAGAAGGAGCTCAAAATTCGAGTTTTTTTCAAAGATAGCAGGCGCGCTGCTGACTTTTTTTAATTACCTCTTTTTTGAAAGACTGTTTGGTTAAATATTGCTGACGTAGAAAAACGTGATAATTAAATACAGTGTGTCTAAAAAATCAAGATACTTCTTCTAAATAGGTAATATAATAAAACTGGCGCCAGATTGCTCAAAATTAAATTCCCTCCTAACAATAGATGGCGCACTTCAAATTTTTTTTAAATTTGTTTTATTATCAAGTTGATTGAGAAATTATTTTAATGCGGCCCTGGCCCTTACTGTTTGAAGCAGAAATTAGTTATGAATAGTTCAGAAAATCGACGTTTAGCAAAAAATGGCGCGCTCTTTCCGGTTTTCCAATTATTTTTGGGGTTGTTCATTATTTTTTACAAACGAAATTTCAATTAAAACATTTTTTACGTATTGGCCCGACCCCTAACTTTGAGCATAATAAATTTCAAAACTTTTAATTCACTGTTGGCAATCAAATAAGGGTTAGAATTAAACGAAGTTTTAATTAAACCACCATCACGTAAAGCCTGCCATAAAGTTGGTTGAACACAGGTAATGAGTGAAGAAAATTTGATTTTGTAGTCAGTTACGCATTTTGCGTTTTATTCCCATTTTTTTTTATTTTTAGGGGTTGAAAATAAATTGCCATATTTTTTTTAACAACCTTATTGATATAGAATCACCCTGTATATTGTCAAAATATTTTAAAAATTGCAAAACTATCAATCAACAGTAGAAGCGAGTTTAATTACATTAATTTAGTTAATTTTTTAAACAAATAGCAACCCATTGAATGCCACAAACGACTGATGGGTGATTAATTTATGCAAATTGCCAGAATATTTTAAAAATTGCAAAACTATCAATCAACAGTAGAAACGAGTTTAATTACATTAATTTAGTTAATTTTTTAAACAAATAGCAACCCACTAAATGCCACAAACGACTGATGGGCTATTAATTTATTAGAAATTTTGCCAATACTTCAATTTTAAGTTAATGGCAAGAATAAAAATTTAAAGTCCCCATTTTAAACTTTAAATTAACAGTTTTATTTGTTGCGTTCTCTCTCGCACGCACGGGATGTCATACACGATAGTCCATTTTGTGGTTGTAGATCACTCTGAAACTACAGTGAATTTTCAGTATCTTTTTATTGTACATAAAAAACCATGATAATACCTCGGACCTAATATATTTTTTGTAACAAATTTTTCGCAGCGTCTTTACAAAAAAATTATTCGAAAAAAAAATGTTGTAACAAATTTTAGGCACTAAATTTTCAAAAATTCTTGAAACTAATATCTAGATGCTTAAAACTGGAAGAAGCAAATAATTTTTCTCTAGTTTTGAAGTAGTTACAACGCATTGTGGTAGCTATTCTGCCCCATGAGTGCGACAGAGAACGTGCAAGTTTTTTTTTTACAATTTGTTTTGAATGATTTTTTTAATTTTACAAAATTTCGTTTTTTGAAGAGAGTCCACCAATGGGATGAGTTAATTTTCATAAATTTATAAAGACAGGGTTAAAATTTAAACGGACAATATCTGTCCTCTTCGTGTTAAATAAAAGAAAAGTTTGCGAGCTGCTGTCTAGACCGTAAAATTAAAGTGAGAAATGGATTTTTTGTTACACCAAATCCTCACACTCAAATTAAATGTCTTGCTATTCGAAACTTGTTCTGAAAGAATTTTTCCAACGTTTTGGACATCTTCTGGCCTCTCAGCAACGGAGTTAGCGTCGTCGTGTAACTCCAATACAGTTTAATACCTGCAAAACCCCTTAATCTATGCATTAAACTAGAAACTTTCGACAGTTTCTCGCTGTCACAAGTGAATTCAGAATAAAATTATCATAAATCTTTCAGTCTTTTCATTATTTGACGCCAATTCAAAACTATAACTTGATTAACATTCGAAATTAAGCTCGACGTAAAATCATTTCCGTCCTCCGGCTTTTCCTATAATAAACTTGAAAGTTTTTCTAACCTCTAGTCCCCGAAGAGTTGGAAAAACGAACAAGAGCTATAACGAAAAGAATTTTCCAAAGGTCGAGTTTCTCAGTGAATTACATGGCAATTATTTTTTAATGGTCAACCATTATCGGTACTTGATTCGACCTCAACGGAAACAACAACTGATCAGATATTTAGAGAGATTTAGCGACTAGCTACGTTATTGGCTTATGCCGAATTTATAGCTTGACTCGACGACCTATATCGCTGCTTTAGTTAATTTACTGAAACATTCAAACATAGTGGGGGGACAGCAATTGAATTGCTTTCAGGTTCAATTTTAGTTGAATTTGCGGTTTTTCAGTCGCTCCCCCTCGGAGGACAAAGGCAAATCACCTAAAAAATTCTCCCCCAAAACTGTAACGGTGACTCCCATGTGTTAATTAATAAAACTGTTTGCCATAGAGACAATATAATTGAATTTTTTAGTCGGTATAGTAGAATTCTTCTTTCCGATTTTGTTTTAAAATTGCTATAATTTCTCTCTATTACTTCTTTGTCTTGTCTCATTATTTACTTAAAGATTTGTATTTTTTGACTAGATATATCTTTAGATGTCTGGTAGGTTGTCTAGTTTAAAGCCTCTAATTATCCCACTTCTGATGTTATTTGTTCAAATCGAAACTTCTTTGAACTGGAGGTCCATGCGGTTATTTCCCCACTACCCAGTTACATCAGTTACATTGCTTTTGCCGGCACTAACCTACAAAAAATTTTACATCTCGATTCTCGTGTTTTTTTTGGTGCCATTGAACTTAAGCGAATGGAAAAAGTTGACGATTAGTAGGATTCTCCGAAAACCGGGCGCATGTTCAAATACCATCATCGATTCTGGTAATTTATTAATTCCTGATCAATCGTTAACTCCTAATCAAATATGTAAGTCACGCACGTCGCAGTTTCGTCATTATCGAACGAAAGACGACGAAACTTTCTGATTATTGATCGTAAACGAATTTTTTCGAAGTTGACTGGATAATTGGACGAATTGTTTGGTTCCTTCTGTGGTAGGAAGGGATTCAATTTTTAATGAATCTCCCATCGAGACTCGTTTGTCAAATTAAAATCTTACGGTGAGTAAATAACGAAGGGAAAAAAACAAGAGAAAGAGGAAAAAAAAATTGGCCGCAATTAAAATTGCGTTAACGAACGACCTGCTACGAAATTTAGATATCGTGACACGATAACTTATCGAAATATTGTAATTGTGTTTTGTTTGCACAACGGACTGCGATCGATTGGGGGAAGCGAGCAATTATTATTGTGGAATTACCCTTATTAGTGTCTATTACGATTGGCCAAATTGAGACGATTTGTTTTCTAGTAATTATATAGGTGAACGACAAGTCCTTTCAACGCGATTAACACCAACAGATTAGCTGAATTATAAAAAAAATAATAATAACGGACGCCACTGTATTTTAAACCCAATTATTATTTTTAACGCGTTTCTTACAATTATATTTAATTCTAATTGCGAATTAATTTGAAGAAATGCAAAATATTAATTTTTGAAAGTTTATTTGCTTCCAACGGAATGGCGTTTGGACTAAGAAACGCGCTTGACTATTGGGATTTATCAAATTGCAGTAGTTTGTATTCAAAGAATTATTTTTGTATGCAATAAATTCTTTTAAAATGATTTGCAGCAAAAAATTAGAAACTTTTATGAAAAAAAATAAAAAAATAATGACGGGCGCTACTGTGTTTTAAGGTTAATCGTACTCTAAAACGCATTTGTTATAGATGCATATACATAAAAACGCAAGTTAATTGTTATCAATGGAAAATATAAATTTTTGAACAGTTACTTGCTTGTAACAGAATGGCGTTGGGACTAGAAAACGCGCCTGACCATTAAGATTTGAAAATGGAGGCAATTTGTAATCAAATAATTTTGCATGTAAGCGATGAGTTCTTTTAAGAAGATCAACTCCAAAAGTTTGGCGGGTTTTATAAAAAATGACGACAAATAATGACGGACGCCACTGTATTCTAAGCGCAATTATTATTTTTAACACATTTTTTACAATTACATTTACGTCTGTATATAAATTAATTTGTAGAAATGCAAAATTTGAAATTTTCAATTTTTATTTGCTTCCAATGGAATTGCGTTTGGACTAGAAAACGCGCTTGACTATTAGGATTAGCCAAATTACAGTAATTTGTACTCGAGTAATTATTTTTGTTAGCAATAATTTTTTTTTAAATGATTTGCAGCAAAAAATTAGAAACTTTCATGAAAAAAAATAAAAATTTATGACGGGCGCCACTGTATTTTAAGGTTAATCGTACTCTAAAACGCATTTGTTACAGATGCATATACATAAAAACGCAAATTAATGGTTATCAATGGTAAATATAAATTTTTAACTGTTATTTGCTTGTAACAGTTGTTTGGACTAGAAAACGCGCCTGACTGTTGGGATTGGCCAAATTGTTGTAATTTGTATTCAACTAATTATTTTCGTAAGCAACAAATTCTTTTAAAAAGATTTGCAGCAAGAAATTAGCAATTTTTATAAAAAAAATAACTACTAATGACGGGCGCCACTGTATTTTAAGGTTAATCCTTGTGGTTAGTGCGTCTATTATAACTTGATGATTGCAAATAAATTGTTATAACTAATATAAATTGATGTTTAAAACATTTTTCTTTTAACGGAATGCCATTTGGACTAGAAAACGCGCCAACTTCCTCATATTTTCAACGAATAAAAATGTCGTTGTTTTGAATCTTTTCAAATTTTTGTATCAACACATCTCGATCAAGTGAAAAAAATTGTTTTCTTGTCGACAAAGCTATCAAAAGGATCAGATTTTTATTAGACCTGTCCATATCAGTTATATATTGAAACGACGGGCGCCACTGTATTTTAAGGTTAATCCTTGTGTTTGGAACGTATATTTAAGTTGATAATTGCAAATAATTTGTTATGACTCGTATAAATTAATTTTTAAAGCATTTTTCTTCCAACGAAATGTCATTTGGACTAGAAAACGCGAAAACTTCCACAAATTTTCAACGAATAAAAACGTCGTTGTTTTGAATATTTTCAAATTTTTTTATATCCACTCATCTCGATTAAGCGAAAAAAACTGTTTTCTTGTTGACAAGGCTATTAGTAGCATCAGATTTATATTAGACCTGTCCATATCAGTTATATATCGAAACGACGGGCGCCACTGTATTTTAAGGTTAATCTTTGTGTTTAGAACGTTTATTATAACTTGATGATTGCAAATAATTTGTTATGACTCGTATAAATTGATTTTTAAAGCATTTTTCTTCTAACGGAATGCCATTTGGACTAGAAAGCGCAAAAACTTCCACAAATTTTCAACGAATGAAAATGTCGTTATTGTGAATCTTTTTAAATTTTCGTATCCACACATCTCGACAAGCGAAAAAATTTGTTTTCTTGTTGATAAAGCTATCAAGAGGATCGGATTTCTATTAGACCTGTACATATCAGTTATATATCGAAACGACGGGCGCCACTGCATTTTAAGGTTAATCTTTGTGTTTAGAACGTTTATTATAACTTGATGATTGCAAATAATTTGTTATGACTCGTAAAAATTAATTTTTAAAGCATTTTTCTTCTAACGGAATGCCATTTGAACTAGAAAGCGCGAAAACTTCCACAAATTTTCAACGAATAAAAACGTCAAAGTTCTGAATTTTTTCAAACTTTCGTATCCACACATCTCGATCGAGCAGAAAAATTTGTTTTCTTGTTGACAAAGCTATCAAGAGGATCGGATTTCTATTAGACCTGTCCATATCAGTTATATGACGAAACTGTAGGAGGTCCGCTGTGTGAAAATCGATTGTTTCTGCGCCCCACAACGTAAAATTGTCCATACGATTTTCTTCGGTGGCACATTCAATTTTCTCCCTTAACAGATTTTAGAGGGTAAAAAATCGCTTTGTTTGTAATTTTTTCTTCTTATTTCGATAATTTAATTGCAGTCTTGTAATTATGTCGCAACTAAATATCAACAAAATTAAGTAAAACGTGTAGATCTGCGGCAGGGTTGAATTTCCCAAGAGACCTAAAGCCACAATATTTCATTGTCTAGAAAATGTCGCAATGACTATAACATCGGTGCCTGGTCTCTAATAAAACATTTCGTTTTAGTAATTGTGCAAATGGAGATAATTTAATTAGTTGGAAATTAAGAGTAGAGGGCGTTATGAAAGATAGCCCAAAGGTTGTAGGGGAGAAATTACAATGTTTTTGTCATTTTTTTTCGTTTACAACAAAAATTATTAAATTATCGACGCGAAAAATTGGTCATGTGTAACGTTTTTGTTGGTTGCAAAAAAAAATGACTCGAGGGTGAAAATTATAATTAAAAAACGGTTCGGTTTTTGAACGAACACTTAGTGAAATAAAGAAATTGTTGGTGTTATGGGAAATCATGGAAAATTTTAAATGCAAAATTGCGTCGTCAAACCGCAATGGGCTTTGTTGTGTAGATTTTATTTATGACGCTATTTACGTTACGTAGAATTTTCCGCTTTTCCCAACTTATATGGGAAACCGGCGGAGTAATTTTTTTTAATGCAAATACTTTTTTTACCAATTTAATTATGAAAAATCTAACGAGGTTTCGTTCGCGGAGAACTCGTTCATTTCCAATGAATCATCTCAGTTAATGACAATAACGATTATCTTATTGTGATTTTGAAAATTCAATAAAATCATAGAATGAGAACCGTTCGTTCACTTTGAACGAATCATTGAACGAACCAATACAAAAAATTTACAAAATGAATTTTGAATGAGTCAAACGATTGTGGCATTTAGCTAAAAACTGTTAAATCAAATCCGAAAAGAGTAGAATTTTGTGCTATAAAAAGTGTTGAAGCTGCTAAATTTGTGAATAACGTCAAGAATTAAAAAATCTTCACCAAGATCTTAATTTGAATTAATTTTGATTTGTACTGTTCGATTGTACGAGTCGTTTTATTTAGTTTCATTTTTTGTTACAAGCTTACACTCAAAGTTTTATTGCTATTGGAAGTACGCAATATATTGACTCGAATCTTTCCTTCAATTTGATTGAATTTTAAGTGAACGTTTAAAAATGAACGAAGAAAAGAATCGTAAAAACTTCAGTGAGTTGTCTTAAGATTTTTAGCAGAATCTTTTAGAACAGTAAAATTAATAAACTTCAAGTGACGAACGAAATCCTATAAAGGATTCAAATCTCTTTAATGATTTGTTACTTCTTACGATATGTAGAATTTCTCGCTTTTCCTAACTTATAAGGGAAAGCGGCGGAGTATTTTTTTTAATGCAAATAATTTTTAGCAATTTTGTTATGGAAAATCTAACGAGGTTTCGTTCGCGAAGAACTCGTTCAATTTCACTGAATCATCTCAGTTAATGACAACAAAGATTGTCTTATTGCTTTTTTGAAAATGTAATAAAATGATAGAATGCGAACCGTTCGTTCACTTTGAACGAATCATTGAACGAACAAATACGAAAAATTTAGAAAATGAATATTGAACGATTCAATCGATTGTGGCATTTACCTAAAAACTGTTGAATCAAATCCGAAAAGAGTAGAATTTTGTGCTAGAAAAATCGTTGAAGCTGCTAAATTTGTGAATAACGTCAAGAATTAAAAAATCTTCACCAAGATCTTAATTTGAATTAATTTTGATTTGTACTGTTCGATTGTACGAATCGTTTTATTTAGTTTCATTTTTCGTTACAAGCTTACACTCAAAGTTTTATTGCTATTGGAAGTACGCAATATATTGACTCGAATCTTTCCTTCAATTTGATTGGATTTTAAGTGAACGTTTAAAAATGAACGAAGAAAAGAATCGTAAAAACTTCAGTGAGTTGTCTTAAGATTTTTAGCAGAAGCTTTTAGAACAATAAAATTAATAAACTTCAAGTGACGAACGAAATCCAATAAAGGATTCAATCCTCATTTAATGATTTGTAACTTTTTACGTTACGTAGAATTTTCCGCTTTTCCCAACTTATATGGGAAACCGGCGGAGTAATTTTTTTTAATGCAAATACTTTCTTTACCAATTTAATTATGAAAAATCTAACGAGGTTTCGTTCGCAGAGAACTCGTTCAAATCGACTGAATCATCTCAGTTAGTGACAACAACGATTGTCTTTTTGTCTTTTTGCAGATTTAATAAAATCATAGAACGAGAACCGTCCGTTCACTTTGAACGAATCATTGAACGAACCAATACAAGAAATTTACAAAATGAATTTTGAATGAGTCAAACGATTGTGGCATTTAGCTAAAAACTGTTAAATCAAATACGAAAAGAGTAGAATTTTGTGCTGGAAAAAGTGTTGAAGCTGCTAAATTTGTGAATAACGTCAAGAATTAAAAAATCTTCACCAAGATCTTAATTTGAATTAATTTTGATTTGTACTGTTCGATTGTACGAATCGTTTTATTTAGTTTCATTTTTCGTTATAAGCTTACACTCAAAGTTTTATTGCTATTGGAAGTACGCAATCTATTGACTCGAATCTTTCCTTTAATTTGATTGAATTTTAAGTGAACGTTTAAAAATGAACGAAGAAAAAAATCGTAAAAACTTCAGTGAGTTGTCTTAAGATTTTTAGCATAATCTTTAAGAGCAATAAAATTAATAAACTTCAAGTGACGAACGAGATCCTATAAAGGATTCGAATCTTTTTAATGATTTGTAACTTTTTACGATATGTAAAATTTTTCGCTTTTCTCAACTTATAAGGGAAAGCGGCGGAGTATTTTTTTTAATGCAAATAATTTTTAGCAATTTAGTTATGAAAAATCTAACGAGGTTTCGTTCGCGAAGAACTCGTTCAATTCGACTGAATCATCTCAGTTAATGACAACAACGATTGTCTTATTGCTTTTTTGAAAATGTAATAAAATGATAGAATTCGAACCGTTTGTTCACTTTGAACGAATCATTGAACGAACAAATACAAAAAATTTAGAAAATGAATATTGAACGATTCAATCGATTGTGGCATTTAGCTAAAAACTGTTGAATCAAATACGAAAAGAGTAGAATTTTGTGCTAGAAAAATCGTTGAAGCTGCTAAATTTGTGAATAACGTCAAGAATTAAAAAATCTTCACCAAGATCTTAATTTGAATTAATTTTGATTTGTACTGTTCGATTGTACGAATCGTTTTATTTAGTTTCATTTTTCGTTATAAGCTTACACTCAAAGTTTTATTGCTATTGGAAGTACGCAATATATTGACTCGAATCTTTTCTTTAATTTGATTGAATTTTAAGTGAACGTTTAAAAATGAACGAAGAAAAAAATCGTAAAAACTTCAGTGAGTTGTCTTAAGATTTTTAGCAGAATCTTTAAGAGCAATAAAATTAATAAACTTCAAGTGACGAACGAGATCCTATAAAGGATTCGAATCTTTTTAATGATTTGTAACTTTTTACGATATGTAAAATTTTTCGCTTTTCTCAACTTATAAGGGAAAGCGGCGGAGTATTTTTTTTAATGCAAATAATTTTTAGCAATTTAGTTATGAAAAATCTAACGAGGTTTCGTTCGCGAAGAACTCGTTCAATTCGACTGAATCATCTCAGTTAATGACAACAACGATTGTCTTATTGCTTTTTTGAAAATGTAATAAAATGATAGAATGCGAACCGTTCGTTCACTTTGAACGAATCATTAAACGAACAAATACGAAAAATTTAGAAAATGAATATTGAACGATTCAATCGATTGTGGCATTTAGCTAAAAACTGTTGAATCAAATCCGAAAAGAGTAGAATTTTGTGCTAGAAAAAGTGTTGAAGCTGCTAAACTTGTAAATAACGTCAAGAATTAAAAAATCTTCACCAAGATCTTAATTTGAATTAATTTTGATTTGTACTGTTCGATTGTACGAATCGTTTTATTTAGTTTCATTTTTCGTTATAAGCTTACACTCAAAGTTATATTGCTATTGGAAGTACGCGATATATTGACTCGAATCTTTCCTTTAATTTGATTGAATTTTAAGTGAACGTTTAAAAATGAACGAAGAAAAGAATCGTAAAAACTTCAGTGAGTTGTCTTAAGATTTTTAGCAGAATCGTTTAGAACAATAAAATTAGTAAACTTCAAGTGACGAACGAGATCCTATAAAGGATTCGAATCTCTTTATTTTTTTTGATTACCTCAATTTTTGGGGAAACTTAAAAGAATTTGTTATAATTCAGAAATTGTCCCCAAAATTCTTGAAAAATTATCTTGAGAATAAATTTTTGACGTCTGAATGTTTGTGGGTTAAGAAATCGAATTGTTGGCGTGATAAACCCCCGAAAACCCTTGACATAAGACCATCCACGATAAAAACAAGCAATTAAACGACTTTATCGTCGTCGTCTCCACCATGATTCGCTTTAACAAAATTTTTTCTTTTGTTGCAGGCTCCCTACTGTCCAACAGGCGTCGTTGCGTGCTGTGTTCAGTGTTTCATCGTCGTAGTGGCGTCGTTTTCGCTAGAACTCCCTTTATTTACGTGTCTATCAGTGGCGTCGCGTGTGTTTGTTGTCGGTCCACAAAGAACGAGATATTGACAATGTTCAGAGGAGGAGCTTAAAAGGAGAAAAAAAGGTAAAGTCACGTTCTGTATTGTCCATGTTTTTGCGCTATAACTTTTTTAATAATCTTCTGAATTATGCCAACGGTTGGCATAAAACTCGAGTCGAATACAGTGAGAGAGGAAGGGGTTTGATAAGGTAGAAAAATGGGGCGGTTTAGGGTGTAATTTCTTACTTGGACGGGCACTCGAGAGATTACGTCCTTTGAATAGTTTGTTTGCTGTCGATTTCTAAAGGAGGTTTTTATTAAACTCCCCTAACAGATACTGTCGCGTGTTACATCGGTGGAGAATGAACAAAAAAAAAAAAAATGAATCGCGTTGGCCAACCGATAAACGCAACCCTCCACACGAAACGGTCAAGAACCGAAGATAATGCAATTTTACAACAATTGACCTTCGTGTTATCAAATCTTTCAAGTTCGAGGTTTCAATCCTTCAAATTGTAGCAGCGATTAATACAAAAAAAAAAATCTTTCTTAAAGACTTTAATTTTATTGGTTTCAGGTTTCAGTTTTCAGTTTTATTCATAAAACAGTCACGTAAATCGAATTGCGTCAGAGATAACAAAATTTTAATTAATCCACCATCAACCTTTAATCGAAAATAGCAATAATTGTGATCAATAGCAGAAACAATTCGTTTAGAATCGCCAGTTGTTTACGGTGCAGCATTATACTTCCTGATGCGTTCAAAAATGCGACAATTTTTTTCAAAACAATTTAAAACATCTTAGAACGAAAAACAGTGGGGCGAACCGTAACTCAATGCGACCAACCGTGCGGAGATCTTTGATACTAAGTAGTGACGCACCTGAAATTTTTGACGGGGCCATCGTTAGAAAAATTTGCGTTACATTTTTTAGGCCGCCCAAATTTACCTACCTGAAGGAGGACGTATCCCAACAATATACACAGCCGACAACACCCGTAAAATTTAACACAATTACTCTTCCGGGCAACTGTCACGTTCTAATATTCTTGTCCGTCCATGAATTGTGTTAGGATACGTCACTTTTTTCCAGGTAGCTATAATTAGGCAATTTTTTATTTATTTAAAAATTAACTGTTTGATGCAGGCTTTTTGCACCTGTATAGACGTTAGAATAAATGAAAATTTTAGCATGTTCAACTCGATGAGACCAACCGTTAGAAGATGTTTGATACTAAGTAGTGACGCACTTGACATTTTTTGACGGCGCCATCGTTAGAAAAATTTGCGTTACATTTTTTTAGACGCCTAAATTTACCTACCTGAAGGAGGACGTATCCCAACAATATACACAGTCGACAACACCTGTGAAATTTAACACAATTACTTTTCCGGGCAACTGTCACGTCCAAATATTCTTGTCCGTCCCTGAATTGTGTTAGTATACGTCACTTTTTTCCAGGTAGCTATAATTAGGCAATTTTTTATTTGTTTAAAAATCAACTGCTTGATACAGGCTTTTTGCACCTGTATAGACGTTAGAATAAATGAAAATTTTAGCATGTTAAACTCGATGAGACCAACCGTTAGGAGATGTTTGATACTAAGTAGTGACGCACTTGAAATTTTTTGACGGCGCCATCGTTAGAAAAATTTGCGTTACATTTTTTTAGACGCCTAAATTTACCTACCTGAAGGAGGACGTATCCCAACAATATACACAGTCGACAACGCCCGTGAAATTTAACACAATTACTCTTCCGGGCAACTGTCACGTCCTAATATACTTGTCCGTCCCTGAATTGTGTTAGGATACGTCACTTTTTTCCAGGTAGCTATAATTAGGCAATTTTTTATTTGTTTAAAAATCAACTGCTTGATACAGGCTTTTTTCATCTGTATAGAAGTTAGAAAAAAATAAAAATTTTAGCATGTTAAACTCGATGCGACCGACCGTTTGGAGATGTTTGATATTAAGTTGTGACGCACCTGAAATTTTTTGACGGGGCCATAGTTAGAAAAAATTGCGTTTCATTTTTTTAGACGCCCAAATTTACCTACCTGAAGGAGGACGTATCCCAACAATATACACAGTCGACAACACCCGTGAAATTTAACACAATTACTTTTACGGGCAACTGTCACGTTCTAATATTTTTGTCCGGCCGTGAATTGTGTTAGGATACGTCACTTTTTTACAGGTAGCTATAATTAGGCAATTTTTTATTTATTTAAAAATCAACCGTTTGATGCGGGCTTTTTGCACCTGTATAGACGTTAGAATAAAGGAAAATTTTAGCATGTTAAACTCGATCAGACCAACCGTTAGGAGATGTTTGATACTAAGTAGTGACGCACTTAAAATTTTTTGACGGCGCCATCGTTAGAAAAATTTGCGTTACATTTTTTTAGACGCCTAAATTTACCTACCTGAAGGAGGACGTATCCCAACAATATACACAGTCGACAACGCCCGTGAAATTTAACACAATTACTCTTCCGGGCAACTGTCACGTCCTAATATTCTTGTCCGTCCCTGAATTGTGTTAGGATACGTCACTTTTTTCCAGGTAGCTATAATTAGGCAATTTTTTATTTGTTTAAAAATCAACTGCTTGATACAGGCTTTTTGCACCTGTATAGAAGTTAGAAAAAAATAAAAATTTTAGCATGTTAAACTCGATGCGACCGACCGTTTGGAGATGTTTGATATTAAGTAGTGACGCACCTGAAATTTTTGACGGGGCCATAGTTAGAAAAAATTGCGTTTCATTTTTTTAGACGCCCAAATTTACCTACCTGAAGGAGGACGTATCCCAACAATATACACAGTCGACAACACCCGTGAAATTTAACACAATTACTTTTCCGGGCAACTGTCACGTCCTAATATTCTTGTCCGTCCCTGAATTGTGTTAGGATACGTCACTTTTTTCCAGGTAGCTATAATTAGGCAATTTTTTATTTGTTTAAAAATCAACTGCTTGATACAGGCTTTTTGCACCTGTATAGACGTTAGAATAAATGAAAATTTTAGCATGTTAAACTCGATGAGACCAACCGTTAGGAGATGTTTGATACTAAGTAGTGACGCACTTGAAACTTTTTGACGGCGCCATCGTTAGAAAAATTTGCGTTACATTTTTTTAGACGCCTAAATTTACCTACCTGAAGGAGGACGTATCCCAACAATATACACAGTCGACAACGCCCGTGAAATTTAACACAATTACTCTTCCGGGCAACTGTCACGTCCTAATATACTTGTCCGTCCCTGAATTGTGTTAGGATACGTCACTTTTTTCCAGGTAGCTATAATTAGGCAATTTTTTATTTGTTTAAAAATCAACTGCTTGATACAGGCTTTTTTCATCTGTATAGAAGTTAGAAAAAAATAAAAATTTTAGCATGTTAAACTCGATGCGACCGACCGTTTGGAGATGTTTGATATTAAGTTGTGACGCACCTGAAATTTTTTGACGGGGCCATAGTTAGAAAAAATTGCGTTTCATTTTTTTAGACGCCCAAATTTACCTACCTGAAGGAGGACGTATCCCAACAATATACACAGTCGACAACACCCGTGAAATTTAACACAATTACTTTTCCGGGCAACTGTCACGTCCTAATATTCTTGTCCGTCCCTGAATTGTGTTAGGATACGTCACTTTTTTCCAGGTAGCTATAATTAGGCAATTTTTTATTTGTTTAAAAATCAACTGCTTGATACAGGCTTTTTGCACCTGTATAGACGTTAGAATAAATGAAAATTTTAGCATGTTAAACTCGATGAGACCAACCGTTAGGAGATGTTTGATACTAAGTAGTGACGCACTTGAAACTTTTTGACGGCGCCATCGTTAGAAAAATTTGCGTTACATTTTTTTAGACGCCTAAATTTACCTACCTGAAGGAGGACGTATCCCAACAATATACACAGTCGACAACGCCCGTGAAATTTAACACAATTACTCTTCCGGGCAACTGTCACGTCCTAATATACTTGTCCGTCCCTGAATTGTGTTAGGATACGTCACTTTTTTCCAGGTAGCTATAATTAGGCAATTTTTTATTTGTTTAAAAATCAACTGCTTGATACAGGCTTTTTGCACCTGTATAGAAGTTAGAAAAGAATAAAAATTTTAGCATGTTAAACTCGATGCGACCGACCGTTTGGAGATGTTTGATATTAAGTTGTGACGCACCTGAAATTTTTTGACGGGGCCATAGTTAGAAAAAATTGCGTTTCATTTTTTTAGACGCCCAAATTTACCTACCTGAAGGAGGACGTATCCCAACAATATACACAGTCGACAACACCCGTGAAATTTAACACAATTACTTTTACGGACAACTGTCACGTTCTAATATTTTTGTCCGGCCGTGAATTGTGTTAGGATACGTCACTTTTTTACAGATAGCTATAATTAGGCAATTTTTTATTTATTTAAAAATCAACTGTTTGATGCAGGCTTTTTGCACCTGTATAGACGTTAGAATAAATGAAAATTTTAGCATGTTAAACTCGATGAGACCAACCGTTAGGAGATGTTTGATACTAAGTAGTGACGCACTTGAAATTTTTTGACGGCGCCATCGTTAGAAAAATTTGCGTTCCATTTTTTTAGACGCCCAAGTTTACCTACCTGAAGGAGGACGTATCCCAACAATATACACAGTCGACAACACCCGTGAATTTTAACACAATTACTCTTCCGGGCAACTGTAACGTTTTAATATTGTTGTCCGTCCCTGAATTGTGTTAGGATACGTCACTTTTTTCCAGGTTGATATAATTAGACGATTTTTTATTTATTTAAGAATCAACTGTTTGATGCAGGCTTTTTGCACCTGTATAGACGTTAGGATAAATAAAAATATTAGCAAGTCGACTCAATGCGACCAACCGTTTGGAGATGTTTGATACTAAGTAGTAACGCACGTAAAATCTTTTGACCGGGCCATCGTTAAAAAAATTGCGTTTCATTTTTTAAACGCCCAAATTTGCCTACTTGAAAAAAACGTATCGCAACAATATACACAATCGACAACACCCTTGTAATTCAATACAATTACTCTTCCGGGTCACGTTTTAAAATTGTTGTCCGGCCCTGAGTTGTGTTGGGATACGTCCCCTTTTTTCAGGTAGGTATAATTGGGTAATTTTCTTTATTAATTTAAAAGTGAAATAGTTCTTTGAAAAAATTCTAATATGCCCTTCATTTAGACACTAAAAAGCAGTTTAATAGTTCAGTCAAGAGAAATTCTGTTGCATAACTTTGACCAAGTCTTGAAATGGAGGGCTCGGGGACTGAAAGGGGTGTAGCATCTGTGATTGCGAACGGTTTGAATCGCGATGGCGAGGCAAGTTCGAACAAGTTGAAACAGTTGTCGCAACATGCCCGTTTGATTTATCAACTGACATAAATTGCATTCGCCATTTTCCTATTGTGATCGTGACGTAACTGCAATTGTAATTCTTTAGTTGATCACAATTATCGGTTCTTATTGGCGATTTCGTATCGATATCTGATAACAATTTTTGATGTTGACGTCAAATCAATTTGGCTTCATCGAGATTTTATTTTCAAAGAAATGGAAAGAGAAAAAATGATTTATGGTTGAAATAAAACGAAACGTGTTACTGAACGAAATTAATCGTTTTCTTTTATTAGTTTGCACAAACATGTGGAATTTATAGTGTTAAATCGGAATTGAGTGTTTTTTTTTTCTAATTAGGGGACTTTTTGGTTGTTAGCCAATGCCCTCCTAGGAAAATCGACAAAAAAAATTTCTCTATATAACAGTAGATGCACTAAAGCTGAAGCTCGTAGTATTTTCCTATATCTCTCCATGTATTTGAGTGTTTGTTTAACTTTATCTCGCTTTTGATTTTTATTTATGCAAACACTTCATCCATTTAATTTCCCGTCCTCATTTAGTCATTTCCTTAATTTTTTGGTAATTTCTTCAATTATTTGTAACTTTTGTGGTAACACCCAATGGCTGGTACCGTTACGTAGTTTGGAAATCCTCCAAAATTGTGTCGATGAACTGCTAAATTGACGTCGCATTTAATCAATGTTTATCTAATTCGAATCCTCCGTGGTGGTGGTTAGCTATTCCGAACTCCCGGTGTTAGCTTTCACGGATTCGAAGGGATTACGGCAATAGACTAACTTCAATAGTAATTACGTTTCAACGACAGTATTGTCTCTTGTTTCACACAATAAAAGAAGAGAAAATAAAAACAAAATCGTTTCGACAACCCTCTAAGGAAAACGTCTACTAACGCAATCTTCGACGAATCTAAACTTAGCTTCGGGGGGGCTCCAAATGAATATTAATCCGTACCTGCAATAAAACATTGATGAGATTCATGCAGAAAGTTTAGGACTGTAACGCTCAGATCGTTACTATGCAAATTTATCCAAAGAATAAATATTTATGATTGTGACGACGATACCGAAACAGTCTTATGGCGTGTCTTTCTCTTCTATGTTGAAATTAGAATTCTTTTGTCGTAGCGAAAAGGCGAAAAATTATTTCTTAAGAATACTGCGACGCAGTTGGTTAAATTAGATGGTAGAGCAAACTTACCAGAAAAGTCCAGAAAAGTATCTCTTGGTATTTGATTCTTTATATCTTAAGAAATTCCAGGAGGTTCCCAAATCACCATTGAGGTACTACTAGATCCGTAGACCTTTGAAGGAGATCTCGCCAGTAGATATACTCCCAAATAATCAATTTTTGACATAAAAATAATCTTATTATAGTAAGATTGGATTCAATATCAAACAGTTTTTGTGCTCAGGAAAGAGTTTGTTGCAAATGTGACGTGAAGCATCGGTACATAATATTAAAGAGGGTTCAAAGAATGGAAAACTTATCAAAAAACGATGCTTTATTATGAATTTGAAGTTATTTTCTGTGACTTTGTTTAATTTTGGATTTTGTCATTGCGCTCCACCAAGTTCGTGGTTGGGGTGTATCCTAATACAACACATTTCGATAACATCATATTAGAATGCGGCATCTGGAGTGGCCACTTCTCTCCAAATGTCACATTATAATGAGATTCACCACTATGTAATATGCAGGGATAGTTACCTAACCTCCATCAGGGTGAAACCTTATGGTAAAGTCCAAGTGGATCTGTGGGCACATCTCGTGGTGCCTTGGCTGTCACCGGTTGCAACATCTTCGTTCACAATTTAATTGTCGCTTCTTAATATGTTTTTCACCTTGAAAATGTAGAGACCTATCAAGAGGCTACACTTCGGGGGTTGTTGGGGTAACTTTTTAACGTTGCGACAGCCCCACCGTGTCGCTTATCTTTGAATTAAGAATCGAAAATGGGATCGAACACAAAAATTTTGATTTGTCCTTAACCTCCCCTATTCTTGTAAAGGGTAAATGTAAGAAAATGGTAAAATTCCAAATATTTTTAAACTTTCTTTGGGGTAAAAAATTGAAATAAGTTGCGCAATTTACCATTTCATGTTTACTTGAATTGGGGGTGACTTTCTTAACGCTGCGACACACCTAACATGTCACATATATTTAGATTGAATATCGAGAAAGAGATCGGACACAAAAATCTTTCGTCATCTCAAACCACTTCAATCTTGTTAAAGGTTGAAGTCGAAAAAAATTGTGAAATTACATTTTAATTCGGACTCTTTTTTGGGGAAATAAATTGCATAAGTTGTACAAAGTGTCTCGTGATGTTCACTTCTCCTGGGGGTTGTTGGGGTAACTTTTTAACATTGCGACAACCCCACCGTGTCGCATATCTTTGAATTAAGAATCGAAAAAGGGATCAAACACAAAGATTTTGCCTTGTCCTAAACCTCCCCTATTCTTGTAAACAATAGAAAGTAAGAAAATGGAGAAGTTCCAAAAAATTTTGAACTTTCTTTGGGGTAAAAAATTGAAATAAGTAGCGCAATTTACCATTTCATGTTCACTTGAATGGGGGGTGACTTTCTTAACGTTGCGACACACCTAACATGTCACATATAGTTAGATTGAAAATCGAGAAAGAGATCGGACACAAAAATCTTTCGTCATCTCAAACCACTTCAATCTTGTTAAGGGTTGAAGTCGAAAAAAATGGTGAAATTACATTTTAATTCGGACTCCTTTTCGGGGAAATAAATTGCATAAGTTGTACAAAGTGTCTCGTGATGTTCACTTCTCCTGGGGGTTGTTGGGGTCACTTTTTAACATTGCGACAACCCCACCGTGTCGCATATCTTTGAATTAGGAATCGAAAAAGGGATCGAACACAAAGATTTTGCTTTGTTCTAAACCTCCCCTATTCTTGTAAACAATAAAAAGTAAGAAAATGGAGAAGTTCCTAAAATTTTTGAACTTTCTTTGGGGTAAAAAATTGAAATAAGTTGCGCAATTTACCATTTTATGTTCACTTGAATTGGGGGTGACTTTCTTAACGTTGCGACACACCTAACATGTCATATATAGTTAGATTGAATATCGAGAAAGAGATCGGACACAAAAATCTTTCGTCATCTCAAACCACTTCAATCTTGTTAAGGGTTGAAGTCGAAAAAACTGGTGAAATTACATTTTAATTCGGACTCTTTTTTGGGGAAATAAATTGCATAAGTTGTAGAAAGTGTCTCGTGATGTTCACTTCTCCTGGGGGTTGTTGGGGTCACTTTTTAACATTGCGACAACCCCACCGTGTCGCATATCTTTGAATTAGGAATCGAAAAAGGGATCGAACACAAAGATTTTGCCTTGTCCTAAACCTCCCCTATTCTAGTCAACAATAAAAAGTAAGAAAATGGAGAAGTTCCAAAAATTTTTGAACTTTCTTTGGGGTAAAAAATTGAAATAAGTAGCGCAATTTACCATTTCATGTTCACTTGAATTGGGGGTGACTTTCTTAACGTTGCAACACACCTAACCTGTCACATATAGCTAGATTGAATATCGAGAGAGGGCTCGGACACAAAAATCTTTCGTCATCTCAAACCACTTCAATCTTGTTAAGGGTTGAAGTCGAAAAAAATGGTGAAATTACATTTTAATTCGGACTCACTTTTGGGGAAATAAATTGCATAAGTTGTACAAAGTGTCTTGTTATGTTCACTTCTCCTGGGGGTTGTTGGGGTTACTTTTTTAACATTGAGACAGCCCCACCGTGTCGCATATCTTTGAATTAAGAATTGAAAAAGGGATCGAATTCAAAGATTTTACCTTGTCCTAAACCTCCCCTATTCTTGTAAACAATAAAAAGTAAGAAAATGGAGAAGTTCCAAAAATTTTTGAACTTTCTTTGGGGTAAAAAATTGAAATAAGTTGCGCAATTTACCATTTCATGTTCACTTGAATTGGGGGTGACTTTCTTAACGCTGCGACACACCTAACATGTCACATATAGTTAGATTGAATATCGAGAAAGGGATCGGACACAAAAATCTTTCGTCATCTCAAACCACTTCAATCTTGTTAAGGGTTGAAGTCGAAAAAACTGGTGAAATTACATTTTAATTCGGACTCTTTTTTGGGGAAATAAATTGCATAAGTTGTAGAAAGTGTCTCGTGATGTTCACTTCTCCTGGGGGTTGTTGGGGTCACTTTTTAACATTGCGACAACCCCACCGTGTCGCATATCTTTGAATTAGGAATCGAAAAAGGGATCGAACACAAAGATTTTGCCTTGTCCTAAACCTCCCCTATTCTAGTCAACAATAAAAAGTAAGAAAATGGAGAAGTTCCAAAAATTTTTGAACTTTCTTTGGGGTAAAAAATTGAAATAAGTAGCGCAATTTACCATTTCATGTTCACTTGAATTGGGGGTGACTTTCTTAACGTTGCAACACACCTAACCTGTCACATATAGCTAGATTGAATATCGAGAGAGGGCTCGGACACAAAAATCTTTCGTCATCTCAAACCACTTCAATCTTGTTAAGGGTTGAAGTGGAAAAAAAGGGTGAAATTACATTTTAATTCGGACTCTTTTTTGGGGAAATAAATTGCATAAGTTGTACAAAGTGTCTCGTGATGTTCACTTCTCCTGGGGGTTGTTGGGGTCACTTTTTAACATTGCGACAACCCCACCGTGTCGCATATCTTTGAATTAAGAATTGAAAAAGGGATCGAACACAAAAATTTTGCCTTGTCCTAAACCTCCCCTAATCTTGTAAACAATAGAAAGTAAGAAAATGGAGAAGTTCCAAAAATTTTTGAACTTTTTTTGGGGTAAAAAAATTGAAATAAGTTGCGCAATTTACCATTTCATGTTCACTTGAATTGGGGGTGACTTTCTTAACGTTGCGACACACCTAACCTGTCACATATAGTTAGATTGAATATCGAGAGAGGGCTCGGACACAAATATCTTGCGTCATCTGAAACCACCCAAATCTTGTTAAGGGCTGGAATCGAAAAAATGTTAAATTTCTTGGACTCGATTCCTGTCAGTTTTCCCAACTCGTTCCTCAATCGTCACAATTTATTCCCGTTCGTTTGTTAAAAATTCAATTTTTTTCCACCAATTCCAGGAATTTTTCCCTAATCACCCTTCTACTTTAAAACAACCATTTCGAACATCCCTTACGTTCCTTATCGCTAGCAAATCGTTGCAAAAACCCAACATTGTTTCAATATTCACCCCTCGTTGGCTCGACACAACAAACCGGGAATTGTGCTAGACCGCGGCCATCCGGAAACCGGGATAAAGGAAGCTTGCCCGAAACCTTCCCATTATTATACATATACCTGCGTCGGTATTTTACGATATTAACCCAACATCGGAATTTATACGAAAATCATCGAACCTCCCCATTTCGATTTCCATATACATTAACGAAGAAAATTCGTTTGAGACAACAAAAATCAAACAACAAAGAGGGAGGAGTCAAGAAAAGTAGGGTCAATTCAGCAATATTGCTGGATATAATCGACTACCCTCACGCAGCAATCTAATCAGTATCGCGTTGCCTGTTTTACTCTCGTTCGGGATCGCCAGGGAAGACTCGATAACACCACCAGGTCAGGGAACGTGACGCGAAATATGATCGTTGTTGTTGTTGTTATTATGAACATTTACCCATCGAGGTTAAGGGTTGATTGACGTTAGAACGTGACTTTAGGTTCATTTAAATAAATCCTGACGAGGGAAGGACTGGAGCAATCCCGGGTAATTCAGTCCGATAATTTGATAATTAAGTTTTGGCTACAAAGCGGCTTGGTGCCGCATTTCTGATTCTAAGTCAATTTTTTTTTTTTAATTTTGTTTGTTGCGTTTTCAGTTAACTGACGACGGTTTATCGATTCGTAGCGAAAATTTGTCATTTTTTGAATAAGATGCGCCATGTGTTAGATACAAGTTTGAATAGACGTTCAAATTTTTTCCAAATAATATCCGTGACAGATATTGAAGAGGGTTGGCGTTCGCTTCCATTATGTTTTAAAGCTTTTTAACGTTCGTAGCGAAAAAAATTGAAAAAAAAAAAACGATAAGAAGCTGGTTGCTAACATTTAAATCACTGTCAGAATACAAATGGAGTTCGTCAGATGTCAATGTGATTTTAAGAGAAATGGAAGGGCGTTCGAATTTGTTTTAAACATCCCCTCACCCTTTCGAACGCTTCCTTAATAACGTCGAACTTTGATGAAACGAAAACTTCCCTCGCCATCTGTGGCGTTAATTTGAAACTAGAGAAGTCGCATTTAACGTCATGAATTGCCAATCAACCAATAGTAACTTTGGTCGAGTAGAATAGTTTGGGGATTTTTTTGCGACGTGGAATTTTTTTTTCGCATTAAACTCACTACGGCATGATTAATTTCAATAAACATCGAGTGAGTACATCTCGACCGGAAAGCTTTCAAGCTTTAACGACCCGAAATGGGTTTTAATTAAAAAGTTACTTTCAACTAACGCAAACAAATGAATCTCCAGTCACGTATTAATCGCACCAATTTCAAGTTTCATCCATTTTCGTCAACTTATCATTCGTTTTGTTTAAACAAAACATTTTTGTCACTAAAACGTTTTTAGAAAATCGAAATTGAGAGCTTAAACGAAACAAAAATCGCTATCGTTTTCTTAAAATCTCAGTTTAGGGTTAAATAATTTTTCACTCCAACCCTCGTTTTGTTTAATCAAATTTTAATAATTTTTGGGAAATACAATATTTAAAAAATGTAGGCAATTTCATTGGAACCGTATTTTGCAAATTTTTTTTAGGGTCAATATTACGTCCAGAATTAATTTTTTAATTTTCGAAGTGGGAATTTGTGACGTACGTGGCCCGCCTGCGGTGTAGTTATAAAAGAAACCGTGTGATGGCGCCACTCAAAACTTCAAATAGCCGGTAGCTAGCATCAGGCAATCAAACAACTTGCTTACAGTCTTTATCTTACACACTCAAATCACTCGACAGCCTTCCATCTACTTATAAATCGAACTCCGTTCCGGTTTACACATGCGCGCCCTCTACTGGCAGTGTAGCATAGTAATTAAAACGAGAATTCACTCAATATAGGTGTGAATCTGGGATATGGGACTACGTACGTCATCAATATAACTTTTGCAAATATTTACGAAAATACGAAATAGAAAATTGTGAAAAAATATGTAAGTCTCTTACGGGTTTTTGCAAACATCTAGAAATTAAAAATAGCAATATTTTTTAGGCAAGTATCCCATTGGGACTTGATACTTAGGAAAAAGTGACGTCAACAAATTTTTACTCAACTTTATTCGAAAATTCTTAACTCTAGTTGGTTGTTATTTTTTTCTACTTTCTCATCGATCCCGGAAGTGTTAATTGAGCAAGAGACTTTTCTTTTTCTGGAGATTTTTAAACCGTTGCCCCGACACGATTAAGTTCTTATCGCGTCTCTCGAAGACGACGGAAAGAGGTGGCGGGGTCCGGGTGAGAGCTTTGAATTTCCGGTTAGTAGCTTGATATTCCGGGTTTCTCCTCCGGTTACTTTTTTCTTTATTTTGTTCCAATAAAACATCCATAATCTAATTGTAAGAGGCTACGTGTTACATTTATCGAATCGCGTGTTTTCCTTTTTTCTTGATTTTTTTCTTTGTTTCGGTAAGTTATGTTAAATTGTTGAGAGTTACAAGGAAGATGCGGGTATAAATTAGAGGATTCCTGAACGGCTTTACCGATAAATTAAGCGAGAAACGGCAATCTATAAATATCACGGGTCCTCATCGACGAAATGTCAAAGTGATGAGATATTATAGCAGCAAATATTGTGGAACGTTATCTCTTGTCCTTGAATTATTGTTATCCGTGCTATTTGTCTTTCTGCATACGAGAAGCTTTCATTAGATTAATGGAAACGACACTCTAATTCCCAATTTTGTTTCATCAATTTGCTGAATTATCAAATTACAACAAAAATAGCTTTCTCCAAACAGAAACTGACGACAGAAATCGAATGTAACTCGTATAATTTTTATTTTACGTGACTATAACTTGACTATAACTTTTTGTTATTAAACTGAATTTTAGTCAATTAAAAATTACATTTCTAGAAATATCAATAGGAAACTTGCTATTGTCACTCTAACTTAACTATAGTGACTATTGAGCTTTAACAATGGGAACATACTACACCCGTGACTATAACTGAACTATCACTATTAAATTGTATGTATAAAAATATTTTATAGTGATTAAACGGAGCTGTAGATGTTTTTTGTTTTGACTATTGAACAGTTACTCAGATAGTTTTGAAAAATTACATTGGTATAGTTGTATATTGTAGTCACTATAACTGGACTATAATTTTTATAATTTTTACTATTATTGAAGTTAATTATATAATTTCTTTGGTGTATAGGTTACGATGACCAACACTTTGTTCTGAATTTTAATTGCTCTGATTTGCTATTGTCGCTATAATTTGACTATAATGTCGTTCACTTAAGACTGCTATCAAAATTTACATTGAAACTGAACCACAATTACTATTATTGAACCGGAATTTTGAGGAATTTTGAGCATAATGTAGACAATGAGAATACATCACATCTGTGACTATAACTAAACTACTACTAATAGATATTTTAAAGTGACTGAAACGCAGCTATAGATGTTTTTACTTTTGACTATTGTACAGTTATTTAGAAAGCTAGTTTTGAAAAATTGCATTGGTAAAGTTGTTCTTGAGTGTATACTGTAGTCACTATACTTGGACTATAATTTCTATTGTTTTTGTTGTTATTGAAGTTAATTAAATAATTTTTTTGCTGTATCGGATACAATGACCTACACTTTGTTCTGAATTTTAATTGTTACGAATTACCATTGTGGCTATAATTTGACTATAATGTCGCTGACTAAAGACTATTATTTAAATTCACATTGAAACTTAACTACAATTACTATTATTAAACCGGAATTTTGAGGAATTTTGAGCTTAATGTAGGCAATGAGACTATAACATCTGTGACTATAACTGAACTACTACTAATAAATTCTATGCCTAGAAATATTTTATAGTGACTAAAACGCAGCTATAGATGTTTTTACTTTTGACTATTGTATAGTTACTTAGAAAGTCAGTTTTGAAAAATTGCATTGGTAGAGTTGTTCTTGAGTGTATACTGTAGTCACTATACTTAAACTATAATTTCTATCGTTTTTACCGTAGTTGAAGTTAATTAAATATTTTTTTTGTATCGGATACAATGACCTACACTTTGTTCTAAATTTTAATTGTTACAAATTACCATTGTCGCTATAATTTGACTATAATGTCGCTGACTAAAGATTATTATTTAAATTCACATTGAAACTGAACTACCATTACTATTATTGAACCGGAATTTTGAGGAATTATGAGCTTAATGTAGACAATAAGAATGCATCACATCTGTGACTATAACTGAACTACTAATGAATTCTATGCCTAGAAAGATTCCATAGTGACTAAAACGGAGCTATAGATGATCTTACTTTTGACTATTGTACAGTTACTAAGAAAGTTAGTTTCGAAAAACTAATTTAGTAAAGTTGTTCTTGAGTGTATATTGTAGTCACTATAACTGAACTATAATTTCTATTGTTTTAACTGTTTTTGAAGTTAATTAAATAATCTTCTTGCTGTATCAAATAAAATGACATACACTTTATTCTGAATTTTAATTGTTACGAATTACCATTGTCGCTATAATTTGACTATAATGTCGCTGACTAAAGACTATAATTTAAATTTCCATTGAAACTGAACTACAATTACTATTATTGAACCGTAATTCCGAGGAATTTTGAGGTTAATGTAGACAATTAGATTAGATCACATCTGTGACTATAACTGAACTACTACTAATAGATTCTACGCCTAGAAATATTTTATAGTGACTGAAACGTAGCTATAGATGTTTTTACTTTTGACTATTGTATAGTTACTTAGAAAGTTAGTTTTGAAAAATTACATTGGTAGAGTTGTTCTTGAGTGTATACTGTAGTCACTATACTTGGACTATAATTTCTATCGTTTTTACCGTATTTGAAGTTAATTAAATATTTTTTTTCCGTATCGGATACAATGACCTACACTTTGTTCTGAATTTTAATTGTTACGAATTACCATTGTCGCTATAATTTGACTATAATGTCGCTGACTAAAGACTATTATTTAAATTTACATTGAAACTTAACTACAATTACTATTATTGAACCGGAATTTTGAGGAATTTTGAGCTTAATGTAGGCAATGAGAATACATCACATCTGTGACTATAACTGAAATACTACTAATAAATTCTGTGGCAAGAAAAATTTTATAGTGACTAAAACGGAGCTATAGATGTTCTTATTTTTGACTATTGTATAGTTACTAAAAAAGTTAGTTTCGAAAAATTACATTAGTAAAGTTGTTCTTGAGTGTATACTGTAGTCACTATAACTGGACTATGATTTCTATCGTTTTAACTGATATTGAAGTTAATTAAATAATTTTCTTGCTGTATTGGATACAATGACCTACACTTTGTTCTGAATTGTAATTGTTACAAATTACCATTGTCGCTATAATTTGACTATAATGTCGCTGACTAAAGACTATAATTTAAATTTACATTGAAACTGAACTACAATTACAATTATTGAACCGTAATTCCGAGGAATTTTGAGGTTAATGTAGACAATTAGATTTGATCACATCTGTGACTATAACTGAACTACTACTAATAGATTCTACACCTAGAAATATTTTATAGTGACTGAAACGCAGCTATAGATGTTTTTATTTTTGACTATTGTATAGTTACTTAGAAAGTTAGTTTTGAAAAATTACATTGATAAAGTTGTTCTTGAGTGTATACTGTAGTCACTATACTTGGACTATAATATCTATTGTTTTTGTTGTTATTGAAGTTAATTAAATAATTTTTTTGCTGTATCGGATACAATGACCTACACTTTGTTCTGAATTTTAATTGTTACGAATTACTATTGTCGCTATAATTTGACTATAATGTCGCTGACTAAAGACTATTATTTAAATTTACATAGAAACTGAACTACAATTACTATTATTGAACCGGAATTTTGAGGAATTTTGAGCTTAATGTAGGCAATGAGAATACATCACATCTGTGACTATAACAGAACTACTACTAATAAATTCTATGCCTAGGAATATTTTATAATGACTGAAACGCAGCTATAGATGTTTTTACTTATGACTATTGTACAGTTACTTAGAAAGTTAGTTTTGAAAAATTACATTGTTAAAGTTGTTCTTGAGTGTATACTGTAGTCACTATACTTGGACTATAATTTCTATCGTTTTAACTGTTATTGAAGTTAATTAAATAATTTTTTTGCTGTATCGGATACAATGACCTACACTTTGATCTGAATTTTAATTGTTACGAATTACCATTGTCGCTATAATTTGACTATAATGTCGTTCACCTAAGACTACTATTAAAATTTACATTAAAACTGAACTACAATTACTATTATTGAACCGGAATTTTGAGCTTAATGTAGGCAATGAGAATACATCATATCTGTGACTATAACTAAACTACTACTAATAGATTCTACGCTCAGAAATATTTTATAGTGACTGAAACGCAGCTATAGATGTTTTTACTTTTGACTATTGTACAGTTACTTAGAAAGTTAGTTTTGAAAAATAACATTAGTAAAGTTGTTCTTATATGTATATTGTAGTCACTATAGCTGGACTATAATTCTTATTATTTTAACTGTTATTGAAGTAATTAAATAGTTTCTTTTGTGTAGGATACGATGACCAATACTTCTTTCTGAATTTTATTGCTACGAATTACTGTTGTCGCTATAATTTGACTATAATGTCATTCGATTAAGACTACTATTAAAATACATATTAAAGCTGAATTACAGTTACTATTAATAGACCTTAATTTTAAAGAACTTAGAGATGAATGTAGGCAATAAGAATATATCACATCTGTGACTATAACTGAACTCATATTAATAGATTCTACATCTATAAATATCTTTCAGTGACTAAAAATGAGCAATACATGCTTTTACTTGTGACTATTATCCAGTTACATAAAAAGTTAGCTTTGCAGAATGGCATTAGTAAATTTGTTTTTGAATGTATATTGCAGTCATCATAACTGGACTATAATTTTTATCAATTTTACTGTTTTTGAAGTTAATTAAATAATTTCTTTGCTATAGGTTACAATGGCCAACACTTTCTTCTACATTTAAATTGCTAGGAATTACTATTGTCGCTATAATTTGACTACAATGTCGCTGACTAAAGACTATTATTCAAATTTGCATTGAAACTGAACTAGTTACTATTATTAAACCTTAATTTTGAGGCATTTTAAGATTAGTGTAGGCAATATGACTATATTACCTGTGACTATAACTGAACTACCACTAATAAAATGTACCTATAGAAATATTTTATAGTGACTAAAACGGAGCTACATATGTTTTTACGTTTTACTATTATTCAGTTACTCACAAAGTTAGCTTCAAAGAATGACTTTAGCAAAGTTGTTCTTTAATGCATATTGTAGTCACTATAACTGCACTATAATTTTTATCAATTTCACTGTTTTTGCAGTTAACTTAATAATTTCCTTGCTCTAAGTTACCATAATCAACAGTTTCTTTTCAATTTTAATTGTTACGACTTGCTTTTGTCGCTATAATTTGACTATAATGTCGCTGACTCAAGACTATTATTAAAATTTAGATTGATACTGAACTACAATTACTATTATTGATTCTTAATTTTGAAAACTTAGAAATTAATATAGACAATAAAAATATATCACACTTGTGACTATAATTGAACTCCCGTTAATACATTATACGTTTAGAAATGTTTTATATTGACTAAAAGTGAGCTATAGATGTTTTTACTTCTGACCATTATCCAGTTACTTGGAATGTTAGCATCAAAGTATGATTTTAGTAAATTTGTTTTTGAATCCTATATTGTAGTCACTATAACTGGACTATATTTTTTAAACTTTGGACTATTATGACGGTTAATTCAATCGATTCTTTTGCGGTAGGTTACAATAGCCAACGTTTTGGTTGAATTTAAATTGTCACGACTTGCTATTGTCGCTATAATTTGACTATAAATTTATTGAATTAAGACTATTATTCAAATTTACAGTAAAACTGAACTACAAGTACTATAATTGGACTATCAGTTTGTTAAATTCTTACAATTTATGTAGGCAATATATATTATACTTGCATGTGACTATAATAAAACAATAGATGTGACTATATTTCTAGAATCATATTATACTGACTAAAACCGTATCTATGGATTTTTGATTTTGAATTAACCTTAGTTATTACAAAAATTAACTTTGAAAAATGATAGTAGCAAGATGAATATTGTAGTCATACTTATTGGACTATAATTTTTATATTTTGGACAGTTCTGCCAGTTAATTAAAATAATTGTTTCTTATAGGTTATAAGGATCAACGTTTTCTTCTGATTTTAAATTAGACTATTTTATCCAATAATTCATTTTTAAAAGTGGACTACACAGTCCTCTAATTCTGTGATATAACTAATAACATATTGAATGAGTCGATTTCTTGTTGATTTATTATTAAAATCATTGTTGGACTATAATTTTAGCAGATTGCAATTAATTAAAAAAATGTAATAGAGCAATGACTATCAATTTCTACAAATTTTACAATAGTATCACTATCAACGGACTATAATTTTTAGAATTGTTGTTTTTTAGAGTTATAATGCCTAAATCTTTATTAACATTATATCAAAGTGACTATAACTGTATAACATTTTATTATTTTCAACAATTTTTTAGTCAACCAGAAAATTTAACGTCACTAAGTAACAATTGTCCAAAGTTTATTGACATTAACCTTCGTAATTATATTTGTGACTATAATTTTTTAATTTTAAGCTCAAAAAGTTTAAATAAAATTAAAAAACATTTTCTTTAAATTACATTAGATTCAACGGTAGTCTATAGTTGGTAAGAGCTCCGGTAGATAGCGCCAACACCGCTATTGACTACTAATTATAGTCCCATTAGATACACAAAGGAGGGTTAACACAAAAATTTTGTCTATTATCGAACTTGATACCGATACATAATTTTCTTGAAGCCGTCATCTAAGCAGTTTCAAATTTTAACTAACTACGTCGACATAATTAATGTCACAGCCACCTTTCGCTTCCGTTTATGTCGCGACCGCGATTGAGTTAGTAGCGCGCCTCCTCCAATTTCCAACCCTTTCTCTCTTTGAATTATTCAAAAAACATAAATATTAATACCGAAGGGTAATTAAAGCGGCAATTTGGCGTCGCCGCCATTTTAATTGGTCCTTTCTCCACCCCCGAACCCTTTGCTCGCTTTCGTTTCGATTTTGATCCTTTATTCCTTCCCCACCACCCCCGAAGACTTAACTAGGTTATTGGTAACGAAATCAATTCGGTCCTTAATCATATACAGGATGCGGTGGAGCTCTTTAAAGTTATTCCATTAGAGTAGCACAGATGAACGTTAATCCTTCATTCGACCTTCGCAATAATTCAAATTGTGAAAACGACAGGAATAAGCGGGCTCATAGAAGGAATGTCGGGGTGGTTTCACTGTAACAACAGCGGCGTGCGTTCGAGTGCCCCCATTGACCCTGTCGGTAAATTAATCACGCGGTTCACTTGCCTTTTCAGCACCAATTAGCAGATGGAGGGTGACAGGGGGTGAGAATCTATTTCGTGCTATTTATACGACGGATCGTGAATGCACCCCCGATTACCCGTTGATGAGGAACGGTAGCGGTGATAATTAAAAATCTGCACACGAAATCAAGTAATTAACACCCCCCCTTGCTTTGGTTTTGGTCGGTTCTTGTTGCTATGTTGTGGGAATTAAAGGAAATTCCTGAAGGGGATGTTTTGTTGGTGGTTTGTTCAAATTGGTTTCGTGGTTAGATTATTTACTATTAATGTCCCAAAGGCGGCGGTTGTCATGCGAAATTGTTGTAAAATGTATGGAGGTTTCTGGCAAGGTGACGCAATCATGTTGAGAGCACTTTAGGAAACTTTAATCAGGTTGGTAACTTGTTCTTGCGTTAATAAAGGATGAGGACACTTCTTATGTAGATTACAGGAAGTCGAAACGAAATTATTTCCGTTTATCGAAATTAAACTTGTTCAGTTTCTTTAGGACCAACCTCTATAGTCACTAAAAGAATTAAAGTTTTTTGATGAACAAAATTTCTAACATCTCTCGTACTTAATCCAGGTGACTATAATAATTGGACTATTTTATTTTACTTAAGTGACTATGATTTTGACTATCACATAAGAATTCTACCACTGAAAGTAACGAAAATAAAATTTGTGTAGAATTTTAGTCACAATTGGACTATTATAACTTGTAGATAAAATAGTTTGCTGCTGAAAATGTAAATGACCAACATATTAAATGTTATTGACTGGACTATAATTTTGTGACTTTCTACAATTTACCGTAATACTCGAGTTTCTATAAGTCAACGCTATGGGGATTTTTCAATTTAAATGTCAATTCGAATTTATATAGACAACTGGACTATAATTTTGTTGATTCTGTACAATTGTCGCAGTTAAGATTTCTAACCATTTTCGACTAAGTTTATAATTCTCACTCAAATGCGATCCATCACAAAAATCCGTTTGAAATTACTGCATAATTAATGAAGGTGGACTATAATTTTGATTATTTTCAACTACTAATAGTCATTGACAAATTATATGCATTTTTTTCAACCAATTTTGCCGCAACTCATCAAATTATAGTGCAAGAAATAACAGGATTATTGATATTTTTGATTTTAATATATAGTGACTATAATTGGACTATAATCAATATTGTGAATTTTGATGTATTTCGAGTCAACTAAAATTGTTGGCTCTAAGTAACAGTAACTGAAATTTCTAAATGAATTGATACTATAGTTGGACTACAATTTTGTTACTTTTCAAGTGTTAACAGTCATGACGAAACGATACTTTCTATTTTTGATCGCTAATGCATTAACTTATCAAATTTAAGTTTAGGAAAAGACAGGACTACACTTGTTTATAATTTTATCTTCCTATGACTATAATTGGACTATAATTAATATTAAAAGTTTTGATATATTTGTAGTAAATTAAGATAACTTGCCCTAAGTAGGAGTAGTTGAAATACTTGATTGACATAATACTAAACTTTGACTATAATTTTGCCGATTGTCAACCATTAATATTTACTGCGAAATTAATTTTTTTAATCTTCGACCGCTATTACTGTAAGTCAGACAATTTCAATTGAAGAAATAACAGTAGCAAAATTTGAATCCATCTACTAATGACTATATATGGACTATAATTAATATTATTAGTTTTGATATATTTTCATTAAATTAAGATAATTTGCTCTAAGTTACAGTAGTTGAAATACTTGATTAACATTATACTATACTTTGACTATTATTTCGTCGATATTTAACTATTAATAGTAACTTAAAAGTTGATTTTTTTAATTTTCGACCTCTATTACTGTAACTCAGACCATTCCAATTGAAGAAATAACGGTACTACAATAATTTTTGATTTCATCTACTAATGACTATAATTGGACTATAATTAATATTGTTAGTTTTGATATATCTTTAGTGAACTAAGATAATTTGCCCCAAGTAGGAATAGCTGAAATATTTTATTGACGTAATACTAATCTTTGACTATAATTTTTTCGATTTTCAACCATTAATAGTCACGGAAAAATAATTTTTTTTAATTCTTGACCGCTATGACTGTAACTCAGATAATTCCAATTAAACAAATGCCAGTACTCAAATTATTTTTTATTCCATCCACGAATGACTATAATTGGACTATAATTAATATTGTCAATATTGATATATTTTCAGTAAATTAGTATAACTTGCTCTAAGTAGGAGTAGTTGAAATACTTAATTGACATAATACTTATAATAGGACTATAATAGGACTATAATAATTATTGTTAGTTTTAATATATTTTCATTGAATTACGATAACTTGCTACAAGTCAAAGTAGTTGAAATACTTGATTAACATAATACTAAACTTTGACTATTATTTCGTCGATTTTCAACTATTAATAGTCACCTAAAAGTTGATTTTTTTAATCTTCGACCGCTATTACTGTAAGTCAGACCATTCCAATTGAAGAAATTACAGCACTAAAATAATTTTCGATTCCATCTACTAATGACTATAATTGGACTATAATTAATATTTTTAGTTTTGATATATCTTCAGTTAACTAAGATAATTTACTCCAAGTAGAAATAGTTGAAACACTTGATTGACATAATACTAAACTTTGATTATAATTTTGTCGATTTTTAACCAATAATAGTCACTGAAAAATCGATTTTTTTAATTCTTGTCCGCTATGACTGTAACTCAGACAATTCCAATTAAAGAAATGCCAGTACTAAAATTGTTTTTGATTTCATCTACGAATGACTATAATTGGACTATAATTAATATTGTTAGTATTGATATATTTTCAGTAAATTAGTATAATTTGCTCTAAGTAGGAGTAGTTGAAATACTTAATTGACATAATACTAAACTTTGACTATAATTTTATCGACTTTCAACTATTAATTGTCACTGAGAAATTTACTTTTCAATCTTCAACCGCTATTACTGTAACTCAGACAATTCCAATTGAAAAAATGACAGTAGCAAAATTATTTTTGAATTTATCTACTAATGACTATAATAGGACTATAATAATTATTGTTAGTTTTAATATATTTTCATTGAATTACAATAACTTGCTACAAGTCAAAGTAGTTGAAATACTTGATTAACATGATACTAAACTTTGACTATTATTTCGTCAACTTTCAACTATTAATAGTCAACTAAAAGTTGATTTCTTTAATCTTCGACCGATATTACTGTAAGTCAGATCATTCCAATTGAAGAAATTACAGTACTAAAATAATTTTTAATTTCATCTACTAATGACTATAATTGAACTATAATTAATATTGTTAGTTTTGATATATCTTCAGTGAACTAAGATAATTTACTCCAAGTAGGAATAGTTGAAATACTTGATTGACATAATACTAAACTTTGACTATAATTTTGTCGATTTTTAACCAATAATAGTCACTGAAAAATCGATTTTTTTAATTCTTGTCCGCTATGACTGTAACTCAGACAATTCCAATTAAAGAAATGCCAGTACTAAAATTGTTTTTGATTCCATCCACGAATGACTATAATTGGACTATAATTAATATTGTCAATATTGATATATTTTCAGTAAATTAGTATAATTTGCTCTAAGTAGGAGTAGTTGAAATACTTAATTGACATAATACTAAACTTTGACTATAATTTTATCGACTTTCAACTATTAATTGTCACTGAGAAATTTACTTTTCAATCTTCAACCGCTATTACTGTAACTCAGACAATTCCAATTGAAAAAATGACAGTAGCAAAATTATTTTTGAATTTATCTACTAATGACTATAATAGGACTATAATAATTATTGTTAGTTTTAATATATTTTCATTGAATTACAATAACTTGCTACAAGTCAAAGTAGTTGAAATACTTGATTAACATGATACTAAACTTTGACTATTATTTCGTCAATTTTCAACTATTAATAGTCAACTAAAAGTTGATTTCTTTAATCTTCGACCGATATTACTGTAAGTCAGATCATTCCAATTGAAGAAATTACAGTACTAAAATAATTTTTAATTTCATCTACTAATGACTATAATTGAACTATAATTAATATTGTTAGTTTTGATATATCTTCAGTGAACTAAGATAATTTACTCCAAGTAGGAATAGTTGAAATACTTGATTGACATAATACTAAACTTTGACTATAATTTTGTCGATTTTTAACCAATAATAGTCACTGAAAAATCGATTTTTTTAATTCTTGTCCGCTATGACTGTAACTCAGACAATTCCAATTAAAGAAATGCCAGTACTAAAATTGTTTTTGATTCCATCCACGAATGACTATAATTGGACTATAATTAATATTGTCAATATTGATATATTTTCAGTAAATTAGTATAATTTGCTCTAAGTAGGAGTAGTTGAAATACTTAATTGACATAATACTAAACTTTGACTATAATTTTATCGACTTTCAACTATTAATTGTCACTGAGAAATTTACTTTTCAATCTTCAACCGCTATTACTGTAACTCAGACAATTCCAATTGAAAAAATGACAGTAGCAAAATTATTTTTGAATTTATCTACTAATGACTATAATAGGACTATAATAATTATTGTTAGTTTTAATATATTTTCATTGAATTACAATAACTTGCTACAAGTCAAAGTAGTTGAAATACTTGATTAACATGATACTAAACTTTGACTATTATTTCGTCAATTTTCAACTATTAATAGTCAACTAAAAGTTGATTTCTTTAATCTTCGACCGATATTACTGTAAGTCAGATCATTCCAATTGAAGAAATTACAGTACTAAAATAATTTTTAATTTCATCTACTAATGACTATAATTGAACTATAATTAATATTGTTAGTTTTGATATATCTTCAGTGAACTAAGATAATTTACTCCAAGTAGGAATAGTTGAAATACTTGATTGACATAATACTAAACTTTGACTATAATTTTGTCGATTTTTAACCAATAATAGTCACTGAAAAATCGATTTTTTTAATTCTTGTCCGCTATGACTGTAACTCAGACAATTCCAATTAAAGAAATGCCAGTACTAAAATTGTTTTTGATTCCATCCACGAATGACTATAATTGGACTATAATTAATATTGTCAATATTGATATATTTTCAGTAAATTAGTATAATTTGCTCTAAGTAGGAGTAGTTGAAATACTTAATTGACATAATACTAAACTTTGACTATAATTTTATCGACTTTCAACTATTAATTGTCACTGAGAAATTTACTTTTCAATCTTCAACCGCTATTACTGTAACTCAGACAATTCCAATTGAAAAAATGACAGTAGCAAAATTATTTTTGAATTTATCTACTAATGACTATAATAGGACTATAATAATTATTGTTAGTTTTAATATATTTTCATTGAATTACAATAACTTGCTACAAGTCAAAGTAGTTGAAATACTTGATTAACATGATACTAAACTTTGACTATTATTTCGTCAATTTTCAACTATTAATAGTCAACTAAAAGTTGATTTCTTTAATCTTCGACCGATATTACTGTAAGTCAGATCATTCCAATTGAAGAAATTACAGTACTAAAATAATTTTTAATTTCATCTACTAATGACTATAATTGAACTATAATTAATATTGTTAGTTTTGATATATCTTCAGTGAACTAAGATAATTTACTCCAAGTAGGAATAGTTGAAATACTTGATTGACATAATACTAAACTTTGACTATAATTTTGTCGATTTTTAACCAATAATAGTCACTGAAAAATCGATTTTTTTAATTCTTGTCCGCTATGACTGTAACTCAGACAATTCCAATTAAAGAAATGCCAGTACTAAAATTGTTTTTGATTCCATCCACGAATGACTATAATTGGACTATAATTAATATTGTCAATATTGATATATTTTCAGTAAATTAGTATAATTTGCTCTAAGTAGGAGTAGTTGAAATACTTAATTGACATAATACTAAACTTTGACTATAATTTTATCGACTTTCAACTATTAATTGTCACTGAGAAATTTACTTTTCAATCTTCAACCGCTATTACTGTAACTCAGACAATTCCAATTGAAAAAATGACAGTAGCAAAATTATTTTTGAATTTATCTACTAATGACTATAATAGGACTATAATAATTATTGTTAGTTTTAATATATTTTCATTGAATTACAATAACTTGCTACAAGTCAAAGTAGTTGAAATACTTGATTAACATGATACTAAACTTTGACTATTATTTCGTCAATTTTCAACTATTAATAGTCAACTAAAAGTTGATTTCTTTAATCTTCGACCGATATTACTGTAAGTCAGATCATTCCAATTGAAGAAATTACAGTACTAAAATAATTTTTAATTTCATCTACTAATGACTATAATTGAACTATAATTAATATTGTTAGTTTTGATATATCTTCAGTGAACTAAGATAATTTACTCCAAGTAGGAATAGTTGAAATACTTGATTGACATAATACTAAACTTTGACTATAATTTTGTCGATTTTTAACCAATAATAGTCACTGAAAAATCGATTTTTTTAATTCTTGTCCGCTATGACTGTAACTCAGACAATTCCAATTAAAGAAATGCCAGTACTAAAATTGTTTTTGATTTCATCTACGAATGACTATAATTGGACTATAATTAATATTGTTAGTATTGATATATTTTCAGTAAATTAGTATAATTTGCTCTAAGTAGGAGTAGTTGAAATACTTGATTGACATAATACTAAATTTTGATTATAATTTTGTCGACTTTCAACTATTAATAGTCACTAAAAAAAATATTTTTTTAATCTTCGACCGATATTACTGTAAATCAGACAATTTCAGTTAAAGAAATATCAGTACTAAAATTATTTTTAATTACATCTACTAATGACTATAATCGGACTATAATTAATACTGTTAGTTTTAATATATTTTCAGTAAATTAAGATAATTTGCTCCAAGTAGGAATAGTTGAAATTCTTGATTGACATAATACTATACTTTGACTATAATTTTGTTGATTTTCAACTATTAATAGTCACCTAAAAGTTGATTTTTTTAATTCTTGACCGCCATGACTGTAACTCAGACAATTCCAATTGAAGAAGTGCCAGTACTTAAATTATTTTTGATTCCATCTACTGATGACTATAATTGGACTATAATTAATATTGTAAGTTTTGATATATTTTTAGCAAATTAAGATTATTTGCTCCAGTTAGGAGTACGAGTATATACTTGATTGACATAAGACTAAACTTTGACTATAATTTTGCCAATTTTCAACTATTAATAGTCACCTAGAAATTATTTTTTTAATCTTTGTCTGTTATTGCTGTAACTCAGACAATTCCAGTTGAAGAAATAACAGCACTGAAATTATTTTTGATTCCATCTACTGCTGACTATAATTGGACTATAATTAATATTGTTAGCTTTCATATATTTTCAGCCAATTAAGATAATTTGCTATAAGTAGCAGTTGCTGCTAGTTTTAGTATGAGTTAATACTATAATTTCGTTAATTTTTGACTAATAATAGTCATTATGAGACAATTTTTTATTATTTTTGACCCCCATTAGTGTAATTAAAATTACTCTAACTTTATTATGAAACATATTGTTAAAATTGTGGTATTTTCAACTTAATTTTAAAAATTTGCTACCCTGACTGATAGTAACTAAAACTTTCATCAAATTTATGATGTAACGCCATATCACAGTTGTGTTGATTTCGTCACTACTATAGATTTCGCCCCAGTTATACTTTCAACAACCACATTAACAACGCAACATTCCATAAATGTATAAAACACTGATACGCCAACGCGATACAGGCCATTTAGCTCCCTTTTTGTAATTAAGGGGTTGATTACAGACCTGCCGGTTTAATGATATTAAGTAATTAGTTCCGTAGTAATCACATTCCGTCCTGCATTAATGCGTGTCAAATACCTACCTTGCGTCAAGTCGAAATTTCTACGAGTAAATTTCGAAAATCACCCCTACAGCAACCAGCAGGTACCAACATCAAACCGTCCCCGTTATTTAATTATGCAACAAATTGCGTGCGATTTCGGGAAGATTGAGGAAATGTGGAGAAGTGAAAGAGAGACGAAAGGAGGAGGTCACGACGATAATTATCACTGTGGCCACCGACTAGGGAACAAACGACGCCCTAATTGGCCGACTAATTCGTCTCGGCTTTATGACCCCTGATTGGGTTTGTGTCGTCCCTAATTAATTAATTGATTGCGATTTTAACCGGTTTACAATGGAAATTTCGACGAAACTTCTTCGTATCTGTCCATGACGACGACGCTATATCGCCATCTGACGCGTAGTTGTATCTTCTGCATAATTCACACGCAGATGTTGGTACGTAACGTAACCGGAGGCGAAACGTAGGCGGATCGAAATGAAATTTTGGCGAGTTTCAAGGAAATTTTGAGGTGACAATTCGGTGTTTGTTTACGCAAAGGGAGAGGGCTTTTGACAATTATTATGGTCATCATGGTTTGAAGTTAACACAAAACGGGAAAATCGTCGCAGCAAAATTTAGTTGTGTTATTTGCAACTTTTCGGTGATTTTGCTAAAAATTTCCAAAATTAGTTGAGAGTCTCGTGAGAAATTCTGACGTCCCATCGACTATTTGTTTATTGATAATAAATCTATAACGTTGCAGCTACAACTTGGGTATTTCAAATTTTTTTTTTTTAAATAATTTCTCTCCAATTTTGTCTTTGAAAAATTTTTCAAAATTTCGATTTTTTTTGGACCAAGTAGACAATATCTAAAAAAACCAACAGTCTTACATTGTTCAATGACGCTTCCTTAATGGCCTTACAAAAAATTAAACTTATCAATTGTCACGTTAATTAGTGATAGTGTCACCAAAATTGCAGGTTTTTAAATCAATTAGAAAAACCATTGAGGTGTTTTTAAAACTTTGTTTATATTATTTTTTTAAATTGTGGCAGTCACTGTTAGTGTTTTTCTTTGTTAGGGGCAGTTGTCTAGATAAATTTTAAAATTTCTACTGCAGTCAGTAGAAAATTTAATAATACGCGCTGCTAAAACATCTTCCTAAGTTCCACCCACTTTATATAAAAAAATTGTAATGAGTCCTGTCTCTTAATATATCAAAACAGATGCAATGAGGTTGCAAAATTATACAGTGGCAGACGAGCACGTCAAAAACTTTCCCATTACAAAGTTCCCTCGTTATAAGCCGTTCTAATCGACTTTTTTAGACCCCTTTGGAAACTTTGGTTATTGTTGTTAATGGAGTTGATAGAATGAGAAATCGATGTCAGTTAATTTTTGTGTAAAATAATTTGATTTTTTCAATAGAAGCTTCAAGTTTTACCACAAAACTATCTTGAGCCAGTTCCACTTAGTTTGAAATTTCAACTTTCTGTACAAAAATGATGAAACAACAATTTTTTGACTTGTTTACCTGCTTATGAAAAACTAACAATTAAAATCAAGTTAGTTACGTCATTGCTTCCTAAGCTTGTCGCCTCCTTTGTTTAAATTAATGGCAGAATGAGTCAAAGCAGAACGACTGCATTGCGCCACCGTTGCCTGCATTTACCAAAATCGCTTTAGTTGTTGCTCTTTATCTTCGTATAAATGTTTTATTATACGGTTCAGTTTTATATAGAATTTGATTGATTTTATTGCTGTTCGATGGTGAAAAACGAAACAAGTTTCATAAAAAAATTACTAATTTGGAATTCAAATTTTGCTTTTATTAAATCAACAACGGAAACATTCACGAAATTAAATTTACATATGAGGAAGTATTCAAACCGAATAGTTTTTGTTCGTAATTAACTTCCAACCATATGCACCGAATTGATTCGAAATCTGTTGCAATCTTATCTGCAATTTGCGATAACGTTACAGAAATAGTTGGGGATCAAACAAAATTTAGCAATTAATTGTGGCAATTCCAGTTCGAACCATTCGAGTCAAAGGCGGCTTTTAGTTATTTCTCTAGTAAAGTTTTAGCACTAAAAACGTTTTGCAGCAATACTGAAAACTCTCCAACAAACCGTCGAACAACGTCAGTTGAGAACGTGACTGGAAAAACGTTAAACATTTTGGATCGATTTTGTTGAATTTACAACTTTTTGGTGTTAGTGCAAATTTTGTTGGTAGTTGCTTCGATTCGTTGGTTGAAACTTCCAATAGTTGCGATATTGGGGGCGCAAGTCTATTTTTGGTTCATTAACTTCAACACTTTGACCTTTGTTATCGGTCCGATCACTAATACCAACATAGCGCATCGCGCAACACCAATTTCAACCTAATAAAAGTTTTTGAGACGCTTCAATGGCGATTATATTAAAATTTGGGATCTATGTAACCAAAGATGCTGCCCAGTTTTTTTAAATAAAAATTGAAAATTCGGTAAAACCATGAAAAACGAGGACAATTTCGGTAATATCAAGGATAAACTGAAAAACTTGATTGGTTGAATCTCTTTAATAATTAATTAAAAAAATTCAAGGAACATGTGGGAAACATCCATCTGCTTTCTGGCTAATGCTCGCTGGTCACATTACAATTTCGATCCTCTAAAATCCTAAAAAAAGAAAAGCGCGATACTTTGGTCGTTTACATTTTTGATGAGACATAAAAGTTGAAACGCTAGCAAGAACTTGGCGAATTAGTTAAAGTTTCTTCTAAATTTGGCAAACCTTAATAGGAAGAGTCACATCTGCCCATCGGTTAGTTAAATGAAATTATAAATAAACCTCGCTGGGAGGTTTCTAAATATTAGGTTTTTGGAATTAAAATTTTTCGAGAGGATTTACCGGCGGTTTTTTATGTCACAAACGAACCGTTCAGGTTAAGCCGGGATCAACTTGACAGCAACATTCGGGGGTTCGATTTACCTCTTTGTGTTTTACACAACATTTTACAATTAAATTGTTGTAATTCGATTAAATTAATGAAATTATTGAAGTATTAAAATTTGGGATCTGTAGCAAAAAATGCTGTCCAGTGTTTTTTAAATAAAAATCGAAAATCCGGTAAAACTATGGAAAACTTGGACAATTTCGGTAATGTCAGGGATAAACTAAAAAAAATTTTTGGTTGAATCCCATTAATAATTAATTAAAATTATTCAACTAACTTGTGGGAAACATCCATCTGCTTTCTGGCTAATGCTGGCTGGTCACATTACAATTTCGACCCTCTGAAACGCTAAAAAAAGGAAAAACGCGATACTTTGGCCGTTTACATTTTTGATGAAATATAAAAGTTGAAACGCTAGCAAGAACTTGGCAAATTAGTTAAAGTTTTTTCTAAATTTGGCAACCCTTAATAGGAAGAGTCATATCCGCCCATCAGTTAGTTAAATGAAATTATAAATTAACCTCGCTGGGAGGTTCCTAAATATTTGGTCTCTGGAATTAAAATTTTTTGAAAGGATTTACCGGCGGTTTTTTATGTCACAAACGAACCGTTCCGGTTAAACCGGATCATCTCAACAGAAACATTCGGGGGTTCGATTTACCCCTTTGTGTTTCACACAACGTTTTACAATAAAATTGTTATAATTCAGTTAGATTAATGAAATTACTGAAATATTAAAATTTGGGATCTTTTGTAAAAAATGCTGCCTAGTGTTTCTTAAATAAAAATCGAAAATCCGGTAAAACTATGGAAAACTTGGACAATTTCGGTAATGTCAGGGATAAACTAAAAAAAATTTATTGGTTGAATCCCATTAATAATAATTTAAAAACATTCAACTAACATGTGGGAAACATCCATCTACTTTCTGGCTAATGCTGGCTGGTCACATTACAATTTCGACTCTTTGAAATGCTAAGAAAGGAAAAACGCGATACTTTGGCCGTTTACATTTTTGATAAGACATAAAAGTTGAAACGCTAGCAAGAACTTGGCGAATTAGTTAAAGTTTCTTCTAAATTTTGCGACCTTTAATGGGAAGAGTCACATCCGCCCATCGGTTAGTTAAATGAAATTATAAATAAACCTCGCTGGGAGGTTTCTAAATATTAGGTCTTCGGAATTAAAATTTTTTGAAAGGATTTAACGGCGGTTTTTTCTGTCACAAACGAACCGTTTCGGTTAAGCCGGGATCAACTCGATAGGAACATTCCGGAGTTCGATCTAACTCTTTGTGTTTTACACAACATTTTACAGTTAAATTGTTGTAACTCAATCAGATTAATGAAATTACTGAAATATTAAAATTTGGGATCTGTAGCAAAAAATGCTGTCCAGTCTTTTTTTAAATAAAAATTGAAAATCCGGTAAAACTATGAAAAACTTGGACAATTTCGGTAATGTCAGGAATAAACTAAAAAAAATTTATTGGTTGAATCCCATTAATAATTAATTAAAAACATTCAACTACCATGTGAGAAACATCCATCTGCTTTCTGGCTAATGCTGGCTGGTCACATTACAATTTCGACCCTCTGAAACGCTAAAAAATGGAAAAACGCGATACTTTGGCCGTTTACATTTTTGATGAGACATAAAAGTTGAAACGCTAGCAAGAACTTGGCGAATTAGTTAAAGTTTCTTCTAAATTTGGCGACCTTTAATGGGAAGAGTCACATCCGCCCATCGGTTAGTTAAATGAAATTATAAATAAACCTTGCTGGGAGGTTTCTAAATATTAGGTCTTCGGAATTAAAATTTTTCGAAACGATTTACCGGCGGTTTTTTATGTCACAAACGAACCGTTCCGGTTAAACCGGATCATCTCAACAGAAACATTCGGGGGTTCGATCTACCTCTTTGTGTTTTACACAACATTTTACAGTTAAATTGTTGTAATTCAATCAGATTAAGGAAATTACTGAAATATTAAAATTTGGGATCTACCGCAAAAAATGATGTCCAGTGTTTTTTAAATAAAAATTGAAAATTCGGTAAAACTATGGAAAACTCGGACAATTTCGGTAATGTCAGGGATAAACTAAAAAAAAATTATTGGTTGAATCCCATTAATAATTAATTAAAAACATTCAACTAACATGTGGGAAACATCCATCTACTTTCTGGCTAATGCTGGCTGGTCACATTACAATTTCGACCCTTTGAAACGCTAAAAAAGGAAGAACGCGATACTTTGGCCGTTTACATTTTTGATGAGATATAGAAGTTAAAACGCTAGCAAGAACTTGGCGAATTAGTTAAAGTTTCCTCTAAATTTGGCGACCTTTAATAGGAAAAGTCACATTCGACCATCAGTTAGTTAAATGAAATTATAAATAAACCTCGCTGGGAGGTTTCTAAATATTAGGTCTTCGGAATTAAAATTTTTTGAAAGGATTTAACGGCGGTTCTTTCTGTCACAAACGAACCGTTTCGGTTAAGCCGGGATCAACTCGATAGGAACATTCCGGAGTTCGATCTAACTCTTTGTGTTTTACACAACATTTTACAGTTAAATTGTTGTAACTCAATCAGATTAATGAAATTACTGAAATATTAAAATTTGGGATCTGTAGCAAAAAATGCTGTCCAGTCTTTTTTTAAATAAAAATTGAAAATCCGGTAAAACTATGAAAAACTTGGACAATTTCGGTAATGTCAGGAATAAACTAAAAAAAATTTATTGGTTGAATCCCATTAATAATTAATTAAAAACATTCAACTACCATGTGAGAAACATCCATCTGCTTTCTGGCTAATGCTGGCTGGTCACATTACAATTTCGACCCTCTGAAACGCTAAAAAATGGAAAAACGCGATACTTTGGCCGTTTACATTTTTGATGAGACATAAAAGTTGAAACGCTAGCAAGAACTTGGCGAATTAGTTAAAGTTTCTTCTAAATTTGGCGACCTTTAATGGGAAGAGTCACATCCGCCCATCGGTTAGTTAAATGAAATTATAAATAAACCTTGCTGGGAGGTTTCTAAATATTAGGTCTTCGGAATTAAAATTTTTCGAAACGATTTACCGGCGGTTTTTTATGTCACAAACGAACCGTTCCGGTTAAACCGGATCATCTCAACAGAAACATTCGGGGGTTCGATCTACCTCTTTGTGTTTTACACAACATTTTACAGTTAAATTGTTGTAATTCAATCAGATTAAGGAAATTACTGAAATATTAAAATTTGGGATCTACCGCAAAAAATGATGTCCAGTGTTTTTTAAATAAAAATTGAAAATTCGGTAAAACTATGGAAAACTCGGACAATTTCGGTAATGTCAGGGATAAACTAAAAAAAAATTATTGGTTGAATCCCATTAATAATTAATTAAAAACATTCAACTAACATGTGGGAAACATCCATCTACTTTCTGGCTAATGCTGGCTGGTCACATTACAATTTCGACCCTTTGAAACGCTAAAAAAGGAAGAACGCGATACTTTGGCCGTTTACATTTTTGATGAGATATAGAAGTTAAAACGCTAGCAAGAACTTGGCGAATTAGTTAAAGTTTCCTCTAAATTTGGCGACCTTTAATAGGAAAAGTCACATTCGACCATCAGTTAGTTAAATGAAATTATAAATAAACCTCGCTGGGAGGTTTCTAAATATTAGGTCTTCGGAATTAAAATTTTTCAAGAGGAGTTACCGGCGGTTTTTTGTGTCACAAGCGAACCGTTTCGGTTAAGCCGGGATCAACTCGATAGGAACATTCGGGGGTTCGATTTACCTCTTTGTGTTTCACACAACGTTTTACAATGAAATTGTTGTAATTCAATTAGATTAATAAAATTACTGAAATATTAAAATTTGGGATCTGTAGCAAAAAATGCTGTCCAGTCTTTTTTTAAATAAAAATTGAAAATCCGGTAAAACTATGAAAAACTTGGACAATTTCGGTAATGTCAGGGATAAACTAAAAAAAATTTATTGGTTGAATCCCATTAATAATTAATTAAAAACATTCAACTAACATGTGAGAAACATCCATCTGCTTTCTGGCTAATGCTGGCTGGTCACATTACAATTTCGACCCTCTGCAATGCTAAAAAAAAGAAAAACGCAATACTTTGGCCGCTTACATTTTTGATAAGACATAGAAGTTGAAACGCTAGCAAGAACTTGGCGAATTAGTTAAAGTTTCCTCTGAATTGGGCGACCTTTAATAGGAAAAGTCACATTCGTCCATCAGTTAGTTAAATCCAACTATAAATAAAGCTCGCTGAGAGGTTCCTAAATATTAGGTCTTTGGAATTAAAATTTTTCAAGAGGAGTTACCGGCGGTTTTTTGTGTCACAAGCGAACCGTTCCGGCTAAACCGGATCATCTCAACAGAAACATTTGGGGGTTCGATTTACTTCTTTGTGTTTCAGACAACGTTTTACAATTAAATTGTTGTAATTCAGTTAGATTAATGAAATTACTTAAATATTAAGATTTGGGGTCTGCCGCAAAAAATGCTGTCCAGTGTTTTTTTAAATAAAAATTGAAAATCCGGTAAAACTATGGAAAACGTGGACAATTTCGGTAATGTCAGGGATAAACTAAAAAATTTGATTGGTTGAATCTCTTTAATAACTAATTAAAGACATTCAACTAGCATGTGGGAAACATCCATCTGCTTTCTGGCTAATGCTGGCTGGTCACATTACAATTTCGGCCCTCTGAAACGCTAAAAAAGGAAGAACGCGATACTTTGGCCGTTTACATTTTTGATGAGATATAGAAGTTAAAACGCTAGCAAGAACTTGGCGAATTAGTTAAAGTTTCTTCTAAATTTGGCGACCTTTAATGGGAAAAGTCACATCCGACCATCGGTTAGTTAAATGAAATTATAAATAAACCTCGCTGGGAGGTTTCTAAATATTAGATCTTCGGAATTAAAATTTTTCGAAAGGATTTAACGGCGGTTTTTTCTGTCACAAACGAACCGTTTCGGTTAAGCCGGGATCAACTCGATAGGAACATTCCGGAGTTCGATCTAACTCTTTGTGTTTTACACAACATTTTACAGTTAAATTGTTGTAATTCAATCAGATTAATGAAATTACTGAAATATTAAAATTTGGGATCTGTAGCAAAAATTGCTGTCCAGTCTTTTTTTAAATAAAAATTGAAAATCCGGTAAAATTATGAAAAACTTGGACAATTTCGGTAATGTCAGGGATAAACTAAAAAAAATTTATTGGTTGAATCTCATTAATAATTAATTAAAAACATTCAACTAACATGTGAGAAACATCCATCTGCTTTCTGGCTAATGCTGGCTGGTCACATTACAATTTCGACCCTCTGAAATGCTAAAAAAGGGAAAGACGCGATACTTTGTCCGTTTACATTTTTGATGAGACATAAAAGTTGAAACGCTAGCAAGAACTTGGCAAATTAGTTAAAGTTTTTTCTAAATTTGGCAAACCTTAATAGGAAGAGTCACATCTGCCCATCAGTTAGTTAAATGAAATTATAAATAAACCTCGCTGGGAGGTTCCTAAATATTTGGTCTTTGGAATTAGAATTTTTCGAAACGATTTACCGGCGGTTTTTTATGTCACAAAAGAACCGTTCCGGTTAAACCGGATCATCTCAACAGAAACATTCGGGGGTTCGATCTACCTCTTTGTGTTTTACACAACATTTTACAGTTAAATTGTTGTAATTCAATCAGATTAAGGAAATTACTGAAATATTAAAATTTGGGATCTACCGCAAAAAATGATGTCCAGTATTTTTTAAATAAAAATTGAAAATTCGGTAAAACTATGAAAAACGTGGACAATTTCGGTAATGTCAGGGATAAACTGAAAAATTTGATTGGTTGAATCTCTTTAATAATTAATTAAAAACATTCAAGGAACATGTGGGAAACACCCATCTGCTTTCTGGCTAATGCTGGCTGATCACATTACAATTTCGACCCTCTGAAACGCTAAAAAAAGGAAAAAACGATATGCTTTGGCCGTTTACATTTTTGATGAGACATAAAAGTTGAAACGCTAGCAAGAACTTGGCGAATTAGTTAAAGTTTCCTCTAAGCTTGGCGACCTTTAATAGGTAGAGTCACATCCGCCCATCAGTTAGTTAAATCTAACTATAAATAAAGCTCGCTGGGAGGTTCCTAAATATTAGGTCTTGGGAATTAAAATTTTTCAAGAGGATTTACCGGCGGTTTTTTATGTCACAAACGAACCGTTCCGGTTAAACCGAATCATCTCAATAGAAACATTCGGGAGTTCGATTTACCTCTTTGTGTTTCACACAACATTTTACAATTAAATTGTGGTAATTCGATTAGATTAATGAAATTAATGAAATATTAAAATTTGGGATCTTTCGTATATAAATGCTATCCAGTCTTATTTTAAACAAAAATTGAAAACCCGGTAAAACTATGGAAAACGTGGACAATTTTAGTAATGTCAGGAATAAACCGAAAAATTTGATTGGTTGAATCTCGTTAATAACTAATTAAAAACATTCAACTAACATGTGGGAAACATCCATCTGCTTTCTGGCTAATGCCGGCTGGTCACATTACAATTTCGACCCTCTAAAACGCTAAAAATAGGAAAAAACGTGATACTTTGGCCGTTTACATTTTTGAAGAGACATAAAAGTTGAAACGCTAGCAAGAACTTGGCGAATTAGTTAAAGTTTTCTCTAAATTTGGCGACCTTTAATAGGAAGAGTCACATTCGCCCATCAGTTAGTTAAATGAAATTATAAATAAACTTCGCTTGGAGGTTCCTAAATATTTGGTCTTTGGAATTAAAATTTTTCAAGAGGATTTACCGGCGTTTCTTTGTGTCACATACAAACCGTTCCGGTTAAGCCGGGATCAACTCGACAGGAACACTCGGGAGTTCGATTTACCTCTTTCTGTACAATCAAATTGTTGTAATTCAATTAGGTTAATGAAATTTCTGAAATTGTTTTCGTTATTATTGAATGTGGTAGTGAATTATAAATAAAATTTGAAAACAAACAAATTTTTTGTTGCTACCCTAAGAATGGAATGGTCCGAATTACTTGAATTACTCGATTTTTATTGTTATAATTTCAAATTGAAATTAAAATTAACACTTAATAGTACTTGAACAAAACAATTAAACGTGAAACTCAAATCGAGGTCTTCTCGGCGGTTTTCCTAAAATCCTTCCCCTCCTCAGTTGTCCAACAATTTCGCTGGCATTAATTTCGTCAGGTTTTTCCCTCAACATCCTGTACAAACGTAATCTTTGTTTCGTTATAATTTGAAATCGATTCCAAATTTCCGGATATTTATTCGTACAAAATTTGAGATTAGTCTTATCGATTTTATAAATTTCAGTAATTTCAAGTGCGCTAACAGTTGTAAAAGTTTTCTCTCCCAATTGTTTCAACATCAAACAAACTTCGCCAAATTCTTGACCATCTTCGAGATGTAAAACTTCTTTCCCACCATCCATTGTTAACATAACAGTTCCATACGTAATAAAATAAACCGCATCATTTTCCGATTCAGGGGTAATAATCACATCACCAGGTAAAAAAATTTCTGATTCGATCATCCCCAAAATCGCACCAATAGCCCCACGGGATAAACCCTGCAAAAGACAAACGCTCTGCATCAATTTCCGGCAACAAATCAAAAGAACTTCGCAACGTAAATGTTGCGATAACGTTGCGTTGATGGCGGATTCGGAAAAAAGACGTTTTTGAAATTTAAACTCGTAGTAGGTCATGATTCGTTTTTTGAGTTCTTTCGGAAATTTCTTGATTACGCTGTATTCGCCGAATTGTTGTATCAATTCGTTGTATTTAGTTTCGGAAATGTTAATCAATCCGAAGAGTTGAAGTATTTCGCATATGACAAAGACTCGAAAAAAAATTCCTGTCATCGCTACGAACGTTAACGGTAACATTTCTAATGCTCTTTCGATTCTGTAGTAACCTGTGCCTGCACCCAAAAAATGTACCAATACTAAGAGAAACGTTTCGTAATAATGTTCGATGTGAAGGAGCATCGTCATTTTTTCTCTTCCGGTTCTGTCTTCTTCGTAGTCTTTATAATGGAAAGCTTGATTGTACCAAGAATTCTTGTCTTGCCAAACTTTATCCCATTCCAATATTGGTATAATCATAAGGAAGCAGGTCCACCAATGCAAAATTAGCATAGTCAAAAGGAATAAACTGATGCAAGTTGCCACTGATTCTTTAAATTTGAGTCCTTGCAATGTTTCGGAGAAAAGCGTAAATAACGAACCAATTCTGAAAATTCTTGGGAAGTAGAGTTGAAAAATATATAACGCAGCCAAAGATTTAGCACTTATCAGGTACAGTATCATGGAAGGGATGCAAGAAGTTGAATCAACAATAAAATACGATAACAAATACTTGATGACGATTTTTTTTCTTTCCAAAACGACTTTACCATCAAGATTGACGTAACCGATCCCAAATTGTACCACGACATCTACTATCATAACAAAATCGATGACTAAGAGGTAATTTGCGTAGATATAGTCAATCACTGTCCACGTGACTCCGAAGAAAGTTTTTTTTATCAAAAAACTTGCGAGGAAACTTTCCGTCCATATAACCAAAAAATATGCGATTGTCATGAAGACACTTCTGAAGAACGCAGCTCTACTGAAGGGATGGATGATGTACCTGAACATCTTGTTGGTAGCGTGTCGTTTTCTTTCTCTCATCACCGCACCGCGACTTCGGAAATAAATTCCACGTTTGGGATTTTTCCCGTCTATCAAAGTGAATTTTCTTAAAGCTCTTCTGATTTTTTGGTAAAACGAAGGGAAAGGTGGAAGAGGTTCCAAATATTTTTCTTCGTCATCTTTGCGGTCTAAACCGCAGACGTGTCTGAAATAATTTGATTTACCCCCCAACATTTCGACAGTTGACGGATACGTGCGAAAATTTTCGACGAGTTGTCATGGTTAACGGAAATTTCCAAAAAATTTCGTTTTTTGGGAAAATTTCACTTGCGTAATCCGAATAATTTACTAACTCTCGTTAGAAGCAGAAGGACCCGGTTTAAGTTTTTAATGGCGACTTAGGGTTAAATAAAATTTACGACACCCGTCGCTTTTTGGAATATCGCCAAATTACGAATATGCCGTAATAGCGCCGTCATTCATTTTTTGCATCCAGTCGCAATTTATTAACTTTCTACCCGCGTTACTTTAATAAAATCCACCCAAGAAGCGACGCATTTTTCTTGTCGCTATTCGAAGGGAGATTAGAATTTGATTTTTCAATTTTTAGTGTGACGTGTGATTTTTTTTGTTTGTTATTTTTTATATCTTCCTACATATATATTGCGAGGACGCTTCTAGTGGTGAAACTACAATCGAGTGTTATCGAGCGTACTCGAACAAGTTGAAAGGACGAGAGGTCCTTTGATGAAAGTTCCGAGGAGAAACGCTCCTCGAAATGAATAAAATCGGAAACGGAGGGTCCATTAGGTTCATCCTGTTTGTAAGAGACACTTACTGCGAACGTTTTCCGCTGTTTTAACACAATTTGACTACAGTGTTGACTATCGTTCTCTTTGAAGGTGTATTCGTTCATTTTGCGTGAGAGATGTACGGTTGATAAAGGAACTGGTGGTTGGGTTTTAAAATTTTTCTTAGTGGTATTTTGTGTAAAAGTCAAAATAATTTTTGATTTTTAAAATTTCATTATCTAAATCTTAACTTGACTTAATGTAGACTTATTTTAGAATCAGCCACATTAACTAGAGGTGACTATAACTTTTATGAAATTTTGGAAGTAAAATTAGAGCCATTAAAATTTATTTGTTTCACTTACTTTCAAAGAATTTAAAAAAAAAATGTTTTTAATATTTCAAATTTATGATGCTATCTTACACTTTTCAGTTTCTTTAAGCTGCGTCATTGCAAAAAATTTGATTTAAATACTTCATTTTTAAAATATGGCCAAAATTTAGGACATGAGAAAATCCAACTTTTTGATTTTTGTAAAGTGAGTTTTTCTTATTACAAATCTAGGATTTTTATTTTTACTTTATTGGAAGGCTCCTTGAATGTCGCTTAAGGCCAGGTTTTTGAATTTGCTATAACTCAAAAAATGTAGAAGTTATCGAGGTTTGAATATTTGCAAAAAAAACTTTTGGGTTCTTTTGTAAACTGCCCAAAATTTCTCAGCTACATGAAGAAACGGTTTGGAAAATCGGAATCAGTAATACAAGTTATATAAAAAAAACGCTATTTTTGGTAATTTCAGTTGATTTTGAAATTTTTACAAATTTTCAACGAGTGTTACAAAATTTCAAATTTCTTCAAAGTCTATTTATGGTCTCATTATGTAATTCTTAATACGACTAATGCAACGCGGCTACAAGTTTTTGAATTTGACTTTTAATTTACGAGTTAAGAACATTTCAATTTTTTGAGCAAAATTTTGGTCAATTTAAAAAAATTGGGCATTTCTATTAACAGAGCTTAAACTTTGGTTTATGGATTATTAAAAAGCCCTTGGAGTGTCGATGAAAAAGATGTTTCTGTATTAGAGATAATTTAAAAACTCCCATAGTTATGGAGGTTTAACTTTTGTTAAAATTCAAATTTTTGTCTTTCTTTGTAAAATACTCGAAATCCGACACCTCAATGGACAATTTGGATACAAAATCAAGATCAGCGACACGATTACCTTAGAAAATTTCTTTAGTTGAGGACCACTTACTTCTATATTAGTGTTTTTGAAAATTTTCATCCACTGAGATGCAAACAAAAAATTTGAGTTGCCAAAATTTAGGTCAAAACTTGAAAATTTGACTTTTTTATTTACAATCTCAGATTCTTCATTCTGGGATTATTAAAAAGCCCTTTGTGTCCATTAACATGATGCAATTGCATTTGAAGTAAATTAAAAACTTTGATAGTTATTGACGTTTGAAATTCAGAAAAAAATTGTAAATTTGTGTACTTTTGTGAATTGTCAAAAATCCATTACTGGAGTGGTCAAACCAAGCATAAAAATAAGATCAGAGGGCTATATTAAGTCAGATATTGCTATTTTTTATGACTCAGAATAATTGGTGGGAATTTTAGCACCTTTGAAACTTTCTATTGATCGAGAAGGAAAAAAATCTAAAATTTTGAAATTTTTTGAGACCGTTTCATGTCTTCATTTTATATTGTTGATCGCACCTAACGCAACGATGATGCGTATTTGTATTTGCTATAACTCAAAAAGTGTAGAAGTTATCGAGGCTTGAATACTGCAAAAAAAATAATTTTGGATTCTTATGTAAACTGCTCCAAATATGTCAGTTGCATAAAGAAACGATTTAGAAAATCGAAATCAGCGACAAAAATTATATAGGAGAACGCTATTTTTGGTGTTTTCAATTAATTTTGAAATTATCTCAAATTTAAATCGGCTGAATATGTGACAAATTTTCCTGTTAAAAATTTTCAATTTCTTTTAAAGCTTTTTTACAGCCTTATCATATAATTGTTGATACGACGAATGCAACGCAGTTGCAAGTTTTTAAATTTGACTTATAATTTACAAGTTAAGAGAATTTGAATTTTTTGAGTAATGTTTAGGCAAATTGAAAAATCGAGCTTTTTTATTTACAGAGTTAAATCTTTGGTTTATAGATTATCAGAAGGCCCTTGGAATGTCAATAAAAAAGGTGTTTTTGTATTAGAAATAGTTTGAAAACTCCCATAGTTATAGAGGTTTAAATTTTATTAAAATTCAAATATTTGTGTGTTCTGTGTAAAATACTCGAAATTCGCCACTTCAATGGACAGTTTGGCTACGAAATCAAAATCAGCGACACAAATTACTTTAGAAAATCTTCCTCTCCTTAGCTGAGGACCATTGGCTTTTATTTTAGTATTTTTGAAAAATTTCATCGAGTGCAAACAATATTGAAAAATTTGACTTTCATATTTACAGTCGCAGATCTTTCATCATGGGCTTCTCGAAAAGCCCTCTGAGTGTCGATTAAGCTGATGTGGCCAAACCAAGCTTGGAAATGAGATCAGGGAGCCATATTAGGTCAGAAATTGTTCACTTCAATAAAAAAATTTATCGATTGAGATAAAATTGAAAATTTTGAAATTTTATGAGGCCGTTTTACAATTTCATTTTATTCTATTGAGCTCGGCTAATGCAACGCTGTCGCTAGTTTATGATTCGGACTCATACTTTCCAAGTTATGGCCATTTAAATTTCACTCCAACTTTTGTAAAAAATCGTGCTCCTTTATTTATTAATCAATGGACTTTATTTGAGGCTTCCCAGAATGCACTTTCAATTTCCATTGTGAAGATGTTTTTGCATTTGCAGTAGCTCAATAACTCTAAAAGTTATCGAGGTTCAAACTTTGTGAAAATTTGAGTTTCAGTCAGTTGTTGCAAAACACTCAAAGTTCATCGCCTAAATGGAGAAATCAGTTCTAAAAGCGAATTCAGCGACAAAAATTACGTTGCGAAAAGACATTTTTTTTGAGTGGGAATGATTTTGAATTTTTTTGAACATTTTCATGTACTGTTTTGGGTCAAAAATTTTAAAAATTCTCAAGCACCTTTTATGGTTTCAATTTATAATAGACAGTTTGCTGAACGAAACGCTGCTGCTAGTTTTTCATTTTAAGTCTTAATTTTCAAATATATAACAATTTGAATTTTTTTGGCAAAATTAAGGTCAAAATTGAAAGATTGAACTTTTTATTTACGGTGGTAGAAAATTTGTTTTAGGTTTGCTAGGAAGTCCATTAAAGACCTATTAATAGTTGTTTTTGTATTCGAAATAAGTTAAAAACTTTGACAGTTATGGAGGTGCAAATTTTGAAAGATTTTCAATTTTGCGTTCTTTTGTGAAATGTTAAAAATCTGTCCCTCGAATGGACAAGCCAAGTACGAAAATGAGATCAGGGAAACAAAAGTCGTCAAAAATTGTCCTTTTTGAGGACTCAGAATCATTGGTTTTGATTTTAGAATTTTTGAAAATTTTCACCTTTTTAGATAGAAAGAAATCGGAAATTTTGGAAATTTTTGAGGCACATTTTATGGTTTAGTTCAGTGCTATCGAATTTACTAAATGTATTGTAATTGCTACATTTTCATTTGCATTTCTAATTTTCAAGTTATGGCAATTTGAATTTGTGGACTTACTTCGATTTAAGAATTTTTGAAAATTTTCATCTATTTAGATAGAAAAAATCAGAAATTTTGGAAATTTTCGAATCACTATTGAGGGTTTTGTTCAACGCTGTCGAGTTTGCAAAATGCAGCACTTTGACTACATTTAAATTTGGACTTCTACTCTTGAAGTTATGAGTTTGAGGACTTAAAGTTTTGCTATCAGTGAAAAAGTGAATTTTTTATTTGCAAAACCACGACCTTTATTTTGAGCTTATGAAAAAGCCCTTTGAATATCAATTAAGCGCGTGTCTTTGTGTCGGCAATAACTTGAAAATTGTTGAACTTATCGAGGTTTGAATATTGTAAAAAAATAAATTTTGGTCAACATTTGCTAACTACATGGAGACCTTCAGTTAAATAGACAATTTTTGTACAAAATCAAAATCTTCAAGAAAAATTACACAAAGGAACCCTATTTTGGTTATCTACGATTAATTTTGACATTTTTCAAATTTTTGTTAAAAATTTTCAAATTTTTCCATGCCATTTTTATGTTTTCATTTCATAATTTTTGGTCTACCCACTGCAATTCAGTTGCCAGTTTTTCGAAAAATCAAAGAATCTCAATAAACTTACAGCAGGAAAAGTAGAACATAATACATCTACCCACTGCAATTCAGTTGCCAGTTTTTCGAAGAATCAAAGAATCTCGATAAACTTACAGCAAGAAAAGCACAACGTAATACACAAGACAGTGTGAAAGGGTGGTAAATTTCCATTAAACTTGCAAACAAATTCAGCAGACCTAAGTAGACGTCTATCATGAAATCCATAGAGACTGTTGACAGTTCAAGTCGTAAATATGCAAAGATGGGAGTGTGGTAATAGCGAGCGAATCCTAAAAAAATTTTTGTTTGCGGTTCTCTCAACTAACACATGATCACAACCCTATCCTGCGTCGCACAGTTACTCCCAAATCCGCAGTGGCGTTCGTCCAAAACGACCAATCAAGATTATCTGGCAGTCCGCCAGGACCTTATCCAATTTAAACGTCTTGAATTCACGTCGCACAGTTTCGGTCAAACGTTCTGAATGTTTTATCATCCCCTTAACTTCGGACAATTTCTCTTCATCAAAACGAACGGTATCCAACTTAATTACGTATAACAAACAAAAGCGAATTTTGTTCACAAGAGAAAAAATTTAATAAATCCACAAGATAAAGAGGAGTAACTCAGAAGCGGTGTAGGGTTTACGTAATTTTTTATTGTTTTGTTTGTTCTTTGGTGTTGATTCGCTAGTCAAGATGAAATTAAAAAAAACGAAATTGTTGGTTTTCTTTGTTCTTTTTTCGCAATTTATTTATTTATATTTTCATTATCGTAAGCGAGACGTATCAAAAATTGATATCGACCCACAACTATTTTGCTTAGAAATTTTAATTGCTTTGGGGTGCAGCGAGATCCTCTGAAGTGCTTGAAATTTTACATTTATGAGACGTAGCAGGATGCGGTGCTTCAAAAGAGTTGACATCTTAATGCTGTAGCGATGTCAACTTGCAATAATGTATGTCCGTAAACGTTTGAATTCAAAGGGAAAATTTTGCTTCATCTAAAGCTGCAGGGGTCGCACTACCATTCCCGAGTTTCTTTATTTAAATTACTGAATTTGACTGCGGTTCAAGTGACAAAATCTGTGAATGGCGGGAGTTTATTAATTTATCCAAGAAATAGCAAGTTAGCCATTTGAAGACGATTACTGATAATAAAGAGAAAATTTTTTCGAAATAACTTCAAATCATAACGTTGTAGAGTGAAAGTCTGGGGTGAGACGCGATAAAGGGATTGAAGCTAGTTATAGTCTAACATCAAAAGTGGGATATTTGGTCGAAATACTGTCTACAAGCTGTAATTTGTGGATAGTTGGCGTGGTGGATTATGACGCTATTTTTTGACTTAGAAACAAATAAAACAAAAATTAGGTAAAACTATGGAAAACCTCGATAACAAGAAAAAGTGTTGCTGACAATTTTAAGTTTGAAAAGTACAATTTTGATCGCAATTCTGGGTATGCATCGAAATTGTGTCGTAACTTTCCCAATCGTATTACACAGGTCTTGGCAACTGGAACTCTTATGAAATTCCAATAGCAACATATCGAGTCTTTGTTCAGTGACTTTGTCAAATTTTCATTTAACTGAAAATATTTCATATAAATTCCTGTTGTTTTTTAAACCAATCGCCAAATTGCCACTTTGGTAATAAGACTTTCTTCAACGTTTTCACCGAAACAGTTTAGTAGATTTACTAGAATTTAAGAAATTGTTTGAATTTTTTTCGTCATCACTCTCGAGTAGTTTTCTTGAGCAACGTTAAGTAATTCAAGTGTAGGAAGTTTAGTAACACTAAAATTTAACCACATGTGCTCTCGACGTTAACTTGAACCGCCTTGTTTCCGGAGTTAAACGTTTCTAGCTAGAAATTTATCGTTATAGCGCACTTAGCCTTAACGTTCTAGCTTGTACAAAACAGATTTTCCTCATTGCCTATAAGGCCGTGGGGGTACTTTAGGGATTAGAAAAAAAATCCTGAAAACGACAGGATTAGTTGAGATTTTCCATTTCGCAACGACAACATCGACGTCCTCCATTAGGACGACGTTGAGAAACGACACTTTCCATCAACCCTTTTAAAAAATTATCTCATCACTCCAATTCGACTATTGCATCAAAAGAAATTGTTGATGGTCAATTTTTGTTGGAAACTCAACAAAATTTGCTGCCGTTTTGTTGAAATTCAAATAATTGGAATTTTGGGTAATTATGAGTGACAATGACGCCATCAACCGGCGCTCAGTTTTGTTTCATGTCCATGGGGATCATTAACTTTTTATTATTGCTTCAACAGTTGACGCTCGTTTTAATTTAATTTGGGACTTTTTGACCTATTTTCGGTCCATTCCTGCATCATACTTGTTCAATTATTAACAGGATACAGAACAACCAACTCTAAATAGATATTATTTCTGATTTTGTGACAGAAGGGCTCGATTCAAAGTTAAGTTTTGCCATATCAAGCCCTTTACTTTGAAAATTGACGGAAATTTGCGTCAAATTTTTTTAGCTGCAAACTTTGCTAGAAAAATCGATCCAGTTTGAGGTTGAGGGTGCATCCTTAAACAATACACTCTCGAAAACGTTACGAGGATGTGATATTAGGTAAAAATACGCACTGCAAACATCGTTACATCAATTTGATAGTAAATAAAAACAAAATTAATTGAAATTCAATTTAATTTAAAACCACTATACACTCCTAAGGTTAGTACTGGCCGGTTAAGTGGTTGAACCTTGTGAAGTTTATTAGCGTAACAATAATATTGAAGCAATATGATAAATTGCGTTTAAAACATTCTGAACTGCAAGCTTTGCTTAAAGAATCGACCCACTTTGGTTTTAGGGGTGTATCCCAAAACAGTAAACAATTGATAACACTATTAAGATGTGGCATTAGGTAAAACTGCGCAATGGAAACGTTGTTAGATCAATTTTAAAGTAAATAAAGATAAAATTAATTCAAATGAAATTCAATTCGAACCCATCATGCAATCCTAAGGTTAGTGCTGGCCGGTTAAGTGGTTGAATCTTGTGAAGTTTATCTACATAACAATAATATTAAAGCAATATGTAAAAATTGCGTTTAAACTTTTATAACTACAAGCTTTGCTATAAGAATTAACCCAGTTTGGTTTTAGGGGTGTATCCCCAAACAGTACATAATTGACAACACTATTAGGATGTGGCATTAGGTAAACTTGCGCAAAGAAAACGTCGCTAGATCAATTTGGAAGTAAATGCAGAAAAAATTATTACTATTAAAATGTTACATTAGGTAAAATTGAGCAATGGAAACGTCGTTACATCAATTTGAATGTAAATGAAAAAGAAATTAATTGAAACTAAATTTTATTCGAACCCATCATACACTCCTAAGGTTAGTACTGGCCAGTTAAGTGGTTGAATCTTGTGAAATTTATCAACATAACAGTAATATTGAAGCAACATGTAAAAATTGCGTTTAAACTTTTATAACTACAAGCTTTGCTATAAGAATTGACCCACTTTGGTTTTAGGGGTGTATCCCAAAGTAGTACACAATTGACAACACTATTAGAATGTAACATTAGGTAAAATTGCGCAATGGAGACGTCGTTACATCAATTTGAAAGTAAATGAAGATAAAATTAATTGAAATTAAATTTTATTCGAACCCATCATACACTCCTAAGGTTAATACTGGCCAGTTAAGTGATTGAATCTTGTGAAGTTTATCAACATAACAGTAATATTGAAGCAACATGTAAAAATTGCGTTTAAAATTTTAAAACTGCAAGCTTTGCTATAAGAATTGACCCAGTTTGGTTTTAGGGGTGTATCCCAAAGCAGTACACAATTGACAACACTATTAGAATGTGGGATTAGGTAAAATTGCGCAATGGAGACGTCGTTACATCAATTTGAAAGTAATTGAAAATAAAATTAATTGAAATTAAATTTTATTCGAACTCATCATACACTCCTAAGGTTAATACTGGCCAGTGAAGTGGTTGAATCTTGTGAAGTTTATCCACATAACAGTAATATTAAAGCAATATGTAAAAATTTCGTTTAAACTTTTATAACTGCAAGCTTTGCTATAAGAATTGACCCAGTTCGGTTTTAGGGGTGTATCCCAAAGCAGTACACAATTGACAACACTATTAGAATTTAACATTTGGTAAAATTGCACAATGGGGACGTCGTTACATCAATTTGAAAGTAAATGAAAATAAAATTAATTGAAATTAAATTCAATTCAAACCCATCATACACTCCGAAGGTTAATACTGGCCAGTTAAGTGATTGAATCTTGTGAAGTTTATCAACATAACAGTAATATTAAAGCAACATGTAAAAATTGCGTTTAAAATTTTAAAGCTGCAAGCTTTGCTATAAGAATTGACCCAGTTTGGTTTTAGGGGTGTATCCCAAAGCAGTACACAATTGACAACACTATTAGTATGTAACATTAGGTAAAGTTGAGCAATGGAGACGTCGTTACATCAATTTGAATGTAAATGAAAATAAAATTAATTGAAATTAAATTTTATTCGAACCCATCATACACTCCTAAGGTTAGTACTGGCCAGTTAAGTGGTTGAATCTTGTGAAGTTTATCAATATAACAGTAATATTGAAGCAATATGTAAAAATTGCGTTTAAACTTTTATAACTGCAAGCTTTGCTATAAGAATTGACCCAGTTTGGTTTTAGGGGTGTATCCCAAAACAGTACACTATTGACAACACTATTAAAATGTAGCATTAGTTAAATTGCGCAACGGAAACGTTGTTACATCAATTTGAAAGTAAATGAAAATAAAATTAATTGAAATTAAATTTAATTCGAACCCATCTCTTTAGGTCATTACTGGTTAAATGGTTAAACCTTGTAAAGTTCATCAACATAATGATAATATTTAAGCAAATAATACTTTTAAACTTTCATAACTACAAGCTTTGCTATAAGAATTGACCCAGTTTGGGGTTAGGGGTGTATCCTAAAACAATACAAACATTATTAAAATGTGAAATTTGGTGAAAGTGCGTACAGCAGACATTGTTACATCAATTTGAAAGTAATTAAAAATAATAATTGATTGAAATTAACATTAGTTTAACCCTAACATAACTTTAAGGTCGGTATTGGCCGGTTAAAGGGTGTCTCAATTTTAAGATAATAATTTAGAAACTTTTTATTACATAAGAAAATATTAAAACAACAACATTAAACATGAAATTCAAATCGATGCCTTATTGGCCAATCTTCCAATATCCTGCCTCTCTTCAATTGATCAACAATTTCACTTGCGTTAGTTTCGGCTGGTTTCTCCTGCAACATCCTGTAGAAAATGAGTCGTTGTTTGGCAACAACATCGAATTTCGTCCAGATTTCCGGATATTTGTTCATGCAATATTTGAGATTGTTCTTGTTGATTTTGTAAATTTCAGTAATTTCGATTGCAGTAACAGTAGTAAAAGATGCTTCCCCCATTTGTCTCAACATCAAACAAACTTCACCGAATTGTTGTCCATCTTCAAGATGTAAAACTTCTTTACCGTTATCCATACTCAACATCACAGTTCCTAGCGATATAAAATAGATGGCGTCGTTTTCGGTTTCGGGTGTCAGAAGCACGTCACCTGCCAACGATATATCGGCTTCCATCATTCCCAAGATGGCGCCGATTGCGCCACGTGATAAACCTTGTAAAATACAAACACTGTTGATCAATCTTCGGCAACATATCAAAAGTACTTCGCAACGTAAATGTTGCGATAACGTCGCGTTGATGGCTTGTTCAGAAAAAAGACGTTTTTCGAATTTGAACTCGTAATAGCTTTTCACGCGTTTTCTGAGCGTTTTTGGTATTTTCTTGATGATGCTGTACTCTTCGAATTGTTGGATTAACTCGTTGTATTTGGTTTCGGAAATGTTGACCAAACCGAATAACTCGAGAATTTCACTGACGATGCACAATCGAAAATATAATCCAGTTATTGTAACTAAACTAAACGCTAACATTTCCGATTCTCTTTCGATTATGTAATAGCCATGACCTGCACCAATAAAATGTGCAATCACCAAAAGAAACGTTTCGAGGTAGTGGCAGATTTGAAGAGAGAACGTCATCACATTATTTCGTTTTACGTTGTCGTAATGGAAAGCTTGATTGTACCAAGATTTGCTGTCAGCAGAAACATTTGCATAATCCACTATTGGAATCATAAGATTGATACATGTCCACCAATGGACGACGATCATGGTCATAAGAAACATACTTACGAAAGTAGCCAGAGATTCTTTTAATTTAAACCATTGCAACGTATCGGAAAAAAACGTGAACAAAGTGCCGATTCGGAAAAGTCTCAAAAAATGGACATGAAACAGAAGAAGGGCTGGAGTTTCACTGGTATCCATCCAATGTATTGCGATCGAAGGGATGCAAGTTATAAAATCCAAAACGAAATATGTCAATAAATAATTTTTTACAATTTTTCTTCTGTCCAAAACGACTTTACCGTTACGGTCCACATAACCCATCGAAAAACTAACGAAAACATCCATCAACATCATTGAGTTAACAACGAATAAGTAGTAGAAGATGACGTCGTCGTATGGTTCCCAATGTCCAGCGTAGAATGATTTTTTGAACAAATAAGAATCGAAGTAGAGTTCCGTCCATAACATCAACCAATACATGATCGTCATCCAAACTTCTCTGAAGAAAGCCGCCTTGCTGAAGGGATGGATGATGTATTTGTACTTTTTGTTCATGACGTGTCTTTCTCTTTCTTTTAAAATCGAACCATGACTGCGAAAATGTATGTGACATTTCGGATTTGCTGAGCTTACGATAATGAAGTTCTTTAAGCTTTGTTTGAATTTTCGGTAGAACGGGGCGAATGGTGGCAATGGTTCGATATGGATTTCGTCATTGTCATCATTCTCTAACGTGCAGATATGCTTGCATTGAACTTTGACACCAACCATTTGGTTCGTTGACAAATGACAATTTTTTTTGGAAAATTGAAATTGTTGCTACGATACCAAAAACAAAAAGATTTGATGGGGCTGAAAATACCCACCCATTACGTTTTTTTTTCAGCAAATTTCTTCTATACGTTGTGGTTCTATCTAATTGAGAATTCAATTTTCAAAAGTCTATACCCTTTTTCAAATTGTGCAACAAAAAAATTCTGTAATATACAGGACGATTCGTAAAAATTCAAAAAACTTTTCCCCAAACATAATTAGAAATTTTCAATTTTTTGAAATGTTAATCAAAAATTATTTTCGATTCAACGTTACTAAGGAATTTTGCCCTCCAATTTGCTTTGTTCTATGTCCTGTTGCGTGTTTCATTTCGGGTTATGGAGGGTGCGAAATTCCGATTTTCGATAAGATCGAATCTACCCCTTGAACACGTGTAACTTTGCGACAATATCGCCAAATACAAACGATATGAATAATTATATGGAGTTAACTGGATTTGAGCGACGTCAATATTTCACCCTCTACTTTACGATGGTGATAAAATTTTATTGCGCAATTATATTATCGCGGTGACCATCGCATGGAAGAACGTCGATACATGAAGTTATGTGCATGTCGGAATCGCCGTGTTATTGTTATTAGAATTTTATAACAGCCGTAAGGTCGTTAGGTTTCAAGGGGTTCACTTAATAGAAAATTTTGTTTTATATCAAAGAAATTTTTGGATTCAATTTTATTTAAGGAAACCAAAATTGCGATTTGTTTGGTGTTTTTCAAAAAATCTGGAAGAATTATGAAAATTTTAAACAAATTGTTATCGACAATTTAATTAAATAGTAGAAAGAGATTTTTTCGGCTTAATTTGCAAGTGTACGGTGCAAATGGAGCGTTTCACTTTTCGTTACGCATGCTTTAAATTGGACAATTTTACATTAGAACTCCTAAAAACGTTTCCGTCAAAAACTGCTGATGTTACTTAATAAGATCGGAAAATTTTCTTTAAACAAAACAAAATCTAAATTATCTGAAAATCAGGAGAATTACTGAAAATTTTGAACTAATTGTGCTTGACGATTCAATCAAATAGTAGAAAGAGACATTTTTGGTTTGATTTGCAAGTGTATGCTGCAGATTGAGCGTTTCACTTTTTGTTACGCATGCCTCAAATATAACAATTTTACGCTAGAACGCCTAAAAACGTTTCCATCAAAAGCTGTAGATGTTACTTAATAATATGGAACTGGAGAATTAAAAAAAATGTTTTGTTTTTTATAATAAAGAAGGTTTTGGATTCAATTTTATTTCAGCAAATCGGAATTATGATTCGTTTGATGTTTTAAAAAAATCTGGAAAATTAATGAAAATTTTGAACTAATTGCCATCAACAAATCAATAAAATTGTAGAAAGAGACTTTTTTGGCTTGATTCGTAAGTCTATGTTGCATATAGAGCGTTTCACTTTTCGTTACGCAAGCTTTAAATTGGACAATTTTACGGTGGAACTGCTAAAAACGTTTTCATTAAAGGTTGCAGATCTAACTTAATAAAGATTGAAATTTTTTTTAAACAAGACGAAGTCTGAATTAAGATTTGTTTGGTCATTTTCCAAAAATCTAGAGAATTAGCAAAAATATTGAACTAATTGTTATCGACGATTTTATAAAATAGTAGAGAGAAATATTTTCGGCTTAATTTGCAAGTGAATGCTGCAGATTGAGCGTTTCACTTTTTGTTACGCATGCCTTAAATAGAACAATTTTACGCTAGAACGCCTAAAATCGTTGCCATCAAAAGCTGTAGATGTTACTTAATAATAAGGAACTGGAAAATAAAAAAGATGTTTTGTTCTCTATCATAGAGAAGGTTTTGATTCAACAAATATGGAAGATTAATGAAAATTTTGAACTAATTTCCAGCAACAATTTAATAAAATTGTAGAAAGAGACCTTTTCGGTTTGATTCGCAAATTTATGTTGCGTATAGAGCGTTTCACTTTTCGTTACGCATGCTTTAAATCAGACAATTTTACGGTAGAACTGCTAAAAACGTTTTTATTAAAAGCTGCAAATGTAACTTAATAAAAACTGAATTTTTTTTTTAAACAAAACAAAGTCTGAATTAAGGTTTGTTTAGTAATTTTCCAAAAATCAAGTCGATTACCGAAAATGTTGAACTAATTGTTACCGATGGCTTGATGAAATAGTAGAGAGAAATATTTTTGGCTTAATTTGGAAGTGTATGCTGCAGATTGAGCGTTTCACTTTTTGTTACGCATGCCTTAAATATAACAGTTTTACGCTAGAACACCTAAAATCGTTGCCATCAAAAGCTGTAGATGTTACTTAATAATAAGGAACTGGAAAATAAAAAAAATGTTTTGTTCTCTATCATAGAGAAGGTTTTGATTCAACAAATATGGAAAATAAATGAAAATTTTGAACTAATTTCCATCAACAATTTAGTAAAATTGTAGAAACAGACCTTTTCGGTTTGATTCGCAAATTTATGTTGCATATAGAGCGTTTCACTTTTCGTTACGCATGCTTTAAATTGGACCATTTTACGGTAGAACTGCTAAAAACGTTTTTATTAAAAGCTGCAGATGTAACTTAATAAAGACTTAAATTTTTCTTTAAACAAAACAAATTCTGAATTAAGATTTGTTTAGTAATTTTCCAAAAATCAAGTCGATTACCGAAAATATTGAACTAATTGTTACCGACGACTTGATGAAATAGTAGAGAGAAATATTTTCGGCTTAATTTGAAAGTGTATGCTGCAGATTGAGCGTTTCACTTTTTGTTACGCATGCTTTAAATGTAACAATTTTACGATAGAACGACTAAAAATGTTTCCATCAAAAGCTGTAGATCAAACCGAAAAATTGAAAAAAATATTTTGTTCTCTATTATAAAGAAGGTTTTGATTTGATTTTATTTAAACAAAACGGAGTTATGATTGGTTTGGTGCTTTTCAAAAAATCCGGAAGATTAATGAAAATTTTGAACTAATTGCCATCAACAATTTAATAAAATTGTAGAAAGAGACTTTTTCGACTTGATTCGCAAACTTATGTTGCATATAGAGCGTTTCACTTTTTGTTACGCAAGCTTTAAATAGGACAATTTTACGGTAGAACTTCTAAAATCGTTTTCATTAATAGCTGCAGATGTAACTAAATGAAGACTGGAAAATTTTCTTTAAACAAAACAAAATCTGAATAAAAATTTGTTTAGTCATTTTCCAAAAATCAGGAGAATTTCCAAAAATTTTGAATTAATTTTGCTTGACAATTTAATCAAATAGTAGAAAGAAACTGTTTCGGCTTGATTTGCAAGTGTATGCTGCAGATTGAGCGTTTCACTTTTCGTTACGCATGCTTTAAATTGAGCGATTTTACGCTAGAACGTCTAGAAATGTTTCCAATAAGAGCTCTAGATAATACTTAATAATGAAAACCGAAACATTTTCTGTAGGCAAAACAAAATCTGAATTATGATTTGTTTGGTCATTTTCCAAAAATAAGGAGAATTGTCAAAAATTTTGAACTAATTGTGCTTGACAATTTAATGAAATAGTAGAACGAGACTTTTTCGGCTTGATTTGTAAGTTTATGTTGTATATAGTGCGTTTCACTTTTCGTTACGCATGTTTTAAATCGGACAATTTTACAGTGAAACTGCTAAAAAGGTTTTCATTAAACGCTACAGATGTAACTTAATAACAAGTAGAATTTTTTTAAAACAAAACAACGTCTGAATTAAGATTTGTTTGGTCATTCTCCAAAAATCAAAAAAATTACCGAAAATATTGAACTAATTGTTATCGACGGTCTGATGAAATAGTAGAATGACACTTTTTTGGTTTGTTTCGCAAGTTTAAGCGGCAGATAGAACGTTTCACTTTTTGTTACGCATGCCTTGAATCAAACAATTTTAAGCTAGGACGCCTAAAAAAGTTGCCATCAAAAGTTGTAGATGTTACTTAATAATAAGGACCTGGAAAATTAAAAAAAAATGTTTTGTTCTCTATAATAAAGAAGGATTTGATTCAATTTTATTTAAGCAAAACCGAATTATGATTTGTTTGGTGGTTTTTAAAAAATTTGGAAGATTAATGAAAATTTTGAACTAATTGCCATCAGAAATTTAATAAAATTGTAGAAAGAAACCTTTTCGGCTTGATTCGCAAGTGTATGTTGCATATAGAGCGTTTCACTTTTTGTTACTCAGGCTTTAAATCGGACAATTTTACGGTAGAACTGGTAAAAACGTTTTTATTAAAAACTGCAGATGTAACTTAATAAAGACTGAATTTTTTCTTAAACAAAACCAAGTCTGAATTACGATTTGTTGAGTAATTTTCCAAAAATCAAGAGAATTACCGAAAATTTTGAACTAATTGTTATCGACGATTCAATGAAATAGTAGAAAGAAACTTTTTTGAATTGATTTACAAGTGTATGCTGCGGAAAGAACGTTTCACTTTTTGTTACGCACTCTTTAAATCGGACAATTTTACACTAGAATGGCTAGAAGCGTTTCCATCAAAAGTTGTAGATGTTACTTAAAAACAAAAGCCGGAAAATTTTCTTTACGCAAAACAAAAATCTTAATTAAGATTTGTTTGGTTTTTCTCCAAAAATCAGAAAGATTGCCCAAAATTTTTAACTAAGAATTATTGACGATTTATTAGAATAATTGAAAGAAACTTTTTCGGCTTGATTTGCAAGTATATACGGCAGATAGAGCGTTTCATTTTTTGTTACGCATGTTTTAAATGGAACAATTTTACGCTAGAACGGCTAGAAATGTTTCTATCAAAAGCGGTATATGTTCCTTAATCATAAAAGCCAAAATTTCTTTTAGCAAAAAAAATCTGAGTTAAGATTTGTTTAGTGTTTTTCAAAAAATTTGAAGCATTACCGAAAATTTTGAACTAATTGTCATCAACAACTTAATGAAATAGTCGAAACAAACTTTTTCGGTTTTATTCACAAGTGTATGATGCAGATTGAGCGTTTCATTTTTCGTTACGCATGTCTTAAATTGGACAATTTTGCACTAGAACGGCTATAAACGTTTCCATCAGAAGCTGCAGATGTTGCTTAATAATAAAAACCGAAAACTTTTCTTTAAACAAAACAAAATCTGAATTAATCTTTGTTTGTTTTTTTTCAAATAATCAGGAGAAGTACCAAAAATTTTGAATAAATTGTTATCGACGATTTAGTGAAATAGTAGAAATAAATTTTTTCGGCTAAATTTGTAAGTGTATACTGCAGATAAAGCGTTTCACTTTTCGTTACGCATCCTTTAAATCGAGCGATTTTACGCTAAAACGTCTAGAAACGTTTCCATCAAACGCTGCAGATGTTAGTTAATAATTAAAATCCGAAAAAATTTTATGAAGAGAAGGTTTGGTCTCCATATTAAAGAAGATTTCGGATTCAATTTTAGTTAAGCAAAATGAAAACTGAATTAAGGTTGGTTTGGTCTTTTTAAAAAAATATTTGGCAGTGTTGCTGCAGATTGATCGTTTCACTTTTTGTTACGCAATTTTAGATCGAAAATTTGCAGAAAAGCCATGAAATAAATTTATATTTATAATAACTATTGCAACATTTTATTTTGAAGGAATAATAATATTTTTTTAATAAAATGGACGCTACTGTGCTGTAAAAAAATTGTAGCTCTATCATTGAAATGCTTTTTATCTATCTAAAACTACATGACGATATTATTGCAAAAATTTTATTTGTTTTTTTGGACGAGTTCTAATTCAAGCATATTTACCCGGCGCTTCCACTATTTTGTGGAGAATTCCGCTTTTCCAACATGTTATTAAATCTTTTTCTGCCAGAGAGTGTTGAAAAATAAAAATCTACAATTTACGTAAATGTAAAGTAATATTAAACAACATTTTAAGCCGAATTAAATACACGAAATAGATGAAAGTTTTTATAAATTTCTACTGCAATAAAAAATATTTTATTCAACAGTTGAACAATTTATTTCACGCATTTTAAACTGTTTTTACCAAATATCGAAGAGAATTGTAACTTCCTAACTGAACATATCATTAAAGTTCTTTTAACTGTTCAAGAAGACGTTGATTAAATTGATTAAAAACTTATTGAAGAATTAATTTGTTAAAATTCACCTAGCACCTCCACCATTTGTCCAAGAATTTTTTCTTAATTATATTTCTGTTATTTAAACAATTTTGTTCCATATACACCAAAATTTAATACAATTTGATCACTTTTTAGGAAAATCTCGAAGCTCCCTCATTAATCTGAGCAGCTATGACATACCCGGAACCTAAACCATTTGTTTGGCACCAAAATTTTATAAAAATCGACCAATTTTTGGAAAAAAAAATACTTGCCCAAAAACTTATGTTACTTTCTCATTAACCTGCGCAATTATGATTTTTCTTTAAATTGCAAAAATTTCGAATTCGGTCAAAATTCAATTAAATCGCTTCGTTTTTGGATTTGAAACTCTTTTTGTTGTTTTTTAACAATTTATCTTTAAGGAATACACAAAATTATGTAAAGGTCAACACTAATTTTTTTATTTCGAAATTCTTTTTCTCCTCTCTTCCAAAATTCTCTTCATCCTCAATTCCTCTACAATACTAGAAGGTTCATCAACATGTCCAAGATTATCTCGTATCTTCCTATACGCTTCCAACCGTTTCTCACCTAATTCCTCCAAAAGTTCACCAACTTCCGGATGGAACCGAAGACAAAATTGCATATCACTCCTACTAATACTATAAACTTCAGTAATTTCGATGGCACAATAATAAAAAAACTTCCGTTGTCCAATTTTGGACAAAACCGAACAAACTTCACCAAATTCCTGTCCATCCTCCAAATGGACAAGTTCCCTACCATCATCCAAAAGGACAGCAAGAGTTCCCGAAACAATAAAACAAACATATTTGCCATCCTCTTCGAGATCGTAAATCTTATCGTTAGGCAAATACACGTCGCATTGGACCAAACCCAAAATACCACCAACAACAGCTTTTGGAAGATTCTCGAAGAGAGGTACGCGCTGGATCAAACCTCGACAACAATAGAAAGTGACCTCGCAACGTAACGGTATTGATAACGTTGATAGAATTCGAGTTTCGTGATAAAATTTGCCTTGGAATTTGTAATTGTGGTAGAGTTTGATTCGTTTCGCTAACTCTTTCGGTATTTTCTTCACGATGATGTATTGGTTGAGTTGGTTCATTATTTCTTCGTATTTTGACTCGTCGATGTTGACCACTCCGAATAATTGGATAACTCTACTGATCATGTAGAGGAAATAGTAGAGACCTGCAACGGTTACCAATGATAACATGATAGTTTCGATGGTTTGGTAATCTTGGATGGAACCGTAACCAGTGCCGGCAGCCAAGAAGTGACAGGTGGTGGCTCGAAGAGTTTCTAGATATTGCAGTTCTTTCGATGCGGCTGAATTTTTCGTTAAAATACTTTTTTGGTCTGATTCCGTTAAGAAGTCTCTATGAAGTAAAATTGATGGGACCATGCGAACAAGACAAGTGAACCAATGCAATAGAAGGAAAGTAATTAAAGTGAAAAGTATACAAATTGTTGAAGATTCTTTGAAATATAAAGTCAAAATGGCGGTGAGGTACTCGATTAAACTGAAAGTTCTGGCGAGTCGAAAGTATAACATTTGAGCAACTAAATCGGCGGTTAAGAAATTTTTCCGATTCACTAAAACGAAAAATATTGTTGGAAAACAAGCCAAAACGTCGAAAACAAAAAAAGTTTTCACGTAACGTTTCGCTATTGACATCTGTTCGAGGACTACGTGTCCGGTTTTTTTCACAACGTAACCCATGTAAAAATTTACGATGATATCGGATAACATAACGAAATTTAAAACGATCTGGATGTAACCTACGACGAATTCCCAAAAAGTCCAAGGAATATGGCGCATGTTGCGCAAATTGAACGAAGTTATGAAAGGTTCCAAAATGAATGCAATTATCCAAACGAAACACAGCACGACTTCGCGAATTTTACAAAATCTACTAAAAGGATGGATCATGTACTTGAATTTCTTATTTCCAACTTGACGTTTCTTCTCTCTGAAGATTGAATTGCGACTTCGGAAAAACTCCTCACATCTACCATTGGTTTCGTCGATCAAGAAGAATTTTCGAAATGATCGCAAACATTTCTTGTAAAAAGGCGAATTCGGGGATAACGGCGGCAAATAACTGTCGGAATTGTCTGCAATTGTGCACTTGTGGTAGAAGAACTCTCTCGTAAATGGCATGATTGACAGATGACAAATTGAGTTATTGAGTGCTAGATTTTGAATGTCCGCAATTTTCCACAATTTTTATTTTTTTTTTCAAAATTTATCATCCAACCTTCTCTTAATATTTATTGTTAGAAGTTTTCTACTTTTTCTTGAAGTGTTAACATTAGCAAGTGTTGAAGTTCTGCGTTAGTAAGCGCCATCTACCGCTTCAAATCAAATTCAAACAATCGGAGATTGATGGAGAAACCTTTGTAGGCATAGTTTGCCATTGTATTCCCAGGGGGAGCGATTTAAATTTTTCTGAGGAATTAAACCATCTGATAAACGCTAAGATAGAAGTTATTATGAGTAGAAGTTTCGCCTTCTTTGTTTTGTTCCTCTTTTTCTTCTTTAATTGTCATAATCGTTAACGAGTGTTGACGTTCTCCCTAATCGCCTTCTACAGTTTCAAGTCGAATCTAAACGATAGGAAATTTGAGAAAACTTTTCTAGGTATAGTTTGCCATTGTTTTCCCAGGGAGAGAGCCTTAAAAATTTTCTAGAAATTAAAACAATTGAAAAACGCCACGTTTGAAAGTTTTTTTATGGGTAGAAGTTTCTCTTTCTTTGTTTTGTTCCTCTTTTTCTTCCTTATTGGTCATAAACGTTAACAAGTGTTGGCGTTCAGCTTAATCGCCTTCCACAGTTTCAAGTCAAATCTGAACAATAGAAGACTTGAGAAAACCTTTCTAGGTATAATTTGCTGTTGTTTTCCCAGGGGGAGCGCCTTAAATTTTTTTTAGGAGTTAAAACAACTGCTAAACGCCACCATTGAAAGTTTTTTATGGATAGAAGTTTCTCCTTCTTTGTTTTATTAATCTTTTTTTCTCTAATTGCCATAATCGTTAACAACTGTTGGTGTTCTGTCTAATCGTCTTCCACAGTTTCAAGTCAAATCTGAACAATAGAAGACTTGAGAACACTTTTCTAGGTATAATTTGCTATTGTTTTCCCAGGGGGAGCGCCTTAAAATTTTTTTAGGTATTAAAACAACTGCTAAACGCCACCATTGAAAGTTTTTTATGGGTAGAAGTTTCTCTTTCTTTGTTTTATTAATCTTTTTCTTCCCTAATTGCCATAATTGTTAACAACTGTTGGTGTTCTGCCTAATGGTCTTCCACAGTTTCAAGTCCAATCTGAACGATAGGAAACTTTTTGGATAAACTTTTCCAGGTATAGTTTGCCATTGTTTTCCCAGGGGGAGCGCCTTAAAAAATTTTTACTAATTAAAACAACTGCTAAACGCCACCATTTAAAGCTTCTTAGGGGTAGAAGTTTCTCCTTCTTTGTTCTATTAATCCTTTTTTCTCTAATTGCCATAATCGTTAACAACTGTTGGTGTTCTGTCTAATCGTCTTTCACAGTTTCAAGTCTAATCTGAACAAAAGAAAACTTGAAAAATTTTTTAGGTATAGTTTGCCATTATTTTTCCAGGGGGAGCGCCTCAATTTTTTTTGGAAATTAAATCAACTGATAAACGCCACGACTGGAAGTTTTTTATGGGTAGAAGTTTCTTCTTTCTTGTTTTGTTCCTCTTTTCTTCTCTAATTGTCATAATCGTTAACAAGTGTTGGCGTTTTCTCTAATCGCCTTCTATAGCTTTAAGCCGAATCTAATCGATAGGAAACTTGAAAACTTTTTTAGGTATAGTTTGCAATTGTTTTTCCAGAGGGAGCGCCTCAAATTTTTTTGGAAATTAAACCAACGAATAAGCGTCACAAATGGAAGTTCTTTATGGGTAAAAAATTCTCCTTCTTTGCTTTGTTCCTCTTTTTCTTCTTTGCTTCCATAAGTAGAAATTTCTTTTTTTCTTTATTAATTGTCATAATTGTTAACGAGTGTTTACAATCTCACTACGGGTGCATGCAGTAAGCGCCATCTACAGTTTTGAATCGAAACCGAACGATTGAGGATCTAATAGAGAAACTTTTTTAGTTTGCCGTTGCCTTTCGAGGGGGAGCCATTTAAAAAATCCTCTGGAAATTAAACTAGCCGACAGTTTTTTATGGTTAGAAACTTTTTTACTTAATTTTTCAAGAAAATTTCCCAATTTATCATTGCGATGGTGACGCTTAATAAAAGCGAAACGTACAAACAAGAGTCAGGACTTAACTGGATGCTCCAGGTTCTCATTCGCCAATTCTAGGACCGGGAGCGAGCCAATATTGACTCTCTCTTCGTTTTACGAGCACCGACTTAACCTAATTACGTCGTCTAAAGTAAATTTACCTGACTCGTCACTACTTGCTCACCTAGCCCAACAAATTTTTCGTTGTCAATTTTTTTAAGAATTGTTTTTATGGTGCTAAATGAAGAGATTTTTTCTGAGTTGACGTCGATTTTTTTTCCTTACATCTGGCGGAAACGTTTTAAATATTTATCGAAACATTAGAGACGATAAGTCTTTCAACGCGTCAACATCAATCATATTTGAGGTTCGATTCTGGGTGTTTATTGATGACTTGTCCCTTTTCTTCCGGTAGAACCGAGGTTTATTTAACTGTTTTTGAGGTAAACTTAACTCGATTCGTCTGGATGCAGGACCGGAATCAAATTACGTGTTCCAGAACTGTCTCGAAAAGTTGGACGAAAACTACGTTACGTTCGTTTTGTTTTTTTTTTGCTTAGTGGTTAGGGCAAGCCATTTTCGTTAAATGGGGGCAATTGACTTTTAATGTTGTTATTTAACAGTTGGTAGGTGAATTATAATCGTCTACAAAACCGAATGCAATTAGCTAAAATTAGCAATTTCACCCTAAAGACGTAGTTACATGCACGTACTTCCAGTCCTTAATTTTTATTTGTTTAAAAAAAAAAAAACCTTCAATATAGATAGCGCTATTTACTACCATGCGTGTGAGTGAAACAGAGAGAGTCAATAAGTGACCTTCCTTCGTTACTTGTTAACCACAACATGAGATTTGCAAGCTGGTCATTTTTCGACAACAAAAACAATAAAATAGCCAAAAATGGTTAGAGCAAACTGGAATTATGCGCTGCTATATAAATATAACAATTGACAATTGCCTAGATTTCTCTACTAAGAACAATTGACAAATTACTCAATAATTTTAGAAATTGTTAAAGTACCAAAAAGTGCTTCTATATGTAGTTGAGGATAGAGAAAGTTGCGCTAACGAAAAATGGATACGGCTATGCGCTACCATGTGTGAGAGTGAAATAGAACAAGACAAAAAGTGACATTCTTCTACTTTTCGTTAGTCACAACATTAGGTTTGCTTGTTCAACATTTCTTGAAGCAGGAAACAGTAAAAGAAGAAGCCAAAACTGCTAAATCAAACTGAAATTATGTGCTATTATATGAGGAAATGAAAAAAGAGACGTAACGTATTGATTGGTATCTTTTTTTTTCCAATCAGGACAACTGACTCGTTACTTTGGCATTTTTCAAAACTATTAACATATCAAGAAATGTTTCTATAAGTAGTTGAGGATAAGAAATTATTAAACAGGAAATTGTTTTGACAAAAAATAGATACAGCTATGCAATATCATGTGTAAGAGTGAAATAGAGCAAGTCAAAAAGCGACATTGATCTACTTTTTGTTAATCACAACATTAGGTTTGCCTATTTAACATATTTTGAAGCAGAAAGCAGTAAAAGAATAAGCCAAAACTGCTAAATCACACTGAAATTATGTGCCACTATATGAGAAAATCAGAAAAGAGGCGTAACCCATTGATTGGTACTTCTTTTTTTCCAATCAGAACAACTGACTCGTTACTCTATCATTTTTCAAAACTGTTAACGTACCAAGAAATGTTTCTATAAATAGTTGAGGATAGGGAATTATTAAACAGGAAATTTTCTTGACAAAAAATTGATACAGCCATGCAATACCATGTGTAAGAGTGAAATAGAGCAAGTCAAAAAGTGACATTCTTCTACTTTTCGTTAGTCACAACATTAGGTTTGCTTGTTCAACATTTCTTGAAGCAGAAAACAGTAAAAGAAGAAGCCAAAACTGCTAAATCAAACTGAAATTATGTGCTATTATATGAGGAAATGAAAGAAGAGACGTAACCTATTGATTGGTATCTTTTTTTTTCCAATCAGTACAACTGACTCGTTACTTTGGCATTTTTCAAAACTATTAACATATCAAGAAATGTTTCTATAAGTAGTTGAGGATAAGAAATTATTAAACAGGAAATTGTTTTGACAAAAAATAGATACAGCTATGCAATATCATGTGTAAGAGTGAAATAGAGCAAGTCAAAAAGTAACATTCTTCTACTTTTCGTTAGTCACAACATTAGGTTTGCCTATTTAACATATTTTGAAGCAGAAAGCAGTAAAAGAATAAGCCAAAACTGCTAAATCAAACTGAAATTATGTGCCACTATATGAGGAAATGAGAAAAGAGGCGTAACCCATTGATTGGTACTTCTTTTTCTCCAATCAGAACAACTGACTTGTTACTCTATCATTTTTCAAAACTGTTAACGTACCAAGAAATGTTTCTATAAATAGTTGAGCACAGGGAATTATTAAACAGGAAATTTTCTTGACAAAAAATTGATACAGCTATGCGATACCATGTGTAAGAGTGAAATAGAGGGATTCCAGAAATGACACTCTTCTAGTTTTCGTTAATCACAACATTAGATTTGCCTACTCAACATTTTTTGAAGCAGAAGACAATATGAAGCCAAAACTGCTAAATCAAACTGAAATTATGTGCTACTATATGAGGAAATGAGAAAAGAGGCGTAACCCATTGATTGGTATTTCTTTTTTTCCAATCAGAACAACTGACTGGTTACTCTATCATTTTTCGAAACTGTTAACGTACCAAGAAATATTTCTATAAGTAGTTGAGGATAGGGAATTATTAAACAGGAAATTTTTTGACAAAAAATAGATACAGCTATGTAATACCATGTGTAAGAGTGAAATAGAATGAGTCTAAAAGTGTCATTTTTCGACATTTCGTTAATCACAACATCAGATTTGCGAATTCGACATTTCTTGAAAAGGAAAACAGTAAAAGACGAAATAAAAACGGCTAAACTTTGTGTTCAAGAAAACATAGCTCTAAATTCGACTTTTTTTAACAATTATATTATTTTTAATTAAACATTAATAATTTTTTATTTATTAATATATTTGTAGTAGAGCAAAAAAATAATTAGCTCAAACTCTTAATTCATTCCCCAATTGTTTTCTTTTTTCATACAAAATTTTTGTTAATAAAAAATTGTTGTTAATATCGAATTGTATTAATATTGATTTCCTTTTGTTTCAGGTTAGTTTCGAGTCTTTTCCGCATTAGAACTGTAAGTAGAAAGTTTTCCTTCGTAATTATCTACAATAAGCTTCATCCAACCAAAAGTTTTAAGTAGTTTTATGTTAAACAAGCGTAACAAACATCTTCGTTAAACAATCATACAACAGTAGCTATTGCTATTTACATTTTCTTCAACGATCACACTAATTATGAAACTCCATTCCCTTTAAGTTAACACAAAATCAGGCACGTATTTACTTACAATGCAAACAAGACATTAGGAGAAAAGCAAATTTCATTTTATAGGTCAAAGATTTTAATTGCACGCATTAATTGAAGAGTATCGCTGGCGTCCCGGGTTCAATTATAGAAATTTTTTCCTCAAACGCTCCCCCTCGAAAGACAATGGCTAACCACCAAAAAGTAGCTATGCCTAATAACTTTTTTCACTAAATTTCTGGTCGTTGTGGTACGATTCAAAACCATAACTGCCACGTGATTGTTAGAACTGACGCAACATCCTCTGGATACTCAAAATACTCGCTTTGAGTCTTTTTTTGACAGTTGATAAACGTAAGCGACTAAATCGTGAAATATATTCAGGCCAACATTAGTAATTTATACGTAAAGCCGTCCTGTCGCGTACCAGCCTTAAAGTCTCGAATGATTGATCGTTCATCAAGAACTGTATCGTTGCTATATAGCTCGCTATCAAGGCAAACAAGGAAAAAATAAGAAAAAAGAACCCCCCAGTAAGTTTTCAAAATTTTGCGTTTACAGATTTTCGGGGGAATTCTCAATTTTTTTTTAAAGGTAGACCAAATAAGTTTGAAATTGGGGGGGAGTATCCAATTGGTGTAACAAAAAACTTTTTAGTAATTAAATATTTGGTCAGATGATATTTATGGTCAAAATTGCGGCGACCGAAACGCAATTACGGTCCTGTCGTTTCGTATTTTTTATCGAATCGACCGTTATAAATGATTAAATTTCAATCAACCCCCCTTCCAGTTTGGCTGAAAAAGGGGAGAGTTGATTAGGAATGCGGACGAATAATGGGGAGGATTTATTGTCGAAGACCCAATCAAGTTGGGATTAGTTATGCGAGGTTGTTCTAAATTTAAAAAAAAAAACGATACAAGAAAAAATTACAAAAATTGATAGAATTTTGCATATTTTGCATATACAGGGTGTTTGGATTTGTCGGATTTTATCGAACTTCTTTGAATCGAGTCATTAGAATTCGAGTGGTCTATCCTGAAAACGGGGTCGAACTTAATTAAGCCGTCGCCGGTCGGAACGAATAATTACTGCGAGAATCGAGGGTAAGCAAGTAGCCGAAGAATTGAGAAATTCGCGTGTTATGTGGTTAATGGCAAGCAAGGAGGCGACTTCAATCGGGAACGTAACGCCTTCTTCTCTTTGTTTATCTTTGAAAACTTTCAAACTGAACGGACGACTTAATCTCGACAAATATCTTAGTCGCTACATTGCGGATTTTCGTCACAAAGTTAACAAACGTCCGTCAAATCACGAAGTAACATCTACAAGAAACTTCAACTTTATAGGACACCCAAAATGGAAGTTCTAAAACACGCGAAATACTCCAAATCTACTTTTGACCAATCAAATCGGGTTTTTACTAGTTAAAATCCACTTTGGCCTAGTTAAAACTAGTTTTGACTGAACAGTATAAAGTGGAGAATTGCGTCATCTGTTTGGTTCGGAACCCCAGAAATACGTAAATTTTACTTCGAACTAGTCAAAACAGTGTTTGCTAGTTTAGAAGGTATTTTGAGTATATTAAAAATCACGAAGCAATACTTAAAAGAAACTTCAACTTTATCGGACACCCAAAATGGAAGTTCTTAAACACGTGAATTATTCCAAATCTACTTTTGACTTATCAAATCGAGTTTTTACTGGTTAAAATCTACTTTTGTCTAGTTAAAACTAGTTTTGACGTAACCATATAAAGTGGAGGATTACGTCATCTGTTTGGTACGGAACTCCAGAATTACATAAAATTTACTTTGAACTAGTCAAAACAATATTTGCTGGTTTAGAAGGTGTTTGAGTATATTGAAAATCACGAAGTAACATCTACAGGAAACTTCAATTTTATCGAACAACCAAAATGGAAGTTCTAAAACACGCAAAATACTCCAAACCTACTTTTGACGAGCCAAATCGAGATTTTGCTAGTTAAAATCCACTTTGGCCTAGTTAAAACAATTTTGACTAAACAGTATAAAGTGGAGAATTGCGTCATCTGTTTGGTTTGGAACCCCAGAAATACGTAAATTTTACTTCGAACTAGTCAAAACGGTATTTACTAGCTTAGAAACTATTTTGAGTATATTGAAAATCACGAAGTAACATCTACAGGAAACTTCAACTTTATCCGATAGCGAAAATGAAAGTTCTAAAACACGCGAAATACTCCAAATCTACTTTTGACGAGACAAATCGAGATTTTGCTAGTTAAAATCAACTTTTGACTAGTCAAATCTGGTTTTGACTGAACAGTATAAAGTGGAGAATTGAGTCATCTGTCTGGTTCGAAACCCCAGAAATACGTAAAATTCGCTTTGAACTACCCAAAACGGTATTTACTAGCTTAGAAGGTATTTTGAGTATATTGAAAATCACGCAGTAACATCTGCAGGAAACTTCAATTTTATCGGTCACACAAAATGGAAGTTCTAAAACACGCGAGATACTTTAAATCTCCTTTTCACTAGTCAAATCGAGTTTTTACTAGTTGAAATTTACCTAGTCAAAACTGGTTTTGACAGAAAAGTATAAAGTGGAGAATTGAGTCATCTGTCTGATTCGAAACCCCAGAAATTCGTAAAATTAACTTTGAACTAGTCAAAACGGTAATTACTGGCTTAGAAGGTATTTTGACTATATTAAGAATCACCAAGTAACATCTACAAGAAACTTCAACTTTATCGAACAACCAAAGTGGAAGTTCTAAAACACACAAAATACTCCAAATCTACTTTTGGCTAGTCAAATTGAGATTTTACTAGTTAAAATCAACTTTTACCTAGTTAAAACTAGTTTTGACTGAACAGTATAAAGTGGAGAATTGCGTCATCTGTTTGGTTCTGAACCCCAGAAATTCGTAAAATTAACTTTGAGCTAGTCAAAACAGTAATTACTAGCTTAGAAGGTATTTTGACTATATTAAAAATCACCAAGTAACATCTACAAGAAACTTCAACTTTATCGAACAACCAAAATGGAAGTTCTAAAACACACAAAATACTCCAAATCTACTTCTGGCTAGTCAAATCGAGATTTTACTAGTTAAAATCAATTTTTGCCTAGTTAAAGCTAGTTTTGACTTAACCAAATAAAGTGGAGCATTGCGTCATCTGCTTGGAACGGCACTCCAAAATTGCGTAAAATTTACTTTAAACTAGTCAAAACAGTATTTGCTATCTTAGAAGGTATTTTGAGTATATTGAAAATCACGAAGTAACATCTACAAGAAACTTTAATTTTATCGGATAACCAAAATGGAAGTTCTAAAACACACAAGATACTCCAAATCTACTTTTGGCTAGTCAAATCGAGTTGTTACTAGTTAAAATCAACTTTTACCTAGTTAAAACTAGTTTTGACTTAACCATATAAAGTGGAGAATTGCGTCATCTGCTGGGAACGGCACTCCAAAATTACGTAAAATTTACTTTAAACTAGGAAAAACAGTATTTGCTACCTTAGAAGGTATTTTGAGTATATTGAAAATCATGAAGTAGCATCTACAAGAAACTTCAATTTTATCGGATAACCAAGATGGAAGTTCTAAAACACACAAAATACTCCGAATCTAATTTTGGCTAGTCAAATCAAGTTTCTACTAGTTAAAATCAACTTTTGACTAGTTAAAACTAGTTCTAAGTGAACCATATAAAATGGAGTATAACGTCATCGGTTCAGTTCGGAACCCCAGAAATTCGTAAAATTTAGTTTGAACTAGTCAAAACAGTATTTACTAGTTTAAAAGGTATTTTGAATATATTGATTTAATTTTAACTAGTAAAAACGAGGAATAAAAACAAATTTCGGACTATTTTGTTGGGGAATTAATTGCAAAATTTTAAGACTTGTTAGCGCTGTAAGTTTTAATTTTGTCACTTATTCGTTATTTAAAATTTCTCAAAAAATTGAAGAAGATACTGCGAGAGTTTCTTAAATAGCGTTTAAACGTCAAGTTTGTTGTTTTTTTGACACCACCTGATTTTATTTTGGCCTCTGCTAAATTTCTTCATGTAGCTAAAACTGCTTCTGACTAGTTAAAACTGCTTTTCGACTAGTTGAAACTGCTTTTAAGACTACAGAACTGCGTCAAAAATTTTTAATTGTCGAATTTCATTTTTTCTTCAACACTATAGTGTTATAGCGTTATAACGTCACATGATCGTCTATTCGAATTTGTTATATTACCTCTTGCACCTAAAAGTGCTTTAAACTATTAAAAACTACTTTATAACTGATTAGACCGATTTTAACTAGTCAAAATTAGTTTCTACTTATTGTTGGATTAAATATGACTTGATAAACTAGTTGAAACTAGTTGCAGCTGATGTTATTTGAGAAGCTTAGGAGCATTAATTGTAACATATTGAATTCATATAATTTTCCGGTTTTCTTCAATAACCTTAAGAAACTGAAACTGCGGAAAAATTTTGCATTGACCTTAAACTTCAAATTTAATTTTTTCTTCCACACTATGAGCTCAAATTATCATCTATTGTATATTGTCATACTTTTAAAATATTTGCAACTGCTTTTGACTAGTTAAAACTAATTTTAACTAGTCAGAATTAGTTTTCATTCGGTAGAAGTGCATCAAATTAGTTATGGATGTTTAGTTTAGTTGAAACTAGTTTCAGCTGACAACTTTAAATTTGTTTCTACTCGTTGTTGCATTAAATATGACTTGATAAAGTAGTTAAAACTAGTTCCAGCTGCTGTTATTTGAGAAGTTTAGGAGCATTTATATTCAATTTATATTCAACATATTCAATTTTCTGGTCCTCTTCAAAAACAAGATGAGCGATTACGAAACAGAAACTGCCAGAAATTTTGGCATAGAGTGTAAGCTTTGAATTTATTTTTTTGTACTACACTATAAGATCAAAAGATCATCCATTGCATTAGCCACATGTTTCAAATATTTGCAACTATTTTTGACTAGTTAAAACTGCTTCTTGACTAATTAAATCTAATTATAACTAGTCAAAATTAGCTTCCACTCGTTAGAAGTGGTTTAAATTAGTTGTGATTGTTATAAACTAGTTGAAACTAGTTCCATCTGATAACTTTAAATTAGTTTCTACTCGTTGCATTAAATATGACTTGATAAACTAGTTGAAACTAGTTCCGGCTGATGTTGTTTAAGAAGTTTAGGAGCATTTATTGTAACATATTCAATTCACATAGTTCTTCGGTTTTTTCAATAAAATGATGAGCGATTAAGAAACTGAAACTGCGAGAAACATTCACATAGAGTGTAAGCTTCAAATTTATTTTTCTCTACTACACCATAAGGTCAAAAGACCATCTATTGCATTAGCCACATGCTTCAGGTATTTGCAACTATTTTTGACTAATTGAAACTGCTTCTTGACTAGTTGAAACTAATTTTAACTAGTCAAAATTAGTTTCTACTTATTAGAAGTGCTTTAAATTTGTTACGACTGTTGCAAGCTAGTTGAAACTAGTTCCAGCTGACAACTGATATATGCAACATCTAGTTTTTACTAGTCGAAACTATATTAAAATTCGTTTTAACTACTTAAAATTAAAATACCAAAACAAACCTCTAGTGACTTAATTTTTTTTTTCAATGAAAAATGGGAGGTCGAGAATTTTAATGGGACAGTGCGAAAAGATTGCCACCTTTAGAATGGCAAAGTAATAAATTTTTTTAACGGCACTAAAACGGCACATTATCGCGTCTTCCACTCCATTAGATCCCTTAACGTCAATAAATACCTTTACCCATTATCGCTTCAACCACATGTCGCAAATTAAAAAAAAAATAGAAAAAAACATCTTTTCACCTCTTTCACCTATTACAGCATCGTTAGATAAGAAAAAGAATTTTTTTATGTCTTTCACTTATTATCGTTTCCACTCCACGTCATTGGGATTCAAAAAAAAATGAGTAGGCGCAAAAAACGACACTTTTCATGTCTGTACCTGAAATCGAGTCACCTGCATTCCGCTCCAGAATCGAACCCTAACCATTCCGAACACGTAGGATTCCCCCCCAAACGTTCCGCATCGCGAAACAAAGCGTGCCTTGCGTAAACAAAAAGCGCGCGTTCCGCAACAATCAATGAAGTGTAACTGGACGCCATCTAACGGTGAAACGCCATAATTTCATCCGAGATTTCGCCAGAAAACTGTTTCGGTGTTTCGTAGCGACACCAACAGGTGGTGTTGGTGGGATTGCCGTGATGATCGCGTCCTTGACCGTGGCGGGAGGGTTGCAAGGGGGAGTATCTATCGATCCTACTGACGACCGGGATTTAGGATAGAGACTCTAGGGGTGGCGCTGCAAATTACGAATCAATTTGCGTCCCGACCTATGTCTGTGATTTCCCTTATGGATCGCAACGTGTTGTGTAACGAGAAAGTTTTTTTAATTTTCGGGATAACTTCCCCTACACGTTTCTTGGTTTTGGTATTGGGGAAGGTCGAGGGGTAATTGTTACGTTTCAAAGTGGGTTGGAACGGAAACGACACGCTAGATTGAAGGGATGATGGGTTGGAGGAAGTGGAGTTTCTCGAAATATTATTTGCTCGGTTCGCCGTAACGATGTTTACTGAAGACTGAAAGGGGATGAAGGACGAGGAAACGGAACGATGGGACTCGATAAAAAATATTCGACAAAAAATAACGTTTTAGTTTTAAATTACTGAAATTAATGAAAAATCCCACAAATTGAAGCGACTCACCCTTAAAAAAAATCGATTTTTTTAGTGTTTCTCACAGAAAATGGGGGGAAATGCGGGCGAGTTCGCCCGGATTGTGGATGTCGAGAGTTTCATTAAAATTTATTAGACGACACTCGCTTCGGGTTTAGGATTAGAGTGGCGCTCCGCTTTTCTTGTACCAATATGGCACTAAATAAATTTTTTGTTCTTTTTATTTGCATGGAATCCTGGTGAGTCCCGAAATCCGATCTTTCGACCGAACTCGGGCAACACTCGATAAACAACAATCCCTCGGGACTCGACGCCATTACCTCAAAAATAAATAAATAACATCGCCACGACTCTTCGGCAAATTCTTAACTTAATCCCGTCCTTAGCTTAGGGAATTGGACGATATTTTCTTTTGTTATTTACGGGAAGAAGCGCGATCATTACGTCCTTGTCCTCGTTAAAATTTTCTATTGTACAACGAAACTTCTTATTTTGTCAATTTTGTTGTTGTTCTTTCTTGTTACGCGTTCTACTCGCGACGACGAGTTTTATTAATTCCGTGGCGAACTTCTAAGGAGTTGTTTACACAAAGATGTGACGTTTTGTGCGATATTGCATTGTCAGACGCGAATGTTCATACAAGAATCATGTAAACAATGTTAAGATTGTTATGAATCTTGAAGGGAATGTAATCTGACGACAGTCTAATTTTGTTGGGACAACGAGAGATTCTTAAGTCGTTCTAAATCCAAACGGAAGGAAAAAGTTTTTAATTCTTATTCTGCTTCTACTCCTATAACATGAACAAAATTCAAGAAGAGCAACTCGACCGAAATAGTTGCGAACCCGCGACCTACGCGCCACGAGTGTAACGGTTCGCTTAGAAAAAAATTATGTCCCACTTCTGATGTTATTAATTGAGCGGACTGCACGGGAAAATTTCGAAACTTTTTACAATATCATTAGGAATTGTCTACAGTTCTAAAGTGAGATACTAAGAAGTGTAGAAACTTTAGCCAGAGTTGTCTAGCCTAAAGATTTTTTGAATCTTATGAAAAAACTAGCTAATTTGCGATTTTTTGGAAAGTTTTAGCTTTACAAATTTCAAAATCAATACGATTACTCTTAATGGTATTGTCTATAAGTAGGTGAGTTGAGATTTTGTTTATTTGTAGTTTGAACTTTTTAAGTTTTTTGATGCGTCTTTTGATTCGTAAAATTTTTAAAAAGTTTCAACTCAAAAAATTTAAAAATTAATACAGAGACTCCAAATAACATTGTCTATGATTGAATGTTTCAAAATTCGATATAACTATATATTCAACTTATGAATTTTTACCAACTAATTACTTAGTTTGCGATTTCTCGAAAACGTATGTCTCTAAAAGTTTCAAAATCAATATAGTTACTTTAAATAACATCGTTTATAATTGGATGTTGCAAAATTTCGTATAACTATATTTTAAAATAAACGAATTTTTACCAAATAATTTCTTAGTTTGCGATTTTTTGAAAACGTATGTCTCTAAAAGTTTCAAAATTAATATAGTTACTCCAAATAACATTGTTTATAATTGGATGTTTCAAAATTTCGTATAACTATATTTTAAAATAAACGAATCTTTACCAAATAATTTCTTAGTTTGCGATTTTTCGAAAACGTATGTCTCTAAAAGTTTCAAAATCAACATAGTTACTCCAAATAACATTGTTTATAATTGGATGTTTCAAAATGTTGTATAACTATATTTTTAACCTATGAATTTTTACCAAATAATTACTCAGTTTGCGATAATTTGAAAACGTATGTCTCTAAAAGTTTTAAAATTAATTCAGTTACTCCAAATAACATTGTCTATAATTGGATACTTCCAAATTTTGTATAACTATATTTTCAACTTAAGAATTTTTACCAAATAATTACTTAGTTTGCGATAATTTGAAAAGGAGTGACTCTAAAAGTTTTAAAATCAATACAGTTACCCCAAATAACATTGACTATAATTGGATGTTTCAAAATTTCTTATAACTATATTTTCAACTTATGAATTTTTACCACATAATTACTTAGTTTGCGATTTCTCAAAAATGTATGTTTCTAGAAGTTTTAAAATCAATACAGTTACTCGAAATAACATTGTCTATGATTGGATGTTTCAAAATCTCGTATAACTATATTTTCAACTTAAGAATTTTTACCAAATAATTACTTAGTTTGCGATAATTTGAAAACTTATGTCTCTAAAAGTTTCAAAATTAATTCAGTTACTCCAAATAACATTGTCTATGATTGGATGCTTCCAAATTTTGTCTAACTATATTTTCAACTTAAGAATTTTTACCAAATAATTACTTAGTTTTGCGATAATTTAAAAACGTATGTCTCTAAAAGTTTCAAAATTAATGCAATTACCCTAAATAATATTGTCTATAATTAGATGTTTCAAAATTTTTTATAACTATATTTTCAACTTATAAATTTTTACCAAATAGTTACTAAGTCTACGATTTCTCGAAAACAAATGTCTCTAAAAGTTTCTAAATCAACACAGTTATTCTAAGTAACATTGTTTATGATCGGATGTTTGAAAATTCTACATATAACTATATTTTCAACTTTTGAATTTTTACCAAATAATTACTTAGTTTGCGATTTCTCGAAAGCGTATGTCTATAAAAGTTTCAAAATCAATACAGTTACGCGAAATAACATTGTCTATGATTGGATGCTTCAAGATTACGAATAACTATATTTTCAACTTATGAATTTTTACCAAATAACTTCTTAGTTTGTGATTATTCAAAAGCGTATGTCTCTAAAAGTCTCAAAATCAATACAGTTTCTTCAAATATCACTGCTTATGATTGGATGTTTCAAAATTTCTTATAACAATATTTTCAACTTATGAATTTTTACCAATTAATTACTTAGTTTGCGATTTCTCGAAGACGTAGGTTTCTAGAAGTCTCAAAATTAATACAGTTACTTCAAATATTATTGTCTATGATTGGATGTTTCAAAACTTCGTATAACTATACTTTCAACTTATGAATTCTTACCAAATAATTACTTAGTTTGCAATTTCTCGAAAACGTATCTCTCTAAATATTTCAAAATCAATACAAAGACTCCAAATAACATTGTCTATGTATGGATGTTTCAAAATTTGGTATAATTATTTTTTCAACTTATAAATTTTTCCAAAATAATTATTTAGTTTGCGATTTCTCGAAAACGTAAGTCGCTAAAAATTTCAAAATCAATACAATTACTCCAAATTACATTGTCTATGATTAGATGTTTCAAAATTTCATATAACTATATTTTCAACTTGAGAATTTTTACCAAATAATTACTTAGTTTTGCGATAGTTTAAAAACGTATGTCTCTAAAAGTTTCAAAATTAATGCGATTACCCCAAATAACATGTCTATGATTGGATGTTTCAAAATTTGTTATAACTATATTTTTAACTTATAAATTTTTACCAAGTAGTTACTAAGTCTGCGATTTCTCGAAAACTAATGTCTCTAAAAGTTTCTAAATCAACACAGTTATTCCAAGTAACATTTTTTATGATTGGATGTTTGAAAATTCTATATATAACTATATTTTCAACTTTTGAATTTTTACCAAATAATTACTTAGTTTACAATTTCTCAAAAGCGTATGTTTATAGAAGTTTCAAAATCAATACAGTTACTCGAAATAACATTGTCTATGATTGGATGTTTCAAAATTACGTATAACTATATTATCAACTTATGAATTTTTACCAAATAACTTCTTAGTTTGTGATTTTTCAAAAGCGTATGTCTCTAGAAGTCTCAAAATCAATACAGTTTCTTCAAATATCACTGTCTATGATTGGATGTTTCAAAATTTCGTATAACTATATTTTCAACTTATGAATTCTTACCAAATAATTACTTAGTCTACGATTTCTCGAAAACAAATGTCTCTAAAAGTTTCAAATTCAATACAGTCACTTCAAGTAACAGTGTCTATGATTGGAAGTTTCAAAATTGCAAGTGGCTATATTTTCAACTTATGAATTTTTACCAAATAATTACTTAGCTTGCGATTTCTCTAAAACGTATGTCTCTAAAAATTTCAAAACCAATACAGTTACTCCAACTAACAATGTCTATGATTTAATGGTTTCAAATATTGCATAACTATATTTTCAAATTATGAATTCTTATCAAATAATTATTTAGTTTGCGATTTCTCAAAAACGTATGTCTATAAAAATTTAAAAATTAATACAGTTACTCCAAATAACATTGTCTATGATTGAATGTTTCCAAATTTCGTATAACTATATTTTCAACTTACGAATTTTTATAAAATAATTACTTAGCTTGCGATTTCTCGAAAACGTAAGTCGCTAAAAATTTCAAAATCAATACAATTACTCTAAATAACATTTTTAATAATTGGATGTTTCAATATTTCGTATAACTATATTTTCAACTTACAAGTTTTTACAAGATAATTATTTAACTTGAAATTTCTCGAAAACTTTTACCTCAAAAACTTTGAAAATCAATACGATTATTTCAAATAACGTTATCTATGACCAGATGTTTCAAAATTTCGTTTATTTCTCGTTTGAACTTTTGGTCCAAAATCGTAAAATTTCCAAAACGCAATGTTAATAGGTTTTGCAAAGTATTAAACGCAAATGCTTGTTTACGATCACTGACGATATTGAAAAGTTTGCTAACAAATATGACAAAAAACTATACCAACATTGAAATGTCGATATTTTACTACTGTTGCGCGACAGCGAATCGTTGCAGCTGCAACTAGATTTAAATATACAATTCTGCAGAACTCCGCCGGGATTGCTGTATTGACACAGAAACTTAGTTTCGTTTTTTTTAGCTAGTTTTAGTTTTACGTCCGCTTTGGCAATTTGATAAGAAGACGAACCATTAAAGGAAATTCCTTAATTTACATTTTCATTTCCAAACTGATGTGGGGTCTATTAATAATAACGTCACGTTAATGGTTTCAAACTTCTTAATGTAGTTGAATTACGTAATAAAGGTTAATGATTGACGTGAAACCTTATAGAGTTGCTGATGTTTGCAATTTTGCTTCTCGGTACAATTTTTTACGTTTCGAACATTTACTACTTGCAATATTGGCGTTAACGATTCCGATTTCGTTGGAAATGACACTACGTGTTAGGAATAATAAGAAAATTTGAACAAACATACAGTTGAGGACGGATCGAGAGCAAAGAGAACGGATCAAAATTTGACGTGACTATTTTGACTAATATTAACAGAAAGAAAAATTGAAGAAAAGTAACACGTCGCGATTAATTTGAAAATTTTTCTAAACGTAATTGACTCTTTCAACAAGTTGATCCAACATTTTTTCACCGTCTCGTTTTTCAAGTGAATTATGTTCTTCCATCCCTTTTAAGATGCCACTGAAAAATCCAAACGAGTTTCGCAATGACGACAATCAAAACGGCATTCTTTTGACTTCATGACGTCGCACCGAAAGTTAGGAATGTCGAGAATTCCAAAGACTGAAATATCTTCAATGAGGGAGAAAATGTTTTGAAGTTTCAGATTTTTTGTCGGAGGAACTTCAAGTTGCAGACGAGTTCGTCTCAAAGTCACGTCGATGACGAACATTGAATCGATACGCTTGATATTCGTAGAAATTGAAAATTACGTAGCTCCCCGATTTATTATTTACAAAACTTCAAATTTTGTAGAAACGACTCGTAACGTTTCATTTCGCAACGTCACATAATTTTTTTTTAACTAGAAACTTGCCACATCTCAAGTTGTTCGTAACGTTAATAGAGGAAATCAACTGGGGATGATTTCTCTTTTCATGTTCAATTTCGTGTGGTATTTAGAGGAATATGAAAATTACGTGGTACACCGAATTATTTCTGCATAAATTCCTTTCTATCGAGTTGACATAAATCGATGCGAATGAGCTTCATTGAACTTAAATGACTTGGAAGATTAAGTAGCGGCACGCTTAATTTCTCCTTTGATTCTCCAAACTTACTAAAACTAATTTAGAAACTTTTAAATTTTAGGTGTCATTCCTGACGTTAATAGAAACTAACCCAGGTGACGTTTATAGGTGTTAAAATGCTTCTGAATGTTACGTGGCGCTGCGCTCAATCTCTCTATTGATGCTCGAAAGTCACATAACTGGTTAAAAGGCTTCAAAATTGTAGGGATTGCTCCTATTGTTGTTGCAAATCATCTGAGATAAATTTTAGTGTCTTTGCAGCTATTTGAACATTTTGTGTTTTTAGGCCAAAATTTGTTTTTAAAGCTTAACAACACGTTAGAAGTTTCATAATGGTAGGGATTACCCATATTGTTGTTGCAGATTAATTTGAATTCATTTTATTGTTATTAAAGGTTTTCGAACATTTCTTGTTTCTGGTCCAAATATCGTTCTCCATACTTAACAACACGTTACAAGCCACAAAATTGTAGGGATTACTCATATTGTTGTTAGAAATCAATTCGAATTTATTCTATTGCTCTAAATGGTTTTTGAACATTACGTGGTTCTAGCCCAAAATCCGTTTTTTAATACTTAACACCGCGTCAAAAGCCTCAAAATTGTAGGGATTACTCATATTGTTGTTAGAAATCAATTCGAATTTATTTTATTGCTCTAAATGGTTTTTGAACATTACGTGGTTCTAGCCCAAAATCCGTTTTTTAATACTTAACACCGCGTTAAAAGCCTCAAAATTGTAGGGATTACTCATATTGTTGTTAAAAATCAATTAGAATTTATTTTATTGCTATAAATGGGTTTTGAACATTACGTGGTTCTAGCCCAAAATCCGTTTTTTAAGACTTAACACCGCGTCAAAAGCCTCAAAATTGTAGGGATTACTCATATTGTTGTTAGAAATCAATTCGAATTTATTTTATTGCTCTAAATGGTTTTTGAACATTACGTGGTTCTAGCCCAAAATCCGTTTTTTAATACTTAACACCGCGTCAAAAGCTTCAAAATTGTAGGGATTACTCATATTGTTGTTAAAAATCAATTAGAATTTATTTTATTGCTATAAATGGGTTTTGAACATTACGTGGTTCTAGCCCAAAATCCGTTTTTTAATACTTAACACCGCGTCAAAAGCCTCAAAATTGTAGGGATTACTCATATTGTTGTTAGAAATCAATTCGAATTTATTTTATTGCTCTAAATGGTTTTTGAACATTACGTGGTTCTAGCCCAAAATCCGTTTTCAATACTTAACACCGCGTCAAAAACCTCAAGATTGTAGGGATTACTCATATTGTTGTTAGAAATTAACTCGAATTAATTTTATTGCTATTAAAGGATTTTGAACATTACTTGGTGGTGGCCCAAAATTTGCTTTTATTGCTTGATAATACGTTAGAAGCTTGAAAATTCTAGAAATTATACATATTATTCTTAGAAATCAATTAAAATTGATTTTATTGTTATTAAAGGTTTTTGAACATTACTTGGTTTTGGCCCAAAATTCATTCTTAATGCTTAAAAACAGTTTAGAAGCTTCAAAATTGTAGGGCTCACTCATATAGTTGTTAGACATCAACTCAAATTGATTTAATTGTTATAAAAGGTTTTTGAACATTTTGTGGTTCTGGCCGAAAATCCAATTTCCATCCTTAACAACACGTTAGAAACTTGAAGATTGTAGGGCTCATTCATATTATTGTTAAAAATCAAGGCGAATTAATTTTACTGTTATTAAAGGTTTTTGAACATTACTTGGTTCTGGCCCAAAATTCGCTCTTAATGCTTAAAGATACTTTAGAAGCTTCAAAATTGTAGGGGTCACTCATATAGTTGTTAGAGATCTACTCGAATTGATTTAATTGTTATAAAAAAAAGTTTTTGAACATTGCGTGGTTCTGGCCCAAAATCCATTTTCAATCCTTAACAACACGTTAGAAGCTTCAAAATTGTAGGGCTCATTCACATTATTGTTAGAAATCAGCGCGAATTGATTTTATTGTCATTAAAAGTTTTTGAACATTTCCTGGTTTTGGCCCAAAATTCGCTATTAATGCTTAAAAATACTTTAGATGCTTCAAAATTGTAGGGTTCACTCATATAGTTATTAGAAATTATTTCAAATTGATTTAATTGTTATAAAAGGTTTTTGAACATTTTGTGGTTCTGGCCCAAAATCCATTTTCAATCCTTAACAACACGTTAGAAGCTTGAAAATTGTAGGGCTCATTCACGTAATTGTTAGAAATCAGCGCAAATTGATTTTATTGTCTTCAAAGGTTTTTGAACATTACCTGGTTCTGGCCCAAAATTCACTTTTAATGCTTAAAAACACTTTAAAAGCTTCAAAATTGTAGGGCTCACTCATACAGTTATTAGAAATTATCTCAAATTGATTTAATTGTTATAAAAGGTTTTTGAACATTTTGTGGTTCTGGCCCAAAATCCATTTTCAATCCTTAACAACACGTTGGAAGCTTGAAAATTGTAGGGCTCATTCATGTAATTGTTAGAAATCAGCGCAAATTGATTTTATTGTCATTAAAAGTTTTTGAACATTTCCTGGTTTTGGCCCAAAATTCGCTTTTAATGCTTAAAAATACTTTAGATGCTTCAAAATTGTAGGGTTCACTCATATAGTTATTAGAAATTATTTCAAATTGATTTAATTGTTATAAAAGGTTTTTGAACATTTTGTGGTTCGGGCCCAAAATCCATTTTCAATCCTTAACAACACGTTGGAAGCTTGAAAATTGTAGGGCTCATTCATGTAATTGTTAGAAATCAGCGCAAATTGATTTTATTGTCTTCAAAGGTTTTTGAACATTACCTGGTTCTGGCCCAAAATTCGCTTTTAATGCTTAAAAACACTTTAAAAGCTTCAAAATTGTAGGGCTCACTCATACAGTTATTAGAAATTATCTCAAATTGATTTAATTGTTATAAAAGGTTTTTGAACATTTTGTGGTTCTGGCCCAAAATCCATTTTCAATCCTTAACAACACGTTGGAAGCTTGAAAATTGTAGGGCTCATTCATGTAATTGTTAGAAATCAGCGCAAATTGATTTTATTGTCATTAAAAGTTTTTGAACATTTCCTGGTTTTGGCCCAAAATTCGCTTTTAATGCTTAAAAATACTTTAGATGCTTCAAAATTGTAGGGTTCACTCATATAGTTATTAGAAATTATTTCAAATTGATTTAATTGTTATAAAAGGTTTTTGAACATTTTGTGGTTCGGGCCCAAAATCCATTTTCAATCCTTAACAACACGTTGGAAGCTTGAAAATTGTAGGGCTCATTCATGTAATTGTTAGAAATCAGCGCAAATTGATTTTATTGTCTTCAAAGGTTTTTGAACATTACCTGGTTCTGGCCCAAAATTCGCTTTTAATGCTTAAGAACACTTTAGAAGCTTCAAAATTGTAGGGCTCACTCATATAGTTATTAAAAATCAAATCAAATAGATTTAATTGTTATAAAAGGTTTTTGAACATTTTGTGGTTCTGGCCCAAAATTCGCTTTTAATGCTTAAAAACACTTCAGAAGCCTCAAAATTGTAGGGCTCACTCATATAGTTATTAGAAATCATCTTAAATAGATTTAATTGTTATAAAAGGTTTTTGAACATTGCGTGGTTCTGGCCCAAAATCCATTTTCAATCCTTAACAACACGTTAGAAGCTTGAAAATTGTAGGGCTCATTCATGGAATTATTAGAAATCAGCGCAAATTGATTTTATTGTCATTAAAGGTTTTTGAACATTACCTGGTTCTGGCCCAAATTTCGCTTCTAATGCTTAAAAACATTTTAGAACCTTTAAAATTGTAGGGCTTACTCATGTAGTTGTTACAAATCAACTCAAATTGATTTAATTGTTATAAAACGTTTTTGAACATTACGTAGTTCTGGCCCAAAATCCGTTTTCAATGCTCAACAACCTTTTGGAAGCTTGCAAATTTTAGGGCTTACTCGTGTTGTTACTAAAAATCAACCTAAATTAGTTTTCTTGTGATTATAGTTTCTTGAACATTTCTTTAATAATGTTAAAGAACGTGTTAGGATTGTTTTAAAAACTTGAAAATTAGAAACGGTACTCGTAGCTTTTATAAGAATCAATTGCGATAATTTTGACTGCATCAGAAGCTGTTTGAAAATTACGTGACGCCCTTTTTTGGCGCCACGTATTTCCCAATTGATTGATTTTCAATACTGAAAATGTGTCCCTGTTTTGATTTGAATCGAGTTGGTAGGGGAAGGGCCATAAAAATAACGATATAATGTCCACTCCGATGAGCAGGATTAAACAACGGCGATAAAACTACAATAAACGTAGAAAATAATCGATAAAGAAAAGAACGTCGTAAAACGGTGAAACCTCAATAAACTACTTTGGCATTGTAACGAAACGAAAGAGACAAATATGGTGAATTTTTGTTGTGTTTGAAAGGTCATTGATTGAGTGGCGTGCAAATTGGAGTAAAAATGATGAAAAAACAACGATAAGAATAAAACTGGGCCGTCAAGTGGCCTTGTAACATATTTACGATAGTTGATATAGCCATCTTGGGGAGTACGTCACGTAACGTAAATCCCGCAGGGAGTTTTACCACCTTTCGGACGAGGATTAGGGGCAGCTCCACTTTCAGAAACGAACGTGTAACGCATTTACTCGAGTGCCAACATTGGTGTCAATTGTGCGTCTCGGAAAGCTGACCCACTATAGAACAACTGGAAGGTTCAAGGGTTTAGAAAAAATGTTTTTCTAATTACAATTATTGCCTTAAACTATTTTATTGTTTGGTGTATCACAAGTCGTCAACAAATGGGCGTAATTGCAAAAATTTTCAAAACGGTAGCGCTTTGGGACTTTTTGGCTCTAGCAAAAACTATCAGTTTTTCAAAAAATTTTGTGCCAATTATAGAAACTACAATAAATTGCCTATCTGATGACACCGAAAACAACATTTATATAGTTTTAATTTATGCGTTAAAATGGACACAAACTTGACCAATTTTCCAAAGCTCGAGGCTTACTACTGAGACAAATATGTTATCAAAAAAAAACGTCAGCCAATTCTTTGATCTCTACTCTTTCTGATAATATAATTAAATTTTCTTAAAAATTAATAGCAAAGTCAGGAGCCAAAAAGTCCGATAGCGTGTTTTTTTTGCCAAACTTGACGTCCACCTTAATTCGAAATTTTTTCTTCGCGAGTTTCTATATAAATTTGTTGTGCTCGTTTAGTGAAGCGACGCTTATTTGATTGTTTGCCATTGTCTTTCGATGGGAAGCAACCAGAAATTTAAGTGGCATCAGTTTTAATTTTTAAAAAGTACAGTGAAATAAAATTGATATAACGTCACGAATCTCTTATTATGAACCAGAACTTTTCGTTCCATCCGCTAATCAATCGGGAAATCCCTCTCAATCACAATCGTTTCTCTAAGAAGATTAATAGCCGTCGAAAATTGGCGGTAGTCTTCGCCGTCGACTATGCCGAAACGGTCCGATCCTGGATTCGGCGTTGCGACGTTCGCCGCCACCAACCACCTCCGTTTTGTTATCCTCGTGCAGTTGCAGTGGTGACTCGATCCTTTTTGGTGTTTCAACGTCAACGTGTGCGGGGGTTAGTGTGTAACGTGTTGCGTTTGCTTCTTGGGGGAAAAAAGACGGCTCGACAATATAGATAGGGGGTTGGCGGGGGGAAAACACTTAGATGGATGAAAGCGGTTTGCGGTTCGCCGGTTCGGAAGCGGGACCTACCGAGAAACTCTTTTGCAAGGATATTTAAGACGGTGATTGATGACCATGGGAACGGGCAGGTTTCCGGTTGTTGTTTTTTTTGAGTTATCCGGGGGTGGTAGGACAAAGAATTTGGTTTGGAGAAAATGCGATTTTGCTCAATTCGATTAATTTTGAGTAATTTCGAGGAAATTTTAAATTTTTTTTAGTAAAGTAAAATAACAACAAAAAAGTTTTCCTCGCGTTTGATTTTCCAAAAAAAAATTAAAGATAGCTTGAAGATTTTCCAAAAATTTTATGAATTTCCAAAATTTTAGTTGCGCAGCTTCGACTTTAGTAGATTAATTAATAAAAAAATTGGATGGTGACGTGAAAGTTAAAAAACGTAACGCAACTTGTTGCTCGATTTGTTAAAATTTTGCAAAGAATTTTCCATCTCTTTAAAATATCTAAATTCAAAAAAAAAAGTCGCTCGGAGGGATAGAAATTTTTTGTGATTTTCTCCGTAATTCCCGTTGTCAATTTGACGAATTATCCCTTTCAATTTTATAAGGGCCGAAATTTCGTCCTGCAGTATCGGAAAAAGCGAGGTAGATGAACCCTTTGAATGGATTCTATTCAGAAATTCGGCATCCATTCATCGGACGTTCTTCGAGAACCTGCGGACGAAGATAATGACACAATGATACCTCTGACGTCATTTCATTGAAATTATCGAATTTTGGTTTCTAATCAAGGAACGTTCTGAAGTGTAAGAAATTTTTTATTTCGCCAAGAACGTTTTCTAATATAAAAAGCGGACAGGACATGCACAACAGCAGGAAGATTCTGAGTGATGGAGTTTTTCCGGAAATTGTCAATTCTCCGGGTCTGACGAAAATGATAAAAATTTCGTGATAATCCAGCAACGAAATTTCGCTTTGACGAACCTAAACTTTTGTTGAAAAATTGTTGAAATTGCAACTAATTCATCAAACAAATTTTTAAATAGAATTTCAAATCTATAAATTTTATTACGTTGACCATTATTGCTCAATTAGTAATAATTACAATTCGCTTCAGGGGTTCAAATCGCTGGCGTTAATTGATATGTCAATAATAAATTATGTCATTAAATTTTTTTGAAAAATTTTCGAAACTATTAAATAGACACAAGGGCTGTTGGATTAATTAAATGAAACGTAACGTTTCTACAATTTTTGACTGTTATAGCAACCGTTGGGTTCCGCAGGAATCAATTTTTGGACCTTTGCTATTATATATTTTCAAAAAATACGTCACCGGATTCTTTGGTTTTTACTCTTTCTGCTGGTATATTCAGATTTTCTTAGAAATGAATAGCAACGTCTGGAGCCAAAAAGTCCGAAAGCGTGTTTTCTCCTTTTTGGAGCCAAACTTGACTCCTAACTTTGTAGTAAGTGTGCAGCTTCTCATCAAAACAAATTCAATGGATGTAGAAGACTTTAATGCTTAAGTTTTCTTTACTGAGTAATTTTTTTGCTAGCAGCGGAAGCGGCTTTTTTAAATTTGTTAGATTGAAACAGACGTTCGGGTTGGTTTTAAATAATTAAATTACAAAATAACTCTAGAAACGTATGAGATGGTAATTTGAGCCTGCATCAGACACATCTACTCCTAAATAATTTAAATTTAAATTGCTTGTTACTTATCGCTACGCGCCTATTGCGCTATTGTCTAGGAAAAACTAGTTTTGACTCGCAATGAATATTAGTGAAATGTCGAGTGTTTTGCGGACATCGATTCGGGAAACAACAACAACAACAACGCACTTTCAGCGAGAAATAACAAGCAACATTTGATAATTGAATTTCAATTAATAGTTTTTCCTGAAACATCTTGAAATTTTTTTTATTAATTTGAAATACTTTGATTATTTCTATGGCGAAATTTAATTTAAACAAATGGCTGTTGGATAACTTATTAAATGAAACGTAACTTGAGAACGGTTCTACAATTCTGCAATTTTCCGTTGAAATTTTTGACTATTTTAGCAATCGCAGGAATTAATTTTTGGACTTCTGCTATTATATATTTTTTAAAAAAATACGTCATCGAATTCTTTAATCTTTACTCATGCTGTTAACATAATCAGATTTTCTTAGAAATTGATAGCAAAGTCTGGAGCCAAAAAGTCCGAAAGCGTGTTTTCTCCCTTTTTGGGCAAAACTTAACGCCCAAATTTCTAGTACGTGCGCAGCTTCTTAACGAAACATATTCAACAGATGTAGAAGACTTTTGCTGTTACATTGCATAAATTTTCTTTACTGAGTAACTTATTGCTAGCAGCGGGAGCGGTTTTTTAGATTTGTTAAATTGAAACTGACGCTCGGGTTGGTTTTAAATAATTAAATTACAAAATAACTCTAGAAACGTATGAGATGGTAATTTGAGCCTGTTTCAGACACATCTACTCCTAAATAATTTAAATTTAAATAACTCGTTACTTATCGCGACGCGCCTATTGCGCTATTGTCTAGGGAAAACTAGTTTTGACTCGCAATGAATATTAGTGAAATGTCGAGTGTTTTGCGGACATCGATTCGAGAAACAACAACAACAACAACGCATTTTTTAGCGAGAAATAACAAGCAACGTTTGATAATTGAATTTCAATTAATAATTTTTCCTGAAACATCTTGAAATTTTTTTTATTAATTTGAAATACTTTGATTATTTCTATGGCAAAATTTAATTTACACAATTGGCTGTTGGATAACTTATTAAATGAAACGTAACTTGAGAACGGTTCTACAATTCTGCAATTTTTCGTTGAAATTTTTGACTATTTTAGCAACCGTTGGGTTTCACAGGAATCAATTTTTGGACCTCTGCTATTATATATTTTTTAAAAAAATACGTCATCGAATTCTTTAATCTTTACTCATGCTGTTAACATAATCAGATTTTCTTAGAAATTGATAGCAAAGTCTGGAGCCAAAAAGTCCGAAAGCGTGTTTTCTCCCTTTTTGGGCAAAACTTAACGCCCAAATTTCTAGTACGTGCGCAGCTTCTTAACGAAACATATTCAACAGATGTAGAAGACTTTTGCTGTTACATTGCATAAATTTTCTTTACTGAGTACCTTTTTGCTAGCAGCGGAAGCGGTTTTTTAGATCTGTTAAATTGAAACAGACGTTTGGGTTGGTTTTAAATAATTGAATTACAAAATAACTCTAGAAACGTATGAGATGGTAATTTGAGCCTATTTCAGACACATCTACTCTTAAATAATTTAAATTTAAATAGCTCGTTACTTATCGCGACGCGTCTATTGCGCTATTGTCTAGGGAAAACTAGTTTTGACTCGCAATGAATATTAGTGAAATGTCGAGTGTTTTGCGGACATCGATTCGGGAAACAACAACAACAACGCATTTTCAGCGAGAAATAACAAGCAACGTTTAAATAACTGAATTTCAATTAATAATTTTTCCTGAAACATCCTGAAATTTTTTTTTATTAATTTGAAATATTTCGATGATTTCTACGAGTAAATTTAATTGAAAAAATTATTAAAGTTTATTGTTAACAAAGTTGCAGCAATAACTTCCCAAAACTCTCGAGATTACAAAGTTAACAAGAGCCGTAAATTAAAAGTTTTTGCAACTTAATTGGCTTAACCCTAAAGATCGATTGTTGCTTGCTAAAAATTGTTAACATTAGTTCAACTCGTTTAACTGTTACGGTTAGAACCAGGTGCAAAAACGCTTTCTCCGAAGTTGAACTTACGAAACTGAATAGGAAAGTTACGTGGAAGTTGTCAATTTGTTTTATTTCGAAATCGGACACTTGTCAGGAATTTTTTTATTTAAAGTTTCGGGAAAACTGAATGGGAAACTTACGTGGAAGTTGCCAATTTTTTTATTTCGAAATCTGGTGGACACTTTTTGTGATTTTTTTTATTTAAACGTCAAAGTTTCATGATAATTTCGGATAATTTTTTGTTGTCGGTAAAGTTGCCGTAACGTTTTTAATTGATTTTCGTCACGTCTTTTTTACCGCATCTCTTTTGTGTATTTATTTACGTGTGCGAGAAAAGCTTTCAAGGAACGTCGTTTACGAAATGGGGAAGCTTTCGGTCTTAATTGGGACGTTAGACGTCGTTTTCAAGAAGATTTCTTGTTGATGGAGAACAGGAATCGTTGCAAATCTCACGAAAGTTTATTACGTTCAAAGTTACGATTCGAAGGGTTAATGGAGTTCGAATTTTCTTTGGGACAACAACAATTTGTGTTATTATGGGGAAAATTAAAAAAAATATGTACGGTGACTCGCAAAAAAGTTGTAGCGTAAAAAGTACCATCGCTTTAAGGCTGTTGGTAGCTTAAAATCTTCATTAACAAATCTACCAACTTGATATAAAAATATGCAAGAAACGTTGTGTATGTAATTGGACAGCAGTCTTTCAAAAAAAATTAAAAATTTCTTTTAAATAAAAAAAATTTACAAAATTTTGTACGGTGACTCGCAAACAAGTCGTAGCGTAAAAATGACTATCGCTTTAAGGCTGCTGATAGATTAAAATCTTTATAAATACTTCTAATAAGTTGTTAAAAAAATTACAAAAAACTATGTATATATAATTGAACAGCAACTTTAAAAAAAATAAAAAACTGTTTTAAATAGAAAAAATTCTTAAAATTATGTACGGTGACTCGCAAACAAGTCGTAGCGTGAAAATGACTATAGCTTTAAGGCTGTTGTTAGTTTAAAATCTTTATAAAGTCTTCTACCAACTTGATAAAACAATATGCAAGAAACGTCAATGTGTATATAATTGGACAGCGACTCTCATAAAAAATTGAAAATTTGTTTAGGTGACTCGTAAACAAGTCGTAAAGTGAAAATGACTATCGCTTTAAAGCTCTTGGTAGCTTAAAATCTTCATATATACTTCTAATAACATGATAAAAAAATTTTACAAGAAACGCTGTGTATATAATTGGACAGCGGTCCTTTAAAGAATTGAAAATTTGTTTTTAATAAAAAAGAAATCGAAAAATTATGTACGGTGACTCGCAAACAATTCGTAACGTGAAAATGACTATCGCTTTAAGGCCTTTGATAGTTTAAAATCTTCATATACTCTTCCAATAACTTGATAAAAAAAATTTACAAGAGACGCTGTGTATATAATTGGACAACAGCCTTTTAAATGAATTGAAAATTTGTTTTTAATGGAAAAAATTCAAAAAATTATGTACGGTGACTCGCAAACAAGTCGTAAAGTGAAAATGACTATAGCTTTAAGGCCGTTGACAGTTTAAAGTCTTCATATATATTTCTAATATCATGATAAAAAAAATTACAAGATACGCTGTGTATGTAATTGGACAGCGGTCCTTTGAAGAATTGAAAATTTGTTTTTAATAAAAAAGAAATCGAAAAATTATGTACGGTGACTCGCAAACAATTCGTAACGTGAAAATGACTATCGACTTAAGGCTGTTGACAGCTTAAAATTTTCATAAACACTTCTACCAACTTGATAAAAAAATATGCAAAAAACGCTGTGTATATGATTGGACATATACTCTCATAAAAAATTGAAGATTTGATTTGAATAAAAAAATTTAAAAAATTATGTACGGTGACTCGCAAACAAGTCGTAACGTGAAAATGACTATCGCTTTGAAGCTCGTGATAGCTTAAAATCTTCATATACTCTTTCAATAACTTGTTAAAAAAAATTTACAAGAAACGCGGTGTATATAATTGGACAGCAGCCTTTTAAATAAATTGAAAATTTGTTTTTAATGGAAAAAATTCAAAAGATTATGTACGGTGACTCGCAAACAAGTCGTAAAGTGAAAATGACTATTGCTTTAAGGCCTTTGATAGTTTAAAATTTTCATATACTCTTCCAATAACTTGATAGAAAAAATTTACAAGAGACGCTGTGTATATAATTGGACAACAGCCTTTTAAATGAATTGAAAATTTGTTTTTAATGGAAAAAATTCGAAAAATTATGTACGGTGACTCGCAAACAAGTCGTAAAGTGAAAATGACTATCGCTTTAAGGCCGTTGACAGTTTAAAGTTTTCATATATACTTCTAGTAACATGATAAAAAAAAATTACAAGATACGCTGTGTATGTAATTGGACAGCGGTCCTTTGAAGAATTGAAAATTTGTTTTTAATAAAAAAGAAATCGAAAAATTATGTACGGTGACTCGCAAACAATTCGTAACGTGAAAATGACTATCGACTTAAGGCTGTTGACAGCTTAAAATTTTCATAAACACTTCTACCAACTTGATAAAAAAATATGCAAAAAACGTTGTGTATATCATTGGACATATACTGTCATAAAGAATTGAAGATTTGATTTGAATAGAAAAAATTTAAAAAATTATGTACGATGACTCGCAAACAAGTCGTAGCGTGAAAATGACTATCGCTTTAAGGCTGTTGTTAGTTTAAAATTTTTATAAAATTTTCTATTAACTTGATAAAACAATATGCAAGAAACGTCAATGTGTATATGATTGGACAGCGACTCTCATAAAAAATTGAAAATTTGTTTTTAATGGAGAAAATTCTAAAAATTATGTATGGTGACTCACAAAAAAGTCGTAACGTGAAAATGACTCTCGCTTTAAGGCTGTTGTTAGTTTAAATTCTTCATAAAAACTTCTACCAACTTGATAAAAAAATATGCAAAAAATGCTGTCTATATAATTGGACAGCGAGTATCATAAAAAATTGAAAATTTGCTGCAGAATCCGTGCGGATGAATTAACAATTCAGATGCAGAAGTTTATTGAACCGGAGAATTTTCGCGTGCTTCTCTTTGTTAAATTAACAAATGTTTGACCAAAAGAAAACTTTTTGTGATTTCCATTAACAGACTTGCGCTAATATAAAAATTAGACGTGATGACGCTATCCGCTTGAAAACAGTTGTCGCATAAAATCAAATTTCTTCCTCGAGTAGCCTTAAAAATTATTACAGAAATTTATTGATGTTCCATTTGTTTATTTGATTTAGAGTTTTATTTTTGTAGTTTTAGAATTTTAGATTTAGAACAAATAAAATAAATGTATATCGAGGGTAGAAAAGTAAGGGTTTGTTATTGTATTACATGCTTTCATGACTCGCCAAATAACAAGAAATACTCCCCAACAGATAAAATCAATTTATTTTTCCAATTCGTTTTCAACCCCCCGGTTCGTATCGAACAAATTGTTAAAAAATCTTAACACTCTTCAAGAAATTTCGAACATCTCCCCGAAACATCTCAACTTAACAAAAACAGTTATTGTCTCTTTTATGGATCAATTGTTTCCGGTTAGTGTTACGTCACAATTTTTTTTGTTAAAATTTTTGTCTGTTCTAGTGAAATTGATCATGGCGAAACAAAAGCGTCGGCGAACTGAACAAAAGACGGTTAGAAGTGTGTTGAATGGGGAGGGAGATTTTTCGCGGTTTCGATGGCGCTTTTTGCCTAGTTACACACCACGATTAAGTTCGCAGAACTGGCTCGATATTATTGTTGAACATGGGGTCGGATTGGGGGTGTTGTTTGTTAATTGTTGGGTAGAGGCGTGGCTGATGTAAGGTCGTTTTATGGTCAATTAGTCTTCGTTCACGCTTTTATCAACCGAGCGAGTACTTAATTCGATGCAAAACCTTAATCGATTTCGTTTTTGTTGATTTTTAATGGACTTTTACGTCTTTTACTATGGTTAAGTTATTTTTGAAATTTTCTCGGTTTTAGTCGAAAAAAATTTTTAAAGCTCTACTTACACTGCTTGCGTGTTTACGAAATTGGGGAAGGATTAAAATTAGAATCCACATTAAGGTAGAACGGATTTAGACGAGGAACAGCGAAATTTCCCCAAGGAAGTTCTCTAAATTGTTGCAGGAAAATCGTCAATTTAGAAACGTATCGAGAAGCTTTTAAGCGTCCAGGATATAAATTATTTTGATTTTATTGGAGAAAAAACTGTCAACTTGCTTTGGTAATTTTTGTTTAAATCATGGAAAATTGGCTAAAGTAAAACTGAAAATTGTTGATCAGAAAAAATCTTTTTAATATCAAAATTGTTTTTTAGAAAATGCAATTTCAAAATTCACTTACGTACCAAGAAGTTTCCCGCAAAGTTTCAAAAAAATTTTTTTTTTATTTCTAACAAACGCTTTCATTAAATTTTGTAAAAGAATTTTTTTCAATTTTATTCTTTATTTGTTCGAAGCACAAAAAATGAAAAATAATTTTTTTTATATCCTTGACAAGCAAAAGTTTAGCAAAAAAATTTCAAAAAATTCTCACTCCAAGACCGAATAATTTACAAAAATGTGTAATAGTGTCTCAAAAGGGCCTTATTCTGTGTTATTGGAAAACAAATCGACGAAATTTGAGGTGAATTTGGTAATTTATTACGATTTTTTATTTACCGATTTTCACAAGGCGCATCCGCCAAAAGTTGTCCTGTAAAACTTTAAAAAATGTTTTTTTATAATTTCTAGCAGACGCTTTCTTCTAATTTTGTAAAAGAATTTTTTTCAATGTTATTCTTTATTTGTTCGAAGCCCAAAAAATAAAAAATAATTTTTTTGTTAGATCCTTGACAAGCAAAAGTTTAGCAAAAAAATTTCAAAAAATTTTAACTCCAAGACCGAATAATTTACAAAAATGTGTGATAGTGTCTCAAAAGGGCTTTATTCTGTTTTATTGGAAAACAAATCGACAAAATTTGAGATGAATTTGGTAATTTTTTACAATTTTTTATTTACCGATTTTCACCCGGCGCATCCGCCAAAAGTTGTCCTGTAAAACTTCAAAAAATGTTTTTTTATGATTTCTAACAGACGCTTTCTTTAAACTTTGTAAAAGAATTTTTTTCAATTTTATTCTTTATTTGTTCGAAGCACAGAAAATGAAAAATAAAATTTTTTAGACCCTTGACAAGCAAAAGTTTAGCAAAAAAATTTCAAAAAATTCTCACTCCAAGACTGAATAATTTACAAAAATGTGTGATAGTGTCTCAAAAGGGCTTTATTCTGTTTTATTGGAAAACAAATCGACAAAATTTGAGATGAATTTGGTAATTTTTTACAATTTTTTATTTACCGATTTTCACCCGGCGCATCCGCCAAAAGTTGTCCTGTAAAACTTCAAAAAATGTTTTTTTATGATTTTTAACAGACGCTTTCTTCTAATTTTGTAAAAGAATTTTTTTAATGTTATTCTTTATTTGTTCGAAGCCCAAAAAATAAAAAATTATTTTTTTTATATCCTTGACAAGCAAAAGTTTAGCAAAAAAATTTCAAAAAATTCTAACTCCAATACCGAATAATTTACAAAAATGTGTGATAGTGTCTCAAAAGGGCTTTATTCTGTTTTATTGGAAAACAAATCGACAAAATTTGAGATGAATTTGGTAATTTTTTACAATTTTTTATTTACTGATTTTCACCTGGCGCATCCGCCAAAAGTTGTCCTGTAAAACTTCAAACAATGTTTTTTTATGATTTTTAGCAGACGCTTTCTTCTAATTTTGTAAAAGAATTTTTTTTAATGTTATTCCTTATTTGTTCGAAGCCCAAAAAATAAAAAATAATTTTTTTGTTAGATCCTTGACAAGCAAAAGTTTAGCAAAAAAATTTCAAAAAATTCTCACTCCAAGACCGAATAATTTACAAAAATGTGTGATAGTGTCTCAAAAGGGCCTTATTCTGTTTTATTGGAAAACAAATCGACAAAATTTGAGGTAATTCTGGTAATTTTTTACAATTTTTTATTTACCGATTTTCACCCGGCGCATCCGCCAAAAGTTGTCCTGTAAAACTTCAAACAATGTTTTTTTATGATTTTTAGCAGACGCTTTCTTCTAATTTTGTAAAAGAATTTTTTTAATGTTATTCTTTATTTGTTCGAAGCCCAAAAAATAAAAAATAATTTTTTTTTAGATCCTTGACAAGCAAAAGTTTAGCAAAAAAAATTCAAAAAATTCTAACTCCAAGACCGAATAATTTACAAAAATGTGTGATAGTGTCTCAAAAGGGCCTTATTCTGTTTTATTGGAAAACAAATCGGCGAAATTTTAGGTGAATTTGGTAATTTTTTACGATTTTTTATTTACCGATTTTCACCCGGCGCATCCGCCAAAAGTTGTCCTGTAAAACTTCAAAAAATGTTTTTTTATGATTTCTAACAGACGCTTTCTTTAAACTTTGTAAAAGAATTTTTTTCAATTTTATTCTTTATTTGTTCGAAGCACAGAAAATGAAAAATAAAATTTTTTTAGACCCTTGACAAGCAAAAGTTTAGCAAAAAAATTTCAAAAAATTCTAACTCCAAGACCGAATAATTTGCAAAAATGTGTGATAGTGTCTCAAAAGGGCTTTATTCTGTTTTATTGGAAAACAAATCGACAAAATTTGAGATGAATTTGGTAATTTTTTACAATTTTTTATTTACCGATTTTCACCCGGCGCATCCGCCAAAAGTTGTCCTGTAAAACTTCAAAAAATGTTTCTTTATGATTTTTAACAGACGCTTTCTTCTAATTTTGTAAAAGAATTTTTTTTAATGTTATTCTTTGTTTGTTCGAAGCCCAAAAAATAAAAAATAAAATTTTTTTAGACCCTTGACAAGCAGAAGTTTAGCAAAAAAATTTCAAAAAATTCTAACTCCAACACCGAATAATTTACAAAAATGTGTGATAGTGTCTCAAAAGGGCCTTATTCTGTTTTATTGGAAAGCAAATCGACGAAATTTTAGGTGAATTTGGTAATTTTTTACGATTTTTTATTTACCGATTTTCACGCGACGCATCCGCCAAAAGCTGTCTTGTAAAACTTCAAAAAATGTTTTTTATGATTTCTAACAGACGCATTCTTTAAATTTTGTAAACGAATTTTTTTAAATTTTATTCTTTATTTGTTCGAAGCACAGAAAGTAAAAAATAAAATTTTTTTAGACCCTTGACAAGCAAAAGTTTAGCAAAAAAACTTCAAAAAATTCTAACTCCAAGGCCGAATAATTTACAAAAATGTGTAATAGTGTCTCAAAAGGGCCTTATTCTGTTTTATTGGAATACAAATTGACAAAATTTTAAGTAAATTCGGTAATTTTTTACGATTTTTTGTTTACCGATTTTCACCCGGCGCATCCGCCAAAAGCTGTCGTGTAAAACTTCAAAAAATGTTTTTTATGATTTCTAACAGACGCATTCTTCAAATTTTGTAAACGAATTTTTTTTAATTTTATTCTTTATTTGTTCGAAGCACAGAAAGTAAAAAATAAAATTTTTTTAGACCCTTGACAAGCAAAAGTTTAGCAAAAAACTTCAAAAAATTCTAACTCCAAGGCCGAATAATTTACAAAATTGTGTAATAGTGTCTCAAACGGGCCTTATTCTGTTTTATTGGAAAACAAATCCGCGAAATTTTAGGTGAATTTGGTAATTTTTTACGACTTTTTACTTACCGATTTTCACCCGGCGCATCCGCCAAAAGTTGTCCTAAACCATTTTCATAATTGCCAAGTTGAAATTAATTCGTAAATAGCTTTAAGGGATGGGAAATGAAAAATGTTTATCTCTTAAATACTTAAACGTTTTGGGGCACAAAAATCTGCAAATGGCATTTATTTAAGGAATTTTTCCTAATTTCTGTTTCGCTGCTCGTAACTTCTAAACTTAACAACTTGCAGAAACCCCCTTTTCCACCCCAGATACTTCTCATTTTACTTTATTAGTAAAAAAATTATTTTATGCGATTAACCGTAACTTCCATTTTATTTAATTTCGAATCTTTTAGAAACTTTTCCTAAATTTCGGTTAATTATTTCAAAAATGGAATTATTGAAAAACTCTTTGAGGTCTATGAAGAAATTTTTTGATTAAATAATAAACGACGCTCCTACCTGCATTCCGAACATTTATCCTGCAGGAGAGTGTTAATTAGAGCCCTTCCCTCCAAATACGTCACGAATTAGAAATGTCCTTGCGTTCGTTAAAAGCTCGGATTAATTTTAATGTCCCCTCCATGTCGAAAAAATCGGTAACACCCTCGGACCTCAATTTCCTGTTATAATCCGGCCATTCACGATTTTTCACCATCGAAAAATTAGGGGTAGCCGCTTAAAGGGATGAAAAAAAATTGTAACTTGGTCGAGCCGTCTTAGTTTTCTTCATCGAAGCAAATGCGATACGAAAATTTTGTGTGCAGAATATTTACGAAAATGGTCCATTTGGGTCCGGGTGGTCAATACGTGGCGGAAGGTGGCAAAGCGTATCCATCAAATCCTCAAGATGTCGTCGTGGAAACCAAGAAAATCGTAAGTGATTTTGAATTAAATAAATAAATTTGCGAGAGATGACAAGTCCAACAAACTTATTGCGCTTCGAGTTGCGAAGTTTAAACAAACAACTGACGAGATTTCACTTAGTTCTTTACCCCTACGTCAGTATCAAACATTTATCCAGGTGCTATTTACATGGAAACAACTAACGAATCCCTATTGGGCGTTCGGAATGTGCAAACACTGCCTACTTTGGAAAATTAATTTTAGGAAAACTCTTAAATTATTTATTTTAGTTCATAACGTTGAAACAAAAAACTTAAAATTCGGTTCTAATTGAAATTTAATACTGCGACTTTTACCAACCCTTTGTTATCGATTACGAAGCGTTTTAAATGTTGCAACCCCAACTCGTTGGCGTTTAACCAACTCGCGTAATGTTACTTGAAACTTGAGGTGAAGTTGATTATTTCGTTTTTGTTGATTTGTTCTCACAATAGCGCTTCGTTTTTTTTTTCTTGGCAATTCTTTCAATTCCAGACGTTCCCCACTTGCCTGATTTACTGCAGCATAACCGTCTAGTTAGTGTTCGCAAATTATTACGGTTCTCTTTTCAAACACTAAGAGAAGATTACAACGGGATTTACTTAAGTCGTGATTTGTGGACGAGAAACCGGAAAGAGTGCCAAAAGTTCAAAATTATTATTTCGAAACGAATTTTGTTTTAGGGTAATTGTTGTCATTTTAACAATAATCCCTACGATTTTGATTTGTTACGTTGAAAAATTGCAAAAGTTATGGGTGATTTGTGGCAGAAGTCGCGTGAAATGGCCAAAAGTTCAAAATTATTATTATGCAAAAAAATTTATTTTAGCGTAATTGTTGTCAATTTAGTAATAATTCCTGCAATTTTGTTAAGTCGCGTTGAAAAATTGCGATAATTATGTCGTTTTGTGGAAGAAATTACTTGAAATTGACAAAAGTTCAAAATCACTATCTTGTAACAAATTTTATTGTAGCATAATTGTTGTTACTTCAACAATAATCCCTACGATTTTGGTCGGTCACGTTGAAGAACTGCAAAAGTTATGTGTGATTTGCGGTAAAAATCGCGTAAAATGGCTAAAATTCAAAATTATTATTTTGCAACAATTTCTTTTTGCACAATTGTTGTCATTATAATAACAATTCCTGTGATTTGGGTCCATCACTATGAAAAATTGCGAAAGTTATGGGTGATTTGTGGCAGAAGTCGCGTTAAATTGCCAAAAGTTCAAAATTATTATTTTGCAACGAATTTTATTTTAGCGTAATTGTTGTCATTTTAACAATAATCCCTACAATTTTGATCCACCATGTTGAAAAATTGCGAAAGTTATGCGTGTTTTTGGAAGAAATCACTTAAAATTGCCAAAAGTTCAAAATTATTATTTTCCAACAAATCTTATTTTAGCATAATTGTTGTCATTTTAACAATAATCCCTACGACTTTGATCCGTCATGTTGAAAAATTGCGAAAGTTATGCGTGTTTTTGGAAGAAATCACTTAAAATTGCCAAAAGTTCAAAATTATTATTTTGCAACGAATTTTATTTTAGCGTCATTGTTGTCTTTTTAACAATAATCTTTACGATTTTGATCCGTCATGTTGAAAATTTGCGAAGGATATACGTGTTTTTGGAGGAAATCACTTAAAATTGGCAAAAGTTCAAAATTATTATTTTGAAAAAAAATCACTTTAGCGTAATTGTTGTAGTCTTAACAATAATCCTTACGATTTTGGTCCATCACGTTGAAGAATTGCAAAAGTTATGTTGTTTTCATGGAAGATATCACTTGAAATTACAAAAGTTCAAAATTATTATTTTGCAACAAATTTTATTTTAGCATAATTGCTGTCATTTTAGCAATAATCCCTACGATTTTGGTTCTTTACATTAAAAAATTGCGAAAGTTATATCGTGATTACGAACAAAATCCCATAAAATTGCCAAAAGTTCAAAATCATTATTTTGCAACAATTTTTTTTCTATCATAATTCTTGTTGTTTCAACAACAATCCCTACGATTTTCATTAATCAAGCTGAAAAATTGCGGAAGTTATGACGTCATGAAAGAACAGAAGCACCGCTAAATTTGGCACAAGTCCAAATTTGGAATCTGACAACGAATTCAACGTTCGCAATCAACTTTCTATAATTGTGCAGGGCGACACGTAATTTAGTTAAGGGAAAATCGGCAATTTTTCCGTTCCTTTTTGTCGTAGGACAAATTATTGATGTGAAATCTGAGGATTACGTCGTTGTGTAAATGTGATCGCTTTACAAAGTGGAGAATTCTTTAGTGTAGAGATCAAAAACGAAATGATGGTGCAGTCGGAAAAGTTGAAAAGGCCGACGTTTTCGGTAGGATTTATTCACGAATGAATCTCTGAGAGAAAAAAATATGTGAGGCGACTTTGAGGCGATAACGTCACGTTTGAATGTTTTAATTTTGAAACTTGAAAAAGGGGAGAAAAAGTTGGATATCGAGGCCGGTTTTTGCGATTCTATTTTAGATAGGTTGAGAGGAATTATTTTTGTGCATTCGGCGTAAATCCCTGGACGATTTGAAATATTTATAAGGGCGGAAGATGGCAGCGTTTTTGCTTCTACTTTTAATGTTTGATAAAAAAAAATTCAGAAAAAAAATATCACTACAATTTAATGTTTAATTTTGGTCAACTTTGTTTTTATCTCAATTTTTACCCTCTTTTGCTTTCCAAAAATTTGGAAATCTTCAAGAGCGCAGTTTTAATGTCAAAATCATAAAATCAATTTTTTGCTTCCTATAAGCTTCCAGATTTTGATTTCTTTGCTTTACCCAATTAATTTTCTCATTTATTTCTTCCAATAATTTTTTCAAGATTAGCACGTTACGTTTTTATTACTTTGTCATTTTTCACTTTACACAACAATTTTTTTGTTCCAGCCAGTTTTACGTAATTCAATTTGATTCAATCCTCACTCGTTCCTCATTCATGAAATTCGCCTCTTTCCCATTTCGTTTAACCGCTTAATTTCGTACAAATTTTGAAACGAACTCGCCTTTCGTTTACTGTGGGTAGCCTCGAGGTCGCTCCATTTTTAATTACCACATCCCCTCGAACTCGAGGAGCAAAAAAAAATTGAGGCGATGGAAAAAGTTGATTTACAAAGTGAACCCAACGGCGTCCAAGTTTCAATACACAAAAAATCGAACTTGATTAACCGATTTTACTTTTCTATATTTACCCAAAGTGAAAATTTTGATCAGATTTGGTTTAAATTTAAACTAAACTTTCATCAAAGAGATTCGAGTGGAAAATTAAAAAATACCCGGATCGTGTTTGGTAGAAATTTCGCTTCAATTTGGCCAGTACAATCAACTACAACAAAAATGGACATAGAAGGTACACTCAGATACAATAAAAATGGATGTAGAACAAAATTGAATTTCTATCTATCCGATTGGAATTAATCGAATCGCTTCAATAAGCAAATTACGGCAATCTAAAGTCTTGAAATTAATTAATTGAAATTTTCGACCACCATTTTGTATCTTTTCAAATTTAAGTATAGTTATGTCAATGAAATTAAGTACAATAATTGTATTTATTACAATTAGCGAAAAGAAACGACAACGATTGTCGATTTTTCGAAATTTTTGAGGCGCCATTTTGAATCATTTAATTTTATACTTAAGTAGAATAATTAGAAAAAGTTTAAATAACAATATTGATGCTAAAACAATGAGGCAACACTAACCACAACTTGAGAATGTTCTGATCTACTTATGAATATGATACAAAATGGAGGTACCACTAAATAATATTATCGAAACCATTGCCAAAATTTTTTTATAATAATTTTAATTGCAATTAGTAATTAATAACTAAAATACTTATTGATTCAAAATTGATAGGGGTCCGCCATTTTGCATCAAGGTCAATTTTTTCGAAATTTCTAAAAATTGAAGCAAAGTTGTTTTAATTATTGACATACGTAATTAAGTTTGATACAAAATGGCGACGAAATTCGTTAGTTGCTTAAATTTGTTTTCGTTAGCGAAACGATGGGATGTTTTAGATACAACATGGCCGTACTATCAGTCAATGACGTGTCGCATGTCGAGGCGTGCCCTTTAATTAAATTACCTATGTGGTTGGCATTCCGACAAAGCTTTGAGACCCAAACGGAAATTCGGTTATTCAAACGACCGATAAGATTCTAAATATATAACGAGATAGCTCCATCTATTGACAATTAAACGAAACAAAAAACAATATCTCAATCGATTCGTTCGGATATTATTAATAGAATTTAATTAAAACGTCCCAATTGTTAAGAGATGAAAGTTACAAATAATTTCGTTTATTGAAACTATTTGAATTTGGCGCCGAAATTTGTTCCCCTTCCACTTTTTAATTTTGTAATTGTCGCTGGCGACGACGCGCTAATTAATTTCCGGTTTGTCGAATGAATAGAAACGTTTTTGTTGTCGTTTACAATAATTCGTTGCGTTAAGGGTTTGCCAACATAACAAGTAACGTCAATTTTCCGTTTCCGTACGGCCGTGGGCGATTCTAAAGCTTGTTGCTTGTTAATAAATAATTTCGGGCCCAAAACCTGAAACAGCCGAGCGTATTAAATTTGCAATATTAATAGGTACAGCAATTCCCTCACAAATTTAATTATTTTAATCAAAAACTCACCCCATGCACCAATTTGATTCAATTATTTTTATTATTTTATTAAAAAATCCAAAATTTGCTTTACAAATCAAAATTTCAACACTAAATCCGCGTAGGTGTATCAAAATTGTGCGTTACGTAAGGGAGAAGAAATATTGATAGTGGCGCCCTCTTTGATTGGAAGAAAATTGGAAGTGGCGCCCTCTCTGGTTGAGAAACTAAAGTTAGTGGCGCCCTCTCTGGCTCGAAAGGGTTTAATTAGCAATAAAAACGGTTTTAGGTTGAAGGTGCGAGAATCGAGAGGTACGAGTCGCCACAATACTCTTCTATTAGTGACGGAATTTAGTGAAATTAAATATATTGATAAAGGAATTGTTTTAGCTCGAACGTTAGGGGTATGAACTGCCACAATGCTCCTCTCTAAATGATGCGATAATTATTGTTTTGTTGTTGAAGCTGTGGGTTTTAAATTAGACACGTCACGTTCACGCGCAGTCAATTATTTTCGTTCTGATCCATTGAAGTTGTAGTGGCGCCCTCTCTGGTTGAAAAAGTGATGTTAGTGGCGCCCTCTCGGGCTCGAAAGGGTTTAATTAGCAATAAAAACGATTTTAGGTTGAGGGTGCGAGAATCGAGAGGTGCGAGTCGCCACAATACTCTTCCAATAGTGACGGAATTTAGTGAAATTAAATATATTGATAAAGGAATTGTTTTAGCTCGAACGTTAGGGGTATGAACCGCCACAATGCTCCTCTCTAAATGATGCGATAACTATTGTTTTGTTGTTGAAGCTGTTGGTTTTAAATTAGACACGTCACGTTCACGCGCAGTCAATCATTTTCGTTCTGATCCATTGAAGTTGTAGTGGCGCCCTCTCTGGTTGAAAAAGTGATGTTAGTGGCGCCCTCCCTGGCTCGAAAGGGCTTAATTAGCAATAAAAACGATTTTAGGTTGAGGGTGCGAGAATCGAGAGGTGCGAGTCGCCACAATACTCTTCTATTAGTGACGGAATTTAGTGAAATTAAATATATTGATAAAGGAATTATTTTGGCTCGTACGTTAGGGGTATGAACCGCCACAATGCTCCTCTCAAAATGATGCGATAACTATTGTTTTGTTGTTGAAGCTGTTGGTTTTAAATTAGACACGTCACGTTCACGCGCAGTCAATTGTTTTCGTTCTGATCCATTGAAGTTGTAGTGGCGCCCTCTCTGGTTGAAAAAGTGATGTTAGTGGCGCCCTCCCTGGCTCGAAAGGGCTTAATTAGCAATAAAAACGATTTTAGGTTGAGGGTGCGAGAATCGAGAGGTGCGAGTCGCCACAATACTCTTCTATTAGTGACGGAATTTAGTGAAATTAAATATATTGATAAAGGAATTGTTTTAGCTCGAACGTTAGGGGTATGGACCGCCACAATGCTCCTCTCTAAATGATGCGATAACTATTGTTTTGTTGTTGAAGCTGTGGGTTTTAAATTAGACACGTCACGTTCACGCGCGGTCAATTATTTTCGTTCTGATCCATTGAAGTTGTAGTGGCGCCCTCTCTGGTTGAAAAAGTGATGTTAGTGGCGCCCTCTCTGGCTCGAAAAGGTTTAATTAGCAATAAAAACGATTTTAGGTTGAGGGTGCGAGAATCGATAGGTGCGAGTCGCCACAACACTCTTCTATTAGTGACGGAATTTAGTTAAATTAAATATATTGATAAAGGAATTGTTTTAGCTCGAACGTTAGGGGTATGAACCGCCACAATGCTCCTCTATAAATGATGCTATAACTATTGTTTTGTTGTTGAAGCTGTTGGCTTTAAATTAGATACGTCACGTACACGCGCGGTCAATTTGTTTCGTTCTGATCCATTGAAGTTATTCATTGAAACGTTGTCGACATGCGAAGCGATTGTCGTTGGACAGTTTCCGGTCGAGACAATCGCAAAACGGAAACTCGGACAAGTTCGCGATTTTAATTGGACTGTCGTCAGTGCGGTCGACACTAAAAGTTACATTAGACCAAAGGCGCAAACTTTCATAAAACAATTAGCAGAGAGTTGTGTTAAGGAAATTGACCAAAATTGCACTAAAACAATTGAATCAACAAAAGGGGACAATTATTTTGGTCTATTGGGAAATTAATTTTTTAATTATAAACAAAAATTGGCAATGTTTAATTTATGCGAATTAGTTTATGTGTTTACGTTGCTTCATTGGCGTGCGTACCCATTTGTGTTGGAGGGTCCCTTTTCGTTGCCAATTGTTCTTGGATCGGCTTAATAATTTACCGAAACTGACTAATAAACCAGAAACACTTCCTGAAAGCAGAACGTGAGGATCAAAGAATCGTCGCGACGCCCCTGTCAAATCCTTGAAATTCACCCGAGAAAATTTCGTTTTCATCGTAATAAGCTCGAAATTAATTATGTTAGGGGGTATTCGTTGTGAACGTGACGACAAACAAAATTCGTTTCCGCCATTACGGAATTAACACGTCATTACCATTGTCGAATCTCCTCCCTTATAAACTCGATTAAACAACTTTTGGTCCCTTTTGTCATTTAAATGGAACAAAATGAAGTTTGAAGAATTTTGTTAATTAACTTTTATTCAAATTCTAATTAGAATTAATTAATGGATAAATAAATTGGATTAATTAATGGATTTAAAATTTTAAACGATTCTTGGTAAATTTGACGACAATTGTTCAAACGGTCAGTGGTAGCACATTTTGGTTTCGTCCACATGTAATGCAATAATTTCACAGCCTCCATTATCTGAAAATTAATCGCAATTAAAAAAAATTATACAAAAACAATCCAAAATTACCCCGTTGAATCCGTAAATTAAATCGTCTCTACCCCTAACCTCCACCACTGCTTCGTGAACTGAATTGATGAAATTAGAATGGGCGGACATCAACGACTTGATGTCGTTGGCTTTTTCGAAATCAAGTTCGAACACTTTTTGGAATTTATTGAAGATGAAACCGAAAACGTAATGTTGGACGGTATGGAGGATGTTGATCAAAGAAAAACGTAAATAGATCAAACTTTTCAAGGTTTTTCCCCGACTCGCCCATTGTTTCCCCTTCTTGTCCTCCAAATCTGCAAAGTAAAGAGAATAAAATCGTTGTTGGCGACAAAAGCATTTTTTTAAGTCCGCCATTTTGCATAAACAGTCTTCAACAATCAATCAATCGAATCGTCAATTTCATATGAGCGCAGCAAGCGGCCAATATTGAATTTTAGCTCGAAAACTCGACGCCATTTTGAATCTGCTTAAACTTACTTCGAAAAAGTAATATTAAGTGTTATAATACAAAATGGAAGAAATGTTTTTAAAAAAATGGAATTTTGTGTTTCGTCCACCATTTTGCATAATTCTTCCAAAATCATTGTCTAGATTCTCACAATGACACCCAAAAAAAGTTTTGAATGTAACAAATTAATTGTAGATACACAGAATAGCGATATTCAATATTTAAACGCGTGTTTCGACCACCATTTTGCATAATTCATCCAAAGTCAGTGTTTAGATTCTCACAATGACACCCAAAAAAAGTTTTGAATGTAACAAATTAATTGTAGATACACAGAATAGCGATATTCAATATTTAAACGCGTGTTTCGACCACCATTTTGCATAATTCATCCAAAATCAGTGTCTAGATTCTCACAATGACACCCAAAAAAAGTTTTAAATGTAACAAATTAATTGTAGATACACAAAATAGCAGTATTGAATATTTAAACGCGTGTTTCGTCCACCATTTTGCATAATTCGTACAAAATCATTGTCTAGATTCTCACAATGACACCCAAAAGAAATTTTGAATATAACAAATTAATTGTAGATACACAAAATAGCAGTATTGAATATTTAAACGCGTGTTTCGTCCACCATTTTGCATAACTCATTAAAAATCAGTGTCTAGATTCTCACAATGACACCCAAAAAAAGTTTTGAATGTAACAAATTAATTGTAGATACACAAAATAGCAGTATTGAATATTTAAACGCGTGTTTCGTCCACCATTTTGCATAATTCATCCAAAATCAGTGTCTAGATTCTCACAATGACACCCAAAAAAAGTTTTGAATATAACAAATTAATTGTAGATACACAGAATAGCAGTATTGAATATTTAAACGCGTGTTTCGTCCACCATTTTGCATATCTCATCCAAAATCAGTGTCTAGATTCTCACAATGACACCCAAAAATTTTGTTGAATATAACAAATTAATTGCAGATACACAGAATAGCAGTATTGAATATTTAAACGCGTGTTTCGTCCACCATTTTGCATAATTCATCCAAAATCAGTGTCTAGATTCTCACAATGACACCCAAAAAAAGTTTTGAATATAACAAATTAATTGTAGATACACAAAATAGCAGTATTGAATATTTAAACGCGTGTTTCGTCCACCAAAGTGGCTTCTAGAGACTGCTATAAGGCAAATAATGCAAAATGGCGGCCGGCCGATTCGATGTACCTGCAAAATTCAAGTGTTGCATGGTGTGTAAAGCCCATTTGATCTTAAGGACGAACTGAAAAATTTCTTTGTACATGACCATATGATCGGATGTGACGATTATTTTCAAAGGCCACTTGACGTCATATTCTACGTGGAGTAAAGTGCAAGCTTCGAGCGAATCCGAACATTGACTCCACAAATCAGCGACTTTCACCGAACAATCTTCGTAAAATTTCGGATAAACGTCCATGATGGTATCGTGGAGATGTGACGTCAACCAAACGGCGTTGTCCCGTTTGTTTTTGTTCATCTGAAATATACTTTGGATATATTATTGGAATCGCAATTTTTCCACTTACTTTATTGAAAATTCGAGTGTAGAACGGTAAAATGAGGGCGTCCTTAAAGAGGAAGATGTGACGTAAAAATTCGAATAATTTATCTAAAGCGTAATCGGTGATCAAAACGTTTTTGACCATAGCATAGGAAATCGTGAACCTTTCTTTTAATATCGCAAGAAAAACGGTTTCGGGTAGTTGTTGTAAAGGAAACAAATTCGTCGTTATGTTGGAGATTCTACAAAATTTCTATCGATCAAGCGATTTTACGGGGATTAATTAAAAACCTTTCAAATAACGTCAACGGTTTTCGTTCGACAATTTCTTGTTTTTCGAATCGATAACTCTGGAAAGCTAACATCAAAAAACCGTCGGAAGTATCGACGAAATCGTCGAATTGTTCGCGATTACTTTCGACAGTTTCCGGTTTATTTTCCCGAATTTTTTCGGGAGTTTTTTCGTAGTAGTTACGAAGTTTTTCCAAAATTCGCCGCACGAACTCTTCGTGGATCGTTTCTTGAATAATTAATTTTTAGGGTTTTTGGCGGAAAAAAATTATTTTGGTATACCTGATCGGGGCGTTATCACGTATTTCCCCACCGATTTCAACAATTCGATGTTCCTACCCAATTTGAGAACTTCATCGCAAATTATTCGCACTATTCCATCCATTTCTTTGACGTTCTCGAGATCCGGACGTAACAAGTAGTTCATGTGCCAGTCCGGGCCTGTTTCGGCCATTTCCACGCCCTCTTCGCCGTTTCGTCGTTTGTTGTTACTGCAAAACATTAACAATATTCAACTTTCTCCGAATTAACCGACTAAACAAGAATTTTTGAATTATTTAATCAAAAATTTTCAATTCTTGACTAAGCAACTTCTCAAAAACAATTGACAAAAGTGACAATTTCGCCAGCAAAAAATTTTGTTTATATCAAGAAAAAAATTGCGCAACTATGGGAATCGAAGGCAACGAAACGTGCGACTGTTTCTGCCAAAACGCAACGAATTAAGAAAAAAAAAAGTTTCACCGCTGAAACCAAAAAATAGTAAAACGTGCAATTGTTTCCGTCAACTGTCGAAATTGTCAATTGTGGTCAGTAAAACTTTCAATTGTTTCAAATAACGTGACAAACTTCGTTATGACGAATTCCTCCGCGTAATCGCTGAGGTCTCCTTTGACCAGCCAATTGTTGACGACGGTAAAATAAAAATACAGAGTGTCCAAATAAAGTGTGAGTCGTAGATCTTGTTCCATTTTGCACCAGCAATTTTTCAAACCTTCTCTCATTTTCGAAAATAATTCCAACGAATTCGTCGACATCGTTCCGATTGGATCGAATAGATCGCGATGAATCCTTTCGAGTAACAGGAGAGGTTCGAAAAATTTTTCGATTTTCTGAATTAAAACGAGAAGAGTGAAAGTAACGTCTGTAATTGATTGATTAATTAATTTTATGGGTAATTAGAACGATTTACGTTACTCACCTTGTTTTTTTAGTTCGTTTTCGACTTCGACGAGTTGAAAAAAAACCGGATCGACGATTTTCCGAAGGGAATTGGCGTAAGTTCGGTAAGTTTCGGGAACTGTAATGGTCGATGATAAATTCGCAACGTATAAAGAATTGTAAAATTCACGAAATTCGTCCAATAATTCGATGTAAATCAAGAAATTTCCCATGAAACGTTTGAAAACGCACTAAAAACGACGTTAATAGTGTGAAAAGATACAAAATGGCGACACTCACCGATCGAAGACTGGCGATCGTGATGTTGTCTTTTACAATTAATTTATTTCCTTGCAATTGGAATACGGTCGAGGTGTGAGGTCCCCACATTTGCCACAGAATTTCCCGCATCACTTTGTATTCAGATATGACGTTAACCGGGTCGATTTCGACCAATCCATGGGTTTCCCGGAGCAAATGCTTGTCCCTAAGTACAATTTTTGATTTTTTTTAAGTTTTAAAACCGAAATTTTAGAATTACCACAAAATTCCAACGTTAGCTTGAAAATGATCACTCGGGGGCTCCATACAAACACTATCCTGGTTAAACCAAGTGTGCTGGATGGACGACAGGAGTTGTTCCCGACTCTCCCGCAAGTTCCAGGGCCGCAACTCTTCAGTTGCAGTTATTAGAGGTAGAGCGTTGTGGCGGGCGCGGTTTTCACCTGCAGCTAGCTGCTCGTCGGTCTCGTCCTCGAATTCCGAAACTTCCTGAAACCTCAAGATACAAAAATTCGCCATTTTGAGTGTCTCATCAAAACTATCAATGATGCAATCAGTTTCAATTATTCGAAATTACCTACCACTAAATGTTAAAAATTGCCAATTTTTTGCAAACAAAATGGCCGCCTTAATAAAAATTTTGTCGAAACTAAAATATGGACAATTAAAAAATTTCAAACTAGCTGTTTGAGAAACAGTAGTGCCAACTTTACAATCTTCTCCAGAACCAAGTGACTGTTTAGTTGGTTTCCCTGGTTACAGTGATACAAAATGGCCGCCTTAACAAGATATATTGACAATTAAAAAATTTCAAGGTAACTGTTTGAGGAACAGTAGTGCCAACTTTACAATCATCTCCAGAACCAATCAACTGTTTAGTTGGTTTCCTTGGTTACAGTGATCCAAGATGGCCGATTTATGGATAATTATCCAAATTTTTTTCTATAATTCTTTAAACTGAAACAAATCCTCAGTTAATACGAGTATTAGCTGAATTTGGACGCAAAATGGGGTTGATGGACGTTAATTTCAAACGGTGGTGCTAGTACAGGACTCACACTGCTATCGTCTTGTGGCGGTGACCATCTCTCGAGGCCTTCCTTCAAGTATTGTCCCCAATCGATGATTTCCTCTTCTTCTTTATCGTCTTCCCAACCAAAATCGTCGGGTCTTTGCCCGAATTGTGTAGTGGGATTTTCCGACATGCTCAAAAGAAACTTGACTGAATTCAATTTAGTGTTGATATCGCTTCCGGTGATATTGATCGTCATAAATTTGTCGTAACTTTTCTTTAACTGTTCGGCATGCGGAAAGAAACCGTGAAACATAAATTTTTTACTCATACTATCGATTAATATTTTCACATCTTTGACCGTCAAAAAACTCATCGTGTCGTTCTTCTTCAAGACGTCAACGATTCGTTTTTCGTAATTCTTGAAGTTTTCGTCGGTTTCCTGCTGAAAAATCGCGATTTTAAATTATTGATAACATTGAGGTTATGTTACCTTCAATCCCGACATACGACCGACGAGTTCTTTAACAACCATCATGGTAGTTTCGTTGAGTATTTTCGACATGGTTGCGATACGATTTTCGCCTCATTTACCCGAAATTGCGGTATTTGCGAGTTTTCGACGCTTTCCACATTCGAAAATTTGAATTTGACTGAAAACGAAACGTCAACTGTCAAAGTGACAGCGGCAAGTCGCCATTGCGCGTGCGCGTTTAGGTGGGGCCATTATTGATCGCAGTTACGCTAATCAACAAAAACGCAGCTACACTAGTCAACAAAATTAAAAAAGAATTTTAATTGACTTTTAAATCAAAATTGCTTCTTTCAAACAATTTCTTGAATATTAGAAGTGTCACCCTAAACAAATTTTATTAAATATTTAAAGCATAATTAAGTTAAATAGTTTGATCCGGCAAAGTTTTAGATTGAGTAAAAAAAAATAATTGGCGGCCATTGTTTATATTTGCATAAATGGATGCGTATTTATTTCAATTCTTTGTTGTGGGACAGATTAAGAACAACGGCCTCATTTGTTGAATCTCCAGTGAATAAAAATGTTTTTATGCCTTTCGTAAATCGGCAATAAAACGAAAAGCGAAGCAAGGTTTAATTGTTCTCGAGTTGAAGCGCCACCTGTCGCTGGAACCTCGAACTCGCAAGTGTTTTATTGATTTTAAGTTACGCTCCTCAACGAAAACTCGCATAAACTACTCAACATATTTGAGGAACTAACTGGATCACGTCCAAATGTTTAAATAAAAACAAGTTAATGCTTCAATTGTTAATATATTGAAAAATCTTACAATTACAGATCGCTTTCGGTATCGTCATCTTTAAACCATTGACATTTCAAATACATTTTTTCTATTTCCGCGACATCTGCCGGATAATCCAAATAGATATCGAAAGAGTCTTCGATTTCGACGGTTTCGTTTTGGACAACAACTGGATCAGTAGGTGGGCGCGTCAACATATATGTTGTAGCTTGTGACGTCACCTAAATTTATTTTTTGTTAATAATTCTTACGAAACGAAATTTTCTTGATATAAACATTTAAAGGAGTAAACTCACCATGTGGCAACTTAGGGCGAGGGTTAATAGCGACAATACTGTGAGCTTCATCTTGGATTTCTATTTTTCAATGAGCGAAATTTTGGTTTTATATTGAGGTTAATTGTTAATAAATTGCGTTACGTCTCGTTTAACTACTTCTCTTTTGTTATCGCGTCAACGACTTAATTGACAACAATTTGATTTTTGTATAATTTTTTTAGGTTTTTTTTGTTGATCAAAACCGCGTTTTACCACTTCAGATTCGATTAACATTTCGATGAAGTTGAACGTTATCGTTTTGTTGGTCTCTTTGACGATTTTGGCTTTCGTAAGTAGTTTTGAGAGAATTTTGGATTTGAAAAATAGACAGATTTTTAGTTAATCGAAAATGGAGCGGCTGCCACGAAAACTAAATCGAAAACCACTAAAAAACCTGCACAAAAAGTGAAGAAGAACACGAAAAAACCGACGAAGAAACCAACGAAGAAATCGAATATTAAGAAACCGACAAAACCGGTCTCGAGACCTGAACCCTACGGATTGCCTATGAACCCAAATGATGGTCAATTCGACCAAAATCAAGGAAGTAACGTAATGACACCAAATAGTGGAGAACCGCAACCTTTGGAGGAATACGATGAAGATTATGAAGTGACAAGTGAAGAAGCAGAATCTGATGATGAATCAGGAGAAGGTTCTGCTAGTAACGGAAAAAAGAAAAGTAAGAAAGTGGTGAAGAAGAAAAGGAAGAGTAAAAGGAGGAGACATAGCGAAGAGGTGGTTGAAGAAGAAAGTGAAGATTACGAAATTAAATCTAAACGTAGAGGAAGTGACGAGTAAATTGTTAAGAACTTTATTTTGGTTGCGCAATAAAAAATATTACATCACTAGACCTCACTAGAAGAGGAGTTATACGGCGGATATTTATCACTTTGAATCTGCCAGTAGGTGGAGGGTCTATTAATAAATTTGGTACATTAATAACAATTCAGCACTCAAAAAATAAAACCAAAAATTTTCTCACTTTTTTTATTGATCAGTCACTAAAAGAGGAATAGTATGGCGGTTATTTAATAATCTAGGTACTTCAAAGTAAAGTTTCGCAATTTTTCTTTTGAATTTATAACGTTTAACTTATTTTTATTTAATTAATTGATTTAAATATTTTTTCAGCTTTCCAAAATTTTTTCCTATTTGAATTTTAGAAATTTTCGTATTAATTAACTGGTTTCTACTATTGTTATTAAAAAATTGACTTAATATAGAAATTCTTAAGATTTTCTTTGCACAAAAAGAAAAAACGTTTTCAGATTTTTTAATAATTATATCACTAAGAGAGGGGTAGACTGGCGGCTTTTTAACGTTTTCTTAATTTTATTTTCTCATTATTTTGAAAAAAATTATTTTTACTGAAAAAAAATTATTACAAGTAGAACTAATAAAATTTAAAAAATATTAGGAGAAGAATGGTGTGGCGGATTTTATTTAACTATCTTTGTTGTATCTGAACTTCAACTTTTTACGTTTGTTTTTTGATTTTATACCATTCTTGATACAAATTTTTTATTTTTAAATAATCAAAAACTTCAAAATAATTTGATTAATTTTTCTTTTCTTGAAATTGACTTTGTCAAAAATTCTATAGCAGAAAAAATAAAACTAAACTGTTAGCAAGCAATATTCAAAAATTTATTTCAAAATACAACTAAGTCAAAGTGCTAAGATTTTTTTCACTGTTTCTCTTTTGCCATTTTCGCTTTTTGAGCTTCGTACGCCAGCGTAGCAAACAAATAGGTCAAAAGTTCCTCTCCGCTGGCATTCTTTCCGGGTTTCGTCGGCGGTTTCAAATCGGTATCGGCAGATGTCTTGGATGTAGTTGTAGGTTTTTTAACGGTCTTTTTCTTCTTTTTTGCCGTTACACCATCACAATCGGAAAACTAAAAATCAAAAATATTTTCAAGCATTCAATCGAGAGATTTTCGTTTGGTTGCAGAAATTCAGGTTGGAACTCAAAAAAATCAAGACAACAAAGTTCTTCTGGTAAAATTTGCATTTGAGAATTCTCGTTAACACTCAAAAACGTTGAAATTCGAGCAATATTTTGAAGCAAATGCCAAAATCGCCCGGTTTAAAGGTCCGTCGTGCATTGTCGCCGACGTTCGTGCTACATCGTGAAAAAACGCGTACTGATTGGCTCAATTGAATGCTTGACTCGTGTTTGACGCGTGCCCTCCCAGTTTAAAGGGACGTTTGGAAGATGTCAATTTTTAAAAATATGCGTTAATATTTGAATTGAGTAAAAAAAAATCTTACGAGGTCGATAACCAGGAGACTCACTACTAAAATGACTACACAGTGTTTCATTGTGATACAGTGTGAATTTTGGTAATTTTTTTTCTTTTATAATGGCGCTATTTCTAAATTACGTTTTAAACGGTTTCCGGATGTCGATAATTCTTTCCCATTTCATGTGTGGCTTAACGACTTTCGTTTTATTGTCGATGAAATTTTAAATTAACCACACTTAATAATGGGGCCATTAGTTTCGCATTTTGCCACCACTTAATCGCCAATAAAATTTTGTGACACTCATTCTCTCTATTGATAGCTTTTTAACCGTTTTCCAAATGCATTGTTGGTTGTCAATGCAATTTTAATTCAATTATTAATATTAGAACACTTCCTTCTTTTACAGATTTTTTTTAAATCATTATTTAGGAAATTGCAATTTTTTTTGAAAAAAATTTTGAGTTTTTGAAATTTTTAAATATTTTTTTATTCAAGAATTTTTTAAATTTGATCAAAATCGAAAAAGTGAAACTTAACATAATTATAAGGAGAAATCTAGAAACATATTTTCAAAAAAAAATTTTTTTAAGTCAAAAATCTATCAAAATAACTTTTTCGCTTTCATCCACTTGTAGTTGGTCGATTTTCTACGATGATTCTTGTCGGAATTTTGTTCCCTCTTCTTTTTTGGCTTCTTCCCAAAATTTCAATATTTCCGTTACCACCAACTCTTACTAAAAATATCTCAATATCGTAGTTCCGGTGATCACAATTAAAACAGTTACAATTCTTACCTTGTGTCGGAGTAATTGTAATATTGAGGCCACCTGGAGGTGTTCCGCTATATCCAAAACATTTTGACAAACCTTTCTGTTGGACTCCTGCAAGCCTTTCTCCAACAGGAATTGTTTCAATTTGATTGAAACTTGCAATGAAGATCAACACCGCCATTGCTGCGACACCTGCTGCGGTCGAAACCATTTTGAATGATATGACAAACAATTTGGATTTTATATATGCTGCTAATCTTCAAATAACTACGTGAAGAATAAGTAGTGACGTCAAATAAATTTTTTTTAATAGAAATTTTGTTTGCCAATCTTCGTTTCTTCTGTTATTTTGTGTAATTTTTTTTACTATCTTCTTCTTCTTCCATTTCAGATTATAACATTCAAAAGTTATACTGATAATTTTTCTGTTAAATGTTTGAAGATAATTAGTGAGGATTAAAAATTTTTTCTTGCTTTTTACTGTAACTAAAACAGGTTTGAGTCGCTATTTGGGAAGAACAAGCTAATCATCAAATTTTTTTACTAATAATTAAATTTGGTATAATGAAGATAAAGATTTGCAATAAAAAAAGTTGAAAATGTCAGTGGTATTGGTAAATAATTAAAGAAAATGGAAGAGTTTACAACATCATTTTGATTTAGTATGATTCTTGTTCGATTTCTTCTCCTTTTTCTTCTCTAATTTTTTTTTGAGTGGGTTTGCTTCAAAATATTTATTACTTTCTTCAAACTAAAACCACATATTCCTCTTCTTCGTTTTGCTTTGAGTCCTTGTTTCGTCCAATATTTTTAACACCATCTTTACAAAATTCTCATTTTCTTCTTCTTCTTCAATGTTAAGTTTTAAAATTTAAAAACCAAAAGAATCAATTACCTAAATGCTTGAAGAAAATCAAAGAATAGAATTTTTATTTACTTCTGGCTGTAACTAAAATCAGATTGAGTCACTATTAAGAAGAAGAAGTGAATCTTCAATATTTCTTAGTAAGTAATGAATTAGTTTAATGCAACTTTTTCTGAATTTGAGTAACTGTGGCAGTAGAGGTTGAAAAGAAACGAAAAATTTCTATTTAATATGTCTTTGGTTGTATTTCTTCACTTTCTTCAAAGTTAAACTCAATTTTGTTCTTCGTTTCGCTTTTAATCTTCTGCTTTATATTCTTTGTCATCATCAACATTTTTATAAAAAAATTTATCTTCTTTTTATAGTGTCAGGTTCTAAAGTTTGAAATTTAAAGCGAAGAAAAATACTATTTGAAGAAAATCGGTGAAGAAACGAATTTCTTGTTTTGATTTTTACCAAAACTACGAACTTGCCTCTAACAGGAGTAAATAGTTTAATAAAACGGAAGAATTTTAAGTTAATTTTTATTTAATAGAATTTCTGTTTCCCAATCTTCTTTTCTTCTGTTATTTTGTCCAATTTTTTTTACTATCTTCTTTTTCTTCCATGTCAGGTTATAACACTCAAAAGTTATAGTGCTAATGTGTTTAATTAAATGTTTGAAGAAACTAATGAAGAATTGAATCCTTTTTTGCTTCTAACTGTAACTAAATCAAGTTTGAGTCGCTATTTGGGAAGAATAAACTAATCGTCAAATTTTTTACTAATAATTAAATTTGGTATAATAAAAATGAATAATTTGAAGAAGAAAAGTTGAAAATGTCAGTGGTAATGGTAAATAAATGAAGAAAATGAAGAGTTTACAAAATTATTTTGATATGATTCTTGTTCAATTTCTTCTTAATTTTTTTCTCAAATCTTCTTTTCGAGTAGGATTGCTTCAAAAAAATTCTTGCTTTCTTCAAACTAAAACAACATATTGCTCTGCTTTGTTTTCCTTTGAGTCCTTGATTCGCCCTATATTTCTAATAACATCTTTACAAAATTCCCATCATTTTCTTCTTCTTCAATGTCAGGTTTTAAAATTCAATAACAAAAAAATCAATTACCTAGATGTTTGAAGAAAATGAAAGAATGGAATTTTTATTTACTTCTGACTGTAACTAAAACCAGATTGACTCGCTATTGAGAAGAAGAAGTTAACCTTCAATATTATCTAGTAAGTTACAATTAAGTTTTATGCAATGTGGATGTCAACTTTTTCTTAATTTGAGGAATTGTGGCAGTAGAGGTTGAAAAGAAACGAAAAATTTGTAGTTAATTTTAATTTAATATGACTTTGGTTCGATTTCTTCACTTTCTTCAAAGTTGAACTTAGTTTTGTTCTTTGTTTCGCTTTTAATTCTTCTGCATTATTATCAACATTTTTATAAAGATTCCTATCTTCTTTTTATACAGTATGAGGTTCTAGAATTTGAAATTTAGAGCGAAGAAAAATAAAATTTGAAGAAAATTGGTGAAGAAACGAATTTTTTGTTTTGATTTTTACCAAAATTACGAATTTGCCTCTAACAGGAGTCAATGGTTTAATGAAACGGAAGAATTTTAAGTTAATTTTTATTTAATAGAATTTCTGTTTGCCAATCTTCTTTTCTTTTGTTGCTTTGTCTAAATTTTTTCTACTATTTTTCCTTTCTTCTATGTCTGGTTATAATATTTAAAAGTTATAGTGGTAATATGTTTTATTAAATGTTTGAAGAAACTTAATGAAGAATATAATTTTTTTGTGCTTCTAACTACAATTAAAAAAAGTTTGAGTCGCTATTTAGGAAGAACAAGCTAATAATCAAATTTCTTTAATAATAATTAAATTCATATTTATATATACTTATAATGAAGATGAAGAATTGCAATCAAAAAAGTTGAAAATGTTATTGAAAATGGTAAATAATTGAAGAAAATAAAGAAAATGGAAGAATTTACAAGATAATTTTGATTTAGTATGTTTTTGTTCGATTTCTTCTCCTTTTTCTTCCCAATCTTCTTTTCGAGTAGATTTGCTTCAAAAAATTTCTTGCTTTCTTCAAACTAAAACAACATATTGCTCGTCTTCGTTTTACTTTGAGTCTTTGTTTCGTCCTATATTTTTAACACTATCTTTACAAAGTCCTCATCTTCTTCTTATTCAATGTCAATTTTTAAAATTCAAAAAGCAAAAAAATCAATTACCTAGATGTTTGAAGAAAATGAAAGAATAGAAATTTTTATTTATTTCTGACTGTAACTAAAACCAGATTGAGTCGCTATTGGGAAGAAGAACTTAATCTTCAATACTTTTTAGTAAGTCACATTTAAGTTTTATGCAATATGGATTTTAACTTTTTCTGAATTTGAGAAATTGTGGCAGTAGAGGTTGAAAAAAAACGAAAAATTTGAAGTTAATTCCTATTTAATATGACTGGTTCGATTTCTTCACTTTCTTCAAAGTTGAACTCAATTTTGTTCTTCGTTTCGCTTTTAATTCTTCTGCTTTATCATCAACATTTTACTTTTATACAGCGTCAGGTTCTAAAATTTAAAATTTAGAGCGGAGAAAAATAATATTTGAAGAAAATCGGTGAAGAAAAAAAATTTTTTGTTTCATTTTTTACCAAAAATTCGAATTTGCTTCTAACAGAAGAAGATTGTTTAATAAAACAAAAGAATTTTAAGTAAATTTTTATTTAACACCATTTTTGTTGAATTTCTTCACTTTCTTCTGGACGAGTCTTCTTTTTAAGTGAATTTTCTTCGAAAGTTTTCTTGCTTTCTCTAAACTAAAACCACGTCTTGCTTTCCTTCGTTTTGTTTGCAATTTTTCTGCTTCCTCTTCTTCTTCATCTTCTTCCTCGTCATCATCTTCATCATCTCCATCTCCCTCTTCATCAGTTTCAGGTTCTTCAATTTCAACTTTTAGCTAAATTCTTTTTTATTAATTGTTTTTACCCTCAGTTGTGGTGGTTCCTCCTCCCCGCACCCTCCTAACAGGACCGTTGTTGAGCACAATAACAACTCGGTTGGGTGTTCCGTAATTTCCGAAAATATTCCAACATTTTGCTAGGTATGAACTGAAAAGATTTGCTAAAATTTCCAAAATTTTTATACTTTCAAATTTTATTTTCAAAAAACCTTCACGAGTTTCAACCCAATTTCGGGTCAACAAACACAAAACAAAAATTGCAACAAAATGACGGGTCACTACCATCATTTCGACTAAGCCTCAAAACAGAAAATGGGAAACTAACGACATAATTGATGCTGCAACTGAATTTATTTATAACTTAACAAAAAGCGACATTTTTTTTGTCAGTAATCACTGGATGACGTTTTGTAATCTTCAGATTCTTCTTCGCTTTCTTCTGATTCTCGATGTTTCCTCGATTTTTTGTATTTACTCTTCTTGATTGTTTTCTCACTTTTACTTATGTTGTCACTTGTTTGTTTTTCGGATAAATTCGCGCTTCTTCGGACGATTTCGTGATTTTCAGTCGCACTAGCGACAATCTAAGAAGTAGAATCGCAGGTTGTATCCCCACTCCAACGAAATACTTACAATCATTGTCGTTACTAGAAGTAACGCGATCAAGGTGATCACGACAGGTTTCATGGTCGAGTTTTATGGGAAATTAAGCAAAAATTTCTCCTTTATACCGGAATTAACAAAAATTATTGTGACATTTCAACGATTTTAACAACTTCCGGTTCAGTTACTAGAAGCTGCTTAAAATCAATTTCTACTAAATTTCGGAAATTACGTCACCACAAATTATGTCATTAACCTCCAATTTTTTAACTCTATTGGTACTATTGTTAACAGTCGAAATGGATTTGTCTACCAATTGTGTTGTTGCTATTTTTGTCTTGTTTTTGGTAGCTCAAACTCGTCAAGGTATTTTTTTTTGGTTTGAAACTTAAATTAAATTAATAATTACAGCGAGTCTCTTCAAGCAATCTCCTGTAAAATGTTGGAATTTTTTTGGCGGCACCCCTGCTAAGGTTATTGTGGTAGTCAACAACACACCCCGAAGATTAACCGTCACTACTACTGAGGGTATTTTTTTTTTGGTGGTAATTTCAAAAATTTCTGACGTTTCGCTGAAATTTTAGAACCCGACGAAGAAACCGAAGAAGTAGAAGAATTGCAAGCGTTAAAGTCGAAACTTAGAAGAATCAACCGCAATTCGAAAATTAAAAAAACATCGAAAACGAAACCAAAGAATTATGTCAAAAAAGGTCCTAAACGCAAATAATTTTTTAAATATTTTCTTAAATAATAAAATTTTTTTGAGTTGAGTCGTCATTTTAATTTGAGGTGTAAAACTGTTGAAATTAATTATAAACAAATTTTATTAGAAAACTGGCGGATTTTGGGGCAATTTCTGTTTTAGCGAAATTTCAAGTTTTACAGTTTCTTGAAAAATCTGAAAACTCCAACCTAATACGCCTGAATTTAAAATCGATTTGGCTACATTGGCTACAAGTGGCTCAGTCGTGCCGCATTATCACTTGATTTTTTTCAGTGGCGTGTTTCAAAGTAAACTGTAAAAGTTTCTAATTCGAGTCTAAAAAGTTTTGAGGTTATGACTTTAGCTCGCTGTTATCAACTAAATGGCGGCGGCGCCTCCCTGCTGCTATATACGAGGGTTAAAAATTTGAAGTAATTAATTTCGCTGTAATTGCAAAATTATTTAATTGAAATTAACTAAAATTAATAGAAATTTGCCCTTTTACATTGAAACTGTTAAGTGTAACACTCACAAATTTTGAGTATCGCACATCTGCGTGAAGATGTCGACTAATTGGGGAGAGCGCAACGGAAATTAAAAAAATTAACCGAATTTTGTTGCAATATTGAAACTAATTGTGGCAATTCTGCGCGCAATTGTCTACTAAATAGCTCCAGAACGACGATAATTTAATTATTAACAAAACTGCAATAAATTAAGTGAAATATAGAAATTTATTATTAATTATTAATTAATTACAATTAATTTTGGTTTTTCGGTTTTGGTTAATCGAAATCTGCCGGTTGAGTTCGAGGTTTGTTGCTTCTGCTGCGTCCCCCGCCGTTTCTGTTGCCACCCCCAACCATTCCACCGATCACATCTTTGACGGTTTTTCCAATCTCATCGACGGTTTTTTTGATTTGTTTCCCAACACTTTTGATGCTTTCCTGGATTACTTGAATGCCGCCACCACCGCCGCCATTACCGAAACCTCCCATCTGTTTACCATTTTTCTTTTTTGGGAGCGGCGCGATTTCGTCACCGGTTACATCTTCGGAAGGGTTGAATCTTGATGCTGGTACCAACTATTTTTCATTTTTTTTTAATTTTATTTAGAAATGAAACTTACCTCAACTAATAGAGCGGCGCTCAATATTACTAAGAGGAGAAGGGTAGTTTTCATGGTGGTAGATGATTGTGGTTTGGACTAGGTTTTGCAACGATTTTATATGGGTTGGAGTTATTAAAATGTCGTTATAGCGAAAATTGTTGCAACATTATCTTAAGTGGGGCTCAATTATTGTTCGATTTTTGTCACAAAGCTTAACTGGGTTAAATAATTTTTTAGTATTTTAGTAATCGATTAAGCAACAAAAGATTTTTTAAATTAACAGAAATGGTGATTTTGCTGTTTAATATTTTTAATAAGGTAAAAAAAATTTTGACGTTTCAAAATGTTTTCAAAAAGTATCAAATTCAAGAAATTCGATAGTTAGGGACTTCGAATCCTAGGTGGCGCTTCAATTATTCAAGCAAGTATCTCGAGTCAAGTGCTGTCATCTCTGAATTTGGCTGCTAATCCTCAAGAAATTTTCATTTAGATACTTTTGTCACATTTTCGTCAAAATTGAATGTAGAAAATTAAATTCTACAATTTGTTTGTTTTTTCTAGACTTCAGCCGCTTTACTTAGTATCAAATTCGAGAAATTCAGTAGTTAGGGACTTCGAATACTAGATGGCGCTTCAATTATCCAAGCAAATATCTCGAGTTAAGTGCTGTTATCTCTGAATTTGGCTGCTAATCCTCAAGAATTTTTCAATTAAATACTTTTGTCACATTTTCGTCAAAATTGAATGTAGAAAATTCAATTCTACAATTTGTTGGTTTTTTCTCGACTCCAGCCGCGTTACTTAGTATCAAATTTGAGAAATTCAGTAGTTAGGGACTTCGAATCCTAGATGGCGCTTCAATTATCCAAGCAAATATCTCGAGTCAAGTGCTGTCATCTCTGAATTTGGCTGCTAATCCTCAAGAATTTTTTATTTAGATACTTTTGTCACATATTCGTCTAAATTGAATGTAGAAAATTTAATTCTACAATTTGTTTGTTTTTTCTAGACTTCAGCCGCGTTACTTAGTATCAAATTCGGGAAATTCAGTAGTTGGGGACTTCCAATCCTAGATGGCGCTTCAATTATCTAAGAAAATATCTCGAGTCAAGTGCTGTCATCTCTGAATTTGGCTGCTAATCCTCAAGAATTTTTTAATTAGATACTTTTGTCACACTTTCGTCAAAATTGAATGTAGAAAATTAAATTCTACCATTTGTTTGTTTTTTCTAGACTTCAGCCGCGTTACTTAGTATCAAATGCGAGAAATTTAGTAGTTAGGGACTTCGAATACTAGATGGCGCTTTAATTATCCAAGCAGATATCTCGAGTCAAGTGTTGTCATCTTTGAATTTGGCTGCTAGCCGTCAAGAATTTTTTAATTAGATAGTTTGGTCACATTTTCGTCTAAATTGAATGTAGAAAATTAAATTCTACAATTTGTTTGTTTTTTCTAGACTTCAGCCGCGTTACTTAGTATCAAATTCGAGAAATTTAGTAGTTAGGGACTTCGAATCCTAGATGGCGCTTCAATTATCCAAGCAAATATCTCGAATCAACTGCTGTCATCTCTGAATTTGGCTGCTAATCCTCAAGAATTTTTCATTTAGATACTTTTGTCACATTTTCGTCTAAATTGAATGTAGAAAATTTAATTCTACAATTTGTTTGTTTTTTCTAGACTTTAGCCGCGTTACTTAGTATCAAATTCGAGAAATTTAGTAGTTAGGGACTTCGAATCCTAGATGGCGCTTCAATTATTCAAGCAAATATCTCGAGTCAAGTGCTGTCATCTCTGAATTTGGCTGCTAATCCTCAAGAATTTTTTAATTAGAAACTTTTGTCATATTTTCGTCAAAATTGAATGTAGAAAATTAAATTCTACCATTTGTTTGTTTTTTCTAGACTTCAGCCGCGTTACTTAGTATCAAATGCGAGAAATTTAGTAGTTAGGGACTTCGAATACTAGATGGCGCTTTAATTATCCAAGCAGATATCTCGAGTCAAGTGTTGTCATCTTTGAATTTGGCTGCTAGCCGTCAAGAATTTTTTAATTAGATAGTTTGGTCACATTTTCGTCTAAATTGAATGTAGAAAATTAAATTCTACAATTTGTTTGTTTTTTCTAGACTTCAGCCGCGTTACTTAGTATCAAATTCGAGAAATTTAGTAGTTAGGGACTTCGAATCCTAGATGGCGCTTCAATTATCCAAGCAAATATCTCGAATCAACTGCTGTCATCTCTGAATTTGGCTGCTAATCCTCAAGAATTTTTCATTTAGATACTTTTGTCACATTTTCGTCTAAATTGAATGTAGAAAATTTAATTCTACAATTTGTTTGTTTTTTCTAGACTTTAGCCGCGTTACTTAGTATCAAATTCGAGAAATTTAGTAGTTAGGGACTTCGAATCCTAGATGGCGCTTCAATTATTCAAGCAAATATCTCGAGTCAAGTGCTGTCATCTCTGAATTTGGTGCTAATCCTCAAGAATTTTTTAATTAGATACTTTTGTCACATTTTCGTCAAAATTGAATGTAGAAAATTAAATTCTACAATTTGTTTGTTTTTTCTAGACTTCAGCCGTATTACTTAGTATCAAATTTGAGAAATTTAGTAGTTAGGGACTTCGAATCCTAGATGGCGCTTCAATTATCCAAGCAAATATCTCGAGTCAAGTGCTGTCATCTCAGAATTTGGCTGCTAACCCTCAAGAATTTTTTAATTAGAAACTTTTGTCATATTTTCGTCAAAATTGAATGTAGAAAATTAAATTCTACAATTTGTTTGTTTTTTCAAGACTTCAACCGCGTTACTTAGTATCAAATTCAAGAAATTCAGTAGTTAGGGACTTCGAATCCTAGATGGCGCTTCAATTATCCAAGCAAATATCTCTAATCAAGTGCTGTCATCTCTGAATTTGGCTGATAAGCCTCAAGAATTTTTTATTTAAATACTTTTGTCACATTTTCGTCAAAATTGAATGTAGAAAATTAAATTCTACAATTTGTTTGTTTTTTCTAGACTTTAGCCGCGTTACTTAGTATCAAATTTAAGAAATTTAGTAGTTAGGGACTTCGAATCCTAGATGGCGCTTCAATTATCCAAGCAAATATCTCTAATCAAGTGCTGTCATCTCTGAATTTGGCTGATAATCCTCAAGAATTTTTCATTTAAATACTTTTGTCATATTTTCGTCAAAATTGAATGTAGAAAATTAAATTCTACAATTTGTTTGTTTTTTCTAGACTCCAGCCGCGTTACTTAGTATCAAATTTGAGAAATTCAGTAGTTAGGGACTTCGAATCCTAGATGGCGCTTCAATTATCCAAGCAAATATCTCGAATCAAGTGCTGTCATCTCTGAATTTGGATGCTAACCCTCAAGAATTTTTAATTAGAAACCTTTGTCACATTTTCGTCAAAATTGAATGTTGAAAATTAAATTCTACAATTTGTTTGTATTTTCTAGACTTCACCCGCGTTACTTAGTATCAAAATCGAGAAATTTAGTAGTTAAGGACTTTGAATCCTAGATGGCGCTTCAATTATCCAAGCAGATATCTTCAGTGAAGTGCTGTTATCGCTGCATTTGGCTGCTAACCCTCGAAAGTTTTTCAGTTAGTAACTTTTGCCACATTTTCGTCCAAAATGAATTTAAAAAAATTAATTTCAGAATTTATTTGTCTTTACTCGACTTCAGCCGCGTTACTTAGATCAAATTCGAAAAATTCACTAGATAGGAATTTCGAATCCTAGATGGCGCTTCAATTATTTAAACAGATATCGCGCGTCAAGTACTGCCATCTCTGTATTAGGTCGCTAACCCTATTGAAATAAATTAAAGAAAAATTTTTTTGTTTTTTCTAGCTTAAAACTACCGAAAGAAGTTGAAACTAATTTTTGTTGATGCTTCAGTTTTATTTGCTAATTAAACAATTTCGGTTATTTGGGGGGTATCGTGACGTCATCGGTGACGTTTCCTTCAGTGGCGTCCGGAGGTGCCATCGGTGGCGGTCCGTGATGATGACAATCGCAATGGGGTGGAGGTCCCGGTGGGGTTCCTCTCGGTACGTCACGGGTTTGTGCCTAAATTTTCAAAAAAAAACTTTTTTTCGAAATTACCCAAAAACTTACTTGTGATTGGACGCAAATCATTGCTACCAACAGTACGCAACTAAACCGGTGCATTTTTGAAAGTAACTGCAATTCTTGTTGGTTTTTACATGGATTTATATAGTGTCGATTCGATTTTTTGCAATTTTTATGCATTCAACTTCCGTTCTGATTGCTATCTATTTACATGTTCATTCCCTAACGCCCTTGATGTGATTAATACGAATTGGTCTAATAACAACGACAATATCGATGTTGCTGCTGTTGCGACGTAATCAACTTAATGTTATTAAATCATACAATAGAACAGCAGAATGGCAAACTAACGAGATTAAAATTGGTGGAACTAAATTATGGTGAAATTTCTGTTTCGTGTATTTGGGGCGAGAAGGCGAGATGAAAACTGTCGTCGTAATAGCAATTGTTGTTATTTTTGTTTTATTCGATCAGGTATTTAATTTTTTTTTTTTTTAATTTTTAATCAGAAATTTTCAGAATTATAATTGTGACGATTCTAGCGAAAATGAACACGTTTTTCGCAATATCAGAAAAACTGTGAAACATACAGTTAGAAAAATTGGGTATAGTGTGAAATATTTTTGGGAATCTCATGGAAATAGGAGTGGGGGACGAGGACGTGGCAGTTTTGTTGCTTTTGAAGATGGCGACACTTATAAGGGGGCGTTCGATGAAAAAAATCGCAGTTTTGTGGATAAGTTTCTTGAAAAATTTGAACCAAGACACATCACCATAGATGATGACGAAGACGATTTTTGATTAATTTTTGTGGACTAAAAAAATTTTTTGAATGATTTTTCTTGTTTTACTCACACAAACCATCCAAAAATTTTGGTAACTTAAGTCTAAAATAAATAATTTTTTTGACGTCATCAACTTGGTTTGGTTTCCTCCTAAATACCTTCTAAATACCATTGCGTTGACCGACAGTCATCGTTGTCAAAAAAATATTTTCACGTCCGACGTAACTGATTTCACTCAAAGTTTAGACACGTTGATTGAGTTTATTGCTGCTTAACAAATTTTGTTACAATTTTCGAAAACTAAAACACTCAATTTCTATATTTAAACAATTCTATTAACTGTTTTGGTTTTTTCAGTTGATGATGCAGAAACGCGACATCGTCCTCACAGCGGTTTTCTCCAGCTTAGCAGCTTTGATTCTAATAGCAGGAATCGGCGCCGCTTGCTATTTCTTTCATAAAAGACGTCGCAAGCGCGATGACGACGACGAAGAGGATGTTGTCGTTGCCAATCCAAAAATCGAGGCAGGTCACGAGAAAAAATCAAGACTCAACGGATTCCTGAGCCTGAAGACGCCCCTGATCTCCACCAAAACATTGGGGTGAGTACTCTTTTTGTTGTATTTGCGTTATCTTTTTTGGTGTTTTTATAGTATAATTGGCTACTGAATTAGATCTAGATACAGATCTAGATAATAGCGCAATTAAAATCTATCTTTATAATTTTTACAGAACGCATCTGTTACGGTTATTGATGCAGATCTGTACTAATAATTCTTTTTATACTTCAGTTGGCTACTGGAGAAGATCTAGATGAAAGTCTAAACTTTATAATCTCTTTCTATCAATTTTACAAAGTATCATTTATGGTTCTTAAACCTTAGTTTTTTAGGTCTAGATTGAAATCTAGATAATAGTGCCTTTAAGGTTTCTCTTTGTCTTTTTTTAATTGGTCTTAGAGGCGCTAGATGGATCCAGATAAAAATCTAGATACCAGATGCCTTTAAAATTTCTTTCTAACATCTCGATAGACAGTGGTGCATAGGTTGTGTCAGCTGCATTGTACTAATATTTTTTTCTATATAGCTACTAAATCAGATCTAGATAAAAAATCTAGATAACAGTGCTTTTAGAATTTCTCTATATTATTTCTAAAGACAGTAGCTGCAACGGATATGTGCGCTGCATTGTGCTAATAATTTTTCTTATAATTTAGACGAATAGTAGATCAGATCTAGATAAGAATTTAAATAATAGCGCTTTTAAATTCTCTCTCTATCATCTCTATAGACTGCAGCCAAAACGGCTAATTGCGCTGCACTGTACCAATCATTTTTCTGATAGTTTAGACGAACAGTAGATCAGACCTAGATCAGAATATGGATATAAGCGCCTTTAAATTCTCTCTATATCATCTATATAGAGTGGAGCCAAAATGGCAAATTGCGCTGCAGTGTACCAATAATCTTTCTGATAGTTTAGACGACTAGTGGTTCAGATCTATATAAAAATCTAGATAACAGTGCCTTTATAATTTCTCTATATTATTTCTAAAGACAGTAGCTGCAACGGTTATGTGCGCTGCACTATGCCAATAAATTTTCTTATAGTTTAGACGACTAGTAGATCATATCTTGATCAAAATCTAGATAATAACGCTTTTGAATTCTCCCTGTATCATTTCTATAGACTGCAGCCAAAACAAATAATTGCGCTGCACTGTACCAATAATTTTTCTGATAGTTCAGTTGGCTAGTAGATCAGATTTAAATCAAAATCTAGATAAAAGCGCTTTTAGAATCGTTTTCTATCATTTCTGCAAACAGCATCTGAAATGGTAATGTACGCTGCACTCTACTACTAATTTTTCTTATAGTTTGAATGACTAGTAGATCAGAGTTAGATAAAAATCTAGATAATAGCGCTATGAAATTATTTTCCTATATCTCTATAGACTGCAGTAAAAACGGCTAATTACGCTGTACTGTATCAATAATTTTTCTGATAGTTTAGTTGGCTAGTAGGTCAGATCTAGATAAAAATCTAGATAATAGCGCTTTTAGAATCTTCTCTCTATGATTTCTGCAAACAGCATCTGGAACAGTTATGTGCGCTGCATTCTACTTATATTTTTTCTTATATTTTGAATGACTAGTATATCAAAGCTAGATGGATAACTGAGCCTCTAAAATTTCTCTGTATAATTTCTAAAGACAGTAGCTGGAACGGTTATGTGCGGTGCACTGTGCCAATAATTTTTTTTATAGTTCAAATGGCTGGTGGATCAGATTGAAGTAAAAATCTATATAATAGCGCCTTTTGAATCCCTCTATATTATTTTTACAGACAGTAGTTGAAACGGTTATATGCGTTGCATTATACCAATAATTTTTCTTATAGTTTAGACGACTAATAGATCAGATCTAGATAATAGCGCGTTTAAATGTTTTCTCTATCATCTCTATAGACTGCAGCCAAAACGGTTAACTGCGCTGCATGGTACCAATAATTTTTCTGATAGTTTTGTTGGTTAGCAGATCAGATCTAGATAAAAATCTATATAACAGCGCTTTTAGAATCTCTCTCTATCATTTCTGCAAACAGCATCTGGAACGGTTATGTGCGCTGCACTCTACTAATAATTATTCTTATAGTTTGAATGAATAGTAGATCAGAGCTAGATAAAAATCTAGATAACTGTGCCTTTAAAATTTATCTATATTATTTCTCAAGACAGTAGCTTCAAAGATTATGTGCGTTGCACACAAGTAAAAATCTAGATAATAGCGCTTTTCCAATTCCTCTATATCACTTCTACAGACAGTAGCTAAATTAGTTATGTGCGTTGCGCTATGCCAATATTTTTTCTTATAGTTTAGAATACTAGTAGCTCAGATCTAGGTAAGAATCTAGATAATAGCGCCTTTAAATTATCCCTCTATTATCTCTATAGACTGCAGCCAAAACGGTTAATTGCGCTGTACTGTACCAATAATACTTCTGATAGTTTAGTTGGCTAGTAGATCAGATCTGGATAAAATTCTAGACAAAAGCGCTTTTAGAATTTCTCTCTATCATTCTTAAAAACAACATCTCCAACCGTTGTGTGCACTGCACTATGCTAATAATATTTCTTACAGTTTAAATGACCAGTAGATCAAATCTAGATAAAAATCTAAATAATAGCGCCATTGAATTTTCTTTATTTCAAGTTTATAGACTTTAGCCAAAACGGTTAGTTGTGTTGCACTGTACAAATTATTTTTCTTATGGTTTTGATGGTTAGTAGGTCAGATCTAGATAAAAGTCTAAATAATAGCTGCTTTAAATTCTCTCTATATTAACTTTATTGGCTGCAGCCAAAACTGTTATTTGCGCTGCACTATACCAATGCTCCTTATTATAGTTTAGATGACTACTGGATAAAATCTAGATAACAGTGCCTTTCGAATCAATCTGTATCACTTCTACAGACATTAGCTGGACGGATTATGTGCGCCGCGCTATGCCAATAATTTTTCATATAGTTTAGACTGCTAGTAGAATAGATTTGGATATCAATCTATATAATAGCGTTTTAAAATTCTATCTTTATCAATTTTATAGAGTGCAGTCGAAACAGATAAGAAACTAGATAAGAATCTAGATAACAGTGCGTTTAGAATTTCTCCATATCACTTCTACAAACAATAACTAAAACAGTTATGTGCGTTGCACTATGCCAATAATTTTTCATATAGTTTAGACGGCTAGTAGATCAGATCTAGATTATAATCTAGATAATAGCCCTTCTAAATTCTTCGTCTATCAACTTTGGAGACTGCAACTAGGATGGTTATTTACGCTGCATTGTAGCAATACCTTTTCTTGTAGTTTAGGCAACTAATAGATCAGACCTAGATAAGAATCTAGATAACAGTGCGTTTAGAATCTCTCCATATCACTTCTACAGACAATAACTGGAACGGTTATGTGCGTTGCACTATGCCAATAATTTTTCATTTAGTTTAGACGGTTAGTATATCAGATCTAGGTAATAATCTAGATAATAGCCCTTTTAAATTCTTCCTCTATTAACTTTAGAGACTGCAGCTAGGATTGTTATTTGCGCTGTACTGTAGCAATAACTTTTATTATAGTCTTGGCGGCTAATAAATCAGACCTAGATAAGAATCTAGATAACAGTGCTTTTAGAATCTCTCTATATCACTTCTATAGACAATAGCTGTAACTGTTATGTGCGTCACACATTGCCAATAATTTTTCTTATAGTTTAGATGGCTAGTACAGCAGATCTAGATAAAAATATAGATAATAGCCCTTCTAAATTCTTCGTCTATTAACTTTAGAGACTGCAGCTAGGATTGTTATTTGCGCTGTACTGTAGCAATAACTTTTATTATAGTCTTGGCGGCTAATAAATCAGACCTAGATAAGAATCTAGATAACAGTGCTTTTAGAATCTCTCTATATCACTTCTATAGACAATAGCTGTAACTGTTATGTGCGTCACACATTGCCAATAATTTTTCTTATAGTTTAGATGGCTAGTACAGCAGATCTAGATAAAAATATAGATAATAGCCCTTCTAAATTCTTCGTCTATTAACTTTAGAGACTGCAGCTAGAATGGTTATTTGCGCTGCACTGTAGCAATAACTTTTCTTATATTTTGGTCGGCTAGTAGATCAGATCTAGATAAAAATCTAGATAATGGCTCTTCTTAATTCTTCCTCTATTATGTTTAGAGATCGCAGCTAGAACGGTTATTTGCGCTGCACTGTAGCAATAATTTTTCTTATAGTTTAGATGGCTAATAGATCCGACATAGATAAGAATCTAGATAACAGTGCCTTTAAAATCTCTTCAAATCATTCCTACAGATAATAGCTGCAAACTGTTATGTGTGTTGCACAGCTTCATATTTTTCTTATATTTTAGATAGTCTTCAGATCAGACCTAGATAAAAATCTAGATAAAGCGCCTTGATCTCTCGATCAACTTTATACACTGCAGCTAGAACGGTTGTTTGCTCTGCACTATACTAATAGTTTTTCTTATAGTTTATGGCTCTAGTTGATCAGATCTATATAAAAATGTAGATAACTCTACCTTTAGTATCTCTTGTAATTATTTTTAAAGACAATGGTTAAAGCAGCCAAAACGGTTATTTGCGCTGCATTGTGCCAATAATCTTTCTTATAGTTTGGATGGCTAGTAGATCAGATCTAGATAAAAATACTGATACAAGTGCAGTTAGAATCTCTCTATATTACTCTTACAATCAATAATTGAAACGATTGTGTGCGTTGCACTGTGCCAATAATTATTCTGATAATTTGGAAGACTAGTAGATCAGATCTAGCTTAGAATCTAGACAAGAGTGCGTTTAGAATCTCTCCATATCACTTCTACAGACAATAACTGGAACGGTTATGTGCGCTGCACTATGCCAATAATTTTTCATGTAGTTTAGACGGCTAGTAAATCAAATCTAGATAAAAATCTAGATAATGGCCCTTCTAAATTCTTCCTCTATTAACTTTAGAGATTGCAGCTAGAACGGTTATTTGCGCTGCACTATAGCAATAATTTTTCTTATAGTTTAGACGGCTAATAGATCAGACCTAGATAAGAATCTAGATAACAGTGCCTTTAGAATCAATCCAAATCACTTGTACAGATAATAGCTGTAACTGTTATGTACGTTGCACAGGGTCAATAATTTTTCTTATAATTTTGACGGTTAGTAGATCAGATCTAGATACAAATATAGATACAAGTGCAGTTAGAATCTCTCCATATTACTTCTGCAATGAATAATTGAAACGATTGTGTGCGTTGCACTGTGCCAATAATTATTCTGATAATTTGGAAGACTAGTAAATCAGATCTAGATTAGAATCTAGACAAGAGTGCGTTTAGAATCTCTCCATATCACTTCTACAGACAATAACTGGAACGGTTATGTGCGCTGCACTATGCCAATAATTTTTCATGTAGTTTAGACGGCTAGTAAATCAAATCTAGATAAAAATCTAGATAATGGCCCTTCTAAGTTTTTCCTCTATTAAATTTAGAGATTGCAGCTAGAACGTTTATTTGCGCTGCACTGTAGCAATAATTTTTCTTATAGTTTAGACGGCTAATAGATCAGACCTAGATAAGAATCTAGATAATAGTGTCTTTAAAATTTCCACAAATCACTTCTGCAGATAATAGCTGTAACTATTATGTACGCTGCACAGTGCCAATAATTTTTCTTATAGTTTAGACGGCTAGTAGATCAGATCTAGTTAAAAATCTAGAAAATAGCCCTTCTAAATTCTTCGTCTATTAACTTTAGAGACTGCAATTAGAATGGTTATTTGCGCTGCATTGTCGCAATAACTTTTCTTATAATTTGGACGGCCAGTAGATCAGATCTAGATAAAAATCTAGATAATGGACCTTCTAAATTCTTCCTCTATTAACTTTAGAGACCGCAGCTAGAACGGTTATTTGCGCTGCACTGTAGCAATAATTCCTCTTATAGTTTAGATGGCTAATAGATCAGACCTAGATAAGAATCTAGATAACAGTGCCTTTAGAATCTCTCCAAATCACTTCTACAGATAATAGCGGTAACTGTTATGTGCGTTGCACTGTGCCAATAATTTTTCTTATAATTTGGACGGTTTATAGATCAGATCTAGATAAAAATCTAGATAATAGCGCCCTGAAATTTTCTCTCGATCAACTCTATACACTGCAGCTAAAACGGTTGTTTGCTCTGCACTATACCAATAATTTTTCCTATAGTCTAGAGGGCTAGTAGATCAGATCTAGATGAAAATCTAGATAATAACGTCTTTAAACTCTCTCCTTATCATTTCTACAGACAGTAGCTGGGACCGTTATTTGCGCTACTCTGTACCAATAATTTTTCTTATAGTCTAGAAGGCTAGTAGATCAGATCTAGATGAAAATCTAGATAATAACGTCTTTAATTTCTCTCCTTATCATTTCTATAGACAGTAGCTGGGACAGTTATTTGCGCTACTCTGTACCAATAATTTTTCTTATAGTCTAGAAGGCTAGTAGATCAGATCTAGATGAAAATCTAGATAATAACGTCTTTAAACTCTCTCCTTACCATTTCTACAGACAATAGCTGGGACCGTTATTTGCACTACTCTGTACCAATAATTTTTCTTATAGTCTAGAAGGCTAGTAGATCAGATCTAGATGAAAATCTAGATAATAACGTCTTTAATTTCTCTCCTTATCATTTCTATAGACAGTAGCTGGGACAGTTATTTGCGCTACTCTGTACCAATAATTTTTCTTATAGTTTAGACAACTAGTTGATCAGATCTATATAGAAATGTAGATAACGCTGCCTTTAGAATCTCTTCTAATTACTTTTACAGACAGCAGTTGAAGCAGTTATGTGCGCTCTACAGTATTAATTATAGTATTTACTCAGTAGCACTTTATTGAATCAAATCCAGATTAAAATCTAGATAACAGTTCCTTTAATATCTCTGTCTAACATTTTTACACACAGTAGCTTAAACTATTATTTGCGCTGTACCGTAACATTTGTTGTTTTCATAGTTTAATTCTTTACTGAACCGAATCTAGATTGAAATCTAGATAATTTTGTCCTTAACGCTTTTCTCAATTTTTTCAATTGGTTTCACAGACAGTAGCTAAAACAGTTATTTGCGCTGCACCATCATAAATTCTGCTTTTATAGTTTAGTTTTCTACTGAACTAGATCTAGATTGGAATCTAGATAATAATGACTTTAAAGTTTTTTCTATCATTTTAATCGGTATCAAAAACGGCAGCTGAAGCGATTATTTGTCCCGCTATTGTATTATCAACAAAATTAGTTGCTCAGTCAAAATTTTCTGGAATGGTTGACAATAACTACTTCTATGCGTTCTAACTGAGATACTCAGTTTTATCTTTTAGAGAATTTAGTCGTAAAATTCTAGATCCTAGCACAATAATTGTTTCGTTCAATTGTATTTTTTACTTAAAACTGTTGAATCGGAGACTTTAAAATTGGATAACTGCACTTTTCCTTCTTGACATATACCCAATAGAGTTTGACTGTTGAGAATAAAATCGTTTCCCACCATTCTAAAGCGACATCCGAATCGAAATTCCGTCAACGCTTCCATTTTACTATTCACGTTACAGCATTATCCTCTATCCATCAAAAATATATATTTATTCTTCTAAGTACAAACACCGAATCCGTCGAACCGGAAACTCAAACCGGAAAGTAACACGTCCCGTCCCGACTTCCTCATCTGAAAGTCAAATTTTTCGCCTCCAACCAACAAAACATCTCAGCTAACCATTCACGTTTCCCTTAATCCTTCACAATAACGGCAAACTTTTCCAGAACCAACCATTTTTTTGCCCCCATTAAAACAAAACTTCCACCACACACTTGCAAAAATTATTTAGAAAATTTCGAAGAGTCCCTGCAAAACTTGACACGTCGACGTTTTCATTCGCGCTTTCATTTCCATAAATTTTAATTCCCGGACGTATTTCCCTAGAGACGTTTCTTTGTGTGTCTTTAGAAAAGTCGTAAAGAGATGGCGGGGTCGAGTTTTGTGTCGACAATCCGGGAATCCGAAAAACTACGAAAAAAAATTGACACGAAAACTGTCGAATAGTACTTTAAGATAGGGAGAAAAGGGGGTGGATTTATGGGATCGGAATTTAGGTGGTAGACGTGCTTTTGAAACTTACTTGTCCTGGAGCGAAGCGGTGACGAGTGTAGGAAAATTGTTGAATTTTCGATACATATTCAAAGGGCGGGTCTGGAAATATTTGGGAAGGGTTAAGAGGACGAGAAGGGGTTTTGCGTGAAAATTCCTTAACTTTAATTATTAATGCCGCCAACATGTGAAATTTTGCTACAAACGAACAGCTGGAGGTAAATAATTCTGACGAACCGCCATCAATTTTTTGATAATTTTTTTGTTACTACCAACCAAAATTTAGTTTAATAACTAAAATCCAGTCGTTTGTTTTCAATTTTAATTTGCCACCCCTTGAAGTTATGCAACTGAAAATAATCGTCGATAAGTCCCCAACTTTAAATTTGATTGGAGAGTTGAAACTATTCCTCGCAATAAAACCTCAAACAAATTTAGTTCGTGTCCTCTTAGGTTACGCCGCAATAAACTTTTTGTGGTTAAGCTTCGATTTCCATAAAATCTCCATTAAATTTTTGGCCCGATTTTCGAGTTATCGTCGTAATTAAAGCGATCTAGCCATTATGTAAACACAATGGCGGCGGTTAATGAAACTCACCCCTAAATGACGTCCGAAATATCCCGGTAATTTATAGACACAAATGCAACTTTCCAGCAGTAAACAAGAACTCGCTAACCACATCCTGGATCAATAATAAATTCTACGAAAAACTCCCCCCAATTGACATCTAATTAACCCCCTTTTATCTCGTCAATACCTGTCACCTTCAATTTTTTTTGCGCCACCATCAACGGAACGGAATCTGTCGAGAGGTTGGCAAAAAGAGAAATCGCCTCGACGTAAATTTTTTTTTAACCTTCGACCCTCTACTGGATCGATGAAACGTCCTGTTTCTTGATGGTGCTTGAATGGAAAAAGGGCATGTGGATTATTACTGAAAAAAAATCGTTACGGTCCTGGCTAGACGCGTTGAGAAAGCGAAGAGTCTGGAGTGGTTGGTTCCATTAAAACAATGCGATGGTGCTTTCTTGTTGTTGAGGGAAAATTGGCGATATAGTGGAAGATAGTTTCGGGGGTAATTGGATGGAAGTTAAAGGGTAGAAAAAAACTTTAACCAGAGACAAGTTGGATTTCGGATCGTTCGAGGGTTAGCAAAAGTTACAATTGGGAAGTTGCAACTGAAACTCCACAATTTGGGGAAATTAAGGAAACAATTTTTTTTTCACTTAGTTGTGGCATTGATTAATTATTTCTAGATGGTTAACCTCTATTTCTACCAAATGTTGATAGATGGCAGCAAGTAAGAAGTTAATGGTCCAGGTTTTGGATTTAGAAAGTTTTTTTAAATCGATTTTGATTTCTATTTTTGTTTTTTTTGTCTATGTTGGGTCAATTGGTACCCGTCAAAAACCTAGAAGAGTTTTTCCAGTCGCTCCTCCTCGAAAGACAATGACAAACCATCGAGTCTTATCTTACTTTCTCCCCAAAATATCAGGTCGTTTGGGTCCGGTCTCCCTTCAACAAATTTTCCTCATTCTAGACATTTTCTATATCTTTGGTTCTCCTTTTTTGAAAATTTTAATTTTCCACTACGTCATTTTGACTTATTTCTTCCTTTTTTTGAAATTCCTTGTCTTTTTTATTTCTTCTCCACCTCTTTTAGAATTTTTTTTAGATTGTTTTTTCTTCTCTCCTTCTTACACTTCTTTCAACTATCTTTTCCTTCTTTAGAGCATAAAATCTATCAATTCTTATAGTTTTCATTCCCACCAATGACAATTTTTCTATATTTTGGATTTACTGGCAAGTTACACTATCACCAGGCAATTCTACTGTCGTCTTCTTTTTTCTAAATCTTCTCCTCCCTATTATTTTCTGTAATTTTAGCGATTTTTACCTGTAATTTTTTTTTATTTTGAAATTCGCTAAGCCAAGTTTCTTCATTCTCGATATTTTTTATTTATCTACATTAAAGAATTTTTTAATTTACTCGTTTTTTTATTTCTTTTCCACCTCTTTTAGAATTTTTTTTACTTGTTTTTCCTCTTTCTTTCCTACACTTCTTTCAATTATCTTCTTCCTCTTTAGAGTTTAGAAACTATCAATTTTTATAGTTTTTATCTTCCATCAATAACAATTTTTTTATATTTTGGATTTACTGGCAATTTACATTATCACCAGGAAATTCTACTGTCGTCTTTATCTTTCTAAATCTTCTCTTTCTCATTATTTTCTGTAATTTTAGCGATTTTTATCTTTAAGCATTTTTTCTTTTCCTTCTCGCTAAGCCACTTGTCTTCACTCTCAATATTCTTCATTTCTCATTTATCTACATTAAAGAAATTTTAAAATTTTACGTCTTTTCATTTCCTCTTCACATCTTTTAGAATTTCTTCTTAGATTGCTTTTCTTTTTTCCTTCTCACATTCCTTTTAATTATCTTCTCCTTCTTTAGAGTCTAGAAACTCTCAATTTTTATAGTTTTTGTTTTCCACCAATTACAATTTTTCTATATTTTGATATAACTGGCAATTTACACTATCACCTGGCAATTCTATTGTTGTCTTCTTCTTTATAAACCCTCCCTTCCTCATTATTTTTTGTAATTTCAGTGGTATTTTTCTAAACTTTTTTCTTTTTGATTTCGCTAAGCCACTTGTCTTCATTTTCGATATTCTTCAATTTTCATTTATCTACATTAACAACTTTTTAAAATTCAACGTCTTTTTATTTCCTCTACACCTCATTTAGAGTTTCTTCTTAGATTGCTTTTCTTCTTTCCTTCCTACACTTCCTTCTTTTCTTTCTTTAGAGTCTAGAAACTATCAATTTCTATAGTTTTTATTTTCAACTAATAACAGTCTTTTTATATTTTGAATTTACAGGCAATTTACATTATCACCAGACAATTCTATTGTCGCCTTCATCTTTTTAAATCTTCTCTTCCTCATTATTTTTAGTGATTTCAGTGATTCTTACCTCTAAACTTTTTTTCTTTTCGGTTTGGCTAAGCCACGTTTCTTTATTCTCGATTTTCTTCATTTTTCATTTATCTACATTATAGAAATTTTAAAATTCTTCGTCTTTTTTATTTCTTCTTCACTTCTTTTAGAATTTATTTCAGATTGTTTTAATTCTCTTCTTTCTACACTTCTTTCAACTATCTTTTTCTTCTTTAGAGTCTAGAAGCTATTAATTTTTATAGTTTTTATCTTCTACCAATAACAATTCTTCAATATCTTAGATTTACTGACAATTTACACTATAACCAGGCAATTCTATTGTTGTCTTCTTCTTTCTAAATTCTCCCTTCCTCATTATTTTTTGTAATTTCAGTGATATTTTTCTAATCTTTTTTTTTTGGTTTTGCTAAGCCACTTGTCTTCATTTTTGATATTCTTCAATTTTCATTTATCTACATTAATTTTTTTTAAGTTCTTCTTCTTTTTATTTCTTCTTTACCTCTTGTAAAATTTCTTCTTAGATTACTTTTCTTCTTTCCTTCCTACACTTCTTCCAACTATCTTTTTCTTCTTTAGAGTCTAGAAACTATGAATTTTTATAGTTTTTATCTTCTAACAATAACAATTTATCTATATTTTGAATTTACTCACAACTTACACTATCACCAGATAATTCTATGGTTGTCTTCATCTTTCTAAATCCTTTCTTCCTCATTATCTTTCGAAACTTAAGTGATTTTTACCTTTAAACTTATCTTCCTTTGGGTTTCGATAAGTCACTTGTCTTCATTTACGATATTCTTCAATTTACATTTATCTACATTAAATTTTTTTTAAGTTCTTCCTTTTATTTCCTCTTCACCTCTCTTAGAACTTCTTCTCAGATTTCTTTTCTTTATTCCTTCCTACACATCTTTCAATTATCTTCTCCTTCTTTGGAGTCTAGAAACTATCAATCTTTATAGTCTTCATCTTCTACCAATAAAAATTCTCCTATATTTTGAATTTACTCACAACTTACACTATCAATAGACAATTCTACGGTTGTCTTCATCTTTATATATCCTTTATCCCTTAATATCTTTTGTAACTTCAGTGATTTTTATCTCTAAACTTTTCTTCTTTTGGGTTTCGCTAAGCCACTTGTCTTCATTTTCGATATTCTTCAATTTTCATTTATCTACATTTTTCTTAATTCTTCGTTTTTTTATTTTTTCTTCATCTCCTCTAGAATTTCTTCTTAGATTGCTTTTTTTCTTTCCTTCATACTCTTCTTTCAACTACTTTTTCCTTCTTTAGAGTCTAGAAAGTATCAATTTTTATAGTTTTTATCTTCCACCAATAACAATTTTTCTATGTTTTGAATTTACTCACAAATTACACTATCAGCAGACAATTCTACGGTTGTCTTCATCTCTATATATCCTTCCTCCCTCAATATCTTTTGTAACCTCAGCGATTTTTACCTCTGAGTTTCTCTTCTTTTGAGTTTCGCTAAGCTACTTGTCTTCATTTTCGATATTCTTCAATTTTCATTTATCTACATTAATTTTTTTTTAAATTCTTTGTTTGTTTATTTTTTCTTCACTTCTTTTAGAATTCTTTCTTAGATTGCTTTTTTTCTTTCCTTCCTGCACTTCTTTCAATTATCTTCTCCTTCTTTAGAGTCTAGAAACTATCAATTTTTATAGTTTTCATCTTCTACCAATAACAATTTTTCTATATTTTGAATTTACTCACAACTTACACTATCACCAGACAATTCTACGGTCTTCATCTTTCTAAATCTTTCTTTCCGCATTATTTTTTGTAACCTTATTGATTTTTACCTCTAAACAAGTGGCTTAGCAAAGCCCAAAGAAGAATCTTTTGGGCTTTGCTAAGCCACTTGTCTTCATTTTAGATATTCTTCAATTTTCATTTATCTACATTAAATTATTTTTAAAATTCTTTGTCTTTTTATTTCTTCTTCACCTCTTTTAGAATTTCTTAGATTGCTTTTCTTCTTTCATTTTTCATCTTCTACCAATAACAATTTTTTTATATTTTGGATTTACTGGCAATTTACATTATCACCAGACAATTCTACTGTCGCCTTCATCTTTTTAACTCTTCTCTTTCTCATCATTTTCAGTAATTTCCGTGATTTTTATCTCTAGACTTTTTTCTTTTCGGTTTCGCTAAGCCACGTTTCTTCATTCTCGGTATTCTTCATTTCTCATTCATCTACATTAAAGAAATTTTAAAATTTTTCGTCTTTTTTATTTCTTCTCCTCTTCTTTTAGAATTTATTTTAGATTGTTTTTCTTCTTTTCTTTCCACACTTCTTTCAACTATCTTTTTCTTCTTTAAAGTCTAGAAACTATCAAATTTAAAAGTTCTTATCTTCCACCAATAACAATTTTTCTATATTTTGAATTTACTGGCAATTTACACTATCACCAAGCAATTTTCCTGTTGTCTTCTTCTTTCTAATTCTTCTGTTACCTATTATTTTCTGTAATTTTAGCGATTTTTACCTCTAGACTTTCCTTCTTTTGGGTTTCGCTAAGCCACGTTTCTTCATTCTCGATATTCTTCATTTCTCTTTTATCCACATTAAAGAATTTTTAAATTTCTTCGCCTTTCTTATTTCTTTTCCACCTCTTTTAGAATTTTCTTAAAATTGTTTTTTCTTCTTTGCTTCCTACACTTCTCTCAACTATCTTTTTTTTCTTTAGAGTCTAGAAACTATCAATTTCTATAGTTTTTATCTTCCACAAATAACAGTTTTTTTATATTTTGGATTTACTGGCAATTTACATTATCACCAGGCAATTCTACTGTCATCTTCTTCTTTCTAAATCTTTTCTTCCTCATTATTTTCTGTAATTTTAGCGGTTTGTACCTCTAAACTTTTTTCTCTTCGGTTTCGTTAAGCCACTTGTCTTCATTCTCGAAATTCTTCATTTTTCATTCATCTACATTGAAGAATTTGGCGGCAATTTTCATTATTCTTTTTCAATTTTCACTTCTATAGTCGTCTGACTTGACCGCACATGGGTGACGGTCTTATGGACGATATATCGATTCGACGCTCACTTGACAATTACAGAAATGACGTTAGTGCATCTTTGGTCCGACCTCACCCTGTCTTAACCCAACCCTTTCTAATTACCATGCAAATTACTATTAAACGAAAATAGATTTACTTATGTTAGTTAGCGCTTCCATTAACAAAATAGCTAGATATCCTTTGATGTTGCACCCTTGGTGTTCGTCAAAATAATTTCGGCAATCGCACCCCTTTGAACAGTTTCAATAAATAAAAAAAAACTTTGCATCACTCGGTTTCAGATCGTTTTAAAAATTGGAGTTTGTTCTCCGTTATCGAGTCGGTTATAAACGAGGATTTAGGGGATGATTCCGTGTTGGTAATTAACAAAAAAAAAACTGATAAACGTAACCGGAATTTGGGGGAATCTCCTCGATGTTGGCGTGTTGAGTTACGGTTTTATGGTAAATATTTTGATAGGGGTGCGATATTGGTTGATTGTTGTAGCTTAAGGGTTGGAATTAAATTGAATTTGGAAGGAAAGAAAAAAATTTAATTCGACGTTATTTAATTTTGTATTTGTGGATGTTGGGGGATCGACTTAGGTAATTTCCAACAAAAACGAAACGGACAAGTGAAGGGGTTGGTAGAACTGGGTCATTACGGTAACGCTGCTAGACAATGTTGCGACGTCTTTTCGACTAGCACAATTATTCGCATTCATTAAGAGTCATACAATTTTTTAACCAAAAAAAAAACAAAATTTCCAAAAATTACTGAGAGTACATTTCTAGTTTTTTGTTAAAATAAAAATTTTCACTCTAAAAACTATTAGTGAGGTTAGATCAGACGGCGACGCACTTAATTTCGGGTCTCAATTGGGGACGTTTTTGAGCGCCATCTCTGATTGTGGCGACGTACGATTTTTACAGAAACCTGTAAAAATTCCAAAACAATTTTTTCAATTCCAACAAAACTTGGCGGTGCCATCTTGTTCGTTCAAAACTCACACGTTTCGATTAATCATTTTTTGTCGACCTCATCCTCGCATCTTTGAATAATTCAGCGTCGGTTTCGCCTACTTGACCCGCTTGTTTACCGCCGCCGTCGCCGCTCCCGCCTCCCTAATTTTCCTGCAAATCTACCAAATGATTAATTGTGAGTTTTATTGGTTTCGGAAACCCGTTCGGGGGCGCTGATTGATTAATGGAGATTCTTGAACACGTCTACGTTTGCTTCAGGGGGGGCAAAAAAAAATTTGGTCACGTGGACGAAATTGTTTAATTAGATTTGTTGGTCACGTTTGTGAAAAATTTTCTTTCAACATCGAGACAATTATCTTTCGTTGTGGCTTGTTGAAGATCTGGCGGCGGACGTGTCCCCTCTCTCGATGTCGCCGTCCCTTTCCCCCCACTACTAACGCCGCCGCCGCAACGGCCCGCTCTGTGATGTGTACGAATTTCAGTTTTGGCCGCACGATGCTGACGTTAGGCAGGGATTTTCGAAAAATCCTCTAGCACGATCGCTTTTTCTCGTCGTCTTCTCCTCACGTTCTACACTCAATCGGGAGCTATTTCTCTCTTTGTTGTTAAAAAAAAATTCAAGCAACAAATTTTTTTCGTTTCTGTGTTGTTTGTTTGAGTGATCGGTGTGTCGTTGGTGTTGTTTGTTGCCAAAACCATTGGATAACCCACCCCCCAACCCCCCCAAATCGTGCTTTATGACGTAACGCGGTTCTAAATTTTTTAACGACGCGAGCTTGTTGATATTTTTCTAATTTGTTGGTGTTAAAAAATTTGTTGAAATTTTTATAAATATTGAGCCTAAAGGTTGGTATTTGAATTTTTTTTGTGGCGAAATTCCCAACTAAGAACAAATTCGGCTTTGATTTCTGGTTGAAATTGTTAATGTGATAATTATTTTAACTTGAAACACTTTGAAAACAGGAGAGAAGTTTGAACAAAGATCAACTTGAATGGATTTGAATAAAGAGGGTGCATCCTTTATCCATTTACCGCCCAAGTTAGTCACGATTGTCTGAGATTCGCATGAGCGTAGTTTCGTGACGTCAAAGCTCTTTGATTAAGCTATAACTTTACTAATGAAACACTCGGGAGTTGGTTGAAACTTTGACTGATTATTTCGAAATAGTCAACAACGTATTATCTCAATTTACGTTTCAAAGACGAAACCTGTTGAGACCATTAAATTTATTGTTGGTTATAAAAAACTATATGTAGTGCTTCAAAAATAATAGTTTCAATAGATCAATTAATATTCCTCTTTTTTAAATCAATTTAGTCAAGCGGAAATTTTTCTGCTGGTGCTTCGTTAATAAAGAAAGTTTTAAAAATATATGTAATTGAAACACTCACGAGAGTTTCAGTTATTAAGGTTAAATTAATTAACAAATTTGAATTTGATAGCGTCTCCTAGCTATTTTAAGTTATAACTAAAAAATTTTTGTTAAAACACTAAAAATTTTCAGTGAAACACTGTTTCAAAATAAACTTTCCGAGCTACTTTGCATATTATCTAAATGTTAATTATATTTTTGAAAAATTTTATTCGAAATTTTGTATGAAATACTAAGTATTTACATCAAACTTCAATATTTATGTTTGAAACTCTCTATCTTATATAACGTTTTAGTTATTTTAAATATTTTTAACAGTATAATATCCTAATTTGGTTCTTAAATTAAAGTAGACTTTAATATTTTTAAATAGTTCTCGATATATAAAGGGAGTTTCAGGAGAGTGTTTCATATTGTTTACCACAATTTAAAACAACAGTCAGAAAGCTAGTTAATAATGTACAGTTTTCAATTTTTTTCTATATGCGATATATTAATGAAGCCCGTACAAGAGTTTCATTGGTTTAGTGCTCATTTTCAAGAGTTTTATTTATTAAAATTAAATTGTTTAGCATCTTTAAATTTAATATCAACTCATATTTATTTGGAATTATAACTAAAAAAAAATTGATGAAACACTTCGAATTCTATGTGAAACACAACTTCGATAATGGAACCTTTTTAACTACTCTGCATATTGTGCAAATGTCGACGTTACTTTTAAGAATTCTCAATCAAAATTTCGTTTGAAACACTAACTATTTACGGCAAACTTTAATATTTATGTTTGAAACTCTCCTTCTTATATACTATTTTAGCCATTTAAAAAAAATGTAATATTTTGATTTGGATCTAAGATAAATTTAGAATTAACTTTTTTAATGGTGCTTCATATATAAATGGAGTTTCAGAAGAATGTTTCATATAGTCTACCACAATGTGAGACAACAAGCTGAAAACCAATTATTAATATATAGTTAAAAGGGTAATTCAATTTTTGTTCTAAATGCGATATATTAATGAAGCTCGTACAAGAGTTTCATTGGTTTAGTGCTCATTTTCAGGAGTTTTATTTATTAAAGTTAAATTTTTTAGCATCTTTAAATTTAATATCAACTCATTTTTATTAGGAATTATAACTAAAAAAATTTGATGAAACACTTCAAATTCTTTGTGAAACACAACTTTAATAATGGAACTTTTTGAGCTATTCTGCATATTATCCAAATGTCGACTTTAATTTTAAGAATTCTCATTCAAAATTTTGTTCGAAACACTAACTATTTACGGCAAACTTCAAAATTTATGTTTGAAACTCTCCTTCTTATATACCATTTTAGCCATTTAGAAAATTTTTAATACTTTGATTTGGATTTTGGATAAATTTAGAATTAACTTTTTTAATAGTGCTTCATATATAAATAGAGTTTTAGAAGAATGTTTCATATAGTCTACCACAATGTGAAACAACAAAAACAACAAGCTGAAAGCCAATTAATGATATATAGTTAAAAGAGTAATTCAATTTTTGTTTTAAATGCGATATATTAATGAAGCTCGTACAAGAGTTTCATTGGTTTAGTGCTCATTTTCAGGAGTTTTATTTATTAAAGTTAAATTGTTTAGCATCTTTAAATTTAATATCAACTCATATTTATTAGGAATTATAACTAATAAAAATTTGATGAAACACTTCAAGTTCTATGTGAAACACAACTTCAATAATAGAACTTTTCGAGCTACTCTGCATATTATCCAAATATCGACTTTACTTTTAAGAATTCTCATTCGAAATTTTGTTTGAAACACTAACTATTTACGGCAAACTTCAATATTTATATTTGAAACTCTCCTTATATATTATTTTAGCCATTTAGAAAATTTTTAATACTTTGATTTGGATTTTGGATAAATTTAGAATTAACTTTTTTAATAGTGCTTCATATATAAATAGAATTTCAGAAGAATGTTTCATATGGTCTACCACAATATGAAACAACAAGCTGAAAGATAATTAATGATATATAGTTAAAAGGGTAATTCAATTTTTGTTCTAAATGCGATATATTAATGAAGCTCGTACAATAGTTTCATTGGTTTAGTGCTCATTTTCAAGAGTTTTATTTATCAAAATTAAATTATTTAACATCTTTAAATTTAATGTCAACTCATATTTATTAAAAATTATAACTAATAAAAATTTGATGAAGCACTTCAAGTTCTATGTGAAACACAACTTCAATAATAGAACTTTTTGAGCTACTCTGCATATTATCCAAATGTCGACTTTAATTTTAAGAATTCTCATTCAAAATTTTGTTCGAAACACTAACTATTTACGGCAAACTTCAAAATTTATGTTTGAAACTCTCCTTCTTATATACTATTTTAGCCATTTAAAAAAAATTAAATATTTTGATTTGGATCTAAGGTAAATTTAGAATTAACTTTTTTAATGATGCTTCATATATAAATGGAGTTTCAGAAGAATGTTTCATATAGTCTACCACAATGTGAAACAACAAACTGAAAACCAGTTAATGATATATAGTTAAAAGAGTAATTTAACTTTTGTTCTAAATGCGATATATTAATGAAGCTCGAACAAGAGTTTCATTGATTTAGTGCTCATTTTCAAGAGTTTTATTTATCAAAATTAAATTATTTAACATCTTTAAATTTAATGTCAACTCATATTTATTAAAAATTATAACTAATAAAAATTTGATGAAACACTTCAAGTTCTATGTGAAACACAACTTCAATAATAGAACTTTTTGAGCTACTCTGCATATTATCCAAATGTTGACTTTACTTTTAAGAATTCTCATTCAAAATTTTGTTCGAAACACTAACTATTTACGGCAAACTTCAATATTTATGTTTGAAACTCTCCTTCTTATATACTATTTTAGCCATTTAAAAAAAATTTAATATTTTGATTTGGATCTAAGGTAAATTTAGAATTAACTTTTTTAATGATGCTTCATATATAAATGGAGTTTCAGAATAATGTTTCATATAGTCTACCACAATGTGAAACAACAAGCTGAAAACCAGTTAATGATATATAGTTAAAAGAGTAATTTAACTTTTGTTCTAAATGCGATATATTAATGAAGCTCGAACAAGAGTTTCATTGGTTTAGTGCTCATTTTCAAGAGTTTTATTTATTAAAATTAAATTGTTTAGCATCTTTAGTTTTGATATCAATTCATATTTATTCGGAATTATAACTAAACAAATTTTGTTGAAACACTTCAAAATTTCTGTGAAACACAACTTCAATAATTAAATATATTTAGAGCTACTCTACATATTATCTAAATGGCGACTTTGTTTTTCAGAATTTTTATTTGAAATTTTGTATGAAACACCAATTATTTACGACAAACTTCAATATTTATGTTTGAAACTCTTCTTCTTATATACTATTTAAATCATTTAAAATATTTCTAATACTTTAATTTTGATCTAAGATAAATTTTTGAAATCATTTTTCTTATTAGTGCTTCATTTATAAATGGAGTTTCAGAAGAGTGTTTCATATTGTTTACCATAATTTAAAACAACAAGCAAAAAACTAGATAATAATATACAGCTAAAAGAGTCATTCAGTTTTTTTTAAATTACATATATTAATGAAACTTGTACAAGAGTTTCATTGCTTCAATTCTCATTCTCAAAAATTTTCTTTATTAAGATTAAATTGTTTAGAGTATTTAATATTGATATCAAATCATATTCATTTGGAATTATAATTAAAAAAAATTAGCTGAAACACTTCAAATTTTCTGTGAAACACAACTTCAATAATGAAACTTTTTCAGCTACTACCTATATTATTTAAATCACAATATTTTTCAGAATTTTTATCCGAAACTTTATATGAAACACTAACTATTTACGGCAAACTTCAATATTTATGTTTGAAACTCTTCTTTTTAAATATCATTTTAATCATTTGGAATATTTTTAATATTTTAATTTGGATCTAGGATAAATTTAAAATAAATTTTTTTAATGGTGCTTCATATATAAATGGAGTTTCAGAACAGTGTTTCATATAGTTTACCACATTGTGAAAAAACAACCGAAAATTTAGTTAATGATATTTACAGCTAGAAGAGCAATTCGATTTTGTTAAAAATCAGATATATTAATGAAGTTCTTGTAGGAGTTTTATTGATTTTTTGGCCTAATTCTCAAGATTTTTCATCACTAACTTTAAAGTGTGTAGCATATTTGATCTTGATACTGTCTCGTATTTATTTGGAACTATAACTAAAAAAACTTTGCTGAAACACTAAACTTTTCACGAAAAAATAAAACTCCCTATTTTATAATTAACATTTTTTTTTAAATATTGCATCAAGCGCTATATACTTTCAGCAAACTTCAATATTTATATTTGAAACTCTCTATCCTATATACGGTTTTTTTCATTTAGAGCACGCTCAATTTTTTAAATAGTGTTTCATTTATAAGTAGAGTTTCAATTGATTGTTTCATTTAGTCTATTCCAATGCGGAACAATAAGAAGAAAACTAATTAATGATTCAAAGTTAAAAAATTATTTATATTTTGTTGAAGCACTAGCCATATAAATGAAACTCTTGCAAGGATTTTAATGTTTTATGCTTCACAATCTAATTTATTTTAATATTTATTAACACTTAATAAAATTCCTTCATTTTGTTTTTTCTCCTAATATGAAACGGAGTTTCAGCAACATGTTACATATGTAAGTGAAGTTTCAATAGATTATTCAATATTTTCAGCGCGTTCCTAATAAAAACAAACAAATAGTTTTTAATCCTGAAGTAAATTTTAAATTGAAACACAATATTGAAACTTGTAATAAAGTGTTAATTATATATATGTGTAGTGTTTCAGACGTGCAAAATTTTAATTTTGTAAAATTCACGACTATTTAGTGGTTGAAACATTTTCCTTATTGACAACTATCGTTGTAGATGTTTCAAGAATTTTTGTTACTGCAACTTAAACGATTGCAGTCATTTGAAACTAATGATTCGTTCGAACGAACGTTACCCGATCGGAGTCGTTCAATTTCTGATCATTGATTCGCTTAAATGGATCAAGATTCGATCCGAACTGACGGAACGTTTGTGAACGACGCAACACTTTTAATTTATTTTTTCAATACTTTAGCCCAGAATTGTCAGGTGTGCTTCAATAAAGTTCGCGTTTCCAATTTGCAACGTTTTCCAATTTTTCCTTGCTAATCCAAATCCGAATTAATCTAATGCGAGTTTTTCCAATACAGCTGCGTGGAAAATTCCCATAGTACAACAATTTCACAGCAAAATTTCCGCTTTGATCCCCAAAGTAATTTGCGCCACTTCAAGTTCAGTTTCAATGCGATTAAGTCTCGTCCTGTTACATTTCATTAACGCGAAATCTCCCTGAAAACTCAACAATTTCAGGAATTCCTCCGGGAGAATTTGGGTTCATTTCTCGCCATATTAACAGTAAGAGAATCTCGACCTCGGTAAGCCCTTTCTAGTGCACCCCTATTCAGTTGTTTATTGGTACTAGACCGAGATTCAAAGCGGACGCTCGAAGTGTAATAAAATCGCGCTAACAATGGCCCAACTATCCCGTTTGATTCGCGGGAATCCGGGATAGCGTAATGGGGGTCACGGAGTGAAAGAGCGGCAACCTGCAGTTTCGGATAGCGGGAGAAAAAAAATCGACAAAAACGAGACGCTCTAATCGGCTTTTCTTCTTTTGCCAGTTAATAATAATAACGAAACGAATTTGTTGATGTGAGGGCGATTTTTCGATATGAAATTTCTCCAATTTTCCGGCTTTTCCAATTTTACCATCCAAAACCTCTTCGAAACGCCACAAATTATTTTAGTGCGCACTTCAGCTTGGACGAAACGTTTCGCAACGCCCTCTAGTGGTTTACTGGCAACCAATGATCGAAACTTTTTTATGGGGCCAAATCCGGTGGTGATTCGCGGTCGAACAACTTTTCCCACTCTTTGGTCGGTTTTAATCGCGCCCTCCCCACAAACTTCTCTAATCTCGTTAAAATATTTAAATTGAAGGTGTAAACCGTTTATGTTGGTCGCCCTGTTAACATAACGATTCGAGAACGTGACGTCATCGACGAAAATGTCCGATTTGATCTCGTGAATTAGTCACGATTTGTTGTTTCTTGTTCGTAACGAACCCTTGTTATTATTGTTATCGGACAGCGAAGCCACTTGCGAAATTAATTGATGGGGAAAAATAGGGGACGTGTAGGGGGAGGAATTGCAACAAGTTGTTCGTTTCCTCCAATCGGATTGCTTATAACGTTTCCGGTTGAACCAGCTAATTAAGTTGCTTGAAACGTAACTCACCTACTATAGTGATTTCATTACAGGTTTCTACATCGATTTGTACGTTTGGTTGTTCGTAATAAATTTTCGAGGGTGGTGGAGAGTCAATATGTTACCATCGAACTTAATTTGATAAGTTTGTGTTATATCAAGATTGGCCATACGGCACTTTACTAAGGTGGTTGGGGTTAATTGCGAATTTGTTGATTAAGGACTTTGTTCGTCTAAACTACTGACGCAATTAGCCAGTAAGTAGATGCGAGTGGGATTGTTGATTCTTGTGATAATCTAAATTAGGAAAATTTGCTTGAAAATCGACGTGTTCTGGCCGCGATAGCGTGGAATCGCATAAAACGTAACGAAAAGTGAAACGTCTTTTTTCAGTTTTGTAATGAAAGAGATTATTTTGTTGTTATTTCAATGAAATATCCTTGTTTGGGCACATTTTTTAGTTTATTTCAATTGTAATTGCTTCGGCACTTCGGTCGTAACAAGGAAAGTATTGCAAATAACTAAATTTTGATAATAGCAACATGTTGCCAACTAAATTATCGATGAGATGTCTCGGCAAAAATTTTGATTATTTTAATATTTTACTGGTAATAGCAGACTCAGTTTTGTATTTTTTTGAAAAATTGAATGCCCTACTAATAATAAAATATAAAAAGTAGCATCGATACATTACTTTTTTGATCTTTGATAATTTAACACTACAAAATTTGCTTGCAAATCGACGATTTTTGGCGGCGATATCATGGAATTGCATGTAGCGTAACAAAAAGTGAAACGCTCTTTTTTCAGTTTTGTGCTGAAAGAGTCTATTTTGCTGTAATTTTAAACAAATATCTTTGCTTTAGCACATTTTTTAGTTTCTTGTAGTTGTAATTGTTTTGGCACTTTGGTCGTAACAAAAAAACTATTGCAAATAATTAAATTTTGATAATAGCAACATGTTATCAACTAAATCACCGATGAGATGTCTTGGCAAAAATTTGGATTTTTTTTATATTTTGCACGTAATAGCAGACTCAATTTTGTCTTTTTTTTAAACGTTGAATGCCCTACTAATAACAAAATATAAAAAGTAGCATCGATACATTACTTTTTTGATCTTTGATAATTCAACGCTACAAGATTTGCTTGCAAATCGATGATTTTTGGCGACGATATCATGGAATTGCATGTAGCGTAACAAAAAGTGAAACGCTCCTTTTTTAGTTTTGTGATGAAAAAGACTATTTTGCTGTAATTTTAAACAAATATCTTCGCTTTAGCACATTATTTAGTTTCTTGAAGTTGTAATTGCTTTGGCACTTCGGTTGTAACAAGAAAACTATTGCAAATAATTAAATTTTGATAATAGCAACATGTTGTCAACTAAATTACCGATGAGATGTCTTGGCAAAAATTTTGATTTTTTATATTTTGCACGTAATAGCAGACTCAGTTTTGTCATTTTTTGAAACGTTAAATGCACTACTAATAATAAAATATAAAAAGTAGCATCGATACATTATTTTTTTGCTTTTTGATAATTCAGCCTTACAAAATTTGTTTGAAGATCGACGTTTTTTGGCGGCAATAGCATGGAATTGTATGTAACGTAATGAAAAGTGAAACGCTCTTTTTTTAGTTTTGTGATGAAAGACACTATTTTGCTGTAATTTTAAACAAATATCTTTGCTTTAGCACATTTTTTATTTTCTTGAAGTTGTAATTGCTTTGGCACTTCAGTCGTAACAAAAGAACTATTGCAAATATCCGAATTTTGATAATAGCAACATGTTGCCAACTAAATTGCTGACGAGATGTCTTTGCGAAAATTTTGAATTGTTATTTTTTGCAAGTAATAGCAGACTCCGTTTTGTTTTTTTTAAACTAATAAAATTTAACAGGTACCATCAATACGTTACTCTTTGATTTTTAATCTTTGATAGCTCAACGATACAAAATTTGATTGAAAATCAACGCTTTTTGGCGGAGATAACATGGAATTGCATGTAGCGTAACGAAAAGTGAAACGGTCTTTTTTAGTTTTGTGATGAAGGAGACTATTTCGCTGTTATTTTGAAGAAATTTTCTGCTTTAGCACAGTTTTCAGTTTTTTCCCAATGTAATTGCTTTGGCACTTCAGTCGTAACAAAATAACTATTGCAAATATCCAGATTTTGATCATAACAACATGTTGCTAACTTAACAGGTGATGAGATGTCTTTGCAACAATTTTGAATTTTTTTTAATAGCAGACTCAGTTTTGTGTTTTTTTAAACGTTGAATGCTCTACCAAAAAAATTTTAAAAGTATCATCGACACCTTACTCTTTTATCTTTGATCTTTAATAGTTCAACATTACAAAATTTGCTTGAAAATCGACGTTTCTTGGTAGCAATAACATGGAATTGCATGTACCGTAACAAAAAGTGAAACGCCTTTTTTTCAGTTTTGTGATGAAGGAGACTATTTTGCTGTTACTTCGAACAAAGATCTCTGCTTTAACACATTTTCAGTTCTTTTCAATTGTAATTGCGTTGGCACTTCGGTCGTAACAAGGAAACTATTGCGAATATCCAAATTTCGATAGTAGGAACATGTTGTCAACTAAATTGCCGATGAGCTGTTTTTGCCAAAATTTTAAATTCTTTTATTTTTTAAACGTAATAGCAGACTCAGCTTTGTCTTTTTTTGAAACGTTGAATGCTCAACTAATAAAATTTAAAAAATAGCATTGATACTTTACCCTTTTATTTTTGATCTTTGATACGCTACAAAATTTGGTTGAAAATCGACGTTTTTTGGCGGCAATAATATGGCATTACATGTACCGTAACAATAAGTGAAACGCTCTTTTTTCAGTTTTATGATGAAAGAGACTATTTTGGTGTTACTTTGAACAAATATTTTTGCTTAAGCACATTTTTTAGTTTTTTACAATTAAAATTGCGACGACACTTCAGTCGTAACAAGAAAATTATTGCAAATATCGAAATCTTGATACTGGCAACAAGTTCCTAACTAAATTGCCGATGAGATGACTTTGCGAAAATTAAATTTTTTTTATTTTTTGCACGTAATAGCAAACTCAGTTTTGTCTCTTTTTCGAAACGTTGAGTGCTCTACTAATAAAACTTAAAAGGTTGAATCGATACGTTACCCTTTCATCTAAGATCTTTGATAGTTCAACGCTATGAAATCTGCTTGAAGGTCGATGTTCTTTGGCCACGGTAACGTGGAATTCCATGAAACGTAACAAAAAGTGAAACGCTCTTTCTTCAGTTTTGCGATGAAAAAGATTATTTTCCTGCTATTTGAAACAGATACCCTTGCACCAACCCATTTTTTATTGTTTTCCGATTGCTATTGCTTTGGTACTTCGATCGTAACAAGAAAATTATTGGAAATATCCAAATTTTGATACAAGCAACATATTGCGAACTAAATTGCCGATGAGAAGTCTTCGCGAAAATTTTGAATTTTTTTATTTTTTGCACGTAATAACAGACTCAGTTTTGTCTTCTTTTCGAAACATTGAATGCTCTACTAATACAATTTATTTAAGAAGTAGCATTGATACCTTAATATTTTATCTTTAATCTTTGATAGTTTAACATTACGAAATTTGCTTGAAAATCGACGTTTTTTTTGGCGACGGTAGCGAGAAATCGCACGAAACGTAACGAACAGTGAAACGCTCATTTTTCAGTTTTGTGATGAAAGAGACTATTTTGCTGCTACTTGGAATCGATATCTTTGCACTATCACTTTTTCTAGTTTCTTCCATTGGTAATTGCTTTCGCACTTCAGTCGTAACAAAAAAACTATTGCAAATATCCAAATTTTAATAATAACAACATGTTTCCAACTAAATTGCCGATGAGATGTTTTCGCGAAAATTTTGAACTCTTTTACTTTTTGCAAGTAATAGCAGACTCAGTTGAGTCTTCTTTTTGAAACGTTGAATGATCTACTAATAAAATTTACAAAGTAACATCAATACGTTACTTTTTTATCTTTGATTTTTAATAGTTCAACATTACAAAATTTGCTTGAGAATGGACGTTTATTGGCGGCGATAGCATGGAATTGGATGTAGCGTAACAAAAAATGAAACGTTTTTTTTCAGTTTTGTGACGAAAGAGACAATTTTGTTGTTATTTTAAACAAATATTCCTGTTTTAGCAAATTTTTAGTCCTTTTCCATTGTAGTTGCTTCGGCCCTTCGGTCGCAACAAAAAAACTATTGCAAACATTTAAATTTTGATAACAGCAACATGTTGCCAACCAAAATGTCGATGAAATGACGTTGCGAAATTTTTATTTTTTTAAGTTTTTGCAAGTTATAGCACTCATTTTGTATCTTTTTTAAAACATTGAATGTACTACTAATAAAATTTAAAAAGTAGCATCAATACGTTACTTTTTGATTTTTAATAATTCAACGCTACGAAATTTGTTTAAAAACTATACTTTTTGCTCGTAGCGAGTTGCATGTAACGTAACAAAAAGTGAAACGTTCCTGTATCAATTTTATGGTAAAACAAAGTTTGTTTGACTGCTGTTCCAAGTAAACACTTTTACTTTAACACATTTTCAACTTTTTTCATTTGTAGTTGCTTCGGCAATTCAATCGTAACAAGAAAACAATTGCAAGTAATCGAATTCTAATAAAAGTGACATATCGCTAACTTAATTGTTGATGACAAGCCATCGCAAAAATTTCGAATTTCGTTGTTTCTGCATGTAATTTTGCACGCAATTTAGTATTTTTTTCAAAACGTTGTATCTAAGTTGGTACTAAATAAATTTAAAATCAAACCTCGACACGTTACTCTTCCACCTTTGTACTTAACAAGCAAATAAATTCAACTAGACTAGATTAATTAATAAAGTCTCCACCCTTGAATTACGAGAACATGTTTTTGTGTTTTTTTGCTTTTTTTCGAAAAAAGCGATAATTCTTGCAAAATTGCGACACCAACATCTGGAATATCGTAATAGCGCCACCTTGTCGCCGCAACCTGACAGTTATTGCTCTTCTAAGTAAAGTAATCGAATTGGGGCGTGTTATTCCATGGCCGTTTGCGGGGGTGTCTTCTTATCAAGCAAAATGACGATAAGAGGTCGTCTCAATTGAATTTAACACTGCCACGACTTTACAGTAAATATTGACGCGACGCTTTGGGCATGACTTGAGATTAAACTCGACATCCTCCCAAAAAAAAATATTAAAAGCAACATCTATTTGGTGAAACTCGCGACGACATCCCTTATCTCATGCATTTCCTTGCAACATTCTTTTTATCGTTTCGAGAAATATCCCGCAGCTATGCACTAAATTCGTTTCGATTACGTCAGCGATCGCCATTATGATATATCGAAAGGGTTACGACGGAAAGAGGGTGGAAATTTTCATGTCGACATGTTTGAAACGACAATTTTACAAATTCCGTTTTGGATAGAGACAATTGGATAGAGAAATTGGAGGCAACCGATCAAGTGGCGTTGTCATCCTGAACCCGTGAGGTTGCCCCAATGGGAGTAGCTAACTCTTATTAGCAGCGAACGTCTCAAAACTTGATTTTGCGCAATTTTTTTAATTCATTCCTGTTTGATTAAATAAAATCTTTAAAAAAAAAATATTATCACAATAAACCGGAAGTAGATGTCAATAAAAACCTCCCACCCGTTCCTGTACGTTCCGGAATCGTATAGTAAACATTAATTGTCAACCTGGAACGTTACATAAATCTTTCGGGAACATCCCCTTTTAACGCCGGGTCCATTCCCGAAACGCGAGTCTCCAATAACACTACACAACCAACACCTGAGTCCTTTTAGATACATTTTTGGGGGTAAATTTTTTCCACCTTCCCTCCCCGTTTCCCACAATTAACCCCAACAACAACTTTTTTCATCATTTTGTTTTTCGCAACGAACCATTAATTAAAATGGAGAATTATTGCCGTTTTCATCTTGACTCGAGCGTCGCGACGTTAATTTTATTCGACCGGTGATTTTGTTAACGAACAGGGCGTCGCGACGCAATTAACGTAATAATAATTAAAATTGTCTCGAGTTGATGGAAATTTGATGAAGAACGAAATTGCGGAAGGTGTCCCACAATTTGTTCGATGGTGGCAGTGGCAGTGTTGGTGGGATAGAATCGAAATTTTTGTCGAATTTGCGATTAGGTAATGTAACGGCTGGCTGAATGACAGCACCGTTACGGATTTTAGAAACAAAATTTTGTTATTTTTTAGAAATTCTTTCATATGATGCGTCTCTAGAAGAGGGTTACTTTGGCGGCTGTTTTGTAATTTTCTGAACAAGTTTTGGCTTGATGTCGAAATTTTGAGATATTTTTTAAATCTAATTGAGAAAATAAAATAAAATTATAATTTATGCTTTGTCTCCAGAAGAGGGGTACTTTGACAGACGTTTGGCAATTTGCTGAACAGGTCTAAGTTTGATCCAGAAATTTTGAAACGTTCTCTTTTAGCGTGCTTTAAAAAATAAAATTCTTTTTCTCTAGGAGAGGGGTACTTTTACCCACCCATAAGTCTATTAAAAGGAGCTAAGTTTATAGAAAAATTTGTGTTTTTTTCAATTTCAAAATACATGAAAATTTTATGTTATTTCCAAATTCATTGGTTCACTTAGGTGGAAATTTTCTACTTTTGCAAAAAAGACTAAAGACGGTTCCCTCCCCTTCATGTGTTATCGTCACGATTTTTCTCTATTAAGATTACTGCTGTAAATAGAGCGTTTCAATTTTCGTTACGCATGTGGCATATGAGGAAGGCCAGAATTGTGTCTTTATGATGCATTATTTGCTCATATCATATATCAAAATTTTAGCTTTAAACAGAACGTTTCACTTTTCGTTACGCATACTTCATTATTCTACCATTTTACCTCATTTTTGACCAAAAAAAAATTTTTAAGAATTCTTTCAGCTACTTAACAAACTGCAATTCCAAAAAATCAATTTAAATTAAAATAATTAAATTTTGATAAAAATACACAAATGGAGTGTTTGGGGGTGGCAAATATTTTTAAACTAAATCAGTTGCTAGACCCCACTTATTCCATTTGCTAAGTTGATTCTGCCAAAAAAGTGACTTTAAATAGTTGAAAATATTTATTGGCCTCTCTGAGAGAGGGGTACTTTTTCGACAATCCGCAAAGCCGTCCGCACTTTAAATTGCGATGCACAAAAAAAATCGAATCTTATTTAGGTTACGTGAACGATTTCCTCAACAAGTTTTGGTTTGAGCTCCAAATTTTGAAGTGTTTTTTAAATCTACTTCAAAAATATAATTAAATTATAATTTATGTCTTGTCTTTTGAAGAGGGGTACTTTGGCAACCGCTTTGCTATTTTCTGAAAAAGCTTTGCGTTAATTTCTAAATTTTGAGATATTTTTTTAAATCTAATTCAGAAAATATAATTAATTTGTAATTTATTCTTTGTCTCTAGAGGAGGGGTACTTTGACAGACGTTTGGCGATTTGCTGCAAAAGTCTAAACTTGATCCGGAAATTTTGAAAAGTTCTCTTTTAAATTGCTTTAAGAAATAAAGTTCTTTTTCTCAGGGAGAGGGGTACTTTTATCCACCCATAAGTCTATTAAAAGGGGCTAAATTTATAGAAAATTTTGTGTCCTTTTCAATTTCAAAATACACGAAAATTTTATGTTATTTCCGAATTTATTAATTACGCCACCAGTGGAAAAACTGCCACAGTGTTCCCTTAGGTAGAATTTTTTTTACTCTGGCAAAAAAAAACTAAAGAAGGTTTCCTCCCCCTCATGTGGTATTGTCACGATTTTTCTCTATTAAGATTACTGCTGTAAATAGAGCGTTTCAATTTTCGTTACGCATGTGGCATATGAGGAAGGCCAGAATTGTGTCTTTATGATGCATTATTTGCTCATATCATATATCAAAATTTTAGCTTTAAACAGAACGTTTCACTTTTCGTTACGCATACTTCATTATTCTACCATTTTACCTCATTTTTGACCAAAAAAAAAATTTTTAAGAATTCTTTCAGCTACTTAACAAACTGCAATTCCAAAAAATCGATTTAAATTAAAATAAATAAATTTTGATAAAAATACACAAATGGAGTGTTTGGGGGTGGCAAATATTTTTAAACTAAATCAGTTGCTAGACCCCACTTATTCCATTTGCTAAGTTGATTCTGCCAAAAAAGTGACTTTAAATAGTTGAAATTATTTATTGGCCTCTCTGAGAGAGGCGTACTTTTTTGACAATCCGCAAAGTTGTCCACACTTTAAATTGCGATTCACAGAAAAAAAATCGAATCTTATTTAGGTTACGTGAACGATTTCCTGAACAAGTTTTGGTTTAATCTCTAAATTTTGAAGTGTTTTTTAAATCTACTACAAAAAATATAATTAAATTATAATTTATGTCTTGTCTTTAGAAGAGGGGTACTTTGGCAACCGCTTTGCTATTTTCTGAACAAGCTTTGGGTTAATTTCTAAATTTTGAGATATTTTTTTAAATCTAATTCAGAAAATATAATTAATTTGTAATTTATTCTTTGTCTCTAGAGGAGGGGTACTTTGACAGACGTTTGGCGATTTGCTGCAAAAGTCTAAACTTGATCCGGAAATCTTGAAAAGTTCTCTTTTAAATTGCTTTAAGAAATAAAGTTCTTTCTCTGGGAGAGGGGTACTTTTATCCACCCATAAGTCTATTAAAAGGGGCTAAATTTATAGAAAATTTTGTGTCCTTTTCAATTTCAAAATACACGAAAAATTTATGTTATTTCCAAATTTATTAATTACGCCACCAGTGGAAAAACTGCCACAATGTTCCCTTAGGTAGAATTTTTTTTACTCTGGCAAAAAAAAACTAAAGAAGGTTTCCTCCCCCTCATGTGGTATTGTCACGATTTTTCTCTATTAAGATTACTGCTGTAAATAGAGCGTTTCAATTTTCGTTACGCATGTGGCATATAAGGAAGGCCCGAATTGTGTCTTCATGATGCATTATTTGCTCATATCATATATCAAAATTTTAGCTTTAAACAGAGCGTTTCACTTTTCGTTACGCATACTTCATTATTCTACCATTTTACCTCATTTTTGACCAAAAAAAAAATTTTTAAGAATTCTTTCAGCTACTTAACAAACTGCAATTCCAAAAAATCGATTTAAATTAAAAAAATTAAATTTTGATAAAAATACACAAATGGAGTGTTTGGGGGTGGCAAATATTTTTAAACTAAATCAGTTGCTAGACCCCACTTATTCCATTTGCTAAGTTGATTCTGCCAAAAAAGTGACTTTAAATAGTTGAAAATATTTATTGGCCTCTCTGAGAGAATGGTACTTTTTCGACAATCCGCAAAGCCGTCCACACTTTAAATTGCGATGCACAGAAAAAAAAATCGAATCTTATTTAGGTTACGTGAACGATTTCCTCAACAAGTTTTGGTTTGAGCTCCAAATTTTGAAGTGTTTTTTAAATCTACTTCAAAAATTTAATTAAATTATAATTTATGTCTTGTCTTTTAAAGAGGGGTACTTTGGCAACCGCTTTGCTATTTTCTGAACAAGCTTTGCGTTAATTTCTAAATTTTGAGATATTTTTTTAAATCTAATTCAGAAAATATAATTAATTTGTAATTTATTCTTTGTCTCTAGAGGAGGGGTACTTTGACAGACGTTTGGCGATTTGCTGCAAAAGTCTAAACTTGATCCGGAAATTTTGAAAAGTTCTCTTTTAAATTGCTTTAAGAAATAAAGTTGTTTTTCTCAGGGAGAGGGGTACTTTTATCCACCCATAAGTCTATTAAAAGGGGCTAAATTTATAGAAAATTTTGTGTCCTTTTCAATTTCAAAATACACGAAAATTTTATGTTATTTCCGAATTTATTAATTACGCCACCAGTGGAAAAACTGCCACAGTGTTCCCTTAGGTAGAATTTTTTTTACTCTGGCAAAAAAAAACTAAAGAAGGTTTCCTCCCCCTCATGTGGTATTGTCACGATTTTTCTCTATTAAGATTACTGCTGTAAATAGAGCGTTTCAATTTTCGTTACGCATGTGGCATATGAGGAAGGCCAGAATTGTGTCTTCATGATGCATTATTTGCTCATATCATATATCAAAATTTTAGCTTTAAAGAGAGCGTTTCACTTTTCGTTACGCATACTTCATTATTCTACCATTTTACCTCATTTTTGACCAAAAAAAAAATTTTGTAAAAATTCTTTCAGCTACTTAACAAATTGCAATTCCAAAAAATCGATTTAAATTAAAATAATTAAATTTTGATAAAAATACACAAATGGAGTGTTTGGGGGTGGCAAATATTTTTAAACTAAATCAGTTGCTAGACCCCACTTATTCCATTTGCTAAGTTGATTCTGCCAAAAAAGTGACTTTAAATAGTTGAAAATATTTATTGGCCTCTTTGAGAGAGGGGTACTTTTTCGACAATCCGCAAAGTCGTCCACACTTTAAATTGCGATTCACAGAAAGAAAAATTGAATCTTATTTAGGTTACGTGAACGATTTCCTGAACAAGTTTTGGTTTGATCTCTAAATTTTGAAGTGTTTTTTAAATCTACTACAAGAAATATAATTAAATTATAATTTATGTCTTGTCTTTAGAAGAGGGGTACTTTGGCAACCGCTTTGCTATTTTCTGAACAAGCTTTGGGTTAATTTCTAAATTTTGAGATATTTTTTTAAATCTAATTCAGAAAATATAATTAATTTGTAATTTATTCTTTGTCTCTAGAGGAGGGGTACTTTGACAGACGTTTGGCGACTTGCTGCAAAAGTCTAAACTTGATCCGGAAATTTTGAAAAGTTCTCTTTTAAATTGCTTTAAGAAATAAAGTTCTTTTTCTCAGGGAGAGGGGTACTTTTATCCACCCATAAGTCTATTAAAAGGGGCTAAATTTATAGAAAATTTTGTGTCCTTTTCAATTTCAAAATACACGAAAATTTTATGTTATTTCCGAATTTATTAATTACGCCACCAGTGGAAAAACTGCCACAGTGTTCCCTTAGGTAGAATTTTTTTTACTCTGGCAAAAAAAAACTAAAGAAGGTTTCCTCCCCCTCATGTGGTATTGTCACGATTTTTCTCTATTAAGATTACTGCTGTAAATAGAGCGTTTCAATTTTCGTTACGCATGTGGCATATAAGGAAGGTCCGAATTGTGTCTTCATGATGGATTATTTACTCTTATCATATATCAAAATTTTAGCTGTAGACTGAGCGTTTCACTTTTCGTTACGCATGCTTCATTATTCCGCCATTTTACGCCTTTTTGGACCAAAGGAAATATTTTTAAGAATCTTTTCTGTTTCTTAAAAAGTTGCAATTCGAAAAAAATTAATTTAAATTAAAATAATTAATAATAATACACAAATTGAGTGTTTGGGAGTTGCAAAATATTTTCAAACTAAATCAGTTGCTTGACTCCACTTATTCTGCCAAAAAAATTGTTTAAAGTAGCTAAAAAATTTTATTGCCCTCCCTGAGAGGGGGGTACTTTTACGACAATCCGCAAAGCCGTCCACATATTAAATCGGGATTGGCTAAAAAAACCAATCGAGTCTTAGGTACCAACATTACCGCCAGCAATAGTCATTTAGGTTCGTCCTTGTGGCGGATCGCATCCCGAAACAGTGAACCGCACGATTCAATAACACCGGGACCTCCCCCTTTCCACAGTTCGGATAATTCCCCTTCTGTTTTACGTCGCTACTCCGACGTGTCGTTTTACGAAACAACTCGGCAGGAGGGCGAACGAAAGAACGTTCACAAACCCCCTTCGGTGAATTTTTCATCTCGCAAAACTACCCGGCACAAAAACCCTTTACTTATCAGATTCCAGGGGGTGAACAAAAACGAAACGATCGTAAATCCCGCGTTTTTGGATCATCCCTTTCTTTTCTATTTTTTTTTCTTATACCTACCCCCGTTAACGAATCGAACAACGAATAGAACAACAAGCAATAGATAAATGAATGCAGGTAGGACATATTGGGAAAACAATGGAAACAGTTGACAAAGCGAAATAGTTTAATTAAAACAGAATCGAAACGGGAACACGCCGACTATTGTCTTACGTTTCTGGAACGATCTAATAGTTGAAGTTGCTCCCTTTGGGGATGGGATTAAAAATTTTCGATTTGAAAGTTTTTGTTTGTCGGGGCATGTTGAGGGGGAATTGAGATAAACACGACGTGACTAGTGTTGAAAAGATTTTATTGGTGATGATGGGTTGGTGGTGTTGGTGGCGGCGGCGGAGATTTATCTTAATAAAACAACGTGCCCCAGAAGCTGAAGATTTTATTTATTTTTCGAACGTAAAACAAATATTTTCTTGGAAGCTTCCCTAAGCGAGAACAACAATAAAGCAACGTTACTGCCATCATCTGGTCATTATAAGTTACGTCCGACAAAGTAATTTCAAGTTGGCAAGATAAGAGGGATGCTACCCCGACCACTCTTAAGACGCAACGATTTTTAGTTGATGTTTATGGCAGTTAGGATCGAAGAAAAATTGTGTGAAATCTCGCGACGATACAAAATATTTTTAGAGACTTTCAACCGGTAAAACGTCCATTTTTCTGGTCGGTAATGAAGATTTCTAGTTAACTTGGCTAAAATAAATATTTTCTCTACAGCACTTTGATCTATTAGAAGTTTTTTTAGAATTTTTTTGATTTAGGTCAATAATTTAAAATGATTTTACAAAATCCAAAATATACAGTGTGTCTCATGTACAATACGAGATACTTTCCAAGAGTGCCAAAAAGTCAGTTTTTTATTCACAGAGCCAGGCGTTTCATTTTAGGCTTATTCGAAAGCCCTTTGAATATCGATTAAGGCTATGTCCTTGTATTAGTGGTAACTTAAAATGTCTAGAAGTTATTGAGTTTTGATTATATAAAAAAATAATTTTTGAATTCTTTGGTAAACTACTCGAAATTCCTAAGTTAGATAGACCAATTGTGTTTAAAATTGGGATCAGAAAAATGAATTACATAAGAAAACGCTATTTTCATTGCCTCGAATAGATTTTAACATTTTTGCAAATTTTTGGCAAATTTTTGGTTCAAAATTTTCAATTTTTCGAAAGCTTTTTTTGTTTTAAGTTTTTTTTAAAGCTCTAAGAATGTCGATGAAAATTGAGTTTCTGTATTCGAAATGATTCCAAAATTCTAAAAGTTATCGAGGTTTAGTCTCGTAAAAAATTGAATTTTGTGTCCTTTTGTAAAATACTCAAATCCGTTGCTTCAATGGACAATTTGACTACAAAATCGAGATAAACAAAAGGAATGACATCAGAAAATTTTTTCTACCTTATCTGAAAGCGACTTGTTTTCATTTTAGCATTTCTGAAAAATTTTATCAGTTGCGATGCAAACCAAAATTTAAATTGCCAAAATTTTGGTCAAAATTGAAAATTTTGACTTTCTTATTTACAGTCGCATATCTTTCATTCTGAGCTTCTTGAAAAGCCCTTTGAGTGTCGATTAAGATTATACAATTGTATTCGGAATAAATTAAAAATTTTGATAGTTATTGGTGTTTTAAATTTAAAAAAAATTTAAATTTATGTTGTTTGCAAAATGTCGAAAAACTATCACTGGAGTGGCCGAACCGAGCATAGAAATAAAATCAGAAAGCCATATTAGGTCAGAAATTGTTTTTCTTAGCATTTTTTAAAAACTTTATTGATAAAGATAGAAAAAAAAGGTTTTTGGTTTAAAATTTTCAAAATTCTTAAGCACCTTTTGTGGTCTCAATTCACAATAGATAGCCTGCTGAACGAGACGATATTGCTAGTTTTTAATTTGGAGTATTAATTTTCAAAACTATGACAATTGGAATTCTTTCAGCAAAATTTTGGTCGAATTTGAAAAATTGAACATTTTTATTTTGGTTGTAGAAAATCTTTTTTAGGCTTGTTTAAAAGCACTTTAAAGGCCCATTAGCGTCGTGTTTTCATATTTGAAATAGCTCAAAAATTCTGGTAGCTGTTCAGATGTAAATTTTGCAAAAATTTGTAATTTTGTGATCTTTTGTAAAATTTTGAAAATCTCTCACCCAAAAATGGACAAGCTAGGTACGGAAATGCGATAAAAGTGACACGTTATGTGAGAAAATATTATTTTTAAAGACTATGAATGATGGATGTCGATTTTAGCATTTTTTTAAATTTTTATTGATGAAATAGAAAAAAAGAATTAAAAATTTTGAAATTTTTCGACACCGTTTTCTAGTTTTATTTTATACTGTTCAGCTCGTCTAACGCAACGGTGTCGCTAGTTTATGATTCGGACTCTTACCTTCCAAGTTATGACCGTCTAAAGTTTACTTCAACTTTAGTGAAAAATTATACTTTTCTATTTACCGTCCTATGGACTTTATTTTAGGCTTATCAGAAAGCCTTTGGAATTTCCATTGCAGGGGTGTCTTTGTATTCGCAGTAGCTTAAAAACTCTAAAAAATTTGAGCTTAGTCACCTTTTGTGAGACATTCGAAATTACGTAGAGAAAACACATTTTCCTTAGGTGCAAATCTTTTCGGGTTTTTTTGTTTTTTCTAGGATTGCTGTGCACTATAATTAAGGAAGCGCTACATGCAATTTTCAGCTTTCTAGGTGTTTTAGAAACCGAGATAAGGGAGCGTTTCACTTTTTGTTACTCGCGCTCTCTAAGCTGACGCAGCCAAAGTATTTGAATATAAATAACGAAATAAAATTTAATGTTTTATTTTCGATTTAGAGAACGATAATTTAAATATCAAAATTTCCCCGTTTCTATTGTATAACGCACTTTTACAATAAGATCACTGTAGTTTCGAGTAATTGCTAAAAAGTTGCCGCAGTGTTGCGGTAAAGAAATTGCACATATTGACATCTCTTGTTGGAACCAAAGTGATAAAAGCAGCGTCACGTTCAATTTCCAACGTTCTAGGTGTTTTACAAACCGAGATACGGGAGCGTTTCACTTTTTGTTACTCGCGCTCTCTAAGTTGACGCAGCCAAAATATTCGAATTTGAACAACGGAATAAGATTTAATGTTTTATTTACGATTTAGAGAACGATAATTCAAATATCAAAATTTCCCCGTTTCTATTGTATAACGCACTTCTACAATTAGATCACTGTAGTTTCGAGTAATTGCTAAAAAGTTGCCGCAATGTTGCCGTAAAGAAATCGCACATATTGACATCTTTTGTTGGAGCCAAAGTGGTAAAGGAAGCGTCACGTGCAATTTCCAACGTTCTAGGTGTTTTACAAACCGAGATACGGGAGCGTTTCACTTTTTGTTACTCGCGCTCTCTAAGTTGACGCAGCCAAAATATTCGAATTTGAACAACGGAATAAGATTTAATGTTTTATTTACGATTTAGAGAACGATAATTCAAATATCAAAATTTCCCCGTTTCTATTGTATAACGCACTTTTACAATAAGATCACTGTAGTTTCGAGTAATTGCTAAAAAGTTGCCGCAGTGTTGCCGTAAAGAAATCGCACATATTGACATCTCTTGTTGGAGCCAAAGTGGTAAAGGAAGCGTCACGTGCAATTTCCAACTTTCTAGGTGTTTTAGAAACCGAGAAACGAGAGCGTTTCACTTTTTGTTACTCGCGCTCTCTAAGTTGACGCAGCCAAAATATTCGAATTTAAAGAACAGAGTAAGATTTAATGTGTTATTTGCGATTTAGAGAACAATAATTTAAATATCAAAATTTCCCCGGTTCTATTGTATAACGCACTGTTGCAATAAGATCACTGTAGTTTCGAGTAATTGCCAAAAAGTTGCCGCAGTGTTGCGGTAAAGAAATTGCACATATTGACATCTCTTGTTGGAACCAAAGTGATAAAAGAAGCGTCACGTTCAATTTCTAACGTTCTAGGTGTTTTACAAACCGAGATACGGGAGCGTTTCACTTTTTGTTACTCGCGCTCTCTAAGTTGACGCAGCCAAAATATTCGAATTTGAACAACGGAATAAGATTTAATGTTTTATTTACGATTTAGAGAACGATAATTCAAATATCAAAATTTCCCCGTTTCTATTATATAACGCACTTTTACAATAAGATCACTGTAGTTTCGAGTAATTGCCAAAAAGTTGCCGCAGTGTTGCCGTAAAAAACTCGCACATATTGACATCTCTTGTTGGAGCCAAAGTGGTAAAGGAAGCGTCACGTGCAATTTCCAACTTTCTAGGTGTTTTAGAAACCGAGATACGGGAGCGTTTCACTTTTTGTTACACGCGCTCTCTAAGTTGACGCAGCCAAAATATTCGAATTTAAACAACGGAATAAGATTTAATGTTTTATTTACGATTTAGAGAACGATAAATTAAATATCAAAATTTTCCCGTTTCTATTGAATAACGCACTTTTACAATAAGATCACTGTAGTTTCGAGTAATTGCTAAAAAGTTGCCGCAGTGTTGCCGTAAAGAAATCGCACACATTGACATTTCTTGTTCAAGCCAAAGTGATAAAATAAGCGCCCCTGCAATTTCCAACTTTCTAGGTGTTTCTGAAACCAAGATAATAGAGCGTTTCAGTTTTCGTTACTTACGTTCTTAGCCGAAATTTTTGACATTAAATAGCGGAATAAAATTAGTTATTTTATTTGCAATATAATAAACAATTATTCAAATTTTAAAGTCTCAATCTATATTGTATAACGCTTTTCTACAATAAGATTACTGTAGTTTTGAGTAATTGCTAAAAAAAGTCGCCGTAGTGTTGCCGTAAGGAAATCGCATGCATTGACGTTTGTCGATCGTGCTTAAGTTTGAACGGACATGCCACGTGCAATTTTCAGCTTTCTAGGTGATTCAGAAACCAAGATATGGGAGCGTTTCACTTTCCGTTACTCGCACTCTCTACGCTGACGCAGCCAAAATATTCGAATTTAGACCTGCGGATTTAGATGTAATGTGTTATTGGCATTCTAAGGAGATGTAATTTAACTTTTAAAGTATCACTGCTTTTATTTTATAGTAACATTACTTTTGGTTCAGGTAAATACTAAAATAATTGCCGTCGCTTTGCCATAAAAAAATTGAAAATACTGACATTTATTGATCATGCAAAAATGAGAGGGGGTAGTCCAAGCATAATTTCCAACTTTTTAGGTGTTACAGAAAACAAGATACGGAAGCGTTTCAGTTTTCGTTACGCAGCAATCTTTACGGTGATGCAGCCATAAAATGTTATTTTTAAAAGCGGAATGTGATGTAGTGTTCTATTTGTGATCTAAAGAAAGATAATGTGACTAATTGTTTCTATTTTTTGGAGCAATTGTATGCTTGTTTGAAATTAATGGTAATAAATTTTAATTATTTGAACTTTCCCAGACGTCTTCGTGCAACTAAACAAAAAAACTCTAAAAAAACTCGAAGTTCAAAATTTGTGAAAATTTGAGTTTTAGTCAAATTTTGTGAGACACACAAAATTCATCGCTTAAATGGGGTAACCGAGTGCAGAAACGTCTTCAGCTACAAAATTACTTTGTAAAAGAACACTTTCATTGGGTGGGAATGACTTTGCATTTTTGCGTTTTTTTGAGCATTCTCATGCCCTGTTTTTGGTCGAAATTTTGCAAAATTTTCAAGCACCTTTTTATGGCCTCAATTTATACTATACAGCTTGTTGAACAAAACGCTTTTGCTAGTTTTTAATTTTGAGTCTTAATTTTCAAAACTATGACAATTTGAATTATTTGAGCAAAATCTTGGTCAAAATTGGCATATTAAACTTTTTTATTTACGGCAACAGAAAATCCGTTTTATGTTTATTAAAAAACCCTTTAATGACCTTTTAAAGGGATGTTCTTATATTCGATATAACTCAAAAACTTTGGTAATTATAATTTTGAAGAAAATTGTGTTCTTTGAGGAATGTCAAAAATATATTGTTGGAGTGACCGAACCAATCATGGAAATGAGATCAAGTTTCCATATTAGGTCAAAAATTGTTTTTTTTGATGACCCAGAATAATTGATGTCAATTTTAGGATTTTTGAAAATTTGTATCGAAAAAATAAAAAATTACTGAGACACTTTTATGAGTCTATTCTATGCTCTCGAGATCACTAAACGCAGCGCTGTCGTTTCTTTTTATTTTGTACTTCTATTGCAGAAGTTATGACAATTTGAATTACTTGACCTAAATTTTTAGTAACGGTAAAAAGGGGAACTTTTTTGTTAACATAGATACGACTTTCATTTTAAGCTTATTAAAAAGCATTTTCAATGTCGATTAAGGGAATCTCTTTGTATTTGCGATAACTTAAAAACTCTCAAAATTATCGAGGTTTGAATATTGTAAAAAACGAATTTTTATCTTTCTTTGTAAACTACATGGAATTCATCAGTTAAATAGACAAACGGTATGCAAAATCGTGATCAACGACACAAATTACATTAGAGAACGCCATTTTTGTTGTCTGAAATGGATTTTGATATTTTTGCAAATTTTCAAAAACTTAATTTTTCGGGAAATAATTTTCAGATTTTTTCAAAGTTTTTCTATGGTCTCATTTAATAGTTTTTGGTCCACTCAATGCAACACATTCGTCAGTTTTTAAATTGGACTCTTAATTTAGAAGTTATGACCATTTTAATGTCATAACCAAAATTTTTACAAACGGTCCACGAGTGATTTTTATTATTTACAATTTTAAATCCTTCATTTTAGTCAAAAATATATTTTTGATAATTTCTAATTGCTCGTAGTTTAGACAAACAACAAATATAAAATTACGTTTGATTTTTGCTTTCGATAAAGCAATTTGGACCGTTCTTAAGTTTTGTTTTTTTAGTTTTTGACAAATTAAAAAAAAAAATCTTTACCCACCTCTACTAATACACTTGCAAACTTGTCACATTCGCTCTATACGTTTTATGTCAACCTCTCCCTCTCTGTCCGAAATTTATCTCTTGCATTATTTACGAACACCCACGCTTCCTGTGTACACCCGTAATCGTCCCGTATAAATTCCCGAACGTTCCCGGTTCCTTGTTGTATGCGAGTAAATCATCGTGTGTAACGACCCGACGAAAAACCTTATCAACCCTTCGCACCCCACCAAAACTCGTCGTTTCGATAAAGGATACGTCGTCCTCTTTTTGCCATAACCACCATAACAGTTTCTCCGGAAACGTATAATAACCGGCGTCGCGACGCATTTTTACACCGCATGCATTTAATTGCTGGACGTTTTATTAAATGAAACCAACCGGTCGTGAATTAAATTGTTTTAATGGGGAGAATGAGATGTTGGAATTTTTCTTTTTTGGGGTTCTCTCTTCGATGCTTTAAGGAGTTTTAATTAATTTACGTGAGGGGTGTTTCGTGTCGGTAATAGAAACGTTTGCGGGATTATTACCGTAAATTTGTCCTTTCTCGAGGTTTTCGTGATTCTCCCCTAATATCGTTGGAATTTAGTTGGCTGACATCAACTATGCAACTTAATCGAGATATTTATTAATGAACGATAATGAGGCATTTGAGGTGGTTTGGAACGAAATTAGGTCAATTGAAGACGGAAATTTGTCTCAGTTGCTTCAATTAATTTTCAAAAAATTACTCGAGTTTTTCTAGAAATTTCAAACTTTTCAATTATTGACGAAATTAGGTCAATTGAAGGCGGAAATTTGTTTTAGTTGCTTCAATTAATTTCCAAAAATTTGCTCGAGTTTTGCTAGAAATTTCAAATTTTCCAATTATTGACAAAATTATGTCAATTGAAGACGAAAATTTGTTTTAGTTGCTTCAATTAATTTCCAAAAATTTACTCGAATTTTTCTAGAAATTTCAAACTCTTCAATTATTGACAAAATTAAGTCAACTGAAGACGGAAATTCATTTTAGTTGCTTCAATTAATTTCCAAAAATTTATTCGAATTTTTCTAGAAATTTCAAAGTTTCTAATTATTGACGAAATTACGTCAATTGAAGACGGAAATTGTTTTTAGTTGCTTCAATTAATTTCCAAAAATTTATTCGAATTTTTCTAGAAATTTCAAAGTTTCTAATTATTGACGAAATTAAGTCAATTGAAGGCGCAAATTGGTTTTTGTTGCTTCAATTAATTTCCAAAAATTTCTTCAAATTTTTCTAAAAATTTTTAATTATTGACGAAATTAAGTCAATTGAAGGCGGAAATTTGCTTTAGTTGCTTCAATTAATTTCCAAAAATTTATCAATTTTTTCTAGAGATTTCAAACTTTCTAATTATTGACGAAATTAGGTCAATTGAAGACGAAAATTTGTCTCAGTTGCTTCAATTAATTTCCAAAAAATTTACTCAAAATTTTCTAGAAACTTCAAACTTTGTCCATTCGAAATTACACTTCTTGACTAAATCCCTGTATTGCAAAGTTATCAAAGAAAATTCCTTATTGCTTCTAAATCCTTAATAAATCTGCCATGAGACTCGAAATTTATTCTTATTGTATTGCCACTAAAAGACGCGTCTCTCCAAGTTGGCAGGTGCATTCACTTAAAAATCCGACTTTATGACAGGCAACGGTATCCCGAATAATCCCGGATGTCCCACGGGAGTTTCTTTCTAATAAATTTCTCTTCGCCGTGTTACATGAATTATTCATGATCCACACCGAATCACCGCCCTTTTTCGCCAACAATAACGAATTTTTGACGATTAACTCGAAGCCGAATTTGTTCGACCCCCTTAGCATTTAGCAAAAACGAAACCGTCGTCTTTTAGGTAAATAAGACTGTCACAGTGATAAAAACCAAGTGCTTTTGAATGTTAAGTGTTAAGCGATTGTGACATTTACATGGAGTTTCTGGACGGGCTCAGACACAACAAGACCCTCTCCAGATTCCTGTCGCAATCTCTGTGAGTATTTTATCTCTCTCTTTTTTTGTAATTAACGACGACTTTCTCCTTGGACTAATTTCGACTTTATCGACGCGAAAAGGGGATGAAAATCGCTTTTCTTCCGATTCATTAAACTCGTCAAGACCCGAATTTTGGTGACGCACGAGAAAGGGACGGACTAACGAAAGTTTGACACGTCGCGGCATTTTTGGTGTTAAAAATTACGGCGGCGCACCCTTTTGACGACCCCAATTTCAACCGGAATTACTCCACTTTACTTCGACCTCGCCGCCAAAGCTTGATAATCCGTTATTCGTATTGCCCAATTTTTAACGTCGTTTCATAATTTTTTTGTATTTATTTCGACGTTTTTGTTGTTTTATTAAATTTGCGAGAAAACTTTTTCTAGAAGTAAAAATTGACGATTTTTGATAACTCAAATTTTTCGATCGACTTGATCCAACAAGCGATTTGAAGTTGGATTTTATTTAAAAAAAATGGCGACAAAAATCAAATTTTATTAAAAAAATCGCAAGGAACCAAATCCGGTCACTATTTTAAATTAATTAATTTAACAATTAGTTTGCCCCAAATTTGTTAATTATAGTTTCCGTCCGAAATTGGCCGGTTCGTTGATTTAATAAATTTAATTTTTCAACCCTTAATTACTGTACCGCTGTCAGTTATTGGTAATAATTATAACTAGCGACTGGATTAAATATTTTACGCTTCAATGCATAAAACTGTGATCGTAATAATTAATGGCGGTTTTGTGGGCTCGCAAAAATTAATTATTGGTCTAGCCCTTAATGGCATAAAAAAAGAAAGAATTCAAGAGGTTTATTGAAACTTTCCGCGAACTCTTTGCTGACGTTGCTCTTTTCGTTTGTGTCCGCCTTTTGTGTAGTTGCTGCAATTTTTGCATCAGTCGCTTAGCAACTGCTGGTTCTTGTATAGATTTAGGGGTTGTTTCTGGATTTTAGGACGGATCGCGAATTGCATTTCTAGCGTTAAATCTTGTTATTTATGGATTTCGAAGCGACTTTAGTCTAAATGTTACCGGAAACGTTGTCGAGGTCTTTGAATGTTGCGCAATAATTAGCAATGCTAATTTGGGGGTTTACAATGTAACGAATTCGAGGACGGTACGAAAAGAAAATTGTTCTTAATGCAGCAGTTAATTGAATTCAATTTAGAATGGTAGCGATGTTTGAAGTTATTTAAAAAAATTATTTTAAAACAATCTTCAGGTGTTTAAGTCTTCAGAAGTTTGTTGGGAATTAAGAGAATTAATGGGGTGGCTAAAGGTGAAAATGATTGCGTTAAATCGTGGAATTACAGAATTTATTGAGGGATTAACAAAAACGTTAATTTCAAGATTATAATAAGTTGGAAGTAATTTTGAATCTTCTTTGTTTCTAATTTGTTCGAGAATTAATGAACTCAACAAATGGTGGCGGAGTTGGGTAAATATTGAAAGCGAGAGCCTTCATTTTAATTGTTTGCTACCATTAGGACGATTTTTTTTGCAAATTTCTAATAATTCAGTCAAGAAACGGAGAAAGTGATAAATGGCGGAGGCGCCGGGTGAAAGATAGCGAATAGAAATTCGTAAAAAAGTATCAAATTGAGCTAGAGGGTCGACTTTTTTTTCGAAGGACAGTCGTTTTAGTGCCTTCTTGGTCCAGTAAAAGCATTTTATTTCGGTTATTAATTTAGGAGTTACAATTTTTTAAGTGCCTGAAGTTGTTTCTAAATGCCCATTCCAGCGGATTTTTTTTCTCTCTTAAGTTTTGACACTAAAGATTTTAAATTAATTAACAAAAACAATAATTTTAACCTTCTGTTAACGCCAAACAATCTTTTTTGAAAATCTGTAATAATTTCATCCAAAAAAAAAATCATAAAATAGACAAATGGTGGAGGCGCCGGGTGAACGCTCTCGCATAAAAATTCGTAAAAAATTAGAAAACAGAGCCAGAGGTTCAACTTTTTTTTTTCAAGGAGAGTAATTTTAGTGCCTTCTTGGCCCAGTAAAAGCATTTTGTTTCACTTGCAAATTTAGTAGTTACAATTTTTTAAGTGCCAGAAGTAGTTCCCAAATGCCCATTCCAGCGGATTTTTTTTCTCTCTTAAGTTTTGACATTAAAGATTTTTAATTAATTAACAAAAACGATAATTTTAACCTTCTGTTAACGCCAAACAATTTATTTTGAGAATCTGTAATAATTTTATCTAAAAAAATCATAAAATGGACAAATGGCAGAGGCGCCGGGTGAACGCTGTCGAATAAAAATTCGTAAAAAATTAGAACATTGAGCAATAGAGTCGATTTTTTTTTCCTATAAAAGTCATTTTAATGCCTTCTTGGCCCAGTAAAAGCATTTTATTTCACTTATGAATTTTGGAGTTACAATTTTTTAAGTGCCAGAAGTAGTTCCCAAATGCCCATTCCAGCGGATCTTTCTCTCTGTTAAGTTTGTGACACTGAAAATTTTAAATTAATTAACAAAAACAATAATTTCAACCTTCTGTTAACGCCAAACAATTTATTTTGAAAATTTGTAATAATTTTAACTAAAAAAATCATAAAATGGACAAATGGCGGAGGCGCCGGGTGAACGCTGTCGAATAAAAATTCTTAAAAGATTAGAAAATTGAGCAATACAGTCAATTTTTTTTCCAAAGAGAGTCATTTTAGTGCCTTCTTGGTCCATTAAAATTATTTTATTTCACTTATGAATCTTGGAGTTACAATTTTTTAAGTGCCTGAAGTTATTGCGAAATGCCTATTCTAGCGGATTTTTTTTCTCTCTTGCGTTTGTGACACTGAAGATTTTAAATTAATTAACAAAAACAATAATTTTAACCTTCTGTTACGCTAAACAATTTATTTTGAGAATCTGTAATAATTTCATCCAACAAAATCATAAAATGGACAAATGGCGGAGGCGCCGGGTGAACGCTGTCGCATAAAAATTCGTAAAAAATTAGAAAACAGAGCTGGAGGTTCAACTTTTTTTTTCCAAGGAGAGTAATTTTAGTGCCTTCTTGGCCCAGTAAAAACATTTTGTTTCACTTATGAATTTAGGAGTTACAATTTTTTAAGTGCCAGAAGTAGTTCCCAAATGCCCATTCCAGCTGATCTTTTTTCTCTCTTAAGTTTGTGACACTGAAGATTTTAAATTAATTAACAAAAACAATAATTTTAACCTTCTGTTAACGCTAAACAATTTATTTTGTGAATCTGTAATAATTTTATCTAAAAAAATCATAAAATGGACAAATGGCGGAGGCGCCGGGTGAACGCTGTCGAATAAAAATTCTTAAAAGATTAGAAAATTGAGCAATACAGTCAATTTTTTTTTCCAAAGAGAGTCATTTCAGTGCCTTCTTGGTCCATTAAAAGTATTTTGTTTCACTTATTAATTTAAGAGTTACAATTTTTTAAGTGCCAGAAATTGTTCCCTAATGCCCATTCCAGCGGATTTTTTTTCTCTCTTAAGTTTGTGGCACTGAAGATTTTAAATTAATTAACAAAAACGATAATTTTAACCTTCTATTAACGCCAAACAATTTATTTTGAGAATCTGTAATAATTTCATCCAAAAAAATCATAAAATGGACAAATGGAGGAGGCTCTGTCGCATAAAAATTCGAAAAAAATTAGAAAATTGAGCAATAGAGTCAATTTTTTTTTTCCAATGAGAGTCATTTTAGTGCCTTCTTGGCCCAGTAAAAGCATTTTATTTCACTTATGAATTTTGGAGTTACAATTTTTTAAGTGCCTGAAGTTATTCCGAAATGCCTATTCTAGCGGATTTTTTTTCTCTGTTGAGTTTGTGACACTGAAGATTTTAATTTAATTAAAAAAACATTAATTTTAATCTTCTTTTAAAATCAACACTAATTATTTTGAGAATATCAAATAATTTTATCCAAAAAATCCTAAAATTGATAAATGGCAAAAGGGTGAAAATTGTCGCATAAAAATTCGTAAAAAATTAGAACATAGAGTTAGAGGGTCAACAATTTTTTTCAAAAATCATTCTTTTAGTGCCCTCTGGGTCCAGTAAAATTTTCTTTTTTTACCTATTAATTTAGTAGTTACAATTTTTTATGTGCCTGAAATTGTTTGAAATTGTCTATTTAGCGGGTTTTTTTTCTATTGGGTTTGTGACATTGAAGATTTTAAATTAGTTAACAAGAACATTAGTTCTAATCTTTTGCTTACGCAAAAATAATTTACTTTGGAAACCTTTAATAATTTCATCAAAAAAGTTCTTAAAATTGATAAATGGCGGAAGTACCGGGTGAAAGCTAATAAATAAAAATTTGTAAGAAATTGGAAATTAGAGCTAGAGGATCAACAATTTTTTGTTAAAAAAAGTCCCTTTAGTGCCTTTTTGATCCAGTAAAATAATTTTGTTTGACTTATTAATAACGGAGTTACAATTTTATAAGTGCGTGAGATCCTATTGAAATGTCTATTCTAGAGGATTTTTTGCCTCTCTTGGGTTTGTGAGACTGAAAATTTTAAATTAAATGACAAAAACATTAATTTTAAGTTTTTGTTAATGTGAAAACAATTTATTTTCAGAATGTCTAACTTCATCAACAAAATCCTAAAATTAATAAATGGCGAAGGCGCCGGATAGAAGTTGTTGCATAAAAATTCGTAAAAAATTAGAACATAGAGTTAGAGGATCAACAATTTTTTTCAAGAAATGTACTCTTAGTGCCTTCTTGGTCTATTAAAATGATTTTCCTTCACTTATTAATTTAGTAGTTACATTTTTTTAAGTACCTGAAGTTGTTCTAAAAGGTTTATTCTAGCGATTTTTTTCTCTCTTGAGTTTGTGACACTGAAGGTTTTAAATCAATTAACAAAAACATCAATTCTAACCTTATATTAACGCAAAAACAATTTGGATTGGGAATCTAATAATTTCATCAAGAAATTTCTTAAAATTGATAAATGGCGGAGACACCGGGTGAAAGCCAACGAACAAAAATTCGTAAAAAATTAAAAAATAGAACTAGAAAGTCAACAATTTTTTTCTAAGAAGAGCTCCTTTAGTGCCTTTTGGTCTAGTATGGTCAATTTGTTTCACTTATTAATTTTGGAGTTACAATTTTTAAGTGCCTGATGTTGTTCTGAAATGTCTATTCTAGCAGATATTTCTCTCTTAGGTTATTGGCACTAAAATTTTTTAACTAATTAACAAGAACAATAATTTTAACCTTCTGGTAACGTCAAAACAATTTATTTTGAAAATTTCTAATAATTTCATCGAAAAAATTTTAAGATTGGTAAACGGCGAAAGCGCCAGGTGAAAGTTGTCGCATAAAAATTCGTAAAAAATTAGAACATAAAGTTAGAGGGTCAACAATTTTTTCCAAGAAACGTCCTCTCAATGCCTTTTTGGTCCATTAAAATCATTTTTTTTTACTTATAAATTTAGTAGTTACAATTTTTTAAGCCTGAAGTAGTTCTGAAATGTCTGTTCTTAATAATTTTTTTTCTCTCTTGTGTTTCTGGCACTAAAGATTTTAAATTAATTAACAAGAACATCAATTCTAACCTTCTGTTAACGAATAAATAATATATTTTGAGAATCTCTAATAATTTCATCAAGAAAAGATTCTAAAATAAACAAATGGCGGAGGCGCCGGGTGAAAGTTGGCGCATAAAAATTCGTAAAAAATTAAAAAATTGACTTAGAGGATCAACAAGTTTTTTCCAAACAGAGCGCTTATAGGGCCTTTTTGGCTAAATAAAACAACTTGTTCAAGTAATGACTTTCGGAGTTATAATTTTTCTAACAAAAAATTCTTTCTTTAAACTTTTATTATGATTCATGATGTTGCAGTTTGCTGCATGTTCGACGCTATAATTATTTTAATAATTAACTAGAACATTGATTTTACCAATTTAGTAATAATTGAAGCGTTTTCCTGGCAATTTTTTATTAATTTAAGCAAAATATTGGAGACTTCACAAATGGCGGAGGCGCCGGGTGAAAATTGTCGATTAAAAATTCGTAAAAAATTACAAAATTTAACTAGATGATCAACATATTTTTTTCCAAAAACAAGAATATTAGGACCTTCTTGACTCAAAAAATCAATTTGTTCAAATAATTATTTTCAAAATTACAATTTTTTTAGCGACGAAATGTTCCCAAATGCTTTTTATGATTTTTTTATGGGTGTACAACTTCTTAAATAGTTAACAGACGCGATAAATTTAACAAATTTATTTAAAAACTTAAAACTCAAATGTTCAACAATTTACAAGTTTAAAATATTTTGTAAAATATTTTAATGTCAAAGCACTTTGACTTTTAATTTCCGGATTTCAGTCTCTTTTCCCAATATATTTCCCAATTTCCTCTGCACATTCAGCTGCGCCCATCAGTTAATTTCACGAAATTATTTAAATTAAAAATTTGTTTTTAATCAATCCTGAAATTTAATCAAAAAACTTTTCCTAATAAAACTTTCGACATTATAATCAAAATTAGAATACAATTTCCAGAATTCCGGATTCAATTTTTTTTAGATAACTTTCCATTCATTTTTCATTCAAACTCATTCAACAGCACGATTGATATCTTCATATTGTAAACGGTTGCGTGTTCAATTCTGTTTCGGTCTACTCCACGTATCCGGAAGTGTAATGATCCGTATAAGCGACCGCGGGGGCGAAGAATTGATGGGGTTCCGATCCCGAAATAAAATTGCCCCCAATTTATAACTTTCAAAGTTGCGTTGAAGTTTTTATCGCCACAACGACGCGAATCTATAACGTTTCAACTTGTCACTCAACTTTTTCTATTTCTAAAAAGTTTCGTTAACATTTAAAGTGACACCACTAAACTTCATATCAATTTATAAAACGGAAATTAACCCCTGCCACTCCCTCAATTTTTTACGTAAAATTTCAGTTATTTTAATTATTCACCACTTCCAACCGTTATCGTTGATGCTTGGTCGTCCACAAATTTATTTAAAAAAAGATTTTTAATTATTTTTCGTCGAAATTGCGTCAAGATAGAAAATAATTAATTGGACACTCTAAATGTGAGATGGGATCGATAAATTTATTTGACGGACAATTAATCATTCAGATCCAGTTAATTCCCATTATTGAGCTATTGTCAACATCAAACCTTAAAAACGATTGCAAATCACCGGACGACCCGACGTTTCATTAATTACGCTATAATGAGAACAAACGATAAACAGACAACAATTGCGTGTGTCGGGTTGGTAAAACTGATGTTTTGCCATCTAGATACGAGGTTAAATCATTTGGGTGCGCATGGGCGGTTTCAGTTGTGACGTCACGCGCGAATCCAAATTTTTACTTCAAACTAGTTTCAAGTCCCCAATCCGGTTTTGTTAATTAATGACCGCAATATTTAAAAAGAAATACGCGACTGACTTGTGACGTCACAGTCATCCAGCGAAATTTACGTTGCCAATTTGTTTATTAAAAAAATTTCGCATTGGTTAATTATTTTCTTTTGGTAAATTTCCACGCGTATTTTTCACTGTCCCCCGTAATTAGTGGTGGAAAACAAACGAGAGGCTTGAGGCATAATTTTTCTAATTAAGAAAATTTTAGTGAATGACGTTTAGAATTCGTCCATATGGAAATTTCTATGTAGATGAGAGAGTTATAAAATTTTAAAGTTTTTGGCCTTATCCTGGGATTTTGCGAAATTGTCCCGGTTTCCGGACGTTCCCTCTAATAGGTACATAAAGGAATTTGTGCGGAAATTTAATAACGCCGGCTAAATTAATTGGCAAGCTTCGAGTTTTCAAAGTTTACTACAACAATAAAGCGTTTTTAGTCTAGTTATCGTAGCTTTAACAACAATGTTGTTTTGTTGTTACGTAAAAGACGAAATTAACAAAAAACCGGAAATTACCGAAGCAACAAATAAACAAACCGAGTTGTCAAGGCAACAAGTCCGTTTCGGCCATCTTGAAAATTACTTACGTCAACAAACAGTTGTTGTCAAGACAACGAGATTTTTGTTTTTGTTGCGATAAAACAAAGTCGACAAATAAACAACGAAATGAGTGTAAAGATTATAATTAGGGAAAAAATTGGCGCTCATCTCGTTAATTTTGTTAAACGTAAAAGACGAAATTAACAAAAAACCGGAAATTACCGAAACAACAAATAAACAAACCGAGTTGTCAAGGCAACAATTTCCGTTTCGGCCATCTTGAAAATTACTTACGTCAACAAACAGTTGTTGTCAAGACAACGAGTTTTTGTTTTTGTTGCTATAAAACAAATTTGACAAATAAACAACGAAATCAGTGTAAAGATTATAATTAGAGAAAAAATTGGCGCTCATCTCGTTAATTTTGTTATACGTAAAAGACGAAATTAACAAAAAACCGGAAATTACCGAAGCAACAAATAAACAAACCGAGTTGTCAAGGCAACAATTTCCGTTTCGGCCATCTTGAAAATTAATTACGTCAACAAACAGTTGTTGTCAAGACAACGAGATTTTTGTTTTTGTTGCGATAAAACAAAGTCGACAAATAAACAACGAAATGAGTGTAAAGATTATAATTAGGGAAAAAATTGGCGCTCATCTCGTTAATTTTGTTATACGTAAAAGACGAAATTAACAAAAAACCGGAAATTACCGAAGCAACAAATAAACAAACCGAGTTGTCAAGGCAACAATTTCCGTTTCGGCCATCTTGAAAATTACTTACGTCAACAAACAGTTGTCGTCAAGACAACGAGTTTTTGTTTTTGTTGCGATAAAACAAAGTCGACAAATGAACAACGAAATGAGTGTAAAGATTATAGTTAGGGAAAAAATTGGCGCTCATCTCGTTAATTTTGTTATACGTAAAAGACGAAATTAACAAAAAACCGGAAATTACCGAAGCAACAAATAAACAAACCGAGTTGTCAAGGCAACAATTTCCGTTTCGGCCATCTTGAAAATTACTTACGTCAACAAACAGTTGTCGTCAAGACAACGAGTTTTTGTTTTTGTTGCGATAAAACAAAGTCGACAAATGAACAACGAAATGAGTGTAAAGATTATAGTTAGGGAAAAAATTGGCGCTCATCTCGTTAATTTTGTTATACGTAAAAGACGAAATTAACAAAAAACCGGAAATTACCGAAACAACAAATAAACAAACCGAGTTGTCAAGGCAACAATTTCCGTTTCGGCCATCTTGAAAATTACTTACGTCAACAAACAGTTGTTGTCAAGACAACGAGTTTTTGTTTTGGTTGCGATAAAACAAAGTCGACAAATGAACAACGAAATGAGTGTAAAGATTATAATTAGGGAAAAAATTGGCGCTCATCTCGTTAATTTTGTTATACGTAGAAGACGAAATTAACAAAAAACCGGAAATTTACGAAGCAACAAATAAACAAACCGAGTTGTCAAGGCAACAATTTCCGTTTCGGCCATCTTGAAAATTACTTACGTCAACAAACAGTTGTTGTCAAGACAACGAGATTTTTGTTTTTGTTGCGATAAAACAAAAGTCGACAAATAAAGAACGAAATGGGGGTAAAGACAACAAAGTTTTGATTTTTAATTAATCCGACAATTAGGGAAAAAATTGTCGCTCGTCTCGTTAATTTTGTTATTTGGGGGTGGAGGTTGGGAGAAACTGCGGATATCCGTAAAATTAATTTGGTCTGTTTTTGAAAAATGCCGGAATCCCGTTACGTTTTCGCCCCCACTTCCAACAAATCACCCGTCTATCAGAACCAGTGATAGTTATTGAACGGCGCATCAACCCCCGACAGCGGGGGCGCATTTACACAATATCGGAAATATCGGTCCGGATCCGGAGGACGTAACGGAAATAAAAACAACAACTCCATAAGGGTCGATCCGATAATTTCGTTCGAAAATAGAAAGATGGGGAGGAATCTTCAACGTTTTTTTTCACGTCACGTTGGCAAGCGTGATCTCTATTTGCGTTCTTGTTACGACGAATTTTTTTTTATCGCTTTCACTCGTTTTTGAGAGCCAGTCAAGGGAAAAAATTATTTAATTTAGGGGATGATGGAGTGGTTGTTAATTATTAATTAATACAAAGATCTAGATAATGGACAATTAAACATTCAAAATTTGTTACAAAAGAGTTTCGGTTGATTTAGAAAATATTTTCAAAAATCAATGAGTAAAGTGAATTTTTTTAACAAGAAAAAATTGTTAGTCTAAGTATTTGGGAGCAAAATTGTTGCGAGTAAATTTTAGCAACCCCTTGAAGGGGTGTTAATAAAATTTTTTAATAACAATTAAAAGTGTTTTTAGCTTGAGATTTAATTGTGATCCAATGAGAAACGTTTCATTGTTCTTCTTTAGTCTCGAGTCAATTAGACACTTTGGCGACCCTTAAATTGCGAGTTTTTCGGTCGTCGCCCCATTTCTCCCTTTCGATCTTCCTGTCGTACAATTTCGGGACGTCTCTTGAACGCATTAACTTGGTGTGTCGTCATCATCAATCATGTCGTTAGGACATTTTACAAATAAGACCGGTGGGTCCGTTCGAATCGGCGTCGCGACGTTTACGTTACGTAACGGGGGTGATTAATCAAATTTTAAGGGATGACATCAACAAGGCGCGTGCCAAAATTGTGGTCGCGTGTCGTTTTATGGGTCGATCATAGGCATGTTGCCAAAACTAAGACAAATCTTCGATGCTATTATGCTTGTTGCATCTTCAACAGGTTTCGGGAAATTTCGGTGAGGGTTGAAAGGTATTAATTTCGAGAAGAGAAGGGTCGAAAAGGGTTGGAAAAAATTCGTTTCATAGTTAGTGGTGTTAACAAGGGATGAGACGTTTTTGTTAAAATTTACAATAATTTTTGGGGTCAATTTTTTTATTCATGTCTGTACCAAAGTTTCAGTGTTTCAGTTATTTATTATTAGCGAAATTAGGTGAAGGAATAAAACAAAAATCCGATTTTGGTAAAATCCCGAAATTTGGCGCTCTTCCGTCGAATTGCCGCAATGTAAAAGTGGGCGTAACGAAAAGTGAAACGGCGTAAATCGCGAAATTGAATGAAGCGGACGATATTGTATGGTAGAATTGAATACTTCTACTCGTTTTGGTTATAATTTTGAGTCAAAGAACTTTGTTCAGAACAATTTTAATTTTTTTCGATTTGTAGTTGCTTCAGAAATTTAATAATAAGAAGAAAACTTTTGAAAAAATCCAAATTTTGATGAGAGTGGCGTGTTGTCAACTGAAATTCTTTTAATAGTTAACGGAATTAACAAGTGATGAGACGTTTTTGTTAAACTTTACAATAAATTTTGGAGTCAATTTTTTTATTTATGTCTGTACCAAAGTTTCAGTGTTTCAGTTATTTATTATTAAAGAAATTAGGTGAAGGAATAAAGCAAAAATCCGATTTTGGTAAAATCCCAAAGTTTGGCGCTCTCCGGTCGAATTGCCGCAATGTAAAAGTGGGCGTAACGAAAAGTGAAACGGCGTAAATCGCGAAATTGAAAGAAGCGGATAATATTGTATGGTGGAAATGAATTCTCTTACTCGTTTTCGTTATAATCTTGAGTCAAAAAACTTTGTTTAGAACAATTTTAATTTTTTTCGATTCGTAGTTGCTTCAGGAATTTAACAGTAAGAAGAAAACAATTGGAAAAATCCAAATTTTGATGATAGTAGCGTGTTGTCAACTAAAATTCTTTTAATAGTTAACGGAATTAACAAGTGATGAGACGTTTTTGTTAAATTTTACAATAATTTTTGGAGTCAATTTTTTTATTTATGTCTGTACCAAAGTTTCAGTGTTTCACTTATTTATTATTAGCGAAATTAGCTGAAGGAATAAAGCAAGAATCCGATTTTGGTAAAATCCCGAAATTTGGCGCTCTTTGGTCGAATTGCCGCAATGTAAAAGTGGGCGTAACGAAAAGTGAAACGGCGTAAATCGCGAAATTGAATGAAGCTGACGATATTGTATGGTGGAAATGAATACTCCTACTCGTTTTCGTTATAATTTTGAGTCAAAAAGCTTTGTTTAGAACAGTTTTAAGTTTTTTCAATTCGTAGTTGCTTCAGAAATGTAACAGTAAGAAGAAAACTATTGGAAAAATCCAAATTTTGATGATTGTGTCGTCAACAAAATTACTTTTATTTGACACCTCCCTAATTAAAGTGACCACCGCATTTTGTCATTCACCAAAAATTGCTCACTTTGTTGATAATAAATATAAAATTTCAGTGTTACCACAAGCGATTAATGACCACTTCTGAACCCATTACGAAAATTGAAAATTTCAATCATTAAAAGCGTTTCTGCCAACATAATTGTTGGTAATTTTTTTTTAAATATTTAAAGCGGTAACACTGCGGTCGATAATTCAGGGACCCGCTCGGACATTTATCGACTGACCCGTCGTCCAGTTTTGTTTGGCTTTCCAGAAACGCGTCAGCTCGTTTAATAGCCATACCCGAGGCTTTTCAATTATGACAACGGAAGCCTTTCCGCTTCTACCAACGGAATAAATTAAAAACGCCACTCGTCGACAATTCAAACAATCATCCTCTAATCGTCATGACGTCACTTAAGTTCAACAAAAATTCTTTCTTTGTCACTCTCATCATTAACAGAAATAAAAAAAATTGAAACTGCCCAAAGTTTTGGGTAACAAAAAGTGAATGAGAGTGAAGCAATTTCCGAGATTTGCAGACACGTCTTTGAGTCGGTGACTTTGACAACTGCAGAAATTTCTCTCAAGTTTGTTTGGAAAGTTTTTTTTTGCTTTTAATTTTGTTGGTACTTCCGGTTTTTTTGCAACGTGACGGTTTGATGGGTGATTTCCCGAATCAGTGAATGGCGAACACACCGAAAGGTCTTTCGAAAGAACGGATATTGGTAATCCAATCGCGCCCACTGATTGAGATACGTGTCGATGTATTAGTGTATTATGTAGGGTTGTAATTCAATTTGGAGTTGAATTTGGGGTGAAACAGGCCGGTATTGATCATAGCAATGCGGCGCATCCGCCATTATTTCATCATGTATTCATTTTAACAAACGTCACAATTATCTTAACACTTGAGTGACTCGATTTTGGTTGCAAATTTTCGTCCAATTTTCCAACTTGCTGAAATTATAATTTCAAAATTCATTTGGAGATAAAAAAAAATTATTTTCCAACCCTAAAAATTTCGAACCAATACGGGGGGAAACTCCCGAAACAACAACATAATAATCTCATCGTCTTATCTTCTATTCATCATATTGTCGTTCCATCATTTCTTCACCCCATCGACATCGTTCCGTTCTCCATTCACCCCCAATTACCATAATCCGTAAGGTTCCCTTAATTCCGACCTTCACTTGCTGGCGTATTGTGCTTACAATAGACGCTCGATATCATTCGAAAGCGTCCCTAAATTTAAAGATTATGCAAACGAGGGCGGAACCGGATGAAAGTCCCGCCATTTCCTGTTTAATTAACACAAATCTCATTATTTTCAATGAAAACAACACCGTTTCTAATTTGTTAAAACAATTCAAAACCCACCCTTAACAGTTTTTCTTCGATTCGCATCTCCTTACGCGAGAAATAACGAGATGGCGCCACCGTCACCCTACGTTACCGACAACGACGACAATATTGATTTAACTAGCGGCGGATAGATGGCGCGTTAGTAGCGCGCGAAACAGTTACCTGTAATAATCGCGATGTTTGCAGGACGTCGCGACGCAGATGGCGTCAACTGTTTGTGGGAAAAATTTCAATCTAACGACGAAACTTTTTGCGTGATATCGTCGCTTTCGTAACGTCTATTGTTCGACTTTAATTGTTCGCCTTTAGGGTGGAAAATGAGAACGGGAGTGGTAAGGGGGAGGAAAAATTACGCTCGATATGAGTATGGAATTTTGAATATGATGCAAAATTCGAGAGATTACGTGGCGCCGTTTTACGTGCGAGAATTTCCGTTTCTATAGCGTCGTTAAAGTTTTTTTTTTACTTTAGTTAGATAGAGAGAGTCTTTACTGAAGTTATGTATGGTTAAGCTCTAAATATTTTTTTTAATTATTAAAAATTTAGTTTTGCTCTTAATTTAAAATAATTTCTATTTTAAATAATTAAAATTGTGATACTACCGTTAGTTAGAGAGGGTCGTTAAATATGGATATTAAAAAGATATTGAATTAATTCACTATCAATTTTTAATTAACAATAATTACTTTCCAAATTTCTAATATGAATCTATTTTTGCTAGAAATGCTAACATAGCATCAATAGAATTAGTTAGAGAGAGTCGTTACTGACGTTAGGTAACAGAAATCAACAAACTCAATTTCGTTTTGAATACTAACAATTACGTGACTTTGTTGGTAATTTACAATAATTTTAATTAAAGTTTTCTAAATTGTGTCACTCTACTTAGTTAAAGAGTGTCGTTAAGTATGTATAATAAATAGTTTTAATTAAAATTAAGATTTGTTTTACAATTAAATTCGTGTCTCTTTATTAATTTCAACCTATTTTTGCTAGAATTGACAAAATCGCCATACTGTATTTAGTTAAAGACGGTCGTTAGTGACGCTTGAAATTGAATTTCGATAACGCGATATAGTTTTAGCAACTATTGAAAATCTTATTTTATTTCTAATTTCAAATTATTTCTATTGCAAGGACCAAAATCGTGCCACTACCGTTAGTTAGAGACGGTCGTTTAGGATACATATATAAAAGAATGATTATTCCGATTATTTATTTTTAACTAAATCCAATTATTTTCCATTTCTCTAATTTGAGTCTATTTCTGTTAAAAATGCTAACACGATATCAATAGAATTAGTTAGAGAGAGTCGCTAGAGACGTTAAGTAACAAAAGTCATCAAACTCGATTTCTTTCTTGAACAGTGACAATTAAGCGACACATTTGCTGATTTAAAATAATTTTAGTTAGAGTTTCTAAAATTGCGTCACGCTACTTAGTTAAAGAGTGTCGTTAAGTAGACATCTTGAGAAAATTTTAACCAAAACTAAAATTTGTTTTACTATTAATTTCAGTTACTCAATCAGTTTCAATTTTTGCAAGAATTGACATAATCACGACACTGTCTTTAGTTAAAGAGAGTCGTTTCTTAAAAAACATATCGATGCGCTGTATATGTTTTTAATAACTAGCAAATTTTTAGTTTCTTTCTTGATTTAAATTTATTTTTATCTAAAGTCGGGTCACTATAGTTAGAGAGGGTCGTTAAGGATCCATATTGCTTATTAATATTTAATTGAAGGCAATTAATTAGTATCACCCTAATTTAAACCAATTTTTATTAGAGCTGTTAATGCTGCCTCAATACAGTTAATTAGAGAGACTCGTTGGGGATGTTATAATTTTTTTCTACCCTTAGTAAATTGCGAAAACTCCTAAGTATTGATAATGGTGTTAGAGGGAGTTGTTTGCTTAATATTTTTATTAAAAATGCAATAAATAACGCGATGTTATCGCCATTTTATGTGAAAATGACCCTAATCCATAACCATTATGGTAATTTTAACATTATAGAAAAAATCCTTTTTAACGCATTACCCCGATCTGTTGCTGATACTTATTGCTACTTTTCCGACCATAACGGCCGTCGTTAAAATTTAAATAACTGCCACCTAACTCATATTCGAGACGACCTTTTCGTTAAGGTTAACGCAGTATCACCAGTTGACGAGATTTTTTTTTCCTTCTCTCCCTCGGGAACGTGTCGACGTTAGGTCGTTTCATCATCGATTTAGTGATAGAGGGTCAAGTTCATGACGTTGGTGTTGGTATTTTTGAAATTAAGTTCGAATAGGATAAAGGGAATGGCTGGAAGCCAACCGGGCTCGTTTAGGAGGGACGGCTCTGCGTTGTTAATTTCCACTAACTAACCCCGGGAACGTTTCGCAATCCCTAACTGGGAGCACTATATGTTTGATAAACGAGATGTACTCTCTCGTTAGTGATGGATAAATCATGCTGTAATTGGAGGTTCGAACGGTGATCGAAGTTGTTGCTGGATATTTCGAAAATTGCCAGTTCTAACTCAACGATATTTTACAAATTGTGTATTTACATCTTTTTTTGCGCCAAAATTAGCTCTACTCAAAATCAGACTCAGTGTTTTTGGAAGATGATTTTATAATCTTCCAGAATCTGAAATAACTTTTTTTCTAATCCTTATAGGTTTAAAGATATTAAAGTTTCTTTCAATTGGCGACTACAGCGCCACTTTACTTGAACTAAGATTTTAAAAAATCTCAATAACTAAAAAACTGTGATAGGTGCAAGAAAGCGGATTGCGGATTCTTAAAGATTAGTACTATCTCTTGTGGGGAGCAAAATTTTATTGATATAACTTTTCAGAATCATCTGGAAAAGCTAATTTAAAAAAGGCGATGCAGTCACTTCCGCGTTTAAGTCAAAAATGGTAATGTTACAATCATTGAAATAAACTGAAACATTCTTTAGGGTAATAGAACTATAAATTGAATTGCAAATTTTAGCCTTTTGTAGTGTCAAAAATATTCACGATTTAAATCATTATCAATGTTTTTGGAACGCTATTTCCTATGTTTTCAGAATCTCCAATTAATTTATTCTTAACCCTAATAGTTTTCGAGATATTAACGTTTTTGTAATTGCCGACTACAGCGCCACTTTACTTGAACTAACGTTTTGAAAAATCTCAATAACTCCAGAACTATGATAGGTGCAAAAAAACGGATTGCGGATTCCTAAAGATTAGCATCATCTCTTGTAGGGAAATAAATTTTATTGATATAACTTTTCAGAATCACCTGGAAAAGGATAATTTAATAGTGGCGCTGCAGTCACTTCCGCGTTTAATTCAAAAATGGTAATGTTACAATCGTTGAAATAAACTGAAACATTCTTTAGGGTAATAGAACTATAAATTGTATTGCAAATTTTAGCCTTTTGTAGTGTCAAAAATATTTACAATTTAAATCAGCATCAATATTTTTGAAACGTTATTTCCTATGCTTTCAGAATCTCAAATTAATTTGTTTCTTACTCTAATAGTTTTCGAGATATTAACGTTTGTTTTATTTGCCGACTGCAGCGCCACTTTACTCGAACTAACGTTTTTAAAAATCTCAATAACTCCAAAACTGTGATAGGTACAGGAAAACGGATTGTGGATTCTTAAAGATTAGCACTATCTTTTTCGGGGAGCGAAATTTCATTGATATAACTTTTTAGAATCATCTGGAAAAAGCTAATTTAATAGTGGCGCTGCAGTCACTTCCGCGTTTAAGTCAAAAATGGTAAAGTTACAGTCCTTGAAATTAACTGAAACATTCTTTAGGTTAATAGAACTATAAATTGAATTGCAAATTCTAGCCTTTTGCAGTGTCAAAATAATCACGATTTAAATCATTATCAATGTTTTTGAAACGCTATTTCCTATGCTTTCAGAATCTCAAATTAATTTGTTCTTAACCCTAATAGTTTTCGAGATATTAGCGTTTTTGTAATTGCCGACTACAGCGCCACTTTACTCAAACTAACGTTTTGAAAAATCTTAATAACTCCAGAACTATGATAGGTGCAAGAAAACGGATTGCGGATTCTTAAATACTAGCACTATCTCTTGTAGGGAGCGAAATTTCATTGATGTAACTTTTCAGAATCATCTAGAAAAAGCTAAGTTAATAGTGGCGTTGCAGTAACTTCTGCGTTTAAGTCAAAAATGGTAATATTACAATCATTAAAATAAACTGAAACCTGCTTTAGATTAATAGAACTATAAATTGAATGGCAAATTTGAGCCTTTTGTAGTGTCAAAATTATTTACGATTTAAATCATTATCAATGTTTTTGAAACGTTATTTCCTATGCTTTCAGAATCTCAAATTAATTTGTTCTTAACCCTAATAGTTCTTGAGATATTAACGATTTTGTAATTGCCGACTACAGCGCCACTTTACTCAAACTAACGTTTTGAAAAATCTCAATAACTCCAGAACTATGACAGGTGCAAGAGAACGGATTGCGGATTCTTAAAGATTAGCACTATCTCTTGTGCGTAGCGAAATTTCATTGATATAACTTTTCAGAATCATCTAGAAAAGGCTAAGTTAATAGTGGCGTTGCAGTAACTTCTGCGTTTAAGTCAAAAATGGTAATATTACAATCATTAAAATAAACTGAAACCTGCTTTAGATTAATAGAACTATAAATTGAATTGCAAATTTGAGCCTTTTGTAGTGTCAAAATTATTTACGATTTAAATCATTATCAATGTTTTTGAAACGTTATTTCCTATGCTTTCAGAATCTCAAATTAATTTGTTCTTAACCCTAATAGTTTTCGAGATATTAACGATTTTGTAATTGCCGACTACAGCGCCACTTTACTCAAACTAACGTTTTGAAAAATCTCAATAACTCCAGAACTATGACAGGTGCAAGAAAACGGATTGCGGATTCTTAAAGATTAGCACTATCTCTTGTGGGGAACGAAATTTTATTGATATAACTTTTCAGAATCATCTGGAAAAAGCTAATTTAATAGTGGCGTTGCAGTCAATTCCGCGTTTAAGACAAAAATGGTAATATTACAATCATTAAAATAAACTGAAACCTGCTTTAGATTAATAGAACTATAAATTGAATTGCAAATTTGAGCCTTTTGTAGTGTCAAAATTATTTACGATTTAAATCATTATCAATGTTTTTGAAACGTTATTTCCTATGCTTTCAGAATCTCAAATTAATTTGTTCTTAACCCTAATAGTTTTCGAGATATTAACGTTTTTGTAATTGCCGACTACAGCGCCATTTTACTCTAACTAACGCTTTGAAAAATCTCAATAACTCTAAAACTGTGATAGGTGCAAGAAAACCGATTGCGGATTCTTAAAGATTAGCATTGTCTCTTGTGGGGAACGAAATTATATTGATATAACTTTTCAGAATCATCTGGAAAAAGCTAATTTAATAGTGGCGCTGCAGTCACTTCCGCGTTTAAGTCAAAAATGGTAATGTTACAAATATTGAAATAAACTGAAGCGTGTTTAAGGGTAATGGAACTATAAACTAAATTAATAATTCTAGCTTTTAGTAGTGTCAAAAATATTTACGATCTAAATCAGCATCAATGTTTTTGAAACGTGATTCCCTATGCTTTCAGAATCTCAAACTAATCTGTCTCTAACCCTAATAGTTTTTGAGATATTAACGTTTTTGTAATTGCCGACTACAGCGCCACTTTACTCGAACTAACGTTTCAAAAAATCAAAATAACTTGAAAACTATTAGGCGTAGAAAAAAACGGATTGCAGATTCGTAAAGTTTAGCGTCTCCTCTTTCGAGGAATAAAGTTTCAATCATATAACTTTCTAAAATCACTTAGAAAAAGTTAATTATAGATGGCGCTGCAGTCATTTGGGCGATGAAATCGAAAAGTGTCAATGTTACAATTTTTAAAATCAGCTGGAAGATGCTTAGACGTAATAGAATTGTGCATATTCCAGATGAACCTTCCTTTCCAGCGAGACTCTCTAAACGCGTCAAACTTCCACAATATTTCCCGATTGGATGGGTCCCGAGTGCGCCAATTTCATTTCCTCAGTTTCAGTTTATATAATATGATAAACGTTTATCTTGCGGACATCAAATTAAATTTTGTACCGCCATCCAGATAAGGACACTTTAACACACACACACATGCACGTTACTTAGTAACGCACGTCGTAAAACCTTTTTGAAAAACCGCGACCATTTCCACTGTTGTTAACCGGTATCGACCTAAATTCTGACTTCTCTTCCTCGATTATGATGAACCTAACGAATCGTTGACTGACATTAATTAATGTCATCAGGAATGGATGAGACGTAATGCGACGTCCTTTGTTCGGTGGTATATTTATTAGATTTTTTTCTCTCCCCAGTCGGAGACTTGTTGCATACAAATGCGACGCGTCGCGACGCCTAATCCGCTACTTTATACACACGCACAAGGAGAGACGTAAGGATCGATATATGGAATATCATCCGAGCTTGTCGTCTTTGTTCTTAGTTATGTATATGGAGGGAACGGTGAAAAGGGACTGAAATGTGGAGTTTTGGGGGGGGGGCAAGAGGGATTTCTTTTCCTTTCACCACAAAAAGCTTCTGCCTGTTTGGTTTAGGTTATGTACGAAATTGATCTTGATTCTCTTTTGTTTCAGGTAAGTCCGCATTGTGGTGGCGATGTGATAACAAGACGAAGCAACGTCGAGGTAGAGTTTTTCCATTTTTGGTAAAAACAAAGAAAATATTTTATGTTTATATAATTGCCTGTCTCAATGCAATCGTAGCAAATATTGCGAGATTTTAAATTTTGCGAAATACGGAAATACATTAATTTTTCTATGTATTTATAAATGTTGAGATAATTTATCAATGACTGCCTAATGAGTCAGCTTCATTTTCAAATTTTTTACCAAAGAAATACGTGGTATTGCGTATTTCCGTTTGATATAATTTCTCTTAAATTTGCCTATTTACTGTGATGAACTACCCGCAATTTAGTCAAATAAGGGTATTGCTCCAAAAATTTGAGAAATATCGTATGTAGGCAGTTTTATATCTCTCTTACGTATTTCTTTTTGATATGTTTTTTCTCATCTTTTCCACTTTACTATGATCAAATACTTGCTATTTAGTAAAATAAGGGTAGTGCTCTGAAAATTGGGAAATACCATATGTCATCTGTTTTGTATCTCTTCTACGTATTTCCTCTCGATATCTTTTTTCTCATATTTATCACTTTACTATAATCAAATACTCGGGATTTATAAGGGTATTACTCCAAAAATTTGGGTATTACCGTATGTCATCAGCTTTGTATCCCTCCTACGTATTTCTTTTTGCTATGTTTTTTTCATATTTTCCACTTTACTATCAACTACTCACGATTTAGAAAAGACTATTGCTCTAAAAATATTGCAAATACCGTATGTCATCAGCTTTGTACTTCTCCTACGTATTTTCTTTTAATATGCTTTTTCTTATATTTCTCACTTTACTGTGATCAACAACTCGCGATTTATTACGACACGAATGTTGCTGCAAAAATTTGGAAAATACCGTATGTCATCAGCTTTGTATTTCCCCTAAGAATTTCCTTTTGATATGCTTTCTCCTATTTTTCCCACTTCACAATAATTAATTACTTGTGATTTAGTAAAATAAAGATGTTGCTTCAAGAATTTGGGAAATACCGTATGTCATCAACTTTGTATCTCTCCTACGTATTTCTTCTTTATATGCTTTTTCTTATATTTCTTACTCTACTATGATCAAATACTCGCGATATAGTAAAATAAGAGTATTGCTTTAAAAATTTGGGAAATACCTTATGTCATCAGCTTTGTATTTCTCCTAGGTATTTTGTTTTGATATATTTTTTTTATATTTGCTACTCTATTATGGTCAACTACTCGCAAGTTAATAAAATAAAGAGGTGCTTCAAAAATTTGGGAAATACCGTATGTCATCAGCTTCGTATCTCTCATACGTATTTTTTTGATATGCTTTTTTCATATTTTCCACTTTACTATAATCAAGTATTCGCGATTTGACAAAACAATACTATTGTTTAAAAATTTCGAAAATACCGTATGTTATTAGCTTTGTATTTCTCCTACGTATTTCCTTTTAATATGCCTTTTGTAATATTTTTCATTTCACTATGATCAACTACTTGTGATTTAGTAAAATAAGGATGTTGCTCCATTAATTTGGGAAATACCGCCTGTAGTCAGCTTTGTAGTTCCCCTAAGTATTTCCTCTTCATATGCCTTCTCCTATATTTCCCCCTTCATAATGATCAATTACTTGCAATGTAGTAAAAAAAAAGGATGTTGCTTCAAAAATTTGGGAAATACCGAATGTCATCAACTTTGTGTATCTCCTACGTATTTCTTCTTTATATGCCTTTTTTTATATTTCTTACTCTACTATGATCAAATACTCGCGATTTAGGAAAATAAGAGAATTGCTTTAAAAATTTGGGAAATACCTTATGCCTTATCAGCTTTGTATCTCTTCTATGTATTTCTTCTCGACATGTTTTTTATATTTGCCACTTTACTATAATCAACTACTCGCGTTTTTGTAAAATTAAGGTATTTAAAAAAATTTGGGAAATACCTATGTCATCAACTTTGTATTTCTCCTACGTATTTTGTTTTGATATGTCCTTTCTTATATTTGCTACTCTATTATGGTCAACTACTTGCGTTTTAATAAAATAAAGAGGTGCTTCAAAAATTTGGGCAATACCGCATGTTATCAGCTATGAATCTCTCTTACGTATTTCTTTTTGATGTGCTTTCTTTCATATTTCTCACTCTACTATAATCAAATACTTGCGATTCAGTAAAATAAAAATATTGCTTAAAAATTTTGGAAAATGTTTTATGGTATCAGCTTTGTATCCCTTCTATGTATTTCCTTGCGATATGTTTTTTTTATATTTGCTACTTCACTATAATCAACTACTTGCGTTTTAGTAAAATAAGGGTATTGCTTCAAAAGTTTTTTTAATACCGTATGTCATCAGCATTGTATCCCTCCTACGTATTTCCTCTCGATATCTTTTTTCTTATATTTATCACTTTACTATGATCAAATATTAGCGATTTAGTTAAATGAGGGTATTGCTCAAAAAATTTGGGAAATACCTATGTTATCATTGTGTATCTCTTCTACGTAATTCCTCTCAATATGTTTTTTTTAATATTTTTTTATTTACTATAATCAGGTACCTGCAATTTAGTGAAATAATAGTAATTCTTCAAAAGTTCTGGTAATATCTTATGTCATCAGCTTTGTATCTCTTCTACGTATTTCTTTTCAATGTGATTTTTATATTTGCCACTTTACTATGATCAACTACTTGCGCTTTAGTAAAATAAAGATGTAGCTCCAATAATTTGGAACTACCGCATATCATCAACTTTGTATCTATCATACGTATTTCTTTTAAATATGCTTTTTCTTATATTTGCTACTTTACTATACTCGCCGTTTAATAAAATAAGAATATTGTTTTAAAAATTTGGGAAATACCGTATGTCCTCAGCTTTGTATCTCTCCTACGTATTTCCTATTAATATGCTTTTTTAATATTTTTTACTTTACTATAATTAACTACTCGCAATTTATTAAAATAAGAGAATTGTTTCAAACATTTGAGAATTACCGTATGTCATCAGCTTTACATCTCTCCCACGTATTTCTTTTCTATATGTTGTTTCTATATTTGCCACTTTACTCGCTTTTTAGTAAAATGATAGTAATGCTGTAAGAATTTGAAAAATACCGCATCAGCTTTCTATTGAAGCAATACATTTCTTTGCAAATAATGGTATTTCCTGCATAAATATATCAAACATATAGAGTCAAGTTTTGTGAACACATTCCATTATATTTTTTATATTGAATCATCCACTACTGGAATAAATTATCTATATTCAAATTAACTCGTAATTCGAATGAATTTTTCTTAACACTAATTGAAGAAATACATCTATAGAGGTACATCTTTCTTTTACGGGCAATACATTTTTTCAAATAATTCTAATTAATTTTTTGGAATTTCACATACTTTTGCTACGTGATTGCTGTTTTAGTCAGCAGTACTAACTTTTTCAAAAAAAAGGAAATACGTTGTAATACCCAACTAAATTAAACTCGATTTCTTTTTCATTAAAATGAGCGATGCTTTAGTGTTTTTTGGAACATAAAATTAAATTCTGGCTAATTTCATGAGTTACTTGAGTAATACCGGCAATACGACTATCGCAAATTATCACCACAAGACTTTCTAAACAAGTGCAGTTATGCTGCAAGAGGTAGATAAACGTTAGTAGGGAATGTTGGCGACTAAAACTATGTAAAGTTACTCAAGTTCGCTAACCGCCCGAACTTAATTGGAATTTTCGATAAGCAAAATCGTCCAAAATCTGTTTTTCGTTATTTTTCTTCTAAAACAATTAAATTTTTTACTTCAAAATAACTCGTTAACCCAATTTCGGAAGTTTAGTAACGAAATTTCGCCACTGAAATTTTCTATAGACAACAACTAAAACTTATTCGTATTGCCGACCAGTCATCGAGACCGCATTGTTTTGTTTCGAGTTATAAAACTTTTAATACGTCACTCTTCCACTTTACTGTCTTTCCTTCACGAAAAAAAAATGCAAAAAGGACCCTCTCCCACAATTCATCTCTCTCTTCCACGCTTCCCTAAACACGGCCATTTAATAAATTGATTCTCCGGTAATTCTCTTAAAAAAAATATTTTTGACATGTTTCCAGTTTTGATTTCGTGACGTAACGTTTAATTTAGAAAACGACGTCGAGCGTCGCGACGCCGTTCTCGTGACCCAATATAGAAAAATTAATCGGCCACTTTAGCGGACGATAAAACTCGCTTAATTGAGAGTTCCCCGGCAGCTATGGCGGAAATATTTCGAGAGGGATGAAAGAATCGATGGTAACCAACCCCTGACACCCTACTTTTATATTTTTAACGATACGGTCCTGGTGATTGCGAAATTCGGGCAATCGCATCGATTTCGCTTCTGTTGTTGACGTTCACTTCATTTATGTGTGTGTGTGTAGGTAAACGGTGCGCCTCTATAATTTTAGTTGTCAATTAAGGGTGGTAGAATCGAGCTTGTGTGGACGACGACGACACGTTTGAGTGGGGATGATGGTGCTTCGACGTGAAGTGGACCAAGAAAAGGGGGAGTTTCAAGGGTGGTTTTGCACTTGAACGGACGATCAGATGTCTCAATTAAGGGTGGCACTTTGTCGTCGAGTAAACGGGTAATTTTGAAGGGTCGTAGACGAGATTGACAATTGCAATTGCTTTTACTGGAAAATATTCGAGAAAATATGAAATGTGAGATTTTAATGAAATACATCAAAAGTTTTATATCTCTTTGTCATATAAATCTCGAATCAAGATTATTGCTCTATATCAAATTTTATGAATCGCATTTAAATAATATACAGCTATAGACTTTAGCAGTAAGTCATGTTAAATTGTAATGCTTGATAGTAGAAATTTGTTATATTTTTGCAGGATAAAGCATGTAGAGTTAACAGTAATCGAGTTATATAACATAAAGACACAACATCGACAAGACTTGAAAATAAGAGGTTATAACTTTTGAGATAATGATACTAGAGCTGTAACCAATATATTTTTAATAAACAATTCAATTCTCTATCGAGGCATATGACAAATAGGACTGTCTAATCGGCAATAATTAAATTATAACAGCTATAAACAAATTATCAACAAATTGTCAAATTTTAACTTTTAAACTTTGGGAACCAAGTCTCCTGATTTACTGAACTTACAGCAATTAGTGACATATTAAGTTTTAGGTAATTTACTGCTCTATACAAAAATGAAACATGTAGAACGGTAAAGTTAACAGTGATCGAGTTATATGACATAGAGCCACAACATTGATACGACAGAAAAATTCACATTATGGTTCTAGAGGTTATAACTTTTAAAGTAGTGGTGCTGCAGCAATGACCAATACATTTTTTAATAAACAATGTCACTCTATATCGATATATAGGACAAGTAGAACTATAGGATTGACAATCTTTAAGTTATAACTTCTAAAAATCAATAATCAATCAATTGTGAAGATTTTACTTTTTAACATTAGAGACTGTTCCTTTAGAAATTCTGGACATACAGAAATTAGTGACTTCCTAAGCTCTAGGCAATTTATTGCCTTATTCGAAACCGAAATACGTAGAACTGTAGAGTTAATAGTGATCGAGTTAAATGACATAGAGCCACAATATTGATAAGACCTAAAAATTTTACTTTTCGGTTCTAGAGGTTATAACTTTCGAGATAATGATACTAGAGCTGTAACCAATATATTTTTTCATAAACAATTTAATTCACTATCGAGACATATGGCAAATAGGACTGTCTAATTGGCAATAATTAGATTATAACAGCTATAAACAAATTACTAACAAATTGTCAAATTTTAACTTTTAAACTTAGGAGACCAAGTCTTCTGAATTACTGAACCTACAGCAATTAGTGGCATACTAAGTCTTAGGTAATTTACTGCTCTATACAAAAATGAATCATGTAGAACTGTAGAGTTAACAGTGATCGAGTTATATGACATAGAGCCACAACATTGACACGACAGAAAAATTCACTTTATGGTTCTAGAGGTTATAACTTTTAAAGTAGTGGTGCTGCAACAATGATCAATACATTTCTTAATAAGCAATTTCACTCTATATCGAAAGATAGGACAAGTAGAACTGTAGGATTGACAATATTCAAGTTATAACTTCTGAAAATCAATAATCAATCAATTGTGAAGATTTTACTTTTTAACATTAGAGACTGTTTCTTTAGCAGTTCTGGACATACAGAAATTAGTGACTTTCTAAGCTCTAAGCAATTTATTGCCTTATTCGAAAACGAAATACGTAGAACTGTAGAGTTAATAGTGATCGAGTTAAATGACATAGAGCCACAATATTGATAAGACCTAAAAATTTTAGTTTTCGGTTCTAGAGGTTAGAACTTTTGAGATAATGATACTAGAGCAGTAACCAATATATTTTTTAATAAATAATTTAACTCTCTATCGAGGCATACGACAAATAGGACTGCCAATCGGCAATAATTAAATTATAACAGCTATAAACAAATTATCAACAAATTGTCAAATTTTAACTTTTAAACTTTGGGGACCAAGTCTTCTGAATTACTGAACTTACAGCAATTAGTAACATACTAAGTTTTAGGTAATTTACTGCTCTATACAAAAATGAAACATGTAGAACTGTAGAGTTAAAAGTGATCGAGTTATATGACATAGAGCCACAACATTGACACGACAGAAAAATTTACTTTATGGTTCTAGAGGTTATAACTTTTAAAGTAGTGATGCTGCAGCAATGCCCAATACATTTCTTAATAAGAAATTTCACTCTATATGGAAAGATAGGACAAGTAGAACTGTAGGATTGACAATATTCAAGTTATAACTCCTAAAAATCAATAATCAAACAATTGTGAAGATTTTACTTTTTAACATTAGAGACTGTTCCTTTAGAAATTCTCGACATACAGAAATTAGTGACTTTCTAAGCTCTAGGCAATTTATTGCCTTATTCGAAAACGAAATACGTAGAACTGTAGAGTTAATAGTGATCGAGTTAAATGACGTAGAACCACAATATTGATAAAACCTAAAAATTTTACTTTTTGGTTCTAGAGGTTATAACTTTTGAGATAATGATACTAGAGCAGTAACCAATATATTTTTAATAAACAATTTAATTCTCTATCGAGCCATATGACAAGTCTAATCGGCAATAATTAAATTATAACAGCTATAAACAAATTATCAACAAATTGTCAAATTTTAACTTTCAAACTTTGGGGACCAAGTCTTCTGAATTACTGAACTTACAGCAATTAGTAACATACTAAGTTTTAGGTAATTTACTGCTCTATACAAAAATGAAACATGTAGAACTGTAGAGTTAACAGTGATCGAGTTATATGACATAGAGTTACAACATTGACACGACAGAAAAATTCACCTTATGGTTCTAGAGGTTATAACTTTTAAAGTAGTATTGCTGCAGCAATGACCAATACATTTCTTAATAAGCAATTTCACTCTATATCGAAAGATAGCACAAGTAGAACTGTACGATTAACAATATTCAAGTTATAACTTTTAAAAATCAGTAATCAATCAATTGTGAAGATTTTACTTTTTAACATTAGACTGTTCCTTTAGAAATTCTGGACATACAGAAAACAGTGCCTTTCTAAGCTCTAGGCAATTTATTGCCTTATTCGAAAACGAAATACGTAGAACTGTAGAGTTAATAGTGATTGAGTTAAATGACATAGAGCCACAATATTGATAAGACCTAAAAATTTTATTTTTTGGTTCTAGAGGTTATAACTTTTGAAATAATGATACTATAGCAGCAACCAATATATTTTTTAATAAACAATTTAATTCTCTATCGAGACATATGGCAAATAGGACTGTCCAATCGGCAATAATTAGATTATAACACCTATAAACAAATTATTAACAAATTGTCAAATTTTAACTTTTAAACTTTGGGGACCAAGTCTTCTGAATTACTGAATCTACAGCAATTAGTGACATACTAAGTTTTAGGTAATTTACTGCTCTATACAAAAATGAAACATGTAGAACTGTAAAGTTAACGGTGATCGAGTTATGTGACATAGAGCCACAACATTGACACGACAGAAAAATTCACTTTATAGTTCTAGAGGTTATAACTTTTAAAGTAGTTATGCTGCAGCAATGACCAATACATTTCTTAATAAGCAACTTCACTCTATATCGAAAGATAGGACAAGTAGAACTGTAGGATTGACAATATTCAAGTTATAACTTCTAAAAATCAATAATCAATCAATTGTGAAGATTTTACTTTTTAACATTAGAGACTGTTTCTTTAGAAATTCTGGACATACAGAAATTAGTGACTTTCTAGGCTCTAGGCAATTTATTGCCTTATTCGAAAACGAAATACGTAGAACTGTAGAGTTAATAGTGATCGAATTAAATGACATAGAGCCACAACATTGACAAAACCTAAAGATTTTACTTTTCTCTTTTAGATGTTATAACTTTTGAGATAATGGTACTACAGCGGTAACCAATATATTTTTCAATAAACAATTTAATTTCTATGAACACATAGGACAAGTAAAACTGTCCAATTGACAGTAATTAAGCTATAATAGCTAGAAACAAATTATCAACAAATTGTGAAATTTTAACTTTTGAACTTTGGAGGCTATTTCTTTTGAAATTCTGGACCTGCGCAACTATTTACATACCAAATTCAAGATAATTTCTTGGTCCATCCGAAAACAAAACATGTTGAACTGTAGAAGTAATAATGGTCGAGTTATGTGACATAGAGCTACAACATGGACAAAACGTAAAATTTTACTTTTCGGTTCTAGAGGATATAACTTTTGAATTAGTAGTGCCACATCAATTGCCAAATAATTTTTTAATAAAAAATGCAATTCTCTATTAAGACGTATGGCATGAGAAATTTCCCAATTGGCAGTAATTAAATTATAACAACTACAAACAAATTATCAACAAATTGTGAAATTTTAACTTTTGAACTTTGGTTGCTATTTCTTTGGAAGTTCTGGACCTACAGCAATTATTAGCATCTCAAATTCTAGATAATTTATTGCTCCATATAAAAATGAAACATGTAGAACTGTAGAGGTAACAATGATCGAGTTATATGACATAGAGCCACAACATCAACAAGACATAATATTCTACTTTTTGGTTCTAGAGGTTATAGCTTTTGAAATAATAGTACCACAGCAATAGCCAATGACTTTGTCCATATGTTAGTGAAAGCAATACAAATTTGTAACGCTTCGTGTCAGATCTATTGTAGTAACTCAATGATATTTATGCAATTCTATAAATTCTATACTTTCTAGTATTTCTAACGTTAATGCTTAAAATCCTACAGTACGAGCGACATAGAGTTTTACGTCCTTTTAAGTTCTTTTTTGTCGCGTCTTCAGGTGAAAGACCCGTTTATGTTGTGCAGCGTCGCGACGTCCGTTTTCTCCCACCCCTCCTTCTCTTGGTCGCAAATTACCCGAACGTGTCTGTCGTTGTCCGTGTGTTTCTCCCGTTGATCGAAACCGCCCCTGTTGGTCCCGCATCGAAAAAACCTCTCCCTCTCTCCCAACCCCTCAAACTCGCCGGCACGTCCGCCACCCCGAGACGTACGTCGTAACTTCCAACCGTAACCGTCCTATGCTCCGCAAGACGCACATCAGTTGTTCATCCGGGATTTTCGGGGAATGTGTGCCGGGTTCTCGCTGACGACGACGGCGTCGTGGCGCCGTTACCATCCTAAAATTTGACCAACGCGTCATCATCCTCATGGTCGACAATGTATTACTTCATGACCGGCGTGGTGCAGAACTGCGAACAGATACTGAGGTAATAATTAGAAGAAACCAAAGAAATCACGTGCAATTTTTAGGTTATGTCAGTTCTGCTTGTTTGCTTGTTGTTGTTAGTAGAAGGATTGTTGGAAGGAATTGTGGAAGGTGCGGGGGTGTTTGTTTGTTTTCGTGTTTGATTTCGCGCGCTTATTTACTTTGTTTTAATAAAATTTAACAAAGACTGCTGCTGTTGTAGTAAATATTTGTTTTTGCAAGTGGGACACGTGTTTGTTAGGGACGGGATTGGGAGGTGGTCCGGTGATGTAAAATCGTTACGACAGTTTGACGAAAGGGACGGAAATAGTAGGAGACGATAAAATATTCAAAAGACGAATTCCGGTGGCAGACGATCAAACGAACTCGTTGCGCTAACTTTCAATCAACCAAGAAACCTCCAGATATTTTTTTTTCGAAAAAAATTATCACCAAACTATCCACGATGGACCCACAAACAAACGTTAGAAAGAAAATTTTAAAAATTTCATTCGATTTGAACGAAACTTCCAGTGGTACGCGAAATTAGTGCGGCATTTTGCAACAATCAATTTCAACGTACCGTAAAAAGTAGTCCGCGACGATATTCTTCTCTGTTTTAGTAATTAAATTAATTAGAAAATAATTTTATTGCGAAATGGCAGAAGGCGTGAGAAAAAAATTCGGTACGCGGTACCGTGCGGAGTAATTTTTTTTGCTCCGATCTCAATTTTGATCAATTTTATTAACTCTTTGTCGTGTTCGTTCTCAATTTAGATATTCAAAACTCTATTTAGTGCCAATTTGGCAACTATAAAGCCTTTTCAAAGTATATATTTAGTACCGACGTGATTTTGAAGGATCAAAACTGCAAGAAATTTAGCAAAACTTGCCAAAAAAATTAAAATCAAAAACGCTGCGTACTGCACCGCGTACCGTACCTCAATTTTTCTATTATTTTGCCAAAATTGTGTTTAACAACACAATTTCGACGTACGTTACACAACGTAATAAAACTATTTTCGTGAATTTCCTGGGCATCCCTGGAGTCCCGGACCGGGACTTATTTTCTGACAGGCGATCTGACGTGCCTTGCGGGCCTTCTCAGTCATGCGGCACGCGTCTGGATCCGCATTAACCGGCCGCCAGGTGGGGGTGGATTCGGGATTTTGCCGCAACAAAATCGGCCAACAACCATCCCCATTATCCAACTGTACTACTTTCCCCCTCGTTGGATTAAAGGAACGAGTCGGATTTTGTTTCCGTTATTAATTAAGGAAGCCAAATCTTTCTTATTTATCCACTTAAGCACCCAGTTGAACATTAATACCGTCTAATTCAGAAAACCCAGAAGATGGGGGGCGGCGTATTGAGGTGTCTTCTAATTAATTTATTACGCTTTATTGTGATTTAAATTGAAAATCGTTCAGTGGAGCTCAAAATTGTGATAGCCAAAACACTTATTTGGCTGCTGAGGGAACAAAAAGATTTCTTGTATTGAACAGCGGTTCTCAATCAATTGGTCAGTTGTTTTGTTGGAATCGTTGCGATAATGAAAGCAATAAATTTTGGAGGCGCCGAAGTTTAATCAGTGAAACCTTTGAAAATTCGCTTATTATTATTATTATTGTTATCCCTATCTGGTTTATGGCGATATTAATATTTTTGTGGGGTCGGAAGATGATGAGGGGGTGATGGAGAGAGGAGATGTGCAGTTATCTAATCTGCTTGGATTTTACGGTCGCAAAAACGCAGTAAAAGCTTGCAGTGGCGACTCGTTGGTGTTCATCATGATTAAAAAACTGTTTCTGTAAGTTGAAACCGTAACTGTTGTTAGTTTGTTCAATTCCTAGATACTGAAATAAAAATACTTGAACGTGTTTGCACAAATAGAAAACCTCTAGAGAGATTCTCGAAAACAAACAACATTTCGTTCAAAGTTTGTTGGTTTTAATGTAAATTTTTTTGACTCATTTTCCAAAATACCTCCCAGAACTTTACTATTTCGAAATTTTGAGTGGAACTCGAAAAGGCTTGATAACTTAACAATTAATTGCGAATTTAATTAACTAACTGAAAGTCTAAAATTTTGACAGCTAACGGAGTAAATTTGAAAACCAGAAGTGTCAGTTTTAACAATTGGTGTGTTTCTGACCAATTTGTGAAAATTTAAAAGTTAAAAAATAATAGATAGATTTAAGAACTGAAATTAATACTATCAGCGCCCTCTTTAAAGCAGTAGCTTTATCTTAAAATAAGACGTAACATCACGCTTAACATTATTGGTCGAATTCAGGACGCAAGAGTTAAGAACTGAAATTAGCATTAACAGCGCCCTCTTTGCACTAATAGTTTTATGACTTCAACAGCGCCCTCTGTGAGTAAGAAATTTATTAACGGTGATGTGCAGTTATCTAATCTGCTTGGACTTTACGGTCGCAAGGACGCAGTAGAAGCTCGCAGTGGCGACTCGTTGTGTTTATCATTATTAAAAAACTCTTTCTATAAGTTGAAACCGTAACTGTTGTTAGTTTGTTCAATTCTTAGATACTAAAACAAAAATACTTGAACGTGTTTGCACAAATAGAAAACCTCCAGAGAGATTCTCGAAAACAAAAAACATCTCGTTCAAAATTTGTTGGTTTTGATGTAAATTTTTTCGACTCATTTTCCAAAATACCTCCCACAACCTTACTATTTCCAAATTTTGACTGGAACTCGAAAAGGCTCGATGACTTAACAACTAATTGCGAATTTATTTAACTTATTAAAAGTCAAAAATTTTGACAGATAACGAAGTGAATTTGAAAACTATAAATGTTGGTTTTAACAATTGGTGTATTTGTGACCAATTTGTGAAAGTTTAAATATTAGAAAATAATAGAAAAATTTAAGAACTGAAATTAACACTATTAGCGCCCTCTCTGAAGCAGTAGTTCTAGCTTATGATAAAACGTAACATTTCGCTTAACATTATTGGTCGAATTCAGGACGTTAAGAACTGAAATTAGCATTAACAGCGCTCTCTTTGCACTAATAGTTTTATGACTTTAACAGCGCCCTCTGCGAGTAAGCAATTTATTAACGGTGATGTGCAGTTTTCTAATCTGCTTGGATTTTACGGTCGCAAAAACGCTGTAAAAGCTCGCAGTGGCGACTCGTTGGTGTTTATCATATATAAAAAAATCTTTATATAAGTTGAAACCGTAACTGTTGTTAGTTTGTTCAATTTTTGATACTGAAACCAAAATACTTGAACGTGTTTACACAAATAGAAAACCTCGAAAGATGTTCTCAAAAACAAACGACATCTCGTTCGAACTTTGTTGGTTTTGATGTAAATTTTTTCGACTAATTTTCCAAAATACCGCCCAGAACTTTACTATTTCGAAATTTTGAGTGGAACTCGAAAAGGCTCATTTACTTAACAACTAATTGCGAATTTAATTTACTAACTAAAAGTCTAAAATTTTGACAGATAACGAAGTAAATTTGAAAACCAGAAGTGTCGGTTCTAACAATTGGTTTGTTTCTGACAAATTTGTAGAAGTTTAAAAATTAAAATGTTGTAAAAAAATTTAAGAATTGAAATTAACACTATCAGCGCCCTCTTTGAAGCAGTAGTTTTATGTTTTAACAGCGCCCTCTGTGAGTAAGAAATTTATTAACGGTGCAATAATTTGGATTAACGACCTTAACCCTACTGACTGGTTTGGAAACTGTCTGAATATTTTAATTTGCTTCAAATTAAAAAAAAATCTTTGGGGACCTCCCCTAAATTGCTGTTAATCCGATGAAGCCAACACCCCACTTCAAATTGTGAACGACCCTCCGCTCTTCCAATGTTGAATTAACGTATTTTTGTTTGTCCTACAAATTTCGCTACCCCAGCTAATGAGGAGCTTAAGTGCATAATTATTTCATCATGTGTACACTCCCTAGAACACCCCTCCAGTCATCCCGTAAGCAAACAGTTCGTTTCGGGGACAACCTGAAAAGTAAAGGTGACATGATCGCGTCGTAGAACGACCGTTCTACTATCTTGTTTGGTGTTAATCGAAATTGCTCTACTTCGATTTTAATCGTTTTAGAACCGTACAGGAGGTTTTCGGGAAAATTTCAATTTTTGGGGTTTTTTTGTAACGGCGCCACTATTGAGCCAGTTAGTCGACAATGTTACGCGCTACGCGACAATTTCAACTTAGTAGATTTAGGGACGTTTCGCTCAATTTGCGTTAAATTGTCTACCTAGTTTCATTTTTAAATTTTGCGAAATTTGAAGAAATGGGAAAAGGTGAAAAAGGCAGCTTCAGGTTGTTTCGAATATCGAAAATCGCGTCAAAGGGATGATTTTCCTCCGGGAATTGTATGATTAGGGATTGGAGTTGTCGATTTCTATTTTATGACGTGAATTCGTTTAGTTTCCGGCCGGACCTCGTATATACTGTTAGAGTAGCGAGGGTTGTCTAAGGACGTGATCTCCGAAACGTCCCTTGAGGCGGCGACCCTTAAACAAATTGAGCACCTCGATCCTGAAACGATGCCAACGAAGGTGGCATGGCAGGACGCCGCCACCGGAAAATTCAGACGGGAAACGCCATTTCGTTGGAAAATTGGCAGGCAAAATTCGATGGAAACGATCCAGAACGGAAAGCGGCGGTCGAAAATTGAATGTCGAAGGCGTGGCTTAAATCGCCACTAATGACGTCATCAATCTTGTTTTTTTTTTTCGATTTTTTACTATAATTCATTTATCAATTTTGTCGACAAACTCACTCCAATTTCTAATATTTCTCATAAATAACTTGAAAAATCCACTTGAAAGAATCGAGTTGCTGTTCAAACGTTTTTTAAAGCTAATTAATTTTTTTGAGTAAATTTTTTTATTGCTACGTCAAATTTGGATGTGTAATCGAAAGATGCTGAGGTGACAGATTCAACGTTTTTGATTATTACGGAAATTTAAACGTTTTGACTAATGATCCGTTCTGCTGAGGTGCTCAATTCAGTCTCTGTGACAATTTAGCTTTAATCAATTTAGATGATCAAATCAAATTTAGCATTATTGGTGACAATATTAACGTGTTGACCGATGGTAGGTTGGCTAGCCTACAGATTGAAGAATGTTGAAGTACCTGATGACTAACATACTTAGGTATTTTGAGTAGTAATACTTTAAAAAAAAGTGAGGAGAAAACTTTTTTTTGTACTTTTTGGTTGTAGACTTTCCTATCCATTTAAAAAAAAAATTGACTATGTTGGCAAAAAGAGTAAAAATCAAAAAATTTAATAAAAGTATTTTCAAAAAATTCATTTGTTTTGGTTGTAAGCACCGAGCTACTGAAAGTTGTTCAAGTTTGTGAACACTTTACGCATAGAAAAAAAATATTTTAAGCGTTGCTTTTTGCTTCCTCCGTTAGACAATTTATTGAAGTTTTTATAACCGGCACGAAATTTTTTGTAAAATTGCTAATTTTTGCTATAACCAAAAATTTGAAGGCACTGCCACTCAAAATATTTTTATTCGCGCTCACTGTGTAACGATTTGTGTTACATAAAACAATCAAACATTGACTGGTGAGATGTTATCAGAGCAATAATACCATTATCACTTCAATTACTTATCGGGTCGATTTCTTACAATTTTTTTGTCCTTGCTTGTAGACCATTGAAATTTCAACAGCGGAAAAAGTAACAATGAAAGAATCTAATGAAAGTATTTAAAAAAATTTATTTGTCTTGGTTGCAAACACCAAGCTATTAAATTTTTCAAGTTTGTCAACACTTTACGCATAGAAAAAAAAATTTACACGTTCCTTTTACCTTCTCTCGTTAAAAAATTCATTGAAGTTTTTATAACCAGCACAAATGTTTTTGTAAAATTGCTAATTTTTGCTGTAACCAAAAATTTGTAAGACGCTGCCGCTAAAAATATTTACATTTGCGCCCATTTCGTAACGGTTTGTCTTACATAAAGCAAATAAATAGTGACTGGTGAGATGTTATCACAGCAATAATAAAATTATCACTTCATTTACTTATCGGGTCGATTTTTTACAATTTTTTTTGTTCTTGATTACAGACCATTGGAATTTCAACAGCGGAAAAGTAAAGATGAAAGAATCTAATGAAAGTATTTTTTTTAATTTATTTGTTTTGATTGCAAACACCGAGCTACTGAAAGTTGTTCAAGTTTGTGAACACTTTACGCATAGAAAAAAAATATTTTACACGTTGATTTTAGCTTCCTTCGTTAGACAATTTATTGAAGTTTTTACAACCGGCACGAATATTTTTGTAAAATTGCTAGTTTTTGCTCTAACCAAAAATTTGTAAGGCGCTGCTACTCAAAATGTTTTCATTTGCGCCAATTTTGTAACGGTTTGTCTTACATTAAGCAATCAAATAGTAACTGGTAAGATGTTATCACAGCAATAATAAAATTTTCACTTCATTTACTTATCGGGTCGATTTTTTACATTTTTTTTATCCTTCCTTACAAGACATTGGAATTTCGACAGCGGAAAAAGTAAAGATGAAAGAATCTAATAAAAGTATTTTTTTAAATTTATTTGTCTTGGTTGAAAACACCGAGCTACTGAAAGTTTTTCAAGTTTGTGAACACTTTACGCATAGAAAAAAAATATTTTAAACGTTGCTTTTAGCTTCTTTCGTTAGACAATTTATTGAAGTTTTTATAACCGGCACGAAAATTTTTGTAAAATTGCTAGTTTTTGCTGTAACCAAAAATTTGTAAGGCGCTGCCGCTCAAAATATTTACATTTGCGCCCATTTCGTAACGGTTTATCTTACATAAAGCAAATAAATAGTGACTGGTGAGATGTTATCACAACAATAATAAAATTTTCACTTTAATTACTTATCGGGTCGATTTTTTGATAATTTTTTTTATCCTTGCCTACAGGACATTGGAATTTCAACAGTGGAAAAAGTAAAGATGAAAGAATCTATTAAAAATATTTTTTTTAATTTATTTGTCTTGGTTGCAAACACCGAGCTACTGAAATTTGTTCAAGTTTGTGAACACTTTACGCATAGAAAAAAATTTTTTTACACGTTGATTTTAGCTTCTTTCGTTAGACAATTTATTGAAGCCTTTACAGCCGGCAAGAAGATTTTTGTAAAATTGCTAATTTTTGCTGTGACCAAAAATTTGTAAGACGCTGCCGCTCAAAATATTTACATTTGCGCCCATTTCGTAACGGTTTGTCTTACATAAAGCAAATAAATATTGACTGGTGAGATGTTATCACAGCAATAATAAAATTTTCACTTTAATTACTTATCGGGTCAATTTTTTGATAATTTTCTTTATCCTTGCCTACAGGACATTGGAATTTCAACAGCGGAAAAAGTAAAGATGAAAGAATCTATTAAAAATATTTTTTTTAATTTATTTGTCTTAGTTGCAAACACCGAGCTAATGAAAGTTGTTCAAGTTTGTGAACACTTTACGCATAGAAAAAAAATTTTTTACACGTTGATTTTAGCTTCTTTCGTTAGACATTTTATTGAAGTCTTTATAGCCGGCACGAAAATTTTTGTAAAATTGCTAGTTTTTGCTGTAACCAAAAATTTGTAAGGCGCTGCCGCTCAAAATATTTACATTTGCGCCCATTTCGTAACGGTTTATCTTACATAAAGCAAATAAATAGTGACTGGTGAGATGTTATCACAGCAATAATAAAATTATCACTTCAATTACTTATCGGGTCAATTTTTTACAATTTTTTTTCTCCTTGCTTATAGACCATTGAAATTTCAACAGCGGAAAAAGTAAAGATGAAAGAATCTAATAAAAATATTTTTAAAATTTATTTGTCTTGGTTGAAAACACCGAGCTACTGAAAGTTGTTCAAGTTTGTGAACACTTTACGCATATAAAAAAAATATTCTACACGTTGATTTTAGCTTCTTTCGTTAGACAATTTATTAAGGTTTTTATAACCGGCACAAACATTTTTGTAAAATTTCTAGTTTTTGCTCTAACCAAGAGTTTGTAAGGCTCTGCCTCTCAAAATACTTACATTTGCGCCCATTTCGTAACGATTTATATTACATAAAGAAATCAAATAGTGACTGGTGAGATGTTATCACAGCAATAATAAAATTATGACTTCAATTAATTATCGGGTCGATTTCTTACAATTTTTTTGTCCTTGCTTGTAGACCATTGAAATTTCAACAGCGGAAAAAGTAACAATGAAAGAATCCAATAAAAGTAATTTAAAAAAATTATTTGTTTGGGTTGCAAACACCGAGCTACTGAAAGTTGTTCAAGTTTGTGAACACTTTACGCATAGAAAAAAAATATTTTACACGTTGATTCTAGCTTCTTTCGTTAGACAATTTATTGAAGTTTTTATAACCGGCACGAATATTTTTGTAAAATTGCTAGTTTTTGCTCTAACCAAAAATTTGTAAGGCGCTGCCACTCAAAATTTTTTCATTTGCGCCAATTTTGTAACGGTTTGTCTTACATTAAGCAATCAAATAGTGACTGGTAAGATGTTATCACAACAATAATAAAATTTTCACTTCATTTACTTATCGGGTCGATTTTTTACATTTTTTTTATCCTTCCTTACAAGACATTGGAATTTCGACAGCGGAAAAAGTAAAGATGAAAGAATCTAATAAAAGTATTTTTTTTAATTTATTTGTCTTGGTTGCAAACACCGAGCTACTGAAAGTTGTTCAAGTTTGTGAACACTTTACGCATAGAAAAAAAATATTTTACACGTTGATTTTAGCTTCTTTCGTTAGACAATTTATTGAAGTTTTTATAGCCGGCACGAAAATTTTTGTAAAATTGCTAGTTTTTGCTGTAACCAAAAATTTGTAAGGCGCTGCCGCTCAAAATATTTACATTTGCGCCCATTTCGTAACGGTTTATCTTACATAAAGCAAATAAATAGTGACTGGTGAGATGTTATCACAGCAATAATAAAATTATCACTTCAATTACTTATCGGGTCAATTGTTTACAATTTTTTTTCTCCTTGCTTATAGACCATTGAAATTTCAACAGCGGAAAAAGTAAAGATGAAAGAATCTAATAAAAGTATTTTTTTAAATTTATTTGTCTTGGTTGAAAACACCGAGCTACTGAAAGTTGTTCTTGTTTGTGAACACTTTACGCATAGAAAAAAAATATTTTAAACGTTGCTTTTAGCTTCTTTCGTTAGACAATTTATTGAAGTTTTTATAACCGGCACGAACATTTTTGTAAAGTTGCTAGTTTTTGCTCTAACCAAAAATTTGTAAGGCGCTGCCGCTCAAAATATTTACATTTGCGCCCATTTCGTAACAGTTTGTCTTACATAAAGCAAATAAATAGTGACTGGTGAGATGTTATCACAGCAATAATAAAATTTTCACTTTAATTACTTATCGGGTCAATTTTTTGATATTTTTTTTTATCCTTGCTTACAGGACATTGGAATTTCAACAGCGGAAAAAGTAAAGATGAAAGAATCTAATAAAAGTATTTTTAAAAGTTTATTTGTCTTGGTTGCAAACACCGAGTTACTGAACGTTGCTCAAGTTTGTGAACACTTTACGCATAGAAAAAAAATATCTTAAACGTTGCTTTTAGCTTCTTTCGTTAGACAATTTATTGAAGTTTTTATAACCGGCACGAACATTTTTGTAAAATTGCTAGTTTTTGCTCTAACCAAAAATTTGTAAGGCGCTGCCGCTCAAAATTTTTTCATTTGCGCCCATTTCGTAACAGTTTGTCTTACATAAGCAATCAAATAGTGACTGGTAAGATGTTATCACAACAATAATAAAATTTTCACTTCATTTACTTATCGGGTCGATTTTTTACATTTTTTTTATCCTCGCTTTCAAACTATTGAAATTTCAACAGTTGCTAGATGTTGTTCAGATTCTCGTTTCCACTCGAACGTATCGCTTCGACTCTTGTTCATTTGTCCGCATTATTCGTATTGAAACTCATCACACAGATCTCGTTTTACCCACTTACATGTGAAATCCGTTGAAACCTCAAACAATACACGGCACAGATAAGGGTTCTGTGTTAAGTTGTGTTTCCTCTACCGCTTTGTTACTTGTTGGCGTAGGTATTTTCCAAAAGCCGGTTATCGCCGAACAAATAAAACATTTCTATCCCACATAACCGACCAACCCATCCCCACGAAAAAAAAAAAACAAATCGACAATGACACCGAAATGGTTTTATCGACAACCAAATTTACATGAAAACGAAAAACTCAAGCGAGATATCGGATTTCGAATCGACAAAAAAGAAACTTCAATAATTATAAAACGTTATTCTCGTTTGACTTGCAAATTGGGGCCCTTTCAAATGGTTTTTTTATAACTTAAAGTTACTAAGAGGATTAAGTACTTAAAATGGAGGTGTTGGAGCGTCATCTCGTTTAATAAGAAAAGATTCATTTAAAAAGAGCAAAAAACGATAAGAACTGAAACAACTTCAACAACACCCTCTAGGAATTAGCAGTGTCAACTAGTTGATAGCGAAACTAACAAAACGACCTCTGTGATCTAGAAACTCAATCAAACTAAGCGAGAACTCTACTAACAAAATCTAAAATGTGGGGTTAAGAAATAGAAGCGCCCTCTATCAATCAATAGTTTGACTAACTTAAGAGGCGATAGCCTCTAGGAGGAAGTAATTTAATTACGGTAACGCTTTTAATACTATAAAGTGAATTGAAGTCAATGACTAAAACAGCGCCCTCTAGGTGTTTGTTGTTTTATCATAAAAAATACTTTAACTATCCCTTGAGTCTTAATTTAAACTGTAGCAGTGCGTTGCTTATGCAATTAACTCTCCTAATCAAACCAAAGATGTAGGTCCAAGAATTGAAAATAGCACTAACAACGCCCTCTATGAGTTTGATTATAGTAACAATGCTAAGTAAAATTTGTGGCACCCTCTACGAGGCGCTAATTTAATTATGGTACAATTTGATTTTTTAAGTAATTATAGCGCCATTTTTTTCGACATCTTTAAGTCATTTTCTTAAGTCAAGAACTGACACTACGTTAATAACGCCCTCTATGCGACAATAACTGAAGTATTGCGGTGGCGCGTCGTCACTAACCGAAACGCTGGCTGTGAGCGCGCCATCTTCACGCGTCGTGTCCTACTAACCCGATTCGATAAGTTGCAAATGACCCAATTCGTCCATTTTGACCGTCTCTTTAATAACTTTTCGTCGAGTTGTAAAATTCGAGTTTTAAATTTATTGCCGTCTGATTCGTCGAAAGGACCGAATCGGCCATTACTCACGCAGGTCCTGATGAATATTTAGGACGTCCCTGGACGCTTTCAATCCCTATTTACGGAAATCGCGTCAAGTCGGCGTCGTCTGGAAAAAAAGTGGTGGGAAGTGGAGTTTTTTTTTTTTTCCTTCAGGCGTTCTCCTTCAAACCGACGTTCGTTGTTCTCGCGGTTGTCGTTCCGACTTGGAGACCTAGATCGAAGCAGATTTGCATTTTTATTGAATCGCCTTTCAACACGTTGTTTTTTTTTTCTGCGGGAAAATCTTAAAGGGAACTTTCACGCTCCACCGACAACCAGTCAAACTAAAGTAAATCAAGATCAAAACCAATCCGGTAGTTTTTCAGTTTTTGACATACACAAATTTATTGAAACGTAGTCGAGTGAGTCGAGATTTTAATTTACTTAAATAGTAATTTTTCAAAACATTTAAGCAAAATTTATTTTTGTTGCTAGCAATTTTTTTGACTCTAAAATTATTGGTCATATAATAATGATCGAGTGTTTGACATAATTTTTGCGAGAGAGACTGACTAACGATATTTGGAAGCGAAAACATGAAACCGTTTGAAGAAAATCCGCATGACCGTTGCTGAAAGCCGGTGCAAGCACCAAAGTGCATTTTTATGTCGCCAAACAGGATCTGCCGCAATAGAACAACGTCGGCCTTTATCCACCATTACGTTATCCTTCCAATAAAAATAGAAGTCAATTTGCAAAGGTCCTAAAACAAACCTCGATAGCGATAGGGAGTTCTCAACTATTCACTCGTCATTCAATTGACAACAGAAAAATTTGTTTTTTAGTGAAATGGAGCATTAGAATAAATTGTGACCGCGATTTTGCACTAAATTCCAAAATTAGAGCTAAAATCAATTTTTTCCTCTAATCGAGATAGTTGTCTAGAAAAATTATGAAAGTAATTACCTCTAAATTTGGTCAATTGCGCAAAAATCCAAAATTTAGGAAGCATTTGGGTCAAAGTCGACTTGAGTAGAAAGGTAGCCCCCTATCCGCCCCTTCTTCACCTATTTTTTCCCTTTTCCTGTGCTCCAGTTGATCGCAATCAAATTGAGTAGAAAGGTAGACCCCTATCGGCCCCTTCTCCGTTAATTTTCCCTTTCTCCTATGCTGCTGTCGATCGCCGTAACAACACATCCGATCGGCCGTGTCCGGGTGCAAACCGACGGAGTCGGCCGGACGATTAGTCACTGTCGCGACGACAGCCGCCAATTACGGTACGGACCGTAACTTCTCAGGTGGCTTTTTATCGTCACGTCGACACTGGAGCGACGCTCTAATTTTCTCGTCGATAATTGCCGAGTCACGGACAACCATTATCGAAAAACGGGCACAGAAATTTATATGGGACCCGATAAATCATCGATCACGTACCGAAATTGGAAACTCTTCCGGTTCGAACGCTATACAAGTTCCTATTAGAAACGGGATTAAGTGGCTGTATCGATTTTGAAACAGGACCGGATTTATTCGAATTTCTAAATGAAACCAAAACTCACCATTTTTGTTACTGTTAAAAGTTGGCGCAATAACAACAACAGATGGCGCGGCATCAACAATTTTATATTGACAGTGTTGCCAACAAGTTGGCCGGTTTTATTTGCCCCAGTTTTCGATTGGACGCCAGTTCAACCCTCCTGTTGTATAAGTGATTGTCTGTAATATTTATGAAGGCTTTAATACCATACAAAACTTTAGCGACGCCACCTAATCGATACTTAAATAAATATCCGGATCATTGTTTCGTTTCACCCTTTCACGTAATTATGAAAATGTTTCTATTTAACGAAACAATAACGCAGATAGATTCTTGAAGAACATTGAAAATATTATGTAGCATGTAAAAGCGATTTAGTTATGCAAGTAGAAAATGTAACGCGTGCTGCAGTAAAACTTTATTGTTTTCGTTGAAAACTTTCTATTGGACGATGCAAATTTGTTTTCTTGCACATTGTAATATCGGAGTATCGTAAAATCGCTGCAACGTTTGAATAAAACACGTCGTCTAGTAGTTTAGTGATTGATGGATAGATCCGGCTCGAAGGACCAGTCGTTTTTTTTAGTAATCTTATTGTGTTGTTGCCAGATGGATCGATCGTTTTATTTGAATATGTTTGACACTTTAAACTGTTACACTTTCCCTGTTGCTATTATGGACGAATTCAATTTTCTTTGTTGCAAAGTTTCGAAATAATTGCGTCAGTTAAACCCACGGGAGTTTACAAACTTTAATGGAATTAATTTGTATAGAGTGAAATGGAGAACTGAAGAGCCTTACAACTTAATTGACGTTGTTTGATTTATTGCTGCGTTTTGTATCAATTCGAATTTCGCCAATTTGAGTGATTGCATGAATTAGCCTTGTATCAGGGTATTGAGGAAATTCAAATTTTAAATTAACGGCAAATTATAGTTTTAGAATTAAAAATAATTTTGCACTATTTTACACTATTAATGTAGTCTCAATCTGAATTTCCAAACGTTTATACATTTTTTAACGCAATTTTCTTTATTCACTTCTTTACTATGGTTTTACACTGTTACAAAATCAAAAATCGATTTGCTACCCTAAGAAACTTTACACTTACACTATCACTATAATTTTTTAACTGATATTGAGTAAAGTAAACGACATTTTATTAATCTAAAAGTAGAGTCAAAAAACTTGTATACAATTTTTTTTAAATACACTTTTATCTTTCACTATCACTGTAGTTTCTTTATTGATATTGAATATCAAAAATGATACTTAATATTGCTATTTCTAACCAATTTTATAGGTTGGAGAAACAATTTACTATTCTGAAATAATTTCACTCTTATCTAACACTATCACTATAACTTTTTGATTATTTTTGAGTACTTTTATCGACCTTCTGTGAGTTCTAGAGTTGAATCTGAAAGTTATATTAACAGAATTTGTACTTTTCCTTACACTATCACTGTAGGTTTTCTATTTGCGTTAATCATCACTAACAACTGTTTTCTACTTTCAGTAGTGAGTCAAAGAGCCAATTTGCTATTCTATGGAAGTTCATATTACACTATCAATGTAGAATTTTGATTGATATTGAGTAACATCACAAACTTTTTATTAATTTTAGAGTAGAATTGAAGATCTAAAATGCTATTCTAAGAAATTTAGCACTTCTACAACAATTTACACTTTTATCTTACACTATCACTGTATCTTTTTAATGGCATTAATTAACATCACCGACTTGTTCCTCTTTTTAGCGGTGAATCAGTCAATTTCCTGATTATTCTATAATAGTTTACTCTTTTACTTTACACTATCACTGTAGTTTCTTTATTAAGGTTGAATGCCAAAATGAATTCTTGCTATTGTTATTTCTTATTAATTTTGTAAGTCAGAGAAACAATTTACTGTTCTAAAATGTTGACACTTTTATCTTACACTATCACCATAACTTTTTGATTGTTTTTGAGTACCCTCATCGACCTTATATAAATCCTAGAGTTGAATTTAAAAGATATTTCAACAGAATTTACACTTTTCCTTACACTATTATTGTAGATTTTTCTGACTTTGATTAACTGTATTCCACTTTTAGTGGCGAGTTGGAAAGTAAATTTGGTATTTTATCGAAGATCACATTTTTATCTTACGCTATCAATTTATTTTTTTAATTGATTTTGAAGGGTTTTATAGATTTTAAAGGTGAAACAAAAAACTTATTTGTGGATTTAAGAAAATTGACACTTCAACTTTAAACTATCACTGCAGAGTTTTGATTGATATTGAGTAACATTTCGGAATTCTTATTTATTTGAGAGAATAATCGAAGACCTGGAATGCTATTACAAGAAAATTTGCACTTGTAAGACATTTTCCACTATTATCTTACACTATCACTGTATCTTTTTTAATGACTTTAATTAATATCACCGGCCTGTTTTTACTTTTAACGGTGAGTCAGCCAAATCGCTTATTGTTCTATAATATTTTACACTTTTACCTTACACTATCACTACTGTAGTTTCTTTATTAAGGCGGAATACTAGAGTGGATTCTTGCTGTTGCTATATTTTACTACTTATATTAGTTAGAGAAATAATTTACTGTTTAAAATTTTGACACTCTTATCTTACACTATCACTGTAGAGTTTTGATTGATATTGATCAACATTTTGGAATTCTTATTAATTTTAGAGTAGAATCAAAGAGCTGAAAGGCTATCCTAAAAAAATTTACACTCTTAAGATATTTTACACTTTTATCTTACACTATCGCTGTATCATTTTTAATGGTATTAATTGACATCACTGACTTGTTTCTACTTTTAACCCTTGAGTCAGCTAATTTCTTTATTATTTTATAATAGTTTACACATTTATCTTACACTATCACTATAGTTTTTTCATTAAAGTTGAATACTAGAATGGATTTTTGCTATTGTTAATTCGTACTACTTTTATAAGTCAGAAGAATTTCTAAAATGTTGACACTCTTATTTTACACTATCACTAAGTTTTTAATTGTCTCTGAGTAACTTTATCAACCTTTAATGAGCCTTAGAGTGGAGTCTGAAAGTTATTTTAACAGAATTTGCACTTTTCTTTACACTATCACTGTAAGTCTTTTATTAGGTTTAATTAACACTAACAACTGTTTCGTACTTTTAGTGGTGAGTCGGAGAGCCAGTTTGCTATTCTCTGGAAGTTCACACTTTTATCTCACACTATCACTTCATTTTTTTCATTAATTTTACACGGTTTTATCGCTTTTAGAGGTGAATCAAGAACCTATTTGTGGAATTAAGAAAATTTACACTTCAACCTTACACTATCATTGTAGAGTTTTGATTGATATTGAGCAACATTTTGGAATTCTTATTAATTTTAGAATAGAATCGAAGAGCTGAAATGCTATTCCAAGAAAATTTGCACTCTTAAGATATTTTACACTTTAATCTTACACTATCATTGTATCTTTTTAATGGTTTTAATTAACATCAGCAACTTGTTTCTACTTTTAGCGGTGAGTCAGCCAATTCTTTTCTTATTCTATAATAGTTAACACTTTTACCTTACACTATCACTATAGATTCTTCGTTAAGATTGAATACCAAGATGGATTTTTGCTATTGCAATCTTCTACTTCTTTTATAGGTCAGAGAAACAATTTAATGTTCAAAAATGTTGAAACTTTTATCTTACACTATTACTATGACTTGTTGAATATGTTCGATTATTTTTATTGACATTTTATTAGTACTAAAGTTGGATTTGAAAGATGTTTAAACAGAATTTGCACTCTTCCTTACACTATTACTGTAGTTCTTTTAGCTTTAATTAACACTATCAACTGCTTCGTTCTTTTAGTGGTGAGTTGGAAAGTCAGCTTGCTATTCTATGAAAGTTTACACTTTTATCTTATACTGGTTTTTAGGCTTTTATTTTACACTATCACTTAATTTCCTTTTTTTTATTTTGAATAGCTTTATCGATTTTAAAGGTGAATAAAAAACAATTTGTGGATTAAAGAAGATTTACACTTAAATCTTACACTATCACTGTAGAATTTTGATATTAAGTAACTTTTGAATTTTAGAATGAAATCGAAGTGCTGAAATAGTATTCCAAAAAAATTTACAGGTTTAAGATATTTCACACTTTTATCTTACACTATCACTGTATCTTCTTTAATGGCGTTCATTAACATCACCAGCTTGTTTCTACTTTTGGCGGTGAGTCACCCAATTTTTCTCTTATTCTATAATAGTTTACACTTTTACCTTACACTATCACTATAGATTCTTCATTAAAATTAAATACCAGGGTGGATTTTTGCTATTGCAATCTTCTACTTCTTTTATAGGTCAGAGAAACAATTTACTGTTCTAAAATGTTGAAACTTTTATCTTACACTATTACTATGACTTGTTGAATATGTTCGAGTATTTTTATTGACATTTTATTAGTACTAAAGTTGGATTTGAAAGATGTTTTAACAGAATTTGCACTTTTCCTTACACTATTACTGTAGTTTTGTTTAGCTTTAATTAACACTATCAACTGCTTCGTACTTTTAGTGGTGAGTTGGAAAGCCAGCTTGCTATTCTATGAAAATTCACACTTTTATCTTACACTGGTTTTTAGGCTTTTATTTTACACTATCACTTAATTTCCTTTTTTTCATTTTGAATAGCTTTATCAATTTGAAAGGTGAATAAAAAAACAATTTGTGGATTAAGGAAGATTTACACTTCAATATTACACTATCACTGTAGAATTTTGATATTAAGTAACTTTTGAAATTATTTTTAATTTTATAATGATATCGAAGTGCTGAAATGGTATTCCAAAAAAATTTACAGGTTTAAGATATTTCACACTTTTATCTTACACTATCACTGTATCTTCTTTAACGGCGTTCATTAACACCACCAACTAGTTTCTACTTTTGGCGGTGAGTCAGCCAATTTTTTTCTTATTCTATAATAGTTTACACTTTTACCTTACACTATCACTATAGATTCTTTATTAAGATTGAATACCAAGGTGGATTTTTGCTATTGCAATCTTCTACTTTTTTATAGGTCAGAGAAACAATTTACTGTTCTAAAATGTTGAAACTTTTATCTTACACTATTACTATGACTTGTTGAATATGTTCGAGTATTTTTATTGACATTTTATTAGTACTAAAGTTGTATTTGAAAGATATTTTAACAGAATTTGCACTTTTCCTTACACTATTACTGTAGTCTTTTTAGCTTTAATTAACACTAGCAACTGCTTCGTACTTTTAGTGGTGAGTTGGAAAGCCAGTTTGCTATTCTATGAAAGTTCACACTTTTCTCATACACTGGTTTTTAGGCTTTTATCTTACACTATCACTTAATTTTCTTTTTTTTATTTTGAATGGTTTTATCGATTTTAAAGGTGAATAAAAAAACAATTTGTGGATTAAAGAAAATTTAAACTTCAATCTTACACTATCACTGTAGAATGTTGATATTGAGTAACTTTTGAAATTATTTTTAATTTTAGAATAGAATCGAAGAGCTGAAATGATATTCCAAAAAATTTTGCAGTCTTAAGATATTTCACACTTTTATCTTACACTATCACTGTATCTTCTTTAACGGCGTTCATTAACATCACCAGCTAGTTTCTACTTTTGGCGGTGAGTCAGCCAATTCTTTTATTATTCCTTAATAGGTGTTACACTTTTATATCACACTATCACTGTAGTTTCTTCATTAAGGATGAATATTAGATTAGATTCTTGCTATTACTATTTCTTATTATTTATATTTTATTTATTTTATTACTTTTAAATATCAGAGAAACAATTTACTGGTCTAAAAAAATTAAACTCTCATCTTACACTATCACTATAACTTTTTGAATATTTTATAGTACTTTTATTGACCTTCAATGAAGCTTAGAGTTGAATCTGAAAGTTATTTTAACAGAATTTACACTTTTCCTCACAATATCATTTCATTTTTTAATTAATTTCTAATAATTTATGGATTTTAGAGCTAAATCAAAAACCTATTTGTGAGTTCAAAAAACTTACACTTCAACTTTACACTATCACTTTAGAGTTTTATTGAGTAATATCTCGTACTTCTTATTAATTATAGGGTAGAATCAAACAACTGAAATGCAATTCCAAATAATTTTGCAATTAGAACAATTTACACTTTTATCTTACACTATCACTTTAGAGTTTTGATTAATATTGAGTAATATCTCGAACTTCTTATTAATTATAGGGTAGAATAGAACAACTGAAATGCTATTCCAAAAAATTTTGCAATTAGAACAATTTACACTTTTATCTTACACTATCACTGTACCTTTTCTAATGGCGTTAGTTAACATCACCGACTTGTTCCTACTTTTAGCGGTGAGTCACCAAACTCATTTATTATTCTATGATAGTTTACATTCTTACCTTACACTATCACCTTAACTTCTTGATTGTCTTGAGCACCTTTATCAACTTTATATGAGTCCTAAAGTTGAATCTGAAAGTTATTCTAACAAAATTCACACTTTTTCCTTACACTATCACTGTAGGTTTTTCTTAATTGACTTTAATTAACATTGCCAAATACTTGCAACTTTCAGTGGTTAGTTGCTAACCCGATTTACTATTCGAGGAAAGTTTACACTTTTATTTTACACTATCACTATAGTATTTTATTAATGTTGATAACATTACCGATTTTGAGGTAAATTAAAAACGTTTTTGCTATTTTAAAAAAATTACACTTAAATATTACACTATCACTGTAGTTTCTTACACTTATTGCCAATTGACATCACTAATTGTTCAATACGTTTAAAGGTGAGCCAAAAAATCAATGTGAGCTTTGTTATATTTTAAACAACCACTCAATTTCAGTTGAATTCATCGAGTATTGAGTCTCAAAGCTTCAATTTTTCAAATGTACTTATTTCAAAGTCTCGTTTTTCTTTTACGTAACAAATATGAACCATTACACTAACTAGATGAAGAAGTTTAAAGTTTCCGAACATTGAAAATATTATATATCAAAGCTTTCTGTGCTTTATAGCGATAATAACTTCGGAAAACTTTTAAATTGTTCGACTTTTAAAGTTTTTATTTTAATTTACGTTAATTATAGCGTTTGAATCTTTTATAGAAAGATAAGACAATAAACGGTCAGAGTTTTATGCGAATTATTAATTTAATAAAATTGAGTGGAGTTGTGTAAGTTGTTCGAAATTATTGGAATTCTACGATTGTTTATCGATAATATGAGAATTAAAAAAAAATTAGTTTTGTTGAAAGTTTCAAAAATTAATTAAAAGCAGCAATTGCGTGTTTGATCGACTCGATTTTGTTCAAGAAAAACCCAACACGAATTTTCTAGAAGCAATTGGGTCTTAGAAAAGAAATTCATTTCCACAAAGCTCCGGTCCGCTTGATGGAAAATCCGTTTAATTTTTGCGAATTAAAATCGGCGAAGCCGCTAATTATCGGGGAGAAAAACAACGTTGCGTCCGCCAAACGGGGATGATTTGCAAAAATATTTTAACCAACCCAAAATCGCTTTTAATCCACCACAAAGCGGTCATTTGTTTCGTTTCTGGTCCATTGCGTCCGGTTATTTTTCCAATTAGTCAAAAATTTTACAAAGACACTTTGACGCCGTCCGCAATTAACAAAATTCTCAATTGAGAATTTAGGTCGGTACCGGCAAAACTTCAATTGGCGACAGTCTCAAAAAATCGAAAATAACGTCACGTCAAACGTTTTCGATATTTGAAGATTTATCAAGGAGATTCTCGTTTGGCCGTTTAGGTCGGTACCGACGGAACTGCAATTGGCGGTGGTCACGTCAATTTTTTTGTGAAGCGATAGATACTAAAATAGTGAGACTTATTGATTCATAAACCTGTTGCTAGCCGGGAACTTGACAATTCTCTCAACTGACACTTTTATTGTTCGTCCTCTCCTCCTGTTACGTCCGAAAATGGAAAGGAACTGATTTGAAAGCACGAAACGTTTTACAATTCCAATCTTTTCGACAATAAAATTCTTTCACTTCTTCAGACAACGTTTGTTGGATTTTAGTTTTTTTAATTAAATTTTTTTCCAAATAATGTTAACTGAAGAATAAAAAAATAAAGTTGGTGAAGTAAAACGTTGCCTATTAATCAAATGGTTGAAAGGCACGTTACGACATTGTGGTAGACAAGAAAACGCAGTTAAGGCGGAAATTGAAGCACGTCGGTCCGGTCCTGAACGATTTTGGTCGATTGAACTGTCAAAAAATTTAATAAGTTAACAAATTTTTTGTTGTGTTCCTGAACGAATTCCAGATGTTTGTCTCTCACCAGTAGAGTGAGACAGAAACTTGATGGTCAAGAAGCAAGACGAGTTCAGGAATTTTTAATTCTATTCGTTAATAACTTTTTTTTGCCACAAAATTCCTATGTTGTGCTACTATTTAGAAAAATTCTAGAGTTTTGCTTCTCATCAATAGAGGGAGACAAGAAATTTATGGCCAGCTACGTCTATTGTAGAATGAAATTTAATTTGACTCGTCTGATGTTTTGGCTACAAATTTTTATCCTAAATTGTTATTATCTCTTATGAAACTTTAGAGAGTTGGCGGTTCTAAAGTTCTTGCATATAAAGTTCTACTAGTTCAATTAGTGGACTCAGATAGGAACTTCACGATCAGAAAACAATTTAGCAACGCGTTTGAGAAACTCTTTGCAACTTTCATAGCCATGAATAAAGTGAATAAAATGAGCCAAATGGGTAAAATTAGTAAAACTGGTATATTGAGAAAAATTAGTAAAATGAGAAAAATGAGTAAAACGAGTAAAATGCGTCAGAATAAATAAAATGAATAAATGAGTAAAATCAGTTAAGTGAGTAAAACGGGTAAAATGAGAAAAATTAGTAAAACTAGTCAAATGAGTAAAAGGAGTAAAATTAATAAAATAAGTAAAACGAATAAAATGGGTAAAATGAATAAAGTGGGTAAAATTAGCAAAATTAGTAAAATGCGTCAAAATTTATAAAATGACTAAAATCAGTAAGATAAAAAAAATAAGTAAAACCAGCAAAACGATAAAATGAGTAAAATGAGTAAAACGAGAAAAATGAATAAAATGAGTAAAATGGGCTAAATGAGTAAAACGAGTAAAATGCGTAAAATGAGTAAAGCGAGAAAATGAGTACAATGAATAAAATTTTTAAAATTAGTTAAATGCGAAAAATGTGAGAAATGGGTAAAATGAGTAAAGCGAGAAAATGAGTACAATAAATAAAATTGGTAAAATTAGTTAAGTGCGAAAAATTTGTAAAATGAGTAAAATGAGTAAAGCGAGTAAAATGGGTAAAATCAGTAAAACGAGTAAAATGCGTAAAATGAGTAAAGCAAGTAAAATTAGTAAAACGGTTAAAATGAGAAAATTGAGTAAAGCGTGTAAAATGAGTAAGATGGTTAAAATGAGAAAAATTAGTAAAACGAGTCTAATGAAAAAATTAGTGAAACGATTAAAATGAGTAAAACGAGTAAAACGAATAAAAAGAGTAAAACTGGTAAAATGAGTAAAACGATTAAAATGCATCAAAAAGAATGAAATAAGTAAAATGCGTAAAATGAGTAAAGCAAACAAAATCAGTAAACGGTTAAAATGAGAAAAATGAGTAAAGCGAGTAAAATTAGTGAAACGGTTAAAATGAGAAGAACTAGTAAAATGAGTGAAATGAATAAAATGAGTAAAATGAGTAAAACGAGTAAAATGCGTCAAAACAAATAAAATGAATAAATGAGTAAAATCACTTAAGGGAGTAAAATGAGTAAAATCACTGAAGTGAATAAAACGGGTAAAATGAGAAAAATGAGTAAAACTAGTCAAATAAGTAAAATGAGTAAAACGAGTAAAATTAATAAAATAAGTAAAACGAATAAAATGCGTAAAATGAGTAAAATGCGTCAAAATTAATAAAATGAGTAAAATCAGTAAAATGATTTAAACGGGTAAAATGAAAAAAATAAGTAAAACTAGTAAAACGATAAAATGAGTAAAACGAGAAAAATGAATAAAATGAGTAAATTGGGTTAAATGAGTAAAACGAGTAAAATGCGTAAAATGAGTAAAGCGAGAAAATGAGTACAATGAATAAAATTGATAAAATTAGTTAAATGCGAAAAATGTGTGAAATGGGTAAAATGAGTAAAGCGAGTAAAATGGGTAAAATGAGTAAAGCGAGAAAATGAGTACAATGAATAAAATTGGTAAAATTAGTTAAGTGCAAAAAATTTGTGAAATCAGTAAAACGAGTAAAATGCGTAAGATGAGTAAAGCAAGTAAAATTAATAAAACGGTTAAAATGAGAAAATTGAGTAACGCGTGTAAAATGAGTAAAATGGTTAAAATAAGAAAAATGAGTAAAACGAGTAAAATGAAAAAATTAGTGAAACGAGTAAAATGGGTAAAATCAGAAAACGAGTAAAATGAGTAAAGCGAGAAAATGAGTACAATGAATAAAATTAGTATAATTAGTTAAGTGCGAAAAATTTGAGAAATGGATAAAATGAGTAAAGCGAGTAAAATGGATAAAATGAGTAAAACGAGTAAAATGCGTAAAATGAGTAAAGCAAGTAAAATTAATAGAACGGCTAAAACGAGAAAAATGAGTAAAGCGAGTAAAATGAGTAAGATGGTTAAAATGAGGAAAATGAGTAAAACAAGTAAAATGAAAAAATTAGTGAAACGATTAAAATGAGTAAAACGAGTAAAATGCGTTAAAATAAATGAAATGAGTAAAATGCGTAAAATGAGTAAAGCAAACAAAATCAGTAAACGGTTAAAATGAGAAAAATGAGTAAAGCGAGTAAAATTAGTGAAACGGTTAAAATGAGAAAAATTTGTAAAATGAGAAAACTTAGTAAAACGAGTGAAATGAATAAAATGAGTAAAGTGCGTCAAAATAAGTAAAACCAGTAAAACGAATAAAATGAGTAAAATTAGTAAAAATAAATAAAATAAGTAAATGAGTAAAATCAGTAAAATGAGTAAAACGGGTAAAATGAGAAAACTGAGTAAAACGAGTGAAATGAATAAAATGAGTAAAGTGCGTCAAAATAAGTAAAACCAGTAAAACGAATAAAATGAGTAAAATTAGTAAAAATAAATAAAATAAGTAAATGAGTAAAATCAGTAAAATGAGTAGAACGGGTAAAATGAGAAAACTAAGTAAAACTAATCAAATGAATAAAGTAAATAAAACGAGTAAAATGCGTAAAATGAGTAAAGTGGGTAAAATGAGTAAAATTAGTAAAATGCGTCAAAATTAATAAAATGACTAAAATCAGTTAAATGATTTAAACGGGTAAAATGAGAAAAATTAGTAAAACCAGTAAAACGAATGAAATCAGTAAAATGAGTAAAAGGAGTAAAGCGAATAAAATGCGTAAAATGAGAAGAGCGAGAAAATGAGTAAAACGAATAAAATTGGTAAAATTAATAAAATGCAAAAAATTAGAGGAATGGGTAAATTGAGTGGAGCGAGCGAAATGGGTAAAATGAGTAAAACGAGTAAAATGCGTAAAATGAATCCAACGGTTAAAATGAAAAAATGAGGAAAGCGAATAAAATGAGTGAAATGGTTAAAATAAAAAAAATTAATGAAACAAGAATAATAAATAAAATGAGTAAAGTAAAATAAGTAAAACTAGTAAAATACGTCAAAACTAATAAAATTTTACTGACTTTAAAGCAAAGCGAGTAAAATGCGTAAAATAAGTAAAGCGAGTAAATGAGTAAAACGAATAAAATTGGTAAAATTAGTAAAATGCGAAAAATTTGTGAAATGGGTAAAATGAGTAAAGCGAGTAAGATGGGTAAAATGAATAAAACGAGCAAAATGCGTAAAATGAGTAAAGCAAATAAAATTAGTAGAACGCTTAACATGAGAGAAATGAGTAAAATAAGTTATGCGAGTAAAATGAGTAAAATCAATAAAATTATTTAAACGAGTAAAATGAGAAAAATAAGCAAAAGTAGTAAAATGCGTAAAATGAGTAAAGCGAGTAAAATGAGTAAATCGGTTAAAATGAAAAAAATGAGTAAAACTAGTCAAATGAATAAAATAAGTAAAGCGAGTAAAATGAGTAAAACAAATAAAAATTTTTAAATCAGTAAAATGCGAAAAATTAGTAAAATGAGTAAAGCGAGTAAAATGAGTAGAGTAAATAAAATAAATGAACAAATTCGAGATATATTTTTTGAAAAATTCTATTTTGTAATCGGGCCGGATTTCCCTCTTCAACGTTTCGTTTGTTCATTTCCACGTTATGCCTTTTGATTCCGTTCGAAGATGTTCTCCATAAATTTATTAATAAAAATTTTATTATGTTCACACCCTCATCCGGGTCCCGTTTTACAGTTTCCTTTACCTACGCTCTATACTTACCCTTCGAAGTCAACTCAACCGCTAATGAGAATCGAGCTATATATAAAAGCCGCCACCCGTCGGAAGGGTGGTTTCGCACAGTAATTTTATAAAATGGAACGATACAAATCTGAATGGGGGCGAAGTCGTGCGACCTAATTACTAAAGTACTTTTATCCGTTCATTATACGGTTATGCGATAAAAATTCCAAGATGGCGACGTTCATTCTTTTCATATTAGGAATTTAGCTGTATAATATTTAATAATGTTAGATGTGGTGTGACGTCAGATGGCGACAAAGAATGATAACGCTAGAAAGTGTCATCGCGAACACGTTGCCGTCAAATTAAAAGCGTTTTAATTACTCAAACGCAATTACTTTATTCCCTGTTGATCCTGTGAAACATGGAGGCGCTTCCAAGGGCCAATAGGAATCGAATAACGCGGACATCACCAGTTTTCATAAAATTGAAAATACAACTATTTTCTGAAACATATGTTGAGTAGTGCACAAGTGTAAACTACACTTTTTAACATTTACTAATTAAAATTAACCGTACATCAAGTAAAACAAGGAATTGACTTAATATTGGCAAGTTTCACTAAAAAACTAGAGAAGTAGTGTATTTTGAAAAACATATTGCCAATAGAAAGTGTAGAACAACGTTACATCAGTAAAATATCGAAGATTTATATTTATTTAGTAAAAATTACCATTTCTACGTACATAAATAGGTTTAAGTAGCAAATTATTAAAAAATCCTATTGAGTAGTGTACAGTGCACTTTTTGATATTGGTATTAAGTAAGATGGTGGATACTTTATACATTTGAAAGCCTACTTCTAGCGATTTAGTACAGCCAAATTAAGTGAAAACTATCGAAATAGTGTAAAGTGTACTAAAGTGACAAAAATTCGTATTGAATAGTGTGCAGTGAACTTTGTGACGGTTAAATTAAAATTCTCACTTAAAGAAAAGTGAAACCTTGACTTCATTAAATATAAGTAGTTTCAGTGCAAGAACAGAATTATATTGACGAAGTGTAACTGAAGGAACACTAGTGAATTTCATTAAATGCCAAATTTGCTTCACAAGTAAATTTGTGGGATATTACTTTTTTTACGTCATGCAACAGCCGTAGTTAGTGAAATTTTTTAAAACATGTTAAATAGTGTGTAGTGCACTTCATTACACTCAAACTTAAATTTTAACTTAAACAAAGTAAGAGTTTGATTTATTAAATATGTGTAGAATATCATCAAAATATTGTGAAGTAGTGAAAAGTAGTGTAATTTGTAGTAACAAAGTGTAGTTTGATAAATTGCTAGCAGTAAAATAATTTATTTCAGCAGTAGATTTGTGATAACTTTTTATATTAATGGAAATAGTTATAGTTAGACAAATTTTCAAAAATATATGTTAGGCAGTGTGCAGTGTACTTTATTACACTCAAATTAAGATTTAAGCTTATGCAAAATACAAGTTGGACTTTATTAATTATGCGTAGAAGAGAACAAGAAATCAAAAAATTATAGTCATATAGTTCAAAAGTAGTGTAATTTAAAGAATACAAGTGTAGCTTGGTAAATTGCTAACAGTACAATTATTTATTTTACTACTAGATGTGTGATGATTTTACTATTTCACATAAATGGAAGCAGCTACAGTTAGTGAAATTTTTGAAAATACATGTTAAGTAGTGTGCAGTGTACTTTGTTACACTTAAACTGAAATTTTAGTTTGTGCAAGGAAACAGTTTGGCTTCACTAGATATGTGTAAAAGGGAACAGAATATTATAAAATTATAACGAAATAGTTCAAAACTAGTGTAATTTGACGAATAGAAGTGTAGCTTGGGTAAATTGCCAACAGTAGAATAAGTTATTCTACTAGTAGATGATTCTACTATTTCACATAAATAGAAACAGCTACAATTAGTAAAATTTTCAGAAATGCATGGTAAGTAGTGTCCAGTGTACTTTATTACACTTAAACTGAAATTTTAGCTTGTGCAAGGAAACTGTTTGACTTCACTAAATATGTGTAACAAGAACAGAATATCATAGAATTATAGCGAAAAAGTTTAAAACTAGTGTAATTTGAAGAATACAAGTGTAGCTTGGGTAAATTGCTAACAGTAGAATAAATTATTCCATTAGTATATGTATGATGATTCTACTATTTCACATAAATAGAAATAGTTATAACTAGTAAAATTTTCAGAAAGAAATGCTAAGTAGTGTGCAGTATACTTTGTTACACTTAAAGTGAAATTTTAGTTTGTGCAAGGAAATTGTTTGACTTCATTAAATATGTATAAAAAACAGAATATCATAAAATTATAGTGAATTAGTTCAAAACTAGTGTAATTTAAAGAAAACAAGTGTAGTTTGGTAAATTGGTATCAGTGGAATGATTTATTTTATTAATAGATGTGTGATGATTTTATTATTTCACATAAATGGAAATAGCTATAATTAGTGAAATTTTCAGAAATATATATTGAGTAGCGTGCAGTGTATTTTGTTACACTCAAACTTAAATTTCAGTTTGTATCAAGAAACGTTTTGACTTCACTAAATATTAGTAAAGGAGAACAAAATATCAAGAAATTAAAGTGAAGTAGTTCAAAACTAGTGTAATTTAAAATATACAAGTGTTGCCCGTTAAATTACTAACAGTATAATGATGCAATTTGCAAGTAGAATTATGATAACTCTACTATTTCACATAATCAAAATAGCTGCGTTAGTAAAAATCTTAAAAAGTATATGTTGAGTAGTGTATAGTGTAATCAAACTAAAATTTTAACTCAAAGTATGAGTTTGACGTTAATAAACATATAGAGTTTCATTTGATGATGTCTAATTATAGTGAAGAATTTTAAAACTAGTGTAATTTGAGAAACACTAGTGTGTTTTATTAAATTTTATTCACTTTAAATTCATTCACTTCACAAATAAATTTGTATTATGATCCATTTTTCACATCATACAAACAGCTGCAGTTACTGAAACTTTTGAAAACATATGTTAAATAGTGTGTAGTGCACTATGTTTCACTTAAACTGAAATTTTAACTTAAGCAAAGTAAGAGTTTGACTTTATTAAATATGTGTAAAAAAGCACAAAATAATAAAAAATTATAGTGAAATAGTTCAAATCTAGTGTAATTTGAAGAATACAAGTGTAGTTTGGTAAATTGCTAACAATAGAATGATTTATTTTACCAGTAGATTTGTGATATCTCCACTTTTCACTATAATGCAAATAGCTATTGTTAGTGAAATTTTCAAAAATATATGTTAGTTAGTGTGTAGTGATTACACTTAAACTAAAATTTTATCTTGTGCAAAATACGAGTTGGACTTCATTAAATATGCGTAGAAAAGAACAGAATATAATAGAATTATAGTGAAGTGGTTCAAAACTAGTGTAATTTGAAACATACAAGTGTTTTCCGTTAAATTGCAAACAGTATAATGATGCAACTTACAAGTAGATTTATGATAACTTTACTATTTCACATAATTAAAATAGCTACAGTTAGTAAAAATTTTTAAAAACATATGTTGAGTAGTGTGCAATGACCTCAAACTGAAATTTCAAGTTAAAAAAAGCATGAGCTTGACTTTAATAAATATATAAAGTTATAATGTCACTAACTCGTTTAGGAAGTAAATTTGTGAAAATTACACTTTTTACGTTTACACAACAGCTGCAGCTAGTGAAGTTTTTGGAAAATGTTAAATAGTGTACAGTGTAGTTTATTGCACTAAAACTGATATGTTTGTTCTTGAACAAAATAACAGTTATGATTTCATTAAATAGATGCTTCACTGGAGAAAATAGAATATTATCAAGTGATAGTGAAGTGCTACAAGACTAGTGTAGTTTAAAAAATACAAGTAAATTTTATAACAATAATACAAATAAATTTGTAAAAACTCTACCATTTTAGACAAACACAAGTTGCTATAGTTAGTGAAATTTGCAGAAACATATTGAAAAGTGTGAAGTGTACTTTCTTAGTTTCAAACTAAAATTTTGCTTCAATCTAAATAATAGTTTCTTTATTTAAGTACTTCCAGTACAATTTACAGAACAATATCAAATTGTAGTAAAAAACTTTAAAATAGTGTAGTTTCAGGTGCGCACGTGCCGAGAGGAGTAGAGATTTTTAAAATTTAGCAATAAATTTGTTTAAAGAAGCAAAATTATTTATATAGTCAAATATACATAACAAATAAAATTTGAAAATAATATTCAAGTAGTGTAAAGTGTACAAAAAAATTTTACTTTAAAATTTTTGCAAAGATTACTTTTCAGTTACTAATTTTCCGCATTTATTCCTCAAACAATTTCCACTAATTGATGAAAAGTTTTGTAACGTTACCCAATTCTTTAGCAAAAACTTTGTTTTTCAATATACACTTTCAATTTTTCCGTATTATATTTGTATATGGCCCACTTTTGTTTTTTTTAACTTCCTCCCATCTCAACCACCCGTTACTAATTTACCCCTCGACACAGCTAATCGAAAACTTACTACCGCCTGTTTGATCATCGACGATTAAAGGTGCGTTCACATTCTAAACATCCTCAATCCACCTGAAACCCCCACCCTTTTCCCCCCTTTCTCCCACAAACACCTCTAATTACTTGTATAGAGTCTCGTGCACGCAAAGAGACACAGGTAGGGGGCTATAAGCGTGTAAAATGAGGCGTTAAAAGGAAGTAGAAGCACGAGTACTACGTTACCATAGCAACATCGACCTGCCGCCGTCCGGGCCTTGCCGTCCGAACACCACCGACCTCACCCGAACTTGTGACATTTCGTGAAGGCGCCATAATTGAAAAAACCCAAACATATACGCACACAAAAAATTTATTTCACTCAATCTCGAACAGTTTGATTTCGTGTTTTCGACGTTACTTGGTGGCGGTGTTGGTGGCGGCGTCATCGCGAACCTTTCATCCCTTCTTTCGTGATTCTCGTGCCCGAGCTACAAGTGGCGGCGACGGGCCATGCCTTCGGACTTAGTTGCGCGTCGGTGTGCGTCGCTGTTGGTCGTGTATGTTTTGGGGTTGGACGTCGGGACGCCGCCACGATGTTCAGTTGTTGAACGTTCGTTTGTTTCGACACCTGTTGTCGCAATCCGAAAGGGGAAACGTGTCCAAATTGTTTGAACGTGTGAAAAACGTTGTCGAAGAAGTTTGTGTGGTTTGAAGAAACGCAATGTCGACGTGTTTTGTTTTGTTTTTTTTATTAGAAAATGAGCGTCGCGATGCGTCGAAATTTTTTGATTCGTTTTCGTGTTTGTTTGATGATTAATTGCCTGTCGCTGGTTCGAGTGACATAAATGGCATCGGTTGCGTTTGTAAACTCGTGTCATTAGTTCCATAATAAATTAATTTAAGTTAAATCGGGGTAGTGGATGGGGTTGAAAGGGGGAGAAATGTTACAAAGTGTGATTTATTGCCGCCTAAGGGCTGAGAAACGGACCTGGAACGCTGAACGAAAATGGCTGGTATAGTGGAAAATTTTGGTTTTCAAAATTTTCTGTTTTTGTCCAAAAATTACCAAAAAAATTTCGGTTTTTATTGTCACATATGTAGAGCATGTTGGAAGAAACGTCAGATCCATTTCGTATTTTTGAAACAAAATTTTCAAAAAAAATAAAAATCAGACAGCAAAAAACTTTTGAAAAAAAAATTTTTTTTGGTCAGAACTGATTCAAAAAAAATCTTTTTATTTATTAAATTTAATATTTTCTATATTAACATATGTTTATATTTTTTGAACCACTTGTAACAAAAAAAATTACTCGAAACAAATTACTAAAGTTAACTATCAATTTTTTTTTCAATTTGTCGTTTGTTCTTTGATGTGACGTCGAGGATACAGGGATCGATAATCTCCCTGGAGCTGGTGTACTTTGAAAATTAGACACCAGAAGAGTCACAGATGCTCATTAGATACGTCGAAAAGAGAAAAAGATAATGAGAAAGGTTGTGCCGGCCACGCGCACACAAAATCCTCAAAGGAACAAGAACCGCAACCAATTTCTAATTAACACGAAATCGACTTTGAAATTAAATTTAAAAATTAAAAGGTAAAAAATCTTTTTCACGTTCAAAATATCAATTTCAACTTCCACAAACAATTCCATCCAATTCATCAGATTAATGGATTTCGTTATTATCAATGTAGTTGTGTCATTATTTGTTTATTCATCCGAAATTTTGTTACTTGAACATTTCAAGGGTTTCTAAAAATTTTTTGAAAACCGCTCATAAAATTGTGGTTTGAAGCACTGTAACAATTTAAAAATCCGTCGGTTGCCATTGACTGTTTTCGGTCATAAAAAAACCAAATCCGATGGCTTAAACAAGAATTGACAGTTCCCTCAACGTCTATTTTCCAATTTACGACCACCCTCTAACCCTCTGGTCGACGATTGTGGGATTACATCCCGAATTCAGGTTGGACACACAAAACAACACACACACATACAAACAGTGAGGTCAATGAATACGTTTGTTGGTCGCCCGGGATTTTAATAGTAGAAGCGTACGTGTTTCCCCTTCCCAATTTATATTCATTCCGCACGTGCGACAATTCCGGGAATAAAAAGTTGACAATTTGATGTGATTAAAAAATTAAAGCGAAATTTTTATAAAAAATCTAAATTCGGGACTAATTTTGAAATTTGAATAGTCAGGAGAGAGACGCACAAATAGGAGCCCGGGACCGTCTTGATCGATCGAGTCATCTAGAAGAGGAAGGGATGAGATAAACGATGCCGATTCTCGAACGTTACGATTTCATTCGAGCCAATTGTACAGGTGGTCAATGAGACGCGGGGCGGAGGGGGGACGTTTACTTTCCTACTCGCTCTTCAATTTTTTAACGTTAATTCGCTTGTAAGTAATTGAAACGAATTACAAAATGCAATTGATTTTGTTGTTAGTAGAAAAATGTTTAGAGGGAAATTTTTGTCGGTTGATGAAGCGGCATCAACTGTTGGGGTGCAATTAAATATTTAACGTTTATTTAATAATTTATCTACATGTGACGTAATCCGCGTATATGAGAAAATGCATTTCAGGGGTTGACGGACGTTAACCTTTGACGCGATACGACGGTTATTTATGTAATTCTACAGAGATTAGTTGAATTGTTTGTAATTTTCAAACTAATAACGGAAATAATTACCGATGCGGTCTGTTTTGTGATTCTACAGAGACAGAAACTGTCAAAATATGAATTATGCATTCATTTTTGATGAGTTGTGTCGCTTTAACTAGTTTTGGGAACACAATTTGCTTGCTGTCTGTGATGTTGTTTGAGTCTAGAGGGTGCGAATTTTTGATAATCTACAGTTGCCTTAAGAAATTTCTTACAACAATTTTACTTATCATATAGAACCAGTTTTGGGAAAATTAACTCGTTAGAAAGCTGTAAACTGGAAATTTGCATAAAACTGTAAAAATATCATAAACTGTAAAATTGATTACAGTTTTTTTAACATTGAGCGTGTCGGAATTTAGTAGATTTAACTGTAAGTTTACAGGTTTGCGTTAAAGTTACAGTGTTTGGAGCTGTAAGGACTGTAACTTTGTCTGTATAAAATTATGGGTGACATATCTATTAGCATATGAAAATCCTACTTAACAGTAACTGTAGCTGTAAATTTGAATACTAAAATTTTGTACATGTGACTGTAATTTTATACTTTCTACCTTCAATGAAACGTGTAACGTATAGCTGTCGATTCTAAACCTGTAGATAGTATAAATCTACAGTCATCTGTATAATATTTTGATATTTCTATTTTAGTTTTATATTTTTAATGGCAGCTGTAATTTCTGTAACTGTAACGGAAAGCAATTTTGGTGACCTAAATGTTGTACAAACAACTATAGTTTTATATTTTCTATTTCCAAGATTCTGTGGCTGTATGCTTTATAAATTTATAGTTATTTCTACAGATCTTTACAGCTCAATATGCGTTTCATAGGTATAGCGATTTTTCTACAAATGACCGTAAATTAACGATGTCCAACTACAGTTATAACTTCTGGAACTGAAATCTTCTATAGAAGTTTCTAGCTTTATAAAAGACTGCTCAAAACTTCTGTGTAAGCAACTGTAGTTTTTCGGTTTCTCATCAAAGTATAGCTTTTTCATCGACTGTATAAATTTACTTTACAACTAACTGTAGTTGTACAGTTCTTAGTTACGACATAGCTTCCTCATAGACTTTACAGATTCTAGTTACAGTATAGCTTTTTCATAGGCTGTACAAACGACTGTAGGTTTTCAGTTTCTAACTACAGCATAGCTTCCTCATAGACTGTACAATATTTTTATACAAGCGACTGTAGGTTTACAAATTCCAGTTACAGTATAGCCTCTCAGTAGGCTGTTCAAATGACTGTAGCTTTACATTTTCTAGTTACAACATAGCTTCTTTCTAGACTGTATAAATTGTTTATGCACGCGGCTGTAGTTTTACAGTTTTTAGTCACAGTATAGCTTTTTTCTAGACTGTACAAAATGTCTTTACAGACGACTGTAAAAGATTTCTATACAAGCGAATGTAGCCTTGCAGATTTTAGTTACAATATAGCTTCTTAGTAGGCTGTACAAGCGACTACTGTTTTACAACTTCTAACTACAGCATAGCTTTCTCATAGACTGTACAAAATTTATATACAAGCGGCTGAAGATTTACAATTTTTAGTTACAGTATAGCTTTCTTATGAACTGTGTAGAAGATCTGTGCATACGACTGTAGTTATACACTTTCTAGTTATATTATATCATTTTCATAGGCTGTACAAAATTTCTATACAAACGACTGTAGTTTAACAGATTCCACTTACAGTATAGCTGTACAAACGACTGTAGTTTTACAGCTTCTGGTTACAATGTAGCTTTTCTATAGACTTTACAAAATTTTCTTTTAAGCACTGTAGTTGCATAGATTCCAGTTACAGTATAGCTTCTCAATAGACTGTACAAATAACTGCAGTTTTGCAGTTTTAAGTTACAGTATAGCTTTTTCTTAGATTGCACAAAATTTCCTTGCAAGCAACTGTAGTCTTACAGTTTCTAGTTACCGCATAGCTTTCTTATAGATTGTAAAAATTATTTGTGTAAACGAATGTAGTTTTACAGTCTCTAGTCACGGTATAGCTTTCTCATAGGCTGTACAAGATGTCTTTACAAGGGACTGTAGTTTTTACAGTTTCTAGTTACAGCATAGCTTCCTCATAGACTGTACAAAATTTTCTTACAAACGACTGTAGTTTTACAATCTCTAGTTACAGCATAGCTTCTTTCTAGGCTGTAGTGTCTATGTAAACGACTGTAGTTTTACAATTTCTAATCACAGTATAACTTTTTTATAGATTGTCTAAAATTTCCTTTCAAGCGACTATACGTTTACAGTTTCTAGTTAGAGCAAGACTTTCTCATAGACTATACAAAATTTCCTTTTAAACTACTGCAATTTTACAGATTCCAGTTACAGTATATCTTTTCGATAGGCTATACAAACGACTGTAGTTTTACAATTTTTTAGTTCGAGCATAGCTTCTTTCTTGACTGTATAAAGTGTCTATGTAAACGACTGTTGTTCTACAGTTTCTAGTCAGAGTATAACTTTTTCATAGGCTGTACAAAATTTTCTTTCAAGCGACTGTAGGTTAACAATTTTTGGTTACAGCAAAACTTTCTCATAAACTGTACAAACATTTGTAGTTTTACAATGTGTACTTACAGCATAGCTTCTCTCCAGACTGTATAAAGTGTCTTTGTAAATGACTGTAGTTTCACAGTTTCTAGTGACAGCATAGCTTCTTTATAGACTGTAGTGTCTATGTAGACGACTGTAGTTTTACAATTTCTAATCACAGTATAACTTTTTTATAGATTGTCTAAAATTTCCTTTCAAGCGACTATACGTTTACAGTTTCTAGTTAGAGCAAGACTTTCTCATAGACTATACAAAATTTCCTTTTAAACTACTGCAATTTTACAGATTCCAGTTACAGTATATCTTTTCGATAGGCTATACAAACGACTGTAGTTTTACAATTTTTTAGTTCGAGCATAGCTTCTTTCTTGACTGTATAAAGTGTCTATGTAAACGACTGTTGTTCTACAGTTTCTAGTCAGAGTATAACTTTTTCATAGGCTGTACAAAATTTTCTTTCAAGCGACTGTAGGTTAACAATTTTTGGTTACAGCAAAACTTTCTCATAAACTGTACAAACATTTGTAGTTTTACAATGTGTACTTACAGCATAGCTTCCCTCCAGACTGTATAAAGTGTCTTTGTAAACGACTGTAGTTTCACAGTTTCTAGTGACAGTATAGCTTTTTTATAGACTGTATAAAATTTTCTTTAAAGCGGCTGTAGGTTTGCAGCTTCTAGTTAAAGCAACTCTCTCTTAGAATGTACAAAATTTCCTTTTAAACTACTGTAGTTTTACAGATTCCAGTTACAGTATATCTTTTCAATAGGCTATACAAGCAACTGTAGTTTTACAATTTTTTAGTTCGAGCATAGCTTCTTTCTTGACTGTATAAAGTGTCTATGTAAACGACTCTTGTTTTACAGTTTCTAGTCAGAGTATAACTTTTTTATAGACTGTACAAAATTAACTTTCAAGCGACTGTAGGTTAACAGTTTCTGGTTACAGCAAAATTTTCTCATAGACTGTACAAACAACTGTAGTTTCACAATCTTTACTTACAGCATAGCTTCTCTCCAGACTGTATAAAGTGTCTTTGTAAACGACTGTAGTTTCAAAGTTTCTAGTGACAATATAGCTTTTTTATAGACTGTACAAAATTTTCTTTAAAGCGACTGTATGTTTACAGTTTCTAGTTAAAGCAAAACTTTCTTATAGACTGTTCAAAATTTCTATGCAAACAACTGTAGTTTTACAGATTCCAGTATAGTATAGCTTTTCAATAGGCTGTACAAATGACTGTTGCTTTACAGATTCTAACTTCACCATAATTTCCCTTTAGACTGTATAATGTGTTTGTGTAAATGATCCTAGTTTTACAGCTTCTAGTCACATGTAGCTTTTTAATAGACTACAAAATTTCTTTTCAAACGACTGTAGTTTTACAAATTCCAGTTACAGTATATCTTCTCAATACGATGTACAAATGACTGTAGTTTTACAGCTTCTAGTTAAAGTATAGCTTTTTCCTAGACTGTACAATATTTCTTTAAAAACAACTTAAGCTTTACAGGTTCTAGTTACAGTTTAGCTTTTTTATAGGCTGTACAAGCGACTGTAGTTCTACAGTTTCTATTTACCTTATAGTTTTCTTATAAACTATATAAAGCTTCTATACAAGCGAGTGTAGCTTTACAGATTCTACTAACAGAATAGTTTCTTTATAGGCTGTACCAGCGATTGTAGTTCTACAGTTTCTACTTACAGCTTTTTAATAGGCTGTAGAAAACTTTCTTACAAACGACTGTAATACTAATAGTTGTAGTTTCTAGCTCTATTTACAGATTCTGTAGCTGTCGAGTCTGTAAACCTTCAGTCGTTTGTATAAATTTTTTAAAACGATTAATCAACATTTCTCGTTAAAGTGCCACGTGATAATATAAAAAAAAATTCTAGATCTTGCAGCCCCTAGTAAAATCGTCCCTTATTAATCAAACTTTTATTGAGTTTTGGGGGCGTTGCTAGCAAGCGATTTCTATACCTAAAAAATGCAACCGCCTTAACGCCGCCATCAACACAACGTCAAATTGCTGACATGAATATGGAAAAGTTGACATGAATAGTAATTATGATGGAAATTGGGGGAGTTTTTCCCCCACTTATCTTCATCGTAACGTAAATAAATGAAACGAGACACAAAAAAATTCTCGTCCTCTCTGTTTGTAGATGAAACGGTTTGTCGATTGTTCTTAATCAAATTAGGGGTGGTCGATTAGATTCTTAATTGTTGATCCATTAAGGATACCACGATGTTTGTTAGTTTCTATAGTAATTTTGTTGGTAGAGTGCTATCGGCTATATATCGGTAGGTACGTGGAAAGTGTAATTTGTTTGATGTTTAAACATCAAGCGAAAAGCGCGTCTCAACTTCAATTAGGGCACCGAGAAAGGGTGCATTAAGTAGAAACTGGGTGGTGTGTTTTTATGGATGGAGAAAATTGTTGTTCGGGGATGAAATTGTTAATAATACATCGGCGCTACCTTTTCGAGAATAATTAAATTCTATTTGGTAGAATCTTAAGGGTTTTCAGCTTGCAAAGACAAATTGTTGTGGTTCAGGTTTGTTCCTAACTACTGCAAGAATCGCTTAATAATTCAGCGCTTTCGATCTGTTGCTAATCTAGGTCAGATGTTGATAGAAAAACAAAAATTGTGCTTCAATAAATAACCCAAGAGGTAGCTGTAGAATAAAAAGTTTGAAAATGACGTGGGTTCAAGTTATCTAAAAATTTTACAGTTTCTGTAGTTTGAGTGACTGACAAAAAATCTGAATTAAGCTACAACAAACAAAATTTTTACAGATTCTTACAGAATTTTTTATGAAATTAAAGAAATTCTAGCACAATTTGTTTCTGTCTAAGTTGATTTTTTATAATTTTTATTTAAAAAAATTCTGAGGACACAGCAATCTGTAGATATCTGTATCTATACAGATCTATATTTTTACAGAAATTGTTTGCAAATTAAATTAACAGAATTTGAAGCTGCTGTCATGAATTTCTGGATATCAAAATCCTGCAAATTTTACAGAAAAATTCTATACAGCCTACAGTTACAGGGTTGGTTTCTGCAAATTTCATAAAATTTATTTTATTTTAAAGACAACTAATTTTAATTAGTAAGTGTTTTGCAAAAACAAGTGTAGATTTTTAGTTTTTAACTTCTGTAATCTGTAAATTCTACAGCAGTAACTACAGATAATTCTAGAGTAGAGTAATGCATAATTTTGATCAAAACTGTAAAATTCTAGTCAATATTGTAAACTCAAATAATACGAAAAAAAATTCTATTAATTTTACAGGCACTTTACAGTTTACAGGGGTTTCTGTCTGTAGATTTTACAGAATACAGGCATAAATTGACCCAGATACTGGAACGTTCTTTCTTTCAGTGCAAATTTTTATTAGCTTCAATTTTATATTTACAGCTATTAGTGTTGCGCTTTAAATATACAGCGTACAGGCATACAAAAACAGCTGTTACTTAGTAAAATAATTAAAAAAACAAAGTTTAATAAAGCTGTAAGTAATGTGATTGTGCGAACTTTACAAAATATCATTTAAAAAAATTACCAACAATCTACAGTTACAGGCTATCGTTTCTGTAGATTTTCCACAATTTATTTCCATGGGTCTAACAAAATTTATTTTGAATTATCATTATGTTGAAGAAACGACTGTACATTTACAGTTTTCAAATTCTGTATTTTCTTACAGCATCTACTACAGAATATAGATTGTAGTAATAATATTTTCCGTGTCAAAACTGTAAAATTGTACAAAAATTGTTGGAAATCTTTTTATGAACATCTTTATACCTACAGAACGCGACAAATTAGAAAATAGTTTGCAACTTATCCAACTATACAGATGACTGTATAAATCTACAGCTTTACTATTAAAAATTTAATTCTTCACAGTTGTTGGCAAATTCCTACAGAACATTTTGTGAAATTAAAGAAATTCTAACGCATTTCTGTTTCTGTTTAAATTAATTTTCTTAATTTTTAATTAAAATTTTTTTTGAGGACACAGCAATCTGTAGATATCTGTATCTATACAGATCTACAATTATACAGAAATTACTTACAATTTATATTAACAGCATTTGAGTCTGCTGTCATAAATTTCTCGATTCCAATTTTAGATTCTGCAGATTTTACAGAAAAATCCTACACAGCTTACAGTTACAGGAGTCGGTTTCCGTAAATTTCATAAAATTTATTTTATTTTATAGGCAACTAATTTTAATTAGCGAGTATATTGCAAGAACAAGTGTAGATTTTTAGAATTCGAATTCTGCAATCTGTAAATTCTACAGCAGTAACTACAAATTATTGTAGAGCAAAGTAATCCATAATTTTGATCAAAACCGTAAAATTGTAGTGAGTATTGTAAACTCAAACAATTTATATGATAAAAATTTCTATAAATTTTACAGACATTTTACAGTTTACAGGCGTTTCTGTCTGTAGATTTTACAGAATCCAGACATGCATTGACCCAGATACTGAAACGTCCTTTCCTTCAGTGCAAATTTTTATTAATTTCAATTTTATATTTACAGCTATTAATGTTGCGTTTTAAATATACAGCATACAGGCTTACAGAAACAACTGTTACTTAGAGAGATAATTAAAGACACGAAGTTTAATGAAGCTGTAGTGAATGTGATTAAGGGAATTTTACGAAATATTGTTTAAAAAATTACCTACAATCTACAGTTACAGACTATCGTTTCTGTAGATTTTCCACAATTTATTTCCATGAGTCTAGAAAAATTTATTTTAAATTATGATTGTGTTGGAGAAACGACTGTATGTAGAGTTTTCAAATTCTGTATTTTTTATTTTACAGCATCTACTAGAGTATAGATCGCAGTAATCTGTAAAATCTGTAAAATTGGCCAAAAAATGTTTGAAATATTTTTATGAAAATTTGTATACTTACAGAAAGCTACAAATTACAAAATAATTTGCAACTTACCCAAATATACAGATAACTGTATAAATCTACAGTTTTACTATTAAAAACTTAATTCCTCGCAGTTGTTGGCAGATTCTTATATAATACTGTCACAGAATTCTGTATAATTCTGTAAACTTATACAGCTCAGCTGTAAATTTGCAGATTGCATTGCTGGTATCTTATCAGTTTCAGCTGTTTAACGTTTCGTTTTCTCTCTCGCACTTGTTTCTTTTTGTTTCTCGCACCATCCAAACAAAAACCGATTAGTTTCCTGGGTCCAGGACGGGAATTAACGAACATCAGGGCTTAAAACACACACACACACGTACATACATTGAAACTGTACCGAATCGATCCTCCACATCCTCTCAACCATCTTCGGTTGTCCTCTAATAACGACACGAGGGCCTTATTGGAAAGCATTAAAACCGGCAACCCCACTTAAATCATTATCGGAAGCCCTCCAGTGTGTTTCCTTGTATTCCAGAGACCCGTTCCCGTATAATCCCGTCGACGACAGACACGAACGACGATATCCAAAAAGGGTGGCAGAGGTGTAACCAAATCCCTCGAAACTGCGCATTAATTTCGTCTACATCCCTGGAAAGCCGCTTACGTCATAAAAACGACGCTGCAAATCGGCCTTAATTAAACGGTAAATTTTAGTTATTTTTTATTTTTTGTTAATTATTTCTAAGTTTATCGCAAAAAAAACGGTAACGAAACTCTTCGGTTTGTGTTAAAACGTCGACATTGCGTTTCGTTTGCGTCCCCACTCCGAGTATCGTGTGTTCTACTTGACGGTTTCTGTACAGAAAAATGTTGCGGTGAGAGCGATGTTGTCACGTTGTTGTGTTGACGTCATACGAAACGTTAAAACGACGTACGTCATCGAAGTGCTGTGTTGACCATGATTGACAATGTGGCAGGCGTTTTCAAGGTCAATCGAGATACTCGTGGCCTTCTTCGAATATTATTCGGCAAGGTAAGAACGAGAAAAGGGGAAAATAGGGATGGAAGGGTGGCGACGAAATATTTGTTTGTGTTCCGGGGGTGTGTTCGGGTCAATGGATATGGCGGATATTGCGCCCGGTTGTATGGAAAGCCACCGTCTTGATCGTTGACTTAATTATAGCAAGGGATGAAAACGGGGGAAAAGTGAGAGGGTTGAAACGTGGTCGGGTCAAGGGATGAAGTTGGTTTCGAACTGTTATTGCAACCCCGATTTCGTTCGGTTTCTCGTAAAATCGAAACTATGCTAATGGTAGAGAGATTTCAAGAGTTTTTTGTTTTGTGTAATACCGTGGGGTTGTTTTAGTTTTAATAAAGTTAAGGGGTGGTGGAATAAAAATAGTTTTAAAAAATTCAAAAATTTCTTGGTAATTTAATTTTAGTAATTTAAGCAAAATTTTGGCGCTAAAAAAAGACACGCTCTCGCACTTTTTAGTTACAGGCCTTGCTGTACATTTCTAAAAAAATCCAATTATGTTGACTGAAAGAGCAAAGATGAAGTAATTAATTGAAAGTATTTTCAAGAAAATTAATCATTTTGGTTGTGAAGCACAAGCTTTTGAAAGTTTGTGTGCACTTTACGCATCAATTAAAATTATTTCAAACTTTGCGTTTGGTTTCTTTCGGTAGCCCATCTATTGCAGTTTTGATAACCGTTGCGAAAAGATTGGTAGCATTGGTAGTTTTTGCTGTAACCAAAAACTCGTGGGGTCCGAATAATTTTTTTTGTCCAATTGTCTAAAATTTTGAGTTTCACGCGCTGTTGGGCCGCTCAAGGTTGAAGTTTAGAAGGTGGCGGCGACGGCGCGCCTATCTTGTTCCTTTCCTCGTCCATACATCCCCGGGACCGGGCCGGAAGTTGTGTAATTTCCCCCCGTCCCTTCTCCCTTCCGCCTTATATCCCGTCTGATTAATGAACCGACCAACGACTCGAATTTATTTCGGTTAACAAGCGGTCCGGAATTATTCCTCTCACCTCTCACCGACATTTCTCGTCTTGGATCTCATTAAAAACATCCCCCTCATCCCCTACGAATTTTGATATCGCGCCGCTCCACCAAATCGACGTCATAAAGAAAATTTGACAATCTTTCCTCTCTTACCAGCGCTTTCTTTTCTTCCACCCTTAACGACCCAACTCCATTGTGTTTTTTGCGTCGATTTTCTGGTCCACCCACAAAAATGATAAAGCGAGACACTTTAACGGCCGAAATTAAGAATAATAATAACCGCCGGAATCATAAATTTGTGGTGAAGGGCGAGGCAAGAAATTGAATATTGAAAAAGGTGACGGACGCCTCTGGTATATGCCAGGCCACCTGGGATTTGAAAGCGCGCAAGTTTCGTTAAAATTTGAATTTACGTCTGGACTAAATGGGAAAATCGTGTCGTCGCCCTTTCTTCGACCCCTTTCCGGCGGCGCCATTTTTCTATTTTTGTCCGAATTGCATCTAGTTTTTGTTTTTCTTTTCGTCGCTTCTAGCAAGTTTAGAAGTTTTTGGGACTGATATGTTTGTTGCATCCGTAACTTGCAAACTCTTGCCATTATTAATGGCGAAAAAGAGAACGGAAAGTGACGGCGACGCGACCGGAAATTGTTTCAGCAAAACAAGTTTTTTGGAAATTTTGTTTTTCTCGCAAATTAATTCGGAAAGATTTGTAACTTATCTCGATTATGTTGTTAAAAATTTATTTGAATGGCCGTTAAATTTTGACGAGAAACCCTTAAAAGTGGTGATGTCGAGTGTGGTTTCGGAGCATCAAACTGTTCCGGATTTAATCAAATGAAATTAAATTTTATGAATGACGACTGAAACTTTTTGGAATTAAATTAAATGAAACTTTATGATTGATCGTTATCTAATTCCGTTATTAGTTTAACTAATGGCGAATCGTAAAGCTACGTTTTTAAATCGATAGTGAGTTTGAAAAATTTGTTAGCATTTGTTCGAAGCACTCAAAAATTTCTGATTTATTATTCTACAGGTGAGAATATTGAAATTTATTCCAAAAAATTCTCGTTTCTATTCTCATTTCTATCTTTTCTCTCTCCAATAGCGAAATGACAGATATGTACAGATTGAATGAAGAATTTAACACGCCAAAGTGCTAAAGTATATTCTAAAGAATTCTTGCTCTTGTTCGCATCTCCTTTCTCTTAGCAAGATGAGGAATATGCAGAAAATTTTGAGGTTTATTCTTAAGAATTTCCCTTGGTTCTTGCTTGCATCTTTTTCTATTAGCAAGATGAAGTATATGCAAAGAACGGTGAGATTTATTTTAAAGAATTCTTGTTTTTATTCTCATTTCCATCTTTTCTCTCTCTAATGGCAAAATTAAAAATATGTAGAGATTGAATAAAAATTTAACACGCCAAAATACTAAAGAATACTAAAGAATTCTTGCTCTTGTTTGCATCTTTTTTCTCTTAGCAAGATGAAGGATATGTAGAAAATTCTGAGGTTTATTCTTAAGAATTTTTTTGTCGTTCTTGCCTGCATCTTTTTCTATTAGCAAGATGAAGTATATGGAGAGAATGCTGAGATTTATTTTAAAGAGTTATTGCTTCTATTCTCATTTCCATCTTTTCTCTCTCTAATGGCGAAATTAAAAATATGTAGAGATTGAATACTAAAGGATATTCTAAAGAATTCTTGCTCTTGTTCGCATCTCTTTTCCTTTAGCAAGATGAAGGATATGTAGAAATTTCTGAGGTTTACTCTTAAGAATTTCTTTTTTCGTTCTTGCTTGCATTTTTTTTATGAGCAAGATGAAGTGTATGCAGAGAATGCTGAGATTTATTTTAAAGAATTCTTGTTTCTATTCTTATTTCCATCTTTTCTCTCTGTAGTGGCGAAATGAAAGATATGTAGAGATTGAATGAAGAATTTAACACGCCAAAGTGCTAAAGTATATTCTAAAGAATTCTTGCTCTTGTTCGCATCTCTTTTCTTTTAGCAAGATGAAGGATATGTAGAAATTTCTGAGGTTTACTCTTAAGAACTTCTTTTTTCGTTCTTGCTTGCATTTTTTTTATGAGCAAGATGAAGTGTATGCAGAGAATGCTGAGATTTATTTTAAAGAATTCTTGTTTCTATTCTTATTTCCATCTTTTCTCTCTGTAGTGGCGAAATGAAAGATATGTAGAGATTGAATGAAGACTTTAACACGCCAAAGTACTAAAGTATATTCTAAAGAATTCTTGCTCTTGTTTGCATCTTTTTTCTCTTAGCAAGATGAAGGATATGTAAAAAATTCTGAGGTTTATTCTTAAGAATTTTTTTGTCGTTCTTGCTTGCATCTTTTTCTATTAGCAAGATGAAGTATATGGAGAGAATGCTAAGATTTATTTTAAAGAGTTCTCGCTTCTATTTTCATTTCCATCTTTTCTCTCTCTAATGGCGAAATTAAAAATATCTAGAGATTGAATAAAAAATTTAACACGCCGAAGTACTAAAGGATATTCTAAAGAATTCTTGCTCTTGTTCGCATCTCTTTTCCTTTAGCAAGATGAAGGATATGTAGAAATTTCTGAGGTTTACTCTTAAGAATTTCTTTTTTCGTTCTTGCTTGCATTTTTCTTATGAGCAAGATGAAGTGTATGCAGAGAATGCTGAGATTTATTTTAAAGAATTCTTGTTTCTATTCTTATTTCCATCTTTTCTCTCTGTAGTGGCGAAATGAAAGATATGTAGAGATTGAATGAAGACTTTAACACGCCAAAGTACTAAAGTATATTCTAAAGAATTCTTGCTCTCGTTCGCATCTCCTTTCTTTTAGCAAGATGAAGGATATGTAGAAATTTCTGAGGTTTACTCTTAAGAATTTTTTTGGTTCTTGCTTGCATCTTTTTCTATTAGCCAGATGAAGTAAATGCAAAGAATGCTGAGATTTATTTTAAAGAGTTCTCCCTTCTATTCTTATTTCCATCTTTTTTCTCTCTAATGGCGAAATGAAAGATATGTAGAAATTGAATAAAGAATTTATCACGCCAAAGTGCTAAAGTATATTCTAAGGAATTCTTGCTCTTGTTTCCATCTTTTTTCTCTTAGCAAGATGAAGGATATGTAGAAAATTCTGAGGTTTATTCTTAAGAATTTTTTTGTCGTTCTTGCTTGCAGCTTTTTCTATTAGCAAGATGAAGTATATGGAGAGAATGCTAAGATTTATTTTAAAGAGTTCTCGCTTCTATTCTCATTTCCATCTTTTCTCTCTCTAATGGCGAAATTAATAATATCTAGAGATTGAATAAAAAATTTAACACGCCGAAATACTAAAGGATATTCTAAAGAATTCTTGCTCTTGTTCGCATCTCTTTTCCTTTAGCAAGATGAAGGATATGTAGAAATTTCTGAGGTTTACTCTTAAGAATTTCTTTTTTCGTTCTTGCTTGCATTTTTTTTATGAGCAAGATGAAGTAAATGCAGAGAATGCTGAGATTTATTTTAAAGAATTCTTGTTTCTATTCTTATTTCCATCTTTTCTCTCTCTAGTGGCGAAATGAAAGATATGTAGAGATTGAATGAAGACTTTAACACGCCAAAGTACTAAAGTATATTCTAAAGAATTCTTGCTCTCGTTCGCATCTCCTTTCTTTTAGCAAGATGAAGGACATGTAGAAATTTCTGAGGTTTACTCTTAAGAATTTTTTTGGTTCTTGCTTGCATCTTTTTCTATTAGCCAGATGAAGTAAATGCAAAGAATGCTGAGATTTATTTTAAAGAGTTCTCCCTTCTATTCTTATTTCCATCTTTTTTCTCTCTAATGGCGAAATGAAAGATATGTAGAAATTGAATGAAGAATTTATCACGCCAAAGTGCTAAAGTATATTCTAAAGAATTCTTGCTCTTGTTCGCATCTTTTTTCTCTTAGCAAGATAAAGAATATGTAGAAATTTCTGAGGTTTACTCCTAAGAATTATTTTTTTGTTTTTGCTTGCATTTCTCTTTATTAGCAAGATGAAGTATATGCAGAGAATGCTGAGATTTATTTTAAAGAGTTCTCGCTTCTATTCTTATTTCCATCTTTTCTCTCTCTTTTTAGTGGCAAAATGAAAGATATGTAGAGATTGAATGAAGAATTTAACACGCCAAAGTGCTAAAGTATATTCTAAAAAATTCTTGTTCTTGCTTGCATCTTTTTTCTATTAGCAAGATATCTATAAGAGGTTTATTCTAAAAAAAAAAAACTTCCGTTCTTGCTTGCATCTCATTTTTATTAGCAAAATGAATTATGCCGAGAATGCTGATTTATTCTACAGCTGTTTTGTTGCCTCTCTCGTTTGCATCTTGCTTTCTATTAACAAGATGCAGCATGTGAATAAAATAAAACAAAACCTTAACATGAGAGAATGCTTAGTCTTATTTCAAGGAATTCTCATTTGCATTTTTTTCTATGGGCGGGATGGAGCATATTTTGCACTTCAATGCTTGAGAATGCTAAAATTTACTTGCTCGCTTCTCGATTCCATTTTTTGTTTTCATCTTTTTTCTTCTATTAGCCTGATAAAGGATATGTAGTGAACACTGCGATTTATTCTAAAAAATTCTCGTTTCCGTTCTTGTTCGCAACTTCTTTCTTTCTTAACTAGATTAACAAGATGAAGAATATGTGGAAAATTACAAGGTTTATTTTAAAGAATTCTTGTTCTTGCTAGGTTAAATTTTTTTCTCTAAATAAATGTAGCAAGTAAAGAAATAAAACGAAAAAAAAGTAATAAATGCTAAAGATTAATTTAAAAGGTTCTCGTTTGCATCTTTATTTTCTATTAACTTCATGGAGCAGATTTTGAGTTTCAATACGTGAGAATACTAAAACTTAGTTTAAAGTGTTCTCGTTTTTATTCTTGCCTGCATCTATATTTCTTCTATTAGCGAGATAAAGAACATGCAGAACATGCTAAGATTTATTCTAAAGAATTTCTGTTTCCGTTCTTGTTTACATTTTTATTTCTTCTATTAACAAGATGAAAAATATGTGGAAAATTACAAGGTTTATTTTAAAGAATTCTTGTTTTTGTTCTTGATTGAATTATTTTTTTTCTTAAATAAATGTAGCAAATGAAGAAATTAAAGTTGAAGTTGAAGTTTAACATGAAAAAATGCTGAAGCTTATTCTAAAGAATTCTCGTTTTTATTTTTTTTATATTAACTGGATTAAGCATATGTTAAAATTTAATTCGCGAGAATACTAAAACTTAGTTCAAATTGCTCTCGTCTTCGTTCTTGTTTGCATCTTTATTTCTTCTATTAGCGAGATGAAGAACATGCAAAGCTTGCTAAGATTTATTTTAAAGAATTCTTGTTTCTGTTTTTGTATGCATTTTTATTTTTTCTATTAACGATAAGAAAAATGTGCAGAAAATGTTAAGGTTCATTCTAAAGAATTCTTGTTTTTGTTCTTGCTTGCAACTTTTTTCTTCTATTCAAGAAATGCAACATATAAAAAATATAAAGTAGAAATATAACATGAGAAAATGCTGAAGCTTATTTTAAAGAATTTGCATTTGCATTTTGTTTTTTCATTAACTTGATTGATCATATGTTGAAATTCAATACGTGAGAATGCTAAAACTAAGTTTAAAGTGTTCTCGTTTTCATTCTTGCTTGCATCTTTATTTCCTCTATTAGCGAGATAAAGAATATATAGAGCATGCTAAGATTTATTCTAAAGAATTTGTGTTTCCTTTCTTGTTTGCATCTTTGTTTCTTCAATTAGCGTGATGAAGAATATGTAGAGAATTACAAGGTTTATTTAAAAGAATTCTTGCTTTGTTCTTGCTTGAATCTTTTTTTTCTTAAATAAATGTAGCAAATGAAGAAATAAAAGTTGAAGTTGAAGTTTAACATGAAAAAATGCTGAAGCTTATTCTAAAAAATTCTCGTTCTAATCTTCTCTTCTATTTGTAGGATGAAGCATATGATGCAATTTAATGCGTGAGAATGCTAAAACTTATTTTAAAGTATTCTCGTTTTTATTCTTGTTTGCATCTTTTTTCATCCATTAGGGAGATGAACATTATGTAGAGAACGCAGAGTCTTATTTTAACGGATTCTTGTTTTTCTTCTCATTTTCATCATTAAGTAAAACTTATGCAACTAAGAATTCTGATGCTTATTTTAAAGAATTCTTGTTCTAATCTTTTCTACTATTTTTGGGATGAAGCAAATGATGCAATCCAAAGCGTGAGAACGCTGAAACTTATTTTAAAGTATTCTCGTTTTTATTGTTGTTTCCATCTTTTTTTTTTATTATTATGAAGTATATGGAAAAATTTAATGAAACAATCTAAAATTTATCTTGCAGTTCTTCTTAGTAACTTACATCAATTTTTTTCTAATTTTTAATTATTGGCACTACAAAAAAAATTTTGTTTCTCTCCTCGTTTCGCTCCACATCCTTTAATCGTCCAAAATTTAATTTCCACATCTACAACACGTTCAAAACATTTCCCCTTCATCCACCATAAATCAACGACATCCCCATCCGTTTGATTTGTTAACTTTTCCATATCGTCCAGCACACATCTGTGTCGTTGGTCATTTCCCATCATCCCATCTCAATTTTTATTCCTTCCTCCAATTCTCTCACAACCACAAAACTATACAACATTTTCGTGGTAAATCCCCGGGATTTTCCCGGATCTTCCTTCACTAACGGCACCCACCTAATTCTCCCGTAATCATCACCGTCATCCGGACGACGCCCTTCAACGTCCCCGAAGTGGCGTCGTTATCGACAACGCGAATTGAAAACGACACAACCAACTAAACTAAGAAACGTACAGAAACCGTTTCAATTACACGTCCATTCAACGAATGAAACCGACGCCGTAAGCTAAATTCAGGAAATGCATTGGCGTCGCGACGCCACCGTCCTATCGCGTAATAACAACGAACGTCGCGTCACATTCTAAACACGTAACGTTGTTAATTTAATTTCGTTAACAATAGGACGCGTTCGTTATTAATACGCGGGACTGTGACTGTGTTACGTTTCCGGTTGTAGGTCGTAGGGTGGTTTTTGGGTCGATTTGTTTTTTTTGTTGCGTGCGTTGTAAATTTTTTACAACATTCTAAATGGGTTGCATGGGGTGAATTCGACAGATTTGAGGAGGGTTGCGATTTTTTGTTGAGTCGCAAAGTGAGGATTATCCGGAAACTCATTTTGCATGGAGAAGGGACGGAATTAAAGTGGAGAAAAAAAAATTGAACGTCTAAAACGTTTAATTGAGGCTATTTACCATTCGGAATGGTCAATTTGCACGAGTACTCGTTTTCAGGGGTTTTCAGCAGTTTCTTCGTTTCAGATTTCAAGCGTTTCGCTAATTTTACGGTTCAATATTTTATGTAGTGGCATTCGAGAACGAAAACGGGTACTGAAACGGGTTTTGAGAGCTCCAAAAATTACTCGCAATTCAGTTATCTGCAACCAATTTTTTTATCAATTTTAATTTTTTGAAAACGAAGTCGAGAACGAGAACGTTTTCAGTTTTTCAGATTACTAAGAAAAAAATTTTGGAGGCGAGAAATGATTTTTATAAATTTTGATACACCCCCCACTTGCAATTCGGTTATCTAAGATCAATTTTTTTGTCAATTTTAATTCTTTGAGAACGAGGTCGAGAAGGAGAACGTTTTTAGTGTTTCGGATTATTAAGAAAAAAATTTTGGAGGCTAGAAATGATTTTTATAAATTTTGATACACCCCCCACTTGCAATTCGGTTATCTAAGATCAATTTTTTTGTCAATTTTAATTCTTTGAGAACGAGGTCGAGAAGGAGAACGTTTTTAGTGTTTTGGATTATTAAGAAAAAAATTTTGGAGGCTAGAAATGATTTTTATAAATTTTGATACACCCCCCACTTGCAATTCGGTTATCTAAGATCAATTTTTTTATCACTTTTAATTTTTTGAGAACGAGGTCAAGAACGAAAACGTTTCTAGTGTTCTAGATTATTAAGAAAAAAATTTTGGAGGCGAGAAATGATTTTTATAAATTTTGATACACCCCTCACTATGTAGGTTGACGTCCTTGGACGAACTTCGCTACTTGTAGGGCTTCATTTTTTTTATTTCAGAAAAAATAGTTTAAATGACAGCAATTTCTGTCCGACGCGAAAGAGAAAAATACATATACATTTTGATACACCCCTAACCACGCTTGTAACCGCTTTTGTGACGTACAATTTTTTTAATGTTATAAAAAATTTTGTTAAGTGGCGGAAATAACAGTCTGTAGCAAAAACAAAGAATTTTAATAAATTTTGATACACCCCTTACCACGCATTTAACCGATTTTGTGACGTACATGTAGAGCTTCAATTTTATTTAATTTTAAATAAAATTTTATTAATTGGCGGAAATAAGGGTCCGAAGCAAAAACGGAGAATTTTTTTAAATTTTGATACACCCTTTACTACATAGGCAACCACTCTTGAGCAAACTTGAAGACTTTTAGCACAATTTTTTTAATGTTAGAAAAAATGTTGATAAGAAGCAAAAATAACAGTCTGAAAGAAAACCGAAGAATTTTTATAAATTTTGATACACCCCTTACCACGCATGTAACCGATTTTGGAAGGGACTTGTAGCGCTTTAATTTTATTTAATGTTAGATACAATTTTTATAAGTGGCGAAAATAAGGGTCCGTAGCAAAAAGGAGGAATTTTTATAAATTTTGATACATTCCCTACTATGTAGGTAGCCCTTTTTGGACGGACTTTGTTACTTGTAGCGTTTCAATTTCTTTTTATGGTAAAAAGTTTGTTAAGTGACGAAAATAACAGTCTGAAGCGAAAATAAAGAATTTTTATAAATTTTGATACACCCCTTACAACGCATGTAACCAATTTTGGGACGGACTGGTAGCGCTTTAATTTTATTAATTGTTAGATACAATTTTTATAAGTAACGAAAATAAGGCTTCGAAGAAAAAACGAAGAATTTTATAAATATTGATACACCCCTTACTACGTAGGTAGCCCTTCTTGGACGGAGTTTGTTACTTGTAGCGTTTCAATTTCTTTTTCTGGTAAAAAGTTTGTTAAGTGACGAAAATGACAGTTTGAAGCGAAAATAGAGAATTTTTATAAATTTTGATACACCCCTTACTACATAGACAGCCACTCTTGAGCGGACTTGCAACTTGTAGCATTTCAATTTTCTTTTAATGTTAGAAAAAATTTGTTAATAACTGTCCGAAGCTAAAACGAAACATTCATATTAATTTTGATACACCCCTCACCACGTAGGTAACCGTTCTTAGACGGACATTGCTACTTGTAACACGTCAAGTTTTTTTTAATGTTAACAAAAAATTTGTTAAGTCCCATACGAAAACGAAACATTCATATTTATTTTGCTACACCCCTTCCTACGTAGGTAGCTTTTCTTGGACGGACTTTGCTATTTGTAACGCTTCAATTTTAATTGTAATGTTAGAAAAGATTTTGTTAGGTGGCAGCCAGAACTGTTTAATGTAATAACAAAGTATTGATATGAATTTTGCTACACCCCTTACTACGTAGGTGGCCGTTTTTGGACGGACTTTGTTACTTGTATCCTTCAATATTTTTTAATATTAGAAATATGATTAAGTGGCCGACATAACTGTCCAAAGCAAAAACGAGATACTTCTATCAATTTTGGTACACCCCCTACTACTTAGGCAGCTATTCTTGAACGGTCTTAGCTACTTGTAGCACTTTAATTTTTCTTTAATGTTGAAAAAAATTATTAAGTGCCGATAATAACTGTCCGATACGACAGCGAATCATTCATATTAATTTTGATACACCCCTTACTACGTAGGTAGCCGTTCTGGGACTGATTTCATTATTTATAACGCTTCAATTTAATTTTTAATGTTAGAAAAGATTTTGTTAGGTGCCGGGATAAACTCTTCAATGTAGAAACAAAATATGCTTTTAAATTTTGATACACCCCTTACGTAGGCTGCCGTTCTGGGACTGATTTCTCTATTTGTAGGGCTTTAATTTAATTTTTAATGTTGGAAAAAATTTTGTTAAATGGCGGGATAAACTTTTGAATGTAGAAGCAAAATATGCTTATAAATTTTGATACACCCCTTACACGTAGGTAGCCGTTCTTGAACGGACTTTGCCACTTGTGCGTTTAAATATTTTTTTATGTTAGAAATATTGTTAAATGGCCTAAATAACTGTCTAAAGTGAAAACCAGAAATTTTTATAAACTTTGATACACCCCTTACTATGTAGATAACCGTTCTTGAACGAATCTAGCTGCTTGTAGGGCTTCAATTTTTTTTTAATGTACGAAAAGATTTCGTTAAGTGCCGGCAATAGCTGTCCGATGCAAAAACAAAGCATTCATAATATTTTTGATACACCCCTTACTACGTAGGTAGCCGTTCTGGGACTAATTTCTCTATTTGTAACGCTTCAATTTAATTTTTAATGTTGGAAAAGATTTTGTTAAATGACGGGATAAACTTTTGAATGTAGAAATAAAATATGCTAATAAATTTTGATACACCCCTTACTACGTAGGTAGCCGTTCTTGAACGGACTTTGCCACTTGTGCGTTTAAATATTTTTTTATGTTAGAAATATTGTTAAATGGCCTAAATAACTGTCTAAAGTGAAAACCAGAAATTTTTATAAACTTTGATACACCCCTTACTATGTAGATAACCGTTCTTGGACGAATCTAGCTGCTTGTAGGGCTTCAAAAAAATTTTAATGTACGAAAAGATTTCGTTAAGTGCCGGCAATAGCTGTCCGATGCAAAAACGAGGCATTCATAATAATTTTGATACACCCCTTACCACGTAGGTAGCCGTTCTGGGACTGATTTCTCTATTTGTAACGCTTCAATTTAATTTTTAATGTTGGAAAAGATTTTGTTAAATGGTGGGATAAACTTTTGAATGTAAAAACAAAATATGCTGATAAATTTTGATACACCTTTACTACGTAGGTAGCCGTTCTTGGACGGACTTTGCTACTTGTGCGTTTAAATATTTTTTTATGTTAGAAATATTGTTAAATGGCCTAAATAACTGTCTAAAGTGAAAACCAGAAATTTTTATAAACTTTGATACACCCCTTACTATGTAGATAACCGTTCTTGGACGAATCTAGCTGCTTGTAGGGCTTCAAATTTCTTTTAATGTACAAAAAGATTTTGTTAAGTGCCGGCAATAGCTGTCCGATGCAAAAACGAGGCATTCATAATAATTTTGATACACCCCTTACCACGTAGGTAGCCGTTCTGGGACTGATTTCTCTATTTGTAACGCTTTAATTTAATTTTTAATGTTGGAAAAAATTTTGTTAAATGGCGGGATAAACTTTTGAATGTAGAAGCAAAATATGCTTATAAATTTTGATACACCCCTTACACGTAGGTAGCCGTTCTTGAACGGACTTTGCCACTTGTGCGTTTAAATATTTTTTTATGTTAGAAATATTGTTAAATGGCCTAAATAACTGTCTAAAGTGAAAACCAGAAATTTTTATAAACTTTGATACACCCCTTACTATGTAGATAACCGTTCTTGGACGAATCTAGCTGCTTGTAGGGCTTCAAATTTTTTTTAATGTACAAAAAGATTTTGTTAAGTGCCGGCAATAGCTGTCCGATGCAAAAACGAGGCATTCATAATAATTTTGATACACCCCTTACTACGTAGGTAGCCGTTCTGGGACTGATTTCTCTATTTGTAACGCTTTAATTTAATTTTTAATGTTGGAAAAAATTTTGTTAAATGGCGGGATAAACTTTTGAATGTAGAAGCAAAATATGCTTATAAATTTTGATACACCTCTTACACGTAGGTAGCCGTTCTTGAACGGACTTTGCCACTTGTGCGTTTAAATATTTTTTTATGTTAGAAATATTGTTAAATGGCCTAAATAACTGTCTAAAGTGAAAACCAGAAATTTTTATAAACTTTGATACACCCCTTACTATGTAGATAACCGTTCTTGGACGAATCTAGCTGCTTGTAGGGCTTCAAATTTTTTTTTAATGTACGAAAAGATTTCGTTAAGTGCCGGCAATCACTGTCCGATGCAAAAACGAGGCATTCATAATAATTTTGATACACCCCTTACTACGTAGGTAGCCGTTCTGGGACTAATTTCTCTATTTGTAACGCTTCAGTTTAATTTTTAATGTTGGAAAAGATTTTGTTAAATGACGGGATAAACTTTTGAATGTAGAAATAAAATATGCTAATAAATTTTGATACACCCCTTACTACGTAGGTAGCCGTTCTTGGACGGATTTTGCTACTTGTGCGTTTAAATATTTTTTTATGTTAGAAATATTGTTAAATGGCCTAAATAACTGTCTAAAGTGAAAACCAGAAATTTTTATAAACTTTGATACACCCCTTACTATGTAGGTAACCGTTCTTGGACGAATCTAGCTGCTTGTAGGGCTTCAAATTTTTTTTAATGTACGAAAAGATTTCGTTAAGTGCCGGCAATCACTGTCCGATAAAAAAGCGAGGCATTCATAATAATTTTGATACACCCCTTACTACGTAGGTAGCCGTTATGGGACTGATTTCGATATTTATAACGCTTTAATTTCATTTTTAATGTTGAAAAAGATTTCGTTAAGTGGCGGGAAAAACTCTTAAGTGTATTCATAAAAATTTGAATACACCCCTTTCTACGTAGGTAGTCGTTTTTGGACGAGTCTTGCTGTTTGTTACCATTTAATTTTTTTAATGTTAGAAATTTTGTTAAATGACGAAAATAACAATTTGAGGGAAAAACGAGGAATTTTTATAAATTTTGATACACCCTTTCCTACGTTAACAGCTATTCTTGAACCGAATTCGCTACTTGTAGCGCTTTAGTTATCTTTCTTATCTTAAAAAAACTTTTGTTAAGTGGCTGCAATAATTGTCTTATGAGGAATCGAAATATTGACAAAATTTTGATACACCCCTTACTAAATAGATAGCCGATATTGTGCAAACTTTACCACTTGTAGCGGTTTAGTTTTCTTTCTTATGTTAGAAAATCTTTTGTTAAGTGGTAGAAATAGTTGTCTTATGAGGAATCAAAATATTCACATAAACTTTGATACACCCCTTACTACTTAGGTAACCATTCTTGGACGGACTTTGCTACTTTTAGCGATCAATTCTTTTTATAAATAAAAAAATCTTTAAGTGACAGCAATAACCGTCCCGCCCAAAAACGAGAAATTTTTATAAATTTTGATACACCCCTTACTACGTCAGTAGCCGTTCTCGGACGGATTTCGCTACCTGAAGCGCGTCAATTTTTTCTTAATATTAGAAAAGATTTTGCTAAGTGGCGGCAATAATAGTCCGATACGAATTCAAAATATTTTTATTAATTTTGATACACCCCTCACTTTAGAGGTAGCCGTTTTTCGACGGATTTTTTTTAAATTACAGCCGTGCGTTGCGAAAACGACAACAAATCGATAAAATTTCCTTGTCGTTGCATTTTACGTTGTTTTCGTTCGTTTTTTTACGATCGTCTCTTCTCGAAGTGTCGTAAAACGGTAATACGTGATCACGTGTCACTTTACAATTTCGTAACCGACAGCAACTGATTCGCAATAAATAAACGAAAAAACATTAAAAACGTCGACGTGTTTTCTCGACCCGTTCGGTGGGGGATGGGGGTGAAAAAAAATTATGAAAATACGTTGAAAATCTTTCGAAACCAATACAAACATTAAACGAAAATCGAGATGACGATGAGAAATTGACTGCAAAAGTTGAATCTTACCCAAAGAGAAAAGGGAAAGATTTTGATCCGGACGATTTATTTCAATTTAGACTCTCACATAAGCAACACACCCCTAAATATCCAGTTTGCTTGAGAACATCGGAAATTGAGTGTCTAAAAATTTAAGTTTCCGAACCTTTTCGATTGAATTTTTTTATCGACGTATAAGGGTTAATAACGTGATACAAGAAAAGCGGAAATTGAATTTCACAGTCAAGGGGCAATTTTTTAGGGGAAACGAACAAAAAAAATTAAGCAACGACCCTTATTTATTAAAAAATAATTTTATGTTTCTATTTGTTTCATGTTCCTTCCTGGATCAACAGGGCGCAATTAGAGTAAGTATTTTGTAGTTATAGTAAAATCGATTAAATGCAGTACCGGATTCAACTTTATTATGGAGAAATATCGGAAGTGACCCCATTTTTTTTTTGACCAACGCCGTAACTTTTGTGACAAAAAAACAATCTCAGATGACTGGTGGGGGTACGCATCAGACCGTACAACAACAGTAGCAGGTGTTAGTGGGGATACGCAGCCAACTCGACAACAATTCCAATTGTCACGCCCACTTAGTTATAAAAACTAATCGAATCGAGTTGGTAACACTGATCAAACGTGACGTCAGATGTGACTAATTATTCCTTATAAACATTTTTACAACATTATGGCCGAAACTGAGAATTCGCATTTACGTGTTGGCACAACTGAACTGCGAAAGCGAAATTTACGACCACCTCATCTAAAATTAGACGTAGCGCGTTCGCTTGTAATAAACTCGTCGGTTTTCAAAGGGGGAAAAAAATAATTTCAAACCTTACCGGTAAAGTTTTCTTAAAGTTCTTTTTTGCAATTACTCGAGAAATGTCGTAAAATTTGTTGGAAACGAGTCCGGTGCTGCGTTTGCGTCATTTTAATTTTTTTTGGAGACGTTTAAGTATTTATCCCACTTCTGATATTAACAGGACTACAGGGAGTCCGCAGGCGAAATCGCCAGCTGGCAGCAGCGCTGGTGCTTTACCATCGGAAGCTCGTACGCCTACGGCGCCCGCCAACAAGGCGTTGCAAAATGTCAAAGGGGACCATCCATCGGTAAGCCAGGATGTAAGCATGATCAATGTTATCTATTATCTTTATTATATCCACAACAACCAACGATACTGTCATCCCGAACCAATGCTCGATTGTTATCTGTTGTAAAAATGTTTTATGTTGGTGATATCGATGAGACGGACGCTACTGGTCTTGAAACTCGATGTTGATTGTTTATTGATTGATTGGTTGGTGTTTTGTGTTACAAGAAATTGGTGAAAGACGAAATTGTTTATCTACGTGTCTAGAAAAAAAGTGATAAATTAGTTTGGGGACGGCATGCATTTCTGTGCATTTGTTGTTTGTTTGGTACCTCTGTACAAAAATATTTGGTTGATTGTTTGATGTTAAAGTGTCGTGTTGATGTCGAAATTTTTGTTGTTTTCGGACGTTTATAAGAAATTTTGATGTTTCAGTACTAATTGCTACGATTTTTTTTCTTAATTTTGAGATTTTTCAACTTAAATTTTTTTTTTTCAAAGTTTTTATTTTTTTAAATTAATTTTTTTATTGCCACCCAAAACTGCAGCTGCTTCGAATTTTTTTCGAATTACTTGTCAAAAAATTGAAGTTACAGGTGCTAAAAATATTTTTTAGACTATTTTAGGACGTATTTGATGTACAACTCCTTAATTTCTACTGTAAAGTGACAACCTCCTAATTTTAATCATTATCCAGAATACTCTGTCATTTATTTATTTTTTTCTATTTTCCACTATTAATTTTCCTAATTTATTTAATATTTATACTGCCTCCTAATTTCTAGAGCAACCTCCTAAAGCTGCAACTATCGCTTATTTTCTACCAAATTTTTATTGATTTTACTTTGTCACAAAAGGGAGAATGAAAAAGACTTGAATCAAAGATGTTTCAGAATATTTAAAACCTCTAGATTTCTACTATAGAACTACCTCCTAATTCTAGAAATTATTTGAAATATTTTTGTCTGCTAGTTTCTTTTTTCAACAGTAAAACTGCAATCTCCTTATTCTAAAAATAATTATTCAAAGTTCTTTTTCTAGTACGTCCTAATTTTTATGACAGCCTCCTAAAGCTGTAGCTACCTCCTTATTTTTGCAACTTCTTGTTTGTTTGAGCTCCCGTAATTATTTAGACTACAACTTCTAAAATTTAATTGTTAAACTGTAACCTCCTAAATCTAAAAATTATTCGAAATCCTTCTGACGGTTAGTTTTTTCCTATCCCCTTCTAATGTTTATAACAACCTTCTAAAGCTGCAACTACCTCTATGACTATTCATTTGTAGTAATTTCCAGATAACTCTTTTTCTCTTTGTTCACTTTCTCTTTTACTTATGTTTTCTACTAATCAATTGTGCAAGCTTAATTATCTTCTTACAGCCTCCTAATGTCTATAACAACCTCCTAAAACTCCTACTACCTCTGTTGCCTTTAGTTTCCAGTAATTACCAAAGGTTTCTTTGTCTTATTGTGAACTTTCTCTTTTACTTATGCTTTCCACTATTAATCTTGCAAATTTACGGCCTTCTAATGTCTATCATAACCTTCTAAAACTCCAACTATCTTTATTGCTTTCTATTTCTAATAATATCCAGATGCTTCTTTTCTTTTTTACTTTCTCTTTTACTTATGTTTTCCACTTATGAGTTTGCAAATTTAATTATCTTTTACAGGCGTCTATAACAACCTCCTAAAACTTCAATTCTCTCTATTGCCTTCTATTTCTAGTAATTTTTAGTTGTTTCTTCTTATCTTTGTACACTTTCTCTTTTATTTATATTTTTCACTTATTAATTTGCAAATTTAATTATCTTTTACAGCCTCCTAATTTCTATAACAAACTTCTAAAACTCTTATTAGCTCTATTACCTTCTGCTTCTAGTAATCTCTAGATGTTTCTTTCCTTTTTGTTAAACTTTCTCTTTTCCACTTATTAATTTTGCTAATTTAATTATTTTCTTACAACCTCCTAATGTCTAGAAGAACATCTAAAAATTCCAACTCTCTCCATTGTCTTCTAATTCTAGTAATTTCCAGATGTTTCTTCTTTTTCTGCTTAAATTCTCTTTTACTTATGTTTTGCACTTAGCAGTTTGCAAATTTAGTTATCTTTTACAGCCTTCTAATTTCCATAACAACCTTCTAAAACTACAATTATCTCTATAGCTTTCTATTTCTAGTTGCTTCCAGATGATTTTTCTTTTATTTGTTCACTTTCTCTTTTAGTTATGGTTTTTAAATTTCAATTTGCAAATTTAATTATTTCGTACAGCATCCTAATATCTACAACAATCTCCTAAAACTTCAATTTTCTCTATTACCTTCTATTTCTAGTAATTTCCAGATGTTTCTTTTTCTCTTTGTTCACTTTCTCTTTTATTTATGTTTTCCACTTATTAATTTGCAAATTTAATTATCTTTTACAGCCTCCTAATTTCTATAACAACCTTCTAAAACTCCAATTATCTCTATTATCTTCTATTTCTAGTAATTTCCAGATGTTTCTTCTTCTCTTTGTTCACTCTCTCTTTTATTTATGTTTTCCACTTATTAATTTGCAAATTTAATTATCTTTTACAGCCTTCTAATTTCTATAACAACCTTCTAAAACTCCAATTATCTCTATTACCTTCTATTTCTAGTAATTTCCAGATGTTTCTTCTTCTCTTTGTTCACTTTCTTTTTTATTTATGTTTTCCACTTATTAATTTGCAAATTTAATTATCTTTTACAGCCTTCTAATTTCTATAACAACCTTCTAAAACTTAAATTATCTCTATTACCTTCTATTTCTAGTAATTTCCAGATGTTTCTTCTTCTCTTTGTTCACTTTCTTTTTTATTTATATTTTCTGCTTATTAATTTGCAAATTTAATTATCTTTTACAGCCTTCTAATTTCTATAACAACCTTTTAAAACTTAAATTATCTCTATTACCTTCTATTTCTAGTAATTTCCAGATGTTTCTTCTTCTCTTTATTCACTTTCTTTTTTATTTATATTTTCCACTTATTAATTTTCAAATTTAATTATCATTTACAGCATCCTAATTTCTATAACAACCTTCTAAAACTCCAATTATCTCTATTACCTTCTATTTCTAGTAATTTCCAGATGTTTCTTCTTCTCTTTGTTCACTTTCTTTTTTATTTATATTTTCTGCTTATTAATTTGCAAATTTAATTATCTTTTACAGCCTTCTAATTTCTATAACAACCTTCTAAAACTTTAATTATCTCTATTACCTTCTATTTCTAGTAATTTCCAGATGTTTCTTCTTCTCTTTGTTTACTTTCTTTTTTATTTATATTTTCCACTTATTAATTTGCAAATTTAATTATCATTTACAGCCTCCTAATTTCTATAACAATCTTCTAAAACTCCAATTATCTCTATTACCTTCTATTTCTAGTAATTTCCAGATGTTTCTTCTTCTCTTTGTTTACTTTCTTTTTTATTTATATTTTCCACTTATTAATTTTCAAATTTAATTATCATTTACAGCATCCTAATTTCTATAACAACCTTCTAAAACTCCAATTATCTCTATTACCTTCTATTTCTAGTAATTTCCAGATGTTTCTTCTTCTCTTTGTTCACTTTCTTTTTTATTTATATTTTCTGCTTATTAATTTGCAAATTTAATTATCTTTTACAGCCTTCTAATTTCTATAACAACCTTCTAAAACTTTAATTATCTCTATTACCTTCTATTTCTAGTAATTTCCAGATGTTTCTTCTTCTCTTTGTTCACTTTCTTTTTTATTTATATTTTCTGCTTATTAATTTGCAAATTTAATTATCTTTTACAGCCTTCTAATTTCTATAACAACCTTCTAAAACTTTAATTATCTCTATTACCTTCTATTTCTAGTAATTTCCAGATGTTTCTTCTTCTCTTTGTTCACTTTCTTTTTTATTTATATTTTCTGCTTATTAATTTGCAAATTTAATTATCATTTACAGCCTCCTAATTTCTATAACAATCTTCTAAAACTCCAATTATCTCTATTACCTTCTATTTCTAGTAATTTCCAGATGTTTCTTCTTCTCTTTGTTTACTTTCTTTTTTATTTATATTTTCCACTTATTAATTTTCAAATTTAATTATCATTTACAGCATCCTAATTTCTATAACAACCTTCTAAAACTCCAATTATCTCTATTACCTTCTATTTCTAGTAATTTCCAGATGTTTCTTCTTCTCTTTGTTCACTTTCTTTTTTATTTATATTTTCTGCTTATTAATTTGCAAATTTAATTATCTTTTACAGCCTTCTAATTTCTATAACAACCTTCTAAAACTTTAATTATCTCTATTACCTTCTATTTCTAGTAATTTCCAGATGTTTCTTCTTCTCTTTGTTTACTTTCTTTTTTATTTATATTTTCCACTTATTAATTTGCAAATTTAATTATCATTTACAGCCTCCTAATTTCTATAACAATCTTCTAAAACTCCAATTATCTCTATTACCTTCTATTTCTAGTAATTTCCAGATGTTTCTTCTTCTCTTTGTTCACTTTCTTTTTTATTTATGTTTTCCGCTTATAAATTTGCAAATTTAATTATCTTTTACAGCCTTCTAATTTCTATAACAACCTTCTAAAACTCCAATTATCTCTATTACCTTCTATTTCTAGTAATTTCCAGATGTTTCTTCTTCTCTTTGTTCACTTTCTTTTTTATTTATGTTTTCCACTTATTAATTTGCAAATTTAATTATCTTTTACAGCCTCCTAATTTCTATAACAACCTTCTAAAACTCCAATTATCTCTATTACCTTCTATTTCTAGTAATTTCCAGATGTTTCTTTTTCTCTTTGTTTACTTTCTTTTTTATTTATATTTTCCACTTATTAATTTTCAAATTTAATTATCATTTACAGCATCCTAATTTCTATAACAACCTTCTAAAACTCCAATTATCTCTATTACCTTCTATTTCTAGTAATTTCCAGATGTTTCTTTTTCTCTTTGTTTACTTTCTTTTTTATTTATATTTTCCACTTATTAATTTGCAAATTTAATTATCATTTACAGCATCCTAATTTCTATAACAACCTTCTAAAACTCCAATTATCTCTATTACCTTCTATTTCTAGTAATTTCCCAATGTTTCTTCGTTTTTTGTTTACTCTCTCTTTTACTTATGTTTTCCGGTTATCAATTTTGCAAATTTATTTATTTTCTTACAACCTACTGATGTCTATAACAACTTCCTAAAACTCTAACTATTTCAATTAACTTTTGTTTCTAGTAATTTCCAGATGTTTTTCTTTTTTGTTAATTTTCTCTTTTATTTATGTTTTCCACTTATCAATTTTTTGAGTTGAATTATTTTCCCACAACCTTCCAATGTCTATAGCAACCTCCTAAAACTCCAACTACTTCTATTACTTCCTATTTCTAATAATTTCCAGATGCATTTCTTCTCTTTACTTACGTTTTTCACCTATCAATTTTGCAAATTTAATTATTTTCTTATAGCGGCCAAATTTTTATAACAACCTCCTAAAGCTCCAACTACCACTAATTTTCTTGCAATTTCTGTTTTTTTTTTGTATTATCAACAGGAAAGTGTATCTCTTGAAGAAGCATTTTAGTAAACTTCAGTAATTAGTTGGCCTACAACTTCTCAATTTCTACTGTAAAACTGCAACCTCTCAATTATAGTAATTATCCAGAAATAAAATTTTCTTTTTTGTTTGTTTTTCTTCTACCTCTGTGTTTTCCCTATCGTTTCCTTGAATTTAAATAATTTCTCTACTGCCTCCTAATTTCTTTAATATCTCCTAAAAACACTTTAAATCAGTTGAACCACAACCTCGATTTTCTGTTACAACTTCTCGTGTTTTCGTTTCATATCGTGTTAGATTTGACCGAATGTTTTCGTAAACTATGACCTTTGAGCCTAAAACAACCCTCGCGATTGTCACGTCGTCGTCCTTTAAACAACCCCGCCGGCAACGTCAGCAAAGTTTCAAATTAACAATAAAAACAAAGAAAAAAAGACTCAAGACAAGGCAATAATTCTCCCCTTAAGTGTGCAGTTTTTCCCTTCAACACTACGCACAAAAACTGGTATAAGGGTAAAATCCAAGTGATTGATGGGAGGGGTGAAAGTAACGTAACATGTGAGAAAATTTATGTTAAGTGGAATATAAAACAAGAGAAAGAAAAAAGTTTTTCTTCGAGTCTAATGAATTTTTTATAAGCAACTGGACGACGTTTTTTTCGTTTTGTTGGTAATCGTGGATTTTTAAATAATTAAATTTTAACTTTATTAAAGTTATTGAGGAAATTTTTAATTAGAAACGACGTCGCGACGCAATCATTAAATCGAGCATGGTATCGATTGATGGATTGTTGAAACCAAAAAGAAACGAAACACTCAACAAATTTTGGTTTTGTTTGTTGTTTGCAGATGGCGTTCTTGCAGAACCGTTCCATATCTCTGGTGGACATGTACATCGACAACTCTGAACCATCGGAGAACGTGGGACAAATTCATTTCTCTCTTGAATACGACTTCCAAAATACGACGCTCATATTGAGGATTTTGCAGGTCAGTTTTTGGCAATTTGTGGAGTTGCGAAATTTTATTGAAATTTCGTTTGTGTGTATATGTGGCAATTGTTGTTTCGGTTCGCTTGTATTATTACACAAGTTCTGATTGGGAGTTTTCCCGTGAGATTGTCGTCATCTGTGCTACTTTCTTCTCAAGGGAGTTGGTTCGATGCAACTCTGGAACTCCCGTCACGTTACATGGCAATTATTGGATTATAACACGACCGATTCTGCAACTTCGGTTCATAAGTTACGATTTTCATTAAAATTACAGTAGATAAACAACTCCCGCAACTTCTTTTTACTTGACAGATATTACAACGTGACGATCTGTCCAGTTGGAATTTTACTGATTAATTATTTTTGCTGTTCAACTATTTCTTTCAACTGGTGGAGTTGCAGGAGTTTCTCTAAACTCCTTCAACTTTTCGTTAGGAAATTGTTAAAGTGCAATGACCACTTAGAAATTTGAATTACCGCAAGTTCTTCTATCTAGATTTTTTCTTAGTCTTTGCCGGAGTTGTGGAAGTTGTGAAAAACAACTCCCACAACTTTGTTTTGTTAAAAAAAATTTAAAGCGTAATTAAAAATTTTAATAACTTCAAGTTTTTTTTCTAAGTTTTTTCTTACTTTTTGGTGGAGTTTCGGAAGTTTCTTTTCTCATACAACTCCCACAACTTTGCTTGATTAGAATTTCTTTAGCGCGCAAGAATCAATTCAAAATTTAATAGCTATAAGTTTTTTTCTACATTTTTCTACTTTCTGATGACGCTATGGAAGTTTTATTGTATGAAGAACTCCCACAACTTTGTTTAGTTTCAAAGCTATTGGGTGATAGCAAATTGTTAATTAGGAATTATTAGTCTAACAAATCCTGTTAAAGAAATTTTTTCAATTTTTGCTGAAGTTAGAGGAGTTTTTCTACATGGAGAACAACTCCCACAACTTTGTCTCGTTTGTGAATTATTAAAGCTTGATGACCAGTTATAAATTTTAATAGTTTCAAGTTTTTTCTAGATTCTTTCTACATTTTGGTGGAGTTGTAGAAGTTTCCTTTTATCAAAAACAACTCCCACAACTTTGTTTTATTTGGAAATTGTTAAAAGCAGTGACCACTTAGAACTTTTAATATCCACAAGTTCTTCTATCTAGAATTTTAATTAATTTTTGTCGGAGTTGTGGAAGTTGTGAAAAACAACTCCCACAACTTCGTTTTGTTGAGAAATTTTTAAAGCGCAATTAGAAATTTTAATAGCTTCAAGTTTTCTCTTTAAATTTTTTCTTATTTTTTGACGGAGTTTCAGAGGTTCCTTTCCTCCTACAACTCCCACAACTTTGTTTAGTTTTAAAGTTATTGGGTGATAGCAAATTGTTAATTAGGAATTATTAGTCTAAACAAATTCTGTTAAAAAAAAATTTGCATTTTTTTGCAATTTTTGCTGGAGTTAGTGGAGTTTTTCTACATGGAGAACAACTCCCACAACTTTGCCTCGTTCGTAAATTGTTAAAGCGTAATGACCAATTAGAAATTTTAATAGTCTCAAGTTTTTCTCTACATTCTTTCTTTCTACATTTTGGTAGAGTTGTGGAAGTTTCTTTGCATAAAAAACAACTCCCACAACTTCGCTTTATTTGGAAATTATTAAGCGCAATGACCACTTAAAACTTTTAATATTCACCAATTCTTCTATCTAGCTTTTTTCTTACTTTTCGCCGGAGTTGTGGAAGTTGTAAAAAACAACTCCCACAACTTCATTTTATTGCAAAAAATTTTAAAGCGCAATTAGAAATTTTAATAATTTCAAGTTTTCTCTCAATTTTTTTTTTAATTTTTGGGCGGAGTTTCGAAAGTTGTCTTCCTCTTACAACTCCCACAACTTTGTTTAATTTAAAAATTTTCAATAGCAATAATTAGTTCAAAATTGCACAGCTACAAGTTTTTTCTCTACATTTTTCAACTTTCTTATAAAGTTATGGAAGTTTTGCTGCATGGAGAACTCCTACAACTTTGTTTAGTTCTAAAGTTATTGGGTGATAGAAAATTGTGAATTAAAAATTGATAGTCTATAACAAATTCTGTTAAAGAATTTTTGCATTTTTTTCTAATTTTTGCTGGAGTTCGAGGAGTTTTCCTACATGGAGAACAACTCCCACAACTTTGCCTTGTTTGTAAATTGTTAAAGCGTAATGACCAATTAGAAATTTTAATAATATCAAGTTTTTCTCTACATCCTATCTACATTTTAGTGGAGTTGTAAAAGTTTCTTTTTATGAAAGACAACTTCCACAACTATGTTTTATTTGGAAATTGTTAAGCGCAATGACCACTTAGAATTTTTAATATACACAAATTCTTTTATCTAGATTTTTTTTTAATTTTTGCCGAAGTTGTGGAAGTTTTGAAAAACAACTCCCACAACTTCATTTTATTGAGAAATTTTTAAAACGCAGTTAGAAATGTTAATAGCTTCAAGTTTTTTCTTCTAAACGTTTTCTTACTTTTTGGCGGAGTTGAGGAAGTTTTTTTGCTCCCACAACTCCCACAACATTGTTTAGTTTTAACGCTATTAGACAAAAGCAAATTGTAAAGTAGAAACTGTTACTATCTAAGAAATTCCGTTAAAGAAATTTTAGGATTATTTTTCTTATTTTTGCTGAAGTTAGAGGAGTTTTTCTACGTGTAGAGCAACTCCCACAACTTTATCTCGTTTGTAAATTGTTAAAGCGTAATGACCAGTAAGATAATTTAATAACCAAAAGCTATTTCTTCTACGTTTTAGAGGAGTTGTAATTTTTGTTCTAGATGAAGTACAACTCCTTCAACTTTGTCTCAATCTAAATTCAGTAAGGTGACTAATTTGAATTTTTTTTAACAATAAATCTTTTGTTCTACAATTTTTGTACTTTGAGGTGGAGTTGTGGAAATATTCTGCATCAAAACTCCCACAACTTTGTTTTGTATGGAAGTTGTAAAAAATAGTTAAAACTGCTGTCAAAAAACTTTAATTTCTTAATATTATTTCTACATTTCAAACAGTAATAAGGGAGTTTCTTGTTTGAAAGCAACTCCCGCAACTTTATTCTGCATGGAACAATATCACAAACTATCTAGGCGGCAATTTTGCTAAAAACTAATTTTTGTTAATTGATTTTGCTTCAACACATGATCGAGTTGTAGTAGATTTCTTGACCGAAAGCAACTCCCACAACTTTCTTTTGTGTAAAAATAATTAATTTAGTACTTTCGAATTTTCTAACTATCAATTATACTTCATTAAGATTTTATTTTGTGGGAGTTTCTCGATGTGAAAGAAAACTTTGTCTTACTATGAAGTTGTCAAAATTATTAAACATCTACAATTTTTGTCACTTGATTTTACTCTTCAAACTGGTAGTGTTTTCTAGCAGTTTTCACCAAATAAAGTTGTGGGAGTTTCTCTAAAAACAACTTTGCTTCGGTTTGAAGTTGTCGAAATATTCCTCAACAAAATTTTTGATCATCATCAATATTTGTTGCTAAATCTCTTTCTTCAATCTTCTGAAGTTGTGGGAGTTTCTCTTAACGAACAACTCCTACAACTTTTTAAGACGTTACAAGTTATTTAAACGTTTTTTCATTATTATCAATTAATTTTTTTAATTAATTTCGTTCCTCCATTCAATGGAGTTGCAGGAGTTTTATATAAAATTCTCATAGAAGGAGTTTCGGCCCATTTCAGCTGCATATAAAAATTACTAATTTTCTAAATTAACCATCAGCTTCACTTCCTCAACATTATTTCTTTACAAGGAGTTGTAGGAATTTCTCTGCAAAAGACAACTTAGTTTCGCTTTAAAGTTATCGAAATATTCCTTAACAAAATTTTAAACATCAACAATTTTTGTTACTTGTTGTAATTTCTATCTGTCTTCACTTGGAGTTGTGGGAGTTTTTCTATTTGAAAGCAACTTAATTTCAGTTTGATGTCGTCTTGCAACAATTTTTGTGACTTAACCACGTTTTCCAATTTCGTGAGTTGTGGAAGTTTCTCAAAGAACAACTCCCACAATTTTGTTAAAACGCTACAAGTTATTCGGACGATTTTTTTTATTAACAATTCAATTTTCACAATTGATTTCGTTCCTCCACCGGATGGAGTTGTGGGAGTTTCTTTATATGAAATTCACATCGAAGGAGTTGCGGCCCGTTTCAGCTACCCACGTGACGATTGCAAAACGTGAAAAAACGTGCGGAACAAATTCAATTGCCATTCACCCCTTTTCCTCCCCCAAAACTTCCACCCCTCCCCGCTTCTTGTCTCTTTGTCGTCTATAAAATATTCATGTGTCCCCTATTCTGAAAGTATAATCGGTCCTGTTGAAATAATTAATTAGACATGCGATGACGCTAAGAAAAAAGTTCTCTTTTTTATCGACAAAGAGAAGTGGGAAAAAGACGGAAGTTTCGATGCGTTTCCGTTCGTTATAGATGAAGTTGGGTCACGTTATCAGATTAAGGTTGGGTTGGAGTTGTGATCACTTTTAACTAGTTTAACGTGCAAGTCGGGAGTTGGGTGGGTATAGAAAATGTTCGTGAAGAGATCAAAGCAAGCTCGACTGGCTTCGATTTCGGTCGTTTCGATTAATAATTTATGGAAAAGCGTCGTATCGTAAATTTGATGGGTCGATTCAAACTCCCAAAATAATTGATGGAAGTTTTGATTAAATTGCAACTGTGAGAATTTTTTAGAAAATTAAAAAATAGTTTTTGATTCTATAGAACTGTTCTTAAAATTAAATTTTGAGGTTTAGTAGAACAAAGGAGTTGCCTTAAAAAAAGTTGGGAGTTGGGTGGGTATGAAAAATGTCCGTGAAAGATCAAAACAAGCTCAATTGGCTCCCATTTCTCTGGATTCGATTAATAATTTATGGAAAGGCGTTGTATCGTAATTTTGATAGGGCGATTCAAACTCCCAAAATGATTGATGGGAGTTTTAATTAAATTGCAACTTTAAGAATTTTTAAAAAATTTGAAAAATATTTTTAAAGTTTCTAATACTCTGAATCTGTTTCTAAAATCAAATTTTGAAAATTAGTAGAACAAAGAAGTTGCTTCAAAAAAGTCGGGAGTTGCGTGGGTATGGAAAATGTTCGTGAAAGAATCAAAGCAAGCTGTACTGACTTTCATTTTGCTCGTTTCGATTAATAATTTATGGAAAAGCGTCGTATCGTAATTTTGATATATCGACTTAAACTCCCAAAATGATTGATGGAAGTTTTAATTAAATTGCAATTTTGAGAATTTTTAAAAAATTTGAAAAATATTTGTAAAGTTTCTAATACTCTGAATCTGTTCTTAAAATTAAATTTTGAAGTTAAGTAGAACAAAGAAGTTGCTTCAAGAAAAAGTCGGGAGTTGGATGGGTATGGAAAATGATCGTGAAAGAATCAAAGCAAGCTGGACTGACTTTCATTTTGCTCGTTTCGATTAATAATTTATGGAAAAGCGTCGTATCGTAATTTTGATATATCGACTTAAACTCCCAAAATGATTGATGGAAGTTTTAATTAAATTGCAATTTTGAGAATTTTTAAAAAATTTGAAAAATATTTGTAAAGTTTCTAATACTCTGAATCTGTTCTTAAAATTAAATTTTGAAGTTAAGTAGAACAAGGAAAATGCTTTAAAAAAAAGTCGGGAGTTGGATGGGTATGGAAAATGATCGTGAAAGAATCAAAGCAAGCTGGACTGACTTTCATTTTGCTCGTTTCGATTAATAATTTATGGAAAAGCGTCGTATCGTAATTTTGATATATCGACTTAAACTCCCAAAATGATTGATGGAAGTGTTAATTAAATTGCAACTTTGAGAATTTTTAAAAAATTTGAAAAATATTTTTAAAGTGCCTGATACTCTGGATCAGTTCTTAAAATTAAATTTTGAAGTTAAGTAGAACAAAGAAGTTTGCTTTACAAAAAAGTCGGGAGTTGGGTGGGTATGGAAAATGCTCGTGAAAGGATCAAAGCAAGCTGGACTGACTTTCATTTTGCTCGTTTCCATTAATAATTTATGGAAAAGCGTCGTATCGTAATTTTGATATATCGACTTAAACTCCCAAAATGATTGATGGAAGTTTTAATTAAATTGCAACTTTGAGAATTTTTTAAAAATTTGAAAAATATTTGTAAAGTTTCTAATACTCTGAATCTGTTCTTAAAATTAAATTTTGAAGTTAAGTAGAACAAAGAAGTTTGCTTTAAAAAAAAAGTCGGGAGTTGGGTGGGTATGGAAAATGTTCGTGAAAGAATCAAAGCAAGCTGGACTAACTTTCATTTTGCTCGTTTCGATTAATAATTTATGGAAAAGCGTCGTATCGTAATTTTGATATATCGACTCAAACTCCCAAAATGATTGATGGAAGTTTTAATTAAATTGCAACTTTGAGAATTTTTAAAAAACTTGAAAAATATTTTTAAAGTTTCTAATACTCTGAATCTGTTCCTAAAATTAAATTTTGAAGTTAAGTAGAACAAAGAAGTTGCTTTAAAAAAAAGTCGGGAGTTGGATGGGTATGGAAAATGTTCGTGAAAGAATCAAAGCAAGCTAGACTGACTTTCATTTTGCTCGTTTCGATTAATAATTTATGGAAAAGCGTCGTATCGTAATTTTGATATATCGACTCAAACTCCCAAAATGATTGATAGAAGTTTTAATTAAATTGCAACTTTGAGAATTTTTTTAAAATTTGAAAAATATTTTTAAAGTTTCTAATACTCTGAATCTGTTCTTAAAACTAAATTTTGAAGTTAAGTAGAACAAGGAAGTTGCTTCAAGAAAAAGTCGGGAGTTGGATGGGTATGGAAAATGTTCGTGAAAGAATCAAAGCAAGCTGGACTGACTTTCATTTTGCTCGTTTCGATTAATAATTTATGGAAAAGCGTCGTATTGTAATTTTGATATATTGACTCAAACTCCCAAAATGATTGATGGAAGTTTTAATTAAATTGCAACTTTGAGAATTTTTAAAAAATTTGAAAAATATTTGTAAAGTTTCTAATACTCTGAATCTGTTCTTAAAATTAAATTTTGAAGTTAAGTAGAACAAGGAAGTTGCTTTAAAAAAAAGTCGGGAGTTGGATGGGTATGGAAAATGATCGTGAAAGAATCAAAGCAAGCTGGACTGACTTTCATTTTGCTCGTTTCGATTAATAATTTATGGAAAAGCGTCGTATCGTAATTTTGATATATCGACTCAAACTCCCAAAATGATTGATGGAGGTTTTAATTGAATTGCAACTTTGAGAATTTTTAAAAAATTTGAAAAATATTTTTAAAGTGCCTGATACTCTGGATCAGTTCTTAAAATTAAATTTTGAAGTTAAGTAGAACAAAGAAGTTTGCTTTACAAAAAAGTCGGGAGTTGGGTGGGTATGGAAAATGCTCGTGAAAGGATCAAAGCAAGCTGGACTGACTTTCATTTTGCTCGTTTCGATTAATAATTTATGGAAAAGCGTCGTAGGTAATTTTGATTTATCGATTCAAACTCCCAAAATGATTGATGGAAGTTTTAATTAAATTGCAACTTTAAAATTTTTTTTAGAAAATTTGAGAAATATTTTTAAAGTTTTGGAGTTGCCTTAAAAAATTTTTAGCTTTCCTCGCAATTTTTTACTCTAAAAATCTCGGGACGTTTCAAATTTGAAAAATCGCTTTTTCTCTCTTTATCCCGCCCCTTTGACCGGACATCCCTAATTCCTCCAATAATCGATGAAGACACGCTCCATCGGCCTGGGATCGCCTCCAATGCGATTTATCACACCTCACCGACGACCTTGTCCGAACCGAATCATTCCCCTTTTTGTGTCTCTTTCTCCCGACATTATCTTAACGAAAAAATTCTGGAACAAAAACAAAACCTTTCTTAACCTCCCTTTTCGTTCCTCTTTTCCAAAAAAAATTTTTTTACCCCTTTTTTAACTTAAAAAAAATAATTTTTAGACCAAATTTTTTCTTCACTTTATTTTGACTCAAAAATTTTTCTAGGGCAAAGACTTGCCAGCCAAGGACCTGTCAGGGACCAGCGACCCTTACGTACGCGTCACTTTACTGCCCGACAAGAAACACCGTTTAGAAACGAAAATCAAGAGACGCACCCTCAACCCCCGATGGAACGAAACGTTCTATTTCGAGGGTTTTCCAATACAGAAGTTGCAATCGAGAGTATTGCACTTGCACGTATTCGATTATGACAGGTTCTCGAGGGACGACTCGATCGGAGAAGTCTTCTTGCCACTTTGCCAGGTCAGTTGGTCAAAAAAAAAAAAAAATCGAAACATTTGGTGAAAATACTCCAAAAGTTGAGTGTTCAAGTGACAATAGTCGACTGCGTGTTGGCATCATCCTAAGCTTGTTCATCCCAGCATTTCAGTTATAACTTGCAGTAATCGTGGCGCTAGTTGAAAGTAATTTAGTTATAACCGCCACCACCAGTTGTCGTGACTCTACCAGTACCTGGTGCTAATTGAAAGTAATTAGTTATAACCGCCACCACCAGTTGTCGCGACTATTTACCAGTACTTGGTGCTAATTGAAAGTAATTAGTTATAACCGCCACCACCAGGTCTCGTGACTATCTACCAGTACCTGGTGCTAATTGAAAGTAATTTAGTTATAACCGCCACCACCAGTTGTCGTGACTATCTACCAGTACCTGGTGCTAGATGAAAGTAATTTAGTTATAACCGCCACCACCAGTTGTCGCGACTATCTACCAGTACCTGGTGTCAGTTGAAAGTAATTTAGTTATAACCGCCACCACCAGTTGTCGTGACTATCTACCAGTACCTGGTGTCAGTTGAAAGTAATTTAGTTATAACCGCCACCACCAGTTGTCGTGACTATCTACCAGTACCTGGTGTTAGTTGAGAGTAATTTAGTTAAAACCGCCACCACCAGTTGTCGTGACTATCTACCAGTACCTGGTGTTAGTTGAAAGTAATTTAGTTATAACCGCCACCACCAGTTGTCGTGACTATCTACCAGTACCTGGTGTTAGTTGAAAGTAATTTAGTTATAACCGCCACCACCAGGTCTCGTGACTATCTACCAGTACCTGGTGTTAGTTGAAAGTAATTTAGTTATAACCGCCACCACCAGTTGTCGTGACTATCTACCAGTACCTGGTGTTAGTTGAAAGTAATTTAGTTATAACCGCCACCACCAGGTCTCGTGACTATCTACCAGTACCTGATGCGGTTAGCCGGAAACGGTTTAATTATCAGCCGGATTCGCACACCTCACTTCCGTTTTAACCCTCCATTCAGCTGGATCTCCCATTAAAAATTCTCCATATTTTCAAATCCTTTGACTAATTTTTTTTTTTTTCAACATAACAAACAAAGCGGCGTTTTCGGTTGGACGACTTTAATCAGAAGTCGCGCATTCACTCCTACTATTGATTTCTAGCAGCACGCCACCTTAAAGCCCGTTTCACACGCACCTGTTGCCCCACAAAAATTTCTATTGTTCGATAAAAATTTTTTTGTTCGTTTAGGTGGACCTCAGCGAAAAACCGTCGTTCTGGAAGGCACTCAAACCACCTGCAAAAGACAAATGCGGAGAACTTCTCACTTCATTGTGCTACCATCCTAGTAACAGTATCTTGACGTTGACGTTGCTCAAAGCTCGCAACCTGAAAGCAAAAGATATCAACGGAAAATCAGGTTTGATGATAAATAAAAATTTGAATGAATCGACAAATTTTTTTTTAGATCCCTACGTTAAGGTTTGGCTGCAATTCGGCGATAAACGCATAGAAAAACGTAAAACGGCCATCTTCAAATGCACGCTCAATCCAGTTTTTAACGACACTTTCTCCTTCAACGTGCCATGGGAGAAAATCAGGGAATGTTCCCTCGACGTTATGGTAATGGATTTCGATAATATCGGCAGGAACGAATTGATTGGCCGCATTTTGTTGGCAGGTAAGTAAAATTGAAAAAAAACAATTTATGGAATTAATTTTCAATAATTTTAGGCAAAAACGGATCGGGAGCGTCCGAAACGAAACATTGGCAAGACATGATAACGAAACCGAGACAAACCATCGTGCAATGGCACAGACTCAAGCCGGAATAAAGAAATTGAATCGAAAAATTATTTCGTTGAATTTCAGTTGAGACAGTACAACAAAAGTCGCTTTACAGTTTCAAATGGATGACAATAAATTTTTTAGTGCATTTGAGTCGGTAAAGTTGGCAACTGTTCGCGCAAATCCCAACCATACAAGTTCAGTTTCGTGCAAAATGAAAGAGAGATAGAGAACGATTTAAAAAAAAACAAAAAGCGGTCAAAACGAAGGAAAATGATAACGAAAAGTATTTTTTGTGATACCTTGTAACGTTGATATACTGTTATATATGTGAATATTATTAATTAGGGTATAGTCAAGGGATGAAATCGTAATAAGTGATTTTTCATCCCTTATCCCCCGGTTTTTTTTCGAACCCTTATAAATAAGTATATGTTTACAAGTATAACGATGACAGACACGCTTTATCAATGTATAGAATATTTTTAGAATGAGAGATATGAAAAAAAAACCTTAAGGAAATTTCGCTGGACGTTTCTGTGTGTGTGTACGCTTTTCACCATAGCGATAGTTTCGATATACTTGTACTTTCATATCGAACCATTTGAATTTGTTGCTAAAAAATAGTTACGAACGAATTTCGAAAAAGGGAAATTTTTTCGAAATTTTTTAGCCGTAATAGTGTGTGGCAAAATTCGGAAAATTCGGTGTTTATCTGTTGTACAATATTTCAGAGATGAATGGGAGTGACCGGGAGATGGATAACGACTGTCGTTTCGTTTTCGCTCCCCCTGACTCCGTCAGAAATTTTTGAGCATAAGTAAATTTACAAAGTTAAAAAAAAAAAGATAAACTGTAGTGCCTGAATGAAACGTATCGTTATTGCGAGTACCTTTAACAGAATAAATAAATTATTTTTGTGTGCTCTGAGAAACTACCCTAACCTTTAAAACCTTTCTCCCTCAACCCCTTTCCCATTTGCGGTTATTATCCGAATGTTGTAAAAATTCTATTTATCAACTAGATCGTTCCGGGATAGGTGAAATTTATTGTAATTATTCGTAAAGATAGTTAACAACAATCCTTTCCCGGCGTTTCCTTTCAATGGCGACGCCACTGACATTTCAGCCAAATTACGCGGAGGATATAAACATAAATTAAGTTTGATTTATATTTTATATAAAAATGTTGCTACTGTAAGTTTAATAACTGTATGTTTAATGTAAACTTCTGTAAATGTTGTTAAACAACATGTTTTAATGTATGTAAATATATGTTAGATATAGCGACTTCAAATAAAGTGTAGAGAAGTTTTGGTTGATTATTAACCACCGCATCATTTCATTATTATAGCGATTTAATTAAATTATTCACTTTACTCGACTCAATTTATCCAAATTATTTGTAATTTAGTTAATTTCTGTTGGTAGCGACAATTTTCCATGCTCCACTTAATTTAATTTAAGTTATTTGTAATTAATCAATTTCTGTTGGTAACGAATTAGGGGATTTGACGCCCCAATGTCGCCAATCCACCAATTCCCGTAATCACCAACATACGTTTCAAACCGCGTTACGTTTCTAAATGCAATTAAACCAGTAACGGATGTCGCTAATAGCGGGTATTAGGTGAAATTAGTTGCTTAACCCAACCTAATTTCAGTAATTCACGTAATTAGGAATAATTTAGGGGAATTCTCTCGTTTAATCGATTTAAGTTGGCGAAATTTACTTTGCAACGTTGGTAGTTCCGCGGTTTGACGTTGTTGTTGTTTGTTGATTTTGTGCCGAAATACCTTAAAATCGTTATATTTACAACAAAACCGGCGATTATTGGTAATTCCGTTAAATTGAGGCAGTTTCGCTTTTAATTTCGAGTTATTTGCAGAAATTTTCGGTTGTCGACGACTTAACCTCAAATTTTTTCGAGTTTTGCCCGATGGCTGTCCGCACTTTTGGTGAAAAACCCATAACGTTCCAATTGGAAGAAAATGGCGAATATTATTGCGTCGGTTCGGAAGTTGGCAATTATCTCCGTTTATTTCGGGGGTCTTTGTATAAGAAATATCCGGGAATGTTCCGTCGATCGATAACTAACGAAGAAAGAAAACGTTTAATCGAATTGGGTTTGAGTCAACACGTTTTGGCTAGTAGCGTATCGTTGTTGCGTGCTTCTGAAGTTGAAGATATTATCGAAGGAAACGATGAGAAGTAATTGGGGAATTTTCGGGTTAATTCTATTAATAATTTAAGGCTTTCAAGGTATAAAGCTGTTTCGGTACACACTTCCGATCCACCTTTACCGCGGGAAAATAAATCGAAAAAATCGATGTCTTGGGTACCGAGTTTGCCAAATTCAAGTCATTTAGACGCCGTACCGCAAGCAACTCCTATCAACAGAAATCGCGTGGCTGCAAAGAAAGTGAGAACGTTTCCTTTGTGTTTCGATGACACCGATGCTGAACTCAACTTGCAAAATTCTTGTCAAGAAGAACTTTTAGTGCCGATCAGACTTGATATGGAGATTGAAGGGCAGAAACTAAGAGACACTTTCACTTGGAACAAAAACGGTAAATATAAAAAAAATCGAAGAACTCAACACTATAGTTTTATGTTGGTTCTAGAAAGTTTGATCACTCCAGAACAATTCGCTGAAGTTCTTTGCGACGATTTGGATTTAAATCCGTTGACTTTTGTCCCGGCTATAGCTCAAGCTATACGCCAGCAACTTGAAGCGTTCCCGGCTGAACCTTCCAGTATCATTGAAGACAGCTCAGATCAACGCGTTATCATCAAATTAAATATTCACGTTGGCAACACTTCTTTGGTGGATCAGGTAAAATTAGGGCGAACAAAACCCGAATTTCCACCATTTGTAGCTGCGTTAATTCGATTTATCGCCCCTAGATGGCGCTGTATTGTCACAAAAAACTTACGTTTTCCCTCCATTGGTAGCATAATTTTTTTATAATTTTACCCTCTATCTGGTGTTATCAAACATTAGCATCACTTGTGCGTAACGTCCGAGGCTTCTAACTTCAAATTACAGTTTTCTATAATTTTATTGCTTCAATTATCTCGAAGTTGGTAAGTTGAATGCTGAAAATTGCAGTTTCCTGTATTTCTGTCGCATTTTTCGTGTTTTTTTGTAGCTTGTATAGAAAAAGAATTTTCATTTGAATATTGAAGAAATTACAGTTTCCTGTATCTTTGCAAAATCTTTTCTGAATCTTCATATTTTTTCGTTCAACGGAACATTTGTAATTTCTTGTTGGTTGAACGTTTAAGAAATTAATTTCCTGTACATTAGTTGGATCACGTTAAAAAAATTACAGTTTCCTGTATTTCTGTCGCATCTTTCATGTTCTTTTGTAGCTTCTATTGAAATCAAAACAATTTTTTAGTTTTAATTTCGTTGAATCGAAACGTTTCTGATTCTTTACATTTCGAGTATTGAAGAAATTACAGTTTCCTGTACCTTTGCAGGATCTTTTGTGAATCTTTATATTTTTTTCGTTCAACTGAACATTTGGGATTTCTTGCAGATTGAACGTTCAAGAAATTAATTTCCTGTACATTAGTTGAATCACGCTAAAAAATTACAGTTTCCTGTATTTCTGTTGCATCTTTCATGTTCTTTTGTAGCTTCTGTTGGAAACAAAACAATTTTTTAATTTTAATTTCGTTGAATCGAAACGTTTGTGATTCTTTACACGTCGAGTATTGAAGAAATTACAGTTTCCTGTACCTTTGCAGGATCTTTTGTGAATCTTTATATTTTTTTCGTTCAACTGAACATTTGGGATTTCTTGCAGATTGAACGTTTAAAAAATTAATTTCCTGTAAATTAGTTGGATCACATTAAAAAAATTACAGTTTCCTGTATTTCTGTTGCATCTTTCATGTTCTTTTGTAGCTTCTCTTGGAAGCAAAACGATTTTTGAATTTTGTTTCGTTGAATCGAAACATTTGGGATTCTTTACATGTCGAGTATTGAAGAAATTACAGTTTCCTGTACCTTTGCACAATCTTCTGTGAATCTTTATATTTTTTTCGTTCAACTGAACATTTGGGATTTCTTGCAGATTGAACGTTCAAGAAATTAATTTCTTGTACATTAGTTGAATCACGCTAAAAAATTACAGTTTCCTGTATTTCTGTTGCATCTTTCATGTTCTTTTGTAGCTTCTCTTGGAAACAAAACGATTTTTGAATTTTGTTTCGTTGAATCGAAACATTTGGGATTCTTTACATGTCGAGTATTGAAGAAATTACAGTTTCCTGTACCTTTGCAGGATCTTTTGTGAATCTTTATATTTTTTTCGTTCAACTGAACATTTGGGATTTCTTGCAGATTGAACGTTCAAGAAATTAATTTCCTGTACATTAGTTGAATCACGCTAAAAAATTACAGTTTCCTGTATTTCTGTTGCATCTTTCATGTTCTTTTGTAGCTTCTCTTGGAAACAAAACGATTTTTGAATTTTGTTTCGTTGAATCGAAACATTTGGGATTCTTTACATGTCGAGTATTGAAGAAATTACAGTTTCCTGTACCTTTGCAGGATCTTTTGTGAATCTTTATATTTTTTTCGTTCAACTGAACATTTGGGATTTCTTGCAGATTGAACGTTCAAGAAATTAATTTCCTGTACATTAGTTGAATCACGCTAAAAAATTACAGTTTCCTGTATTTCTGTTGCATCTTTCATGTTCTTTTGTAGCTTCTCTTGGAAACAAAACAATTTTTGATTTTTGTTTCGTTGAATCGAAGCATTTGTGATTCTTTACATGTCGAGTATTGAAGAAATTACAGTTTCCTGTACCTTTGCAGGATCTTTTGTGAATCTTTATATTTTTTTCGTTCAACTGAACATTTGGGATTTCTTGCAGATTGAACGTTTAAAAAATTAATTTCCTGTACATTAGTTGAATCACGCTAAAAAATTACAGTTTCCTGTATTTCTGTTGCATTTTTCATGTTCTTTTGTAGCTTCTCTTGGAAGCAAAACAATTTTTGAATTTTGTTTCGTTGAATCGAAACATTTGGGATTCTTTACATGTCGAGTATTGAAGAAATTACAGTTTCCTGTACCTTTGCAGGATCTTTTTTGAATCTTTATATTTTTTTCGTTCAACTGAACATTTGGGATTTCTTGCAGATTGAACGTTCAAGAAATTAATTTCCTGTACATTAGTTGAATCACGCTAAAAAATTACAGTTTCCTGTATTTCTGTTGCATCTTTCATGTTCTTTTGTAGCTTCTCTTGGAAGCAAAACAATTTTTGAATTTTGTTTCGTTGAATCGAAACATTTGGGATTCTTTACATGTCGAGTATTGAAGAAATTACAGTTGCCTGTACCTTTGCAGGATCTTTTGTGAATCTTTATATTTTTTTCGCTCAACTGAACATTTAGGATTTCTTGCAGATTGAACGTTTAAAATATTAATTTCCTGTAAATTAGTTGGATCACGTTAAAAAAATTACAGTTTCCTGTATTTCTGTCACATCTTTCATGTTCTTTTGTAGCTTCTGTTGAAAGCAAAACATTTTTTGAATTTTAATTTTGTTGAATCGAAACGTTTGTGATTCTTTACATGTTGAGTTTTGAAGAAATTACAGTTTCCTGTACCTTTGCAGGATCTTTTGTGAATCTTTATATTTTTTTCGCTCAACTGAGCATTTAGGATTTTTTGCAGATTGAACGTTTAAAAAATTAATTTCCTGTAAATTAGTTGGATCACGTTAAAAAAATTACAGTTTCCTGTATTTCTGTTGCATTTTTCATGTTCTTTTGTAGCTTCTATTGAAAACAAAACAATTTTTGAATTTTTATTTCGTTGAATCGAAACGATTCTGATTTTTTACATGTTGAGTATTGAAGAAATTAGTTTCCTGTATCTTTGCAGGATCTTTTGTGAATCTTTATATTTTTTCGTTCAACTGAACATTTGTGATTTCTTGCAGGTTGAACGTTCAAAAAATTAATTTCCTGTAAATTAGTTGGATCACGTTAAAAAAAATTACAGTTTCCTGTAATTCTGTCGCATCTCTCATGTTCTTTTGTAGCTTCTATTGAAATCAAAACAATTTTTTAATTTTTATTTCGTTGAATCAAAACGTTTCTGATTCTTTACATATTGAGTATTGAAGAAATTACAGTTTCCTGTACCTTTGCAGGATCTTTTGTGAATCTTTATATTTTTTTCGCTCAACTGAACATTTAGGATTTCTTGCAGATTGAACGTTTAAAAAATTAATTTCCTGTAAATTAGTTGGATCACATTAAAAAAATTACAGTTTCCTGTATTTCTGTCGCATCTTTCATGTTCTTTTGTAGCTTCTGTTGAAATCAAAACAATTTTTTAATTTTAATTTCGTTGAATCGAAACGTTTCTGATTCTTTACATATTGAGTATTGAAGAAATTACAGTTTCCTGTACTTTTGCAGAATCTTTAGTGATTCCTTGTACTTTCTTTCCTTCAACTGAAACATTTGTGATACTTGCAGGTTAAACGTTGAAAGACTTCAGTTGGATCACATTGAAAAAATTTGCAGTTTCCTGTAAATTTTTAAATTCGTGATTTTTTCCAGGTCGAATGGGACATGTCGGAAAAACAAAACAATCCGGAGGAGTTCGCTATGATGTTGTGTTCTGAACTGGGTTTAGGTGGCGAATTCGTAACGGCCATAGCCTACTCGATTCGCGGCCAATTATCCTGGCATCAGCGCACTTACGCTTACAGCGAAGCTCCTCTACCCACCGTTGAGGTGCCGTTCAGAACTCCCGGCGAATCCGATCAATGGGCACCGTTTCTCGAAACTCTCACCGATGCCGAAATGGAGAAAAAGATCAGAGATCAAGACAGAAACACGAGGAGAATCAGACGATTGGCAAACACAACGCCCGGATGGTAAAAGAAATCATAAAAAAGCAAAAAAAATAATTAAAAGTGACAGGTAATTTTGAGGTTAGGATCTATAGGTACAGCGCATGCGTGAAACTTCAAGTTACTAAAGTTGTGATGGCGTCTGGCTGTACTTTTATATATAGAAAATTTTAATGGAGGTTGAATTGATTTTTTTAACCAACCACAGTCCTTCCATATGGTTAATGGTAAATACCAAAAATTGTTTAACGGAGGGGGAAATTAGAAATTTCCACTGTTGAGTCGATTTCTTTAATATAACAGAACGAAATGTTTAACGATTTACATAAAATTAAAAAATAAATGCAACTAACGAAACTTGCTATAAAATCTCATGGAAAGTCAGTTAGGAATGTTTGGTGAAGCGTTTTTGAGACGCCATTTTTTGGCATTTTAAACAATCAATAGTGTCAAAATTCGCAATTTTTGTACATATGTTTCTAATTCCGTCAAATTCCCCCCGACTAAGGCCAGAACTTGTTGAAAATCTCCATAAAACTGTCATAAATCATGAAAGTGATGGCAACATCAAGACAAACCCGCCCCAACCTGGGAACGGTTCCCTTATAGAAAGCGGTAGGTCCTTCATGTTTCCAGATCTGCATAAAACAGTCCATCGTGTTCTTATATTTGGCCGCTTCCAACCCCTGCATTCTTGTCTTAACAACATCGATGGGAGTATTACCGAAAACCGACGCCGCCCCCGCTGTTGCCCCGAAAGCGCCCACCAACAATTTCGGAATTTTCTTATCAGGATCGCCACCTTTATAGAGATCTTTCAACGTTTCCATAACAAAAAACCGTATCGCTTGGTTGGATCCCTGTTTCATTATAGTGGCAGTTAAACCTTTATAAACCCCCCCGATCCCCTGTTCCTTAATGATAATCCCGACGCCGTGAACAAAACCCCGAAAACGTGGCTGAGCGCTACGTTGATCGTTAATAAATTTAACTTTAACAGTTTCCATGGGAGTAACCGCGAAAATCGCTTCGCACACCCCCGCCCCCAAACCGCACAACATCCTACCGACCGGACTGAGACTGCCGTTTTCGTTCGCCATCTGCTTCTTGAACACCTCGAACGAACCGAACCTGAAAGAAATCGTGACATTACTACTCTCCACGAGATGGCGCTGTTGTTTGTTTTTTTGTTTTTTTTTGATAACGTAGTGAAGTTAGCCGCGACTCACCTGACGGCGCTTTTGGGTATGGAACCGTACAACAGGACGCTGAGGCCCCGATACAGTCCGAAAAATCCGTGATTTTTGACGGTTTTTTTAACGCAATCGGCGATTCCGTTATACTGTTTCTGGCCGCCCTTTTCGTCCAGTTGCAGTTGCGTTTTGACGTATTCCGTCGGGAAAGTTATGCAAATTTCGATTCCGCCAGTGATGCCACCTGTTTTTTTTTTTTTTTTAAATTTAATTATCAATTTTACGAATCCAACTCACCTGCGATGATTCCTTTAATTCCGGTGTTACCCGCAGCCGGCGCTGCCGCCCCGACATCACGCATCCAGGGCCGGCCGAAAGGGTTGTAGTAGCGTTCGGGTCTCATCACGAAAATTCAAGCCCGTTTACGGTTAGAACGAGCCTAAAATCGAATAGAGGATGAAATAAGGTTAAACGATGACCTTTGATTGAATCGTTTATGATATTCATGCGCGTTTTGTTGACGAAACGGAAATATTTGAGGATGAGGTGAACGGAATTTTTTATTTTGCAAAATTGCCACTTAATATCTGGTGACACTATTGTTGCCAACTTGACGATATTACGAAATAATTGACGATAATTGCGCAATTAAAGGAGCAATTAGAAAGGGAATTTAACGCGAAACAATTTAATTACGTGGAAGATTGTAGAGAAGCGCCCAATCACTCACCTGATAACGAAGCGAAGAGTTTTATGGAAATTATGTAAAAAACATGACTGCGCGGTTGTCATCTGTCAAATTTCAATGGAGTTACGTCAATTGTTTGTTTAATAACTTTGAGGTCAAGAAACGAGTATTGTTGTGATTGCGTGACGTTGACTGCCCCAATTATTGATAAAATTGAGGGATTTTCGTGGCGTCATGTTGGTACTGGAAGTGACGAAATCTGGTCAACTTCAAAAATCGAACGCTCTGCAAGTCGATTAATAACAACCAAAAAACGTTGCGGTCGCTTTTTCTGGTATCAATAATAATAAAATTGTTTTTAGAAAAATTAACGTGTTTTGTTGCGTCATGTTGGTATCGGAAGTAACAAAATTGGGTCAAATTCAAAAATCGAAGCAACTACGCGTTAATTAACCATCAAAAAGCGTTTTTTGCGTTAATATTGTTGTTCTAGACACCGAATCTTTTAAATAAATTAACGAAACTTCAAAATCGCCAACTGGACCGGATGAAACGTCAAATTCCCCAAGTCGACAACATAACCTCAAAAATGTTGTAAAATCTATTTATAAAGCAAAATTGCGTCTAAAATAGCTTGATGAGTGAAATGAGCCAATGTGAGTCTTGGCACAATTCGACTCGAACTTTTCTGATTGTTTTCGTCGATTTTTGGTCGAATTTCCTGATAAAATCCGAAGAATATTTCGTCGAAACCGTGGAGCACTTAATTTTAGCCTGTCTCCTCTACGTAACAACATGCATCGTCTTATATTTGACGATAATAAGATGGAAATTGTTGGATTTTCGGAGCGAAGTCAAAAACCCGAAACGTGTCCTAATCGTAACGGCCCACCCGGATGACGAATGCATGTTTTTCGGCCCAACCATCCTAAATTTTACCAGAAACCGCAACAGTAACGTCTATTTAATGTGTTTATCGACAGGTTTTTATTCGATTTTATTACGTAACGATTTTGTAACTTCAATTACAGGCCGTAATTACGGGATGGGAACTGTGAGAAAAAAAGAATTGTACGCAGCTTGTCGCGTTTTAGGAGTGGAAGAGGGACATATTTTCGTTCATAATCACACCGATTTACCCGATGCTATCAACGAAAAATGGCCAATCGAAACCGTTTCGAAATTAATCCTCGACCAGATCGAAAGTTATGGAATCGAAACTTTAATTACTTTCGATAAACACGGTGTTAGTCGACACATGAACCATTGCAGCATATATTACGCAATTGCTCACCTTAGTTTAGAGAAACAATTACCCAAAGGTAGTTACGGTACCGTTTCGAGTTTGTGATAATTAAATTTTTTCAGATTGTACAGTTTACGTTCTCGAAACGGTGAATTTATTACGAAAATATTGGTTATTACTAGACATCCCTATAACGTTTTTGTTGTCGAGAACCAGGTTAGTGTTGCGGTTATTGAAATTTATTTGTAGTTTTTTCGTTTATTGTTGAAGGTATCTAGTCAGTTGTGCCGATCGTGCCATAATCCATAAAGCGATGAAACAACATCGATCTCAATTGGTTTGGTTCCGTTACCTCTACATGTTGTTTTCCCGTTACATGTTGATCAATTCGTTGCAACAAATGGACATTTCCGATATAGAACTAGATTTAGAAATAGACGACTAAAACTGCCAATGTGTACAAAACTAGTTTACAACTACCTCGCTTGGAGGGGGGGAACAAAAATTGTAAGGGGATCGTTGGTAATTAATAACGAATTTATTAAAAAAAAATTATAAATTATTCACATTCAAACCACTCGTCGGACTTCGAAAAATCGTTTCAAGTAATAAACTTGTCCCAAAGTCATCGCAACTAAAATGAGTGCTTCGAAAAACGACCACAAAACGACACGAGAATTGGTGCTTTCATTGATACTTCTATGGATACGATCACGAACTTGCATGTATTCTTGTTCTTGTTTCACCCCGGTTAACGAAGCTACGAAACAATTGTTAAAATAATTAACGAGAAATGACACAAATTACCGCTTAATTCCCGAATCATGTCTTCGAGTTTATTGGTGGTTTCGCCCCCTTCTTGAGTGTCGGTTTTGGGCGATTCGCCGATCGCCATATTGAACATGACCACTTTCGGGGTCATCGTTGACATTTTATTGGAGAAACAATACGTGTAAATTCCTTTAGCGTGAGCTGAAAACGTGTATTTGCCCGAAGTTTCTCGTTCGCCTTGATAAATGACTTTTTCGTCGGGTCCCACAATACGGACGTCGATATCGAGGAAACCTCCTTCGGCGATTTCGAACGTTAAACCTGCGATTTGTCGGGGAAATTATGGGAGGAAACGGGGGAGGGGCGCAAAAGACAAACTCACCCATTTTCGTGCCAGCTTCTACGTTATCGAAAAAACATTCTTCGGCGTGCGCGTCGACTGTTATAAAGTACGAACGGGCCGGAGTTATCGCCAATAGGGTTAAAAGTATTAAAGGGGCGGTTTGATGGAGCATTTTGGGGGGTGTTTCGTGAAAACGCCACGTAACCTACAATTTATTTGACAGATCTGTCAATGAGAATAAGTCACTAGATTGGTAACGAGAAAGTTACTAAATTCTCAGTAGTGGCGTTTTATCCCGTCGCGAGATGACGCAAACATAATAATTTCAATTTGGTGGGGGTAAATTGACTGCGGGCAATCAGAGGTAACGGTGTACTGTCAAATTTTTTGACAAGTACCGTAAAGGACACGATCTCCCCACATCCGCCGTCAGTTTACGAGCCCTTCTCGAACCTTTTCGGACGAGAAGTCTCCGAAAATTCCCTCAAAACCTTAAAAAGTGAAACGTGAGTGTTTGACGTTACAAAGTGTTGCTTGGAAATTTCGAACGCCTTTAGGCAAACGACGCTCGAAGTGTTGACGTAAGAGGACGCAATCCCAACCGTGTTTCTTCCTGTAATTCCTGTAAATTCCACAAACAACACAATGTCGGATTCGGAAGAAAGTAATTTCTCCGATAACGAATCCGAAGCGGGATCGGTACGGTCTCGAAGTTCCCGTGGAAGTGTTCGAAGCCGTTCCCGTGGAAGTGTTCGAAGCCGTTCCCGTTCCGCAAGTCGTTCGGGGTAAATATTTATTAAATTATTTATTTATTTATTTATTGATAATATGCAGGCTAAAAAGTCCAAAAGACAAAGCAATTTAATTGCTGTAATTTTAGTTCAGAAGCACGTGAAGCTTCCGGCCCGGAAGAAGTCGAAGACGAACAAGAACCCGAAGGTGATTCGTTAGATGAGTACGATAGCGAAGAAGACGAAAGTGATTCGGGACATGCTAAAAAGAAAAAAAAGAAAGATCGTTACGGCGGTTTTATTATCGATGAAGCTGAAGTCGATGACGAAGTTGAGGATGAAGACGAATGGGAGGAAGGCGCCCAAGAAATCGGAATCGTTCCCAACGAAGTGGACGAATTTGGTCCAACGGCACGTGAAATTGAAGGGAGAAGACGCGGAACTAACTTATGGGACGCCCAAAAAGAACACGAAATCGAAGAATATTTACGGAAAAAATACGCGGACGATAGTGCGGTCGTTAAACATTTCGGTGATGGCGGTGAAGAAATGTCGGATGAAATCACACAACAAACCCTCCTTCCCGGAGTGAAAGATCCCAACTTGTGGATGGTAAAATGTCGAATCGGTGAAGAAAAATCGACGGCTCTTCTATTAATGAGGAAATATTTGGCGTATCAAAACACAGCCGAACCTCTACAAATCAAATCGGTGATCGCCCCCGAAGGTGTTAAAGGTTACATCTATATCGAAGCATATAAACAACCACACGTTAAACATTGCATCGAAAACGTCGGCAATTTACGAATGGGAGTATGGAAACAACAGATGGTTCCGATCAAAGAAATGACCGACGTTCTTCGAGTCGTTAAAGAACAAACCGGTTTAAAATCCAAACAATGGGTACGTTTGAAACGAGGTTTGTTCAAAGACGATATCGCTCAAGTCGATTATTGCGATGCGTCACAGAATCAAGTTCATTTAAAACTATTGCCCCGTATCGATTACACGAGATTTCGAGGTGCTTTACGTACGACCCAATCGGAATCGGAAGCCGAAAAACGTAAAAGGAAACGTCGTCCCCCAAGTAAACCGTTCGATCCGGAAGCGATTCGTACGATCGGCGGTGAAGTAACGTCCGATGGTGATTTTTTGATTTTCGAAGGCAACCGCTATTCGCGTAAAGGTTTTCTTTATAAGAATTTCACCGTAAGCGCCATCATTGTCGACGGTGTTAAACCGACATTAGCTGAACTAGAACGGTTCGAAGAACAACCCGAAGGTATCGATCTCGAATTGCCGACCGAAAAAGAAGATAAAGCCGCAACTCATTCGTTCAGTGCCGGCGATAACGTTGAAGTTTGCGAAGGTGAATTAATTAATTTACTCGGAAAAATTCTGAGTATCGACGGACCGATGATCACGATCATGCCGAAACATGAAGATCTCAAAGATCCTCTCGTGTTTCAAGCTGGTGAATTGAAGAAGTTTTTTAGAATGGGCGATCACGTTAAAGTTTTATCCGGTCGATACGAGGGCGACACCGGATTAGTGGTCAGAGTCGAAAACAATCGAGTTGTTTTAATTTCCGATTTGACGATGCACGAAATGGAAATATTACCCAAAGATCTTCAGTTATGTACAGATATGGCGTCCGGTGTCGATGCGTTGGGCAAATTCGAATGGGGGGATCTCGTCAATTTAGACGCCGAAACTGTTGGAGTCATTGTGCGACTCGAACGCGAGAACTTCCACGTTTTAAACATGCACGGTAAGAATTTTTTATGATTGTCGTTCAAACCGCAACGTCAGAGGATTTTACGGGAAACTGTAAAAAATTGTTGGATCAATCCGCCGATAGGTAGCGCGATTGTTCTCGTCAATTTTTGTAACATAACCTCAAATTCTGACGCTTACGTCAAATTTTGCGACATAACTCAAATTTTAAGGCTTACGTCAAGTTTTGCGACATAATCTCAAGTTTTAGCGCTTAAGTCAAATTTAGCTACATAACCTCAAATTCTGACGCTTACGTCAAATTTTGCGACATAACTCAAATTTTAAGGTTTACGTCAAATTTTGCGACATAACTCAAATTTTAAGGCTTACGTCAAGTTTTGCGACATAATCTCAAGTTTTAGCGCTTACTTCAAATTTGGCGACATAACCTCAAATTCTGACGCTTACGTCAAATTCTGTGACATAATCTCAAGTTTTAGCGCCTAAGTCAAATTTAGCGACATAACCTCAAATTCTGACGCTTACGTCAAATTTTGCGACATAACTCAAATTTTAAGGCTTACCACAAGTTTTGCGACATAATTTCAAGTTTTAGCGCTTACGTCAAATTTGGCGACATAACCTCAAATTCTGACGCTTACGTCAAATTTTGGCGACATAACCTCTAATTTCAATTTGTTGTTTTCTAGGTAAAGTGGTGGAGTCCCGTCCCGGCTCTCTCCAGAAGCGTCGCCTCAACCGTTTCACTGCGGCCCTCGATTCCTATCGCAACAATTTACACCGTAAGGACATGGTGAAAGTGATTGACGGTCCTCATTCCGGTTTCTCCGGCGAAATCAAACATTTGTATCGAAATTTCGCTTTCTTGCATTCGGTCGAGTTTCTGCAGAACGGGGGAATTTTCGTTTGCAAAACGAAACATTTGCAATTGGCTGGCGGCAGCAAGGGAGTTCCCACAGCGGATATTTCGACCGGAATGGAATTTATGTCGCCCCGCCGAAGTTCGCCTATGCATCCGTCGAGTAGCGGTAGTACCGGAGGAGGTGGAGGTGGAGGCGGTGGTGGTGGTGGTGGTTTTGGCGGACCACGAGGCGGAGGTGGACGCGGTCGAGTTTCTCGAGATCGCGACATCATCGGTACCACGATCAAAATCACGAAGGGACCCTACAAAGGCAACATCGGCATCGTCAAAGACGCCACCCAATCGACTGCCAGAATCGAACTACACACTTCCTGTCAAACCATCAGTGTTGATCGCAACCATATCTCCGATGTTGGTAAGTTACCGACTGTCATTGATTTTGTAATTTATTTTCGATTGGTCTCACTGTATCAAGAAAAAAACTAATTTTTTTGTTTTGCAGGTACCCCGAGCCGAGACGGCAGTATTTCGAGTTACGGCCGTACTCCCGCGTATTCCGGAAGTCAGACGCCATTGTATCGAGATACCGGCAACAAAACGCCGATGTGCGATTCCGGTTCGCGTACTCCCCTGCATTATGGTGGTTCGATGACGCCGATCCATGACGGTTCTCGCACCCCTAACGCCGGATCCGAATGGGATCCGACCGTTTCCAATGCTTACCCTTCACCCGGTTACAATCCCGGTAAGTCTAACGGTTCGATGGCAATATCGAGAATTTTACTAAAAAAAAAAAATGCGACTTAACAGGAACGCCAGGGTATCAGATGAACGGACCTTTTACCCCCCAAACACCCGGAACTATCTACGATTCGACTTACAGTCCCTACCAAGCGAGTCCCGGATATCAAAGTGCAATTTCTACACCGAGTCCTGCTACCGGATACGGACAATCACCAGCCAGTAACAATCCGTACAACACGCCGAGTTCCGGTTACAGTCCCAATATGCCGTTCAATCCGCAAACGCCGGGTGCCGGTTTGGATGTGTTGCCGATGACCGATTGGCATACGATCGATATCGAAGTACGAATTCGTGATAGTCACGACGATGCAGGATTGGCGGGACAAACCGGAATTATTCGCAGTATTTCTGGTGCGATGTGTTCGATTTTCTTACCGGAAGAAGATCGTGTTGTTAATATTATGTCGGATCATTTAGAACCGGTACGACCTCAACGAGGTGATGCTTTTAAAGTTATTATCGGAGAGGAAAGGGAGGCGACAGGTGAATTACTATCGATCGATCTTCACGAAGGTGTTGTTAAAATGAAGAACGATATTAAAATGTTGCCGTTGCAAAATTTGTGTAAAATGAGAAAGGATCATTAATTTATTTTGTCGATTGGAGAAATTGTAAGATTTTATGTTAAGATTTTTTGAATGTATCGAATCTATCGGTATTAATAGTAATGTAAATTGACTTGATTGGGTTTTTTATTGTTAAGTTACTTTAAGTCTATTCTGTACTAATTGTTCGATAATTTGTAATATAATTTTGAATTTTCTGACAATAGAACAACTTGTATATTAATTAAAACCAAATATCGTTTCAATTAAGCAATTGAAAGATTTTCTTTAACGACAGCGAATTACAACTGTTGCGTATTGCCGACTACACAACTACTTTTAGATGGTTGGTAACTCGTATGTACTACCCTAAAGTTGTAAGGTTTTTTCTTAATTTTTTAATCGCTCTTATGTTTTTGTAACTTTTCCTGGACTAATTCCGTGAGCTAAATGTTTTCTAATAGTATAAATCGGTTTCTTCGTATTATGGCTGACGACAGCCATAATGACTTTTGCTTTAACAATGACGGGCCCGATAAGTCCCATTTAGGAACAGTTCCCAAAATGGAACGTTGAACAGAAAAAGTTACTTGCGGTTGAATTGTTTAAGAAAATTACTCATTTAAACCATATTTCTTCTAGCGCAACCAATTTTTTTTAATGAGTTAGATCGTCTCAATTTCTTTAATCGTACTCATTCAAACCACTTTGTTATTTAAGTGACGAGAAAAAAGTTTGTTTCGATGTTGTGCCGTCCAATTTTTTTCGCACTTGCATTCAAGCCACTTCTACGTTAATGAACGGACAGTGTTTCCAATTGTGTCACCCAGTGTGTTTGAGTTGCTGCGCCGCACGGCAATTTTAATTGTTATCGCGGGGGGTGGTGCCAAAAGGGGGGTACGTTTGATTCTCTACTTCGCGAACGATGTTTGAATTTATGTACGTAACTGCATCAAATACTTCTTGAGATGTCACCAAAATTAATTTCTTTAACAATCAAAATTTTGTTTGGCGGGGCTTTCCCGGTAACCCAAGACGCTCCTCCAGGTAATTGACGGCAGCGCCGCCCTTCCGGTGCTTTTTTTTTCCCCAGGAGGAACGGGCCCGCGATTCCGCTATTTATGTCGCCCCCTTCTCCCCACCCAACCACTTGTCTGTCTTAAGCCGGCTCGCTATAAAATGTTGATGGATTATTTTTTTGTGCGAGGAAGACGCGATAAATGTCTTGAGTTGTGTTTTTGATGGGTTATTTGGTAGCGCCGTTACGAGTTTATTTGCAACTTTCTTTATACGAGGACGAACTTAGAAATTGACGAAACTACACGGAAAAAATTAATTTCCGAGAAGATTTTGCTAAATTACATTTTAAATCGTACTCAATCGACGTTATAGAAACTCAGGAGTGATTAAGAAAAAAAAGATTTACGCAAAAAAAATTGATTTGAAAATAAAAGTCTCATAACTAATTCCGGTGAATATCGAGAATAATGGTCTAACGTTATCATTTTTCTTTTGCTTTTACTATAGTTTAGAAAGATTATTTATTCCTAGAATCTTTTTTTTTTTGGTTTCGAAAGAAACTTTACAGACACTCACTAAAACTCAGTGACTGTCAATGTGAAGAAATCCGCGCATGCGCGGGTAGAAAGTCGCACCTCATTTTGTTCAATTCTCCGTTTTTATACTAAAGAACGGCTGTCAAATTACTCTTTGCATCTTAGATGACGTTTTTATATAGTAAAATAAAGATTTCAACGAAAAGTAGGTTCGACCTTCTACCCGCGCTTGCTTAGTTGTCAACGTGAAGAAAGTCAACGTGCAGAAATCCGAGCATGCGCGGGTAGAAAGTCGAACCTCATTTTGCCCAAAACTCCGTTTTTAGACTAAAGAATTGCTGTCAAATTACTCTTTGCATCTTAGATGACGCTTTTATATAGGAAAATAAAGATTTCAACGAAGAGTAGGTTCGACCTTCTACCCGCGCTTGCTTAGTTGTCAACGTGAAGAAAGTCAACGTGCAGAAATCCGAGCATGCGCGGGTAGAAAGTCGAATCTCATTTTGTCCAAATCTTCGTTTTTAGACTAAGGAACGGCTGTCAAATTACTTCTTGCATCTTCGATGACGTTTTTATATAGGAAAATAAAGATTTCAACGAAGAGTAGGTTCGACCTTCTACCCGCGCTTGCTTAGTTGTCAACGTGAAGAAAGTCAACGTGCAGAAATCCGAGCATGCGCGGGTAGAAAGTCGAATCTCATTTTGTCCAAATCTTCGTTTTTAGACTAAGGAACGGCTGTCAAATTACTTCTTGCATCTTCGATGACGTTTTTATATAGGAAAATAAAGATTTCAACGAAGAGTAGGTTCGACCTTCTACCCGCGCTTGCTTAGTTGTCAACGTGAAGAAAGTCAACGTGCAGAAATCCGAGCATGCGCGGGTAGAAAGTCGAATCTCATTTTGTCCAAATCTCCGTTTTTAGACTAAGGAACGGCTGTCAAATTACTTCTTGCATCTTCGATGACGTTTTTATATAGGAAAATAAAGATTTCAACGAAGAGTAGGTTCGACCTTCTACCCGCGCTTGCTTAGTTGTCAACGTGAAGAAAGTCAACGTGCAGAAATCCGAGCATGCGCGGGTAGAAAGTCGAGCCTCATTTTGCCCAAAACTCCGTTTTTAGACTAAAGAATTGCTGTCAAATTACTCTTTGCATCTTAGATGACGCTTTTATATAGGAAAATAAAGATTTCAACGAAGAGTAGGTTCGACCTTCTACCCGCGCTTGCTTAGTTGTCAACGTGAAGAAAGTCAACGTGCAGAAATCCGAGCATGCGCGGGTAGAAAGTCGAATCTCATTTTGTCCAAATCTTCGTTTTTAGACTAAGGAACGGCTGTCAAATTACTTCTTGCATCTTCGATGACGTTTTTATATAGGAAAATAAAGATTTCAACGAAGAGTAGGTTCGACCTTCTACCCGCGCTTGCTTAGTTGTCAACGTGAAGAAAGTCAACGTGCAGAAATCCGAGCATGCGCGGGTAGAAAGTCGAATCTCATTTTGTCCAAATCTTCGTTTTTAGACTAAGGAACGGCTGTCAAATTACTTCTTGCATCTTCGATGACGTTTTTATATAGGAAAATAAAGATTTCAACGAAGAGTAGGTTCGACCTTCTACCTGCGCTTGCTTAGTTGTCAACGTGAAGAAAGTCAACGTGCAGAAATCCGAGCATGCGCGGGTAGAAAGTCGAATCTCATTTTGTCCAAATCTCCGTTTTTATACTAAAGAACGGCTGTCAAATTACTCTTTGCATCTTAGATGACGTTTTTATATAGTAAAATAAAGATTTCAACGAAAAGTAGGTTCGACCTTCTACCCGCGCTTGCTTAGTTGTCAACGTGAAGAAAGTCAACGTGCAGAAATCCGAGCATGCGCGGGTAGAAAGTCGAACCTCATTTTGCCCAAAACTCCGTTTTTAGACTAAAGAATTGCTGTCAAATTACTCTTTGCATCTTAGATGACGCTTTTATATAGGAAAATAAAGATTTCAACGAAGAGTAGGTTCGACCTTCTACCCGCGCTTGCTTAGTTGTCAACGTGAAGAAAGTCAACGTGCAGAAATCCGAGCATGCGCGGGTAAAAAGTCGAATCTCATTTTGTCCAAATCTTCGTTTTTAGACTAAGGAACGGCTGTCAAATTACTTCTTGCATCTTCGATGACGTTTTTATATAGGAAAATAAAGATTTCAACGAAGAGTAGGTTCGACCTTCTACCCGCGCTTGCTTAGTTGTCAACGTGAAGAAAGTCAACGTGCAGAAATCCGAGCATGCGCGGGTAGAAAGTCGAATCTCATTTTGTCCAAATCTTCGTTTTTAGACTAAGGAACGGCTGTCAAATTACTTCTTGCATCTTCGATGACGTTTTTATATAGGAAAATAAAGATTTCAACGAAGAGTAGGTTCGATCTTCTACCCGCGCTTGCTTAGTTGTCAACGTGAAGAAAGTCAACGTGCAGAAATCCGAGCATGCGCGGGTAGAAAGTCGAATCTCATTTTGTCCAAATCTTCGTTTTTAGACTAAGGAACGGCTGTCAAATTACTTCTTGCATCTTCGATGACGTTTTTATATAGGAAAATAAAGATTTCAACGAAGAGTAGGTTCGACCTTCTACCCGCGCTTGCTTAGTTGTCAACGTGAAGAAAGTCAACGTGCAGAAATCCGAGCATGCGCGGGTAGAAAGTCGAGCCTCATTTTGCCCAAAACTCCGTTTTTAGACTAAAGAATTGCTGTCAAATTACTCTTTGCATCTTAGATGACGCTTTTATATAGGAAAATAAAGATTTCAACGAAGAGTAGGTTCGACCTTCTACCCGCGCTTGCTTAGTTGTCAACGTGAAGAAAGTCAACGTGCAGAAATCCGAGCATGCGCGGGTAGAAAGTCGAATCTCATTTTGTCCAAATCTTCGTTTTTAGACTAAGGAACGGCTGTCAAATTACTTCTTGCATCTTCGATGACGTTTTTATATAGGAAAATAAAGATTTCAACGAAGAGTAGGTTCGACCTTCTACCCGCGCTTGCTTAGTTGTCAACGTGAAGAAAGTCAACGTGCAGAAATCCGAGCATGCGCGGGTAGAAAGTCGAATCTCATTTTGTCCAAATCTTCGTTTTTAGACTAAGGAACGGCTGTCAAATTACTTCTTGCATCTTCGATGACGTTTTTATATAGGAAAATAAAGATTTCAACGAAGAGTAGGTTCGACCTTCTACCCGCGCTTGCTTAGTTGTCAACGTGAAGAAAGTCAACGTGCAGAAATCCGAGCATGCGCGGGTAGAAAGTCGAGCCTCATTTTGCCCAAAACTCCGTTTTTAGACTAAGGAACGGCTGTCAAATTACTTCTTGCATCTTCGATGACGTTTTTATATAGGAAAATAAAGATTTCAACGAAGAGTAGGTTCGACCTTCTACCCGCGCTTGCTTAGTTGTCAACGTGAAGAAAGTCAACGTGCAGAAATCCGAGAATGCGCGGGTAGAAAGTCGAATCTCATTTTGTCCAAATCTTCGTTTTTAGACTAAGGAACGGCTGTCAAATTACTTCTTGCATCTTCGATGACGTTTTTATATAGGAAAATAAAGATTTCAACGAAGAGTAGGTTCGACCTTCTACCCGCGCTTGCTTAGTTGTCAACGTGAAGAAAGTCAACGTGCAGAAATCCGAGCATGCGCGGGTAGAAAGTCGAGCCTCATTTTGCCCAAAACTCCGTTTTTAGACTAAAGAATTGCTGTCAAATTACTTCTTGCATCTTCGATGACGTTTTTATATAGGAAAATAAAGATTTCAACGAAGAGTAGGTTCGACCTTCTACCCGCGCTTGCTTAGTTGTCAACGTGAAGAAAGTCAACGTGCAGAAATCCGAGCATGCGCGGGTAGAAAGTCGAATCTCATTTTGTCCAAATCTTCGTTTTTAGACTAAGGAACGGCTGTCAAATTACTTCTTGCATCTTCGATGACGTTTTTATATAGGAAAATAAAGATTTCAACGAAGAGTAGGTTCGACCTTCTACCCGCGCTTGCTTAGTTGTCAACGTGAAGAAAGTCAACGTGCAGAAATCCGAGCATGCGCGGGTAGAAAGTCGAACCTCATTTTGCCCAAAACTCCGTTTTTAGACTAAAGAATTGCTGTCAAATTACTCTTTGCATCTTAGATGACGCTTTTATATAGGAAAATAAAGATTTCAACGAAGAGTAGGTTCGACCTTCTACCCGCGCTTGCTTAGTTGTCAACGTGAAGAAAGTCAACGTGCAGAAATCCGAGCATGCGCGGGTAGAAAGTCGAATCTCATTTTGTCCAAATCTTCGTTTTTAGACTAAGGAACGGCTGTCAAATTACTTCTTGCATCTTCGATGACGTTTTTATATAGGAAAATAAAGATTTCAACGAAGAGTAGGTTCGACCTTCTACCCGCGCTTGCTTAGTTGTCAACGTGAAGAAAGTCAACGTGCAGAAATCCGAGCATGCGCGGGTAGAAAGTCGAATCTCATTTTGTCCAAATCTTCGTTTTTAGACTAAGGAACGGCTGTCAAATTACTTCTTGCATCTTCGATGACGTTTTTATATAGGAAAATAAAGATTTCAACGAAGAGTAGGTTCGACCTTCTACCCGCGCTTGCTTAGTTGTCAACGTGAAGAAAGTCAACGTGCAGAAATCCGAGCATGCGCGGGTAGAAAGTCGAATCTCATTTTGTCCAAATCTTCGTTTTTAGACTAAGGAACGGCTGTCAAATTACTTCTTGCATCTTCGATGACGTTTTTATATAGGAAAATAAAGATTTCAACGAAGAGTAGGTTCGACCTTCTACCCGCGCTTGCTTAGTTGTCAACGTGAAGAAAGTCAACGTGCAGAAATCCGAGAATGCGCGGGTAGAAAGTCGAATCTCATTTTGTCCAAATCTTCGTTTTTAGACTAAGGAACGGCTGTCAAATTACTTCTTGCATCTTCGATGACGTTTTTATATAGGAAAATAAAGATTTCAACGAAGAGTAGGTTCGACCTTCTACCCGCGCTTGCTTAGTTGTCAACGTGAAGAAAGTCAACGTGCAGAAATCCGAGCATGCGCGGGTAGAAAGTCGAATCTCATTTTGTCCAAATCTTCGTTTTTAGACTAAGGAACGGCTGTCAAATTACTTCTTGCATCTTCGATGACGTTTTTATATAGGAAAATAAAGATTTCAACGAAGAGTAGGTTCGACCTTCTACCCGCGCTTGCTTAGTTGTCAACGTGAAGAAAGTCAACGTGCAGAAATCCGAGCATGCGCGGGTAGAAAGTCGAATCTCATTTTGTCCAAATCTTCGTTTTTAGACTAAGGAACGGCTGTCAAATTACTTCTTGCATCTTCGATGACGTTTTTATATAGGAAAATAAAGATTTCAACGAAGAGTAGGTTCGACCTTCTACCCGCGCTTGCTTAGTTGTCAACGTGAAGAAAGTCAACGTGCAGAAATCCGAGCATGCGCGGGTAGAAAGTCGAACCTCATTTTGCCCAAAACTCCGTTTTTAGACTAAAGAATTGCTGTCAAATTACTCTTTGCATCTTAGATGACGCTTTTATATAGGAAAATAAAGATTTCAACGAAGAGTAGGTTCGACCTTCTACCCGCGCTTGCTTAGTTGTCAACGTGAAGAAAGTCAACGTGCAGAAATCCGAGCATGCGCGGGTAGAAAGTCGAATCTCATTTTGTCCAAATCTTCGTTTTTAGACTAAGGAACGGCTGTCAAATTACTTCTTGCATCTTCGATGACGTTTTTATATAGGAAAATAAAGATTTCAACGAAGAGTAGGTTCGACCTTCTACCCGCGCTTGCTTAGTTGTCAACGTGAAGAAAGTCAACGTGCAGAAATCCGAGCATGCGCGGGTAGAAAGTCGAATCTCATTTTGTCCAAATCTTCGTTTTTAGACTAAGGAACGGCTGTCAAATTACTTCTTGCATCTTCGATGACGTTTTTATATAGGAAAATAAAGATTTCAACGAAGAGTAGGTTCGACCTTCTACCCGCGCTTGCTTAGTTGTCAACGTGAAGAAAGTCAACGTGCAGAAATCCGAGCATGCGCGGGTAGAAAGTCGAATCTCATTTTGTCCAAATCTTCGTTTTTAGACTAAGGAACGGCTGTCAAATTACTTCTTGCATCTTCGATGACGTTTTTATATAGGAAAATAAAGATTTCAACGAAGAGTAGGTTCGACCTTCTACCCGCGCTTGCTTAGTTGTCAACGTGAAGAAAGTCAACGTGCAGAAATCCGAGCATGCGCGGGTAGAAAGTCGCACCTCATTTTGTTCAATTCTCCGTTTTTATACTAAAGAACGGCTGTCAAATTACTTCTTGCATCTTCGATGACGTTTTTATATAGGAAAATAAAGATTTCAACGAAGAGTAGGTTCGACCTTCTACCCGCGCTTGCTTAGTTGTCAACGTGAAGAAAGTCAACGTGCAGAAATCCGAGCATGCGCGGGTAGAAAGTCGCACCTCATTTTGTCCAAATCTTCGTTTTTAGACTAAAGAATTGCTGTCAAATTACTCTTTGCATCTTAGATGACGCTTTTATATAGGAAAATAAAGATTTCAACGAAAAGTAGGTTCGACCTTCTACCCGCGCTTGCTTAGTTGTCAACGTGAAGAAAGTCAACGTGCAGAAATCCGAGCATGCGCGGGTAGAAAGTCGAACCTCATTTTGCCCAAAACTCCGTTTTTAGACTAAAGAATTGCTGTCAAATTACTCTTTGCATCTTAGATGACGCTTTTATATAGGAAAATAAAGATTTCAACGAAAAGTAGGTTCGACCTTCTACCCGCGCTTGCTTAGTTGTCAACGTGAAGAAAGTCAACGTGCAGAAATCCGAGCATGCGCGGGTAGAAAGTCAAATCTCATTTTGTCCAAATCTCCGTTTTTAGACTAAGGAACGGCTGTCAAATTACTTCTTGCATCTTCGATGACGTTTTTATATAGTAAAATAAAGATTTCAACGAAAAGTAGGTTCGACCTTCTACCCGCGCTTGCTTAGTTGTCAACGTGAAGAAAGTCAACGTGCAGAAATCCGAGCATGCGCGGGTAGAAAGTCGAATCTCATTTTGTCCAAATCTTCGTTTTTAGACTAAGGAACGGCTGTCAAATTACTTCTTGCATCTTCGATGACGTTTTTATATAGTAAAATAAAGATTTCAACGAAGAGTAGGTTCGACCTTCTACCCGAGCTTGCTTAGTTGTCAACGTGAAGAAAGTCAACGTGCAGAAATCCGAGCATGCGCGGGTAGAAAGTCGAACCTCATTTTGCCCAAAACTCCGTTTTTAGACTAAAGAATTGCTGTCAAATTACTCTTTGCATCTTAGATGACGCTTTTATATAGGAAAATAAAGATTTCAACGAAAAGTAGGTTCGACCTTCTACCCGCGCTTGCTTAGTTGTCAACGTGAAGAAAGTCAACGTGCAGAAATCCGAGCATGCGCGGGTAGAAAGTCGAATCTCATTTTGTCCAAATCTTCGTTTTTAGACTAAGGAACGGCTGTCAAATTACTTCTTGCATCTTCGATGACGTTTTTATATAGGAAAATAAAGATTTCAACGAAGAGTAGGTTCGACCTTCTACCCGCGCTTGCTTAGTTGTCAACGTGAAGAAAGTCAACGTGCAGAAATCCGAGCATGCGCGGGTAGAAAGTCGAACCTCATTTTGCCCAAAACTCCGTTTTTAGACTAAAGAATTGCTGTCAAATTACTCTTTGCATCTTAGATGACGCTTTTATATAGGAAAATAAAGATTTCAACGAAAAGTAGGTTCGACCTTCTACCCGCGCTTGCTTAGTTGTCAACGTGAAGAAAGTCAACGTGCAGAAATCCGAGCATGCGCGGGTAGAAAGTCGAATCTCATTTTGTCCAAATCTTCGTTTTTAGACTAAGGAACGGCTGTCAAATTACTTCTTGCATCTTCGATGACGTTTTTATATAGTAAAATAAAGATTTCAACGAAGAGTAGGTTCGACCTTCTACCCGAGCTTGCTTAGTTGTCAACGTGAAGAAAGTCAACGTGCAGAAATCCGAGCATGCGCGGGTAGAAAGTCGAATCTCATTTTGTCCAAATCTTCGTTTTTAGACTAAGGATCGGCTGTCAAATTACTTCTTGCATCTTCGATGACGTTTTTATATAGTAAAATAAAGATTTCAACGAAAAGTAGGTTCGACCTTCTACCCGCGCTTGCTTAGTTGTCAACGTGAAGAAAGTCAACGTGCAGAAATCCGAGCATGCGCGGGTAGAAAGTCGAATCTCATTTTGTCCAAATCTTCGTTTTTAGACTAAGGATCGGCTGTCAAATTACTTCTTGCATCTTCGATGACGTTTTTATATAGTAAAATAAAGATTTCAACGAAAAGTAGGTTCGACCTTCTACCCGCGCTTGCTTAGTTGTCAACGTGAAGAAAGTCAACGTGCAGAAATCCGAGCATGCGCGGGTAGAAAGTCGAATCTCATTTTGTCCAAATCTTCGTTTTTAGACTAAGGATCGGCTGTCAAATTACTTCCTGCATCTTCGATGACGTTTTTATATAATAAAATAAAGATTTCAACGAAAAGTAGGTTCGACCTTCTACCCGCGCTTGCTTAGTTGTCAACGTGAAGAAAGTCAACGTGCAGAAATCCGAGCATGCGCGGGTAGAAGGTCGAATCTCATTTTGTCCAAATCTTCGTTTTTAGACTAAGGAACGGCTGTCAAATTACTTCCTGCATCTTCGATGACGTTTTTATATAGTAAAATAAAGATTTCAACGAAAAGTAGGTTCGACCTTCTACCCGCGCTTGCTTAGTTGTCAACGTGAAGAAAGTCAACGTGCAGAAATCCGAGCATGCGCGGGTAGAAAGTCGAATCTCATTTTGTCCAAATCTTCGTTTTTAGACTAAGGATCGGCTGTCAAATTACTTCCTGCATCTTCGATGACGTTTTTATATAATAAAATAAAGATTTCAACGAAAAGTAGGTTCGACCTTCTACCCGCGCTTGCTTAGTTGTCAACGTGAAGAAAGTCAACGTGCAGAAATCCGAGCATGCGCGGGTAGAAGGTCGAATCTCATTTTGTCCAAATCTTCGTTTTTAGACTAAGGAACGGCTGTCAAATTACTTCCTGCATCTTCGATGACGTTTTTATATAATAAAATAAAGATTTCAACGAAAAGTAGGTTCGACCTTCTACCCGCGCTTGCTTAGTTGTCAACGTGAAGAAAGTCAACGTGCAGAAATCCGAGCATGCGCGGGTAGAAGGTCGAATCTCATTTTGTCCAAATCTTCGTTTTTAGACTAAGGATCGGCTGTCAAATTACTTCCTGCATCTTCGATGACGTTTTTATATAGTAAAATAAAGATTTCAACGAAAAGTAGGTTCGACCTTCTACCCGCGCTTGCTTAGTTGTCAACGTGAAGAAAGTCAACGTGCAGAAATCCGAGCATGCGCGGGTAGAAAGTCGAATCTCATTTTGTCCAAATCTTCGTTTTTAGACTAAGGATCGGCTGTCAAATTACTTCCTGCATCTTCGATGACGTTTTTATATAGTAAAATAAAGATTTCAACGAAGAGTAGGTTCGACCTTCTACCCGAGCTTGCTTAGTTGTCAACGTGAAGAAAGTCAACGTGCAGAAATCCGAGCATGCGCGGGTAGAAAGTCGAATCTCATTTTGTCCAAATCTTCGTTTTTAGACTAAGGAACGGCTGTCAAATTACTTCTTGCATCTTCGATGACGTTTTTATATAGTAAAATAAAGATTTCAACGAAAAGTAGGTTCGACCTTCTACCCGCGCTTGCTTAGTTGTCAACGTGAAGAAAGTCAACGTGCAGAAATCCGAGCATGCGCGGGTAGAAAGTCGAATCTCATTTTGTCCAAATCTCCGTTTTTAGACTAAGGATCGGCTGTCAAATTACTTCTTGCATCTTCGATGACGTTTTTATATAGTAAAATAAAGATTTCAACGAAAAGTAGGTTCGACCTTCTACCCGCGCTTGCTTAGTTGTCAACGTGAAGAAAGTCAACGTGCAGAAATCCGAGCATGCGCGGGTAGAAAGTCGAATCTCATTTTGTCCAAATCTCCGTTTTTAGACTAAGGATCGGCTGTCAAATTACTTCCTGCATCTTCGATGACGTTTTTATATAGTAAAATAAAGATTTCAACGAAAAGTAGGTTCGACCTTCTCCCCGCGCTTGCTTAGTTGTCAACGTGAAGAAAGTCAATGTGCAGAAATCCGAGCATGCGCGGGTAGAAAGTCGAATCTCATTTTGTCCAAATCTTCGTTTTTAGACTAAGGAACGGCTGTCAAATTACTTCCTGCATCTTCGATGACGTTTTTATATAGTAAAATAAAGATTTCAACGAAAAGTAGGTTCGACCTTCTACCCGCGCTTGCTTAGTTGTCAACGTGAAGAAAGTCAATGTGCAGAAATCCGAGCATGCGCGGGTAGAAAGTCGAATCTCATTTTGTCCAAATCTTCGTTTTTAGACTAAGGAACGGCTGTCAAATTACTTCCTGCATCTTCGATGACGTTTTTATATAGTAAAATAAAGATTTCAACGAAAAGTAGGTTCGACCTTCTACCCGCGCTTGCTTAGTTGTCAACGTGAAGAAAGTCAACGTGCAGAAATCCGAGCATGCGCGGGTAGAAAGTCGAATCTCATTTTGTCCAAATCTTCGTTTTTAGACTAAGGAACGGCTGTCAAATTACTTCTTGCATCTTCGATGACGTTTTTATATAGTAAAATAAAGATTTCAACGAAAAGTAGGTTCGACCTTCTCCCCGCGCTTGCTTAGTTGTCAACGTGAAGAAAGTCAATGTGCAGAAATCCGAGCATGCGCGGGTAGAAAGTCGAATCTCATTTTGTCCAAATCTTCGTTTTTAGACTAAGGAACGGCTGTCAAATTACTTCCTGCATCTTCGATGACGTTTTTATATAGTAAAATAAAGATTTCAACGAAAAGTAGGTTCGACCTTCTACCCGCGCTTGCTTAGTTGTCAACGTGAAGAAAGTCAATGTGCAGAAATCCGAGCATGCGCGGGTAGAAAGTCGAATCTCATTTTGTCCAAATCTCCGTTTTTAGACTAAGGAACGGCTGTCAAATTACTTCTTGCATCTTCGATGACGTTTTTATATAGTAAAATAAAGATTTCAACGAAAAGTAGGTTCGACCTTCTACCCGCGCTTGCTTAGTTGTCAACGTGAAGAAAGTCAATGTGCAGAAATCCGAGCATGCGCGGGTAGAAAGTCGAATCTCATTTTGTCCAAATCTCCGTTTTTAGACTAAGGAACGGCTGTCAAATTACTTCTTGCATCTTCGATGACGTTTTTATATAGTAAAATAAAGATTTCAACGAAAAGTAGGTTCGACCTTCTACCCGCGCTTGCTTAGTTGTCAACGTGAAGAAAGTCAACGTGCAGAAATCCGAGCATGCGCGGGTAGAAAGTCGAATCTCATTTTGTGCAAATCTTAGTTTTTAGACTAAGGAACGGCTGTCAAATTACTTCTTGCATCTTCGATGACGTTTTTATATAGTAAAATAAAGATTTCAACGAAAAGTAGGTTCGACCTTCTACCCGCGCTTGCTTAGTTGTCAACGTGAAGAAAGTCAACGTGCAGAAATCCGAGCATGCGCGGGTAGAAAGTCGAATCTCATTTTGTCCAAATCTTCGTTTTTAGACTAAGGAACGGCTGTCAAATTACTTCTTGCATCTTCGATGACGTTTTTATATAGTAAAATAAAGATTTCAACGAAAAGTAGGTTCGACCTTCTCCCCGCGCTTGCTTAGTTGTCAACGTGAAGAAAGTCAACGTGCAGAAATCCGAGCATGCGCGGGTAGAAAGTCGAACCTTAATTTGCCCAAAACTCCGTTTTTAGACTAAGGAACGGCTGTCAAATTACTTCTTGCATCTTCGATGACGTTTTTATATAGGAAAATAAAGATTTCAACGAAAAGTAGGTTCGACCTTCTACCCGCGCTTGCTTAGTTGTCAACGTGAAGAAAGTCAACGTGCAGAAATCCGAGCATGCGCGGGTAGAAAGTCGAATCTCATTTTGTCCAAATCTTCGTTTTTAGACTAAGGAACGGCTGTCAAATTACTTCTTGCATCTTCGATGACGTTTTTATATAGTAAAATAAAGATTTCAACGAAAAGTAGGTTCGACCTTCTCCCCGCGCTTGCTTAGTTGTCAACGTGAAGAAAGTCAACGTGCAGAAATCCGAGCATGCGCGGGTAGAAAGTCGAACCTTAATTTGCCCAAAACTCCGTTTTTAGACTAAGGAACGGCTGTCAAATTACTTCTTGCATCTTCGATGACGTTTTTATATAGGAAAATAAAGATTTCAACGAAAAGTAGGTTCGACCTTCTACCCGCGCTTGCTTAGTTGTCAACGTGAAGAAAGTCAACGTGCAGAAATCCGAGCATGCGCGGGTAGAAAGTCGAATCTCATTTTGTCCAAATCTTCGTTTTTAGACTAAGGAACGGCTGTCAAATTACTTCTTGCATCTTCGATGACGTTTTTATATAGGAAAATAAAGATTTCAACGAAGAGTAGGTTCGACCTTCTACCCGCGCTTGCTTAGTTGTCAACGTGAAGAAAGTCAACGTGCAGAAATCCGAGCATGCGCGGGTAGAAAGTCGAACCTTAATTTGCCCAAAACTCCGTTTTTAGACTAAGGAACGGCTGTCAAATTACTTCTTGCATCTTCGATGACGTTTTTATATAGGAAAATAAAGATTTCAACGAAAAGTAGGTTCGACCTTCTACCCGCGCTTGCTTAGTTGTCAACGTGAAGAAAGTCAACGTGCAGAAATCCGAGCATGCGCGGGTAGAAAGGCGAATCTCATTTTGTCCAAATCTCCGTTTTTAGACTAAGGAACGGCTGTCAAATTACTTCTTGCATCTTAGATGACGTTTTTATATAGGAAAATAAAGATTTCAACGAAGAGTAGGTTCGACCTTCTACCCGCGCTTGCTTAGTTGTCAACGTGAAGAAAGTCAACGTGCAGAAATCCGAGCATGCGCGGGTAGAAAGTCGAACCTCATTTTGTCCAAATCTCCGTTTTTAGACTAAGGAACGGCTGTCAAATTACTCTTTGCATCTTCGATGACGTTTTTATATAGTAAAATAAAGATTTCAACGAAAAGTAGGTTTGACCTTCTACCAGCGCTTGCTTAGTTGTCAACGTGAAGAAAGTCAACGTGCAGAAATCCGAGCATGCGCGGGTAGAAAGTCGAACCTCATTTTGTCCAAATCTCCGTTTTTAGACTAAGGAACGGCTGTCAAATTACTCTTTGCATCTTTACTTCTTGCATCTTCGATGACGTTTTTATATAGTAAAATAAAGATTTCAACGAAAAGTAGGTTCGACCTTCTACCCGCGCTTGCTTAGTTGTCAACGTGAAGAAAGTCAACGTGCAGAAATCCGAGCATGCGCGGGTAGAAAGTCGAATCTCATTTTGTCCAAATCTCCGTTTTTAGACTAAGGAACGGCTGTCAAATTACTTCTTGCATCTTCGATGACGTTTTTATATAGTAAAATAAAGATTTCAACGAAAAGTAGGTTCGACCTTCTACCCGCGCTTGCTTAGTTGTCAACGTGAAGAAAGTCAACGTGCAGAAATCCGAGCATGCGCGGGTAGAAAGTCGAATCTCATTTTGTCCAAATCTTCGTTTTTAGACTAAGGATCGGCTGTCAAATTACTTCTTGCATCTTCGATGACGTTTCTATATAGTAAAATAAAGATTTCAACGAAAAGTAGGTTCGACCTTCTACCCGCGCTTGCTTAGTTGTCAACGTGAAGAAAGTCAACGTGCAGAAATCCGAGCATGCGCGGGTAGAAAGTCGAATCTCATTTTGTCCAAATCTTCGTTTTTAGACTAAGGAACGGCTGTCAAATTACTTCCTGCATCTTCGATGACGTTTTTATATAGTAAAATAAAAATTTCAACGAAAAGTAGGTTCGACCTTCTACCCGCGCTTGCTTAGTTGTCAACGTGCAGAAATCCGAGCATGCGCGGGTAGAAAGTCGAACCTCATTTTGTCCAAATCTCCGTTTTTAGACTAAGGAACGGCTGTCAAATTACTTCCTGCATCTTCGATGACGTTTTTATATAGTAAAATAAAGATTTCAACGAAAAGTAGGTTCGACCTTCTACCCGCGCTTGCTTAGTTGTCAACGTGAAGAAAGTCAACGTGCAGAAATCCGAGCATGCGCGGGTAGAAAGTCGAATCTCATTTTGTCCAAATCTTCGTTTTTAGACTAAGGAACGGCTGTCAAATTACTTCCTGCATCTTCGATGACGTTTTTATATAGTAAAATAAAAATTTCAACGAAAAGTAGGTTCGACCTTCTACCCGCGCTTGCTTAGTTGTCAACGTGAAGAAAGTCAACGTGCAGAAATCCGAGCGTGCGCGGGTAGAAAGTCGAACCTCATTTTGTCCAAATCTCCGTTTTTAGACTAAGGAACGGCTGTCAAATTACTTCTTGCATCTTAGATGACGTTTTTATATAGGAAAATAAAGATTTCAACGAAGAGTAGGTTCGACCTTCTACCCGCGCTTGCTTAGTTGTCAACGTGAAGAAAGTCAACGTGCAGAAATCCGAGCATGCGCGGGTAGAAAGTCGAACCTTAATTTGCCCAAAACTCCGTTTTTAGACTAAAGAATTGCTGTCAAATTACTCTTTGCATCTTAGATGACGTTTTTATATAGGAAAATAAAGATTTCAACGAAGAGTAGGTTCGACCTTCTACCAGCGCTTGCTTAGTTGTCAACGTGAAGAAAGTCAACGTGCAGAAATCCGAGCATGCGCGGGTAGAAAGTCGAACCTCATTTTGTCCAAATCTCCGTTTTTAGACTAAGGAACGGCTGTCAAATTACTTCCTGCATCTTCGATGACGTTTTTATATAGGAAAATAAAGATTTCAACGAAGAGTAGGTTCGACCTTCTACCCGCGCTTGCTTAGTTGTCAACGTGAAGAAAGTCAACGTGCAGAAATCCGAGCATGCGCGGGTAGAAAGTCGAATCTCATTTTGTCCAAATCTCCGTTTTTAGACTAAGGAACGGCTGTCAAATTACTTCTTGCATCTTAGATGACGTTTTTATATAGGAAAATAAAGATTTCAACGAAGAGTAGGTTCGACCTTCTACCCGCGCTTGCTTAGTTGTCAACGTGAAGAAAGTCAACGTGCAGCAATCCGAGCATGCGCGGGTAGAAAGTCGAACCTTAATTTGCCCAAAACTCCGTTTTTAGACTAAAGAATTGCTGTCAAATTACTCTTTGCATCTTAGATGACGTTTTTATATAGGAAAATAAAGATTTCAACGAAGAGTAGGTTCGACCTTCTACCAGCGCTTGCTTAGTTGTCAACGTGAAGAAAGTCAACGTGCAGAAATCCGAGCATGCGCGGGTAGAAAGTCGAACCTCATTTTGTCCAAATCTCCGTTTTTAGACTAAGGAACGGCTGTCAAATTACTTCCTGCATCTTCGATGACGTTTTTATATAGGAAAATAAAGATTTCAACGAAGAGTAGGTTCGACCTTCTACCCGCGCTTGCTTAGTTGTCAACGTGAAGAAAGTCAACGTGCAGAAATCCGAGCATGCGCGGGTAGAAAGTCGAATCTCATTTTGTCCAAATCTCCGTTTTTAGACTAAGGAACGGCTGTCAAATTACTTCTTGCATCTTAGATGACGTTTTTATATAGTAAAATAAAGATTTCAACGAAAAGTAGGTTCGACCTTCTACCCGCGCTTGCTTAGTTGTCAACGTGAAGAAAGTCAACGTGCAGAAATCCGAGCATGCGCGGGTAGAAAGTCGAATCTCATTTTGTCCAAATCTTCGTTTTTAGACTAAGGAACGGCTGTCAAATTACTTCTTGCATCTTCGATGACGTTTTTATATAGTAAAATAAAGATTTCAACGAAGAGTAGGTTCGACCTTCTACCCGCGCTTGCTTAGTTGTCAACGTGAAGAAAGTCAACGTGCAGAAATCCGAGCATGCGCGGGTAGAAAGTCGAATCTCATTTTGTCCAAATCTTCGTTTTTAGACTAAGGAACGGCTGTCAAATTACTTCCTGCATCTTCGATGACGTTTTTATATAGTAAAATAAAAATTTCAACGAAAAGTAGGTTCGACCTTCTACCCGCGCTTGCTTAGTTGTCAACGTGAAGAAAGTCAACGTGCAGAAATCCGAGCATGCGCGGGTAGAAAGTCGAATCTCATTTTGTCCAAATCTCCGTTTTTAGACTAAGGAACGGCTGTCAAATTACTTCTTGCATCTTCGATGACGTTTTTATATAGTAAAATAAAGATTTCAACGAAAAGTAGGTTCGACCTTCTACCCGCGCTTGCTTAGTTGTCAACGTGAAGAAAGTCAACGTGCAGAAATCCGAGCATGCGCGGGTAGAAAGTCGAATCTCATTTTGTCCAAATCTTCGTTTTTAGACTAAGGAACGGCTGTCAAATTACTTCTTGCATCTTCGATGACGTTTTTATATAGTAAAATAAAGATTTCAACGAAAAGTAGGTTCGACCTTCTACCCGCGCTTGCTTAGTTGTCAACGTGAAGAAAGTCAACGTGCAGAAATCCGAGCATGCGCGGGTAGAAAGTCGAATCTCATTTTGTCCAAATCTTCGTTTTTAGACTAAGGAACGGCTGTCAAATTACTTCTTGCATCTTCGATGACGTTTTTATATAGTAAAATAAAGATTTCAACGAAAATTAGGTTCGACCTTCTACCCGCGCTTGCTTAGTTGTCAACGTGAAGAAAGTCAACGTGCAGAAATCCGAGCATGCGCGGGTAGAAAGTCGAATCTCATTTTGTCCAAATCTCCGTTTTTAGACTAAGGAACGGCTGTCAAATTACTTCTTGCATCTTCGATGACGTTTTTATATAGTAAAATAAAGATTTCAACGAAAAGTAGGTTCGACCTTCTACCCGCGCTTGCTTAGTTGTCAACGTGAAGAAAGTCAACGTGCAGAAATCCGAGCATGCGCGGGTAGAAAGTCGAATCTCATTTTGTCCAAATCTTCGTTTTTAGACTAAGGAACGGCTGTCAAATTACTTCTTGCATCTTCGATGACGTTTTTATATAGTAAAATAAAGATTTCAACGAAGAGTAGGTTCGACCTTCTACCCGCGCTTGCTTAGTTGTCAACGTGAAGAAAGTCAACGTGCAGAAATCCGAGCATGCGCGGGTAGAAAGTCGAATCTCATTTTGTCCAAATCTCCGTTTTTAGACTAAGGAACGGCTGTCAAATTACTTCTTGCATCTTCGATGACGTTTTTATATAGTAAAATAAAGATTTCAACGAAAAGTAGGTTCGACCTTCTACCCGCGCTTGCTTAGTTGTCAACGTGAAGAAAGTCAACGTGCAGAATTCCGAGCATGCGCGGGTAGAAAGTCGAATCTCATTTTGTCCAAATCTCCGTTTTTAGACTAAGGAACGGCTGTCAAATTACTTCCTGCATCTTCGATGACGTTTTTATATAGTAAAATAAAAATTTCAACGAAAAGTAGGTTCGACCTTCTACCCGCGCTTGCTTAGTTGTCAACGTGCAGAAATCCGAGCATGCGCGGGTAGAAAGTCGAACCTCATTTTGTCCAAATCTCCGTTTTTAGACTAAGGAACGGCTGTCAAATTACTTCTTGCATCTTCGATGACGTTTTTATATAGTAAAATAAAGATTTCAACGAAAAGTAGGTTCGACCTTCTACCCGCGCTTGCTTAGTTGTCAACGTGAAGAAAGTCAACGTGCAGAAATCCGAGCATGCGCGGGTAGAAAGTCGAACCTCATTTTGTCCAAATCTTCGTTTTTAGACTAAGGAACGGCTGTCAAATTACTTCCTGCATCTTCGATGACGTTTTTATATAGGAAAATAAAGATTTCAACGAAAAGTAGGTTCGACCTTCTACCCGCGCTTGCTTAGTTGTCAACGTGAAGAAAGTCAACGTGCAGAAATCCGAGCATGCGCGGGTAGAAAGTCGAATCTCATTTTGTCCAAATCTCCGTTTTTAGACTAAGGAACGGCTGTCAAATTACTTCTTGCATCTTCGATGACGTTTTTATATAGTAAAATAAAGATTTCAACGAAAAGTAGGTTCGACCTTCTACCCGCGCTTGCTTAGTTGTCAACGTGAAGAAAGTCAACGTGCAGAAATCCGAGCATGCGCGGGTAGAAAGTCGAATCTCATTTTGTCCAAATCTTCGTTTTTAGACTAAGGAACGGCTGTCAAATTACTTCTTGCATCTTCGATGACGTTTTTATATAGTAAAATAAAGATTTCAACGAAAAGTAGGTTCGACCTTCTACCCGCGCTTGCTTAGTTGTCAACGTGAAGAAAGTCAACGTGCAGAAATCCGAGCATGCGCGGGTAGAAAGTCGAATCTCATTTTGTCCAAATCTTCGTTTTTAGACTAAGGAACGGCTGTCAAATTACTTCTTGCATCTTCGATGACGTTTTTATATAGTAAAATAAAGATTTCAACGAAAATTAGGTTCGACCTTCTACCCGCGCTTGCTTAGTTGTCAACGTGAAGAAAGTCAACGTGCAGAAATCCGAGCATGCGCGGGTAGAAAGTCGAATCTCATTTTGTCCAAATCTCCGTTTTTAGACTAAGGAACGGCTGTCAAATTACTTCTTGCATCTTCGATGACGTTTTTATATAGTAAAATAAAGATTTCAACGAAAAGTAGGTTCGACCTTCTACCCGCGCTTGCTTAGTTGGCAGAAATCGGAGCATGTTTTCATTCAATCCACTTAACGTTTTGGCGAAAAAGAAAAAATCTCATTAAGATCTCGTTAATTCTTTTGTGCATTCAAGCCATTTTGCTATTTAAGGGCCATTTAAGTTTCCTTTTTTAGATCGTCTTAACAGTTTTTCATCCCTCATTCAAGCGTCTTTTGACGCTTAGGTTGTAGGAAAAAGTTACTTGCGATCGAATTGTTTAAGAAAATTACTCATTCAAACCATTTCTCTTCTAGCGCAGCCAATTTTTTTACTCAATTAGATCGTCTCAATTTCTTTAATCGTATTCATTCAAACCACTTTGTTATTTAAGTGACGAGAAGAAAGTTCGTTTCGATGTTGTGCCGTCCAATTTTTTTCGCACTTGCATTCAAGCCACTTCTACATTAATGAACGGACAGTGTTTCCAATTGTGTCGCCTTTTTAGCGTGTTTTCATTCAATCCACTTAACGTTTTGGCGAAAAAGAAAAAATCTCATTAAGATCTCTTTAATTCTTTTGTGCATTCAAGCCATTTTGCTATTTAAGTTTCCTTTTTTAGATCGTCTTAACAGTTTTTCGTCCTTCATTCAAGCGTCTTTTGACGCTTAGGTTGAAGGAAAAAGTTACCTGCGATCAAATTGTTTAATAAAATTACTCATTCAAACCATTTCTTTTCTAGCACAGTCAATTTTCTTACTGAATTAGATCGTCTCTATTTTTTTAATCGTACTCATTCAAACCTAAGTTTGAGCCCTAATTTTAAGGCACATCTCCGAAGTAATGAAATTTGCTTGACAGTCCACAAGTTGGACTCGATTAAAAAAAAATTAAAAAAATTGAATAAAAAGACAGAAAGCTTAAAAAAATTGCATGTTCGTTTCAACAATACTACACAAAATACTTATAAAAATATTTGTCTTTTACAATAGAAAAATTATTTCAAGAGAGAGGTATAAAAACTAATACCAATACCGGTAAAGATCTAACTATAATACTGTGAAACAGGAGAATCGGTAAAGTAGAAATCTACCATTTGAGTTCATCAGGAATTCCTCCGGGATACTTCCCCGTCAAACACGCTGTACAGTGTCCTTTCTCTTCTTTATTTTCGATATTTCGTTGCACCGCTTTAACCAAACCTTCCACACTCAAATACTTCAAACTATCAGCACCTAAAACAAAACAAATCAAAACTTCAATCGACAATTACAGTTATCTAACTTACCGACTTTCGTCGCGATATTTTCAAAATCCAAATCGTTTGCAATCAATTCCTCTCTAGTCGGAATATTAATCCCCATATAACAGGGATACTTCAAAGGAGGGCTCGCCACCCTTATATGGACCTCTTTAGCGCCTGCGCGCCGCAACAATTTGATAATCGGACCTATGGTGTTGCCCCTAACGATAGAATCGTCAATCAGAATCAAACGCTTCCCTTTAACGTTGGTAGAGATGGGACCTGTAAAGAGTTTTAAAACGAGTTACTGTAGTGTCATCTGAAGTGAAAAAAACGAAGCTTCTTGTTCTCAGTTTTTCCGTCAGATGTCACTGGTAAATTGATGAAAAAATTCCGAATTAACCGATTTAAGTTTTAACTTACTGAATTTGAGGGCTACGTTCAATTGTCTTAATCGATTGGTCGGTTGGATGAAAGTTCTGCCAACGTAAGTGTTTTTGCACAGCAATTCTCCCATAGGAATTTTGGATTGAAGGGAGTAACCGAAAGCGGCGGCGTTACCAGATTCAGGTACCGACCCAACCATGTCGGCTTCAACCGGATGTTCGACTGCCAATTGTCGTCCGCATTGCGACCTCACCGTATAAACTTCTTGACCTTCGAACATACTGTTGGGACGGGCGAAATAAACATATTCGAAAATGCAAAACGCCAACGGATGATCGGGAGGTCGAGCGACTATATCGACAGTTCGAAAACCTTTTTGAGTAAGCTCGACAATCTCACCGGGCATCACTTCGCGAACGTAACGAGCCAACGAAAGAAACGCACAAGATTCCGACGAAACGACCCAACCTTCCGGGGGTATCTCGACTTCTGAGGAATGGCCGTTAGTTTCTGAAACGTTACCAATTAAAAAAAATAATTTTTTTAATTAAAAAAAAAAACTTACGTATGGTTGTCGATACAACTTTGCCTAAACATAGAGGTCGATTTCCGTAAGGATCTCTAACGGCGTAAATTCGGTCTTTTAACATTAACAAAAGCGAGTAACTCAATGGAGCCAATTGCATTAAATGTCGGATACGTGCCGGCCAATTGGGTCCGTTAACTTCACCTTCTGGCGGATTCAAACATAACGCTTGCGTAATTATCTCGCTATCTGAATGAGTCGATAAACCAACACCACGATCCAGCACCATTTTCCTCAAACTCGAACAATTCACTAATTCTCCGTTATGAGCCGTAGCGATCGAACCGTGCATCGAATGGACAACGAAAGGTTGACAATTGATAGCGGCTGAAGCTGCGCTAGTAGCGTACCGTGTATGGCCGATACCCAAAGAACCTTTCAATTGTTTGATGTTGTCGTTGTTGAAAACGTTCTTAACCAAACCCATGCCTTTGTGAATATGAAAATCGTTATTGCCTTCGCTCGTAACGACTCCACAAGACTCTTGACCTCTAAAATTATGAAAAATTATGTTAAGTTTTAATTAATCGGATTTTACCGGTGTTGGAGGGCTTCGAGACTCAAACAGATGATTTGGGCGATTTCGCTGTTGTTGTTCGGCCAATTATCGATGCCGATTGCCCCGAAAACGCCGCATTCGTGGGTCAAACCGGTCGCCATCTCAAACACCAAAATCAACTATAACAAGTTAACACATGTGAATTTCAAGGTTATGTTGACAATTTTATTAGTCAAATCGAAGGCTTCATTGGACCGAAATCCCATGAGCTCGAACAAAGGTTCAAAATTGTGTTTATCTTGACCAAGAACAGATGGCGGTGTTGCCCTTGGCAAACATAGTGAAAATTTATGTGAAATTTTCAATTATTCCATCAATTATTTCAATAACTCATCTGCGTGTCAAATTTCATAGCAATCAAAATAACAAAATTGATCAAAAATTTACACTCATAACCTCACTTTTTTTAAATTGGAAGAAAATTTGTCTCTTCGGATTTCAAGGACACTTGACAGGCGTGTTTCATAGGAAATAGAAAATTACACTCGGTTGTTGAAAATTACGGGTGGTTTACACCGAAAAGACGTTATTCGGGGAGTTTTTGGCACTTTCATGTTGACCACATAATAGATTTCTGTAAAACTAAGAATGATACATTGAAATTAAACGTCTCCATAAGTTCGTATTTAAACAACTTACCTGCGTTTCAAATTTCATAGCAATCAAAACAAAAAAATTCATCAAAAATTACATTCATAACCTCACTTTTTCAAAAATTGAAAATAAATTTGTCTTTTCGGATTTCAAAGAAACTTTACATGCGTGTTTCATAAGAAAGAGGAAAATTGCACTCGGTTGTTAAAAATTACGGGTGGTTTACACTAAAAAGGCGTTGTTAGGGATGTTTTTGGCATTTTCATATGACCACATAATAAAAGATTTCTGTAAAACTAAGAAAGCTACATAGGAATTAAATGTCTCGATTACTTCTAAATTTTATAGCAATCAGAAGAGGGTAGTGTGGAAAAAGGACGAGGAGATATTTGAAGATCCCTCTAAGATAACCTCACTTTTTCCAATTACATTTTTCGCATAAACGTTAATTTGAAAATACAAAATTACCTTCTAAAATTGATGGAATACTTGAATGTGACTCTTTTAATAGGAAATTTGACTTGGTTTGGAACGCGGCTATTGACGGTTGTGGCGCCAAAACTTGCGGAATCTCGCCACCGTTAGAGGGCGCTAAATTTGGGGATTGTTTGCGTACCCGCCGAAACCAGATGTTCAGTTCATTTTATTTATGATACAGTCAAAGTTACACATAGCTTCCTAACAAATATTGCAATAAAAAATACTTGCATTTCATAATTATATCGGATTCGAAAGGGATATTTGAACCGCCAAACACTTTCAACAACGCGATAACAAAACGGTAATAAAATCAAACAGAAAGGACGTTTCGAGTATCCCTATCGAAATCCGATCTCGTTGCAATTATTGGAAAAAAACATTTGAGAAAAAAAAATTCAACTCGATCTATAATTATTTTCCCTATTAATTACCTTAAAATCTAAACTGAGTATTTAGCGTATACATATAGTCACAAGAAGCTCTTATCTAGTTCACGGTACAAGCGAACCCGCTGACACTCCTTTACAACAGCAGGATTTCAAAACTTCTAAACGCTTCTTCTTGTAATGACTTTCGAGCAATCGTTAAGTTATCACAGACCGACATAGCAAATTAAAACGTAACACCGAGTTTCGGAAAATTTCCGAAAAAACACGTTCAAATCAACTAAAAAGAATAGTTGGAAAAATAGAGAAAGATAGAGAGAGAAAAGTAACTCATGACGCGCTACAGCAACTATTAAAAAGTATATACACTGCGTTATTATTAGGTAGTTCACGTATACATGAGTAAAGAGACTGAAACGCCATCTGTCCGGGTTTACCCTCATTTCGTTCCGTTACCAAAAATCTATTGTCATGTAAACGAAACAAGAGAAACTGTCGTTAACTTGAAAAGTGGTAGAAAAACATTGATTAAGAGTAAAGGTAAACCGGAAAACAACGCCTCGAAGTCTCAACGAATCGAAAAGACATGTAGACTAACAATAAAACTTTTTTGTTTGTTACATATGAATTGGATGGAAATTTCGGATATCTTAGACTACTTATTGTATAATTACGTATATTAGTTCCAAGTAGTATACTTTTAGAGAATTCGTGACGTTCGGAAAAGTTCCCGATTGACGGAATGTTGTAGAGGGCGCTTTCCTGAACGTCGCGGGGCAATTTTTTTTATTTTTTCTTTCTTCAAAAAACACCTTAATCACTAATCTTGCACGATGAGAAATTGAAAACTTACAACGATTTTTACAACGGGCAGTTATTAACAAAACATTTGTTTTTAAAAATGGGGGAGAAACGTCGAAAATTTCAACTATATAAGTAAATAGTAACATTATATAGTTATTACTTAAGTAATTAATAAAATTTTTATACATAATACTGGAATGAGCATTAACTTTGAAGATGCGTATACATTGAAACGTAAAGAACGGCTAAATCGTTCATTGGAATTGAGGTATATATTACGTATACAGGTTTCGATAAATCAACGTTATGACCTAAAAATCAGCCTTATGGATGCTATTAACTCGTGTTGGTTCCTGATCATCGACTGCTATGGCACCTACACTCTTGAAATACAGTCGGCAACGCCGCGACATTTTTTTAGCGACATCTGGCGACGGGCGATGTGAATGTTTGAGAAGAAAAAGACGCCCCCGCACGGAGGTCGCCACTACTAAAGGCGGTGTGTCACCTGAAAACAACGCAAAATTAATTAGATGCAAAAAACTATTTGACGCCAGTTGAAAAGCTTCACAAAACGTTGTTATACAAAATGGCGCGGTCAGATGCATCTTTTTTAGAAATACAAGTTTCCCAAATTAACGATCAAGTTTGTACGAAATGGCGGCAAAACGCGGCGTAAACTGTAAAATCATTAAAAGTACACAAAATGGCGGTAACCTACTGATACAAAGAGACATTTAACAAAAACTTTCTTTTGGTGTTCAAAGAGACGCCCGCGTTTTATGAAATTTGATACAAAATGGCGGTCAATTCTTTTGAAAATGAAATTAACTTCACCACAAATCTCAGACATAACATATATAACTTCAAAATGGCGCCGCAACACAAAATGGACGTATACAAGTACCCCATGTTCAAGGAACTGTTTCACTGTCGTTCAGCGGCCGCATCCGGGCTGCTCGCATAGCTGACTTGATGGCCATTTTGATTAACTTCGTTCTGGGCAGCCGCGGAATCTATGACTAAACTTCCCTCTTCACCGTCGCTGCTATAGGAGTCACCTTCATCGTCAGAACTTGACAACATACCTACCAACACGATAAAAATAATTAAAAACGTCAAACAAAAATGTTACGCCACTGACCGGTGTCGATTTGTGGTTGCATATTGGCGAAATCCTGCGGCCAAAAACGTCGGTTATTATTTTGACTTTTCTTCTTCTTATGCGTCGGTGACGTCGCGACGCCCGCACTGTCCGTCGGAGCGCTAGCATCCAGCATCGGTTGCAAAATCCGACGGCGGGCATTTATGAACCAATTGTTCACTTGCAACAACGTCAAGTTGGTTTGGGCGGCGATGTGACGTTTTTCGTCTTCGGTGGGGTACGGATGCTGCAAAACGAAAAAATTCAGCAACCAACCAGTTTTTAAAGTGGCCGGTAAAACAGAATTCTTCCCGACAAAATTTACAGGAATTTGTTTTACCGACTCACTTAAATAATGCGACAATACAATGGTGGTTGGTGGGGAGAGTTTGCGTATAATTATTTAGGGTCGGTAAAACAGAATTCCGTAAAATTTTTTAGGGGTGTCGCTCTTTTGTTTACCACAAGATGTTGGAAGAGCCACGACCTCATCACGCTGGTGGCATGTTTGGGTAGGACTCCTCTCTTCTGTTTGCGTCCCCCCCTCGTCGTGAAATCGCTATCGCAATCGTCGGCCGAACCACCAGGTGTCGTTGGTGCGGGCGATAAAGGTCCCGAACTTTCGCTAGCCGCCACCGAACAGATATTAGCACCGATCTGTGATAACGGCGTCGAACCGTGCACTACCAAATTCTCGCAAGGGGGTTGCGGTTGCGGTAATGGCGGTGTATAATGGGCAACACCGTAACTTGAATTGTCCAATGGACGATCCATCAAACCCGGCGTCGTCGACGGTACCACCTTGATAACAAAAAAGAAACTAAACGAATTTTTTTTAACGAAACTAACGTACCGGTTGCGGAGGACTGATCGTGTATTGAACGGGACTGTTGGAAGCTGAACCGCTTTCGGAATTGCCGTGCGATAACATGCTGTTGTTGTTGCTTTCGAGATTACTCATCAAACCGGCACCTGCAACATCTTGATTTTTGAGGTTAAGTAATGGAAGGGATAAAAATGGCGGCCGGTTACCTTGAGGATAATCGGAACGTAACAAATTTTCCGATTGCATTTTGCCTTTTAGACACGTGATGTAACGGTTACAGAAATCTTTGCATAATTCTTGGACTTTTTCCAGTTCCAAAAGGTGTATCCTCAGGACTTGTATGGCTTTGATCATCTGAAATTTTTTTGAGGTTAGGATCGAAATGGCGGCCATTTTCTTTTTTTGACAATTACCAATCCGTCAATTTCCGGTTCGTTGGCCAGAAAAGGTTTGCGGTCCCGTTCCTGGTGCTGGACGAACGCCTGGATGTCCATGTTAAAGGCGTCGCTGGATTGAGGATCGGGAGATTGTGTTGCCAGTTCGCACCGCTCGAACAGCAGCGCCAATAAAGGGAAGAGAGGGTGTCTAAACAATAATTCAAAATTAGTCAGAAATGCCAACTTGAACAACTTTAAGCAACTAACAAGAATTCAAAATGTTACTCAGTCAAGATTGCAAGATTTAATTTTTTTAAAGAGATTCTAGGCAAGAATTCAAAATTACACTCAATCAGAATAGCCAACTTTAAATATCTTTATGTCTAAACAATAATTCCAAATTATACTTGGTCACGACTGCCAATTTAAAATATTTTTGAAGTGCAAACAAGACCTCAAAATTGTACTTGGTCAGGACTGCCAACTTTAAAAGTTTTTCAACAGTGCCTCAACCAAAATTATACTTAATCAGGATTGCCAACTCTATAGTAACAAAAAAACTTGAACGACCAATTATATGTTAGAATGGATAACTATCAGCAAATTATTGACAAATCATGGCTACCAACCTACGAAAATGAAACTAGAGGCGATAGTGGCGCGCGCATCTCTTTCTTTTTCACTTTGTTGCACTACTTATGTAACGAATCTCTTTCTTTTGTTAATTTCCTTATATCTATTGCCAATTGTAATATTAAAATCGAAAAAAATTACTTGTAGACGGCCCTCTTGTCGGCCTCGAACTGGGCCTGGTCGGAGTCTGCTGGTGGGAAGATGGCAGTGGCCAGAGGTTGGGACGCAGTGTCTCCACCAGGTGGCACGCTTATCATTGCACTTTGCACTCCACACTCCATTTCATGACATCACCTGAAAACAAGTTTCAATGAAAACTGCAATAATTACAAGAACAGAGTTTTTCGTTCCTCTTTCCCTCTCCTTCTCTTAGAGAAATCCCCCATCCCCGCCGCCCCCCGAACAATAAAAGAAACTAGCGATTGCGGGGGTCGAGCGACGGTCGAGGGCGTGCTTCTCTAAATTTAATTTAACTAATTCCAAGCGGGAAATGTTCGTTAGATTGTTTTCCTTAATGATATTATGATTGTCGGAGAGCGGCCTTTCCGTTGCCGGACGAAAATCAATATTCAAAAACGACGTTCCGGTAATCGCAGGACTTTTGATTGGCATTTTCTGGACGAGAAGACAGCAAAACAGGAACAAAATTGAGTATCGACTCGAACAAAAAATGACAGCAAATTGTGTCGAACGAAAAATTATTTATTTAGGGACATTAAACAGTAATTTGCAACAACCTCCTAAAACTAGTTTCAAACGAACAGACTTTGTCGTCAGGTTTTATTGAATGTCAATCACTTAAGTCAGTCTCTTGACAAGTAATCAAAATTTAAAATCTTAAGAACAACCTCCTGAAATTAGTTTCGAATATACAAACTCCATCGTCGCGTTTTATTGAGTGTCAATCACTTAGTCCGATTCTCTTGACAAGTAATCGAAATTTGGAGTGCTTACAACAACCTCCTAAAATTAGTTTCGAACGAACCAACTTCGTCGTCACGTTTTATTGCGTGTCAATCACCCAAGTCCGTTTCTCTTGACCAGTAATCAAAATTTAGTGTCTTTACGACAACCTCCTAAAATTAGTTTCGAACGAACAAACTTCTTCGTCGCGTTTCATTGCGTGTCAATCACTTAAGTCCGTTTCTCTAGACCAGTAATCAAAATTTAGTGTCTTTACGACAACCTCCTAAAATTAGTTTCGAACGAACAAACTTCTTCGTCGCGTTTTATTAAGTGTCAATCACTTAAGTCCGTTTCCCTTGACCAGTAATCAAAATTTAGTGTCTTTACGACAACCTCATAAAATTAGTTTCGAACGAACCATCTTCGCCGTCACGTTTTATTAAGTGTCAATCACTTAAGTCCGTTTCTCTTGACCAGTAATCGAAATTTAGTGTCTTTACGACAACCTCCTAAAATTATTTTCGAACAAACAAATTTCTTCGTCACATTTTATTGAGTGTCAATCACTTAAGTCAGTTTCTCTTGGCAAGTAATCAAAATCCGGAGTCTTTACAACAACCTCCTAAAATTAGTTTCAAATAAACAAAGTCCATCGTCACGTTTTATTGAGTGTCAATCACTTAAGTCCGTTTCTCTTGACCAGTAATCAAAATTTAGTGTCTTTACGACAACCTCCTAAAATTAGTTTCGAACGAACAAACTTCTTCGTCGCGTTTTATTAAATGTCAATCGCTTAAGTCAGTTTCTCTTGGTAAGTAATCAAAATCTGGAGTCTTTACAACAACCTCCTAAAATTAGTTTCAAATAAACAAAGTCCATCGTCACGTTTTATTGAGTGTTAATCACTTAAGTCCGTTTCTCTTGACCAGTAATCAAAATTTAGAGTCTTTACGACAACCTCCTAAAATTAGTTTCGAACGAACAAACTTCTTCGTCGCGTTTTATTAAATGTCAAACGCTTAAGTCAGTTTCTCTTGGTAAGTAATCAAAATCTGGAGTCTTTACAACAACCTCCTAAAATTAGTTTCAAATAAACAAAGTCCATCGTCACGTTTTATTGAGTGTTAATCACTTAAGTCCGTTTCTCTTGACCAGTAATCAAAATTTAGTGTCTTTACGACAACCTCCTAAAATTAGTTCCGAACGAACAAATTTCTTCGTCACGTTTTATTGAGTGTCAATCACTTAAGTCCGTTTCTCTTGACCAGTAATCAAAATTTAGTGTCTTTACAACAACCTCCTAAAATTAGTTCCGAACGAACAAACTTCTTCGTCGAGTTTTATTGAGTGTCAATCACTTAAGTCCGTTTCTCTTGACCAGTAATCAAAATTTAGTGTCTTTACGACAACCTCCTAAAATTAGTTTCGAACGAACAAACTTCTTCGTCGCGTTTTATTAAATGTCAATCACTTAAGTCCGTTTCTCTTGACCAGTAATCAAAATTTAGTGTCTTTAAGACAACCTCCTAAAATTAGTTTCGAACGAACAAACTTCTTCGTCGCGTTTTATTAAGTGTCAATCGCTTAAGTCAGTTTCTCTTGGCAAGTAATCAAAATCCGGAGTCTTTGCAACAACCTCCTAAAATTAGTTTCAAATAAACAAAGTCAGTCGTCACGTTTTATTGAGTGTCAATCGCTTAAGTCCGTTTCTCTTGAAAAGTAATCGAAATTTAGTGTCTTTACGACAACCTCCTAAAATTAGTTCCGAACGAACAAACTTCTTCGTCGAGTTTTATTGAGTGTCAATCACTTAAGTCCGTTTCTCTTGACCAGTAATCGAAATTTAGTGTCTTTACGACAACCTCCTAAAATTATTTTCGAACAAACAAATTTCTTCGTCACATTTTATTGAGTGTCAATCACTTAAGTCAGTTTCTCTTGGCAAGTAATCAAAATCCGGAGTCTTTACAACAACCTCCTAAAATTAGTTTCAAATAAACAAAGTCCATCGTCACGTTTTATTGAGTGTCAATCACTTAAGTCCGTTTCTCTTGACCAGTAATCAAAATTTCGACTGCTTATAACAACCTCCTAAAACTAGTTTGGTTTTAAAAAAATGCAAATCTTAGTCACTAAGGTCCACAATGGCTTCTAGGACCCAAATTTCTCCAATTTGGTTCATTTTAGAAATCTAAACGATCCGACAACAACCTCCTAAAATTAGTTTAACAACCTCCTAAATCTAATTTTGTTTAAAAAATGTGATTTTAGATTCTGACGTCCACGCTGACTTCTGGGACTTGGATTTCTGTAATTTTGGGAATTTTAACTCGACAACAACCTCCTAAACTTCGTTAAAATTTGAACAAGTTCAACTAGATTTGTTACTATCGCCATCAGGATTGTTGCATCGTTCCCTGCATTGCTGCGTTATGCAGTCGCCAGTGAAGAATCATATAGTGGCGTGGGGAAGCGTCGCGACGCCGCCGCCGATAACCCGATCGAGAAGGAAAACGCGCAAAGAAGGCGACGGCCGCGTGCAAAAAGGGCGACATTAAAGTTAGAAAAGGACGACGTTATTGAGGGGGTCATTATGTACAAGTGTCACCGGGGGAGAGATTCCGGAGTACAATAATTGTGTTCCTCCCGCCCGGAGCCGGAATGAATTAAACATACTGCCGGCATCGAGAAGCGTTTCGCGGATGTGACGTATGAAACATTTATATAAGGTCACAAATCGCTCCTTCGTAACGCCGCAGGCAACGAAATCGGGGACGGCGCGCGACCGGATGTTGGATTTGGTGGTGGTGGTGGCGGGCTGAGCCGATGTTCTTTTATTAATTTTAACCAAATATTGCCGGACCAGCTGTTTTTTACTGGGGGGTCTTTCTTATTTAAGATCGGAAAGATGAGGGTAGTAACCGGCCCGAAATTCGAGATCTACAACTTTTTTGGTTTTAATAACAAAATCTCGGGGGAATTAGGGGTTTTAAAAAATATTTATTAAGGGTGCAATGTTAAAAATAAATTTTGTTGGGATTTAACGTTTTCTTAATTGGAAAAAAAATTAAGTCGGAAAAATTTATTGGGTTGTTTGGGGCAAATTCAATTAAAATTGAAAAACTGAAAGAAAAAACGTTTAAAAAGTCTTTGCGACAGAGCAGCACTTCGGTTAAGTAACTGAGAATTATTTACACATTTTTATTTAAAAATATTTTACCAATTAAAAATCTCTAATGAAAAAAAAATTAAAAACTTGTCTAAAAGAGTATTTTTAACATAGCAGCACTTTGTTCAACTTACTAAAAATTATTTATGTGACGCGTCTTTTATATAAAATTATTTAAGTAATATGAAAATGTATTTCTATATAATAAAAAAAAATTAAAAAAAGTTTAAAAAAGTTTTTTTTAGCAGAACACCACTTTGCTTTATACACCAAAAATTATTCATGTGACGCATATGTTTTATCTTAAATTATTTTACTAATATGAAAATGTCTCTATATAATATAAAAAAATAGAAAAAAGTCTAAAAAATATTTCTAACATAGCAGCACTTTGTTCTACTTACCAGAAATTATTTATGTGATTCAATTTTTTGTTTCTAAATATCTTTACCATCATAAAATGGATGTATCTAACATAAAAAAAACAAAAAAAAAAACTTTGAAGTCTTTTTGACAGGACAGGACTTTGCTTTACATATCAAAAGTTATTCATGTGACGCATTTTTATCTAAAATTATTTTACTAATATGAAAATGTCTCTCTATATAAAATAAAACAGGAAAAAAGTCTAAAAAATATTTTTAAGATAGCAGCACTTTGTTCAACTTACCAAAAATTATTTATGTGATAAAATTTATTGTTTCTAAATATCTTTACCATCATAAAAATGTCTGTATCTAACATAGAAAATGGAAAAAAAAGTTAGAAGTCCTTTTGACAAACACAGCACTTTGCTTTACACACCAAAAATTATTCATGTGACGCATTTTTTTATCTAAAATTATTTTACTAATACGAAAATGTCTCTCTATATAAAATAAAAAAATAGAAAAAAGTCTAAAAAATATTTTTAGCAAAAGAGCACTTTGTTCAACTTACCATAAATTATTTATGTTATAGAATTTTTTAATTTCTAAATATCTTTACCGTCATAAAAATGTCTATCTAACATAGAAAATGGAAAAAAAAGTTAGAAGTCCTTTTGACAAAACAGCACTTTGCTTTACACACCAAAAATTATTCATGTGACGCATTGTTTATCTAAAATTATTTTACTTATATGAAAATGTCTCTCTATATCAAATAAAAAAATAGAAAAAAGTCTAAAGAATATTTTTAGCAAAAGAGCACTTTGTTGAACTTACCAGAAATTATTTATGTGATACAATTTTTTAATTTCTAAATATCTTTACCGTCAAAAAAATGTATGTATCTAACATAAAAAATTAAAAAAAAAAGTTTGAAGTCCTTTTAACAGAACAGCACTTTGCTTAACACACCAAAACTTATTTATGTGACGCATCTTTTATCTAAAATTATTTTACTAATATGAAAACGTCTCTCTATATAATATAAAAAATGGAAAGAAGTCTAAAGAGTATTATTAACAGAACAGCACTTTGTTCAACTTACCAAAAATGATACATGTGACGCATGTTTTATCTAAAATTATTTTACTAATATGAAAACGTCTCTCTATATAATATGAAAAAATGGAAAAAAGTCTCAAGAGTGTTTTTAACAGAACAGCACTTTGTTCAACTTACCAAAAATGATTCATGTGACGCATGTTTTATCTAAAATTATTTTACTAATATGAAAACGTCTCTCTTGATAATATAAAAAATGGAAAAAGTCTCAAGAGTGCTTTTAACAGAACAGCACTTTGTTCAACTTAGTTAAAATTATTCATGTGACGAATGTTTTATTTAAAATTACTTTACTAATATGAAAATGTCTCTCTAATAACATAAAAAATGGAAAAAAGTCTAAAGAGTATTTTTACCATAACAGCACTTTGTTCAACTTACCAAAAATTATTCATGTGACGCATCTTTTATTTAAAATTATTTTACTAATATAAAAACGTCTCTCTAGATAATATAAAAAATGCAAAAAGTCTCAAGAGTGCTTTTAACAGAACAGCACTTTGTTCAACTCGTCAAAAATTATTTGTGATTCAATTTCTTCTTTCCAAATATCTTAACCAATATAAAAATCCCTCTATCCATTATTAATAAAAATAGAAAAAATTTAAAGAGTATTTTTAACAGAGCAGCACTTTGTTCAACTTACCAAAAAATATTTATGTGATTCAATTTCTTATTTCTAAATATCTTTAGCATCATAAAAATGTATGTATCTAATATAAAAAATAAAAACAAAAATTAAAACTTTTTAACAGAACAGCACTTTGCTTAACATACCAAAAATAATTGATGTGTCGCATTTTTAATCTAAAATTATTTTACCAATATGAAAGCGTGTTTCTGTATGATATAAAAGATAGATAAAAAGTCTAAAAAGTAATTTTAACATAGCAGCACTTTGTTCAACTTAGTTAAAATTATTCATGTGACAAATATTTTATTTAAAATTACTTTACTAATATGAAAATGTCTCGCTAATAACATAAAAAATGGAAAAAAGTCTTAAGAGTATCTTTAACATAGCAGCACTTTGTTCAACTTACCAAACATTATTCATGTGACGCTTCTTTTATTTAAAATTATTTTACTAATATAAAAACGTCTCTCTAGATAATATAAAAAATGGAAAAAATCTCAAGAGTGCTTTTAACAGAACAGCACTTTGTTCAACTTAGTTAAAATTATTCATGTGACGAATGTTTTATTTAAAATTACTTTACTAATATGAAAATGTCTCTCTAATAACATAAAAAATGGAAGAAAGTCTAAAGAGTATTTTTAACATAGATGCACTTTGTTCAACTTACCAAAAATTATTCATGTGACGCATCTTTTATTTAAAATTATTTTACTAATATAAAAACGTCTCTCTAGATAATATAAAAAATGGAAAAAATCTCAAGAGTGCTTCTAACAGAACGGCACTTTGTTCAACTCGTCAAAAATTATTTGTGATTCAATTTCTTCTTTCCAAATATCTTAAAGAATATAAAAATCCCTCTATCCATTATTAATAAAAATAGAAAAAATTTAAAGAGTATTTTTAACAGAGCAGCACTTTGTTCAACTTATCAAAAAATATTGTGTGATTCAATTTCTTATTTCTAAATATCTTTACCATCATAAAAATGTATGTATCTAATATAAAGAAATAGAAAACAAAATTAAGACTTTTTAGCAGAACAGCACTTTGCTTAACATACCAAAAATAATTGATGTGTCGCATTTTTAATCTAAAATTATTTTACCAATATGAAAGCGTGTTTCTGTATGATATAAAAAATAGATAAAAAGTCTAAAAAGTAATTTTAACATAGCAGCACTTTGTTCAACTTAGTTAAAATTATTCATTTGACAAATATTTTATTTAAAATTACTTTACTAATGTGAAAATGTCTATATATCATAAAAAATGGAAAAAGTCTAAAGAGTATTTTTAACATAGCAGCACTTTGTTCAACTTACCAAAAATTATTCATGTGACGCATATTTTATCTAAAATTATTGTACTAATGTGAAAACGTCTCTCTATATAATATAAAAAAATTGAAAAAGTATCAACGAGTATTTTTAACAGAACAGCACTTTGTTCAACTCGTCAAAAATTATTTGTGATTCAATTTCTTCTTTCCAAATATCTTAACCAATATAAAAATCTCTCTATCTATTATTAATAAAAATGGAAAAAAGTGTAAAGTATTTTTAACAGAGCAGCACTTTGTTCAATTTACCAAAAATCAAGTAAGTAAAGCAATTTCTAATTTAGAAATATTTTAATATATTAAATTAATTATATATTTAATATATAAAAAAAAGGAAACAAAAAGGATTTTTTTTTACATAAGTAGCACTTTGTTAAACTCACCAGAAACTATAAATGTAACGCAATTTCTTATTTCAAAACATTTTGACCAATATAAAAATCTCTCTATTTAATATACAAAAAATAGAAAAAAAAGTTTCAAGAAGATTTTTACATAAGTAGCACTTTGTTTAGCTTACCAAAAATTATAAACGCAATGAAAGTTCTTACTTCAAAACATTTTGACCAATATAAAAATCTCTTTCTCCATTTATTATAAGAAAATTTGAAACAGAAATTTTGAAGAATCTCCTTAAATTATTATTTTGTTTACACCACTAAAAATAACATAAAATTAAAGTGTAATTGCTTACCCTCCACAATAAACTTCAATTACCTATAAAAATTACTACCCACATTTTAAACATAAACAAAAGTCTTAACGAGCCTCTTCAAATAATTAGCACTTTAGTTAAAAATATTTTTTTAACATAATTGACACAAAAAATACAAAAATGGCGGGAAAAACAAATCCTCGATTGCCTAAGAGAAATTTAAATTTCCAACAAAGTAAAGTAATTAAAATTAACATTTTGTAAACGAACCAAACAATTTCTCGAGAAATTTCATCAAATAAATAAAAACAAACGTCGTGACTTCCACTTCCTCCCCCAAATCGTATCCCCCAGTCCTCTTGATGCGCGTCACATCTGACCCCTTCGTTCTGTTTCTTTATATTTTTAAGTTCGTGCATGCTTAAAATGTTTATGGCTGTTTATATGTTATTTGAAAACGGTGAAATATGTTCAGATACAGTTTCTGCATTCAACGAAACTTCATACAACGTTCGATTTTTCCATTTTGTTTGTTTACTTATTTATCGCATTGTTTATGGACAGGACTTGGCAAGAGTTTCGCCCTCTCAAACGATAACCATCAATGTTTTCGACAATTTCGCCATGCCGCCAGCCAATTGTGACGACCAATCGGAGGGTGTTCGATGACGTTACGATAATTAATCCGTGAGGGAAACTTGCAAAAAAAATTATTGCCAACATAAAGAGTTGAGGAAATGTCACTGAATTTGATTAGTGTAAGTGACAGCTTAATTAACAATTAAATTACGGCGTTTCGTCACGGCCACGAGGCGGTTGAACATAAATTCGTCATAATTAGGTTGAAAAATGACTTAATTATACAAATTAGCCGATCACTGTCAACTCGATGTGGAAATTTCGCAATTAATTTGACGCCATTTTTTATTAGTGACATTAGCATAGTGTTGGCGGTTCGAGTCCGGTCCTGTTCGAATAGAAAAACCCGCAACTGGGGGGGTCGCATCATGACCGTACCACATTTGATTATTAAACCAAACATGTTTACACGTTACCTAACCTAAAGTGTTAACCAGAACGTCGTCGAAAGGGCATATTTATCAATTTACACCGATTATCCGGCAAGTGCTAACCGAATCACAGCGGGCTTTGGTCCAGTAAGAACCTCGTGATCAAATCCCAGCCACCTAGATACTTACATAATTTTCAAAAAACTGCGAATTCCTCAAACTCGTCCCCCATCAAGAACCGGCCGCCCCCATCACACGAAACACCACCAACATAATCGACGGCCCCCCGGCGCTCCCCACAATAACGTTAACACAGTTCACGAAAAAAAAAAAAAAACTACACACACAACACAAAAAATTCACAAAAACTCAACGAGACCAGCGGGGGGCCCCAAAAACTACCCGCCCCGTCCCTTCACGCAAACATGTGACTATCGCGGTATTTTTCAGCGAAAATCAAGTGTTTACATGTCACTTTGCCCGTAACAAATGACTTTCTGTCTAGACTCGCCAGACGTATGTCAATATTCGTCAAAATCAAAATGGCTACGCCTTTAATTCTCTAACCAAGACCTACGTCACTGTATCGAACTCTCTCAGTGTCACCAATACGGTCACGAAGGACCGAAACGTATTTCGAACAACATTCGTACTAAACACGCCCAACGTCGTAACGACGCGCTGTCACTTCGAATTTGAGCGCGCAAATGGAATAGCGAAAACACCGGAAGTAAACGGGACAACAACAATTTTGATTACCTAATTGAGGTTAAAAAGTAAAAAACCCGAATTGGGGGATGTAACGGCCGGAAATGGCGAGGTTTTCGAAAATTTTAACGAGAATTTGTGCGCCATCTCGCAGCAGTTAGTGCTACCGAGTTACAGGAAACTGTAATTGGTTAAAATTTTAATTGATTTTCAGTAGTTTCGTAAAATTTCTTTTGTTTTTGAAGTTTTGCTAAAAGAATTTTGTTGGTTTTTCCAAAATTTTACAATCGCAATTTTAGAAATTACCAAATTTTGACGCTTTCTGTTAATTACCTGGAAGTAGTCAGTGGCGTTCTTGATTTAATTTGTGACGTTCAACAAAATAAAAATCAAATATAGAAAATTTAAAAATTGTTACCATTGTCAGAAATAATTGTGGCGGTCTTGTAGTTTCGGGACCTCTCGGTAGAGGACGCTAAAATTGAAGTTAGGTACGAACCTAAGAAAAATGTTTTCTGTGTCCGATATCGCTATGCGAATTTTAATTTTTCTATAGTTGCAGAAAACTTTAATAAAATTATCGAATCGTAGTTTTAGAAACTGGCGACAGATGTCGCTACACTAGAAATTAAAATGTAAGTTAAAACAAAAAAAATTTAGAAGTATTGAAGCAAAGTTTTTACATTTTGCCACATTTATGTCTTTTTTTAATTAATCCAGTGGCGTACTCAAAAATTTTAATTGGGGTTTTATTAAAAAAAATGGTGCTCAACTTAAAATTATTATCACTTTTCGTAAATAATTTTAAAAATAAAAAAAACGTAGCAAACAGTTACAGTTAACTAACAATTTCGAGCAATTACAGATAACTGTATTGGTAGTATGGAAACCACCGGTAGAGGACACTGAAACCTCAATTGATTTAATAAAAAATTAATTTTAGCGATTATTTAGGGTTTTATAACATTTGAAAATAAATTGGAAAAATGAGAAAAATCCGAAATCTAATTCGGGCGAAGTGGCGCTGCAATCGGCCATTTTTACAAAAACGCAAATATCTCGAAAACTAGAAGGAGTAGAGTCGAAAAACTTGCAGTTTCTGTCAGACCATTAAACTGACGTTTTTTATTTTTTTGAGGCTTCGTTCACTCGGATCGGATCCCTGGCGAACGACACTTTTTTGTCGAAATGTTTTTTGATATTTTGTGATAAAAATAGCGAGACAATTTGCTTTTTCTCGGTCGCTGGTCGCGATTATAAAAACCCAATTTGCGATTTTTCACGGTCTCCGTCGTTGCCGCGACCGTGTTCCGATGATTGAACAAATTGCTCTTTGTTTATGTTTTTCCAACGGCTACCGAATTGGAATGTCAGGTTCATCGCCGACAACCTGGAGTCACCTTTGAGCCTCTCGTCCCCCATTTTGTTGTTAATTATCAAAATTTTATATTTTTGTTGAAAATATTCGAGTCGTTTCGGTGATCGCAATGTGTGAAAATGGTTTATTATCGAATTAATTATTTTCTGATTAGGGTCTCAGCCAATTTCACGTTTAAATAATTATAAATTAAATTCGCTTTTATAATTAGCAATTAACGTTTTAAACGTTGCGTGAAATTTGGCGCGGATTAAGGATTAGTAGCGAAAATAAAAAAATAAATAAAAAAACTGTTGATAACTTTATTTGAACCGATTATTTGGAGTGTCGGATTCCAAAGTGCCGAAAAATATTGATAATTGCTCTAACCACAAAAATAGCTCTAAAACTTTTGGGAACCACTGAGAAGATCTTGTGACTGTTGTTGGACTTCTCGTTTACAAGTTGTTCAAAATTTCGATTAATCTAAAATATTCAAAATTTTATTATGTACCACCACTAAAATATTTTTTACTATTCTTCGATAATTTTCTTGCTTCAAACTTGTTTTTTATCTTCCAGTGATTTTTAATTTTAAAATTGTATATTAAAAAAATATTTCTTCACTTTCTGTCCATTTAGAAATTTGAAGAAACATTTCTTCATCATTAATTTATTGCTATTCTTCAATAATTTTGGTGCTTCAAACTTGTTCTACATTTTCCAGTGATTTTTAAATTTAAAATTGGATATTAAAAAAATATTTCTTCACTTTCTGTCCATTTAGAAATTTGAAGAAACATTTCTTCATCATAAATTTATTGCTATTCTTCAATAATTTTGGTGCTTCAAACTTGTTCTACATTTTCCAGTGATTTTTAAATTTAAAATTGGATATTAGGAAAATATTTCTTCACTTTCTGTGCATTTTAAATTTGAAGAAAGTTTTCTTCTTCGTTAATTTATTGCTATTTTTCAATAAATTTGTTGCTTCAAACTTGTTCTACATCTTCCACTGATTTTTAAATTTAAAATTGGACATTAAGAAAATATTTCTTTACTTTCTGTGCATTCTAAATTTGAAGAAAGTTTTATTTTTCATTAATTTATTGCTATTCTTCAATAATTTTGGTGCTTCAAACTTGTTCTACATTTTCCAGTAATTTTTAAATTTAAAATTGGATATTAGGAAAATATTTCTTCACTTTCTGTGCATTTTAAATTTGAAGAAAGTTTTCTTTTTCGTTAATCTATTGCTATTTTTCAATAAATTTGTTGCTTCAAACTTGTTCTACATCTTCCACTGATTTTTAAATTTAAAATTGGACATTAAGAAAATATTTCTTTACTTTCTGTGCATTCTAAATATAAAGAAAGTTTTCTTCTTCAATTATTTATTGCTATTCTTCAATAACTTTGATGCCTCAAACTTGTTCTACATCTTCTAGTAATTTTTAAATTTAAAATTGGATATTAAAAAAATATTTCCTCACTTTCTGTGCATTTTAAATTTGAAGAAAGTTTTCTTTTTCGTTAATCTATTGCTATTTTTCAATAAATTTGTTGCTTCAAACTTGTTCTACATCTTCCACTGATTTTTAAATTTAAAATTGGACATTAAGAAAATATTTCTTTACTTTCTGTGCATTCTAAATATAAAGAAAGTTTTCTTCTTCAATTATTTATTGCTATTCTTCAATAACTTTGATGCCTCAAACTTGTTCTACATCTTCTAGTAATTTTTAAATTTAAAATTGGATATTAAAAAAATATTTCCTCACTTTCTGTGCATTCTAAATTTGAAGAAAGTTTTCTTTTTCATTAATTTATTGCTATTCTTCAATAATTTTGGTGCCTCGAACTTGTTCTAATATTTTCCAGTAATTTTTAAATTTAAAATTGGATATTAAGAAAATATTTCTTCAATTCCTGTGTATTTAGAAATTTGAAGAAGGTTTTCCTCTTCTTCATAATTAATTTTGCTATAAATCTTTTTAGTGTCTGCTAATTTTACCGAGGATTTCTACTTTTCTTCATTTTTTCTTCAAAATAAATTATTTAAAAATTCTAAATTAATCTTCAATTTCAGTTTCATCATTGTAGAATTTATTTTCTAATTTCTAAAAGATGAAGAAATTTCGTTCTTCATTAAAATTTCACACTTAGTGTTGCTTCAAAAAAATTGGAAACCTAAAATTTACTTTTCTAGCTATTTATCTTCATTACTGGTTTTCTTCTTTTTTGACTATTTCGAAACTTTGCGTCATATGATATTAACGTTTTTGGTTCTTTGTTTCTAATTTGTAATTTTTATTCTTCTTTTTTTATTATTTATTTTGTGTCACAATTTTTTTTAATTGCATGCTTTAGTTTCTACCTGGATATACTATTTACCTATAATTATCACTATATCTCGAATCTATGCAATATCTTCACTTTCCTTTGCTCTTCATAAAAAAGTTTATTTGTTTGCCGTTCAAACTATACCAATTAAATTTTACCTTTCTTCAATATAGTGTTTAAACATTTTTAAATTTATCTTTATCTTCAGTTATAGTAACGATGTATCTTCATCATAGTTTTTAGATTTTCTATATTTCTTTTGTTGACAGTATAGATTAGAAAAATTACCTCTAAAGCGATGGGCAAGGGAAGAAAATTTGTTTCTTTTGGTTCTATTTTCTTCATTTCTTCTTTAATATTTAATATGTTATTATCAGTTTTTAAATTTTCATACTTTCTTTACTATTGAAAAATTTTCAAAACCTTCTCAAATAGTTCTTCAATTTCTTTTTGATAGTTTTAAATCTTCATTTCTTTAAATCAATTTTTATTTACTCAATTAAGGAAGAATTTCTTGTTTAAATTTAATTTCTTTATTTTACTGTTCCATGTTCTCTATTTCTTCTTTACTATCAATTTTTTAAATATATTTAATTCATCAAAGACGCTTCTACTGCATGAATAGATATAGAAATCTTCTTCAGATTTCTTCAATTTTATAAAAAAATATTTAATTTGGTATATTAATTGATTCTTAATCTTTATTTTCAATTTTAGATCTTTTTTATATATTCCTCTTAATTTAGAATCAAACCTGATTCTTCACAATAAATCTTAATTCTTCTTATTCATTCCTAATTGGCCGTTTCTTATAAAATTATTACATTTTTTTCGTCAAAGAAATCGTAAAAAATCATAAATTTCAATTTCTTCTTTTTCTTATCTTCAATATTATTTTATATATTTTCCTTCTTCAGTACTTTCAACAACGTTCAGTTTTCCTCTACATAATTTATTATCAGTTCATAAATCTTGATCCATTCTTTAAAAATTTGTCAAGATCTTCTCAAATATTTCTTCAATTTCTTTCTAATAGTTTTGAATCTTCATTTTTTTGCCTTAGTTTTCAATTTATTAGTTATGGAAGAATTTCTTTTAGTATAATTTCTTTATTTTACCATTCAATCTTCTCCATTTCTTCTTTACTATCAATTCTTTAACTATATCAATTTCTTCAAAAACACTTCTACTGCATGAATAGATATACAGATCTTTTCTGGATTTCTCCAATTTTACATAAAATATTTGATTTGGTATATTAAGTAATTTTTGATCTTCATCTTCAATTCTAAATTTTTGTCACATATTCTTCATAGTTTAGATTCAAACCTGATTCTTTACAATTAATCTTTATTCTTCTTATTCATTCTTACTTAGCCATTTTTTATAAAATTATTACATTTCTCGCGTCGAAGAAATAAACATACATTCGAATTTCTTCTCTTTCTTATCTTCATTATTTTTTTTCCTTTTTCAGTACTTTCAACAACATTTACTCTTACTCTACATAATTTATTATCAGTTCTAAAATCTTGATCCCTTCTTTATTATTGGGAATTGATGAAAAGCTTCTCAAATATTTCTTCAATTTCTCTCTAATTGTTTTAAATCTTCATTTCTTTAAAAACGCTTCTACTGCATGATTAGATTTACAGATCTTCTCTAAATTTCTTCAATTTTTCATAAAATATTTAATTTGATATATTAATTAATTTTTGATCTTCATCTTCAATTCTAAATTTTTGTCACATATTCTTCATAGTTTAGATTCAAACCTGATTCTTTACAATTAATCTTTATTCTTCTTATTCATTCTTACTTAGCTATTTCTTATAAAATTATTACATTTCTCGCGTCGAAGAAATAAACATAAATTCGAATTTCTTCTCTTTCTTATTTTCATTACCATTTTTTTTCTTTTTCAGTACTTTCAACAACATTTACTCTTACTCTACATAATATATTATCAGTTCTTATATCTTGATCCCTTCTTCACTATCGAGAATTTATCAAAAGCTTCTCAAATATTTCTTCAATTTCTTTCTTATAGTTTTAAATCTTCATTTCTTTAAAAACACTTTTATTGCAAGAATAGATATACAGATCTTCTCCAGATTTTTTCAATTTTTTATAAAATATTTAATTTGATATATTAATTAATTTTTGATCTTCATCTTCAATTTTAAATTGTTGTCATATATTCTTTATAATTTAGATTCAAACCTGATTCTTCACAATTAATCTTCATTCTTCTTATTCATTCTTAATTAGCCATTTCTTATAAATTTATTACATTTCCCGCATCGAAGAAACAAACATAAATTCGAATTTCTTCTCTTTCTTATCTTAATTATTATTTTATTTTTTATTTTTTCAGTACTTTCAACAACATTTAGTCTTTTTTTACATAATTTATTATCAATTCATAGCCGTTTCTTATAAAATTATTGCATTTTTTGCTTCAAAAAAAATCATAAATTTCTTCTTTTTTTATCTTCATTATTATTTTAAATCTTCTCGTTCTTTAGTACTTTCAATAACATTCAATCTTTTTCTACATAATTTATTATCAGTTCTTACAACTTGATCTCTTCTTCACTATTGAGAATTTTCAAAAGCTTCTCAAATATTTCTTCAATTTCTTTCTAATAGTTTTGAATCTTCATTGTGACGTCATCGAAACGTACGTCGCAACTACATTTCATTCATTTACGACTTTAAACCTCCGAATTTTTGGTTGAAAAGATCACAAAGTCAATAAGAAGAATTTTCCCAATCGCCGCCCCTTTCAAATAACGACAATTGATAGTGGTCCGAAATGAAATTTGCAATACGTCACCCCAGTGACGAGCATAAGGTTATCACGGCACTCATGATTCATCACCAAAACACTCGGAATCGGCACTTAAAGCTCGCCACACACGGTCCAAATTATTTTCAAAAAAATTTTGTTTTATTTAAAAAAATTCGAATAATGGACGTGCGAACCAGCAATTTCGTCGAAGGAGGTTAATTATTGAAAACAATAAAAAACAACACGTGGTTGTCTAATAACAATAAATTTCACAGTGTGGGGCTGGATGAAGTTTTTTTGGGAACGTTTCTAAATTAATATCGCATAATTTTAAAAACGAGCAATAAAATGAAGAAAAAAATTAATTTTATGTGCTGAAACTGCTCTCTTTTAATTTTATTCTTCATCCATTAGTTCACGTTTCAATTTCGTTAGTAATAAAAATATTTTTATTGATTTTTCAAAAATATGAAAATCACAAATAATAAATTCCGACTCGGCCATAATTACCACTAATAAAAACTGTTTATCCGTATACACGCGGTTAAGTCTGATTAATGGCGATAATTAATTTTTGTCAAAATCGAATAAATTAAACATTTAAGGGGTTTTTATGTTTACATAAATTACTTGTTGGCGTGTTTTATTTATATTTAAGAAACGCTTTGTTTAACTGAAAACTGTGCCCTGGTTCTTGACAATGTTTGTTGTTGCAATTTTGTTGAAGAACGTGATTTGTCGTAAAACCGAAGACAACGTTTGAATACTAATTACGTCACGTTAAGTTTTGTTTATCTTTGTATGTGCATAGAAAATAACGAGATGGCTTCTTATTGTAATTGTTGCAATTGAAACTGAGAATATTGAAAACATTCTATTCCCCTTGGTCAAATAAAGATTAAAAGAGATTAAAATGAAATAAGGGGGTGCATACAAATTAGATGGTACATTGAATGGGAGTAAATCGAAAAGCACAACTGTTTCTACCCTAAAGATTTTCACACATCACATTTGAGTATTGAAGATTTTCGAATTTATTTCTTCATATTTTTTTAATTATAATTTTTGTTATTATTTGAGTGTTTTGAAACAAGAAATGAAGATGTAAAAATTAATTAAGGATGAAAAAGAAGAATGAAGATTAGTCGGTGACATTAAATAAATAGCGAAGATTTAGAAATGAAGATGGAGATATTGAAAATTCACCAAAGTACTGTATTCTAATTTTATATAAAATTGAAGAAATTTAGAGAATATTTTTATATATATTCATGCAGTTGAAGAGTTTTTTGAAGAATTAAATATTAAAAAAAATTAAAAAAGTAAAATATTAAAATAAAGAAATTGAACTAAAGAAAAATGTTTCTTCATAATTGATTAAAACTGAGTTAAAGAAATGAAGATTAAAACTATTAAAAAGAAATTTAATCGAAGTGAAGAAATCTAGAGAAGATTTTTATATGTATTCATTCAGTAGAAACTTTTTCTTAAAAATTAAATACTAAAGAAGAAATGAAGACAATAGAATACTAAAATAAAGAAATTGTACTAAAAGAAGAAAAATTTCCATTATTGATTAACTAAAGCTTAGTTGAAGAAATAAAGATTCAAAACTATTAAAAAGAAATTTTCAATAGAAGTGAAGAAATCCCGACAAGATTTCCATATATATATTCATGCAGTAAAAGATTTTTTTGAAGAATTGAACAATAAAGAAGAAATGAAGAAAATTAAATACTAAAATAAAGAAATTGAATTAAAAGAAGAAATTTTTCAATAATTGATTATTTAAAACTGAGTTGAAAAAATAAAGATTCAAAACTATTAAGAAGAAATTTTAAATATAAAGGAAGAAATCTAGAGAAGATTTTTATATATATTCATGCAGTAGAAGGTTTTTTTTAGAAATTAAATACTAAAGAAGAAATGAAGAAAATCGAATACTACAATAAAGAAATTGTATTAAAGGAAGAAAAATTTTCATAATTGATTAATTCAAACTAAGTTAAAGAAATGAAGATTCAAAACTATTAGAAAGAAATTTCCAATAAAAGCGAAGAAATCTAGACAAGATTTCCATATATATATATTCATGCAATAAAAGAATTTTTTGAAGAATTGAACATTAAAGAAGAAATGAAGAAAATTGAATACTAAAAGAAGAAAATGAATTAAAAGAAAACATTTTTTCATTATTGATTATTTAAAACTGAGTTGAAGAAATGAAGATTCAAAACAATTAAGAAGAAATTTTAAATAGTAGTGAAGAAATCTAGAGAAATTTTTTATATATATTCATGCAGTAGAAGGCTTTTCTTAAAAATTAAATACTAAAGAAGAAATGAAGAAAATTGAATACTAAAATTAAGAAATTGTACTAAACAAAGAAAAATTTCCATAATTGATTAATTAAAGCTTAGTTGAAGAAATGAAGATTTAAAACTATTAGAAAGAATTTTCCAATAAAAGTGAAGAAATCCAGACAAGATTTCCATGTATATACTCATGCAGTAAAAGATTTTTTTGAAGAATTGAACAAAATTAAATACTAAAATAAAGAAATTGAATTAAAAGAAGAAATTTTTCAATAATTGATTATTTAAAACTGAGTTGAAGAAATGAAGATTCAAAACTATTAAGAAGAAATTTTAAATAGAATGGAAGAAATCTAAAGAAGATTTTTATATCTATTTATGCAGTAGAAGGTTTTTCTTAAAAATTAAATACTAAAGAAGAAATAAAGACAATTGAATACTAAAATAAAGAAATTGCACTAAACAAAGAAAAATTTCCATAATTGATTAATTAAAGCTCAGTTGAAGAAATGAAGATTTAAAACTATTAGAAAGAAATTTTTAATAAAAGTGAAGAAATCTAGACAAGATTTCCATGTATATACTCATTCAGTAAAAGAGTTTTTTGAAGAATAGAACATTAAAGAAAAAATGAAGAAAATTGAATACTAAAACAAAGAAATTGAATTAAAGAAGAAATTTCTCAATAATTGATTATTTAAAACTGAGTTGAAGAAATGAAGATTCAAAACTATTAAGAAGAAATTTTAAATAGAATGGAAGAAATCTAGAGAAGATTTTTATATATATTTATGCAGTAGAAGATTTTTCTTAAAAATTAAATACTAAAGAAGAAATGAAAACAATTGAATACTAAAATAAAGAAATTGCACTAAAAGAAGAAAAAAATCCATAATTGATTAATTAAAACTTAGTTGAAGAAATGAAGATTCAATACTATTCGAAAGAAATTTCCAATAAAAGTGAAGAAATCTAGACAAGATTTCCATGTATATATTCATGCAGTAAAAGATTTTTTTGAAGAATTGAACATTAGAGAAGAAATGAAGAAAATTGAATACTAAAATAAAGAAATTGAATTTAAGAAAGAAATTTTTTCATAATCAATTATTTAAAACTGAGTTGAATAAATGAAGATTCAAAGCTATTAAGAAGAAATTTTAAATGGTAGTGAAGAAATCTAGAGAAAATTTTTGTAGATATTCACGTAGTTGAAGAGCTTTTAAAGAATTAAATATTAAAGAAGAAATGAAGAAAATTGAATACTAAAATAAGGAAATTATACTAAAAGAAGAAAGTTTTCCATAATTGATTAATTAAAACTTAGTTGAAGAAATGAAGATTCAAAACTATTAAGAAGAAATTTTAAATAGAATGGAAGAAATCTAAAGAAGATTTTTATATCTATTTATGCAGTAGAAGGTTTTTCTTAAAAATTAAATACTAAAGAAGAAATAAAGACAATTGAATACTAAAATAAAGAAATTGCACTAAACAAAGAAAAATTTCCATAATTGATTAATTAAAGCTCAGTTGAAGAAATGAAGATTTAAAACTATTAGAAAGAAATTTTTAATAAAAGTGAAGAAATCTAGACAAGATTTCCATGTATATACTCATTCAGTAAAAGAGTTTTTTGAAGAATAGAACATTAAAGAAAAAATGAAGAAAATTGAATACTAAAACAAAGAAATTGAATTAAAGAAGAAATTTCTCAATAATTGATTATTTAAAACTGAGTTGAAGAAATGAAGATTCAAAACTATTAAGAAGAAATTTTAAATAGAATGGAAGAAATCTAGAGAAGATTTTTATATATATTTATGCAGTAGAAGATTTTTCTTAAAAATTAAATACTAAAGAAGAAATGAAAACAATTGAATACTAAAATAAAGAAATTGCACTAAAAGAAGAAAAAAATCCATAATTGATTAATTAAAACTTAGTTGAAGAAATGAAGATTCAATACTATTCGAAAGAAATTTCCAATAAAAGTGAAGAAATCTAGACAAGATTTCCATGTATATATTCATGCAGTAAAAGATTTTTTTGAAGAATTGAACATTAGAGAAGAAATGAAGAAAATTGAATACTAAAATAAAGAAATTGAATTTAAGAAAGAAATTTTTTCATAATCAATTATTTAAAACTGAGTTGAATAAATGAAGATTCAAAGCTATTAAGAAGAAATTTTAAATGGTAGTGAAGAAATCTAGAGAAAATTTTTGTAGATATTCACGTAGTTGAAGAGCTTTTAAAGAATTAAATATTAAAGAAGAAATGAAGAAAATTGAATACTAAAATAAGGAAATTATACTAAAAGAAGAAAGTTTTCCATAATTGATTAATTAAAACTTAGTTGAAGAAATGAAGATTCAAAACTATTAGAAAGAAGTTTTCTATAGAAGTGAAGAAATCTAGACAAGATTTTCATATATTCATGCAGTAAAAGAGTTTTTTGAAGAATTAAATATTAAAAAAAATTAAGAAAATTGAATACTAAAATAAAGAAATTGAATTAAAAGATGATGAAATGAAGATTCAAAACTATTAATAAGAAATTTTAAATAAAAGAGATGAAATCTAGAGAAGATTTTTATATATATTCATGCAGTAGAAGGTTTTTCTTAAAAATTAAATACTAAAGAAGAAATGAAGATAATTGAATACTAAAATAAAGAAAATGAATTAAAAAAAGAAATTTTTCCATAATTGATTAATTAAAACTGAGTTGAAGAAATGAAGATTTAAAATTATTAAAAAGTAATTTTCAATAGAAGTGAAGAAATCTTGAACATATTCACGTAGTTGAAGAGTTTTTAAAGAATTAAATATTAAAGAAAAAATGAAGAAAATTGAACACTAAAATAAAGAAATTGAAGTAAGGGAGGAAATTTTTCTATAATTGATTAATTAAAACTTAGTTGAAGAAATAAAAATTCAATAATATTAGAATTTTCTTTTATATGAAAGTGAAGAAATCTATAAAAGATTTTTAAACACATTTATGCAGTAAAATAATTTTTTGAAAAATTAAATATTAAAGAAGAAATTAAGAAATTCGAATACTAAGAATAAAAGAGTAAAACTAAAACAAGAAATTCTTCCTAAATTATTAATTAGAAAAGATTCAAAACTATTAGCAATTCTTTAATAGAAATCTGGAGAAGATTTATATATCTATTTAGGTAGTAGCAGAGTTTTTTGGAGCATTAAATAGTAAAGAAGAAAGGGAAAAAATTGTATACTAAAAATAAAAAAATTGCACTTGAAGAAAAAATTCTTCAATAACTAATTAATTAAAAACTTTGTTGAAGAAAAAAAGATTTAAAATTATTAGAACGAAATCGATGAAATTTTTGTGAAGATTTTGAATGATTTCCAATAGTGAGTAATACATGAAGATTTAAAAACTTAAAACAAATTATGTAAAGTGGGAGTAAAAATGAATGAAAGTACTCAAGAATCTGAAGATTTAAAGCAAAATTAAGATGGAAGAAAAGAAGAAATTTGTACTATACAGTTATTAATATAAATCTAGTTGAAGATATGAAGAAAAAATGAAGCAATGATTTGTATAGTTTTTGAAGAATTCCCAGTAGTGAAGAATAGGTGAAAATTTAAATTGATAATGAGAAACAGAAAACAGTAAAATTAAAAATCAATGGAAGTACTAAAGAATAAAAAGATATAAAGCAATAATAAAGATAAGAAGAAAGGAAAAAATTTCTATTGATATTACAATAATAATAAGAAAGCAATGTTTCTATAAACTTCCTATTTGAAAACTGAATTGAAGAAATGACGGCAAAAATCTATTAGAAAGAAATCAAAGAAATATTTTTGAAGATCTCGAATAATTTCCAATAGTAATGGAATAGAATGGATGAAAATTTAAAAACTTATAACAAATTATGCAAAGTAAGAGTAAGATTAAAAGTAAATAACGATACTAAAGAATCAAAAGATCTAAATCGAGAATGAAGATGACAAGAAAAGAAGAAATCTAGTGCTTAAAATTCAGAATAACAATAAAGAAAAAATTTCTGCTATACAGTGATTAATAAAAATCTGGTTAAAGATATGAAGTATTTATAAATAATAAAGCAAAGATTTGTAAAAATTTTGGAAAATTCTTAATAGATGAATAGATGAAGATTTAAATTTTAAACTACATAATAAAATGTTTTATTAAAGAATTTAAATAAAAGGTAAAGAGTGAAAGTGATAATAATGGCGCGTTTAAAAAATAATTGAAGAAAAAAATAACAATATTAAATCAAATGACAGTAAATTTGAAAGTTGAAAACGAAAATTGTTTACAAAAATTAATTACTTTAGTGGAATTCAAATTGCAGTTAATTTTATAAAATTTCAGTTCATAAATGGCGCTCACCTGAAGTTGCAACTGTCACTTATCAGTGGGACCAATCGGCTTTTCTGCGGTAAAATTTTTTTTAAAACACCAAAAATCTGTCCATAACCCGTTAGTAGTTTTTCAAAAATCAAAAATCGTGTCAACATTTTCGATTTGATTCGTCCCCCGCCCTGCCCGATCGATCATTGTTACCTTTCCCTTTGTAAACGCGGCTTCTAAAGATTACTGCCCGGAGTCGGGTTCAGTGCGCTCCTGATCCGAGCGAGCCGACTACCACCGAGATGCTGTTGAGTACCAATCCGGTCGTGTTAACGTCGTGTCGCAGCGTCGGCATTCCCTGAACAAAAATCCCGAAAAACCAACCTCCACTAACCCGAAAAAACCCCCATCACCATTAATTTGAACCAAAACCACCCCGTAATCGCCATAACAATCGCAAATCGAGCAAGCCGCTTTACAACAAAAACAAAAAACAAACGACGGAACAGGAGTGAAGTTGCAAGTGTCAAAACAGTGCCGATCGAAAAAACGTCGGATTCCTGACAGAAAAACGGGACGAATTCCGGGAATTCGGGTTAACAATCGTGTTGTTGTGTGATTGTGTTAAAAGTTTCCCGGTGGATAACGCAAAATGTGACGGATTCCCGACGGGACTGTAACAGGTACGGAATTCCGTTGTTTAAGGTTCGACCTCTCGCCCCCTCGATCCCGGATTGTTGTTGGTTTTTGGCAACAACAAAATCGATTGTTGGCGAAATTGTTGTTATTCATCCCCGGACCGGGGCCGATTCGATAGCGGCGTTACGACGAAATTTCATCGAGTCGGCCGTGTTGCCTCAAAATGGCCGACAGACCCGCTGGTATTTTATACCTACATATAAAAAACTTAAGGTGTGCTGCTTGAATACCAGAGCATTTTATTAGTCGTGTGTGGAAATGTCGTGGCGTTTTCTAACAAAGAATCGCGCCGGTTTACGTTTTCTTTTTCATTTTTTTCGTTATCACAACGTTTCTGGTAAAATGGGCGTAACGTCGTTTTTTCCGATTAACCCACCTATCCAGTGTTTATCGTGTAAATATTTAATAAATCAACACGACGATTATAGCGTCAAGTGCGCAAACAACTTTTAAGCCCCCAAATTCGGTTGTTTTGTTGTCGACGATATTGGTGAATTTTCACATTTTTTACGGGAATTTCGGCAAAGTTGCCGCTATTTTTCCATTAATTAACAACAATTATTGAGGTTATGTCTCACTACCACCCTCCAACTTATTTCGCATTCAAGCCACAATTTCGACGTTGCCATGATAACGGCCCAGTCGCCGCCACCTTTCCGTTGTTTGATTAATCAGCAACGATGTGACGTTTATTGAGGAGCGAAATTTTTGTTTTCTACAAATCGAGAAATTACGCGTGCATTCAAACCATTTCCGGCATTCTCACGTTGTTAGGTGTTTTTTCAACTTTATACACGGAACAATTTCGATTTCGTGACGTTTGATAACCTTCGAGGTGACGGATGAAATTCGACAAAACTGTCAAAATTTTGACGTTTCTTCATTTTGTGCAATTGTTTTAAAAGTGAGGTTATCGCGGTCATGGATGTCTTGATTTTTTGTGTTTTCCATGAATTGATTGAGTTATTCGATGTTTATCTGCCGAATAACTTATCAAAAGTGACCATCTCATTACTCCAGCCGATTAGAGTTATTTATTGAATAAATTTTAACTAACGATTTTATTAATTCGACAAACTAAAGTTATCTGGAGGTTATTCGTCGAATAATTTGTTATCCATAGGGTGGATTAATTTGTTTTTTTAACTTTATCTGCCGAATAACTACTAGAACTCTTTACTCACTCGTTTATTTCTTGAAAAATTAATTATTCGTCAATAACTCGTCGATTTCAACATTTTAACTGTTTCATTGGTTTTTGTCATAAAATATTCTCCGAATAATTTATGAATATTGAAATTTTAATTCTATTTGGACGCTTATTTGCTGCATAATTTATGTCGAAATGACGTTTTTCTATATTTAACGTATCCCAACTATCCGACGTTTATCTGTCAGTTAAGAAAAAAATTGAATTTTCCCCCGTTTCGCGTCCAATAAAACACAATTTAATATTGCAATAATAAAATGATTATTTTCAATTAACTTTTTGCAATTCTAGAAGTGGAAAAACCGGAATCGTGTTTTCGGGGGCGGCCATCTCTTCGAATTTATTGTTTTCTTTTGAAACACGACCTACCGTACCTGGATGCCCTTTCCTGTTCGTTCGCTTTAAAATTTCAGTGTTTGTTGTCGCTGTCTTTTGTATGTTGCAACTTCACGTGACGATTACTGCAACGAACAAACTCGAAAGCTTTTTTTTGTTAGATCACGAGAATCGGCTTACGAATTTTGGAACAAACTCGACCAAAACTGCCATCGATCAGGAGATTAAGGAAAAATTCCTTCCGCCAGGACCGTATCGGGGATAAATCTCGTTGTTTCAATAAGTTTCGTTGTGATGGTAAATTTTGTTGGTGTTAAATCATCAAAATATTGAAGGGAAAAAAATGTTGAAATTAATCGATTTGGAGGTGCCTCCAGGTCGAACTGTTTAACGTCGGAATGAAATAAATTAAATTATTCCATTCGTTATTTATTGCCGTCTCTTTTAATTTATGAAGCCGGCGGCGGTAAATGTGGAGGAAATCGGTTTGGCGCCGCCGTCCTGAAAATATGAATAATTGAAAACGATTTTTTTCTAAACTGTTCCAGGGGGACAATCCGGATCTGCAAAATTTGACAAAAGAACGACTTTTACCTGCGTTAATGTCTATGGTGAATCTACAAACACGTCCGGGTTTTGTTTGGATCTATAAATGGATGTCGGGGTCACAATGGATGCGAAAAATTTCTTTTATTTGAATTATTTTCGAAAAATCGACCGGATACACGGTTTCGCATTCCTCCCTATCTATTTTGTAATTGAGCGTGGTCAAGGGCGGCCGTTTCTCGAGAAACGTCAAAAACGTCATAATCTCAGTTTCCGTAATTTTTGACGGTTGGTGATTTTTTTTTTTGGAAATTTTGTTGCGAAAATAAACGAAACAAACAAAAAGCGAGGTTATGACGGTTTTGACGTTTCTCATCCGATGTTGAATTCCGAAGCCTCCTGTCAATAAAAACGTCGATATTTTGATTGCGTTAAGTAAGGTTATGGTCTTCGAATTTTTGACGTTTCTCAAATTCGAAGCCGCCCTCGATTTCAATTATTTTCGAAAATCGACCGGCTACTTGGTTTCTCATTCCTCCCTATCTATTTTGTGATATAGCGTGGCCAAGGGGAGCCGTGGAAATAGCGCCGCTTTCTCGAGAAATGTCAAAAACGTCATAACCGCACTTTCGGTAATTTTTGGCGGTTGGCGATTTTTTTGGAAATTTTACTGCGAAAATAAACGAAACAAACAAAAAGTGAGGTTATGACGGTTTTGACGTTTCTCATCGGATGTTGAATTCCGAAGCCTCTTGTCAATAAGAACGTCGACATTTTGATTGCGATAAGTGAGGTTATGGTGTTCGAATTTTTGACGTTTCTCAAATTCGAAACGCCCTCGATTTCGATTATTTTCGAAAATCGACCGGCTACTTGGTTTCTCATTCCTCCCTATCTATTTTGTAATTGAGCGTGGCCAAGGGTGGCCGTGGAAATAGCGCCGCTTTCTCGAGAAGTGTCAAAAACTCATAACCTCACTTTCGGTAATTCTTGGCAGTTGGTGATTTTTTTGGAAATTTTGCTGCGAAAATAAATCAAAATACAAAAAGCGAGGTTATGACGGTTTTGACGTTTCTCATCCGATGTTGAATTCCGAAGCCTCCTGTCAATAAAAACGTCGATATTTTGATTGCGTTAAGTAAGGTTATGGTCTTCGAATTTTTGACGTTTCTCAAATTCGAAGCCGCCCTCGATTTCCATTATTTTCGAAAATCGACCGGCTACTTGGTTTCTCATTCCTCCCTATCTATTTTGTGATAGAGCGTGGCCAAGGGGAGCCGTGGAAATAGCGCCGCTTTCTCGAGAAATGTCAAAAACGTCATAACCGCACTTTCGGTAATTTTTGGCGGTTGGCGATTTTTTTGGAAATTTTACTGCGAAAATAAACGAAACAAACAAAAAGTGAGGTTATGACGGTTTTGACGTTTCTCATCCGATGTTGAATTCCGAAGCCTCTTGTCAATAAGAACGTCGACATTTTGATTGCGATAAGTGAGGTTATGGTGTTCGAATTTTTGACGTTTCTCAAATTACAAGCCGCCCTCGATTTCAATTATTTTCGAAAATCGACCGGCTACTTGGTTTCTCATTCCTCTCTATCTATTTTGTAATTGAGCGGGGCCAAGGGGAGTCGTGGAAATAGCGCCGCTTTCTCGAGAAATGTCAAAAACGTCATAACCGCACTTTCGGTAATTTTTGGCGGTTGGCGATTTTTTTGGAAATTTTACTGCGAAAATAAACGAAACAAACAAAAAGTGAGGTTATGACGGTTTTGACGTTTCTCATCCGATGTTGAATTCCGAAGCCTCCTGTCAATAAAAACGTCGACATTTTGATTGCGTTAAGTGAGGTTATGGTGTTCGAATTTTTGACGTTTCTCAAATTCAAAAACGCCCTCGATTTCAATTATTTTCGAAAATTGACTGGCTACTTGGTTTCTCATTCCCCTCTATCTATTTTGTAATTGAGCGTGTCCAAGGGGAGCCGTGGAAATGGCGCCGCTTTCTTCAGAAATGTCAAAAACTCATAACCTCACTTTCGGTAATTTTTGGCGGTTGGTGATTTTTTTGGAAATTTTGCTGCGAAAATGAACGAAAAATACAAAAAGCGAGGTTATGACGTTTTTGACGTTCCTCATCGGATATTGAAGGCCGAAGCCTCCTGTCAATAAATATCGTTGACATTTTGACTACGTTAAGTGAGGTTATGGTGTTCGAATTTTCGACGTTTCTCAAACTCGAAGCCACCCTCGATTGTGATTATTTTCCCAAACCGTACCTGTCCCGTTAAACTTGGAGTTCTCCCCTGCATTTAGCGGGGTTACGAGGAGTTATTAAAAAAAGATTACCGTCCTAATAACAATAATAAAACTGCGACTACAAGAAAAAAAAAAACGAAACATGAGAGAGACAACGAAAATTGCCACGCTGAAAAATGAGACACAACCGAGTCATTTTCGTCGGATAACGTGGCAATTAAAAAACCATCAGTTGGGGGGGGGGGGGGGGGCTGTTTTCATGGTTTCTAAATGAAAATCGGTCGATACCGGTAAAACATACTTTCAACACACTCGATGAAATATGCGGTCGGTCGGCTTTATCCAGGACCGGATTTTCCCTCTAAATTTAGTCGAACGCCATAGGGTTGGGACAAGATTTAAAATTAGAACGTCACAAACGCCGGGGGGCCATCTGGCCCCCGTTAAATCACGCCCGTTCCTAATATTTATCTTCTAAACTGTTTTAATCGTCCAATAAACAACGGACAAGTATCTGGATGCGGGGCTCATTCACTTTTTATTCTCCCATCGCGTTATAATGAATGTCGTAAATTCGAGATTACCGGAAGTTTTGGCATTTCGGTTAAGAAAAAATTAGGGGGGCAACGGAAATCGTAGGAAGTTCCCGATTCCAGGTGGAACTGTGAAAAAAAGTCGTAAATAAACTGGGAATAATTCAATCATTTTCGTTAATGGCGAAATTTTTGAAAATTATTGAGCGAGAATAATCCCAAAATATTCCGCGATACGTTTTGGACGTTTTTTAAATTTTTTAATTCGATTAACTTGCCAGAAATCGACTTATTTGCAGAAAGTATATGTTGTTGTAGCAGAATTCGACGAATAACTCGAATATTAGAAATTATAAATAACGAAACTGCAATTCAGTTGTAATGTTCAAGCCGAAAATTTTTTACGCAAAAAAACTCCAGTTAGTTATTTGTTGAATAAACTCCGGATAGTTATTCGTTGATGTTGAGAGTGTTGCAAATTGAAAAATTACGTTTTCTAATACTGGAAATTTGCCAAAAAGTTATTGGGGGTAACCTAAAAACCTAAAGGAACCCAATTTTGTTGGCGGAATAAACTCCGGATAGTTATTCTTTGATGTTCAAAGTGTTGCGAATTGAAAAATTACGATTTCTAACTAGTTGACGTTCCGGAAGATTGCCAAAAAGACATCTTGAATAATCTAAACGTGGAACACTTAACTTAGCAATAGTGTCACTCTACAATTAGTGAAGCCAAAATTTTTTAATCTCAGAATATGACTCCCCAATACGTTGGAAATCGACAAGTACGTCGTTTTCAACCAATATTCGACAGATAGTTTAACCGTCAAAATCCTAATAACTTTATTCGACGAATAACTTTTTAAATTGTTGATTAGATCAATTACAGCGTCGTAGTAGCAAATTGAACCGAAATTTCTTGTTCGAATAAACTCCGGATAGTTATTCGTCGATGTTCAAAGTGTTGCGAATTGAAAAATTACGATTTCTAACTAGTTGACGTTCCGGAAGATTACCAAAAAGATATCTTGAACAATCTAAATGCGGAACACTTACTCGGTAATAGTGTCACTCTACAATTAGGAAAACAGAAATTTTTTAATCGCAGTAGATGACTCCCCAATACGTTGGAAATCGACAAGTACGTCGTTTTCAACCAATATTCGACAGATAGTTTAACCGTCAAAATCCTAATAACTTTATTCGACGAATAACTTTTTTAATTGTTGATTAAATCAATTATAGCGTCGTAGTAGCAAATTGAATCGAAATTTCTTGATCGAATAAACTCCGGATAGTTATTCGTCGATGTTCAAAGTGTTGCGAATTGAAAAATTACGACTTCTAACTAGTTGACGTTCCGGAAGATTACCAAAAGATATCTTGAACAATCTAAATGCGGAACACTTACTCGGTAATAGTGTCACTCTACAATTAGGAAAACAGAAATTTTTTAATCGCAGTAGATGACTCCCCAATACGTTGGAAATCGACAAGTACGTCGTTTTCAACCAATATTCGACAGATAGTTTAACCGTCAAAATCCTAATAACTTTATTCGACGAATAACTTTTTTAATTGTTGATTAGATCAATTATAGCGTCGTAGTAGCAAATTGAACCGAAATTTCTTGTTCGAATTAACTCCGGATAGTTATTCGTCGATGTTCAAAGTGTTGCGAATTGAAAAATTACGATTTCTAACTAGTTGACGTTCCGGAAGATTACCAAAAAGATATCTTGAACAATCTAAATGCGGAACACTTACTCGGTAATAGTGTCACTCTACAATTAGGAAAACAGAAATTTTTTAATCGCAGTAGATGACTCCCCAATACGTTGGAAATCGACAAGTACGTCGTTTTCAACCAATATTCGACAGATAGTTTAACCGCCAAAACCCTAACGACTTTATTCGCCGAATAACTTTATAAATTGCTGATTAGATCAATTATAGCGTCGTAGTAGCAAATTGAATCGAAATTTCTTGTTCGAACAAACTCCGGATAGTTATTCGTCGATGTTCAAAGTGTTGCGAATTAAAAAATTACGATTTCTAACTAGTTGACGTTCTAAATAGATGTCAAAAAGATATCAAGGGTAATCCGAAAACTATTCGTTGTCGAAAAAAATCGTGTTAGCTACTGTTAATCTCGCCGTTTCACCAACAAAGCTCACTGTAGCTACCTATTGTTCGAATCGACAATCGTTTCGCCACCTTGATCTGTGTCGTTGTTGTTAATTTCTTTATTTATTGCTCTATTGTATTTAAATATGGCGCAAGTGTCTGTAACGTCTCACCATGTGTTTTAATTATAAAATCGAGACGTAACGTCACCGTCTGGAATCCCCCTTCTGGTTCTTAATCATTGTTTTGATATCAAATATTTACCCGTTTTAGACGGAACTCTTATCCCTTGTTTATTTACCAGGTAAATGTTTAGTTTTTTTTCCCCTGTCATAGCTCCTTTGTCATTTGCCTTCGTTCACGGTACTCAGACTGTGAGGAATTTCGCATCGTAATAATAACAATCGTAATTATTGTGGATGTTGTATAGTTTGAGGTACTGTACACGATTTCGACTCGAAATGGGCGGCTATTAAAAAGCGATTTGCGGATGTTCACATAGGAAGAAGATGACCGTGTCGCGGCGCCAGAAGCGGGATCGTTTAACTAAAAAAAAAATCGGTTCGTTTAAAATCGAAACTATCATCAGAAGTGGGATTCGATTTTCGGTTGATAACTTGTCAGTGGTGGCAGGAATTAGAAGTGGAATTCGATTTTTGGTTGGTAGGTTATTAGGGGAAGGCGTTATCAGAAGTGGGATTCGATTTAGGGTCGTTCGAAATCAGAAGTGGGATTCGATTTTTGGTTGATGACTTATCAGTGGTGGTAGTAATCAGTAGTGGGATTTGATTTTCGGTTAATAACTTATTAGGGTTAGTCATAATCAGAAGTGGGATTCGATTTAGGAGTGTTCAAAATCAGAAGTGGGATTCGATTTTTGACTGATAACTTATCAGTGGTAGCAGTAATCAGAAGTGAGATTCAATTTAGGGTCGTTCGAAATCAGAAAAGGGAATTGATTGTTGGTTGATAATTTCTTAGTAGTGGCAGTAATCAGAAGTGGGATTTGATTTTCGGTTGATAACTTATTAGTGGTGGCAGGAATCAGAAGTGGGATTCGACTGTTGGTTGGTAGGTTATTAGCCATAATCAGAAGTGGGATTTGATTTTTGGTCGATAATTTCTTAATGGTGGCAGTAATCAGAAGTGGGATTTGATTTTTGATTGATAAGTTATTAGTAGTGGTAGTATTCAGAAGTGGGATTCTTTGGTTGGTAGGATATTAGCCATAATCAGAAGTGGGATTTGATTTAGGGTCGTTCGAAATTAGAAGTGGGATTCGATTTTTGGTCGATAATTTGTTAGTAGTGGCAGTAATCAGAAGTGGGATTTGATTTTCGGTGGATAACTTAGTGGTGGCAGTAGTCAGAAGTGGGATTCTTTGGTTGGTAGGTTATTAGCCATAATCAGGAGTGGGATTCGATTTAGGGTCGTTCGAAATCAGAAGTGGGATTCGATTTTTGGTCGATAACTTTTTAGTGGTGGCAGTGATCAGAAGTGGGATTCGATTTTCGATCGGTAGGTTATTAGGGGTAACCATAATCAGAAGTGGGATTCCTTTTTTGTCCGTTAACGAGTTAGTTTTGCGGCGCGTTTGATCACCTATTCACAGAAGTGGGATTTTCGGTTGTTTTTGGTTCTACGCGCTTCTAAATGGTGTTACAGAATAATTACTTATGAATCGGTGACGGCGTTTATTAGGGAGCGTCGCGTACTGTACAAAGAGTCCTCGATAAATACCGATAGTGAATACAAAAGTCGACGGGAATACGTTTAAAATATTAATCGTCAATTCTCCAGAAAAACAGGTCCATTACCATAACGAGCCCGTTTTACTTTGAAATTACGCCCATTGTGAATATCTATATGTATATGTCTTTCTGTGTGTGTAAATTTCACGATCACTTATGTAAATTGTTTAATTGCGTCCCGGCTTTATTTATTGAAATATTCGTGTAATTGCGTTTTGTTAGTCGGATCGAGCAGGCACGGAGTTAATTAACCCAGGAAATGGCTTGTCTGTGAAGAATCCGAAAATTAGCCGGAATTTACATACAAATTTGAAGCGGTACCACATTAAACAGAAACATAACCAGAAGAACGCTCGAAGAAACAAAGAAATTCGACCAATAAAGTTCTGAACGGCGATAAACGCGCTGGCAATATTTAAAAAAATCGTCTGATAACTTATTCATCGAATAGCAGTAATTGATCAATGAAAAAAAAAATCCGGAGGCCGTAATATCGATTTCAACAATTTGACGAATAACTATCTATCGAATAATAATTTGAACTCCTGACTTGTTAATTACAAATTGCCAATAATAATCTCCAGATAAGTTATTTAAAGTGGTTGAAACTGAAGAAATTTGTTTAAGAGGGTCGTCGCTATTTAAAAATCGACTAAAAAGATATCTCGAATTTTTAACTGTGGAATAACATCCGGATAAGTTATTCCTATGAAGTAATAAGTAAATCGAAGAAACTTTATTTTTAAACGATCGCCGCCATTTTAAAGCCACTAAAAAAGATCTCGAAGCTTTAACTGTTGAATAATCTTCGAATAATTTATTCGTGGATAGTTAAAAGCGGTTAAAATAACAAAGAGACTTCGTTCTCATGGATCTTGTATTGATATATTTTTAAAAAGATATATTGTAACTTTATTCATGGAATAACCTCCGGATAAGTTATTCATAGAAAGTAAAAGTGGTTAAAATTGAAGAAATTTTTTTTAGACCGTCGCCGCTACTTAAATTGACTAAAAAGATATTTCGAAACTTTAACCGTTGAATAAGTTTCGTTTAAGTTTTTCGTAGATAGTTAGAAGCGATTAAAATGAAAAAGAAATTCTTTTCTAAACCGGTTTCAACATTAACATTTTTTTAAAAGGTTATTTGGCAACTTTATTCTTAGAATAACCTCTGGATAAGTTATTCTTAGAAAATATAAAGTGGCTAAAATCGAGGAAACTTTGTTTTTAGACCGTTGCCGCTGTTTAAATTGACTAAAAAGATATATTAAAACTTTAACCGTTGGATAAGCTTCGGATAAGTTTTTTGTCAATAGTTTAAAGTTGCTAAAAACGAAAAAAAAAATCTTTTTAAACCGGTTTCAGCATTAACAATTTTACAAAAAGTTATCTTAGAACTTTATTCTTGGAGTAACCTCTGGATAAATTATTCTTAGAAAATAAAAATCGTCTAACGTTCAAGAAACTTTGTTTTTAGACCGTTGCCGCTGTTTAAATTGACTAAGAAGATATCTCAAAACTTTAACTGTTGGATATGCTTCGGATAAATTTTTTGTAGATAGTTTAAAGTGGCTAAAAGCGAAGAAAATTTTTTTTCTAAACCGGTTTTAGCATTAACATTTTTTTAAGTTATCTTGCCGTTTTATTCATAGAATAACCTCTGGATAAGTTTTTCCTAGAAAATAAAAAGTGGCTAAAGTTGAAGAAACTTTATTTTTAGATCGTTGCCGCTGTTTAAATCGACTATAAGATATATCAAAACTTTAACCGTTGGATAAGCTTCGGGTAAGTTTTTTGTAGATAGTTGGAAGTGGCGAAAAATAAAAATAAAATTTCTGTCTAAGCCGGTTTCACTATTAACAATTTTTGAAAAGTTATCTCCCGACTTTATCCGTAGAATAACCTCCGGATAAGTTATTCATTGAAAGTAAATGTTGGTTAAAATCCAAGAAACTTTATTTTTAGACCGTCGCCGCTATTTAAATTGACTAAAATAATATCTCGAGACTTTAATCGTCGAATAAGCGTCGGATAAGTTTTTCGTATTTAGTTGAAACCAGTTAAAATTGAAAAGGAAACTTTTTTCTTAACCGGTTTTAGCATTAACAATTTTTTTAAAGTTATATTGCAACTTTATTCATAGAATAACCTCTGGATAAGTTATTCCTAGAAAATAAAAAGTTGCTAAAATCGAGGAAACTTTGGTTTTAGACCGTCGCCTCTATTTAATTTGACTAAAAGGATATTTCAAAATTTTAACCGTTGAATAACCTCCGTATAAGTTATTCGTAGATAGTTAAAAGTCGTTATAATTGAGAAAACGTTGTTTTCAGACGGTTGCTGTATTAAGAATTTTTGTTGAAAAATATTTTGAAACTTTAACCGTTGAATAACCTCCGGAAAAGTTATTCGTAGATAGTTAGAAGTCGCTATAATTGAGAAAACGTTGTTTTCAGACTGTTGCCAGATTAAGAATTTTTGTTGAAAGATATTTCATAACTTTAACCATTGAATAACCTCCGGATAAGTTATTCGTAGATAGTTGAAAGTGGCTAAAAATAAAAATAAAATTTCTGTCTAAGCCGGTTTCACTATTAACAATTTTTGAAAAGTTATCTCCCAACTTTATCCGTAGAATAACCTCCGGATAAGTTATTCATTGAAAGTAAATGTTGGTTAAAATCCAAGAAACTTTATTTTTATACCGTCGCCGCTATTTAAATTGACTAAAAGGATATCTCGAGACTTTAATCGTCGAATAAGCGTCGGATAAGTTTTTCGTATTTAGTTGAAACCAGTTAAAATTGAAAAGGAAACTTTTTTCTTAACCGGTTTTAGCATTAACAATTTTTTTAAAGTTATATTGCAACTTTATTCATAGAATAACCTCTGGATAAGTTATTCCTAGAAAATAAAAAGTTGCTAAAATCGAGGAAACTTTGGTTTTAGACCGTCGCCTCTATTTAATTTGACTAAAAGGATATTTCAAAATTTTAACCGTTGAATAACCTCCGTATAAGTTATTCGTAGATAGTTAAAAGTCGTTATAATTGAGAAAACGTTGTTTTCAGACGGTTGCTGTATTAAGAATTTTTGTTGAAAAATATTTTGAAACTTTAACCGTTGAATAACCTCCGGAAAAGTTATTCGTAGATAGTTAGAAGTCGCTATAATTGAGAAAACGTTGTTTTCAGACTGTTGCCAGATTAAGAATTTTTGTTGAAAGATATTTCATAACTTTAACCATTGAATAACCTCCGGATAAGTTATTCGTAGATAGTTGAAAGTGGCTAAAAATAAAAATAAAATTTCTGTCTAAGCCGGTTTCACTATTAACAATTTTTGAAAAGTTATCTCCCAACTTTATCCGTAGAATAACCTCCGGATAAGTTATTCATTGAAAGTAAATGTTGGTTAAAATCCAAGAAACTTTATTTTTATACCGTCGCCGCTATTTAAATTGACTAAAAGGATATCTCGAGACTTTAATCGTCGAATAAGCGTCGGATAAGTTTTTCGTATTTAGTTGAAACCAGTTAAAATTGAAAAGGAAACTTTTTTCTTAACCGGTTTTAGCATTAACAATTTTTTTAAAGTTATATTGCAACTTTATTCATAGAATAACCTCTGGATAAGTTATTCCTAGAAAATAAAAAGTTGCTAAAATCGAGGAAACTTTGGTTTTAGACCGTCGCCTCTATTTAATTTGACTAAAAGGATATTTCAAAATTTTAACCGTTGAATAACCTCCGTATAAGTTATTCGTAGATAGTTAAAAGTCGTTATAATTGAGAAAACGTTGTTTTCAGACGGTTGCTGTATTAAGAATTTTTGTTGAAAAATATTTTGAAACTTTAACCGTTGAATAACCTCCGGAAAAGTTATTCGTAGATAGTTAGAAGTCGCTATAATTGAGAAAACGTTGTTTTCAGACTGTTGCCAGATTAAGAATTTTTGTTGAAAGATATTTCATAACTTTAACCATTGAATAACCTCCGGATAAGTTATTCGTAGATAGTTGAAAGTGGCTAAAAATAAAAATAAAATTTCTGTCTAAGCCGGTTTCACTATTAACAATTTTTGAAAAGTTATCTCCCAACTTTATCCGTAGAATAACCTCCGGATAAGTTATTCATTGAAAGTAAATGTTGGTTAAAATCCAAGAAACTTTATTTTTATACCGTCGCCGCTATTTAAATTGACTAAAAGGATATCTCGAGACTTTAATCGTCGAATAAGCGTCGGATAAGTTTTTCGTATTTAGTTGAAACCAGTTAAAATTGAAAAGGAAACTTTTTTCTTAACCGGTTTTAGCATTAACAATTTTTTTAAAGTTATATTGCAACTTTATTCATAGAATACCCTCTGGATAAGTTATTCCTAGAAAATAAAAAGTTGCTAAAATCGAGGAAACTTTGGTTTTAGACCGTCGCCTCTATTTAATTTGACTAAAAGGATATTTCAAAATTTTAACCGTTGAATAACCTCCGGATAAGTTATTCGTAGATAGTTAGAAGTCGCTATAATTGAGAAAACGTTGTTTTCAGACTGTTGCCAGATTAAGAATTTTGTTGAAAGATATTTCGAAACTTTAACCATTGAATAACCTCCGGATAAGTTATTCGTAGATAGTTGAAAGTCTATATAATTAAAAAAACGTTATTTGCCGTATTAAGATTTTTTGTTGAAAAATATTTTGAAACTTTAACCGTTGAATAACCTCCGGATAAGTTATTCGTAGATAGTTGAAAGTCGTTATAATTGAGAAAACGTTGTTTTCAGACGGTTGTCTCATTAAGAATATTTGTTGAAAATTTTTTTGAAACTTTAACCGTTGAATAACCTCCGGATAAATTATTCGTAGATAGTTGAAAGTCTATATAATTGAAGAAACGTTATTTGCCGTATTAAGATTTTTTGTTGAAAAATATTTTGAAACTTTAACCGTTGAATAACCTCCGGATAAGTTATTCGTAGATAATTGAAAGCCGTTGTAATTGAGAAAACGTTGTTTTCAGACGGTTGCCTCATTAAGAATATTTGTTGAAAAATTCTTTGAAACTTTAACCATTGAATAACCTCCGGATAAGTTATTCGTAGATAGTTGAAAGTCTATATAATTAAAAAAACGTTATTTGCCGTATTAAGATTTTTTGTTGAAAAATATTTTGAAACTTTAACCGTTGAATAACCTCCGGATAAGTTATTCGTAGATAGTTGAAAGTCGTTATAATTGAGAAAACGTTGTTTTCAGACGGTTGTCTCATTAAGAATATTTGTTGAAAATTTTTTTGAAACTTTAACCGTTGAATAACCTCCGGATAAATTATTCGTAGATAGTTGAAAGTCTATATAATTGAAGAAACGTTATTTGCCGTATTAAGATTTTTTGTTGAAAAATATTTTGAAACTTTAACCGTTGAATAACCTCCGGATAAGTTATTCGTAGATAATTGAAAGTCGTTATAATTGAGAAAACGTTGTTTTCAGACGGTTGTCACATTAAGAATATTTGTTGAAAATTTTTTTGAAACTTTAACCTTTGAATAACCTCCTGATAAGTTATTCGTAGATAGTTGAAAGTCTATATAATTGAAAAAACGTTATTTGCCGTATTAAGATTTTTTGTTGAAAAATATTTTGAAACTTTAACCGTTGAATAACCTCCGGATAAGTTATTCGTAAATAGTTAAAAGTTGATATAATTGAGAAAACGTTGTTTTCAGACGGTTGCTGTATTAAGAATTTTTGTTGAAAAATATTTTGAAACTTTAACCGTTGATTAACCTCCGGAAAAGTTATTCGTAGATAGTTAGAAGTCGCTATAATTGAGAAAACGTTGTTTTCAGACTGTTGCCAGATTAAGAATTTTTGTTGAAAAATATTTTGAAACTTTAACCGTTGAATAACCTCCGGATAAGTTATTCGTAGATAGTTGACAGTCGATATAATTGAAAAAACGTTTGCCGCATTAAGAATTTTTGTTGAAAAATATTTTGAAACTTTAACCGTTGAATAACTTCCAGATAAGTTATTTGTTGATAGTTAAAAGTCGCTATAATGAGGAAAGCGTCGTTTTCGGACGGTTGCCGTTCTAAGAATTTTTGTAGAAAAATATTTTGAAGCTTTAACCATTGAATAACCTCCGGATAAGTTATTCATAAAAAGTTAAAAGTTGTTATAATTGAAGAAACGTAGTTTTCAGGCGGTTGCCGCATTAAGAATTTTTATTGAAAGATATTTTGAAACTTTAATCGTTGAATAATCGCCGGATAAGTTATTCTTAGAAAGTCAATAATGGTTTAAAACGAAAAAACTTTATTTTCAGGCAATTGTCGCATTATTTTTTTTAAAAAGATATCTCAAAATTTTAACCGTCCAATAACTTCCAGTTAAGTTAGTTGGATGGTTGAAATTGCCGAAAATTCTCTTTAACGGTTCAAATTTTGTTTCTTTTGACTTTCTCGTGATTCTCTTTTCCATCATCGTTTCTACTCCAAGAACGTTTCTTGCATACCTCAATTGATTGTGGCAATAATCGAGAATCGGTATCGAACCGTTGATTCTTCTTCAAGAATCTCCAGTTCAAGTTTCAACGGTAGCATCGACGTCGTCACCGTCGTCGTTGTCTCTGCATTCCTCTTGCATCCCAAATGCCATCACTCAATCCGGACCACCGCGTTTCCAACATCAAATTCCTCGGGTATTCCGGGTAACCAACAAAAAATTACCAATACCCGGACACCATGAAATTGTGAATCGTCGCCCTCGACCCCCTTCATCTTACTCCCTCTTCTTCCTCTTCACAATAACTTTCGAGCGATCGACCATGACAACATCATCAAAGTAAAGTTCACACACACACACATATCAGTAACGTGACAATTTAATTATTACCACCATCATAGGTGGCGGAATTTTCGAAATTCAAACATTTTTTTCCAAAATCATCCAAAACGAACGAGTCCCACTTTTTAAGTGTCTGAACACCTGCAGCAGTCATTGCGGTCATCATCATCGTCTTCTATTGTTTTTGTTTGTTGTATTCGAATAGTAGGTGCGACCTTTGTTAACAAACGAGCAACGTTGCGCGCTACTTGATTTTCGTTACAGTTGTTGCGACCGTTATTTAGATTATGGTCCAAGTCGCTTTTGATTTGGATCGAAAAAAAATTTTTTTGTTTCGTTTCGTTTCTAATTTCGTTACGATCCCGAATCGACTTAATTGAGATAATGGAGGTGGCTTTTTGTTTTTGTTGCAGAACCGGTAACTAAAACGTCCCACAAGCGTTTCAATTATTTATTGAAAAGTCGTCTTTTGTTTTGTTAACATTTTTTTTTTTTTTTTTTGTTCAATGTGTCGATGTTGCGGAAGGAATTTAAATTTGAAAACTCGTCCAAACGAAACGTTACGGTTTGTTATTTAAACGGGGTGCGGTCGGGGGTGGAGGAGGGTAAAATTTTGACCCGCAGGATATCGGTGCAGGTGATGCATTCGCACGATTTTTTTTTTTTTAATGCAATATCGCGGTTGGCTGTGGTTTCGTTAAATTAAAACCAAACGTTTTCGTTACGTCAAATCCACTTATTATTAAAACAATTGCGTGGGGTGGAGGGTTCAATTGTAAACGGAAAAAGAATTTTGACACATTTAGAAAACGAAATTTCGAAAAAGAACTGTCAAAGTGACAGACAACGTCAGGGTCGATTTCATTGGTTGAAGCGCCAATGACGCGTTAGTGCGGGAAATTCGAAATGACAATTAAGCGTTTTGAGATTTTTTATATTCTCAAGTCGAATTTTTTCGCTACTTTAATATTGGAAATTTTGTTTAATTTTCAAAAAAGTTTAATCGAAACCCGACCCAATTTGACGGTTTCGTAGGTTCGGCAGGTGTTTCGTTTTTCTTCCAAACGTTCTTCTGTCCATCCAGTAGTGACCGATCGAAGATACCCTCTAACCTGAAACTTATTAGGCAATTGATTGCGTGGGTCGAGCCGGTCGAATTCTTGTTTCTACTTCGATAATTACGGCAATTTTTGCAGGTAGTCGTTGAACAAAAAAAAAAAACTTTAATCATTTCCTTTGTGCTACGTTACTGACCATAATTGGTCTTAATCGTCGGTGAAAACTGAGAAGTCGTCCGTCACGAGCCGCCGATGTGAATGTGTCTATGTGAAAGAGGATTAAAATGAAAGCTTGCAAGCTATTTGCTATGTATATGACAAACACGGAAACAGATGTTTCTAAATCACTGCTGTCGATCAAACTTCAGAAGCGTGTATCTACGTGTTTGCTGCATTGCGACCAATAAAGCGTAAACAAATTAATTACAGTCAGTTGTTTCGAAACTACAACTACAATATACAAACAAGTGTTCCAATAATTGCTTTATTAATGTTATTATATCAATTCTAATTGTGATTAGCGGCGAGGTTTACTTTTGTTTGGCAAGGTTTCCTAACGACAGTGACTAATAGACCAGAATTTCGACCGCATACCTTCAAATTTATCGTAATCTTTTGGTTACTTTTGGTTCGAACTAAGCGTTTAAGAGAAATCACGAAAATCGGTGAAAAAGTAAAAAAAAATGTATGCCAAAAATTTTGACCAGCTTCCTTAAAATTTGTATAATTTTTTTTGGTACGATTTGTTCTAACAAAGTGTCTGAAGGAAGCTACGAAAGAGGGTGTAGGAGTAAAGGAAACTGTAAGCCAAAAATTTTGACCGCCGAGTTCCTAAAATTCATATAAATCTCTTGGTTACGTTTGGTTCAAGTAAAGTGTGTGAGAGAAACGACGAAAAAAGTTGTAGGAGTAAAGAAAATTGGAAGCCAAAAATTTTGACCGAGTTTTTTAAAATTTTCACAATCTCTTGGTCACATTTGGTTCTAACAAAGTGTCTAAGGGGAACGTCGAGGGAGGTTTTAGGACTGAAATAATTCCAAGCCAAAAATTTTGACCGTCTTCCTTAAAATTTGTATACTTTTTTTGCTACGATTTGTTCTAACAAAGTGTCTGAAGGAAGCTACGAAAAAGGGTGTAAGTGTAGAAACCTATAAGTCAAAATTTTTGACCGACGAGTTCCTAAAATTCATATAAATCTCTTGGTTACGTTTGGTTCAAGTAAAGTGTGTGAGAGAAACGACGAAAAAAGTTGTAGGAGTAAAGAAAATTGGAAGCCAAAAATTTTGACCGAGTTTTTTAAAATTTTCACAATCTCTTGGTCACATTTGGTTCTAACAAAGTGTCTAAGGGGAACGTCGAGGGAGGTTTTAGGACTGAAATAATTCCAAGCCAAAAATTTTGACCGTCTTCCTTAAAATTTGTATACTTTTTTTGCTACGATTTGTTCTAACAAAGTGTCTGAAGGAAGCTACGAAAAAGGGTGTAAGTGTAGAAACCTATAAGTCAAAATTTTTGACCGACGAGTTCCTAAAATTCATATAAATCTCTTGGTTGCGTTTGGTTCTATTAAAGTGTGCGAGAGAAGCGACGAAAAAGTTGTAGGAGTAAAGAAAATTGGAAGCCAAAAATTTTGCCCGTGTTTCTTAAAACTTTTAAAATCTCTTGGTCACATTCGGTTCTAACAAATTGTCTAAAAGGAACGTCGAGAGAGGTTTTGGGACTGAAATAAATGTAAGCCAAAAATTTTGACCGCCGAGTTTCTAAAATTCATATAAATCTCTTGGTTACGTTTGGTTCAAGTAAAGTGTGTGAGAAACACAACGAAAAAAGTTGTAAGAGTAAAGAAAATTGGAAGCCAAAAATTTTGCCCGCGTTTCTTAAAATTTTCACAATTTCTTGGTCACATTTGGTTCTAACAAAGTGTCAAAGGGGAACGTCCAGGAAGGTTTTAGGACTGAAATAATTCCAAGCCAAAAATTTTGACCGTCTTCCTTAAAATTTGTGTACTTTTTTTGCTACGATTTGTTCTAACAAAGTGTCTGAAGGAAGCTACGAAAAAGGGTGTAAGTGTAGAAACCTATAAGTCAAAATTTTTGACCGACGAGTTCCTAAAATTCATATAAATCTTTTGGTTGCGTTTGGTTCTATTAAAGTGTGCGAGAGAAGCGACGAAAAAGTTGTAGGAGTAAAGAAAATTGGAAGCCAAAAATTTTGCCCGTGTTTCTTAAAACTTTTAAAATCTCTTGGTCACATTCGGTCCTAACAAATTGTCTAAGGGGAACGTCGAGAGAGGTTTTGGGACTGAAATAAATGTAAGCCAAAAATTTTGACCGACGAGTTCCTTAAAATTTATATAAATCTCTTCATTACGTTGGGTTCCAATAAAGTGTGTGACAGAAACGACAAAAAGCGTGGTAGTATTAAAGGAGATTGGAAGGCAAAACTTCTGTCCGGCTTCCTTAAAATTTTCACAATTTCTTGGTCACATTTGGTTTTAACAAAGTGTCAAAGGAGAACGTCCAGGAAGGTTTTAGGACTGAAATAATTCCAAGCCAAAAATTTTGACCGTCTTCCTTAAAATTTGTATAATTTTTTGTTACGATTTGTTCTAACAAGGTGTCTGAAGGAAGCTACGAAAAAAGGTGTAGATGTAGAAACCTATAAGCCAAAATTTTTGATCGACGAGTTCCTTAAAATTTATATAAATGTCTTGGTTGCGTTTGGTTCTATTAAAGTGTGCGAGAGAAACGACGAAAAAGTCGTAGGAGTAAAGAAAATTGGAGCCAAAAATTTTGCCCGTGTTTCTTAAAACTTTTAAAATCTCTTGGTCACATTCGGTTCTAACAAAGTGTCTAAGGGGACCGTCGAGGGAGGTTTTAGGACTGAAATAAATGTAAGCCAAAAATTTTGACCGACGAGTTCCTTAAAATTTATATAAATCTCTTCATTACGTTGGGTTCCAATAAAGTGTGATAGAAACGACAAAAAACGTGGTAGTATTAAAGAAGATTGGAAGCCAAAACTTCTGCCCGGCTTCCTTAAAATTTTCACAATTTCTTGGTCACATTTGGTTGTAACAAAGTGTCAAAGGAGAACGTCCAGGAAGGTTTTAGGACTGAAATAATTCCAAGCCAAAAATTTTGACCGCTTTCCTTAAAATTTCTATAATTTTTTTGTTACGATTTGTTCTAACAAAATGTCTGAAGGAAGCTACGAAAGAAGGTGTAAGTTTAGAAACCTATAAGCCAAAATTTTTGACCCACGAGTTCCTTAAAATCCATATAAATTTCTTGGTTATGTTTGGTTCTATTAAATTGTGTGAGAGAAACGACGAAAAAAGTTGTAGGAGTAAAGAAAATTGTAAGCCAAAAATTTTGGCCGAGTTCTTTAAAATTCATATAAATCTCTTGGTTTCGTTTGGTTCTATCATTGTGTCTTAAGGAAAACGTTGAGAAAGGTTTTGGGAATATAAAAATTGTAGGCCAAAAATTTTGACAAGGTTCCATAAAATTGATTAAAATTTTTTGGTTACGTTTGGTTCTAACACAATGTTTAAGAAAATCTACCAAAATAGTTATAGGAGTAAAGAAAATTGTAAGCCAAAAATTTTGACCGCGTTCCTTAAAAATTCACGTAGTTTCTTTTGGTTTTACAAAGTTTTTAACAAGAACCAGTAAGGAATTGAGACTGGAAAAACATTTAAATATATTTTTTTGACTGGTTACCTTAAAAAATTATTTTTTTTTGGCTTTGCTTTGTGAAAGTTTCTAGAAGGAACGACCATTAGCGATTTGCAACTGAATTGTAGATAGAAAGTTTTGACAGTCTATTTAAAAAATCCATCAAAACTTTTTGGTTACGTTTAGTTCTAACAAAGTTTCAAGAAAATTCCCAAAAACGTTTTGGAAGCTCAAACATTTCGACGTAACCAAATTCTTTTGGTTACGTTTGGTTCTAATAAAGTGTCTAAGGAAAATGTCGAAAAAAGTTTTGGCGGTGAGAAAGTTGTAGGCCAAAAATTTTGACCGCCTACCAATTTCACCAGAATCTTTTGGTTCTTCCCATTTCGGACCAGATCATCGAGTAGAGTTTAAAAACTAAAAAAAAATCGATGCCAAAAATTTTGGCACTATATAGAAATGCCCCCAAACCCTCTATAATCGCGTAAAACCTCTAAAAATCGATTATTCTCTCATTCAAAGACGTTTCAACATCGAAATATTGTAGGCCAAAAATTTTGACCGCCTTCCAAATTCGCCAGAATCTTTTGGTTTCTTTTGGTTCTTCCACATTTCGGACCAGATCATCGAGTGGAGTTTAAAAACTACAAAAAATTTGATGCCAAAAATTTTGGCACTATACATAAATTCCCCCAAAACCTCTAAAAATCGATTCTTCTCTCATCCAAAGACGTTTCAACATCGAAATTTCGCCAACACCATCCTGACATGTTCGAGAATCAGATGTTGTATGTCCATCATCATGTTTACGCCATAGCGCTTAAGTTTTCATCGTGTTTTGACAGTTTTGAGACCGGGTCGCTGCGCCACCTGGATCGTTGCCCACTTCATTTCGAAAATTAGCTACTTAATTGCCCCAATTCCGTCTCCCTTTCCTCCTAAGTAGTTTCACGGGGTATTGTCGTGTTTTATTGTTATTTTTATATTATTTAGATTGACACCCGACCATAATTTATCTCGCGCACTCCTCGTGTGAAATCCAAGTCGGTCGCTTTTGCGTAATGCTTTCGGAATAATGTCACGGATGAATTCAATCGCTGTCAATCAAGCAAACGGGCGAGGTTTCGTTTTTTTTTTCTCTTCATTTCGAGTTTTTAAGAAGCTCCAGGGACGTCACTGCGCAATAATCCGGATCGACACGTCGCCTCCGGCAATCGTCGTAATTAAACAATCGGATTAAACGAAAAAAAAAAAAACCACCACCACTTTTTTCGTTAACCGGCACCGACCTAAGTCACAAAAAAAAAAACGTGTGACACCTCCCCGATTTTCGAATTAAATCGCGCGTTCGGCTGGTTGATGATTAAGAATTTTTTGTCAAATCGAACCGTTTGCACTTTCTCTATTGGTCGTTACGTCAAAAATTGCACATGTCACCCGAAAGGGTGTGAATCTAGATCACATCTAGATGTTGAGATCTAGATAGCGATTAAATGTCCCAATTGCCGGCGTCAAGGACGGCCATCTTGACAATTAACTAATCACACACGACTGTGACTTTTCGTATTTACTAACGGGTGATTTATAACGTCGTGTTATTGAGTCATTCCGTTACCGGTCACATTATTATCGAACCCGGCCTACTGCGATATCTAAACGCCACCACCATCGCCGCCGTTCTATGGGCAAGGTTTCTACCTCCCCTCCTCCCCCCCTTTACCTCTCCCGGTAATTTATAGAGACGATGACCCAAATGGGTGTCGTAAAATTCCTAAATAAATACCTTCACCTCGCAACTGTTTCTATTGTTCGCCATTGAAGCTTTGTGATGAACTAAAACGAGAGAAAGAGAGAGAGAGAGAGAGAAACGTTAATCGGACCACCCCTTATATGTTTGGTGGGTATTAACTAGATGCGTGTCTGTTTGTGTAGAATCGTTAAGGTCGCCCGCCGGCAGATGTGTTACGGGGTGTACACAAAGAAAACGCGACTACTACGACCCAATTGCAGGGTGGATTTTCTATAGGAGAATTATATACACCGATACACACGGGAATGGGCGAAACGGCCCTATTATGTTCTTTGTGTGGAAACGTGAACGCGTTTTTATTGACACCCCTAAAGTCTAGTTAGTTGTGTGGAGGAAACTCGCTGCGAATTGTTTCCAATGTTTCCAATCAAATTTTGTTTCGTTGACGCCATTTTGAAAAAAAATATTCGGCTAACGTTATTGTTTTGTAATGTTATCAGGAGTCGAACAGGAGAAAAATCGCGAATCCGGCGCAATTACAACTTTTCTGAACTCCTGTTTGACTCTTGGATTTTGTTTGAAAAAGTTTTATTATCAATTTACCTCTACCAGGAACGTCAAACAGGAGGTTAGAATGGAAGTTGCTAATTCCGAGTATTTGCAATTTTTTTTTCTGACCTCCTGTTTCGCTAACAGGTGGGTAGAATTTTGACCTGCAAGACATCGGTGCAGGTGATGCATTCGCACGGATTTTTTCGTTACGTCAAATCCACTTATTATCAAAACAATTGCGTGGGGTGGAGGATTCGATTGTAAACGAAAAAAGAATTTTGATCCGTTTAGAAAACGAAATTTCGAAAAAGAACTGTCAAAGTGACAGACAACGTCAGGGTCGATTTGATAGGTTGAAGCGCCAATGACGTGTTAGTGCGGGAAATTCGAAATGACAATTAAACATTTAGCAAGAAAACGCAACCGAAAGGTGGGGGAAGTGTTAAGAGTTTTTAATATTTCCGAATTGAATTTTTTCGCAATTTTAATTTTGAGGTCGAAGTTTTTTGGAAATTTCGATCGCTCCAAGATCGTTGACTGTAATTTTTTTAATCGAAACCCGACTCAATTTGACTGGTGGGGTGGAAGATTCAATTACAAATCTGAAAAAGAAATTTGATCCAATTGGAAAACAAAATTTTGTAAATTTCAACTGTCAAAGTGACATAAGCAACGTCATTGTTTCATTGGTTGAAGCGCCAATGACGTGTTAGTGCGGGAAATTCGAAATGACAATTAAACGTTTAGCAAGAAAACGCAACCGAAAGGTGGGAGAAGTGTTGAGAGTTTTTAATATTTCCGAATTGAATTTTTTCGCAATTTTAATATTGAGGTCGAAGTTTTTTGGAAATTTCGATCGCTCCAAGATCGTTTTCTGTAATTTTTTTAATCGAAACCCGACTCAATTTGACTGGTGGGGTGTAAGATTCAATTATGAATCTGAAAAAGAAATTTGATCCAATTGGAAAACAAAATTTTGTAAATTTCAACTGTCAAAGTGACATAAGCAACGTCATTGTTTCATTGGTTGAAGCGCCAATGACGTGTTAGTGCGGGAAATTCGAAATGACAATTAAACATTTAGCAAGAAAACGCAACTGAAAGGTGGGGGAAGTGTTGAGAGTTTTTAATATTTCCGAATTGAATTTTTTCGCAATTTTAATATTGAGGTCGAAGTTTTTTGGAAATTTCGATCGCTCCAAGATCGTTTTCTGCAATTTTTGTAATCGAAACCCGACTCAATTTGACTGGTGGGGTGGAAGATTTAATTATGAATCTGTAAAAGAAATTTGATCCAATTAGAAAACAAAATTTTGAAAATTTCAACTGTCAAAGTGACATAAGCAACGTCATTGTTTCATTGGTTGAAGCGCCAATGACGTGTTAGTGCGGGAAATTCGAAATGACAATTAAACATTTAGCAAGAAAACGCAACCGAAAGGTGGGGGAAGTGTTAAAAGAGTTTTTTATATTTCCGAATTGAATTTTTTCGCAATTTTAATATTGTGGTCGAAGTTTTTTGGAAATTTCGATCGCTCCAAGATCGTTTTCTGCAATTTTTTTTAATCGAAACCCGACTCAATTTGACTGGTGGGGTGGAAGATTCAATTATGAATCTGTAAAAGAAATTTGATCCAATTAGAAAAGAAAATTTTGAAAATTTCAACTGTCAAAGTGACATAAGCAACGTCATTGTTTCATTGGTTGAAGCGCCAATGACGTGTTAGTGCGGGAAATTCGAAATGACAATTAAACATTTAGCAAGAAAACGCAACCGAAAGGTGGGGGAAGTGTTAAGAGTTTTTAATATTTCCGAATTGAATTTTTTCGCAATTTTAATATTGAGGTCGAAGTTTTTTGGAAATTTCGATCGCTCCAAGATCGTTTTCTGTAATTTTTTTAATCGAAACCCGACTCAATTTGGCTGGTGGGGTGGAAGATTCAATTATGAATCTGTAAAAGAAATTTGATTCAATTAGAAAAGAAAATTTTGAAAATTTCAACTGTCAAAGTGACATAAGCAACGTCATTGTTTCATTGGTTGAAGCGCCAATGACGTGTTAGTGCGGGAAATTCGAAATGACAATTAAACATTTAGCAAGAAAACGCAACCGAAAGGTGGGGGAAGTGTTAAGAGTTTTTAATATTTCCGAATTGAATTTTTTCGCAATTTCAATATTGAGGTCGAAGTTTTTTGGAAATTTCGATCGCTCCAAGATCGTTTTCTGTAATTTTTTTAATCGAAACCCGACTCAATTTGACTGGTGGGGTGGAAGATTCAATTATGAATCTGTAAAAGAAATTTGATCCAATTAGAAAAGAAAATTTTGAAAATTTCAACTGTCAAGGTGACATAAGCAACGTTATTGTTTCATTGGTTGAAGCGCCAATGACGTGTTAGTGCGGGAAATTCGAAATGACAATTAAACATTTAGCAAGAAAACGCAACCGAAAGGTGGGGGAAGTGTTAAGAGTTTTTAATATTTCCGAATTGAATTTTTTCGCAATTTTAATATTGTGGTCGAAGTTTTTTGGAAATTTCGATCGCTCCAAGATCGTTTTCTGCAATTTTTTTTAATCGAAACCCGACTCAATTTGACTGGTGGGGTGGAAGATTCAATTATGAATCTGTAAAAGAAATTTGATCCAATTAGAAAAGAAAATTTTGAAAATTTCAACTGTCAAAGTGACATAAGCAACGTCATTGTTTCATTGGTTGAAGCGCCAATGACGTGTTAGTGCGGGAAATTCGAAATGACAATTAAACATTTAGCAAGAAAACGCAACCGAAAGGTGGGGGAAGTGTTAAGAGTTTTTAATATTTCCGAATTGAATTTTTTCGCAATTTTAATATTGAGGTCGAAGTTTTTTGGAAATTTCGATCGCTCCAAGATCGTTTTCTGTAATTTTTTTAATCGAAACCCGACTCAATTTGGCTGGTGGGGTGGAAGATTCAATTATGAATCTGTAAAAGAAATTTGATTCAATTAGAAAAGAAAATTTTGAAAATTTCAACTGTCAAAGTGACATAAGCAACGTCATTGTTTCATTGGTTGAAGCGCCAATGACGTGTTAGTGCGGGAAATTCGAAATGACAATTAAACATTTAGCAAGAAAACGCAACCGAAAGGTGGGGGAAGTGTTAAGAGTTTTTAATATTTCCGAATTGAATTTTTTCGCAATTTCAATATTGAGGTCGAAGTTTTTTGGAAATTTCGATCGCTCCAAGATCGTTTTCTGTAATTTTTTTAATCGAAACCCGACTCAATTTGACTGGTGGGGTGGAAGATTCAATTATGAATCTGTAAAAGAAATTTGATCCAATTAGAAAAGAAAATTTTGAAAATTTCAACTGTCAAGGTGACATAAGCAACGTTATTGTTTCATTGGTTGAAGCGCCAATGACGTGTTAGTGCGGGAAATTCGAAATGACAATTAAACATTTAGCAAGAAAACGCAACCGAAAGGTGGGGGAAGTGTTAAGAGTTTTTAATATTTCCGAATTGAATTTTTTCGCAATTTTAACATTGAGGTCGGAAGTTTTTTGGAAATTTCGATCGCTCCAAGATCGTTTTCTGTAATTTTTTTAATCGAAACCCGACTCAATTTGACTGGTGGGGTGGAAGATTCAATTATAAATCTGTAAAAGAAATTTGATCCAATTAGAAAACAAAATTTTGAAAATTCCAACTGTCAAAGTGACATAAGCAACGTCATTGTTTCATTGGTTGAAGCGCCAATGACGTGTTAGTGCGGGAAATTCGAAATGATAATTAAACATTTATTTAATATTGACGAGTTTGGAACAGAAATCGCGAATCTGGCGCAATTACAACTTTTCTGATCTCCTCTTTGCTCCTGATAAGTTTGAAGGAACTAATTTCGTCCAGTGGAACAGGAGGTAGGGAAAGATGTTGCAAATCCGGCGCATCGTTACGTCGTCCTAATCTCCTGTTTGACTCTTGGATTTTGAAATATTGACAAAGTTTTATTTTCAATTTATCTCTACCAGGAGCGCCAAACAGGAGGTTAGAATGGAAGTTGCGAATTCGGAGTATTTGCAATTTTTTTCTGACCTCCTGTTCCGCTCCTGTTATATTCGACAGAACTCTAATTGTCGCTACCAGGAGCGTCAAAGTGGAAGGAATTTTTTTATAATCTCCCCCTTGGCTTCTGGATTTTCAAATAACAGGAGCAAAGAAGATAAAGTTCTGTCATCAATTTATTTTTACTTGAAGGTTAGAAAAAGTCACGAATCGGATTTTGGGGTCAGCAGTGTCAAATGTCAAATTGTTATGGAACAATTTGGGCGGTTTCTAGTTGCCTTCGCGAAACTCGAATCCGTCCCGGAAATTGACCTGGATGAAGACAACACGTGAACCGAAAAGAAATGTAAACAAAACAAAAAAAGTCAAAAGGGTCGTTGAGCTGAAAAACCACCAACCAGCCGGCAGCATCTCGGCCGAATATGAATTTGGCGCTCCCACAAAGACGTCGACCGGGAGCCTCGTCCTGTTAAGTGGGAGTAATGTCTCATTAGTACGACTAGTTCTTTTTGTAGTTTTTTTTTCTTCTCTCCTCCACCTTTACACCCTCATTTTTCGCCACCCAGATACTCCGAGTTGGAGCTTTAATCGATGCACCGCCTCGCTCTGAATAGTTTTGTAACGCCGCTACGGTGGCGGGCGTCTGAATATTTTTTCATTTCTTCGCGAATTTTTTTTCTACAACCCTTTCACGTCTCTCTCCCCGATTGTTCCCTAATTAGCTTCATCGACGACAGTGGTGGCGGCGAAAAACGTGTGCGGCTGAATTTCCCCGCAAAAATTCCAATTACCTTTACGACACTTCTCGTCGACTCGACGCGATATTGCGGGGAGATAAATGCCAAAATGGGCTTCTTCGATGAGGAGGGTGCGCCGTTATTTTCTCCCCCAGGGGTAGCAGTTAACCCCGCCAAACGGGTAAACGGTATTTTGCATCGCCCGCACGTTTAAATACTCCACCGAAAAAAAGACAACGCAATTTCGCGTGAATAAGTCTCAAATTTTGCCCTTGTGACTTTTTTTTATTTTTCAAAATGACGTTAGAAGTTTCGTTTCGAAACTTTCACTTGTTAATATGAAGTTGGATCATTTCTGCGTGGTTTTTGTACGGAGAACTATTAGCAAAATTGGGTTATTGACTGTTTTTTGCGATTTAGTGTTTTTGTAAATTTATTTTTAAGGAACTGGCGTCTGGTGGCGCTGGTAGTGTCGAAAAATTGGACGTAGCGGCGGAAATAAATTGAATAAAATACTCGAATGACCGAACAGTAGAAAGTTCTTTATGGCCGTTTCATCTGCAACGCTGCGCGATGATAAATAACGAGAAGTCCGTTGCGACATCGCGTACTGTACGGTTCTATTCGAGGAAAACATTCAGAAGTGCGACGCAAAGTCGTTAACGACTTAATTGCTATCGTTCAGTTAAAATGAGTAAATATGTGAAAATATCGAATTAAGTTGGTAGCACTTGTTAACGCGCGAACTTCACGTCGCGGTTTTGTGCAAATTCTATTTCTAATTTTTACGAAATTTAGCTCAATTTTGAAACCTTTGAAAACCTTAAATCAAGAAACCAAAATTAGTTCTAGGTTAGATTCGCTTTTTTGACGTTTCTGACGTTCGAAGAGATGTGGGCGTGGCGGCGAGTTTAAGACTTCCTTTATTACCGACAGTTTTGCGTAAATTCGAGATTATGTCAGTTTTAGAAATTCGTTTCTTGTTCTTCGACTCTTATTCTCCCTCTAATTTGCGATTTATCGCATTTTCAGGAATGTACCAAGAACTTAAATCAACAAACTGAAATTAATTTGAGGTTAGAGTTACTTTTTTGACGTTTCTGACCTTTGAGGAGATGCTCGCGACCCTTTATCAGTGACTGTCTTGCGTGAATTTGAGGTTATGTTAGATTTAGAAACTTGCTTCTTGTTCTCCGACTCTTATTCTTCCTCTAACTTGCGATTTATTGCATTTTAAGGAATGTACAAAGAACTTAAATCAACAAACTGAAATTAATTTGAGGTTAGAGTTACTTTTTTGACGTTTCTGACCGTTGAGGAGATGCTCGCGACCCTTTATCAGTGACTGTCTTGCGTGAATTCGAGGTTATGTTAGATTTAGAAACTTGCTTCTTGTTCTCAGACTCTTATTCTTCCTCTAACTTGCGATTTATTGCATTTTAAGGAATGTACAAAGAACTTAAATCAACAAACTGCTATTAATTTGAGGTTAGAGTTACTTTTTTGACGTTTCTGACCTTTGAGGAGATGCTCGCGACCCTTTATCAGTGACTGTCTTGCGTGAATTCGAGGTTATGTTAGATTTAGAAACTTGCTTCTTGTTCTCCGACTCTTATCTTCCTCTAAATTGCGATTTATTGCATTTTAAGGAATGTACAAAGAACTTAAATCAACAAACTGAAATTAATTTGAGGTTAGAGTTACTTTTTTGACGTTTCTGACCTTTGAGGAGATGCTCGCGACCCTTTATCAGTGACTGTCTTGCGTGAATTCGAGGTTATGTTAGATTTAGAAACTTGCTTCTTGTTCTCCGACTCTTATCTTCCTCTAAATTGCGATTTATTGCATTTTAAGGAATGTACAAAGAACTTAAATCAACAAACTGAAATTAATTTGAGGTTAGAGTTACTTTTTTGACGTTTCTGACCTTTGAGGAGATGCTCGCGACCCTTTATCAGTGACTGTCTTGCGTGAATTCGAGGTTATGTTAGATTTAGAAACTTGCTTCTTGTTCTCCGACTCTTATTCTTCCTCTAACTTGCGATTTATTGCATTTTAAGGAATGTACAAAGAACTTAAATCAACAAACTGAAATTAATTTGAGGTTAGAGTTACTTTTTTGACGTTTCTGACCTTTGAGGAGATGCTCGCGACCCTTTATCAGTGACTGTCTTGCGTGAATTCGAGGTTATGTTAGATTTAGAAACTTGCTTCTTGTTCTCCGACTCTTATCTTCCTCTAAATTGCGATTTATTGCATTTTAAGGAATGTACAAAGAATTTAAATCAACAAACTGAAATTAATTTGAGGTTAGAGTTACTTTTTTGACGTTTCTGACCTTTGAGGAGATGCTCGCGACCCTTTATCAGTGACTGTCTTGCGTGAATTTGAGGTTATGTTAGATTTAGAAACTTGCTTCTTGTTCTCCGACTCTTATCTTCCTCTAAATTGCGATTTATTGCATTTTAAGGAATGTACAAAGAACTTAAATCAACAAACTGAAATTAATTTGAGGTTAGAGTTACTTTTTTGACGTTTCTGACCTTTGAGGAGATGCTCGCGACCCTTTATCAGTGACTGTCTTGCGTGAATTCGAGGTTATGTTAGATTTAGAAACTTGCTTCTTGTTTTCCGACTCTTATCTTCCTCTAAATTGCGATTTATTGCATTTTAAGGAATGTACAAAGAATTTAAATCAACAAACTGAAATTAATTTGAGGTTAGAGTTACTTTTTTGACGTTTCTGACCTTTGAGGAGATGCTCGCGACCCTTTATCAGTGACTGTCTTGCGTGAATTCGAGGTTATGTTAGATTTAGAAACTTGCTTCTTGTTCTCCGACTCTTATCTTCCTCTAAATTGCGATTTATTGCATTTTAAGGAATGTACAAAGAATTTAAATCAACAAACTGAAATTAATTTGAGGTTAGAGTTACTTTTTTGACGTTTCTGACCTTTGAGGAGATGCTCGCGACCCTTTATCAGTGACTGTCTTGCGTGAATTCGAGGTTATGTTAGATTTAGAAACTTGCTTCTTGTTCTCCGACTCTTATCTTCCTCTAAATTGCGATTTATTGCATTTTAAGGAATGTACAAAGAATTTAAATCAACAAACTGAAATTAATTTGAGGTTAGAGTTACTTTTTTGACGTTTCTGACCTTTGAGGAGATGCTCGCGACCCTTTATCAGTGACTGTCTTGCGTGAATTCGAGGTTATGTTAGATTTAGAAACTTGCTTCTTGTTCTCCGACTCTTATCTTCCTCTAAATTGCGATTTATTGCATTTTAAGGAATGTACAAAGAACTTAAATCAACAAACTGAAATTAATTTGAGGTTAGAGTTACTTTTTTGACGTTTCTGACCTTTGAGGAGATGCTCGCGACCCTTTATCAGTGACTGTCTTGCGTGAATTTGAGGTTATGTTAGATTTAGAAACTTGCTTCTTGTTCTCCGACTCTTATCTTCCTCTAACTTGCGATTTATTGCATTTTAAGGAATGTACAAAGAACTTAAATCAACAAACTGAAATTAATTTGAGGTTAGAGTTACTTTTTTGACGTTTCTGACCTTTGAGGAGATGCTCGCGACCCTTTATCAGTGACTGTCTTGCGTGAATTCGAGGTTATGTTAGATTTAGAAACTTGCTTCTTGTTCTCCGACTCTTATCTTCCTCTAAATTGCGATTTATTGCATTTTAAGGAATGTACAAAGAATTTAAATCAACAAACTGAAATTAATTTGAGGTTAGAGTTACTTTTTTGACGTTTCTGACCTTTGAGGAGATGCTCGCGACCCTTTATCAGTGACTGTCTTGCGTGAATTTGAGGTTATGTTAGATTTAGAAACTTGCTTCTTGTTCTCCGACTCTTATCTTCCTCTAAATTGCGATTTATTGCATTTTAAGGAATGTACAAAGAACTTAAATCAACAAACTGAAATTAATTTGAGGTTAGAGTTACTTTTTTGACGTTTCTGACCGTTGAGGAGATGCTCGCGACCCTTTATCAGTGACTGTCTTGCGTGAATTCGAGGTTATGTTAGATTTAGAAACTTGCTTCTTGTTCTCAGACTCTTATTCTTCCTCTAACTTGCGATTTATTGCATTTTAAGGAATGTACAAAGAACTTAAATCAACAAACTGCAATTAATTTGAGGTTAGAGTTACTTTTTTGACGTTTCTGACCTTTGAGGAGATGCTCGCGACCCTTTATCAGTGACTGTCTTGCGTGAATTCGAGGTTATGTTAGATTTAGAAACTTGCTTCTTGTTCTCCGACTCTTATCTTCCTCTAAATTGCGATTTATTGCATTTTAAGGAATGTACAAAGAACTTAAATCAACAAACTGAAATTAATTTGAGGTTAGAGTTACTTTTTTGACGTTTCTGACCTTTGAGGAGATGCTCGCGACCCTTTATCAGTGACTGTCTTGCGTGAATTCGAGGTTATGTTAGATTTAGAAACTTGCTTCTTGTTCTCCGACTCTTATTCTTCCTCTAACTTGCGATTTATTGCATTTTAAGGAATGTACAAAGAACTTAAATCAACAAACTGAAATTAATTTGAGGTTAGAGTTACTTTTTTGACGTTTCTGACCTTTGAGGAGATGCTCGCGACCCTTTATCAGTGACTGTCTTGCGTGAATTCGAGGTTATGTTAGATTTAGAAACTTGCTTCTTGTTCTCCGACTCTTATCTTCCTCTAAATTGCGATTTATTGCATTTTAAGGAATGTACAAAGAATTTAAATCAACAAACTGAAATTAATTTGAGGTTAGAGTTACTTTTTTGACGTTTCTGACCTTTGAGGAGATGCTCGCGACCCTTTATCAGTGACTGTCTTGCGTGAATTTGAGGTTATGTTAGATTTAGAAACTTGCTTCTTGTTCTCCGACTCTTATCTTCCTCTAAATTGCGATTTATTGCATTTTAAGGAATGTACAAAGAATTTAAATCAACAAACTGAAATTAATTTGAGGTTAGAGTTACTTTTTTGACGTTTCTGACCTTTGAGGAGATGCTCGCGACCCTTTATCAGTGACTGTCTTGCGTGAATTCGAGGTTATGTTAGATTTAGAAACTTGCTTCTTGTTCTCCGACTCTTATCTTCCTCTAAATTGCGATTTATTGCATTTTAAGGAATGTACAAAGAATTTAAATCAACAAACTGAAATTAATTTGAGGTTAGAGTTACTTTTTTGACGTTTCTGACCTTTGAGGAGATGCTCGCGACCCTTTATCAGTGACTGTCTTGCGTGAATTCGAGGTTATGTTAGATTTAGAAACTTGCTTCTTGTTCTCCGACTCTTATCTTCCTCTAAATTGCGATTTATTGCATTTTAAGGAATGTACAAAGAATTTAAATCAACAAACTGAAATTAATTTGAGGTTAGAGTTACTTTTTTGACGTTTCTGACCTTTGAGGAGATGCTCGCGACCCTTTATCAGTGACTGTCTTGCGTGAATTCGAGGTTATGTTAGATTTAGAAACTTGCTTCTTGTTCTCCGACTCTTATCTTCCTCTAAATTGCGATTTATTGCATTTTAAGGAATGTACAAAGAATTTAAATCAACAAACTGAAATTAATTTGAGGTTAGAGTTACTTTTTTGACGTTTCTGACCTTTGAGGAGATGCTCGCGACCCTTTATCAGTGACTGTCTTGCGTGAATTTGAGGTTATGTTAGATTTAGAAACTTGCTTCTTGTTCTCCGACTCTTATCTTCCTCTAACTTGCGATTTATTGCATTTTAAGGAATGTACAAAGAACTTAAATCAACAAACTGAAATTAATTTGAGGTTAGAGTTACTTTTTTGACGTTTCTGACCTTTGAGGAGATGCTCGCGACCCTTTATCAGTGACTGTCTTGCGTGAATTCGAGGTTATGTTAGATTTAGAAACTTGCTTCTTGTTCTCCGACTCTTATCTTCCTCTAAATTGCGATTTATTGCATTTTAAGGAATGTACAAAGAATTTAAATCAACAAACTGAAATTAATTTGAGGTTAGAGTTACTTTTTTGACGTTTCTGACCTTTGAGGAGATGCTCGCGACCCTTTATCAGTGACTGTCTTGCGTGAATTTGAGGTTATGTTAGATTTAGAAACTTGCTTCTTGTTCTCCGACTCTTATCTTCCTCTAAATTGCGATTTATTGCATTTTAAGGAATGTACAAAGAACTTAAATCAACAAACTGAAATTAATTTGAGGTTAGAGTTACTTTTTTGACGTTTCTGACCTTTGAGGAGATGCTCGCGACCCTTTATCAGTGACTGTCTTGCGTGAATTTGAGGTTATGTTAGATTTAGAAACTTGCTTCTTGTTCTCCGACTCTTATCTTCCTCTAAATTGCGATTTATTGCATTTTAAGGAATGTACAAAGAATTTAAATCAACAAACTGAAATTAATTTGAGGTTAGAGTTACTTTTTTGACGTTTCTGACCTTTGAGGAGATGCTCGCGACCCTTTATCAGTGACTGTCTTGCGTGAATTCGAGGTTATGTTAGATTTAGAAACTTGCTTCTTGTTCTCCGACTCTTATCTTCCTCTAACTTGCGATTTATTGCATTTTAAGGAATGTACAAAGAACTTAAATCAACAAACTGAAATTAATTTGAGGTTAGAGTTACTTTTTTGACGTTTCTGACCTTTGAGGAGATGCTCGCGACCCTTTATCAGTGACTGTCTTGCGTGAATTCGAGGTTATGTTTGATTTAGAAACTTGCTTCTTGTTCTCCGACTCTTATCTTCCTCTAACTTGCGATTTATTGCATTTTAAGGAATGTACAAAGAACTTAAATCAACAAACTGAAATTAATTTGAGGTTAGAGTTACTTTTTTGACGTTTCTGACCTTTGAGGAGATGATCGCGACCCTTTATCAGAGACTGTCTTGCGTGAATTCGAAGTTATGTTAGATTTAGAAACTTGCTTCTTGTTCTCCGACTCTTATCTTCCTCTAACTTGCGATTTATTGCATTTTAAGGAATGTACAAAGAACTTAAATCAACAAACTGAAATTAATTTGAGGTTAGAGTTACTTTTTTGACGTTTCTGACCTTTGAGGAGATGCTCGCGACCCTTTATCAGTGACTGTCTTGCGTGAATTCGAGGTTATGTTTGATTTAGAAACTTGCTTCTTGTTCTCCGACTCTTATCTTCCTCTAACTTGCGATTTATTGCATTTTAAGGAATGTACAAAGAACTTAAATCAACAAACTGAAATTAATTTGAGGTTAGAGTTACTTTTTTGACGTTTCTGACCTTTGAGGAGATGCTCGCGACCCTTTATCAGTGACTGTCTTGCGTGAATTCGAGGTTATGTTAGATTTAGAAACTTGCTTCTTGTTCTCCGACTCTTATCTTCCTCTAACTTGCGATTTATTGCATTTTAAGGAATGTACAAAGAACTTAAATCAACAAACTGAAATTAATTTGAGGTTAGAGTTACTTTTTTGACGTTTCTGACCTTTGAGGAGATGCTCGCGACCCTTTATCAGTGACTGTCTTGCGTGAATTCGAGGTTATGTTAGATTTAGAAACTTGCTTCTTGTTCTCCGACTCTTATCTTCCTCTAAATTGCGATTTATTGCATTTTAAGGAATGTACAAAGAACTTAAATCAACAAACTGAAATTAATTTGAGGTTAGAGTTTCTTTTTTGACGTTTTTGACCTTTGAAGAGATGCTCGCGACCCTTTATCAGTGACTGTCTTGCGTGAATTCGAGGTTATGTTAGATTTAGAAACTCGCTTCTTGTTCTCCGACTCTTATTCTCCCTCTAACTTGCGATTTATCGCATTTTTAGGAATGTACAAAACTTAAATCGAGAAACTGAAATTAATTTGAGGTTAGAGTCATTTTTTTGACGTTTCTGACTTTTGAAGCGATACACCGGTGCCGACGATTTCCTTCATTACCGACTGTTTTGCGTAAATTGGAGGTAATGCTAGTTTTAGAAACTCATCGACTTTAATTCTTTTCTTTATTTGCGATTTATCGCGATTTTAGGAACTTGCAAAGTTCAATTTGAGGTTAGTGTTACTGTTTGACGCTTCTCTCGTTTCAAGAGCTGGGGGCGTGGCGACGAATTTAAGACTTCCTTTATTACCGACTGTCTTGCATAAATTCGATGTTATGTCGAAATTGCAATTAAAAATTGAGGTTAGGTTTTCGATTTTAAAAGATGCGCACGCCCAACGACCAACTTGAAGCTTCTTCCATCGAATTTTCGGCGTTTTTGACTCGAACAATTGCAATTTAATTAATCGGGACCGCACCTGTGACGGTGAGGATCGAAGAATCGAAAGAAAAAGAGAAAAACGGTCGGCAATTCGATTAATGACCAAGACAAAGGTTGAAAGTCGCGTTATAATTCCGATTCGGCGTTTAATTGATCGATTTTAATAAATTTTTGGACGATTCTCATCGATTAAAGTTCGTCTAATTAGGAATTTCGTTCGAATCGAGGCGGCCGAATCGACGGTGTTGTGCTCGGTTCTAAAGATATTTTAATTGGAATTAATGACGTCGACGATAAATCGAACCAATTTGCCATCTTCAATGTGAATGATGTAACTGCCAAAACGCACGTTTTCACATCGAAAATGGGTCGCAATTCTTTTTTTTTTTTAAATAATTAGTTTCGCCCTCCCCAAGTGGGACTTTCAGTCACGTCCATACGTGACGGAAAATCCAACAAATCGACACCTGGACCGGCGATTGCGTCAATAAAGCCGCGAAATGACCAATAAAACGGGCTAAATCCGGCAAATCGAACGCATTAATGGACGCGATAATGGCCGATTTTTTGCAATTTTCCTAAAGAAACTTCCCGACTCGTTAGAAAAAAGGAAGTTCATGGAACCCAACGCGAGGTCCAATTCGAGGCGCAAAACTGGAAATTTTCTAACTAAATTTCTGTTTTTCGACCAAGTAGGCAGAAGAGAAGATCGAACCAACCACCAAGTGGAGGATTTTGGTAAAAAATATTTTCAATGTTGGCCGCTGTTGGGTTTTTTGAAAATTTTGCTTGGAAACAATTGAAATGTTTTTAATCAAATGGTTGAAGCCGGTCCTGTTCGAATCGTTCAAATCAAATATTTGCCTGATCGTGATTTACCGCAATTTAATCGCGTCCCGTAACGGAAACGTATTGTGGACCGGCAACAAATGGGAAACGTTACAATTGAATGAGTTACGCGGTGCACCTCAACGCCTTCCAGGAGGTCCATTGTCGTTACCATCGTTTAATCGCTCCCTAACTAGGTGGAGATTCGGCCATCGAATCGAGCAAAAATAAACAAAATCAAATTTGCACAATCAGGCAACAACGCCAAATTTCGAAACTTATCTGTCGCTTTTTTCCGAGAGATCAAAAAAATTCGGCGGTTTCCCAAAAAGTCGCAGGGGGCCAAATCCGGAGTATAGGGAAAACAGTGCCGGGTATTTCGACAATTAACGAGCGGTTTACACGTTTTTTTTCTCACTAGTAATTTTTCAAAAAATTAACAAAGCCGCAGGGGGTAAAATCCGAAATTGGCGGGGGTTTTTTCAAAATTTTTATTTCAGTCCACTTTATACCGGCGAAATGGAGAAAATCGAGTAATTTAGAGATTTTTTTTTTAAATTTTGGTCATTTAAAAAAAAAAAGTCGCAAGGGGTCGAGTCCGGTAAAATTAATTTCTTGTAGGATTTCGCGTTTTTTGAGAGCGAAAAAATTCTGAAGCGATAAAGCAACTTTGTTGCCACTAAAAAAACAAAGTAACTCGTCCTATTTCGATAAAATCACAAGACTCGGCCACTTGCATCGCATCAAAGTCGGCCACGTACACACACAAGTATTAAATCCTTACTAAAATATATAAATAGCTAGTGAGATGGGGTAATAAAATTTATTTCGTAAGCAATCGGTCGAAAGTTCAAAGAAACGGCCCCCGTTGTTGTTTTGTTGTGATTTGTTCTTTTCCCCCAATAAATTTTGTTGTTACCATTTCGATCGCGAAATTCCAAAAATACTTTTCAACAAGAAAATCTTTCTATTCGATTAGAACAAGGAGGAGAGTGCGTTTGAGCCCCTTGAATCAACAACGTAAAAAAGCCATTATTACGTGTAATGGCGCCATAAAATCACCCCGTTTCCGTGTTCGCTTCCCTTATTTCATTTTTAACAGCTTTATTAACTAATTATCCACGATAAATATGTCAGTGAGTTAACGCATATTTACCGGCTCCCACAACCGTTGCATTTCGTATTGAACGGAAGAAACACCATATGGTGGGAGAGACCGGAAAACACGAGGAACGACGTCGTTAAAATTTCGTCGTTCTGTCCGAAAAATTAATTTATTATATGAAAATATTTTTTTTTTGTCACAAGAATGTCGAGGAACATCCCGGAAATTCGCAGGAATTAAAATGCACTTTTTTGCATCGAGTCAGGGTTTTTTTCATCTCTAAAACGCCCAGTTGTACCTACCTGGAAAAAGGGGACGGACCCCAGCACAATTCTCGGGTGATCACAGTAGTGGAATTTGTCGTTTGGGTGGCAGTGAAAGTTGCCGATGCTGTCTGTTGTCGATTGTAAATTTTGTTGGGGTGAGTTTCTTTTTTCAGGTAGGTGTAGCTACCTGAAACAGGGGGACGGACCCCAGCACAATTCTCAGGCGATCACAGTAGTGGAATTTGTCGTTTGGGTGGCAGTGAAAGTTGCCGATGCTGTCTGTTGTCGATTGTAAATAGTGTTGGGGTGAGTTTCTTTTTTCAGGTAGGTAGAATTGGACGTTTTAAGAAGATGAAACCTAAATTTTTCGTTTTTATTTAAAAATAAGCGGGTTGGTGTAGCAAGAGAGGTACACCTGTATGGAAAATAATTTTCTACGTCAAAGTAAATGGAAATTTTAGTACTTGGTGGTCCAATCTTTTTTCTAATAGACGAAAATCACTTTTGTCTTTCTGATTGTAAAGTTTTCGTTTTGGTTTGGTTGTAGAGAAGCTTTTTTTTAGACGATTTTACCAACACACTCAGACAGAAATTACTTTTGACTTCTAATTTTGGAATTTCTGATCTGGTTTGGTTGTATAGAAGTTTTTTTTAGACCATTTCACAAAGGGACTTTTCGAATAGAAAATATTTTTTGCTGTGGATCTTTAAATTATTTACTTGGTGGTTCAATCTTTTCTTCTGCCTAATTTATCGAAAAACAGACAGAAATTACTTTTCTCCTTCTAACTATGAAGTCTTTGATCTGGTTTGGTGATATAGAAGCCTCTCGCTACAGGCTTTCAGCAACACTTTTTCAAACAGAAACTACTTTTGCCTTTCTGACTCTAGAATTTCTGATTTGGTTTGGTTGTATAGAGAAACTTCTCTTTAGACTATTTCACCAAGAGACTTCTTGAACAGAAAGTATTTTTTGCTGCGAATCTTTAAATAATTTACTTGTTGGTTCAATCTTTTCTTCTGCTAACTTTATCAAAAGACTTAGACAGAAGTTACTTTTGCCCTTCTAATTGTAAATTTTTTGATCTGTTGTGGTCGTATAGAAGCTTCTCTCGAAAAGCTTTCACTGACACTTTTTCACACAGAAATTTCCTTTGCCTTTCTAACTTCAGAATTTCTGATCTGGTCCGATTGTATGGAAACTTCTTTCTAGACTATTTCACCAAGAGACTCGTTGAAAGGAAAATATTTTTTGCTGCGAATCTTTAAATAATTTACTTGTTGGTTCAATCTTTTCTTCTGCTAACTTTATCAAAAGACTTAGACAGAAGCTACTTTTGCCCTTCTAATTGTAGATTTTTTGATCTGTTGTGGTCGTATAGAAGCTTCTCTCGAAAAGCTTTCACTGACACTTTTTCACACAGAAATTTCCTTTGCCTTTCTAACTTCAGAATTTCTGATCTGGTCCGATTGTATGGAAACTTCTTTCTAGACTATTTCACCAAGAGACTCGTTGAAAGGAAAATATTTTTTGCTGCGAATCTTTAAATAATTTACTTGTTGGTTCAATCTTTTCTTCTGCTAACTTTATCAAAAGACTTAGACAGAAATTACTTTTGCCCTTCTAATTGTACATTTTTTGATCTGTTGTGGTCGTATAGAAGCTTCTCTCGAAAAGCTTTCACTGACACTTTTTCACACAGAAATTTCCTTTGCCTTTCTAACTTCAGAATTTCTGATCAGGTTCGCTGGTATGGAAACTTCTTTCTAGACTATTTCACCAAGAGACTCTTTGAAAGGAAAATATTTTTTGCTGCAAATCTTTAAATAATTTACTTGTTGGTTCAATCTTTTCTTCTGCTAACTTTATCAAAAGACTTAGACAGAAATTACTTTTGCCCTTCTAATTGTACATTTTTTGATCTGTTGTGGTCGTATAGAAGCTTCTCTTGAGAATCTTTCACTGACACTTTTTCACACAGAAATTTCCTTTGCCTTTCTAACTTCAGAATTTCTGATCAGGTGAGATTGTATGGAAACTTCTTTCTAGACTATTTCACCAAGAGACTCTTTGAAAAGAAAATATTTTTTGCTGCAAATCTTTAAATAATTTACTTGTTGGTTCAATCTTTTCTTCTGCTAACTTTATCAAAAGACTTAGATAGAAATTACATTTGCCCTTCTAATTGTAGATTTTTTGATCTGTTGTGGTCGTATAGAAGCTTCTCTTGAGAATCTTTCACTGACACTTTTTCACACAGAAATTTCCTTTGCCTTTCTAACTTCAGAATTTCTGATCAGGTTCGCTGGTATGGAAACTTCTTTCTAGACTATTTCACCAAGAGACTCTTTGAAAGGAAAATATTTTTTGCTGCAAATCTTTAAATAATTTACTTGTTGGTTCAATCTTTTCTTCTGCTAACTTTATCAAAAGACTTAGACAGAAATTACTTTTGCCCTTCTAATTGTACATTTTTTGATCTGTTGTGGTCGTATAGAAGCTTCTCTCGAGAAGCTTTCACTGACACTTTTTCACACAGAAATTTCCTTTGCCTTTCTAACTTCAGAATTTCTGATCAGGTTCGCTGGTATGGAAACTTTTTTCTAGACTATTTCACCAAGAGACTCTTTGAAAAGAAAATATTTTTTGCTGCGAATCTTTAAATAATTTACTTGCTAGTTCAATCTTTTCTTCTGCTAACTTTATCAAAAGACTTAGACAGAAATTACTTTTGCCCTTCTAATTGTAAATTTTTTGATCTGTTGTGGTCGTATAGAAGCTTCTCTCGAGAAGCTTTCACTGACACTTTTTCACACAGAAATTTCCTTTGCCTTTCTAACTTCAGAATTTCTGATCAGGTTCGATAGTATGGAAACTTCTTTCTAGACTATTTCACCAAGAGACTCTTTGAAAAGAAAGTATTTTTTGCTGCGAATCTTCAAATAATTTACTTGTTGGTTCAATCTTTTCTTCTGCTAACTTTATCAAAAGACTTAGACAGAAATTACTTTTGCCCTTCTAATTGTAAATTTTTTGATCTGTTGTGGTCGTATAGAAGCTTCTCTCGAGAATCTTTCACTGACACTTTTTTACACAGAAATTTCCTTTGCCTTTCTAACTTCAGAATTTCTGATCAGGTTCGATTGTATGGAAACTTTTTTCTAGACTATTTCACCAAGAGACCCTTTGAAAAGAAAATATTTTTTGCTGCAAATCTTTAAATAATTTACTTGTTGGTTCAATCTTTTCTTCTGCTAACTTTATCAAAAGACTTAGACAGAAATTACTTTTGCCCTTCTAATTGTACATTTTTTGATCTGTTGTGGTCGTATAGAAGCTTCTCTCGAGAAGCTTTCACTGACACTTTTTCACACAGAAATTTCCTTTGCCTTTCTAACTTCAGAATTTCTGATCAGGTTCGCTGGTATGGAAACTTTTTTCTAGACTATTTCACCAAGAGACTCTTTGAAAAGAAAATATTTTTTGCTGCGAATCTTTAAATAATTTACTTGCTAGTTCAATCTTTTCTTCTGCTAACTTTATCAAAAGACTTAGACAGAAATTACTTTTGCCCTTCTAATTGTAAATTTTTTGATCTGTTGTGGTCGTATAGAAGCTTCTCTCGAGAATCTTTCACTGACACTTTTTTACACAGAAATTTCCTTTGCCTTTCTAACTTCAGAATTTCTGATCAGGTTCGATTGTATGGAAACTTTTTTCTAGACTATTTCACCAAGAGACCCTTTGAAAAGAAAATATTTTTTGTTGCAAATCTTTAAATAATTTACTTGTTGGTTCAATCTTTTCTTCTGCTAACTTTATCAAAAGACTTAGACAGAAATTACTTTTGCCCTTCTAATTGTACATTTTTTGATCTGTTGTGGTCGTATAGAAGCTTCTCTCGAGAAGCTTTCACTGACACTTTTTCACACAGAAATTTCCTTTGCCTTTCTAACTTCAGAATTTCTGATCAGGTTCGCTGGTATGGAAACTTTTTTCTAGACTATTTCACCAAGAGACTCTTTGAAAAGAAAATATTTTTTGCTGCGAATCTTTAAATAATTTACTTGCTAGTTCAATCTTTTCTTCTGCTAACTTTATCAAAAGACTTAGACAGAAATTACTTTTGCCCTTCTAATTGTAAATTTTTTGATCTGTTGTGGTCGTATAGAAGCTTCTCTCGAAAAGCTTTCACTGACACTTTTTCACACAGAAATTTCCTTTGCCTTTCTTACTTCAGAATTTCTGATCAGGTTCGATTGTATGGAAACTTCTTTCTAGACTATTTCACCAAGAGACTCTTTGAAAAGAAAATATTTTTTGCTGCGAATCTTTAAATAATTTACTTGTTGGTTCAATCTTTTCTTCTGCTAACTTTATCAAAAGACTTAGACAGAAATTACTTTTGCCCTTCTAATTGTAAATTTTTTGATCTGTTGTGGTCGTATAGAAGCTTCTCTCGAAAAGCTTTCACTGACACTTTTTCACACAGAAATTTCCTTTGCCTTTCTTACTTCAGAATTTCTGATCAGGTTCGATTGTATGGAAACTTCTTTCTAGACTATTTCACCAAGAGACTCTTTGAAAAGAAAATATTTTTTGCTGCGAATCTTTAAATAATTTACTTGTTGGTTCAATCTTTTCTTCTGCTAACTTTATCAAAAGACTTAGACAGAAGTTACTTTTGCCCTTCTAATTGTAAATTTTTTGATCTGTTGTGGTCGTATAGAAGCTTCTCTCGAGAATCTTTCACTGACACTTTTTTGCACAGAAATTTCCTTTGCCTTTCTAACTTCAGAATTTCTGATCAGGTTCGATTGTATGGAAACTTCTTTCTAGACTATTTCACCAAGAGACTCGTTGAAAAGAAAATATTTTTTGCTGCGAATCTTTAAATAATTTACTTGTTGGTTCAATCTTTTCTTCTGCTAACTTTATCAAAAGACTTAGACAGAAGCCACTTTTGCCCTTCTAATTGTAGATTTTTTGATCTGTTGTGGGCGTATAGAAGCTTCTCTTGAGAATCTTTCACTGACACTTTTTCACACAGAAATTTCCTTTGCCTTTCTAACTTCAGAATTTCTGATCAGGTTCGATTGTATGGAAACTTCTTTCTAGACTATTTCACCAAGAGACTCTTTGAAAAGAAAATATTTTTTGCTGCGAATCTTTAAATAATTTACTTGTTGGTTCAATCTTTTCTTCTGCTAACTTTATCAAAAGACTTAGACAGAAATTACTTTTGCCCTTCTAATTGTAAATTTTTTGATCTGTTGTGGTCGTATAGAAGCTTCTCTCGAGAAGCTTTCACTGACACTTTTTCACACAGAAATTTCCTTTGCCTTTCTAACTTCAGAATTTCTGATCAGGTTCGATTGTATGGAAACTTCTTTCTAGACTATTTCACCAAGAGACTCGTTGAAAAGAAAATATTTTTTGCTGCGAATCTTTAAATAATTTACTTGTTGGTTCAATCTTTTCTTCTGCTAACTTTATCAAAAGACTTAGACAGAAATTACTTTTGCCCTTCTAATTGTAAATTTTTTGATCTGTTGTGGTCGTATAGAAGCTTCTCTTGAGAATCTTTCACTGACACTTTTTTACACATAAATTTCCTTTGCCTTTCTAACTTCAGAATTTCTGATCAGGTTCGATTGTATGGAAACTCCTTTCTAGACTATTTCACCAAGAGACTCTTTGAAAAGAAAATATTTTTTGCTGCGAATCTTTAAATAATTTACTTGTTGGTTCAATCTTTTCTTCTGCTAACTTTATCAAAAGACTTAGACAGAAATTACTTTTGCCCTTCTAATTGTAAATTTTTTGATCTGTTGTGGTCGTATAGAAGCTTCTCTTGAGAATCTTTCACTGACACTTTTTCACACAGAAATTTCCTTTGCCTTTCTAACTTCAGAATTTCTGATCAGGTTCGATTGTATGGAAGCTTCTTTCTAGACTATTTCACCAAGACACTCGTTGAAAAGAAAATATTTTTTGCTGCGAATCTTTAAATAATTTACTTGTTGGTTCAATCTTTTCTTCTGCTAACTTTATCAAAAGACTTAGACAGAAATTACTTTTGCCCTTCTAATTGTAAATTTTTTGATCTGTTGTGGTCGTATAGAAGCTTCTCTTGAGAATCTTTCACTGACACTTTTTCACACAGAAATTTCCTTTGCCTTTCTAACTTCAGAATTTCTGATCAGGTTCGATTGTATGGAAGCTTCTTTCTAGACTATTTCACCAAGACACTCGTTGAAAAGAAAATATTTTTTGCTGCGAATCTTTAAATAATTTACTTGTTGGTTCAATCTTTTCTTCTGCTAACTTTATCAAAAGACTTAGACAGAAATTACTTTTGCCCTTCTAATTGTAAATTTTTTGATCTGTTGTGGTGGTATAGAAGCTTCTCTCGAGAAGCTTTCACTGACACTTTTTCACACAGAAATTTCCTTTGCCTTTCTAACTTCAGAATTTCTGATCAGGTTCGCTGGTATGGAAACTTTTTTCTAGACTATTTCACCAAGAGACTCTTTGAAAAGAAAATATTTTTTGCTGCGAATCTTTAAATAATTTACTTGCTAGTTCAATCTTTTCTTCTGCTAACTTTATCAAAAGACTTAGACAGAAATTACTTTTGCCCTTCTAATTGTAAATTTTTTGATCTGTTGTGGTCGTATAGAAGCTTCTCTCGAGAAGCTTTCACTGACACTTTTTCACACAGAAATTTCCTTTGCCTTTCTAACTTCAGAATTTCTGATCTAGTTCGGTTGTATAGAAGCTTCTCTCTAGACTATTTCACCAAGAGACTTTTCGAACACAAAATACTTGTTGCTGTCGTTTCTTAAATAATCTACTTGGTGGTTCAATCTTTTCTTCTGTGTACTTTATCGAAAGAAATAGACGGAAATTGCTTTTTTTTCTAACTATGGCGTTTTTGATCTGCTTTGGTGGTATAGAAGGTTCTTTTAGAGACTTTTACCAACACTTTTTTAGACAGAAATTACTTTTGCCTTTTGTCCGGTTGTATAGAAGCTTCAACTATTCACCAAGAGACTGTTCGAACAGAAAATAATTTTTGCAGTTGGTTCTTACTTGGTGTTTCAACCATTTTTTCTGTTTATTTTATCAAAAGACTCTTTAAAGCAGAAATTTCTTTTGCTTTTCTATCTCTTGAATTTTTGATCTGGCCCGGTTGTATAAAAGAATAAAAATCCTTCTTAACACCAACGGGCCATAAAACGGCACTAACAAAGTTAGACGTCTATAAAAAATATTCGTCTTGATGGAAACGACGGAAATTCTGATTGTTGCACAACTCGATCAAGTTCCTATAAGAAATCCATGCAGTTCTAAATCGGAATGCCAATCATAGATGTCGTTGGTTATAGTTTCCATGACTACCGATTAATAAAATTAGTGACGTTTCTTTCGAGGCCTACTCAACATTTTTGTTTTAGAACGTCGGGAACAAGTCGATTAAATGCGCGCGCACCCTCCCCCTATCTTGTTTGTGTTAACCGTCAACTATCAAAACAATTAAACTAAATAGAGCGTGAAACGATAAAAAATTTTTTTTGGTAGGTACCCTAACGTTTGCGTAGTTTAAGGGTTATCGTAGGGTCGTTAAAACTTATTATAGCCGGTAATGTTTGTTTGTTTTGTTTTTTGCTCGAAACTCGATAACCTTTCTTCGTTTTTTTCTTCGACAGTTCAACGGTAATTGTTTCGTTTATCGCTTTTTCCCTTAACGACCATATGCAGCACAATTACGTTTTAATGGGGGTGAAAAGGTCGTTTTTCGAATTCCGAAAATTGTTTGGGTGAGAGAGTGAAGCAACCTTGAAAATGTTCGAGGGACGATTCTGGTAGTCGAACAAAAAGACAGGAAATGGTCCTGATGGTCGACGTTTCTCGTCGGGCGACGTGATTTAGTGAGGGTGTCCGGTCCCTTGTGCCCTCTCTCTCTCATTTTTTTCTCCCTCTTACCCTCTCACGTTCGTTCGGTGATTGCAGTTTTTCGGTATGTCGGGCTACTGGGAGACCACGAAATGAATCTGTGCAGTTAAATTTAATTAGAACTAATTAGCGTCGTTTAAAACGACAACAATTGAATGTGTTGTTCCGTCGAGGTTTTCACCATTGGTTGAAGTTGATTCAATTATTTGGGGGTTAAGTGTGTTAACACCGACGTGAGTGGTTTGATTGTTAGCGAGATTTCTCTGATTGCTAACGTGGGATTAGCGTTAATTTTTTTTGGCGTCAATTGAGCTAATAATTATATATAGAAACAAAAAGGAGCAACGTTTTTGTGAATTTTTCAAATTTCAAAAATTATTTTACCGACAAGATCTCTTCGACAAGTCATAGATGACGTTGTCGCCAACAACATATTCGAAAATTATCGAAAATTTCCAAAGGAATTTGGAGCAACGATTGAAGTTAAATTCCTGGCAACCATAGGAGGAACAATTTTTTGCATTACATTCGAGATTTGTTGCTCTCAAAAGAGATATTCAAAGAAAAGTTAAAATTCAAAAAAAAAATTGCAACTTAAATTTTTTACGAATTGTTCAAAATTACTTTAGCGACAAAATCTCTTTGACAAGTCTTAGTTCTCGTTGTTGCCATCAACATATTCGAAAATCACCAAAAAATTGCCACAAAATTTTTAGAAATGACTGAAGCAGTTTTTTTAATATCTAAGTATTAGTGATTTTTCGATTTTTTGACGCGTTACCTACAACAATAAACAAATTTAGATAACTTTAAGAATGACATATTAGCCATAATTGTTTTTGAGGTCTCCAATTGTTGAACTTAAAAAAAATTGAAATTTGGCCAAAATTTTCAAAATTGCTTTAGCGACAAAATCTCTTCGACATGTCGTAGATAACGTTGTCGCCAACCACATATTCGAAAATTACCAAAAAATTCCAGCGGAATTTCGAGAAGCGGCTGAAGTAGAGTCGTTCCTAAAATTAGATTTATCGATTTAACGCAAAAAATCGATTTTTGCGTCAGTTTTTTGAAGAAAAAGTAGAATCGACCAAATTTTTGGTTTATCAATCGCTCCTTATCCAGTGGCGTGCGTTTCTGTAAATTTTTTGTTTTGTTTTGTTTCAGAATGGAATAGCAGGAGCCGGTGAAGTCCGCCGTTGAAGGCAGGACGATCGCCGCCGTTGGCGCCATGGACTTAGCGACGCGTCTTCTGCCCCTCCTCGCCGTCCTCTCGACGTACCATCAAACCGCCGCCGAACAAGGTAATTACTTCGTTTCTTATTCTCCAAAAAAAAGAATGGAAAACCCCAAAAATAAACCAACCACCCTCGTTTTATTTTCGGTTACAAATTACGAAATTAATTGAAACATGTTCACGGCGGATGCCACACGACGTTCCAAATTAACTGCCGTACTATTTCCGGCCTCTCATCCATTAGGAAGAGGTGCGTCGTATCGTTTTCGAGATGATTAGAAGGGAAACAAACAAAAAAAGAACTTTCATGGATCATCCAGAAACTTGAGAACAGTTAAATTAAATCGCGGTCAACTTTGAATTGGTGATTGGGGGCGGTCGAAAGGGGCGGCGCGGTAAATAGTAATAAAGCAGAGCCGCTTTGGGATGCGATTTTCCGGTCAAAAGACGTAGGAAACCTCAATGAATTATGCAGGAAGATCGAGGAAGCTTTAACGCAAGTCACTTAGGTCGGTGCCGGCCAACTGAAATTTCGCAGCATTTTCTGAATTTTTAAGGAAAAAAAACGATTTTGAGTCCAAATTTTGCTGTAGAGATAAAATTTAAAAAATGCGGCATCAGCCGAAAGTGTAGTGAATTGTCGAAACGTTTATTTGCCTGAAATCGATAGGAAAACGCGTAACGTGGATGGACACGAAGTTCGGAAATTCGCCGCAATTTCCGGCCATCAGTCGTTCTCGCAGTACTGTGCGTGGCGAAATTCGACGATATAGTCGGCTAGGTGGTTTGGTGGGCGGGATGATGGTTCGTACTAACGCCGGAAGAGAGGGATGTTGGCAGACCTGTCTCGTATCGATTTCCTTAATACCCCCGGGACTCGTACGGGACCGCGTTCTCTCTTCCCAAACTCAGTTTCGGGCACCCTTTGAAGTTGAAATACCTCCAGAGTTTGCCACTTAGACCCGCCGCCGCCGCCTCTCCCTCTCTCGTTTCAACTACCTGCCGCCTCCACTTAACATCCAACAGGATCGGGATCGACTCATAGTCGACCAGAAATATGCATGAGATGCGGCCGTGTTTGCCCCCGATTTTCCGTTCGAGACCCGCTGCGAGGAAAACCGCGACACTCTAATTATGACGTAATTTTCAAAATTGTTTCAGCGACGAAAACTCTTCGACAAGTCGCAGTTTTTCTTGTTGTCAACGACATATTCGAAAATCAAACAATAATTTCAAGAAGTTTTGACGGAGCGGCCGTAGCTAAAAGTGGCGCTACTGTAATAGAACGAAAATCTCTTGAATGAGTTGCGGATTTTGTTGGTGAAATTTCAGAAAAAGTGACGAAATTTTCAAAATTATTTTAGGGACAAAAACTCTTCGATATGTCTTAGGTAACGTTGTTGCCAACAACATATTCGAAAATTACCGAAAAATTTTAAGGGAATTTGGAGAAACGCCGGTAGTTGATGTCACTATCATTCAAAATTATTTGTTTTTCAATGCATTTGAGATTTTGTTGCTCTCAAATGCTATGTTAAGCGAAAATTTCCAAAATTCGAGATTTTGACGAAATTTTCAAAATTGCTTTAGCCCCAAAATCTCTTCGACAAGTCCTAGTTTTGGTTGTTGGCAACAACATATTCGAGGATCACCAAGAAATTCCATCAAAATATCGAGGAGTGGCTGTCGCAAATATTTTTGAATCTAAGTATATAGTGAAATGTCGAGTTTTTTACGCGTTATCAATAACAATAGACAAGTTTAGATAACTTTAATAAAAATTGATTAGTTATCATTGTTTTTGAGATTTCCAATTGTTGAAATTTAAAAAAATTATAGATTTTGACGGAATTTTCAAAATTGCTTTAGAGCCAAGAACTCTTCGACACCTCCTAGTTTTAGTTGTTGCCAACAACATATTTGAAAATTACCAAAAAATTCTATTGAGATTTTGAGGCATCGCTTTAGCAAATATTTTTGAATCAAAGTATATAGTGATATGTCGAATTTTTGACGCGTTATCAACAACAATAGACAAGTTTAGATAACTTTAATAAAAACAAATTAGTTATCATTGTTTTTGAGATCTCCAATTGTTGAAACTTCAAAAAATTATAGATTTTGACGGAATTTTCAAAATTGCTTCAGAGCCAAAAACTCTTCGACACCTCCTAGTTTTAGTTGTTGCCAACAACATATTCTAAAATTACCAAAAAATTCTATTAAAATTTTGAGGAAGGGCTTAGCAAATATTTTTTAATCAAAGTATATAGTGATATGTCGAATTTTTGACGCGTTATCAACAACAATAGACAAGTTTAAATAACTTTAATAAAAGCAAATTAGCTATTATTGTTTTTGAGGTCTCCAATTGTTGAAATTTAAAAAAATTACAGATTTTGACGAAATGTTCAAAACTGCTTTAGCGACAAAATCTCTTCGACACCTCCTAGTTCTGGTTGTTGCCAACAACATATTCGAAATTTACCAAAAAATTCTATTAAAATTTCGAGGAATGGCTTTAGCAAATATTTCTGAATCTAAGTATATAGTGATATGTCGAATTTTTGACGCGTTATCAACAACAATAGACAAGTTTAGATAACTTTAGTAAAAATTGATTAGTTGTCATTGTTTTTGAGATCTCCAATTGTTGAAATTTCAAAAAATTATAGATTTTGACGGAATTTTCAAAATTGCTTTAGAGCCAAAAACTCTTCGACACCTCCTAGTTTTAGCTGTTGCCAACAACATATTCGAAAATTACCAAAAAATTCTATTAAAATTTTGAGGAAGGGCTTAGCAAATATTTTTGAATCAAAGTATATAGTGATATGTCGAATTTTTGACGCGCTATCAACAACAATTGACCAGTTTAGATAACTTTAATTAAAACAAATTAGTTATCATTGTTTTTGAGGTCTCCAATTGTTGAAATTTCAAAAAATTACAGATTTTGACGAAATGTTCAAAATTGCTTTAGCGCCAAAATCTCTTCGACAAGTCCCAGGTTTGGTTGTTGCCAACAACATATTCGAAAATCACCAAAAAAATCCCTCAAAATTTCGAGGAATAACTGTAGCAAATTTTCTGAATGCAAGTACATTGTGATAAATCGAATTTTCGACGCGTTACCGACAACAATAGACAAATTTAGATAACTTTAAAAGCAAATTAATTATCATTGTTTTTGAGGTCTCCAATTGTTAAAATTTCAAAAAATTACAGATTTTGACGAAATGTTCAAAATTGTTTTAGCGCCAAAATCTCTTCGACAAGTCCCAGTTTTGGTTGTTGCCAACAACATATTCGAAAATCACCAAAAAATTCCAACAAAATTTCGAGGAATGACCGTAGTAATTTTTTTTTTAACCCAAATCCGCGGTTATATGCCAAATTTTCGACATTTAACGACAACAATAAACAAGTTTCAACAACGAAACTTCAATAAGACGGATTAATGTGTAATTTTGATTGTTTTGCTGCGAAAGTTCGACCGAATTGTTGCGCTTATTACAAAAGCACACGTTGTCTGGCTGTCATCATCATCATCGTCATCGATTAGAAGCAAACTGTTAAAATTGTTTTATGCTCTCGACCGAGAATTCAATCACACAATTAATTGTTGTGATCACAGTTACCTATTATTGAGTTGGCGGGCAAAGAGAGAGATTTCGACATAATGCGGGCGATCAGGGATACCAAAACGGCGGGTTGCGCAATTCGGCGAATTTCAAACAATCATCGCGTTGAGAGAGTGATAATTTGTCGCCTTTTGTTTATTGCATCGCGATAGACGTTTACATGTGTGGAACAATGGAACGTGTAATTACTGGTGTTACACAATAGGTACGGACCATTATCGATGCAGGATAGGACCGGATCTGTAAGACGTGCAGGTATGGATTTTTACGAAATCGAAAAAAAATATTGTGGCGACTAGTTGGATTTCGTCTTAATGGTATATGAAGAATTTTTCGTAATTTTGCAGATGTTGGAAAAATTTTCAGAAGTGGGATAACATTTTAAACCCTATAGTGATATGAGACGCGCATGTTTCAAGAGTTTCAACGCAATTAAAAATAATTGTAAAGGTAATTTGCGAAAAAAAAATTTTAATACATCAGAAGTGGGACAAGAATTTTACAATTCGTGTTTCTGGTATACCAAATTTATAACAACTGGAGTTCTTCTACAGATAGGATGTTTGTCATGTAAGTTAACAGTAGCAAAAGCGTTTGAAAATTTGCAGAAAAAAAACTTATCTCAGAAGTGGGACAAAAAAGTTTTGCTATAAAAAGTTTTTTACCTACCTAGTGTAGTCAATGTAGCGTATTTTCGATATTTCAGATCAATGAAATTTTTAAATATAAATATATTTGTACACAATAATGTCTCGCTTATCTGGTTTTTGCAGAAGTGGGACAAATATTTGAAACTTTAATTAAAAAAATTATATCAAAATTAGAGCAACGTCCGTAGTTCTTCTACATATAAAAACATTGTTTGCTATACAGTGACAATACCGTTTGAAAATTTTCAGCAAAATATTTTTTTTTATTTTCAGAAGTGGGACAAAAAAGTTCTGAAATCAAAAATTATTTGGGTGCGGACTGTTGCGAAAGTATCGTTTCTTTCGATATTTCACAATAAGAAAATTATTAAATATATTTGCAAACAAAATTGTTTCGTTTGTTGCAGAAGTGGGACAAATATTTGGAATCTTTGACGATTTTCGAAAAAAAGTTTTTTGAATTTTGATTTTTTTAAATCGCAGCCGTATTTGTAAAATTGTTTTTCGATTGGATTTTGTTAGAAACGTAAGGATTTGGAAATGTAATTTTTGACAATTTCAGAAGTGGGATTAACATTTTGGGTAGAAAAACATTTTAATGAATTAAAAACTTTTAAAACGTTTTTCCTTCTCTTCGTATGCAGCTAGCATTGTTTCGAAGTTGTTTTAATTTTTTTTGACAATTTTAGAAGTGGGACAAATTAAAAAAAAATATTCTTGAAATCAGAAGTGGGACAAACTTTTTAAAAACGTATGCAATGTTGGTTAATATTTTTTAAATAATTTCGTGAGATATTAGAAAAAAATCCATTTTGAAAGTTTCAGAAGTGGGACCTTAAAAAAACTATTTCTTGAAATCAGAAGTGGGACAAACTTTTTAAAATCGTACGCAAGGTTGGTTAATGTTTTTTAATTAGTTCAGAAGTGGGAAATTATGGAAAAATCCATTTTGAACGTCTCAGAAGTGGGACATATAAAAAACAATTTCTTGAAATCAGAAGTGGGGCAAACTTTTTAAAAACGTATGCAAGGTTGATTAATATTTTTTTAACAATTTCAGAAGTGGGATATTAGAAAAAAATCCATTTTAGAAGTTTCAGAAGTGGGACATTAAAAAAGCTTTCTTGAAATTAGAAGTGGGACAAACTTTTTAAAAACGTATACAAGGTTGGTTAAAATTTTTTAATAAGTTCAGAAGTGGGAAATTATGGAAAAATCTATTTTGAACGTTTCAGAAGTGGGACATATTAATAAAAAACAATTTTTTGAAAACGTATGCAAGGTTGGTTAATATTTTTTAAATGAGTTTATAAGTGGGCTATTAGAAAAAAATCCATTTTGAGCGTTTCAGAAGTGAGACATTAAAAAAACTATTTCTTGAAATCAGAAGTAGGACAAACTTTTTAAAAACGTATACAAGGTTGGTTAATATTTTTTAATAAATTCAGAAGTGGGAAATTATAGAAAAATCTATTTTGAACGTTTCAGAAGTGGGACATATTAATAAAAAACAATTTTTTGAAAACGTATGCAAGGTTGTTTAATATTTCTTAAATAATTTCCGAAGTGGGATATTAGAAAAAAACCATTTTGAACGTCTCAGAAGTGGGACATATTAAAAAAATCTATTGCTTGAAATCAGAAGTGGGACAAACTTTTTAAAAACGTATACAAGGTTGGTTAAAATTTTTTAATAAGTTCAGAAGTGGGATTTTATTGAAAAATCCATTTTGAACGATTCAGAAGTGGGACATATTAATAAAAAACTATTTTTTGAAAACGTATGCAAGGTTGGTTAATATTTTTTAAATAATTTCCAAAGTATAATATTGGAAGAAAATTCATTTTGAACGTCTCAGAGGTGGGACAAACTTTTTAAAAACGTATGCAAGCTTGGTTAATATTTTCTAAATAATTTCAGAAGTAGGATACTAGAAAAAAAATCATTTTGGGCGTCTCAGAAGTGGGACATATTAAAACAAACTATTGCTTGAAATCAGAAGTGGGACAAACTTTTTAAAAACGTATGCAAGCTTGGTTAATATTTTCTTAATAATTTCAGAAGTAGGATACTAGAAAAAAAAAATTTGAGCGTCTCAGAAGTGGGACATATTAAAACAAACTATTGCTTGAAATCAAAAGTGGGACAAACTTTTTAAAAACGTATGCAAGGTTGGTTAATTGTTTTTAATAATTTCAGAAATGGGATATTGGGAAAAAGTACATTTTGAACGCTTCACAAGTGGGACATAAAAAACAATTTCTTGAAATCAGAAGTGGGACAAACTTTTTAAAAACGTATTCAAGGTTGATTAATTTTTTTCAAATAATTTCAGAAGTGGGATATTTGAAAAAATTCATTTCGAACGTTTCAGAAGTGGGACAACGCATGTTTTTTTTTTTAATTTCGTTCCGGCGACGTCAGAAGTGGGACGTGTACAACTCGACACGATTTCGTGAGATTAACATTTAAAAGCCGTAATTATTTTATTGCGTCCGATCGAGTGTTCTTATTGAATCCGTCAAGAGGCTTCTGGTTGTCTTCCTCAAACAATCGCATAACTAGGGCGACGTAATAAAATCGGTTTCCTTTGTTCCGACTGTAGGTGGCCCGATCGTCGTGGTTTTTTCTTTTTCTTTTTTTTCTTCTTGTGGTATCGGAATGCTTCACGGTGACTTTGCTACCGATGCTGGAATTCATTCACCGACAGATTGAGACGGGCGACAGTCACTTACGTGACAGGACCGGCGTTACAAAAATTTTCCGAAATCAGTTTCGTTCAAAAATAATTTTACACACGTAACGAGAGGTAGAAACGGCACCGTCACACTGTTCGAGTGAAAGCGATACTCTTAAAATTAATTAATTACGAATCGCCTATATGCGAACGGTGTCGAGGTACTCCCCCCCGAACAAAAAAAAAAAAAAAAACTGAAACGATTTTTTTGCCGAATCATTTTTGACGTTTTGTCTTTTCGTTATTAATTTACTTTCTAATAATTAACCGGTAGAAACAAACATTGCGTATCGCTCCTGCGCCATCATGCAACTTACAAACGAGCTAATGAGCTGTGGAATTGGAAAAAATTAAATGGCACTGCGGGCAACCACAACAAGTGGTCCCACTCATGGTTTCGTTGCTAATTGCTTTGGCACGACCGAACAATTGAACCACCCGAGTTTCATGTTAAACAAACAAACTTTCAGGTCCGGCCGTTGTCCAGCTCCCGTTCATCGTCCGGTCTTTCGTTCGACCAAAAAATTTTTGAAAAAACGCACCGGCACCGACCTGTCTGGCCGTTACGAAGAGATAAAACGAACCGCGTTTCGCATCGTTAGAGAGCAGTTTTATGGTCCTTTACCTGTTCGTTATCTAAACGCGGCTTTAGCTTTCGGGTCGCGGCAGTAATTAAGAAATTAAAATTTGGAACTGTCATTTTCTGAGGCAGGGGCGGCGTAGAAAATTTTGCCGGGGCCGAAATTGAAGGGGGAGCGTTTTTTACTACGGTCATTTCTCTGAAGTTTGCAGGAATATCGAAACGATTTTCGATTATGTTGGTGGTATTAACAGAAACTTTGACTTGGCGAAGAGATTTTTTCGCTTACATTATTTTGAACTTTTCATATAATTTCCAAAATTTCTTGCAATGGCAGTGTTTTTGTTTCGGTTTTCTTGAAGTTTATTGTCAGTGGCGTCACAGAAATTTTAACTAAAGATACGTCGAAAATTTTCTAATTTTTTTCAGTATTACGACCATTTCTTTGAAGTTTGCAGGAATATCGAAACGATTTTTTATAATGTTGCTCGTAATAACTGAAACTTTGACTTGTCGAAGAGATTTTTTCCCTAAAATTATTTTGAACTTTTCATATAATTTTCAAAATTCCTTGCAATGACAGTGTTTTTGTTTCGGTTTTCTTGAAGTTTATTGTCAGTGGCGTCACAGAAATTTTAACTAAAAATACGTCAAAAAATTTCTAATTTTTTTCACTATTACGATCATTTCTTTGAAGTTTGCAGGAATATCGAAACGATTTTTGATTATGTTGCTGGTAATAACAGAAACTTTGACTTGGCGAAGAGATTTTTTCGCTTACATTATTTTGAACTTTTCATATAATTTCTAAAATTTCTTGCAATGACAGTGTTTTTGTTTCAGTTTTCTTGAAGTTTATTGTCAGTGGCGTCACAGAAATTTTAACTAAAAATACGTCAAAAAATTTCTAATTTTTTTCACTATTACGACCATTTCTTTGAAGTTTGCAGGAATATCGAAACGATTTCTGATTATGTTGCTGGTAATAACAGAAACTTTGACTTGGCGAAGAGATTTTTTCGCTTACATTATTTTGAACTTTTCATATAATTTCCAAAATTTCTTGCAATGGCAGTGTTTTTGTTTCGGTTTTCTTGAAGTTTATTGTCAGTGGCGTCACAGAAATTTTAACTAAAGATACGTCGAAAATTTTCCAATTTTTTTCACTATTACGACCATTTCTTTGAAGTTTGCAGGAATATCGAAACGATTTTTGATTATGTTGCTCGTAATAACTGAAACTTTGACTTGTCGAAGAGATTTTTTCCCTAAAATTATTTTGAACTTTTCATATAATTTTCAAAATTCCTTGCAATGACAGTGTTTTTGTTTCGGTTTTCTTGAAGTTTATTGTCAGTGGCGTCACAGAAATTTTAACTAAAAATACGTCGAAAATTTTCCAATTTTTTTCACTATTACGACCATTTCTTTGAATTTTGCAGGAATATCGAAAGGATTTTTGATTATGTTGCTGGTAATAAGAGAAACTTTGACTAGGCGAAGAGATTTTTTCGCTAAAATTATTTTGAACTTTTCATATAATTTCCAAAATTCCTTGCAATGGCAGTGTTTCATTTCGGTTTTCTTGAAGTTTATTGTCAGTGGCGCCACAGAAATTTTAACTAAAGATACGTCAAAAATTTTCTAATTTTTTTCAGTATTACGACCATTTCTTTGAAGTTTGCAGGAATATCAAAACGATTTTTGATTATGTTGCTGGTAATAACAGAAATTTTGACTTGGCGAAGAGATTTTTTAGCTAAAATTATTTTGAACTTTTCATACAATTTCCAAAATTCTTTGCAATGACCGTGTTTTTGTTTCGGTTTTCTTGAAATTCATTGTCAGTGGCGTCACAAACATTTTAACTAAAAATACGTCGAATATTTTCAGTTTTTTTTCTATTACTACAATTTCTTTGAAGTTTGCAGAAATATCAAAACGATTTTCGATTATGTTGCTGGTAATAACAGAAACTTTGACTTGGCGAAGAGATTTTGTGGCTAAAATTATTTTGAACTTTTTAATAATTTCCAAAATGCCTTAGAATGGCAGTGTTTTTGTTTCGATTTTCTTGAAGTTTATTGTCAGTGGCGTCACAGAAATCTTAACTAAAGATCCGTAGATTTTTTTCTTCGATCATTTCTCTGAACTTTGCAGTAATATCGAAGTGATTTTCGATTATGTTGCCGGTAGTAACAGAAACTATGATTTGTCGAAGAAATTTTGCCGCTACAATATTTATGAACTTTTTTCACAATTGCTAGATTTTCCGTGATGTACTTCTGCATTTTCAACGAAAGGAACGGCGCAAGACACTTTCGGCGAACTTCTTCTCATGGGAGGCGCCGAAACTTAACCCCAAAAAACGTGACTAATTGGCCGAAAACTTTTCTCATGGATAATTGATTTTGCGGCAGCGTTGTTGAGGGAACTCTAAAAAAAATGAGGACCCCAAGGGGAAGATAAAAGTTTAATAATTGTTTTTTCACGAATTTTAAACGGCAATTTGCATAATTTAAACGAAATAATCCTAATGGATGATGGTTGATGGGACGATCGTGCGATAAAGCGACTTAATGAAATCGACCGAAATTAATTAAGTCGTCGTCGCGCGAAGCTTTACTACCAAGACCGTGGAGACGGGGTTTTTGTGGAGCTTAAGTAGACATCAATGTGTCATTTTAATCCCTGATTAGTTCCATAATAAAAACAAGAAACCACTTTCGGGCCTCCAGCGTTAAACCGAAACTAACGTTTCGAACAAATCGTTGGGTGTTTTTTTAAAAATCGTCTAAGTAGAGCGAGACGAGGGATTCGGGTACGTAACTTTCCAATTTGACATACTTTTAACATCAAGAAGAAGAAATATCAAATTATTTGAGTAGAAAAGAAAGATTTTGAAGTAGAATTTTTTTCGAATCGCTTAAGTGTCAATTATATTTTTTTATTCGAACACCCTGTATACGTGGGACGTGATGTTGGCGTGAACAGGCGTTAAAGGGTTCGTTGGCGATGTGCACTTGTCTCAATTCGTCTGCATCATATTCCCCTTATTAGATTACAACGGTCGGTGTTCGATGCAAAGAGACGTCGCGTCGCGACGCATTCGAGCGTCCCTTCTATATGACGACGAAAACGGAAATTGCGACGCTAACATGTAAAATATTTCGCACCTGAAAACAAAACGAAAATTTATTGGACGTGAAACGGTTTTATCGAAAATTTTTCTTGTGTTTTTGTATTGCGGAAATAGTTTCGACCAAAATTTCTTGGAAATTTACAAGGTTTTTGAGGTGATTTTCGATTATGTTGTTGGCAATAACGCAAATTAGGCATTGACGAAAAAATTTTTGCGCTAAAATAATTTTGAACTTTTTTCATATAGTTTCGAACTTCCAGCATTCTTGCTACGTGTTTTTTCTGTATGTTGTTTCTACAAGCTAGAAGGCTTCAAAAATCGATTTAAAACAACAAGACTAGCGGCGATTCCGGAAAATGTCTTTATTAGTTAACAGTTGAGCATTTTTGTTTAAATTTTCGTTATAAATTTGAAATGACAGTGTTTTTCTCTGAAGTTTGCAGTAATATTAAGCTGATTTTTGATTATGTTGTTGGTAATAACAAAAACTAGGACTCGACGAAGAAATTTTGTCGCCAAGATGATTTTGAACTTTTTCATAATTTTCAAATTGCTAGGTTTTTTCTAATTTTCTTTCTATTTGTAATTTCTATAAACTGAAACGTTTAAGAAGCGATAAAAACCATCAGTGACGGTGTCAATTTAAAATGACAATGTTTTTATTCCAGTTCAGTGGCGTGACAGAAATGCTAACTAGAAATACGTCGATAATTCTCCCATATATTCTTTAGAAGTGTTTACTACGATCACTTCTCAGAAGTTTGCTGTAATATCGAAGTGATTTTCGATTATGTTGCTGGTAATAACAAGAACTAGGACTCGACGAAGAAATTTTGTCGCCAAGATGATTTTGAACTTTTTCATAATTTCCAAATTGCTAGGTTTTTTCTAATTTTCTTTTGATTTGTAATTTCTATAAACTGAAACGTTTAAAAAGCGATAAAAACCACCAGTGACGGTGTCAATTTAAAATGACAATGTTTTTTTTTCAGTTCAGTGGCGTGACAGGAATGCTAACTAGAAATACGTTGATAATTCTCCTATATATTCTTTAGAAGTGTTTACTACGATCACTTCTTAGAAGTTTGCTGTAATATCGAAGTGATTTTCGATTATAATGTTGGTAATAACAAGAACTAGGACTTGACGAAGAAATTTTGTCGACAAAATGATTTTGAACTTTTTCATAATTTCTAATTTGCTAGTTTTTTTTGTAATTTTCTTTCTATTTGTAGTTTCTGGAATCTGAAACGTTTAAAAAGCGATAAAAACCACCAGTGACGGTGTCAATTTAAAATGACAATGTTTTTATTCCAGTTCAGTGACGTGACAGGAATTCTAACTAGAAATACGTCGATTATTCTCCCATATATTCTTTAGAATTTTTAACTACGGTCACTTCTCTGAAGTTTGCAGGAATATCGAAATGATTTTTGATTATGATGCTGGTAATAGCCAGAACTAGGACTTGACGAAGAAATTTTGTCGCCAAGATGATTTTGAACTTTTTCATAATTTCCAAATTGCTAGGTTTTTTCTAACTTTCTTTCTATTTGTAGTTTCTGGAAACTGGAACGTTTAAAAGCGATACAATCTACCAGTGACGGTGTCAATTTAAAATGACAATGTTTTCATTTCAGTTCAGTGTCGTGACAGGAATTCTAACTAGAAATACATCGATTATTCTCCCATATATTCTTTAGAATTTTTAACTACGGTCACTTCTCTGAAGTTTGCAGGAATATCGAAATGATTTTTGATTATGATGCTGGTAATAGCCAGAACTAGGACTTGACGAAGAAATTTTGTTGCTAAAATTATTTTGAACTTTTTATATAGTTTCCAAAATACCTTGCAATAACATTGTTTCTGTTTCGGTTTTTTTAAGTTTAATGTCAGTTGGGTCACAGAAATTCTAACTAAAATTACGTCGTAAATTTTCTCACTTTTTTATTTTCTAATTACGACCATTTTTCTGAAGTTTGCAGGAATATCGAAGTGATTTTCGATTATGTTGCTGGTAACAACAAAACCTAAGACTTGACGAAGAAATTTTGCCGTTAAAATGGTTTTGAACTTTTACCATATTATTTCAAAATTGCAAGTTTTCTTGGTAATTTTTTTTCTTTATGTTGTTTCTAAATGCTATATAGTAGAAAGGTGAGATATGATGCAAAAAAGATATAATTGGAAAAAACAACTAATGGAAACACAATGAAAAGTTACTAGAACTAGAAACCAATATCGAGTATCATTTTATTGGGGAAACTTCATCAGATATCGTTATTGTTGCATCTTGTTTTCGTTTTTCTCTCTCCTTGTTCCAATTGTTAAGAAATTCCCGCAGCTACCTGGATGACAAGTAATTTTTTCGTGATAAACGATGCCACCAGATAACATCGCTTTAATACGTCCGGTGGAAGAAAAAAAATCGCCAACGATCCCAACACTTTCTATTGCCGAGACTCGAATAATTTTTTTCTCTTATCCGTCGAGAAAAGAGAAAAGCTCCCAAACAGTAATCAATTTATTTGCGCCATCACGCCAAGACGTACTTAAACAGCGGACAGTTAGAAATTTGGTTTTCGGAATATCAGCGAGGGGTCTTTCTGCTTGACCCCGTCCCGTCACTTTGTTGGTATAACTATTTATATAGTTGAGAGATTTTTTTTTTGGTTCCGTAACAAATCGTTTGATACTGCAGCTATAATTACGATATTAAATCAGATTCCTCTCCTGATTCATAAAAACAAAAACGTAATCTCGCCCAGTGATGGATTTTTAATTTGATTTTAATAATTTCAAATAATACGTCGCGTTTTTTTTTTTTTTATAAAATCCTCCAATATAACGAAAACGACTTTATCACATTACGGAGGGAACCGACAAGTTTTCTATTATTATTAAATTACGGTGGGGTCATGACTTTTCGACGTTTAATAAACTCAGGAAATGAACGTCTTGTCTTGCACTTTATCGCTTTTCTTGAAACTCAACCGCAGCAATCTATTAAACATTCAGCAATCATAGACGTCCGTAAACCGATAATTATCGGGCGTCATTTCAAACGTGCCGACAATAATTTATTTCCCATCAGCTAATGCAAGTATCGTGTTTTTTACGCATCAAATTTCTGTTTAACAGGCTCGAATTTATGCGAATTCTCAATGTAGGTAATGACGGGGCGTGCGGACGTTTTCGAAAAGACCGCCATTCAATCGCAGCCAATTACAAAGTGCCACGTCACGATAACGCCCCCGAACCTGGTAACAAAATTTGAAAAAGTTCAAAATTGTTTTAGAAACAAAAACTTTTTGTCAAGTCGTAGTTTTCGTTGTTGTCAATAACATTATCGAAAATCAACAAAAAATTCCGGCAAGTTTTCGAGAAATGGCGAAAATGAGAAAAGTGACACTTAAATTTATCGTTATTACTCTTCAAATTTGTTGTGTTTCTCTCAATTTCTTCAATGTTTCTTCATTTCTGATTTTTTTATATTTTTTGAGATTTTTTTATTCTTTGACGGTTAAACGCATAATCTTTCGATTTAATTCCATCAAATTTGTGCTAACTTTTAGCGTTGTAGGTAATAACAGGGTGTGTGAACGTTTTCGAAAAGACCTCTATTTAATCGCAGCCAATTACAACGTGCCACGTCACGATAATGCGGCCGAATCTGATAACTAAGTTCAAAATTCGAAAAAGTTCAAAATTATTTTAGAAACAAAAACTCTTCGTCAAGTCGTAGTTTTCGTTGTTGTCAATAACATTATCGAAAATCAACAAAAAATTCCGGCAAGTTTTCGAGAAATGGCGAAAATGAGAAAAGTGACACTTAAATTTATCGTTATTACTCTTCAAATTTGTTGTGTTTCTCTTGATTTATGTTTCTTTATTTTTTATTTTTCTATATTTTTTTGAGATTTTTTTATTCTTTGATCGTTTTACACATAATCTTTTGATTTAATTCCGTCAAATTTGTGCTAACTTTCAGCATGATAGGTAATAACAGGGTGCGAGAACGTTTTCGAAAAGACCGCCGGTTAATCGCAGCCAATTGCAACGTGCCACGTCACGATATCGCCGCCGAATCTGATAACTAAGTCCAAAATTCGAAAAAGTTCAAAATTATTTTAGAAACAAAAACTTTTCGTCAAGTCGTAGTTTTCGTTGTTGTCAATAACATTATCGAAAATCAACAAAAAATTCCGGCAAGTTTTCGAGAAATGGCGAAAATGAGAAAAGTGACACTTAAATTTATCGTTATTACTCTTCAAATTTGTTGTGTTTCTCTCAATTTCTTCAATGTTTCTTCATTTCTGATTTTTTTATATTTTTTAGAGATTTTATTATTCTTTGACGGTTTTACGCATAATCTTTCGATTTAATTCCATCAAATTTGTGCTGACTTTTAGCGTTGTAGGTAATAACAGGGTGTGAGAACGTTTTCGAAACGACCGCCGTTTAATCGCAGCCAATTACAACGTGCCACGTTACGATAACGCCGCCGAATCTGGTAACTAAGTCCAAAATTCGAAAAAGTTCAAAATTATTTTAGAAACAAAAACTCTTCGTCAAGTCGTAGATTTCGTTGTTGTCAATAACATTATCGAAAATCATCAAAAAATTCCGGCAAGTTTTCGAGAAATGTCGAAAATGAAAAAAGCGTATACTTGAATTTATCGCGATTACTCTTCAATTTTTTCGTGTTCGTCTCGTTCTCTTCGATTGTTTCTTCATTTCGTTTTTTTTATAATTTTTTTTTCGATTTCTTCGATTCTGTGACCGTTTTCCGTTCCGCAGATCAATGTTCGATCGCTCTCTGCACACAATTTGTTTGTTCAACCGTTCCATAATGAACCTTTCTAATCATCTTTTGTTTGTCACTAAACCAATTCGAGTTGTCGATGCGTCAAAAACTATCAAACTGCATCGAATCCGGGCGCGGCCTTCCGCGATGATCACACCTTTTCGCCTATTAAACCGAACACTTGATGAGGCGATCAAAAATGGCGTTACCGTTACCGAACGTGATCTAATTCTTGACGCAACGTCCGTTATTGGCGTACTTACGGTACATGCACGATTATTGTTGTTAAACAAATTTTTTTTGTGTCGTTGAACATGTAGAATAATTTTTTTTTAAATTTTAATTGCAGTTGTTCTTCTCGACACCACAGCCGAACAAACTCTTCATTGGACAACGTTTCCGTACGGTCCTCAGGCAAGCACTCCGGGGGTAAGTTGGAAGAATTTTTTTTTTTGTTCTCTCCTTTCGATCCTTCCCCCGTTTTAATTAATGTCGATTTATCAACCGGTAATTGGACGGGCGCGAAATTAAACAAAACAGGGAAGGAATTTTTTTTGTTTTTTTTTTAATTGTTTTGTTGTTCATTAATTCTCGTGTTGTTTTGTTAACTTATCAACTCTTGGAATTAATTGCGTTGGTTCTTTTCGGTTTTTACTCGTCGTGGAATTTCCTACGTCTGTTTGTTGTTGCGGTCGGTTGATTAATTTGCGAAATTACGTTTTCGATTTTGGATCAAGAACGTACGTGGTTTGTTACAAAATGTTGCCGTTAGATGGCGGAAAAAATCGATTTAATTGTTCTTGGTGGGCCAAATGTTAAAGAGGGCAGCGGTCGTCAACTTTTCTGTTTTTTATCTTTTTGTTTCAAGATTTTCACCCTTCAAGTTCCTGTAATTTTTCCCCTCTAATTTCTTTCTTTTCTTTCCTTTCCTTTCCTTCCTTTACCTCCTTTCGTTCTTTTACTTCGTTTTCTTTCTTTCCTTTTTTTCCTTTCTTTCTCTATTTTCCTTCCTTTCGTGTCTCCTTTACCTTCGTTTCCTTCCTTCTCTTTTTTACTTATTTTTCTTTTTTTCATCCTTTTTTTCTTTCTTTCCTTTCTTTTCCTTTTTTTCTCCTTTTCGTTCCTTTTCCTTCTTTTTATTCTTTCTTCCCTTCCTTTTCCTCTTTTCCTTTTCTTCATTTTTTTCCTTCCTTTTTTTCCTTCTTTAACTTCCTTTTCTTTCTTTCCTTTTTCCTCCATTTCCTCCCTTTCCTTTTCTTCGTTTCTTTCTTTCTTCTTTTTCTTTTCCTTCCCTGCTTTCCTCCTTTACCTTCGTTTCCTTCCTTCTGTTTTTTCCTTCCTTTTGCTTTCTTTCCTTCTTTCCTTTCTTTCTGTTCGTTTCGTTCCTTCCTTTCCATTCCTTTCTTTCTTTCCTTTTTTCCCCCTTTCCTTCTTTTCCTTTCTTTTTTTATCTTCCTTTTCTTTGTTTTTTTCCATTCCTTTCTTTCCTTACCTTTCTTTCCTTTCCTTTTCTGTCTTTTCTTTTTTTCTATCTTTCCTTCTTTTCTTTTCTTTTCTCCCTTCCTTCTTTTCCTTTTATTCATTTCTTTCTTTCCTATCTATCCTTCCGCTCCTTTATTCTTTCTTTCTTTATTTCTTTCTTTCTTTTATTAGTTTTTCTTTCATTCCTTCTTGGTTTCGGAATGTTGTTCATTTTTCCTTTCCCTCTTTCTTTTGTTCTTCTTTGTCATTTCCTTTCTTTTTACCCAGCTATTCCTTCTTATATGCTTCGATTCCTTCTTCCCTTTTTCTTTTAATTTTTGTTTTGTTCTTTTCTTTTCGTTATTTCTTTTCCTTTTCTTCCCGTTCCATTTCTCCTTTTCTTATTTTACTTTCTCCTTAATTCAGATGTTCAAAGTTTCTCCTTCCTTTCTTTTCTTTCTTTCCTTCCTTTTTCTCTTTTCCTTCCTTTTCTTTTTTTCTCTCTTTTCCTTTCTTACCTTCTTTTTCTTCCTTTCTTTTCTTCCTTTTGTTTCTTTCCTTCTTTTCTTTCCTTTCCTACTTTTCCTTTCTTTCTTTTCCTTCCTTTCCTTTTTCCCTTCCTTTTCTTAATTCCTCTATTTTCCTTCCTTTCCTTCCTTTCCTTCCTTTCCTTCCTTTCCTTCCTTTCCTTCCTTTCCTTCCTTTCCTTCCTTTCCTTCCTTTCCTTCCTTTCCTTCCTTTCCTTCCTTTCCTTCCTTTCCTTCCTTTCCTTCCTTTCCTTCCTTTCCTTCCTTTCCTTCCTTTCCTTCCTTTCCTTCCTCTCCTTCCTTTCCTTCCTTTCCTTCCGTTCTTTCCGTTCTTTCTTTTCCTTCATTTCCTTTCTTTCCGTTCTTTCTTTTCCTTCCTTTCCTTTCTTTCCTCCATTTCCTTCCTTTCTTTCATTTCTTTCCTTTCCTTCCTTTCCTTCTTTTCCTTCCTTTCCTTCCTTTCTTTCTTCACCTTCCTCTCCTTCCTTTCGTTCTTATCTTTCCATTCCTTCCGTTCTTTTTCTTCCTTGCTTTCATTTTTTCCTTTCTTTCTTTCTTTCTTTCTTTTCGTTTCTTTTCTTTCTTTCTCTTTTTTCTTCATTTTCTTTCCTTTTCTTCGTTATCTTCCTTTCTTTAATTTCCTCTTTTTCCTTCCTTTCCTTCCTTTCCTTTCTTTCCTTTCTTTCCTTTCTTTCTTTTCTTTCTTTTCTTTCCTTTCTTTCCTTTCTTTCCTTTCTTTCCTTTCTTTTCTTCCTTTCCTTCCTTTCCTTCCTTTCCTTCCTTTCCTTCCTTTCCTTCATTTCCTTCTTTTCCTTCCTTTCCTTCTTTTCCTTCGTTTTCTTCTTCACCTTCCTCTCCTTCCTTTCCTTCTTTTCCTTCCATTCCTTCCTTTCTTTCTTTTCCTTGCTTTCATTTTTTTCTTCCTTTTTTTCCTTTATTTCTTTTCCTTCGTTTTCTTTGTTATCTTCCTTTCCTTTATTTCCTTCCTTTCCTTCCTCTCTTTCTTTTTCTTCCTCTCCTTCCATTCTTTCCTTTCCTTTCTATCCCTTCCTTCCATTCCTTCCTTTTCTTTCCTTTCCTTCTTTTCCTTCCTTTCTTTCTTTTCCTTCCTTTCCTTTTTTCCTTCCTTTTCTTTCTTTCTTTTTTTCTTTCTTTCTTTCTTGTCTCTCCTTTTTTTCCCTTCTTTCCTTTTTTCATTTCTTTGTTTTCTTTCCCTCCTTTCCTTGATTCCTTCCTTTTCTCCCTTCCTTTCTTCCTTTCCTTTTATTAATTTCTTTTTTTCCGATCTATTCTTCCGTTTCTTTTTTTCCTTCTTTCTTTTTCTTTGTTTGCCTCTTTCTTTTGTTTTTCTTTGTTGTTTCCGTCTTTTTCTCCCAGCTTTTCCTTCTTATATGTTTCTATTTATTCTTCCTTTTTTCTTCTTTCTTTTTATTTTTTTTTACTTTTTTTGTTACCTTTTTTTGGTTATTTCTTCCTTTTCTTCCCATTCCATTTCTCCTATTCTTATTTTCTTTTCTTCTTAATTCAGATGTTCAAGTTTCTCCTTCCTTTTTCTTTTTTCTTTCATTTCTTTTTCCTTAATTTTTTTTTTTTTTTATTTTCCTTTCTTCATCTCTTTCTTTCTCCATAATTTTTATATTTTTTGATAGTGCTTTTAATTTATTTTCTCACTTCTTACTTTGCCTCTTCTTTCCTTCTTTCTTGCTATAATTGGTAACAGTACCAACAATGACAGATAGACCGCCACCTTTATTGTCTCGAAACTGGAGACTGAAAGTTTGTTTCTAGTTGTGCGGTTATCGCCGAAATCCCCCCCAAACTCGCCCCCATTCCTCCACAGCAAAGCTACAAAAGGCGTTTCCTCCTGTCCCGGAAAAATAATTCGCCAAATTAATCATCGATAAACTCAAAGTTGAAATACCGCCATTACCTTTATCTTCCTCCTACAATAAAGCGGACGCGTGCTCGGGGTGACAATTCGCTTAATATTTCACCCACCCCCGTCAAGGGGTCGCGTCGTGTCGGTTTTTCCGCCATTCCGATCCTTCCGTCCATCCGACATACGGTGGTGGTAGATGCGTCTTGTTCAGCAACAACCGGTCCACGATTCGGGAAACGGCAAATTTGTTGAATCGCCAGAACCACCCCCCTAGATACGCCACCCTCTCTCTCTCTCTCTCTTTATCCCCAACTAAAATTAACTGTGTTCGTACGTGTCGGACATGTACAATGCGAAATAATATTTGAACATCGTCCGGCCAACTAAAATTGACAGATATTCGTTTATTTGCCGACCCCCCCACCGCCTCTCATCGTTATCGTAGGGATTTATTTAATTAAATAAAGGGCGCACGTGACGCGTCTGTACCGGACATTAACAGGGGTTGGTCGTGGAGAGAGGGGGAAATCGGGAAAAAAATCGCGTCGAAATCGGACGATTTTGAAAATTACCCCCTCTCCTCCATAGTTGCTTAATTAAAACGTATATCGTTAGAAAATTTTTTTTAAACTCAATTCCCCTTCCGGGGAGATTATTTAGTGTCGTAACGACGCTGCGAACGAGTCGCTTGCAGTTTGTTTTTTGCGAAAAGGGCGGATGACTGGGTGGGGGGGTGTAAAGTTGAGGGAGGGATGGAACTAATCGTTCTTAATTAAGGCGAAACTCAAAGGGAATAATGGTATGTGTGCCCGTAGTGTTGATGCAAATGGGGGGGGAGTTAACGTAATTTCGCCATCTGACGGCGCTTTCATGTACCAGAAAGTCTCTTTTACAAGGGATCATCTCGTTACGTAACGAAAGTCGAGTTGTTGTAACCTCTGTACGTTCGTTTGTTTGAAATCAACGTCATTTCAAATGTTGTCCTACAGGTGGTTTGCGCACCCTTCTACTCTACTCCTTCATGTCTCAATGTGTATATATGTCGTTTCTGATGGTCGAAAGAGGGTTTCGTGACGCTTCGGGCGAACGCAACTAGTTGCGACGCGTCGACGTTTGCGAATTTCAGCGCCATCTCTTGAACGATTACGATCATTAAAAATCGCAACGTGGGTGCCCGACGTCGTTTTTCGTTTTGGTTTCAACTGGAAACGTAATTGAGTAACTAGAGAGACTTGGATCAATCATTTAAAACACTTTTGTGTTGATTTACTATTTAACATCGTCACATACGTGCCTGACGTCTTTCACCTGTTGGGTTCATCTGGAAGATTTTACAAAATTGAAGTTATGGCGACAACAGTTTTTGTTCTCTCTTTCTCTCGAGATAGTTATTAGCATTTAACACCACCGTTGCATTTAGTGACTTCACACAGGTGCCTGACGTCTTTTTCGTGTTGGGTTCATCTGGAAAATTTTGCAAAATTGAAGTATGACGATAATAGTTCTCGTTCTCTCTTTCTCTCGAGATAGTTATTAGCATTTAACACCAGCGTTGGATTTAGTGACTTCACACAGGTGCCTGACATCTTTTTTCTGTTGAAAGCTTTTGCAAAATCGAAGTAATGACGATATCAGTTCTCTCTCTCTCTCTCTCTCTCTCTCGATAGTTTTTTAGCACTTAGCACCGCCTTAATTTATCCATATAGGTGCCTGACGTCTTCTTAATTTTTTTTTAGTACTTTGAGGGTACAAAATTACTAGCGACGATACTTTAAACAAAATTATGCATAACGACGATAAAGTTTCGAATTTTTGTTGTTTCTTAGCACTTAGCACCGCCTCAATTCATCCACACAGGTGCCTGACGTCTTTTTAATTATTTTTTAGTACTTTGAGGGAACAAAATTACTAGCGACGATACTTTATACAGAATTATACATAGCCACGATAAAGTTTCGAATTTTCGTTGTTTCTTAGCACTTAGGACCGCCTCAATTCATCCACACAGGTGCCTGACGTCTTTTTAATTATTTTTTTTGGTACTTTGAGGGTACAAAATTACTAGCGACGATACTTTAAACAAAATTATACTTAGCGACGATTAAGTTTCTTATTTTCGTTGTTTCTTAGCACTTAGCACCGCCTCAATTCATCCACACAGGTGCCTGACGTCTGTTTAATTTATTTTTTTGGTACTTTGAGGGTACAAAATTACTAGCGACGATACTTTAAACAAAATTATACATAACGACGATAAAGTTTCGAATTTTCGTTGTTTCTTAGCACTTAGCACCGCCTCAAATCATCCACACAGGTGCCTGACGTCTTTTTAATTATTTTTTTTAGTACTTTGAGGGTACAAAATTACTAGCGACGATACTTTATACAGAATTATACATAGCCACGATAAAGTTTCGAATTTTCGTTGTTTCTTAGCACTTAGCACCGCCTCAATTCATCCACACAGGTGCCTGACGTCTTTTTAATTTATTTTTTTGGTACTTTGAGGGTACAAAATTACTAGCGACGATACTTTAAACAAAATTATACATAACGACGATAAAGTTTCGAATTTTCGTTGTTTCTTAGCACTTAGCACCGCCTCAAATCATCCACACAGGTGCCTGACGTCTTTTTAATTATTTTTTTTTAGTACTTTGAGGGTACAAAATTACTAGCGACGATACTTTATACAGAATTATACATAGCCACGATAAAGTTTCGAATTTTCGTTGTTTCTTAGCACTTAGCACCGCCTCAATTCATCCACACAGGTGCCTGACGTCTTTTTAATTTATTTTTTTGGTACTTTGAGGGTACAAAATTACTAGCGACGATACTTTAAACAAAATTATACATAACGACGATAAAGTTTCGAATTTTCGTTGTTTCTTAGCACTTAGCACCGCCTCAATTCATCCACACAGGTGCCTGACGTCTTTTTAATTTATTTTTTTGGTACTTTGAGGGTACAAAATTACTAGCGACGATACTTTAAACAAAATTATACATAACGACGATAAAGTTTCGAATTTTCGTTGTTTCTTAGCACTTAGCACCGCCTCAAATCATCCACACAGGTGCCTGACGTCTTTTTAATTATTTTTTTTAGTACTTTGAGGGTACAAAATTACTAGCGACGATACTTTAAACAAGATTATACATAGCGACGATAAAGTTTCGAATTTTCGTTGTTTCTTAGCACTTAGCACCGCCTCAATTCATCCACACAGGTGCCTGACGTCTTTTTAATTATTTTTTTTGGTACTTTGAGGGTACAAAATTACTAGCGACGATACTTTAAACAAAATTATACATAACGACGATAAAGTTTCGAATTTTCGTTGTTTCTTAGCACTTAGCACCGCCTCAAATCATCCACACAGGTGCCTGACGTCTTTTTAATTATTTTTTTTTAGTACTTTGAGGGTACAAAATTACTAGCGACGATACTTTATACAGAATTATACATAGCCACGATAAAGTTTCGAATTTTCGTTGTTTCTTAGCACTTAGCACCGCCTCAATTCATCCACACAGGTGCCTGACGTCTTTTTAATTATTTTTTTTGGTACTTTGAGGGTACAAAATTACTAGCGACGATACTTTAAACAAAATTATACATAGCGACGATAAAGTTTCGAATTTTCGTTGTTTCTTAGCACTTAGCACCGCCTCAATTCATCCACACAGGTGCCTGACGTCTTTTAATTATTTTTTTTTAGTACTTTGAGGATACAAAATTACTAGCGACGATACTTTATACAAAATTATACATAACGACGATTAAGTTTCGATTTTTCGTTGTTTCTTAGCACTTAGCACCGCCTCAATTCATCCACACAGGTGCCTGACGTCTTTTAATTATTTTTTTTAGTACTTTGAGGGTACAAAATTATTAGCGACGATACTTTAAACAAAATTATACATAACGACGATAAAGTTTCCAATTTTCGTTCGACATATCCCCTAAATCCTGTTTTACCACTTAACGCTTCCCCATTTGCAAAACGCCCACATACCGACGTTTCGAGACGTCGTCGTATCGAAATGGATTCGACATTTAAGAGACTGGCGGGGTTGTCGCCGGGGGTTTCCCTTAACTCAATTATCCAACCCTCGCATTACGGACCTGATTTGAATTCAACCACTTCTCTCTCTCTCTCTCTCTTTCTTTTCGTTCAAATTTCCTCGACGTCTCTTCTAATGTCAAGGTGTCGGTGCGTTTTGGATTAGGACGACGGCGGCGACGTCTTGGGCGTCACGACGCCAACTTTTTGTGAACGCGTCTGAAAATGGGGGTGAAACAGTTGGCATGGTTACTAATCATTCTTGATTACTGAGTCACTTTTCTATCCTCTCCCTCCCACTCCGGATGGTACGTGATTTGGAAACGAAAATTTTTCGTTGTTGGTTTTTTTTTTTTTTTTTTTTTTGTGTAAATATTAGCAAAATTATGTGTCAATTTTTGTTGCAGTGGGTGGAGGAGTCGTTTACGAATTTTCAAAAAGGAATTAATTGGAGGTCGTATGTTGTGTGCGATGTTGCCTATAATAACGTCAACAATTGGCTGTGGACACCTTTCGTGGATAGGGGTGTCGCCAATAGGGTCTACATAGAAATTAAGTTTACCATAAGAGACTGCAGTTTGTTTCCAGGTAATAAAAAGAATTGTCAAAATTTGTTTGAATTTATTTAAAAAAAATTTTTTTTACAGGAAACGCTTTGTCGTGTAAAGAAACTTTTAGTTTGTTGTATTACGAATTCGATGTCAACACCAGAGAACCACCCCCATGGGACGTGGAAAGGTACAAACTCGTAGGTGAGTCGATTGATCCAATTTCGCCTTAAATCAATTTTTTACAAATTTTGTTTTTTGTCGACAGGTCGTATAGCGGCCGGCGAGGGCCGTTTCAACGCCAACAGCGACGTCGACATCAACACCGAAGTGAAAAGCATCCCCGTAACGAAAAGGGGTGTCTATTTCGCTTTTCGCGATCAAGGCGCTTGCATTTCGATATTAGCAATCAAAGTCTACTACATAACATGTCCGGAAGTCACAATCAATTTCGCCCGATTCCCGGCGACACCTACCGGAAAAGAAATAACAATCATCGAACAGGCGACAGGGGCGTGCGTCGCTAATGCCGAAATCGTTGGCGGCAAACCGACCTATCTGTGCAAAGGCGACGGCAAATGGACGTTGGCGACGGGCGGCTGCAAATGCAAAGTCGGTTTTCAAGCCGACATCGAAAAACAAACTTGCAGCGGTACGTCGAACGATTTGGAAATGTCTAACTCGAAAACCCCGTTTACAATGGAACAATTCGGCCAGTTTCAGTCTTAACAACGACGCCACTGGACGAATCGTGACGCTTTCAAGCCTGACTCACACTAAATTGTCGGATTTTGATTTTGCAATGTCTATCTAACTCTAAAATCCGTTTACAATGGAACAATTCGGCCTGTTTTAGTTTTAACAGCGACGCTACTGTCGAATCGTGACGCTTTAAAGCCTGACTCGCACTAAATTGTCGGATTTTGATTTTGAAATGTCTATCTAACTCTAAAGCCCGTTTACAATGGAACAATTCGGCCTGTTTTAGTTTTAACAGCGACGCTACTGTCGAATCGTGACGCTTTAAAGCCTGACTCACACTAAATTGTCGGTTTTTGATTTTGAAATGTCTATCTAACTTTAAAGCCTGTTTACAATGGAACAATTCGGCCTGTTTTAGTTTTAACAGCGACGCTACTGTCGAATCGTGACGCTTTAAAGCCTGACTCGCACTAAATTGTCGGTTTTTGATTTTAAAATGTCTATCTAACTTTAAAGCCTGTTTCCAATGGAACAATTCGGCCTGTTTTAGTTTTAACAGCGACGCTACTGTCGAATCGTGACGCTTTAAAGCCTGACTCACACTAAATTGTCGGTTTTTGATTTTGAAATGTCTATCTAACTTTAAAGCCTGTTTACAATGGAACAATTCGGCCTGTTTTAGTTTTAACAGCGACGCTACTGTCGAATCGTGACGCTTTAAAGCCTGACTCGCACTAAATTGTCGGTTTTTGATTTTGAAATGTCTGTCTAATTCTAAAGCCCGTTTACAATGGAACAATTCGGCCTGTTTTAGTTTTAACAGCGACGCTACTGTCGAATCGTGACGCTTTAAAGCCTGACTCACACTAAATTGTCGGTTTTTGATTTTGAAATGTCTATCTAACTTTAAAGCCTGTTTACAATGGAACAATTTGGCCTGTTTTAGTTTTAACAGCGACGCTACTGTCGAATCGTGACGCTTTAAAGCCTGACTCACTCTAAATTGTCGGTTTTTGGTTTTGAAATGTCTATCTAACTTTAAAGCCTGTTTACAATGGAACAATTTGGCCTGTTTTAGTTTTAACAGCGACGCTACTGTCGAATCGTGACGCTTTAAAGCCTGACTCGCACTAAATTGTCGGTTTTTGATTTTGAAATGTCTGTCTAACTCTAAAGCCCGTTTACAATGGAACAATTCGTTTTGATTTAGTCCTAATAGTGACGCCACTGTGCAAATCGTAACGCTCTAAAGTTCTTTCAAGGTTAAAAGTCGCTTTTACACTAAAACATTCGGATAAAAAATAAAAAAATCGACGGCACTGTACAAGCATAAGCCGTGTTTACACTGAAACAAGTATGACGAGTTTCTATTTTTGTCGCAAAACGTTTTGAAATTACTGTAATTACGGTAAAGCCGCGTTTACATTGTGATAATTACAGTTATCTTTAATTTTGTTTTTTTTTTTCACAGTTTGCGCTCCTGGCACTTACAAGGCTGAAGTTGGCGACGGACCTTGTCTTCCATGTCCCGAACACTCTATGGGTCAAGATTACGGTCTTTCCGAATGTCGTTGCAATAGCGGCTATTATCGAGCCCCCACCGATTCCAAAAACACGTCCTGTACCCGTAAGTATTCCCTTTGACTACTTAAAAAAATTTTTTTTAACCGAAGTAGTTGTTTCAGAACCGCCATCGGCCCCCCAAAACTTGACGGTCAGTTTCGTCGACCAATCGACGGTCATGTTGAGTTGGAGTCCTCCAGAAAGTTCGGGGGGAAGATTCGATACCGTCTACAGGATAAAATGCGACGTTTGTAGTCCGGGACTAGTACAGTACAGTCCTAATACGGTGAGGTTGCCGTGACAACGAAATTGACAGATGTCAAAAAAAATAACAACCGTCAAACTTGCCTAAAGACACGAAATGGCGGCCCTAACGTTACTAGATTTATTTATTTCATTACGCGCCATTGTTATGAAGAGTATGAGGTCTAGGAAACAAAATGGCGGCTTTATCGCTACTAGCTGAACTTATTTCATTAAGCGTCATTGTTATCATGCAGAGTATGAAGTCTAGGAAACAAAATGGCGGCTCTAACGCTACAGGTTTTACTTATTTCATTAAGCGCCATTATCATTCAGAGTATGAGGTTAGGGCGGCTCAATTAAAAGCGTGACGTCTAGGAAACAAAATGCGATTACTCGATTTCGATTTTATTAATTGAAAAATCGACAGTAAACACAAAATGGCTGCGTCACTTGTCGCTTAATAACAAATTTGACATCTGTCAATGACGTCACTATACAAAATGGCGTATTTTTTTAAAATTTCGTTCCTTTCCAGGAGACATTCAACGATACTCGCGTGACGATTTCGGGTTTGAACGCCGTCACCACATACCGTTTCCAGATATTCGCCGATAACGGCGTTTCGCACATGACAACGAAACAGACGTCGGAATACGCCGATATAACGGTAACGACGGAAGCGTCGGTCGCAAGCAGCATAACGAACGTTCGTGTGACGTCGGTTTTAAGTTCCGAAATCAGTTTAACATGGGACGCACCGTCCTCCAACAACGAAGACACCGAAAGCGATGCGGTCGAAACGTACGAAGTACGTTGGTTCCCCAGATCCGACATGGATTACAACAATTCGACGAGTATGTTGACGAAAGAACTTTGGGCCACCGTCACGGGACTCCAACAAAGAACCGAATACGGCGTTCAAGTCAGGGCGAAAACACAAAGAGGTTGGGGCGCTTATTCGTCGGTAATTTTCAAAACTACCGGACAAGTCCTCAATACAGGTGCGCAATTGTTTTTTTAACAAATTTTCTTTAAAACAAATTTCAATTTTTAGCCTACGTCGGCGATGATGAAGGGTTGCGACTGCAATTGGTTGCGGGCGGTATCGTTGCGGTTGTCGTCATTTTAGTTGTCGTTATCGTTTTCACCGTCGTGTTTTTACGGTCGAGGTCCAACGACGAATGCAACAAGAAACAACCGAGCGATTGCGATACTTTAGAGTACAGGAACGGTGAAGGTACGTCCGGTTGTTGTTTGAAAATCTAACATCACAATTCGACAAACCTAAATTGTGAGGTTATGTGGAAATTTCGTCGCATTCATCCCAGCGAAATTGTTAATAATGAAATTTCGATAGTTTAGACATTTAGTGACACTGAAAATTTGCAATTTCCCTCACGACACTGACCCGTAATTGCAACTTTTTAGATGTTAGCTTGCACTGAACCCCTTAATTAATAACGATACACTTTCACGCAACCACCCCAAGGATTGGTAGTGACCTACAGTAAGTCCTTTCGAAACACTTGAACTGCACGTTATTTTTGATTTATTTTTTTGTAACTTTTTTTTTATTTTTTTTTTTAGTTCGTCATAGCTTGGATAATTCCCCTATCGTTACCACTCATACTAAAGGTATTTTTTTTGTGTTTTTTTAAATTTTATTTAATTTTTTTGACGTCGCCACCGGTTGTTGGGCAAATTTCTAATTTTTTATTTCGACGCTCCAGTGACCACGCCTCTTTTTACTGGGATCAGTGGCTCTTCGAGAACTTACATCGATCCCCATACCTACGAGGATCCCAATCAAGCCGTCCGGGAGTTCGCCAGAGAAATTGATGCTAGTTACATAACAATCGAAGCGATCATTGGTAGGTGGTGGAGAGATGACGTCACTTGTGGCGTTAGATTTGATGAAATTTGAAGATTCGAAGATTTATCTGATGACGTCAGTAGTCTGTAGATTTATTAAATGTCTTGAAATAGTGTCCTTTGGTGACGTCACTAGGATCGTCACTATGTCTCCAATTTCGCACTTTAATTATTTTTCTAATTAGTACCTTTTAGTGACGTTGTTACCGTCGTTTAATTTAGAAATTAGAAGTGCTACTAAGTCAAGAAAAATTGTTGCTAGCAACAACATGTCGTATTGTGTCGCAAAATGTTTACTTTGATATTGTTATTAAGTCTTTTGAAGGTCCATTAATTTGAAGACTCATAATTGAGAAGAGTTAGAAACTTCAGTAGTTTGAAATCTCAAAAAAAAAATTGTTTTTCTTTTGCTTTACTATAAAATGTCGTAATCCATCGCTCAAATAGACAAACCGAGTTAGAAATCGAGATTAACGACACGATTTACGTTAGGAAATGTTTTTTTTGTTGGCTAAAATAATTTTAGCAATTTTGAAAATTTCAATCGACTTACTTGAATTTTTTGTAGAGAATTTTAATTTTTTTTAAACTCCTTTTATGGTCTCATTTATAATACTCAGTTTGCTTAACGCCATGCCGTCGCAAGTTTTCAATTTGAACTCGTTTTTCGAAATTATCACAATTTGAATTTCTTGAGCGAAATTTTGGTCAAAAATGAAAAATTCCACTTTTTTATTTATAGTCGCACAACGTTCATTCTGGGCTTATTAAAAAGCTCCTTGAGTGTCGATTAAAATGATGCAACTGCGTTCGAATTGAATTAGAAACTTTAGTACTATCAAAGTTTAACATTAAAAAAATGTAAATTTGTGTTCTTTTGTGAAATGTCGAAAATCTATCACTTCAATGGCCGAAACAAGCATAGAAATGAAATGAGAGAGCTAAACTACGTCAGAAATTGTTTTTTTCGATGACTCGATAATTGGTGCGGATTTTAGCATTTTTGAAAATTTTTATCCATTGAAATAGACAAAAAATTGAAAATTTTTTAGGCACTTTTTATGGTTACGTTCAATGCTGAACACAGCGCTGTCGCTACTTTTTAATTTTAAATTCTACTTTCGAAGTTATGCCAATTTGAATTTCTTGACTTAAATTCCTACTAACGGTGAACAAGTGAACTTTTTTATTTACGAAGCTACGACCTTTATTTTAGATTTTTAAGAAAGCTCTTTAAATGTCGATTAAGGTGATGTCTTTGTATTTCCCATAACTCGAAAATTCTCGAAGTTATCATGGTTTGAAAATTGTAAGAAAATAATTTTTGTCTCCTTTTGTGAACTACATGGAATCCATCAGTTAAATGGACAAACGGTATGCAAAATCGAGATCAGCGACACAAATTACATGAGTGAACGATATTTTTGTTGGCAAAAACTAATTTTGATATTTTTGCAAATTTTCTTTTGTGAAATGTCGAAAATTTATCACTCAAATGGCCGTCCCAAGCATAGAATTGGAGTCAGGGAGCCAAATTACGTCAGAAATTGTTCTTTTCGATGACTCATAGCAATTGGTGTGGACTTCAGCATTTTTGAAAATTTTCAGCGAAAATTTTGAAATTTTTCAAGTCCTTTTTATGTCTTCATTTCATACCGTTGACCTCGCTTAACGCAACGCTGTCGTTAGTTTATGATTTGGACTCATACTTTCCAAGTTATAGCCGTTTGAGTTTTACTCCAACTTTGGGGAAAAATGGAACTTTTTTATTTACCCTCCCACGTACTTCATTTTAGGCTTCTCAGAAAGTCCTTTCAATTTCCATTACGGGGATGTTCTTGTATTTGTAGTAGCTCAAAAACTGTAGAAATTACTGAGGTTCAAACTTGTGAAAATTTGAATTTCTGTCACATTTTGGGAGACACTCGAAGTTGATTGTTTAAATGGGTAAACCAAGTACCGAAACGTGTTCACCGACAAAAATTACTTCGGGAAAAGATATTTTGTTCGGATGGGAATTGTTTTGGATTTTTTTGGGTTTTTTTGAGCATTTTCATGCACCAATATGTGCTGATTTTGATCGAAATTTTTCAAAATTTTGAAACATCTTTTATGGTCTCAATTCATAATAGACAGCTCGCTGAACGAAGCACTGTTGCTAGTTTTTAATTTGGACTCTTAATTTTCAAAACTATGACAATTTGAATTTTTTGAGCAAAATTTTGGTCAAAATTGAAAAATCGAACTTTTCTATTTACAGTAGTAGAAAATCCGTCTTAGGCTTTTTCGAAAGCCCTTTGCATGTCGATTAAGGAGATGCCCTTGTAATTGCTATATCTCGAAAACTCTCGAAGTTATCGTTTTTTGAAAATTGTAAGAAAAATAATTTTTGTCTCCTTTTGTGAACTACATGGAATCCATCAGTTAAATGGACAAACGGTATGCAAAATCGAGATCAGCGACACAAATTACATGAGTGAACGATATTTTTGTTGGCAAAAACTAATTTTGATATTTTTGCAAATTTTCTTTTGTGAAATGTCGAAAATTTATCACTCAAATGGCCGTCCCAAGCATAGAATTGAAGTCAGAGAGCCAAATTACGTCTGAAATTGTTCTTTTCGATGACTCATAGCAATTGGTGTGGACTTCAGCATTTTTGAAAATTTTCAGCGAAAATTTTGAAATTTTTCAAGTCCTTTTTATGGCTTCATTTCATACCGTTGACCTTGCTTAACGCAACGCTGTCGTTAGTTTATGATTTGGACTCATACTTTCCAAGTTATGGCCGTTTGAGTTTCACTCCAACTTTGGGGGAAAATGGAACTTTTTTATTTACCCTCCCACGTACTTCATTTTAGGCTTCTCAGAAAGTCCTTTCAATTTCCATTACGGGGATGTTCTTGTATTTGTAGTAGCTCAAAAACTGTAGAAATTACTGAGGTTCAAACTTGTGAAAATTTGAATTTCTGTCACATTTTGGGAGACACTCGAAGTTGATTGTTTAAATGGGTAAACCGAGTACCAAAACGTGTTCACCGACAAAAATTACTTCGGGAAAAGATATTTTGTTCGGATGGGAATTATTTTGGATTTTTTTGGGTTTTTTTGAGCATTTTCATGCACCAATATGTGCTGATTTTGATCGAAATTTTTCAAAATTTTGAAACATCTTTTATGGTCTCAATTCATAATAGACAGCTCGCTGAACGAAGCACTGTTGCTAGTTTTTAATTTGGACTCTTAATTTTCAAAACTATGACAATTTGAATTTTTTGACCAAAATTTTGGTCAAAATTGAAAAATCGAACTTTTCTATTTACGGTAGTAGAAAATCCGTCTTAGGCTTTTTCGAAAGCCCTTTGAATGTCGATTAAGGAGATGCCCTTGTAATTGCTATAACTCGAAAACTCTCAAAGTTGTCGTGTTTTTAAAATTGTAAGAAAAATAATTTTTGTCTCCTTTTATGAACTACATGGAATCCATCAGTTAAATGGACAAACGGTATGCAAAATCGAGATCAGCGACACAAATTACATGAGTGAACGATATTTTTGTTGGCAAAAACTAATTTTGATATTTTTGCACATTTTCTTTTGTGAAATGTCGAAAATTTATGACTCAAATGGCCGTCCCAAGCATAGAAATGAAGTCAGGGAGCCAAATTACGTCTGAAATTGTTCTTTTCGATTACTCATAGCAATTGGTGTGGACTTCAGCATTTTTGAAAATTTTCAGCGATAATTTTGAAATTTTTCAAGCCCTTTTTATGGCTTCATTTCATACCGTTGACCTTGCTTAACGCAACGCTGTCGTTAGTTTATGATTTGGACTCATACTTTCCAACTTATGGCCGTTTGAGTTTCACTCCAACTTTGGGGAAAAATGGAACTTTTTTATTTACCCTCCCACGTACTTCATTTTAGGCTTCTCAGAAAGTCCTTTCAATTTCCATTACGGGGATGTTATTGTATTTGCAGTAGCTCAAAAACTGTAGAAATTACTGAGGTTCAAACTTGTGAAAATTTGAATTTTTGTCACCTTTTGGGAGACACTCGAAGTTGATTGTTTAAATGGGTAAACCAAGTACCGAAACGTGTTCACCGACAAAAATTACTTCGGGAAAAGATATTTTGTTCGGATGGGAATTATTTTGGATTTTTTTGGGTTTTTTTGAGCATTTTCATGCACCAATATGTGCTGATTTTGATCGAAATTTTTCAAAATTTTGAAACATCTTTTATGGTCTCAATTCATAATAGACAGCTCGCTGAACGAAGCACTGTTGCTAGTTTTTAATTTGGACTCTTAATTTTCAAAACTATGACAATTTGAATTTTTTGAGCAAAATTTTGGTCAAAATTGAAAAATCGAACTTTTCTATTTACAGTAGTAGAAAATCCGTCTTAGGCTTTTTCGAAAGCCCTTTGCATGTCGATTAAGGAGATGCCCTTGTAATTGCTATATCTCGAAAACTCTCGAAGTTATCGTTTTTTGAAAATTGTAAAAAAAATAATTTTTGTCTCTTGTATGCCAAATCGGGATCAGCGACATAAATTACATACCTAAGAGCGCGCCATTTTCGTTGCCTAGAATGGATTTTGACATTTTGGCAGCTTTTATGGTCTCATTTAATAATTTTCGGTTCCCCCAAAGCAACGCAGTCGCCATTTTTAAATTAACTTTCAAAATACTGAAAATTTTACCCCAAATGACGTCACTAGTACCGTTAGATTTCAAAAATTACCACAACGACCCTTCTAAATTGCAATTCTTTCAGGTGGCGGCGAATTCGGCGACGTTTGCAAAGGCAAACTGAAGATGAACGGCGTCGACATCGACGTCGCCATCAAAACATTGAAAGCCGGTTCGCTCGATAAGGCCCGCAACGATTTTCTAACCGAAGCCTCAATCATGGGTCAATTCGAACATCCCAACGTCATCTTCCTTCAAGGTGTCGTCACCAAATCCAATCCCGTCATGATAATCACCGAATACATGGAAAACGGTTCGTTAGACACGTTCCTGAGAGCCAACGATGGAAAATTCCAAGTCATACAGTTAGTGGGGATGTTGCGAGGCATCGCTTCCGGTATGCAGTACTTAAGCGAAATGAATTACGTTCATCGCGATTTGGCGGCCAGAAACGTTTTGGTTAATTCACAATTAGTTTGTAAGATTGCCGATTTCGGTTTGAGTAGAGAAATCGAAAGCGCCACGGAAGGGGCGTACACGACTAGGGTGAGTTTTTTACTCAAAAAATTAAAAAGGAAACTTTTTAAATATTTTTTTAGGGGGGTAAAATTCCGGTGAGGTGGACAGCACCGGAAGCTATAGCGTTCAGGAAATTTACGTCAGCCAGTGACGTTTGGTCGATGGGTATCGTTTGTTGGGAAGTGATGTCGTACGGTGAACGGCCATATTGGAATTGGTCTAACCAGGACGTCATCAAAAGTATAGAGAAAGGCTACAGGTAAGTTTGGAAAATTCGAAAATTAATTGAAATTAATGGCAAAATTTCAGGTTGCCCGCCCCCATGGACTGTCCCGAAGCCATCTACCAATTGATGTTGGATTGTTGGCAAAAAGAACGCACCCATCGACCGACGTTCCAATCGATCGTTAAAACTTTAGACAAATTAATTCGCGTACCCGACACGCTTCGAAAAATCGCCCAAAACCGGTAAAAACAACAAAACTTCGACCAACCCCCGCATGTTTCCTCTTTTCACCGCTTGTTATAATTTTTTTTTCCATTAATTATTTGTTAATAAATTACCGTTCTTCTAGCCCCCCGTCGCCACCAGCATTTAACCCATACATTCGGCACAATCAAGAACCGTCACGTCATCTGCCGTCAGAACCCGTACGTGCCCCTCAAATTTTTTATACCAACAACCGACAATCGTACGGCAGTTACGGTTTGCCCGATGTCATAATGTTGGAGAATTACGATCAGTATCGGGGGGAGTTCGATAGTTTTTTCGATGACGGTTTTCGTTATTTCGAAATGAACAGTTTGCCGCAGGCGCCTCCCCCACAAATGCAATATTGGGGGGAGGATGGAAGGATAGTGACGGGTTCTGATGGTGGAATGTACACTTATCGAGGCACGGACACGACACCGTCACATTTGCACACTAAAGAGGGCGCTTGGGTCACTTTTAACAACGTGTAAATATGCTTTCTCTTTTTTTGTTGGCAAAGGTATTTTGTTTGTTTGTTTCGTTTTTTTTTTGCTTACAAACGAGACACTTTCATTTGTTTTAATTGTTTGAAAGTTTCTCGTATTGCATGACACTAGTTTGGTTTTTGATATTTCTTGCTTTTTTTTTGGTGAAGAAACTAACAGAGTGAAGTTGGATACGTCAAATCGTAACCTTAAAAGTTTTTTATTCTCTATGACTCAATTGTGCTGGTCACATTTTGACTTACGCTTTTTGTTTCTAAACTTTCGATATGTCAAGTGTGACGTCACTATTAACATGTATACCCTTTCCGAAACTTGGGGTTCTAAGTGGCAACTGGAGTGCGAAAACGTTATTATTTGCGTAATAGGCAACCATTTTGAAAATTTTTGTTCGATTGGACGCCATTTTGTGTCAAAAACAATATCAAATTTAGTGTTTTTAGGTTATCGAATTATGTCAATAATTTTATTTGAACAGTTCTCTGTTCACTGTTTCAAACGCCAAAGCTACGTATGGAGAGAAGCCCGCCATTTTGCTTATATACTTTTAAATTCCTAAATTCTTTCTAAAATTGTTAACAAACTTTCGTTGTAGGTGTCTTCTTATTACATCAATGTTAGTGTTTGTCTAAGAAAAAATATTAAGACACAATTTCGGCCATCTTGTATCTAGATTGACAACTTTTTTCGAAATTACATTAAAAAGGGATCGACTTTTTTAATTTGGCGCTATAATTGATTTTTAACTTCATTAGAGACGAAAAATTGCCGTCATTTTGTATCAAAGTTTTTTTGCAGTACCGAAAACTTCCTTTTACTTATTTAGAAAAAGACTAAAATAATTTTTAGTGAGAGTTGCTGCTAATTTTAATTTTTGTGCCACTCTTATGTTTAGTCAGAAACATCTTACAATTGTTGCGAAACACCATTTTGTATCAAAAGTTTGCAAAGTATTGAAGATACTTCTAAAATTGCTAACAAACCCCCGTTTAATTCTCCCCCTAGTGTATCTTTGTTATTATCTGTCTAAAAGACTTTTATCAAGATAAATTTTCCGCCATTTTGTATCTGGATTGAATTTTTTTGTCAAAATTATTTTTAAAGAGATCTACTGTTTCGGTTTGGTACCATAATTGATTGATTAACTATTTTATTAGAGAGGAACAATTGTCGCCATTTTGTATCAAAGTTTTTTACAGTACCGAAAGCTCCCTTTTACTTGTTTAGAAAAAGACTAAAACAATTTTTAGTGACAGCCGCTGCTAATTTTCGTTTTTGTGCCACTCTTATTATTTGTCAGAAACATCTTACAATTGTTGAGAAACGCCATTTTGTATCAGAAGTTTGTAAAGTACTGAAGACACTTCTAAAGTTGTTAACAAACCCCCGTTTAATTCTCCCCCTAGTGTATCTTTGTTATTATTTGTCTAATAGACTTTATCAAGATGCATTTTGATACGCCATATTGTATCGAGATTGAATTTTTTTGTCAAAATTATATTTAAAAAGATCTACTGTTTTGATTTGGTTCCATAATGGATTGATTAACTATTTTATTAGAGAAGAACGATTGCCGCCATTTTGTATCGAACATTTCTAAACTACCAAAAACTTCCTTTTACTTGTTTAGATGGAGTTTAAAATCTTTGGGCGATTCTCCATATTGTTTCGTTAAATCATTTGTCAACAACGCCTTAAAACTGAGACACCGCCATTTTGGTTCCAATATAAATTTAAAAGCTTCCAAGTAGAAGCGTGAATAGTGAAAAAATCTTTTAAAATTCAATGTCCGCCATTTTGAATCTGTTCTATATGACGGTTTTTCTAAATGAATGTTATCAAATCACCACTTTCATGTCTTGTCAAGCTTTAAGTCGATACAAAAATGTCCGCCATTTTGAATCAGAATTTTTATGGAGAATTTATTTATTTTTTTAATATCTGGGCGTTCTCCATGTTGTATCACAATTATATTTGATGTTGTATCAATATCTTCATTTTCTAAATACAAGATATACGAGCCGAATAGGAAGCCACAAATGTCGGCCATTTTGAATCCGAATTTTTACTTAAAACATTTTTTTTAATTTCTCTAAGTTTTGGAGGTTTCTCATGTATTACAATTATATTTGAAAATGTGTCACTTGTTCTGGAATCTCCCTGTTTTAGTATTATATTTGATGATGCATCCATTTTGTATCTATTTTAATTTTCCGAATACAGCGAAACCAATTAGAAGAACAGAAATGTCCGTCATTTTGAGTCAGAATTTTTTGCAGCGTTTCTAACCTTTTCTGAAAGTTCCTCAATCTTCAGGAATCTCCATGTTGTATCACTATCGACGATGTATCAATTTTGTATCAATATTTTTATTTTCCGAATACAACTAAGGTATCAAACCGAATGGAGATACAAAATTGTCCGCCATTTTGAGTCAGAATTTGTTGGGGCATTTCTAATTTTTTTCTGAAAGTTCCTCAATCTTCAGGAGTCGCCATGTTGTATCACTATCGACGATGCATCAATTTTGTATCAATATTTTCATTTTTTGAATACAACGAATTTTGTTTTATTTTGTTTTTCACAGAAACAGAAATATCCGCCATTTTGAGTCAGATTTTTTTGCAGCATTTCTAACCTTTCCTGAAAGTTTCTCAATCTTTAGGAATCTCCATGTTGTATCACTATCGATGATGTATCAATTTGTATCAAAATTTTTATTTTCCGAATACAACGAAGGCATACGAGTCAAATAGAAATACAGAATTGTCCGCCATTTTGAGTCAGAATTTTTTGTGGCATTTCTAATTTTTTTCTGAAAGTTCCTCAATCTTCAGTAGTCTCCATGTTGTATTACTGTCGACGATGTATCAATTTTGTATCAATATTTTCATTTTCCGAATACAGCGAAGGTATAAAAACCAAATAGAGAAACAAAAATGTCCGTCATTTTGAGTCAGACTTCTAGTAAGATTTTTTAAATTTTTCACAGTTCTGAAGCCTCCATTTTGTATCACTATTACATTCGCTGTTATACCAACATTTTCGTTTCAACAACAGAGGACTTCTATTTTGAGCAAAGTTGGCCATTAATCGTTTTTATTGATCACACAGAGCACTTAAATGCAAACAGACGCCATATTGTATCTAAATTTACCTCCTATACGTCTTTTTATGATGATTTTTGGTTTGAAACAGCAACAATTGAAGTCAGAGAAAAACTTGAAACTCTCCAACTTTTGATTTTGTTTCCTAACAAACTTGTGTTTCTAGGTCTACCAACCCTCTCTCTGCCGACGCTCCCGACTTGACCAATTTCACTTCAGTGGAAGAATGGCTGAATTCCATAAAAATGACGCGTTACCTCGAAAACTTCCATGCCGGTGGCATCAACACAATGGACGCTGTCGTCACATTAACAGTCAAAGACCTCACCGAACTCGGCATAACTCTAGTGGGTCATCAGAAAAAAATAATGAACAGTGTCCAAAATATCCGTGCTCAAATCCGGGTGAACGGTACCGAAAGTTTTCTGGTTTAAGTGTCGACGACGAAATAAACGATTTTTTTTTGTTTTTGTTTTCTTATAAATGTTGATAATCGTGGCAGCTTCTACGTTGTTTTGATAACTAAAAAACGTTTTTATTTTTGTGATTTGATTTTGTGCAACAAATTAATTAATTTCGTTATTGTGGTGTCGATTTGATTGTTAAAAAAAATAACTTAATAAAGGGACAACACCAATCGTTTGTTTTATAGGCAACAATCAAAAATTATATTTTCTACATATCACACATGATTCGGTTTTTTTGTAATAATTTTGTTCGTTTCTGTTCGATAGGGTTAAAATGTAAAGATGAAAAAAACAATGTCCGTAGAATAACTCTGTATTAAAGACTGTTGTCTCATGATAATTCTAAATGCGCATTTATCATTGAAGAGGGATAGCAATAATTAAATGTTTTCGCTGCGTTAATTTACGAAATGTACAATAGAGATATTTATATTGTAAATGTACTTAATTTTTTTATACTGCTCAAAGTATTTAAGGAGAATCGCCTAATAACTATTTACTATTTCTTTTGTTTTATTATTATATTTTTTTGATAACGTTGTACGCGAAAACAAACGAAATTGACTGATTGTTTTCGTTCTCTTCTCAACGTATGTGTAACTATTTTATATTTATTATCATTAATTATTACGTAACAATTTTTATACATTCCAATATGTCGGTACTGATATTAGAGTCGTTTTCTTTTTTTTGTGTGTGTTTCATCAATTGACAATAAAACCGGCCGCGTTTTTTCACATCGATTTCGATTCTCTTTTTTGTTATTGTCAATTGACGTTTACGTGCATGATTATGATAAAAAAAAAGAATATGAAAAGCCTAAATGTATGTGTGTGGCTGTGGCGAGAATGCTGGATGTCGCATCCCGGACCGCAAATGGTTGCTTTTCGGGACGCTCTCAAATTTTAACATTTCTATACTACTCTAATATGTCACTGTAAAGTTGTAATATATTTGTAATATATAAGTTTAACAATTCATTATAAAATAATAGCTTAAAATGCGATTTTGTTTCGAACAAACCCACCGAACTCGCTCTTATCTGATCCTGGTAGAACTAGCAAAATTTACCATAAAGTTTTCTTGGAATTTGGTCTTGCGCTGTCGTAGACCTCCTCGCTCTCATGTGATCCTGATAGCAGGAGTAAAATTGGCTATGATCATTTTTCAAGACGAGATTCTATTTTGCACGTCAATGACCTCTTCGCTCTTATGCGATCCTGATAGCAAGAGTGAAATTTACAATGAAGTTTTGTTGAAATTTGGTCTTGCGATCGTCGGAGACCTCCTCGCTCTCATATGATCCTGGTAGCAGGAGTAAAATTGGCTATGATCATTTTTCAAGACGAGATTCTATTTTGCACGTCAATGACCTCTTCGCTCTTATGCGATCCTGATAGCAAGAGTGAAATTTACAATGAAGTTTTGTTGAAGTTTGGTCTTGCGTCCGTCGTAGACCTCCTCGCTCTCATGTGATCCTGGTAGCAGGAGTAAAATTGGCTATGATCATTTTTCAAGACGAGATTCTATTTTGCACGTCAATGACCTCCTCGCTCTTATGCGATCCTGATAGCAAGAGTGAAATTTACAATGAAGTTTTGTTGAAATTTGGTCTTGCGATCGTCGTAGACCTCCTCGCTCTCATGTGATCCTGGTAGCAGGAGTAAAATTGGCTATGATCATTTTTCAAGACGAGATTCTATTTTGCACGTCAATGACCTCTTCGCTCTTATGCGATCCTGATAGCAAGAGTGAAATTTACAATGAAGTTTTGTTGAAGTTTGGTCTTGCGTCCGTCGTAGACCTCCTCGCTCTCATATGATCCTGGTAGCAGGAGTAAAATTGGCTATGATCATTTTTCAAGACGAGATTCTATTTTGCACGTCAATGACCTCCTCGCTCTTATGCGATCCTGATAGCAAGAGTGAAATTTACAATGAAGTTTTGTTGAAATTTGGTCTTGCGATCGTCGGAGACCTCCTCGCTCTCATATGATCCTGGTAGCAGGAGTAAAATTGGCTATGATCATTTTTCAAGACGAGATTCTATTTTGCACGTCAATGACCTCTTCGCTCTTATGCGATCCTGATAGCAAGAGTGAAATTTACAATGAAGTTTTGTTGAAGTTTGGTCTTGCGTCCGTCGTAGACCTCCTCGCTCTCATATGATCCTGGTAGCAGGAGTAAAATTGGCTATGATCATTTTTCAAGACGAGATTCTATTTTGCACGTCAATGACCTCTTCGCTCTTATGCGATCCTGATAGCAAGAGTGAAATTTACAATGAAGTTTTGTTGAAGTTTGGTCTTGCGTCCGTCGTAGACCTCCTCGCTCTCATATGATCCTGGTAGCAGGAGTAAAATTGGCTATGATCATTTTTCAAGACGAGATTCTATTTTGCACGTCAATGACCTCCTCGCTCTTATGCGATCCTGATAGCAAGAGTGAAATTTACAATGAAGTTTTGTTGAAATTTGGTCTTGCGATCGTCGGAGACCTCCTCGCTCTCATGTGATCCTGGTAGCAGGAGTAAAATTGGCTATGATCATTTTTCAAGACGAGATTCTATTTTGCACGTCAATGACCTCCTCGCTCTTATGCGATCCTGATAGCAAGAGTGAAATTTACAATGAAGTTTTGTTGAAATTTGGTCTTGCGATCGTCGGAGACCTCCTCGCTCTCATATGATCCTGGTAGCAGGAGTAAAATTGGCTATGATCATTTTTCAAGACGAGATTCTATTTTGCACGTCAATGACCTCCTCGCTCTTATGCGATCCTGATAGCAAGAGTGAAATTTACAATGAAGTTTTGTTGAAATTTGGTCTTGCGATCGTCGGAGACCTCCTCGCTCTCATATGATCCTGGTAGCAGGAGTAAAATTGGCTATGATCATTTTTCAAGACGAGATTCTATTTTGCACGTCAATGACCTCTTCGCTCTTATGCGATCCTGATAGCAAGAGTGAAATTTACAATGAAGTTTTGTTGAAGTTTGGTCTTGCGTCCGTCGTAGACCTCCTCGCTCTCATGTGATCCTGGTAGCAGGAGTAAAATTGGCTATGATCATTTTTCAAGACGAGATTCTATTTTGCACGTCAATGACCTCCTCGCTCTTATGCGATCCTGATAGCAAGAGTGAAATTTACAATGAAGTTTTGTTGAAGTTTGGTCTTGCGATCGTCGGAGACCTCCTCGCTCTCATATGATCCTGGTAGCAGGAGTAAAATTGGCTATGATCATTTTTCAAGACGAGATTCTATTTTGCACGTCAATGACCTCCTCGCTCTTATGCGATCCTGATAGCAAGAGTGAAATTTACAATGAAGTTTTGTTGAAATTTGGTCTTGCGATCGTCGGAGACCTCCTCGCTCTCATATGATCCTGGTAGCAGGAGTAAAATTGGCTATGATCATTTTTCAAGACGAGATTCTATTTTGCACGTCAATGACCTCCTCGCTCTTATGCGATCCTGATAGCAAGAGTGAAATTTACAATGAAGTTTTGTTGAAATTTGGTCTTGCGATCGTCGGAGACCTCCTCGCTCTCATATGATCCTGGTAGCAGGAGTAAAATTGGCTATGATCATTTTTCAAGACGAGATTCTATTTTGCACGTCAATGACCTCTTCGCTCTTATGCGATCCTGATAGCAAGAGTGAAATTTACAATGAAGTTTTGTTGAAATTTGGTCTTGCGTTCGTCGTAGACCTCCTCGCTCTCATGTGATCCTGGTAGCAGGAGTAAAATTGGCTATGATCATTTTTCAAGACGAGATTCTATTTTGCACGTCAATGACCTCCTCGCTCTTATGCGATCCTGATAGCAAGAGTGAAATTTACAATGAAGTTTTGTTGAAATTTGGTCTTGCGATCGTCGGAGACCTCCTCGCTCTCATATGATCCTGGTAGCAGGAGTAAAATTGGCTATGATCATTTTTCAAGACGAGATTCTATTTTGCACGTCAATGACCTCCTCGCTCTTATGCGATCCTGATAGCAAGAGTGAAATTTACAATGAAGTTTTGTTGAAATTTGGTCTTGCGATCGTCGGAGACCTCCTCGCTCTCATATGATCCTGGTAGCAGGAGTAAAATTGGCTATGATCATTTTTCAAGACGAGATTCTATTTTGCACGTCAATGACCTCCTCGCTCTTATGCGATCCTGATAGCAAGAGTGAAATTTACAATGAAGTTTTGTTGAAGTTTGGTCTTGCGTCCGTCGTAGACCTCCTCGCTCTCATGTGATCCTGGTAGCAGGAGTAAAATTGGCTATGATCATTTTTCAAGACGAGATTCTATTTTGCACGTCAATGACCTCCTCGCTCTTATGCGATCCTGATAGCAAGAGTGAAATTTACAATGAAGTTTTGTTGAAATTTGGTCTTGCGATCGTCGGAGACCTCCTCGCTCTCATATGATCCTGGTAGCAGGAGTAAAATTGGCTATGATCATTTTTCAAGACGAGATTCTATTTTGCACGTCAATGACCTCCTCGCTCTTATGCGATCCTGATAGCAAGAGTGAAATTTACAATGAAGTTTTGTTGAAATTTGGTCTTGCGATCGTCGGAGACCTCCTCGCTCTCATATGATCCTGGTAGCAGGAGTAAAATTGGCTATGATCATTTTTCAAGACGAGATTCTATTTTGCACGTCAATGACCTCTTCGCTCTTATGCGATCCTGATAGCAAGAGTGAAATTTACAATGAAGTTTTGTTGAAGTTTGGTCTTGCGTCCGTCGTAGACCTCCTCGCTCTCATGTGATCCTGGTAGCAGGAGTAAAATTGGCTATGATCATTTTTCAAGACGAGATTCTATTTTGCACGTCAATGACCTCTTCGCTCTTATGCGATCCTGATAGCAAGAGTGAAATTTACAATGAAGTTTTGTTGAAGTTTGGTCTTGCGTCCGTCGTAGACCTCCTCGCTCTCATGTGATCCTGGTAGCAGGAGTAAAATTGGCTATGATCATTTTTCAAGACGAGATTCTATTTTGCACGTCAATGACCTCCTCGCTCTTATGCGATCCTGATAGCAAGAGTGAAATTTACAATGAAGTTTTGTTGAAATTTGGTCTTGCGATCGTCGGAGACCTCCTCGCTCTCATATGATCCTGGTAGCAGGAGTAAAATTGGCTATGATCATTTTTCAAGACGAGATTCTATTTTGCACGTCAATGACCTCCTCGCTCTTATGCGATCCTGATAGCAAGAGTGAAATTTACAATGAAGTTTTGTTGAAATTTGGTCTTGCGATCGTCGGAGACCTCCTCGCTCTCATATGATCCTGGTAGCAGGAGTAAAATTGGCTATGATCATTTTTCAAGACGAGATTCTATTTTGCACGTCAATGACCTCTTCGCTCTTATGCGATCCTGATAGCAAGAGTGAAATTTACAATGAAGTTTTGTTGAAGTTTGGTCTTGCGTCCGTCGTAGACCTCCTCGCTCTCATGTGATCCTGGTAGCAGGAGTAAAATTGGCTATGATCATTTTTCAAGACGAGATTCTATTTTGCACGTCAATGACCTCCTCGCTCTTATGCGATCCTGATAGCAAGAGTGAAATTTACAATGAAGTTTTGTTGAAATTTGGTCTTGCGATCGTCGGAGACCTCCTCGCTCTCATATGATCCTGGTAGCAGGAGTAAAATTGGCTATGATCATTTTTCAAGACGAGATTCTATTTTGCACGTCAATGACCTCCTCGCTCTTATGCGATCCTGATAGCAAGAGTGAAATTTACAATGAAGTTTTGTTGAAATTTGGTCTTGCGATCGTCGGAGACCTCCTCGCTCTCATATGATCCTGGTAGCAGGAGTAAAATTGGCTATGATCATTTTTCAAGACGAGATTCTATTTTGCACGTCAATGACCTCCTCGCTCTTATGCGATCCTGATAGCAAGAGTGAAATTTACAATGAAGTTTTGTTGAAGTTTGGTCTTGCGTCCGTCGTAGACCTCCTCGCTCTCATGTGATCCTGGTAGCAGGAGTAAAATTGGCTATGATCATTTTTCAAGACGAGATTCTATTTTGCACGTCAATGACCTCCTCGCTCTTATGCGATCCTGATAGCAAGAGTGAAATTTACAATGAAGTTTTGTTGAAGTTTGGTCTTGCGTCCGTCGTAGACCTCCTCGCTCTCATGTGATCCTGGTAGCAGGAGTAAAATTGGCTATGATCATTTTTCAAGACGAGATTCTATTTTGCACGTCAATGACCTCCTCGCTCTTATGCGATCCTGATAGCAAGAGTGAAATTTACAATGAAGTTTTGTTGAAATTTGGTCTTGCGATCGTCGGAGACCTCCTCGCTCTCATATGATCCTGGTAGCAGGAGTAAAATTGGCTATGATCATTTTTCAAGACGAGATTCTATTTTGCACGTCAATGACCTCCTCGCTCTTATGCGATCCTGATAGCAAGAGTGAAATTTACAATGAAGTTTTGTTGAAATTTGGTCTTGCGATCGTCGGAGACCTCCTCGCTCTCATATGATCCTGGTAGCAGGAGTAAAATTGGCTATGATCATTTTTCAAGACGAGATTCTATTTTGCACGTCAATGACCTCCTCGCTCTTATGCGATCCTGATAGCAAGAGTGAAATTTACAATGAAGTTTTGTTGAAATTTGGTCTTGCGATCGTCGGAGACCTCCTCGCTCTCATATGATCCTGGTAGCAGGAGTAAAATTGGCTATGATCATTTTTCAAGACGAGATTCTATTTTGCACGTCAATGACCTCCTCGCTCTTATGCGATCCTGATAGCAAGAGTGAAATTTACAATGAAGTTTTGTTGAAATTTGGTCTTGCGATCGTCGGAGACCTCCTCGCTCTCATATGATCCTGGTAGCAGGAGTAAAATTGGCTATGATCATTTTTCAAGACGAGATTCTATTTTGCACGTCAATGACCTCTTCGCTCTTATGCGATCCTGATAGCAAGAGTGAAATTTACAATGAAGTTTTGTTGAAGTTTGGTCTTGCGTCCGTCGTAGACCTCCTCGCTCTCATGTGATCCTGGTAGCAGGAGTAAAATTGGCTATGATCATTTTTCAAGACGAGATTCTATTTTGCACGTCAATGACCTCCTCGCTCTTATGCGATCCTGATAGCAAGAGTGAAATTTACAATGAAGTTTTGTTGAAATTTGGTCTTGCGATCGTCGGAGACCTCCTCGCTCTCATATGATCCTGGTAGCAGGAGTAAAATTGGCTATGATCATTTTTCAAGACGAGATTCTATTTTGCACGTCAATGACCTCCTCGCTCTTATGCGATCCTGATAGCAAGAGTGAAATTTACAATGAAGTTTTGTTGAAATTTGGTCTTGCGATCGTCGGAGACCTCCTCGCTCTCATATGATCCTGGTAGCAGGAGTAAAATTGGCTATGATCATTTTTCAAGACGAGATTCTATTTTGCACGTCAATGACCTCTTCGCTCTTATGCGATCCTGATAGCAAGAGTGAAATTTACAATGAAGTTTTGTTGAAGTTTGGTCTTGCGTCCGTCGTAGACCTCCTCGCTCTCATGTGATCCTGGTAGCAGGAGTAAAATTGGCTATGATCATTTTTCAAGACGAGATTCTATTTTGCACGTCAATGACCTCCTCGCTCTTATGCGATCCTGATAGCAAGAGTGAAATTTACAATGAAGTTTTGTTGAAATTTGGTCTTGCGATCGTCGGAGACCTCCTCGCTCTCATATGATCCTGGTAGCAGGAGTAAAATTGGCTATGATCATTTTTCAAGACGAGATTCTATTTTGCACGTCAATGACCTCCTCGCTCTTATGCGATCCTGATAGCAAGAGTGAAATTTACAATGAAGTTTTGTTGAAATTTGGTCTTGCGATCGTCGGAGACCTCCTCGCTCTCATATGATCCTGGTAGCAGGAGTAAAATTGGCTATGATCATTTTTCAAGACGAGATTCTATTTTGCACGTCAATGACCTCCTCGCTCTTATGCGATCCTGATAGCAAGAGTGAAATTTACAATGAAGTTTTGTTGAAATTTGGTCTTGCGATCGTCGGAGACCTCCTCGCTCTCATATGATCCTGGTAGCAGGAGTAAAATTGGCTATGATCATTTTTCAAGACGAGATTCTATTTTGCACGTCAATGACCTCTTCGCTCTTATGCGATCCTGATAGCAAGAGTGAAATTTACAATGAAGTTTTGTTGAAGTTTGGTCTTGCGTCCGTCGTAGACCTCCTCGCTCTCATGTGATCCTGGTAGCAGGAGTAAAATTGGCTATGATCATTTTTCAAGACGAGATTCTATTTTGCACGTCAATGACCTCCTCGCTCTTATGCGATCCTGATAGCAAGAGTGAAATTTACAATGAAGTTTTGTTGAAATTTGGTCTTGCGATCGTCGGAGACCTCCTCGCTCTCATATGATCCTGGTAGCAGGAGGTAAAATTGGCTATGATCATTTTTCAAGACGAGATTCTATTTTGCACGTCAATGACCTCCTCGCTCTTATGCGATCCTGATAGCAAGAGTGAAATTTACAATGAAGTTTTGTTGAAATTTGGTCTTGCGATCGTCGGAGACCTCCTCGCTCTCATATGATCCTGGTAGCAGGAGTAAAATTGGCTATGATCATTTTTCAAGACGAGATTCTATTTTGCACGTCAATGACCTCCTCGCTCTTATGCGATCCTGATAGCAAGAGTGAAATTTACAATGAAGTTTTGTTGAAGTTTGGTCTTGCGTCCGTCGTAGACCTCCTCGCTCTCATGTGATCCTGGGTAGCAGGAGGTAAAATTGGCTATGATCATTTTTCAAGACGAGATTCTATTTTGCACGTCAATGACCTCCTCGCTCTTATGCGATCCTGATAGCAAGAGTGAAATTTACAATGAAGTTTTGTTGAAGTTTGGTCTTGCGTCCGTCGTAGACCTCCTCGCTCTCATGTGATCCTGGTAGCAGGAGTAAAATTGGCTATGATCATTTTTCAAGACGAGATTCTATTTTGCACGTCAATGACCTCCTCGCTCTTATGCGATTCTGATAGCAAGAGTGAAATTTACAATGAAGTTTTGTTGAAATTTGGTCTTGCGATCGTCGGAGACCTCCTCGCTCTCATATGATCCTGGTAGCAGGAGTAAAATTGGCTATGATCATTTTTCAAGACGAGATTCTATTTTGCACGTCAATGACCTCTTCGCTCTTATGCGATCCTGATAGCAAGAGTGAAATTTACAATGAAGTTTTGTTGAAGTTTGGTCTTGCGTCCGTCGTAGACCTCCTCGCTCTCATGTGATCCTGGTAGCAGGAGTAAAATTGGCTATGATCATTTTTCAAGACGAGATTCTATTTTGCACGTCAATGAACCTCCTCGCTCTTATGCGATCCTGATAGCAAGAGTGAAATTTACAATGAAGTTTTGTTGAAATTTGGTCTTGCGATCGTCGGAGACCTCCTCGCTCTCATTATGATCCTGGTAGCAGGAGTAAAAATTGGCTTATGATCATTTTTCAAGACGAGATTCTATTATTGCACGTCAATGACCTCCTCGCTCTTATGCGATCCTGATAGCAAGAGTGAAATTTACAATGAAGTTTTGTTGAAATTTGGTCTTGCGATCGTCGGAGACCTCCTCGCTCTCATATGATCCTGGTAGCAGGAGTAAAATTGGCTATGATCATTTTTCAAGACGAGATTCTATTTTGCACGTCAATGACCTCCTCGCTCTTATGCGATCCTGATAGCAAGAGTGAAATTTACAATGAAGTTTTGTTGAAATTTGGTCTTGCGATCGTCGGAGACCTCCTCGCTCTCATATGATCCTGGTAGCAGGAGTAAAATTGGCTATGATCATTTTTCAAGACGAGATTCTATTTTGCACGTCAATGACCTCCTCGCTCTTATGCGATCCTGATAGCAAGAGTGAAATTTACAATGAAGTTTTGTTGAAATTTGGTCTTGCGATCGTCGGAGACCTCCTCGCTCTCATATGATCCTGGTAGCAGGAGTAAAATTGGCTATGATCATTTTTTCAAGACGAGATTCTATTTTGCACGTCAATGACCTCCTCGCTCTTATGCGATCCTGATAGCAAGAGTGAAATTTACAATGAAGTTTTGTTGAAGTTTGGTCTTGCGTCCGTCGTAGACCTCCTCGCTCTCATGTGATCCTGGTAGCAGGAGTAAAATTGGCTATGATCATTTTTCAAGACGAGATTCTATTTTGCACGTCAATGACCTCCTCGCTCTTATGCGATCCTGATAGCAAGAGTGAAATTTACAATGAAGTTTTGTTGAAATTTGGTCTTGCGATCGTCGGAGACCTCCTCGCTCTCATATGATCCTGGTAGCAGGAGTAAAATTGGCTATGATCATTTTTCAAGACGAGATCTATTTTGCACGTCAATGACCTCCTCGCTCTTATGCGAT